>OY829914.1:14383280-17368280 GCA_963691935.1 Nephrotoma guestfalica
TTCATATTCAATTCATATTCAATTCATATTCAATTCATATTCAATTCATATTCAATTCATATTCATTTTATTTCAATTCATATTCAAATCACATTCAATTCATATTCAATTCATATTCAATTCATATTCAGTTCATATTCAATTCATATTCAATTCATATTCAATTCATATTCAATTCATATTCAATTCATATTCAATTCATATTCAGTTCATATTCAATTCATATTTAATTCATATTCAATTCATATTCAATTCATATTCAATTCATATTCAATTCATATTCTATTCATATTCAATTCATATTCAATTCATATTCAATTCATATTCAATTCATATTCAATTCATATTCAATTCATATTCAATTCATATTCAATTCATATTCAATTCATATTCAATTCATATTCAATTCATATTCAATTCATATTCAATTCATATTCAATTCATATTCAATTCATATTCAATTCATATTCAATTCATATTCAATTCATATTCAATTCATATTCAATTCATATTCAATTCATATTCAATTCATATTCAATTCATATTCAATTCATATTCAATTCATATTCAATTCATATTCAATTCATATTCAATTCATATTCAATTCATATTCAATTCATATTCAATTCATATTCAATTCATATTCAATTCATATTCAATTCATATTCAATTCATATTCAATTCATATTCAATTCATATTCAATTCATATTCAATTCATATTCAATTCATATTCAATTCATATTCAATTCATATTCAATTCATATTCAATTCATATTCAATTCATATTCAATTCATATTCAATTCATATTCAATTCATATTCAATTCAATTCATATTTAATTTATGCTCAATTCACATTCAATTCATATTCAATTCATATTTAATTCTCAATTCACCTTCAATTCATTTTCGATTTATTATATTCAATTCATCATATTCAAATCTTATACAACAAATATAATTTTTAATAGCGCAATGCCTTACGCAGGCACCTAGAATATTAAGAATAATTAATTGTTTACGTAAAAGCAGTTTTTAATTTTAATTAAAGTTTACTATTTTCTAACCTCTTTAACTGAAAGTTTTAAGCCCCCGAAACATATTGGTATGTGGTTTCCTTGCAATAGTTCGAGAAATTTGTATTAAAAAACTTTTATCATCTTTTTCCAAGAAGCAAAATAACCAAGCATGAATTTTTAAGAAAAACAATTTCATCCGTGCATTCTTTAGTCCCGGCATGTAATTTCCGCCTTAATCCATATAGAAATAATTCACATGGAATTTAATATTTTTTGTGAACATCCTTTTAATCCATATGAATATTTAAAAACTCTTCTGTCGTATATTTTGTGTTTCCCTCCATTTTAAGTAACCGGAAGGTAAACGGACAAAAACATAAAAATGTTTACATGGAAGTCAATGGTCCAACATACACATGAACTTTTCAATTTGTTTAAAAGCTATTTGCAATAGCCCAGGCAAACAAATTAACGCTATCGGTATTATTAATTACAAAAATCCAATTTAGTTGCTGTTAAGCAAAAACCAAAATGCGCTTAATCGTAATTTTTTACATGCAGGAGCTTAATGTAAAAAAATTACATGCAGCGAGCCTTTTTTACCGTACTAATTTATTACGTTGTCCAAATTGGATTATTTTAATTTATTGAGGCGCAGTATAATAGTTGCTTGTTAGGGTTTAATTTTCAATAAAATGGAATAATAATTATTTTATATTATCAAACCGCTGATTGTAATTAATTACACAAAATACTATATGCTGTAATATTGTTTGTATATGTGGATGTGATTGATAGTCGAGTGGTAATTTTTGTTATTTAGCGCGCTGTCGTAATATGCGATAATCATCAATAAAAATGTCATACTCAATTTCTAATCCCATACATCATATTATAACATAACAAAATTATAAAATGCATATTTAATGTCATTTTCATTTCACATATGCATGTTGCGTACATATTTATTTATACACCACCCACCCATGCATGTGCCATAAACCAGTTTTATAAAAAAATTATGAAATCTTTTTATATTCAGTACATTGGCTTATTGTGGCATTCATATAGCACAGCAGTATCTTTAAATGGCATTAATTGGTCCCGATGGGTAAATTTATAGCAGTATATCGGTATAAGTTGGTTTATCTGGCGGTATTTATAATATATGTATGGTGGATAGAAAATGTAAATAGAGGGTAATACTCGATTATATCGATTTAGTGCCATTCTCCCCTTTTGCAACTGAATATGCCGGTTCCGTGAATAATCCACTTTTGATTAGGAACCCCACATTCGTATATAAATAAAACATAATTTCATTAGATCCTTCATTATCATTCAAAATTATGTATAATAATAAACTGTATACACATACTAACTTGCACGTTTACAAAACAAATAAATAAATAAATATATGTAAATAAGCTGAGCAAAAAATGAAAAAGCCCACCTTCCGTGACACATTTTTTTTATTACGAATTTATTAATATATCTGTTTTTGTTGTTTCTGTCGTCGTTCTAAATAAACCGTCACAACCAATTCATACCATTAGCATATATAGATATACCGCACTTTACATATTTTCACAGTATGTCATTGCAGCATAAAAATATGAACGAAATGTAAATAATAATCATAAATTCCCTCATAATCATAATCATAAAAAATTGCTATAAATTCGCCCTTCACAACCACCTCAGTCTGTGTGTGTGTGTGTCTGTGTTGAGACGTACAGAATATACATACAATACTGTGTTCTATCTCTATCAATATTTGGAAGCTTTAGTGTGCTTTTTGCAATATACACCCAAAACAAAAACACACACAAAAAAAAAATGGAAATCATAAAAAATAACTGGAAAATTGTGTATACTGAAAAATGTACAACACTGAAAAAAAGAATTTAATGGAATAATAATAAAAATGATGAGATGATTACGTCAATAAACAAATACAAATAACAGTAAAACTGTACAAGAAAAATTAACGAAAAGGTGAAAATGAAATTAAGTAGCAAAGTTGAAACAATGGGTAGCGTGAAATCGCACAAAGTGGTATTTAAAAAGTTGTATGATGAGGTGAAACTTGTTATAATAATATTTTTTTTTTAAATTTGCTGAACTTTAACAAATAACCAGGTAGTTGTTTTGCTTCAAGTGAAATTTGTTAATTAATATTTAAATGTAACCTGAATTAATTCGGTCGTATATAGCCTGAAAAGTTCTTCAGCGTCATTCTGTTCTATACAAATGGGTCATTCTCATTTTGAGTTTCATCTCAAATATTTCTGAAACTTTGTGAAATCGATAACCAATACCAAAATTCGTAACCTGGACCCTTCCAAAGCGGTCACATATTGATCTTTCTAGCTATTAGGCTCCCATTACATCACTGTGAACTAAATACTCGTAAAATCCACATTATTCGTTTTGCTGGACACATAACGCCAGGTTAGCGGCTGAATCGTTAGCCCCTCCGTTAGCTTATAGAGAACAGAGATGGAACTGCTATGGTGACTAATTTTGGTGCAATTGTACTTCGTGATTTAAATTTCGCGAGCTTTAAGAACCTATAAAGTTCTCTTTTATATAGTTAAATATTATTGATTAAGCATACCAAAATGTTGTATGTGATTGGTTCATAGTGACAAGTATTATATATTTCAATAAAAGTGGGCAAGGGTCATCTAAAATTTAAACTTAAATTTCTAAGCATAACCACTAGCATATAACACAGAAACTGTACTGAAACCTTCTGAAAATTATAAATGTTGTCTGAAGTGTTCAACCCTGTTTAATAGAATGCAAATATTCATCTGGGCGGATGGATAGAGGTGATCTCCTAATATATATTGATTTATATCACAATATACGTATTTGTGTATTTGTAAAATTTATATGATAAACTTTTTGGCTTTCTAGAAGCCGGTGGCAAGCATTTTTAATAATGAATAATAGATTGTGTTCGTCACGCCAGCCGGAACCATATCAGCCGGAACCAAACAAGTAAGGCACAAGTAGTACGATGCATTGAGGATCATTGTGCGCTATGTGATTTTTCAGCCAGAACCTTATAATTCCAGCCAGAACCTGACAAAGCCGGCTGAAACCATTTACTAGCCAAACCAACTATGGCACAAGTAGCTCGATGCATTGTGCATCATTGTGCACAATATAATTTTTCAGCCGGAACCTTTTAAACCCAAAAACATACGGTTTTTTGGGCAAAAAACTTACAAATTCAGCCGGAACCATACCCTCTACAGCCAAACTAACTATGACACAAGTAGCATGATGCATTGTGCAACATTGTAAACTATGAAATTTTTCAGCCGGAACCTTATAGTTCCAGCCAGAACCTGATAAATCCAACCAGCTCCATATAACAGCCAACCAACTATGGCACAAGTAGCACGATGCATTGTGCATCATTGTGCACTATATGATTTTGTAGCCGAACCATATAATGCCATCCAGAACCATACAAATTCAGTCGAAACAAAATGTTTACAAAAATAATGTTAGCGCTTGCACAATGGTCGGAGTGCAATTTGGATGATAGTGCAACAAATGAGGTTTCTGGAACGATCAAACGTTATGCACTACAATGCCACCCAACCAGAACCCGCACAGCCAACCAGAACCGTATGAATATAATTCCTGCACACAAATTTTGGACTCACGTAGAATAGTGTCGGTCTAGTGTAGAGCACAACATCAAAACTAAACGAAGATGCTTTAGGTAGTTGCTGAGTCCAAGATCAACAAGTCAGAGACTGCGAGAAGAGAGTGCATGGCAAGAGAGCTCGAATGTCGAGTTAGATTACCGAGAGAAGCAAAGGTACTTGGGATGACCCAGCCCAAGATTCCAATTCGTTTGAGTAGGGTGAGACTGGCAGTGGAGCTGATCTAAAAGCTAAAGAGAGAGTTGAGATGGAAAACTGCTGAAATGTAAGGAGTATTAGTAGTTATAGCAACTTCCGACGCAGTGATTTGTGGCCGTACAATTCCCGGAAGCGAAAAGCAGCACTCAAGATTCACGACGAGTTGGAAAGGATATTATGCTTCGAACAAAAGAAAAGTGGGGAGTGAACGTAAGGTCGTGCAGGATAATAAACTGAAGCGATATGACATAGGTTGTGTCTGTTCGGACGAACAGATTTAGGGTCGAGGTAGTGTAACAAATTCTACTCGACTCAAACGTAGCACTCGGTGGTCGATAGGTCGATTAGTTCAGGCATAGACCAGCAAGTACTAGCACCTCAGACTTCATTGGTTCGAGCCAAGCTCAAGATCAAGTATTCTTCCAATATGAATGGAAATTAGATTTTAGAATGGCATACCATGTGGAGGGGAATTTCGAAATAACGAAAGCGGTAAGTAAAGCGGCGATAGTCGAATTAACGTTGAATTAACAACGATGTTATTCAACAAAATAGAGAACTTCATGACGTAATTTCGAACAACGAGCAACAGCTTTATATTTGTTATTTAACTATTGAACAAGTGAAATAGTGTGAATAGTAAAAAAGTGAATTGTTGAAGAAGTTATAGATGAATCCGTATCGAACGCCTGAAATTCGTAATAATCTATTAGTTAAGTAGCCACAAGTGGTTGGAAATTAAACAAGCCAAATAATCTAAATGTCCTAAGTAGCTTGTCACGTGTATTTCTTATTGCATTACTAGTGTTAAAAGACAAATTCAAATTATTTCCAAGATTCAAAATATCAAAAACAGCAAGTTAAACATCGTCGTAACCTCTATTAACTAAAAATTTATTTTCATTTTCAAATTCCAAGTAAAAATCGAATAATCCCAAACACGATAATCCGCATAAAACTGAAGTATTTGTCTTACTTTATTGTTATTTTCCCAAGTTTTGTTTTTCGAAGATTCTCTCGTTTCGTATATTATCAAATTACTATTATCATCATCCCCAAGAAAAATTTTGTAATATACGAATTTAACATTTTGGTAGGTACAAGGCATCTGTACAGCAAATTTTCACCTTATTTTTGTTTCTTGCCATATTCAAATCGTAGCAATCGTAATAAATTTTTCGTCTATTTGATTTTCTTTTGTTATTCGTTGGTGAATGAAAATTTACGAAAATTTTTGTATTGTGTAGGCGAATAATTTACAAAAGCTATATAAAAGCACCAACTCTGTTTATTCAAAACCCTTATTTACTAGACGAGCTTATTTATCAATTCTTCGTGCATTTCACCAATACACCATTATGTGTAGTCTCTGTCGACTTTAAGCTGTGTGGAAAACAGGTGAACACAAATATAAATACAAAGGGACGTTAATTTAATTTATTGATTGGCTTAAGAGAAAAATATTTCCGCACCCGCTAACATTTTTTGCGCTGCTTAGTCTCCAATTTATTCATTAATCATAAATTTTCCTAACGGTATTTACCTATGGAAAATATATTTTCACCAACAACAAACCTAGGTACGTAGTTATATACATTTATGTTCGAAGAACAAGAGTAATTTGTTTAACTGTTCATAAATATAATATGCGCGCACTGGTGTAAGACGGTTGACAGACATTATGAACGGCAGAGTGGTATACAAAATACAGAGCGTAGGTAAATCAACGGAAAATTGCGTTTCATTCTCATTTCATGTGTGAAAAATTAATATCGATGGATGAATGAAAAATAAATATATTTATTTATAATTGTGAAATAACGTTTAAAGCGTTATGTCTGAAAAGGGTCTCCTTTGAATCGGTTTGACTGTGGTTGTCGGTGGAAAATTTTCCAGGTCAAGTTTCTTGTTGAGCGTTCGGTAAAATTTGCAAAAACTTAACGTTTAATGTGTTATGTCTGGAAAAGCACTCAGAATTCTCAGAATTGGTTCATCGATGGTTATTGTTGGGAAATTTTCCAGGTCAAGTATAATTTTGGGGGTTTGCGAAAATTGGAGAGCGTGAAATACACGTAAAACTTCAAAAATTAAAAAAAAATACGTTTAAAGTGTTATTTATGTTGGAATAAGGTGTTTTTGATTCGGTTTGTCGATGTTTATCGCTGGAAAATTTTCCTGGACAAGTTTCACGTTAAAAGTTCGAGAAAATTTGGAGGAGTGAAATATACGTGCAAAATTGATTTTTTTAAACTTCACGATTAAACTGTTATGTCTGGAAAAGGTCTCATTTGGATCGGTGCACCGATGGTTATCGATGGAAAACTTTCACAAAGTTTCATGGTGGTGGTTCGGGAAAATTGGAGTGAGTGAAATAGTTATATTGGCGTTTAAACCAGTTATCATGATTCAGTTTATCTCATTCAATTATTCTCTTAAATTCTTTGAAGAAAAAAATGTAAGAAGAATGCTAAAATAAACAAGAGGATTTGCACACAATTCATGATTTCATTTTACTCAGCCTCTCATATGCATTCTTCCATTTATTCCAAACATTTACCTGGATCTTGCGAAGTATGTCTCTTGTATCCCTCTGTTCATATACTTGCACTTCTTTATTCCAAACTACTCCACATTTCTATGTGCAGGAACTCATTGAATGGAATTTATTTACATAGAAATATGAACACATTCAAAAATCAAACCAACATGTACATTCCCTTCTCTGCCGCCGTCATCAAGCAACATTAAAATTCTGCCCCGGGAGTTAGAAAATTATTTTCGTCTTCTCGTGATTCATATGCAACTAAATTTATCCCAAAATAGCCATTAGCATTCTATCATCACACACTATTTGCATTTTAGTCTCTCATATATCCTTAAATTTTTAGATAAGACACTTAGTCTGCATTTTTTTACTTACTTGTACTCTATTGCCATCGTTTCAGGAAAAAATTTATTCTTTCTAATCCTCATTCGTACAGTTTCTTTCATTGTGATCGACTCTGTCTCTTATAATTGAGAGGTGTATCACCTATCTAAGAATAAAGGGTGTTTATTGGAGTTAAGTTCTTCGCCAGCCTTGCACATGTATTCTCAATTTTCATTAATTGCTTAAGAGCCCCGTTTGTCCCGTCAACATGTACATAAATTCTGTACATAATTTAGAGTTTTAATTTCTTTACATAGAGGATACCAAAGCACTCCATTTCGGTTTTCTCGCTCTTTTGGTCACATCGGGACGTTGTTTACCAAAATAATACACGACTTCTTTGAGTTCGAACATCAATATTTCTGTTATTCTCTCTGAACTTAAGAATCAAATTCACCAAATGCTCAATTAATTCATTTATTCTCTTTTGCTTTACCTACTCAATGTAACGACCCCTATCAATTACAACACAATTATTTGCAAATTGTAAGAAAACATTCATCAGTTCCATTGATCAGGTGAATATCTGAATACACAGATTGAAAAGGGCACGAGATATTGTGGTACCTTGTGGAAGCCTAATATCTGCTAAAATAATTTCAAAATAACTTCCGTTTCTCGGACAAAATCTTTTATCCACTCGCACACTTCGGTGGAAATCCCAAATTAACCAGAATTTGGCACAACTTCTCCGGAGTCACATAGTCGTACGCTCTTTCAATATAAAAAATACCGCAACAACTTTTCTTTCCTCCTTTCGCACTTCCTATACAAACTTGTCCACACATTCAATTGCAGAGTAAGCCTTGCCGTATATGGATCTGTAAATCTTTTCGGACTAGAGACCAATTGGCACTCCTTCCACTAACCCGGTATTTTGGCATTCATCTAGCTTTGGTACTGCACAACTGAAGCATTCTCTAACTTACACGATTCGTTCCAGGAGTGGTGGATTTGGAACCATAGACCATACTCTAAAGAACTAGAGTACAAACTATAGAACAAACTTTGTTGGCTTTGCGATGTGTGATTACACAAAGTACAACATTTCTTTTCAGCCTTGCCGATTTTCAATTTTTATTCATTCTACCGTACACGACTCTGTTTTCCGAAATCACATTCCGATTAAAATCAGGCAAAGCTATCCACTTTCTTTCACCAACACTCAATCTCTTTATTCCACCATTCTTTCACTTTCATTTCATTCATATCTAAGGTTCTCAAACAACTTGCCTTTACGCGGTCCATCTCACTATACTACGATGAACATTTAAATTGATTCATGATTTCACACTTTAGCCCACACACTCGACTATCATGCATGATAAATGTGATCAAGTGAATTGGTAAGCAGACCAAATAGAAACGAATGAGAGATCCAGCGGCCTCCCACCATTCAAGATTACCAAGTCGGAATGAACGCGGCCTGCCACCAGATTCCCTCGCACGCAGTTGATTACTCAAACACACATTCTCGCATGCACATTCAACTTTACAGTGGAACAGATCTTTTCATCAGTATTTTCAGCCTAGGATAGATACTCACTAAGAATAGATTTTTATCCAAATTTGTTGTTCTGCTTGCAATTACTTGCAGAAAGGAAAAATCTGACACATTTACTTGTTTGGTTACCACGCTTCTTCAGATACAAATTACAGACTTGTGGGAAAATATGCATATTGTTGTGTAGCATTTTCTATTTACATTGGTGTTGTCGATGTGTGTTGTTGTGGACTGTGATGCTCGACCACTTGTTTGTGTTGTGTTTGTAGCTATTCCGTTTGTGATTGTAAATGTTGTATATGTCTTGTTGAGATGGTTGTTCCAGTTGTTGATTTTGTAGAGGTTTGCTTATGAGTGTTGTTGACACTATTGTGTCTGAATTTGTTAGGATACGTTTATTAGTCGACTGTTTTAACTATTTAAGCTTCCCGCAATCTTTGCTGTTGCTTTGGTTGCCTATATTAGAGTGTTGGGTCCAGTTTCTCAGGATTTTCTGAAATCTATCAGCTTGTCGTTTAAATTTTAACGTTTGTCATCACACGTTTGCTCCGCCAATGGGCAGAGGAGTGTAATACTCGGGCATATTAATCTTCCTACCACATATTTGAATAAAACTAGAATTATCCGAATCCATGTTGCACCACATTTACAACAATGTTTATATTTAGGAATGGACTTTTGGAGAGAATTTGGGATAGCTCCATCCAATGTCAATGATTTATATCAGCCTCTCGAAAGTTCAATAGATATTAACCAGCATGACTTACCTGACAAGTTTCGGTCTGAACTAATACCGTACTACTCTTACTACGCATATTATAGAGGTCGGATCAGCTGCTCTTATCAAGCAGCGGTATTACGCAGTGTCACCAGCTATCCAAGCTGACATATATAAAGAATTAGACTGTATGTTAGCTCTGGGAGTGATTGAAGTGAGTGACAGTAGCTGGTGTTCTCCCGTTACGCTAATAAAGAAACCAAGATACGCATAAGTTGAACGCCGGTACGATTAAGGACGCGTATCCGTTGCCACTTATTGGAGGGCAATTAGGAATTCTGATCAGACAAAGAATATCGTGATCAAATAACCAGATACCAGAATCTGCAAACGCCTAACGATTCCAATTTACGCTTAGAGGACAACAAACTTCTTATTTGTCCATCATATGGGACTAGAGTTTGTGACATAGATTTGCCAGAATGGATGTTTGTAATTCCGAAATCTCTGAAACATCAACTAATGGACAAAGCACACTCTCCCCCTCTTTCGGCCCATTTTGGTTACGCGAAAACTTTAGAAAGGTTGCAGAGATATTTCTTTTGGTTTAAAATGGCAAGTGACGTCATAAGATATGTAACTGATTGTGTCATTTGCAAGACATCTAAGCCAATAAATTATTCAACTCGGCCATACATGGGAGCGTTTACGGAAGTGGTAGAACCCTTTCAATGGTTTTATTTAGATATTTTGGGTCCCTATCCCCGAACCATGTGTGGTAATGCATATATATTGATAGTGTTAGATAAATATTCTCGTTTCGTGTTGCTCCAAGCTTTAAGAAATGCAAACTCCGCAAGTTTGGTTAAATTCGTTGAAGGCCACGTATTTAATCTATTCTCTGTCCCCGAAACCATTTTGACTGATAATGGTGAACAGTTTTTATCCATTCAGTTTCAACATTTACTCTCTAAATACGGGGTAAAACATCTTAGTGCTCCCAAATATACGCCACAATCGAATACTTCCGAACGAGTGAATCGTTGTATCTTATCCGCTATCCGCTCGTACATAAAGGCGGATCAACAAGACTGGGATATTCATCTAGACGAGATTGTGTCGGCATTGCTTAATCTTGTACACGTCTTTTGTGGGTACTCTCTGCTTTATTTGGTATTTGGAGCACACCAGAAGAATCATCATTCGAAGAATCGATTATGAATTGCGTAAACTTTTGTCTTCACACGGAGATAATGAACTTTTGATGTTATCAAAACCTAGCCGATTGAATTTAGCTAGGGAATCGGTTTTGTCTCATCTGAGGACTGCCTATTCTAAAAATACTAAACACTACAATCTTCGCAGTCGAGCTCGTCGATTCCTACCGGGTCAACAAGTGTTTGTAAAGAATTTCGTGCAAAGCGATGCCAGTAACAATTTTAATGCTAAGCTTGCTCCAAAAGCCATCCCAGCTATTATTTCAAAACCAGTCGGTCAAGTCGCATTTGAATGTATCGATTTAAATGGAAACGTTTTAGGCGTTTATCATCTAAAAGATATATACAATCCCTGAAAATTACACTTACACCAAAACTATTCGGACTTTTAAATATTTTAACAGGCCCGGCTGCGTCAGACATCTCAGTGGTGTGGATCGTCCCCACGAGTGTAACAATTCATTGGAATCGTACGGCGTTTATAGCGACTGGTTAATAAAAATTGGAACAAGTTATGTTTGCTTTCCATCTATCGTGCTACACTGTGTTCTAAATATTTCGGTAGGTGAGTGAAGGCCAGAGATTGGAGGTAAATGCTGTCCGTTTATAATTTGTTTGCACAGTAAAATATGTCCAACCGAATGTCTGATTTGTTGAGAATCCTCCCGTTTGTTCCTGAGTCAGTAGCCGGAAAAACTGTGCTCAGACATTCAGTTGGATGATTTTGTACCGATCGAAATAAGTTGTTTACGGAACTGGTAATAATAGCCACGACTTTTTTAATTTCAAACGGAGAAACATCAGCTAAATTTCATCCTTCTTCCTCATACCTGATAATCAGATATTTTACATTTATTCCGGTGCAGAGTGATTGTGTTAGAAAATCTATTTGAGCTGGTGAAAATGTCACCGCCTTCTAAGAATCGAATCCAATGCGTATCACTGAAGTACATACAGAAATGCCACGTCCGGAATAGTCGCGAAAATACCGGAAATAATTTAACACACACTTACACCACTATCGTAATACTGGGAAAATTCCTGGGAAATTCCTGAAATGTTTCCACAATAATTTCCATAAAATCCACTAATACTAAAACACCGCAACTAATAATTTCCACAAATACCATTATTTTTCAAACTGTTCACTTTCGCTTTTAATCTTTAATTAATAGTTACACCCTACCTGAACCTGTTCGTTCCGAACAGAATCCACAAAACTGTTACAAAACAATGTCTAATGCTACTACTTAAACCTAGATGTCACTAACCTCATAAAAAATTTCAATGACTTTCCAAACTTTAAATGAGCAGTTTTCGTTGACGAAATGTCTTGCCTATGCTGGATTAATAAATTAATATCGGGTGGAATATTTCGATTTGATTTATAACTATTTTAACTTTTGGCTGAAGTAGCCGAGACACTATCTGCCGCATCCAATTTTTTCTCTGATACTTTTATCAGGCTATGTGAGAAAAGTTTCACACTCTTCCAAAAATTCAAGGTTGCGTTTTCATTAAACAGAGTTCTTTTAGAGGGAGTCAAGGGTTTCATTCCAGAACTTCATTAAAAATATAGAAAGAACAAAATTGAGTTAGATATTGGAAGTGTGAATATAATTCCGCTTTCTCAATAGATGTCGTTACTTGTAATGCTTACGTGTACTATAAATCGGCAATATTGGTATTTTTAATTCCATGGAAATGTCGAATTTTATTCCAAATAATCGTCATTTGCGGGAAGCAAAGAAAAGTGCAGCGGAAACTTATCGTTTGCTTGTGGAAATTTACGGTGAGCATGTTGGTTTCGACGATATAAAAATGATGATTGTGACATTGAAGATAAAGAATATGGTAAACCACCCAAAAAATTTGAAGATGCTAAATGCTGAATAGGAAACACAAACAGAATTGGCTATAGAATTAAATGTCGATCGATCAATTGTTGCAAAACGTTTACAAACAATCGGAATGGTTCAAAAAGCTAGCAACTAGGCTCCACATGAATTAAAAAAAGGACCTCGAGCGTCGAAACCATTTATGAAATTCTGCTTCAAAGACAACAAAGAGAAGGTTTTTGGATAGGTACTGGAGATGAAAAATGGATTTAGTTTGAGAATCCCAAACGCAAAAAATCTTGGAAGAAACTGGTCAATCGCAATCAAAGTGAGGTATTCATTGCAATAAGTTTATGTGTGGTATATTATGAACTGCTAGAATCAGGTGAAACTATCAATGGCAATATCTACCGACGACAAATAATACTAATCATTTAAAATAACAGAACTGGGAAGTTCTAGCCCACCCGCAATATTCACCAGACATAGCTCCTTCATATTACTATACTCATTCCGGTCAATACAGTCGTCTCTTTCTGAACAGTGCTTCAGTTCTCGCACAGAGATCGAAAATTGACTTATTAATGGATCACCTCCAAAGACCAGGATTTCTTTCGAGAGGGAATCCGCAAATTGCCTGAAAGATGGTGGAAAGTTTTAGCTGCAGATGGAGCATACTTTCAATAAATAACTCTTCCCTTTTATAATGATGACCCAATTGTTTACTGAAATTTTGTTCCTCTTTTCATCGACCAACTAATTATTTTAAATTTTATATTTATGGTTTTCTAGATAATCCGAACATTGCATGTTGCTAATATACTTATCATATATTTCGCATCTACCAGAAAACAGTGAGGCCTCTGCGACTCTATGAATCTAATGCACTGAAACGTGCTCAGCTGTGGTTTCACGAAATACGTTGCTAAAAGCTGCTGATTTGGATGTTTAATAGTTTGTAGATTCCAAGTTTTCCAAAGTAGATTCCGATTGGTACTCTGGGAAGACAATGCGAGTGCACCTACCGTAAGTATAAAATTTTAAATTGAATGAGATTTCCATATGCAGGAATCATTGCCATATAATGTTTATTTAAATGTGTTTCAGTCTCATTGTAAAATATGTGACCTACATTATAGACATTTATTCAATAAAGCAAAAATATGTTTCCAAATAAATTAGCAATAATTGCTGTTATCCGGGAAATCCCGAATCGAATCCAAAACAAAAATCAGCAAACCAAAAAAAGAAATTTTAATTTTAAATTTATAAACAAAATATTTATATTTTCATTTCATTGGAAAAAAAATAAAATAAAATAATAATTTCCAATTTTCTCTTCAGCCGAATTGAAAACTCAAAATTGGGATAAAAACGGAATAAATTTTTCCAGCCTCATGAATTTTTTTCCTCCCAAAAATTGATTTAGGAGCATAACCAATTTTTTTTTTCTTAAATTTTGTTGTGTACTAGTACGAGTATATATGGAATGAATGTCTGAATTGGTTTTGTACATTACACACAGTCGACTGCGTTCATGTGCGCTAATTTTCAATTCAACAATTTTGTTCAGGCATCATTTCACTCGCAAAGCAAAAGAGCGCTCATCTTTGTTGTGTAGAATGTTTCGCGACTGATTATATTAATGACGAGGCAATACTCAGTTCTTGAAATTTACATGAAATACAAATGAATGGAAATGAATATGCTGTGGGTGAGTGTGGGTGGTGATTTTCGTCGTTTTCTTATATATGATTTGACAATCAACCAAATCAATTCTGCGCTAGACGACGATATGCAAATTTCGTATGGTTTTCGTTTTCTTAACCAGTTATGTGGTTGTTGGTGTTCTTTTATTTCGATCACTCGTTCGTTCGTTTGGTGAAGAAACGTGATTTGAAATATTCAAACATCTTCAGTAAAATAAAAACTAAAAAGAATTCGTTCTTGTTATATGTTGTGTGTTGCTATACGAGAATACGGTTTTGTGTGTTGGGTATACTTACTCCTCGTGTCTTATTTTCATTTAAAATTGCTTGTTGAGATGTTTCTTAAGTATTTTATGTTGATTTTGTTTCTGTACATTCGATATGTAGTAATATCTCGTACTATTATTGTACATGATTGCATGTATGGTATGCTGATGGTGCTTTTGTTAGTTTTTATTTTATAGTATTTTTGTGATGATAATCATTTGTGGTACGATTGCCACTATTCGATATATAGACTAAACGAGTGAAGACTTAATCAAATGAAATGTTTCATTTTGAGTAGGACGACAATGTGTGTTAGACAGTTTGTTATATTTGTAATTTGGTACGATATAAACGCGCGATGTATCTAGATTAGATACAATTTGGCTGTTCTACTGTATCAGAAAAAAAAACTCAACTGCTTAAAGATGAATCGATACTACTATACTTTCGACCAGGATCCGTGATGCGCATGAAAATTAATTAAGTTTTCAAATTATTTTTCTATGAATAAATTATTAATTTATTCGCATTAGCATAATAATCAAACATAATTAAAACATATTTACAAGATGGGAAAAGCTCATTGCGTTTTTGCTGGTTGGTCGTCTTCCTTCTGTTGATTATAATTATGGCTTTTCATTATAATAATAAATTGGGAAGAAATATGAATTCCTAATTTCAAATATTCTTCCGCATTTACTTATATAAACTCAACCGTATACATCTTTATAATTCTTCTGTCCAGCTGTATATCGCATGCCGAATTATGATCATTTCTTAACCGACTGTTATTGATGTTGTGAAAGTTCTTGAATTAAAAACAGATAGCTCATAACCGATTGCAGTGAAATTCAGATTCTTTCGTGAAATTCAGCAAAAGTAAAGATCTGGATTGTTGCTTTTCTGAAAAGCGTGCCGGAGGCAGAAAATGCAACAACAATGCCATTCACATCGAGCAACCGATGGTAACATCTAGCATCAGTCTGGCTCTTCCAGATACTGTTAAAGTTAGCCGAGTCGCACTAGCCGAAAAATGTCGATAATGCAGATTTGGCTGTAACAACTAAAATTATCAGCCGAAAAATGTCGATAATTAAAACAATATGGATTATTCGCTAGTAAAAGACGGTAAGACACATTCATACATACCCAGCCTAAAATGTCGTTAAATCAGATAAACACATTTGGTGTTAAACAGTAATTTCTTCTTAAATTTCCTATTGCATTAAATGCATTAAAACTAAATATAATACAAAACTAGTTTACTACTGAGACCGAACAAATACATGAAGCAAAACTTTAAAAAATTTCAGGCCAAATATGAGGTCAATTTTCATGTTAGAAGTTCGGGAAAACTCGATTGAATATATCGCACACACAAAATTGGAAAATTCTAAAAATTGACCGTTTGAAGTGTCATGGCTGGAAATAGACTCAAATGATAGGTCTTAATAGTCCTCACATTATTTCGGAAAAAATTTCAGGTCAATTTTCATGTTGAAATTATTATCAACATTATTCGGTTGTCATTTAATCTCAATTAAATTTAATCTGCATTATCGGCATTATTCGGCTGGGTATTTATGTGGTTTTCTTAACAATTTTATATATCTTATTCAATCGAGTTTTCCCGGACTCCCAACATGAAAATTGAGTTGACCTTTTTAAAATGATATTCAATAGAAGGCACTTCATTTGAAATATTTTCTGGACATTTCGCTATAGATGCATTTCCCATTTTAGTTCCCCAAACATCTAATAATGCACGTATAAAAAATTGCTTTGGGTAATTTGTTTTAAATGTTTCGAATTAAAAATTCTTAGTTTAATATTTGTAGTTGTTTTTTAGGAACAGCAAAATAAAAATTTCTAATATAATTAAGAGATTTCCGACATAAAACTTGTATCTGCATTATCGGCATTTTTCGACTGGAGTTTTCGATGCACATGTTACCGACAATTATCGGTAGACATTTTCGTTTAATTAGTTTGAATCTATATTATCGACATTTTTCGGCTGAACATTTTCGGCTAACTTTAATAGGGTCTCTTCCAGCAGTCCTGGGAACCGAACTGTTGGATGTAGCGCCAGCAAAATAAATAAATATATTTTAAAATTATATTGATATTGTGGCGGTTAACTAAGTTGATAATCTGTCAGTCAAATATGCGCCTTTCAATCGGGGTGATCCTGAGACATGGTTCGTACGCTACCAAATATGGTCATTTAATTGTTGAAATTAATTCGCAAACGGTTAAGTGCATTCGAGACATTGCAAGATTAAGCGAATCAGCGAAAATAAAATTGGATCGTCTTCTTTCCGGGCTTCAGTTAGCAGACAAAAAACCATCTAAGTTACTGCGATACATGACCAGGAAATTTTATCATGCATGGACGAATCCAATTTAAATCAATTAGCTAAAGCAACAGGCAAGTTTGTGAACATTTAGAAACCGGCAAAAATTTATGGTGTAACATGAACCATAACAGTAGTCATCAAGATGATAATCTATCTTATCAAATCAACGAGTTAGTTAAAACGGTAGAGGAATTGTTCAGTAAATTTATCTCTTCGAAATCTAAACCAACACATAATCGGTCTGACAGGTCACGGTTGCGAACTTCTAGTCGATTTCGCAGTCTTTCACGAACTGAGGGGCCGGTGCAATTAAATCATAAAATGGAAAACAATTATGCACTGCGCTTCCTGCGACGGACGACGGTAACCTAAAACCTAATAGTCGTTTCACAATTTTTTTGTAGTCACAGATGCTGAAATTTCGGTAATTCCACTTATGAACTTACAGATAGGCAGATCATTCAGTTGGAGGTTCATTATCGCAAAAGTTGACAGATGTATTTTAGGTGTAGATTTAGTAGCACATTTTAGATTAATGGTTGACGTTAAGCAAAAGAAATTAATAGATACCAATATCTTCCCACCATCGGGAAATCCAATTCAAATCCAATCTTATGGTATTACAACCATTAAAGCAAATACCTATCTATCAGAAACTTTATAATTATGTTCGTTTCCATAACACGCGATATCGAGACGATAGGTCAACCTTGTTACGCAAAAGCTTGACGATTGAGCACTGATAAAATGACGAGGAAATTTGGAGACCCTCCAAAAGCAATCGGGCTCCTCTTCACATGACACCCAAAAAGGATGGTAATTGGCGATTATGCGGTGATTATCGATCACTAATCAACCTGAATAAATGCGTGTTCACTTCGGACGAATTAGTATTTTTAGGTTTCCAAATTTCCAAACGTTGTATGTGTCCGGATCGACAAAGAGTCGAAACAATATTAAGTTATCCGCAGCCTGAGACAGCAGACTAACTGCTTAGGTTCCTTGGTATGAAAAACTGTTATAGGACCTTTATACCAGGAGCATCGAATAGTCAGGCGCGTTTATACGAATATTTTAAACAGTCTAAGAAAAAAGGAAAGACAAATAAATAATTAATTGGACTGATGAGACAAATAAAAGTTTCGAAATATGTAAAACGAAGTTAGCAAATTGCACGTAATTATCGTTCCCAATCCCGGATGCCAAATTATTGTTAATGCATTCGACGTAGCCGTGGGAGCGGTTTTAAAACAATTAACTGAAAAAAGATGGCAACCATTATTATTTTTCTCTCGAAAGCTGCATGACACCGAAACCTGGTACAGTACATACGATCGCGAGTTATTGGTGGCATATTTGGTGATCAAATATTTCAAAACTTTTGTGGAAGGAAGAAAGTTTGTGTTATTTACCGATCACAAATCTTTAACCTTTTCGCTACATCAAAATTTATACAGAGCTTCATCCCGACGACGACGTCATCTGCGCATAGGAACCACAATTGATTATATGTAGCCATAGCGGAAGCACAAACAAACGATTTAGAACTGGCGGCACTTGCAGAATCAAATCAAATTTAAAATTCAGAAAAAATCGAATTTTTGGATCACCTCATAACTTGTGAAATTATAAATGGCAGCCGTGACCGTTTACATCAAAACCAATCAAACCAATCAACAAAACTATTACAATATTTCACATCCCAGCGCAGCTGAACGACAGTGAAACAAATTACAGGGAAATTCATTTGGCATCGACCAAACGACACAGTGGTTAAAGCTTTGGCGTTTGGATCGGCAGGTACCGGGTTCCGTACCGAGACTATTGTCGACGCGTTAATTGAAAATTGAATCGACAGATTCGGTGTACCTATATATAAGCATAGTAACCGATAGAGGTGCTCAGTTCGAGTCCGCACTTATTGGTGAAATTTCACGAGTTTTACGTATCCACCACAAACGCACCGCAGCATGTAATCCAGCTTGAAACGGAATTATTGAGCATTGGCATCGATCATTAAAGAGTATAATTATGTGCACCGCCAATATTCTGTGGACCAAATCATTATGCCTATTGTGCTGTTAGGGCTAAGGACAGCATTCTGTAAAGGTTTTAAAAGCTCTTCAGCGGGAAACTACCGGCAGATTTCATTACTACTAGTGAACACGTTAGTCAATCAGAGTTTGTCAATTGTCAGTTTTAGTCAGAACAGGCGCACATCGTCGTTCTTTACTACCTCCTTACGAGGGACGCTCTCCAGTAATTAAGCAACACGAGAAATATTTCACTCTACTAATCAACGATGTTAGGACAAACATATACATTAACCGACTCAAACCAAGCTTTGTGGAAACGATACAGACGAACAATGTTGAAGACTCGGTTTCAAATCATACAAATCCCACTAAAATTTTTAACAACAAACCTCGTAAACAAGTTAGATGAACAAATTAGATAAAGATCTGGACGTATCATAAATAAACCAGGTCGTTTCAAAGAAAAAGTATCGTTTTCTATCGATTTGGGGGTAGAATAATGTGGCGGCTAACCAATGGATGCACTTAAATCGACTTTCGATCGAAAGTCCCTCCGAGCAATCTAATAGTGCGGTTGGTGACACAACAAAAGCAATGATAAATGAGTTATCGGTTAAGAGTGAATTTTGCAAAATGCGAATGAATTATGTTACACATGTGTAAGTGTATACAGATGCAAGGGTAAATGATGAACGAGTAGGTGTGCGAATTTATATTCCTTCAATGAGGAAAGAGAAAATGGTAAGAGTGCATGACAGTATCTGTATAATGAATGCAGAATTGATAGGGACTATGGAAGGGATCAATTTCTCTCTGACTCCCGGAGTGGGTTGGAATTAATTATTAAGGGTGGGGGAACTCATGGCAATGTGTATGTGGAAATGCTTAAATAAGTATCTTAAATCTTCTGGGAGGAACGTTTCAGGTGAATCTGTGGAGAAAATGGGAGAGAGAGTTTGTTGAAGAATGTCAGGTGAAAGGTAGAAAGTACTTTGAGTTGGCTAGGTCTCCTTTGAGGCAACCGTCCTTTAAGATGCTCAAAGAAGATACTAGAATGTTACGAACTATAGAACGAGTGAGATTGAATCATGGAAATTGGAAAGAGCTTTTTAGTTGTGGAGGACATCGAACATGTGATTGTGAAATGTTCTGCATTTAACCAGAGCAAACAAATGTTCGATGTTCTATTGAGTGCAAGTAGTTTGACTGAACTATTACGAATGGGAATGAACGTATATAAGAATGTGTATGAATTTATTAAAACAAATCAGATAGAAGTGTGAAAGGGGATCGATGTGTGCTAGGTGTATGAAAAGAAATTAAAATTAAATTAAGATGGTAAAAATGTAAAAATTAAATTTGTAAATTTTGAAACGGGCCATATAGCGATAGACGAGTCTCTCGTTTAAAATTAAGTGTTATTAAAATTCCCAAACTTCTAAAGGAATTCAAATGAACAACGGACGCTTCGAATTTTGCACTTGGTGCAGTATCACCTCAAGACGGGAAAGCCATTACATTTCTTTCAAGAAGAGAACTACACGGCTAATCAAAAAGAAGTGCTTGCCATAATTTGGGTTTTAACCTCCATTAGATTACCTGCATGCCTCAATTGCAAATCGAAATGTTTATTTATGTTACACAACCGAAGGATATTGCTTTGGCGAACACCATAAATTTAATTGAAGTCTTCAAATAATTACAATTAAAATATTTTAATACCAGAATTAACAAATAAAATGGTTTAATGCGCGACTAAAATTAAATGTTATGTTTACAAAACTTTCTACCAATTCTGGCCATATCTATGTCACTTGCCATATTTCCTAATGTAATTAATTTTTTATCAAAATGTTGCTCGGTGTAAAACTCTTGCAAAAACTATACCACTATACCCATATGACCGTTAGACGGTTAAATTATTTATTAAACACCTCACATTTCCAGCCGTTACAGACTTAAATCAATTTTCCCAAAATCTTGTTTTCTAATGCAAATTAAAAGTTAAAAAAACTTTTTTCCTTTAAAAATTTGCAAAGTACACAATAAGTTCGTTTGAAAGCTTAAATGTGAATATTATTAAAATACATAACAAAAAGCTCAATCAAAATTGTTTAGGTACAAATGACTAACAATCAATAATACCTTCATTACAAATTTTTTTAATAAACTTTGTGTATAGTAAATTATTAAACCAGTCGAGGCCTATGAGCCTTTTTTTAAAAAAGCTCTCGCGTATACAAACACAAAACAACTAATTAAAATGTATTAATGAGCGGCGGCCGGACAAAACAAAATAAAAAGCACATTACGCAGAAGAAAAAAAAGTTTCGTTATTACCATTTTATTTTTCGTACATTACATAAAGCGCAACAACAACAACACCAAAAAACTTTTCTAATTTCGAAGCTTTATTTATACATATTATTTTGTTCGTGTACTTTTTGGGACTGTAATTTAAAATTTTCTGTAAAAACAAACTTTTCCTCCGTTATTGGCAAAGTAAAAAAAAAAACTTTATATTTTGTTGCCATCCCAAATTATTTTCGTGTGTGCCGAACAAATTATAATTTTAAGCCTCAAAACATTCAATTATGTATATAATGTGTATTGATAATTCGTATTAACCGATAATCCTTTTGATTATGTATTATAATCCTTAGTTGTGTAGATAAAATTTACAATAAATTTTCGATGTTACAGTCGAAATGATTAAATTTAAATACGATCTGAAACCTTTTCGTTTTGGTTCGTTTCATTTGGTATGTATAGGTACAGAAGCAAAAGGATATACATACAAAGCGAAAGGATAAAAATTTCTAATCAATCATTTTATTATCCTTAAAGTGAAATTGTGTTTCTTTTATATCCTTTTATTTCCCGTTTCAAAAATTTGTTTTTTATTAGGTGGATGATACCGAATAACAAATCAGGTAGTAATTTGTTTTACAGAACAATGAATGATAATGAAGTTGCTGGATTGTTGAATGGTGTTACGGTCATGGTTCTGTGGTAGTCAATTAATCGAAATTTTTTATTTTCCTTGGTTGCACGATTTAGCAAAGAGTAGAGAAATTTTTCTTATAAAATCATGAGAAATAAAACTAAGACGTATACAGTGCAAAGTTTTCCCCAATCTAATTATCTAAAACCATTAGAAAACTTAATTATAGCGAAGAAAATTTTTTTCTATTTAAAACTTCAAATTTATCACATCAATAGTTTCCGTTCTTGGAATAAACCCAAATAATTTTGCCAGAAAGCTTTTTTAATTAGATCGTAATGAGATTAATTAAGCTTGAAAGCTTTTAAATTTGTTTTTATGTATATGATGTTCGGAATTTGCATCTTTAATGAAATTATTGATTGAACTTTAAGATTTAGTCTTTATTCAATGAAAAAGGGAGATGTTTTTGTGATCTTGTTAGTTGGCAAGTTATTTTATTTGCGTAATCGTAAATAATATTGCTTGTAGTCTGAAAGAATGGCGGAGCGCCCGTGCATGATCACTAGTGGAGTAAAGGATTGACGGCCTCCACGAAGTATTCATAAATGGATACGGGCGTACTCTGGGCAATGATTTGTAGTACAAACGGTTGCGGTACTCAATCCCTTCGTAGTAGTGAAGCAGAATAGCAAATTAGTCAATCAAAACTATGCAATCGTACAAACAAAAGGAAATAATACCCCAGGTGGTACAAAAATATGAACATTGGTAAATCCACTCTCTGTGGAGACTGGCCCTATGAATTCTGGGGAGGGCCATCTATTGCATTATCAGGGATCATCAAATCCGTTCTAGACAAGACCAAATTTACAAAGATCACCGATACAGAAAAATAGAAGCAACTCGGTAGCTGACCAAGCCGATACTTTTTCTAACGCTATACCTAGACAAACATTACACGGCACAAGTAATGTGACCGGAAATTTTACTTTGCAAATAGCCGAATCTAGTAAAACAACTAAGACCTAGAAAAGGAGAATATAGATCACTTGGCGAGGCTAGAGCTTATGGATCATTTTTTGCCAAGCTAAGCGAATAAATTGAGTATCTAAAGCAAGCAAATGAAAACCAAAAAATGAACCGGGATTCAAAAGAAGATTGCGATATAGGAAGCATTGAACCAAACAAACTCATCTATTCCACTGATGAAGATGAATTACAAAGAGAGACGGACTGGATCCTAAAGAAGAAAAAACAGTCCAGGAAGAGTAAGAAAAGAAAAGCTGAATCGTCACCTGAGGCTGAGCAATTAAATGATAGGGGACAATCTAGTCCAGATTCAAACGATGCTCTACCCAAAGCCAATGAACCAAAAGGGAGTAAATGTACCAAGAACATTACACCAAATTTGGTGGAACTGAAAGAAAAATCACCCCCACCAATAAATATTGTGGGTGTAACCAGTTAAAGACTCAGATACTTATAGAACCTTAATGAAATTGAACGCTGAAAAGTATCAGTGGTTCACTTACGAAAACAAACAGGCCCGACCTATAAAAGTCATGGCAAGAGGTTTGCATCATCTTCCTCACGCAAAGAAATAATGGAAGACTTACAAAATAAAGGTTTTAAAATACTAGATGCTGTGAATATTGTTAAAATAGAGAGAACAGAAATTCAGGAAGGAAACTAAATTATCAGTAAAAGAGGACTGCCTCTTTTTATGCTAGTATTTGACAACAAAAAAAATGTTCAATACATTTATATAGAATAAAAGGAATTCTTCACATGAAGGTAACAATTGAACCAATTGAACCACAACACGCATACCCCAATGCAAGAAATGCCAGGCATTTAATCACACCCAAATATATTGCAGCCAGGCACCAAGATGTGTAAAATGCTCAGGTAATCCTTTTACCCAGACATGTACAATAGGAAGAGATGTGCAAGCGAAGTGTACAAATTGTAAGGGCCAACATCCGGCTAATTATCGAGGCTGTGAGGTTGCTGAACAACTACAAAAATTAAGACATAAAACAAGAAATCAACCGAAAAATCACAACACTCGATATTTTAATCAAATCAGATGAATCAAAACCGACAACCAAGCAACACAGAGCAAAGAAGTTGATTTGCACAGGTAGTGAAAAGCTTGGGTTCAACCAATATGGGCTCTGAAAGTAACCAAATTATGGAAAACATTATGAACAGCATTGCAGCTATTACAAAGCGGCTAGATGGCCAAAGTAATCTGAACAACATGGTACTTAATCAACTGAAGTAAGAACACATCTTTCAAAACCGCAATCCGGAATGCGAATGGCATTATGCAACATATTCCAGAACCCAGTTCAAATTCAGTAAAAGTTTCCAGTTTAAATTCAGAAAAAATCGACATTTTCTTAATATCTGAAAGCCATTTGGTTGAATCTTCGTTTGTTAAAATTCGGGGTTATAACTTAAATCACTCCATTCATCCAGCGGAAAGAGCAAGAGGTGGTTCGGCATTACTAATAAAAGTAAATATAAAACACCATTTGGAATCAAATATCGAAGAAGAAACAATGCAAGTCACTACTGTAAAGATCCAAATTAAACACAGACAGCTTACTGTCTCTGCAATATATTGCCCTCCCCGGCATAACTTGAAAAGGGAGGACTACCTTAAACTATTTAAATCGCTTGGCGTGATTTTATTATTGGAGGTGACTTTAATGCAAAAAAACCTATTGGGGTTCTAGACTTACGACGTCTAAAGGTAAAGAATTACTTCAAGCAGGGCAGACATCAAAATGTAGATTTAACTCTGGTGGTTCCCCAACATATTGCGCCAGTGACGGAACGAATTACATGCACATTGAAAACAGTAATTTCCTAGTATCGGATCATTCCCCGATTATCATGATAGTCAGTGAAATGGTAATTCAAAGGGAGAGTGCACCCAGATTAACAAATTCAGAAACGAACTGCGATCTCTTTTGTGAAGTATTGGAGGAAAAAAGCAATCTTCAGGTACCGATAAGAAATCGCCACCAACAACTCAATGAAGCAATTCACTATGCTGCTTTGGCAAGTATCCCGATTATACAAAATAAGAAGAAGCTTAACATATTCTACCCAATGGATGTTAGAGAGTTGGTGAGACAATAACGACGGATACGTAAAACTTGGCAAATAACTAGAACACCAGAGAACAAAACAGTTCTTAACAATTAAGGTAACAGTTTAAAATCTCTTCTTGAAGAAGTAGCCTAACCGATGAAAAAAATTCTGATAAGTCTCTGTGGAAGGCGACGAAGGGACTCAAAAGAACCAAAATGCTAGTGCCTCCGCTTAAAAAGGTGGATGGAACCTAGGCAAGAGGTCCTAAAGAGAAGGCAGATTTGTTTGCGGAGTATCTCCTTCCAACCACTACCAAGACAAACGGCCAATGGAAATATAATGTCAATCCAAAAGCTAGATGATTTTGATATACGCCCAGTAACTCTCAAAGAATTAAAAGAAGAAGTTAAAAACAACATGAATGTTAAAAAGGCCCATTTGCCAAATAATAAAGGCTCTACCAGATAAAGGATTTCGTAAGCTATTACACATAATCAACGCAAGCTTTCGGTTAAAATATGTTCCGCGGCAATGGAAAGTAGCAGAAGTAATCATGATAGCAAAACCTGATAAACGATAAAAAATCGTACAGGCCAATTTCATTGCTGCCAATTATGCCAAAACTCTTTGAAAAATTATTACTAAAAAGACTTAAACCAATAATTGAGGACCGACAACTAATTCATCTACATCAATTTGGATTCAGGGAAAAGCACTCTACAATGGAACACTTGCATAGAATCACCAACGTTATTGAAAGAACGTTTGAACGCCAAAAAGTTTGCTCCAGCATATTTCTGGACGTCGCCCAAAGTTTGGCACAGAGGACTGGAATTCAAGCTGCACAGAGATCTGCCGAGGCAATTCTATGCCATACTAAGATCTTATTTATCCAATAGACGTTTTCGTGTGAAATATGAGGATGAATACTTCTAATTAAAGAAAAGTCTCTGCCAGTGTCCCACAGGGGAGTGTCTTAGGACCAATCCTGTATTTATTATATACAAGGGATATTCCAACAACAGATGAAGGAACTATAGCCACCTTTGCAGATGATACAGCAATCATGGCCATTGGAAGTAATGTCGCTGATGCAACGAGCAAACTCCAGAATACTACCAATGCGGTTTGTAACTGGACTAAGCGCTGGAGAATTAAGCTTAATGAGACGAAATCCACGGATATTAACTTAACATATCAAAAGGCTTCCCATCTACCGATAGTAATTAACTCACGACCGGTGCCATATGCAAACAAAGCTAAATATCTGAGCATGACCTTCGAAGCCAAGCTCAAGTGGAGATGCTCTCTCAAAAAGCTGTTTTAATTACATAAAATGTTTTGTCTTACTTATGTAAATATTTTTAAATTGTAAATTTTTTTATTTTATTTCAATCCAAATTAAGTTTTGATTATTGAAAGAAAATAGTTAAAATTTAAAGAAATCCGTCTGTTGTCAGGTTTCCATTGTTACCATTGCTTTTACCTACTATTTGTTTCTGTTAATTTTGTGGTGATATTAATGTTTCGGTATCCGTAAAAGATAATAATCAGCCCATTTGAATATACTGCTTGCAGCAGGCCGTTGCACTTGAAGAGATACGACAACATGGTTGGAGTGAAAAAATTGGGAGGATGTATTTTGCTAGTATCAATGATCCTATAAAATTTCATCTTAGACGCTTGCTTCAACATGACGTGGAATGTTAATCATTGGAAAGCCGAAATGCTTTTTCTCGATAATCCTGAAGGTAGTGAAAAATCTTGTTTGTATATGAAACACGAATTCACCATTTTCGTAGCATTTAGTTTGGCTACGGCAACAACTAAATTAACTGCTAATTTACTAAAAATAATGGACCACTCGGTGAAACATCCATCTCATGATTGAGGATGAAAGGGGTTTGAATTCCTACTGCATTCACTATAGTCGATATTTTAAGACTAACACGAATCCTACAGAAATTGCCCCGATGCTAATTTCTTTTTATTGACTGTAAAATTAATTTGAAAACAGATTATTAATGTTTTGGTGCCCCTGGACTTTGAGTTAAAAGTTTACGGTTTTATAATGCCGTGTAAAACTAAGTTTCACCCTAAATATTTAAAATACGTTTACCATGATTAATCCTTTCAATTTCTGTAAATAAAATTTGCATATACAACCGCGATACGTTTTTCAAAATCTGTTCGTACGTCCCTGTATCGTCCCGATTTGAAATCGTAATATTACATTTGGTTGTGCGATACATTAAAACCAAAACGTAATAAATTAAATATTTTATTCCATAAAATTTTACGAGCTTTTATTTTTTCGTATTGTGTTGTGTTCCGTTAAAGCACATTTTTCCAATTTTCCAAAATAATATACAACCAAAAAATCGTATACGAGTATGTTGCCATATAATATAGTGGATATGTGCTCGCTATTTGAAATTGTCAACACACGATCCGAATGGAATACAAAACACTTTTAAATAAATAATTCTCGTAAAAATCTCAAGTTCTGTCTCCCTCCACGCATTTCGCAACCAGATTTTTTTGAACAAAGTTGTGATACCCAGTGTATACACACACGCACTTTCGATTACTTACTTAAAATATGTGATATTTTGAGTCGAGATTAACCGCACACGTCACATGCGGAACACGGCGAACAAAAAAGTTGGAAACAAACAAAATATTCGTAAATTTTCACATTTTTATTTAAACTCCCTGGTTAATTTAATTTTTGAGCTTTTTTTATGGGCGAAAATGAGAACAAAAGTTTTACGGAACGAAAATTCGAATGAAAAGTAATAAAAGTTAGATTTTTTGCGTTTTTTTCTTAAATGACATTCAAAAACAATGAAGAAAGTTTTTGTTTGGAAAATCGCTTTATTTAATTTTCATTCGATAAGGTGAATAACACATCCCCCGTGCAGAGTATATATTTTAGAAAAGCATTTCCTGCAAAATGGACTAATAAAAAACGGTTTTGTTTGTTTTTGGGAAAATTGATTTTATTTTTTTTGTATTGGATCCAGCAACCATTGATGAATATGCGCAAGAAATTAAAATTTAAACAGTTGATTTAGCTACCAAAGTATTTTATACTGTTTCACACGGCACGAGCGGCAGGAAACCAGTAGTCTACGCTTATTTTAGGATTGTCTACATGCTTGTGTCGAAAATATCGTTGACAATTGATTTTCGTGTATAATGTCGACAATTGGTAGAATTTGTAGATAATTCGTAGACAATGAAGATTTTTGGTTGTTGCTATTTCCAATTGTTTTGGGGACACCGCCTTACACTTTTCCAGTGGTTATTAAGCTTTTCCCATAGATTAAATTTTTACATCAGTACGTTTAAAATTATTTACCAAAGTCAAATTCATTTTAAATTTTTTATTAGTAGCATCGGAAACTTAGTTCTCTTAACAGAGTAATTAATTTTTTTCAACAGATGTCACTATTTTGTCTTTCATTTTCGCAAACATAATAATTTCTAAAATTATTCTAACTAAACGTAACGGTTAGTTTAATGAAATATTTAATTTAAAGTTTATTTTTAAATTGTACGTGTCAACCGGCCTTCGGTAACTTCCTTCGGAATAACAAATTAAAACTTTTATTAAATAAAATTTAGTAGAATATAACAACCACAGCTTTTAAATTATTCTGTCGGCAAAAATTTGCCTGCAATTTGGATATTTTTTTTTGTTCAACGAGCATATAAACAAATAACTGTATGAAATTTTCATAGCACCGTTGTGTTCCAAAATTTGTTTCTTCTGTCCATTAATTGAGCACTCACTGCAAACTAAAATGCACTCTTAAAAACAGTAAACGCAAAAATAAACAAAATAACAAAGTCAAAAAGCTTACTATGGTATTATCACACCAAGGCTGCTTCGGCGGCGCTACTTCTCAGACTTGCTAAGTCAGGGAAGGAAATAGTTCTGATCCAAGAATCTTGACTCAAAAACAACAATATCTGTGATCTGCGAGCGAAGGAATACACCCGTTTTTACGCTTGTGAAAAGATCAAGAGAAAGTCTGGGATTTCTATAAGGAATGCCTGAGAGTATACAAAAAGGAAACAAGAAAGGCGCAACGGAATTCGTGGAAGCTTTTCTGTGATAGAATGGAAGGGGTCTCGGATACCTCGCGATAAAGAAAGATTCTCTCTGCTAGTCCATCTGAGAAAACCAGATGACGAATGGACGGTTTCTAGTGAAGAGACTCTTGATCTTTTGATGGAAACTCACTTCCCGGATAGTGATGATGCGTTGATTGTGGGGCCTTTGGTTGACTGCAGGTCTAAGGTTGACTGCGGCGTCCAATTGTTGTGTCTAGAGGATATTCTGAATACACGGAAGATAAAATGAGCTATTAAAAGTTTCCAGCTCTTTAAGTCAGCTGTTCCGGATGGGATTGTGTCAATAGAAATTCATAAGAACCCGGAGGTCTTCCCTGGCTGGAGGATCACTTCAAAGGGTGTCTGAAGCTTAGGTAGATCCCGAAGCAATGGAGGGAGGCTAGGATGATCTTCATCTCGAAAGCGAGTAGAAGCTCGCGCAACAACCCTAAGGACTTAAGACCAATACCTCTGTCATCTTTTTTGCTGAAAACTATGGGCAGGTTGCTGGATGTCTATATTCGTTCGAGAATTATACCCAGAAACTGGGCACAGCCTCAAAATGCGTACCATACGAACAAGTCACTGGATTTTCAAGAATACTCGTTGGTGGCGTTTCTCGATATCGAGGGCGCTTTCAAAAACGTGAAGGTATTAAGGAAGGATTGTTGCCACTTGAGATTGAATACCCTGTAACCAGACTAATTAATCACATGCCAGCTAGCAGGAGGGTTATAGCGGAAATGAGGGAAGTCTCCGTTAGAAAACGGGTTGTTCGGAGAACACCACAGGGAGGCGTCCTCACTCCCCTTCTTTGGGTGTAGTAATCAATGGAGTACTTTTAAAACTGGAGGGGGAAAGAATAGGTGTGGTTGCTTATGCCGTTGAAGTGGCGATAGCTGTCTCGGAGAAGCACCTATGTACAATCAGAGATGTGATGCAGTATGCGTTATCAATCACTGCGGCCAGCAGGTGTGGATTGGGGATTAACCCATCTTAAACAGAGCTGTCCCTTTTCACTAGGAGATATAACATTTCGGTAATGGTTCCACCAAGTTTATATGGTACTATGCTGGCCCTTACTGATAGGATGAGATTCCTGGGGATTATTCTCGTCAGTAAGCTCAGTTGAAAATCAAATACGATAGAAAGGATGAAGAAGGTCCTTGTGGCACTCTACTCTTGTATAAAAATGACATCGAAAGGAAATGCGGCTTGAAACCGAAGCTGGTGTACTGGCTTTACACGGCAGTTGTAGGGCCCGTGTTACTGTATGGTGGGAGTATATGTTGGTCAGCTCTGAAGGTGCGGAGGTCTGCTCGCTCTTTAGGGGGCGTTTAAAACGACGCCCACTAGTGATTTAGAGGTCATGCTGTACCTTCTTCCGTTGATATTATCGGTAAGCAAATGGCGCTCAATACCGGCTATCACCGATTTCGGGGTGGAAGTGCCTGCAAAAAGAGAACTAAACTATAACCAATTTTGTGAGGGATGATCTGGTAAATTTGGATTATATGACACCCTCTTGTGCTTTTGCAAGCGCTTTAAGGTGGTTCTTCGCTCTATGGAGGATTCTTCGCTCCAAGCTCGATGGTAGAATGGGAGCTGGTGTGTTCTGTGGCGAATTAAATGTAAGTCTATCATTTCGTCTACCTGATTAATGCGGCGTGTACCAAGCTGAAGTTATAGCGATTGAAGAGGTCATGAACTGTTGAAGCAGAGTGTAATATCGTTGACTGACATCACTATCTGTGTGGCCAGTCGGCCGACCATTCTATCATTGGATTCAGTTTCCCTGGCCTCAAGGGTAGCGTTGGATTGTCACACATCTCTTAACGAGATGAGTGAGAACCATCGAGAGAATGTGTAGGAAGGCCAATGTCTGTTCTGAAAGCAGCGAGTCATAGGAAAGCAGTTGCCTTAGCAAATGCTTTGTGGCTCGACAGTCCGACTAGCAGGGTAGCGAAGCAAGTATGGCCTGAGCTGAGCTTAAAGCGATCCAAGATCTGGATCACAATAAGAGAGCATGACTTAGGTAGAATTGTAAGGGTACTTACCGGACATTGCCTTTTCGGAGATCATGCGAGAAGGCAAGGTCTGTTGCACTAAGCAATATAAATAATAATTCGAAAATGATGAGTTGGAATACAATACACGAAGAGACAACTATGAATTAAAATATAAAACAGATAAAATGAATATCAGCACAGAAGCCATTTCCAGAATAACAAATTCGCCAGAAATGAATGTCACATCGGCGACACATAGTAGCGATAGTTCATCGCACAGTCTAATTCCTACTGACGACACCCTCGTCGAGGACTTTCGACCTAAAACCAAAATATTCTAAGTCCGGACGAATAGACGTCATACCAAATAGTACATCTCTTTCTAAACTGTGTAAGACCCACTTTTACTCAGCCACAATTTACCGACACAGATATTATAAATATATTCAAGAGGTACCTAAATCCAAATACTTTATTTCGCTTTCCCAGAAATTTAGTAGGATACATCGTTGACGACCATCGTTTCTGTTTCCCATGAATGATTAGGAAAATTAAATTTTTAGGCGAAACATGTTGTGTAGTGGTAAAGGAAATAAATATGGTAGACACGCTAATCATCAAATCCTCATCCCTATGCCTATCTCAAATGATCAGGGAGACAAACTACATATAGACATTTATTCAACAAAGAATTGTATCAAAAGTTGTAGAAGATATAAAGCAACCCCTGGCAGTCGTTTTATTTTTTTAGCGTGCTAGAAGTGGTCATAATCGAAAAGGAACATTCTTTAAACTTTCCTTCAGCAATGATGAAATAAGCACTAACAATAAAAGTATTAAAAACTCCGCCATATAACAGCGAAGTAAACGGTCAGATAGTGAGGTTTCCCTACACCCAGTCCAAAACGATACCATGATGGAGTAGAGAGAACTTTCGAAGAGTTGTTCGAATGATCTGTTAATGAGTACAGTCAATATATTCATTCATTGCGTCAAGTCGGAATTAGAAACACACTCATGCGGTTCATTACTCCACAGAAAGCTTTAAACTTCGCTGACATAAAAGTCATTAGCAACAATAAATTGTTTTATATTATTTACATCTCTCAGTCAAAATTATAATTTTACCATTAGTTATTAATTAATCTAGTTAAAAAAATCAATTAAATTAATGAAATAGAAAACTTACTCAAAGGCCATCCTTATAAATGTAATCAGACCAATAACCAACACATTCCAACTATTGACAAAATATCCACAGGAGTAATTTTTGAAACCAATTTAATGCAGACAGTAGGTTATGTCACGAAAACCAAAGGCAACGCAATATTTATCTCGCAAGAAAAATCAACTGTGCAAGTTCTGCAAGCGATCTTTTAACCGACACCGCAGGAACAGAAATTATTTCACTCAAGATGATAAAAGATCTCAACTTAGGTAACACAGAACAAATCGAAAGTTTTTCCTATGTGGCAATTTTAACAGGGATTAACTGTGACTTTGGTTACTGTAAATAAAGGCCCATCTCTGGGCTAGGTTGCTAGTCTCAGTATGTAAAGATTTGCAACTAAAAATTTACTAAAGAATATTCTTATGTGGAGTTTCCACAGGTGTTACCTGAAACTGCGGCTACAGTTGTGGAGTAGTGTAGACCAAGGCGAACCCAAAATATGTCGGCTCGTTTCTATAAGATTTAGAAAGAAGGTTCGTGCCAGTCTCAGCATTTTGCGATTTTCAGACTTCGGCAACTGTGACAAAGTAGTGAAAGTAATCTAAAATCCACAAAATGTAGTCCTATTTATATACGAGCTGGAAAGAAATTTCGTGCCAGACTCAGTATGTAATGAATTTCAACAACTAATTTACAAAATTTTCTTCTGTTGCGATTATCACAGGCATTACTTGAGACTCCAGCTACTATCACAAAGTAGTGTACCAAATTTCCTATTTTAAACGAGATTGAGGGAATGCTCGTGGCAGACTCAGTATATAAATACTTTTAACAAACAATTTATTCTGCGGCGATTTTCTTCTGTGCCGGTTCTGATAAGGGTTATCTGAGACTTCGGCCACTGTTACGAAAAAACGTAGCACCGTTTCTGTACAAGCTAGAAAGAAGGTTCATGCCAGTATCAATATACCTATGGAACAAATTTCAACAAAAAATGTCTAAGGCAGTTTTCACAAATTTGACTTGAGACTTCGGCCACTTTCACGAAGTAGTACAGGCTATCTAGAATCGAAAAAACTGTAGCCCAATTTCAAAACCCAGTATTTAATGATTTTCAACAAAAAATTATCTAAAAGATTTGGTACTTTGGTAATCCCTGTGTTACCTAAGACATAGACTGATGTCGAGAACTAGTGTAGACCATCTGAAGTGCTAGGCTTAGTATGTAACGAATTTCAACAAAATATTTACAAACACAATTTCTTCTGTTACGGTTTGCAAAGGGATTACCTGAAACTTTTAACACTGCCAAGAAATGATGTAGGTCATTTTAAATTCAACAACTGGAACCCCATTTCTATACCAGTTATGGAAAGAATGCTCGTACAAGCATTCAGTATGTAACTATTCTCAACAAAAAATGTATTCTGAGGTTTAGAGCACTGTCACGAAGTAGATAGAGTAAGGCATCTGGAATCTAAAATATATTTCCTCATTTCTATACGGTTTGGATAGCATTTTCGTGCCAGTCTCAGTATTTAAAGATTGTCAACAAAAAACTTTACTACGAAATGAGAATAGCGTACGAATAGTGACCCAAGTCTCAGATAATCCGTAAGAAAACCGCGACGGAAGGATATTTAGTAGTAAAATTATTGAGTCTGGCAAGAAGCTGTTACAGCTCGTATAGAAATGAGGCTACTCTTTTCGGATTCCAAATGGTCTACTCTTCTTGTTTAAGCAGCCGATATCGTAGGTAATTCCTGTAAAAACCGCCACAGAAGAAAGTTTGTTGGTAAATTTTTTGTCGGAAATCGTTGTTTGCATACTGAGTTTCGCACGAACTTTCTTTCTAAATCATATAGAAATGAGCCACCGTTTTTTTGAACTCCTTCGCTGCAGACGCCGAAGTCTCACATAATCCCTGTTAAAACAACCACAGAAGAAAACTTCTTAGTAGATTTTTTTGTTGAAAATCATTACGGATGTGTCTTGCACGAACGCGAATATTAATGGGGCTACATTTTTTGGATTCCAGATTGTCTTTATTACTTTGTGACAGTGGCTGAAGTCTCATGTAATCCCTGCGTATACCGCTACTGAAGTAAATTTCTTAGTAAACTTTTTGTTATAATCGTTACGTACTTAGACTGTCGCGTACCTTCTTTCCAGCTCGTATACAAATGGGCCTATATTTTCTGGGTTCCAGATGACCTTCACTACTTTATGAAAGTGGCCGAAGTCTCAAGTAATCCACGTGAAAACCGCCACATAGGAAAATGGTTTGGTATATTTTTTCAAAAACTTACGTAATATCGTTATACTCGCAGATTGAATACAGACTAATTTTTTAAAATTGTCAGTTAATTTAGTTTTCTTAGACATATTACATATAACAGGTGATCAAATTAGTATTGTGTATTTTATCAACATTATAGCGGCCATTTTTTCAGTTTCCCTTCAAAATTGACTTTTGTGTTAGTAACTGCCAACATTTATTACAAAAATAATGAATCTATTCGAGCTACACGGTTCGCACATTACATGAAATTTATGGTCCACATAATCGACCTACAAAGATTATTATTCGTAATGTAATTAAAAAACTGGAGATGGTAGTGACGTACTGCTGATAATATAGATGCTGTGAACCAAAGTGTGGATGAAAATCGAGAACAATTAATTAGACGTCGTTGTAAAAAACTTGAGTTTTATGGCAGCACATGAAATATTCTTCCCAAGGGTTTGCATTTCAAGGCGTATAAAATTCAGTTGACCGAAGAACTTAAACCGAATGACCATATATCGCAGACATTTTGCAGATTAGAGCAACTTGAATCTGATCCATTATTTCATGGAAAAATCATCATCAGCGATTAATCTCGTTTCTGGTTTAATGGCTTCGTAAATAAGCCTAATTGTCGCATTTGGAGTGAAAAACCGACATACTATCTATGAGTCACGTTTACATCCACAAAAATTAACAGAATAGCGAGGTCTATGGTCGTTGATTACTGATTTTTTGTGGCATGAATTAAATGATTGTGACTTGAACATTACAGAATCGTTTCGGCGAGCCTCCGTTTCTAGTTCATACTTTTTATACAATACCGCCACGATCACTTCCGATTAAAATTTGTGTTCTGGGTAAAGATCTTGAAGCGGTATGTTGTAATCAGTTTTACTTACAGCGCTGATGTAACACTGACTTTTGTAAAATTAATTTCTTTCAATTAAGCATTGACAAAATAACATAAAATAAACCGTTATTAAATGAAAACGGTCAACCTTTTTCCAATCAAGTCGTATCAAAAGAATACCGTAAAAAAAGCTTCATCAATTTCATTACAAAACCCGAGTATACCTCGTGCGAAATGAAAAACATGAAAAATCTTAGGCCAAGTCAATATACAATAAACTAAAATTACGCCCAACAAAATAAAGTTCAACTTTTAACATTATTCTAAACTTTTGTTACACTTATTTTCTATTTTATAAAACTTAAAACCAAAAATAAACTAAATAAACAAAAAACAAAGCTTTTGAACGAATGAAAATAAAATTTGTTTCCAATTCACGTATTGATTCCCTGAAAGTTCATTTTCTCACAAACGGAAACAATACACCAAAAAATAAATCAATTTTGCTTCTGTTTGTTTTGTCTACATAAAGTTTAAGAACACATACATACACAGAATGTAAGCGAAAGCTCCGTTTGTTATATATATTTTTAACATCTTATATGGGTGTGAACGAATACGAGTGTATTAAAACTTTTAACTGGAAGAATTGTTTCAGTATGTGCATTTGAAATATACGTAATAAGTAGCTTTAAAAGCTTTTTGATATATATACACAGGGTGTTAATTATTATACGGTTCAACAACGAAAATTACGCCTGACATAATTTTTTTCTTTTGTTTTTTTTAAATTCGATGTACCAAATTATCTAAAGTATGATAACTGTTCTAAGTATTACAAATCAGCAGAAACGGAATAAGGTACAAAAAATCAACAAATTTGTCATGTAGTACATAAATAATCCCGTTTAAGCCTCCCCCCACGATGTATAGACGACACACGTTAACAACATACGTTTACAAATAAATCTAAAATGGATATTTTTTGCGCAAATATTTCTCTAAATTGTAGTTAAATTGATTCTAAATCCAATTTCGATTCAAAGCTCTTTTTTGTTGTATTTGTATACTAAAAAGCAACACACATACATACACACACAAAATATATCGGGATAATGTACATTTATGTATTAAACGAGTGGAAAGGGGGCATGAAAGCTTTTAACTTATCATTATTTATTTGTTTGGTAATTTAATTGGATTTATTTTTGATTTTCCGGTTGTATTTTAGATGTTTGTTGGGTTTGCTCTGCTATGTGTGCTCAATCACCACAAAATATATAAATAAAGAGTTATCTTGTTGGCTAAAACGCCACCATTTATTTTATGTAAATTGATTTCAATTGGTATGAATAATTTAGGTCTTAGATAAAATGTGATGAATTTAACGAAGGGCGGTGAGTTTTAGATATTTTTACCAGATTTGGGTATCTAGAATTTATAGGGCAATCATTTTGGTTTATTAGTTTGTTTATAATATAAACAGGGTTATTCTTAAATAATTCGAATATACTTATATGCTAATAGTTATACACTTCATCAAAAAAAACGATTATGGCAATTTAAGAAATTTCTTGTAAAATCTAGTTGGTCTTACAGGAACTTCTACTAGAACGTATATAACGTATATTAAATGGGCTCGGATAACAGATTCAAATATCATAACCAGCAGCAGATGAACTGCATTGACATAAAAATGAAGCTTTCGCAATAAATTTTTTTTTTATTGGAAACAAGCTTTTTCTTGCAAATGCCATTGGATATTAAAACTCCTAAACTCATTAGAGGATCTTATTTCAGAAATACGTTATCTAACTGAAAATTTTAAGAATATGTATTCCCAGTAGGATGAGTTTTTCTATGAATTTTTTTGTGATTGAGCTTAAAAAATTTATGGAAGAATTTTATAAAAAAAATTTAAATCTCTGCATATATTTCCTAATATAGTTTTAGTATTTCTTTAAACTCCTGAAAAAGTTACACTAAAAAATACACTAATGAAAAAGTTCGTGGCAGAAACCTCAGGAGTAACCAGAACGATCGTATAGACGACTCAATACAGTTTGCTGATTATCCTACATTGATTTTGAAAAACCATATACAATTTGTTTTTATCATCAGCAGCTTTCCAGACTTCCCGCTGTATCAGTAAACTGCAACTGGTAGTCTTCCTTTTTTGGGTTGGTGATATACTTTGCTTCGACTACATTTGCTATATCTCGAGAGTCCCAAATTTAAAACAGGAAACTCAGAAATTATTCTTTATGCTAAATTCAATTTTTGAATTCCACTCAGCTATTTTTTGATTCTTAATAGCAGCTTGCACTATCCCTAGGATGTCGAAACATTTTTGAATTTAATCTACTTCTTCAAATAGACTTGTATATAGTTCAAAGCTGGTTTAGAGCTGCAGACGCAGGTACTGAGGTTCGAACCATTCTCCCTAAATTTATATAAAATGATGTAGGAGATTTCGAGGTGGCATAACTTCGCACAATTGGTTTACATTTTAACGCCTTATTGTACCGAAATGATGATGATCAAAGCCAATGAAATTGTTCTCAGCCGAAGGTTCACCATAAAATGGATTGAAGCAATTTCGATAATTTGGCGAGTTTTTTCGAGAATAGTTAATTTTAGAATTTGATCGCGAATTGTTACGAGTACGTGAATTTGAATTAGATCGTGATCTAGAATTTTGATTAAAAATTTCAGAAATCTCTGATAGCAATGGTTTTTTGAATTTCGAAAGTTTATTGTTTAGTGAAGAAGTGGAACTTGGATTATAAGAACAAGATGCAGATGTCTCGATAGAATTTAATTGCGCCTGTGTCATTGTCTCATGCACATTGTCAGCCCGTTCTGCAAGGACTGACAGAGAGACGTCGTTTTCGAATGGCGTAAGCACCATTTGAACTGACTGATGCAATTTCTTCATCCAAAATTGACGAAGTGTCGCTTCGTTAATATTGCCAGCCGCATTCAATTTATTTAAACTCAACAATTATGACGGTTTCCTGTCCTCAAGTGAAATGAACACCTTCACAGGGACTTACAGATGGAATACATCAAAGATGAAATAAATGAGCATGCCACCAATCACGAAATAAGGCTCCAGGAGAATGGAAACCCCTATATTCGCCATATGATAGATAACCCTGTCGTTGAAAGAAGACTTCAAAGAACGAGGCCACTTGACCTAGTAAACATACCAAATTAGAATTAGTATTTTATATTGGTTTAATTAATTTTGGGAGTAACCATCAACAAATCAAAATTATTTAAGAAACGTAAAATTTGTGAATTTGAAAGATAAATTGCTAGATGAGCACAGTCTCAGTTGTAATTAATAAAAAAAAATAACGCCTCTTCGTCGACATTTTAGGTTATAAGACATTCTACACCTGTATGTAAACCAATTAGTTTTATGCTACCGGGCTTCCAATACAGGATCAAATTTTTAATATCGGTATTTCGGTACTTTCTCTCAACAATACCTGTATTTTAGGCATATTAAATAGCTAAATGGCAAGTGAGTAAAATGCCGAAAGTAAAGAATAAAGAATCATCAGAACTTTAAAGCACTACAAGTTTCTGGTAAAATTATGTGTAACGCATATTTAGTTATTTAGAAATTCTTGCAGGCCCATAATTCTTCAAAACGATAGCTTTTCGCTCTAATTTATTTCCCTTCAAAACCATTTTCACCTCTTAATAATTCAGCCATTATCATTATTTTTCATTACCACCCCATATATAAAGTAAACACCAGAAAGTTGTATAAATTCCAGTATAGCATTTTTTACGCGTTCCAATTTTAATATACAACGTAAACGAAATGTATACGAAAGCTTTTAGCTAGTTTTTATAGGCTAAATGAACATAAATCAATTTTAATTCGCTTTGTAACACGTGTAATTCACACAAAAACATAAAACACCGAGAATTTCTCATTTATTTACGATCTCGCTTTTTAATACTTTAAAGCGTTATAAAGTTATTTGTGCCTCATAATTTTTATTATACATGATACTAGATGGAAGGAACGAGGTTTTCATTTTCTGCCAAATTTCTATCCAGATACATTGATGTACCATAATAATTTTGCATCGGTTTTATGTCAATGATCAACTTGTTTTGCGAAGCTTTTATGGATTTCGTATGTTACAAGCATCCAATAGAAATACAAGTGTATTTGATTGACGTGTACATATATCTAATGGTCAAATTTCTATTTACTTATCATTTCGTGTATATCTAACCGTAGTCGTAAGTATTATCCAACCCGGAGAAATGTGTCCTTTTTCTCAAGCATCAACATAAATATTGAAACAAAAATACGTTTTTTCCGTATACCGCATATGTGTAGTCGTACTCTGTTTACATTGGCTGCTGTTGAATTATTGATTGGATTGTTAATTTTCAAATTGGATGACAGAATAATTTATATAAGCGAGTTGTATAAAAAGGATCCCGAGATATCTTTTCTATATATAGATAACCCATATTTTTTATATTTTTTACATAAATATTTACCCATCACAAATATTTGTTTAATTCACATCAGTGTGTTGCAATCTATACGTATCGTGCCAATTTGTATTCATTCCGTCTAACCTCGTGCCGTACATAAATCTTTCTAAATTTGTGAACGCACACAAAAAGCTTCACTTGTGAATGTCCATCAAATTTCCATACGCGTATAGATCGTATGCGGTGTGCTGGTTTGCGTACAGAATACAATCAATCAATCATTTTTGTTTATACAATTTTTTTAGTGTATGATAGTGGGTGGGCGCACGCTTTTTGTGGCAAAAGCACAAGGGAAGCCAACGAGGAAAAATCACTTGGAATAAAAAGAAAATTTCTTATATTTTATTATTTTGTTCTTCTATATTTTGTTTAGTAATAAAACGTATAAATAAAATTAATTTTTGTGGGATTAGAATTCAGGATATACGATATACATGTGTAAAAGAGGATGTAGACCTAATAATGTAACAGAAGGAACAAAACTGTATATTAAGGATAAAAGTTATGTCGAAAAGATATTTTAATCATGGATTAATTTAATGGAAACCATTAATGGATATACCATTATGTTTCGTTACCACTACTACTACTACTTTAATGATTTATATACTCTTAATCCAGTTTGATGGATTTTTCCAACTTAATTACATTTTCCGCATTCAAAGTCTTTAACTAAATGTGCTCTGTATATACTTTGGTCAATAAAAATGGTTTAAAATTGTGGATGTGTCGAAATACTCTGCCGGTACCATTTTATAGGCTGTAAATTCGACAAAAATTGTGTTGATTAATTTTTACGAATACATAAAACCCAGGATAAAGGAATGAGAGGATTTATAGAAATTTAATGAATGAAATAAATGATTTTGATGAAAGCTTTTATAATATTTTTTGTCTTTAGAAAATTTAATTGCTTTTGGGTGATTATGAAAGGCATAGAAATAAAAATAGGCTTAATTCTTATTTATAAAATTTTAATTTAATTTAATTCAAATAATATAAATTGTTGTTGGTATTGTTTTATAATAAAAACACATTTTCTCGATACTCCATATCTCATTACAATTTTGGCAACGAAGTTTAATCTTGTTGAACCTATTCTCTATCAAGTATGTTTATTTAAAGCTTTATGCTTAGTACACCAAAGTAATATTTAATTCAAAATATTTGCTTGAACTTCGAAAAAAAAAATTAATTACTTAATTCAAATCGACTTCTAATCTTCGCACAATATTGATATGTGGCCGATCAATTTTAAATTTATTAAATATGAGATCAGAAAAATTTCATAATATTCCGGACCACAGAACCACAGCTTATAGAATGATGAAAGGATGAACTTGCCATGTTTATATTCCAAGGGAATCCAGAAGCAGCCGGCAATGAGTGATAGATAAAAACTGAGCCCAAGGTTACGGAAACAAATTGAACGAAATCGGCAGGATTGTGGCAAGGTAGGGTGGAAAGTAACACTGGTTTCGGACATGGCCAACAAAATGGGTTAAACTGAGAGAACAAGAAATTCAAGACACAATAATTTAACAACAAATATCAATTCAGAACCGATTGATGAACACCCTTAAAACTACGCAATAATTGGAAATTTTCGCAATATTCGAAAATTCATCGCAATACATTCGTGTAGTCAAAAAACCTTTATCACCGCAATTTGCTGAAAAAAATAAGAAAAGGTCCCATGCCCCACCAAAGCATTTCTTAAACGAAACCAGAACCCACCAAAGTCGTTTTATGGCATTTGAAATAGATGCCTCTTTACCAATTTTTATCAAAATGGTGTGTGTCAAAAAATAAATATTGGAACCAGCCCTAAACCGTATAACTCCCTAACTGAATTTTCTTGAAATCGGAACCCCTCTCAATCGATTTCTGGTACTCAAAACGCCCCAAAGAGGTCCGGGCCTCATTTCAACTAGCACTCATTTCAATCGACTCCTGTATACGAATTTTGTTCGAAAACAGAGGCTTGAGCGTTGAGAGTTTTTCTGCTGTTTCATCAGCACACTAGATGTAAATATAAAATTTAATAATTATTTTCAATCCAAAATCAACAACAACATTAACTTTTTGCATCTAGTAGGTTAGTGAAACAGCAGTAAAACTCCCAACTCAAAAGTCTCCGTTTTCGAACAAAATCGGTACACTGATAATCGAAAACCCTTCCCAACCAATTTTTATAAAAATCGTGCTAGCTGATGAAAAATTAAAGGAAGGAAACGGGCCACACCGTAGGACCCTAAACAATTTTCCAGAAAGCATGACCCATTTGCATAATACATTACTGAAAATTGAAATCGCCTTGCCTAAAATAGATGCCCGTGTACCAATTTTTATCAAAATCGTGCGAGCCAAATAAAATAAAAACGTGAAAATCGTGTACAAAAATTAAATAGTGAGAATCCAGCCTTCCCCTAAAGGAATTCTCCCGAATCAGGGTCCATCGCAATCGATTCCTGGTACTCGAAAATACCTTCTCAGTAAATTTATATTAAAGTAGTTCGAGCCGACAAAAAAAATTAATTTAATAAATCCCGGACCCACTAATATTAAAACAATAACAATCAACATTTTCAGAAAGACGCTGTTAGTGCAACCATACAATGTTATCGTAACGAATCCAACACAAAATCCCGCAATATGATTGAACATAACACAAGATATTTAACTAAAGAAAACCGCAAAACCCAACACGAAGCAGCATCACGCGAAATGGTACAAAATCGCGCAACATGGTGCAACATCACGCAACATGGTGCAAATGGTTTGTATCAAAAATTTAGGAAACGCATCGAACGTTTTTCTTAAATTGATTAAAACAGATTTTCGAGTACCAGAAAGCAATTGCAATGGGTCTTGGTTCCAGTAAAATTTGTTTAGAGTGTCCTTCAGTGGAGCCCGGAAAAAATTTTTGATGAAAATTGCTGAGAGGTATTTTCGAGTACTAGGAATCGATTGCAATGGATACTGATTTCGAAAAATTATTTGAATAGGTCCTTCCAGTGGGGCACGGATCTCGTTTATTAATTTTTTTGCACTCGCATGATTTTGATAAAAACTGTTGTAGGGGGTTTTCCAATTGCCAGGAATTGATTGTGATTGGTTTAGAGCAAACTTCGGACAAAATCGCCCAGAAAGTTGTCCACTGAGATCAAGGACCATTACTTAAATTTTTTTCGTTTCACACGATTCGCACGATTTTTATAAAAATTGGTGATAGAGGCTTTTCGAGTTCAAGGATTCGATTGCGAGCGGTAGGTGTTTATTTCGGGAAAATCAATTCAGTGGATCCTACTTTTCGGGGACCGGGCTCTGGTCCCCTCATCGGAGGAGGCCAGGTTCCACTATTTATTTTTTTCGGTTCTCATGATACTGATAAAAATTTGTGAAGGGGGATTTCAAATGAGATTTCAATTGTATTCATGATCGATTGGGCCAAATCGATGTCTGAATTTCGATTGGTTAAAATTTCGAAGAAATTGGTGTAGGTTTCCTACGGTTGGACTCGGAACCCTTTATTAATTTTTTTGGCCCGATCGATTATGAATACAATTGCGATGATCCGGGTTATCTAATGGCAGGAATGGATTGTGATTAGTTTTGAACTTTGTAAACATTTGTTTTGGGCTTCCTTTGGTGGAGACCGGTTATCATTTAAAAAAAATGTCTCGAACTATATTGATAAATATTGCTGAGGGGATTTTCGAGCGCCAGGAATCGAGTACAAGAAGTTCTATTGCACCAGCTTGTGCCATAATGCGTGATGTTGCAGAATGTTGCGTTACGTTGCACCACGTTGAAGGCTGTTCATGTTGCATCATTTTGATGAGAGATGTTGTGTAATGTTCTTAGTATGTTGCGTCATATGGGCTTGCAGTCTTCTTTTAACATTTTATGTGGCTTGAATAATTTTGATAAAAATAGCAGGACCGAGTTTTTTGACGGCAAGGAAACGATTACACAGAGTTCTAATTAAATAATGATTATATAATTCATTCAGGAGTCTTCTAGATAGATTATCATGTTGCACCAGGTTGCGTGATTTACAATAGATATTGCACCTTGTCTTGTAATGTATACCGAGATGCATACTGTTGCGTGTTGTTGCACCATATAACGGAATGTTGCAGCAAAATTATTTTGTCATGACGGAATGTTGCACCAAAATTATTTTGAAACTCTGTAATGCAGCCAGTTTCCTTTCTTTAACTTTCCTTCGGCTCGGACGATTTAAATTAAAATTGGCGAAGAAGAGTTTTCTAGTACCAGGAGTCGATTGGGATGGGTGCTAATTTCGAGAAAACCTGTTTAGAAGATCGTCTGGTAGGGCCCGGATCTACAGACCGATTGTGATGGGTCGCGATTTTGCAAAAATTAATTTAGGGGATCAACCGGTAGAGGCTGGTTATTATTATTTATTTCTTTGGCATAAACGATTTTGATAAATATTGCTTAATAATGAAGTTTTCAAATCCCAGGAAGCAATTTCAATGGATTTTAATTTCGGTAAAATTCGTTTAGGAAGTTCTTCGGTGGGGCCTGAAATCGTTCATTAATTTCGAAAAACAATTTTTTAAGATGAAGTCTTGAATTCGAAAAATAATTTTTAGGACACCCTGGTGGAACACCGTGGTAGGACCCGGTTTTGTCCTATTTATTATTTTTCTTTTGGCTTGCACCATTTTGATAAATTTTATGTAAGGAGTTTCCAATTGCCAGTAATTAATTGCGGTTGGTCCAGATTTCGGGCAAAACCATCCAGAGAGTCGTCCAGTGGGACCCAAGACCATTACTTAAAATTGGTGAGGTAGGTTTTTCGAGTGCAAGGATTCGATTGCAATGGGTGTTAATTTTCGGAAAATCCATTCAAAGAGCCATCTAGTGGGGCCCCGATCACTTTCTTTATTTTTTTTCGTCTCTCACGGATTTTATAAAAATTGCTAGAGAACCAATTTCGAATACCAAAAACCAATTGTGATGGTGATTTCAGGAAAATTTATTTAACGGGCCATTTGGGGAAGGAAGGGATGGCTTCAAATTTTAGAAAAATTGTTGTAGCGGGTCCTTTTGTTGCGCTCCGAACCGTTTATTACTATTTTTATGCTTGGTCTGATTTTTGGATAATTCAATTAGTAGTTCCCTGAATAGGTTGTCATGTTGCTCCTTGTTGCATGATGTTGTACCATATTGAGCCATGTTGCGTGGTGTTGCCCGAAGTTGCATAACATTGAGGGATGTTGCAGCATATTGTTCGGCCTTCTTCAAAATTTTAATTGGCTTGGACGATTTTCGGGACAGGGTTTTCGAATGCAGGGAAACGATTATAAGCAGTTGTGTCTTAAGTTGCACGGTGTTATATTTCAGCGCAGCTCTCCGTTTTTGACCGAAAACTGATTTTTACTCCTTTTGAACTTTATTGATCGATCTTCGCGGGCTTCATCACGTAGTTTGTCTTTTGTTTGACTTTCGCAAAATAGTTTAGCAATTTTGTTTTTTATCATTTCATGATTCGTAGATCGTCCGGCGAATTTACCCTTGTTTCAAACATCAGTTCGAAGGGTAATCGATCTATGGCACAATGAAATGAACTATTCAGAAAAATTTGTATACGGTTCACACGTACTTCCACCATTCGTTAGGTTCGTCTGGTGTTAACTTTGCTAAGACAGGTATTATTACTCAATTAGCTTGTTCCATCTGTACATTTCCGGATGGCATTTCCGCCATAATAGCGTGGTGGTATATAATATTTTGGTTCCGACAATAACACTAAACAGTTCATCTTGGGTTACCGAACACCTTCATCTTGACTTCCAGCTTCCCGAGGGCTTCTTCCGTCGGTCCCTTTGTTGGATACGGCCAAACAATTTTTGTAAAACTGTCGACTACCCAAGAATTGCACTGGTATGATTTCAGCATTGTTGTTAGATGATCCAGATGACCAAAATAGAATGTCGTGAGAGATGCGTCACCTTTTGGGATTGGGTTTGCAAATTACAAAAGGTGACGCACGATACTCGACATACCATGTTCACCATCTCAGTCACCTAACAACAACGCAAATGAAATCGGTGAACTGTTTTACGAAAGCCACGACAAACTGGAGCTGTAATGGAACTCGAATATTGACCGATGAAGTTCAAAAGGAATACCAAAGAGGCTTCGATCGAAAACGGAGAGCTGCGCTTAAGTAAAAAGAGAGCGACTTGGTTGTTATCAAAACGACCCGAGAGCCGAACCGAATTTCAATGAGTGCTGAGTATATGAAGCGATTTTTCATAGAGATGTCAAGTGAGAAAGTTTCGGAGAAAGAGAAAGCGTTAGATGCTAACAGGTCTAGAATTCAGATTACCGATACATTCGGATCAGATGTACTTCAGGATAGCCAAACAGGAAAGTAATCAATTTCAAAATAAAAATATAAACGTAAACAAACCAAATCGAACGTGTGAACATAGTAAAAAGAAGCAATGCATAACTCTTGGGCGTGTAAACGAGGTACAACTTTAGTGGAGTGTAAAAGAAAATGGGACCATAATAAATGCCGAAAGCTGTTTTTTATGATAGGCAATTGTGAGAACAATTAGAAATTAACGAGCTGTCACCAACAAAACACGTTTTTTTATTTAATTATCCCACTCGCAACACGACAATACAGGGGAACGGTAACTAGTGAAGTAGTAGAAAAGACAATCAGTTATTGTTATGGTGAACACTTTTGGCTGAAAATAGGTGATTAATTTGGCGTTTTGTCTGGCGACCCAAAAATAAAGAAATATTTATTTTAAAAATTGAGGTTGACAAAATATGGACGGCACAGCAATCAAACTTTCAACGCCAAACCAGCAGAATAGAGCTGCTTCCGTACGAAGAAAATTGGAGATAAAAAAGCAAGTTCAATTACTATGGAGCAAATACCGATGATCGAATAAAACAAGTGCTAGGATATGGGCTTACAGGCAACGATCAAGGAGTTTGATCTTGAGCCAGAAGGAAGCGACGAACGAAAAAGGCAGTACTACTGAGACGAGAGCTCGAATTGTGAACAACCTTTGGAATCGGGCCACGCTAAGTTTGGTTGGGCCTAGATACAAATACAACACACACCAAGAGTCTTCTTGGTAATAAGGAAAGGAAAGAAATGAAAGAAATGAAATGGGAGGTATAAAAAAGATCCAAAAATTTAATTACCTATATAAATAATAACTACTAAGCTTCTACAGAGTGATTCGTAAAATAACCCAGCCCACGTTTTCTATTTAACTTTGTTAAAATTGTGATTATTTAAATTTCTATTAAACCCATCGTTTGTTTCGAAAATTTTTGTTGCACATGCAACCAGAATTTACCAAATGACATACATTTTTATAAAACATAATTTCAATATGTGATTTGAGCGGAATTTGTGGAATCACCCTTTACGAACGTATTTTAATAACTTGCACAACTAAACGAAAAAGTTCATATCTTCTGTACAAAGATGGCTCTGATACAGTACATTAGAAAAGTATTTTGCAATAAATTATTTAATCTTAGATGTTTGCCTTTGTTTTAAACTATTTTCCGTTATTTAATTTAAGGTTGTTCTGCAGCTTCGAAAACGCTGGTCTTTTTAAACCTGAAAGAAAACAAACGAAGCTCACGCCACCAATTAAAATTGATTGGGAGACAGTAAGCGTTCAACCATGAATATCAAGTGCCATATATTTATTACACCACCATATTCATATGACAGATGTTCCGCTTCCACAAATTATACTACCATGTATGGCATATGTATGCCATATTTAATTACATTACCAATACATTTAAAAATAATTTGTCACACAAAATTTATCATTCAACTGTAATAAATATTTCCAATCAATTTGTGTACAACAGCAAAAAAAAATCGGAAGCAAAACCAAATTACGAATAATAAATTGTTGTAATTGACTTGTGAATTATGTGCATGTAAATTAAATTTCCAAAAAAAAAATTTAAATAAATTTCCGAAACTGAATGCTGCATGTTTAATTCAATCATACAGAAAATTTCCCAAATACAAAATTCCAATGAATTCAGAGAAGCATTTCCACATGAGAATAGAAAGTAATTTTGTTGAAATTGATTATTCATATAATATTAATCCATCTATATATTGGAATGTACCATATATGTGAGAAGAGATGATTATTGATATGCAAATTTCATTTCCTCGTACATAAATTTAATTTTTCCACATTTCATCTAAAAATAAAAAAAAGCACCACACACCACTTTTGCGATTGAAGCGTATACAAATCATATATGCTTCCGTTTGAACTCGGCATATAATGACGTATATAAAGCACACCACGTAGAGTTACAAAATTATTTAAATTCTTGACTTCCTTTGAAAAAAGCTCAAATCAACTTTGTTTTGTTTTTTTTGGCTGTGCTATCGTCTGAGAGTGAAAAATTATTACAAAACAACTTTCGATGGGAAAATTTTTCAAAGTGGATTATTCTTGCGCTTTTATACACGAGTACTACGCACAACGGCAAACCGTATGTACCTATAAAGGTAGGGTTCAACTATATACAAGACATACCTGTGTCGCATATGTAACAATTCGTACATACAAATTATCTGCTTTATACATTCAAGATAACAATAACAACAAATTTTGATTGATTTTAATTCGTTACTATACCTGGTAAAGCTCCTGTATAGAAATTTTATAGGTTACTTACGATGGGTTGAGTATTCCACTGTTGTTGGTATAAGAAGGGAAAAAAACAAATTTAAATTGAAAAGTAGATTTTTCCACTTCACTACAAAATTGATAATAATCTTTTGAAATTTCGTTAAAAGTAAAATGAGTCGAGATTAAAAAAATAAGAAAAGGGAAATAATAATTTTCCAAACAAACGGCCGATATTGTTAACCCTTTTTTTGCTGGCTGTGTCGTGTATGCATATAGTTCATTGTTCACTATACACATATATGGTCGTATTTGGGACCCAGGTTTTTACTGTAACCGATTTTTTTTTTTGGGTGCGATGATTGTGTTTCATTTGGATTTCGATTCACGTTTTAAGTTAACAATCTGATATACCAAAAAAAAAAGATTTCTTCGTGTGTACAATGAGAATGTGTGTTTAGATACGAGAGATATTTTAAAAGATAAACAAACTTTTTTTTGTACTTTGGTTGAGAATAATGAATACGAAGAGTGGGGGGTACACGCATTCACTAAAGCTTTTGTACTGAAAAATTTGTATTTTAAAAGCGAAATTTTCACCAAAAAGGATCGTAAATAGTCTTATACGTTGTGAATTTTTTTTTCTAGTGGATTGAATACCAATTTTGTACTTTAAGACGATTTTAACATTAATTCGAACGTAGTGTTGGTATTCTTATATGTCATATGGAACTCATATTAAATTGATTTCATTATAGGATGAGTTCGTGTTATACGTTCAAGATGAATTTTTGGAATTTATTTTAGACTTTTAAGCTTCACACACGCAAATATTTAATTAGCTTATTTTTTAAATGAAATTTAAACCTAATTGATTTATTTTAGTTTATACAATTTCTAGGGAACTAAGCTTTCTGAATACAACCAAATTTAATTTTTCAATTTTTAGAAACCTGACCATAATTTAAAATGCTTTCAACATCCTATAGTGTCCATGATTTCCCTGAGTACAACTTGTTGCGTTCATGTGATGGAATTTTCATATTAGATATTGATGTATCAGTATCGCAGTACTTCCTCAAACTAATAAATCTACTGCAACCCCTGTAGTTGTAAATGTTTAAACACATTTATTTGAAATTTTGGGTTATTCTGGGTGAACTAAGTATTTTTCAATTCTTGTGGTGTCGCAGGTTCCTTATACAGTGTAGTGTTGTCCTCAGTTTGAAGACTCTGAGATGAAAACTCTAACCATGTCGAGAAAGCCGAGTTGCTTGTAACATACCAGTTTAATTTTCTTTGAATGGAGCTATTGTAGTTGAGTATCGTATTGCGTTTACTTGATTATAGGGTTTGAAAATTTCCGTTAGAATCATATCATAAGACATTCAATTTCCCTTTTGTTCACAATGACTTTGTTATTATCTTTTAGCTTTATGTATTTACTGTTCTTTCGCTGTAGTATGGTTAGGATCTTGCTTCTTTCAAAACAAGTTTTAGGTTTTTTCTTGGCGTGTAGATAACGAGTATGACATCGTCAGCATATGGTAAAATTTTAATTTGGATTTAGAATGTCCACATTGTCCAGTAACCACTTGGACCTTTTAAAATGCAAACATTCAATTAATTCCTTAGGAATACAGTATTGCACAACTGAGGTCTATTTTGTATATCTGACATCTAGCAAAACCGAGCTCATCGGTACAATTGTAAGTTTATGTTCAAACCAACTAAAATCGGAGCTGTAGGGCCACTCAACTTTTACAAATTTTCTTTGGCATTCATATTTAGTTGGCACGTGGTAATTTGAAGTAGGAGTATTACTAGGGTATTTATTAAGGTGGATGATCTTATGGATCCGGACCACGAGACATCAGGTCACGTGTCGGAGTTAAAATACCAATTAAAGCAGCATAATTGATCAACGGATGAACGCAAGAATGTCAGTGAGGCTATGGAGAAAAAAAAGTTGAATCCGGATAATTACGAGTTCGAAGTGGTAATCGAAGAAAAACAACATGATAAACATGTGGTGGTGAAGAGAGTTTCTGCGTTGATCAAACTATTGAGTTGTAACTCAATAGTTTGATCAACAAAACCAAAAATTTTAACAACAAAGTAAAACCAACATGAAAATGTAAGTAGTTCATGAGGAACTGTCGATTGTTCATGAGTTTGAACAGTAGTTCCCGGCGAAGTTGAATGTCTTGAAAAAGATCTTCTATACTTAAAAAAAATGGAGCAATATTGGAAGTGGTCCAAATGGTACGAATAAACTATAGCCACCATCCCTCGATGTAACAACTTCATTCAAATGCATGGGATGATGTGAGTCCTGTCGCAGAATACAAAGTAGTTCTTACATTGGAGCAGTCAATGCAAACAATTTCCGACAATCAGCAACAGTTACAATGAAGTTGGATTGGCAATTGGAAAGTGACAACAAGGACCGTTACTAGATGATTGGAGGAGCTCTTCAAGAGTATGCAACAGGGATCGAGCAACATTTATCGCACTCAAATATGTCCACCGATTATATTGAGAGAACCAAAATGGATGTTTTCATGGACAGCTTTTGGGATCCAGAAACTCGCTGACACGGTCGTTTTATCACCGAAATAAAGTTTAACTGAAACTATTGCTTGGCCTTTATTTAATGAAACCAGCCGTCATTAAACGGTAAATTCATACGGTGAGGAATATATAGCGGACGATAACCAGATTCCGTGACAATAGGGGGTCACATCTTGCAGAACTACTGGCGAAAATCGACTATGGCGAGGTAGGTCTCCAATGCAGCAAAAATCAAAGAAAGACTAAAGCTGGCTTCCACATATGATTAACCCGTAATCTTCGTCCCTGTTTCCAGATTAATACCAGATTGATTGGTACCAATTATCGACGACCTCATTCTAGGCATGGACTTTATAACAACGAATAGCCTCGTGTTGGATGTTTCGCATGAGGTCTTGAGCTTCGCGAATATAGAAATGCAACTTCGACTCATTGGATCAAAAGTAAAAATCATCAGGAAAAAAACTGCTACAGAACAAATACAGAAACAATACAGAAACAATTATTTGAGGAAGGTTGGAACGAGGTTCTGGGTCACCCGTGTTCTTGGATGTCAAAGCCAATGAATCGGAACAAGGAATTAGAGAACCTATGATCAATAATTATGATGATAAGCAATACCAAATAACAGCGATAGAGCTTCAATTAAAACTTAAAAACTTTCGGATAAGTCAAAAACAATCAAGAAAAGAACATTCAACGGAAAATGTGAAGAGGTACATACCGTAGTAAAATGCGAATTACAAAATCCGGTAATCAAAGTCAACACTCAAAATAAAAGGAAATAATAGAAAAACTTAGGCAGAACTGGACAGAAGATCTTGGAGCAGAAAAATGAAGTTCAGTGATTAATAGAACGATATATGTCCATTTTCTGTGGGACACTATATAGAATACCGGAAACCAGACACCAATTCGCCAGACACGTAGAAGATTGCCTTTGGCGAAACAATAAGAAGTGGATCGAATGATTAAAGGCCATGAAGCTGACCAGTGCTTACCATTAGACACATTATCAGGTGCTAGAATGTTCTCCACATTGGATCTTCATAGTGGCTATTAACAGGTAGAAATTCAAGAGGAACATCATGAGAAAACGGCATTTATTGTAGGCACCAGGTTATGTCGATTTAATGTCAGAATGTCAGGCCTTCAACATTTTCACTATTGTAGGAATCGGCTGGTCTAAAAATTATTTCAGCCTGTCAAATTCCTTCTTCAGCGAGGTATAGAATTAAGAGTTAATAGAACCACCACTTGTTTCAGTCTTTCTAAATTCGACGCTTCAAGTTAATTAATTACTGTTACCATACTACCTCTATTTGAGTGCAGCAATAAATAGTAAACCGCGGGTTACATTCAAAAATCACTGACATCAGCGCATTGGAAAAACAAACATCTTTAAATACAGGAAAATTAAAAAAGGTGGAATAGGTGTAAAATTTAATGGAAGAGTTCGCGTAAATTTGGAACCACCTACTCATCCTGCATCAGACCCAAGAACCGCATATGGAGTATGAAGAGATTTATTATGTGGGTTCAGCTGTCTCAATGTCAAAAGTTCGTTGGCTGCGATGCAAACAGAAGTTGAAGTTATAGACGGCTAAAATTGAATATTATTAATTGAATAAACAGGTAAAAGTTAACTCCTGTTCAAAAGTTTAAATGTTTGAAAAAGGCACTTCAAAGTGGCGCGGCAACCCTATACTACATTATTATCGCATAAAGGTTGCTAACAAATTTTTTTAAAAGCGCTACAAAAAATGAGAAGACGGTGCGAACACAAGCGCCATAAGGTGAACTCATTCATCCGAATTCGCCTGGAGTAGCCATCTGTCAATATAGCCAACAACAAAAACATCACGCATTTGTTAGATGTTTCCGATGAAGTGCTGCGGGGCTAAAGGCAAGCAGTGATAATAGTGAGGGTTTATAAATTGGATAGTGAAACCAGAGGCCTAGAGAGGCCTGAGATCCCGTGAACACACGATACGGGTAAGGCGATGTAACCGTTGATTAAACTTTCTCGGGGAAGCAGACACACCGTGTTCAGATGTCTATCCATACGACGCTGTATAACATGTAGAAGAAAAGATCACATTCTTTTGCTTTTACCAGGACGAGGACCAATAAAACTAGAGGAGCCAAAGGACTGCACGATCACTTTAACTACGAATCATCCGATGGTTGATTGCTCCACACCACCGACCTCAGTACTATACAGTAGCTTCCGTGTGCCTCAACCTACCTTACCAACTGATCCTATGAAATTCAATTAGACGACCATTAACATCGTGCCTTCAGCGTCTAGGGATCTCACGTCAGAATGGGATCATTCTATTCACCATCATTCCATTCTATCAGCTCTTCCAAAATAAATTACTGGAAAACAATATCGCTAGCAGATCTAGAATTATAGCAGATTTAGAATTGATGTCTATCAAATTTTTAGCATAAGACTAATGGTCAAATCAAAGACGCTAATAATAACCAAGTGCTCTAAAATACTTTGTTTGGGTGGATTGTATGAGGAACTATTAATGATACAACTTATGGTCTAGACTCAAACTAGATCGTTAGCTAATTGTGGTAATTCGAAGACTAACAGGAATGGTATGTCGATTTTTCAGAGATATAGACTTTTATAATTTCTGTAAAAGCTTTATGGATGAATACCAAATGAAGCGTATAGGTATATCAGTGAATGACTGTCTGGCTGTGAGACCTATACAGTCCAATCAACTCTTTACTCCATCATCTTATGAGTGCAAACATTGAGAAAATGTACCGGAAAATTCGTCTGCATAATGCTAACACTAAATATCAAAAATGACAGGTGAAGATACTATCGAGGACATTCAATTCTTAGAACGCCAATAAAACAACTCTATGCTATAGGATAGGAGACTGTGGCTTTACATTAAGAGAGTGAGTTTCAAATGCCGCCGAAATATTGAGAGACATTCTTGCTGATGACCGACACCACCATGTTAACGTAATCGACGATCCAACTGAGGATTTAGACGTAAACACTTTAGGTTTACAATAAAACCCAAATAGACATATCTCACTTCCGCGTCGATTTATCCCTTAAAATATTCGATTCGCTAGGATGGATTACAACAATTAATAATTAAATTAAAAATTTTATACAACAGTTGGTTGTAGTTGTTTTGTCTGGACTGGGATGACAGGCTCCAAAACAAAAAGCAAACGAATGGAAATTGATCCGAGCAAGTGTTAATGTTATCCAAACGATTAAAATACCACGATTCTTACAGATGACCAACCGCTCCAAGTATATGAGTTACATGGATTCATGGGTTCTCGTGTACTAATCTTGTGTCGTACAAAAATAAGGTTGTTTCTATAAAACAGTAGAGTTCACCGCGATTGGAATAACGTTGAGCAGCCTTACTAATAAATTTGATGAATTTACGAGAAATATAATCCGGCAGCAATCTGCTTAATGCCCGAGTGGAGATGATTCGATCATTCATTAGAGTTGGTTTAGATTAAGCCGGACCGATGCTTATTTCTCTCACAAAAGGACGAGGCCAAAGAAAATGCAATGTAATTTACACTCTAAATTTAGATTGTATAGTGTATTATGAAGCGTGGCCCAATAAGACCACCTATTTTGAAATTTGAAAAGAAAAACCCGGTGTTTATTATAGTTCTTGTTATGTATGGAACACAATATTCGATAAATAGCCGACGACTTTTTGGCATATGACCGGCTCAATTTCATCAACGACGCATCGAATCTCGTCATACAATTTAGGTATTGTTCTTGGGTTATTGAAATACACCATTTGTTTCAAAAAACCCCAAAAACAAAAATTGAATGCATGGACCGTTGAAAGACCAATCTTGGATTCTCAGCTCTCTTTAAACGAAAATTTTGTTTGTTGAGATGGCCATCGAGATCAAAACGCACTTCATCGGCGAGGACAATTTTAAGGCTATAAGGTCTATTCTGTGAACGTTCGGCGCTACATATTGTCTGCTGGCTTGCAAAGTTGTGTCGACTGAATTTTGGAAACATGCAAATCCAGAACTTTAGTCAAAATTTGCTGTAAACTGTAAGATCAACTTCTGGTCAACCCACTCACATACTCCTGCAATATTTTCAATACAGTGTCTTCTAGGATTGAACTGGCTCAATCGTCTCAAATGAACGGCGAGTAAGGTGACATTTTCGATCCGTCTCTGCAAAAATCTATTGTACGTCAGTGTAATTCCTCATGACTAAACCTCAACGATCACAAATCACAACGACAAAAAAACTCGTTATTACAAGACAAAAAATGACATTAAATTCGAAGTCTTAATGGGACACCCTGTATTTGACGCCACAACTCAGTTTTCCAAATTTTATTTTTGGGCGTGCTACTTCAAATTTAACTTATTTCTTTTATCGCATTTAGAGGGTGAGGTTCTAGTGGAAAATTTTTAATGAGCGGAAAAATGTGGGCAGAACAAAGGTGTAACTAATTTGATTAAATTTACGTTAGAGGATGCGGGCAAAACATTCACTCATTTTGTTCAGCACTTTTAGTAAATAGGAAGAACTATGTAATGAGTGAAAAATCTGGACAAAATCAGGGTAAAACTATGATATAAGTCATGTCGTAAACTGCTAGCTCCGAGAGTACTATTAATAGCCCCTTTTGATTCACCCCTTTTGTGTGTGTACACAACTCATTCACACCATTACAATACACTACTTGCACATTGCAAGCTCCATGTCAACCTGTCCACTGACATGGACGGTGCTTTGGCGCTGAATTCGGCACTCCAACAGTTGTGTTTATTAACATCACCGATCGTAATCGATGACGAAAATTCGCTTCCAGTCTCTGGTGGGATTCAAACCCAGTACCTCCCAGTCCAAGTGCCGAAACTTTAACTACTGCACCACTTGTCCAGTAAATGCATTACATGTATGACTTGCATACAGTTACATGTACAAAAATTAAATTAGAACAAAAATAAAATCATAATTCTGATTTAATTTTTAAAAATTTTAAAAATAATTATCCAGGATATTTTTGAAGTTGAACCTTTCATAAATTAAAGTCAAATAGGTCATCAACAGAGATGGGCGATTACGCGTCATCTACTAAAGTTTACGTAATTGCGTAGACAACTCGTCAATAACGTAGACAGCTCGTCGACAACGTAGACAACGTCGATTATTCGTAGACAACGTCAACTGTTCCCAGACAACGTCGACAACCAATTGTAATTCTGCCAGTAGTGATTGAATGATCAACATATTTTTAACTTTTGTTAACATATTCCCAAGTATCATATGCTGTGCACTTCGTTTTCTCGTTAAGACTTGCCGTGTTTCATGACACTCATTGATCCGGATCAGAACAAATTTTATATGGAAAACGTGATCCAAATTTGGTTTAGGTCACAAATTTTGATTTGAAATCTAATAAGCGGTTTTGCCTAGTTTCAAACATGAACTGAACCGAATCAGATCAAGCATCAAGAAACACAGCTACTGTGTGCTTGAGCCCGTTTTTTTGTCTAAAGCTCCAACTAAGTAATATGAAGGTAAGTTAATACCAGTTAAATGTCTCTAATGGATTTAAACCAAAATATGCATGATACTTACATCTAAACTTCAAGCTTAGTTCAGATTTGACAATAGCCGATTAAAACTATTGTCAAAATTGAAAATTTTTAATTAAGTTAACAAATTTTAATTGAAGGTCTAGGTTAGGCAAAACTAATGGCTTGACACACACTGTTTAAATGAGTTGCTAAATTAAAAGCCGTTACTAGCTACTATAGTTATTTCTAGTTCTTACTGTATTCATAACGCGTACTGGGTTTAATATTTAGTATTAAATTGAGTACTAAATGTTAATTGTCTACCATCGATAATAAATATTTCGACCATTGATAAAACTCAAATTAAATTAACGAATTAGAATAAAATGTCGGTGCATTATGTTTTACGCCATCTATTCGTAAATGGTATGAACTATCATGAAGTTAGTTTACACGTTGCGCCTGACGCTGACTTTCTTGATCAACCGAATTGATGGTTAATTCATACCAGTTCTTCAGAGGTAGCACCAAGAAAATCAAGTCTCAATAAACATTGCTTAATAAAGTAAAACTTATCAGTTTCCAAATTGTTTCTAATTGGCTATTGACAAATTTGAAATAGGTTTGCAGGTTCAAATATGAGGCATGTTCTGTTCTCTGAACCCTAGAGAGACGTAACAATAATTTGTAAAAACCGACGATCAATTTAGTTAATCGGAAATTTAGAAAAAAAAATCAGCTCAAGCGCACTGCTTTAGTCAGTAATTTAGTCGAAAAAATTGGCATCAGGGACAAAGTATTATGTGCCTGACGTCGATTTTTTTGTTATACCGGCGTGTTTTTTAAATTAAATTTTTCAAGTTCGTGAACAGATAGGTAAGAAATTTTATTGCATACGGTAGATAACACAGGCCTCTTTGTATCACAAAAAATATTTATCGTAAAAGTTAGATAGTTTCCCACAATACCCCTGTTTTGTTATTAGACAGAACTATTCAGAATTGATGAGGACAACGATATTACAAGAAAACCATCGAACTTTTATGATGGATTCTTTGTGTTATGCAATTTTATCTAAGATATTTAAGTAAAACCAAAAAAAAGATATTTAATTTTTAATTTGACAATTTATTAATCTTAATTTATTTGGCAAATTTTAATTAAAATTCGGGCGTGGTTTCGGTTCTGTGATCTATAAACAGCTGGTATGAGTCAGCCATCAATTTAGTCAGTCGAAAATTTAAACAAAAAAAATTGGCCGAGCGAAAATAAATATGCGAGTCGAATTGAACTAAAAGTGTTTTGTTCACTAAACTGACAAATGTTTTTTTCATGAATGAATTAGTTCTGATGTATTTCTTCCCTACCTATAGTGAGCCTATTAAATATGAACCTGGTAAGTTAGGGATGAGACCAAATGATGGAAATGGGTACTAAATTAAAATGTTTATTTGTGGTGAAATTTTAAAAGAGTTCATCATACCGATGTTTCTCATGAGGATGTTGTCCAGGTGTACCATGTACTCACTCTAATGAACGTTTAACGGCGACTGTTGTAAAATCGCGTTCTTTTACACCCAATGATAGTTAGATTAGGTCAGCGTATGAGTCGGTACTAAAGAGTTTACTAACGTAGCTACTAACGTATTATTTTATTATACTAATTAACAATTTACGTGTTTTAGTATCAAATTTTAAACGTTTGCCCCTTAGATAAGACGATTATCTATTAGCTAGATAGCAACTTTGACAGACTAACTAATGAAAAAATAATGAGAAAATTTAGATTTTAATATCAGTTCATAGGTTGTTGACCTTGTTTACATTGTCGATGTCACGGACGCAGAAAATCGCTATGTAATCTACGTGGTAGACTACGTGTCGACTACTGCGTAAATTGCATTGTGTAATCTACCTCGCCCAACCCTGGTCATCAATCATGTTGAATAATTTAGACAACCTATTAATTTGGGACTTCTATCTATTGACTAGGGAGTTATAAGAAAATTAGACCAAATGATAAGTTTTTATTTGAAAAGGTCCTCAATTCGAAAAAATATATGGTCAACTTTATGAAAATGGAAATCAGTTTTTCAGTATTTTAAAAAGGTGTACTCCGCCGTACTACTTTTCTCGCGAGATTTATTCTCCTCATAATCATTTTAATGTACCATTTTCAAACTTCCCACAAAAGCACCAATTTTAACCACGCCAGATTAATTCACCATACAAAATATTTTCATTGTTTAACTGCTCAAATTTGTACAGTCTTTCGATTGTACACAAAGCCTTTGGAAATTATGTTTAAATAATATCTAAAAAAGGAAAAAGGTTAGAAATGAATTTTATTCCAAATAATATTAATTTTAAAAAATGTTATCATCAAGCTCGAAGTCAATTTTTCATTACCCGTTAAAACCCAATATGACCTCAATACTCAATATGACTCACTCTTTACCTTAAAGTAGAAAATCAGATTTAACCGATAAAATTCAGATAAAAAGATGGAAATTTGATCTACCTTCATAATTGTGGAAATATTATTTATAATTTAAGACTATCGGGAACCAAATTTAAGCAATGTTCCGAAACATCAAAATGAATTAAGCACTCGTAAATTGAAGCGTTTGTAATCTCTTAATTTAAATCGAAAGACCAATCCAATCCATACTTCCTCAAAAATGACTAGAAATGTCTAACAAAACCGGTACGGATGGAACAATTTAAACAGCGCTGTTGTAAAATATAAGATTAAATCAGAACCATAATTAACGAGATAACCTTGAACGTTGTTAATCCCGCCTAAATAAACGAGCACCATGACATTGAAAAATTAATAAAAATTTACATAAATTTTTCCAACCCATAAATTATTCATGATTATTTTAATAATTACGAAACATAAATTAAAATATGTACATTAAATTATTTGCAAAAATAAATATAAAAATCAACGCTTACCTGAATTTATTATCAGTAGTAACAGCGCCATTTGACATGACGCCATTTTTTACCTCCTTAGAAAAATTCTTTTAGCAATTTTGTAAAAACACACTTTCATTCAAAATTATTATTATTATTATTATTTTATGTAACCTTTTTATAATTTTAGCGCACACAGAAGTAAAATAAAAAAATACAACAAAATTATATAAAAGAAATAATTGAATTAACAATTTAGAAGAAAAACTGAATTTTTCCGCTCATATTTAAAATAATTTTTCATTTTACACCTTTTTCATTAACACTTTGCACAATTAAACAAAACAGCAAAAACAATTTTATTTTATTTTTTTAACTACGGTGAAAAACACAATAACAACAAACACCGACTGGCTGTATATAAGAAGAGAAAATTTATTCGTATTTAAAAATAAAATAATTTTAAATGGAAAAATGTATGGAAAATAAAATTTGTAGATTAAAAAAAAAATTTATTTTAGTCAATTTTTAATTAATTTTAAAATAATATAACACAAAGGAATTGTATTCATATTAAGAATAAAATTTTATTTTTGGAATTTCCATGATTTTTCACTGTTCATTTGCAATTTTGTATTTTTGTTCGTACTTGAATAAAAGTAATATTAAATTCTTATTTATTTATTTATATTAGAAAAATTATAAATTTTTATTGTTTTTCATTTGTTACGTTAAAACAATTTTTTATTTTTATTATTATTAATTTTTAATGTTTTGTAAAAATAAAAATAAATTTTTCTTTCTTCGTATATCGGTAAGAACTGGGCTCGGTTTTCTAAATTTTTTGTTTACATAACAAGTTTCACATCTTGCTTATTGAGTTTGAAAAGTTGTTTGTTGTTTTCACTTCAGCTCGTAATTTTGAATCTGAAATTGGAAAAGAAAAAAAATTTAGTTTATTTAATTTGTTGAGTTTTGCAAAATAATTTTAATTTTATTTTTCAACCAAGTAGCTGGAAAACAATTGCAAAATTCATTCGTCAAAATTTAAAGCGTAGTAGGTCGCATTTTAGGTTCAAACACAATCCTTTTACTTTATTGTCGGAGGTGGCGTCGTTTAGGCGGGAGGTGGTGTTCTTTTAAGTAGGACAGTGGCATTATAAACGGCAACAAATATAAAATACTATAATAACACTGTGGTAGTTGAAAAAAGTGACAAGCTGGACACCCACGGGGTAAACCTAATTCGAGTACGTTGAAATCAATAGTGCTAGTCCCATTTCAAAGTTAGTCCTCATTTTTGAGATATCGGTTTCGACATATTTTGGCTCTGAGTCAAAAATTTGTCAAAATATACACTTACAATTTTCATGTTGATAGCTCTTGAGCCATTAAGATTTTCGTTTTCCATTTTTCAGCGAAATTGTTCTTATTATTCCGGCCAAATAATTGCACCCAGTGGGTTTTTATACAAAATTAGCAAAGTTGTTGCACAAGTCAAGATAAATAACTTTGCCGAAAATATATGTGTGTTCTATTTAGGCCAAGGTTAGGTTGCAGGGGCAGTTTCCACACACTTAGACCAGTAGTGGCCTGTTGTGATACCACAGGATCCTAATTCCTCTTTACCCCTGTTCAAAACCATTCGGAGAAAAATATCTCGCACTCCACTGTCTTCGAGATCTGAACGACTGGCCATACTGTACACGCCTAAATATCTATGCCTTCTGTATGATAGTGCCGGACACCAGCATAGAAAGTCTCTTCCTCCTCTTCGTCCATGCAACTTCTACAAAGTTATTCGTCTGTAGACCAAGCCTTCTCGCATGTTCCCAAAAAAGGCAGGGTTTTGTCAGTTTTGGCAAAAGCTTCTCACAGAAGATTCCGGCTCCTACCTTGCCGTCTAGAGAAATATAGGTCCACTTGTGCAGAGATCCGTATACACAAGTAAGGATAAATACATCTTGAGGCGGGCATACTTAGGCCAAATAGGACGCCTATTTCAAATAACATTCAAAGAACACATCAATGCAATGACCTAACCAAATTGAAAAAAGTACATAAAATCAAGTTTCGCACAACACATACAAACTGAAAAACATAGGTACTCTAAATTTAATAAAAATTTAACCATTTTGCACAGAATCAAAAAAGGTATAAATTTTGGACACAATTTGACTCATGAGTCATTCACAAAATTCACAACAAAGGAGGTGCTAAACAGCAGCGCACAGTATATAAACAGCTTCAAAATAAATAATGCAATAGTAGTAAAAAATAAACCGAAGGAAAGGTTATTTTCGAAATCGACATTTCTAAAAAAATTAAAAGTGACAAAAGAACACAACAAATAAAGTGAAAATCGGCTTGTGAAATCCGGTGATATGGATAGGCGTTTTAAACTCAAGTGCTTTTGTTATGTGTGTGGAAAATTTACAATTACGAGCAATCGCCGCAAAATAACTGATGAAACCGCTGATTTATACCGACTATACTTTTCACAAAATGTTATTAGTGGTGTAAATTGGACGCCGTCTTTTGTTTGTACTGTGCCGTCTGCATAGATGGCAAAACTGGAGCCGCAATGCCATTTGGTATCCCGATGATGTGGATAGATCCACAAGGACATGATCCTGAACTGGATGGGTGGTGTTATGGGTGCATGTATTATATTCTCGGTACAAACAGAAACAAAATTGGTTCTTTGACATACATACTGCAACTACAAATGCTGAACTACCGCTGCCGCATTCAGAGGAAATCCCTGTTCCGGAAAGATCAAACCCAACTGAAGAGTATTTACCACCAACATTTGAATCTAATGAAACCGGAGAAACATCTGCATCAATATATCAACCATCAAATGTCACTGCGCGATGCAATCACATTGAAATCTCGCAAAATCGTTTGGACATTATGGTACGACGCGTGGAACTATCGCAGCGGCAAGCCATTCTTTTGTCAAAGGATTTAAAACAAGTGAACATTTTCGCTCCAAATGTTCGGATATATGGGGCAATAAATCGTCATCGTCATTTTACGTATTTTTTCAAATCAATTGAGAATAATTCACTCGCTTTTTGCACTGATATCCGTGGTTTGGTGTCCACAATGCAAAAGTAGTTTGAAGGCAGTCCTCCTTCACATTACCAACTAAAAAATTTCATTCCAATTGCACTCAGCACAATCACAAAGGAAACTTATGCATCAATGAAACAAATTATTTGATTAAATACATTGCCATCAATGGAAAATTTGTGCAGATTTAAAAGTAATAGCCCTTTTAAGAGACATGCAATTGGTTTACACTAACAACATGTGCTTATGGAATACACGTTTTAAAGGCGACCAATACAACAAACGGAACGTGAAGCCCAGTGGCTTTACTTGAGAACAGTAGATTGCGATACGACAACATCGTTGAGGCTCCACTTGTGCCAATTGAAAAAATATTGGTACCACCACTTCATATCAAGCTTGGAGTAGTTAAAAAATGCGTTCATCGATTTGCGTCGCATTTGTGTTTGAATCTATTCGAATCTAAGTTTTGATCAAATGAAATTTCATTTCGCATCTTGTTTTTTATTACAGGGATACCAAATGGACCAGATATTTGTCGTTTGTTGTACGGTGATACATTTGAAAATGCTCTCAGTGAACGAGAGTTTGAGGCATGGAAATGTGTAAAAGAAGTTACTAAAAATATTCTCGGAATTAATCGCTCTGATGATTGGCGCAGATATATTGAAAATATGCTGACCGCTTTTCATAAAATAAATGTTCGAATGTCATTGAAAATACATTTTTTGCATTGTCATGTGGAAAAATTCGCAGAACAATCACCAGCCGAATTCGATGAGCACGGCGAGCGTTTTTACCAAATGACGGGAAGGCTCGAACATTGGCGCAGCGGCATGCACTCTTGGGTGACATTTGTTGAAATTTGCAAGAGGAAGAAGATCCCGAAGACGACACCAATTCTTTAGGAAAAAATTAAGAAAAATCACCATAAAATCAACTAAATCAAAATAAAATAGTTTCTATTGTATCTATATTTGCCGATGCGATGTTTATTCGATCAATTTAAATTCAATAAATTGACAAAAAATGATAAAAGAAGTGTTTTTCGTCGAAATGAAAATAAAAAAGGAAAATAACACAAAAATGTGAATGTAGATGTGGTTTTTCGGTCTTGATATGTTCCGCAAAGTTGTTTGTCTTAGCTTGCGCAACAACTTTCCTGAAAAAAGCAAAACGAAAATTTTAATGGTTCAAAAGCTATCAACGTGAAAATGAGTGTATATTTTGACAAATTTTTGGCTCAGAGCCAAAACATATCGAAGGCGATATCTCAAAATTGTCAGTTGTTAGTCTCAAAAATTCAATCTTTTACATCGTAGCTCTTTCAATAGTTTAAGTGACGTAAAAAAGTTACCAAAATATAAGTGACAGCTCAAATTAATATTATTTTGAAGTATTTCTGCAGATTGTAAAACAACACTGGCCCCTAAACCTAAATGTTTGTATTTTTACGGCAAAGAAGTAGTTGAGCCTTGGTAAGGTTCAAACCACTCAATATAACCGAACTTTGTAGTCGTGGTCCATAGCTTGTAACCCAAACGGATTGGTTTACCCCGAATGAATTGTTTAGTTCGATGATGCCCATAATAAGGAACCGCATAGACTCATGCATACAGAGTGTTTTTCTTCTATGGGTGCCATTTCATTAAAATTTTTATTCAGAACTTCGAACAAAGGACGTATTTTGGAAAATTTATCCTATGTATTTCGTTGCGTATTGTCGCTACAATGTAGGTTTTGCATTGTAAACCTGAATCTATTTCGGGGCATGGCGTTGCATACTACCTCGTTATATGTATTCTTGGAATTTTCTCAATACAAATGACGTCTAGGTAAGTGAACATATCCACTTAGAAGTAGAATGAACATCACCCATTCTATTGTGGGATGCTGCGTGAATATTCGTGTAGTGTACCAACATATTTATCAATTCATCATCGAAATTTTTTTGAAATACTTCGGTGTATGGCATCTGTTGACTGCAGCCAGCTACATTGTTCCAAACCGCTATGTCCGAAATAAGATCTTTCTTATCCCACTTAAAATGTATGTGGATTTACGTTTGGCTACAATGGCTAGTGGAATATCGTCCTCACTGGTAAAATCGTTTTCAGTAAGTGACATATTGGATTACTGAGTTTCTACTGGTGGCTTGAAGCGTTTATCTATGAGGACACTATCATTAACACCACTATCGCCTCCATCCATTTCTGCAGGTAAGCCGTCCGGAAGGTTACTTATTTCCACATTATCATCGTCTCCGGAATCTTCATCCGCTACAATCACGTTCGCAATGTCCGTTGGAAATATTATAATTATTTCGGGAATTTCCTCGTCATCTTTTCTAGTTCTTCTATTTGATAGACCATAAATTTTATTTGCTAATTAGAATAAAATTTTAGAATATTGTCGTTTACGATATCTATTAGACACTGCTTAAAACTCAAATTTAATCAATTTAGCCAGTAATTTAGTCCAAAAAATTGGTATCAGGCACATTAATTTCATACTAAATACAAATTTTTCTAAAAAAAGTAAAAAAAAATCTAACGATAAATTTGTTACTGGTGTCTAATGACATTTGGCAAAACTAAAAAATGTGGAGTTGAATTGAACTATAAATATTTTGTTCACTGAACTCAGTTAAATGTCAAACCTTTCACATAAAAAATATTAGCCGATGCACTTCTTCCTTAAATATGCAGAGCTAGTTAAATGATATTAGAAGTGGTACTCGATTGGTTGATGGATGTACTCGTATAGGCTAGCTGAAAAGTATATCGATTAATTCGCGCTTTGTTTGGATTTTGTTTGTCGTTCAATTTAAAAAGTGTTCATCCTACTAACCATCCAAGATAAAGATTTTGCGAAGGTGGAGCATGTACTCACTATAATGGCAAATTTAACGGCGATTGTTGTCAAATCGAGTTGTTATATGCCCAATGAGAACTTAATTGGTGGTTAACTTGGTACGGATTACCACTTATCTGTAAAATTTGGTACCATAATCCGAACAATCGTTTCAACTTAAAGCGGCATAATATACAAACTCCCAGTAATATTTTAATGTCGATAATATATTTAACGAATTCATCTTGTACATGAATTTTTACACCAGTATCTCATTTAGTCTGTACTTTTGCTTTCGACCTCGTTATGCTCATTTGCGCCAATTGATGTGCGTGAGCATAGAAATCCTGATTGGAAGATCGCTAATAGCAGCGAGGCGGAACATATTACGTATCTTCAAAAACGCGATCAGATTTTAAAAAAATCAAATCTGACGGTTATGTGCATATTTAGAGTCAGTTGGCAAACCATTATGCCGATGATAATTTTTACGTACACGTGAGCGCGAAAAGAAATTGAAAAGTCGTCAAAATTCATCCACTTAGATTACTACTAGGAAATATTAAGGAATCCAGATTCGATTAGCGCTTCGATTTACTTTTTGCTTCGCAGACGACGGACAGAGTTCGTCACTGGGGAATTGGAAAAGTTTTTCAATGCACTGCGCATTGAGCATCAGCGAACCATGCCGCATAGGTCGGAATGGCTGAATGTGATAATCACAGGTGGCAATTTCAGAAGGTGCATGTAGTGAATCGAACGGGAACCATATACGTAACATGGCACGGTAAAAGGAGAAAATCGATAATTTGCGTATTTTCAGGTAAGAGGTGTTCGTGCGCGTTCTAACGACAACAGCAGAATCTAACGCAATCAAGCACATGTTCATCAGAAACGATAATCATCCGAAATAGTATCAAGTGTAATTTACGGAGACGAATAAAATTGAGGTAGCTCGAGCTTGTTAAAGTTAGCCGAAAGTTGTCAGTCGAAAGTGAAAAATCGATAATGCAGATCGTGTCTTGACTATTTCAGCCGAAAGTTAAACAAACTATATATTACATTGAAATATCCTAGCCGAAAGTGACTAACCTACAAAATTCAGCAAAAATACGTATCATAACAAACAACAAATACAATTTGCAATTTAACCGATATTAATTTATTTACTCATTTAAAGAGGTTTGTACGCGGTAATAAATCGATAAGAATGCTACATTTGTTTCATAGCCGAAAATTGCCGTTAAAAAAGTTTAAAAATTATCAAGCTTTAAATGGGGTATAATTGTCGTTAAAGTGGTTTGCAATTCAAGAATATGCCAGACATACACCGATCTGGCTACATCAATTCCATGGCTACAGCCGCAAAATGTCGATAAAGTAGTTTAATAATTAAAAGGGAAAGTCGTCCATGATTCGAAATTTTGCCAGATGGACACCAATCCGACTATGTTAATTCGATAACACTTGATCATAGGTAGATTCTGATTATAGGTTAGGGTTCAATCTGTTGGGGTTATAGTGGTGACATGTTTATTTTTCCCTTATTCTGACGATAAAATCGTCCATCATTCGAGATTTTTCAACACGGACACCAATTTGACTAGACCGATTCGATAGCCATAGGTAGATTTTGGTTATAGGTTAAGAGTAAGTCTGCTGGGGTTATAGGGGTGAAATTTGTATTTTTTCCTTCTTCTGACGATAATAATTGTTCGTCATGATTGAATTTATCGATAATATAAGGAGAAAATAACTAACTAAACTATAACTAAACTTGGAATTTAAATCTCTGGTTGTATAGAGTTTTTATAGTGAGACAGACCCTGGTTATTTATCAAAATCTCATAGGTGAACAGTTTTATCGTTAAAACAATGGAAAATGAACATTTCACCAAAATAACCTCATCAAACCCACTCCAAACATTGGTTCCAAACATCGTCATGGTTCATCAAATTGGTATAGTCAGATCGGATCAAAATCTTGATATACAAATCTTTCATCAGCTAAACATGACTATTGTATAGATGTCTATTGATGATTCATTTGTTACTTTAAAATCTGTATTGCCGGCATTTTTCGGTTAAATGCTGAAATTAAATTTCTTTATCGATACGACCTGTATTGTCGACATATTAAAATGTTTCCTGTTTGAATGGCAAACATAATATCTGCATTACCATCTTTCGGCTGTGTAGCAAAGGCACTATCTGCATTACCATATTTCGGCTGGAAACTTTCGGCTAACTTTAACAGTAGGGTAGCTCATGTCGCGATTTTTGTCACGACGTTATATTGACGCTGATAAGAAGAACAACGTAAACGCGAACGAGGCATGAACCAGAGGTGAACGATGCTACGATAACGCCGACGCAACCAATCGACGGTTGTGCAATATGCGATTTGGATAACAAGAATATCATTGAACTACGTTTGCATAAACTAAACAACATTACAGCGGCACAGCGATTAACATATCATGCATCGGCAGAAATATTGCCCTGTCGGCAAAATCATTAAAATTGATTTCATCTAGGTACTCCAGAATCACCTAACGCTATAGCAATGAAAAAATCAATTCGATTAATTGAAAAACGCGCTATGTTGATAATCAAGCAAAATCAAATATCTTGGTACTATTCAGTAGCGATAAGAAAAGCAACAACAATGACAAATGTACACAAAGAAAACCCACCCCTAAATAAAAGACTCAATCTATACTAAAACAAAAAAAGATTTTGAAATGTGGCTTACTTACGCTTTGTTCTATAAAGCTTTTTTTGATATGCTTTTATGTCTTGTGCGCGCTTTAAACTTTATTATATTCATAAACGTAGAGAGCTTTTTTCATTTCGTTTTATTGATAAAGCTGCAAAAATAAAATAAAAATGACAAAATAATAGTCATAAAAATAAAACACACAGAAAAAAATTGAGTTGTTTTTAGCGCTTTGCCGTGCGGTAAAAAAGCTTAATATTTTATTATTTACATTTAGTTTATGCATAAAAATACGCGAATTATTTTTTTTTGCTTGTTAATTTTATATTTTTTCGATATGAATGATTCATACTAATACTAAATAATACACCTGTTCAATGGTATTGGTAAATAAAGCACGATGACATCTCAATTTTAACGTGAGCTCTTTTCGATTTTGATTGTCACCCGAGAATTTATGTATTACGAGTATTTGTTAAATATGCATGAGTGCTATATAGAATTGGTCCCCGTGACTGATTTTATGGTTGATTGGTGTTCGCTGTAAAATTAACAGATTGTTCGATATTCTAAATTTTAGATCGTGCGCTTTCACAATTTTTTATGTTGTCTTTTTAGAGCTTTTTATATTATTTTATTGTTGCTGGTTATTTTGTACGTGATGTCATTAACGTTAAAATTCTCTATCGATTTAATACCGAATAATATAATTTACATTTTGCCGTTAAATAAAAGCATCGTATATATACATTGGCGCGATAGTTAAATAAATGATTGTCGGTATTATGTGTACTTAAATAAGTATTATACAACTGGGAGATGTGATGGGCGGTTTGTGAAAAAAAAAAACATTTTATGGTTTGTAGTTAAGTATTGCTTTATGTCTTAAGGTCGACATATCGATTTGCTATATAAGAAAAATATCACGTTTTATAAATAGAAATTAACCTATCATCGAGAAGTCTTATACCATTATAACAAAATACTTATCATCGTGATGGCAGATAAAACGAAAGATTTTTATCTGCTACTTTCGATTTATTCTATGGGAAAAGCACTTTCACATTCAAATCACAACATTTCTCGTTTATTTGAAACACTTCCAAGTTATTCCGAAAATATAGCAAAACTTTATCTAAACCATTTTTGATAATGAAGTGGTTCATAAATCTTCTTGAAAATATATGTCATGTTTATAGAGCAATCATTAAAATTTTATTTTTGGGTAAGTTGTTAGATTCGGTAAGTTATTTAGTATTTGCAATTATGGAAAATTTTATTTATGGCTATAATCAATATATTCAGGCCTGTCATTTCTAATAATTCTTTAGTAATTTATGAATATTTTATTTAATCGTTCGGGGTTAACAATGGGGGGTTCAAAAGTATACTTCCAAATAACGTGCCTGACTTAAGTTCGTAAGTTCACAATTTGTACTTTTTAAATTTACGTGAGTCTGTATATACAAAAAATTACTTTCACAAAAAGGTGTTTACGAATTTCAATACGCCCACTTTTACTTACACGTTACGCTTAATCAAATGCCACAAACTACGCCAATTTAAATAAAAACTTGTCACATAATTTAAATCTAAAGTTCCATCCTCAAACCTATCCTGGATGAAAAGATATCGCACGTCCATGTATATTTGGCTGTGATGTGCAATTCCGCATTTTTGATGAGCAGAATCGTGCTTTGCTTATCTATAAGAAAATTCAGCTTGGCCAAATCGCTTGCCAAAATTTTGGACAATGCTAGATGCAGCCATAAGAGTTGTGTCACGTATTCGAACTATGTTGTTCGTGTATTATGAACTTTGTGTTCTGCGTTCGTTTCTCCAAGTGTCGACTGCCAACAGCAAAACTGATGTATTGATACGTTGCCACGGCCAAATACATCAAGCTCAGTCAGAAGAATTATTAGATGCGTAAGTGTTTAATAACCAAAAGAATTGCTTCCTTGTTCTCCGTTGCAATTTCGAAACCGTCGTCGGAATTATCATCATGCCATACTACCTATATTGCATCCGAAGACGCTTTAATGACCGGATCTGTTTGTCTCAGCAGCACGAGGCTTGTTTTAATCCGTAAAAGCTTTTGGATGGCTTGCTCACTCGTCGGTAGCCATCGTCATATCTGATCGGTTGATTTATGTAAACGTTTTCCTCAAAATGATCAATCACAGAAAAGCTGTTTTTATGTCGAACTGCTGCAATCTCATACGTTTCGTTGCCACCAGCGCCAAACGATGTAAACATAACGAGAGTGCTGAGCGTTTCTGTGTAATCGATGCACTATCGACGCACTATCAATCGTGCCTATTATCGACTAATGTTTGATTGATGTTTAATGAGCGAATCGTGCTCCTTGTTCATTTCCTGCTCTCACTGCTTGTGATCGTTCGATTTAATTGCTTTCTCGTATATCCTTAGTTTTTTGCTGATTGCCATATTACTTAAAAAAAATGTGTGAAAATGGCTGAAGGAGAGACATTTTTTCTTGACTCTACAGACAGAAAAATTCGGTTATGGGTTCCTCCGGCAGAGCCCTATTTAGTTTCTTTGTCTCAGCTAACATGTTTTAATAAAGTCTGCTGAAATTGAAATGTGGTTTCCGAGTACTAGGAAATGATTGCGATGAGACTTGATTTGGCGAAATTAGTTTGGGTGGTCCTCATCGGTTTCCGTTTTTGGGATTGTATTCTTAGAACAAACACAAGGAGTCTACCTCTGATGAATAGATGAAAACGGATTTCTAGTGAGAAGAGTGGATCGTGACGTATTCTAAATTATAAAAAGCAGATTAGGTGTTCAATGAGGCCTTGGTTTTTTTTATAATTTTTATTTTGGCAGCATAAACGAATTTGTTGAAAATTATTTAAGTATAGTTTGCGGGTATCAGAAATCGATTGCGATGGATCCCAAATTCCAAAAGATTTGCTAAGGGGGTCCTTCGGTTGAGACCGGGTTCCTTGATGATATGATGGAGGTCCTTCTTTGGGGACGTTCTGTTACGTGATGTAGCGATATGTTGCATCATCATTTTGCATTCTAGTCAAATGAGTTTCATGGGAATTGGTGAATAAAGGTTCTCGAATACCAGGAACTAATAGAGACAGGGTCCTCCAAAAAGTCCCGCCGTCCCTTTGCTAATTTTCTTTTTCTCAATTGAAAGCTCAAACAACTATGATCAAAATTGCCGAAATGGTGGTTTCGAGTACCAGGAATCAGTAAGGATTGGTCCCAATTTCGAGAAATGTCGGTCATGTTCCACGAGATTTGTATTCATCGTAATCTAATTAACGTTTTTCCGGGAAATTCATTTCGGGGGCCTTCGTTCCGATTTCCTTGATGGATCTTCTCTTCCACAATAAAATTTAGTTATTTTGCAATCGATGGGGAAGAATTTAAGGATATATGATGAAAAAGGGATCTAATATACATTTTAAACATATAAAGAGAAAATTGTCTTCAATTGGAGCTTTGACTATTATTCTTAATGTGGCTCGACTTTTGTACGAAAACACAATGAAAAATTACGTACCATTTGTAAAAATATTAGTACTTAATGACACAAAAAACTTCCAATTCAACCAACTATGGCCAAGTGATGCGAGCAATATAGTTACCATAATTTTCTTTGCATGGTGCATTGCTATACTGTCAATTCCAGTGGGACCTTCTTATTTCTACAAAATTTTAAAGTCAGCACACATTTCAAAACACAATTTGCATTACCATTTTTTCCGTTTAGACACGTTCACCTAGCCACCCACCTCGTTACAAAACTATTAAATTTAATCTCATTTGTTGTGATAATATCTCTTGTGGCCTTACTTTGATTGTGTGAGTAGGTAATAACATTCAAATCAATTAATTGGTTTTCAAAGGATCTAGAATCCCGTAGCTAATTAACTTATTGTTATAAGCAAAAAATTAAGATTTAAATATGTTGTGACCAATCTTCGACTATCTATTACGACAAATGTACACAGATCTCGGATACATAACACTTAATTTAAAAACAAAAGACGATCTATTGACCGGATTTGTGATAAAAATTGTCTTGTATAATCAAAAATCGTTATCCCCGATTAAATTTCAGAGAACTAACAAGGTCAACCCTTATTAAAAGTTGAATCTTCCTAACAAGAAATTGAAAGCTCGTAAGCCGCCATTATATTTCTCCCATTTATCTTCCAATTCATGGTGAAAGCTTCAGTACGAGGTTTTATTCCGAATAGTAAATTCGGAAAATGTTGCTGTAATTAAGTTTCTTTTAATCGTCATTTTCGGTAAAATTAAAAAAATAATCGAAGCAAGTTTTTTTTTAAATGTAATCTACCATCTCTTTTGGGTTTCAGTCAAAAGTCACTCGGACCCCCTAAGTTATGAACGAAACTTAATTAAAAAGTTTCATACCGATCAATCAATCCGTCTGAGCCGAGTTTTTGTTCAATTCATCAGTTTGTCAAAAATCGCCATTTCCGCTTAAATTATGGAAAACAGATCTTGGCGGATATTGTTCCAAATTTAATAAAAATAATTTAATCATTCGATTTTTTTTTCTCAAAAACGAGAAAGCTTCAATGACATATGCCACTTCCGGTGGACCGACTTCGGCCAAAATCACTGGAACCTCTCAATTCATGGAAAAAGCTATAATATGAAGTTTCAACCTGATCAGTTTACATTTAGTCGACACAAAACCACATACAGACGGACTGACGCACAGAGATTTTTTAAAAACCACTTTGTTTGGCTTCAGCAATATACGGAATGGCAGACCTGCAAAAATTTCGAGGTCAATATTTTCCATGATTACCGTAATTTTTTCACTGCGTAAAAGAAAGTTACAAGCGATAACGGATTGAAAGTTTATCCTTTCAATGAATACAGGTTCGGGATCGAGAACGATGTACGGAATTAGACGATAATAAAATTTTACCATATATGTAAAAGTAGCGACAAATCTTCCTAGTTTATTCTGTGGTTTCAGTAAACCTTACAAATTTGTTCGATGATATGAAGCTGACGTAAGAATTGGCTTGCTATTTGTATTTTTGCAACAATGAGCAAAACCTGTAATATTGTTGTGGTGGCCATAATAAAATTTCATTGCCATCTTAAATTTCCGTGCCCCAGTTTCTTGATTGCACACATGAAAATATTAGCAGAGAATTCTGCAGATACTGCATTATTCTTATTCCAGAAGGACTATACTATTCCGACACATTGTGTGCGATCTGCTTGTAATGGATTGTCGAGAACATTTTAGATCGGAATGCAAAACCGATTTGTCTTAAAACCGACCGAATCGACTGTACTATTGGGTGTACAATTGTATATATTTCCGACCTTTTTATAGAGGTGTCGTTAGTATCACTGCTTGCATATTATTCAATCGGGCAATACATGTTTTTTGGAGGTTAGATGTCAAATTTGAATAATTACTAGTGGCATTTGTTCAAAGCGTAATTAACAATTATTTTCATGTAATTGAAAATGTCGAATTTCGTGCCAAAAAACAGCATTTGCGGGAAGTTTTACTTCATTATTTGTTGTTGAAGAAAAGTGCAGCGGAAACAAATCGTTTGCTTGTGGAAGTTTTCGGTGAACATGCTCCATCGAATACAACATGCAAAGAGCGGTTTCAACGATTCAAAGTTGATGATTTTGACGTAAGAGACAAAGAACGTGAAGGCGGACCAAGAAAATTTGAAGATACAGGATTGGAAGAGTTGCTTGATGTAGCCCCTTGTCAGACCGAAAAACAATTGGCAGAAGAGCTGAATATTACAAAACAATGTGTTTCGCAACGTATACATGCAATGGGATTGGTTCAGAAGCTGGGAAATTGGGTACCACATAAATTGAAAGAACGGGACATGGAACGTCGAAGACCATGTGCGAATTTTTGCTTCAACGACCATAAAGGAAAGGGTTTTTGCATCGGATCATCACTGGAGATGAAAAGTGGATCCATTACGATAATCCAAAGCGCAGACCAGCGTGGGTCAAGCCGGCTGAACCAGGGCCGTCGACGCCAAAAGAAAATACTCATGGTTCGAATTTGATGCTTTGTATTAGGTGAAATATGAAGGGTGTCGTTTATTATGAGCTGGGGACAAGTTTATCGACGACAACTGATGGCTTTAAAGCAAGCTCTAGCTGCAGAACGACCAATGAGACAAAAGGTATGATAAGATTATTTTGCAACATGACAACGCTAGGCCACATGTTGCTATACCTGTCAAAAACTAGTTGGACAGGCAGAACTGGGAAATTCTACCCCACCCGCCGTATTCAAGAGACATTACCCTCTCCGATTACCAGCTGTTCCGGTCGATGCAATCAGCCCTGGACCTGTGGGATCTGTTGTATTATAATAATATAAACAATATTTGGAAGTGAGCATTTTTGCCGATTTCTAAACAATTTTCCAGTCAACACTAAAGATGTTTGTAGGTTCTCAACATCTAGTAAATTTTTCAATAGTAGAGTACAATTGAGAATGGCTGCACCGACTCGATCTGAAACACACTTTCATATCGACGAATTGGTTGCTTTTGTTTAGTCGAATCTGTTGAATTTCAATTTCAGTACAACGCATAGCGTAAAACAGAATTATGCCTGCAGTTACAAGCCAAAACGCCGGATTGTGTTTCATAGATACGCCAAGAGGCACAGGCAAAACTCTTCTCATAGACAATTTCTCAGGTCAAATCATTATATGGAATGAATGTATTATGCCACCCAAAAAAGCATTGAAATCGCTTCATCGTTCACTGTAAGATTTGAGAGGAGAGAATGAACATCTCTTCGGTGTGGCACTCATTTCATCATCTTGTAATTTTCGACCTACCAGTTGTACCACGTTCAGAATGGCACGTACAGAAATTGACTTTGAAGGCCACTATGTGTCAGCTAAACGTTTTACAAACCAATTGTTGGTAATTGTTGTAAAGGGTGGTTAAATTTTAAGGGCCGACGTTGAACGTGAACCACACCTAAACGTCAAGTTTTTTTCTGCATTTAATTTAACATTTCTCAATTTCAGACTAACTCAATTTGAACCATGGAAAGATACACAATCGAGCAACGCGTTAAAGTTATTCAGGCATATTATGAAAATGGGCGTTCAAATCAAAATGCATATCGTGCACTTAGTGATTTTTTCGGTCAATTTAATCGTCCAAATGTGCGTACAATCGGAAAAATCGTGCAAAAATTTGAGCAAACCGGGTCTGTAGGAGATTTTAAAACACCAGTGCATGCTCGTACAGCTCGTACAGCAGAAAATATTGCTGCTGTTCGCGATAGTGTGGCTGAAGAGCCGTCCACCTCAACTCGTCGTCGTGCCCAAAAATTGCACCTCTCATGCTCGTCGTTGATGAACATTATGCATAAAGACTTGCATTTACACGCTTATAAGGTGCAACTGACTCAAGAACTAAAGCCTCTTGACCATTCCAAACGTCGTCAATGGTCAGAATGGTGGCAAGAAATGGCAACAGTGGATGATCAATTTTCGAAGAAAATCATCTTCAGTGATGAGGCACATTTTCACCTCAGTGGATTCGTGAGTGGTGACTGTTTGGTGCGGTTTATGGGCTGGCGGCATCATCGGGCCCTATTTTTTCCAAAATGAGGCCGGTCAGGCAGTTACTGTGAATGGTGTTCGCTATCGTGAGATGATAACGAACTTTTAATGGCCCGAATTGGAAGATATGGATGTGGACGATATGTGGTTTCAACAGGACGGTGCCACTTGCCACACAGCTAACGAAACAATGGCTCTTTTGCGCGACAAATTCAATGGCCGTGTTATCTCACGTGGTGGCGATGTCAATTGGCCGCCAAGATCATGTGATTTGACACCGTTGGACTTCTTTCTTTGGGGTTATTTGAAAGAAAAGGTGTTTGTCGATAAGCCAGCAACAATTCAAGAGCTAAAGGATGAGATAATTCGGCACATTAACGGCATAGAACCTCAATTATGCCTAAGCGTCATCGAAAATTTGGACCATCGGGTGGAGCTTATTAGAAGCTTTATTATTGTGTGGACTGAATTGATTTCCTACTCAGTATACTTTTGGTCTCTTGCCTATATCATCCCTGTTAGGCAGGCACAATACCCGCTTGTTGTATTTTTTTCACAGTCCATGAATTAAAAGCACATCGATCTTTATAGTAGGAAGTGCAACGTCATTTTCCTTGACTCCTGTAAAATATATCTCGATACAACCTAACTACCCTCATTTCCACCATAAGATACGGTTGTTACAGTGCTATCTTATTAGCTTCGATGAGTACAAAGTTGGACAACTCAACGAGAAAAAAGGTCAATTTAAAAAAAAATAGTATTTGAACATGGTGTTGATGCATGAGTGTCGTTCGCATAAGCAACAATAAAATATGCCTGAACGCCCTACTAAACACAACTAAATTAAGTTGTCAATGACATAATCACCAGCTCAATCCCAACCTAAGAGCAATCCAAGATGTGTTCAATCTACAGTCGGTTGTTTATTTTGATTTTCAATTCGAGATTCAAGATCTGAATTACATAAGACAGAATCATTACATGATATCCGCCGCGAAACAATTTTTACGCGATATCTAGAATTTGCTTGAGTAGACGTGCGATGTAATCATCGCAGTTATTTCTGTGTGGTGCTACAAGCTTTCAGGCAGCTCGAACAGTAAACTGAGTTGTGTGTTCATCGACTCGAATGGACTCGAAATGGAACAAAAGGTAGCACTTATCTCAACAATACAACTCAATACAACTACGGAAAATGCACTATAAGAAGAGGCAAGACCGATATAGGAAATATTGCACCATATCCCGTAAAGAATCATTCATCTTGCTACGATGTACAGTACAGTACATAAACATCATTAATCTCAAGAGTTTTCAATTTTCCTATCTAGCTTTTACATAAAATACTGTTAATATACATAGAACATAAACACAATACATAATATGTCAATGGTCTCAGGACGAAAATAAAAATAACAAATTTATACCGTAATAAGGTTAATGACAATAACAAAAACGACAGCATACCCCAAAACGCTATACGCCCAAAAGAAAATTTTAATTGACGAATGGTGAAAAAGAAAATTTCACACTTTTATTAGACGTATCGCACATACTTTTTGTTTTATTTAATTAACATTATCTTGGGACCGTCAACTTTTCCCTTCTAATATTGGTTTTGCCACGGTTAAACCGAAATTAGTCCCGGAAGTGCGATATACGTACATGTGAATAAAAAAAGCTCCAATATATCGATTTATATATTGTGTGTCGATATTCGTAACATTAAAATTGATTTTCAATTACTGTTTTGTTGTTGTTGTTGTTGGTATATTATGGTTTTGATGGTTTAAGATAAAGGTGATAAATGATTAGAGCTATGAAAAATAAAAATTAAAATGCTTTCAACACATTAATAATATTCGGGCGAGCCACTCCCTTAAATATTTTCTTTGTGTGTGCGCTAAGTATTTTTTGGGTAGTTTATTGCATCGCTTCACGCAAGCTTTTTATGGCAATTTAATTTTATTACAGATTTACACACACACATCTACATTTATCTTGACTAATTTAAATTCCACCAAAAAAATACGCACCAAAATTGTCCTAAATTGTTAATCCGATTGAAATAATAACCCAGCGCATCGTACCGCACCGCCAAAATAAACGCGGTATCGAAATTTAAAACAAGTCCCGCAGTAAAAATAAATTACTTCCCTCATTTTATCTTCGCAAACAAATCTTAATTCCTTGTGATTCGGCTATTCTTGTATATATTTATTTTGATTTTTCCAGTTTTCAAAAACATATACACACACACACACACACGCGTATATAAAGCACACCCAGAAATTGCTTTAATCCCATAAAACAAATACAATAATTTTAAGTTGTCTTCTATATCTATAAGCCCAGCATGAATACCGTGTTTTGTCATCTTTACGGTTCGCTTATTTTATCGAATTTTTAAGTTCTATATATACCTAAAGCTATACTAGGTTGATCCGTATGTCTTTGCGCTAACTTTACTTAAAAAAATATAAAATGTCATCAAAACAAACAAATGTTATATCTACACCGCAGTACAAATAGAACCTCGACCAAAATCGAAAGGAAAACAGCACGATTTGCTAAAAATCGTACAAGACACATTCATAACGGAATGGGACGAAAATTGGTGAAAAAAAATCACAGTTGACACTTTTTGTGTGTTTCTGCTGGTAGGTATACATTTTTTTTTGTGTGTGTGTGTGTGTCAATTTAATTTAACTGACTATTATATTGTACCGATGGTGATGATTATTGCGATAAAAAATTTAACAAGAACCGAAGAAAATCAACAGCAAAAAAAATCGTTAGCCTCTGATGATTGGTTGTAAAGTTTTATCAGTATTTGCTTTAAGAGTGGTACGGGTATGTGGTGAGAGCTTTTAATAAAAACGTGGCGGAAACTTGGGCGATACTCACCTCACATAAGTTCGAATATATAATCGAAGATATTGCTTTAGATGTTGAAACTAATCCTATTCAACACAGTTTGATGCTGCTGTGTTTATCGTTGTGTTGCTGTTTAAATCAAAGTCGATTGCAAATGTTTACCGCTTGGACACGAGCTGAAAAGCAGCTTTAGTAGGATTATTTTGAGCGTTCCTAATATTTCTAATTTTCACCATTCCGCTTTTAGTGTACATTAATGCAAAAATGTGCTGTATTCATAAATGCGCAAAATGTGTTTAAGCAATTGATTTAATCGCCATGCGAATATTTAAGTGACTGTGGTTAAGTGTAAATTTGTTAACTTTTCAAAAGTTAGTAAGGAAACGGCTTCGTGAACTATGAAGATGACAGATGGAACAATATGACATCTGAATAGTTAAAAATCATAATTACACTCAAGAAAGAAAGGAGGGTGGCGAATATGTTTTGTTCATCATCCGGCATTCTTTTACCACGAATGTAAGTATAGTTCTCGACTGCACCACAATTCAATTCTAAGTACACAAATGTCCAACAAATTTTGTAAGGATCTCTCAATTTATAGGCTGTTTAGTATGAAGTTGCATTCCGAATAATCAATCTACATGCGCGTGAAATATTTTCTAACTTTATTCTAAGATGAAAAAGTTTAGCAAGGGTTTAGAAAAAATTGCATACCTCTGTAAACTTACAGGAATGAAATAATTCATATAAAAGTCGATTATACACCAAAAAGCAAACATTTAGGCGAAACTATATTTTACGTCTTACAAGCAATTCCACCTAACAAAAATAATAATTATGCATTTTTAAATAATCTGAATTATATGCAATAAAAAATAAACTTAACATTTAAATATTGTTAAAACAAGTTGCTTGAATTTCAAAATAATTTTTATCGAGATTTTGAGACGTGAGCATCGATCTCACTAAATTTTTTTGTAAGATCTTTTACATAACTATGCCCACGGTGGTTTTCGCAATTTTGCCTTTGTTCTGGAAAGGCTAAGAAACTATCATTATGGTTTAATTAATTTAGGTCTATCAGATGGCTATGTTCAGGGCGATTTTCAAAATTTTGTCATTTATCTATAATAAAAAACCAGGCCCAGAAGCTTATCAGAATCAGAATTTTCAGAATTTTCTCATAGTTCTGGAATAGCCAAATAGAGCCCAGAAGCTTATCAATACGGTTTAATAAATTTGTACGGATTTCCACAGAATACAATTTGAGATTTTGAAAAGTGATCATCGACCTCACTATGCTTTTATGTTAGATCTATCAAATTTCAATGTCCATGGTGATTTTCAGAATTTTGTCATAGTTCTGGAATGACAAAATATGGCCCAGACTCCCAAGCTTACCATTTGGGTTTAATTAATTTTTGCCGGTTTCCACGTAAAACAAGTTGAGATTTTGGAAGCAAATCAACGATCTCACATCTTTTATAGTGAGTCCAAAGTGATTTTAGAATTTTGTCTTAGTTATTAAATGGCCTAGAAACTATCATTACGGTTTAATTAATTTTTGTGGATTTCACTATGTTTTTGTTTTTATGTTAGATCTAGCAGATGGCAATGTCAAGGGCGATTTTCAAAATTTTGTCATTTTTCTTTAAGGTTTAATTATTTTATGCGGATTTCCACGGAGTACAAGTTGAGATTTTTGGAGATGGTCATCGATCTCACTATGTTTTAAGTTAAATCTATCAGATGGCTATGTTCATGGCGATTTTAAAAATTCTGTCATATTTCTGGAATGGCCAAACATGGCACAGATGCTTATCAATACGGTTTAATTTTTTTATTAATTCATGCAATCTTTTCTGGGGCCGAAACACTCCCTGCTCTTTCCTGGTTAATTTTTACCATCTTAGTTTACGCAATTTCATCCAACTCGAAGACGTACGGCTATAGGACCGATTTTTAAGTTACCATCTACGCATTGCACAGCTCCATGCCAGTCTATAGTACTGGACATGAAAGATGGGTGGGCCATGAGTCTCGCACGCCGTTATGGGGCCGTAGTTGTATTCCTTTTAATCACAAATCATGGTTCGTGTAGATGAAAATTTTATTTTGCATCCTTTTGAAGTGATCACCGACCTCACTATGTTTTTATGTTAGAACTATCAAATTTCTATGCCCATGGTGATTTTCAGAATTTTATCTTTGTTCTGGAAAGACCAAATATGTCCCAAAAGCTAATCAGTACGGTTTATTTAATTTTTGAGGAGTTCCACGGGATACAAGTTGAGATTTTTGGGTTAGATCTATCAGATGGTTATCTCCACAGTAATTTTCAGACTTTTATTGCAGTTCTTAATGGCCAAACATGGCCCAGAAACTATTATTCCGGTTTAATTAGTTTTTGCGGATTTCCGCAAAAACTTTTTTGTTAAAGATCCGGAGTGGCCAAATTTCGCCCAGAAGCTTATCATTACGGTTTAATAATTTTTTATATTTGAGATTTTTGAATGTGGTCATTGACCTCACTATGTGTTTATGTTAGATCTGTCAAATGGCTATGTACTTGGTGATTTTCGGAATTTTGTCTAGATATGGCCCAGAGCCTATCATTACGGTTTAATAAGTTTTTGCGGATTTCCACGGAATTTAAGTTCAGATTTTGGGAAGCAGTCATCGGTCTGGCTATTTTTTAAGTTTTATTCAGCAAATGGGTATGTCCATGGCGATTTTCCAAATTTTGTTATTTTTCTGGAATGACAAAACATGGTCCAGAAGTTTACCATTACGATTTAACTAATTTTTGCGTATTTCCACGGAATACAAGTTGAGATTTTTGGAGGTGGTCATTGATCTCAATATGTTTTTATGTTTGATCTATCAAATGGCTATGTTCATGGTGTTTTCCGAATTTTGTAATAGTGATGATGATTACTACAAGATTTAAATAATTTTTCGGATTTCCATGGAATACAATTCCAAGATGAATATTCCACGTGATTTTTATGATAAGATAAATACTGCTATCTATGCCCTATTACAGTTAGCCGATAGTTTTCAGTCGGAAAATAGTAATGAAGGTAGTATCTTTGCTTCCCTAGGAGAAAACAAATGTTGAAACCCGAAAAATATATAACCCAATCAGACTACCCCAGAAATTTGGGAGCTATATAATTTTAACAGATTTGTTCTAGTCCTATGGAGTTCCAACTACAATAGGTTCTGAAATTTCAGAACACAATAAATAAAATGTTGTGTTACTTTAGAGTTACCCACTTGTTTATCGATCCTACTCCATCAAATAGGTCACAATGCTAGGTAAACTTTTGCGGTGCTTGAGGCAGTATAGTTGGCGTACAATTTAATCAAATGTTCTGTATATTTTGAGTGTTACCCACTTGCTCATCGTTCGTACTATGGTCATTAGATAGGTTATAATCCTAGGTAAACTCAGAAAGAGTTTAATTGGTGCAATTTACTAAAAATTACAAAATTTTTGAAACTTAATTAATAAAACTTCGGATTTTATAGTAAATTAAACCTCATATCTCCTTCAGACTTATCCTAAGCACGACCTGAGTTTACCTAGAAATTTGACCTCGAAAATATTGGAATTAATACTAATTTAACTAATTTACTATTCATAGGATTAGGACCAATCTGGTAAAATTATATATATATTTTAAAAAATCTGCATTATCGACAAATTTTGTATCAAGGAATAGTACAAAATTCTGATCATGTTAGCAAAAAATTCTCGTCGAACAAATTTGGATGAACAATTATAGATTTTGAGTTGTGCCACTAACACCAGGGATGGGCAAAGTGTATTTCGCAAAGTGATCTACGCGGATGTCGATTTGTATTTTATTACGTAGATTACATAGACAACCAATGAAATGACATTAGAAATGTCCCTTTATTTTACGTTAGCCGGTTTTATAAAGTCCCTTGGACTAGTACACTTGGAGCGAAATCAGCTTATATTTGGAAAGTTAATCACATAAATGATTTGGTAGTAAATGACTGACTGATACGCTGACCTATAAGTGGAGTATAATAAAGTAAGTTGCCTACTCTCAAAATACATAAAAATTGCATTAACAATTACTTTAAAAAAATTGTAATTTTTACAACAAGTTTTAAAATAAACCTCTAATTAACTGGAGACATCTTTATAAAAAATGGAATATCAACTAATTTGCTTTGCACGCCATCTCTTGACTGTCACACACAATTTAAAATTACAGTGATTACGAAATTTGCCCACTGGAAGTATAAATATTGCTAATATTGTGATAAAAATGTACCAACTGAGATTAAAAATATGAAGTGTCTGAGTGCGATGGAACGTATTCATATATTAATATTTCGTCACGACTCTAAAAACGAATCTATTGTACAGTGTATACACCCTAGTTATGTATAGAAATTGGTTTGATATGCTAGATGTGACATTCTTTGTCCCTTCTCATTACTATTAGTGAGCTGGTAATCTGCGCAAACGAGCGAACATCATTCACTGCAACAGCGACCATACAACTACAAATAAAATTTGTCGACTTCTAAAACACAGAGTCGAAAGCAAAAGTATTGAGAAAATGGAGTAACTAGCGGACATAAAGGTTCATTTGTACGATGGACGTGTAACGATAAGTTGGGTTTTATTGTATTTATCGCTTTAAATTGAAAGTATTGTCTAGATAAGCCCGAACTTGTTCCGAGGGCCAAAAAAAATTACCACCAATTACAACCACGCTATTTAAAAGATCTCGCTATTAGATTTGAAAAATTGCCGTTAAACGTGTCATTATTAAATAAATTGGCGATGAAACTGAATTCAAATGTATTTCCCAGCTGGACTGATTTAATCTATCGTCCATTTTAATCATCCAATTAAGTATCAACATCCCTAGTGCACCTGGAAAAAATACGACCGTTCCTATAGAATCAATGTGACAAACATTCTTTCTTCCTTCTTTTGACATTAAACTAAATGAAATTTAAAAACCATAATTGAAAAATCACAACATTTATACTATGTGTCTGCCTGAACATCTAGACAATGTTCAAATAACTAAATTGATGGTTAGTTTACTCCAGCCGTTCATAGATGGCGCGATGAAAACCGCGTCTGACGTATAATTAAAAATTGCCAAAAAAATTAAAAATGTCCATTCTGCACAATATTTCTAATCAGCGATTGATAAACCTGAACTAAATTTACAGTTTAGAATTAAATTTCAGGCGCATTTTGTAATATGGAAATTAGCGACATCTATCAATACTTGTTATGAACTACTATCAAATTATTTGGTATCACACAGTATATGTCATAAATTAATGTTTATTGTCGTGTGCCTCATGCCTATATACTTGTCTAAATTTCCGATTAACTAAATATGGTTAGTTCGTACTTGTTATTGATAGATGTCTCTATAAACCAAAATGAGCCTGATATTTAATTGACAAGTTCTAATTTACTAAACAATTTTTAATTAAACATCAGAAGCGCACACTAACCATCAATTTAGTAGGTGGAAAATTTAGTCAGACAAAACATCGTAAATACGACTAAATGACTGACTAAACCAAAATTTAATTTAAGGTTTATCAATTGTCGAGGTGTTTATTGTCGATGATGGTTAATAATCAACAGGTACTTTTTATGGATACATTAGTCAGTAAATTAGTAAACAACATCCGGGAACTGAAGTTCAAAATATGTGGGTCATACAATCGCTACATTGTGAATTACAAGTAATTATTGCCAGGGTTTACTTGTTTAAATTAGTGCTCACGGGAAAAAATTAGTGCTAGTCCAGGAGCCGAAAAACGGGAAAAGAAAATTTCAAATTTCGCCTGAAAGACGGAACAAACAAACCCCGATTTCTAGAAAAAAAAATCAGAAATATTTGTATTTAATCATTTAAGCCTAATTTTAAAACTTTCTAAAGGCTGCTAAGCGGACGAAATTTGTGCTTATCGTAGCAATATGATTTTCATAAATTTTCATTCATAAATCAAGGAAAAACGTACTAGCCTCTAAAAGATACTAAATTAAACAAACAAAACACAGAGGTGTAGCGTTCAATAATATTTGTGTTGAACAACAAATTAAATAATAGAAATAAAATGTTCTAAAATCCAAGTCATAAGCAATTCAGATAGCATATTCCTGTCAGGTATGTTCATTGCCATTTGAAAAATATAGTGGCTGAATTTGTGGTAATCCAGAATTGGCCCAATTCCATTGAACAACAACGACCATTGAATGAACAATTTTCTGACAAAAGTGTTCTAGAAACCAATGAAGTTGGTACTTTTTATTGCATATTCCTATCAGGTATGTTCATTTCCATCAGAAAAGAGGCTGAATTTGTGCTAAACGCTATACCTCTGTGTTTTGTTTGTTTAATTTAGTATCTTTTAGGGGCTAGTACGTTTTTCCTTGATTTATGAATGAAAATTTATGAAAATCATATTTCTATGATAAGCACAAATTTCATCAGTTTAGCCGCCTTTAGAAAGTTTTAAAATTGGGCTTAAATGATTAAATACAAATGTTTCTGTTTTTTCTAGAAATTGGGTTTTATTTGTTTCGTCTTTCAGGCGAAATTTGAAATTTTCTTTTACCGTTTTTTCGGCTCCTGGACTAGCACTAATTTTTTCCCGTGAGCACTTATTAGCACAAATTGGGCTTAATCGGTCTGCAAAGTTGTTTGTGGTTTTGGTTTTGTGGAATGGTTGAGATGGGATTTTTGGTGGGAAATTTTGGGAAATTTTGGTTTTCACGAAAACGATGATATCATATCTCTCGTATCACAACGACACCAAACATCAATTTTGCTTTGTTCGACATGCATTTCCTCGGTTATGTTAGTAGGCATTTTTCAATTAACATAATTTTACTTATAATAAGATTACGAGTTTCAAAATCATATAAATGAATGAGTCATACATAAAAATAACTCGTTAAGTTATTTTTTATAACGAACATACGTTTCCTAGAATGCTGTAATCTTGATCTTATTATAAATCAAAGATGATAATAGAATTTATTTCAGAGTAAACAAACTAAATATAGCTCAACTTTTATCAACTTCAGCGATATTATTAATATTATTATGGATACCGCGTAACTACCCCTCCTCCTGTATGTAAATATCCCTATAGCTACACTCACATCAAGAGTTATTAGTGTATGAAATGGCAGTGGTACGGTAAACACAAAATTTATCATATTTCAACAATCGAAATCATATTTCTGATTTATAATTCATAAATTAAAATGACACACACAATCTATCATTTTCTCGTAACATAGTACCCGTATAGGATTGACATCAACTTACCTACATTATGTATAATACATATGGATATGTATGTACTACATACACGTAATGTTACATTTCAAGTATATGAAAAATGAGATGAAAAACAGTAACAAAACGTATTTATATCCAGAAAGCTCTAATATTAGTCTATTGATACGTTTTATGTCGTTATCTTTTTACGTCACAAGGGTACGGGGTGAAAAATGAAAATCTCATAATATGAAAATCAAACAAACAGCACAGCAATTTTTTCCCGTTCCATTCCGTTCGTTTCACATCGCATACACCGGTGTACACGTCTTCTGTTGTGAAGACAAGCACAAAAAACTGTGGTATGAAATCACAGATTCCCCAACCCAAACATACAGGAAAAAGAACAAAAATATTATTGTTTTTGTACAGTATCGTGGAAAATGGGAAATGTATTGAAAAACAGTATCTAGATTGAATTAAAAAAAAAAATAATGATTTTCGTCTTTCGTGTTATTTTCCAATTTTCCAACAGCAACATGAAAATATGTAATATCAAAAAAAAAAAAAGAAAAGCGCCAAAAAAAATGTTCACTATAAAAAGCGATGAACAAGTGGAAAATAACATGAAAAGCTCAAAATATTATTATTGGTGTACTTTGATTTCATCCTACCGTATTCCGCCTATACATATATTGTCGTCACCAATGTAAAAACATATTTTTATTGTAAAAGCTTTTTTCATCATGTAAGCAGCTATTTTGATACATCAAAATATCCTCAAAATGGAAAAAATCTCCACCGATCGAACATTCCAAAAATGAAACCAATCGAATAATAAAATATGCTACACCAGCATGTCTGGCCTGAATATGGTGTCTAGGCCGGTTTGTTTTCTCGAAAATTTTATATTTTACGAGAACACAAATAGGCATAAAAATATGTGCCACATGTGCCACTGGAAGGGTTAATATTATAGATATAAAAATATTTATAATAATTTTGTTGTTGTCATCTAATTTCTTGATATTTTTTTCGATATCACACAAGCGAAAAAATACATAACTTTTGCATCTGTGAGCTTTAGCTTTGTGTATTGAAAAGTAGATTTTTTTTACTTTTACGGATCATTGGCAAAAATTAAGCTCCCTTCAGTAACAGATTTTATTTGTGTATGCTGGTTGCTGTGTATTTACCTTTTCGTTGTAAGTTTTAAAGCTACTGGAAGCTTCCTGGTACCGGAGAGATTTTTACTAAGTAATGGAAGAGAATTATGTTCATTATACATCACACCCCTTTTAAACCAAGCCAGTTAAGCTTTATTAATTTATTCATAAAATGTCAGCAATTTGACTAAAAACACAAGACAAACGATTAATTTTTGTATAAATCCAGAATTTTAAATTTCATAAGTATTGCCCGCTTCTAACAGTACGTAGGACCAACGACTGTAGGATCAAGTACTGCAGTACTACGCATAACAAAAAGGAAGAATACGAGAGCCATATTTTCTTTTTTTTAGGACGGAACAACCAGGTTGTAGATACCTATAGCGATCGTACGGCACAAGACAACACAATTCTAATCTATGACAAGAAGGATAGATACAGATTCAAAAGGTGTAATGGTAAATCTGAAAAAAATCTCGATGTCGGAAATGTTCATGATTACTATACTTACTGTTACAGTTACCATAGTTACTGTTACATGATTACTATACTTTACTGTTGTAAAAGAAAATAATAAATATACGCCACACTTATGATTAAGCCACGACTTAACTCCATTCAATTTAAAGATCCCGCATCGTTTTTCAACCAAATTGGATATTTTTAAAGTAGAAAAGAGTTTCATATTATTCGTTTCAGAAAGATCTTCGTTTCATCCAATTTGCTCATTTTTCAAAACACAAATCCACACAGGAACACATTTTGGAATCCTATCAGCTAAGAAATGAGTTAATTTCATTTAAATTGAAATTTTCCCAGAGGTATGTATGTCCAACATTTATATTATATTAGCATATCATTAATCGCATCATTAATCTGAGTTTCATTGCCTTTGATTGAGATGACATAGTGAACATATTGTGAAACAAATTGCAACATAGCGGCCAAACCTGAGAACCTCTATGCAAATTTCCAAAAATCATAATCCATTACAATCAATCGAAAAGATCCTCTGTCAAATTTTTTATCATTTTTCACTATCAGCCTATATTTTTTTCACCTCCAATCGATTCTGATCGATTTAGATCACTCGGGAATCCGTCTCACTCATTTTTATTTAACGTCGTTCAACCCGAACAACCCTAAATGAATTTTTACAAAATTACAACTTGTCGCAATCCATTATTTGCATTGTAAAACCTCGAAAAAATATAAAATGATCCTGGGCTTCACCGAAGGACCTCCTAAATAAGTTTCCTCAAAACTAGCACCCATCGAAATTGATTCCTGGCACTTGATTACCTTCACCAATTTTTATAAAAAACGTGGTAGCCAAAAATAAATAAATTGAGAGACCCGGGCCACACCAAACAACAACAAAATCGTTTGAGGCGGAAAATGCGAAAAATGGACCAAAGTCAAATCATTAATTACGAGTAGATAGCGAATGCTACAACTCAATATTGTTACTCAAGCAACACTTAAAAAAGACACGATTATACAGTACGTACATTACAATACAGTACGAAATTGCGTAGCATGTTGCATGGTGTCATGCAACATCCCACAATGTGGCGCAACATCATGCAACACGGTGAAATAATTTGCAACATAGTGCAACATTACCACTCATCCGCAGGACTTCTAAATGATTTATCCAGAAATAATTTCCTTGAATTCGATAAACCTGTCGCGCCAAATTTTATCAAAATCGTTCAAGCCAAATAAAATGCTAAAAGAAGGTCCCAAGCCAACTTGATGCAACATAGTGGAACATTAAACAACATCCCTCAACAAAAAGACTCTTGCCACTCGAAAACTCTACTTCACCAACTTTTTAAAATTCGTGCGAGCCAAAGAATAATTATAGAAAGGAACACGAGGCCAACGAGGCTCCACCGGATTACAATCGGATTTTGGCAAATCAAAAACCGCTCCTCCAGCAAATTTTGATCAACATCGTGATAGCCGACAATTTAACTCGCACATGCAGCAAGTCTTTAGCCGTTCCAGGTAAAATGTGATTTGATTTGTAATTTAAATTTTTTCTGTAGGTTCTGAATGATGGCCAATATTGGCCTAGCTAAGTGTACTAAGTGATTTATTAACAGATTTTTATTAAAATTAAGTTTATTTGTTAAAACTTGGATTCGAAATTGAGTTTTTGTGAAGTTCTAGACTCTGGCAAATATTAGGCTGGCAAACAAGAATTAATGAATTTTTTTTTACCAGGAAGTGTTTAATGTAAGCGAAGGTGACCTACGAAAAGGAAGGATGGTAAATTAAAGGTGATTAATTACGATCAATTCATTTGGTAATCTAATTAGATTAGATAAAATGGTCTAATAGATCACTGAATTATAGAATGATAGTCTATTGAATGTAGCTGGTTCTACTTCAAGTCAATAAAGCATGAGAAGCATTTTGTGCTGGAAGCACTTAAAAGTCAAATTAGTGGTTTTAAATTAGGTCAACGAATTGATCATATTGGGAGTAAAACGATTTCTTTTTTCCCGGAAAACCAATAAAATTTACTGCGAATTCCGCTTTAATGACTTTTCTAGTAAAATAGTTAATTAAGGATGCAACAAATACTAAAACAATAGCGGTCAGGTTGGAGTATGAGAACATAGAGATTACCGCAGGACTCACAATTTGTGCCGTCTCTCACACGGCCTCTGCAACCTTGCCACGGGTATAGGCTAAATATGCGAGGGCTGTGGTTCTTCTACAGGGGGTTTGGGTTGGGCTAACAACTCAATCTGAAAGAAACAATTGTTACGAAATTTCAACAAGAGCCTTGGATAATTATCTCGGATTTACAAAAGTACATCAAAACCTAAAAACACTTGGCTGAATGAGAATTGACTACCTTCAATTCAAGACAAGGATCGCGTATGGAAACGGAACTTCTCCAACCGACTGTCTAGAAATACAAAAAATAAACAACAAGCGTTTAAAATCGAAACTACCAGTTTAAGAGACGGCTTTCATCAACATAGTAGCATTATTCGCAACGAATCATGGAATAGCTTTGCTCAACACCGGCTATAATGTTTTGGTCATCGTATAGTTGCTGACAAGTAATCAATCGTTGTAAGCGAGCATTTTGGGCGCCTACTAATGTGGTTTTCGTCCAGGCAGGTCAAACTTTTTCTCTGAGGATTGTGTTAGAAAAGCGCTACGAAAAGGCCATCCGTGTGTATTTTCTCTTTATAGATTTTTTAAACAGGCGTATGGTTGCATCCAGAGGAACACATTGTGGAGTGTCTTGTTACATTTTAACATTCCTTCAAAATTGATAGCCATGTGCAAAATGTTAATGTATCGCTCTAAAATCAAGGTAATAGGCGAAAACAAACGTTCGGAGGCTTACGAAATAACATCACGAGTACGGGAGAGGGACCAATTGTCCAAATTTTATTCAACCTTTCGTTAGGAGAATATGTCACTCGCCAGCTCAACATAACACAGCACAGCCTTTTATATTATAAATAATTCAAATATTAGCCTATGAAGCCTAAGAAATTCTGTTCCCGTTGGAAACAACAGCCCAACAAATCGGTCTTCATATCAACGAAGCAAAAACGTGGACAAAGGTGAATGAGTTTAAAAATCTGAGATCGATAGTAAATGGACAAAACTCAGTCTCTCTAGATATAACATCACGGATCGGAGCAAGTTACTGAGCATTCCACGCTAACATTTTCGAGGCTCGCAATTTATTTATCGCGCAAAACCAGTTTAAATATCTATAAAGCTAACAACATGGGACAGCCAAAAGGTTGCCCGGTTTTGAGCAAAAATTAATGCGTATGATGCGTCTCGGACACGATATACGTTACAAAAAGCGAGGCATAAAACAGGCTCTGGAGTCGGCACCAATGAAGACAGGACCTCGTGAGAGGCTCTCCATTCAGTATATTGATCGGCGCTCCCTATTGTCGATCGTTGTTGAGGAGGCTAAATTCCTACGTGGAATGTAGCGAGGAAGAAGAAGATCCTAATAAATCGATTATCCTGATAACCGAATCAGGCTGTTATGCTTTGGGTGCTGTACTATTACAAGATGACGGAGATCATTAAAGGGCAGTCTAATATGTAAAGTCCGATATGCTGAAATATCTATAGAGAACGAAATCACCCATTGGCATCTTGGCCAGGTGGATAATTTTAATTCAATCATTTAATGTAACAATTATTTATAATGCAGAAAAGTCGAATGTGGTGGCTGACACACTGGCTCGACCATCTACAACACACGAGCTGATTTTCGAATCCAGTGCCGTTGAAACTGACTTTCCCCAGCGAGGACCAACCGAGTTAAGAAGAATGCAGGTGCAAGGTGAAGACATGTCGAAGGTAACCCATAGCCTAGAGAAGCTTGATAACGCGAATCATGAAAATTATGTTTCTCGGGGATATCTTCTGGATCAAGGGGTACTTTACCGCTATAACAACGAAGAAGTCGAAGAAGCTCTGCTAATATAGTACTACACATCTCTTCGCAACCATATTTTACTGCTAAATATCATTCCGATCCGACCATTGGACTGACTATTCGTTACTGAGTTCGGTCGTGATTGTGTGGATTGTCAGAAGTATACAGTTTTAAATTTGAAATCCAGCGAGCTTTTGGAAACCCCGATAATGACCCAACGAATGGAATTATGGCTTTCGACCTCTTCGGATAAATATCTGAGGCTGTTTTCTCAGCTTTTAAATTTTAAATCTTTGTATCCCCATCAGTCCAATTCAGTGGAACAATGTAATTGGACCTGAAAACTCAATTTGGAATTATAGTTAAAAATTTTCAAACCGAGTGGCCAAAGTATATATCAAGCTTTAGATTCGCTATCAACACCACAATATGTCACGGGATTTGAGAACACTAGACGAGGTCACAAATGTTATTCACGTCATTGATGCAAGGAGTGATGAAGGATGCTCGTGAAATCAATGAACTAGAGTAGAATTGTCAAAAAGGAATATGCAGACACGCGACGTCAACATCGATATTTTAAAGTCTGTAGCTAGTGCTGCTCAAATTTCACGTTTATAGCAATTCAGTGAAAGGATTTAGAAGGAAAGTAGGTCCCTGGCGTGTGAAGTGGAAACCGCCGATCGCGAAGTATTATGTGTCGGCATTAACTTTGTATTCCGGAGCCAGCACTTCATTACATACCAACCCTAATCGAGGTCGACGCCTTATCTCATCTAACATAGTAAATGTTGAAATGCCGCTCACTTAAGTGCAAAATAATGCTTCAGCAGGAAGCTTTGAGACAAACGAATGGCAGATCAATTAATAACGTCTTATGTGTGCTGATCTGATCAAGACTAATCTTTTCCATGTCGAGAGAGATAAATATCCGAAGTTTTGGGTGCTACTACAGAACACTGCTTAATACGTGAGGACGAGAAGAGACTAGCTGTCTCCTTACGTGATCGTAGCTGCGAAGATGAATATGAGGAAGAAGTGTGATGGATATCAAGAAAATTGTATGTACCGTTGAAAGCTCTGAGAGGGGTTTTCAATGAGAAGAGACGCCGTCGCCAACATGGCAACCATGTTTCTCTTTAGTTTTTTATGTTCTGTAGAGCGAATAATTATGTAGTTAGTCGGCGTTGTACTCTAGACAAGCAAAGTGGAGAAATGAATATATGTTTTATGTTTTTCGTATAATATGTATTTGTTAGTTTCTTAAATGCCGCTACAGTATATCGTCGGTACAGATATTCAACCATCCAGACATCTAGATATTCAGGTAAATGGACAAACTTTTCTGTTTGCATTTTTTCGATCAGCGACCGTCAAATCGTCGGGAAAATGGTTTTGGACCTGGGTTAATTTTCATCATTTTTATTTTGTATTGGAATCCTCCGGTGCTTAAACCCGTATGCTTTGAAAATACTGTAATGGGGTAGGAACCACGATTACTAGGGATGATGTTGGTGCTGCACTTATGTTGGTAGTATTTGTAGACATTTTGGATGAAACCAATTTACCGTTAACAAGATCGTACAAGAAATATACCTATAACTATTTGTGTTAAACTGGCATTCCATAATGATCAAGATGACACTTTTCATATTATAACATTTACAAGTACCAAATCAAACTTTGCAAACCAACCATGTTACATCAACCGCATATATTGATTAATTTCCAAAAATGGAAACGTTTGCTTCACTAGTCAGACACTTGATATCCCTATAACTCACATTTTATTATGACAATGCCAACCCGCCTACATGCTTGCGGGCAACATTAACATCAATATGAATAAATATTATGAATTTTATTTCATAATAGCCATTAAAATGATAATAAAAATAACAATAATAATCGTAACAATAGTTAAAATGATAGCCATCGTCATGTTGATAATCATTATTGAATCCAATTTAACAAAAGCCGAAATAAATAAACTCATACATGGATATAGCCTCAGAAAAAAAAAGGTTGACCTGTAAATATAAATATAAATTATGCTTTGACATTTATGGGAGAGCATATAGTATCACCCCTTGTTTGTTTCCTTTTACGTCCACATTATAATATGTTCGGTTTCCCCCAACAATCTACCAAATTATGAATGACTTCCTGGAATCATAATCACTTTAATAAAATTCGTTTAATTTGAGTTGTAATTACACCACACCACATAGGTACCTACAGATTTGCACCATTAAATTTGTGTAACATCTTTGAAAATTTTTGAAGTGTCATTTCACCCTCTGATGAAAATCAATTTGGTGTAGATAAAATTTGAAAACAAAAAAATCGTCTACCAAAAATTCTAATCACTTAATTACTCGCGCAAATTAAATTTATGACACGGAATTAAGTGTCAATCAAATCGAGCGCACGATAGCTACTCGTATATACACAGCCGCTCAAAAACTTGTCTGTACGAAGAAAAATTATTTAATACTTATAAATTTTATAAATAAATTGTCAACTTTCTTATTATTTTTATTTTTTGTTTCTACTTTGTTAATTTTATCTCAGCTGGTTCTTTTCCAAACAATTTTTTTTTGCTTCGACTATACACCAAAATGGCAATGTGAAAAAGCATAAAAGTTTAACGACAAAACGTTTAACATTTTGTACTTTTATTTCCGTGCTTTCATTTTGAAGAGTTACAGTGCTGGGAAAATTGAATACTGTAAAGTTAAAATGAAAACACAAGAACAGCAAAAGAATATGAGAAATGTTAAACTTTCTTAGATGATTTTGTGTATCACGGACGAACGACTGAGGAAATGAAAAGAGCGAGCTTTTTCTAATTTATCATTATTTTTATGAACTTTAAATATTTATTTAATTGTATTTATTTTCTGTTGTGCTTCTTCGTTATTTTTATAAGATGAATACCATCGATTTCCTTTTGTTGAGGATACACGGGAGAATAGTATGTAAGCATAAAGTAAATTTGTTTGTAGAAGCTTTTTCAAAATTCTTCCTTTTATTATTTAAATGGACGATAGTTTAGTCGTTTCATCAAATGATACCATATACGAGTACCCGGGGAGATATACTCCGGGCGACTTGGAAATAAAAAAACCATTCAAATAGTTTTCTTTTTTACACTAAAAATCTTGTTGTTTCAGAAAGTTTTGAGACTTTCAACAACGCTCTTTTGATTTTTTTCGCTGGTGGCGGATGCCATATCTTATCGATATTAAAGAAATCTCAACTTTTCTAAGGCTTCGCAAATTTTACTTAGATATATTTATGATGTCCAAAAAATAATAATTGAGCACTCATCGTCTGTAGTTATATGGTAAATGTTGACTATATTGAAAGATGCGGTAGTTGACCGATTCGGGTAGAATAGCATCTGTCCATAGGCATGCAGGTCGAAAAATGGACAAGCTTTTAAGGAATGGAATTGCCTCTCATTGCCATAATCTAATATTGCTTGTGATACGATCGTGCAATGCTAAAGAACTTTGAAATTTGATACACTGGCTTCATCAAGTTGCCGACTTAGAAAGTTTCTTAACACAAAATCTTTACTTTTTAATATTCCATGGCAGGATCGAGAAACTAAACTTTCCACGTTCTCGACAATTTCCATTAAATGTGGGTGGGACGATTCTGGATGAGTTTGTAGCAAGGAATAGTCATTGCAATCTAAAGACGAAACATAATAGTATATTGGTAGGGCTGTGGAACAAATTTATCAAAATATGTAAACTTACACAATTCATGATCCAAAAGTCCACCACTAGAAAGACGGCAGCTCTTTTAAAATATTTGCGATGCTCATCTTTGTGCAATTAGATGTGTTCTTTACATGGCTAAAGTTTTTAGTGAAATGAGAAACAACAGTTCGTAAACCCTTTGAATCAGAAGTTATTATAAGTCTACAAAATGTATTTTCGATCTTTTTATAGAGGTGTCATTAGTATCACTGCTTTCATATTATTCAATCGGGCAATACATGTTTTTTGGAGGTTAGATGTCAAGCTTGAATAATTACTAATGACATTTGTTCAAAGCGTAAACAAAAATTATTTTAAGTTTTACTTCAGAATTTTTTGTTGAAGAAAAGTGCAGCGGAAACAAATCGTTTGCTTGTGGAAGTTTACGCTCCATCGAATAAAACATGCAGAGCGGTTTAAACGATTCAAAGTTGGCGATTTTGACGTAAGAGACAAAAAACGTGAAGGCGGGTTTGCACTGGGTCCTGACTTTGGGGGATATTCATTATGAGGATTTATTTGCTTGCTTCTATTTATTTTTAATTTGTTGTCAACTCAAGCTACTTTAATCAAAATTACTTAAGGGTTTTGCAACACTCAGGATTCGAATGCGGTGGGTCCTAATTTCGGGAAAAATTACGAATGAATTGTGAAGGTCCCTGATTTCGTGGAAAATTCATTTGAGGAATCGTCTTGTGTGACTCAGGTTCCTATTTTTCTGTGTTCCATCGACTTTGATGAAGGAGTGTTTTAGGGGATCTGGAGACGATTGCGTTGAATTCTGATTTCGTGAAAATTCGGTTGGTGAATACTCCGTTTGGCCCGGGAGTGTCAGGAGTCGATTATGGTGAGTCCTATTTTCAGGAAAACCTCTTTAGTGGGTATTCCAGGAGGATCCAGGGTCCCTTTTTTAAATTGTCTCGGGACTTCGATGAACATTTATCAGGAGGGTTTTCGATGGCTGGGAGACGATTATAATGAGTACTGAATCGTGATAAGTATATTGGGAATTTTTTTAATTTTTTTTGTAATTTTAAACGAGTTTGTCGGATGGAAATAAGATTATATAATGATTTATGGAGGAAGTTCTTAAATAGATTATTGGGGGAAGGAATGTAATTTGGCCAACTGGGACCAAACTGGGACGTTTATTATACTATCATGATTAAATTTGATACGCTGAATGGAAGGAAACAACTAAGTTATGAACCCTACTCATAACTTAGTTGTTTTTATGAAATTATATTGTTAGCATGTCGCTCAATCCACTTGTCACGTATGTGGGTCACGAGCTGGTGAAGATTTTTAAACCAGACAGAAGACAGATTCCCGGAATGTTAAAGCAAGAGAAAAAATGAATGGAAGGTAGGTATATTAGGACTGGTTTTTCAAATTTTATCTTTTAACCTAAATGGATCTCTAAAACAGGATCTGTAAGTTTCATTAAAAATCAAGCGCCTTCAAAGTACACTCGTTTGGATTTAAACAGCCAGGCAGAATTCCTGAAGTTAATGTTCAATGTCTGGAAAATACTCGTAATGACTGGTATGTACCAAACCATTACTTTCTTTACTTGAATACTCTTCCAGACTCTCAAGAAAACCATTACTTCGAACAGCATTCAAGCAGTCCGGCTTTGAAATTCAAGCAGTCCGGCAATATCACTAGAACGGTTGTTATGTAAACATTGAATGAAAGAGATGCTCTAAAAAATCAAAGGATCCCTACATAGACAAGGACGATTAAAATGAATGTTTACTGCAGGGACTTTCTTAATTTTTAATTTAACGTGGCTTGATCATTTGGCTTGGGGTAGGTTAGTTCAATGTGGAACATAGTGACAAAAGGAGGGAGGCTGAAAATTGTGTAAAACCCCTAATTCAAACCGATTTGGAACAAAATTAGTAAATAAATAGCTGAATTTCATTGAATAAGGTAAAGTTGAATGTCGTAAACTGTTCATTAATTTTTGAATCCTAATACCATAATACTGATATATTTAATAAATGTTGATTAGGAAAAAGGAGCAATAATTAATCGAGCATACTTTACCCCTAGGTGAAAGGTTTCCAAAATAATTTTTTGAAACCAAAAAACGACAATTCGACATTTTATCCAAAACGACGATTCGCCGATTATAGTTAGTTATGGTTCTGCCGAATACTTAATTTGATTTTTACCCAAAATGTCACTAAACCAATTTACACCGAATTAACCAGTCCTACTGACCAATCTACGCAGAATTACGCTCAATACAGCCAATACCCCCATTTATAACGCCCACTTTGACCAGCATTTTGTCGGTGGCTTGAATGTGTATAAATCGGTGGTATAAATTTGACGGTTTTCAACATCACTTCTCGTAAATTACTCCAATTCAATAATAGTGGAAAGTATTAGACTGTTTTTCCACACTATTTTTCCTAAAATCCACTAATTACTAAAACACAACAACAAATAATTTCCACAATTATTTATTAATTCACTCTTAACACCATTTACAATTATTTTTCACTTTAACACCGCTTATTATTTTCCCGCTGCCTACTTTCACTTTTATTGCGTCGCGAACCGCGTCTTAACTAAGAATCAGTAAAGACTAACTTAAGATTCACTCATTGTGTTCATCGCACCCTTATTTATATACCGTGCTGAAAATTCGAGAATTTCCGCGAACAATTGCAACTAATCCAAGAAAATTTTAAGATACAGAATTGGAAGAATTGCTTGATGTGGACCTTTATAATACCGAAAAACAATTGGCGGAAGAGTTGAATATTACCAACAATGTGTTTCGCAACGTATACATACAATGGGGGTGGGTCAGAAGCTGGAAAATTGGGTGCCACACAAATTGAAAGAAGGGGACATGGAACGTCGGAAAAACATGCGCGAATTGTTGCTTCAGCGACAACAAAGGAAAGGGTTTTTGCAACGGATCATCCTTGGCGATGAAAATTGGATCCATTATGACAATCCGATAAGATCCGCACGATATGACTATTTTGCATCATGTACAATGCTAGGTCACATGATGCTATACCTGCCAAAAACTACTTGGACAGGCAGAACTGGGAAATTCTGATGACTGGATTGCCTCGAAACAACCAGACTTCTTCCTTCGGGGAATCCGTTTATTGGTGTTCGGTCCGTTTAAACTAATGTCTTTTATTTCACTAAAGATGGTCGAAAATACATTTGTACACCCAATACGTGCACAATATAGATAATGTAGACAATATGTTGACAACGTCGAATATTACTATCTCGGGTAGCAATCAGTAAAATTCTAAGATTTCCTTATCAATGGATCCATTCCAAGACGGGAACTACATTTTTATGTACCTATATATGAAGTGGGCCCAAAATTCTAGCCCAAAAATTATGGATTTTACAGCTGGCAACACTAATGCAAGTGTGGTGAAAAAATGAAACTATCGTGATAGAAAATATTAAAATACCAACTTTAAAATGTTACAATTTTAAAAAAATCTTTCATAAAGTTGTTGTGGTTCCTTATGTATTGGGTCAAAAATTCTAACCCCAAAAATATTATTAAAGGTTCTATAAAATATACGAATATTTACAGCATCAAGTATCAACCAAACATATGGGCTCTGAAAGTAATCAAATTATGGAAAACATTATGAACAGCATTGCAGCTATTACAAAGCGGCTAGATGACCAAAATAATATGAATAACATGACACTTGATCAACTGGAGAAAATGCAACTCCCTCAACGCAATCCAACAAGAAATGTTAAGTAAGAATACAACTTTCAAAATAGCAATCTGGAATGCAAATGGCATTATGCAACATATTCCAGAAATAGAAATATTTTTAAATTCAGAAAAAATCGACATTTTAATCCCGTAAAATACGGGGTTATAACTTATATCACTCCATTCATCCAGCGGAAAGAGCAAGAGGTGGTTCGGCATTACTAATAAAAGAAAATATAAAACACCATTTAGAATCAAATATCGAAGAAGAAACTATGCAAGTCACTACTGTAAAGATCCAAATTAAACACAGACAGCTTACTGTAAGCAATATATTGTACTCTCTGGCATAACTTGAAAAGGGAGGACTACCATAAACTATTTAAATCGCTTGGACGTGATTTTATTATTGGAGGTGACTTTAATGCGAAAACACCTATTGGGGTTCTAGACTTACGACGTCAAAAGGTAAAGAATTGCGTGAAGCAGGGCAGACATCAAAAGCAGGGCAGACATCATTACCTCCTTCAAAAAATAAAGTTCAAGACGATGATTGTGCAATGGCATGAATGAACTTTATTGGAGCCAACAATCAGCTAAAAATAATGCAAAAAGATGCGGTAGCAGATTTAACAAAATCGTGTCAGAACAGCTAGCTTCGGATGAGATATAATGGCATTTTCTACCATCAGCATCATCTGATTTTTGTGAACCAAATAGAGGGAGTATTAAATTGTAGAAGATGGCCCAATATTCAATGACATAACTAGAAATTCTCACACCCTATCAAACTCAACAATAATATCAATTCAAACATCAGTTCACAGACCAGATGGCAGCATACAAAAAAGTATTCTTGGAAGAGGTGGAGTAATGAATATTTTTGACGACTAAAACAACGCCTAACATAGTTACATACAAAGCCACAAATCAACTTCGGGTTCTCATTCTTCTGATAGAAAGCAATTAACCTACTTCTAAATAGATGCGAAACAGAATAGATGAAACTCATCTAGGAAAAGATGGACACGTACGAGTAAATACAAAAAAAATCCGTTTTGCCAAAAGAAGAATCTCCAACAAAAGATAATGCCAATAATGCTGCTGTGGATTACACTGAAGATTATCAACTGAAACAGCATAGACGACTGACAAAGTAAATACCAACCAGTGGTTATTACTTCACGCGCTAAAACTACATGTTGGGAGCAGCAGTAGCTGGAACATAAATGAAGTAAAACATATCACGATTTACCCCCGTCCTAGAATCCATTTTGATAAAATTGGCCAAGCTAATCTAACCAGTGGTGAATAGAAGATTATAACATACTTTAATCTTACCCTCTATTCGGCAGAGCTAAACTATCTGTAGCACTGTAATCGACCGCTGGACATGTTGTTTACAAACGGAACACTAATAGCTCAACCGCTTAGCTTGATTTAAAGGAACAGAATAACAGAATACGTTCATCTTTCGATTTTTTGGTACGGTTACCAATGCGTTGTTCGGTGTGCTTGAATAACGGTAATGCTTATACAATGTCACCATATGTCAAACCAAATTCTAACTGCCTTGCAAACACATGAATCTCTCTGCCGATGAATTTATTTCATTCACCTCTCTCAATGGAGAGTACCTATGCAATAAACACCAACCATTACATATGATAGTAACACAAAACAAGCAATTGTGAAGTGCAGCTACACAAACAAAATGGCCATCACTATACATTATGAACTCCTTGGCTCAGATACAATGCCAGGATTTTCCTGAAAAAATCCAGGACCTTGTAAAAACTAATATGCGAAGATGATATCAGTAGGGAAATTGAATCAACAACCATATTCAATGAAGATGAAGGGATGGGGAGATACGTACACAGTGTCAGGATATAGAAAATCAACCAGTAAATTAGAAATTTCATTTATGCCACAATTTAATCTAAATAAGTTGAAAAACGAAGACCACACGACAAAAATGAAATTTAGCTCAGCAATAACAATATCAAGAATTAGGGTTATCGAGAGCTCAATCCAACAACATAACAAACAACTAGAAACATCAACAGCCGAAGTAAACGTGCATGACTACCACCATTACATTGCGAATTATTTGTTCGTCCCAGCAGTTCTTGTTATTATTACGTGGATTATGATCAGAAAAATAAAACCTCATACAGTTCAATAGGCAGTTTCACTTTCGGATGCGTAAGGGCCCGGGGCAAATGTTGAAAATACAAACAAAAATATTAAAACGTTTAGGCATATTGATTACAGACAGCACTACATGATTCTGTGTTGATTACCGGAAATTAAACTAAGTGATGAAGAAGGGCAATTACCCTGTACTGCGCATTGAAGAAATCGTCAACGTGCTGTGCGGGGTCAGAATGTTCTGTACATTGGATTTTAAAACGGCATTTTCAGCAGTAATTGGTTTTTATCGATGTCTGGTAATGGTGTTCGGATTACGCGCCTATTTTTGGAAAATTGATGCAACAAGTTCTAAGGTTCGTCTCAATCGTTCACTGGATGAACACATTAACAGTTTTAAGCAAATACTGAAACATATGCAGGCGGTCCGGTTAAAGTTAAATGCAACGAAAAGCAGCCTGCTCTGGGAAGAAATTAACCATTTATATATGTGATAAACGCAAACAGATGCCAAGAAGTTAGTATCAGTAATGGATTGGCAGTCCAAAGGATATTATCCAACTTAAAAGCTTTCTATGAATATACTCTTACTACTGACGATTTGTACCGAACTTCACAGATGTTGCACGTAGTGTTGGAATAGGTGCAGTGTTATTACAGAAGCAAGACGTCAAACGAAGTCTTCGTCAATTCAGACGAATTGTCGCATAATAAACGCTCCCTTTCTCATGTAGAGAAAAACGAATGTGTAACACGCAGAGAACTGTTGGCTGTGGTAGACAGTATCAAATATTTTCACAAATATATGTACGGGCAAGAGCGTATTTCTTTGAACAGGTCTTATGGCTTTCAATTAGTTGAAACAGTTTAAGGAGTCTGGAGCAAGTTGCTAGGTGAATCGAATGACTATACAAGCCTCCATTTTGAAGATAGCACACCGACGAGGTATATTGCACAACAATGCAGATGGGTCATAATATCATAAAACGCTATTGTTAAAAGTTATTGGGTTCAGTGGTACTCGCTGAGGATAAATCCCGAATTAGTAGTACAAATCTGGAAATCGATGGCAAACGATGACAACAATTAATAGAAAATTGTTCTTCCATCCAATCGGATACTGCAAGTAACATACGATTGAAGCATCAGGGAACATTTGGGAATTATTTAAACGTTGTATTGACGATTGGTGCAGATAGCGTGGTATGAGCTGCGGATAAGGGAGGAAAAATCGGACGAAAGGAAGAATACCGAACACAATATTGGCCGCTTGCACGAATACCGATGGGTATCGTCGGCTCAATATCAGAAGAAAAGTATGGTAATCGATATATACTGGTGTATATTAACCACTTAAGTATTTGGGTGGAACACCATCCGATTGTGAATCACGAAGCCCGGACAGTAGCCGAGGCATTTGTGAACAATTGGATTCCCAGATTCGGAGTACCGCAAGTGCTACACTCGGATCAAGACACATTAGTGGTTTATTATCAAAAAAAATTAACAATTCACAGCTCACTGTCATTGAAATGAGTCGGAGACTCAGGTCTGAAAATAAACGCTTTACTTATACTACGAGCATAATAAGATGAGGACGAAAACTTGTACACAGAAGTTAACAAACTCCACTCGACCACTTATGTGTTTTTGTCAATATTCCTGAAACTTGAACTTTAAATTGCTGTTTACCAGACAAGTAAACTAAGTTGACCGACCTAAAATTTAATATTCTAAAAAACAAATCTTAAACGATTATTTTACATAAGATAAAATTACAGATATTTTTTTTAGGTTGTTTATCTAAGATTTAACGAACACCTTATTTTATTTTCGCATCCAGATTGTAGTCAATAAACAGACAAAATTCTTAGAAAATTACAAGATAAATTGGATTATTATTTCGCTAAAATTATTTGGTACCTAACTTACTTTCAAACACACATCACTACAACAATACTTCAGGTAATAATAAAATTAGTTCAATAATATTGATAATAATATTGAAAATAGAAATTCGTTTTGTGATATTGACCTTTGGATTTTGGGTATTTTATTAGGCGCTGGAACGTTTTTATGTTTTTATGCCGTAGTGCCAATGGCAAAGCCAATTCGTCACAAACACATCCTACTTTTCTTATAACATGTCATTACCGATGGAAGAACCAAAACTATATACAAAGAAGTTTTTAAGGATTTCATGTTAAATAGCAACCGAGATTGTTGGTTTCTAACAAATATAAAAATATTATAACGTCAAAAATGTCTTAAAACCATAAAGGTCAAGCGAGAGTGTATGAGCGATATTCCAATTCCCGGAGGCGGCTTCTAATAAAAAAAAGAAATTTGAAACCATAAATCTAATATGACTAATTGGTACAAAACATTACAAATAGCAATGATAATACAAACGGAGATATTTCAATTACGATAGCAGATACCAATAACGACAGTCAAGGTTATTGGTTAACTAATAAGAAAATTTTTTATGTATTAAAAACTAAATCCGTTCGTTTAACGATTTTAACATTTATTATAGATAACATAAATAGAATTGAAATACCTCGTTTATGAGTTATCGTTCCGATCCAGCTGTAATCGTGAATAATCAAGGTAAAATTTCAAACGTCAATGAGGCTGCACCATATTCATCTTTCATATCTTTCATGGCTCATGAAGTACCGGACTCTAGGTAATCAAATTAAAATGCAATGTTTTTTTAGCTCAACAAGTGTTCAGAAGCAATACAAACTAGTGCCGCTTTGAGAAAAATGGGTAAAGAGATTGCAGATTTGACTTTAGGAATGAACATCTTACAAAAGTCTGTTAACAATATCGAGAATACCATTCAGCCGCTCCTACAAATTTTACCAGACCTGGTGTCATTTTTAAGAAAAAATTCAAATAGTCGTATCGAGAAGGATCCATTATTCAAAATTCCAACATTATACCATTTACCAGCATACCCGATGTCGAGGAGTTTAATGCGAAATTAATGGAAAGGATATTCAGCGATCAAATGGTATAAAGAAACATAAATATGAATAAAGCCGCCCTAAATAAATAAAGTTTTTGTCTATTTATAATTTTAGTTAATTTATCTTAGGTTGGAGGTGGATACCCCGCTTAAGTATAGTCTTCCTTCGATAGTGTGAGGTTCTGGATTCAACTTCCGGTGGTGACTATAAGTTGTTATTTATGTTTTCCTTGTTCCATACAATATGAAATAATAATTTAATTTTTATTTTAGGAAAAGTAAAAAAGCATTTTCAGATTTATCTGAGATAATTAATTTAATTGAAAACACCATTAATTACCAGTTTCGAGAATTAGAATTTCCCGAAGTCAGTAAATCAGAACTTCGAAATTTTTTTGCCAATGTTCTGAAGCGAGCTGCTGAGCTGTATCGCTTTGCAAGCAGTGCCGCCAGATCCTGCCTACCTCTAAATTTTCTATAATTCACACAAAAAGAAAAAAAAGTTTTCTAACTTTTGGAAGATGGTACAGGTTTACAGAACACCAGCATTCCTGAACCGCTACAGGTTGTCGAGTTTAACTACAAAATGTCCACCGAAAAAATCTCCCAATTACCAATTCATTACGTCTATTTATTGGAATACGAAACAGGCCCAGAAAAGACAGCCACGCTTGTCTACCAATTTTAACTGTCAAATGATGGTCGAATCTCTTATAGCTAATTCGACCATATTTTGTGAAACAATTACAATAGTCAATTGTAAGCCACAGCCATAGAGACAAAATTGTCTTTAAATTTCGTCCATTTTCTGGCAAGGATTAGACGCACAGGTTTTGAATGTCAAAACCCAGTCATTTCTTGGCCAAAAATCTAAGAATCTTTTACGGGATAATGCGCCATTTGAAACTTTCAAAATGATTAATGAAAATATAAATCCTTAACAAACATACAGGATTATTAAATATTATTTAATTGAATCGGGCCACATGAAAATCAAAAATAAAGAGTGATCCAATTGGAGGTACTTTTTCCAATTGGGATTCTCATTGAGATTCATGCGTCACAACTGTCATGTTCATACGCCCTGTCATGTTCACCGTCATAGACTTACGCGAGAACAACTTTTACAAATTGTGAAAATTTATTTCAAAATTCAGTGTTCAGTGAAAAATTGTTTTTTGTGCTCTTCGACCATTTTTTGGTGTTCATGATCGTCCAACTGAACGCACTCACTATTCGCGAAACAATCAATAAATTTCGATCTACTTTTTCATTATTGGATATTCATCAACCGATGAACCGTTCTCAAGCTCTGGGTCTCTCGTATGGGCGTTGGAACAGCTCCAAATTGATCCGTTTTTTATCGAAAAATTGTGTTCAGCGATGAAGCTCATTTTTGGCTGAATGAATACGCCTACAAACAAAATTTACCTAAAGTAAAAATAATATCGGTTTACTACTCAAATAAAACTGATCAAAAATCGCGAACCACAAAATTTGCAATGATCAGAAAACATGTCACTATGATGTTTTGGTAGACCCGTATGTGTACTCTAGTAATAATAACCCGATTAAAATTTTAATTAAGCTCGAGTATCTTAAATAACGACCTCGTGAAGAACGGAATTTTTAGAAATTCCAATTCTAAGAAAATTTTCTCCGATCGGCAAACTTGTCACTATAAAATTTTGTAGTGATCCATATGTGTTCTTTACCAATGTTAAACCGATTAAAATTTTAATGAACCTCGCATATTTAAAACGACATCTGTCACCGATCGATCGCCGAATTATCACCGATCGATCGCCAAGTAGTGACATGTTTGCCGATCGATGAAAACTGTGAGATAGTATATGAATATTTTTAGAATTAACATTTCAAAGAAATTTCGTTATTCATAAGAGTGTCGTTTTAGGTATGTGAGCTCCATCAGGCTTTAAATCATGTTGTCATGAAATTTCATAGTGATAAGCTTGCCGACTGGTGTGTATGCGAGCACTAATAGAATTTTAACCTGGTTGACACTAGTAGAGTGCTTATATATATATATATATATATATATATATATATATATATATATATATATATATATATATATATATATATATATATATATATATATATTTATATATAATGATGTGGTTTACGATTAACTTTCTATATAAATGACTGACGTAAGGCCAGTGTGAATGTTCAAACGATTAAACAGTCTTACAATTAAATATTTATACGGTCACAGGTTAAATTGCCTTACTAAAGGGTGATTTTTTTGTGGTTAGGATTTTCATGCATTAGTATTTGACAGATCACGCGGGATTTCAGACAAGGTGTCAAAGAGAAAGATGCTCAGTATGCTTTGACATTTCATAATGAATAGACTTACTAACGAGCAACGCTTGCAAATAATTGAATTATATTACAAAAATCAGTGTTCGGTTCGAAAAGTGTTTCGCGATTTACGTCCGATTTATGGTCTACATAATCGACCAAGTGAGCAAACAATTAATGCGATTGTGACCAAGTTTCGCACTCAGTTTACTTTATTGGACATTAAACCAACCACACGAATGCGTACAGTGCGTACAGAAGAGAATATTGCGTCTGTTTCTGAGAGTGTTGCTGAAGACCGTGAAATGTCGATTCGTCGCCGTTCGCAGCAATTGGGTTTGTGTTATTCGACGACATGGAAGATTTTACGCAAAGATCTTGGTGTAAAACCGTATAAAATACAGCTCCTGCAAGAACTGAAGCCGAACGATCTGCCACAACGTCGAATTTTCAGTGAATGGGCCCTAGAAAAGTTGGCAGAAAATCCGCTTTTTTATCGACAAATTTTGTTCAGCGATGAGGCTCATTTCTGGTTGAATGGCTACGTAAATAAGCAAAATTGCCGCATTTGGAGTGAAGAGCAACCAGAAGCCGTTCAAGAACTGCCCATGCATCCCGAAAAATGCACTGTTTGGTGTGGTTTGTACGCTGGTGGAATCATTGGACCGTATTTTTTCAAAGATGCTGTTGGACGCAACGTTACGGTGAATGGCGATCGCTATCGTTCGATGCTAACAAACTTTTTGTTGCCAAAAATGGAAGAACTGAACTTAGTTGACATGTGGTTTCAACAAGATGGCGCTACATGCCACACAGCTCGCGATTCTATGGCCATTTTGAGGGAAAACTTCGGAGAACAATTCATCTCAAGAAATGGCCCGGTAAGTTGGGCACCAAGATCATGCGATTTGACGCCTTTAGACTATTTTTTGTGGGGCTACGTCAAGTCTAAAGTCTACAGAAATAAGCCAGCAACTATTCCAGTTTTGGAAGACAACATTTCCGAAGAAATTCGGGCTATTCCGGCCGAAATGCTCGAAAAAGTTGCCCAAAATTGGACTTTCCGAATGGACCACCTAAGACGCAGCCGCGGTCAACATTTAAATGAAATTATCTTCAAAAAGTAAATGTCATGGACCAATCTAACGTTTCAAATAAAGAACCGATGAGATTTTGCAAATTTTATGCGTTTTTTTTTAAAAAAAAGTTCTCAAGCTCTTAAAAAATCACCCTTACAAACTGGCCTTACGTTTAAATTGTCTTACGATGATTTGGACACACGATTAAATATTCACGATATGGTCGAATACCTAAAATAATAGTTACTCGCACCTACTAAAGTAAATCTCCACAGCAAATTGTAAGGGCATGAGTTTTACTTAATCATAATCTCAAAACTTGAAAATACAAACATAAACATTAAATGTTTAAGGTATCCAATAAAGCATATTTCCATCTTCTATAAATAGAAAAAGTTGCTGCGAAGTGTTGAAAGTTATAAAAATCAAATGAATATGGCATGCCATAATTTATAAAGCTTTCGTGTTTAAATTATAAAAATAGAAATTACTTGGCTTATAATAATTAAAGTTTTATTTAACGGTATTCATTATATGAAATAGTTGAAGCAGACAGGTATACAGTTATTTTGGGATCACGAAATACTTAAGAGTTAATAGGAAAGAATTATAAAATAAACTGTTGATGAAAAATGAGCTTTTCGTTAATACGTAATTAATTTTTAATAACCACGGAAAGGAAATTTTTTTATGGTTGCCTGAGCGAGATAACATTGTTTAGAACGATTGTGTAAGTACTAAAGTACTAAGTGTTGTCCTGGTAAACTATAAAAAATACTCAAACAAATCACGTCATCCGCAATTAGAACATCGAATGACCAATTGACTAAATTTAGTTATAGCTGATTTATGATTAAGCGGTTCCATGCTCGGGAGGACGAACGCTATATAGAATCCATGACTAGCACGATGCGAAATAATTTGTAAATCCCACGGTTTCCTTATTTTGGCGTGTATAGTATTCTATTGTGCAATTTTGTACGTCTAACGGCACTATTTATGCATAACGAATTTGGGAGAAAATGTAGGAATTCTGTTCTTGCGTATCACACCAGAATTCACATAGATCCGTTTAAACATGATTTAGTTCTCCGCCACAATTGATATTCCACCATTTTATTGAGTTATGTGTACAGAATCTATTGAAGTAGATTAACTATGTTAGAAAAAATCCTAGTTTTCCAGTCAAATTGTTTAAACTAGATGTATATAAGGTGAGAAATTGAAAATTTACTATGCATACCCCATATCAGCCAGATTTGGCAATAGAAACCCCTTAATTCAACCCTATTTTCACAAGTTAAATTATGAACAAGAATTTAAAAAATTTCATTAATAAAAGGTGGGATTTTCAGAAATCACCGATAAAATGTATTTTCAAAATGTAACCTGTGAACGCATTAAATGGTGTGATATGGCCGTTCTAGGACCAATTCTGGAAGAGAACTAAATTGTTTTTTGGAATGCGCAGTTTAGCCCAATTAAACTAAAGTTAAACTTATACTCTAATGTTTAAAAGGATCTAAAGGATTTCTGGGTGTGAGGCTCACGTCAGAAATCCCAAATCTCTCCCAAAATACGTTATGCACAAATTTTGCTGTTAGACGCACAAAATTGCACAACAAAATTACTCGCCAAAATTAGACAGCCGTACGGGATTCCCAAAATGGGTGTTCTGGTATGACTCACTCGAAAAATCGTTAGAATGATTTTTTTTAATTCACAATAAATTGTGCTCTGGCGTTTTCATTAATTGAGTGGTATTTGTGATGGGCGATTATGCGTCATCTACTAAATTTTACGTTATTGCGTAGATAACTTGTCGCCAACGTAGACAACGTCGACAACCAATCGTAATTCCGCCAGTAGTGATTGAATGATCAACATATTTTTAATTTCTGTTAACATATGTGTGCTTGACATCGATTTGTTTGTTTCAATTTCCAATAACTAATATGAAGGTGAGTTCATAACAGATAAATGTCTCTAATGGTTTTAAACCAAAATATTCATGATATTTACATATAAACTTCAAACTTAGTCCAGATTAAAGATAAAGTTAGACAAAAAATTGGTGTTAAAAACACAGCCTAAATGACTTACCATACTAAATAGCCGTTATTAGTTACTAGCTAGCGACATGAACTTGAAGGACGACATGAAGGTTTATACTTTGCGGCTGAGGCCGACTTTTTATCTAAATTACCGATTAACTAAATTGATGGTTAATTCATACTAGTCGTTCAAAGATTAAGCACTAAGCAAATCACGTCTGAAGATTAATTAAAATTTGGTTAATTAAGTAAATTTTATCGAGCTTCAAATTCTTTCGAACCGGCTATTGATAAATTTGAACTAAGTTTGCAGGTTCAAATATCAGGCATGTTTTGATTTCTGAACCTTAGAGAAACGTATCAAACGTTAATTTGTAATTTGACAGCGATCTCGAACAACTATTTTCGAAAAACGCGACTAAAATTTCTAACTGAATTAGAGGTTTGTTCATGCTAGTCATTGATAGATGTCTCTAATATCCAGCAATCAAATTATGTTTGATATTCAGTTCTAAACTGCAAAATTAGTTCCGATTTATTAATCTCCAAATAGACATATTTTGGTGATTTATTAATCTTAATTTATTTTTGTGTTATTTCTAAACAGCTGGTATGAGCTAACCAGCAATTTAATTAGTCGAGAATTTCGAAAACAATAAAAAATCGGGAACTACTCGTTCAACCCTGGTTGCGAATGCGCAAGAAATTTAATAGGTTCCGTCACCACAAAAAACATGAATGGAAGCTTCTGTCAATATAACAAATATGCACTGCATCATATAACTAACAGAATTGTTAAAAAAATATCACACCACCATATTGAGTGAACCAACAAAAAGTATGAGTAAAATCCGTAATATATCACAAAAGTTTACTTATATTTCATAGTTATCTCACTGTAGCCATTAGTATATCGGGATTGTGGATATTTAAGCCCATGCGAGTTTGTAAGTCACCCTTCAAATATACGAAACTTAACGAGAAATATTAGAGAAATTCTTAATTAACCATGTCAATTTACTCAAATCGAGATTAATAAGACCTTCAATAAGCACGAAGATCATAACGTTCATCAAATATAGAACTGTTGTGACCACTCCGCGTGCGTATATTACTTAAGACCTTGTAAATATATGTATAAATGTTACAATGACAGTATTCGGTTAGACATATACAAGGCTCGGGATGGTATACGTTCATATTGCCTTAACTTTGCCAACACCAAAGAAGAAATTGTAACATTAATAATTTTCACAGCTTTCTCGAAGACTTTCAGAATAACAGGATGGAGTGCAAAAGAACGATAGTTTTCTGTTTCTTAGATAGTGATCTGTAATCTTACGAGCCATCACTAAAGATCGTAGACGTGAGAGTTCGTTTAACCTTAGCCGAACAAGGAAATGATCATTTAATGTGGTAGGTTAATATAAAAATACGTGTACAGCTTCTGGTAGTATTCCGAGTATTTTAGAGGTACCTCTACTCAGTCATTCCTAAATAAATTGAAGGGCTAAAGTGTAGGTGACGTCTACATCGCGGAAAACGGATATGATGAAAATTTTTTATTAAAAATATTTTTGGAGGATTGTTATCTATCGTTTTTAGGTGGTGCAAGCCAGAAATTTTTGACATTTTCATTTTTCAATGCCAAGTTTTTTAATAGTTTTTGATTTTGGAATTGTGAAATTATGGTAAGATTGCAACATATTTCCGATAGAAATGTAAGGGTGTGTGTTAATTTTAAACAACAACCCCTAGCAAATTACAATAAGTGTCAATTAAGAAATTAATATAAGATCTAACGCATAATGTGTTCGAAAAACGAAATCCTTTCCGAACCTCTTAACAGCCCTAACCAAACTATCATGCCAAAGTAACTATATGTATTACTCTCAGTAAATAGTCTTACATGACTAGCCCAATGGAGAGAATTCGAACAGATGTTGTCTCGTTAACAACCACAAAGCTCTTTTATTTAAAACACACCTCAAATATTAAATTAAATTTTCTGAACTCAGATGTTTAATACTAAACATCAAAACAGTAAAGTTATCAATTTAAAATTTGAAGCAAATATACCACTGTGAATCTCTTTGGCAGTACTCGTATATGACGAAAATAGGCGCGAAATAAATTTCTTGCTTACCATAAAATTTAACACAATTGTTCGTCACACGTTATATACCATTTAAACTAACACTACACTTATTAGAAGTACGTTATTTTCCGACCAATATAATAGCCACCCACTTCGTATAACACTTTACTCACAATACTAAATTATCAAACGACCAAACGAATTTTAAAATATGCTCGACCGACACACTTGAATTTTCATACAACACTAAACACGAAAATTAGTTAATGCCAAAATTTTTCCCGTTATCGTGCTTGAGTAGTAAATAGATTATGGTATATCTATTGGTACATGAGAAACTGGTAATTTAATTTTTAAATCATTGATTTTGTACAGTTAATACAAAAAGTGTTGAAAAATACTGAAAAATATCACGACAGGTATTTGATGCTCTCGAGCCAAAATTAACTTAATTAACGAATCGATTGAGCTGGTTTGATGTGCCAGGAATTAAAGTAAATTTAAGTGGGGAGGCCGAGTCACTACTCAGCCCTCCGTCGAATTTGTTTTCGCCAATCTTCTTTTATTTTTAATTCGGAAAATTGAAAAGATTTTGTGACCTCTACCTCAAGGAAGTCGAGTACCTGTCATAGAAAATCACCCAAAATACCACCTAATACCACAATAGGACATTACATTTTTCTAATATGCTCGTGTAGTATATCGTTTGAAAGGTCTTGGATCAGACAACGATTTCGATACTTCTTAAGTTCATAAATTCCTTGTTTTAGCGTTGGTAGCTAATTTTTCGTTTATTGTAGAATATTTACAGTGCTGGAAAAAAATTTGGGCAAACATATTTTATTGCAAATTGGAGTCTTTTTTCGCTAAAATTACAAAACTTTTGAAAGCAATTGGCTTATTGTTTCATTTTAAATACATGTATGACGTAATTTTTTGAAAAAAATAATTTACCTGCAATTTAGGGGAAAAACCCCGAAAAATGCCAAAATATTCAAAATACGTTGATTGGAGTTAAAGTAATGGAATAAATTAAGCACTTATTTTTTAATTTTTGTTTTGTTTTTTATTGATTTATAGAAGTTCTATCTTTAATATTAATATTTTTTGACCGCCTTTTGTTTTTATTACACCGGTACAACCCCCAACTAAAGCGCAAAAAAATTGATCAAGCAATTATTTTATTTTACGCGTACCGTTCTTGGCCGTCATTAGGGTGCAGATGTTTTTGTACCTGTAATTTTTTTTTTGAGTATTAATAGTGCATACTTTGTAAGATTAAGTTATTCTGTAAGTGATCCTAGTGAAATAAAGAATAAAGTGCAATTTTAGTTAAAAAAATGGGAAAAGTTAGTGAGCATTGTAAAAGCAATATTTCGTTTTTGGCGCGAAAAAATTTCACCACGCGTGAAATAGCAGAAAGATTATACATTCCTAAATTTACTGACAACGCCAGTGGAAGATCGTTTCATACTATATTACAATGTCGTCGGAACCGTTTTAAAACTTCATCAGACATCAGACGGGATGTGGAGCGAGCAACGAGAAAACAAATTTCAGCCAGCTTAGTGAGAAAAAGACTTGTTAAAGCTGGTTTGAGAGCACTTAAACCAGTCCAGAAGCCTGAGTTCACATTACTAGTGAAAAAAAAACGTTTGCTATGGGCCCAGGAGCATGTTTCTTGGACTCCAGAAATATGGAATGATGTGATTTTCTCCGATGAATCAGAATTCAAACTGCATGTTGGAGATGGAAGAATTCTCGTAAGAAGAAAATCGGGCGAGAGACTTAGCAAGGAATGTCTTTTAAGACTTCCATCGAAAAAGAAGGAGTTCTGGTATGGGGATGCTTTTCTGGAAATGAAACCGGTCGATTGTCCTTCCTTAGTTCCAGCGTGACAGCAGCTGTTTATCTGCAGGTCCTACACAACGAATTTGAGCCTGCTGTCTTTAAGCTTTTTTGCGAGACTTGCAAATTTATTTTTCAACTGGACAACGCTCCGTGCCATACCGCCAAAGTTGTGAGTTATTAATTTTGGTATATAGAAAAATTTCCTTTCATATAAACATAAATAATTTGTTAAGAACTTGTTTTTTTTCTTATCTCTTAAGAAGTATCGATGTGCTGAGCTGGCCCCCGTATAGTCCAGACTAAAATCCTATTGAAAATGTTTGGTCTATAATAAAGCTAGAAGTAGCAAGAAAGCGCCCAGAATCAATTCAGGCTTTAAAAAGTTTGTTGATGACGATTTGGGAATCCATACCTCCTACGTATTTGAAAAATTTATCAAATTCAATCAATCGGAGGTGTTTCGCTGTAATAAAAGTAAACGGCGTTCCAACAAAATATTAATATTAAAGATAGAACTTCTATAAATCAATAAAAAACAAAACAAAAATTAAAAAACAGGTGCTCAACGTATTTTGAATATTTTGGCATTTTTCGGGGTTTTTCCCCTAAATTGCAGGTATTTTTTTTTTTCAAAAAAATACGTCATACATGTATTTATAATGAAACAATAAGCCAATTGCTTTCAAAAGTTTTGTAATTTTAGCGAAAAAAGACTCCAATTTGCAATAAAATATGTTTGCCCAATTTTTTTTCCCAGCACTGTACTTATCGTATGTCGTTGAAACGGTCTTGATTTTGTGAATACCGTAGTACTCAAAATCTTGTGGCGCTGGAAGCGGTTACAACTTTTCTTATACCGATAAATTCATGTAGCTTATCATTTCAAATGCCTTTGAAAAATCAACAATTTTGTAATGGGCGCTTTAGTACAGAAATTCGTCGTATTGGCGCTGGTACCTAATTATTCAATTGTCATATAATATATACGTGACGTATATCATTGAAAAGGTCTTGAAGAATGTCATAAACTTTTTTGAAATACGATAGTATTCAAAACTTCCATTGTGGCGCTGTAAGCAGTTCAAATTTATCTTATTTCCATAAAATCATGTAACAAATAATATGAAGCGCTTTAGTTTATAAATTATAGAATGTGACATGTCAATGAAAAGGTCTTGAAAAATTTCCCAAGTTTAGCTCAAATTGGTACTCAAAAAGACAATTGTGGCATTGATAACAGATACATTTTTCTCGTTCTGATATGGTCAAGAGGAATATCGTTTTTAAGATTTTGGAAGAAGGAAAATTTTTAATTAGCAAATTTTTTTTCACAAATTCAGGGTTTTGGCACTGGCCACAAATTATTACTTTGGTATGGAATTTATATGTAACATTAAGAGCATGTTTTCCTGAGTAATTTGGGACTAATTTTTCTCGCAAATAAATGTTTCGAATTTGTTAATTTCCAGATCAAAATTTGTATTTCCTAGTGAGGTTTCATTCAGCCTTAAACACTTTTGATTATTTAATTTATGTTATGTTTAATTTATTTTGTTAGTTGGGCATCAGTGAAAATCAATCCTCAAATTGTTGGTTATTTTATTTTCTACTCTGCTGAAAATCGACCCAGAACAAACAAAAATAGTTTCTTTTAACTTCAAAATTTTGAAACATCTGTAAAATAAGATGTTTGAGCTGCTGCACGCAAAATTACCTCGAATTTCATAGACACAAACGATTTTTTTTTTAAATTGCAAATGACGCAAGTGACGCATCGATTCGAGCACTATGAAAATATAAAATTTTATAAAATTTTAGTTTTTCAATATTAAATATATTGTCGATGTGTCCGACATCGAAATATTTATCATTTATACAGAAGACGCAATTTGGTAATTTTTTTCTAAAATATGATACTTTTGAAAAATTATTTTAACTATTCGAAACAGTCATAAGTTTTTTAACGAAAAAGCTAGTTTCAATTGTCACGTGCAACAAACTGAAATTCCGATGGATGGAACGCAACCAACTCATCTTTCAAACCTATGAATTCTTCTGCCTATAAGTAGTGTGACGCTGTTCCTCTAACCAATTATTTTTGATTTTTTGATTTCGAAACTACTTTGTTCTAAAATTGATTTATGTCATTGAAAGTGCAAAAAGCTGAATAAATCGGTGGAGAGCGGTTACTAAGAGCATCGTCGCTATCGTGAAAATTTCTTCAGTTTGATTTTTATTTTCACTAATTGCGATCTAATGATATAAAGTGATTGTCTTCTCCTAGCTTATTCATTAAATGTCGGACTTGTATTATCCTGAAGATCCCGTTTATTATCCAGTGCACTAGGGCACGACCGAAAACATTTGCCAGGTTCTGGTACCGGCTCGACCGACCCTTTGGTCCATCGATGTTTTCGATATTGGTACAATCAATTCTCGTTCGTGAAATAAACTTATTTTGTTTTATCACGCTTTAGAATTGATTTGGTTGGGTACACCGGTTAGCGTACTTACCGTAATTAGCGTACACCGGTAGCGCCCGTAAATTTCGAAAATCGAATTACATCCGTAACTATACCGAATAAAATTTCGGTATATAATACACTTTCATGGGGTTAATTAATAATCATAATAACACTGTAGAAGACTAAAGCCGGCTGATTGTTTCAAAACAAAGTCATTGTGCAATCCCATCTGTCATGCACTACGAGCGCAATGTAGGCGCGATATACCGAAATGGCAGCCACATGACGAGTTTGTGAAAAAGCTGATTATTTTGTGCGGTTTTACTAGATCAAACCTGTCTGATAACTATGATTAATCATTTCTTGAACTGGCGTTCAGGTGCCGCGAGTTTCAGATGTCCGACAGATGCACCAAGTGAGTGTTTTCTCGTCCTATTAATGGAGTTATATTGCTTGAAATATCCAATTGGTTTATATAAAGTTATACTTTTTAACTCAGGGATCTGTTCGTTTTATTGAAATTTTACTAAGATAGCTAGAGCTTATCCATTTATCTCCATCATTCCAGTTTCCAGTTTTCCGTGCGTTATTAAGCATATTTCATACATACATGTGGTTCATTGCCATATAAAACTAAATAGAAATAATAATTTTCGACCTTGTCTTATTCTCTACTTTGTCGACGTTATTATTTTAATTTTCTACATACATTGTCTACATATGTAGAATATTAATTAATTACGTGGTGTAAACAATACGATACAACACTGTTTTATCAATTAGACTACTCGCATTAGGAAAATTGTTTCCCGCTGTCACAGCTTCTTCGTCGCTCGTGTTGGTTATCTACAGCCGAGACGTATTGACCTGTTCAGATCAGTTTTCCAAAATTTAAACGGAAATGACGTTTCTTGCCAAAAAAAATAGTTTTCAACAAAATGTTTACTGCCCAGACAAATTGATTGATCTGGATCAAACCTCATACGCAGTATTGTGCCGTATTATCTACAGCGCGTCGATAATTAACATTCTACACGTGTAGAAAATGTATGTAACAATTAAAAAACTGGCGTCAACAATGTAGAGAATCCTAGACAATCCTAAGTATTTTCCAAGCATTTAGCATGAACTTCAATGATACTAGTGGAGCAGTTAGACACCAAAAAAGTATCTCACTTAGGCGACATAATTTTCTATTAGGCCTGATAGAGTGTTTCAAGAAATTTAAGTAATTGTTAATGGCTTTTACGTACATTCCAAAGTCTTCCTAAGTATTTTATAATCATTTGTCATAAACTTCAGTGATATTAGCGGTCTGTTTAAACCCAAAGGAGTCTCTCCAATAAGTTATATGATTTTCTAATGGATCTGGTAGGAACAATAAAAGCCGTCATTGGCACTTTAAAAGTCGTTATAATTATTTTCGAAGCAACTAGCATGAAGTTCAGAGGTATTGGTTTATCGTTTAGAACAAAAGGAGTGTCCCTAGTTAGATATGTGATATCCTAATGAGTTAGACAGGGTGTTCCGTGAGATTTATAAACATTACTATTTAATTAACCTTAGGTACACTCCAAAGTCATTAAAAGTATTACTTTGAACAAGTGATACTTGTGGACTGTTTAGGCACAGAAAAGTGTCTCAAGTAGGTTACCTGATTTTTAATGGACCGAGTGTTTCATGAGATTAGAAAATATTTTTCTTTTAAGGGGCCTTAGGTACATTGCAAAGTTATTAAGGCCATGAAGTTAGCCCGAGTCCGAATTTTATGGTGAGTTTCTTGGATAAGTGTAGCCATCCCGAAAAAGTGTAAATAGATTAAAAAATGTAGCACCATCCCGAAAAAAATTCACGCATGCGATAAACAAACAAAATAGAAAATTAATATTAATGTAAAAAAATTACTGGTCTAATTTTTTTTTTATTTTATTTAACCTAAATAGCGATAATTTGAGTAGTTACTAGGGGAGATAAAGCCACCAAGCGGCATACACGGCCAGATAAGCCAATATACTAACTAAAACGAGGAAACTACCCTATGTCCATATCAGGTGGAAATAACCTTTGTTTTTAATTCATTAACCGCAAGGCGATTTTTTGTGTAGTTACCATGGGTCAACATTAAATTCTGTACCGAAATACCTAGAGATAAAACCACCAAGCGGCATACACGGCCAGATTGACCAATGTACTAACTAAGATGTGGAAACTGCCCTAAGTTCATATCAGGTGGGAATAACCTTCTTTTTAATTTGTTTATTTAACTGAAAGACGATTTTTTGTGTAGTTACCATGGGACAACATTAAATTCTGTACCGAAATACCTAGAGATAAAACCACCAAACGGCATACACGGCCAGATTGACCAATGTACTAACTAAGATGTGGAAACTACCCTATGTTCATATCAGGTGGAAATAACCTTTGTTTTTAATTCATTAAACGCAAGGCGATTTTTTGTGTAGTTACCATGGGTCAACATTAAATTCTGTACTGAAATACCTAGAGATAGGTTCTATTTCTTAGTTAGTACATTGGCCAATCTGGCCGTGTATGCCGCTTGGTGGCTTTATCTCCCCTAATAACTACTCAAATTATCGCTATTTGGGTTAAATAAAATAAAAAAAAAATTTAGACCAGTAATTTTTTTACATTAATATTAATTTTCTATTTTGTTTGTTTATCGCATGCGTGAATTTTATCGGGATGGTGCTACATTTTTTAATCTATTTACACTTTTTCGGGATGGCTACACTTATCCAAGAAACTCACCATAAAATTCGGCCTCGGGCTAACATCATTGACTTAAGTCATTCAAGTATTTCCTAAGCATTAAGCATGCATTTCAGTGATATGGGTGAAGTCCTTAGGCCAAAACGGTATCCAAAGTAAGTTATTTAATGACCCCAATTTTAGGGAATAATAAAATATTTCGTTTGTTACATTTGGTGTTTGTGTCAGCACATAGACTTGGTAATACAGCAACTAGTAACAGTGACTATTGCAAGCAAAATGAGTGATAGTGTGAACCTGAAGTTATAAAGAAAGGTAAAAGAAAAAAAAATTAACAGTCAATTCATGCCGAGCCGTGACGCCACGAATTCGGGTGCGTTTCAATTCCGTTAATCTATGTCTGTTGCTTTCCACTATCTTATCGTTCCATGGAAGGACCACGCCGCGTGTGATCAAGGCCACTTAATTCTTTGTTGTGACCTACAAAACTTGATTTCTTTCGTTACTTTTGTGCGCAATCTGGTCTTAGTAATACGGTTGCTTTGTTGTGGTGTGTTTGTTAGTAAAAGAAAATCGTAACACATTTTTTTGTGTATTAGCCCTGCAATCTGTTCTTGAGCCAAGGCTCTCTCAACTCTTTCGCGGTTTGTCTTTGCCGTCCTTACTTTTACGCCGGTCAGCCAATTCGAGGACGTACGGTTATAGGTTCGATTTTCTCACCATCTGCATAAGTTTTGCACTCCGACAGGGGGTCATAGATGTGTTTTCATCACAAATCGTAATCTGTTGTTGGAAATTCCCTTTGCATTCCCCCCTATCGGGATTCGAACCCGATACCTCCCGATCCAAACGCCAAAGCTTTAACCACTGTGCCATTTGGTTGGTAATCGTAACACATCTCACTCCTCAATTTTTTTTTTAAATGAAGCATTTGATTAGGCTATTATTTGCCTATAATTATTCATAGTGTCTTTCAATGTTCTGCATGATTTTGCTAGCTTTAGGGCGAACTAAATAATATTCGTAACAATTTAATTGTTGGAACCTGTACTATGAAAATTATCATGGACGAGTGTTATTCTCCATGAAAATTGAAAATGTACAAATTTAAAAGTTTTTTTAATTATGTAACAAATGTTATTACCAAATTTTGTATATTATTACCCATTGACTGAATATATTCACAATAAATTGGGAATCGATTTAATTAATTTTTGGAAAAATTATTCAAATCAATAAAAAGCTATCAGGCAAACTCATTATTACGATGATGCTGTATATACATTTTTACCATTAAACTGCATTTTTAATGTTGAAAATTGTGATGAAATTTTTTTTATACATAATTGCTATACTTTAATAGTAATGAGCTTAAAGTTTAATTAAAAATGTTAAATAATATAAAGCGCAAAATGTAACACTTTCAATGGCATGCGGCATGCGCCCCATTGTATCAAAATCACTTAATGTGTCAAGCTTATTTGTATTATATATTTGGATGTTTTATAAAAATTTTGCAATAAAAAAGCTTTCAAATAATTTTCATATTTATATGAGTTCAGCATAGTCAAGCATCAATGTTCTGCATACATATACACTTGTAATAATATGTTGAATAGTAAACTTTTCAATTTTCCCTAAATACGTATGTCGTTTCAGAACGAGAACATTTTTATTTGTAATATGTGTTCGATACCCGTTACGAGAGAGCTTTTCTTGTTATTTTCAAAAATTTTATATTAAAACTTTTATTGTTATCATTTAATTTATGAATATTTTTTGTGCGATTGATTTTTAGCACACACGAGTCAAAATATGTGTACCACCCCAGTATAACATTAGGCGCTTTGTTGTATCTTATAATTGGGTTATTATTTTATATAATCAAAAATCCGTTGAGTGCGAGCTTAATCAGCGCACCACATCTCGTATACGTATTATGAAAGCTCACGGAAAAAATGAGTTATCATTTTGTATAATGTACGGCATTAAGTAAACAACTGTATACGTATTATGATTATTTTGTATATTCGGTACATATACATACCTACAGTATACACATATCTTAAGGAGTTTAAGCACGCATATCCTTAGGATAATTGAATGATGGAAAAATTATAATATATACACATACAAGGATATAGCAATTTATTTTCGTAGACGTATAAAAGCTTTGCATACAAAAATTATTTTGAAGGAAGCTTCTTATTTAGAAATTTATTTTTAGCATGGTAATTGTCTCATATATACGATGATGACTGTTGTATGTGATATGTGGAAAATCATGTTTACGGTTTACACTTTTAATTAACTTTGCGTTACGTGAAGTGTTTGTCGTTACCCATCTATAGGAAACAGAATACTTGACGCACATCTAAATTTGGTGCAGTTTACAAACCGAGTTTTTTTTCAAATGACTAATTGTTGGAATTCTTCGAAGTGACGTGGTGTAAACAGAAACAACCGCTTATTTATTTTTATATCTTGTGGCGTTATATAAAAATTTCACAAAAAATTAAATAAATAAAACACACAGCTTTCGTTTCGTAAGTCTATAGAGGCGACCAAATCTTTTAAATTTATATTGTTGGAATAATAAATTGTACACTTTGTTCAGGAAGCAACCAGGATCAAAAGGGTATGTTCTAATCTACCGGAATAATGGTCTAACTCACTTTAGCATTACTATAATCATAACTAATGACCGTTTAACATTTGAATCGATTGAACAACTTTAAACTATTCTTAGTGACATCTGCCGGACAGTAGTAGTATATATTTTGTACCGATTATCGTTTTCATCTTTACCGATAGTGTCTTCACTAATTTACACGCCGATAGTGTCTTCACTAATATATGCTACCACTTACAAAATTAAGATTCGCCAGATTTATGCTTGAATTTTAATTTTTATTAGTATAACTAAAATGGCTGGAACACTTCAAACGTGATTATCAAACCTGAACGGTTCACTAACAAAACTGGCAAACCTGCGTGTCCAAATTAAATTAAATTAATGCTTACACCGATGAGCGGAAAATTTGTTTGAAACGCGTCGATGAACTACTCAAGGAATTCACACACAATGAGATCCAATTACAATGAGTTCGAGAAAAATACTACTCCAACGTGGTTAATTTGAATAAATAGATTTACAAGATTAGCTTAAATCAAAGATATACTTCGATCGCTGGGAACGAAAGTGACCACTTAGATGTTAGCAGATTCACTCGAGACGCCGTCAAGTTATCGCATATTAATAAACCTGCATTTAACGATGATTTAATAGAGCGAAGCAGCAAACCTTGTGAAATATTCTACGGTCACTGAATCTAATTATTTCGACGCCTTGAACCGACTAAAGGAAAGCCGCAATCGTAAAAAATTATCGTTAATAGTTTCATCGATAAGTTTACCAGTCATTCGAGAATTCGTACAGCGACAGCTGATAACAGTCAAAAACTAACTAAGAACCATTGGCGCATTAGCAGAAGCCCGAGATCCCTGGCTACCAATGGGCCAGACAAACCGCAGCTAACCAGTTTCCTACCTTCGACATATTTTTAAAATTCCTCCGGTCGCGACATGATGCATTAGGAGAAAGAGGCAAAGGTAGGCGGACCAAGCTTGTATATCTCAACCAGCTCAATCATTGCCTCAAAATTTGGCCAAAGGGTTCATCTCAACCACATTTGCATGCCCAGTTTGCAAATGCCAGTGACCACTTGCTCCTTCAATGCTGAAAATTCAAGGAAACGCCAGTTGAAGAGTAACACAATTTAATTAAATCACAAATTCACTGTTTTAATTGTTTAAGTGACTATCACACGGTTTCCCGTTGTAGTTAGAAGCAAGAAGAAGTGTCACCACTGTCCAAAGCGCTATAATTCACTTCTGCATTTGAATACTAAAAAAATCAGTTCAAACCTACGAACAAACGAAATTTCCAGCAAAGGCAACCAACAACTTACAATTGTGCTTCTTGTTCTACCAACCTATCGTTGATTTAAGTTTATTCTCCACGCAGCCTTAATCTAAGAACGAATACAGACAAGATCAATTCTGTAAAGTTCTGCTCAACACGAGATCAGGGGGACACCTGTGTCATGTTAAAGTTTGCTATAGTTAGTCAGGTTGCTGTTCAGGGAGTCAGTCGGACAAGTTAGTGCTGGACAACCAAGGATTACATCCATATCCAAACAATCTGCATTGTTCCCACCGAATCGAGCATTTATTAATAAGACACGATTAGCTTCAGGAAGCCAGTAACATCGACAATTAAATCGGAGTCAACTAATATTTCTCAATTCTCTGTGAAGGTTTGTAAGAAAATTCGGAATATAACCGAACCCAATTGCTCATAATACCAAATTTGAATGGATTATCGCAGGCAGTTTTCGAAACATTAACCAGATCGATACAACAATTGTGTCACTGCCTCATGAACTCGGTCTCGATTGTGCTAAGGCAAATTTATTGCGTTTAATTGCTATTCGATCCAAATCCGGTACCACATGGAGAATCATTTTTCATGGCCAAAAATCGACGATTATCAATGGAACGACGCTTTCAACGAGAGTCTTTACAAGGAATTTATTAATGAATATCTCACGCCCGGCCACATAGAAGAGATTCAGTGATCGCCATCGACTAGTTGCTGTTTCTCAGGCCGATAGCACTACATTAACCATTACTAGAAACGCTTTAAACGAGACATTGGGAGTTGGCACGAATTCTATTGTGCTCAAAGCTCGATGAGACTATCCGTCAAATCGGATTTTACAACAACTATCGCTTGATAACGGAACCATATTCCCAAATACCTTAGAGCAAATTAGAACATTGCGCAAATTCTACCAAGGAATTACAGGATTATCAATCAGCCGCACCATCCAAGTTACCGTGGGTTTTACCGAACCTCCAGAAACCTAGAAAGTACTCGATTATGATGGAACTTTGAAAACAAATCGATTCCTATTTCGAGTCAGTCTTCCTGTTGAACCACAACGAATGATTCGTAAAATCCTCTTAAAAACCAGTGAAATCTTTGTTTTGTTAGGGGTTTTTGCTCCGCATACAAATTATATTTCAACGTCCGTGGCTTGTAAATATCGATTGGGTGAAAGTGTACCAGCTAAAGTACAAACCCAACGGTTCCAATTTCGAAACTGTTTTGCTCATCTTTTGTTTAGGTAAGTACCACGATAGCTTCAAACCAAATAAAAGGACATGACACTTCATGGCAAGCCTTTACCGCAGCCATATACATTTGAACCATCGATATGACGGGAAAAATAAGTACCACGCTCGTAACGGCAAAAATCAATGTTGATCCGATCAAATCAATCATGCTGCTAAGACTTGAGCCCTGCGGCGGAGCTGTCCTACTTACCAAGTTACATATTCTAGTGGCAAAAACATTCAATATCCCAACCAAAAAACTTTATGTTTGGACGAATTCAACCATCGTACTATATTGGTTGTTAGCTCCATCCAGACAATGTGAGTGCTTTATTAGCAACCGAAACAGCCAAATTCAGACTCATCTATCCAAACATAAGGGACAGCATGTCCCTTAAAAAATTATTATTAGTGGTGGACCGGCCCAAGATAGTTACGCAGGAGTCAAGACCGGCATTTAAACAAACGTTTAGCCCTAACCACATTACAAAATCGAAACCGATATATGCAAACCTTAACTGTCACTACTGTAATTGATACCATTTGCTTGATGAGATATGCAATCGTCATTCCAACGTCGACAAAATTTTCATTGTTCTCGCCTTCATTCGCCGCTTCTTGGAAAATCGTCATGGTAATCAAAACTTTGGTGGACTTCAACGTTCCAAATATCTCGATGCTAGAATTTCAAACCTAAAGTGTAAACCATTTACGCTAACCATCCGTTATCAGCGAAAAGTAAATTGTAATATCTTTCTCCATTGATTGATACCACGGTCGATGAGATATAAGTTGCTACTAATTTAATAAACTTCGAGTCGAAGGCAAAATTTGGAAACCATCCGCACCGTATCACCAAATATTCTACGCCAATTACACGTTAAATATTTCCATTGTGACCAGTCACAGTAAATAAGTCTTCTGCATGCACAATATCGGGTTAAGCTGGTCAAATCCACCATTCATCATTGCAGTGATTGTATTAAACGTCAACCTAAACTCTTGAAATGGGGGATCTACTAGTGAAACGTGTCCAAATGTTTGCCTATATTGACAAAGGCAATCCTTCTAACTTCAAGTGGCCAAAATATCAATTGCCCGAACTAAATGAATTCTTGCAAGAAAATGTTCATTTGATTTCCTCTTTTACTTCTAAAAATTTTAAAATCAACTGATATTTTTTACCACCAAATTCACTCCACTTCGGAGGACTGTGGGAGGCAACGGTCATAATGGTGATGTCGAGAAATTGGCGATCACATCTTCTCCCACGAAGAACTGCACACACTTTTGACTCTGCTAGAAAGATTGTCCCACAAACTCGTCCAGAAGCTCATACCATTTTGGAAAAAATGGTAGCAAGAGTAATTGGTTCTCATCAAGGGAGCCAATCTGATCACTAATACACGACTGATAAATTTACGCTGAGCTAGTGGACACAAGCCATATCTTATTAAATAGACTTATTTACCATGTTGACAAATCTCTGTTGCCCATCCTGTGTGATACTTAAAATGGTTACTCCAACAAAAGCGTCTTCTCGAACGTCATTCATATTCAAACATCGTTGCCTACGGTAAACGAGCTAGATTTTATCGTGAATTTCATTAAATGTTGATGAATGAAGATGAAAGACGACGAAGTAGATCGGTGACCAGTAGTACGAGTACTGTAAATGTTTCGGTACTGGAAGATAATGAAGAGTAGAAAGTTTGTTTGTAACAGTTCATGGACAATGTAAGAGGTGATGATTGAAGATGTTCATAGAAAATTAACACGAAATGCATTTCAAACAAATTTATTCGATACATTGGCCAATTTGATCACACGCCATTGGACATATGTCTAAATGTCCAAGTAGTTAGTGCCTCATTGGAAGCGAGTAAAATGTATGATTACCGGGTCGATATTATGCAGAATGAAGTGATTTGAATGTCTGGTGGTTTATCTCGTATGAATGTCGGCGGTAAAAAGACGGTGAAGGAAATGAGAATGAAGGGGGAACCGAAAAGAATGATTCAGTTACTGAGGGTAGTAATTATGTGCAGATTCAAAAAGCAAAAGCCAAGGCGAAAGCAAAAAAGCGACAACAAGAAAGTTCAACCGTAACAAAGGAACGATAAATGGTAAACTAGAGGGAATATTTAGGGAATACAAGATTAGTGGTAAGTCGTGCGACATGAATAAGTACGTATTTGACTGGAAACATCTAAGTAAGGAATCGCTCTATAACGATAAAAAGATCGTTCTTTGATTTCAGAATGCTACAATCAACCGTAGGTGATAGTAACATCAATTTAGATGACAGCGATAGTGATAATGGATTTATGGGTAATGATTTTCATAGTTAAACTGATATGGATGAGCCACAAGAGGTGGAACTACGGCATACGAGGCAAATGCCGAATGAATTTTCCATTGAGGAACTCGATACTCTAAATACAGTGGCGGGTGCTAAACGCACCCAAATCATAATTGATTCTAAAACTACCCGTAAATCATCATATGGACGATAATGATAGTTAAAGCTGTAGTGTTTTAAAGTCGTGAATGAACTATCACACGGGCAATTGGTCCGCCAGCTGACGGGTTTCGATAAAACGTATGTCACTTAAAGAATAATAACGAGTTATACGATAAGGGGTATCAACATTTTATGAATTGTACTAATTGTGTTAAAAGAGAATTTATCCGTGCCTATTGCATTCTCGGCCATATTGCACCTGAAGACAAATAGCTATTAATACGTATAGTTAAAGATTAATTTTAATTATTTTGAATAAAATATTTCTCACCTGTAAATCCTGTGTTTTTAATATTTTGTATACAGCGTAACGTGATATGCACCTAAGTGGAATGTTTGTTTGAAGTCCAAGGAAGCATTTTAGTCTACACAGTTGAAATACAATGACGACTGTATACCATAGCAATATGACCAGCAACAGAAACGTGTACAATCGGTAAAAAAATTAATTTCAAAAACCTAACAAATTAGTTATTGCAATGTGATAACTGAATACCATACTTGTTTGTAATCAAACGAACAAGCTTGGCCTAGTTAAAAACAACCACGTCCCAATACAAACACGATGGCGAACAATGTGGACAGTTGGTATAATTTTGAATTGGAGTTGGTAGAACTGGAATTCAAAAAACGCCTAACCCATTAGTCATTACTCTCAAAATCCCTAGTAGCCTACGTTAGCTGATCACTAGGGAAATCCGGATGAAATTATTGCACTATCGAGACAACAAACTATTAGCCGGTAATCTCACCAATACACGAAATCGAATGTCAGAAAATAACTTTGAAAAAGTACATAAATCGGGTAAAGCAAACAAGAAAGCCGACGCACCAAGCAGAATAAAACGAAGCCAAATAATCGTGATAACTAGAACGGCATTAAAAGGAATTACCAATAAAAATGCAAACGAAGTCAATGTGTGTTGATCCACTTATATGGTCCGTCGCTTCTTAATGTTTCGAATTTGTACGAAACCTGGTGCGAGATCATGAAATCCGATCGGAAAAAACGATTGTTTCTAAAATGTTTCGTTGAAATACGAACAAACACAACAAATTTGGGTGAATGGTTCAAAGTTGGCCTAGAAAACTTAACGGCAAAATCGTATTTGTCAACTTTTTTATCGAGCTTTCTAAAAGGAAATGTTCTAACGGTAGAAATTGAATCTCTTCTAACAGATTAGCCGTTACTCTTAAAATATTGAAGGTAGTTCATTTATGCGTCACTCTACAGTCGCTTTGGGAAATTATAGCCGTTTTAATCGAGCCCAAACATAATGACACATATTATGTGTGTTAGTACAGTAACATGTAAAAACATGAGGCTATAAGCATGAAGCTTTCGATCTACAAATGGTTTTAATTGACAAATAAATCTTGAACCTTTTGCTGACTGCTATTAGATTATTATTTCTTTCAATATTGTCGACAATTTATCTACATTGGCAACGGAATATTTTTTAAATATCTGCATACGTTGTCTAAACCATAATTCGATGTTTAGTGGCTCGACTTGTGCAGGTCGGAACCAATAGTGATCGTAGACGTACAGGAAGAAATCGATCAAATCGAGAATTGGAAGATATTGAGCGTATTAGGGAACCTGTGAAAGAAGATCACCAAACAACTTTAAGGAAATCTTCCACAGTTAGGGATTCCAATACCAATTATGCATTGATTACGTATTCCGATTTACACCTGTTTCCTACGAGACACCGCTAGTTCAATTTCTTAATGCAGCTGATTTCATACCACGTCGGGTGATTAATAACCAAAATTACAGATCGATAGTATGTATCGATTGTCCAACTATTAACAATATCCAAAGAGTCCCAGCCAACTTCAATCCAAATTGCGTGCGGCTTTACAGAATCCAAACAATTTCGAAATATTTAGCTTACGACTGAAGCAAAATTATACTGACATACAAAAAAATTAATTGGTGGTTTAAAATTTTAGATCCAATAATTTTCAAATTAATTATTTAATGGAACTTTCGAAAAGTTCATAAAGCGTTTTGAAATATTATTAATTATGTATCATAACTTAGTCTTTGTACTTAGTTTGTTTTTCAGAGGAATGAGTAAATTTTTCTAATCTAAATATAAATTGTGTGAACATGCCAGATGTTAGCTTGTAATAAATGCATGACAACTAGTATTATAATTTACTTGTATATAAATGAAAGCTATTAACATATTTTCATAGAGTACAAGAAGAAGGATTATCATTTATATTGTTGACCAATCTTGCTAAACACTATAATTTAACCGGCGCTGATTTAAAACAACAAACCGAAAAAGTTTATCTATTTTTGTAACAAACTTTCATTTTTTCATTGGCTTAGAATTTGTCTAGACAGAGCTTTCGCACAACAAACCAAAAAAAAAATTATTATTCTTAACATCGTATACAAAATTTTATAGAATTTTAAACCAAAAATTAGTAAAATTTACAACACAAACTAAATGTCGCATTCTATACGTTTTAATCCTTTTGAATAGACTGTACCGCAAAATTGAAAAATTTCGAAAACATTATAAGCCAAATTTATTTTACTCGTCCTAATCCTATATCTGCATAATGTATATAATCCTTTATGTTGCTGAGAAAATATGTAGGTCACATACAAAACGTCAACCCAACATAAATATTTTTTATCGTATTTTTTCATGGGACAGCACACATCCTTTATTCGTACATCCTTTATAAAAAGTTTATTCCAAGGTCATTACGATAACTTTTATACATTTATACATACGAAATCGATAATGAAGAACTAATCAGCTCGAGTAATTATAATGTCACTTGTTCTAATTCATTTATCATTAATACGAATTTTCCGATTTGCCGCAATCTCGAGAAGACCTATACCAACCAACTCATAAATATTTTTTTTTTTTTTTTGGTATTACGGATATACGAAAATGGGCTGAAAATGAAGATAATCGTCCGTTTATTTTGAACCAAAAAAAAAAGGAAATCCTATCACCAACAACACAACACACAATGAAAACTCAATTAACATAATTAGGTTCAGTTGTGCGTTGTGCCTTGAACAGAATTACAATATATATGTGTATGTAGCTGTTACAAACACGCGGAGAGTCCATACGAAAATTGTATGTCAAAATACTCAGTAAATCGTGGGTGTGTTTCCAGCTAATTTTCATTTTCATTATGGCCATTTCGCATTTACACCGTGTGACATACATACATATTATTATACATACACTTACACGTTCATCCAAAATAATTTAGGAACATTACTCACTTCGTATTACGCTTAATTTTTTTGTTTTACTTTTTTTTAATGTGCGGCAATTTATCACAACCAATCCTATTTATCTATAAATATATATTCGTATATAATGTAAACACACAATACAAATTTTCCACATCTAATTTTTTTTCACTAATCACCATCACCATAATAAAATAATGAGCTTTTACGTAATAAGCTTTTTATTTATATTTCATTCATTTTAATCCACATTCACTTAAAATTTAATTTTATAAATTTTTTTTGCACTCCGAGTTACCGCATTTTGTACTAGGAAAATCGAATTTTCCTCCGCGTTTTCGAAACTTATTTTCTTTTTTTAATTTTCATTTTCTAATAAATATGAACCTTTTTGACACATCGGAAAATTGTATAAATAAAAAACACTTTTCGCGAGATAACAAATAAACACTCACTATGCGCCAAAATCACCCGTCACCGCGATATAACGACTCGTCCCGACAAATTAAAATTTGCTTAAATTTATTTTGTGTCGCCGGATAGGATACATCAAATTGTGTTAGTAATTTATTTATCCAAAGGGCACACACACCACACTCAATAGAGAAAAAATAAACAATTTTTACACTCAACAAAATATTTACAAGAAAAACCGTTCAATACACAACATATCTGTGAAAAGCTTGTGATAAAACTAAACGAGGACGAACACGACGGGAAAACGAGAAAAAAAAAGTTCCCTCCGTACACGAGAACAAAAAATTCCGAATCTCGAAACACATTCCATAAAAATTTAAAAATTTATGAAAAATGTGGAAAGTAAAATTATATTTCCATTCATAAAATTGTGTCATGCGCAATACATTTTCCGAAAAATCCGAATTTCCCCTACTCTAAAATATGATGTGTGTACTAAAAAATAAAAAAAAATAATAAAAATTTGATGTAAGACGTGAAAAACGTATAAATCTTGGAAAATTGGAAAAATGTTGGGAAGAAAATAAATAAATAAAAAACGCATACATATGCGAAATAACCGTAAAATGAAAATGTCTACATCGGGAAAAATAAAATCTCATCAATAATGGAAATACATTACACCCTGTGGTTACAAAAAAACATTACCTAAAGCTGTCACATGACAAATTGTCTCTCATACATACATTTTTATGTATACGATTTGTGTACATAATATCGTGTCGCATATAACAATATGTACTATACGGATATACGTAATTTTCTTTTTATTTTTCACCGGAAAATTTATGAATATATTTTGGATATATTAGAATTTATTGAAATATTTTTGATCATTTTATATGAGGTGTAATTTAATATGTAACCACCAGGTGCTTGTAAATAAGCATCATCATCGTCATGTATAATATCAATCTGTATTAGACTTGAATGGATTTTAGAAAAGTCGTATGCAGCTAGATAATTGTAATGATGTAAAAAGAAAGTTGCTATAGTTGTGCTTTGCAACTTCCTGTGATCATTGACGATACGGTATAAAGACAAGTAAAGGCAGCGAGAGATAGACCACTTTGATACTGAGATACAAAAAGCTGAGGTAAATTTAGTGATGACCAATATTATAGACTAAAGCCTATTCAATAAATATATTTAATAATTCACTCATACTTTAAACTTTATCCTTCTGAAATATTTAGGTCAACTGATAGTTTTTTATGGTCAAAAACTAATTTCAATTTCAATTAGTGTACTACTCCGCTTTTGACAAGTTGAGTATCATAAATATCAATTTCAATTTCAATTTCAATTTCAATTTCAATTTCAATTTCAATTTCAATTTCAATTTCAATTTCAATTTCAATTTCAATTTCAATTTCAATTTCAATTTCAATTTCAATTTCAATTTCAATTTCAATTTCAATTTCAATTTCAATTTCAATTTCAATTTCAATTTCAATTTCAATTTCAATTTCAATTTCAATTTCAATTTCAATTTCAATTTCGATTTCAATTTCAATTTCAATTTTAATTTCAATTTCAATTTCAATTTCAATTTCAATTTCAATTTCTATTTCTATTTCAATTTCAATTTCAATTTCAATTTCAATTTCAATTTCAATTTCAAAATCGAAATCTTTCTACAGAAAAAAATATTATCTAGAAACAGTGTAATTATCAGGAATAACTCAAGATCTAAAAAAGATAACACATGAAAAAGCATAGTATGAGTCGTTTATGTCTGCATTCTTAAGGCATATCCGATTGCATATCCGGACAAGGCTTTTGGGTTTTGAAATAGACGTAGACTTAAACTCAAAAACAATAAAGCAACTTTTAAACCATTTAAAAACTGACGTTTAAACGATTAAGTAAACCATGATTGACGTTTAATTTAGATAAGTCTGGGACGAGTTGTAGAAGAATCCATGTAAAGTGCAAGGAATACTGCGTTATCCAATAATAACAAAATATGTAGACTTTTATTTAAAATATTGTAGACTGAAGCTGTTTATAAAACCCAGATCTTTCTAAGCTTTTAATTATTTAAAGTGACGCCACTTGGTATTGCCCCTGTACTCAATAAGAAGGTTTAGATGAAGTATTTCTTTTTTCATAAAAATTAAGAACTGTTAACGATGGTGTTATTTTCAGGACCATTTAGCAAACCATTAGAAGTAATCGAGAAGAACTTATCTACGCTGACGAGATCTTCAATTTTTTGGAATTTATTTAACTGGAGCATTTCAAACAGGACATGAAAATGTGCCTGGATTGGGAGGCTCTAGCTGTAGTTTGGCGCAACCATCGCTTTTTGCTTCATGGAACTTACGTTTCTTTAGATAACTCAGTTACGCGGCTAGTATGGACTATCTATCTAATGTCTGGGGCAAATAAACGACTTAGAAAATATTTTTTATTTATATCTTTTCCTTCTTCACTTTATCGATTACTCATTGCGAAGGGTTCAGATAAAATATTTATCATCGTAATCCGAATTTAGTCGAATCCAATCCAAAAATGAAACAACTTTTGTAAATATATGAGGCAAAGCCTTAACGCAGAAAGGCGTAGTTGCATCAAATAAAATGATCCCAATTTGAGTTGTCGTACCATTAATTTTGACTACCAATGGTCCACCATCATCACCAATGCACGCATTGCCACCGCCTTTGCCAAAACCACATAAATTTGTTGATAGGACATGCCTATTGGAACATTGATTCGGTGGTACAATTCGAACGTTTAATATGCGTATCACATCACTAACAACAGGTTCGCGATTTGTTTCAACACCCCAACCGCTTATTTTTGTCTTTTTTCCGATATAGGTAAATTTTTTACTCCATTTGTTCGGTAACAGAACCGTCGTCAATGTTGTACTTAATTTTAATTTATCCGGCAATTCAATCAGCGCTATATTATTAGCTAGAGGTAGTAATGAATTCCATTTCTTATGGATTTTAATTTTATCTGATTGCATAATATCTGTTTGTTGGGACCTAGCCTTCGCTAAGCTGTGCGCTTTAAAAATTAATTTCACTGACGTTGCACTAAAATTATGAATAATTAATGAAATCAGTAGTCATCCAATAAAATACGTGTACGATATACGTGTAATGCATACTTGCTGAAACAATGGGCTGCAGATAATACAAATTTTGTTGTGATAATTGAACCACTGCAAAATGTTGTTTTACCAGCTTTCGATATGTATAATGCTACTTGATATGGTATGTTAATCTTAGCTGGTCCTCCGTATAAAATCCTATTATTTTCGATTGGCTTAGATGTTTCAACAGCAGTGCGATAGGAAAATAATATCACTAGTGAGTACTGAACGTAGTTGAAATACATTTTTAAAACTGTACGATTTTTTATGATTACTGACTTAACTATCTCAGCCTTATAATTTCATTAAATTGTTGCGGATTAATCGGTTTAATACTCAAGAAACGAGGTACAAAAAGCGCATTTTAATTGCGATGTCACAACTGATTAGTCTCACAATCGTAACTTTCTTACTTCGTAAAAACTGAATAATGCTTTAGTCTAAAGTATTTAACGTTTTTTTCTCGTTGATATACCGATATTAAACCAAGGGACCAAGCCGGATACAAGTGCCTGATACTCAAATAACTACAAATATATGCTACTGTTTTATGGTGACATGATTCGTCAAATATTTTACTATAGTCAATCGACAACATCAGAAAGGTTTTAACTGTAATTTTGAAACACGTCATATTTGATAAGACAGCAACAGTCAAAAAATTATTTATACAAAACCAAATTAAAGTTTCTTTGCAGGAGAAAGGTTTCTTCAACACTTATCCATGGCATGTTTTTTTTAATGAAACATGACACATGACATGACATTTTCTAATGTTATAACAGTCGGAAGTCATCTCACTAACTCTCCCTTCCTTTCTCTACGTCTCTCATACAACATTTTTTCTGAATTTTTTTAAAGATGGGTTATCGGTTTAAGGCTCGGTGCTAGCCGAGAAGAAATCTAATTGATGATCACATGTGTTGTACTGTGAAAAACACTCTCTTAGATTGGAATCCAATTCCTGACTGATTTTGTCTAAGAGTAACTTAATTGAACGCTCCCACCTGATAACTCACCAAAATAAGTCAAACATCTTTTCATTAAGTTTTCACAAGGAACTACTAATTTTTTTTTGATCTTCTCACTGTAAAATGAGCAGTGCAAGTGAAAAAATGAAAGCTCACCATAAAGATCAGCAATATGAAATTTTTGGGTAGTAAAATTTAGTTGCGTTAGTATAAATTTTACAAAATTTCCTAAGACAGCAGCTAACTTGGGTTAGGTTTGGTTCTAGTGGCTGTTCTAACGGTCCGACATAAGATATACTTTGATACATAGTCGCCGATTACATTTTTTGTTGTTTTTCATCTTTGAAGCTCCGCTAGTAATCACGTGGAGAACACAAAGTGTGTTTGCGTGTTTACTATTGTATAAAACATTACTCTGGCACCCACAACCACGATAATATGAATTGTTTTCAGAGAGACAGTTTTGGCCAAATTTACCTAACGCTTTTATTAAACCCTGACTTCCAGTAAAAATTTAAAAACTCCTTGATGACACTCAACTTGTCAAAAGCGATGTGTACTAGAAATAGAAATTAGTTCTTGACAATAAAAAAATATCTATTGACCTAATTATTTCTAAATTCTTCAATTTCAATTTCAATTTCAATTTCAATTTCAATTTCAATTTCCATTTCAATTTCAATTTCAAATTCAATTTCAATTTCAATTTCAATTTCATTTTCAATTTCAATTTCAATTTCAATTTCAATTCTGACTTCGATTTCAATTTCAATTTCGATTTCAATTTCAATTTCAATTTCAATTTCGATTTCAATTTCAATTTCAATTTCAATTTCAATTTCAATTTCAATTTCAATTTCAATTTCAATTTCAATTTCAATTTCAATTTCAATTTCAATTTCAATTTCAATTTCAATTTCAATTTCAATTTCAATTTCAATTTCAATTTCAATTTCAATTTCAATTTCAATTTCAATTTCAATTTCAATTTCAATTTCAATTTCAATTTCAATTTCAATTTCAATTTCAATTTCAACTTCAATTTCAATTTCAATTTCAATTTCAATTTCAATTTCAATTTCAATTTCAATTTCCATTTCAATTTCAATTTCAAATTCAATTTCAATTTCAATTTCAATTTCATTTTCAATTTCAATTTCAATTTCAATTTCAATTCTGACTTCGATTTCAATTTCAATTTCGATTTCAATTTCAATTTCAATTTCAATTTCAATTTCGATTTCAATTTCAATTTCAATTTCAATTTCAATTTCAATTTCAATTTCAATTTCAATTTCAATTTCAATTTCAATTTCAACTTCAATTTCAATTTCAATTTCAATTTCAATTTCAATTTCAATTTCAATATCAATTTCAATTTCAATATCAATTTCAATTTCAATTTCTGTTTCTGTTTCAATTTCAATTTCCATTTCAATTTCAATTTCAAATTCAATTTCAATTTCAATTTCAATTTCATTTTCAATTTCAATTTCAATTTCCATTTTAATTTCAATTTCAAATTCAATTTCAATTTCAATTTCAATTTCATTTTCAATTTCAATTTCAATTTCAATTTCAATTCTGACTTCGATTTCAATTTCAATTTCGATTTCAATTTCCATTTCAATTTCAATTTCAATTTCAATTTCGATTTCAATTTCAATTTCAATTTCAATTTCAATTTCAATTTCAATTTCAATTTCAATTTCAATTTCAATTTCAATTTCAATTTCAATTTCAATTTCAATTTCAATTTCAATTTCAATTTCAATTTCAATTTCAATTCCAATTTCAATTTCAATTTCAATTTCAATTTCAATTTCAATTTCAATTTCGATTTCAATTTCAATTTCATTTTCAATTTCAATTTCAATTTCAATTTCAAAATCCAAATTTTTCGACAGAAAAAAATATTATCCGGAATAACACAGGATCTAAGAAAAGATAACACATGAAAAAACATGGTATGAGTCATTTATGTCTGCATTCTTAATGCATATCCGATTGCATATCCGGACAAGGCTTTTCGTGTAAACGATTAAGTAAACCATGATTGACGGTTAATTTAGATAAGTCTGGGACGAGTTGTAGAACAATCCATGTAAAGTGCAAGGAATACTGTGTGACCCAATAATAACAAAATATGTAGACTTTTATTTAAAATATTGTAGACTGAAACTGTTTATCAAATCCAGATCTTTCTAAGCTTTTAGTTATTTAAAGTGACGCCTCTTGGTATTGCCCCTGTACTCAATGAAAAGGTTTAGATGAAGTATTTCTTTTTCCACAAAAATTAAGAACTGTTAACGATGGTGCTATTTTCTGGACCATTTAGCAAACCATTAGAAGTAATCGAGAAGAACTTATCTACGCTGACGAGATCTTCAATTTTTCGGAATTTATTTAACTGGAGCATTTCAAACAGGACATGAAAATGTGCCTGGACGGGGAAGCTCTAGCTGTAGTTTGGTGCAACCATCGGTTTTTGCTTCATGGAACTTACGTTTCTTTAGATAACTCAGTTATGCGACTAGTATGGACTATCTATCTAATGTCTGGGGCAAATAAACGATTTAGTAAAAATTTTTTATTTATATCTTTTCCTTCTTCACTTTATCGATTACTCATTGCGAAGGGTTCAGATAAAATATTTATCATCGTAATCCGAATTTCGTCGAATCCAATCCAAAAATGAAACAACTTTTGTAAATATATGAGGCAAATCCTTAACGCAGAAAGGCGTAGTTGCATCAAATAAAATGATCCCAATTTGAGTTGTCGTACCATTAATTTCGATTACCAATGGTCCACCATCATCACCAATGCACGCATTGCCACCGCCTTTGCCAAAACCGCATAAATTTGTTGATAGGACATGCCTATTGGAACATTGATTCGGTGGTACAATTCGAACGTTTAATATGCGTATCACATCACTAACAACGGATTCGCGATTTGATTCGACACCCCAACCGCTTATTTTTGTCTTTTTTCCGATATAGGTAAGTTGTTTACTCCATTTGTTCGGTAACAGAACCGTCGTCAATGTTGTACTTAATTTTAATTTATCCGGCAATTCAATCAGTGCTATATTATTAGCTATAGGTAGTAATGAATTCCAACTTTCATGGATTTTAATTTTACCTGATTGCATAATATCTGTTTGTTGGGACCTAGCCTTCGCTAAGCTGTGCGCTTTAAAAATTAATTTCACTGACGTTGCACTAAAATTATGAATAATTAATCAAATTAGTAGTCGTCCAATAAAATTCGATATACGTGTAATGCATACTTGCTGAGACAATGGGCTGCAGATAATACAAATTTTGTTGTGATAATTGAACCACTGCAAAATGTTGTTTTACCAGCTTTCGATATGTATAATGCCACTTGATATGGTATGTTACTCGCAGCTGGTCCTCCGTATAAAATCCTATTATTTTCAATTGGCTTAGATGTTTCAACAGCAGTGCGATAGGAAACTAATATCACTAGTGAGTACTGAACGTAGTTGAAATACATTTTTAAAACTGTACGATTTTTTATGATTTCTGACTTAACTATCTCAGCCTTATAATTTCATTAAATTGTTGCGGATTAATCGGTTTAATACTCAAGAAACGAGGTACAAAAAGCGCATTTTAATTGCGATGTCACAGCTGATTAGTCTCACAATCGTAACTTTCTTACTTCGTAAAAACTGAATAATGCTTTAGTCTAAAGTATTTATCGTTTTTTTTCCGTTGATATACCGATATTAAACCAAGGGACCAAGCCGGATACAAGTGCCTGATACTCAAATAACTACTAATTTATGCTACTGTTTTATGGTGACATGATTCATCAAATACTTTACTATAGTCAATCGACAACATCAAAGAGGTTTTAACTGTAATTTTGAAAGATGTCATATTTGCTGAGACAGCAACAGTCAAAAATTTATTTATTCAAAACCAAATTAAAGTTTCTTTGCAGGAGAAAGGTTTCTTCAACACTTATTCATGGCAAATTTTTTTTGTTATAACAGTCGGAAGTCATCTCACTAACTCTCCCTTCCTTTCTATACGTCTCTCATACAACATTTTTTCTGAATTTTTTTAAAGATTCGTTATCGGTTTAAAGCTCTGTGCTAGCCGAAAGGAAATCTAATTGATGATCTCTTAGATTGGAATCCAACCTAATTTTTTTTGATCTCACTGTAAAATGAGATGATTGAAAAATGATTAAAATGATTTCATTATTTCAATATTTCAATATTTCGATATTTCCTTATTTCAATATTTAAATATTTAAATATTTCGATATTTCAATATTTCAATATTTCAATATTTCAATATTTCAATGTTTCAATATTTCAATATTTCAATATTTCGATATTTCAATATTTCAGTATTTCAATAATTAAATATTTCAATATTTCAATATTTCAATGTTTCAATATTTCCTTATTTCAATATTTCAATATTTCAATATTTAAATATTTCAATATTTCAATATTTTATTATTTCAATATTTTATTAATTCAATATTTAAATATTTCAATATTTCGATATTTCAATATTTCAATATTTCAATATTTTAATATTTCAATACTTCAATATTTCAATATTTCAATATTTCAATATTTCAATATTTCAATATTTCAATATTTCAATATTTCAATATTTCAATATTTCAATATTTAAATATTTCAATATTTCAATATTTTATTATTTCAATATTTTATTAATTCAATATTTAAATATTTCAATATTTCGATATTTCAATATTTCAATATTTCAATATTTCAATATTTTAATATTTCAATACTTCAATATTTCAATATTTCAATATTTCAATTTCAATTTCAAATCTTTTGTACCCATGGCATCATACTCGTAACTAAGTCGTTTTTCGAATCGTATGATCGGTTAGTGCTGGAATCTTCTGATTTTCTGTTCAACAGATGGTGTGATAATATTGGTGATTCAGTTAGTATCGGATGTTTTGACTGCATGACCTATAAAGTGTGTCCTAAGTTTAAGTAATTGCGGCAACAAGGGCAGTAGACTACTTTAGGTATAATTTAATATCTGAAAGGAATTTTTGAATTTCCAATAGAAGTCAGGGTTTAATAAAAGCGTTAGGTAAATTTGGCCAAGGCTGTCTCTCTGAAAACAATTCATATTATCGTGGTTGTGGGTGCCAGAGTAATGTTTTATACAATAGTAAACACGCAAACACACTTAGTGTTCTCCACGTGATTACTATCGGAGCTCCAAAGATTAAAAACAACAAAAAATGTAATCGGCGACTACGGATAAAACTATGTCTTATGTTGGACCATTAGGACAGCCACCAGAACCTAACCTAACCCGAGTTAGCTGCCATCTTAGGAAATTTTGTAAAATTTATACTAACGCAACTAAATTTTACTACCCAAAAATTTCATATTGCTGATCTTTATGCTAAGCTTTCATTTTTTCAATACTTATAACACTTTTTAAATGCTTTTGCCATTTATTTGTCATGTACTGCTCGATTTACAGTGAGAAGATCAAACAAATTAGTATTTTCTTGTGAAAACTTAATGAAAAGATGTTTGACTTATTTTGGTGAATTATCAGGTGGGAGCTTTCAATTAAGTTACTCTTAGACAAAATCAGTCAGGAATTGGATTCCAGTCTAAGAGAGTGTTTATCACAGTACAACACATATGATCAATTAGATTTCCTTTCGGCTAGCACCGAGCTTTAAACCGATAACCCATCTTTAAAAAAATTCAGAAAAAAAGTTGTATGAGAGACGTAGAGAAAGGAAGGGAGAGTTAGTGAGATGACTTCCGACTGTTATAACATTAGAAAATGTCATGTCATGTGTCATGTTTCACTAAAAAAAATTTGCCATGGATAAATGTTGAAGAAACCTTTCTCCTGCAAAGAAACTTTAATTTGGTTTTGAATAAATAAATTTTTGACTGTTGCTGTCTCAGCAAATATGACGTGTTTCAAAATTACAGTTAAATCCTCTTTGATGTTGTCGATTGACTATAGTAAAGTATTTGATGAATCATGTCACCATAAAACAGTAGCATATATTGGTAGTTATTTGAGTATCAGGCACTTGTATCCGGCTTGGTCCCTTGGTTTAATATCGGTATATCAACGAGAAAAAAACGTTAATTACTTTAGACTAAAGCATTATTCAGTTTTTACGAAGTAAGAAAGTTACGATTGTGAGACTAATCAGTTGTGACATCGCAATTAAAATGCGCTTTTTGTACCTCGTTTCTTGAGTATTAAACCGATTAATCCGCAACAATTTAATGAAATTATAAGGCTGAGATAGTTAAGTCAGTAATCATAAAAAATCGTACAGTTTTAAAAATGTATTTCAACTACGTTCAGTACTCACTAGTGATATTATTTTCCTATCGCACTGCTGTTGAAACATCTAAGCCAATTGAAAATAATAGGATTTTATACGGAGGACCAGCTGCGAGTAACATACCATATCAAGTGGCATTATACATATCGAAAGCTGGTAAAACAACATTTTGCAGTGGTTCAATTATCACAACAAAATTTGTATTATCTGCAGCCCATTGTCTCAGCAAGTATGCATTACACGTATATCGAATTTTATTGGACGACTACTAATTTGATTAATTATTCATAATTTTAGTGCAACGTCAGTGAAATTAATTTTTAAAGCGCACAGCTTAGCGAAGGCTAGGTCCCAACAAACAGATATTATGCAATCAGGTAAAATTAAAATCCATGAAAGTTGGAATTCATTACTACCTATAGCTAATAATATAGCACTGATAGAATTGCCGGATAAATTAAAATTAAGTACAACATTGACGACGGTTCTGTTACCGAACAAATGGAGTAAAAAACTTACCTATATCGGAAAAAAGACAAAAATAAGCGGTTGGGGTGTCGAATCAAATCGCGAACCCGTTATTAGAGATGTGATACGCATATTAAACGTTCAAATTGTAGCACCGAATCAATGTTCCAATAGGCATGTCCTATCAACTAATTTATGCGGTTTTGGCAAAGGCGGTGGCAATGCGTGCATTGGTGATGATGGTGGACCATTGGTAGTCAAAATTAATGGTACGACAACTCAAATTGGGATCATTTTATTTGATGCAACTACGCCTTTTTGCCTTGCGGCTTTGCCTCATATATTTACAAAAGTTGTTTCATTTTTGGATTGGATTCGACGAAATTCGGATTACGATGATAAGCGAAGAAGGAAAAGATATAAATAAAAAAACTTTTCTAAATCGTTTATTTGCCCCAGACATTAGATAGATAGTCCATACTACCCGCGTAACTGAGTTACATAACGAAATGTAAGTTCCATGAAGCAAAAAGCGATGGTTGCGCCAAACTCCAGCTAGAGCTTCCCTATACCTTTGCTGAATTTGTAAAATTTTCGAAGCCAGACACATTTTCATGTCCTGTTTGAAATGCTCCACTTAAATAAATTCCAAAAAATTGATGATCTCATCAGCGTAGGCAAGTTCTTCTCGATTACTTCTAATGGTTTGGTAAATGGTCCAGAAAATAGCACCATCGTTCACAGTTCTTAATTTTTGTGAAAAAGAAATACTTCATCTAAACCTTCTCATTGAGTACAGGGGCAATACCAAGAGGCGTCACTTTAAATAACTAAAAGCTTAGAAAGATCTAGGTTTGATAAACAGCTTCAGTCTACAATATTTTAAATACAAGTCTACATATTTTGTTATTATAGTTTGGTATTGGGTCACGCAGTATTCCTTGCACTTTGCATGGATTCTTCTACAACTCGTCCCAGACTTATCTAAATTAACCGTCAATCATGGTTTACTTAATCGTTTACACGTCAATTTTTAAATGGTTTAAAAGTTGCTTTGTTGTTTTTGAGTTTACGTCAACGTCTATTGCAAAACCCAAAATCCTTGTCCGGATATGCAATCAGATATGCATTAAGAATGCAGACATAAACGACTCACGCCATTAGGTTTGCTGACCCAAATTCTAGGGTTACTCCACGGTCTACTAGATTTATCAACTTCACCATGAGATTACAAATAATTTACAACAGATTCAGAGAAGAGCAATTATGAACCACAGGTAAAAAGTTAAAAATTTTCAAGAAGTTTATGTACCTAGAATTAGCGTATCAGTTAAACTAGGAATAACCATATCATAGCTCCGATTTTCTTTGTGTAGGTATATTTTATGATTGAGTAGCCTATTTAAGATCCAGCGGGAAAATTTTACATAACGCAACTAAATCTGCCATCAATCACATATTTCAATCATAAATCTATGTGGATAAGCTTGGGATCATATTTTCCCACATCATCCCCCCCACATCAGAAGTTTTAGTTTGAAGAGTAAAATTTAGTTTTGATGTTAAAGTCATCGATTTAGGTGGGGATACAAAACAATTTCTGCTACTTCTGCTTTTTGGGAAACCGTATTTTTAGAAGGAGTTGGTTTAAGATTTACATGGATAATGAAGTTTTCGATTGACTTCGGAGCGGGGCAACTGTAGATAATTTTTCAATGTAAAAGGGCCTTAGATTCTAATTGATTTCAAGTTATCTTTTTCAGAAACTGGTTCGATTAAGCCAGTAATCATAACCATCTTGCCCAAAAGCATTCCTCAATATTTTTTCTAGATCTTTCCAAGTAAACCATTTATACTTTTCATAATAGCTGCACCCCGTTCATGTATCTTGTAATGGGTATTCGTTTATCTAAAGTGTTTTTTCTGAGCATTTTTGTAGCTTTTAGTATACTACGACAAAAGCCTTGAATCTCTGAGAGGTTTTCGAGCTACTAGTTCTAATCCAAATTAATCCAATTTCTGCGTTGACATCAGAAAAAGATCATGAGCGGAACTTTATCTCCTCTAGCTTCATATTAAAGCTTATTTCTGAATTCTCGAATTGTAATGTCCCTTAACAGACTAATATTAAGATTCACAAACATTAAGAAGTTTTTAAATATTACAGATAAACCTTTGTATTCATATTATCGAATGGATGGTTTGGATTCCAAGACTAATTCTTTTGCTTCCGAAGATTAATTTTACTTTTTTCAACGTAATACTACACCAAAGAACTTCAAATTCAGTGAAAAAATCGTTAACCGTTACTTGATTTAGCGTGGTAATTTTCCTAAAATACTAATATTTTTTATCTATCGACCCGATAAACACTAATTGTTATCTCTCAGAGCATTACAATTATTGTTTTCAGAATTTGCCCTGTGAAAGCCGGTTTGGATCACTGGATTGTGAATGCAGCTATACATTTTCCGGTTTATCAATTTTACGGTTTATTACAAAAATTCTCGTAACTCACGAGTGAGCGTTTGCCATATGCATTCGATGCAACTGTTTAATATGTCACCGATATAAATGTTGGCTTAAGGAATTTTTGATTACATAACAACGAGGGACGAGTCAAGAGGAATTCTCTTGGTTGTCAGCGGTATGGTGTTAATGTGATTGGTATTGTATTGAGATACTAGATTGACCTTTTACGTTTGTGCGTAGGCGATGTAAATCCGAAACGAAAAGATTGAGCGTTGTTGGTGTCAAGTGACGAAAAATACAGGATAATCACAAAGGTTTCCGACACACAACACGGTAGTATCTCGATGTTTCGACATAAAGCCTTTGTATCATTTTGAAACCGTGACTATATAAGATCCTGATCTTAAGCCATTTGTCTTTCTAGTTTCAATGTACTTCAGGTATGAAATGAACATTTTTTTTAAATAATAAATTATCTGCGAAAACCTTAAAAATAACCCTATCGGGACTTGGCGCTTAAAAGTTAGTTTCACCTATCTCCTAAATTATATCTTAATTCCGTTTTAGACATATATTTGGGTTATAACTATAATATCCTGATCTTAAACATTTGTAGGTACTAATGCCTCACTACAGTCTCTTCCTGCATCTCGTCGCTCCACCTTATACAGAAATCATTTGATTCTAAACTCAGTCTGGTTACATGTTCCCGAAATAGTAAAGTCCAGTGAGAATACATACGGCCATTCTTAACTCTAGTTTTCGCAAAGAAATTATTGTTCTGGCGCCGCAATTCAAGCTTTGACAAAGAACGGCTTACATGTCACAAGCGATGTTGTTCGTCAAATTTTAATTTACCGAGGCATATACTCCTTTTTGTAGCGTCAGTTTTACCATGAAAATACCGTACCTTGAGAGTTCGTCTGTCCTTCAGTTACCCTTTGCGTTCAAATGATCAGGGTCCCAGACTTTATATCTGGATATTGAATTTCTCCCCAATCTCATGGAGAGGCGGGTGGAATAATTAAATGCCATGCGTTAAATCACTAATTTTTGCAGTTTCATTAAAATTTCTTCGGTAGCTATCACTTCAGCTTGGTATACGGTTCATTAATTAGGAAGTCAGGCGTAGCATTGTTAAAAGTACAAGAGAGATTGTGTCAAGCTTCTAGGCCTAATTTTGTAGCTCGATTATACGCATTCAACAACCTTTCTAGAGTTTTCAAAGAAAAATTCGATAGATTTATTAGTCTTAGGACCATTGGGTAGAAATGTGACCTTTCCTTGCTTTTGAGATAAATATCACCTTGACTTTGGTCAATTTTGTTAGGAACATATATGGCTCTCTGTAGATTACTGCCGGTCTAGAAAGAACAACCGTTGAGTTATAGAACTTTTTTTAGTTTTAAAGAAAATATTAATTGTCTAGTGGATTTAATGTCCTTTGGAGGTCAATTAATATCCCCTTTTCATTCACGCACACACCACCCATTCACACAATTACATTATACCACCTCCACATTGCAAGCTCCATGTCAACCTGTTACTGACGGGGGGTCGGCGTTGAATTCTGCACTCCAACAGAGGTCTTAGTTGTGTTTATTAACATCGCCGATCGTAATCGATAACGAAAATTCGCTTTCCATCCAGCCTATGGTGGAATTCGAACCCAATACCTCCCGGTCCAAATGCCGAGCTTTAATCACTGGGGCAGTCGCTTCACCACAGCTTGAACCCGTTTATTACCAATTGAACCCATTTATTGACAACTATATCCCTATATATAAATTATGGTGTTCTCGATATGTGCCAAGCTCCATCGAATCCTACAATGTCCCTTGAAAGTGCGTTTCGATAAGCAACTCCAAAGAATCCGCACGTCAATATGTCAATAAACTATCCAATGTTTCTCATTTAACTTCGGTCTTTAAGACCAAGATATCGGTATCCTAATAAAAATTATGCTAGATGGCCCTGGTTTAAGCACTTTTTATCGAAGTTTTGAAGATCCTTGATCTCAAAAATGCAAACAAACTTCTTCTCATTTTTTTAAGCAGATGGGTTTTTTGGAACTTATACGTATGGTTGTTGTCGTGTTCTTTGGCTATTTTAAAAAGGTAGATAGTGCTGCCCCTTGCGACAAGTAGTGTAATCTCTTATTTTCTACTGTCTTATGTAGCATTTTCGAAAGCGAGCCTCGCACTTTCAGTACTTTCAGTGGTATGCAGATTTGATCTTTTATACTAATTAAAGAAAACGTGTTTTATTTTCCAGATTCAGGCGCTCAAATCTATATGGTGTCGAATGCCAATTAGTTGGTACTGTTTTTGGAATTATATTGTTTACACCGGTCACAAAATAATATATTTCGTGCAAATTAACATTCAATCTATAATTAACAAAACAAATAATTTTTTAAAGAAACTTTACATTTTTGATATTTTAAAAAATATTTAACCCAGTTGATCCCATAACTATAGAAATGTTATTTAAACCAAGAAGAACAAGAACATTTTGTTCTTTTTCCTAAAACACACTAAGTTTAGTGGTTTTGAATTTTAGTTTTCACCAGGTTAGAAAATTTCATTCGCTCCCACGGATTTTGCTAAAACCCACGAAATTGCAGATTGTTGCATCAAAAATCCATAAAGCAATTTTACGGTACCACTTTTTCCGTTTATATCAATTCGGTAATTTGCACTACTGATATTTTATTTTTTTCAGCAGCAAAGTAGCGGAAGCAAGTTTTCATAGGGGCAATACAAAAATCGTTAGACAAGACCATTGCTATGTTGTTATTATTCAAACGGACAGCTGTTATTTTACTATTTTCATCGAAAGGGCATGTATATGTACCTTTTTCAGCTTTTTCAGCAGCGATGCTCCGTGGTTATACCGGTCCCTCCATAATTTAATTCCGAAAGTATTTTCAGAATTGACTGATTGGTAAAAAAATTATCAAAAAATATAGAAAATTCCAAATTTTAGAAATTATCTTTAGTATTGCCGATTCCCCGAGTTATAGTTTATTGGAATTTTAAATTTGCCTACCTTGGTAGACATCAAATTGTACGCAGTATCCATTTTTTCACTAACACCCACCATTTAAAACCAAAACGGACCGGTTTATTTCGCATAAATTGCTTACAGCCTTGACGACTAAAATAGGGAATCATTGACTCATCAACCTCGTTTACGATCGGTGCATATTTTATGAAAGTTTTATTCATCGCGGCGATAAGAGGTCGCACTTTTCCAAATTTTTCATCACATTATTGCCGAAATTAAGCGATCCAAATATTTTGTCAAAACGATTTCTTCGCATAGTATTAGAATTAGAAATTGTAGTTTTGTCACAATCATCATAGTGTGACCAGTATAATTTTCGTCGCGGTACTTCAGTGTATCCTGTAACGATGAGGATCCCAATCAATGCATATACCTCATTGGACGAAACGTTTAAATTTAGACTTTTATATTGAGATGAATACTGAGTGTTGATTTTGTACCAAAAATGCAGCGTGAGCAAACCGGAAAAACATGGTAGTGTTTTTTATTTGTATTGGTTTGCTTGGGCGCATGCGCGTCATTTTGTTTATAATAACTTATAAATAACTTCAAATTTAACTTCCAACCCAATTTAAAATTGAAGTTGAGCTAAACGCCGTGTTGCCAACTATTATACTCCATGAGTGCTAGATTTGATTTAAAATAATGCCAGATTGACAGTAAAAGGTGCCAAAAAAATTTGGTTGATGTGTCAAATGCAGCTTCGTATTGTTCAAATATTTGAAAATGAAAAATCGGTCACATAGTAAACAATCGGTTCCACTGCTTAAAAGCAAGCAAATAGAAGAGGTGAGGTAGACGTAAGCATCATACATATTCAACCGAACCATTTATTTTGGTACTTGCCATCGTAAAATTGACGTACAGGATGCACAGACACACATGCATTCACCTCGCCAGCTCGTGATGTGATTTTTGGTACAAAATCGACACTCTGGTTCGTACAATCCACTAAATTCAGTATCAACTCGTCGTTGAAAAAAGTTTAAAAAATTCAACGGGGTGTGACTCACCAGTTAGTGATATATCGGGGACTATTTCGTCGAAACTATTCAATTTCGGTGTTACGTTTTCAGGTATTTCATCCTTTATCCATTGATGTAATATCTTATTATTGAGTTCTATTTGTGACCGTTTATTTTGGCTCAACTTCGGTACGCAACATTGAGCTCGCCATGCAGTTTGTATTTACAACCTCCTCATCTCCCGAGTCTTCGTCGGTTTGCTCATTGTCTTCTGGTGGTAATAAATACATTAATGCCGGCACGTTGGTTTCATCATCTGACGATTCCAGTTCCTCCAACGCCTCGACTAGTGTAAATTTCTTTTTCCTAAAATAATTTTTTCAAAATTATTTCAGTTTTTTAAATCAAAATCAAAAATAAAACACCACCATAACTTTGATCCATCGTAGTCCTGTACAGCAGTTTTATCGCGTTTTAAATTGTTTGTTTTGACATTTAAGGTTAATTAACACACTGCCACTGGTATGGTAATTGAATGACGATATGTTAAGAACACATTTAATAAAAAAACTAAAATAAAACATGCGTAATTGTTAAAATATTGACTCTAGAATTGAGTGGTTATTTTTGGTACTTTGGGCTTATATGGGTTAAACATTTGATTCACTGCGATTTTTATTATAAATTGTAATTAATTTTTCTCGTTATTAATCCAACTGTAATATGCAATTTTTTCGATTTTTGTTTAAAAAAAACAATTTGTGTTTCAGTTGAATTAATTTGTTTATTTCATATTGATTAATAATCTACTGTGTGTGGGTGTGTGGGAATATAAAGTAACGGGTGTGTCAAAATTCCGCGAGGCCAAATCGGAACATATATAAAGGCATGCACCCGTTTAAAAATTCAAGCAGTCAAAGATATTTTTATATTAATTTACTTATCAATCACAAAAGCCATGTGTACGTATAGCAAAGTGTATTGATTGATTTTTATAACTTTGTTGCATGTGTCCATAGAATTTGTTGGCACTTTGATGCTGCGTGCACGATATCCAATCATTCATCATTACCATTGTATAGTATAAATGACACTCAAGTGTATTGCATGTCAGAATCGTGTGTGAAGTTCAAAATTGACACGATTAATTAAAAATTACATTATGTACGTGTCAAAGGATCTGGAACATATCTGTCATTTTCCACGAAATCCATATCAAATTATATAATTGTTATACAACCCTAATTAGTGTGATTGATGGTATATTAAAAAAAAAAAATTCTGGTAATTTATTGGCCCCAAATTTTTAATAATTTAGTGTTGGAAATTTTTATGTAATTTACAATTATGGCATGATACACAACATTGAAATCAAAAAAGCCTCTGACGCAATAAATTTCATCTTTTATGTTGTTATATAAGTCCGCATGCTTTTATTACGGCGTTCAAGCACGACACAGCAACAGTTACAGCATGTATGCTCGTACATACACATAATTTTGTAATTTATAATTCAAGTACACAATTTACAAAAAAATTTATATTGTTGTACTTCATCTAGATGTATCAACCACTTGATTACGATCAACATGTTAAACATGGGATATGTTTACTACAAGCATACGAGTAATTTCAATGTACGAGTACGCATGTAAAATACAAAGTATAAAGATGCTCAACTCTTGATTGGACAAATAAAACATTTTTAACATATTTTTTATGTTTTATTTGTGTTTATGTACAAAGTTAGTTTTAAAACACTAAACGTATATTTTGTACTCGTATACTGTATGTGTGTGTATATAACGCTACTATGTACAGTACATAGTCGTACATGGGTTTTATGAATCAACCAACAAGCGATGGTCATAAATTTACAAAAATGTAAATAGTTGTTTGTATAGCTTTAAACAATTTATCAATTTAAGACAAAACACCCTAACACAAAGGTACTTAGATTTCCAAAAACACGGAAATTGAACGAAAATATTTTTCATTCGTACATAAAATCAAATTTTTTATGACTTCTAATTATCACGTCCCTTAAGCTAGCAGAACCCACATAGCAGAACATTACAAGACAGTATGAATAATTTTAGGCTCATTATGGCTTAATTAAATGTCCCATTAAAAATTTTGGGCTCTACTTTTTTTTGACCAAACTTCAGGTCATTTAATCTAAAGCTGACAAAACCCAAATCGAAAATCGGATCAAAACCGAAATTAAAACACAAAACAAGATCAATTAACAAACAAATAATTTTAGGCTCATCATGGTCTAATCAAATGTCCCATTAAAAAATTTTGGGTTCTACTCCTTTTTGGCCAAACTTCAGGTCATTTAATCTAAAGCTAGCAGAACCCAAATCCAAAATCGGACCAAAATCGAAATTATAACCCAAAACAAGATCAATTGACATACAAATAATTTTATTAGGCTCATTATGGCCTAATCAAATGGCCCATTCAAATATTTTGGGCTTCATTCATTCTTGACCAAACTTCAAGTCATTTAATCTAAAGCTAGCAGAACCCGAATCGAAAATCGAAATTAGAACCCAAAACAAGATCAATTGACATACAAATAATTTTATTAGGCTCATTATGGCCTAATCAACTGGCCCATTCAAAAATTTTGGGCTCCATTCGTTCTTGACCAAACTTCAGGTCATTAAATCTAAAGCTAGCTCAAATTGAAAATCGGACCACAATCAAAATTTGAACCCAAAACAAGATCAATTGACATACAAATAATTTTAGGCTCATTATGACCTAATCAAATTCGCCATTAAAAATATTGGGCTCTACTCCTTTTTGGCCAAACTTCAGGTCATTTAATCTAAAGCTAGCAGAACCCAAATCGAAAATCGGACCATAACCGAAATTAGAACTCAAAGCAGAATCAGTTAACAAACAAATAATTTTAGGCTCATTGTGGCCTACCATTTTTAAATTTGTATGCCATGCCGATTCCACCTGCTTGAGTAGTTTATATGTCAACTAATATTATGAGAATCATAGGGATTCTTCTAAGACGTCATCAGGAGGTTGCAATAGCTCTATGCACTATGTAATAAACTCTCCATATGCTACGTCTCAGCGGCCTCTCTAATTTTCAATTTTTTACTTAATTTGAATGGCATACCGATTTCACCTGCCCGAGTAGTTTAAATGTCGACTAATATAGGGTTTTAAAATAACAGGTTTCATTTTGAATAGCCTTCTATTTGAGCAAATGTCAATTTTGAAGCTGTCATTTTTTGACATTTGACAAGTAAGAACTACGCCATTACTAAAAATGGTACAATACCACGCTTCAACAACGCATTGAAATTGTTAAAATTCACTAAAAAATGGTGAAAATTTTGCAGTCACGTTCGCAAAACTAAAGCACTTTTAGGTCATCGTGAAGCACCTTCCCGGCCGGCAATAGTGAAACTGGTGGAAAAATTTGAGCTGTTGGAACAAGTTAGTGATGTGAAGAATCTAAACCGTGTGCGCCGCTCAAGAACAACTGAGAACATTGCTGCTGTAGCCCGTAGTGTTGACGAAAACACAGGTTTGTCGATTCCTTGTCGATCTTTGAAATTAGACATTCCACAAACAACATTACACCGTATTTTGCATAAAGACTTAGGTCTAAAGGCTTTTAAAGTTCAGTTAATACAAGAACTCAAGCCGATCGATCACCTTAAACGTCGTATTTTCTCTAATTGGGTCCTTCAAATGCATCAAAATGATTTCCGAATTTTCATCGAAAAATCATCTTCAGTGATGAGGCCCATTTTCACCTCGGAGGCTACGTTAATAAGCAGAATTGTCACATTTGGGGCTCAGAAAATCCAAGAATGATTATTGAAAGCCTCTCCATCCTCAACGTGTCACTGTCTGGTGCGATTTTTAGGCTGGCGGTGTGATTGAACCTTACTTATTCGAAAATGAGGCTGGTGCAACTGGTACAGTGAATGGATTGCGCTACCGAGCTATAATTAATGATTTTTTATGACCGGAATTAAAATATATTGATGTGGACGACGTTTAATTTTAGCAAGACACGTGCCACACGGGCCACGTAGAAGATAAGGTCTATGCCAATGCTCCATAATCGATTCAAGAACTTAAAGGTGGAATTCGTGAAGTTATCGAGGACATACAGCCGCAAATGTGCGAATCGGTGGCAATAATTTGCAATTTTTTACTTAATTGGTATGGCATACCGATTTCGCCTGTTTGTGTAGTTTATATGTCGACTAAGATTATGAGAATCACAGGGATTCTTCAAAGACGTCATAAGGAGGTTACAATAGCTTTCTAGGGAAGGGATTCTTCTAAGAGGTCCAAGTAATTTTGTGAATCCTTTTGCCACTTGCGTTTTCTGAATTATTCTGATTTTCAGTAAATTTGGGATTTTCTAGCAATGGTCTCAGAAATGTCTGGGCCAAATGGATAGTAGTTTCACATTTCTAAATCGTCAGATAATTAGACAGCGTAATCTCATTACGATATCACGGGGACTACTGGTATTAAACATTTATTCAATCGTTCTACCACTTCCGTATTTTGAATTTTTTCGAATTTCTGTAAATTTAGAATTTTCCAGCACCGATCACATGCTTGGGTCAAGTAATGGTTCCAAGCTTCTAAAATTCTAAAATTACAGAAATTTGAGTGCATTAAACGTGCACCGACCAAAGCAGCCCGCCTCAATGAATTATTACAACAAATCCCAGTTATCGTGTTCGAGGAACGAGTGTTCGGTTTTGCTTACAATCAAACCTGCACTTCAAAAATTGTAACTTTGATGTAGCTATATGATATCGGGATAGTTCCTGGGCGAGAATTTATTACAAATTAATTACATTGAATTAGTTAGTTCAAGACTACCTCTATAACTTGCCTAAAGGTAAATTTCACTGCAAACGATTATTTATAACAAAAACGTAAATTTAGCCAACTTTAGTAATTTTTACAAGACTGCCAGCAAATATTGGGTCAAATGTTACGTCAAATGTTATGAGTCTTGTGGAGGGAGGTCACATCAACCTTATCCAGGTGTGAACTAAATTATTTTTGAGTTAGGTTAGACAGGATTTGCTTCATTAGTTTGTGTCGACCTTTAAATTGCATATTTGGACTCAAAAATAATTTATTACGCACCTGGATAAGGCTGACGTCCTTCACAAAAGTAATAGTCTTGTGTAATAAACTATTAAAAGGTAAAATCGAGCTTTAAATCACAAATTTGAAGCCTTTGCCGTGTGGAGCCAATTCCGTGTATTTTGACTTAAAAATAATTTATTACGCACGTGCATAAGGTTGACCTGCCCTCCACAAGGCCCATGGAGTATCAATTGACTCGATATCTGGTGGTGGTCTTGTGTAATAAATTATTATGTTTCCTACACCTGACTTTTAAATTATTGGGTGTACAAATATTTCCGACCTTTTTATAGAGGTGTCGTTAGTATCACTGCTTTCATATTATTCAATCGGGCAATACATGTTTTTTGGACGTTAGATGTCAAGCTTGAATAATTACTAGTGACATTTGTTCAGCGTAAAAGCGTAAACAACAATTATTTTCATGTAATTGAAAATGTCGAATTTTGTGCCAAAAACAGCATTTTCGGGAAGTTTTACTTCATTATTTTTTGTTGAAGAAAAGTGCAGCGGAAACAAATCGTTTGCTTGTGGAAGTTTACTCTCTATCGAATATAACATGCGAAGAGTGGTTTCAACGATTCAAAGTTGGTGATTTAAGACGTAAGATACAAAGAACTTGAAGGCGGCCAAGAAAATTTGAAGATACAGAATTGGAAGAATTGCTTGATGTGGACCCTTGTTAGACCAACAAACAATTGGCAGAAAAGTTGAATATTACCCAACAATGTGTTTCGCAACGTATTGGTTCAGAAGCTGGGAAATTGGGTGCCACACAAACTGAAAGAATGGGAAATGAAACGTCGGAAAACCCAATTGTTGCTTCAACGACAACAAAGGGAGGGGTTTTTGCATCGGAACGTCACTGGGGATAAAAAGTGGATCAATTATGACAATCAAAAGCGCAAACCAGCTTGGGTCAAGCCAGAACGCTGAAAACGCTGAAAATAATAAGAATAGCTGAAAAACGACCGTAATGGGACAAAAGGCACGATAAGATTATTTTGCAACATGTACAACGCTAGGCCTCAAGTTGCTATACCTGTCATAAACTACTTGGACGGATAGAACTGGGAAATTCTACCCCACCCGCCGTATTCACCAGGCATTGCTCCCTCTGATTACCACTTGCTCCGGTCGATGCAATCAGCCCTGGCACAGCAGCATTTCACTTCATATGAAAACGTCAAAAATGAGTCGATGACTAGATCGCCAGACTTCCTCCTTCGGGGAATCCGTTTATTGTCTGAACGATGGGGGAAGGTTATAGCTTCCGAAGGAGCATATTAATGTCTTTTAATTCACTATAAAAGGTCGGAAATACATTTGTACACCCAATACGTATTTGACGCTTTTAACTTCTGAAGAAAACTCCTCCTACCTGACACAAATATAATTCGATACACTTAAATAAGGTTGAGCTGCCCTATCTTATGGCGGTTTAGTGTAAATAATTATTAAATGTGGTAAAACCGACCTTGAAATTACACATTTGAAGTCATTGCCGTTTGGCTGATGGCCATAATTTGACCTAATACCTTCAAGCCTTGCATAATGTCTTCAATTCCAAATATTATGTCGAACTAAATCATTGACCCGTACCTGTCAAAAGTACTTTAATAATAAGGGCTTAAAATGTGCGCATGTGCAAAAAACTAGCAAAATGTTTGCTAAAATTTAAGAATACTATTAAGTGTTTTCATATATGCAGTATAGATAGCAGAGTGGTTAACGTGCTCGTTTCATATGCAGGAGATCCTAGGTTTGAATCCTGTTAAGAGAAACACACATAAAAGTAAATACATTTAATTATATTTCAATAAATCTTAAATTATTACAAGTTAACATTTACTTTACAGACTATAAAATGCAATATATAAATTGCTGAAAAAATAAATGGCCAAATATAAAAAAATGTTAATGCAAATAAATAAAAAATAAGCAAACCTTTGAGATCAAAATTCAGGCAAATTTTTCTGTTTCTTTCTCAAATTTATAGCAACTATTTATAGCACTAGCCAACTAGTTTACTGGAGCACTCATTTGCAGTTTTTCAGACGCGATTCAGATGGGTCTTTACCTCCACTTAGTTCTGAATAACTATAAAAGAGTACTCATACTTTAGCAAACTGTGCCTTTGCTAATTATTCAGAGAAAAATCAGAGATTTATTTGCTTTGAAATGTTACTTGGGGTAAAAAAATTTCCTAGTAAAGAACATTTCATTTCGAAATATGTAAATATATACCAATAATATTTACGAAAATTGTATAAATATCATACATAAACAATTTTATTAGTAAATTGTACAAGTAACGGCCATCGTCGGCCATAATATAACCTCGTCTCATAATAAAAACTTGGTTGTACAGAATCATCGAATTACCATTGCATCCTTTTCCCAGATTTTTGAAATTAGAGTATCTGATCAAATTGTTTACATAAAATATCCTAATCCAAATATAAAGCCTGATCAGAATTTATTTCAATGAAATATTAGCAACATTTTATTTTCCCATATCAGAGATATGAAAATACCAGAATTTTCAAAGAATGCTGGCAGTACTGATTACTGATTTTCTAGAAATAAAATATCAATAATATTTTGACAGTTCTTACCATGTAAATAGCTACCACGAAACATTTAACGTTCAATAATTCGTTACATGTTTAATAATTTCTAACGTTTACGTGACTAATTAACATTAACATTAAATTATGTTCACCTTGATATTGAAAATCCCGATACTCCTATTTCCTACAAAAAAAAAATAATTTTATTAGATTTATCATTAATTTTAATAACAACGAACAAAAAAATGTTTGTCGAAATAAAATTACTGTGCAAATAATTTCCTGCTGTTATTTTGTGGAAACCCCAACTACTTTACAGCAACAAAACGAAACGCATAAAAAATGGAAATTTGCCAAAAATAAATAATAAACGCTGGGAGAGTGAGAGAGAAAATGGAACACCAAAATTAATATAAATAAAGCGGAAATGAATGAAAATTACAATATAAAAAAGCATTGAGCTTTTCTTGTATTGTGCTTTCTAGGATAGGAAAATAATAGTTACGTACAGTAGTTTTACAAATTTTTCCAAGTTTTTTATTTTCTGTATTATTTTATTGTGGCGGATTTTTATTATCAATTCCTTTTCTTGTATTTTATTGTATATGTAACAGAGAGCTTTCGGTAGGAAGCACTATATACGTTATACACAGATTTTTATTTAACTGTATTTATAGTTTTTCCCGTTTTTCATTTCCAGAATTGTGTTAATCTTTTAATGTAAATTTTTGTTTCACGAAAATAACAAATGAAAACCAACATATTTTCTCTTATATACAGTGCGCTATCTATACATAATATTCAAAGGCTGTGTTATGCAAATGTATCAACACACACACAAAAAACCAACAACAACAATAAATTTAAGCAAAATAATGATTTAGGTCGCGAATTTTCTGTTTTGTTTTTACAAATTTTTCATTTTTCCACAGCACAAAACAAATGAATATAAATACGGGATACACTGAGCATAAAAAGGATATTTTAATTCAGCAAACGGATTATTATAGTTTTAGGATTTGTTTATGTTTTAGCGTTTTTTGTGTGTTAAGTTTATTCGGTGTGGTTGGCTGGTGCTTAACTTTGGTTTTCAAGTTTAACTTTGTTATGCCTAATATGTATACGGTTAAATTATGGCTGTTCCAGATTTTATTAAGTAAATATTTCCTTATATTAAAATGAACACGAAAAATTTGGTCGCCTATACAAATGCTGTATTTGGCTATAATTTAAGGTTGTAAGAATTTAACGGTATTCGTTATTAAAATTATGCTAATCTTTATTTGCTTTTTAGTTAAAAGACATAAATTTTTACGATACCTCCAACAACGAACGAGGGAACGCGAGAGAGGAAAACTATTACAAACTTTTATACGAGCTTTTAAACATCCTGCCTGCACAAACAAATAAGATAAATTATTATAGTTTTGTGTTCGTATATTTTATATCGTCTCGTTTAATAATATTTTTCTTGCCATATTGCAATTTTATTTTTATTGCATTTGACTCCTCGTGTACCCTTTGCTATCTACAAATTTTCACTTATGTGTGTACGAAAAAAAAGCACACCACACCATAAAAAATTAAATTTTAATATTCGCATTTATAACACACAGCACAGCGAACCATAATAAAGTTATGGGAGGGAAAAAAACATTTGATTTACATTCAACATGTGTCTGTGTGTGTTTGTTTTCCGTAATCGAATAAACAGGAAAATTATTATGAGTTTTGTTTTTTGGTATTCAATTTCTCCTCGGCTTATCGGAACGGTTCACATCTCGCACAAACAAATCATAAATATTGTTTATTCAAAATATTTTAATGAAAAAAAAATTTAATAGAATTTTCAAAAACCAAATGTTTATTTTACAGATGTTTTTCAACCGTTTTCTGTTTTTCGTATACGGAAAAATTATAAACCGATTAAATTAATTCCAGCTTCACGGTGTCCAGTTATAAAACTAATTTCTGTTACGTAGTAAAATTAAGAATAAATCATGAAAGTTTCATGAAAGTTTGTGAGATCTGTTCAGACTAAAAGTTTGTGGCCTCTTTACAGCCCAGGCGAAGCCAGTGACCAGAGCAAAACTGTATACTTATAGCTTATCCATAAATTTGAAGGTTTCAGTGATGATTGGTCGAAGTCGGTTCACCGGAAGTGTTAGCTTCCATAGGAGCTATAACATTTATGAGAAAAACTTTATTTTATGTTGTGTTGTGTTGTGTTCTTAATGTTATCTACATTTTTAATTTACATAAAATATGTAAAAAACGTGACAACTCTGAAAAATAACTGTAAATATTATATAATTGTAACAAATGTTTGTTTATAAGGGTTATACGGATCCGGCATCATAAATATCAATCAAACATTCATTCAAGGTCGGTCAATCAAAATTATTTTAATCTGTTAGTTATCTACAATCACAAGAAGAAATTCAGTTATGTATCTACACTGCCATCTTTGTTTGTCTTAAACAAGTTCTAAAAATAAGATAATAATTTTTATAGTGTAATACGTGCCATCTATTATCAAATTTTATCATTTTACACGGTTTCTTCGTAAATGTCAAACAGTCGAGTAAATGTCATCAACGTATCCGCAAGTTAATTTTTTTCCAACACCAAAAAATCCTGACAGTGATCCGTTTGGTCCAATGATGTTTATTACACGCCGAAATCATCAAAAACCACTATGAAACTCACAGTCAGGGGAGGAAATTTAATTCAACATTCAACTCCGGTAGTTGAAAAGCGAGTTCCGTCTATTCCAACAACTTTAATGAACCAAGTAAGAATGTGTTTGAAAATTAAAACTTATAAACGAAAACCGGGAAAAGATGCGGGTCCTCCAGAGTTTAAATATGGTGAAGTTGCGTTTGTTTACACAAGCTCTTTTTTGGGAGTACTTCATCCTGGGCAATATACAGGCTGTTGAAAATAACATGTATCGAGCACCTATTTATCCGCATCAAATTTTTCAGTCAGATTTTCTACTAATTCATACAATGAGGGACCACTATGTTCGGGAGGTTGATGTGTTGTTTACGACTGGAGCCAAACTACAGTTGACAGGAAACTACAGTTGACCGGTTGCACCGGTCATTAAACAACAACCATCTACATCGACTGCACATATTGGTAAACATTATTTTTAGTTCCCATTGTACAGGGCGAAGTTCAAAGCACTTTACAGAATGTCTTAATTACATTTAGAACGGAAGTTATTATGACTTCAGGAACACCACAAGAAAGCTTATAACCTCAAATTTTTGACATATTAATTTTTTTTATTTTAGCCAATTTTTATAATAATTACAATAAATAGTTATTAAATTACTCATAGTCAAAAAAGTATTCGATCAGTCTAAAATTTTAATTGTTTATGATTATTAGAAAAACTACTGAATTCCAAATAAAAAAATTATGTGCAGGGCTTTATCACTTAAACATATCCTATTCATCCACATAAACAAAATGTAAATATTTCCAATTAAATTTAAAAAAAAAGTTAATTAATACACACAGTACTAAATTACGTCAAAAAAGTATTAGGTCATATGATCTAGTGTTCTTTGTTCATCTGTTTCAACCTTTTGTTTAATATTAATACTGCTAATAAAAAAATTAAGCAAAATCGAACAGTCAGTCTCAGTTTAGTTTTACACGATGGGTCGTTGGTCGGAATTATCAGTTGATTTAAAAAAAGTGATAATACAAAAAAGCCTTATTCTACCGTTCATTATATAATTTCCAAATACAAAAGTGATAAAACTGTGATAAACCTCTTCCAATGGAGGTTGAAATTCAAAAGACTTGTTCTACACAGACGATAAGAAATATTCCACAGACGTGGAAGCGCTTCCAACGACCTTGGCACTGCAACCGGTTTCGTAAGCAAGGCGATTTAAAGAAAAAGTCAAGGAATAATTTAAACAAAATTATAAAATTAGAAATAGAAAGAAATAAACTTACCCAAAAAAAATATCCACATGCTATGGCGAAAGCGGTGGATACAACAGTTCCTACTGTAACGACTAACTACTTAACTATGGCCAGTTGATATTGAAGCTTTCACGTACCACTGGTATTGCCCTGCAACTGCCGTCCGACAAGTGACACGCCAACGAGCCAAATCACACCCTTAAACTGTACAATTTCCAGCTTGAGGCTTTCACAATTTTCAGGCTTTCATGATCACGAACCCGCAAATACAGCGATATTTCTGATCAATACCCCGCGACTGGCGTCCAACAAGCGCCAACGAGCCAAATCACACCCTTAAACTGTACAATTTCCAGCTTGAGGCTTTCACGATATTCAGGATGTCACGATCACGAACTCGCAAATACAGCGATATTTATAATCAATAGTAAACCACACCGGTGTACAGTGTACACCGTACACACTTCAAACGTACTTGACAAGGTTGCTTGCTACAAGCACGTGAAATAAAGTAGACTTCTATATAGTTTTACTCTCCATTGACTTTTCATATTTTAACTCTTTATTTAATGTTTCACTTTAGTATTAATTTTATTAATTTTATTTTATTTATTTTTGTTAATTTATAATTTTTAACTGTTTTGGTTATCACCGAATATAGTTCAACCACTTTACTTGACTTGCTCGACTTGATTAATGTAACAAAAATAAATCGTCTTTTTTTAAACAACAACACAAAAAAATCTATAAAAATCTGTATCTGGTTCCACCTGTTTTTCCCGCCAAACAGCCCAAAGGAAAAAAATACCACACCCATCAAAAGAAAGCAAAATTTGATCGCGCATTATACAGCTAAGCAAATACGTAGCAAACATTTAGGTAATTCTGAATATTATCGATTTATTACAAGTACAGTAGGAAATCTGAAATTACTACACATCGCGATTAATTCAATGGAACGAATGTTACAAACAATAAAAATTAAATTCAAATGTCAAGAAAAGATGCGTCTAGAAAATAGCGTATTTTAAATTATTTTACTAATTTAGGAATTTTTAGGCAGATGTCGCTAATTAATTACATTTGTTACGCCATGTAACGTGGTAAATGCCGCGTAATTAATAGAATTATTTACGTGTAAATAGCGTAATTAATGTAATGAATTTAATCTGCACAACACTGATCACGAATACACCACGCTTAATTTCTGAAGCGAAAACTTGAACTACCGGGTTGGTGATAAAAATTGTCCTGTGTAATCAAAAATCATTATTCCTGTTTAACTTTCAGAAAACCTAACCTTGTTAAAAATTTAATTATTATTGTAAAAATTGAAACACCTCCTACTTAGGAAATGGCCTCTTTTGGTACATAGATGTCATTTCGCAAGGATCTCCCAACCCATGGAAAAAGTTTTGGATTATAATACAACCTTTTTATTTTTAATAGTTTTTCGTAAATATTATAGAGTTTTCAAATTTGCAAAATCCTCAAAAGCTTCCAAGGAATCTGCCACTTCCGGTGGACCGATTTCGGCCAAAAAATTATTGGGATCTTCCAATTCATAGAAATAGCTTAAGTTAAAATACTAAAAATATTTATAAAAATCGTTATTTCCGCTTAAATTTTTGAAAACTGATCTTGACCAGAATTATTGCGAATCAATTTAGAATTTATTACAGGTCACAGTGCGAATAGGCATGCAATCTTTGATTATTTTATTTCTCTTACTCAAACTTCCCAAATGACTTTCTGGATACGAATACATACATGAACATATGCACAATAATGCATTATTCCACAAGAAGTTTATGTTTTGAGATCTGAAAGTATCATCCTCTAGATTTTCAATAGCCATCATTTGAATCTAACTTCGAAGAATATATGAACATCACAGCCACCTTTAAAGATTCAGAATCACTGTATTGTTGACGCGTGGATAATGGCAAATTTGGTGCAACATTTTAATAATTGCTTGACGGTACATTTAAAATCAAATTGAAAATCAACTCGAGTACTTAGAAATTTATCGTCAATGCATTTCCGCAAATTGGCCTAATTATTCGAAATGAATGTAATACCCATAAGGTAGGTTTTGCCCAATATGTCATATTTCGCACGACTTGCAGGAAATTTCCTCTACTCATTTCATCACTAAAATAATAAATATCGAAACCCAGGAAAAAAATTATTTAAGGACACCAACTATTTACATTTAAACGTTTATTGTAAGAGCAACCACCCGCTCTGTTTATGGATTAGACATAGATAATTGTTTGACTTGGTGTGCCTTCAACCGATTCGCGTGAAATCGCTTACAATTTACACACGTAACTGGTATTTTTCACAAATTTCTTTGGTTGTAAAATTTTTTGCTAGGGTAGCGCGAGAAGTCAAATATTCCACTTTCTTGTGTTACCAAAATTGTTTGAACATTCGATTTACGATGTTTCAACGTGCATGAGTCTCTAGTTTATACTCTGCCATTTAAGAAACCTGGTTAATATGTCTGCAAATTAATATGTGTTCATAACATTCGGGAATTCATGGTGCTTTCGAACTACGTCACCAAGGCGGAACATTCTTCTACGGTGAGTATTTGTTCGCCAACTGCTCCTTGTAAATGTATCTTCATTGACTTGACTGCACATTCCTACAGTCCACTTTGACGTGGTGCTGCTAGCGCTATACATTTCCAATCTATTTTTTCCTTCAATAGATAGTCGTTGCGTTTTTAAGAAAGTTTCCGTAAGTTGAATCCTCCGCTCCTTATGATTCGAGTTATATTGTTCTTCATCTCTTCTAGTTGCGTTGCGGTTGCTACCCATCATCAGCTCAAAGTAGACATCGATGTTGCTCATCTCGCTGTAATATTGTTTAGCGCTTCGTATCTTCCTTGTTGAAACATTTTTCCCAAATCTTCAACCACATTGTGCAGCCTTATGCCTCCTTAATCGTAATAGAATTCATTCTTCATTACGTAGAGGCGTCAAATATACTATATTTCCTTACTTCGAGATGTGGTGATATATACGCAATACGCAATGCCTGTGAATTCACATTGGCATCTGTTACATGATGTAGTTCTTGATATTCTCTCAAGAAGTTCAAATAAAGTCTCCGAAATTTTGAATAAATTGGAAAATTCCTTTCCATTGCTAATAATCTGGATAGCTCGTCCTGTGACAAATTTGAAGCCGGGCGTTCGGTATGTCGCCGATTGGAAGAGCCACCCATCATTTTTCCTCTCCATTATAATTTGGCCTCGATACGGCGCCACTCTCGATTTTCTCAGAATCGACGAAGTGTTTACAAGATTGTTAACTTCAACTTTCTAAGAGACATCATTCCGTAGACCGAAAATGATTTCAGCACCAAACAATAATATATAGCTGATTTATGAAAATTTTGATCTGTTAATTTGATTTTATGTTACCGTATTTTATTGGTTGATATTCACGGAGCTAGCAGGTAGATATGATATTGCTGATGTAAAGCTGATTTCTGTTTTTCCGCATGATTTGCCAGCAGAAGTTTACCCAATTCTTGTGATGGGCGCCTTTCTGCTCGTAGGCGGTAAGCCTTACTTTTGTGCAAACGCCTCAGCAATAAACGAGACCTGAGAACCTGTGACCAGTAAAGCTCTGCAGGACCAGCGATTACCACAGGAAACGATTGCGTTTATTATTGCAGTCGGTTAAGTCATCCGTTTTAAGTGTGTCCGTAAGCCAGTTGTTCAAAGATAAACGCGTTAATGTTTCGGCGTAATTCGGTTTCTGAACCTGCAATCATACTCGTATATGGTTCTTCTCCAGCACTCGGATCCGTTGACCCACAGAAAATTCTTTAAAATTGCCACAACCGATAAGTTTGGATCTTTAAGCGTTGCGATGCACCTCGAATATGTAAAAGTCGTTAGAGCCGTTAATTGATCACATAACAAGGATTTCAAAGCGTTAATGCGGTTGCCAACAAATTCATATCCTCGCCAGTGAAATGAGTGGGAAAAGATAAAGTATTTTTATGTAATTGAGTAGCTATTTCCCTTAAACCCTTACAGTTAGAGTAGCCAAAAAACATGCTGATGCCAGTCCATATGTCACGGTGCATAATCAGTAATGTCAAATTTTTGTTACTTAATGTAGTTATCGACGATTTTTATCTGGCGAAACATGTTTTTCACAACGACTGAAAATATTTTACGAAAGAGTAGAATGATACGTTACAACGATTTTTGAAATGTTGGACTTACAGCAACGCAGTTATTCAAAGATATTTGGGTGAAAGTCTTAGCAGACCCTTCAAAAACCACCCTAAGTTTCGTAGTTGAGCTGCCCTTTCATAATACTTCATGAAGTTGCAGGTGCTCGTATTCCATTATCAAGGCATTATATACGTGCACTAGCGGAGTTTAATGAAATACCCAACAGATTTGGTGAATTTAGAAACGGTAGGCTTACCGTAAAACGCCCGTAATGCTGACAAAGTGTTCTTCATATAGTTTTCTTCGGACGTTAGATTGTCTTCTGCTTGACTCCACTTCCAAAAATTTCTTTAGAGTTTGTTTGATACTAATAGTGCGGTTGTTGTTTGTCATAAATTAGGTTTATACTGGAATTTTGTTAGCGAGGTTCAGTTTGCCAATCTTTCCAGCAATAACCCACTCGAGAATTGTTTTTTGTAAAACTGGCTAAATTTTAATCTCGACTGTCTTCCAATAGATTGGATATCAATATTACCAAGTTTATTAAATTGTAGGTCAGCTAATGTTTTCCGTGCCACTACTTCACAATTTTTTCACATATTTCGATAGGAGGCAGTTCATTGGTTATTTTGGGCAACACTAAATCGTATAGTTCACACGTTAAATTGTGTTTATCGGGAAATTATGTTTCAGCTAGAGTGTTACTAAGCCCATGTTCAGCTTCCAATTGGCCTACACCACTAATTGTAGATCGAGAGTAGCATTTATTGGTGGTTTATTGGATCGATTAAATTGACTTGAGATACCGAGTCCAAAAGGGTACGAAATTTTATTAGTCGAACAGTAACAGCACCGATGTTAACAATAGCTGTTGAGAGGATTGCGCAGAAATGGTATTACTTTGAGAATAATAATCTTCTGCGCTTTTGGAAGTATCATCCGTTTGGCTAGTTTTATCTGCCTACTGAGAGTTTGACATTTTCAGTTGCATTTAAAATTTAGATATTTGGCGCTAATGCACTTTTAGCAGATGTTCCGAGATTACTTCCCTTTCTGCACATTTATATTGATGATGAGAGAGCGATGGGGGAGTAGTGGTTACCATGTGATCTTTAAGAGTTAGTTTGGTAGTTGTTATAATACGCTAATTATTCAAGCGCATCGATTCTTTTCGGTAAGAATCTAGAAAATCGGACAATTGTGGATTGTCAATGTCTGCAGAAGTTGGAGCCCAAAGAAATTTGAAAACTAGTCTGTATCGTTCTCTGATAATTTCGTCAGAAGTAGATTCATTAACCTTTCATATTACCTCTGGCGACATGAATTAGGAGATTAGTCCATGAATTTTTTAAATAAATGATTTATTTATTTGTTTATTTATCAATAATGACATTTTTGAAAACATTTTTAATTTAAATTAATTAACTTTAATTTTGATTAATTTTTTAATTTAATTTGGGCGAGTGATAGAGGTAAAATGACTAGGGGAAATGACGGGAAGGGGGTAATATCTGCGGGTAAGATCCCGGGGTGGAGGTAATATTCAGGGGTAATGAGGGTAATTATAGTCGAGGGTAATACCTGAAGGGTAATGTCCTGTTACGTTTCAATATACACATACTACGACATACGTTTGCTCCTCAATATCAATAGAAATATTACGTACATAATGATACAAGACAATACACACAATGTAGTAATCACTGAAATAATTTTAGTAAATAAATATTAATTTACAAAATATTCAGGTTTCGGAAGATACTTTGGATGCGCTAAGGAACTTTGAGTACTTTAAGCTAGATACCAGATACACTCTGAGCGAAGCCCACAATCAAATAAGGGAAATATGTAACTACATAGAATCCCTCAAATAAATCAAAGGGTCGATTTCGAAATTTTGTTAAATTTAAACAATTGCAGATAAAAATCGTCAAGCAACCCAAAACCTCTAAACGATCTTGACCCAGATTCCAATGCGTAATGAATTATAACAGAAGCAAACTTTTCCAAAGCAATAAAACCACAAGCATAATGTGACACATCTCTTTAAATAATATTAATAAAAATATCCCATTTTGATTTACCGTATAATTCGCAAACTATTCTTCCAACATTCATAAATCTTACAAAATATAAAAAATATTTTCGTAAAAATTGATTCAAAATCCTCATCTCTCTTCAAAAATATAAAAAAATTCCATCACTACAACAACAGCGGAGTACCAAAAAAAATTTATAATTTTTTATTATGTCCTTAAAATCTGGATATAAACTCGTGTACACATCCATACATACATATATTGTTTCAAAACATTTAAATTAATATCTTTCTTATACATTTTTTATATCCTTTTTTTGGTTTTTAAATATTTTGTATATCCTTCTTGTGTATACGAGTGTATATAAGACTCCACGAGATCTCTTTATATAAAATCCGACCACAATTCCTTATGGTGGTTTTTCAAGATGTATACCGATGTACACCCAAAAAGGAAGAGCAGAAAAAGGATATAAGGATGTTACATTGGTAACGCAGTCGATTTTGTTATCCTTGAAGGAAAAAAAATAGACAAAAAAGAGTGAAGTGTAAAATGAATAGGAGGCTGAACGGATTTAACAGGATTTGAAAAATGTTTCGAGAACTTGGTTGATGGAAATAACAGTTTAGTTTTTCTTTTTAGTGAGATGACAGCTGAGCATTATTTGGTATACAATATGATATTAAGAACTGTTATAGACTGTGTCAAATTAGACAAGAGCTTCGTGGAAAACCCTATAAAACTTTCGCTGTGTAACCTTTAAAATATAAAATTCAAGGCTAATTGTGTACCAAATGTGATCTTAAAAATTGGTTTTATATGTGGAAACATATTCATATCAGGATAATCCTATTTAGGTATGCAATGTATAATTTTAACCAGTCTCCTAAAAACCCAAATGAAAGTATAAAATAAATTGCGTATCTTTATCGACAACATAAAATCCTAAAATTGGTAAATCAAGATAATTTTGCTATTTATGGGCCTTTGTGGTTTTGTTCGATAATTGTATCATTTAACATAAAAATTTATTATAAATTTAATTCGGCAATGTAATCTCAGTATCTGACTAAATAAATGTACTTACGTCTTAGTTAAGCAATTGGCGTACTACAATGTACTTTAGTACAGTAAAAATGTAAAAGGTGAAAGGTGTAGGTAGGTTCTCGCGGTTTATACTGCCATATGTCTGTCGTAAGTTCATATATAGTTGATGTATGTTTATGATGTACTCCCAACATTTTTGAAAATCACCCTCATGGTAAAACACTGGTCAGTGGTCCATCGACTGGGACGAAACCCACTTTAGTAGTTGCCAATGATATTTTAGCGAAAGGAATGAGTCTGGCAAATACAACATTAGCCAACACTTTGTAAGCAGTGTTCAATAGATCTATACCATGATAGTTTCTACATTTAAAACGGTCGCCTTTTTGTGCAACGGACAAATAGAGACGATGAGATCATATAGATTTGGTGCAAGAGTAGCTCCGAGCTTAATCAATTCTGTGGGGATTCCATCAATTAATAGCTGCGTATACTTCCTCCACCTTGGGATATACGACAAGACCTCTTCACCCTAGTAGCTTTCCTAGCATGGACATATTCTGCTAGAGTCGTTCTAGTGTTGCGAGCCAACCATTTTTCACTCGGCTTTTGTTTATTTTCGACGACCAGGCGGCATTGATCATCGTACCAATCTTTGCGAGATCTCGGAGGTCCCGATGGCATTTTGCGCCACGGTAGTTATAGCTGACTGTATAGCGTGTCACTGCTTCTGGATGTTAGGAGGAGCTTCTTCGTTGTAACTGTGCCGGTCTAAACTGTTAGTGACATTCCATCGCACGGTCTTTTGTGCTTGTCTATTGAACGTAGATGACAGTTTGCACTTATAACATGCTGATAGAGTGTCTCTTAGACACCATAACATGATCGATTTGCTTTTCCGCCATCATTCGATCTCTATATCCTATACTTTGCAAATTTTCTTATGTGGAAAAAAACGTGCCAAGGAGGCACCCCAGCTTGAATTAGCCATGTCAAAACAATTCTGAGAGAATAACCCGAAGCCTTGGTTCATATCAGTCGAGATTATGTTCGACGCGAACAAGATTACCAGCGGCAGACAAAAGTTTGCGCACACATAGTTGTCCCTATCGGAAGCACAAGCGGAGAAGGTCGAGTATATACTACAAGACCCTCCAGATAACAACAAATATGACATGCTCAAGAAAAGCCTAATCGATCGCTACTCAATTGCTGAGGAGCATCGATTAGAAACAATCTTGAGCATTTGGTATTTTCGTTGGTGATCAAAAATCTTCGGATGTATTACACCGAATTAAAACGTTGGCCGGAAATAACTTCACAGCCAACGTTATTACAAGATTATGGATCAGGTAACTCCCTGATTTCATACAAACAGCATTGGTCCCTCAACAGGACAAACCAGTAGAGGATCTAGCTGACATTGCCGATAAACTACACGATATCATTGGCACGCGGACTCAGAGCTTGAGTTCAATGAAACGCGAAACGCGAAAATCAAGTTCAGAGATCCACGCGCCAAACTCTAGCATTAGCCGGATTGAAAACACGCTAAAACAAATTAGCGCCCGGCTAGAAAAGCTAGAGAGTAATTCACACACTCAGCGACAACCTTTGCGTTCTCAATCACCTTGGAGACGAACACCATCTCCAGTTAGAAATCAAACACCGCAATCACTCCAGGGAAACTTAACAAAATCTACCAATAAACACTCATCAAGATACCAATTTCCAAGCAACTGGTGTTGGTATCACGCAAGATTTGGTGACACTGCAGAGAAATGCATAGCACCATGCACTTAAGGTCGTAGCGGCAGACCTAAGACAACCACAGCGCAGCCGCCTCTTTATACGGGATACGGTGAATCAAATCACATTTCTGATACACCGGCGCTGATCTAAGCTTAATTCCGTACCGCAATTACTACTACTACGGAGCAACAATGGCTATGGAGCACTGCTGAAGAAATTCTCTTCTTTAACAGCTCCACCAAACTACAACGCTTCGGTAATGCACAACGTAGTACACCACATTGTGACTACCGGACATTTACCATTTTCAAGACCAAGAAGGCTTGATCCTATTCGCCACAAAGCAGCTTTCCAAGAATTCCAACACATGGTGGAACTAGGAATCTGCCGACCATCTTCTTCAGCAGTATCATGTCCATTACACATGGTGAAGAAGAAGACAACGACTGGAGACCATATGGGGACTACAGAAGGCTTAACGCAGTCACAATTCCTGACCGTTATCCTATCTCCCACATACAAAATTTCTCCATGCAACTACATGGGTGCACAATTTTCACTAAAATCGATCTCGTCAGAGCATACCATCTCTTTCCGATTCCTCCTGACGACATTCACAAAACTGCTATTACCACTCCATTTGGCCTATTTGAATTCACTCGAGTGCCATTTGGACTAAGAAATGCTGCACAAACATTTCAGCGTTTCATCAACGAAATTGTAAAAGATCTCGATTTCGTTTTTGTATATAACGATAAAATTCTCGTAGCTTCAAAAGACGAGAAGCAACACCTGCTTCATTTGGAACAACTCTTCCGAAAATTATCAAAGTACGGTGTCAATATCAACACGACAAAATGCGTGTTTGAGACAAGCAACCTTGACTTCCTCAATCACAAAATTACTCCTAATGGCATTCTGCCGGCCGAAGGACGAATTAATGCAATTAGAGAATTCCCAGCACCACTAAACGTGAAACAAAACCAACAATTCATCGGCATGGTAAACTACTACCACCGATTTATTGCGAAACTTGCAGAAGTACTTGCCCCAATTCACACACATTTGGCAAGTCTTCTTAAACAGCCAAAAACGCCTCAAAATTTTTCTTGGACTGAAGAGTGTCAAAACGCATTCCTTCAGCTCAAGAACAGCTTGGAAAATATTGGAAGCGCATCCGCTAAATGAAACGAAATATAGCATCACCACTGATGCATCCAACACAGCAATAGGCGCGGTCTTACAATAACTAAATAATTAGACCTGGGAACCTCTTGGATTTTTCTCCAAGATACTATCAGATGCAGAAAGAAAATATTCCGCATTTGATCGTGAATTGCTTGCAATTTTCCAAGCAATAAAACATTCTTGATACTTTGTCGAAGGTTGGGAATTTACCATATTCACCGACTACAAACCGCTTACTAGAGCAATTACCTCTAAAGCGGAACGAAATCCAAGGCAAGCACGCCACTTAGATTTTGTCAAGTCAAAGACAATGTGGTTGCCGATACACTATCTCGGACTTCCAACCACGAACTTGCCTCCGCAGCTACTCGCTACGATATCACAACGATTGCAAAAGAACAAGCTTGCGATCAGGAACTATACAAGACTTACTTTCTAGTTCTACAAATCGGCGTACTTCCAAATGGAAATTAGATAAATTTCCATTTGCCGATTTGACAATTTTCTGTGAAATATCTACAGGCAACAATCGTCCGCACATTCCAGAGCCATTGCGTCGAACTATATCCGACACTCTGCTTAATATTTCACACGCAGGTGTACGAGCAACCCGCAAATTCGTCACTTCAACGTACGTTACAGACTTTATTCATAATTGTAAATTGTTTTATTTATTTCTCCAAATCTATTTCGTCCCCCTCAAAGTAATCTCCCCCGGCCTCAATGCACTTGTGCCAACGTTTTTTCCAATCCTCGAAACAGCTGTTAAAGTTAATTTCCGGAATAGCCTCCAATGCGCGTAGCGATTCACGTTTAATGTCTTCAATTGACTCAAAACGGTTTACCCGGAGCGGTCGTTTGAGTTTAATGAACAGCCAGAAATCACACGGAGCTAAATCAGGTGAATACGGTGGTTGCGGAACGACATGGGTGGGATTTTTGGCGAAAAAATCACGTAAGCCCAATGCAGTATGAGAAGGTGCGTTATCGTGGTGCAAAAACCAAGAGTTGTCGAGCCATAATTCCGGTCTCTTTTTACGAATAGCTTCACGCAAACGACGCATAACACTCAAATAGTATTCGTTGTTGACAGTTTGGCCGGTCGGAAGGAATTCGGAATGCACCAAACCTCGATAATCGAACATCACCTTGATTTTTGACTTGGTTTTGACGTGGTTTTTTCGGCTTCGGCTCACCTTTGGCACGATATTCGGCCGATTGATCGTCTGTTTCCGGGTCGTAAGCATAGATCTAAGACTCACCGCCAGTTATAATACGTTTCATGGCATCCTGGTAACCGGAACGCTTTATTTCACAGACGTCAACGTGTCGCTGTTTCTCCAAAAAATTTAGTAGTTTTGGAACCAATCGTGCTTTCACTTTTCTTCCGATATTTCAACGATGCCAGTAAGGTCTCTGACTGTTAATCGTCGATTTTCGAGAACCAATTCCTTGATTTTATTAACGTGTTGATCATCAGTTGACGTTGATGGCCGTCCTAGACGTGGTTCGTCGTCAACACGTACTCGACCCTCTTTGAACAATTTGTACCAATCAAAAACACTTTCTCACTTTTTGTACTTCAGAAAGACAAACGTATACTAAATGATTATTTTGATGTGACATTTGGCACAGATATCACTGACAGTCATACCAACATAGAAAAAAAAATATTTCGACGAATGGTTTTCCGCGCGAAATTTAAATTAAAAAGTGTTGCTACTTTTTGCCCACAGTAGTATATCGACGTGGGAGAGGAAGAACACCTCATTATACCCTAATATTGTATATTGTTAGATTACCGCTTCGATTTCTTAGATGTTGACGTTATTTCTTAAAAGTTTCCTCCGCTTTATCAAACTACACATAAAATAGAATTTCCCCTTTACTCAACGTAAAAAAGAATTTATTTTTAGGTGTTCTGTAAATCAACTGTACTCCATATTTTGAAAATCCCGAAAACCTTCCACTGCTTTTTTGTGCTTTTGCTAGACAAAAAAACACGAGTAGAAAATAAATGTTCATCTTAAGATAAATGATGGAAAATTTAGTTATCTCGTTTCATTTTATTAAACATGAAAATAAAAATTCAAATAAATTATTTTAAACTTAATATTTATTCTATATTTTATTAAACTTTTACAGTTGTGCACATACAAAAAAAACTATTATTAGTAGCAGACATAAAGTTCATAAATTTATTAAAATTTATAACCAAGCAAAATACAAAAAAAAATATGCTCGGTGTACAAAACTTCGCTGTGTGTTGTGTTAACATAATTAAATTATGTTAAACATTTTATTTCGACCAATCACATTCAGATATAATGGAAAAGCATAAATTTTCAATTTATATTCGAAAAACAAAACTTTGTCTAATAAATATTTATATATTTCGCATAAATAAACTGTTAATTAGAAATTTATTGAGCGTTTTTTCTGTGTGTGTGTGTGTGTGTGTGTGTGTACGGTGCTTTTATAGTCGTAAGTGTTATAGGGAGAGCTTTTATTCATACCCATTTTTATTTTTTCCAAATTAAAATAATAATTTAGAAAATATAACAAATATAGATTTTATTGTTGGTGGTGTCGATAAGAATCGCATCCTTCGTACGAATACATATTTTCTACGATTCCCCGAAGCTACATAACAATAAAGAGCTTTTTTTACTTCATTGTTGTGTTTCCCTGTTTCGGCGTATTTTTTTTTAAATTCAATCACAAGTAGAAAAACCAAATTTATTTATTTATATTTGGAAACATTTTTCTAATAATAATAATAACAATAAAATATTTAAATTAGATAAAAGACGTTTTTAGGAAATATAATTTTAGGGAGCTTTTTCGTAATAAAATTAGGGATGAACGTCCTTGTGTATAAACACCTGAACATCGTTATGCTTATATTTAATTTTATCTCTTACCCCTCAGGTTTGATGCTTGTATTTATTAAGCGAGGCAATTTTCCAATTTGATGTACCCAATGGTGATTAGTTGTAGAAAGCGCGTTCGCAGGAATATCTCACCATTTCTTTCATCCATCTCTTCCAAAAGATTTTTTTGATATAATTTGATGCAGCGAGTCTATCTTTAATTCTACGATCTATCTTAACTGGACCTTAACTCAATGCCACGAACTGCCCATGGATTAAATCGGCGATTCTATCAAAAAACATACGTTCACTCTGCGTTAAGTAGACAACTGAAAGAGTTTGGACCAAAATTAGACTGCAGTTGACTCTAAATTCGCAATATAGCCAGAATTGCATACAAGGGCGGTAAAAACAGGACAGCTTCAAACTTGCCGCATAAAACATTCGGAGCTAACTCCATACGAATAAACTAGTTTTAAATCGATAGCTAAGAGTGGAGAGCCAGTATTGTATAATCGCTCGACTTTCTTTTATCAAGATTTTACTTACATCTCGAATACACCATACTTGATTTCAAAAGTGAAAAATTGAACTTACCGGTCTTGTATAATCAAAAATCATTTTTCTGCTTCAATTTCAGAAAACTAACAAGGTCAACACTGGTTGAACATTTATTTGAATCTTTGAATTTTTTGTCGTTTTCAGAAGATGCTGAATTTTTCAACATCATTGGTTTAGAAATTTAAAAAGCTCTCACGGAAGCTCTTTCGCAAGGATCTCTCAATTAATGAAAAAAGTGTAAGTACGAAGTTTCATTTCGAATAGTCAATCCGTTTGGACTGTTGAGATGTCGAATTTTAATGAAATTAAGCTTTTTATCAAATCTCGTAATTTCCGGCAAAATTTAAAAATACGCTGAACTAGTTTTGTTAAAATTTAATTTACAATACTTTTTGTTTTTTTAACCGTTTATCGTTAATCGTTTAATCGTAATCGTAAATGATGTACGAGTACTTTTAAAAATATTTGAAAAAACGGAAAAGCTCATATGGAAGCTGCCACTTTCTATGGACAGATTTCAGCTAAAAATTATTCGGAAATCTGAATTTATTGAAAAACCTTAAATATGAAGCTTCACCCGATCAACCAATCGTATTGAGTTGCGTAACAACATAAACATGTTTTAAAAACCACTTCGTTGACTTCGGCGATACAGCGAATGGTAAATCTGCTATTTTTCTTGATTACCATACTTTACTTAGAGCTGACCCATATAAGCTTGACAATGTTAGATCGTTAGAAAAGAATATTTCCATCCAAGTTTTGAATCAACTAAACGATTCATCAATGAATTGAGCACAGTTAAGTTAGAGTTAAATCCATAATATCAGCTTAGAATACCGTGCAGAATAGGCCTAAGCACCTTGATGATCTGAAATTAAACGTGAGTTAATAGATTCCAAAACCTGCTTTATGGTCCAATCACAAGCCATCAAAACAGAAAACTAGCGATTTGGAAAGTTCATTGCTGATGTCCTGAGATATTAACAAATCTCTAGAAAAAAAAAATTGTGGGAAATGATTTCGAGAAGTTAAATTCTAAGACAGGCCTACCGTTTATCGCCTACAAGACCCTCATGATTATTCCACGCTTCGTTACTTTTTAAACGATACAGGACTGCAGCTGAGGAAAGTAAAGAATGAACTCCATTGCAATATAAGTAGAAACGAGAGGAACAACTACCGGCCACCAGACGAAAAACGCGTAAGTTAGCAGCGACAGAAAAAACGATTTATATATAAAACATAACATTTTGTGGTGTGTCCGCCGTGTCCGCGACTTACGACGTTGCCAAAAAAACGGCGGTAGCTTTATGAATTTGACTGAGTAAGAATAATAAGGCCATCTAAACTTCTACGCTTTGTTAAAACTACTACTTTTTTTGACACACCAATCCTCCACAATGCGTAGGATTGCAGCATCAATTCAGATAATACGGATAAGTACTTTCATGAAACTGTAAGAAAAGGATCATCCACATATAACCCTTAGTAAATCCGGATCGCTTAACAAAAACAAAAAACCAACCATCTCAAACTCAAATACGCGCGTCTTAACCATGGATTCAACAAAATTATCAATCCCCCGTGCTAACAAACGCCGTTTCACAAGACTTGCCCACACTTGAGCTTGCTGCATGTTACTGAAGGGAGTGTAAAGCAATAAATGTTTCCTATAAATCTATCAACTGTCTTTCTCACAGTTTCTAAACGGTCGTTCACAGACTGATTGGATGAAAAATCTTCGGATCGGTATAGTCAGGCTAAACGTCCTTGGGTATAAATACAATGCTGCTCCTGTTTTAAGATCACGGAAGAAAAGTAATGCCACCACCAGACTTATTGGGTGAAAAATAAAACAAATCCCTGTGGTCTTTATCGTAAGTAATCATCTTTTGGGCCAAATTCCAGTTAGCAGTTTCGACAGCGATAACAGACTAACTGATCACGGTGGCATTGAGATCAGGTGATTTATTTGCCAAGACTTTATTGAGCCTAGAGTCAACCGAAATCTTGTTGATTTCCTCACACAAATTGATCAAAGAAGATCTAGGTGTCCAATTTGGCTTTCAGACTGTTAGTTTACCTAAAAATTCACCGAGTAAGCTCTGGTGGTAAATTGTTTATCATAGAATATTTTGTATTTACATTGAATGTATATATATAGTGTTACTTTCTACGTATACAAAGAAAGGTAGGGGGGGGGGGGGGGGAGCGAGAGTTGCCAAATCCATAGCGGATTGTGGACTGGAGACGTCATTGAACCATACTTTTTTGAAAATCATTCTGGTCAAACCATTACTGTCTCTGGTTCTCGATATCGCGACATGATAACCGAGTTGGATTAAATTGGATGGTATTGATTCAGCCCGTGAAACAATCCAATACTGCATGATACATTTCCAGGTCGTGTACTCTCTCCTTTCGGTGAACAAAATCAGCCCCCTACATCATGTGATTTAATACCATTGGTTTTTTTCTAACCCCATAGAGAGATAGAAGTCCATAGAGGGATAGTCCATCCCCATAGAAGTCAAGGGTCTATGCCAACAAGCCGAGATTCAACGCTGCATCAACGATATTCAGCCATATTTATGCAAAATGGTCGTGGAAAGCTTCGAGAAAATAGTGCGTATGTGCCAGCAAAACCGTGGAGGTCATTTGCCCGATGTGCTATTCCATACATAACCCTAACCTATGAATTTTATGTTTCAATAAAAAAAATAAGATTGTAAAAAAACTGTATTTTCTATTTAATTCAAATCTGGCGTAAATTTTGGACACTCTTTATAAGGACTCTAGCATCGGTGGCACTCCACAAATTTTTAAAATCATTTTAATGTGAAATGTTTTCAGTTTTTTAACAAAAGTGTTACAAAAAATCTCCTGTAACTACCCTAAATTTATGTTTTTATGGTAGCTGATATCATAATCTACATACAAGGTGTCCCAGAATTGGACCATCAAACGAAGCAGAGTGATAGGGGAGCTCATTTCCAACAAAAACAGCTAAGTAAAGTTTTTTTGAATTGAGGCCTCTAGAATCAAAACTCACACTACTCGTATCTAAAAAATTTATTTTTGGGAAATTATGAAAAATCGTTCAGGCCTTTAATTTGTAACATGTGGTTGAACAAAGAAGCTTAGGTGAAGTCAAATGGTGATTAGAAATGGAAATATAAATAAAATGTTTTATGTTGCCTCTCTTCAGGCAACGATTTTATTGACTTTGTTTGTTTAATACAAATTAGTTCGAATTTTAATATTTGAAAATGCCAAAACTGAACTCATGGTACTTCGCATAGCATGTTTAAAGTTTAAAACTTCATAGTTCTGCCCCGCAAATTTTCTCATAAATTTCTTCTTTCTTTGATATAACCTCTCTCTTCTTGATTTCCTCTTCAATAAAACCAAAAACCCTATCCGGAGGAATAAAACTATGACCTGTTACAGGGTATACTATTTCGTTTTCTTGTATATGCTCAGGAATGTAGCCACGAATGTTGAATTTTTATTCTGAGCAGCACACCCATCTGAAATGACATGTATCAAACATACACGATGTAATAATATTCGAGTCACGTGGGAACTGATTCTCAGTCCAACAGTACGAGGTTACTGATCCAGGATTTAATTTTAATTTACTGTGACCCCTAACAACTGTGAAACTCTGGACGTGGATCTGTCGACTATAATGAGGGATTGGTCTGGGTAGATTTTTTTCGCAATCGAAAGTTAAAATGAGTAACTTTTCTTCTGTTCATTCTTTTCACATTTTAATTGCTCATCTAAGTGAGCAAGTATCCGTTCGGGGTGATCCAAAACCTAAATTATAATTTGTATTCAACGTCATTCTGAAGTATGACTCTTTAACGGTTATATTTTCAGACGCTAGATATTGTCTTGAAACTAACCCTTACAAAAATGTGATTCGATAAATTTCCGTTTATTAATCAATTTCAATCACCGTTAGAAATCAGGATTTTGGTTAGATTGTTAACCCTAAATCTCGCTATTCCCAAAATAGGAATAAAACTTTCTAGACGGACTGGAATTTTCTATTTTTTGCAGTTTCTGACAAAGTACCGCGTTTTTCTTAATTGGGTGTTGTATGTTGTTGATGCCAAACCTTTTTTGGACTGATTAGGTCTGCGCCGTTTAACGAATGAAAACTTTTAATATCATTCATTGTAAGTAAAGTACATCGAAGTTTTTCCGGTGAATGCTTACATTTGGGATATTCAGGCATATCCGTAGGCTTGTATATGAAACAAAACAAAACAACCTGTTGTAGGGTGATCCAATGGCTATTGAACGGTAGTTATCGGTGTATTCGAACTATAAATTATTTTTCGTTTTGAATTTCCGACGTCTACGCATAACAGCTGACATGTACAAAGGTCGTTGCATTTGATAAGAAATGGCGCGAAATATAGCCAAGCAATCTCTTATGGATCACCTGTTAGTAGGTGTTTTTCAGGTGTATTTTACGAAAAATAACCCAACTAATGCGAATTATTATCGGGCCATCATTTTAGAATGTTTTTAACTGAAGAAAAACACTTACCTTGCTCTTTTGAAGTTTTTTCCCCTGGCTCGGATTCCGTGTTCTTTTTATGGCTGTATTAGCAGTAATAATTTGAAGGTAGTTTTTCCATATTTTACGTTAATTATATCAAACGCACGGCACCGATTTCAGATCACTGTTTAATGAACACTAACCGAATGAAGCTCTAATGAATTATGAAAATTAACTGTTTTTATATTTGTTGACTAACCCTGAACCTCAATGCCGATTTTAGGCGGGATATAGTAGGTTTTGATTCAAATTGATTTCATATTTGAATTCAGCGCTACAAAATTAATAAAATGGTATTGCTAACTCAAATTCGATAAATTTGGATAAACTTAGTTTTGATTCTAGAGGCCTCAATTGTTGATGGTGCAAAAGTTATTCCACTGTTAGTGTTGTTTTAGTGTGTCTTTGGTTAGGTACTCATTTGTACTCTCAACACAATGCTTATGTAGTCTATTTGTTTCTCAAAATTTTTTGTTGAGGTTTAAGTGTCGCCAGCGGGAAAACAATGTACTACAGAAAGTTGACGCACTATCAGAAAAATATACGGCGCTAATTCACATTTTAAAATGGTATCACACATCGGGTTGTTCATAACAGAATGTTTTATATCAATTTTTTTCATAAAGTAAGTCGTGTTTATTAGAAAATGCACTTTACAAAATTTCGATTACTAAAATCGATGATTTGTCAGACATAAAACAAAATGATGAACACAATGGTAAATTAGGGTAAAACAAATTTTTTAGGGAAATCTAGTAGCCTAAATTAAACAAAGTTTGTGGTATAAAACGAAAAACATTTTATAATTCATGTTAGAAGTTCCATACATACATACTCGAACGTTTATAATTTAAATGTCAATAAGCTATGTGGCTTATTCTCACCGAAAATGCAGAAATGCATTTCATTTCAGCAAGAGAATATCAGAGACGATATTCAAATGAGGAACGCTGACCCGATTACAGAGTGTTTCAAAACGTACATCAAATGTACAGTGAAGACGAAGACCCTGAGAAGAGATGGAACAGCCGGTCTACTTGATATAAACGGAGATAGAGTAATTTGAATGGTGACAGACGACCTATATATAAGTGTTCGTTGTTTATCAAGAGTTTGTCAAGGTCCACATTGCAACGTGTACAAAACCTGACCATGAAAAACGCGAACCCCCTCACTATGCACAATTAGTGAGACAACACCTGAATATTAATTATACAAGCCGCTTGATTGGAAAGAGAGGGTCCATTTTATGGCCACCGCGGCCTGATGCCAATTATGTATTTTGACACATGGTGGATATTTCGAACACTTACTATAATATTTTAATCATTTTGTATTATTTCTGACAAAACATCGATTTTACTAATCGAAATTTTGTAAAGTGCATTTATTAATAAACACGACTTGCTTTATGAAAAAATTGATAAAAATCACAGTGTTTTGAATAGCCCAGTGTGTGATACCATTTTAAAATCTACATTAGTGTCGCATAGTTTTTTGATAGTGAATGGGTCAACTTTCCGTAGTATATAGTTTTCCCGCTGGCAGCACTTAAACATCAACAACAAAATTTGAGAAACCAAAAGTCTTTACTTTGTTTATTTGACAGAAGATAACATAGCTTATAAAAATGATTTCTTATTAAAAAAGAAAGTTAAACAAAAGAACTCTTGGTTTTAACGAGCCAAAAACACTAAAAGTGGAATACATTTTGCACCATCAACAATTCGAAAAAACTCTACTTGGCTGTTTTTTTCGAAACGAGCTCCTCTATCACCCTGCTTCGTTTGATTGTCCAGTTATGGGACACCCTGTATATCAGTAGCATAAGAATCATAACCGCCGTCACTAGCCATAAATTTTGAAACAATGGTTGTTTCCAGCACACTAAGATTCTTACAGATTTTAATGAGGCCTCACCAAATTTGTTATGAAATATTCGTTTGTTTTTAGTGAGACCTCAATATGCCTATCGGAAGTATTTGAATCTTTTTGACGATGTTTATAATAATCTTCCACCTCTAACTTGTAATACAAATTGACAAGTATCTCGTTTGTTGTATAAAAGCTCACATATAGCACAACCAATTATTTCATTCTCTTTTATGATGAGCACACAATTACGACCACCTCTGGGGTACCATAATTCACGATGGACATGATTTGGATGGAAAAGAATCATCCATGGCCTAGAGCAAAACACTATTGTGTGTATTTTATATATGAAAATATTTGAAATAATAATAATAACATTTTCTTTGTTAATGGTATGGTTGTTATTGCTCGATTTTCCATATACTCGTATACATATACACAAGAATAAGAAAATATCCAACACACAAATTGAATTGAGTGTAATGTTATTTTCTTTTGAATGAGGAAAAACAAAACATAAAAAAACGTTATAAAATTTTTCTTTGTTCGGAAATTATTTTTCTTTAGAATTTTCTCTCTCGATCTTGTTGTTTGTGTTGTTTTCGTTTTTGTCTTGGACTTCGCTTCCAGAAATACAGTAAAAAGTTAAATATTTAAACATTCAATTTGTTATTCCTTTTTATCAACAGTATTAGTATTTTTATAATTTTGTGGGTGTGTGTCCAATCAAAATTTTGTATAGGCATGGATAACAAGCTTTTATTTAAAAATTTACGATTTTTTAAATTAAACAAAAATTAATTAAATCGTAGTTTCTTTTGTTTAATTTTCTTTAATCTCTTAAAGAAGTTATTTGAGCACTCCTTTAAAGTGTTTGTGAAGTCAACACAAAGGTAAATTAAACTGGAACGATTTTTGACCGGAAGGAAACGTGTAACACTATCGTATTTAAAGTTATATACTCGTACATACTTACATGCAAGTACTTAGAGGACTAGAAGCTTTCTCATTAAAAAGCACGTTTTTCTTGTTTTCGAACTTTATTTTTATTTATAATTGAATTTTATCAAAAGTTTTGTTGCTTGTACAGCGCTTTTCTCAGAAATGTAGGTGTCCAAAATATTTTTGATTTTTCCGTTTTATTTTTTAAATTTTTATCACGATTTTTAATTATGAACGAAAAAGTTTGAAATAAGTTGCTAGAACGAAAAAATAAAAAAAAAATTATAATTTTTAGAAATGATAAAGTTTTTTTCCTAGTCTTTTGTTTTTGATTAGCAAGGGCGAATATGTCATTATGAATTTTAAACAATATAAGTTTGGTGTTTGTGGTTTCAGGGTTTATAATAACAGTGTGTTAAATTTATATGAAGACACAATTGCGTATTTTTACCACAAGCAAAAATTTTGCCATTAATTTAGGTTTTACATATAATTGGGTGAAAGTAAAGAAACCAAACCTTCCGATAAATATCCTTAACTAGCTGACCCAGTGAACGACGTCAAAATGAAATGTATTTTATTTACATTGAAATGGATGTAACTCACTTGCCATTTGCTTTATTGAAGTGAATTGAAATGATTCGCGTAGTATTTTGTGTTAAACTATTTACTGGATGGGTTGCACTCGGGTCGATTCCCTTCACAGAAGCACCTTGTGATATTCGACATTTTCCGTTTTGGGGTAAGGTGCGAGAACGAACAAAGCGGCAACATGCTACTTTCAGTTGACCGTGACAGAAACATTTATTTTGTAGATTCAGGCCACAAACTCTCAAGGACCAATCCTTGTAATTTCTTGATCTTCATGACGAATGCAAAACGAATTGGAAATTGAATTCGTTTAAACTCGAATGGCATATCGGTTGGGATTATCGGAATTCTCGGAATGAGAACTTCCTCACCTTTGAACTTTTCTTTGAGTATCGTCGCTTAGTTTAGTGCGGTGGCAAGCTATCCAAGATTCAATGAGTTTAAAAATTCAGTTGGATAGTTGGTTGCTTCGTCTTCGTTTGTTACACAGTCGATAAATTTGAAGAAATGCAGTGAATCAACCATTTGATTTTGAATTGTAAAGTTTAAGTGATCCACATCTTTGTTCTCTGCCGCAAGAATTACTCGTTCACTCAACCAATTGTAATTATTATAGTTTGCAATTCGGGAACATTTTGAAGTTGCTAAAATTCAGCAGAAACGAAATCAATCCGTTCGATTCGTCGACAGGTACACGGCCATTACCAATAGTCAGCAATTGCTTGGAGAAATCTTTAGCAGATGGATCATTTAGTAATGCAACTCGCATGCTTGCCGTCCGCTTAAGTTTTTTTTACATAGCGCCACAAAATCGATGATTAGCAGGCGGGCATTTATTTCATTGGCAGCGATCGCTATTGGAATGACTAGTAGTGACTTTGACAGAAATCGCCAGACAGTAAAATTATTGCGCCTCTTGCTACCAAAACTTTGGCCATTACTTAGTGTTTCGCATGTTGCATGTCGTTTTTTCAGTCAAACGACGGAACGACGGTTTTAACGGAAATTTCAATGCTGAAAGAGCCGTTCGGCTTCTATCCCAGAAGAAACAACTGCTACAACTATTTCGGATCTCACACGAAAAGTGACTAAAATCAATGACATAAGGACTTCCCACTTCATCGCTTACATCGAGGAAAAATAAGCCACCATTTCCATCATCAATTTCCGTCATTAACATATCGTACACGTCCTTCTGTTGGGGATTCAACTGTGGTACATTCGTTCGTATTTAATTCCACGTTCCAATTCTCGATTGAAAGCGTCGTTCATTCTATATGGCGTTGGCAATCCTAACTTGACTAACAAACTGCCGCAGGTGACGTAACACGCATATCTTCGTTCAAAATCAAAGCCTGGTTAGGTAATATGTATCTCCTCATTCACCTCGAGATCGGGATTTCCTGAACTGATACGAATTCGATGTAAAATTTCTTCTGACGTGTCATCCTTGTACTTGTTCCACAGTTCACGTAGATTCGATGGGAAGCATGTCAAAATAGTGATAGCAAATAATGTGCGTATCTGACTTGGAGATGCAAAAACAACTGTTTCAGCGATTGTCATGTCCTAATGAGTACCGTTTTCAAGCAAATTGAGCTGTTGCCATACAACACGAAATGTTGGGCACACTACATCATTGACAGTTCGAAGTGATCCAAATGATGTCGGCCCACGAACATTCACCAGCAAAAACCGCAAGTAGAAGCATTCGTCATTCTTCGGATGAACTGTGTAAATACGACCAAGAACATCAGTAGAACGTACATCTGGATGATCAGGAACCGCATCGTCTTGCTTCTAACTTTGAAATTTCTTCGATGAAGCGTTTCAAGTGTAATAACGTGGCATCTCAGAGTAGAGCAATGTTTGTGCAAACGGATCAATGGAGGTATCTTTGGGGATCTTCTGGCTCGCGGCATTGTAAATAACACTGGAAAATTAATTACACAAATCAAAATTACATAAAGAAGCAATTATCGATGCGCACACAATTACAAATGTGATAACCTCACAAAGTGAACATCTTCGAAGGCAAGTTATCGTTTGAAAATCACGATCGAAAGAAGAATTCCATAGAATTACGAACGAATCCGCCTGGAAAATCGAACACGCAGTCTAAAATTACCGATTGATTGATTGTCGATGCACACAATGGCAAACTACATAATCTTTCACAATGTGCAATGCATCAAAGTGAACTCATCTCTTTGAAATCACTTTTCGCTGATGAATTTTAGAAAAATCGTTTGAAGAATTGAATCGAATTCAAATGTAATAACCGTCAAAAACTGAATGAAAATTGGTGAAAACTCAAAAATCAAATGAAAACAACAACAAATTCCCACATAAAATCTTTTTTCTCAAGCGCGGAGGGAGAGGATTATAGGCAAATAATTTGTGGTTCGTCTTTTTCATCCTTTTAGTTACAATGCGCGAGGAAATTTCTCCAGGCCGAGAAGAACAAAAAAAATCATCGAAATCAGTCAATCCGTTCTCAAAAGACCATCAAAAAGCCATTCCATACAAAATGTATGAGAAAATGAATTTTCTTCATAAATTTTCCGATGTTTTAATCACGATTCACAACTTTATACTCAAGTCCATATAACTACAAACGTTTCTTTGCTGTGAGTTTTACATTTTCCTGTAAGCACATTTTGAAATACTGCTTCTTTTTGAAAGTATCAGCTCCACTAACGCCAGGCACTACTTCTGGCCTCCAGTCACTACTAATCTGAAATGAAAGAACGAAATGAAGACGAGATAAATGAGACAAAGTGGTCAAAATGAAAACGCAAGAAATGATGGTGAATATCATATGTTGAATACTTACATTTATTGGCCTTCCGGAAAAGGATTAAATGGTCGAACGTGTTTTAAATTATTTCGTGATATGAACGTTCGGCAGTCGCTCTTCGATATTTAGGGGAACCAATGTGTTACTTAACGTGATCACGAAATTTTTTTTAGTGTTACACCAGTTGTTAGCATCGACTTCTTTGCAAATGCTGCAACATTCAACATGTTGCAGAAAAATAGCAAAAGCCCATCTTCAGCCCATCAACTCGGACTATTAAAGAAGCCAGCCACCTCAAAGGGTCAAATAGGCGACCTGCTTCTGATAGGGTTCCTCGCCTGTTTGTAGCTGTTTGTTGGTTCAGATTTACCATAAATTGGAAACAATCGATGTTCGGATTCCAATACAGTCCCAAAACTTTGATAGTGTTTGAATCATCGATGTTTAGAGTGTTCGTTTTGTCATTAAGTTGAACAATACTCTTTAGTATTTTGTCATAATTGATTAGAAATTTTCTCAATTTTAAGTCTTATTTCGATAGCGTCTTTATTTTCCTTCAATTTTATAGTTTCTTCCATTGAATCGGCTCCTGACATTAAGTCATCTACGTAGATGTTAGTTTTTGTGTGGCTTACTGCTTCTTGAAAAATATCAAGATATTTTTCAGTAGTTTCATTGAGAGCTCGAGTTGCTAAGCAGGTTGCACTTGCTGTGCCGTATAGGTCACGGTATGTAACTCGTTGGTGGTGAGTGGCTTATGATATGTTTTTCTCCAAATTATGCTCTAGTATCTTGTATCATCTACTGCAACACGAACCTACCTGAACATTTTCTCAATGCTTTGTAAGGCATAATTGAGGCAAATTCTTCGTCTCTGGTAAATCTCCTTTCTACTGAATCCATGCGTTGAACTATCCATGTGTTGCTGTTGTCTACAGTTGTGGTCTTTTAGATGTGTCTCTCGCAAAATTTTACCACTTGAGATAATCTATTGATTGGGGCTTCTTATCCCGATTTCCCAAAACCTTTTCAGTAGGCTTTCGATGTTATCGTCCCGATTATTGAAAGTGACTTCAATGGATAGTTATAGACGAACTGATTTTAATTTATTTTCCACTACATATCCGATATCCATCCAATATTACAAAAAATTACTGCGCCAATAATAATATCAATCTCCTCTCCTTTGGTAAAGTTTTGATCAGCAATGGAATACTACCATTGTGAGATTGCTAAGATAACTGAACTGTTGTATAACCATTTATTGTAGGTCCAATGCCTGTTATATAGGAAAATTGGCATTAATTCGGCAATGAATGAACCTTGTGACCCTGAGTCTAACAGCGCCATGCAAATTCTTGTTTACTGAATTAAGTTTTCGTACTAATGCGGTTGATAGTGAGGAGGCCCATATTTTATGAGATTGGTTGGGTTGATTCATTATTTGCTGATGTTATATTTTGAGCTTCCTCAATATTTACTGATAATTTTTCGTGTACCAAACTGAGATGTTTTTATTGCATTTCTTGCAGCTATATACCTAGACTTACAGCTGTACCCGCTATGGTTGTTATTGAAGCAATTATAGAATCGTTTTTCTTAAATTTGTTACATTCGAATAACTTGTGATACTTGTTAGGACATCATGGTTCATCTGAAGACTTTGTTGTATTACGTCGTAAGTTATATTTTACGACATTTATTCTCTTAAGAAGAAAATCAAAAATTATTTGAGAGTTGGTAGGTTCATTTGTGCGGAGTTTACTAACCATGTTATGTATAAGCCAAGATCATTTCACCTCTGCTTGTCCGCTAATATTTCCCGTCGTATCATGAATTAAAGTTGCAGGTTCCATTTTTACGCGCTGATCGAGACCTAAATCTTCAGTTACATCCAAATTTACCTCTCGATTGTATCCTCTACTTGGTCGAATTCATTTTTAAGTTTATCAATATGGGATAGTCGAGCTTTGATGTTATTCGCAGGCGTTGTTTCATTTATGGTCTTGATATAATTAAGCAGCTTAGTATTTCTTTATTTATTTCTAATCGTCGTTTTAATTATTTGATAGACAAGACACAATTCCAGTTTCTTGATTGGTATTGTTGGTAATTCCATGCGGCTTCCAAAACCAATGGTTCATTTTGTTTAATCTTCAATACAGGTTGCTGGATATCCGTATGTACAAAAGTTAACAACTTAAGTATTTAGTTGTTTAGTTGCAAGGGAAATACATTTTCAAGGTAAGTTTCTAATTTTATGTTTAATTCTAATACTTATTATAAAAAAATCCTCATATTGGGATCTAAAACCCCTAAGTAGAAGAAATTCGTCGTTTAAAGGTAAGTTATACTTTCAACCAAGTTACTTCAAACAAAGTAAAACTTTATCAAAAAGCTATTCATGATTATCTCAAAAAAATATGTTGTTTATTGTCCTCAAAACAATCTTTCCAAAATATGAGATTGATTATAAAACTAAAATCCTCATTTGATTATCTAACAATTCAATTTCCGATAATCCATCATCGCCCATACACATCGAATCTATATTTGTGTAAGACAACCCTTTAACAGACAAAACATGATTGAAGTTTTGTATTTTTTAAACCTTCTCGAAATACCTTTTATTCCAGTTCATGTAACATTCTCGAATTTTCCGAATTATTTCTCGTTCATATATTTTATATATCTTTAAGATGATAAACACAGGTAACCCATTTCTCATGAGAACGAGACAAACAAATATTGTTTAATACGTTTGTCGTATAAATTGGTAGTCAACGGTCCCACCTTATAGCATATTTTTCGATTACTTTATACTGTACACATCTCTCAAATGCCACCACTAGATTCGGATGTTTGTTACTTTTACAAATAAAATTGAGGATGGAGTCAAACTCCCCCCCGTAAGTGAATAAAAAATAAAAATCAAAAAAAAATATCCTGGAGCATCAAAACAAACCTGAATTTTATTTGTGATTTTCATGTTATTTTGTTTCCCATCCTCCGCCAATCTTGTTTGTCTCGATGTCGATTCGATATTGTTGTCTTGTAAAAAATTTTTTATTTCTCCGATATTTTTGGGTGGAATTTATTTATGTGGCGTGTAACACCCAAAATATGTAATTTATTAGGGAATGGGTACATGAGGAAAAATACATAATAACGTACAAAAGGTTACTTATCAACCTTTTTTTGCGTCGGATTCGGGAGAGTGAGGTGTCAGTTGAATAGGGTAGGCATATAGTACGTATGTGGCATGAAAATAGAAAATCTAAATTCTGTATAGGTGAATAATAAAACAATAAAAATATAAATTTAGTATTAAACTATCCCAATAGTATATCGAAATTACTATTAGTAGTATACACTAGGTACGATTATTTATAATATTTTATTAAGAACAAAAGGTCTTATCGCATAAGAAGATTATTTTATCAACTTTATATAGCCTTTCGCTGTATTCATAAGTCGATATCGATAAAACGAGCCGTCGAAAATGAGTATTTATGTTTTTACGACGTGAGGTGTCAAAAATATTAATAATTCTGTTGGATTTACGCATAAAGGATGAATTTTAATAAGTAATCCGGGGACAAAGTAAAGTGTTAACCAGAATAGGTTTAGCATGGATTTAGCATGTCGTACACGCAAATGTCATTCATCAATCACATCTGTCTGACGAAAAAACATTATTTCAGTGCGCTATCATGTGATTGCCCATTTGTATAGAGGAAAATGTATGATCCCGCTTTCATTATTGTTTAGAATCCATTTCCTCTTCCATTTATGTTCAGAAATGACTCGTTAGTTTTATTGTTCCTGTGTACTGTTTTATGTTCATATCAATGCTACACAATGTAGATATAATAGATTTTGCAACAAACAATGGTCGAGAATTATTGTAATTATTCGGATTCCCAGAACGTATTTATTTGAGTGTGGGGTAATAAATGTATATTTTCGGGGGATTACAGTTGTATCTGGGAACAAATATACAATGAATATGAAATTATAATGGGTCTATTTATATTTATAACTTGGGCTAAATCCTTTTTATCGAATAAAGAAGTAATCAATTTTTTTATCAATTTTGGCTGAAAAAGGTAAGGCTAGTAACTTTGATCTAGAATTTTATCCATCTCACACAGTGTTTTGACTATATGGAGGGAGGTAGATTACGCAATGTTTCTATTTTTTAATTCAACCTGAGCAGGCAGTGTACTATCAAAAAATACTCTGTGCTTTTTTATTCAACCTGAGTAATTTCACGCTGCACACTGCGTTTTTAATTGTGAACTGTGCTTACACAGTGCTTACTTGGCTTTTCAAATTTTACTCTGAAATGGATGTCAGTGTACGAAGAGTGTGCAATATTACTCTATGTCATTATGTATGTAAGTAACAAAACGGGTTGATAGAAAATAACAGATCTTATTTCCCTAGCACAAAATAACGACAACTATGTGTAAATTATTGTAAGTGTCGTATTGTATAATTTGTTAGTGTAACCAGTTGTGTAATTTTGTATATAAATCGAATAATTAGAAAAAACAAATCAGTTCTTTTGCAAAACATCAATGTCTCGTCATTTAATTGGAAATATAGTGGCCTAAGCCCCACCCGAGGTAAGCGCACTATTCCTAATTAACCATTTCCTGCCGCATTATATTCTGCCTTGAAAATTTCGTTTGGTTACTAAAATTAGTTTAGTTGGGTCACAATTAAGCTGCCACAAGCCACATATAAGGCTGAAGCATATAGCTTAAAAGTTTAAGCATGTTGCGTTCACGGAACGTGGGTGTATTTTGAGTGATATATTGGAACACATTTTTCAAATGTTGCACTTAAAAATAGTTTGTGACATGCAAATCTTGCATCTGCTTCTCATACTTTGGCGTACAAGGTGATATGGCTTAATGGCAGATGATGCCTGTTGTGACTTTTTTGAAAGGCTGCTTGGTTTCAACAATTTTAGGGCTACTTCTCTTTTAAATGCTAGGAGTGGTTTTTTCTGGTTTGGGTACAGATCACACCATAGTCTCCAAGCATTACACAAAGAAACGTCAACAAAATTAGAGAATATAGGCCACCGCCATTTTTTCCACGTACTCGTATTCTATATGTTGATACAAAATTATCACACAAATCGACACCCCCCCCCCCCCCCCCATACATTTGTTATACTCCTGGAAACCATTTGGCTGCGGAACAGAAATGTAAGCCTTCTTTTGGTTTGAGAAGCGAGACACATTTCTATTTGCATCAACCGTTCCAATATTTGTAGCCACTGTAACTACTGCACTGTCTTTCCATCTAACAATCAATATTTTTTCATTTTTTTCGAAACGATAATCAAAAAATCCTCTTTCCTCCTTTTTTAGGTCCTTCGAACCAGCGAATAAATTATTTCCTTTTATCCGATTTTCCCGAATTGTACTCGAAAAAATGTCGAAAAAAATTATGTGATTTTGAGGATCGGGTATATATTTTGTTAAATCGGCAACTACATTACCTCCCAGCTCTAAACCATTCGAGAGTTCCGAATAATTTGATTTGCCAGTATATAGAAGAGACTTGTATACATAGCCGCAAGCTGAGGCCATAGTCCACGACTTGTACCCAAATTTGATCGGCTTCCCATATGCATGTACATTTTGGCCGAGTGACCTCCTCGATATGGAATCATCTGTTCATCTACTGATAGATGATGGTGAAATACTCCGAATTGAATAAAAATTTTTTAGCAATTCGATATATGGCCGTACTTTTGCCAATTTGTCTAGTTTATTCAACGCATTGTTATGCATGAAGTGTAGGTTTCTTTTTAAGTTTCTATACGTTTTTTGCGACAAACAAGATCGTACAAGGGGGCATGTATTGACTTCATCTAGTGTTGATTAGGCGGACTATCGCATCTTCAGTAGACATGCTACGTCAGAAACCAAATTGTTTGTTCGAGAAGAATCCGCTCTCTTCAATTCGCGGTGTAATGCGAATGGCTAGTAATTTTTCTAGCAGTTTCTCCATAACCGATAGTAACATTATGGGTCTATAAGATTTCGAATAGAGTGGATTTATATCGTCAGGTTTCCTGATTACCGCCAATTTACCCGTTCTCCAAACTTTAGGGAAGTAACCAAATTATAAGCATCTGTTTATTAATTTTACTATGCTGGGCCATGTCAGCTGGATTATTTCAGCGTTTAAGTTGTCAAGTCCTGGTGACTTTGTTACGCTTAAAGCAGGTAAGAGCACTGATGACCTCTTCCCACGTAAATGGGGATCTTCAGCATCTGTCGATGTCCTACTGCTGTTGGTGGTGATCTCGCGCATTTCTGATTGAGTATCAGTTTCGTCTGGTGTTTCGTCTGGCAAAAGTGAGTTGAGTAACTCCAATCGTGTGCCATGCTACGTATCAGGTAATTTGTATGCAATGAACAATATTCTATTATCATGTTCCGTGACGTATCGTTGGAAACTATAGGGTGTAATTCGACCTTCGAAGACAGTGCGCAAAATATCAATTGAAACGTGTGCTGTCTGTGGCACAGAGCGCCATCTTGTTGAAACCAAATGTTGCCTATCTCCTCCTCTTCAAATGCCGGGAACAAAAAATCGTTTATCATGGAACGGTAGCGCTCACCATTGACAGTAACGGCGGCTTCTTGCTCATTTTCAAAGAAAAATGGCCCAATGATGCCACCGGACCAAAAACCGCACCAAACAGTCACTCGTTGAGGATGCATCGGCTTCTCTACGATCACGTGTGGGTTCTACGTGCCCCAAATGCGACAATTCTGCTTGTTTACATAGCCGCCAAGATGAAAATGCGCCTCATCCGAAAAGATGATTTTCTTGCCAAAATCGGCATCATCTTCAAGTCGATCTCAAACCCACTCAGCGAACCGAAAACGCAATGGGTGGTCTCTTTGCTTCAATCCCTGTACCAATTGAGCTTTATAGGGTGACATACCAAGGTCTTTATGCAGAATTCGTCGCCATGTTGTGCGTGAAATGTTCAATTCTTGAGCACGATGACGAGTTGACGTTCTCGGCGGCTCACGCACGTTCTCGGCTACAGCATCAACATTTTCGAGCATACGCTTGGTTGGCTGCTTGGTTCATGTTGGTTTATTAATTAGCAAGCATGTTTCTTTAACTTTATTCACAAAATAACGCATATATGGAGCTCCCGGCGCTTCGTTTCTTCCGAAAACCGCACGCAATTTTCGCACACATTCTGCAACATTACCGTGATTTTCGAAGTAATGTTCAAATATTTCCCGGTGTTGTTCAAGCGAATACACAACCATTTTCGTTCAGCGGAAGGATGAAACTAACTTTCTGTCAAATCAGAAGTGACATAACCCTTACCATACTCAAAATAACCGCTAGTTCAAAAAAAAAAAGATTGATGGTCCACCCTGTACTTTACTTTGCTTGAAATACTTTATTGAAGTATTTATTACTTGCCCCTCTGAAAATAGTGAATTTCAACTCTTTTTCTCTTTGCTCTCTTTCCGCCCGGTGTGCTCTCCTAAGCTTATGCATTGAACATCTAAGTTTCATTAGATTAGAATTCCACCAACTATTTCGTTTCTTAGCTAATCTCTTCCTAATATCTTCTTAATCTCTTCCTAATCTCTTCCAATTCTCTTCCTAGTTAAAATAAAGGATGCTGTTCCCTGCACTGGTGAAGAGGGATTTTATGTGGAGCACTATAATAAGCTTACCATTAAAGGCAGGTTTGCCCAGTTTGGGCAATTCTAAGATGATGATAGTCAAACGAATGGATCAGATAAAGCAATGATTTGGGCGAAACTATCTTTCTCTTACTATCTTTTACCGTATCATCTACGATTTATATTTAATGGTTTAGTTAGAAAATAAGAAGAGAAAAAATATTTCGACAGATCTGGGTTAATCAACGAAATAGTGAATATTTGGTATCGTACGGAGTAATAAGCCATTTGAAAAATTATGTGTTGAGCAGTGGGTACGTTATCGGCTCCATTTAAGTCACGCGAACTCCAAATCAACTTGCATTAGATTACAAGAAAGAATACCCGAATAAGTCCCAGAAGTAGTAAAACGGGATTTCTATGTTGGCGATCTAATATCGGGAACGAACAACCTACAATATGTCAAGACCTAATAAGCATAATGAATAATGGAGGATTAAATCTTTGCAAGTGGGTATCTAATAGTGAAGATTTAGTTGATGTGTGTTATTTCTAAAGAACACGATGATATCTCGATTTTGGATATCGTAGATGGTTTACATTTTACAATCCATTTCTATTCATAGAGTTAAGTATTTAACCAGAAATATTCCTTTCAATTCAAAGTTCAATTGCTTGAAATTTTGAATATGCAGCTATTAGAACTACCTTTTATCAAATTTAAGGATACCATGATCAATAGACGGTTGCATACAGAGGGAGAAGTAGAATCACAAGAATTTGGAATGCTTCCGAATTAGCATACACTAATTTATAGCAGGGTGAAGACAGAGGGTGTGTGCAGGATAAATATCTTTACTCCGAAAATAAAGGTGGCGCCTATTACATTGCTAAGCAATCCACAACTAGAACTTTGTCCTACCACATTGCTAACCAAACTCATTATGTTTATCCTAGAAATTTATAAGATCGTTATTTATTACCACATGTCGACCGGCTCTACGATTATACTAAGCTGATTATCATCGTGTCCAAAAAGATGGCGAGTCTTATGTCTTCAAACAACAATCCTGCTGATTGCACTCCGAGAGACTTGTTATACAAATCAAACAGAAACAGAGATTACCACCGATTAGACAATTATTTTAAAGCAATTCAAATGGAAATGTAAAGTTACGAAATATTTAAAAGTTAAAAGAGAGCCGGATTCCAAGTAAAAAGCATAATGCCATCAATTAGTACAAAATCCGTAAAAAGAACAATACAAAAATAATAATTATCTTCAAAGTCTATTTATTTAAAGTCTACAAAAAGTTTTAAAAATCGTAGAATTTATGAAACAATGAAGTATCTTCAAAATTTTTGAATATAAAAGAACAAAAAGCCACTTTTGTGTGTGCTATTGACTTTAAAACAACCTTTGTTGTCGTGCATGTTCAAAAGAATTTGGATACTTCCCCAAAATTGCTTGAATGAACTACTTAATACATAAAAGCTCACAACAGAAGGCACATACAAACGCGCATACAATAACAACAACAACAACAACAAAACGTAATCTAATCAAAAAGGAAAAATTATGTTCATTCCTTTTCCCTTCTCAAAAACAATATTTAAATATGCACACACATACACATTCAAATAAAAGCTCCCAAACATACAAAGGGAAACGAACGTAATCATCAATAAAGAGATTTCAATTTTTCGATTACATGAAAGCTACACACAAGACAACAATATACTACACAAAAAAAGTTTTAAAAAATAACGACAATCAAATTTATGTTTAATGAAAAGTAAATATTGTGCTTTTTACGTACGCACAGAGCAGAACTCAAACGAATTCCTATATACAACCTAGTACCAAGAATTTTTAGACCACGGTTTGAAAATTTTTTAGATCATCATAAAAATATTTATGAGATTCTAAATTAGTACGACCCCATCGACAAAATAAATTCACACCCGAAACCAATTTGGTCCTGTGTCCTCTACAAACCAAATAACAATATTCCAAACTAAAGTAATTTTTCTTTTCTCGTTTACCGTTTTTAAACAAAATTATTTTGTATAAAACAAAACAAGAAAAGGTAAAAGTTTACCAAAAAAAAAAAAAAGCTTCAGAAATGGACATTTAATCTAATTCAATAGAATTATTCTTGATTCGTTGAAGGTATTCGTTATTCGGTACAAATTGTCTACCTTATTTCTACGTACATAAGCACATAGTTAGATTCCGGCCACTGCTTACACTCCAATACACTTTTATTCGTCTTGTATTTTGTTTTAAATTTATTTTAAGTATCAAAGTAAATTTGTGTTTTGTTATTGTTGTGTACATACACAAAAAGCTCATTCTCTATCTATATCGGTTTTTTTGCAGAACAAAAAAAAAACTTAAATTTGGTTCTTCTTGAGAAATTTAATTTATTTTCGTTTGTTGTTGTTATTATTGGTTTTTGTCAATTGAGTGAAGATAATTATCTGAGGGAGGAAATCTAAATAAATATGTTGTGTCCAATCAGTTGAAGAGATGTGTAATTTTCTTGTGTACAAAATAAATGAGATAAATTGTTTGTGCTTAAAGCACATATGTGCATTCATCTGTGTAATATTATATCTTTCAAAAAGTAAACTACAAAGTATTGCAAATATAATGGTGTACAGAGAGCTTTAAGTTTAAATAATTTACATTTGCATCTGTTTGGTGGAAATTTTAATGTTTAACTTATTTATCAACCATTACGTTATCAACAAACTCGTATGCGCCATAATCCATATCCGGTAGCGCAAATTTATCAGAAACTCGTCAATCGAGCTCGTACAAGTCATAGTCGTACACGTTTCTTGGACATCCATTCCTTCTTCATGAAGACTCGTCTGTTGACAAGATATCGCCGATCGTAACAGTTTCTTGTTGTTGCTATTTTGTTTTGAAGTAGATGGATAAAATTTAATTTATTGCCTCACAGAAAAAATAAAAGCAATAAAATTACTTGGGACAATTGAAGTATTTTCATAGCATCCATCTGGGCGATGTTTGATATACACAAAAAAAATCATTATATCACCAACATGGAGGCGAATGAATCATTGCCAAAATTTGATAAATAGATTTTCGACGATGAAGGAAGTGTTGAAAAAACGACAGTCAAAATTTGATCCCCAAGTCGAGCGGATCGGGAAATTTCAATCAATATAGGGGAAACGAAAAACGGAATAACAACGAAATCATTTTGATTGAATTCCGACAACTTACTTTGGTGCTTATAAGAATTTTTAGTGTAGTCGATAATTAAAAGTGTATTAAAGTTACTTTTTCGAGATTGAAAATTGTGTAATCATATAAAATAAATTTTGTAAGAAAATTTGAGTTATCGAGTTTTATGCAAAAAAGCAGGACATTGTTGTAAAAGCTCGTACTGGTGAGATGTCGTGCCTTAACAAAATTTAGATTTCAGCATTTTATTCTGTTTTGGGAGTGCTGCCCAGATCTGAATTGAGCAAGTTTCATTGCAGATCGTAATAATGTCCCTTAAGCTAGCAGAACCCAAACAACAGAACACTACAAGATAGTATGAATCATTATAGGCTAATAATAGGCAAATTAAATGCTCTATTAAAAATTTTGGGCTCCACACCTTCCAACTATAAGGTTGGGTTCTACTAGCTCCAGGAAAAGTTAGCAGAACCCATATCAAAAAACGCCTTAAAAACCATTGGAAAATTAAAGGTTAATTTTAGGCCAGCACAAGGCTTTATCACTTCAAAGCTAACAGAACGTTAAACGAAAATCGGACCAAAAACGAAATTTGAACGCAAAACAAGATCAATTCACATTCAAATAAGTTTAGGCTCAGTATGGCCTAATCAAATGCCCTATTAAAAAATTTTGGGCTCCATTCGTTCTTGACCAAACTTCAGGTCATTTATCCCAAAGCTAGCAGAACTTAAATCGAAAATCGGACCAAAACCGAAATTAGAACGAAAAACTTGATCTGCTGAAAAGCAAGAAATTTTAGGCTCACTGTGGCCTAATCAAATACCCCATTAACAAATTTTTGGCCCCACTCGTTCTTGACCAAACTTCAGGTCATCGATTCTAAAGCTAGCAGATTCCAGACAAGACATATTTGTAAGTTTGGACAAGAACGAGTGGAGCCCAAACTTTTTTAATTGTGCATTTGATTAGGCCACAATGAACCTAAAATTATTTATTTGTCAGTAGATCAAGTTTTTCGTTCTAATTTCGTTTTTGGTCATATTTTCAGTTAACGTTCTGCTAGCTTTGAAATGATAAAGCCTTGTAATCACGAGGCGTTCTAAAACGAGCAGAATAAAACAAATTAAATAGGGCATTTAGCCTAAAATTAACCTTTAATTTTCCAATTGTTTTTAAAGCATTTTTTGATATGGGTTCGGCTAACTTTTTCTAAAGCTAGCAGAACCCATCCTAATTAGCCTATTATTAGCCTATAATTATTCATACTATCTTGTAAAAATGCTCTGCTAGCTTAAGGGACGTGCTGTAATACTTAAGTGATTGATCACAGCTTTTGAGAGGGGGTTATCTGGTGGTGTTTAAACCTCGCCCGAGTCGATCTGCTCATACCTGAATACACCTAGCCTTGAACCGTCCTAGCATCCAACCTGCATTTGGATGAACAGTTAGTTTTGAATGTGTATACCCATACACAGAGAACGCTTGAGTTCGTTACACACTAAGGCTTTCCTCTACGACATACACCGGCTGCTTGTTATTGGAACATTTTATTAATCATCCTTTATTGTTGGGACCTCGCAACGTGGCCGAGCCATCTGATTCGATTAGATTTGATGAATCCTATGGTTTCGCTACCACCGAAGTTGTTTTAGTTATTTCACTTTAATTGGACTAAAGATAAAATGAATGACCTTCCCTTCGAAAGTGGATAACATTCGACAGACATTAGTTGGTTCCGAACGGCAGTACAGGTCTTGCACGACTGCGATTGATATTTAGATCGCACTAAACTTAATTAGGCGTTGAAAACTCGTTGTCCACAACGTTTTGGGCTTTTATTTCTGCCTGCATAGCATTTGGCGATGTTTTTACTGACCCGATATCTTTAAAATTTCCAACACTATCAAAATAATAATCGCTGATTTCGAGATTTGCCAAGAAATCTGCTAAGAATTTAGTTGTGCTGCTATTCACCTCCAATCCAAGTCTACTTGGGAAGCGATCATGTGGTATGGAGTCTGATATAGTTTCATCGATTGCAATTCTACATACAGACCCAAACATGGTTAATTTACACTCAGAGAAACGATTTTCTCTGGAATTCTTAGACACATGAAAGTAGCCCATAGGTGTTGCAGGAAGTCTATATATAGTTGGTTTGTGGTTATGATACACTGGACAGTGGTCGATCAGTTGGAACAAAATCACAATGATACTCGTCAATGATAATTTCGGCGAGAAATATGAGTCTGGCAAGTACATGTTAGCCAACACTTTGAGCGTAGTATTAAATAGAGCTAAGCCACGAAAGTTTTCACATTTAAGACGATCACATTTTTTTGTGAGGCGCACATATGAACGCGGTCTTCCAATTCTTCGGCAGCGCTTCTTGGTCCCAAGTAGAGACGATAAGATTCTGCGGAGATTAAGTCGAGGCCCAGTGCTTTTCCATTTTTTAATTTAGGAACAGCTGCGTTTCTTTCTCAACTGTGGGGCATTCGACAGTGACCTCTTTACCTGATGGAATAATTGTTATAAAGGGGTCACTTCGTCATTCCGATTTACATATATAAGCCACGTCTATGATGACTATACTTCATCGGTGGAAATTTTTAGTGAGATTCCTGGTGTAAGCAAAATAATCCCTTAAATTGCCTTATTCTGAAGCTGATGTTTTCGATGCATGATCTCATATGTTTGCGCTTATTTTCCCGAAGGTATTTAGTTGGCAATATCCTGGTTAAATTATTCATCATTTTTAAACTTGCTCAGGTAAGTCGCCTTATCTGCTGTATCCCCGCGACCAATCGATTCCAAAAAGCCCAATGGTTCCTCTCGATCAATGAGACTCACTTCATGATCCTTATCATCCGGTTCTACCTTATACCAGTAGTCATTTTCAACAACTGATACCCAACTCGACCTTCTGCTCAAACGCCTATCATTTGATCCAGTTTCTTCCTTACCTGTTTCAATTTCTTTAATTTCTTCTTGATGAACACCTCCTCTTTCGACTCCCGCTGATCAATAAATGGCTCATTTGAGACGTCGATTCTGCATCCGATTGAACATTCAAAATCTACTCGGGATACGTTTCTTTTTTTGAACTGTGGCAATTTCCCGGTTGAACTGTTCTTCATTTTCAAATGGCTCAGCTGATTCTCTTTATCTGCTGGTATGCTACCCATATTTTTGTACAGGAAGGTAATTGAATATATTATTTCGGTTTTCGTGTGTGTGGGCTGCTAAGAGGAAGGTTATTCCATATATTATTATCAATTTTTATGGATGGGGACTGTTGATTCAATTCAAAAGTACCAATTTTTTGTATATGAAGGTTATTCGATGCTTTGTGATCGATTTTTGTGAGTGTGGACTGTAGTAATAAATTCTAGGGCACTCATTTCTTGTGGATCAGGGTAATTTGATGTGTTGGGGTAGATTTTTTGATGTGGGCTGTACTAATTAATTCAGGGATTCCTATTTCTTGTACAGAAAGTGGTTCGATGGATTTTTATTGATTTTTGTGGATGTGGACTGGTTTAATAAAGTGAGGCGTACCCGTTTATTGCGGAGGATAGTAATGACATGCATTAAAATCATTTTTGTTGATTTGGGCTAATGTAATAAATTTCGGGTTGCCCATTTCTTCTACAAGAACGCATAATTCGAAGCATTATTATCGATTTTATGGGTGTGGGCTATGTTGTGATTAGTTCAGGGCTACCAATTTCTGTTGTAAAAAATTCGAGGGTATCTATACTTTGTATATATAATGGGCTTCTTCATTACATTTGAGGGTGGGCTGTTTCATGTAAATCAGTTTCGCCTATACAAAAAATATGATTTTTAAAAAGTTTCACTCCTTATATCATTCACTTGTGTTATTTACTTCTTTATCTTGCTTTGATTTTCGCTAACCTACCACCTTTCACATGTTAAAGAAGTAATCCAACTATATTCTTCTCAGTGTCTATTTCTATCTGCCGTAGCAATAGTAATGGTCTGAGGGCTTTTGTGGTAATTAGACACAAGAAATGGTGTCAGCGAAAGTTACTTTCAGTGTGTAAACCACCGCTCCGGGTTTCCCTGAATGCGTGAGTCGCTCGCTTCATTATCTTTAAGACCGACTAGTAATTTTATGACAAGACTCACTTCTCCTATGTATTTCTGTCAAATTAGAATTTTAAATTCCCGACGCACTGTTCACTTTCGCATATAAACTATCGGGAACATTCACAACCGTTCTATTCTAGACTAACAGCTTATACAACTACTTCTAACGGTTAACTCTAGATGTCACTATTTAATAAATATTATTAAATTCTTAACCCTTGATTGATCAATTCGCGTTGAACCGTTGCCGAACCCAACCGACCAATCCACTCTGAATGAATTGACGGCCAACAGGCGAGATCGTAACGAAACCTATAATCTATTGCCACAAGAGTTTCGAGTTGAATTATGTAAATTCATTTAAGGTTAATAAACCCGTATTCCATTAGTGAAATTCAAACACCTTTTGCTGCTGTACAGTCGTGTAACTTTAAATAACTACCCTATTTGTATTATTGACAGGTTCTCAAACAATATACATAATGCCCAAAATAGCACAAAAAATAAAAAATCATCTCATTAGTGTCAAATCATGAAAATGTTTGAATAAATCTTATTCTCTATAATCAAATACGGTTCTATACGTAAAACGGTAAAAAACTACTTAAGATCATTTCTCTTATCAATTTTCATCAAAATCGAAAATCACTTAAAACCTTCCAAAATACACCGAATACGAATCGCTCGCTACAGAAAAGGGGCGAAAACATATATTTTTTAAGGTTCGCTCTCTTGAAGAAAAAAGGATTTCCATCCGTCTTCTTGAAAATTTAAAAATTTCGGGTTTCCTTTTTATATTTTCCTCGACAAGATTTCTATTGGAATTTTCATATACACAATAATCCGTAATGGTTGATCCTATATGTGTGAAAAATCCTACATATTTTTTTATTTTATTATGTATTGGAGAAGGGGACAAGTTCGAAACAAAGATGAAGTGGGAAATTGTGAAAATGAATGAATTGATATCATATCGTAGAAAAAGGATACGCAAAAAGGAAACGTAAATCTAACACAAGGAATCAAATTATATTTTATTAGGATATTTCGATTTTTTGTCTGCCTTTAATTTGGAAAAGGAACTGTTCCCTTTTAGTAATTTTCTTTTTTGTTGATCTTGATAAATGGATCATCCACTTATAAGTGGAAGATTCGATTCGTTTGATAATTTTTTGTTTTTACTTGTATATAGCATATACGTTGATAACGTAAATCAACCTTCGGGACTACAAAAAAATATTTGACCACCCACTTTTATACGTGCGTATATTGTGTTGTAATTTTATGAGCCATCGTTTAAACTCGTCCCTCGGCAACAGTTAACCTCTTGCAAAATGAAAATCTTTTGTTCATTATTTATTCATAAATTCTATGTGTTCTGTCTAATTTGAAATTCAGAACCCACAACCAGACGAAATTAACTTTTTTGTATTGTATCTAGAAAAATGAAAGGCTCACATAAACCGAACTGAATCAAACGCACACAACAAAATATTTGCAAACATGTTCTTCATCATCATGTGCCCTCCTCTCATGTCATTATTTGATTGATTTGGGTTTGATAAAGGATCTCATTATTACATTCAAATCTTTTATACATACAATACATCCGTACGCACATTTGTACGTATATATAGACTCTACAAGGCTTTGGTTTTACTCTGTTAAGACAACAGCAAGAAGTTTGCTTTTATCTTATTTTCAGTAAAACAAACATCACAAGATAATCAGAAAATTTTTCGAAGGATTTTCCTTTTTTCCCTCGTTTTATTTGTGTTGTGCTTGTTTGAATTAAGGTAAGGATGTATACGTTTAGAAGACAAAGGATTGAACATAATGAATTTATATTTGGACATTTCTAAGAAGCACAAAAAACTAAATATATTTGATCTAAATTTGATTGCATTCGTTATGTTTACAGATATAGATTGGGCAAACACGACTTGCTTACATATTTGTATACGTATATAAAATTTTGGTGTCGAGTATCCAACTATATCTCTCTCTATATATAGCCAACATCTTACTATAAGATTAATTTCACCACTGCGCGATTAAATTCAGATATACGACGTGAAAACTTAGCCAGGCTCCTACGGCTTCGCTGTGGTTTTAGATGTTCGATTATATTTTTAACAAGGGTATTATAATCGAAATTTTCTAATCTCAACATTGTCATCTTAAGTATTTGGACATATTTATAGATCTAAGCTGAATTTTGTGACTTGAAAAAATTTAAATTGGTATCGGGTTCGTAATCAAACATACTCATTGGCATAGGAGACCTTCGAAAACGTAGCTACAGCATTCTTTGCCTGCAGTGTTGTACCTTATTGTTTACACCGCGTAGTTAATTAATATTCTACATCTGTAGAAAATGTATGTAGACAATTAAAAAAAATGGCGTCAACAATGTAAATATAATGTAGACAATGTCATAAATTATTGTTTCTGTTTGCAATCAGGAATATTTTATAATTTCCTTGTTAATGAAACCAGTCCGGCTCCATGGAGCTATATTTCTACCTCACATTTGAAAAATGTAAACCCAAGTTTTTATATGGAAGTGGCGTACTTTTATGTATATCATATTGTGATATGCTCGAGAAACGGAATTATAGGAAAAAAAGGAAATTTCTTGCATATATACTTTAGAAACATTAATCCAGTTTTAAAAAAATTCGAAAAAAGTCAGAGTTTGCATTTTAAACTAATTTGTGTCACGGTATTTTAATGTCCAAAATCATGGCCACGAAATAAAATGTTAAAACACAATTTCATGGAAGGATTAATAACTGCTATCACACAGTATCAACTTTATACTCCAATATTTATACACCCAACCCATTCTTGTACCCATATATCGGCCTGCCAGCCTTTGCTTACAAAGTGGATGTTAACCTTCGGTAAAAAAAATGTATACAGTATTCATTTCGGAGATGTGCAGAACAGACGGCATTGCACATAGAATTTCTTTCATAAAGCCACCACATTTAATTTGGTATCGTTAAAATACATCTTGTGAACTCGATTCCGACCAGAATGGAAATTTATAATTTATTTAATGTCGTTGACTTCCAGAATCTCATTAAATTCCAAAATTCCCTTATAAAATTTCCCATTCTTATCATTCTTATCATTCTTATCGTTTTTATCATTCTTATCATTCTTATCATTCTCATCATTCATGTCATTCCTTTCATTCTTATCATTCTTATCATTCGTATCATTCTTATCATTCTTATCATTCTTATCATTCGTATCATTCTTATCATTCTTATCATTCTTATCATGCTTATCATTCTTATCATTCTTATCAATCTTATCATTCTTATCATTCTTATCATTCTTAAAATTCTTATCATTCTTATCATTCTTATCATTCTTACCATTCTTATCATTCTTATCATTCTTATCATTCTTATCATTCTTATCATTCTTATCATTCTTATCATTCTTATCATTCTTATCATTCTTATCATTCTTATCATTCTTATCATTCTTATCATTCTTATCATTCTTATCATTCTTAGCATTCTTGTCGTTCTTATCATTCTCATCATTCTCATCACACCATTCTTATCATTCTCATCATTCCTATCATTTTTATCATTCCTATCATTCTTATATTCTTATATTTCTTAACATTTCCTAACACATCTTAACATTCTTATCAATCTTATCATTCTTATCAATCTTATCAATCTTATCATTCATATTATTCTTATCATTTTCCTCATTCTCATCATTCTAATCATTCTCGTCAGTCTCGTCATTCTATTCAATCTCATCGTTATCACCATTCTCATCATTATCACCATTCTCATCCTTCTCATCATCTCATCATTCATGTCATTCCTTGCATTCTTATCATTCTTATCATTCTAATCATTATTATCAATCTTATCATTCTTATCATTCTTATCATTCTTAAAATTCTTAACATTCTTATCATTCTTATCATAATTATCATTCTCATCATTCTTATCATTCTTATTATCCTTATCATTCTTAAAATTCTTATCATTCTTATCATTCTTACATTTCTTATATTTCTTATCATTATTATCATACTAATCATTCTCACCATTCCTATCATTCTTTTCATTCTCATCACTCTTATCATTCATATCATTCGTATCATTTTTATCACTCCAATCTTTCTAAACATTCTAATCATTCTTATCATTCTTATCATTCTTATCATTCTTGTCATTCTTATCATTCTTGTCATTCTTATCATTCTTATCATTCTTATCATTCTTATCATTCTTATCATTCTTATCATTCTTATCATTCTTATCATTCTTATCATTCTTATCATTCTTATCATTCTTATCATTCTTATCATTCTTATCATTCTTATCATTCTTATCATTCTTATCATTCTTATCATTCTTATCATTCTTTTCATTCTTATCATTCTAATCATTCTCATCATTCTCATCATTCTTATCATTTTCATGATTTTTATCATTCTTATCATTCTTATCGTTTTTATCATTCTTGTCGTTCTTATCATTCTCATCATTCTCATCACTCCGTTCTTATCATTCTCATCATTCTTATCATTCCTATCATTCTTATCATTCTTATTATCCTTATCATTCTTAAAATTCTTATCATTCTTATCATTCTTACATTTCTTATATTTCTTATCATTATTATCATACTAATCATTCTCACCATTCCTATCATTCTTTTCATTCTCATCACTCTTATCATTCATATCATTCGTATCATTTTTATCACTCCAATCTTTCTAAACATTCTAATCATTCTTATCATTCTTATCATTCTTATCATTCTTGTCATTCTTATCATTCTTGTCATTCTTATCATTCTTATCATTCTTATCATTCTTATCATTCTTATCATTCTTATCATTCTTATCATTCTTATCATTCTTATCATTCTTATCATTCTTATCATTCTTATCATTCTTATCATTCTTATCATTCTTATCATTCTTATCATTCTTATCATTCTTTTCATTCTTATCATTCTAATCATTCTCATCATTCTCATCATTCTTATCATTTTCATGATTTTTATCATTCTTATCATTCTTATCGTTTTTATCATTCTTGTCGTTCTTATCATTCTCATCATTCTCATCACTCCGTTCTTATCATTCTCATCATTCTTATCATTCCTATCATTCTTACATTCTTATATTTCTTAACATTTTTTTCATTCTTATCAATCTTATCATTCTTATCAATCTTATCATTCGTATTATTCTTATCATTTTCCTCATTCTCATCATTATAATCATTCTCGTCAGTCTCGTCATTCTATTCAATCTGATCGTTATCACCATTATCATCATTCTCACCATTCTCATCATTCTCATCATCTCATCATTCATGTCATTCCTTGCATTCTTATCATTCTTATCATTCTAATCATTATTATCAATCTTATCATTCTTATCATTCTTATCATTCTTAAAATTCTTATCATTCTTATCATTCTTATCATAATTATCATTCTCATCATTCTTATCATTCTTATTATCCTTATCATTCTTAAAATTCTTATCATTCTTATCATTATTATCATACTAATCATTCTCACCATTCCTATCATTCTTTTCATTCTCATCACACTTATCATTCTTATCATTCGTATCATTTTTATCACTCCAATCTTTCTAATCATTCTAATCATTCTTATCATTCTTGTCATTCTTATCATTCTTGTCATTCTTATCATTCTTGTCATTCTTATCATTCTTATCATTCTTATCATTCTTATCATTCTTATCATTCTTATCATTCTTATCATTCTTATCATTCTTATCATTCTTATCATTCTTATCATTCTTATCATTCTTATCATTCTTATCATTCTTATCATTCTTATCATTCTTATCATTCTTATCATTCTTATCATTCTTATCATTCTTTTCATTCTTATCATTCTAATCATTCTCATCATTCTCATAATTCTTATCATTTTCATGATTTTTATCATTCTTGTCATTCTTATCGTTTTTATCATTCTTGTCGTTCTTATCATTCTCATCATTATCATCACTCTGTTCTTATCATTCTCATCATTCTTATCATTCCTATCATTCTTACATTCTTATATTTCTTAACATTTTTTTCATTCTTATCAATCTTATCATTCTTATCAATCTTATCATTCGTATTATTCTTATCATTTTCCTCATTCTCATCATTCTAATCATTCTCGTCAGTCTCGTCATTCTATTCAATCTCATCGTTGTCACCATTATCATCATTCTCACCATTCTCATCATTCTCATCATTCATGTTCATTCTAATTATTCTTTCATACCGGGTGGACCAAAAGCTAGACCTCTGATGTTAGAATGTCGATGTATAACGAACAGTTGCCGCTTGTTTGTATAAACCTAGGAGAAAAACTCAAACATTAGACCCTTTCTAACAAATATAGAAACTTTGGGAGCCAATATCTGAGATTTGTTTAATTTGAAAGCTACCACGATATCCTTTCCATTATTGTTAAAAGTTCTACGCGAGAGACCTACGGCTTATTTCGAAATGGCGTTAGACTTCCTGACTTATAAGCAGTTATGGGTGCCACTTTCCGAGATTCGTGTAAGTTGCCATAAGCTACAATGACATCCTTCTCGCGCATATTGCCTAAAATTATTTCTGAAGCCAAGAATGTTAAATGTAAAAATTTGATGTTCTTGTCCACACAACTTTTTTTTTATATTTACACTGTTAAGAAAAATTTGCACGCGCAAATATACATTTGTCTAAAATCTATATCTTGTCCACGAAAATAGTTTTGAACACTCGCATAAATTTCTGGCTAAAATTTTAAACTTCGCACCGGTACACCGTATGGAATGTGGATAAAGGAAGTGACAAGAAAATTTGCTGGGAGACGGAACGCCTGTTAAAACTGATGTGCTGCAATGAAATTTGTAAGACGAGCGTGCGATGCATCTGTGCCATTAAGAAGGAGCTCAAGAATAAACCAGAAATCAGTCAACTCTGCTCTGAAGTAATAGCAGTCGCGTTACCAGGATAAAAATCAGAAATGGTTACGCGACTGAACAGGAACTCGTGGAATATTAATTTTTTATTTATTTTTGCTGACGCTGCAACCTATGTAGAGAATTTTTCGCCTCATTGTCGAGGTTACAATCAATTTATTTCCAGAATAATGGTTGATTGGTCCGTTGAATGCTAACTTAGTTCCAAAGCTGCCAGAAGGTGCACACTATACTGTTTGATGAGGCATACTGGCATTACGGCCAGCCGGAGATCCAATGTAAGTACTAAAATTGAATATGTAACAACAATGTCTCAGGGTAGATGTTTTCTCTAAAGTATTGAAGAAACAGCTGTTGGTCTTAAGTAATACTAAATTTGAAAAAATTATTGCACGGCGACAGACAATTGTCTCTTGAAATATTGAAGGCTTTCTGCATGCAACAAACGGGCTGTACGAGTGCTTAACAGGAGGCGCCGATTAGGTTTATATTGTAGGCTCATATATATATGTGGAACGTGTGATACGATGACAAACATCGAATGGAAATGCCGATGCCGATAGTACCTTGATGGTAGGGTAGCGGTAATAATTTTTTAAGATACCGAAGAATCATAGAGGTCATTTTTCAAGTGATACGCATAACTGGCACTTAGATAAGTGAAGATAGTACTTCATGCGAGGTGTCAGATGAATACCGAAGTGCCATTTCAGAATGTAAAATAATTTTGAGTATGTTTGACACAACACGAACGATCAAGACTGATATCGAAAATAGGCAGACTATCAGCAGCAAACACTAAATGGATACAAAATATATGACAAAATACTTTGATAAATACCGAAAATCGATAGCAAGAGTATAACGTCGGGGGGCATTCAGGATCAGCGGTATCTGAGTTTGTTTACTTTTTTATCGCTGCTGTGATTCCCATAGACCTAATGACACAGTATAAATTTTTTTATACAATTTATCTTGGGGTTGCAGAAGCAAGGACTGCACCAAAACCGATCACATGCAACGATGACAGGCGGATGGCCGGAAGAAAACCGTGGAACATCGGCGGTAAAATTAATACGGAATCTAACTAAAGTGGAACACGGGGAACATTGTAAAGTAAAGATTTCCAGGACAAAATTTCTCACTGACCTTGGGGTATTTTTGTAAATACATACACAAGAAGGGGAATTGCAAGAAGCGTCATGCATCTATGATGACTGCGTCCTCCATGATTTACAACACACATTCTTTGACTCATATCATTATTATCATTCGTAATTTCAATTTATTTTGATATCTTACTTTTTGGATTGACTGTATTGTGCACAAACATCCTGAAGTGAAAGAAAATTTCATCCGTATACCAAGAATTACACATGAGTTTAAGACGGTTGTTTCAGTGAAATTGATTTAATTCACATATGACAAACAAAGAATTTTTTAAATCTTAAATCGAGTGAAGATGCAAACGCTTTTTTTTAAAACATTGCCATATACATTGCTTTCCCATCAGCGAGCTGCCTTTCTAAGAATCTTGGATGTTATTGAAATTCTTTTCGCCTTTATACATGGCATCTAATGTTTGGTCCTAATTTACAGATCATTGAATATAACAAACATGTAAACAAATAGATTTAACAATTTTGATTACATTTGAGCCCAAATGATCATGTAAGGAAGGATATACGTAATCGCAGGACGTGAAATGCTTTAAATAATAAAAATGTTTAATTTAAAATTACCCAAATTACATTTAATCGCTAATAATACACACCGAGTCCTTAAATGGCTTAGAAATGAAACGATACTAAACCAATCGAGATCCTTTATGGTGTGTAAAGTCCTTGTTTTATGTTTTTAGTTACACAGAACAAAATTAAATCTTTTAAATTCATCACATACAGAGGAATAAGGGATGCGGAAATTTAATATTTAATTTTTTTTATTTTAAAAATCTCAAAAGTAATTTTATAAATATTTTATGTCCTTTTTCAGTTTTCCATATACATAATAATATGTATTGAGCCAAGGACTACAAAATGTCAACATGGAAAATGAAAAATAAATAATTTTCTTTTTATTTATTTTACTTGTGTATACTTCAAAGTAACTTTTTGCCCAATATACTTGTGTCTGCATATAAGGATTCGGTATGTCCTTATCTGTATATGTATAATACGTTTACATACTTTGTGGTCAGAAGAAAATTTTCTTCGTATCTAAAGATTGTTATCCTTTTTTATATTATTTGAGTTTAATATTAGTTTCGAGAGTTTTACATTTTTTTGGTAATCCTGTTTGATGGTTTTTTATAAGAATCCTAACAATATTTATACGGAACAAGGGAAAAGTAAAGATACACACATAGAGGATGTGTGTGTTTGTGGAAGGTAGTTGTTTGGTTGAAAATTAGAAGAAAAAAACTTAATTTTAGTTTTCTTGTGGTATTTATTTAACACATGCCTACGGCTATAAGGTAAAACCACATCAATATTTTTATCATAAAATACATATGTGGAGGGAGGGGGGGGGGGCAATCTTCCGTTTAAGAAAATTCAAGAAGTATGGTTCAAATTTTCGTTTCAATGGATAAATCTAATTAAAGTTCTAAATTATTGGAAGCTTTATGTTGCAGACTTACATATCCTCTAGCTAATGTTAAAGGTAATCAGTAAATTTAATCAAATGATTCTATTTTATTGATAAGTTGCCTTTTATTATTTGAAGTGATATAAATTGATTAAAGGCTGGTTGGTAAGCTTCGGAGGAGAGATCAAATATCAGCTCGATGTGGATTGGCTTAGTGGTGAAACATAAGGAGGTGCACACATTTTACACAGGTGGTTTATCCACTGACTTAAGTTCCGAACTCTATTATCCAGTCCCGTTTGTGCTACAAAGGCATTAATTAAAGTTCAGTATGTAGGTATTGAAGGTGAAGCTCTCGAACAAGTAATTCTGCCTCACATTGTAGCGCATAAATTTTGTTTGTTACAATTTTCATTCATGAAAGAGGAAGACATATCAGTCTTAACTTTGTTGTTGCGTATTTTATATTAAGGCTGTATGGTACTGACAAAACAAATTTCTTTTTCGTATCGATATTTAAATGCGCCTAAATGTATGCATTGGTTTGTTTCTTTAATACGTTTGAGTACCATAATTTCGTATAATTTGTTGTTTTACGTGCTCTACACCAAATGTTTACCTCAATTAAACGATGTTACCATTGCAACATTTGCTGATGATACTGCAGTTCTCTCAGTAGGAGACACTATCGAGGAATCGATAACGAAAATTCAAGAAGCATATGACAAAATCATAAAATGAACAAAAATGTGGCATATCGGGCTCAACGAATCGAAATCCACGCATATGAATTTTACTAATCTAAAAGTCAGCTACAAACCTGTAATCAGGACAGATTAGATACCAGGCTCAGGTGGAAAGAGCGCGTTAAAAAGCAAAAAGATGAACTTAATATCCAATATCGAAAAATGTATTGGCTGCTCGGTATTGGCAAAAATTCGGAATTTTCAACCGAAAATAAATTGTTATTATATCAACAGGTGCTAAAGCCTGTATATATTTACGGAATTTAGCTCTGGGGCTGTTCAAAGAAAACCAACACCAAAATAACACAAACTTTCCAAAACAAAGAGCTATAGATGGTATAGTTAACACTCCGTGGTACATTAGGAGTGATGACTTTCATAGGGGCCTAAATAAATTGTAGGCTAAATTGTAGGCTATTATTACCCAAAGACCGCGTTTTAGAAAGCTCACTAACGTTCGTCTCATTTAAAATTCTGACGTTTGGCCTGCTGGTGCTTTAATCCGCCCATTTACAAATTATCCACGCATATCAAAAAACCGGACTGTGGCCACGTTTCAACAGCCGAAGTAACTACTGCGTTAACCAGCCAGCTTAATTTATCAACGACCGTTGCTTCACCCAATACCACCAACGCCTTCACTTCTACCTACTATCACAATGCCTCCAGTATCCGCGGTAAAACCAGGGATTTCCGCTTAGGCATACATCGTCTGATGGAAGAGTACTTTCCATCAGACTATGTCGATCATAGAAAGGACAGATACGATTTTGACACCAGTTGTAGAGGCGGTGGTGCTTTAATTGTTGTAAAAAATTCAGTCTCCAACGAAGTGCTCGCCTGCCATCACTGCCTTGATGTCATCGCCGTTCGCATCAGACTAGCTTGTCGCCGTCGCCAATTATATTCCGTACGGATCCGATCGGGATGTCTACAACACATTTACCAACTACATCGACTCAGCCGTTATACCTTCAGTTCGCCCTTGTGATCAAATTATCATCGTGGGTGACTTTCACTTACCCGGTATATCTTGGAGCGATGTCGACGGTGTGTTCTCTTCATCCTCAACCGACGAGAAAGCATTGACTATCATCGAATACTTCGCTTCCATATTAACAAAGCAGCTTAACTGCTTCAGCAACAGTCGAGAGAAATTCCTGGACCTAAATATTGTTTATACTAAATGTACAGCTAATTATTTTTTTAACGATTTTCACTTTAATTTTAGAATGGCCGACTACGCATCCTTGAATGAATTTCTCAGCACTTCCGATTGGGGCTTTTTACAGCGCGGTGCTGATTTGAATAACACGGTGCACAGATTCAAAGGGCTTCTCGGGTGTGGTATCGAGAGACACGTTCCGCGAGTTATCAATAATAAATCCGGCTTTCGGGAGCCATGGTATAATACCGAGTTGAAGCTGTTCGATCCCGATTTCGTTAACGCCCGCAATGAATTTAAGACCCTTAATTGGTTCCTTTTCAATAATTACGTAGTGCAAATCGAGCAAGTTTTGACATCCAATACCGAAAAATTTTTGAACTTCATTAACAGCAACATAAAGGCATCTGGTTTTCAGTCGAATATGTTTTACCAGACCTCCACCACTAATCAGCCATCCGACATTTGCAATTTGTTTGCCAAATTCTTTGCATCGGCTTACAAGCCACTTCGGTCAACAGACACCGGGTCTCCTACTACTTCCACCTTCATTGTACTCGATCATTTCAGGAGGTTCTGGATCAACTGCTCCTTCTCGACGTTAGCAAGGGAGCGGGTTATGATGGTCTTCCACCGATCCTATTCAAACGTTGTGCCGCAAGTCCGGCCCCTGCAGTTACCTTCTGGTTTAACGAAAGCTTTTGTCGTGGTATTTTTCCAAATCCCTGCAAAATATCATGCTTTCATCCAATTTTCAAGTTGGGTAATAGAAGTGAGGTAAGTAATTATCGTGGGATCGCCATTCTCTCCGTCTTACCCAAGCTGTTTGAGTCCATGGTTCACAGAGTATTGCACTTACATACCAAGAGACTAATTTCTCGTTTTCAGCATGGATTTTGTCCCGGTAGGTCTACCGTGTCTAACTTGTCCTCATTTTGTGGTCATCTATTTGACAGACTAAACTACAAGCGGCAGCTTGACGTTGTCTACACAGACTTCGCAAAGGCTTTCGATGTGATTGATCACTCCATTCTTATTAGCAAGTTGGAGAGTCTCGACTGTGATTTCATTCTCATCGACTGGTTGCGGTCTTATCTCTCAGATCGTTGGCAATCTGTTAGGATTCTGGATTCTTTCTCCCCATTATTTCGGGCGCCATCCGGCGTGCTTCAAGGTAGCCATATTGGCCCACTGTTATTTTCATTATTTATTAACGAAGTGTAAAATGTTTTAAGTTTGCCAATTGCCACCTCCGCGAAGATGACATAAAGATTTTCGCCCGGGTCTCTAGCGTGTTAGACTGCGAAATGTTACAAGACGACTTAAACCGCGTTTGCAGCTGGTCAATTAACAACTTACTGGCTTGAAATCTAATGCTACATTTACCAGACATGTTAACGCCATTATTTCAAAGTCATACATTATGCTTGGCTTCATTAAACGAAACTGCAAGGACTTTCGTGACCCGTTAACTTTGACATCATTATACGTATGCTTTGTTCGGCCCATCTTAGAATATGCATCTCCTGTTTGGCCACCCTCCTACCACTGGCATTCTGAGAGGATTCAGAGTATCCAGAAACAGTTTATTTTGTTCGCACTACGATGTTTACCATCCGACTACGTTCTTCCGCCTTAACAGAATCGATGCAATCTTTTGAAACTGCAACGTCTAGACAATTGCCAAGACGTAGCTTCCGCGCTGTTTGTGCGTGATATCATCAATTCCCGTGTCGATTGTATCGAGTTGCTAGCACGTATCAACTTGTACGCTTCCGAACGTCGAGTGCGTCAACGTGATGGAGCTTTATTCATCGATCGAGCGGTAACCAGCTACGGCCTTTTTGATCCAATTCCGATGGTATCGCGGGTGTTCAACAAGGTCTACGGAACTTTCGATTATCACTTGTCGAGAAATTCATTCTAGAAAGCTTTGTATAATCTTTTGTAGTCGAGCTTATAATTTTTTTTTTTGTTTACCAATTGTTTTGTTGTATTGTAGTGACTACAATCATCACTGTAGGCACCATTTATAAATAAATAAATAAATAAATATCAAGACAGTTCAAGAAGAAATGAAAAACTTGTAACGGAATTTTATTCAGTTCCGTTATCAACCCAAACATCAAATTTTAACATACGGCATAACCTTCGAGGTGATACCTCAAATTCTACCAAAAGAAATTACCATGCCGTATTTCGCATTGTTATTGGTTGCTTATGTTACTCAGATTACTGTATATATCCATGCAGTAGGTGAATAAACGTAAACCATAATAATATATAATGCAACATTATCAATTTATTTTTGCATCGATATGTCTTGAGGTAAATGGCATGAAAAAAAACTCTGCTATTGAAAATACCTACAATTGCACCTTTCGATCGATTGATTTTTTGTTGATGTAAATAAATTTTTGCGCGTGCATTGAGTAAGCGAAAATCAATGTCACGTTGTTGTACGTTTTTGCGTTCGTACATTTTGATGAATGTACAATAATTTGTTTTCAATTTTTGGTATAAAATGTACAACGGAAAGAAAGAAGAGGGGGGTTGCGTGCTAGACAGTCAGCCGTGCAGCTGTGTTTAGAAGAGGTAGAAAGTTCAGTTTCTTTTTGGGTAATTTCCTGATATCTAAAATAAAATGCGTTTGTTAACATGTGTAAAATTTAGTGAAATACAATAATAATTTTAAAAAAAAGTATAAATTAATCTGAAATAAATTTAATTAAGAAAATTGGATGTGTTTATTATCTCGTGATACTATACAGTGTTCATTAAGTTACATAAATAAATTGATGTAATCGGGGAATGTAATCAAATCAAGTGCCAATAAATGTGAAATATCCGAAAAATTCGTTTTGTGGGAGTGTTGCAAGTTTGATTTATGTTTGACACCAAAGAAAATTTTTGTTCATTAATTTAAAAATAAAAATAAACGTTAGTGAAATACATACATTGAAAGACTGATCCGGGAGGTAAATTAAAAGTGCGAGTTTTTTAGTCTAGTGCTTTGCAGACTAAATTTTCTTTTTTTTTTGGTAAGTATGATTTTAGTGCAGTAGAGATACTAACCATTCTAATCGTGGCGAGGTTCCTTAGTTGCTTCTAGCAAAGCTGAGTCTTGCTAGGAGCGAGGGCATCGAAAGTAACCCTGCCCATAGGCGGGACACCCTCTTTCTGCTGAGGACCTCCTCCACGCCATTAAACCACTAATCGTTAAGCTTCTCTATTAATATTTTTTTTGGTGCGTATTTCTTAGGGTAATTATGTTACCCTAAGAAACCAGAATTAACAACCATGGGTAAAACATCCGCTTGAAATATGTAGGACCCGCCAGTTTTGGGTCCGAGGACCCCACTTTTCATTTTTTTTCAACCTTTAGATGGTAAATATTAGGCCATCTTTCTCTTTCTCTTTTGTTATTGTGCGGTAATCTAGGTCCCGCATTTCGTCTAACCCCAAAAACCCACGACCACATCCCCTACAAGACTGAGCTGCGGGAATCAAAGCCGCACATGGGGTTAGTGCATGAAATGGGGACAAATTTCTTTAGCGTTAGGGTATACGGTCGTAAGACGGTAAACTTGTAGCGTTATAGTGGCGCCCAAACGGGGCCATAATTCGGCCCAAAAATTCTGGTAACAAATACCACAATAAGTCTAAGAAATTCAATTGAGGATCCCCTCACACTCTCGTCTAAATTAATATTCGACATTACTTTTTGGGTAATGTTCAAAAATTGTTAAATACTTCTAAATAAAATTTAAATCGGTTTAAAGAACAGTGTGCTTGGTTTTTATCATTGTTAGATGTAAATTTCTATCGATACGAGTATGGCAGCGGCAAGCCTGACCTAATACGTGGTGGGTCATACGCGTACCGACAGAGATTGATGATAGTTGAGCTTCTATGCTAGATCCCCGAATGGATGGTTTATCCGTGGCATGTCCCAACCCGCACTCCGGGGGATAAACCAACATTCGTGGTAGTTATAGGAGTTTAAGAATTCATCTAATGTGGTGGGAAGGCTGGAGCATGCGTTGATAACCGAACTCAAACAATAATCCAGTTGTACGGTTTTCTGTACCGTGTACAACAACCAGTGGTGCAACGGATGTTAGTAAGGGTGAAAAGGGTTTTTCCTTGAAACAATGTGCATCATCTCTTTCCTTGCCGAGTGATAAGACCGGGGGTATTAAGAGCTGCACATTTCTCAGATACTAAAACTACTTTTCCGCATCCTAAAGTAAGTTGCACGACTGTCACTAAATTTTCCTACGGTTTGATTCCACAATGGTTATAAGAAATTATTACGAGTTGTGGCAAATTTTATTATTCAAAATATGGATTTCCAACAAGCAGTGTATAGTTAGGTTATTGCGCAAATTCCACTTTGTCGTTTCATTTAAAATTTATCATCCTCCGGGATGGGGTTGCCAGTCCTCCCATTGCTAGTTGTAGGCGCGTTCAGGGTATAATGTGTTTAGCTGTCCAATCCGGTTTTCTATCAGTGAACGGATATTGATGAGGTTTCGGACATAAGCTAAACACTATTATACCACACACTGTTGAAATCCTTGGTGATAACCGGCGTGTTATCATCCCCAATAGACAGCAATAGCAGCTGTTGTTAGAGGCCTGCAAAGGTCTCATCAACATCAGTTGACTTACATGGTAACGTTTTTGTCACCCATGTAGGTGAGCTCCTCTGCTGAGTTCAGGGTAAGACTGCCAGCTGCAGAAAAGGGGACAACAAACTTGCCATGGTCTATTGGGTACCATAAATGTCATCTGTTTCCAAGTTCACCATAGCAGCGAGGATCACCTTGTATGTCAGGTTAAGACTACCGCTGCATCATTGGGAACAAGGAAATAATTTCATCAAAATTTCAATTTCAAAGCCTTTATCTTATCCTTATTTTTATCCCCGTTGGCGGAATTTATTCATTGAAGGGGGATATTACCCATGGTTGTTTTATTTTTGAATACGTTTTTTTTTAGTTAGGTTTTTTTTATTTGAGGCCAAGAAAATTTTTTATTATTATTATTATTTTTATTTTTTTTTTTTTTAATCAACGACAATAAGATAATGAATCTAGATTACCTAGATCAAGACGAGCTTCTTGTGGAGTTCGAGGTGAGAGGTATGGGTGAAGCAGCTAAGCAAGCCATATCGGACGAGCTTAGGGGGATGCTTCAGGCAAAGTTCAAGGAGGAGGCCGCAGAAACGTACCTCCAGCCTCAGAGAGCCCATATTGGTGCCATTAAGCAACCCCAGACAGAAGCTGAGGTATGCTTAAGGAAGACACAAGCTTTAAGAACAGAACTGCTAGACTTCTTGGGACAGGACCAACCCAATTTTGAGGAACTACCTCAGTTTCTGATGAAGTTAAATCACATCCAAGGTCGTATATACCGAAGTTCTACGTCCCCAACGTTCCAAGCCCAAACAGCGAGTTGGACTAAAAATTTCAGGGAACTGATTACAGTAGTCGGAAAACTAAAAAGTAAGCTATTGACGGCGCAAGCCGCTAGCGGGCAAGTGGAACGACTCACATTTGAGAGGACAAAAAAACTGATTGGTCGTGCGAGTTCAAGGCGCCGGCCCGGCCAACCTAATCAAACGACAGACGAATCGTCAGACGACAATGACAGAGAAGTCTTAACTTCAAGTTTGAAAATTAAGAGTATAAAGGATTCAGTGCTCACGTATCAAGCTGGCGATTTTGTGCTTTCAGAATCTGAGGCGAGTACACAAGCACGACACGAGGAGGGTGAGCCACATCTCAAGCACTCATCCAGGGTATCCTCAGGGTTCGAACAGGACACGACTAGATCTAGCAAAATAACGGATGCTAAGCTTCGCCGGGAAGTAAGTACTTGGAAGGTACGGTTCGAGGGGAGCAGGAGTCCTCTCACCGTAGAACGGTTCCTCGTGCGGATGGAATGGCATGCGGCACGTGCTGGTATTCATTTAAACGACCTGGTTGGAGTGATAGATCTCTGTTTGGAAGGGGATGCTTTAGACTGGTTCTGGACCTCCGTGGACCGAAACCCGGGAATGTCATGGGAGGTGTTCCGTCAGGAGATGATAATTCGATTTGCAACGAGCAGAACCGATGATGACGTTCGAAGAATGCTCAACAATCGGAAACAAGAATATCCCCGTGAGTCATTCTTGGAATTTTACCAAGCAATCCATCGCCTCACGTTGCAGACTAACAAGTCGATCTCGGACGACACACTTTATACCATCATTAGACGAAATATGCGGCCAGGACTGCAAATGGCCCTGCATAATGAAACGCAATTTCGAAATTTGGGTGAGTTTGCTCGTCGTTGCAGCTCACTCGAAGATATGTGGAAACGATTAGGCCATAACCCAGAGGCCGGGATGGCACCACACCACAGCAGTTACAGTTCCGAAAGGTATCAAACCAGACCAATGTTAAGACCACAAGGGAGGTATGAAACACGCCCTCCTCGGGTGAGTGAACTGGCATTTGAGGAGGAAGACTTAGATAGTGGAAGCTGGTGCTATACAAACCAGAATGAACCACAAGACTATGTTGACCAAATCTGTGAAATTACCGATCGACTAAAACAACGAGTCACGTTCCAAGACCAGACCAGAGGCAAGACATTTCTAAAAAGGCCGGACGGGTATTCCCGGCATAATGCCCAGCCACCACAACCCCGGCAATGGGAATCTCTAAATGGCCGAGCGACACAGGGATCCCGAAGTTTCAGGTGTTGGAATTGCCATGACAACTCGCATTCATACACCGAGTGTCGCGAGCCAGTAAAAGGGTTTTTCTGTTTCGGTTGTGGAGAGCAGGGAGTATTGAAGCCCAACTGTAGCCATTGCAACCCACCGGAAAACTGGAGGTCCGAGATGGGGAACACTCGGAAACCCCATCTCGAAAACTCCGAACCGAGACAGAGAGGACGGGTGCCGACAGAGGAAGCTGCCAGCAACACCGATCCGGAGCTTTTCCGGAGAGGAAACAGACAAATTTGAAGATCAACAGTTGCCAGTCAGTATCCTGCCAAACGGATAACAGGCAAGATATTAGACAAATAAAATATTTTCGGGAAAGGCGCGAAATCGCGAGACTCCTTCACTCGACAGTTATCCATTCCAAACCCGACAACAGGCCATACGCCAAGATTAGAATTTGTGACCAAGAGATAGATGGACTACTAGACTCTGGGGCTAACATCAGTGTACTGGGTCAAGGGAGCAGAGATTTTTTGGAGAACTGTAAGTTAACTTACCGTTCAATAACAACCCATTTACATACTGCCGGTGGAACGGCAGAGAAGATCATTGGTTACATTTATGTTCCTGTCCATTTCAATAATCAGATTAAAACTTTAAAGTTGTTTATAGCTCCTTCGTTGTCCCAGAAGCTATACCTAGGAACAGATTTCTGGAAAACGTTCAATCTACAAATTTCCATATCTGAAATAACACATACGAATGTGGAGGTACCAGAACAAGATAGACATATCTTAACTACTGTACAGCAGAAGCAGTTGGAGGAAGTCAAAGCCAAATTTCCATCCTTCGGACAGCTTGGCTTAGGGCGGACACACCTAGTACACCATGAGATAGATACCGCGGACGCTAAACCCATCAAGCAGAGGTACTACTCAATGTCGCCTGCCAAGCAGAAGGAACTAGATAAAGAGATCGAGAGGATGTTATCTCTCGGAGTTATCGAGGAATCTTCTAGTCCTTGGAGCTCTCCAGTGACAATGGTACCAAAAAGCAATGGAAAACTTAGGTTATGTTTAGACGCTAGAAAATTAAATTCGGTGACCATCAAGGAGGCTTACCCACTACCGATAATTGATGGGTTACTAAGTCGGCTAGAAAACACCAAATATATTTCCAGTCTAGATCTGAAAGACGCTTTTTGGCAGATTCCGTTGGATGCAAAGTCAAGGTGTAAAACAGCATTCACGGTCCCACACAGACCGTTGTATCAGTTTACGGTAATGCCTTTTGGGTTATGCAACGCTGCTCAAACCATGTGTAAATTGATGCACAGAGTAATTCCGCATGAATTACATGAGCGTGTCTTTGTGTACTTGGACGATTTACTGATAACATCACCTACCTTCGAGGAACATATACAATTGCTCCAAGTAGTTGCAAAGCACCTGACGGACGCCCACCTTACAATCAACGTAGATAAATCTAAGTTTGTTTTGAAACGGTTAAAGTATCTAGGTCATATTGTAGGGGATGGTAGCGTTAAGGTAGATCCAGATAAAGTAGCAGCTATTAAAAACTTCCCAATCCCGAAGACGGTCAAGAACATTCGCCAATTCCTGGGGATGAGTGGTTGGTATCGTAAGTTCATCTCAAACTACTCGTCACTAGCTGCTCCGCTTACGGACCTCTTGAAGACGAAGGGTAGTATAGTGTGGACCGAGACAGCACAAAAGGCGTTCGAAGAACTGAAATCTTGTCTCTCCAACGCGCCGGTGCTTACTCATCCTAACTACACAAGAACATTTTACATTCAGGTAGACGCTTCCAAAACAGGAGTTGGCAGCGTTTTATTCCAGAAGGATGATGAGGGTGGAGAGCATCCTATCGCTTTCTACTCTCATAAACTAAACGGTGCACAAAAGAACTATAGTGTCACCGAGTTGGAATGCTTGGCAGCAGTTCTTAGTATACGCAAGTTTCGCTCCTATGTAGAGGGCTACGAGTTTGTCCTTATAACCGACCATTCTAGCCTTCAGTGGTTGATGAGCCAGACAGACCTTAGTGGACGCTTGGCACGTTGGAGTTTGAAGCTTCAAGGATATAACTTCCGTATAGAGTACCGAAAGGGCACAAAGAATATAGTTCCAGATGCTTTGTCCCGGGTATACACGGAAGAGGTGCAGACGCTGGATCACACTAGCAGTCGCGAACCATTAGATCTGCAGTCCTCTGATTTTACCGGGGAAGACTATAAAAAATTGATTAACACAGTCATGTCTTTAAAACCGGTACTAGAAGGTGTTAAGGTTGTCAATGGCAAACTGTTAATTCATCAACCTGTCAAAGACTTAGATCACCAAACAGACATTCCCAGTTGGAAATTGTGGATTCCCGACAGTGTAGTTCAGCAAGTATTAACACACGCACATGAACCTCCATCGGCAGCACACATGGGGACGGGCAAAATGATTGAGTTTCTGCGCCGTCACTATTTCTGGCCAACCCTTGTTAAGGATACTAAAGGTTTCGTTGGAGATTGCCAAACATGTAAGCTCAGCAAAGCCGCAAATACCATCTTAAGACCAAGGATGGGGGAGTATGTGCAACACGAAAGGCCTTTCCAGAAATTGTACATGGATTTCCTGGGCCCGTACCCTCGATCAAAGAGAGGGAACACATGCATCCTTATCGTCTTGGACCAATACTCCAAGTTCGTATTGCTGAAGCCATTGCGCGATGCGACTGCAAGCAGAGTGGTGGAATACTTGGAAAGGGAGGTGTTTCCGTTATTCTCAGTCCCGGAGTTCGTTCTCACTGACAACGGGAAGCAGTTTAAATCTAATCTGCTTAAACATTTCCTGGATAAATGCGGAGTAAAACACATATTCACTCCTGTGTATTCGCCACAGTCGAACGCCTCGGAAAGAGTAAATCGATCCATACTGGCTGCACTACGCAGTTATATCAAAGGGGATCAACGCTCTTGGGATGATCATCTCCCACAGATCGCAGGGGCGTTGCGAAACACAACCCATTCCTCGATAGGATACGCTCCTGCCTACCTAGTCTTCGGGCAACATACCATAGACCACGGGTCACAGTACGATTTGCTCCGGTTACTAGGAAACCAGGCTATAAGTACCTACACGGTAAATAGCAAGGACGACCGGCTTGCCTTGGCGCGGGGGTTAGTTTTGAAACATTTGCAACAGGCATACACAAGGTCAGCACACCAGTATAATTTGCGATCAAGGGATCGAGTACTGGTGGTGGGTCAAAAGGTGTACGTGCGGAACTTCACGCAAAGCAGTGCAGCACAGCAATACTCTGCCAAACTAGCTCCTAAGTTCATACCCGCGACAGTCCGTAAGCGTGTGGGCAATGTGGCCTACGAATTGGAGAATGAACAAGGTAAGCTTTTAGGCATCTACCATACGAAGGACATAAAGACTTCCGGTTAGAAAAGGACTGAAACCAGTAAAAGAAAAAAATAATAATAATGCGAATATTGGTTTTAACAGCAAATGTGACAACGCAAATTATTATTCTTTGCAGACATTTATCCAAGATGGCAAGACCAGAAATTGCTCCAATTGAACTTCCTTCGACGAAACAGCCTATACCCAGTACGTCCGGATATGGAAGAGGTCTACCTAAAGAGCAGTACCCAGAAGGAGAGTATCCAGAGCCAAAGTGTCCGAGCAGGCTCGAACAGGTAGAACTCCCAGCCGCGACTAACAGACCGAAACGTCGAGGGGGAGCCAAGAAGAAGTTAAACGCACAGATAAAGGAGAATTATTTTATGCTCAGTCTGTGTGTGAAAGAGACGCACAAGGATAAATGGTCTGCAAAGTTGAGGGAATTGCGAAGGCAACAGAAAAAACAACGGCGGTTGAAACGGCGATGGCAGAAGGAGGAAAAGGGCGAAGTATATGACCCGAAATCCGACTTGTTGTCTGTGAGCCCTTGGCAATCGGAAGAGGAAGAAGAGAGCCAATTGTCGGGGTAAATCCAAATTCGTTACTACCTCACCATTAGACTGAATATGAACCGGTGGGCTCGGTAGTCACATAGTCAGTGTAGTAGTGAGTTGAAGGCTGGCATGCCGCGCGCGAGAAAGCATGTCAGCATAGGTTAAGTCAAATAGTACTTAAGTCAGTAAGGTTAAGGAAAGGATGAGGTTGACCCAATCACATTCCATGCACATGGTTCAGCAAAGTGGGATTGGGTTAGCGCCATTCATCAGCACAACGGTCTTATGCTTGTTGTCTCATTTCTAGAAATGGGTTTCTTCAACTGGTGTTTGATGCTAACGACGATACTGGTGGCAGCAGCGAGTTTGAGTAATCAGGGTTTGCAGTTCCAAGAGTTTCAGACTGAGCCAGGTATATACTTTGCGGAGGAAGGTAGGGCCAAACTATCCACCAACATTTGGACCATAGTGGGGTACTATAACTTATCGAGCTACTGGAGGGAGTGGGAGCACATGAGACTAACGCAAGAACATCTCCGAGCGACATGTGCAGAAAACGCCAATGCGACCAGGTACGTTAGACATTGCGAGGCGTTGTTAAGTCCGATAGCTTACTTGATGGACCAAATCGAGGACAGTAATAGGCTTCTCCAAGCACAACACGGACGGGAAAAGAGGGCTCCTTTGGATTTCCTCGGAGATTTAGCAGGGGACATAATCGGAGTGTTGGGCCAACGAGATGCTCAGAGGTATCAGGAGCAAATCAAACACCTGAACACCGGTGTACTAAAAACACAAACCATGCTCCAACAGCAAATGCATGTATTAGATTTGACCGGAAACATTATCCGTAAGGAGCATGAGGAAATGGAAAAGCATTATCGGGTAATCCAGGAGGAAATCGAGTCTGTGATGGTGCATGAAGAGTATATGGACGTGTTATTCCAGCTATCTGCGGCCATTTGGATGTATAAGGATGTCCAAGGAGACCTGATAGATATACTCTCGGATGTACATCATGGGAGAGCAAGTGTGCGATTGTTACCTCCTTCGCAGTTTGCAAAACAACTATGGGAAATAAGTAAGCAGATCCCCACGAACCTGCAAGTTCCTAGTTCAAGAGCACACTGGATCAATGTATATCGGTTACTGGAGACCAAGGCAGCAATCATCGAGGATCAGATTATTTTCGAAGTTCAGGTACCTCTTATCCAGGGGGAAGAGTACCAGATATTTCACCCCATCCCGGTTCCAACAAGATACCAAAGGGGGTATGCTTACCTCGAGCCACAATACCAGTATGTTTTGGTTAGCCGCTCTAGAGTGTGGTACCAACCAATCTCTGCAAAAAGGTTGGACGAGTGTAGACGCTGGGAAGAAGGAACGGTAATTTGCAAAGCAGGAGGACCAACGTACAAGATTGAAAGTCAAGATGAGCATTGTGAAATGGCGTTGCTCTCACATGCCAATGAGCAACCGAGCCGATGCCCCATACGAACAGCACTACCTTCGATTTACATTCACCCATTAAAGGATAACCGGTGGATCATGGTACTACCCCGCGAAGTAGTCTTTGATCTGGAATGCCAGCAACAATCTCAGGCAGTGGCTATGAACGGGAGCGGAATTCTATCACTAGACCCTGGCTGTAGTTTGAGGGGGGCCTCGGTGGTCATTAAGGCCACGACTACTTACAAAACAGTAATCCGTGCTGATGTTGTTCCAAGATTCAACCTCACGCAGAAAACAGAGAGGCGTACATTAACATTCCCCGCCAATGCGTTAGAGGTCGAGGTGTCCGAACTACAGCAAACCATCCAAGAACTAAAAAGAGAGGAACCGTGGTCCCAAGTCAATTGGCATCACATCGGGAACTATACGGGCACTGGGGCAGCTTTGGTACTAACCTTAATTCTGTTACTCTTGGGATGCAAACTCTGGAATAGACCGTGGAGACAACGGGGACCAATAAGGCAACGGCCAACACCACGGGAAGGCGGAAACCAGGCTGAGGGGGCGCAGGGAAACCTGATCTGATAACAAGGATAGAACGTAGGGTTAGACATTTAATGCTTATTGGTAGTAATAATTAGTAGCCCATAGTTATAATTTAGATATTTAGATATAGGTTAGGTGTTTAATTTAGACAGCCCGGCACTGAGACTAGCTCAGGGTGTGGGAGTTCCCCACGTGGGATGTAAGGAAACTGAATTTCTACTCCTGTCCTCCTTTCATTAGGGCATGAGATCCCTTTTCATCTCAGGGTTTGGGTTTTCCCCACGCTGTAACGGAATTTTATTCAGTTCCGTTATCAACCCAAACATCAAATTTTAACATACGGCATAACCTTCGAGGTGATACCTCAAATTCTACCAAAAGAAATTACCATGCCGTATTTCGCATTGTTATTGGTTGCTTATGTTACTCAGATTACTGTATATATCCATGCAGTAGGTGAATAAACGTAAACCATAATAATATATAATGCAACATTATCAATTTATTTTTGCATCGATATGTCTTGAGGTAAATGGCATGAAAAAAAACTCTGCTATTGAAAATACCTACAATTGCACCTTTCGATCGATTGATTTTTTGTTGATGTAAATAAATTTTTGCGCGTGCATTGAGTAAGCGAAAATCAATGTCACGTTGTTGTACGTTTTTGCGTTCGTACATTTTGATGAATGTACAATAATTTGTTTTCAATTTTTGGTATAAAATGTACAACGGAAAGAAAGAAGAGGGGGGTTGCGTGCTAGACAGTCAGCCGTGCAGCTGTGTTTAGAAGAGGTAGAAAGTTCAGTTTCTTTTTGGGTAATTTCCTGATATCTAAAATAAAATGCGTTTGTTAACATGTGTAAAATTTAGTGAAATACAATAATAATTTTAAAAAAAAGTATAAATTAATCTGAAATAAATTTAATTAAGAAAATTGGATGTGTTTATTATCTCGTGATACTATACAGTGTTCATTAAGTTACATAAATAAATTGATGTAATCGGGGAATGTAATCAAATCAAGTGCCAATAAATGTGAAATATCCGAAAAATTCGTTTTGTGGGAGTGTTGCAAGTTTGATTTATGTTTGACACCAAAGAAAATTTTTGTTCATTAATTTAAAAATAAAAATAAACGTTAGTGAAATACATACATTGAAAGACTGATCCGGGAGGTAAATTAAAAGTGCGAGTTTTTTAGTCTAGTGCTTTGCAGACTAAATTTTCTTTTTTTTTTGGTAAGTATGATTTTAGTGCAGTAGAGATACTAACCATTCTAATCGTGGCGAGGTTCCTTAGTTGCTTCTAGCAAAGCTGAGTCTTGCTAGGAGCGAGGGCATCGAAAGTAACCCTGCCCATAGGCGGGACACCCTCTTTCTGCTGAGGACCTCCTCCACGCCATTAAACCACTAATCGTTAAGCTTCTCTATTAATATTTTTTTTGGTGCGTATTTCTTAGGGTAATTATGTTACCCTAAGAAACCAGAATTAACAACCATGGGTAAAACATCCGCTTGAAATATGTAGGACCCGCCAGTTTTGGGTCCGAGGACCCCACTTTTCATTTTTTTTCAACCTTTAGATGGTAAATATTAGGCCATCTTTCTCTTTCTCTTTTGTTATTGTGCGGTAATCTAGGTCCCGCATTTCGTCTAACCCCAAAAACCCACGACCACATCCCCTACAAGACTGAGCTGCGGGAATCAAAGCCGCACATGGGGTTAGTGCATGAAATGGGGACAAATTTCTTTAGCGTTAGGGTATACGGTCGTAAGACGGTAAACTTGTAGCGTTATAAACTTGCAGTAATTCATGGCCAACGTATTTATCAACACGTACATGAAGAGCTTCGTGGTATGTTGGAGACATCACATGTAGTAAGGTGATTGAAGAGAACGAAACCAATTGATTTAATGGATTAAGGACACCAGTGCAGACTACTTCAGTAAATAACCTATAAATACAGCTGGTCAATGGGCCTCTTTTCATTCATAAGTGACTAAATTAATAATTTATCGACGGTGGAACCAGCTTTGATGCAGTTGCAATACTATCGTTTCCAGTTGTGTAAACTCTTTCAGTGCAAAATTTTAGCCCGCACATTTTGGAAATTCAGTCTCAACTATAAAAAGAACGTTCACCAACAATATTAAGTCTTTTGAGTGATATTCGTAAAAGCAATTTTTCTTACTACTGACACATTTTGTGCAACAAATCATTGATTTACCATTAATTGCATCTTAATGCAGTGGCAGCTGGTTCTTATTCATACAGATCTTGTCTATTAGGTGAACTTCATATTTAACGTTTTTTAATGGTCTGGAAATTGGAAACATCGATTCAATTGGATTGGATAGCGGACCTATCTTTTTATATAGGTCATCCATTTGATTTTTGCGGATTGAATCGCTGGCTTTAAATTCCATTTTGTATTCGAGCAATGATGAGGCAACCGAAAGGTTCAGGAAGTGAGAAACCATTTTTAGCGTCCATTTTTTGATTTTCATGAAATTCGGTAATAACTACTGAAGTAGTGACGGCCAAATTCAAATGTGTTTTATTTGCTACGGAAATTTCTGTATTTAAACCTTGCTAAATGTAAAAATTATATGGTAACCCACTTTTCCCACAGAGCGCGAAAACCATTATACTTCACGGATACGGCTCGCCCTTCATGTACTGCTTCATATCGATACGCCCTTTAAATGGCATGATTTGCTCTTCCACTGTGATTGTTTTCTCTAAAGGATGTTTCCAACATTTTCTGAAAATGGAGTCTATTAGCTAGCGGTCGGACTAACTTGAATTTATTTTGTTGTGAGGATTTGTTTTCTGCACATACTGCAAGCAAACTCTTAATTCGTAAAATCTTTTGAGACTCATTACGCTTTTGAAGTTTCAAATTCAAAATATTCGTCCCAATACACTGAAACTCTGCATAAATTAAGATTGCTGATTGAAACAAAGTTTACAATTTCGTCAGAGGTGGAATTCTTTATTTAGATAGGTATTTTCAATGTTTACATCCGATCCCGTGTCATTTCCGATAGCTACAACGGTCTCAGTTTCAAATATCAGATCAATTTGTTCGTCGATCGATCTTTATTTTTAGATAATTGCGTTTCATTCAGGCCCACAAATGCATCACATTTTTCGTCTGAAAATTCTGCAGCTCTGAATGGTAGGTGAACGATTCGTTGCATTCGATAATAAATTTATTTTGATTAACTTATTAAATTCTATAATCACAAAAATTAAGTTTACAACCTTACAATTCGCAGCACAAATTAAAAAATTATGTTCTAGTTATTACCTATTTTGACGAGTACCTCACACTTTGAATCACACTACACAACTAATAAATTTTTCTCATTGAAATTCGTAACAGAATTGGGGATTTCCCTTTCTATATATTTGGATTCATCGTATTAACGTATTACATAAAAAAGCGTATTAGCAGCATTATATTTGACTAATAAATCCAACGAAAAGTTGACGACCACAATTGTGGACAAATTCGCTGAAAGGATTAAGCGAATATCGTGCTAGAAACAATCATTTCAGTACAGCCACCTCCTCCAGAACAACAGAAATCGACTTTGGATACGGGAGATATGACGAGGGCGCTGTTACTTCAAATAAAGGAAATGAGAGCAGACCAACATTTTGACCAACAAAACACCCAAAATGACAAAGTCGACGAAATCCAACGTAACCAAGATCCTCAAATTAAAGAATTTAAGGAAGAAATAAAGTCCCTGTGCAGCACAATTGTTGGGGCGCAAGAGAGCAGTTGAATGCACTCAATTTGGTTCTTCCCGGTATAGCAGCAGATATCTTGTAAATCGTATCCGCATCAAGGAGCTATTAGCGGATCATGCCTGAGTTGGAGCTGAGATATTGGTAGTCACACGTCAGAGAAATATGCAAGATTCAACTCCAAAGAAAACAACAACGTAATTGTGAGCAAAGCCTGCAAAACCTGGAGAGAGGAGAACCGAAAACTGCTGTTAAGAACCAACACTAGAGGTAAAACCATGAATGAAGTATTGGCGTTGGCGTTGGTGCTAGAGTAAGAAGTAGCCAAAGCAAGCTTAGCCACTGACACACTAAATTTGCACAAGCTGGCTTTCGAAGATATTAGCCAACAAAGAAGTTTCCTATGACTATGCTTATACTTCCGACAATTTGTGCCAAATTTCACAGATGTTGCACGATGTTTCCATCGCCTCACCGAAAAAAGTCAATCATTTCAGTGGAACGCAGAGCATCAAAAATCATTTGAAGAATTAAAGCAAGTGAATGGATCGAACGAACACAAGCCTACACTTCCAAGACTGAACACCGACGAGGTATGTTGCACAACAAAGTAGATGGATCATTAAGTAGAACCGCAGTTCAGTGTAAACAATGTGTAAGACAGGAAGAAAAGAACTGTTCTCCAGTTATTACACGAATCCAGTTTGAATCGGAACAAGGTTGGGATAAACCATATTTGATAAAAGACCCGGCGGCTGCTGAGTTAATTGGGATAGTAAGGAAATAGCTGGTAGAACTGCTGGGCCACTGTTGAAAGTTATTGGGCGCAGTGGCACTCGCTGAGAATAGATAACGGTATACTAGTAAGATTCTGCGAATCGGTTAACGGCGACAAAAAACATCAAATTGTGCTACCTGCTAATCGAATGGGCTAAGATCAGTCATCGTTTTTTTTGGGTCAATTCCCGCAAGGCCATTGAAGACTGCGGTGCAAAAAGTGTGAAGCATGTGCTGCGCGTAAGGGACTGCAAACTCGGGTGAAAGGAAGAATTCAGCAATTCAATGTTCGAGTGCCATTCGAACGGCCGTTCCCAGAAAGAAAAAATTATAATCGTTACATACTGGTGTGTATTGACTACTTCAGGAAGTGGGTGGAAGCCTATTCGATTGTAAATCAAGAAGCCCGAACAGTATCCGACACAGGACCGAAGAGTATCCGAATACTGCAAGAACTACTCTCGAATCAAAATAGAAATTTCGAGTCGTCCGTATTTCAAGACAGTGCAAAATTCTTAACATAAACAAAACTCTGGAAGAGCATATGCGGTAAGAAGTCAAGGCAGATAATCATATGGGGGTATCGCAGCGCAGTACATGATAAAACAGGAAATCCACCTACAATAATGGCAGAGAGCTCCAGTTTGGCAGAGAGCTCCGGATTCATAATGAAGTAGAAGGGGGGGGGGGGGGTAGCAAAGGAGGATTTGGCTTGGCTTTATCACAAAGAAGGGTAAGGTGAAGCAAATCACCTTAGAAGGAATATCACTTTAACTACAACAAAGTTGAGAGGTTTGGGATAAAAATTGCCTTATATAATCAAAAATCATTATTCCTCATTAAATGTGAGAAAACCAATAAGGTAAACTCTTGTGAAAAATTTAATCGTCATTGAAAAAATTGAAAAAGTTCCTACGGAAGCTGCCACTTCTGCGAACGATGTTCACCACATTTTGCATTAATCTCCCAATTTTTGGATAAAGCTTTTGTATGAAGTTTTATTACGAAGAGTCAATTCGTCCGGTTGGTCGAGACGCTTTATTTTGAAATAAATTTTTTTTTATCATAACTCGTCATTTCCAGTCAAATTTAAAATATGATCTGAACTAATTTTGTTTGAAATTTAATGTACGATCTTTTTATTTAAACTGCGTAAATGAAATGTATAAACGAGAACTTCCTATGGAAGCTACCATTTCCGGTGGTTCGATTTCGGCCAAAACTAATTTTGAGCTGACACAAAGCTGATAATTTTCTTCATCTTGATGCTGCCTGCCATAACCCTGTTCAAAATCTGTGAATAAAAAATTTTTTGGGACTTCATTTTTGTGTCAAGCAATCCACAGGCAATAATTTCTTCAGCGAAAACTTAAAATTCAGCCAACTTTGGAGCGATACTCAGTACTCGAGACACGGCTCTACAAACAAACATTAAAAATTAAATAAAATTATTTATTTGTTTCATTAATTTGACTGAATAAAGGTCAAGGCCTTTAAACGACACATCAGGAATTACATAGCAATTATTGTTTATGATTCATTAAAAAAATTGTAGCTGGACAGCCATTCGTTTATATTACACTTTAATCAATCCCCAATAAAAAAATGTAATACAAATGTCATAAAATTTTTAAGCAACAAATTCTACGTAATATTTCGAGCTCGTGTCGATGTCCATTTAATAGGGTAGAACTCATTCCACCGTTAAATAATTCTTTGAAATTGAAAATTATTTGCGTTTGTCGTTATCAAGCCAATTAAGGTAATTCCAATTTTACGAGTAGAAATTGTGATAAAATCGTGAAATAAACTAGTTATGGTCAATATTTCAGATTAAATAGTATTTTGACACTAAACTATATTTTACGGGTAAAAATACTGTTTGCCTAGTTAAAATTCGATATGTCAACTATTTACACGCCATACAGCAGATGAGCCGTACTTGCTGTATATGCAGAAAACTGTAACTGAGTGGTTCTTGCGGATTTCGTTTTGTCTGGTGACTCCGAACCGAATAAATCACTTTGATGGTATCGCAGAAACATGTTTCGATAATTTAAAAAATGTAAATACAGTTTAGTACTTAAAGTAAACCAAATAATTTCATTAGAAATTTAAATAAAATGTTAAGTGTCTTATTTTCCATGGACAAACTCTAATTGAATCAGACGTTGTAGTGGATGCGACGGACGATCAATTATTGGCACCGCAACATCAATACCTCCTGATTAGGGGCATTTGTAGCGGGCATCTGCTTGTCTGTCTTTGGATTTATAACACACTCAAACATGTCAGTACATGGACATACGTAGTTATCGGTGGGGTAAAATGGCCATCGGGTAAAGGTACCCACTTCCAAAAAGATTGCGGATAGAACATCAAGTGCAAAGTGATGATGAGGTAAAAGTGTCACCTTTAGTTGCGATTAATGATGTTCAAATATTATATAAGACACTCTATATATTATGCTGATATGCCAACCGATTTTAAAGGTCGTCTGACTGAATGGAAACAGAGAGTTAATAAGTCGCCATCAAGTTGTAAAACACAAAACAAAAATAAGGCTACGTACGCACAGACACTAGTTGCAAAAACCACATGCATCTGTGATCAGAGAAGGTGCTAAAACATCTTCAAAGCCAGTCACAGTTCTACCACTAGGTGGCCTATCTTTGCTAACAGTAACGAAGTAAGGTAAAATTTGCGCGAAATAATTCCAGCAGAAAGCAATATTTGAAAATCAGGAGACTCGGAGTTCTTTCTGCAACGTCACCAGCTAATACGCACATACTTATCTACGACGTATACCTATAACAATTACATCGCATAAAACAATATCGCCATCACCCAGATCACCGACACCCACATCGCCAATACCCACACCGCCAATATCGCGATATTTTGACGGAATTTTTACTTCCTAACATGGGAAAGCTAAACCTATAAATGTTACGAGCCAATTATTTATCAGACTAGTTTATTTTTGATAAACGGATTGCACTGATAGTGGAATGAATCGTAATCTGTAGGTCAGTAAGACAACCAATTGGATGCATGTTCACATTATTTTGTGAATCCTCTTACGTGAAGTAAATGAACTCTATACAACTAAGATATATACAATATTACCAGTTCGATGACGCGTTGGCCGTGGTTGTTACTGGTGAGATGTAAGTTGGCTGTAAGTTACTCACTAAACTAATGTATCAAACTAAAGAAGCAATGCAAATTGCGGAAACAACTTCGCTTTTTTGGACCCGATTCAATCAACGTTTTGTTGGATTCGAGGGTGTCCTCATAAATATACAACTTCCGTAACCAATCGAATATCGGAAATTCAAACATACTCAAGTCCAGCATAATGACATCACATTGGATCACCCTACAATCCAGCAGACTGCATATCAAGAGATACGAGTCCAAAGGAACTAAAGATTAACAATTTATGGTGGGCGGGTCCAAATTGGCTACAATTTTCGACCAAACGTTGGCCATAACAAACTACTGGTCAAGGAGAAACTACTTTGGAAACTAAACAATTGGTTACGCTTACAACATCAACAACAGTCGATCCGTTTGTACAGGTTATAAAGAACGATTTTCAAACATGAACAAAATAATTCCACCCCATGAAGAGTTCCAGAATGTAAGGCTGATGAACATAAAATCTTAGTACTTTACTACTACTACGAAAAATAAGAGGAATACTAACTAATTGCAACCAGCTATAATACCCGGCATCCAAAAATAATGTCTTAACATAAATTCACAAAGCTAATAATCAAAGAATATTGGACCACAAACGGCTGAAGCAGTATCCGTGTATTCGATTCAACGCTTTAACAAGACACCAACTATTGGCAAGCTTACCCAAAGAACAAGTTAATCCATCACCTCCATTTACTAACACGGTAGAACACTACGCTGGACCAATCTCACAAAGCACTATGTTTATACCTTGCAACTACAGCAGTACACTTACAGATTGTCAGCGATATGAACAAGCGGCTTTAAAGGCCCTGACATTTAAAATCCAATTTAATTGGAATCCGGGCACTCCTAGAAAAGGATAAAAAACAAGCTCCATAACAAGCAAATCTTCACACCTCCAGTGAATGCTGGCTGACATTAGAATTCAGTGGTTTTCATACCACGTCTGCACCACACTTTGGGGGACTTTGGGAAGCAGCAGTGAAATTTCTAAAATTATAACTAAAACGGTTAATTGGCGACACAACCCTCACATATAAAGAGTTAGCAACGGTTACATCGCAGATAAAAGCATGCCTCAGTTAAAAGCCACACATCGGCACATTTTTTAGTTGCTGATTCACTAATTACTTTCCCAAAACATGCTGAATGAAAACATTCCCGTTAATCATCGATGGAGATTACTACAAAAACTGGATCAAGATATTTGGAAACACTGGTCAAATAACTATAACTTACCGAACTACAACGAAGAACTAAATGGACCAGCAAAAAACCAATGGTTAAAGCTGACAACATTGTCTTAATAAAAGAAAATAACTTACCGCAAACAAACTGGGATTTGGGAAGGATCTATACATCCTGGCAGCGATGGTTTTACTATGGCATTTACAGAAAAAGGGGACAATGGTTTCAAATTCAAAAGACCCATTACCAAAGTAAGTGGCCTATCTGTTGACACCGAGAAGTCGCAAAATAAGTCATCATCACTTTTAGTCATCAACCTGAACTGTATCTAGTAAACTTAGCACATCTCCGATTCACCAACCAGCAGTGAAAAATGGTAGTTTACTTCAACCTCACATCCTACTATTCCGATTTAATGTCATACAGGAGTCTGGCAAACAACATGAATCAACTTGGCATGGAAACAGCTGAAGAGAATCATCACATAGCTCTACAATGTTCAGGCATATTCTAACTAAAATCGAGGACACGAACGAAATACTTCACTACAGAGAAAGAAGAAGAAAACGTCGGATTCTAAATATCGTGGGCAATTTGGCAAGTGACCTATTTGGAGTTCTAGATGATCGGGATGCGAAGCACTATGAAGAGAAAATACGAAAAGTTAAACTAAATCAACAACACATTCAAATGATAGCCAAGAATCAAATATCTATTGCTGACGCAACTCTAAGCATCTTGAAACGAACTGATGAAGACAACAGACGTCATTGGCAATCTATTACCATCCATATCAGGATTCGATGCTCATAGTGTTATCAATTGCACGCTGCTCTAGCAACGAAACGGCTTATGACGGCGCACACATTTTTGGCAAACGTCAGTCTGTTATGTTGTTTACAAGCCTACAACCTAAAAATGGTTGTCCAGCCATAATTAATGGGCTACGACATTTACATGTGGACAAAACGTTTGTCTATCGGACCATTACACGTTACAATGATTCTTCTAGCATTAAAAAACGCCTTGGAGGTGGACATCCAAAAACAGCAACTATGCCAGAAATAGTTCGAAAGGTGAAGACGAGAATTCAACGTAATCCACGGCTGTGCCATCGTAGTTCAATTGGTGAGAAATTTTAATGTGTCTGCTCGTAGCATGGGGCGCCCCCCAAAAAATCTTTAAGGTTCAGCAATATGTGGTAACTGACAGAACAGGGCTTAAGGATAAATCAACAAAGCTATACTGTGAAAATAGTAGTAGAAACCATTAGACGTTTCACCAAGATTCGGCACCATCCCAAAAATTTCCCAGCTTCATTTATTCACAACAATGGCCACCATATTCCCCTGAATTAAACCAAGTATAGAGTGCAAAGTATTAACTAAAAAATAAGAGCCAGTCCATGCATTAAAGATTGCTCTTCGCCGAGAATGGGACAAAATACCATCGGACCACATTCGTGCAGCGTGTGAAGCCTTCTCGGACAGAATCGATGCTATTATCCGCGCATCATTTTTAATTGGTAACACTTCCAGTGCCGACTCCTGTATTAATATGAAAAACTTAATTTTCCCCAAGTCTCTGCACACTAGAAATATTAACTGCCGGTTAACAAAAATTGATAATAATTCTGGATTGGCCAATGCATTTATCATCTGGGATGGCTTATCAGCTTATCTGACGAATGCTGGCTCTATAGCTACTTATGAAAAACCACTTTTAATATTCATGTGTTCAGAAGGAATTAGAGATAATATTCTGTTCTGATATCTTAGAAAAATAACTAAAATTACGTTTAATGAATAAAATTACCATAATGCCCCATTAAAAGCTCTCATAAGCATATACAGCCATACATAATAATATAGCAAAACGATTCAAAGCTTTATTTTACTGTTTATTATTCAAACGATCTTGTCTTGTGCTTTTTCATGTATAAATAATATTTTTGGAAAACCATAACATAAAAAATAAACTTATGTAATTTATCATATTTTGTATCAAATAAATCTTTAGTCCCATGGCAGCAAAGCAAAACAAACCAATAACTAACTGAAAAAATCCAAAAACGCACAGTAACATAAAAAAGCTCTCTTATTTTCATTAAGTACAGCAAACACGAAATAATAAGTTTCAGCAAGAGTAAAAAAATCGAAACTTTCATATCTCAAAGAGAATTGTTGTTGTTGATGGTGTTATGTGTTTGTTTTGGATAAATTTGAATTTTTTGGGTTTTGTTGCAGCATAAACAGGGTGGCAATGAACTTCTTTGTATGCGCATACATCCCACATACACTTTCTGTAACATTCCCTGTAGAATTTCGTAAATTTACAGTTGATCATTTTTCATGATGGAAGGCCCTGTTTTCTACTCATCCTCGTACTGCCCGTCTCTCCTCGAATTTGATTAAAAATTTTAATCACGTTTATGGTCGTTTTTAGAAATAAAATTTTTTTTTGTTATTTTGCATTACGAGTTGTACATAGAGTTTTAACAAGTATGAAAAAGTCTTACAATAAATAAGGCAAAGTGAAATAAAGATGTATAAAAAAAAAAAAAAAAAAATAAAAATGTGGAAGAAAAATTAGGGAAATCTTTTGCATAATTTTTGGAAGAAAAGGACATGAGTGGAAAATTATTATCATTTCATGCTTTTAATTTTTCTGTTTTATGTCTTTAAGTGTGGATGTATGTGTGTGCTCGATCTAAATTATATGCTAACGTTGAAGTTTTCTTGTCCTTTATTGTACGTTTCGTATGGTGTGAGGAAAATACGAGAAAACTTTATATACCATAAAGATGAAATATGAAGTGGAAATTTTCCACTTTGTTTTCCAGTATGAAATATAATTTTGACAAGATCTTGTAATATTTTTCCAAATGTTATATAATTATTTATGCACAAAGTGAAATGTCAAACGAACTATTTAGCTTTGTGAAGTTAGAACTAAAAAGTTCCCGAGAAATTATTATACTTAATGTGTCAGTATACTAACCTATATATTGTGGATTCATAAATTTTAAAAGCGTTAGTCGATTTCAGGATCAAAATGCTTCCGTTTCGAATTTAAGAAGCTTGAAAACTTGACCTGAAGATAGCACGGATGATGAGATGAACAGTGCAAGTAATATATATATATATATATATATATATATATATATATATATATATATATATATATATATATATATATATATATATATATATATATATATATATAAAGGGTAGTTAAATTTTGGGCCAATGTTGATTTTGAATAAAACACAAATTATTTAGGAAATTATTGTCAATTCTTTTAATTATGATAATATGGTATGGTTCACTTATGTATGGAACAAAATATCGGTCAAATGCCCGCCGCGACCTCGGCGGAACACCTCCACCCGATGATCCAAATTTTCGATGACGCTTAGGCATAATTGAGGTTCTATGCCGTTAATGTGCCGAATTATCTCATCCTTTAGCTCTTGAATTACCTCTTATCGAGGTACACCTTTTTTTCAAATAACCCCAAAGGGAGAAGTCCAACGGTGTCAAATCACATGATCTTGGCGGCCAATTGACATCGCCACCACGTGAGATAACACGGCCATTGAATTTGTCGCGCAAAAAAACCATTGTTTCGTTAGCTGTGTGGTAAGTGGCACCGTCCTGTTTAAACCACACATCGTCCACATCCATATCTTCTAATTTGGGCCATAAAAAGTTCGTTATCATCTCACGATAGCGAACGCCATTCACAGAAACTTCCTGACCGGCCTCATTTTGGAAAAATAGGGCCCGATGATGCCGCCAGCCCATAAACCGCACCAAACAGTCACTCTTTGTGGGTGCATTGGTTTTTCGACACTCACTCTTGGATTATGATTCGCCCAAATGCGGCAATTCTGCTTATTGACGAATCCACTCGTCAATAAGCAGAATTTCCGACGAAATTGTGCCAATCGACGAAAATGTGCCTAATCACTGAAGATGATTTTCTTCGAAAATTGATCATCCACTGTTGCCATTTCTTGCCACCATTCTGACCAGTGTATCTTTCCATGGTTCAAATTGAGTTAGTCTGAAATTGAGAAATGTCAAATTAAATGCAGAAAAAGACTTGACTTTTAGATGTGGTTTACATTTAACGTCGGCCCTTAAAATTAACCCACCCTTTATAATAGTGAAATATTTCCAAAATTGTTACCTCCAAAAGAGGTCAATTTGCATATCGTAGGAGTTTTCCGCGCAATTTTCCGAATCCCAGAAATACCGCTACCAAATACTAAGCGCACTTTTGAGTTGTTGTTCTATAGACCAAAACTAACAGATAAACACCATTCCATAACAAATTCTTGGGGTCCCGAGTGTTTGAGGATATCAAATTTGTAAAGAGGTCAATTTGCATATCGTAGAGTTTTTCCGAGCAATTTTCCCAATTCCAGAAACACCGCTACCAAATACTAAGCGCACTTTTTAGTTATCTGGATCAAAACTAACAGAGAAAGACTGTTCCATTGAAAAATCTTGGGGTCCCGGGTGTTTTATGAAATAAAATTTGTAAAGAGGTCAATTTGCATATCATAGAGTTTATCCGCGCATTTTTCCGAATTCAAGAAACACCGCAACCAAATACTAAGCGCACTTTTGAGTTGCTCTAGATCAAAACTAACAGATAAATACTATTCCATTGAAAAATCTAGGGGCCCCGGGTGTTTTAGGAAATCAAATTTGTAAAGAGATCAATTTGCATATCGTACAGTTTTTCCGAGCAATTTTCCCAACTCCAGAAACACCGCTACCAAATACTTAGCGCACTTTTGAGTTGTTATGAATCAAAACTAACAGGCCCCGAGTGTTTTGAGAAATAAAATTTTTAAAGAGGTCAATTTGCATATCGTAGGGATTTTCCGAGCAATTTTCCCAATTCCAGAAACACAGATGGTCTTTATCTGTTAGTTTTGATCCAGAACAACTCAAAAGGGCGCTTAGTATTAGGTATCGGTGTTTCTGTAATTGGAAAAATTGCTCAGAAAAACCCTACGATATGGAAATTGACCTTCTCTTTACAAATTTTATTTCCTAAAACACCCGGGGCCCCTAGATTTGTCAATGGAATGGTGTCTGGCTGTTAGCGGTGTTTCTGGAATTGGGAAAAATGCTCGGAAAAACCCTACGATATGCAAATTCACCTCTTTACAAGTACTTAGTCACCGTACTTATTTGCATTTTTTCATATAATTTATAATTTACTCGTTTATACGAAGTTTTTCGCATACATTGAAACAAAAATGGCGGATTTTAAATTTTAGGAAAGTTTAGGAAATACTTCACTATCATAAGCAAACACGTGAAGTGTTTCCTAAATAATCCTAATTCCGTTTTTAGGATAGTTTAGAAAATAGTCCCCACGAACTATACATATATGCTAACTCAATAGCTAATACACTGAACGTTTAAAGTTACAATTTTTTTTTCAAACAACTTTAACTTCTCCAACAAATTCCCTATTTCACTATTTTCCTATTTGCATCGCTATTTCATTTTAACTTCACACGGTTCACTTTTTCCTTCTTTTTCGACTGGTACTGTTCACTGCAAAATTACAATTGCGTCTGTGTTTCAAATTGCTCGCGCTTATATACTTGTGCATCGCTGTTTGAGGATATATAAATCTGTCGGTGTATAAGTACTCACTATCGCCACCATTTACAGTTACTTTCATTAATTCCAAATGGAATGTCGCCAGAGATGGGCGTTCATGCGTCGCTCACTAATTTTTACATGATCGCGCAGACAATTCGTCGATAACGTCTACTAATCGTAGGCAACGTCAACTGCTTGTAAACAGCATTGATATATTCTTGAAGTTCACGCCATTTGAGATTGAACGATCTACATATTTTGAACTGCTGTTTTCGAACATTTTAGTTAAGTGCGTGCCCAAATTGGGTCTAATATTTAAGTCGTAACTGCGTAATAAAATGTTAAATACCCACCAACGATAATAACTACTTCGGCATAGATAAAGCTCGATAATTACGATGTAATAATTTACGTGTATTATGTTTTACGCCATCTATTAATAACTGGTACGAACTAACATTAAATTGTTTTGGTTAAAAATATTGGTATTAAACAATTAGAGATTTCGAATATAAATATCAGACTAAATATAAACTTTTTCTATAGATAGCTATAACATAAAAAATTATTTTTCGTTTGAAAACTTGCCATTTCTATAAACATGGTAAAAATTTCGAACCTTGTATATTCTGCTGACATCTAGTGACATTTGACAAAACTAGAAAAAATAATAAATTGAATTGAACCGCAGATATTGCAATATATTTCGCTATACATATACACTATAAATAAGTATTGGTTAGTTATTTCCCTAAATGTTGCTCTTAAGTAAACATACAAAATATTAGAGTACAATTAGGAGAATAAAAATAACATTGAGTAACCCAATCGAAACATTCATTTGAAAGTGTGTAAATGTAAAAAAAATGTGTTTAAAACAATTGTAAGATAATGCATGACATAGAATAAAGTATAAAAATGCCAAATGGTCGGTATCTTTTTCGTTCATATGAATAACAAGCAATAACTGCAACAGATGTTGCACAAAAATCAAAAATTTTGTTCTACAGAATTAAAAGGTCGTAGGTAGGTTTCAGTGGTTGATTACTGCACACTTAGGCCAATTTTAGGCCCATTGTGATACCACTCATTCACTCCACATCATTAACCCACCTACTTCACCTACTCACACAACTACAGTATACCACCTGCACATTGCAAGCTCCATGTCAACCTATACATTGACATGGAAGGTAGGTCGGCGCGTGACACGGAATTCTGCACTCCATCAGAGGGTCTTAGTTGTATTTGTTAGCATCACCGATCGTAATCGATGATGAAAATTCGATTTGCATCTAGCCTCTGATGGGATTCGAACCCAGCACCTCCCGGTCCAAGTGCCGAAGCTTTAACCACTGCACCACTTGTCCGGTTAAAAAAAAAAGTCCTAGATATAGAAATAATTTCTTATGATGGCCTTGGCATGTAATTTAATACCAAAATGTCAAATCAGTGGCCTCTGGGTTCGGTGAGATAAATAAAAAGCAATAGCTGCAACAATTGTTGCACCAAATTTCAATAAACAAACTTAGTTCTACAGAAGTCAAAGTTCCCATATATAGACATGGTTTTTTATGATGGCCTTGGCATGTACTTTAATACAAAAATGCCAAATAATTGGCCCCGGTCTAGTGAGTAAGGAGGGTGGTCAAGCAGTGCAAACCGTAATTCGTGTTTTTTCGCCATGGCAACCGCTGTGATATGAGATGGCATTGACTTGGTGGAGCAACATTTATATTTTCTGTAATGGTTTTCCTTTTTTGAAGATAATCGATTAAGATAACTCCGTGACTGTCCCAGAAAACAGTTGTCATCACTTTCCCAGTCCAAGGAACTCGACGATTGTCTAACATTATTTGGTGAACTTGAACGATGTTATCGTCAATGGTTACAGTTTTTGGACGTCCCTAACGTTCATTGTCATTAAGCTTCTACGGTCACGTTTAAATTCAACTGTCCAAAACTTAACCGTGGTAAATTATGGTGCAGAATCCCCGTACACAGTTTTCAACTCGTCTTTCATTTGCGTAAGCGTAATGCCTTCAAAATAAATATGTAATGGCAGCTCGAAATTACGATTTTTTCCATTTTCGCAATAACAACTGCAGGTCAAACATATCTGATAAGTCAGTGAATACCTTAGAACGCATGCACACACAAATTCAATCACTTTTGTTGACGAGTGCTTCCATCTTCATGTTGAGGTCGGAAACCTTTCAGACAACCTTCGTACGTGTTAGTGCTAGCCTAACTGTAATCTCCTAACCAGAATAGACAATTTGTTGCTAGTTTTTGTATATCAACGGCTATTTAAACGCCTTCCCAGAGATTTGGACTCAGGTCCCAAGATAGCACCAGGACTGGGTTATTAAATTCTCAGGACAGCAAATTTGATACGAGGTTTGGACTCAGATGCCGATATCATCTGGAATAGATTGTTAAATTTCCCATCCAACCAGCTCAAATATAACTTTCTAACCAGTCCTCAATTTAGGGTTTTATTAAGTTTTAGAACTAAAATTCCAATCGGAATAACGAGAACCCGCTAGCTCGATTACATAACCCAATTTACATCGGATAAACAAGCTCGACGTAAGCTCGATCTCGTACCCGATTTTAGAGAAATGTGTCAAAAAATTGTCCTGCCAAGTATTTTCAGCCTAACATGAATGGCTACTGGTTCAAAAGATACATCTCTTGCCAGAAGCTAAAATTTAACCTACATACACATATACATTTGGCTTTAGTATTACCGTCACCTCAGTCAAACGAAAATTTTTCCATTCTCACGATAATTGAAAGATTTACACGCTAGCCAAAAGCATTTCTCTGGTAATTGATCTATGTTGACGTTGGATTACTGGTAAACCAGCTAGTTCAGTTCAGTCTTAATCAACGGATAAGCCTCAAACAGCAATATCTTGGGAGGACTAAAAAAACTAAATAATACAAAAAAAATTACCTGGCACATCCAACAAACATTATAAAAAGTCACCTGCCTAGCCTCTAAATAGGGAACGTTCTACTGCTTTTTCCAAGGAGAGGGACTCGCTTATGCAAAGGAAGTGTAAAAATAAATGTCAACGCAAGAAAAGCCAACTCAAAAAACGATTGCCTCATTTCTAATTAATCTCAGCCATAATAATGACTCCGTATTCTTTGATGAGTACCTGTTGAATACCTGTTGAAAATTAGTCCAAAATTAGCGATTTCATATGACTAACAAGCAACAAATGCAACACTTATTGCACGAAACTGCAATGAAAAATTTTGTTTTACAGAATTAAAAAGTCCTGTATATAGACATGGCTTTTTATGATGCCTTGGCATGTACTTTAATACAAAACTGTCAAATGATCTGCCCCTGGGTTCGGTCATATGAATAACAAGCAATAACTACAACAGTTGTTGCACGATATTTCAATGAAAAATTTTGATCTACAGTAGTCAAAAGTACCATATATGGATATGGGTAGGTAAAGTTGGTTAAAAGCAAATACCCAATTTCTCTCCAGTATCTACCACTCCAAATTTCATTGCTCCCTGTTTTATCTCATCACTTGCACTTGAGATGGATTTTAAGGGCTGGAGACATCTAATTGGCTTCCTTTGCTTTTCATTTAGACAGTTCTTCCCTCGATTTTAATTGAAAATTGCGCCAAGACGTCGTCGTAAGAAAAAGCCGATTGTAATAGGAACGCCCGATATTTCTGACCTTCGTTTAGTTCCGGTGTCCCCGTCTTCTTAACCTAACGTTTAAAAATTTCCGTTTCATTTCTGATTTAGATTGTGATAAACGTGAACAAGATATCTTCTCGTGTTGGTGCGTTTGCACTCCAGCATGCTTACGATAATTCTCCTGTAGATGTGTTAAGGAGACTTATAGTATAGATGCATTATTCAGTGCTGTTAAATTTGATCAGCCGATAACTTCAATTGAGATCCAACTAAAAAGTAGTGAAAGCTTCAATCGGGAGGATATTAGAAGTTAATGATCACGTTCCCAGTATCGATATGTATAATACGGACAACCCGACCACTACCTCAAGGATTGCAGGAAGTCAAATACACAGCACCGATTAGCAATGTTGCAGAAGAGTAGGAATGGATTATCTGCAAAACCGTTTGTGGGTTAGTGTAGGTAATATGTGATAGAATCTGAAGAACTCCACAGTTATGAGACCAATGAAGCTCGAAACAGAAAATTGTTGACTTGAAATTACATTTCAAAGTGCAACTGTTAAATTTCGTTAGCCGCACTAGTACTCTCTGACCGGTTGCAAGTCGGGAATCGGTTAGTTGGAAACTACGATTGTTGTTGCAACAACAAACTGTAAATTTTGCTTTCATCCAATCGGATACGAAAAGTTCTACAACAAATATGATGGGAGATTCCGAGCTCATTTAGGAAACAATAAAATATGAAATAACGTAAGAAACCGGTTGAGGTTGGATTAAAGAGAAAGTATTGCTGCATGTAAGGAATCGGAATCTCGTCAGAGCGCCATTTGAATGAATAGCTTTTGTATCACCGACCCATTTCAAGAATCGCTTAACTGCAGTTAACTCATACTGGTGTGTACTGACTGCTTCAACAAGTATAGTAGTTGCCTGCTAGGCAAAATAACTGAGAGTGATATTTGCCTAAATTCATGTTGGGGTAAAGCAGCAAAGTGCATGCTATGACAGGAACAGCATTAGTCTTGTTTGGCAGAGACCGTCGTTTGCCATGTGACATTAGATTTGAGTTACCAGAAATTGAACTGTCATACTGCATGAATTTGTGGTCGCATTAAACCAGAAAATGAAGAAATGAATAAAACTCATAGTTCAATAAGTAAGCAAACATTGATAAATTGATCCGTTACGTCCCAAAAGAAGTCGGTGATTTTCGTCGAGACGTATCATCCATTATCATCCAAATCGGCGCACATCAGAATCCAGGTAGAGATTGAATTGTTAATGAGCAATTTACAGCGTTAGCCATCAGGAGTAATACTGTTGTTAACAAAGGCGTTAATCATCACGACAGGATTGAACTTCTCCAGTTTATGAGAGTTAATGGCTTTTATAAATAAGCGCGGGGGACAGTTTAGCAAATTTGTTTCAAAATTAACAGTGAAAAGTTTAAGTCAGATAGTGATTAAAGTAAATTGTAAAACTGGGCGAAATTACAACACAATATCAATTTGTTGTAAAGGCGTAAATTTTAATCAATGATCTCATTAAGAAATTTTATTAAACATCAAAAATTCAAATTACAATTACAAATTACAATTAAATTCAACATCAAATTAAACACAAAATTTATTGGTTATCTAATAGTCAATACAATATTTAAGCTGTTGCATATGTGATTTTAAGGACGTCCACCACATGCAGTTCGATATTTTCCACTTTGGACCTGCTGTGCTTTTAAGCTTTAGTTCTTGAAACCAGTTTTATCAATTAATGTAACTATTAATTAATTAACATAAAAATTACACACTCGAGAGATCAAGCTAGTTCGTAGCTAATTTGAATTTTCATCCATTATTGTTTCATTGCAGGTGCACCTCTCTTTCCATGTAAAAATTTGATTTTTATGCGGGCGACAAAAAGTTCAATCAAAAATGTTGCACACGATAATGTCCAACCGTACATAAAAATCGCTATAAAAATTGAGTAGAATTGGGTCTCATTCACAAGGTCACTCTGTTCTTTTAATTCAACCTCATTTTGTTGAGTTAAGTTTGCCTTAAATTCTTCGTGCCTTGCGATTATTTCCCAGTACATTTCCAATCCAGCTTCAAATACGCGATATGATATTAAATTTAAATGGTTATATAGCGGCTTACAATGTGCTACACCGTACGACAAATAATTAACGTTAACAGTTTCCTCCATTTTATGGAATCGTTCCAAACGGCCATTAAAATTATATTTGGAGTTTACAATTTGATCAGCCACTCGTTCGGGTACAATAACTGAATAATTCGTAAAATAATTTTTTTCAATATAGTTTACTATGTCTACCTTGCGTAAATATTTAAACTGCGTAACTAATTTAGGATGGCGCACTAGGTTAAACCGCATATAGTCATCTTTAAAATAAATAGTTAAATTGGATGCGACCATTTGTTCGAGCGTATCGATATTCGGTTTATAATCGAGCGATATCAATTCCGAAATCATAAACGTTTGATAATAGTTGAAATACATAAAATTTAGCATGATCAATGCAACGAGAAATACTTTTTCGATTCGATGGTTATGTGGAGTGGTCACTGCAACCATTATTATCGACTTAAACAGATTGAATAACAAATCAGTTAGCGACGTTTTTAACTTCATTTTTATTTGGAACGCGTACCAGCAGCCAATGATGAAAAAATTAACCAACAGAAATGCACATATCGATATTATATCAAAAGATGATAAAAACCGATAAGGCTTTTCAATTCGTGGTGCCAATATAACGATATGTGATCTTTGGAACGGATACGTGTACCGCATGGTGAAACCAAATTGAAACATTTCCATTTTATTCATTGACAAATCGGTTAAATTATCGTAAAATGGCTTATGCTTGTAAACCAGATCATCGAGCGTGGAATACGATCGATACGTGGTGTAATATCGTAAATTTAATTTATTTCGTACTATTTCAAAAAACCACCGGTTTACACCTCGCATAATACCGTTGACTTCTTCGCTTTCTAACGGATTCCGTGCATTATACGAAGTTCTGATATAATTTTGCTCAAAATTTTGATTTGAATTCGAAAATATTTCACCAATGGTTGAACAGTTTGACAAATTTTCCACCACATTTGTATTCGTCACATACATATTAATAGCGCGGTGGCTAAAGAAGCTCACAAAACGAATCTCAGTGCGAGTTGCAGTCTTAAAAATCATTCCGAATGAATAAAACTTATCTAATTCGGTTAAACTTCGTAGAAAATTGTCTGGATCAAATTTAACTTCGTTTAAAACACCAAATAAATAATTTGGATTTGCTGAATCTGTGTGGGCCAATTTGTGATATTCGACGATGTCCTCAAAATTGTTTATGAATATTATGTTGTATTTAAGAGTTTTGAATTGGTTTGTGTCGAATCCATCGATGGATGCAACATTTGTGACTGAAATAATCGTTTTTTTGTTCAAATCGCGTAGCAAATGATTTGCTTCACTAAAATCCGAATCACTATTTATGGTTAACACAGTAATTTCAATACTACCAACAACATCACTGTTTTTACAATTGTACCAGTTTTAGTGTTACAGGATTAATTGTCTCGTTAACGAGAAATTTATCAAATTCAAGCGATTCACTAGGCCGAATAGAATAAATTAGAATTAGCAGCAATAAAATATGTGCACGCACTTCCATTCTGATGGCTTTTTCACTACGGTCTGGTGTTGGTAATATAATAATTCATGAATATATTGCAATATTGGTCTTAGTTGATCAACTCCGCCCACTATTAAAATAATTATTTCTAATCAATTTTGTACTAAATGCATTATTTTCGATTCGATTACAGAGCACAAGATAAGAAACGATCAATAATTACGTATATCGGGTATTTAAAATCTCGAACGATTTTTTTTATGTAATGTATGAGTAATTTTGTTAATTTTTGCCCTCGTTACAGGTAACTACCTTATAGCTATATAACCCGCAAATGTGTGCACTGTACGTATAGTCATCAAAACAGAAACAAATTTATGTAAATTTCGTCGATGTTTCGTAAAGGGTTTTCCAATAAGAGGTTTCATTTTGATATTAAAAAACGAGTATTTGTTAAGAGAAATCAATGAATGTTTATTTCATTGTACAGAGGAAGGTATGCCATTAACATTTAAAAACAATATCAGCCAACGGCCGCCACGGCTATACTTGCAGCACCATATCCTTGTCATGCAATTTTCCACGACCAATTGGCACATTTGCGGTTGTATGTCCTCGATAACTTCACGAATTCCATCTTTAAGGTCTTGAATCGATTGTGGAGCATTGGCATAGACCTTATGTTGCACGTGGCCTTAAAGAAAAAAGTCTAAAGGTGTTAAATCGCAAGACCTCGGTGGCCAATTGTGATCACCTCTTCGAGAAATAACACGGTCAGGAAACTTTTCTTGCAAAATTGAAGATTGCTTCGTTGCTCGTGTGGCACGTAGCGCCGTCTTGCTAAAAATAAACGTGGTCCATATCAAAGTTAGTGAAAGTTAGTGAGTTAAGTGAAATATAAAAATGATTTCAAATTCAAATATATATTTTCCCTTGAAATTTACTAAAGACAAAATATTAGCAACATAACATGTTTCTAGTTTCGTATTACAACTAACGTTTCTTATTACGTTTAACATGCTGATTACGTTCGTAATATGCGTTGATACTGTTGTTAACTCCTCCCTCCTTTAAGATCCACGTCCCGTGGGTCATAGGTTTAGTCTGACAGGTTGTAATTGAATCCCCGGTTAACTGCTGGGGATTCCGTCTGGTTGGATTTGCAAAATCCGTCTCCGGCGTTTGGCCCTCACTTTGTTGATAAACATCGCAAGGATTAAACCGCAAATGACAAAGATAATACCAGAATCGATTATCGCTGCTTCCTCGTTCTCATCAAATATTTCTTGTAGCTGTGCAATGCTTTCCAGATATAGACTGTGCAGATATCCCGGATCAATTCTGATGCCGTTCTCTGTAATGTTTGTCCGTAATACCGATGGCAGGATTTGGAATGTATTGCACCAGAAAAATATCGTGTTTCCGTCCAACCTTTCGATGATTTGATTTTTGCAATGATCTTCCTTTAGCCCGTTGTGCCGCGGATTAGTTTGCATTTCTGAACAATTCCAAATATCTGATTCTGGTTGAGTAGAATTTCGTTGACTTCCAAGAGTGTTTGCTTGTTTTTGTCTATCGTTGATCTTATGATGATATGGTTGTAGTCTTCTTCGCTTCTTTTGGGATATTGATATAATGTCCAGAATTTTGGAGTTTTTGATCATCATCATCGGTTCTGCATACTCAATTGCTTCAATTTCGTTGGAATATGGAAGTGTTTCTACTTCCGTTACTAGACGATTAATTTCCATTTTGTCCAATAAATTAGTGTTGATGATTTTTGCCTTTGCCAATTGTGCTGCTCTCCCTATTTCTTTTATTTCCTCTTTGACAATGAGGAGTCGATTGAATAAAATTTGATGTAGCTTCTCATTCACTGAGCATTTTGACTGCAGTGTTCATTAAGGCTGTGTTGATCTTGTATTGTTGATTATTATTGTTGATCATTTGGTTTTGGCTTTTGACAACCTGATCCCAATCTGTGGCGTCTGGTGATCCCGCGATCCATTTCCATGCGCTCCCGATCCAGTTGATTGATCGTTTGGTTCTGGTGTTTTGTCCTTTAAGTTCCGAAATTAATTGCCTTATTTGGTTTAATTGATGATACAATTGAGGTCGAAGTTTGTCGTCTTGGTGAGTTCTATTGGCCGTTGTTGTGATGCGATCAATTAGGTCTTCGTAGCTTCCAGATTGATGACATGAATCAGCTTGATACTTCCACCGATGATTTTTCCATTTCCTTGTTTCAATGTTACTAATGGACTCTTGTATTCGTAGATACTCGTTGACATTGATTGATTTTCCTTTCGAAACCTTGGTTTATCTTTTGATTTAATTTGCTTAATAGCGGTGTAGATTGTATCACCGAATTCGAATGCTTTAGATTCGCTTCTATATGAGTTTTCCCTTGTTATTTTTGTTTCTTGTGATTTTTTTAGTCTTTCTAACAGATCCTCGTTGATTTTGTTTTTGAAGTCTGCAAGATTTTGGTAGTTAATTCGTTGTATTCTTTGTATTCGTCCCGTAAGCATCTCACGATTTCAATCACTGTTGAATGGACTCTGTCGATAGTACCATTTACCTCACTTCGTTGTGAAGGTGTTAAATAGACTTCGACTCCCAAGGCTTTCAGGTAGTCTATGATGATTGGACCTACTAGGCTTCACTCATTGTCCATTACGATTAGTCTTGGTACCGTGAAGTAATGTAACGAATTTCGAGAACATGTCAACGCACGATAGAAATTTTTCGTTTTTAATTTCCATGATATCCACGTGAAGTATTTCCGCTGGGTAGTTTGGAATCGGCGTTTTCTGAAGTTGGACTTGACTTGGGTGTCTGTCGTACTTGTTGATATTACAATTAATACAACTTTGTGTGTACTTCTTGATCAAACTTGGCATGTGAATAAAGTAGTAACGTTCCAAAATTGTTTCTTATTCTCGAGATGGTTTCGATGTGCTCGTCTGTGTTCCTCTTTTATGATTGCGAATTTGTTCTCTTCGTTACCAATGTCGTCAACTATCCTTTGAATGATCCGTAATTTGCATGTGGAAAAGCATTCTTTATAAACCTCTTGTAGGACTTGGATGTATTCCTCGGGAATTTTTATTCCGTTAATTATGGTTGGATTTAACCTTTCCCGTCGTATTTTGAATATGCTCCCTTTATTTATATCTGGTAGACTGATGTGGTGTCTGCTATAACCTGGGTGGGGTTCTTCGTATGCGTAGATGTTTTTGCCTTTCTTAATTATGAGCTGGTTCTTGAATGCATTAATTGGTGCATCGCAGAATTGGATTAATTTTGTGGTATCCTCCTCCGCGCTATGCACTGTTCCGGTTGATAATGTATTACCTTCCAAATCTAACTTTGATAAGGCATCAGCGACCTTATTAGTGCAACCAGGTTTATTTATAAGCTCGTAATACTCTTCTAGCCGAGCTTTCCACCTCTTCAGTTTAACATTATTATTTCTGTTGCCCAATGTGAATGTTAACGGTTGGTGATCCGTTAGAATTTTGATTTTTTTTTGCCCCATATAAATAATTTTGAAGGTTATCCAATGTCCAGATGATGGCCAGCATTTCCTTTTCATTGGCCGCATAATTTTCTTCAGTTGTATTTAATGATCTGGAAATATAGGTTATCTTTCTATCTTTGCCGATTTCACCCTGTGATAACACCGCGCCAATTGCAAAGGACGAAGCATCGGTGGTTAGAATAAGCGGTTTCTTGAAGTCCGGAAAAATAGATATTTCTGATGATGTCAGTAGCTCTTTAATGTGCCGAAATGCTTCGATTTCCTTCTCGTTCATGTTTATTTTGATCTTCTGGGACTGGTTTGTGCGTTTTCCTCTCTAGTTAGGTTAGTTAGTGGTTTCGCTATTTTCGCGAAGTCACGAATAAAACGTCTATAATAAGATGCTAACCCGAGGAACGATTTTAAATCCTTCAAATTGTCGGGTTTCTTGATGTTCTGAATAGCAATGATTTTTTTGGGGTCCGGCTTGATACCCTTGGTCGTAATAAGACATCAGAGAAATTCCGAGAAACTCAGTATATTATTTTAGCAGTTGAAGCCCCGTGACCATCCGCTTCGCATTTGGGGATCGGAAAATCTACAAGGATATGTGCGGAAGCCAATGCATCCATTGCGTATTACTGTTTGGTGCGGCTTGTGATGTGGCGGCATAATTGGGTCGTATTTCTTCGAAGATGAGGCCGGCGCGACCGTTACGGTCAATGGAATCAACTACATGTTAACATCTTTTTGTGGCCGTATCTTGAAGATATTGGTTTGGACGACCTTTGGTTCTAGCAAAATGATGCGCCCATGCCACACATCGGGCGTTAAAATTGCGCAACTGCGTCAAAAATTCGATGGCCGCATTATCAATCGAAATAGTGCCGTGAATTGGCCGGCAAGGAGCTGTGATTTGACGCCTTTGGATTTTATTTGTGGGGTGCCTTGAAAGACAAGTGTTATACGGACAATCCACAAACGATTGAGCATTTGAAAGCCAATACTGAAGCAATCATTACCGGAATAGATCCGCAGACAATCCAAAATGTGCTCAAAATTTGGACCAACCGAATGGAGTACGCCAAGGCCAGCCGCGGCTCCTATTGGAATGAAATCATTTTCCATTGTACTTTCAAACAAAAAAATTAATTTGGAAATATATGAAGCCGTTTTTGTTTTATTAAATTTTTAAATCTGAACTTTTTATTGGGACACCCTTTATAACTGTGAGCAATTGATATTCTTGAATTCTGTTCTTCTCTACATACTGTTCTCTGGAATTCTGTATGCGGTGGTACAACTAATATTTGCCCGAACATTTTTTCCAGATCAGCGTTCATGATGTATCGGTGGAAGCGAAACCGCAGCAAAATTTGCTGAAGAGTCTGCTGTATTTGTGGTCCAACTAACTTTGTTTCAACGATCGGCCTGTATTACTTTTGACGAACCATCAAAAACTACCCGCAGCTTGGTGGTGGTGCTGGTTTCCTAATATATAAGATGATGTGGTAAGTATAGTATGACTGGTTACATGGAACCTCTATTTTGTCATACGGTATACGTTCCATGTGGCCTAAATTATGCTATTCTCTAATGGATTCCGTGTATGTTGTTTTTAGCTCTAGATTTCTGGTCAGCTGACATTCGATGGCTTGGGGCCTCTTTATGGCGCGTGATTTGGATCGTCCAGATGAATGTTTCCTATAATTATTTAAAAAATCATTTTCACAATAAATGTATTTTGTGGTGAGGGGCGTAGTTGTTTTAATTTCCTCAATTTCCCAAAATCGAGTAAGAGTTTCAACAATGTTAATTGATGTACAAAGGTTTGTCAATTTTGTTGGTTTCTAGTTATTGAAAGTTCCCGATATTATCCAGCCTAGGAGGGTTTCTTGGGCTATTAGGTCGGGTTAGGTACTTTTGATGTGACCTGGTAGGATTATTGAAAGGTAGTGATCACATCCAACTATAATATTTTAATATCGCCAGGTTTATAAAATGTCGGATCTCCTAGATCCAGGTGGTTAAACTCTTCCCAGTGGTAAGAATTTACGATCGTCCGTGGCTACTGGGATGTAATGGCCGGTAATATTAGCCCTTCGAGGTTGAATGGTATTTCTGGTCGAGTTCGTGAACAAATTACCAGGCTAACTGTTCCTCTAGTTGTGCCGACTTTGGTTGATGATACACCTTCTACTAATAGGCGTTGGTTGGTACGCCTTAGTTCTAGTTCCTGAACACACGCTTCTGAAATGAATGAAGCTAGACCTCCAGAGTCGAGTAACGCCCTGCAAGTAAACAAATTATTATTCTCCCCTCGAATGTTAACTAGAGCCGTTTACAGCAACCTGTGTTATGAATTCTCGTTTGGCACGATTGTATGGCTCCACAAGACTGGGCCACAATGTACTTGTAATTGCCTTGTCGTTTGAACTGCCTGCAGGATTGTCTTCATTCATGTACACTACTTTCATGTACACTATACGAGTTAATAGTGCACTTCCTTTTACTGCACCTCTTTACTAGTTTCTGGTACGCTTCAATATAATTATTTTCTGTAATCGCCAGATGTCTTAGCGAATCATTCGCCTCTTCCTTAAGTGCGCCTTTTAGAAATTGAAATTTTTGCGATAAGATTGGGATGTCATGGACTGTTGTGATAAACATATCGTTAAACGACTGCCATTCCTGGTAGTTACCGTCAAAAGTTGGTAGCGTTATTCCGGGTAACTTGATTTCCCGTTGCGACTGGTGCATATTTCCAGAGATATCATTAGTAGTTCCCATTGTGTTGTTTTGGTTTTTGGTTTTTTGATGCTCTTCGTATATCCATCTGTTTAGTTTTGACACTACTGAGTAATATATTTCGTCACATTCCGACGCCTGCGATTCAGTTTCTGCATCCCTCGCGAGCAATTCATCCTGTACTTCCGCAAACGCCAAAATTCTACAAAATGTATTTTTATAGTAAATTACATTTGTTGTGTTCTTAAAGGGTTTTAAACATTTATAACGTTTTAGCATGTATACATTTAGGTAATTAAATTGTAAATAATCATTATTTTTAGGTGATGAACTTGATAAACTTAAACAGGTATCACCGAATTTATGGATTTCAATTCAGTCAAGCAATCCGTCTGTGCTATACAGGGTAAACAATACGGTTCGACTGATCGGGATAAAACTCCATACATTACCTTTTATCATAAATTGGGACTGCAATGTTGTGCGTCTACGCGTCTCTCGCAATTGCCGACATGTCGGTATCGAAAATAAAGTAGACAATTTATTTTTGCGTAAACAATGTCATGTGGATAATTTCTAGAGTACGTAGAATATTCCTTTTTTGTTATTGTCCATTGTTGTTTCAAAATGGGGATTTCAGAAATTTTTAAATTTTTTATTCACCACGTAATCCGTTTCAGTCATTAACCAAATCTAACATCTTTTTCTCATACCAGAGAAGTTATATTTTTTGGCACAAGTATATAAAATAATTATTATTGGCCCTATAAATTATTCTATCGGCTTAGATCTGCTTAAAAATTTTATCATTTCCTAATCAGTTCAATAGTCCATATCATTCACAAACATTGGAACTTTTCACTGTCCTTTTTCCGTTGAATTTCCGGTATTGTATTATCCTCCAAATTCAGGTTTATAAGCCTTGCTGATGTGAACAACCTAAAAAATTGTAATGTGCGGCGCGGTTAAGCATTCCGTAAGTTATAATTTTATCTCGCTTTTGCAGCAACCAACAGGAACCAATACGCCTTTGTCTCAACCGAATTTATTTACGATGATAATAATTTGTTTGTCCTGATTTTCATTCGTTTGCGTTTATTTCCGACAAACTATACATGACAAAATCTTTACAACAGCCGACAAAGTGTAAACCTACACTTTCAAAAAAAACTTGTTTTGTAAAACGAAATAAAATGCCAACAATGAGCCATAACCGTTCAATATATTTTCTAGAAACCAACATATTTATGCGGTGGGTAGTTCTAGATTTTTTTAATTTTAAAATGTTGCTATAGTAAAAAGTGTAGTGGCGGGGCCGAAGGTCAATGACAAGGCATCGTAGAGATGTCTACGCTTAACGGTATATAACGAGTAAGGGGGAGGGGTAGTAAAAATCAAGGGATAGTTTTGAAAATTTTAACGGTTTTAGTAATTTGCTAACATAAAAATCGAGTGAGATCGATGGTTATTTCGCTGAATTACTATTCTTTTAGCCAAACTAAATTTGTTACAAAATAAATTGAATTCAAATAATCCTTAATTCTAATTTTTAAATTGAGAAACATCTATGACTGCCCCACCGCATAAATAAGTTGGCTTCTAGCAAACATTAAGAATTGCCTAACTAACATTATTTCATATGCCGTTAAGCGTAGACATCTCTACGATGCCTTGTCATTAACTACTGACTTCACATACCAGTGTAGATAAAATTTAATCAGGATATTTGTGTATAAACACTTTTAAGCTTTTGTAAGGTTTTTGTCAATTTGTCGGAACCTCACGCTACCTAATAACGTTGAATTGCAAATACAGATTCCGATACTTAAGGATTCACCGGTTGGCGCCGTTAAATTACGTTACAACTTATTAAAAACTTATATTGAAAATCCTAAGTGACGATCGAGCCCCTAGAACCAGGCTTTAAAGATATTTAAAAATATTTTCTCATTTTATAGCAAACATATTCAAATCTTTTGGAATTAAAATGTTAAAAAATTTAATAAAACGTCAATATTTAATTTAATCAGAGAATATAACACCTTGTTGGATATTATTACGAGTATGACGAGCTTCTAGCTCATCTTCCAGCAACCAACGAAGGTGCATTGTTCTAATTGGTTCGCCGAGATTTGTTCGCTCTTCCACTAATCTCTTGAATAGATCCCAATTGGTTTTATTGTTTGTTAATTTACGTGAATTACCTTTTTTTATTATCATAACACTCAGAGTCATGATCACAGGTGAGTGGTCAGATGATAGTCCTTCACTATTTTCAATGCACGTGTAGTCCTCTAAAATTCCTTCTGTTATAAAGAAGACAATAATATCTGCCAATATGTTGGTTTATTGCTAGAGAGAAATTGACAGTTGTTGTCGCGAGCTGCATTAAATAACTCTTTTCCTTTAGAGGTTGTCAGTCTAGATCCCCAATAGGTATTATTTGCATTAAAATCACCGCCTATGATAAAATTTTAGTCTTCTGTTCTGAACTGATGGCGTGGAGGACAGTAAATAGAGGAGATACTGAGAACTCTATTATTGATTGATTCAACTTTATCGTTGCATAACTGCTTCTTCAATACCAGGCACTTCATAATGTTTAACATTATTTTTAATAATTACGGTAGATCCACCTCTAGCGTTACGTCCTGGATGAATAGCGTGGTAGCATTCATAGTCACGAATTTTAATAAATAAAGGTTCTGTTAAATGAGTTTCCGATATACGAGACATATATCTGTGGTTCTATTTTATTGAAGGTGAGCATGAATAGCTTACTGCGGCTTCAATTTGCAGTTTTTCATTTTGATGGCTTCTATTATAACCTCCTTCTTGCAGATGGGATGAAGACCTCTGGCCATAACCTTAATTGCTGTGTTATTTTTGTTTTCATAGGTATACCACCTTCTTCAGTGAGCTTTGTGGCTCAAGCTCTGTAAGCATGGGGTTCTCTTGTGTTTATCTTCCAAACATTATTGTTTAGTGCCACTACTCCATAGTCGTTTGTGGACATTAATTTCATTAGAGATTGGCTATTCGCAAACTCAGTAATGTCTATCATATTAATTAGCAATGGTGCTTGTTGCTGATAATGTTGAGGTACAGGCCCTGATTTAGTACTTTCATTAACATTTACTTGCGAGTGCTCCCCAACTTCTCGCGAGAATTTTACCCTTCGTTTTTTCCTTCATCTTTTCTGTTAACCGTGCATCCAATCAGTTTCTCTTCCTCATCATCTGTATAGAGCTCAGCGTTGGTACAGGCCAGTGTGCTGATTTCGTTAGGGCTAATAAGTAGTGTTTCCAAAACTTCAGTCAGTCTGCTCTTCCTCAGTTCCTCATTTTCTTTCTTTAACTTAACGATTTCATTGCCACTTTTTCTATTTCACTAAGTCATCTCCGTAGAACAACATTTCCTTCGATCGATTGGGCATTACAATGGTTGGCTCACCGCAGAATCCTTTGAGCCGGCCTCATTAGAGGGTGGATTAATCAACTGAGTAGTTGGGGTACCACCTGGGGTAAAAATTATTTTTGTTGTGAACTCATTGCATTAAGAACTGATTATTGAATCAGCTACCAACCTAACCAGTGAAATTGGTAGCGGGTTACTGGAGAGAACATCATTTACTAGAGCCTCGATGACATCAGAATTGAGTCATATTTGCAGACATTTATACATGTTAGCTATTACCTCTAATACTTATGTTTACAGAACAGTTTCATTGAAAAAAAGAAATGCCATTGTATGTTCATTCGTCTAGGCTTACAGATCTGTAGAAGTATATACATTGTTCGTACAAGACAAAAATAATTAATAAACTTTTATCGTTTTGCGGATGTATATCGCATACCCAGAAAAACAAAAATTAGTTTTGTTAACAACTTAAAGCAATGTTTGTTGGTCCAAATTCATACTTGAGTAAACTTTTAGAAATGCAATCAAACTCTAGCTTATATTTTATGTTATATTCTATCTGAATGTATAACAAAGAATTGTTGCAATTTGTATATACAGCTAAGACAAAAAAAGTTCTAAAAACAAATTAAATATTCTGGTCTGCCCCGACCACCACATCCTAAGACCATATGCAGTATAATAAACTTATTCAAATATTTATGTTCCAACCGATTAAAAGTTTTTTTTTATTACAATTTCATTAAATAAAATACAGAAGCACAAACAGAATTATTCATATAGACTTGAAATGAAACGGTAAACTGCAAAGGTACGTGAAACAGCTTTGGACAGTTCAGTAAGTCGAACTAGTAGTATTTGAAGACACCGTCCGCATTGAACTATCAAATTGTATCAATATAATTAAATATGTTGCCGAAGCTGAAATTATGGCATATAATAGGGTCCAGTCGTACGTGAATAGACCGCACGACACAACTGGTGATCGTTTCTGCAATTGTAACGAGAAAGTTCGTAGCGTATCGATAATTTCGTTAGAATGCGTATCCGGTATATTTGGATCAACCATAATTTGATTGATTGATTTGTGCAGCAAAACTCCAGTTTGGTTACCCTCGTTAGTCGCAGCCCAACTTGCCACAATTAATGACATCACACAAACTACATAAAAAATAAACCAAGCAGCATACACAGCGGCTAATTGAACAGTTTTCTCATCTGTGCGGTATATGGCATAGTACAAGGAAAAAAATGTTATTATGACGTAGCCAAATGAAACGGCAACCACGCCTAGGCACTGCAAAATAAATTCAATTTTATTTATCGATCGTAAACTACTTACAAAAACTTAATGCGTATATACTTGAACCGAATAGCAACTATTAATCCATTCAACAACGTCGTTCAATTTGTCGTGTATTTGGGCAAATTCACCGATTATCTTTTTATCAAAACGTAAACCATTTCGTAAATATGTTAAATCCGAATGAGCGTACATTTGATTGTCGGGAAAGGTTTCCAAATCATACAGTTCTTCCACTTGGGCATGATTTGAGTCATCCTGTATGGTTAAATAGCAGCTGAAAATAAAAATAAAATAAACATTTATTTTGTTAGGTTAAGTCAAGTTTAGCTTGATCTGTTTTAAAGTGTTCTCAGGAGTATAATGACTATGTAACTAAACCTGCTTAGTTTGTATATTGGTATATGTGTAACTTACCAAATCAATTTATTAAGAGCGAAATACCGAGTCTTAACCATCAATAAAATTATCACCGTCTGTGTCGTAATCATAAAAAAGAACGAATTCTGTACTAAGTACGATAAACATACCAGCGGATTTGAAATAAAATTTAAACTCGAATCAATGTCAACGATCGCATACGTAGTCAACAAATCGAAATTAATAGTAAGCACACCAATCACTACAAACCATACAGACAATTTATAATGTTTTTTATGGTCCAATATTCGTGGAATTCTAGGAGCGATTTCATTCCGGTCCAGTTTATTTAACACTCGTCTCGTATTCATCGGCGCCACAACCACAGTATTGTTTAGTACTTCCAGCTGAATATCGACGTAGCACAAAGTAATAAACATTTTAAAAACCGTATCACGTTTTACATAGCACAGTATTATGGATGCGGATGACACGGCCAAACCAAATATGAGACATAGCTTTCCGCCCACCGATAATATTAACGATTCAGATAAATTGCCTTGAAAATCTACCACCGTATTGAAATAAATCATAAACAGATTTAACGAGACCACAGCGACGAGTATACCAAAATCGATTAAAGTACTTTTCACTTTAAATTGTGGTGCAATTTTATAATTTTTTAAATTGACTTTGGGCAATCGAAAAAGTGAGTACCCGAAAAACTTCGACACAAAAAAGATTAATCGGAAACTGAATTGAAACGTTTCGATATCGTATGGATCTTCTCTGGGGCGGCTCCCTTTTATCTCAATATTTTTATTGAATTTTTTTACACGAACTTGAGACATAGTTTGAAGCACAACAGGTCACACTCAACGCAAGCAATTTTTTGAAGCGTCTGTCCACACTAATATTTTAATTTAAGTCCAACTCGCGTGTACAATTTATTTAATTTGTATAATGTAGCCTTTGTATAGCCGTGTATTGATTGAATGATAAAACAATTCCTATTTTAGCCTAGTAATTGAATAACAATTCTACAAGTACATATACTTACGTATTTATTTATGCATGTACATTTGGTGGGGCATTAGCTAGATTTGTCATTATGCGTGTTATTAAATTAATTTGTTAGATAGGACACGATAACTGGCACGCTTTTGTATCGTGAGTAGTTCAAAGCAATTTCATTTCAAACGAAGCTTGTTATTTTGGTTCCATATTAGAACATTTTAAATCTAGATTGAATCGTTTTTCCGTATTTTCATCGTAAATTATTGAAAAACGCCGTGGGTTTTTTGAAATACTTGCGGGTCGGTTCCAGAAATAGCAGAGACATTACCTTAATGGAGTCTAATTCACAAACTGTTTGTAAGCTCTGTATTTTTTTTATATACGCCTAAAGGTTGATAATGAAGTTCATATAGGTGCAGTCGAAACAAATAGTTTTGTCGCGATATACATAGAAAAAATATTGTTCTCAAGGTATATAAACGAATGTCGCCAACTGTACTAATTTGATGTTTGACAACTGTACATTACATTCTTATTTTTATTTATTTCTTAATTATTTATATAAAATTCAATATTTTTGAGTTATACAATCAAAGCTCATTTTATTTATTTACAGTGACGAAAAATCTACAGTTTATGAATTTTATTTTTTAGAACACTGTTTTTTCTTTATAGAAAGCATATTCTATAAAGTTGCAGCTTTAGAATTTTTATATAGGGTCTTCCAATAGGAATGATATGATTTTTAAGTGACGTTTCGGCCATTTGTAATATGTCATGATCTGTCATTTTTCGTTTCATTGTATTCAGTAATGTTTACAATTTCACAATGGTGAGATATACTCAAGAACAACGTTTACAAATTATCCAGTTTTATTATCAAAATAATCGTTCTCCAATTGCAACTTTTCGTGCGCTTTTGCCATTTTATAGACGTAATAATCGTCTAAGTGTGCTCGCTATTCGTCGAATTGTTGAAAATTTTGAGCGTACATTTTCTTTACATAATGTTGAAGTGCCAATAAGACGAATAAGACGAAAGATTCGCTCGAAGTAATGCAAATATTGCTGTCGTTCAGGCAAGTGTTGCTGAAGACCGAAATTTGTCGATTCCAAGACTTTCTCAAGAATTGGGACTGTCTCAAACCACAACCTGATTTTGTGAAAAGATTTGGGTCTGCATCCGCCTAAAATTGTTCTCACTCAAGAACTGAAGCCATTGGACCACCGTAAACGTCGTGAATTTGCTGATTTTGCCTTGGAACAACTTGAAAACGATAACGATTTTTTTAAAGAAAATCATCTTCTTCGATGAGGCTTACTTTCATCTGAGTGGTGCGGTAAATAAACAAAACTGTCGATTCTGGTGCGAAGAAAATCCACAAATTATTCATGAAAACCCATTACATTCACCTAAATTGACAGTTTGGTGTGGTTTTTGGTCTGGTGGAATCATCGGTCCGTATTTTATTTCGAAATGAAGCTGGTAACTGTCAATGGAGATCGGCATAGATCGATGATACCCAACTTTTTATGGCCGAATTTGGAAGAAGTTGATCTTGACAACATTTGATTCCAACAAAACGGGGCTACGTGCCACACAGCAAGTGCAACAATTTTTTTTAAAGAAATCATATCACTCTTATTGGAAAACCCTATATTTTGAGCCATAGAGTTGGACTAAACTATTCAAAACAGTTAACCACATAAAAATAAAAAGATTTAGGATTGCTTCAAGCAAGTAGTTTGAACTCAACAAAGTTTTGAAAGGTCAAATATTCGTCAAAATACTTGTTACACTATGGCCGATTCTGCGAATCTCAGAGAAATTATCCAGTGTGAGCTTATGTTCTCTAACAGTACTAAAATAACCACCAATTTAGCTGTTCAAAATAGTTAACCCAATTAAAATAAAAAGATTCGGGTTGTAAATTTTAAGTTCAGGCTAATTGTGCATAGCGCAATAAGTATTTTGACGAATATTTGACTTTTTAAAATTTTTGTTGAGTTCAAACGTTTGTGTAGTAATACCAAATCATTTTATTGTATTGTGGTTCAATCGATCGATCGCCATTGATTGGTGTCGATCATTAATCAAGACGTCCTTCATAGAGGGTTTATTAACCTGCTTCTACTTAAAACGAGGAGTATTTCTGAAGTTCAATGAATTTTATTACAAGAGCAGCTTTAAGCTGTCGTTAAAATCGTACGAGCATACCATTTGCTTGCGGATGGTATGCGGTGGTACAAACTTGGAAGTCGTGTTAACTGCTAGAACAGTCAGGCCAATAAATGTGTATATGCGTTGGACGGACGAAGAGGACCTGCAATATCTAAATGAATAATTTCGAATCTTCCTGGTAAAATTTTGCATCGTCCAGTCCCACAGGCCTCTTCGTACAGCTTTCGACTGAACTACTGTTATCAGGGGCTTTTAGTCAGTATACGATGGCGAAGTGAGAAGTCTGGTAAAATTGCAACAGACGGCGAGAGACAATACCATTTGTCATCATTTTAGAAGAAATGGCTCGACGGAATCGATGCAAGAAACGCCTATTTTGAAGGGTTGGAGAAATCATATTATTCGGAAGGGATCGAAAAATTGGAAAAACGTTGGACTAAGTGTATCCAGCTAAAAAGCGACGACGTTGAAAACTAAATTTTTGTTGGCCGAAAATATTATTCCTTGTTTTATTTTTACCAGACTTCTCACTCCGCCCTCGTACATAGTAATTCCCGACCTTCGACGAAGTATTTAAATATTTGATAGGTAGATAAATCGCAAGTAATTCCCTGTCGAATTCGGAATATTTTCGTTCGGCGTTCGACAGCTTTTTTGAAAAGGGGCTTCCAGGGGCTTTCAACAGTCGTTATTATATTGGTGTAGTACTGCTCCAACGGCAGTATTCTATGGGTCGATTCTGATGCTGGATTTTGAGAAATTCAGCGGATGTGCCAATAACGTGATATTACCCAATTCTGGTTTTATGATTAAAAATACGTCTTGACATTCCGCGAGCCTAGAGTAATTTATAGGCATCTCGGGCTTCTTAAGTAAAAATGCCAAGTGTTGAGATTCGGAATAAATTTGTGATTTTAATTTGTCATGCCGATAAACTTGATAAAGTTGAGCCGAAAATCCTCTAATGGTATTAACTCGTTCGGTAGATGATAAAATACCGTTTGATGTATTTTGACATTTTGAACTTTTTATATTTATACCAAACTCGCAGAACCTTTGGAAAAGTTGTTCTAGATGGAGTTTGCAATGGTTCTCAGGTTTCTCGAATGGCATACGTGTAATTTCAAAGGGGCGCATTTTATGTATATCACTGAGTATGAAGCGAATTAAAAATATATTAAGATAGATTAGATAGATTAGATAGATTAGATAGATTAGATAGATTAGATAAATTAGATAGATTAGATAGATTAGATAGATTAGATAGATTAGATAGATTAGATAGATTAGATAGATTAGATAGATTAGATAGATTAGATAGATTAGATAGATTAGATAGATTAGATAGATTAGATAGATTAGATAAATTAGATAGATTAGATAGATTAGATAGATTAGATAGATTAGATAGATTAGATAGATTAGATAGATTAGATAGATTAGATAGATTAGATAGATTAGATAAATTAGATAGATTAGATAGATTAGATAGATTAGATAGAATAGATAGATTAGATAGATTAGATAGATTAGATAGATTAGATAGATTAGATAGATTAGATAGATTAGATAGATTAGATAGATTAGATAGATTAGATAGATTAGATAGATTAGATAGATTAGATAGATTAGATAGATTAGATAGATTAGATAGATTAGATAGATTAGATAGATTAGATAGATTAGATAAATTAGATAGATTAGATAGATTAGATAGATTAGATAGAATAGATAGATTAGATAGATTAGATAGATTAGATAGATTAGATAGATTAGATAGATTAGATAGATTAGATAGATTAGATAGATTAGATAGATTAGATAGATTAGATAGATTAGATAGATTAGATAGATTAGATAGATTAGAATGAATAAGCCAAATTTATTTTAATCGCATTAAAAATTTCTGGAAAAGTTTAACGCATTTGTAAAGGGGAGTTAGCCAATATTTATCGTGATTGTCAAACGTAGCATTTCCATTTTTTTGTAGTTTGGCATCCCTAGGTTAAAACTTGGCCATAAAATCATTTTGATGAAATGAGTAGCGACCTAAGTATAACGAAGAAAATAGGTTTTGCTTTCATTCAATACTGTCAGCCAAATTTTACCGGAATAAATTAACGCAGGTTAACATGCAAGAAGTTCGAACTATTGCGAGATCATCAATCGACGTTATATTCTTTGCAGTGCCTATATCGCAAATGAACAACGCACACTTTACTCTAAATAAAGTTTTCAGTTTTCTAACGCAACTGATCAATTCTAGAATTCTCCTTTATCTTAAGGCGAACCCAATCATTTTCAAAAATTGCAAACAATGTACAACTTATTCAGCTGCCTTGTATATTAGTGGAGCTCTTAGGAGCACATTCATTCAAGTACAAGATTCTCTTTCCTGTCACATCCCTATATATCCTAGACAGCTAGCTCAGCTATCATCACCAACTTCTGATAAGAGGTTTAGAACTGATGTTTCTGTCAGAGAGGCCGAGTTGAGAGAAGCATTTTTGTATACTGAAGGTCTTCATATATTCACTGATAGTGGAAAGATGGATTGGAAAGTGGAAATTGGGGTGTCTGTGAAAAAATAAGTGTGGAACTTTCTTTTTGGTCTCTCGAACTACTGCAGCATTTTCAAGCTGCACTAATCTCGATAAGGAAGAGTTGACTGACTGAGGTGTAATATAATATATGGAAGAGATATTCGCATGTTTATGGACTGTCAGTCAGCCAATTAAGACTGAATCTGTCTTGAAAGACAGACGATCCAATAGTACGTCAAACTAGATAAATTAAGATCCAGACAGCTGATATCGCTGCGGCGGCCACAGGTCAGTATGGTAGTGGGTGCTATGCGAGCATAATGGGAGTCTCCTCACTTTATTAGTGTCGTAATTGAGAAGATGAAGAGAAGAGATAAATTATTCTCCATTTGTTTTGCATATAGTCCGGTCTAGCGTTTAGCAGTCTGAAATCCCTGGAAGCTCCTCTCCTAAATGACTACGCTTCGTTGAGAGCTCAAGATTATTCGATTTGGACGTGTGGTTAGAAAACAAAGTGTCACGGCTATAAACCTGATTGTGTATATGCCAGTCTTTTAGGTCAACCACTCTAACCTAATCTAACCTATTGCAAATTTAATTTATGCCGTGTATACTATAAAAAACATCACAAGTTAATGCAGATTCCAAGTTAGATCCAACATCATCATCCCCTATTTCGATTCGTTATCACTCGTCGACAACATATTAAGGCCATTTTTAAACCGAGAATCTTTTCTTACTTCGAAAACCTACACAAGATGAAGAAAACTGTGAGCTCCTTTAGACATTATTGCAAATGAAAACTCGTTTTTCAAATATATAACAACTCATTAGTGATGATCACAAGAGTGTGACTCCTAATTCATCATAAACATCTGTTTTATAAGAAAAGTTAACTCTGTTTAACATACAAAGAATTAATGCAGAAATTGGGTCATATTGATGTTTTACATACAACTAAGAAAACGAATCAGGAGTTAACTTTGATATAAAGCTACGGCACAGTATCTTTTAAAACGAACTTGATGAACGAGTTAGAAATAATCGATTATGTAAAGTTGCCTATACAATAGCGCGAGTGCTCCGCCAATACCTACCAATTCATACCATCCACTAAATAGCACCAGACCAACATGAGATAACCGAAATACAGGCGCTAATGGTGGCTTTGAAACACTGTTGTGGATTTGAAAATGATCTTAGAATAGTATACAGTTCCTCAACGAGCCAGTCAAAGCCTTTCAACTGCCTCGTAGCTCAATTGTATACTTTGGATATTCGCACAATACTTGACGTATCGTAGAATAAAGTTGTTCCACAACGGATTGCTCAAAGTTAACTAACATATCAAAAAGGTTTACAAGGCTATCGGTTTTAGCGCCTCTTTTATGATTTATTATGCAAAAGCAGTATACATTCGTACAATATTGGCAGATGGGTCTGCCGATATTCATGTCACCACAGATAAAAGGTGCACCGCTGAAAACTACCACATTGCTACGATCAGAGATTTGCGCCAATGTACTCCTCATTTTTCAGATGTATGGATGCACGAGCCGATTCACCAGTGGTACTTGACTGGATACACAAGCTAACCTTACTGGTGGAAGATTTAAATTTTTTATTTTTTTAACCTAAATTTGATTGATCGTGGCGTCGGACCATCGGAATTATACAACTATACATTGTGTGACGTATGCACTCCTATGTTTAGTTGCAAGAAAATCCTAGCCAATGGTCACGTCAGACGTTTCGTGAGTCTTCTGATTCGACATCCAGTCGCTCACATATTATCGAATGGTTGGAGCGCAGTTGGTCGTTTGATTTTTGGGTCAAGCTCATTCAGACAAACCAACGTCGCTGACGATAATTATTAAACAGAAGTTCACTTTGATTTGACATTTTTTCGGGTGGTTCTGCAAAGCAAAATTCCTCTATTTGATAGTTCTTTCTGTAAACGATCAGGTCATGCGTTGACAGACTCATCGCACGATTTTGTACGGTGGTGTACAGCTAATGTTGGCTCATCCTCGAAAGCACTAATAAATCGTGAGCGTCGAAATTGTGGTGCCCTTGCAAGTACACAAATGCATTGTGTGATTTCGTCATCCCGCAACTACGAGTAAACAGCTAATGTCAAGTCCCTCATTGCATGGTGTGATCCCCTCGCGACAGTTTCTTAAAAGTGGTATGAATTATGCAGGCCCAAACTAGATTAATAATCTATCTACGAAGATATGAGCAGCTGATAATTTTCCTATATTCAGAAAAACGGTCTATTTTGAACTTGCGTCCGAATTGGATGGAGAGGAAGCGTCAAAGCCTATACCGACACCACCTGGAACTGTATTCCTCGTGCTTCTTCGCACATTAAGAACTTGTGAGAATGGTAAAAAATCCATAAAAATTATTTTCGGGGCGAAACTTTCATGTGTTAACGAAGCTTCATAGTCAAATCATATCATGTTTGAATTCACGACTGTTGTATTCTTTGTGGAACGACACAGACGACTTGACCATCATCTCTGCATTTCACTTCCACCTGAAAATCACCAGTCACTTCACCTGAACTAGCATTGATCGATATAAAAATGAATAATCAAAATCGTCACCAAAAAGTTCAAAGGATAGCGCTTCTTGCAAATTTTGCGGAATAACTTTCTCGGCTGCAGTAACCTCGAAATGGTTGAGAACGATCAGCAACCTTCATCGGGCAATCAATGCTTATCGAAAACGAAACCATGTCACCTTCAGAATCCTCGAAACACATCAAGAATCTGACGATCGAGTTTTGCAGGAATTACTCTTTGGATCGGCAGGTTTCCAATCTAATTAAACGGTTTAGTGTTAAACCTACGACAAATTATACTTTCATTAGCAACTATACGTGCTGGTTACCTTTCTTACAGTGACCATCCAGAAAGGTGACCAAAACAGGTGGGAGAAGAAGCTGATACCTGTACGTGCGGGTAATCTGCATGCTTGATGCCTTCTATTAGAATTAACTGGGCTCTTTAATTTGAAAATCATGATATAGTCGAAGAACTATTACTGCTGCACGATCTTACAAAGTTGTTTTCCGCTAATTTATATTCTGTTGAATTATCCGAGCTCTTATGTCTTGTGCTGCTTATAGTTTTATCTCGAGTAGTCTGTATCAAGACGATGTCAGTTGTACCATTCCACTTTATTCTGCAAATGTAGGCATGCGTACGTGTTAACTGTTCGTTGACTGTTTATCCTTTGTAGCGACAGGTTTCTCTACCAGCAGGTTTTTCTAAGAATGCGAAACATGGTTTCAGTTGGTTCTCCGCAACGGTGCAACTACTTCACATCTACAAATTCATAGATGCAATTTCGCTTTTGTTATAGTGACTTAGAGTGAAGGTATTCCTCTGATTGTGACAATTATCCGAATAGTCGTTTGTTAGGCCAGATAATAGGCCTCGCTTCATGTGGCCACTCACCTTCAAAAGCGTATTAACTTTAAATTCCAATATATCGGTATTAGTATTCCAATGCAAGGCCATTTTCGATTATGTCGTAGATAGAGGTTTTAAATACAAAACATTCCGGTTATGTCTGTTTTATAAATCCGAACTCCACTTAACGAATTATAGACTTAGAAATTCTACGAATAGTTCCAATTGCACTTCGAGATAACATTTTTCAAATAAATATGAAAATAAAATTGAAATGTTAAATTATTAATTTGGTGCCTTAATTTTTCAAATCTGACCAGTCCAGAGTTGTACTTTTAAAAGCTCCAAACAATAGAAGTGAATATGGATACGCTAAATAAATCTCAAAGAAGCGGTTACGATAGTCGATATGTGTTAAATGTAACGATGTCCAAAAATGTGATAAAAATCCTACTCACCAAATTAATTTATTCAGCGCTGTATACCGAGTCTTAATCACCAGCAAAAATAGCACCGTTTGCATCGTAATCATCAAAAATGAAGCGTTTTGCAATGTATACGCTATGTACATAGGAGGATTTGCATCCACTTCTATACGAAGCATCGTATATGTAGATGCCATAGCTAAACAAATGATGATTAGTCCAACCGTCAGAAAAACCATCGAAAATTTAAAATGATTTTTGTGTTGCAGTATCCTTGGTAGCTTTTTAAAATCATTATCCAATTTTTTCACCAAACGCTTACTGAACGGGATCGCGACTAAAGTCTCAAAAAACGTTTCCAGCTGAATATCGATATAGCACAGATTGATAAAAATTTTAAAAACCATTTCACGTCGTACATAGCACAGTATTATGGCGGCGGTCGCTACCACTAAACCTATGATTAGGCAAATTTGCCCGCCCACCGTTAATATTAACGAATCGGTAAAATTCACTTGAAACTGTACTGCGGTATTATAATAAATTAAAAATGAATACACTGTGACCACGGCCGCGAATATGACTAAATCGAGGAAAGTGGTTCGAATTTTAAATTTGCGGCATATTTTGTGATTTTTTAAATTAATTTTTGGCATTTGAAAAAGCGAGTAACCAAAAAATTTCGATACAATAAATACCAATCGTGAACTGTCCCGAAACGTTTCGATGTCGCACGGACCACCACTATCGACATCCAGCTGATCGACATATTGATCGTTTTTGGGATTAATTTTTTTATTAAAATTTATTTTGCTAACACTCGTTTGCGACATTTATTCGATTACACAACAAGAAAAGCACTAAACACACACAAAAAAAATTTCTTTCGATTTGCCACCAATTTGTTGGTCGTCTAATAACTATCTAAATTTAATGATTGTATGGTGCTTTAACGACCGGTCAAGTCCATCTAAGGTTAATATTTAAATAGCACCAACTCGATGGTATAATAAAATTATATTTTACCCTTTACGTTTAGCTTTATATATTGATTGAATGAAACGACGAATTTTTAATTTATTAATCAGATGATTATTTTATTGTTTAAATGGATGGATTGGGTTTACTACTGCGTGCAATTGAACTTCCCTCAGTATATAGCGTGTGGATATCAAATTTATGAGTGGATTGTGTGTTTATCGTAATTTAATTTATTAGATAAGACACGATATACATACTTGACTCCCTTGTCGATATAGAGTAATTATGTTACGGTTTTAATGAGTGTAGGAATAATGTTTCGTTTATAATTATGTGCGATATTGTTGGAATTTAGAGTATTATATTGATAATTGTTGTTCTATTCAAGGATTTGCATAAGCGTAAAAACCATTATATGGTTCACAACGTCTGTGTACATTTTCGGCAAATTTGCTAATCGCACAAATTACTTGTTTTATACTGACTCACAGCTTTATAACTATGTTATATCTTTATCCTATAATTTACTGTCAGTATATATCATATGCAATTTATCGTACAATTTATCATTCATACAATAAGCTCAACTTCTCGTAAAACGCATTTAGTGTCTAATATTTTTGTACTTCGATAAGATGTCAAATAGGATAATTAGATCATTGTGACGGACACAAATGGGATAAAATGATGATTTGTTGAGGCGGATCTCGGCCATTTCCAGAAATATGTCTAATGTTTTAGGGATGCGTTTATTTGGTTAATATTTGCTTCAAACCACCAAATTGTGGAGCTTGGCTGGCTCTGTGATTTTTGTAATTTTGTTGTGTACAAAGTATGTGGATTTTTGACCGATGTTGTCACTTACCCTATACTCCCTATGCGCCTTCGATTTGTACTTGAGATCGTTTCGAGATGTTCTTATGTTATTCACTCGTCTGTTCATGAAACTTGATTTCGGAAATACGATAGCTTATAGATGTGAATTCAGTCAGCAATTGACAAAATCCGTTACTATGATTAGGAATCTGACTCCAAATTATTAGTTATCGCCAACTGTTATTATAGGAAATAAAGCTCACCTGTCCAAAGAATTGGAGTGGTTTTTTAATAAAATTAAATAAAAATTATACTTGACGATAACCCGATGTAAACGGCTTAATCCTCATAATTTTTACTAATATGACAATCGTTCTTTTCGGTTTAAATATAGCAAAGTTAAGTACCAAAGACTATAATGGAATCATATATTAGAGGTACCATCATACGAATAAAAGGAACTAAGTTATGCAATAATTTTACTTATTCTCCTAAATGCGCGCTAGCTTAACTTATACCTAATATAAAACACTAAATATTCTATTAGCGCCCAACCATGTTCTTTTTCATATTTAATTCTCACCGAACATTTCATTGTGAGAGTAAAAAATATTTAATCACTGTTTATGTTTTATATCTCTCTGCTTAGGATCTTGGCCAAACTACTACTTTGTATGTAAGTACAAAGTATTTTCAATATTTTTGTAGTTTGGCGATTGCAGTGTGATGAGACGACCGAATTTTTTAAATTAAAGAATTCAAGTTTCATTAGTTCGAAACCAAACTTCCAACGCCTTGATAACCTCACTTAGATATAAAATTTACGTTGGGACGTAGCGAACATTTTGGAGTAAAACTAATAATGTTTAAATCTTCTACCATGTAACTTCTCCAATGCAGCGCTCTTAGCAACCTCAGAAGTGTGGGTAATAATATCTTTAGGCCTATGATTCGTACGGTGATAGTTGTGATTTTTCTGAAATCCTATTATGCGAGGCCCCACGTATGCTACTGTAATCACATTTAAAACCCATTTATTCGAATTCAGTTGTCTTGATTTTATGTTTTTCACAAAATAGCCTTAGATGTGACCATCACGGTAACAGTACGAAGTACAACATCATAATTTATGGGATAGTCATATCGTCATACGTAATTACTTTACGGGCCGAAAGGCCTGGTCCCTAGTGCTAGCAATATCGATATACAATATAATTTCGAATAAAGTTGAAGCGATCATTGTTCGAAGAATCAAAGATTATGGTGAAGTCGATTGAGTTGGCAACAAATGAGTCAGGATTAAAACAAATTAAAAATTATTATTTAGCTCTTTGATCTTAGCTCAGCCGTAGGAGCCGTTTTACGTTGACATTTATTTTGTCAAATGTCACGACGCCGACCATAGCGGCAGATTTACTCAAATTTGTTATTCGATATCCAGACAACCATTTGGCTCGAGTACAAGTTATTGCATCAGCATCAGTAGCTACAACCTTAAGGAGTTAGCCTATAGTCAAACACGGATTCGAGTACATGGTTGATTATACAGGGTATTTGTAAACGGTCTAATAGTCCTTGGTTTAGCCCGTTACACCGGGCCTCGAAGAAGAGTTCTGAAAGGATTTAAACAAAATAACGATAGAAATCCGAAACCTTATACCACCAGGATTCTACTCATAAGTTACGTTGGATGTATACAGTATTTTCAAATATCGATTAGGTGCATCTCTATCCATCAGATCCCAATCGAGAAAGCAGATATTCCAAAAACCGTAATATCAATAACGTTTGGGCTATTCGAATTCACTGGAAAGGCTTGCGTTCTGAGGAATACTGGCAACACCTTCCAAACGATCAATAATTCATTCGATCCTCAGCGGTTTCAATTTCTATTTTTCTACCTGAAGGACGCATAAACTACTCACACTTAATTACACAATTTCCAGAATAACTAAAAGTGGTTTCCGCTGGCGCTGTATCCTTAAGATGACGGTTTAGGCCGCCTTATTCCTGAGGTTATATCTCCAATTATTATATTCAGGTCTGCTGGATGGAGCATACTGGCATGCCGGGAGCATCTATATTTCCAATTCGTTCCGTTTTTATTCTTCTATGCGTTCCAGTGCCGCCACCAAAATTTGTATTAACTAGAGCAATAGTTTCTTAACGCGGTGATGATGTTGCTTACTTCTTTTCGCTCTGTACTACTTGCCCCGGCACAAATAATATATTCCAATACAGCAGACCGGAAAATGTTAAGCAACTTAGACAAATTTTGCGAATGTTGAATTTCTATCACACTTGCTGGTTGAGGTATAACAGTTGGCATAGCTAATTTTACACAGAATAATATTTTAAGCCAGATAGATTAGATTCACCAACTACACAAAATCTGAACGCTACTTACTCGACCTGAAACACTATGCAGCTCAAAGACATTAATTTACATCAGAGTGAGAACCGTTAATGGCATAAGGCTTGCTAGACTGGAAAATCTTCAGCTGAAGCAAGGAAAATATGAAACAAGAATAGAGCAAAAAAAAGCAAAATCGTTCGTTAGGTAAACCCACTGTTTTGTAAATAAACCACATTTACCAACATCGTTTTGGAGTAAAGCTAACGATGAACCAAATGATGTTCTACATTGCCAAAATATGACAGTGACTTTTAATGTTTACTTTCAAGTCACATTACACATACGAACAACATAAGTAAAGTTTTAAATGATCGAAATTTGGGCATTCAAATTTATTAAAGATACAAACCAGTTTAGACATATTATTTGAGCATTTAAATATCGGCTACAAAACTAAATGTGTTTTCTAACCGCACAGCCTTAAGATTCCTTCCTCAGTACCAGAAAAACAAATTTATTTTTTAGTATCCATATTTAAATGCTCCTAAATGTATATCTGGTTCGTGCCTTTAATAAGTTTGGATACAATAATTTCGTAGAATTTGCTTACTAAACTTTACTTATATTGTTTATACGTGTAAAATTAATTAATAAATTTATTATTTTACTTTGTTGCATATTGCTCACACTTTTTATTTCGTAATTTGCCATCTAGTGAGAATAAATTGCAATTATAATCGTCATTGCGGCGTAAAAACAAATAATCTCCTCGTTTGACGTAATTTATCCGAAATGTTTAATATTTTAAGCTAAATTTTACATTTTCTTCATCATTTCAAGATTAATTTTGATAATCATGTATTGGTCCCTCGATTGCATGTTTCTTAACACCTTGATGTAAAAACTGTTCACTGTTTAGAGGGAAAATATTGAAAAAATTGATTTGTGCGTTAAAAAACAACGATAAACTTTGAAACCTAACCACAGACAAACTAAATATTTTATTTGGATAATCATGTATTAATCTTTCAATAATACATCTAAGTTCATGCTAAACAAAGAATTAGGTCAATTGGTAATATTTTATGGTCAAAAACTGATTTTTACTAAGCAACGTTTTTGACACAGCCATAATTAAAAAATATTAGTGCTTCGCCTAAATGCCATATTTACCAATAACCTACAAAATTTAGTCTGTTTTTGTTGGTTTAGAACTAGTTTAGGTCTAACTTCAGAAGCGTACAATACCGAATTAATGAGCACTTTAACAATTTTATTAAGACTGCCGACTACAACCAATTCTTCTGATCATCCCAAATAGCTCAAGCAAAGTTACCATGACCATAATTTTTGCTCTATTGTTATCAGTGAGAATTACTAAAATAAATTTATTTTAACCTATTCGCAGTCGTGTTCAGTAATTTGCAGAGGCCTTCTACTCATTAATTCAGTTATCCATCAATTCGTTTGATTGTAAAATTAATAAATTAACTTTTAGGGTAACGTAGGCAGAGTTGAAATCTCCTACACATATAAAAAGCTTCTCGGTCTTAAACTTTTATTCAGGCCATTTTTAATCGAACCGAAAATTTGTCTTGGTCTTTATTTACATATCTCTTCTTGTTATTACAACAGTTTTACGATAAGAAACCATTTTTTGTCGAGTATATGAACTCGTATATAAAAAGCTCGTTTGTTGTAATTTTTATTAATTTATGTAAAACCCTTTTTGGGGCTTGAATATTTATTGTAGTTGTAGTTTTTGTTGATTACAAATTTAAAGCTTAAAAATTATGTATACTCGTACTCGTATAATAATGTATAGAATTTATTGCAGTAATTTAATTTGGTTGCTCAATTTACGTAGTTTAAAAGATGAACGAATAAATGGTTGCGAACGTAAATTCTAATGTTTAAAATTTGAATATTTTCATTTCATAACTAAGAATTTTAGGTTAAGAATCCTTAGCTGTAATTTACTGTTAGTCGAAAATTTACCCAAGAATAGGAAGTATTTGAGTAATTTTATAAATATTTGTTTCAAGATATTGTGAGGTGGCACCGCACGTAGAGAAAACAAGCCTGGAAAACAAGTAGGATGTCTTGGTCAATATAAAAGAATGAGTAAAACTATGTTAGGTGGGAGTGCGCTAGCAAAAATGCCAGTTCAAGATGGAGTTCAAAGTTAAATAAATTGAACGAATCGCGTAAAGAACAGTTTCCGCGGAAATCTTTTTTTTTTCAAAACAAGTAAATTTCATCAATATATAGCTTCTGAAAAGGACGATCGGAAATAAATTGATGACGCATTTCTGGCTTCGTATTATAATTTATTGGTTTGATCATCACCAATTTCAATCCTGAAAATTTCCAAAAAATACTTTGCCAATAAAACTGTCTGCGAATCCGATCCAAACGATGGAGGTATGTGACAGCGGATGATGTAAACAATAATTTATTTTCCTTAACCCGAAAGGTACATGTATATGAAGGTAGCCCAATACTCAGCCAGAAAAAACGCGACGGCAACCCTTACCTGTCTCTAGAGAGTCCGAAAAAATTCACTATCGCGATAGTAAACAGTGTCATGATACACTGTCATGACGTTTATAACATTCAGAACGAAATTTTAAAAACACAATTTTTTGTATTTTTAAGATGTATTCCTATTGATGGAAGCCTAGTCAGACCTAAATTCATCATTTGTAAGAAGCTAACCCCCTTTTCAGTTCAAAAAGCCCGATAGTAACAGTAAACTATAACTATCGGAAAAATTCTCTATCCCAGCCCAAGTAAAATGTGTCGTGATAATCGGACATGACATTTGTGACATTCAGGCCGAAATAATAAATATAACTTTTGTGTATTTTTAAGTTATCCCCTTAGGCTTAGGGGCCCCCTACAGCCCTAATTTAGCTGAAAACGATAATGCGGAAACTCAACACTACTTGATTGGCTACCATTGGCTTTTAATTTGTAGATTATGGACATAGTCGCGTATTTGGAATTATCTGAATACAATCGATTGAATCTCGCCTCACTTTCGATTTGCACTTGACATATATCACTCGATTCGTTAAAGTTTTTTACCAATAACTGAAATATGTTTCAGAAAAGTTATATCTGGAACTATCTGGATATAAACCGCATAAATATGGTAAAGCTACATTTTTCTGTAAACGCAGAAAATTTTATGACGATCAGTATCGCTGCGTACCATTCTAACTCCGTTTTAGTGTAATTTATCTGAGCGGCATTCAGCTTACAATAGCACACTCCCTGCTTTCGTGGCGTCACATTAGATATAAAAAGGTTTCTCAAAATTAGGATTTGCTAGGACTAGTGCTGTTGTTATAGAATGATTTATTGAGGTAAAAGATTCGTTGGCTTTGTCGGACCACTTTAATTTCATTCCTTTTTGTTAAATCAGTCAATGGGGAAGCGATTGTTGCAAAATTGTAAATAAAACGCTCGTACGGTCTTTGGAATTGGATAATTCACTGATCGGTTAGCAAACATCCATCGCCCACTATAAATAACCCAAATAACGTAACTTTTTGAGCAAAAACCGACTCTTTATCGTTAATAGTTAGGCCTGCTTCAATAACTAACCAGCAATTTCCTTAAGTAGACCGACATGTTCATCCTGGGTACCAGAGGTTAACAAATCATGTAAATAGACAAAAATTCGGTCGTGGAGTCTGTACAGAATCGCATAATGCTGTACATCGTGTGTGGTGCATTGTCAAATGGCGTGACCGTAAAGTGATAGAAAGGCCCTCCAGATACCGTAAAGGCTATCTTTTTTCTTGATTGTGGGCCAAGAAAGATTTGGCAAAGTTATCTTTTAGATCAATCTTTGATGTATAGCGGGTTTGGCCCAATCAACCCAATAACCTATCGATAAGCGGCAAATAATACGCACCCTTGACGGTTACTTTATTCACTTCATGAGTGTCTAGACTCAAACAAACCTGCTATTGCTTTATGTCCAATCACCTGCGAACACCACGAGTCCCTGCATTTCTCTATGGCTACCAGAGATAACATGCGGTTCATAAATTTTTGTGTTACTTCTTAAACAGCATACCGATTGTGCGATATACGATATTTGTCTTACTACGGCTCAACTCAATGAACGGCTGGGATGCCAGTGTGAAATTTTAAAATTTTTGATTCGGAGATAGAACTATTAGAAAAGGAATTGGTATGAAACGTTGGTATGCGACGACAAGCGAATGTAGTAATGCAGGGTTTGCGATTTAAACAAGAAACACCAAAGGAAGAGCAAGCAACGAGAGTCAACAGACGATGCAGAAACACGGCGAGTCTTCATTAGTTTTGGTCAAAAGTTAGCTCAACAAGGTCGTGCAGAGATGATTCGCAACGAGGCTGCTTTCACTTTTTCGTCAAATATTTATATAGATGCTCAGGACGACGGACCATTCGATTTTCTCTATCAGTTCCGAGCTTCTCTAAGCTTGATCGCCGAACGGCCAGCTGACATTAAATTCTCGCATTGCTAAGTCAAAAGAACAGAGTTAAACTACCGAATCTAAGAGTCGATAATTTGTGTTGAGCTTCGTTATCCCGACTTCCTGCGGTTGCTATTATCTGACACAACCAACCCAGATACTCGGTCAGACAATAGCACTATTGCATTTGCATCTATGAGAGCTAAAATCGCTCTGAACGTGGATCTTATGTGTTCAAGATTCATGGGCAAATGCCACAGAGTATCTACAATACCAAAGGACATGTAGTCTCGGCAATTCGCCCAGCTCTATATAATTGACAGCACTCAGGCGACAGAGCGATGTCAAAATCATCCAGAAACTGATGAAACCGCTACTTCAAACAACCCGACCGAATTGCTTCAACTTATCGTTTGCTGCTTGATGTTGAAATAAAAGCATGGAAAGAAGCTGGGGCTACAAATGAAGTGGTTTCAGTTATCAACAAGGTTTTCCATCGCAAATGTCAGATGGAACCAATCTCGCTTCAACAAGCGTGACTTTCGCATATATCCGCGAAATCCGGTTGTTCCAGCTCGGCAGTTTATTAACATAAACCTTTAAAGCTCTCTTCGAATCCAATGACTTATATGCAATCCTCTTTCCATACGGAAAACCTGTAAATGGTAGCCAAACATATGAATGGGCACAAACAAATCACATAAGCACAAACATCAACATACTTTAGTCCACCCTCACATGGATTCGTCAAAATATTTTCAAACCAATTATGAGAGCGCATAAGTTGACGCAGCAATAGTTGGTGGACTTATACTTTCAGTTCAAAGCCATCAGATTAAGCACAATAGAGAAAACAAAAAGAGCATACGTGCAGGGTAATATAAAGGACTCGTCGATCATGTTACAAACTGCGCCACGAATGTTGCAGCTAGCATTTTAGTCATTCTACCGATCCAGGTTAGAAGCATCACCCCGTAATATGTGCGTATGGTGCATTGATGTAATGTCGAATTTTAGCGGAATAATCCGCTTGATCTGTGCATCACGGCAAACCCAAATTGAATTGAAATTAAGGACAACTTGGCACCAGGCGAGAGACCAGCTAATCGGCCAGATTTTGTAGCGCGAGTATTCAAAATCAAATTAAACGATGAACGATCTGACCATGAATGGAATTTGCCATTTCCAATGCTATCGGCTACTCGACAGAGTTACAAAGGCGGGGCCTCTCGCACGCTCGCAACTTCCTGACGCTTCGAGCTGAAAACAAATTCACAACACCGGAACGCATAGATCAATATGTATAACAAGTCGAAGTAACACTTTGCTGTTGCCAATGTTGACAGTTGTCCGTTGACCCATCGTCGCAGCAGCGGTGTTCTAACAACAGTGAGAAACGTTGTGATGGACAATCGAAATGTTGTTCCTTACAGTCCGCATTTGCTTGAAATCTGTAAAGTACATTAATAAGTATATTTTCAAAGGATTTGACTGCACCAGCGTCACCATCACATTATGCGGCCAAGACGGGACATGAAAAATAGATTTTACTGGCCGCATCCACTGGCCGGGCCATGCGCTTGACTCATGGTTCGAACTCAACATAAACAGTGACCACGCACAGATGTGATTGAGATTCGACACCACGTCCTATATATTAAAGGTTATGGAAGACACTTCAGCGAGAAGGAGTGAAGGTCGTTGACTGAATGTACTCCGTCAGCCCGAGAAATGAAATACTTTTATATTTGAGACTTGTGATGCTTCATGTTCGAGATGCCAACAGCTTCAAAGCCCTTCAGCCACAGATGCCAAAACATTTCCGACACACATTCCCTTACATCTGCCGTGTCCGCAATCTGCGAGTCTGCTAATTTTTGGAACAAGTTTGCGCTCGATATGGCTCTCGATTTCAACAGAAACCATTCGACGGTGCCAACAATTTAACAGTTCACGACATAGAAGCGGTGCATAAACGGCAATTTCTTTCATGCTCTTTGTTTGGTCTTCCAAACGCAACCAGAGATGTGTCACAAATTCAGCTTTACGATACACCTCGATGTAGCTAAAGAGCGAATTGTAATGCTGAACGACAAGCAAATGCCGCAGTAGATGGTCCGAAGATTATCAGTCGTTGCTGTCACGACAAATATAGCTGAATACTTCACAACAGATTTACACTGTCTGTGCCAATTATTGATACATCAGTGTCGTCGATGCACTTGTAGTCCTAAGAGGCAGAAGATCTGCGAAAGGTTTCTCTCAACATCAAGCCACTTCACTGAGGTAACACTGACGGCAAACATGTACAGCGAAGGCCAGGAACAACACAACGAATGGCTTCTTCAAATCGGCAGTGCTGAGCATTCAACACTCAATGGTGTTCCAGTTTAAATCTCGCGGAACATGATAACAACAGAAAATGCCACCGAATCAGTTTTCGGCAGAGAGATTAATCTATTAACTCCCGACGAGCTATCCAATCGAGTCATTGTTGCTCCAAACGGACGCTTGAGATGAACAAAAGCCAGGAAAAGTTTACTACAGTGCGAACAATTTCATTTCTGAAGATCCAAATGACGCACAAAATTATCCGGTTGAGTAGTGAACAATCTGGCACCTTCCGCCTGCCGTTATCCTAATGATGCCGCGCAATTTAAATCCGAGTAACGGATTGTGAAATCGAACTCGATTAATGGTGTAAAGTCTTCCGAAAATTATCATCACTGCTGAAATCATCCTCAAATGAATCGTGGCGACAACGTCTATAAGCGAAAACAATTTCCAAAAATCCCAGCTTATGCAACCACTATCAACAAAGACTTCTCACACGGTTAGATCTACAATGTAATGGTTCACATCATGAAAAATCCGCAACAATTTAAGTTGATTGGTGCGATGATCAATTCACACTATGTTTTTAGGATTCAAAAATTTGGCCGAAGGCTTCATATGTGAAGTTGGTCATAGTTAATTTGTTGAAGGTAAACGAATTATAAAGTTAAAGCAGAAATAGCTGCTGCGAAACAGTCCCGAAGTTAGGCGGCTTAGCGACCAGGAGCGCCTTGTAATTAGTTTGGTGTTTGAACAGTTTATTTTAGCATTTTAAGAATAGAGTTTCTTGACTTTATGAAGCCCACCAGTTTCATCATTTGGGAATTGTATTTGGCTGGACTGAGGTACGGAAGGGAGGCTCTCTTGGGCGATGATGCTATACCACTGGCATGCGCAACCCACAGAGGGTTGTAAATAAATAATTATTCAATTATTACGGTCGTATTTAATATGAACGTTAGGAATACCTCGAGTTGGCGGTGATAATGAATAGAACCTACTTAGTTCTATGAGTACCATTTTTTTATGAAATGCTATTCAAACATCCGTAACAAATGAAAGTTACACCACTAAATCATTTCCTTAATTAAAATAAAAAGCACGATTAACGCATTAAAGCTTTTATAAGTGGAAATTAAAGGAAAACCCAAAAACAAAACAAAAACAACAAAAATGTATTGTACATAAAAAGTATTTTTTTGTCTTTTGGTTTCAATTTACTTCACACGGTTTCTAATATAACAACTTAATTTATTTTCCTTTCTCCGTAATTCATTTCGTGTTCCGTCTTACATAAACATCACAAAAGTCAAAACACGTGAAATATAATGAATGTGAGGGTTTATGTAATCCGAACAACAAAGTGATATTTTACCTTTATTTGTAGTAAATCTTATAGGAGAAACGGTAAAACCACCCCCCCCCCCCATATAGTAGCTTCCTTGTATTGTATACTGCACGTTTGGTTTTGACAACAACAACTACTTGCATTTTACAACAACAATCATGTTATACATTATGGCATATAAAAGCCTTTAAGAAATTTAAATTTTCACGTTTTGTTTTACTAACATGATTTTGTTTTATGTACGCGCAAGTTCAAAACTGGAAAACGGGAAAATTACAATAACCATGGCAAAATGTAAAATTAAGAGTGTAAAAAAGCTTAAATTTATTTTTGTTTTGTTTTGCAGATGCAAAGATCAAGCGGAAATTCTCTCAGGAGCAATAATTTAGTAGTTTTCTTCTTCAGACTCTTATTTAGATGTTCATAGGTAGGGAGGTACATGTGTTTGTAGTTACTTTGCTATACTTGCCGCTTGGCGTAACTTTTCGTCCTTTTTTATTTTGGTTTGTGTTAATAATTTTAAAACATTCATTTTATGATGTTGTTATTGTTGTACTTTACGTGGGTTTGGAATACTCATTATAATTTAAATTTTTTGTTGTTGTAGGTACACTTAGATTAAATGCAAGCGAGTAGAAAATGTACACACTTATCGAATGACAAAGACATCGTGTGAACGCATATAAAAGACTAATAATTTTTATAATCGAATTTTATGTAATTATGATGGAGTGTTAAAAACTTTGGTTAAAAATTCCCAAATTCCAAAGTTCAGTATATATAAGGAATTACCCCATTCCTAGCGTTCTATCCCGAAAATAAAACTTTTTCAGCAACAATAATCTATGGAAAATCATTTTACTTCCTTCCTCATCCTAGATTTTGAAATACAACTGAGGCTGCCTAGCAAATTCATTTATCTTTCAAAATCTCTATCTCGAATCTAATTGAACAATCTGTACTAAAGAATTAAGTAAAAATTACGGTTCATGCAAGATGTTCAATTTTTCACGACGTTTTCGAGCATTTCAGCTGATATCTCGCTAATGACACTTTTAATGTGGTCTCTTAATTCTCCGAGAGACGTCATGAAGCTTAATAAAAAATAGTGAAGAGACGTCAAATCGCACAATTTAGGCGGACAATACACCGGCCAAAAACGTGAGATAAATTACTCACCGAACTAATTTCTCAATAAGTCCATGGTTTCGCGTGCTGTGTGCCATATCGCGCCGTCTTACCGACACCAGATATCCACCAGATTCAGTTCATGCATTTTGGGCAAAAACAGTTCGAAGTCATCGAACGATAGCGAGCGCCATTGGCGATAACGTTGCGAACTTCGTCATCTTTGAAAAAATTCGGACTGATGATTCCATTTCCATCCTAAAAACCGCATCTAGTAGTGTTTTTTCTGGGTGCATTGGCAGTTTGTATCGTACCCGTTCATTGCTGAACACAATTTAGTCATCATTTTCTAAGGCCCACTCACCATCGTTCGGCTTCAGTTGTTGCACGAACTGCATTTTATATGCCGTATAATGCAATCCCAATTGCTTTGATCTGCGACGGATGAATATTTTGTCGTCTTCGTCAACACTAGCTGCTTCAGCAGCAATATTTTCCTCTGTACCCACTATAGGTCGATTATGATCACCATAAATAAAATGGACGAAGTGTGCGAAACACATTTTCCACTGAAAAACAAAAATATGTAAACGCTGTTCGGGTGTTAAAACCACGTTTGGGTCTGTATGTAGAATCTTAATTGAAGGAACTACATCGTACTCTTAAGATTTGGCGTTTGGCATGAATATGCACTTGCGCCTGTCGTGTTCAACTTGGCGCTCGAGTACGTGGTAAGGAATAGCAACAGTAAAACTTCGAGATGTACATACATATATGACAAAATTCTTTCATTGGATGTGAAAGTTAGAGAGAGAGGGAGAAAGATGGTGAGAGAAGGTTTAATCGAACTTATTAAAGTTCCATAAACATTTTTGTTTTTCAGATGTTTATACTAAATTTTAGAATTGGGCTTAACTCAAAAAGAGTTTCCGCTAGGATGGCCGGTGTTTAGTAATACCAGAAAAATTCAGGCAAACTCGATATACGGTAATTCTCGATAGAATATTCCAAAATGGACAATCCTATGTGCCTGAAATCATAGTTTTAACTGATTTCAAAAATTTTGTACTTGTTTTGTAATATATTTTTAACTTATAATTCTACTGCACCTCACAAATTGCGAATGTATTAATAAAATTTTATGATTTCATAATGCGTAGTTTGGAATTTATTCGTTAGTTCGCAGTTTTACCAATACTCTGAAATTTTTTGTTGTTGTGTTGTTTTTTAGGAATAACTCGGAAGTTTAGGAAAATCTTCGCAACCGTATAAACTAAAGCACCAATAACAAAACTGTTGCTTTTCCTAAGACCTTACAATTGATATGTTACATGATTATATGGGAGTGAGAAAAATTGTAACTGCTTTCAGCGTTATAACGGTAGTTTTAAACACTATATGATGTTTCAAATATTTACTGCATTCTTTACAGCCTATTCAATGATATAAGACACGTATAAGCGCCAAAACGGTGGATTTGAGAACTTAAGCGCTGATTACACACTTGTAACTTTATTCAAGCCAAAGGTCTTGAATATGCCACACTTTTATTTTGTAATAAATCAATAATTAGTTACCAGCGCCAAAACGGCGGAATTATTAACTAAATCACTGATAACGAATCTTTTACTTTTTCCAAAACCTTTCAAACGATATTCCGCAATGATAGTTTTTAGTACTAAGGTCCTTCAGAAAAACTTCGGGCTAAAGTTACTGGAGCATTTCAGAGTTTAGAATGTATACTGCTATTTGTAAGCCACCATCCGATTTCTTTGAGCAAGTTTCGAGAGGGCGATCGCATCTGTAAGCAACGTAATCATGGCCAAAAATTCTCTGAAGTTTTCTATGAAGTTTATCGGCAGTTTTAATGATTTTAAGACGAAGTTATAAAACTGCGATGTTTCTGATGCCATTTTGATAGTAATTTGAACATTTCTCATAAATCATTGTTTTCTTGGATTTTTGGGGTTGATTTATCATTCGAGCAGTAGTATAGATTCGAGCCTTCATCAAAAACGAGTGTAGCCACTGATGTGAAGCTCAAGTGATTGATTATTTTATACATATCACTTTTGGCGAGGTTAAACCGGCGATTTTTAAGCGTTAAGCTGGCGATTTTTTATTCTAAACAGTTTCTTAAGTTTATTTTTATAAAATTCGTGGGCAGACATACTATCGAGTTGTTGGTTTGCCCAAAAGAACTTTTAATAGGAGAGTTCTTGTTTATCTCATCAAATCATCTCTTTATCAAATCATTCGTATTTTCAGTCCCCGGCGAGACATATTATGCCCGTCGCTTTTCTCTCTATTTTAATTTTTACTGCTTGAAGGTACATTTTGAATTGTTAGACTAGGACTATAATGGGTCGAACATGGCTAAAGTTTTCTCGGTGATATCGGCTTAATTGAATCTATGACCCTAAATAAATTTAGTGCAATTTGATTGCGAGTTGTTTCTTCTATTGTGACAGGCGGAAGTCTATTTGCTCTCTCAATTTCTTGGTTGAGAAATGTCAGCAATCGATCATGTTGACTTTGCTTCTCTGATAAACTGATCTGCCTTAGCACATGAATCAACTCTAAAAGGTAGTTTCTTCTACCGACTCGCTCTAAATTTCTTTTTTGTAGAAAGATATCGAAAACTTTCCTCCTTCCTCCAGAGCTCTTTTTGTCAATGTTAACGTGCAACCTTTTCGCGTTTAACGCGACTCAAGATTCACAGACCTTTTAGTTAATAACGCACACCAAGAGCGCTGTGATTATTTCGATAAGTTTGTATACGAAGAAAGGCACAGGTAGTAGGCAGTTTTGCACTGCTTAGTTCGAAAGGCCGATGAGTTGAGCAATCGAAATGATGCTCAGATATGCATTGAACATTTAATATAGAAACAAATCAGTTTATCATGGCTCCTATTAATGGTTGCACTAATAGAAGCAAGGTTGGGGCAGCTTGATCAAAACATTGTATTATATTCATTTCCAGCAACGTACATTTTCATGGAATATAATGCTGAGGCATATGATTTCAAAAAATTGTCCAGAAGACAACTGCCCTGCTAGAAATTAGCATCAAAGATTAAATCCCGGGTAACGCTGAATAGACATATGATGCAGGCGACGAATGACGATATGAAAAACAACTAATGAAGCAGTTTTTTTTCGAAAGATTCATTAGCTTGTATTCGCGGTTAAATAAAGCAAAATAATCAGCCGAACACTTTTCTACATAGTGAGCTTAATTGGTGTTTATTACTGTAAATGCGTCTTTATTATAAGCTAATCAAATTCTCCGTCATATTTTAGACGGTAATATTTAAAAGTCCATCTTTTCAGTTGTCATATTTTAAATTACCCCACATAATTTATTTCCTAATGTTTTATTCAGCAAGTTATCAAAATTGGCGTGAAATCAAATTTTCTATACAACCGTCCAACAATAATAAAACATTATGCGAGCTTTTACGGTATTTTTTGTGCGCGCTTCTTGTATTCTCGACTCGAATAGTCGTTCGCGAAACGAGAGCAGCAACAAAAAATTACTTTTTGAATTAAAATTAACTGAAATAATCCTAAATCAGTAAATATAACTCATTTCCATCATTATTTTAAAAATTTATGTTGACTAAAGGCAAAAAAAACTGGAGTGTAGGAAAATTGCATGGAAAATCTCATTGGGTGATGGAATAAGCAAAACAAATTTGATTGTCCCCAATTTCTTTTTTGTTTTTTTCTTGTTCACAATTCCCAGTATATAGTGAGGAAAGTATTGCAATGGGCAAGCATGTTATATAAGAGCATCTGTCGTTTAGCTCGGAAACTGTGGGGTTTAATTTTGTGTTTTATCCCTAAAAATTAAACCATTTTTATAGGTGGTAATATCGGTAAAGCGATGGACAAAGTTATATATAAAACGTTAGTTAATTTGGTCTACCCCGTCCGATGCGGAAGAAATGTCAAATTAATCCAGGAACAGTTCGCACCTAATGTCTTTGTGATATTTGTGTTTAATTTGGTTTATTTTATTAAAGGTGGCCGTAGCCCAGGACAATTATACAAAATACTTTATTTGTTTTTCAATTATATGGGCGAAGTTTTATTCAATTTGCTCTTCATTGTCATTGCGCTGAACCGGTGGTACCCGCTGATTATTAATTTAGCCAATGTTCTTAGTCGAAAACATTATAATACCGCAATTATTTGAATAAGCTGCAAGTGTGAATAAAATACTCTTAAATAGGTTCAAATGAAGTTTGAAAATGTCAGACATCAAATTCTATCATCTATTGCTGATAACTAGAACACTCGATTTTTATTTTGAGTTGATATTGACAAACACACTTACTTGCGTGATCGGATCGGGAGTAATGGATGCAACAGTATATTCGGATGAGATGTAAGTCTTTTCAGACGAAAAACTGAAGGCTGTAGTTTAGCAATACTGGGATGTTGCACTCCCAGGTGTCAAGGAACCGATTAGCTAGACGTTTGTGAAAAAACAGATTTACGGATTTATATAACTCCTGCACTTCGACAGCCATTACATTTGGGTATATATTATTGTGAAATGTCTCGTTTGGTTCCGTCATGATCGGAAAAAATCGTTGGAGAATTTTCAAGAATCGCAATAAGCATATAGTGACATAAAGCAACATTTTACCTCCAGTAAGCGAGTGAAGCTTGCCATAAATTTAAGGAAAGTTTTATTTACCTAACACTTCCAAATCTATGTTGTTAGTGATAAAAGGCTCTGTCCAACCGACGTTATCTAGCCTATTCTGTCATCGATTGCGGGAAATACTAGATTTCAACCACCGGTTAAGCACAAGTCAGGTCATTAGCCTCAGTCAATGGCAGTACATCACAAGTGATGTAGAACCTTGACTTACCCGAAGTGATGTTTGTTTTTGGCTGTATAAATGTACGAGAACTTACCCGGAAAAAAACACAGTCTTCATGATATCCATCGTCGTTTGTAATTAGCCTTACTTACTGAAAGCCTTAAGATGAAAAATAAATATTCAAATTACCTATACAAAATCTAGAGCATCGGTGCTCAGTAAAACCTTCAAGAAAAGCTTAGTAGATCCCAAGACCTCTATGTTGCGTGCCAGGGTGAAAACGGAACCTGCATTGAGTACGGTCAAGATGCACAGTAACGTAAAGGGGACATTAATATAGAAAATTGGTGATTGGTGTATAAGGCTTTCATGTTCAGATCATGTTTACCTCCGCAAGCTGCAAGTAGGAAATCCCGATAAAAATAAAAACCTTTTATTCAAGCTTGCAATCCTTATCTTCCAACGTACAAATATAAGTTCGAGAATCAAAAGGAGACTACAACAAATCGCTAGTCCCTTCTGCAAATACAAAACATACAAATAAAACTCTTACAGTATATATGAGTAGAATGAAGCACATACGAATACAACAGACCAATCCGGATAAGCCGAGAACAGCGCAATTTAAGTAGACGGTACAAACAGAGAATGACGACACTCGATCTAATGAAGTAATACTCTCAGAAGTAATAAAAACCATTCACAGTCAAAATTATTTCAAAAGTTTCTGATGAGGAACACTTGTCGGATTCACAAGAGAAAACACAAATTAGCCTGCAATTGTGGACAGTTTTTAGTTGAAACCTACATCAGTTCAAATTTGATTCATCCGCTCTCCATCTCAAACTGACAAAGAAAGGAATAGGAGGGAATAGGATCACACATTACTTAACCTGTAATCTAGTCATTCTCATTTACAATGAAAATTTAAAACGCAGCCAGATGGTTTATTTCTTTTAACGCCATGCCAAAATAAATGTTAATTATTATATTTCAGGTCGTTAAATGTTTGTTTTATGGATGAATTTATTTTTTCATTTATATGGTAGCGACACCAGTGAATAAATAGCAGTTTCAGTAGAAACTTCCCTTCGGCGCCGGATACTGCTCCAATATTAAAACACGGCTAATATTGGAGCTCTATATATTCCAGAACTTGTGGCAAAAATCATTAAAGAATCCCATTTCCATCTACCATATCCAAATTCATCATAATCGGTTAAGAAATTACCGAGTTCCGTCCGAGATGGCCATACACCAGAACTTCTTCATTTAGAAGTCATTTAAAAATCCCATTTCCAACTTACAAAATCCCATCTTATTTTATTAATCTATTAAGCTGGTAATGGCCGAATTTAATAAAATGTCATAAGCCGAAGACACTTTAATTTTTATTTACAAATTATTTTGTTATACAGTCAATTTTACAACGCTACGATAAACTGGCATACGATAAATTGTCCACACGATAAATTGTGTCCACGGTAAATTGTGTCTACGATAAACTGTTATACGGTAAAATGTCCACGTTAAATTGAAACACGATAAATTGTTACGATAAAGAGACCGTCACCCATATTTTTCATGTTCTTGTGATAGAAAACAACCACTTGTGACGTTTCAATCTATTGCTACAAATCTGTTCATTCTTCGTCGTAAATTGATTGCGTTGCGCTGGCAGCTGCGAGCCATTCGATTTACTCTTATTTTCTGCTCATCTGCCATACGATATCTCACCAGACCCACTTCTGCTCTGTAGCTTCATTTGTAATGGAACCTACGGTCGAGCCTCCATCAACGAACTTTCCTCTACTCGATGAGCCAATTTGTTCCTCTAGTCAAGAAAATCTTTCAGTTCTCAATTATGGACTACATTTCCGATTATAGGATGCCTTTTTCGGGAATCAAATGATTATTTATTTGTAACCGACATTCTCGAACATAGTGATCCAATTTCCTCCACCTGAAGCATTGAGTTTTGATTTTGCTCGTTCTCACGCTATGGTGTCAACAAACCCCCATGCCGCAGACCCTTTGTGTTGTTCTTCTCATGGTTCTATCTATCAGAGTCTCGATTACTGTATTATCCTCGAATTTGGGCTGCCACATTGTAATAGTTAAGCGGATATGTAGATATATGTATCTGCCTCGTATTCAAAGGTAAACCACACTTCATTCATTGACCGTTCGCGCGTTAGCCCTGAAATATAGTTTTAATTTAATGAATCTAACAGCATTAAATAATCCAAACAATGTTACATTCCTTAAAACATCGACTGACCATATCTAAGCTCTAAGTAGCGAGTACATGTTACAATACGTCTATGGTTTAGTAGTGCAGAGCCAAAAGGAGATGTTCAAATACGTCCCATCTATTATGATGAGAAATTCTCGGACGAGAGCTCACTATTGAACTTTAGCCTGATATGATTGTTGATGCTTTTGTGTGACCCACCGATCCACCGCTGATCCCGATTTCGGAACATTCTTGTGCAAAGACAATGATAAGCGGCTTTGAGAAGTTCATTATTTTAGTATGAGGATTAAAAGTGAAGGTTGGATCAGGAAAATACGCATTGACGCGTAAAAGCTCATTTTTTTATTCTAATATTAAAACGATTTATATTTCTCTTAAAGGCTAGTTGCCTTTAGAAGCTCTTAAAAGGCTAATTGCCTTTAGAAACCAAACAAGTTTACATGATTAGAAAACAACACCGGAAAGAGAATTTTCTTAATTCCAAACGACTTTTGCCAGTTTGTACGCCATAACTATATGTTTTTAGAAACAGGCATCCTTTCGGATGCCTCAAAATATTAATTCGTTGATGCGGTCTGAATTTTGTTTAAGAGTATCCGATCGAATAAAAAGAAAATTCGTATGTGGATAAAAATCTGATTGACACCGCTTATTTTTTTTTTGAGTGTATATGTTACGGTAAAAGGCCGAAATCGGTAAATGTCCGAATAAAAATTTGAAAAAACTGTTTTATTGCCTCGGAATCTGTAAAAAGAGAGTCCTACATTTTCGAAATGGTTCACCGTTCACCCCACGGATTATTTTTGATGGATAGGGATGTAGGGGGAAAAGTCAACAAACATTTCGTAACCATCTGACCTCTGGACAACCGATTTTTAATCATGTAAACGAACTTAAAAAATTAAAATTTCGGACATTTACCGATTTCGGACTTTTACCGTAACATATATATCATAAAACCCCACTGCGTGACATTTTAAAAAACCAACGCATGCGCAGCATTGAATTTTAGTCTTTTCTGAACTGAACTTTTCTGAACTATCAGAATTTCGAGCTTAATCGGTGCTAACACTTTTGGGTGACCTTGAAATTTTTAAAACGATTAAAAAATTGTGATTGCTAACTAATCACTGGAAACAACTGACCAATTAGTCCCAATTTTTATTCATGCAAAATTCGCTTGGTAAGGTGCCAGCTTGGAGGCCAACAAACTAATGACACATCTTATCAACATTTAGGACAATAAAGATACGATTCAATTATGTTAGGCCCCAAAAACTATTTTTTGATGGTGAAAGTCGTGTGTTGTCAAATTTGATGGTTTTCTGCTGTACTACTTTGGACGTCGAGCAATATATAACGAAAAATAAAACTTGGAAATTTCCTTCATTTTCCCCGATTAAATTTATTTAATTTTTCACTCAATTTAATTTTTGTAATACAATTTTTTTCTTCCGTCTTTAATAATAACAATAATAGTGATGATAATAATAATGATATAGTAATAATAATAACAATAGTAATAAACGGATAACGATTGTAATTTTTCTTTGTTTTCTGGCACTTTTATATACAAGATAATACGGAACAAAAAATTTCCCAACCAAAATTAATTAAAGAATGGGAAATTTTTGTTCGATTTTCCACGTTCAATTATCTGTTTATATACATCGATGTATATCGGGTTAATTGATTTGTTTCATTTTATTACAAAATTCATGACTAGACAATTTAAAATTTTATCGATATGCATTTAATCGTGCAACATCTAATCAACGACTCGATTTTTCGAAAAAATTTCTATATATAGTCTTCTAACCTAATTTTCAATTTACAAAGTTTTTGCATAAATTCGATATTTTATAGAATTTTTAGTTTTTTTTTTGTACTTGTATTTCTTCGTCATCAGTTTCCCGACTGTACGAGTTTACAAGCATACATGCACTGCACATAGAGCAGAATTTTTTTTTTTGCTCGTGCATGGAAATTTATTTTCCATTATCGAAGTCTAGCTTTTCAATTTAAATTTTAGATTTTCATCTTTTTTACAGTCGTCGAATTTTTTATGTTAGTTTTTCCGCCCGATTTATTTATTTTTTATTTTGTCCCGAAAAGTAAATAAAAAATGGTCGTTTAAGAAGGAAATCTGAATTGTCTATTCAATCACATCACATATAGCATATATTGGAGCATGTAACGAACGTAACATAATTTGGCATAATGTAACATATTAATATTTTATAAAGTATTGTTCAACGTGCACGATTTAATACGTACTCGATTGAAAAATGGCTCGGTTTTATTACGGAACATGATGGCCGGACAATCATACCCTAAACTGGCTGCTAGATACACTCGAAATGGACTATCAGGAATTAAAAAATTATTATCTAACTCGTTAGATCTGTGACCAAACTTCAAAATAAATTTGAATACTTGCAGTAACTACATGAAGTGAACAGCAATTGAGTAATTGTTAATCACAATCTCGAATTATTGTATTTATCGCATGCCTGCGAATTCTTTATGAATTTTAGTACTTTATGTACTGTAACGTGCAGATCTCCTCCGGTCAACAAAACTGATAGCTATGTAGACGATAAAATGTTCTAGATCCTTTTGGGCGCAAGTCTACCTGCACGTTTCGTTTTCGTATAGTCCACAACAAAATACGTGACCTTGACAACACGCGGCATGGTTCGATTCATTTATCCACTGGGTTCTTATGATTCACTTTTAACCCTTTTCTGAGTATTTATTTTTTACTGATGGTGTGAAACACCATCCACTTGAACTAGCACGGTCACACGATTTTCAAAAAGTTCACAACACCAAAACAAAACTGTTCTAAACTTGCAAGTGTCGAACCATGAGCTGTACTCTGCGAGCCACACACAAAAAGTGAACTTTATGTTCACTAAGACCTTTCACACATATAGAACCATCAAGTCTTTTTAAGTTTTGACATTTAAATAAATCAGTTATTAGACGCCTTTAATTTTTTTATACTACGTTATAAAAGTTAACTTTTATTAATCATTACAATTTTAACTCTTATTTATTGCTCCACATAAAAAATTATATCAATAAAAATAGGCTGAGATCGCTTCTCCCTCTCGTTCCACTCACGTACGCACTTTAATAATTTTCCTTTCCAACCTCTTTGACAGTCCAAAGAATTTCCTCTAAATTTTAACAAGATGGGCAATTCACATTCGCCGTATCCGAAGCATTTGATTGTTCTAATAACTACCGAATGCTTTGTTCATTCTGCTACTTTGCTCCAGATATCGATCATCATGTCTATTCTACTTCTACGCTCCCTCCATATGGTCGTTTCCTTGGAATATGCCATGAAAACGATTTAACGAAGTATAAACTCATGATTAGTACAATTGTTTCGTTCAGTTATGCGGCCCGTCGAAGCATAGATTTCATAACATTTGTCAATCGAACATAGAAAATGTATGCTTTGAGGGGTCGCATAATTATGTTAGCTTCTACTAAAAATGCGATACTGTCAGTACCACACGATGGCATACTTCAATTTACTTCAACATCTCTACGATGCCTTGTCAATGTCAAGCACGTGCCATATAGACCATAGCGCCTTATCAATAGCCTACGAATGGTTGAACTTTAGGTTTGATTCCAACATAGAAAATGTATGACTTGACGGGTCGCATAATTATGTTAGCTTCTACAAAAGATGCGATAGGGTCAGTACTACATGTAGACAACAACAATACACCTTTTTTAGTCAAAATGTCAAATCAAAAACAGGAAACTTTAAAATTAATCGTGTTATATAAAAATTAAGAGTGTTTATGGAATCATCAACATTCCGCGCACTCCTTTTAATCTGTTTCACCGTCATCAATACCAGTCCGTGCTATCAAGTACCCAAACTTAGTTGCACCTATCTAGTTCCTTCTTTTTTGCCAACGCCATCAACATCATAATTATGAACGAGTAATTTATGTTGATTCTGTTCATCGTCAACAGACCTCTTTGAAATTCGTTTCAGCCAATGGTACAGCATCAAATGTTCTGAACGATGCCATATGTGCCGCGGATATAGACGAAAATGCTATATTTTAATTTTATAACTTTATTACAATACAATATTTTGGCATGTGGCTGTTGCAGTTTTATTGCATTCGACATATTGGGTTTCGATCGAATCAAAATTATTGGTAGATGAAGATACCTCCTGATCATCAATTGTTTGACTGATTTCTTTAGTTAAAAAATTATGTAGCCCACACGAAGCTTTCACTATTAAATCAGTAGTTTCGAAGGAGGTTTCGATTGGCCTTGAAATATTCGAAATCGTGTTGCTAACCGGCCAAACGCACATTCCACTGGCATACGTGCTCTGCTTATTCTATAATTGAAAACTTTTTCAGGCACACTCAACTCTATATTTCTATTAAATGGTTTAACCATATTGCGAGAAAGAGGAAGGGCATCATCGCGGATGATAAACTATGAGGTTTCAGAATTTTGCCTTGATAATTTTGCAGGCTTTTGAATGCCCAAACAGACTTGTATCAGTGCCTGATAAAACGCACTGTCTTTGTAAGTTGTACTTTCGTTGATTCTGCCATTTGAGCCCACATCAATAAATACAAAATTTTCATGAGCATCAAGTACCGCTTATAGCAGTAAAAATTAGACCCTAAGTTAGCAAGAGCCATAATTCTTATCTTTCTTCCGTGGAACCTTGTAAAAAATTATATTTATTGTAATTTTTCATAATTTAAATTTCTAATTTCAATTTACTTTTGGTTGTAATACAATCCATATGGCTTGTAAAACTTCAGGTACAAACTTAGATATTGTCTTATATGACACTCTGCATAAAAAGTCGAACGATCGATACGAGTCTTCCGAAGCAATAAACCGTAAAGTTGATGCTAGCCGAACTCTGGGGGAAATAGCATCTCGTAGTACGGCTCGACCTGAAATGTATAATTAAGCTCATTGAAATTAGGTATAAAATATGGAGGACATGAGAATACTGCCGTTCACTGTAAACCAGAAGAAACTCACCAAAGCTAAAATTTCTTCAAATTGACTGATGTGCATTCTGGTAAAATTCTGGTAATTACTGCTTTCCTCGAAGCAATTTTATTTTATTTTCTTGCAAATTTTTTAATTCTTTTAAAACTATTAACCAAAGGACAATTTTAATTTTTTTTAACATTGCACTTTGAAAAATTTCATATTTTTGCATTGAAAGAATACCAATCTACAAATGGTTTTGAATGTCAAATTTATGACAAATGTACCTTACCCGAAGCCATATTTGATTTTTATGTTACTGTTACTCGATATGTTACTGTTAATGACATAACAAAGTTAGCTGGAGTGGCCGTGTTAGACATTTTAACTTAACCTTCCCAATCGCCTGTCAAACGCATAATTATGTAAGCTTCTACAAAAGAAGCAATAGGGCCAGTACTCCACCTTGACATATTTTGATTTTTTTAGACATCTCTAAAATGGCTTGTCAATGGCCTTCGAATGGTTGAATTTCAAATTTTTTATGATTCCAACATAGAAAATATATGGCATAAGATGCGATATGCTTTGTAATACACGACGACATACTCTGATTTACTTAGTCATCTCCACGTTGCCTTTGAATGGTAGAATTTTCAATTTTTTAGAAAATTTATGCTTCGACGGATCGCATAATTTTGTTGGCAAAATTTGTGATCGGTTCAGTACTACAGGATGGCATACTTCGATTTACTTAGACATATTAACGATGCTTTGTCAATGGCCTTGGAATGGTTGAATTTTCGATTTCCTCTTCCAATCAAAATCAAATGCAGGTACTAGGCACAACATGTTTTGCTGAATCTCTAGAAGAAACTCAGCTTCATGATCATTTGTCATTATTTGGCAATATTTTTTGCATACGCCAAATGTCTGTGAGTGAAAATTTACCATCTGTCCTTTCAATCAGTTCATTTGCTGGATTAGGGCTGAATTCTTTGAAGACAGAAATTCTATTTTCACATCTTTAGAGAATTGAGCAAAATTAACTAGATGTCTTGAAACATTTTCTAAAAGAAGCATAATCTTTAGCCTAAATTGCGGCTTTGTAAGTATTTTTCACATCAGGCCAAATGCAATTTTTAAAACAATCTTCAGAGAGAATCTGGATCATTCAAGCATTTTTGTTGGATCTCCAAATAACAAGCAATTGATCCTTGTTCGATCCTTTAAAGGGTCTAGGATTTTCTGAAATTAAAATCAGAAGCGATTTAAGCTTAAAGTCATCTGCCGCATTGCCGCCAAAAAGCAATCTTAATCGTTCAACCACATTAAAACTTGTTCTGGAAGGTATCCATCTCTTGCAAAGAGTTTTTTAGAATGTTAGGACACGATACAGCGGCATCTACATCGGCACTAGCTGCCTCACCTTTCAGCTTTAAATTGGGAAAATTTTATCGATTGGTAGTGCCTCCCTTTTTCTGTATCAAAATATTTCCGGCCCAAACAAATGAATTATTATCTGATTGTTTAGGGCCAAGGAGCTTTTTTCGGTGGTTATGCTACACGTTTACAAATCGCAATCAATTCCTCTCTTTCAGCGTTTTGGACAAGTTTTCATCAACATTTTCCAAAAATAGCTACGATTAATTTAATTTGTCTGCAAGTATTTCTCCTTCTTTCCACGAAAGAAACCAAAATTTAATAGCAATAAACTGTCTTATATAGTTTAGATTTTGACAAACATATATTTCAAATAAATAGTTCACAAGTAAAACACAAAGATAATATGCAAATTTACAACTATTTACGTAGATGACGTTTTAAAACCTTAACTAAAATTTCCAACACAAATAGGACAAACGCCAAAACCCATCCGCCAATTAAAATTGGTAAAACTATTTCAAAAAAATCTTTTCGTTTGATTACTTCACTCGAATTATCATTCAAGTCGAACTCTTCGGAATGCTTCGATAAATTTGTCATTACTAAATCGTGTTTAACTCGAATTTCCCAGTACTTTTCTAGGCCAGCTTCAAATACTCGATGCGACAATACATTCATGTGGTCATAACGGGTGATTTTTTAAGAGCTTGAGAACTTTTTTTTAAAAAAAAACGCATAAAATTTGCAAAATCTCATCGGTTCTTTATTTGAAACGTTAGATTGGTCCATGACATTTACTTTTTGAAGATAATTTCATTTAAATGTTGACCGCGGCTGCGTCTTAGGTGGTCCATTCGGAAAGTCCAATTTTGGGCAACTTTTTCGAGCATTTCGGCCGGAATAGCCCGAATTTCTTCGGAAATGTTGTCTTCCAAAACTGGAATAGTTGCTGGCTTATTTCTGTAGACTTTAGACTTGACGTAGCCCCACAAAAAATAGTCTAAAGGCGTCAAATCGCATGATCTTGGTGCCCAACTTACCGGGCCATTTCTTGAGATGAATTGTTCTCCGAAGTTTTCCCTCAAAATGGCCATAGAATCGCGAGCTGTGTGGCATGTAGCGCCATCTTGTTGAAACCACATGTCAACTAAGTTCAGTTCTTCCATTTTTGGCAACAAAAAGTTTGTTAGCATCGAACGATAGCGATCGCCATTCACCGTAACGTTGCGTCCAACAGCATCTTTGAAAAAATACGGTCCAATTATTCCACCAGCGTACAAACCACACCAAACAGTGCATTTTTCGGGATGCATGGGCAGTTCTTGAACGGCTTCTGGTTGCTCTTCACTCCAAATGCGGCAATTTTGCTTATTTACGTAGCCATTCACCCAGAAATGAGCCTCATCGCTGAACAAAATTTGTCGATAAAAAAGCGGATTTTCTGCCAACTTTTCTAGGGCCCATTCACTGAAAATTCGACGTTGTGGCAGATCGTTCGGCTTCAGTTCTTGCAGGAGCTGTATTTTATACGGTTTTACACCAAGATCTTTGCGTAAAATCTTCCATGTCGTCGAATAACACAAACCCAATTGCTGCGAACGGCGACGAATCGACATTTCACGGTCTTCAGCAACACTCTCAGAAACAGACGCAATATTCTCTTCTGTACGCACTGTACGCATTCGTGTGGTTGGTTTAATGTCCAATAAAGTAAACTGAGTGCGAAACTTGGTCACAATCGCATTAATTGTTTGCTCACTTGGTCGATTATGTAGACCATAAATCGGACGTAAATCGCGAAACACTTTTCGAACCGAACACTGATTTTTGTAATATAATTCAATTATTTGCAAGCGTTGCTCGTTAGTAAGTCTATTCATTATGAAATGTCAAAGCATACTGAGCATCTTTCTCTTTGACACCTTGTCTGAAATCCCGCGTGATCTGTCAAATACTAATGCATGAAAATCCTAACCACAAAAAAATCACCCTTTATAACGGCTTGCGGTGTGTCATACCGAACGACATAAAATTAACAAAAACACTTTGTGCCATTTCATGAAAACGTTGGACACGGCCATTCCAGTTGAATTTTGAATTTAAAATTTCCTTCGCATTAGTTTCGCCCACCATTATTGAATAATTACCAAAATTATTTTGTTGAATGTAATCAATTGGATTGATGCTCGAGTCCTTAAGCAATACACACTGTAATGATAATTGTTTGTGATTGACTACTACTGGCAGATAAAAGTTCACTTCTGCGACTAATACGGATAAATTCGATTCAATTAGACGATCGATTGTATCGATATCCTGTTCATAATTAATCGATATCAATTCAGAAATCATAAAAGTTTGATAATAGTTGTAATACATGAAATTCAGTACCAGCAGGGCAAGCAGTAATATTTTCTCAATTCGGTTGTCATGTGGTAGTGTTACTGCAATCGATATTACTGATTTAAACAAATTAAATATGAAATCAAAAATTGATATTTGAGATTTCATCTTTATTCGGATCACGTACCAAATGCCAACGATCACACAATCAACTAGAATGAATGCGCTGATCGATGCTACATCGAATGACGATAAAAATTTGTACGGTTTTACTATTCGAGGTACTAGTACAACGGTCCGTGATATCTCGAATGGATACGTGTACATTAAAGGTATGCCATATACATTTTTTTCTAATTTATTCATTGATAAATCTGATTGATTTATGAAAAGCGGTATGTGTTGAAGGATTACTTCATTAATATTTTCAGTTGTTCTATAAGTAAGGAAATACCTTAGGTTTAATTTCTTCCGTAAAATCTCGAAATAATACGACTGTGTCACACCTTGCATAATTCCATTCCCGTCGACATTTTGAGATGCGCTTTTCTTGTTGTATGACGTCCGAATATAATTTTGCTTAAAATTTTGATTTGATTTTCGAAATATTTCCGTGATCGTTGAACAGTTTGACAAATCTTCCACAACATTGGTATTAGTTAAGAATGCACTATAAAGGTTGTTTTGAAAGAAGCTTGCAAAAAATATTTCAATTTTATTCGCCGCTCTTTTAAAAACGATACCGAACGAGTAAAATTGGTCGAATCGTGATAGGTTTTTTAAATAACGCTCTGGTTCGAATTTCACTTCAGTTAGAACTATGAACAAATAATTAGGATTCTTTACATTGTTGTCAGCTACATTGTAATGGTCTGCGATGTCCTCAAAATAATTGATGATTATTATATTGTAGATTGGTTGAAATTCTTTAAAGCTCGCACCATTTGATACCATAACAACAATATTTTTGTTCAAATTGAGGATGAAATTGTTTTCTTCAAAGAAATCTGAATCTTCCTTTATGTTTAACACAGCAATTTTAAGACTACCACTAACATCATTATTAACCAATTTAATCACCTTTAGAGTAACCGGGTTTATCCAATTCTCAACCTGAAGTTTATCGAAGTTTAAGGTATTGCCAAACTTAGGGAAATAACTCCCTATTATTACAAGTAACAGTAATGGATAAGCATCCATTGTGACGACTTAAACTTGATTGTCTATCTTCACTTTAATACTTTTATTCATCGGCTATGCATCCTTCGTATATTTAAATTTTCATAAAATCCGCCTACACCTATTATTGTGATTGTACATTTGTTTATTTAAAGCGTCAACGTAATGCATAAATTTTACTGTGTTATTACCTGTAATGTTTACGTATGTAATTATGGTAATATCGTTGAATGGATTTTATTTTTGTTATCTGAAACATAAAATCGAATTGTTTTTATAGATTTTATTACGCAAACAAAATTATTTGTTTAATCCTCTACGAGAATTTAAGGTAAAATGCAATAATTGCTACCGATTAAGTCGAAAACGTTCATCAGGTACTAATTTCATTCCACCCCAGGAGTTTTAAAACATTCTATTACGTAGCAACATTTATCAAAATTTATTCGCCAGCCTGTTTAGAACAGGCTCAATAGAAAAATTAGTAGTTCTCTGGAACTTATAGAGTGGCTTAAAAATTGAATTGAGATCTGGCACGTGACCTGTCACGTTAAGTAAACTGAGAGAAAACGGTTAGTTTTGCTATTGAGTATTGTCTTTAATTTTCAAAATAAGTTGAGCATATGAACCTTTAACCGGATGGTGGTCCTTAAATTCGATTTTGAGAGCGGTATAAACGAAACGAAAATTTTTGTGAAACAATTCTTCAAATAGGTCTTCACGTTCTAGGCAAATTTTTAATGATGAACACTCTGTTGACTAGCTCCTCAATTTTCTCAGCACCAAAATGACGTTGCGTATGATATCCTTGTACTACGGACATTTGTATGATGGACCTGGCAGAAGTCGATTGCGATAAGTGCTGATTTCGGGAAAATTCGTTCAGAGGGACGTCCACTATGGTCTGGGTCCCATTTTTAATTTTCAAAACAAATTGTGATTTGTTCCGATTTCGGGAAATTCTATTTGGTGGGTCATCCGGAGAGGACCGGTTTTAATTTTTTAATTTTTGTGAAAGAGGGATTTTAAATACAATGAATCGATTTCCTGATTCGGGTCCTTTGGTGCAGCCTGAATCATTTTCTTTGGGCCTAGGTGGTGAGTCCAAATATCGGAAAATCCGTTTAAGAGGTCCTTTGGTGGGACCGAGTCCCATTTAAAAGAAACTGACTCGAACGATTTTGATAAATATAGGTAAGGGGATTTTCCAGTATCAGGAATCGATTACAAGGAGTTTTAATTTCCGAATAATTAATTTAGGAGTCCTCCGTATGGGGTGTTTCGTGATATTGCACCATGGATCGTCATATTGCACCATGTACCGTTATTTCGTTTGCATCTTTCTCAGAGATGTTCCACTTTGTTCCGACATGTTCGCTTGTGGCCTTTTTATAACGTTTGTGCGATTTTCCCGTTTTTTTCGGTAAAATCCGTTCAGAGGGTCGTCCGGTAGAGATCGAATCTATTTCTTTAGTTTTATAAAAATTGTTTTAGGAGCTTTTTCGAGTACCAGAAACCGATTGTTGTGGGTCATGGTTTAGGAAATATTGAGTAAAGAAGTCATCCGCTGGAGCCGGGTTCCTATGTGTATTTTTTGGCACTCACGATTTTGATAAAAATTGCTAAAGAGGAGATTTAAAATGCCAGGAATCGATTTCAATGGGTTTTAATATCGGAAAAATTCGATCAGTAGGACCTTCGGTGTGGCCCGGAATCTTTATTCAATTGTTTCGGCTCGATTGACACGAATGGATTGCGGTAAGTCCTACTTTCAATAAAACCCGTTTATCAGAATCTCTGGTTGGAGGGTTTTTAGTATGGCTTGAACCTTCTTTTAACGTTTCATTTATATCTTTAATGATTTGAGGAAATGATTTCAAGGAGTTCTGATTTCTGGATATTTCATTTAGTAGTCCCCCGGACGGAGAGTCATGTTGCCCTATGTTGCATGATATTACACCGGATTGCTTGATGTTGCACAATGGTGATTTTGTTGCACTGTGTTGTGGGATGTTGTACTATGTTATGGGATATTGCACCACTTTCTGCATCTTGTTGCAGGATGTTATGTGGTGTATCAGTATGTTGCTCTGCCACTTGCGTCATGTTGTGGGATATTGCTAGATCTATCACCATGTTGCGTCATGTGTAGCATTCCTTATGTTGCTTCTAGTTGGTTTTTTGGATTAGAGTCAAATGATTTTTATTAAAATTGGTAAGGTTCGTCGATTTTGCGGCGAAGGGACTACGAAAATTAGACGGATTCGGTCGGTAATCATCTTAAATGAGCAAAATGCATTCAACAGTGCAACGTGGGAGCAAATTCATCTCGGAGATCGGCACACTATTCTAGAATCGGAGGACTCTATTACTATAAGACCAGTTACTAGCGATGCCCCCGGATCCAGTACTGGGTCCAGTATATATAGTAGAGCATGTAAATGCGGCTTCACAGATATAGACTGGAGCTGGCTCCGAAGAAGTCTGAAGGGGTAATATTAGCGGAAAGACGAGTAATCAGGAAACTATAATTCTCCGTTGAAGGAGCAAAGGTGAAAACCATGTATCAGATCGAATATCTAATTTGGACTTGGTTGGATAGACACATGTCAGAAAGACTGTGGCGAATGCAATACATATATATCTATATCTATATATATATATATATATATATATATATATATATATATATATATATATATATATATATATATATATATATATATATATATATATACATGTGTGTGTGTGTGTGTGTGTATGTGTGTGTGTGTGTGTGTGTGTGTATGTGTGTGTGTGTGTGCGTGTGTGTGTGTGCGTGTGTGTGTGTGTGTGTGTGTGTGTGTGTGTGTGTGTGTGTGTGTGTGTGTGTGTGTGTGTGTGTGTGTGTGTGTGTGTGTGTGTGTGTGTGTGTGTGTGAATAACCGTATATTGTCAGGTTGAAATAGGTAGATGCAGAACATTAGTCACTTCATACTAAAGTTTTAGAAAACAATCCGAAGTTGTAATTGCTTAAAGAATAATTCTTTGGAATAATAAAAGGTTCGATAAGGAGTGACAAAACAAATTCTTTCAACTGTATTGCTAATCATTCCAAAAAATTTGCAATTAGGTTCCATCCTATTGATCCTAATTATTTATGAGTAACAATTTTCTTATTTGGCTGAACTCTATTAAGAACTTCTTATTTATAGGTGAAATTTGCTTATATCCTTTTACTTGAAAACCAAGAAATTGCATCAATGCACATTGAGGTTACATAATATTTTATTATATTGTCATATGACTGCACAGTAATAACATTTTTCTATCCATTGTGTTCACGTAAATAACATATTTACATACACTTAAATTTTTCCTTATATACGAGTAAAAGCATCCAATTATTTAAGATGCTTACTGCAGTTTCCGTTTCATCTTATGTTTAAAATAATAAAAAATTGTTTCTTTTGAATGGATTTCTTTTATATGGACGATTAAACGAAATGAGTGTCGTTCAACAAAAGTTAAATTTGATTTATGTATGTGTATGTACGTGCATCCACTTTGCCTTGAGCTAAGCTATATGGTTCAACATTATTCTGGTATATATTGATGGGTAGCAATTCACAGAAAACCAACAATTCACCGAAAAAACAATCACCGAAAACGACAGTTCATTGAAATCGACAATGCACCGAAAATGAACATTCACCGAAAAACAAATCACCGAAATCGACAATTGGCCGAAAAAAAATTCACCAAAAATTTATCGAAATATAACTAACGGCGCCATCGTTAATAAAATTGGCTCTTTCTGTCTCAGTTTACAATATTCCAGAATGCCACCAAAAAATATTTGATGATTGATCGTTTCACTTAAAGTAGCATCGACAATAATTGCTTGGATGTCAATGGCAGATTTAGTTGAGTTGTTTAGCAATTCGATGAAATGTTCAGTTACTTGGATATGTTGGCTCGATACAAGACTCAATAATAGAATGCAAGTAATAATAAATATTTTTTTAGTTCCATTCTGGCTGAATCGTATACAACTTATGATCGATTTGATTCAAACATTTAATTATTATTAATTAAAAAAGAAAAGAAACTCAATTAACGATTTTATATTTTTATTTATTTCAAAGTAAAGGTTGACAAAAACAATTTACAGCGTAATTGCCTTTAATAATTAGAACAATACCTGATTGTAATTTTTTATAATTTTAAAAGTTAATGTATCAATAATTACTTACTGCAATTAAAGAAGTACAATGCATAGTGTGCTACTTAGTAGTGGTAAATTTCGATTGCCATTGAAGATTACTTACATATACCCTTCAGAAAATATTAACCACCCCGAAGGTCAGACCCAAACCAAAATGTTTTTTTATCGATTTTTTTTTGGTCATTTAGAGAATTCCTACTTTTTAAACGACGATATTGAATTCCGGATCAAAGCACAACAAAAACGCCACAACGAGTCGCAAAACAGTAGTGAAAGTACTAATATAATAGTAAATATTAGTTTTTAAGTCATAAACTCGAAAAGTCATAAAGTCATCAAGACACAAAGTGACAAAGTTGTAAAGTCATAAAATCATAAAGTCGCAGTCATAAAGTTATAAAGTCATAAAGCCATAAAGTCATCAATTTATAGAATCATAAAGGCATAAAGTCATAAAACCATAAAGTCATAAAGTCTTAAAGACTTAAAGCTAAAGTGACAAATGGATAAAGTGATAAACTGATAAACTATACAGTGACGAAGTTCGTTACCGACAAAAAGGTTCTGATGCATTGTTATCTTCGTAGTTTCTCCTACTTGATCTATAAACCTCTACATCCCTACTCCTCCTGACTACGACCACTTTAGAGCCGTACTTTAGTGTATTTTTATGGGGGAGTATAAAAAGTTGTTAGATCAATTGGTGAAAGACGATCGAGATCGTTATCCTAAGATTATCGCATGAGATTTTATTGTTTGGTCTACTGAAAGGGGCCTCAAAGTAGTTTTATTGGATTATTTTGCCGCACTACAGATTGTCCTGTTAAATACGGTTAACAGACCAATACTCCGACGTTAATACCATGTCAATAATTGATCTAACGTGGATTCGTAACAGCATTTCTAGTAGAGTAGTTTTGTGGAAAATGAGTGAGCGATATACACATAATGACCACTAAGTCATCTTCGAACTTCACCATATAACTTCTAGTAGAAGGGAACCGAATTTTATCAGAAATGTCGATTGGAGATCCAAACTTTTCAACGAGAATATGTTCTTGTATTTGTTAGAAAAAAAGCGTTATCTTAACGGCTGAAGATAAGGCACTTCGAATTATAAAGGAAATCACACACGAGTGTGATACATAAATGCCGAGAAGAGTAGTAGATAGGAGGAAATCGCAGCTTTTAGTCGGAAATATTTCAAGGAAATATCCGCGTTCAATCCAAACACAGACTGAAAGTTTTGGACAAGCTTACTGCAGCGCTAAATTAGAGCTCAAATCTGATATAAAACAGAGCAAACGGAAATGTTTCAGTAAACTGTGGGAAAAAGTTGACTGAGATCAGCAAAAACATGTTTTGTCCAACAGAATAGCCGTAACTTATGAAGTCGAACAAATACCTCCCTTACGGTCGATAAAGTGGTCAAAACAGCCAGGAAAGTTAGTAGTAATGAGGTACCCAGGCCTGACAACAAGACGAATTCGGCGCTCAAAATAGTAAAAACCCAACCAGCAGGTCGATTCTGGTTTTCTATAGGAGAAAGGAATTAAGAATTGTGTATAGGGGCTTTAGATTTGATCATTGGGGGACGTAGGAGCCGGGAACCATGTCGCACTGCGTGCCGCACAAAGGAGCGGATTATATAGAATCTATTAATGACACCTACTAAAAAGATAAATAATTGCAATATTTGCAACATTTTGAAGTGCAGAAAAGTAACCCCTTTGACACATTTGGCCCTTCGACACATTTGGCCCATCGTCATTTTGCCCTTCGACATTCGGTCCTTCGACATTCAGTCCTTTCATGTCATACCGAATTGTAGGGGCTTCAATAACTCTCGCGGGCACGCGAAAAGTCGCATCGCTCCTCAGGTCGAGAATTAATGAGCAGTTTTACTAGTTTTATTCTAAGTTAATCATTCGAATTCAAAACTGATTTTTTGAAACAGTTCTAGAATACGGTCGATATAGGGATGGTACTTGACCATATCTGTACTGATTATGTTAAAACTCTACAAGTAAGGTGTAAATGGGATTCTAAAATGATTTTTTGACTAAGTTCTGAAGTATATCGCCTTTTTTGTACAGATACGCAGAGCTTTATCAAAAAATCATTTAATAATTCCATTTAGATCGTGTCAAATTTAAACATGATCGATTAACAAATGGCCAAATACACCTCTATTGCCCATATTCCACAGCTTTATCAAAAAATCATTTAATCGATTGAGAAATGTCCCAGTTCCATCCCTAATGACAATATTCCAGAACTTTATCAAACATCATTTTAAAATCCCATTTAGATCCTACATTTCGATTTTCAACATATAACCGGTTAGGAAATGGTCAGGTTTCATCCAAATCCGCCATTATTACCAGAACTTTATCAAAATCGCATTTTTTTAATCCCATTTAGGACCCACATGGTGAAATTCAACTAAATCGGTTAAAAAATAACCTAGTTCCATAGCGATGGCCATATTTCAGAACTTTACCAAAAATCATTTTAGAAATCCATTTCCATCGCACGTGTAGAATTTCAACAAAATCTGTTAAGAAATAGCCAAATTCCATCCCTATTAGCCATTTTATAGAACTTTGTCGCAAACTCATTTTTGAATTTTGCCAAAAAACCAGTTAAGAGTCCCATTTTCTCACATGTCAAATTTTAAAAATTCAAGCCGGGATTTTGACAAACTGGGATTTCGTAAAACACCCGGTACAGTGGAATACTCTAATGCGAATGATGTTTCACAATGATCTGTGCTAGGCCCGCTACTATAGAACGTTGTGTCTGATGACATGTTACTGCTCTAGATTGCCGAAGAACGCTGGCTAAATAATACAAGGAAGAGGTAATTCGGATCTGTAAAGAAATCGTACGCACGATCCACCACTGGTCAGTAAGTTATCAATTGGCTGAATCAGTGATTAAGTATCTAGATATCGCAATTGATGAAAGATTATACTTTAAGAAGTAAAAATCTCCTCCATTGTACGCAACGTACTGTTTCGAATAATGCTGAAAACAAGCGGAGCAAAACAAAAACGCAAAATGCTCTTAACTTATGTTGTTTTTTCAATATTACTATATTGAGCTTCGATTTGGACTGACGTAAAAACGATCTCGTATAGGGGTGAATTAATCTCTGGGCATCGACCAGTGTGGGTAATCGCAGCTAAAGTTCTTAGCTAGAGAGCGTAAAAAGTCGTATGATGAACAGCGATGCAAGTGTTGCAGAAAGGTGAAAGCTTGCCCGAGAGGAAACTACAACCAAGTGGCAAACCAGATGGGGCCAATCATGTAAAGACCGATTGACCGATTGATCGCTTGATCCTTGAAATTAAAGTTTTGATGAAACGATGATATAGGGAAGTTGCCTTCTATTTTTCTTAACTCTTAACGAAGCATGATTCGGTAATCCATCCCTACTATGTCCTTCGAGAGGAAGAAGTGCAAATATTGCTGTGTGCTATGGCAGTGGGTATTGTGGAACGTTATTATTGGTAAAAATCTAGCAGTCTTGCATGTCAGCTAATGGTTCACATGTAAACTCTCTAGAAGATCTCTTACAGTGATATGATAAAGTGACAAAGTGATTAACTAAAAATGAGATGAATTCCCAGTTTGCCTTTGTCGTTTTTTTATGATCCCAATATAATCGTGATGCGTGCCATTTAAAAGGTCAATCATGGGTGTTATCATTTAAGAAGTTTTGAACTAATTATCAATCCTATTAATCAACACTAGTACCAAAAACTACCGTTGTAGTGCTGAAAGCTGTTAAATATTTTCTAGCGCTTTATATAATAAAAATCGTTTGAACGGTCTTGGACCTAGCAACAAAGTTGTCATCACTTCGTGACTTCGCTATCCCTGCCGAAAGATGATAATGCATCCAATTAGCATCAATTTTGTTTTAAAATTCTGAACGGGATGCAGGGGTGTAATTTTGCAAAAATTCGCTGATTCAATATATCGAAAATGCATTGAATGGCCTGTCGTTCAAGATTATCGTGCTTTGTCATTGATGCCACTATGGTTATTTGGTAGGCCATAATGTTGGTCAGCTTCGGCCTAATTTTAGAAAAATTCTGAAGGGGTTGCAGGGGTGTAATTTAGCACAATTTCGCTAATTCATCGCTAATTCAATATATCGAAAAAACATTGAATAGCCTGTCGTTCAAGATTATCGTGCTTTGTCATTGATGCCACTATGGTTATTTGGTAGGCCATAATATTGGTCAATTTCGGTCTAATCGTGGAGAAATTCTGAAGGGGATGCATGAGTGTAATTTAGCACAACTTCGCTAGGCCATTCAATGTATTTTTGATATTTTGAAATAGAGAGTAGAGAGTTTGTGCAAAATCACACCCTTACATCCCCATCAGAATTTCTCCACAATTAGGCCGAAGTTGACTAACATTATGGCCTAACAATTAACCATAGTGGCATCAACGACAATGCACGATAATCTTGAACGATGGTCCATTCAATGCATTTTCGATATATTGAATCAGCGAATTTTTGCAAAATTACACCCCTGTATCCCCTTTAGAATTTCTCAACAAAATGGATGCTAAATGGATGCAAATTGGATAGCAATGGATGCATTGCTTGGATAGCAAAAACAATATCTGCATTATCATCTTTCGGCGGGATAGCGAAGACACTATATACTCGTACATTGCCTTTCGGCTGGGATAGCAAAGACACTATATCTGCATTACCTTTCGGCTGGAAACTATCGCCTAACTTTAACAGTATCTAGAAATGATTAATGTCGCTATTGGGAGTTGCCGATTTTGGGATCAAAGTTCTGATAAATTAGTGATATGCAACAGAAAATTCAAAATTAGGTTCGTGTTATGAAAACCGGCAACTAAATTAAATATAATACAAGCAATAATAACTGGACGTTTTTCGTCTTTCGAAAAGATCACGCTGATGACTAAAACTACTATCTTTTAAATATTGTTAAGCAGAAGAAGATAATGCGAACGGCAATAAAATTATTTGTAGTCGAATAGTAATTTTAACGATATTTAAAAAGAGCGTTTAAAGGAAGTTCTTATTTTCATTCTTCTTATCCCTATTTTTCAAACTTGTATTAAAGTAGTGTTACAGATCACAACCCTGCCTTAAAAGCAATTAAAAGAGATTTATTTGTTTGACCGTTCCCCAAAAATCTTTCATTAATTGAATTTTTTTTGTAATTATTGAGAATTTTCTACTGTAAAACCACACCTGGTCGAAATTGACCATAAAAACAACCGCATAGTACGAAACCCAGAAATTTTAGGACAAAATCCTTGTAACATTTTGTCGTACATTTTTTTTTTGTACACGAAATACGAGCCATCCAGGGAAATTTAATTGTATTTTAATTTCGAGTCTGATTTTTATTTGATTTTTATTCTCATTTTTTTTTGTTCGATATACAGCTACTGTGCTAAGACAACAACACCAAAGGAACAAAAAACAATCCTAAAATTAGAAAAAAATCTTATACAAGCGAACGAAACGCCGAGAAGAAATTAGGAAAACGTGCCACCACAGTTAATTTACTATTAAATTATAATAAAAATTAAAAGCATACCCAGACCCATATACAAGGCAGACACAAATAAAATCCGTTTCTGATGTGGAAAGTAGCTAGCCCTCGGAAAATTCGAAAATAAAATACAAAATTAGACTTTTACTTAATTTTGATGGGCGAATGGGCGAATATAAAATAAGAAAATTAATTAGATTTGTTTTATGGTTTATTTGCGATGCGGATGGATAGTGTGTACTGGAATGTGGTGCCATCAGGGAAATCTATATTAAAATTTTTACTATTGCGAACGCCGATTTTGGTTTCAATAATCTTGGAAATGGTCGCCATTATATTTCTTCTTTATTTAGATGTGTGTTGTTGCTCGCTAATGCAAAAATAAAGTTGCTTACTGATTGTGGCATTTGGAGATGAGTTTTAAACGCATTTTAAGACCAATAATCGAATCAAGGTTTATCGATGAACTGTAATTCAGCAACAGTGACTCAAACCAGTGTCAGAAATAAACTTTAGACAGTTTACCGTATTTCATGTGATAACGGCTGCCGACCGCTCAGTATAGTCTTTCATTGCAGCCTGCAACATCTGTGCAATCGTAACGCCATTCCTACGGCCATACACATATATGCAATATCAACGCTTCGCTTTTTCCGGTGGTTTGTCTATTCTCAAACAGGTGATCATCGGTAGCAAGTGAATATTAATTCATAATCGGGTTGATCATAACTAGCTGGTCTTCTACTATCACATATATGGTTGAATATCTAAAAATCCTTGCCATTTTGGTTCTACTTGCTAGCCTGAAGATATATTCTGGTTGATATTGATTCCCCTCGTCTATTATATAAGCACAGTCACTAGACTTCCGTTAAGTTGTGACCCTAAGTACTTGTTCAACATACTGTTGCGTTATATTGTTAAAGAAAAATATATTTTCCGGTGTGTTTTCCTTCTTTCGGAATAGTTAATCTGGTTACTGAGGTTATTTGTTCTTCTTGAAAATCCTGCATTTTGGTTTTCTAGCGAAGACTGCTATGATCAGTCAATCAATTGTGTTATAATGTGTTGTGTTTATTTGATTGAACCGGAAGAAGTCTAATTCTGATCTTGATGAAGTGTTGCTTGTGTCAAACCAAAAAGGAGAATTTTGTAAAACACTTCGCATTAATATGATTTTTCTTCAAATTCGATCTAGCATAGAAATTTATGGTTTTAAATTCGGGATATTTAAAAGTTGGTTGCTGGAGGGTCACCGGAAGTGGCATCTTTCATGTGACCTTGTCACTCGTTGTTTGCAAATATTTTGAAAAGTGCATAGCGTTTACGAAATAAAGATTAAACAGAAAAATATTGTGAATTAAGATTCAATCAAAATTTCTTCAAATCAGTTTGTTTTAATTTGACCGGAAATAACAAGTTTTGATAATAAAAATTTATCTCACGAAAATTCTGTATCTCTACAGTTCAGGCGAATTGACTATTCGGAATCAAATTTAACCATTTTACATTAATTGAGAATGAATTTTAAATGAACTGCAGATGAAAACATATCAACAATTAGCCAAATTGATGACCATAATATTCGAGATCAAGTACAATTTAAATGCGAAAAAACTCCAGGTTATGGTTTAATTATGCTGGCCAAGCTGTAAAAGCCATTCCCGAGAGCGCTGCATGTCCCAGGACAGTGGAAGGTTGCTGAAGCAATTATCATTCCTAAACCAGGCAAACCAGCAAACGACAAAAAGTCGCACAGGCCGATTTCACTACTTCCTGTCATTTCATAATTATTTGAATAACTACTGCTCACGAGGCTAAGCCAATAGTAGAAAAACGAAATTTAATTCCATCGCACCAATTTGGATTTAGGGAGAACAATTTCACAGAGTAACGAACATAATAGAAGGCGCTCTTGAGAAAAAGAAAATATGCTCCAGTATCTTCTTAGATGTAGCACAAGCTTTCGACAAAGTTTGGCACCAAGGACTTGAATTTAAATTGCATTGAGATCTATCTAAGCAGAGAGTACTTTAAACTAAAGAGACTAGCAGCAGACATACCACAAGGTAGCGTACTTAGTGCTATATTGTATATCCTGTACACCAGAGATATGCCAAATACAGAAGATGCTACCAAAGCAACATTTACAGACGATATAGCTAGTCTGGCAACTGGAAAGAGTATATCAGAAGCAACGACAAAACTTCAACAAGCAACCAACTCAGTGAATAGCTGGATAAAGAAATGCCGAATTAGCCTAAACGAAGCAAAATCGGTTCACGTAAACTTCACAAACCAGAAAGTTAACTGGATTTCAGTGGAACTTAATTCAAGGCAGGTTCCAAATGCATTGAACATCAAATATAGGAAAATGTTTTGGCTAATAGGAAGAAATCCTTAGCTTTCAATACACAATAAATTCCTATTATATCGGCAAATACTTAAACCAGTATGGACCTATACAGAAGACAAATACACAAATGATACAATGTTTTCAAAACAAAGTGCTACGTGGCATTGCCAACGCACTACGGACTTAAACATGGAATATGTCAGAGAAGAAATAAAAAATCTTTCAAAGAAACACATTGAGCGGACATATCGACACCAAAATGCAGACATACGAAGTTTGTTGGATACCACATTGGTGGTATGCAGTAAGAAGACTTCAAAGGCAGAAACCAATAGAACTGGGCAGTTCTATTTAATTAGAACAGAGAAATATAATAAATTGTGTAAATTCAAACGGGAGTAACTATTGGATTACTGCCCGTCAAATCTTAATCTTTATTTAAGAAAGATAAGTTACTAAATTATTTGTAAATCTGTGTGCCAGAAGTGGCAGCTTCCAATAGATCTTTATCGATTTTACTTTCGTTTACGGAGTAAAATAAGGTTTAGTAATCATGATTGTCAAAAAAGTCTAAAAATGGAGTTTAAAAAAATCTATATGTATGTTGCTTTGAGCCCGTGTGTGTGGGATCTTGCAGACTTAATGTTGTAACCTTCTGCAGTCCAGACGAATTGACGCATCAAAGTGAAAGCTTAAGCGTTTTCCATTAATTGGGAGAACTCAGAGATTTTTGTCAAAAATTGATTAACTGGAAGTAGCAGCTCCTATAAGAGCTTTTTCTTGTTATGCAAATATTTTGAAAAATATATCAGTTACGAGAATATGAACGTGCTGGTGCAGATAGTTGTTAAAAATCAAAAATCATTCCTCAAAATTGCAATATGGAATGCAAACGGCCTAGCGCAGCATAGAGCGGAGGTTCAAGCATTTCTCATTGAGCACAATACTGACACAATGTTAATATCTGAAGCACGCTTCACCAACAAGACTCTATTTATGACACTAGGCATCCGGATGCATCCGAAGAAGATTGAAACATTATATCCAATCAACGAGCATCTGTCTGCAAGAATGGCGTGGAAATTGTGTGATATCAGCAGTGTACTGCTCTCCAAAGCACGCTATAAAAAATTGCAGTTTATTGATTACTTTGGTCAACTGGGTAATAAATCTCTCGCGGGGGGTGATTACAACGCCAAACATACTCAATGGGGTTCAAGACTAACAACGCCTAAAGGCAAACAACTTTATGAAGCTATAAAAGAACAATCCCTGGATTTTTTATCTACCGATCATCCTACCTACTGGCCCACGGATAAAAAGAAAGTATCTGATCTAATTGATTTCTGCGTAACAAAAGGCGTCGCTGATCATTCACCGATAATAGTAACAACGAGTACTGTTGTCGTAAACAGCGAAACGCCTGAGAAACAAACGAACTGAAGTATTGATGTGACTGCAGAAAAGCTACCAGATTCACTGGAAATATCAGCTGAAAAGCCTTCACCAATCATCCAACAGTTCTGAAAAAATTAATAAATTATCACATAATATCCAGTCACTAATCCAGGAAAAGCGGAAAATTCGACGGCAATGGCAACAAACTAAATCACCAATGTTGAAATGTAAATTAAATCGAGCCCAGAATTATTTAAGTGAACTCTCGGCAACAGAGAAGACTGTTTATTCTTTGTTCTTAAACCTAAAAAGGCCTACAAAGTCGAATCCACCGATTAGGCTACCAACTGGAAATTGGGCGAGAAGCGATGAAGAAATAGCCAATGCTTTCAATGGATGTACAGTGAAAGCATTGGCTATTTCTATTTGTCCAGTAATAAAATCATAACTGGACAAATGATAGGGGAATTACCAGACAAATGCATAAAACTAATAACCTACATTTTTAATGCATATTCCTCAAATGTGGAAGATATCTTTGATCACAATGATACATTAGCCTGGGAAAAACGAAACTCCAATCTCGTCTGATCGTCCAATAAGCCTGCTCCCACAATTTCAAAGCTGTTTGAAAAAATGTTAATAACAAAACTGAAACCAGTATTAGAAGAAAGGCAAATCATTCCAGACCAACAATTTGGGTTCAGAAACCAACATGGTACCATAGAGCAAGTGCATAGAATTGTAAATGCAATCAGACAGACCTTTGAGACAAAGCAATACTGTTCTGCTGTCTTCATGGATATAGCACAAGCATTTGACAAAGTTTGGCACGATGGCCTAATATATAAACTTAAAACGCTCCTGCCGAAGAATATTCACTCAGTACTGGAAAACTATATCCTCCAAAGGCAATACATGGTCCAACAAAATGGAGCAACAACCTCTCTTAATGATATAAGCTCAGGAGTCCCACAAGGAGGCGTTCTGGGACCTATTTTATACTTGTTGTACACGACAGACCTACCTGTTGCCGACAATGTAATAGTATCAACATTTGCTGATGATACAGCCATCCTGGTATCACACGAAACCCCGCAAACAGCCTCATAAGAGAAGTGCAAAGTTATCTGACCAAAATTGAGGATTGACTCAAAATCTGGCGAACAAAAATAAACGAAAAATATCAATTCATGTCACATTCACGCTGAACAAATGCTCCTGTTCACCAGTACAATTACACGGTGTATATATTCCTCAACAAACCAAGGTGAAATACCTAGGCTTTCATCCTAGGATAGACGGCTAACGTGGAAAGAACATATTGAAGCAAAGCGCAACCAAATAAAAATAACATTTTCCAAAATGTATTGGCTGATAGGAAGAAAATCCAAGTTATCATTAGACAATAAAGTCTTACTATACAAAGCGTTAATCAAGCTAATATGGACATATGGTATTCAACGAACTCAAGCGAAAATACTCCGATGTATCGCTAATGCTCCATGGTATATCCGAAATACTAACATACACGACGACCTTGATATTAAAGCCGTTAAAGAAACAATCAAGGAATTCAGTTCCAATTACTACTCAAAACTTTAGGGACATCCCAGCGAATTGGCCCGGGATATACTAAAACAGCCGCGTTTTAAACAACTGAGAAGAGCAGATCCACTCGGACTATTGAACCTGTAAAATCATTAAATGTGTAGATTACGCTTATAAGTAGGATCTAAATTAAATTGTGAAAGCTAATACTAAGTAATAACATTGATTAAAACTTCAAAAATGTAATTAGCTTAAGATTTGAACACTTCTTGTTAGTTTCTTATGTAGAAAGATTCAAGAATAAAGCCATTGGTAATTAAAAAAAAGTTACGAGAAAAACGCATTGCAACGATACCGTCCAAATCACTTTTCCAAAATTTAAGCGGAAAAGGTAAGTTTTGACAAAAACAGTTTTTCAACAAAAATTCAACTCTTTATAATTAAGGGTTCTATATAAATTAGGAAATCCCAGTAATTCTTGGTCGAGATCAGGTTACCAGAAGCTTCAGCTTTTATTGAAGCTTTTTCGGTTGTGCAAATATTTTGAAAAGTATATATATCTAACACAAATAGTAAATCTAACATAAATTTTCCACAAAACCGTTCTAAAATTTAACTGGAAATGATGATTTTTGACAAAAACTGTTTTTCTACAAAAATTCGACCCCTGTGTAGTCCAGAAACTTCATAGTAGGCCAAAAGTCACCATGGGGATTAACAATTTAATAACTTTTCCGTTTATATATACAATACAAAATGGTTAAAATATAGAAAATGGATTTTTTTACACTACTAAGTAAGGAAAATAATGACACTTAAATGACCCCCGATTTCAGCCCCCCATGGTGGGCTCGTTTTAGACCATTTTCCATAATATCTTTCAAATTTTGTGGCTGTAGCGTTCGAATTTCTGCAACAATGTTGGCCTTGAGTTCAAGGATTGTCTCGGGCTTGTTCACATATACTCGCTCTTTCAAATAACCCCAAAGAAAATAATCGGATGCTGACAAATCTGGCGAACACGCTGGCCAATTAATTTCCGAGTTTCTTCAAATTATTCGCGCTCCAAAAATTTGCCTTAAAACTGCCATTGTGTCTCGGGCAGTGTGGGCAGTGACTCCATCCTGCTGAATCCACATCTCAGGTCTGTTACCGCACTCCATTTACAGTTACAGCACTTTTCGTAGAAGTAAGGCCCAATGATAATTTCAGATATAATGCCACACCATACTATACACCTAATATGGTGCAATTGGCGTTGATGAATGGCTCTTGAATTTTCAGAACGCCAGAACATGCAGTTCTGCTTATCAACAAAACTATTCAAATGAAAATGAGCTTCATCACTCATAATCAGATTTTGAATAAAGTTGATTTCATTTCTGACCAACTGTTGAATTTTAACTTCAAAATTTAAACGTTGCCGATGATATCTTGATTTTAGTTCTTGCACCAATTGCACCTTATATAAGAATAACAGTAAATCATTTTTTAAAATGCGCCGTAGTGATATATGAGACATTCCTAGCTGAGCAAAACGCCTTCTGGTAGATGTTTCTGGTGTTTCGTTAACACTTTGCTCTACACGTTCAATATTTTCTGTGGTCTATCATTGGTTCAGATGCACTTTGCGTTCCTTGTTCAGTTGTGAATCTCTCCATTATTTATTCTCTAGTGTTATTTGTATAATCTGAAAAAAAAAGCAAAAAATTTATAAACGAAAAAGTTATTAAATTTGTAAACGCCATGGTGACTTTTGGCCCACCCTGTATTTAAGCTTTTTCCACAAATTGGGAGATTCCAGTGAAGTTTGGTCGAAATGGGTCCAGTGGAAGTAACAACTTCCACGGAAGAGCTTTGTTGTTCTACCCATGTATTTTGAAAATTATGTCATTTACGAGAAAAACCGTTATGAGCTACAATATCAGGTTCTAAATTAAATTTACAAGAATACCGGACCAGATCAATTTTCCATTATTTAAGCAGAAATGACGACTGCTTTACAGTTAAAATTTGGTCCCTGTATAGCGAATGATTGATCGGGATGAAACTTCCTTCATACTTAAGATTTTTCATAAATTTCATAAATCCCGTAGAATTTTGGCGAGATCAGTCCACTGGAAGTAGTAGCTTCCAAAAGAGATTTTACGTTTTTGGTACGTTCTGTAAATTAAATTTCAAACAAAATTATTTGAGAACTTATTTTAAATTTTACCGGAAGGATGAGTTTTGATAAAAATAAACTTTATTTCATTAAAATTCGGCACCATACGGATTGACTATTCGGAATAAAACTTCATACTAAAAATTTTTTCATTAAATGGGAGTTGCGTGAGAAATGTGGTGGACATCAGTGTACCAGAAGTGGCAGGTATCTTAAGATTGTTGTTCAATTTTTTCAATAAACAATAAATTGTTTAACACGTTGACCTTGTTGGTTTTCTAAAATTTAAGCAGAAAGTTTGGTGTTGGCCACAACATATTCACTCCTCCATTTTTGGATTCATTTCTATGTAGACAGTCGTAGAAGTTTATTTTGTTCACGCGAAAACCCCATTTACTAATACGTGATTAATATCGGTTACGAACAATTATTTTCTATGTCAGTACAATTGATTAAAACGTAATTAATTTAATATTGTTGAATATAATTTTTGCTATTCAAGCCCAGGCAAACGAACGAATTTCACCAAAAAGTATTATCCTAATTACAAATTGTACGCATGTTAATTATTTACACTCAATAAAAAAAATTAAATTTAATCGAAATTACCTACATGAATTACACTAAATTAATTATCATCTCTATACTATCGTATCACTAATGTGTACGTGGTAAACTAATTAAAAACTAATACAATAAAAATTCGTTTAACGAAATTAAAAATTTCCCCAAAAAAGCTGACAACCGCAACCGAAAATGTAAAATTAAATTTTTTTATTAGTTTTGTTGTTGTTGTTGTTGTTGTTGCTGTTCACCAAACCAGTAAATACAAAATAAAATTAAAAAATCGTTAAAGCCCCAAAATAATGCTTAGCTTTTCAAACATAAATTTCACACAATTACAAAAAGCTTTCTAATCAACATTGCGAAATTAGTTTTTATATAATACAAATTTAAATAACTAAAACAAAAAAAAATATTTATAAATTTAATTATTCAAATACGTATATAATTAGGACGATTAGCGTTTTAAATTTTAATGAGGTATTATTTCAATTAAATAGTTTATTATCATAAATAATTTGAAATATTAAAAAACCGAAAATTTTATTTTTATTCGCGGTTGCACAATATGCCATTATTTTAAATACATAATGCAAACGTTATTAAATTTGCAATATTATAATATTATAAGTGTAGGTCAACCTTGAATATCGTTGGCCAAAAGTAACAAATCAATAAATTTATTTCCTCTCTAAATATTATTTTTAAGCCGGACAAGGAACCCTCTCTCTCTAGCTTTCACATTCCATAAAGGGATTTTGCCGCCTACACTAAGATCCTCCATCCATATTGATCCTTCGCTCTCGTCCTCCAGTTTCGGCATCCTATTATGCGCAGGTCTCGTTTGAAGTCGGCACGCCAAAGCAGTCGAGGTCTTCAACTACGACGCACAACGGCTGGTTCATGATGGAACACATCATCCGTTGTTGTGGTTCATAATTGGGCCAAAAATTAAACGAATGACATTCCTTTCAAAGGTAGATACAATCGTTAGAGGTTATCGTCCGGCTCTCGCTTCCGAAAGTCAGCACAGGTATTATGCGGGCTTTAAAAAGTGCGAGCTTGCACGACTGCAAGCTGATCGATATTTAGATCACAATAATTTTGATTGGACGTAGCAAATTCGTTTTTATGCAGTGATTCAGTCTTGTGTTTCTGCATGCATATCATTCATCGATAACCCAAGGTATTTAACACACTATCAGAATTATGGTAGCCAATTCAGAGATTGGCCATGGAGATGTTCCTGGGTATTCAATTCCAATAGAATAAAGTTTCCTTTATCAAAACTCGTCATTTCCGGTAAAATTTTGAAAACAAATCTGGTTCGGTATTGTTGCCAAATTAATTAAGAATCTGTTAGTTCTCAGTTTTCCAAATACGCATGCAAAAAGTTAAAAAGCTCCGATTGAAGCTGTCAGTAGGGAATCCAATACCGGAATACCGGGATACCCTCAATTTAGTGCGGTATTAAATAACGGTAACCAAATGTATGTAATAAAAATTAGAAAGAAAAAATTAACATTTGCTGCACTCAACTTGTTTTAATAATCTATTTTAGCCCATGGAGGGTTCGAGTATGAGGTTCATCATTCAAAAAAATTCGGTCTGGTTTTTTTTTTTCTCAAAGAAGCAAAACGAGGTTACGCAAAATGTAAGAAGTTCGCACATACGAGGGAGTAGTGAGAAGTCTGGTCAAATTGCAACAGAGGGCGCCACAATTGCAAAACCCAGATGTCATGTGTCAATGCCATCTGTCAAAACAATGCTTCATAAATATTATGGGGACTCTTCACCATCGATTAAAATGATTCACAAGTGGTTTACGGATTTTCGTTGTGGTCGTACAAGCCAAGCACAATTGATGCTGAACGTTCAAGACGCCCAAATGAAGTCAACATCCCAAATGAAGTCGACATAGTTGAGATAGTAGGCATCACACGAACATTTGAATATGAAAAGGCTATACGCGTGTTAGGTGCCGCGTTTGCTTACAATCGACCAAAAACGCACACGGGTGACAACTTCAGAGGCAGGTTTTGCGATGTTCAAGCAAAATAAAAAGGAGTTGATGAAACATGGATCCATCACTATACACCGAATATCAAAGAACAGTCTAAACAGTGAATTTCTACTGACGAATCTGCGCCAGAGAAGGCTAAGGCGGTTTTATCGGCCAACAATGTCATGGCCACAGTTTTTTGGGATACACGCGGCATAATCGACATCTATTACCTTCAAAAGGGGAGAACAGTTAACGGCGAATATTACTGCAACTTATTGAACCGTTTCAACCGTGTAGTTGTCATGGCCAAAATCCATGAATTACGCTTCGAATTGCCTCCACATCCGCCATGTTCTCCAGACCCCTGCGACTATTTCATGATTCCGAACTTGAAGAAATGGCTCGGCGGAAAGAGATTCGGCTCTAATGAGGAGATCATCGATGCAACAAACGCCTATTTTGAAGAGTTGGAGAAATCGTATCATTTGGAAGGAATCGAAAAGTTGGATAAACGTTGGACTAAGTGTATCGAGCTAAAAGGCGACTACGTTGAAAAATAATTTTTTTTTGGCCGAAAATATTATTCCTTGTTTAGTTTTTAACAGACTTCTCATTCTGCCCTCGTAATATAAAAATCGACAAGCAGTCTCCATACCGATTTAAAGACCAAACGTGAAGTAATTGAAATATTTTAGAAATAAAAAGAACGACTCACTCTTCCATTCAGAATTTTTATAAAATCCGATGATCTTCCAAGATCACTGAAAGCCTTAAATTTAATTGATGAACGTGTAATATCAGCCACCACCATACAAAAAATCGTCAATAATGATAGCGAAACCATTCGTCAGTTTAGTATTATTTTTGATAAGTGAACATTTTTAAGGAATCGTCGGTACGTGAATGTGATTCTTCATTTTAAATCAAAATTTTGGAATTTAGGACTTCTCCGAATCAATGGAAATGTACCTGCAGTGAACATTTATGCAGTTTTAAGTGACACATTGAATGAGTATGGTTTGTTATTGGAGAAGAATGTCGTTTGTTTAACCAATGACGGTGCTGCATTTATGCCAAAAGGAGGCAAATAAGTACCGACTACCCACCAATTGTTGTCGCTTGATATAGAAACAGCAGTTTATGTGTTTGAAGATGGATTAGTATTTGATTACGAAATACAGCGCACAGCTTGGTGCGCTTATGCAAAAGGTCAGAAAAACTGTGAATATATTTAAACGTTCAGCAAAAAAATGAGACACGACAAAATTATGTACATCTTGAATCTTAAATTCCAAGGCTAGATGGAATAGTTTATTAGCAATGCTCGAACGTTTTCACAAATTAAAATCAAGCATTCAAAATAAATTTAAACCTTAAATTTTGTATAAATTTTACCAACGCTGATTTGAAACAGTTTCAGTCATAATCTCAGCACTTATGGCGTTCAGTCACTATGTTGCGAAGACGCCAACTTACTTTTTGCATAGATTCAACGATCAAGTTTATGTTTGATTGACTAAGAGAAATTAAGTCATCACTCAGCGAAGAACTTCTTAGTGTGTTGAAGGAACGCATACTTGCAGGAAGAACGGAGTTGTCCATTCTAATTTGCTATCTGCATAAATTTCAAGTTGACTCGTGTATCAAAAACGAATATTCTCAATTCACCGTTGGGCATTACGAATCAAATGAGGCTTTGGAATCAAAACACAGCTTTTGAAGAGCGTGCAGGAGAAATTCTATATTTAGAGGTCAGCGAGGTTGAGGTTGGTGAAACAACAGAAAAGTCTTAAAATTTAATGAAGTAGGGACTAGACGAAGCCATTTTGGAACAAAACAACTATAAAGTAGTCGAGAAACAACCAGTAAGCGCAGGGGATCTAATCAAATACCTAAAACATTAAATGAGTCTATTTGAGGATGAAGGTGAGCGGGAAAACATCTCCAACAGGTTTACGGAAGGTTTTTTCTGTGGTCTGAATGGATAGCATAACTTAATTTTTACTGTTTTATATACTACCAATAAAAATATGAATCATTTTTCAAAAAGTATATACCGGTTTCAATACAGATTACAAGTCTATAATGCCGAAATGCCGATATTTATTTCTCGTGCTGTATTGGGTTCCCTAGCTGTTACTTCCGTTAGAAAAACGAAAATGTTCCTATCGATGCTGTCACTTTCGGTGGACTTATTTCGACCCAAAATCATGAAGTACGAACTTTCTTCCTAATCAGGCAGTCCATCTGGGCCGTACAGGGGCCGAAATTTTGTTGAAAGGACGGCTTTTCTACAACACTGGTCCGATCGTTTTTCAAAAATTTTAGCGGAAATTGTTGATTTTAAAATTTTTGCAGATTTACCATTCGCTACAAACCAGTCGGGTTGACTGGTCGAGGTGGAACTTCAGACTTAAGCTGCTTTTTCCATAAAATTAGAGACCCCAGGGAGTTTTAGCAGAAAGTTTAAAAATGTTATCAACGTTGAAAAAAACATTTCTGGGATAGAATTTTTGCCAAACTTCATAAAGATGGTCTGCACCGCTGTATTAGTAGTCGTGTTAGATTAGTTCCCCATAGCATTTTTCGGCTTCGAAAGGAGTTTATTCTAATCGATTTTACGAAGTCCATAAAAAAGTGGTTTCAATTCCACTTTACCATTCAATGTGGCGTCGGTTGTTCTGTTGGTTTGGGTCTTCCCTGCAGTTCAGACTGATTCACTGATTTGGATAAAGCTAAATATTCAATTTTTATCAAAAATTTGAAGGTCGCAGTGCAATTTAGCGGAAATTGATCCATCGGTAGTTATGGTTTTCATGGGAGCTTTGCGAAAAATGATTAAGAACAATAGGATTCAAAATTAAATTTGCAACAGAAACGAGATCATTTTTCCACAATTTTAACTGAAAATCGCTCTATACATCAGAAAAAAGTTGACATCATAACTTACCTCATCAAACAACAATATGTATTGATAATACTAAAATTGTATAATTACTGGCCAATTTATATTCTTGTTGCTTTTGACCGAGCACATTCATAAAGTGCGACACACAATTAGAAAATTAATTTATTTTTCGCTACCTCCCGCACATATACAAAACCAACCACAGGAATACAAAACTGCCAAATCGTTTAACCCTTTTAACCCTTTTTTATGACTCATACCCTGAAGTGAAAGCAACATGAACATTTTATGCGCCTCCTACGCGTGAAAAATACATTCGTTTTACCGGATTTGATAAAAGATGTCTATTTTATCGTCACCCGTATATATAAAGTATTTAGTTCGAAACTAGGAAGATACGCAACCCAAAATAAAATGTGTTTTTAAAAAAAGCTTGAAACATTAAATTAATTGCAATTAATTAGGGTCCAGCAGCTAAAAACCATCGTCATCCTTATCGTAATCATTTTCATTGTGTCCTTCATTGACCAAGTATTTTCATTGACTGTTGCGCTTATTTGTGTCCTGTTTTCATTATCATGTTATGAAGATCTGCGTGACGTCATAAATATGGTCACAAACAGATTTTTTTGATAGAAGTCCAATAATCCGCAATCCAAGCACGTGTCAAATTTACAGTGAATTTTCAAATCACCTGATATCTTTAAATTAAAAGTTGAATTTCGAATAGAAAATTTGGTCACACAAAATTTAAAACTGTTAGTCGTTCGTGTTATGTACCACCCTTATCAAAATGTTTTGATACGGTGCAGCGCAAAACAAGAATTGAAATGAAATTCAATTAATAAAGGATTACATCAGTTTTTGACCAAACAGCATTACTGTTAACCAAAAAATAAAAAATAAATTTCCCGAACATGATAAAAATCACCAATTAATGTCCAAAATGAAAACCACCAATTCTACATACACCACCATTGTGTTTATGTTATCATTTTTGTAGGGGGTGTGTATTTGTTATTATAATTTGTATGTGTGCATGTGTGTGTGTTAGATTGAAAGTCACAAAAGAAAAATTGGGAGGCTGGACACACACTAAACATTTATTTAAGGAAAATAATAAATACGAACATACTCGTATAATCATATTATTTATATAAAATAGAAAAGTAAATAAATAATAAATATTATAAGAAGGAAAATGTATAAGAAAAACCATAACATTAAGCACAAATTAAAATCAGATAAATAATAACTTACGTATACGTATTCCGTATTATCAACACAACACAATATTATTTCTACATATTATGAATACGAGTATCCTTACGTATACACAGAGCACCGTACCGCAGTGGTTGGCAAACTGTATCTAAATGAGGGCATTGTATGCCACTTAAACTGAACAATTGAAGGCTAAGTTTGCTGGCTCTAATGGAATGTTGAACCAGACGTCCTCTGAAATAAAATTATGTTTTGTAGATGTTGGACTTGATTTAATATTACTACCACCTAGCAAATCTTCCACTAAACTTATACTGTGGGCAAAAAGTAGTAAGACTTTTTAATTTAAATTTCGTGCGGAAAACCATTCGCCGAAATATTTTTTTTCTACGTTGGTATCACTGTCAGTGACATCTGTGCCAAATGTCACATCAAAATAATCATTAGTGTTTAGTATACGCTTCTCTTTCGATGTTGATGGCCGTCCTAGACGTGATTCGTCGTTAACACGTTCTCGGTACTCTTTGAACAATTTGTACCAATGAAAAACACTTGCTCGCGACATACAATTATCACCGAAGGCCTTTTGCAACATTCTGAATGTTTCGGCACCACAAAATTGATTCCGCACACAAAATTTAATGGAACTTCTTTGTTGAATAATTTCACTCATTGTAAAAATCGCCGAATGCACTTTTTGTACTTCAGAAAGACAAGCGCATACTAAACAATAATGATTATTTTGATGTGACATTTGGCACAGATGTCACTGACAGTCATATCAACATAGAAAAAAAAATATTTCGAAGAATGGTTTCCCGCGCGAAATTTAAATTAAAAAGTCTTACTACTTTTTGCCCACAGAAGATTACAACTCTATCCAATAGAAAAATTCTTAAAAAATTACAGAAATTACTTTAAATCTCTTAAGATTATATTTAAACGCCACCTCATGGAAAAATTCTATAAAAATAGCAGAATTTATTTTAAACCTTGATCCATCACCAGACACAAGCCGATAGTTTAACCATAAAATATTTCACATAAAACTTCTAAAAAATAATCGGGGATGGGCACATAATTAATATCATTTATTTGCCCCACCACTGAATATTTTCTGTCGTCATAGTATCATGAAAAGCCATATTTCTACTCTCAGCCTCGTAAAATATGTGTATCACGATAGTTTCAACTGTCATGATAGTAAATATTTCCGGGACTGTAAGTAACAATTTGGCATTTTTCGGGGCTGATAGTCAAAAATGACTTAATGTTAATAATTAGTGTTGTCACCATATTTTCGGCGATGAAAATTGGACCATCTTCACATACAACAGTTCAGGTATTCCTTGATTGAGATTCGAATACCCAATAGAATTGTTGGTAATTCTGAACTCTAATGCATAGTATTACATCGAGATGTTAATGAGCCTTTTAGTTGTCAGTGAAAACGCTCCACTTAACCATTTGCTTTCGGATTATACGAAGCTGTGCAAATACGGTGGGAATCTAAAAGCTTCGTGAGCTCGGTGAGCAACGTTGATTCGAATTGTGTTCCTTGGCTTGTCGTGATAAAGAGATCGATATCGTTTCTACAGATATACTCATTATCGAAGATCTTAGGATAAGCTACTGACCAACGGGTTAATTGGCCGACTATCGTTAAAATTCGATTGGGGTAATGGAGAAACCAGGTCCATGTGAATGTGGTCAAACCTGCCACTTGGTAGCTCGAATTAACCAACCATTTGACATGGCATACAAGATTTCGCAAAGTTGCTTTTATCAGTATTCAAGAAGAAAATATTTCGCGTGACAAGGATGTCGGAGTGTGATTAGCCATGCAAACTATAGAAGTCGTTATTCGTCCCATATTGAGGGGTCGACTTTTGCCAGTAGAAGTCTCACACCAAATTGATTTGGCTGCTTGTCTGGTTAGTCGATCCGTTGCTGGTTAACACTTGATTTTGGGGTACGTGGATAAATCAATTTCTGACATTCAACGTCGCGTTGTTGCTATACAAGTAATTCCTTCATGATGAAATAGAAGACGTCGAGTTCCGTGAAATTGTGTTTTTCTTTAACGTGATAAATGTCGATAGTCAATTAGGCAATATAATCGAGGTGCTGTAATTTCCTGGGACTCTATGCTGACTTTCACTCAATAGCTGTTGTGAGAGGTTTATGGTCGATAAAAATTGAAAAGAACGCTACTGGCTGCCAAAAACTTTGATGCATTGCTGAAAAACAGCTCCCACTGCTATATTGGAACCGTAGGTAGTTATATTGAACTGCGTGTTATTCAACACCTTGATGTGCCAAAAATGTGGCAGCGACAAGAGAACGCTTGACCTTTTCGAAAGATTCAGTACAATCCACGTGCCAAGAGAAGTTTCTGTTGTTTTTGCCATTCGTTGAATAGGCAAATAACAGTTTAACTAAACGTGGTATAAAGCGGTGATAATAGTTCACTATAGCGGCAAATATACTGCTGTATATTGCGGATTGATGTTGACTCTGAAAGGTTTAAAATGACATCAACACGATCTTTCGATGGGAGACTGTCATCTTTCTAAATTGTAAAGCTCAAAAAGTCGAGGGAGTTCAGGCCGATAATGCATTTCAAAGCTTTTCTATTAATTCTAAATACGAAAAGAAGTTTAAATACTGACTCGAGAAATTTACTTTATGGGACACAAATATCTCGAGTGAGTATCAGAGCAACTCGCAAAAACGATATCGTCGAAATAAAAGTAAACGAACTCCAGCAATTTGAGCACTACGTTAAGAACTCGCTAGAATATCTGAGTTTAGTTGTGTAGGCCATATGTCACTCTGGTGAGTTCCAAAAGACCAAATGGAGTGGTTATCGCAAATTTATGAATGTCCTCGAAAGTAATGGCAAATCGATTTTCGAAAAAATAGTGGCGCCGCCGAGTTTCACCAAGAAACTATGTAAGTGGCGGATTAGATATCTATCTGGTACTTTAACGGTTTTTAACTGTTGATAGTCTCCACAAGGGAGCAAGTTCTTGTCTTTTTTGCACCACATGTAATGGTGAGAAGACTGGTCTCTGTCTGTCATAAACTGGAATTCAGTTTTTGCAGCCTTAAGTTTCGCTACGTTGAATTGTCGCAGTTTACAAGCTAACCTATCTTTCGTGACGACGTAATCAACTACCTTATGCTTTACTTACATATTGTAATTCGGAGCCTCAGTGAGTGTGGCATAGTTTTTCAAAAAGCGCTTTATTCGTTATTGTCGTTAAACTGTTTTGGGGTTGAAATGAATCAAAAAATTCTCTGTTCTTCAAATCAACTCCGAGACCATATTTGGATAGAAAGTCAACACCTATAATAGACCTATCTACTGCCACGACAATGAGTGTGAACGAACGAATAAGACCGAGATTAATCTTGGATTAGGGATCCATTTGCTGCAGTAAGAATGCAAAGGATGTCTTTTGCATGTCAGAAAAACTTGTAGACGGGTATTACAGATAATTCAACCTCCGAATCGATCAGAAATTGTAAGTGATTTTCATAATATAGAATTGAAAGATGCCGACATAAACCAATCCCTCTGTTCATCGTAGAATCATCAGGATTTAGTAGTTATCGAAGGATTTAAATTTTTGGAAGTTGTTTTTACAACGGAAATCCAAATCGAAATGAAGATTTCAATCTTGATTTGCGTCCGTAATTGAAGTTAGTTCGCCAGAGATCGGCCAATTGTTATTACGTCTTGTCTATTTGTCATTGCATTCAAGCAAGGTCTGATTCATCGTCAGCAGTTGATTTGTTTGTGGATGGCTGATTGACTGCAGCAATTCGTTCCGGTGCTCTGGATTGAACGTAAATCCAGATTTGGTCGCCAACCGATCGAATTGTCTCTATCGCTCGTAAGTCATCTCGCAAAAGCTTTAACCAAAGATTTTTAAGTAAACCTTCGTTTACTAATTTAGAATCTCGTGCATTTGGTTCAAGCAAGCGATTAAAGTGGGACGGGCCAAGGTCTCCCATTTGTTGGGAGCCAGAGAGTCAGTCGTCGAGTCCTTGCTCCTCGCAGCAAATGGTAATTTTGTCGACTAACTTGATTACACAACTTTCGATTTTACGCCCGATCCAACCAAATTCGTCCGAACGCTCCACCATGGAATAAAATCCAATTGTAAGCAACTGATTTGTAAGTTGCTCGGTAACATTAGTTTAAGCATAACGGCTCCTTGAACCACACATTGACCCTTAGATAAAAATGATTTATGATAGAAAACCAAATATTTTTCGAAGAAATTTTCTTTCTAATTTTGATTTTGATTATTTTCATCTACTTTGCTCCAAAATCATAATGAAAGTATTAGAAGGTGTTTTTGTGTTCCCTCTCCATAATAATTTGATTCAATCGAACGACTGATATAGACAGCTAAGCTGCTGTTCAACACAATGATTTGTAAAAAAAATTATTATTAATTCTTCGAGGTAGTCTCAGAATATTGTTATTATTGGGTTTTGACAATAAGCCGAAATAATCTTATATCGATATAAGAAATGATTGATGTACCACAACGATGTAAGATTTACCGTAACAATATGGTGTTCTAATTCCCAAGGAAAGCTTTGCCTGAAACTAGGTGCGAACTTCGATTGCGTTTCTTTCCATGTTACGCTTATTGGACAAATGCACCATATTCTTTGAACAACTTAGGTTGTGCGTTAATCTTCAATATCATTAATTATTTATAGATCCGCCAAAATTATTTAGAATTACATATAACAATAATGCGAATTCTGTAAAAATTTATGCTAGGGATTAGTATAAGTATCGGAGGCAACATCTAAAATACTTCCGTGTCAATCGAAGGTGACACCTATCGGTAGGTTTAATGGCAACTCGTGTAGAGCAAGCGTCGTCCGAAAAGGCAGTACGGCAATAGCAAGGAGCACACCATAACATGTCAGGGGTGAACGACGAGTTCGTTCAGACAAGACCGTTAAAAAACTAACGCATCACCAACGATAATGACGAGGAAGCACTTCTTTTTAGATCGATATAATCAATGTCGTTTCATTATCGAATGTCATCTTCGAAATTTTAGTAGAATTTTCCGATCCTCATTACTGTCAACTTGCTCGCATAGCTGACGTAATTGGGATGTTTCAATTGGACGGTTGTATTAGCGGTGATATAGCTGTTCACTTTTCACCCAAAATACTAAACTTGGCTACATCCTCTTCGATAAGGTGGAGCACTAGACAAACAATCAACTGTCCAGTTTAACAACAACTATCAAAGATTATGACACCATCGATGAATCGGCAGATTATCGCAAAGAAAACCGAATATACAGTCATCCTTGTTCCTGATATTTAATGACAACTAACCACCCCGTGGAGATGCACTTATATACGACTAGAATATATGGTGCGTTGGTTTTCTAAGAGTGAACAACTCTACTCTGAATGCAGCAAGTCTATGCAAGACTACCTGGAAGCGGATAGTATGGTGGAACTCCTAAAAGACCTCAACAACTCGCCAGACCAGACGTTCATCCTTATCACGGTGATATTAAGATATTTCGCAACAGTATCGACAGATCCTGATGGTGCTCGAATACAGAAACTATCATCGAATCGCATGGCGACATATACGTTTGTGTACTATATCGCGTGCAGTATTCCAGCGCTCCATCAGCTAGTACGAGACGAACCGGAGAAATTCCCAATTGCAGCCAGAGTATAATCGAGAAACGTTTACGTCGATGACTTGTTGTCGGCTGATACAACATTGTAAATTTAATTGAAGTCCAAAATCAAATGGTAGAACCGCTCTGATCTGGTGGGTTCAAACTGCGGAAATGGTATCCGAACAGCTAACAGTTTCTCAATGCAATACCGAACGAATTGCGCGAGCATCAGAGTAAGCTTTAGCTGAATTGGGATGATTCAGTAAAAACACTTGGACTACATTGTTTTCATTCGGTCTGTAGTTTCGGACGGTTTAACATCGGACGTTCGTACACCAGCCAAATGAACAAAAAAATCGCAGGCATTGACATTTGATTCGCTCGGCTAGGCATCTTCTATTACAATTATCGGGAAAATCATCAATCATAAACTTTGGGTACTCGGAGTATCGTGGGTAGAAGTTGTTCCACAATCAATGGCTCAAAAATGGTCACTTATTGAGGTAGTTTTAGATCTTTGGAGGATCTCAGAATCGGTTCAGCGTCGCCTCTGCAAACATTCCATAGTTTAATCACTCAACGTGCCATAATTTCAGATGTACAAATGGATCGACTCGTAAATAGAACTTGGTTGGCTATAAACAGCATGCCTAATCGCTGAAAGACGTTTGTGGCCAATCAGTTTCCGCAAATCCTGCATTTTATTCAACCTACCAATTGGAATTATGTCGACAATTCGTATCATGTCTCGTGATGTTGAATCTTCATTATTACACTGACATCCAATTTGGTGGGCAAGTCCTGTTTGGCTACGAGAAGATCCCAGTCAATGGTCACTAAAAGATCTAGCGAGGCATACACTAACATTAACGAACGAAAAATAAACTCAACGGTCGCAACGCGTGCGCAGAAACCGTGACGTCCCACAACGACTTAAACTACAAGCTCGATGTTCCTGTTTGTATCACGGGAGACGCATCATCCAACATCGACGTCTCAGCGTAGCACTCTACCTGAGCTCAATTAGTCATTTGATTTCTGGGTCAAACGGTTCAAGTAAGTCATTTCGCTGATGAGATTTAAAGATGCCAATCCGGACAAGGGTCCACTTCTTTGGTTCGGAGGGCGACGAATCGAATTTGAAATATACAAGGAAACATCTGATTATTCTTTCCAAAGACAACCAGGTTGTCAATCATTTATATCGCAAGCACATCGTACAACGCTAGATGGTGGTCGGTACTGCAAATTTTGCAGTGGTTCTAGTCAATTGGAGCCTTTTAACGAAACTTTCTGTTATAAAAGAACCATGTGATCTTGAATCTAGTAATTCTCGGCACAACTGGTTTTGGTTCATCTCATTCGTTAAATTGGCTTAAGCAGTGGGTAATATACAACATCTGTAGTTGGCTTTGGTGGTGCAGTCTAATATATTTGGTTCCAATGGTTTGGGAGGTGAAACAGCATTGGCGGAATCTCTAGGTGCTGATGAATCGTCTTAAATCAGAGAATGATCTTTACGATTACACTTTCTGCATTTCAATTTTGATTGACAACTGTATAGACATTATTATTGTTGTTGTTTCTTTAGAAACTCTCTGTTATCTTTCAGTGACAGGGGTTTGAATTTAGCACACTCGAATAATCGGTGTTGTAGTAGCGCTTTGAAATCTCGCGCTTTGAAATCTCGTACTATCTCATCTGATGTAACCAGCAGACGTGGTTACTGATGGCTGGAACATGAAATTTTTGATGAATGCATTTATTGTGTATTTAAGAAGGCTTAAGTAGACATGAAGCCTCGTTTTTCAATGTCCATTTCGGGTACTGCAATTTCTGAGGTGTTACTCTTGGATTGTCATGGATTGTTGAACAGAATAGATTAACAGTTCGGAGAAATTCATATCTTGACCAGAAAGGAATCAATCGAAGTTACCGAAGGATTTGGGATGATGTAATAAATTGAAAATTGAACTTATGCATGTGCATAAAGACTATTCGATTCAAGTACCTTCAGATGTAGAATTTAGTTACACTGCGCAGTTGTAGTTGGCAGTATGCCAAACATACAGGCAAACCAATTAAAGAATTTGTTCTTTAGTTTTAGTTCAGTTATTGGTCCTATACCTAGCCCAATCCTGTACAATTCAATTTGCTTAATCTCAAAATAGTAAAAATTAAATAAGTTAAAATGAACAGCTGACACAATTTTATTACATTTCTACAGATTTTTTTCGTCTCGATAGTCAGAATATTTCATTATCCAGTTCATAAAAGGAATCGTCCTTGTGTATACATGCGGACCACCATTGCCGCAGCCCGTTCTTAATCCGAATGATACAATACCAATTTGTACCGCTGAATAATTCTCATTAGGAATGGCAAGAGGACCACCAGAATCCCCGGGACAAATATTACCACCATCCACACCAACTGCACAAACATAATTTCCCCAATCCCTGTTTCCAAAAGTCTGTTCACAATATTCCGGTTTATAAATTTGAACATCAAGCTGTTTTAAATATGGACTTTGGGGTAATCCATCATTTGTTGCACCCCACCCGGAAACCAAACCCATACGCCCTACAAAATGGTTATTTATTTCTGCTATATCAGCAAGCCTAATCAATCGTATATTAGGCCCTAGCTTTACCGGTTTTTCTAGCTGAAGTAACGCTATATCATTTTGTAAAGTAGCAAGCTGGAAACCTGGATGAATAATTATATTTTTAATTTGGGTACAATACTTATCTGCATCAGGCTCGTAATAATGATGTTTCTCGAAATAAGCAGCGGCTGCAAATGCGCTAATTTATTTTAAATTAAAAAAACGTACTCGTATTAAATTTAGCTATTTAGTGAACTCTTACTTGGTTGTGCATGAGGCTGACGTAAGCACAAAATTACTGGTGATTAAAGAACCGCTGCAGGTCCATTCAACTGCGCCCTGGTTTATTCGCAACAATACCTGATATGGGATACTGTTCGGCGTTGCTTCTTTACCCATAAATATTCTTTGGCTGATTGTTACATTGCCGAGGGCTGTTGCTATATAAAGATGAAGCACCAATATACTTGTAAGCTGTTTCATAATTGAATCAACATTGAAATCAAATAAATTAGCTGAACGTGTTAGATATAACAAATAATTGGCATTGGCGCTCGAACGCTAATCAATTAAATCAAAACTAATTTATTTGTTTATGGATTAAACGGGTTTGTAAAGGTATCTTGAATTGTGAAATTCAAATTGTCATGCCAATTGATCAATATGATGTCAAAAATAGACCAAGTTATAATACCTCAGGAGCACTATTTGGATTATGACTTAATGCAGGCTACTACTAAATAGTAGCCCAGATTATAAAAACGATCTTTATTGTAGAGGTTCCTTTTAATAACGCATATGTTAATGGGTCATCAAATTACCTTGCAAATGCATGGCTTGAAGAATTATTCATCAATTTGTTATAAATTGAAAATTGGTAGTCGAATACTGTACGAAATATAAAATATGGCAATTGACATTTAACTGAAGATTTATTCCGCTCCTGAGACAAAGGTTTAATGTATGAGGGTATAGAAAAATTTACTAACTTGAAGGGAAAAGTAGAAAGGGCGCAGTCTGTGCTCGTAGCTTGAATATCACGAACGTATCGAATTATATGAAAATTTTTCTGGTCACCACTACCTTTAAGATGATGGCCACACTAAGAAGGTCAAAATGATAGATCATTTTTGGATCGTAGGTCAAAATCATCTATTATAACTCTTTTTTTTTGTAGGAGTTATAATTTCTAAAAAGCCTATACGAAGTCATGGTGAGCCTCACTCGGTAGTGTGAGGATTTTACCAACTAATAAATCACCACGGAGACACCAACCAGATTGATACTTCATTTGCATTACTTCAACCTGGTCTCATTTTTTATTTCCACCTCATCTGCTCCAAACACTCATGCTTATTTTTCTATTTCAATTAGAGCCTGAGCATTAGACCTAAGAATTATTTATAAAATGGAAACCTCCTTTTTCTCTTTGCATCTACCAAAGCAAAACGAAAACATCTCAGCTTACCCATCTTAAAGTTAGTTAGTGCACCTCGTCGTGATGTATTTTTGCACTTCCATCGCAATCCGTCTAGAAATAGTGCTTGGTACTCTCCGTTTTGTAAGCTTGATGATCTCGGAAGTTAAGATCGTCAAGTGCAAAACATGTCTTCAATAAAGAGTCGTCTCTTCTCGTCACTACATTCTGCAAATCCTGACCCAAAAGTTGTTAGCCAGAGATTCCTCTCCTTCGAACCGCACTTGGATACCATACAGAACGTTCCAGAGATCAGGGCCCCGAGTCAACACTTGGGTCGCTCCTTCAGTGATGTCAGTTTCACCTTTGTGCCAAACGATTTCGCATACAGCAATCTGACTAACCAAGTAATCCTGCATTATTTTCAGGAGGTAGCTTGAAATCAAAAATTAACCTTCACGGGAAATGTGTGTCAATCAAGCTTAGTACCCTGGAGTAAGGTTTTTAAACTGCCATCCTCACATATTATAATTTTCTTAGGAAATATGAAAACTTTCTCGACTTGGATTTGTGACCATTTCCAGTATATTCTTCCATGACTCTTCAATATATTGACAATAATGTAGAGCACTCCGAAAACAACGTTATATCTGATAAGGTTTGGATAATAATTAGGCTTTCACTAATTTAACACATAAAGATTCAATCTTGAAACCATCTCTATAATAAGGATTCAACGAATGTATCGAGGACCTTGCCTGTGTCGACCACGCGTAATATTGCAGTACCGAAGTCGAATAACTAGCTTGAATAATTTCTGATACTTTTGTATAGGAAAACTATTTGATCTTCTGTTTCTCCAGTCAGATGGGTTAGCAGGCCGTCCAGAACACTGCATCTATTCAAATTTCAATGAAGGATCTCCACTGACATTCACCATTTTCTGAGAATCGCTTACCTCTAAATTGGGAAAGTTTGTTCCACAAAATTTGTATAGGAAAAGTATTTGTCCATTTAACTTTTCTTAGGAAATATTTAATCCAAAATTATTCCATTAGTAGGCCAGAAAAATTCAATTTAGAAAAAGCGCTACGAAAATATTTTTGCCAATTTCTTATTTCCAGGGAAAGCCAGAATAGTGCCACTGATGATTTTTTAGCGATGGAATCGATTTTAGCAGTGAAAATCTTTCTTAAACACTTAAAATTACCTTAAAATTTCTTCATTGCAACATGGTGTCAGCTTTACTCGTTTCGGTCATCAAAAATTGTCTTTCTTTTCAAGTTGTAGGAATGTTGGGGTTGATATCTGATTTAACACACAAAGATTCGGTGTAGAAATGGGGAGGGTTTGATTAATAAGAATTCTCCAGATGTCTTGAAAATACACACACAATTGTTCTAAGATTTATTTCTCATTCTCGAAAATCAATAATAAGTTGTTCTAATAATAAACGTTCTTTATTTTATCGATAGCCAATAGTTTTCTGAAAGACTAAATACAAAGCCCCATTTTGGGGAGATCTGTCATGCTTAAGTGAAATCAACAGAAAACCATAAGTAAGAAATCGGAGAGCACGAACTAATACAAGAGAAGAAAGGATCCGCTTACGCTGTTGATACAAATTGTAAAGGTTGTTAAACCCAAGACTTGTATGCGAACTATTTAAAGTGAAACCGATCTAATAAAACTGGCGATTTTAATTGGTCACCAAGTAACAATCATTCCACGGTCGAAAATAACACCAGCAACTGTACTCGGGCCGCATCGCAGGACGATATCGATTCTTGGTACTAAAAATCCCATTCCAGCAATTTTTATAAAAGTCGTTTGAGCCCGACCCCCACCAGAGCACTCCCAAACAACATTTACTGAAATCGGGGTCCATCACAAGGCTTCTCGAGTTGTAACACTATTTCTGCAATTTATTTCAAAGTCTATTTCAGCTGAGAGAAAAATGTTTTACAAAATCGGGACCCATCGCAATCGATTTCTTGTACTCAAAAATCCACTGTCAGCAATTTTTCATCGAATTCGTTTCCGGAAGCCATCTATATCGACGTTTTCCAAAGTCAGGACCCATCTCGATACTTCTTGGTACTAAAAAAACCTATTCAATCAATTTTTATCAAAGTCAGAGGACCCCCAAAACGAAGTTTCTTGAAATCTGAATCCATCATAAGATTCCGGGTACTCGAAACCCCACTACAACAATGACAAATATTAAAAAAGACGTTTCTTGAATTCAGAACCCACTGAAACCAGTTTGTGTTTCTCGAAAATCGCATTCTAGCAAGTTGTTTTTCATCAAAGTCAATTCAGGCCACATCGGAATCGATACCTAGTACTCAAAACCTCATTGCCGAACATTTCTATGAAAGAGACTTTCTAAGAAAATTAGAAAAACCCTGAGCCCGCCGTTTGAGCTGAGAAAAACATATAAAGGAGCCCTGGCCTCACTAGAGGACCTTTTAAAAGAATTTTCCACGAAATCAGAACTGAACGCAAACGTTTCCTGGTACTCGAAACCCCAGTTTAAGCAATTTTCATAAAATTCGCTCGAGACGTTTCTGAAATCCTCGGTACAAACCTACGCATATTAATACAATTATTCTTCATTTTATTACATCAAATAGATTAGCTAGATTAGATAGATTAGATAGATTAGATAGATTAGATAGATTAGATAGATTAGATAGATTAGATAGATTAGATAGATTAGATAGATTAGATAGATTAGATAGATTAGATAGATTAGATAGATTAGATAGATTAGATAGATTAGATAGATTAGATAGATTAGATAGATTAGATAGATTAGATAGATTAGATAGATTAGATAGATTAGATAGATTAGATAGATTAGATAGATTAGATAGATTAGATAGATTAGATAGATTAGATAGATTAGATAGATTAGATAGATTAGATAGATTAGATAGATTAGATAGATTAGATATATTAGATAGATTAGATATATTAGATAGACTAGATAGATTAGATAGATTACATAGATTAGATAGATTAGATAGATTAGATAGATTAGATAGATTAGATAGATTAGATAGATTAGATAGATTAGATAGATTAGATAGATTAGATAGATTAGATAGATTAGATAGATTAGATAGATTAGATAGATTAGATAGATTAGATAGATTAGATAGATTAGATAGATTAGATAGATTAGATAGATTAGATAGATTAGATAGATTAGATAGATTAGATAGATTAGATAGATTAGATAGATTAGATAGATTAGATAGATTAGATAGATTAGATAGATTAGATAGATTAGATAGATTAGATAGATTAGATAGATTAGATAGATTAGATAGATTAGATAGATTAGATAGATTAGATAGATTAGATAGATTAGATAGATTAGATAGATTAGATAGATTAGATAGATTAGATAGATTAGATAGATTAGATAGATTAGATAGATTGAAAAGGATGACACATGCCACACAGCGCGGGATACAATTAATTTACTCAAAGAAATATTTTGATGAAAGAATAATTTCACGTAATGGTCCTGTTAATTCGCCACCGAGATTGTGGGATTTAACTTCATCAGATTATTTTCTTTGCGAATATGTTAAGTCACTTGTCTGCGCCGATAAACCAGAGACGATTGAATACTTGGAAGATAACATTCGGCGAGTTATTAGCGAGATACGGCCGCAATGAACACTGCCGATCTATGTTGTATAACATTTCTCTCAGTCATGTATATTTAGAGCCCAAGCCAATTCATATTTCTCGCTGGTTGTCGAAAGATGGCTGATCAGCTGAGCTGAACGTTTTTGTTATATGTTGTTATGTCCAATGTTACTAGCTTGAGTTTTGGACCACTATCTCTACCCTATTTTGCAAGGTGCCGTGGAAGTTCTTTTGAAAGTATTTGGTTGTTCGTTCTTCCTCCGTTTATATAAAATTTCAGTATGCAACTGGTCGATTTCATTCATTGGCGCATTAATATGATTTGCTTTGTAAATAAATTATTACTGCTGTCTCCATCGTCCATTGAATCCAAAACTTTGCGAGATATTGATAAAGGCTGTAGATCATCACGTTCACCTGGCTTTGGGTTTGTTTCATTGTTTGATAATATAACAAAACATTGACTGATGAGTGACGAGGGATGTGGCCGATCGGGCGTTAATAATGTCGAAGTGTTGGGCGGTACTCGGTGTGAGTTGGAGCGGCTCTTGTTGAAATATCCGAAAGCAACGTTGGTTTATCTTAATTGAGGTATGTGTATGGCGGGTGCATCCGGCTCGACGGACAAATGAAAAATTAAGCCTGTGCTCCGATTGCTATTCACATGAAAAGAGCTGCTTAAGAGACAAAATATTTTAAAGTGTTTTGGATTATCATCGAGTGGTCTACGTAGATTACATATATATAGTAGATAACATCCAGAAGCAAAATTTAGATAAGACCTAAAACGGCACCTAAAATAGAATATTTACATTAGATAAATATTTACAATCATTTCTTGGCCACTTCGAGTGTTTGGAATATTGTATTTAAAAAAAAATTACCGACGCTCATGAATAATTTTGATAGATTAGATAATTTAATAAACTCTTAATTTGATTAATTATCGACAATTAAGATATATACACAACAGTAATTCACTAGATAAGAAAAATTAATCCAACTTACGTACGGAAAGATAACAAACACTAAAATGTTTAAATGGGTTAACGCATAAATTGTACACGCACGATTCAGTTCGTAATGTATCGTATTTGAGCGCATCACAATATGGATTTTAAATTGTGGTCGGTCCTAATTTTGAGCATCTTAAATTATCAAAATTCTGTCGCATTGCACATCGATGGTCGGATAAGTGACGGAACTCCAGCCACTGATAGCCATAGTTTTGTTGTGCGTGTGATTAGTGTGGTGAATGATGTAATACCCGAAGGTTCTTTAAGCAGTGGTGTCGCTGTTACCCAGAGACATATCGTAACTGTCGCTCAAGCCATTTTCGGGTAACATAAAAATTATATTAATCTAATGTTCAGCTCAATAATATTATGTATCGTACATTACCAGGTTTAATATGTGGTACATAGGTTACGGTAGCATACATGTTGATGAACAACTTGAAACTATTAGTCTGGACGCTGCGATACCGGCCAGCTATAATCCTGTATTTTTACATGATAATGTAGGCGTGATTCGTGTTAGTGACACAAAAATGTGTAATAAAATTGTTTATAACTCATATTTCGAAATCGTGCTAATTTATCCTTCCATTCCAGGGTTAGAAATAAGTTTTACAGACAGTTTACCGCAAGCGGCGGTTGGCTATGGTTATGGTGGTATAAACGACGAAAATGTCCTAGCTACAACATTAAAACGGGCCGTCTTGATTGCGCAAAGCATTCAGTCCTGTACTCAATATTTTAATTCGGACGTTGTGAGAGATGATAATTTCTGCGCAACATCATCAAGTCAAATACGAAATGGTGATCAGGGAGGGCCAGTTACAGATCCGTTTGTAACCCATACCATTGGTATAATCACATTTTGGGGCTCCACGGTTAATTCATCGATCGCAATGGTCGACTTACGTCAACACCAACTATTTTTAGAGCTGCAACTGGCATTATAAACTGAGAGAAATTTATACATTGCTCTAATCTTAATAAACGTTATCGTCCAAAATATTAACCTTTATACTCTTTATAGGTGTTTTATTCCGATCGTGGCACGAAATGATAAGATAATGTTAATTACTAAATATATTTTATTAAACAAATTGTATAGTCACATTAAATAGTCAATAATTGGGCAGTTATAAAATCCATATGTGCATTTAAATTAACCGCAACTTGTACATCACCGTCAATGCTCCAAAACGAAATAATACCATACACTCCTGTAACGGCAGAATTTGTTACGGGCCCACCTTGATTTCCATTCGATAGAAAAGCTCCACCAATAGTAGCCGAGCACAAATTATCTGGTTGTAAGACAAACTCATTAAACATCTGTAAGCAAGTGGTATGGTCCGGCAGCGTAAAAATTGCCCCTTGTTTGAGAGTAGTGGCCACCACCTGGTTATCTACATTAACAATTCCATATCCGAACACAAAACTTGCCGTTGTACTTGAAATAATTGGTATTGTTGTGCTTATGGAATGTGATAACACTCGGATCATGGCAATATTGTTAAGCAGGTATATATTATCATAATTTGGATGGGCAGTAGCATCGGTTGAAATACTTTCATATTGGTCTTCAACATGTATACTTCCATGGCCGATATACCAAATACCAAAACTAAAAATTATGCAACGAACATTAGCGATATTTTAGATAAAATTAATTAATAATTGTTTACCCGTCTACTGCTTGACCCACTGTTACAACATGATTAGGTGAAATGGCAACACCGCTGCTTAAATATCCACTTGGGGATTGTGCCGAAACTGCACTTATGATTCGCACCGTGAATTCATGTCTCTCATCTGCAATAGTTCCACCGATTATCTTTCCACCAAACTGAGAACCGTTTGCACCCACTAGGCAACTCAATAGAACACACAAAATAAGTACTTCCATTGAAGGGCGGTTCTTATCGATAATACAAAATTTTAAAAGCGAAACGGTGTTTAATCTGTTCTCTAGTGAAATGGACGATTTTTTTCGCTTTAAATGGTAAGCTCGTACTTAAACTATAAAAGATAATCCGTTATCTTATCGGGGCTAAAACGTTTTTTTTTGCTTAAGCTGTACTAGACCCAAACGATAATACGAGATGTATTTGAATTCGGTAAGAAAGTCATAATTTTTCGGTTTTATTTCAACAACGAAAAAAATTTACGACACATAAGTGGTTTGACTCGAACATTTCGGAAAAGATTGCACCAATTAAATTATGTCAAACCAGAACCTGTATATAAAGGGTGTTCCATCTGTTAGTGTTTTAAGCTAAAAAAAAATGTTTATTGTGATGTGGTAACCCGAAAAATGTTGCCAAAAGTCAAAACACATTCCATTTTTAGACGTGTGTTCGTTTACAACACAACAACGCGTTTTGGTTATCCAAACTTATTGCGAAAATCGTCATTCTTAAAAGTAAAAAACATTTCGTAAGTTACGTGATGATTTTGGCCAACATGGATCAGTTGCAGGTCGTAGCGCATATGAACACCATCGTCCAGTTCGTACTCGTGAAACTGTAACAGCTGTAAGCGAAAATGTTCGAGAAGAGTCAATCATCCCTTTGAGACATCGTCAACAATTGAACGTGTCGTTAAGCATTTTAAATCGAATTTAAAACACACAAGACGGTGTCACATGCCACACAAATAGTGAAACAATCGAGTTATTAGCAACCAAGTTCGATGATCGCATAATTTCAAGAAAATTTGATGTCAATTGGCCACCAAGATCACGATTTGATACCGTTAGATTATTTTCTTTGGATATTTTGAAAAGTAAAGTGTCCAGCAATGATCGATAAACAGTTCAAGATCTTAAGAACAACATTTGAGCTGAAATTTTTCCATTTCGTTTTTTCTTTGTAAGTTGTTAAAGTAATCTTTACGGAAACGCTTCCAGAAACATTGAGCTCGTTGATCTACCTGCTGCCACCTGTACAATCGCGACGTTGCTATATCATATAGGTCGGTTTCTAGCTCGGTTGCTATAGGTGACAGTTTCCCGTTCCCCAATTTATTTGGTTCAAAGTACAAAATTCATTGTTCGCGTCACTAATAACATTTCTTCTAGATGAAAATCGTTTCAACGCTGCAAGGGAGGCTTGGTCGCCAACTCAATAACGGCTTCAATTTGAGGCAATGTAACCCTTAACCATACAAGAATTAGACCCGCCAAATCTATACCACAGCTTGAAAATGGTCTTACAGGTGTTGATCGAATAGTTGGTAGATTACCCATAAGCTGGCCGTCTTTGCTTTATTTTTGAACCATTAAATACGTTAGCTGTCTTCATCCCATACGGTTGCTTTGTCATTCGCGATCCAGTACGCCTGCCGAATTAGATGGAGTATATGGGATCGAGCCATCACACGTACCCAAGACGGCCATCTCAACTCCTTTTGGTCTCGTTGAATTTACCAAAATGACTTTCGGCCTAAGGAATGCAGGACAGACTTTTCAAAGAGTGATGCATACTGTATTATTCGGCCTCAAATTCTGCTTCGACTACTTAGATGATATTCTGATCGCATCTAAGTCATTCGAAAATTATCTTGAGCACCTCAAGATCGTTTTTCAGAAATTATTAGAACACGGTTTGATCGTATAACTTTTTGAAAGACTACAAGAAGAACAGCAAAACACCAATCCAATGAATTTCAGCACCTATTAACGCCTTTAAAAATGCAAGGAGAAACTTTGTTAAGCGGCACACCTTGCACACCCAATCCCCGAAACTTGGTTGGCAGTTATGGTTGACACATCCGATCACGCAATCGGAGCAGTGGTACAGCAGTTTGTCTCGAATGCATGGCAGCCGCTCAGTATTTTTTTCGTACGTCTAAGCGAGACGCAGAAGCGCTACAGTGCTTGCGATAAAGAGCTGCTCGCAGCTTACTGGGGCATTAAGCACTTCCGACATCTCCTCGAAGATCGTGAGTTCACATTGTTCACCGACCACAAACCCCTAGTCTAGGCAATTTATCAGAATCCAGATAAAGCATATCCGCGTCAATATGGGCATCTAGATTTCATCGGCCAATTTACAACCAATATCCAGCACATCTCCGGTGTTAACAGCATCGTGGCAGATACTGTATCACGTATTGATCAGATTTCTGTTCCTGAAAGCATTGACTATACAATAATCACGGATGCACAAGCCAATCATACAGAATTGCGAGAACTTTTGCATAGTAACAGCATGTCACTAAATCTCAAGCAAGTTCTAATTCTTTAACGTTTAACTCAAATAAACACGTTTATTGCGATGTTTCGACTGGTATACCTCGACCATTCATTTCGATAAACTTCCGAAAACAAGTTTTCGAATCCTTTAACAATCTTTCGCACCCCGGAATCCAAGCCACTACCAATATTTTAACTAAAAATATTATCTGGCCCTCGCTCCGAAAATATTCGAAAAGCTTCACTCAACAATGTGTAAAATGTCAAAAGTCGAAAATTTCAAAGCACATCAAGTCACCTCTAGCCAACTTCACTTTCACTTCGCAACGTTTTGCAGAAATACACCTCGACATCATTGGTCCTTTGCCGATTTCTGATAACCAGCGACACTGAGTCACGCTGATAGATCGTTACACGTGTTGCCCTGAGGCGTTTCTTGTACCGGAGATAAAGGCTGATAAAGTCCGAACTATTCGAAAAACTATCTAAACTACTACGGTTCAAACGCGTACGAACCACGGCTTGCTAGGACTACGATCGTCGTTCAGCGAGGAATTGCAAGCTTCCTGTGCTGAGTTAGTTTACGGGACCACGATAAGACTAGCTGGACAATTCCTGGACAACTCAAATACAGTCCCACAAAACGAGTTTGTGAGACAGTTAAAAAATCATTTCGCCGAACTAAAACCGGCATCCCGGCACTGTACCGAAAAAACATTCGTCTGTCAGGAACTCAAGACTTGCACTCACCGTGTGATCAATCGCGGTGACAAAAACTTTATTATCGAACACAACAACAGGCAAGTCCAAGGCAAGTTTCCATCGACCGACTCACAAGCCATGTTTCACGGCAACTGACACAACTGGCTAACAGGCCTTCATGCAAAGCGCTGACATACCGTCGGACCACAGACAGACTTATACTGAGCCAAGTTTGAGACTGTAAAAAACATGTAACATTCAATGAGCCCAAAAAAACCACACCGTCGTTTTCCTGCTCTATGGCAGCAAGCGTCAGATAAAGACGCCGTCGCGATTTTTTGACTCACTGTCTCGCTCAGATCGCGCTTTCGCTGGGGAGGGAATGTTGTAGAGTATCGACAATATCGCGGTTTTTTGGTCAAATGTTAATAAAAAATGCAGAAGTCTTTTCACATATTCGAGAAGATTTAGTTTTTTTTAATCTGTTTTTGTATTTCAAGTCGTGCACAACTCGAACAAATAAAAAAGAATAAAAAGCTTTATTGAAACGCCACGCAGCAGCCATTTTTGAATTGTTTTCTAATAAAACAAATTAGTGTATGTTTCGCCGACGTGTTTCGCCCCCTGCAGTGTATGCAGCGTAAACACCATCTGACACAAAAATCAACAGTTATCCATTGGAGTCAGAGAAATATACAGAGAACCATATAGTTGGATTTCATTTCGTCAAGGAATAGTCGACACATATCGACATCCCAACATTAACTCTAAACAGCTTCTTAACGGAAAACATCTGTAACCAAACATCCTTATAATTCAAGATGACTGAACAAAATATTCGAAACCTGTACAAATTTCTGATGCATCATGATCGGAAATTGGAATAGGTTCGAACGAGAGTTACGCGTTCCCAACAGTGTGCTTGTCAATATGACTTACCTGATATAATCGTAATGGACTACGGTTTGAAGGTTATGGTTCAAATTTTCAAAATTTTGGTGAAATTGTTCAAAATAAAGCCATTCACATTGTTCCGCTTATCATCCACAAACCAATGTACCACTCGAGAGATCACATCGTATTTTAGAGGAATACCTTAGAACATTTACCTCAGAAACGATAAATCCAAATGGGATCATTCCATACTACAAAAAATGCATGGGAAGTCACCATAGTCAGAAAACTATAGTAACCAATTAATCGAAATCGGTCGTACAAAATTACTACTACTACTGAAATTGTTACATACAATTTTCCATTGTGGCTCAGGCCAGCCATAAAACGCACTCTTTTACATCTTTGAAAATGTTTGAACTAACTTCAACTAGGTATTCTCCAATTTGTTACACTATGTAATTGTCGAATTTCGGAAGGAAATGGAACTTGTGTGATTGCATTGATCTGCAAAAATTTGTGTAACGTGTGGAGCTAAAAAGTAAGGAGAGAATTTGATTGTCCAGTGTCATAAACATAGCAAAAGGTTATTGTAGTTAAAAATGGAATATATGAATGAAACATCCAACGTTTGATACTTTAGAGCACCCGCTACTGTTTGATTAAGGTTTGTGGAGAAGTTAGATATCACTTTGATATTCTCCAAGTTTCTGATTCTAGAAAAATGATTACCGCTGTTGCCCCGTCGATATCATGGTGGGTTAATTTAACAATTACAGTTATATTTTCAGCACAAAACTTTGATTAGAAAATTTTTTATTTAATATAAAAACTTGGTAACTAACACTGATAGATAAAAACGATTAACTAATAAAGGATCCATGAAAAACTATTTGTTATAATTTACCTGATGTGCCTGCAGAGGAAATAACAAGGAAAATATTTCAAATTGCACTAAATGGACATTCTAAAATATTTTAAAATTATTAGTTTAAGTGCTTTTGCTTATAAATTTTTACAAATTCGATACACCCAGCATTTGACCAGAGTTTGAACAAATGGAACCTACAAAATGATAATTCAAAAAGTATTTCAAAAGATAACTTCATGTTAAAGAACTACCTCTTCAGTTTCAATGGGTAGGTCTATTATTTTGGGATCGGGTAGTGATGGTTGAATGTATGGTTGTATTACCGCAAAACCTTCAAATGCGGTCAATGATGAAATGTAAGGTTTCGATTCCTCGGTAATATCGTAGCTAGGCCCAATATCACTTAACCGCGGTTTTAAAATAGTCGTGTTCAATTTCTCAATATCGATATTTAAATAAAACGAGTTTATGGAACTGTTATATATAGTTGGCGTTTCCGGTGTGGTTGAAAATTCATCTTCTGGTGTTGTTCCATCTATTTCCCATGATGATCCTGGTTCTTCTTCCGTTTCCATTACCGCGGCCTCATCCTCGTCCGTTATTGGCCATTCCTCTGTCATTCCTAATGTTCCTTTTACTTGTTCAAATTTCTCAGATAACTTTAATACAGTATCGTATCCTTCAGTTGTTGTCATTACTTCGGTAATTGTAAAATTGCAGTAAACCGCTGGAATCGTCAATAAACAAATTATTCGTTGTGCAATGTTAAAAGCCATTTTCAAACAATAATATCTTTTTGTGAACTAAATTCTTTTGTTTTGAAAACGTTCTGTGTATTATCAAAATTGTTGTGTGTTGATCCGGCCTGTTTAGATTTTCAAAATATCAATAGGCGTTCACACCTAATTGAAATTGCAAGTGTTTTGTAAACATCCGGTACGTTTTGTTTTTTTTAAGCAGAGCCAGCCCTCATTTTTCTCAACATAATTCTAAATTCTTAGCAAATCAAGCAACATCTCGTCCTGGTGTAATGGCCTTGTAGATTGGGGACCAATCATCATTAAATTGTAAAATTCTTTCCAATATCTATTTATAAAAAACAATTTGAATCGTTTTTCATCATGTCTGCAGACATATGAACCTAAAAACAATTCAGGGGGATTACCTTGATTAAACAAATTTCTGCAAACCACGAATTTTCTTTAGGTCAAATTAAATATTTTCAAAACGATTCACTCAAAATTGTCAATTTCAAATTTACGGCCGTTATAGCAAATGAAACAACAGAAAGAAATGTTTGCTGCTTTTCAAATTTAGGTAGATTTTGAACATTTTTAATTATCAGAGCTAGATTCAGTAATCGATAAAACCGAAGTAAGTGTACTGGCATAACCAGAATCATAAAACTATAAGTAAATCGCAGATTCGGCTCAATGCACAGACCCGGATTAACTTATTCAAAATTCAGAGAAACAAGACCAATTTCACGTTCCAGGAATTTTTAATAACATAATTTCGGCCCGTAGTACCATATTATTGAAATCCAAACAAAAATTACCTAGGTTCAAAATCATAAAATTTTGAAAGACTCTGAGTCCGAAAAAAATAAGTGTTGAGGCTGGTTTGCGTGTATAGGCAAATTTTATAAAAATCAAACTAGTTTTGCATTCTAGACACCTGCCTAGACAAGTGACGTTTGAGTGACGGTGAATTTACGAACTAACGTGATAAATGTTTGATAACACAATTATTGCGTGATAACGTTCTTATTTCCTAACTAGGCCATTTTTGGTCATGATTTGTTATTTTTGATGAGATTTCAATAATTTTGTCCTGTGGAAGCTTAATTCCTTCTTGATGTGCGAATGTCTACCTGCACCTATGATACCTCGATAATGGCTTGTGAATTTTGTTTTTTTTTAAATTTACTTCTACTTTTAATTTGAAGAATTGAGAGACTTTAAGGATCTGTAACTCATGAGAATCAAGTACCTACAATATGAAATGACCTCCAAACACCACACAATGCCAGGATATTGCTTTACTATTCGCATCGTTAATTAATCTTAACGTATTTATTGCTCTTCCACATACACACAACAGACAGGCTTGATAGAAAAGTGGCTCTAGCTACCTAAACCTCGAAATACCGTAAATTTTGTAGTTCTGAGCCGAGAAGTGATTGCCGAATATTGATTAATGACGTGTGCTTAGGTTTTATTCTGATTTATCGAAAAATGTAAGTGAAAATTTGTAATGGTTTATATGTCTATTATATTGTGTTCTGACAGTGTGTGCAATGACTGATCGCCCATTCCTTCCGTTGAGTTCAGTTGATCTCTTAGATTTATAAATTCATAGACGCATACAGTCTGCTGGATTATCCTGTACCTCAGTTCTGTATAGTTAAATTGCCGACCATAGACCATTTTGTCCATTAGTGTCTGTACAGGCCGTAATTTGGGTTATGTCTACTTGAAATGCTAATTTTACTGTGGCCAGCAATCTACGAGTACTTACAAGTTTCATTCATAATGCTTGAAAAAATATGTTATATTAACAGTATCTGGCAATCCAGACCAACGGGTCTGGAACGGGTAAAGAAGATCTTAAGTGTTAACAAGCTAAAATCGTTTATAGGCAAACCGTCGAGCGGCCCGATGTCTCAATACTTAAATTTCGTCTTGGTAAGACTCGATAAGGCTCGCACTGGAATACAACCCTATATAAAGGTCACTGTAAAGTAATTGGTCTGTTACGTAGATACTTTGTCATCTCAATAAGAAACAAAGAACAATCATGTATCTATCGACCGATTTAATAAAATATAAAGGAAGTTCAACAAGCTTCCGAAAATAATCAAATTGGAAACTTCCTGAACTATTTGAATTTAAATTTAAAACTCGCCTGAACCCTTTCAATTTCAATATCGGATAACTCGTTCTGCTCAAAGATTTTCTCTCTCTTTATAAATAAAAAAATGGAATTTGTTGTAGCCAACACTCGACTTTCTTTTATCGCGAATGTATACAAAGATTAAGAAAGATTAAAATACATATTTGCAAAAAAAAACAAAAAGGTTCTATGGAACAATTCCGGTAGAGATTTCGGTCAAAATTCATAAGGATATCCCAATTTGTCGAAAAAGCTTAAGTATGAAGTTGTATTCCGATCAGTCAATCCGTCTGGCTAGTAGAGAGCAAGCCTGTAGAGAAAACACGAATGGAGAGCTGAGAACAAACTTGGCTGATGTTGGCTCAGTATGGCAAACTTGTTTTCAAAATCTAGTAAATTGGACTGACGAAGTGTCCCCTATACTAGCTGATGTTCCACCAGGCGGGGAGGTATTTATCAGTATGAACAGTGTTTGCACACTGCGGATTATCTTGGAAAAAAGGTAGGAGTATAATATATCAATTCACTAACATAGACATTCAACAGTTATATGATAATATTAATCGCATAAACCTATTAACCGCGCTCGCATGTGTAGAAATCTCAAAGCAACATGTCCCTCTATGACTGCTAACAACTTCTGGCTCGCTGGGTAAAAGCGTATTTGAAGAGAGGGTATCGGAATCCTTCAAAATAACATTTGGCGTGCAACAGAAGTTGCACTCGCGCTTATGCTGTTTAATCTGGTGCTCGCTCGAGTACGTAATAAGGAAAGTGACAGTGAAATTCGCTTTTCATATTCAACAAATAAAACCAAATTACTTAAAACTAGTTAAAACCGCTTGACCGCCCCGTCATTCACTGTTTCATCGAAAAGATCTAACTCCAAACCCACGGTATCAGGTCACATTGCAACCAATAATTCAAACATCAAATGTGCATTATGCAAAAACGACCATTCATTATTTCAGTGTCCAGAGTTCAACACCATGAATAATATCAAAACAAGAGAGTTTGCGTAAACAAGTCATCGATGGTTTAACTGTCTGAGGCCAAAACGTTCAGTGTTTAAATGTTCATCTCAACGACGCTGTCAACATGGCAAACGAAAGCATCATAGCTTCAAAACTTCAAGCATCGAGCTTTCACTCGAATCAATATTGATGCCAACAAAACCACGTATTCTGCTGTCTACTCATCAATTTCACCACCAAATATTCAGAACCCTCTTAGAATTAGGGTCACAAGTAAGCTTCATCACAGAAGCAAGCACATAGCGTTTAAATTTGAATTTGAAGGAGGATTTACAAACGGAGTTGTAACCGTTAGAGGAAGAGTTGGCAGAAGAATTCACATTGATACTCGCCGAGAAACCCAGTTTTTATATCTCCAACAATATCGACATCCTAGAAAAAGATCAAATCAAGCTGAATGATGAAAGGATCATACTTCAGAGAACCGTATTCGGTTGGGTTGCTTCCGGCAGACTCATCAATTTATTACGAAGTGAAGCAGTTTCATTGTTGGTATCTTCAACCGGAATTTCACTTTTCGATATTGACCATAAAGCGGTTTTAGGAGATCGAGTCAATTACCAGCAACACCAAATTCTACCAAATCCTACCATTCGAAAAACCGCAAAACTTGCATTGAAATTCTATGAGTAGCGCAGTTCAAAGACTGAGAATTACGGAGCGTCGATTTATCCGTGATATAGAGTTCAGGGGTCTTTACCATAAATTCTTGCTGGAATACCATGAACCTAAATATATGGAGGAAATCCAACAAAAGAGGTAAATGACTCAGATTTTATTTACCAGTTTTGTGATGCTTGAAAGAGATCTTCCGAGATATATCTGAACGACTGTTTAGCCGCCAATCCAACGATTCAATTAACCCTGTACACGATACTAGTAAGATTCCGAGACGGGTTTCGAAAGCTGATACCCAATACGACACTACCAGCTCTTAACGGTCACCTATGGCCTTGCATTGGCTTGGTTCTTAGCAACTCGAACATTGAAGTAAATTGCTCAAGAAAAACAAAATACCGCTTGCATTAAAAGGCACCGAGGCGGGATTACCGGTCTACGCAAATGGTTTTCGAATACAACTGCCATACTACAAAAAATTCACAATGATGACAAAACTCACGACCCCAAGCATGACTTGGAATTCGTCCACGGACGAGTTCACATTTCCTTCGGATATCCAGTGTAGCCCAAAAGAACAGTGTTGCTTCTCAAGCAAGCCGTCTATTTGATCCGCATGGTTGGTTAGATTCGGAAGTCGTTTCAGTGAAAATCTTTATCCAACAGTTGTGGACAGTCAATTTGGAGTGGGATGAACCATTGAATGAGCATTCGAACAAATGAAACATGTTAGTGAAATTCGTATCCCAGTTTAACACCCACCAATAAAAGTTCCATAATTTTGTGACGCAGCAGTCATATTCTTCTAAATCGAGTCTATAACTGGAGAAGCATCATGCAAATTAATTTCGGCCAAAACAAAAGTTGATTCCCTAAAACAAACAACATGGACACGGTTAGAGTTATGTGGGGCGGTTTTATTAACTAATCTGCTCAATCTCGTAAAAAGTGAAACACAAATGATAATCTCTCATTGGTTAACCCAGCCGTCTGCGTTCACGAGGTTTATCACCATTGGAACCTAAAACACACACGCTTTGGATGATTGGTTATTCCAAACCGCTGATAACTGGCCAGCTCAATGAACTGAGTACGGATAAATCGAAGTAATAAGCTGCTTAGTTCTACAAACACGATTCATAATTGCAGGAAGCATAACGGTACGGGAACTAGTGGCATTTATGTAAGCCGAGAAGAAATATTCTATGGTGTTCATAAGATTTATAAACATGAACAGACTAAATTTTATTCAAATGGTTGTCAAAACCAGCAGTATTAGATCCCTAACTCCATTCATCGATGAACGTGGGATTATTCGCGTAGGAGTAAGGTTGTATAATAGCCTGATTCCATTTTTCATAAAACATCCGTCCATTTTACATGCGAAGCCAGGAATCGCAGCCTTACTCTAATTTTAGAGTTACACTAACTTATCAATTGTAAGGCAAAAAGTGGATTCCAGAAGGCAAAAATAAGCTCGCTGTTGACTATTCCGGACCAATTCAAATCTACTTAATTAACGAACATGGACAAAAAACGTATAAAGCTAACATATGTTTATTCGAATGCCTCGGAACCAAGCCGATTCAACTAGAGCTTATTACCGATCTGACTAATGAAATGTTTATCGGTAGTCCCAAAAAATTTATCGCTCATCGAAGAGTTTGCCAAGAAATTTATAGCGATAATGGAGCGAACTTCGTTGGTGCGAACAATCAATTCCATACTTTGGAGGAATATGGGAGGCTGGCATTAGAAACGGCGGGTAGAAACGATTTTAAATTCCCAACCAATAATAGGTTCTATGTATACTCCAGTATTATCGATGTGTTAAATCTATCACACTTTTTGATCGGACAAGCTGCTAATGCAATTCCTAAGGTTGATATCACTCATCTAAAACCAACACATCTAGTCCAGCAAATTTCGTTTGAGCACTTGACGTCATATACCAAGTCAATCAAAGTTCGACGAAAGTTAACGATATAGTCGTCGTCAAGGGTGGAAATTTAGCACCAAACCAATGGCTTTCAGGAAAGGTTATAAAAACTCATCCGGGTCTGACGGAAAATTCTAATTATTTTAATAAATGTACATAGGATCGTTGCCAAACGAAAATCATAGATTTGCATTACCAAACTGGGTGACGCATTGAACTTGCAATTTTTCAAATCGTTTTGGAAGTAAAACTGTCAACATATTTCATGTTTCCAAAATAGATTTTCGGATTTCGAGTTAGCAAGAAGATACTGCCCAGTCTGATTTAGCGTGGAAATATTTGCATAGTCATTGGAGGTCACAATGGGTAATCCAACACACAAATTAGTTAAAAATGCAGTTAAATGTCAAAGCAGTATCGTTTTTTTTAATAATTGTATTGATTCCGTAGCATCTACAATTACATGTAAACCAGGTAAAATAATGTGAACCTGGTATACATTAGGGATGAGAACAAATTGCACGATGAGCATGTTGTCTAGGTTGACCACTTACTCACTATAATAACACGTTTAGTGGCGACTGCTGTGACATTGTGTTCTTTTATATTTTACATTGTCGTCATCAGAGACTCGAAAAATCGCTATGTAATTGACGTAACAGATTACGTGTTGACAACTGCGTATCTACCTCGCCCAACCCTGTCAAAATAAGGATAAGCAGTTGAAATGGATTAACACTTTTTCAAAAATCAAGAACTCTTCTCTTGTACTTCAAAAAAAAATTTTCTTTTGACTATCGATTGTCATGTCGATACCATGTATGGTGGTGCGATGAATTCTGACATCCATAAAGCAACGTAACATATTATACGAGTAATATCATCGATTTGTAAAATTATTACTTTATTGATTCGACATTCATGCACCCAACACAACGTGATATGCAAAACAAATGAAAAATTTCCGCGCCAACATTTACCCACTCATACCAAACGGAAATAAAATTCTATTCTCTCGAAGGAATTTATTGACATTCTCGCGAATTTATTCCCCCGCTTTTATGTATGTTTATAGTTTTGAAAATGGGAAATCTAAATATATTACAAAATTTTTCTTCGACATATTTTGTCAACATCACACAAGAAAAATGAGAAAATTTTTCGTGTGTACTTCACACAAATAATTTTGTGTGGAATTTTCATTTTGATGTTCGCGCGATGACGGCGGAGGCAGGCAAAAATGCCTTATGTAATGTAAACATAAAGAATTTGAGCTTTTTACGGTGTTCGACACATTATATAAACACACAGGAAGAAAGCTTTCGTGACATGATTTCGTAATTTTTTCTAATAAATGGGTGTTGCGTGTTCATGATGCACGGCATGTTATTGGGTTCAACAATTCGCAACTTTACACAAAACTTATCGAGTCAATTTGTTATAGTATGGAAATGCATCAGACTCATCGCTTCTAAACTATTAAATCTAATTACTTGTTATTAAGTTTTGCAATTTCTGAAATAATAAACGCAGACAATGCTCGTAAATTAGAATCTATAAAACTTTTTTGCTTTTATAGTTTTAAATTTATTTTATTTCGTATATGAATTTAAAACAAATTTAATTAAAATAATTTTTATTTGTTGTTGCCATATGTGCAAAATTGGCAAAGTAATTTATTCATTAAAGCAGCTTTTCAGCTTTATTGTTAAATAAAAAAAGTTGAAAATTAAAACATGTGTGAAAATTAAGACAAGGGAGTAAAGCGAGTCTTCAGGTGACGAGGATTTTCGATTAGTTTCAATTTCATTTATAAACATTTAATATAAAATATTTACCGATTTAGTTTGGATTTGCAAATGGTTATTGTCTTTTTGCAATATTTGGCTAATTCTCTGTACATATAGCTCGCCAAGATTCTCAATGTATTTTCTCAGAGAATAAGAGCAAGCGTTACCGAACGTTAACTGATATATAACAATCTGGTATCTACGAGGCCAATTCCATAAAATTGAAATAGAAACTTTAACAGGTTACTTGCAACAACGGAAAGATGAGCCTTTCATAGTATAAAAAAGCACTATCTGCCCGTAGGATTACGTTGGATTTTCCAACTACGTCTCCGACATTTTACAAAGAGATGTCTGCAAAGTCAAGGTAGAAAAATTGTATCATGGAAATAATGTTTTACATTAATCACTCAAGCAGCCTAATTAAAAGCCATTTAAAGGACCACTACATCAAGAACATCCATCTACTGCCTTTCTCTGCATCTTCGTTACGGCAATTGAAGATATTTATATTTGATAACGTTACCAAACAATATATTGAAGAACCCAATCACTAAACATCAGTTTGGCTTTGATGTGAATAATCTGGTGCGACTGTGTGAAGACACGAATATATTTATTACCCCAAACAGATATATTTTTTGTTTGGGTACGGAAATTATGTTAGATCATCAGACCTCGTACAACCCGATAAACAACATCTATCTTAAGGAAAATGCAATTTTCCTAACTTTTACGAAACCTAATAAAAAATTAATCTGCCAGCTTAAGATACCAGAATCTAGTAAAGTCATGACGATCCACGAAGCACAAGGATTAACCTCACCAATCGTAATATGTATTAGAATCAATTCACAACCACTTGAGCTGTTCGTTAGTGTGCCGCTTGCCATAGTTGCTATTTCAAGACACACACAGCCATTTAATATTTTTCACCAGTGGCTAATGATAGACTACACCCACTTTTGATGAAGGCTCGAATCTATAACTATCAAAACGTAAACAAAATGGCATTAAAGGCATTTGCTCGGAAAAATAGTGCCACAAATTTGGGAAGTAACCATGGCATCCCAAGCATGTCACATCTACCAAGAACTATAAAACAGGCATTTTACTTGATTCGCCTACATCGTCGTATACCAAGTACTGCGACACAATTCTGGAAATTACCAATACGGCCGATCTATCAGACATAATTTTAATAACTGGGGATTTCAATCTCTCATATAATAATAGGCCGTATGATGAAGAAACCAACGAGGTTATGCCTGTAATCGTGAAATCGGATAAAGGTATTCACCTATTCGTCGACACCATATTTGACACAAATTTGAGCCAAATCAGCGAATTAAAAAACGCGCGAGGCCGAATCTTGGGCGTTAATTTTACTAATGAACAAGTTTTATTAAAAACAAAAGAATCACCAACATCTTTCGTAATTAATGATATTCACCACAAAGCACTAGAAATAATACTGGAAACCAATGTGAATAATAGGATCCTAAATTACCAAAACTGGAACCCATATTACAATTTGAGCAAATAAATTGGAATGCCGAGTTTAAGAGAAATGACATAGAAGTAAATGTGGAAAAATTTTACACGTGTCTGTGAGCAAACCCAACAAATATCCTCTATGGTATGACGATCAACTTATCAGTCTTAAAAACAAACAAGACAAGGCTTATAAAGAAAACCTCAAATTATGTTCCCAGGGTAAACAGAAATAACCGCAATTTTGAATCTTATTTTGAAGTGAGTTACAGAAGCTATATTCGCAATCTTACGGATAAAATAAAAGGCGATCCCAGACACTTTTCCCAGCCTGGATAAAATTTAATGACCAAAAGTCTTGTGATCCACAGATCATGACCAACATGTTTGCTGAGTTTTTCCAACCTGTTTATAAAGCAGAGGACATTGATGATTATAAAGATCCAACAACTAGTGGATATTGTACATTCATATTTACTCCACACATCGAGTCAGAAGACATTCAGCGAGCATTGGTACGATTCGGAGAAGGATGTGGCTCTATTGGTGGTATTCCGGCTGCATTTTTAAAAAATTCTAAAAATTTGGCAATTCCTCTAAGCATTTCGTTCAATCAGTCATGAAAATTGGCAACATTTCCACAAAAGAGGAAAATAACTAGAGTAACGCCTATTTTAAAAACTGGATCTAGAAATGATGATTCTTGCTACAGAAATATTACATCTATATCTGCTATACCTAAATTATTTGAACTAGTAATATGCAACTCATTCAAAGCAGTGCTTCTGCGGTATTTATCACAATCTCAACATGGGTTTATGCCTAGAAGAATTTACTAACTATTCTATTAAAGAAATTGAGAAGAACAAACAAGTTACCGACTTTGCAATAGCTTTCGACTCCATCAGCTATTGTAAAACTTTGGAACACATTTTCAAGTTCGAATTTTCCAGCCAGCTTGTAGCCTGGTTCAAATGTTATTTGAGTAATCGAATCCAATACATTGAAATAGGAGGTCGAATAGAATACAAGCAACATCTACTGTACTTACCACAAAGCTCTCAAGTTGGCCCATGGATCTTCACAATCTTCATTAATGGTATTACTGAAGTAATAAAGTATTCCAATATCCTGATTTTCGCAGATTGAAGTCATCTATAGGGTTTTCCAATAAGAGTGATATGATTTCTTTAAAAAATTTGTTGCACTTGCTGTGTGGCAAGTAGTCCCGTCTTGTTGGAATCAAATGTTGCCAAGATCAACTTCTTCCAATTTCGGCCATAAAAAGTTGGTTATCATCGATCTATACCGATCTCCATTGACAGTAACGATGTTACCAGCTTCATTTCGAAAAAAATACGGACCGATGATTCCACCAGACCAAAAACCACACCAAACTGTCAATTTAGGTGAATGTAATGGTTTTTCATGAATAATTTGTGGATTTTTTTCGCACCAGAATCGACAGTTTTGTTTACTTATCGAACCACTCAGATGAAAGTGAGCCTCATCGGAGAAGATGATTTTCTTAAAAAAATCGTTATCGTTTTCAAGTTTTTCCAAGGCAAAATCAGCAAATTCACGACGTTTACGGCAGTCCAATGGATTCAGTTCTTGAGTGAGAACAATTTTATACGGATGCAAACCAGAACCCTTTCTCAAAATCCGCCAGGTTGTGGTTTGAGATAGTCCCAATTCTTGAGAACGTCTTGGAATCGACAAATTGCGGTCTTCAGCAACACTTGCCTGAAGGGCAGCAATATTTGCATTACTTCGAGCGAATCTTTGTCTTATTAGCACTTCAACATTATGTAAAGAAAATGCACGCTCAATTTTCAACAATTCGACCAATAGCGAGCACACTTGGACGATTATTACGACTATAAAATGGCAAAAGCGCACGAAGAGTTGCAATTGGAGAACGAGTATTTTGATAATAAAACTGAATAATTTGTAAACGTTGTTCTTGCGTATATCTCACCATGATGAAATTGTAAACATTGCTGAATACAATGAAACAAAAAATGACATATCATGGCATATTACAAATGGCCGAGACGTCACTTAAAAATCATATCATTCCTATTGGAAAACCCTATACAAAGCCATCGAATCAGTCGACGATGCCAATAAACTACAAGAAGATATTGATAACCCAGCGTTATGGTGCCAGTTTAATTATCTGAGTCTCAATATTGGGAAGTGCAAATCTCTATCATTTCACCGAAAAGCCAACCCTGTTACACAAGGCTGCAAGATAAATGGTGTGCTCCTTCAGGTAGCACTTGAAAGTAAAGACCTAGGGGTTACTTTAGTTGAAAACATAAGCTTTATTAAGCACATTGAGCTGTGCATCGCTAGAGCAAACTTCATGCTCGGTTTGTACGGGTGACATTTTTGATGTGGAAACAATTAAGATCCTATATTGTACTCACGTTCGATCCCTGTTGGAATATGCTGTAAATGCGTGTATCCGTTCTACGAAGATCATATTCAAAATATTAAGAAAGTTCAAAGGAATTGTATGCGCCACTTGACCTGGAAAGACGGATGGGTTTATGATCAAGATCTACCATGCCACGTAAACATACAGCGACAACCACCATATTTAACCGGGTGCAAGACCTACAACTTGACAACTCTAGATAATAGGCGCGAATTACTAAAAAGTACATTTACTGGTAATTTCCAACTAGGCCTAATCGACGCACCGGATGTGCTAAAGTCAATTAAAATAAAGGTTCCTTGTAGACAACTAAGAAATCATGACTTCCTCCACTTAGATAGACACAGAACCAACTATGGCGATAATGAACCAGTGAACATGATATGTATGAGTTTCAATAGTATTAACTATTTATTTGATTTTTGTTTAACTAAATCTAATTTTAAAGTAGGTTAAGGCAATTTTATGCCCCTTAGTGATTTTTCTTGTTACATTACTTTTATATTTCAAATTTTCAAATCCAGCGCAGATTTATTTTATTTTGTATTTTTTCAAGTCAAATTTGTAGACTTATTTCAATATAAATAAATTTTACAATTTTTGTTTCCTTGCCGAGATACTATTCGTTTCGGTTCATACGGGTTCTGAAGGGGCCTTGCATATCGCGGGTGCCGAGGTCACCCACATCTCAATGCAAAAAATGCAAAGGCTTGAACCACACCCAAAGATATTGAGAGAGACTGGCCAGTCAGCCGATCCGAACCGGCAAGGTATATAAACTGTAACGGTTAACAGTGTTAACCGAATTCAAATGTAGAAAATGAAACATTCAGCAGTGTACTAGCAGGTAGCTTAAGTGTAATTAATACTACCAAAAGTGCATATTGTTATACTGGATAATTAAAGTTGAAGATAAAAGTGAGCTTGTTGAAGCAGAATTATCATTAAAGAATCACTTAGTTAAAGAATCACCATATCACCATAAGGATTTCATCCCAGAAAAATCAAAATATGTTATCAGGAAAGACTTAAACTGTATTATCATCCCAGTCCAGGATTTGTTAAGGGAATAGAAGAAACACAAGTGGATAAATAATCCACACAAAATTATGGTAGTTGAAAAAGATGGCAGAACTGTAGAGAGATGATGAAAGAAACAATTTTTATTTTCAACTGGGAAGAAGGAATAAGGCTGTAGAGAGGAACGAGTCAGTTGGTCAACGCCGGAGATTCCAGCAATTACTTTCAAAATAAATATTATTTAAAAACAAACCAAAAATTTCACCCTAAAAAAATTGACCGTTCAAAAACAAATGGGGGAACGGCATTAGATGTGTAGCAGGTATTTTCTTTCACACACTACAAGAAACACCGCCCAATTTATATACCCACCGGGCAATCCTACGAAAACATAATTCTTTATGATATAAAAATTTATTTCAACCAGGTACACACAAACAGTACACAACGACAATTTCTACATACAGATACTTTACAACAGCTTGCACATATGAAATACAATAACAACTTGTATGCACAAAATTGGTACGGGATGGCCAAGACAAAAGAGGTCCCATGTGAATACAGAAAGGTAAATTAATTTTACGAATAACATACTAGACATTCAACAGTTCACAGCAAGTGTTGAAATTGTTCACCATCAATTTCGATACACGTCTCAACATATTTTGGGAAACTTTTGCCAATCCATTTGGTGTAATTTCCGCAATCGTATTGCGAATGTTCATTTTCAACTCTTCAGTTATGTACGAATTGTTATACAGTACACTTTATCCTTGGTGGGTACCCACAAATAAAAATCGCAGGTTGACAGATCGGGCGATTTGGGAGGTCATAAACCTGTGGAAACTGTGCGCTCTTCTCCGAAAGCTTCATGGACGTATGCCTCTCATTCGTCCTCCGTCAGCTGCGCAACGAATGGTTGCAACGATTCCATTACATACACTTCAGAGTTCACGATGTTATTAAAGATAATTCCAACCAAGCATCTATTTTTTCGTCAACATCAAAGTGTTCCCTGGGATTGTCTGTTGACCAATAGCAAGTGTTTTGAGAGTTCACGTACCCGCTAAGATGGAACCATGCTTCGTCTGTGATAAAATAGAGCAAGCGCTCAATATCACTGGCAGTATGATAAAGGACGCGGTACCTCTTTTATCTTGGCCACTCTGTGTAGGCCAAACTAAATACTATCGATAATTATTAACTAATAATAGGCCCAACTAAATGCTGTATTAAAAAATGTTGAGCTCATCCCTTTCAACTAAAACGATGGGTTCTGCTAGCTTTAGAAAAAGTTAGCAGATCCCATATTAAAAAATCATTTTAAAACACTTGGAAAATTAAATGTTAGTTTTAAGGTACTACTTGGAAAATTAAATGTTCTGAGCGTTAGGCTTGACCACTTCAAATCTAGCGTGATAGCTAGCAAATTAGAATTAAAGACAAGATCGATAGACATACAAATAATTTTAGGCGCAACATGGTCTAATCAAATACTCCCTTAAAAATGTAAGGATTCACTCATTCTTGAGGCTAGCAGAACCCAAATAGAAAATCGGTCTCAAACCGAAATTAGTACGCCTAATCAAATATCTCTTAAAAAAAATTTAGGCCCCACTCGTTCTTGACCAAGCTTTAGGACATTAAAATTTAAAGCTAGCAGAACTTAAACCGAAAATCGGACCAAAACAAAAATTAGAACAAAAACAAGAACTATTGACATACAAATAAATGTAGGCTCAATGTTTCAACGAGCATTTGATTAGGCCGTAATGAGCCTAAAATTATTTGTATGCCAGTAAATTTTGGCTTGCGTCTCATTTTCAGTTTTGATCCGATTATCGATTTGGATTCTGGTAGATTTAAATTAAACACCTAAAGCTTGGTCAAAGATGAGTGGAGTCCAAAATTTTTTAATTTGGCGTTTGATTAGGCCATAATGCGGTGTGAAGTTTCTAGAGTTAAAAAAAGTTAGGGTACATAAAAAAGTGGCAACGTAAAAGTGGAAGTGGTTTTACGATTCTTACATTAAAAAGTGTAGGTTGCAAAAAATTGACAACAAACAACAATTTACAATCAATTATACAACAATATTTGAACAATGGCAAATATTGCAAAATCTGGAGATGTGTTCCCATGGTGATTATTTGATTATCAAAGGCGATGACGAGGGTTACCTAAATATCTTTGTGCTATTCCTTAAAACAGACCGTGGCAAAACTAAAGGGCACACACATATTAAAAAACCTCACTTTAACCTCTTTGACTACCTTAAAGCCGTCATGCGAGCACAGCTCCAGACTTTGCAATAATTGCCTTGCCATAGTATAGCATTGCTCCGTCGATTTTAATGGCACACTTGATATTTTTGAAAATTTTGGTCAGAGCCACGATCAATTTTATGAAATGGCACAAACATATTTAGATAGTTCATTCCACCCTCTTTGATAACCAAATAGTCATCGTGTGAGCACATTTCCAGATTTTGCAATATTTGTCATAGTGTAGCATTGCTTCCGCCGATTTTTGCGATAACTTTATATTTTGACATACATTACTTTGCATACAGTGATTAAATTTAAATTTGGAATACATTTTTACTTTTGTTCGAGTATTGTAGTAATGATTTATCGTAAATTATTGTTTGTTATCAATATTTTGCATACTACACACACATTTTTATGGTATCACTTTTTATATACCTACACTTTTTTAACGTTAGAAACTTCACACTGGTTTATAGCCTAATCAAATGCCAAATTAAAAAAAGTTGGGCTCCCCTTGTTCTTGACCAACCTTATGGTTATTTAATTTAAATCTAGCAGAACCCAAATCGATAATCGGGCCAAAACTGAAAATAGAACGGGAACCAAAATCTACAGACATTCAAATAATTTTAGGTTCATTATGGCCTAATCAAATGCCAATTGAAAAATTGAGTCCAAATTTATTTGTATGTCAATAGATCTTGATTCGCGTTCGAATTTCGGGTTTTGTCCGATTTTTAGTTTAAGTTCTGCTACCTTTAAATTAAATGACCTAAAGCTTGATCAATAACGAATGGAGACCAAGATTTTTTAATTTTGTATATATCCGGGCGACATTACAAATGTGAAATTATCTGCTAAAATAATGCATTACATCATGGCCGCGGGTATTTTTATTAAGTGTAGCCATATAACAGTATATTTGGCTAACTCTTGTATTGTATGAATGATTTTTTTTTTGGTTCTAAAGCCTTTGTGGCAACACGCAAACGCAAAATAAAATAAACGAGAGTTTAAGGGGCTCAATTGAAGTTGGAGTATTTGTTTGGGAGTGTTATATTATGTGGTTTCTTGAATCTCAATGATGAGAGGTTCTTTATTTTTCTCTTGCTCGATGAAATACGTATTTACATAAATACGCATGAAGTAGCAACGAGAATCACAATCACAACAAAAAGAGTTGTAAATTATCAAACGCGATTGTATGACTGACAACTGCTTTTATTTTATCTAGGTAGACCAGCGCCCAACCAATAAATGTTATTATTACTACGTCTCACAAACTACTCTCACCAGTCACATTTCACGTTTTAACTGATATTTTTAGTTGTCGCAAGGGTCAACTATTTATTAGTGAATCAAATTTGAAATCTATTTTTTATGGTTTATTTTTAAGGAAGGCTATCTACACCATATTTTTTTAATTTAAGAATCAATAAATAGAAATTGTCTTAATTGTTTTACTAGAACAAAGTTATAAGTTTTCAGAAGGGATGTATAAGCATTCTGTAAATTATGAGCAAAATGTGTATTCTATAAATAGTTTCTTTGGATGGGTGAACAAAAAACGGATTTATGCTGGTCACAGATCTACCATGTCATTCGCTATCTTCGCTGTTCTTGTTTCAATTACCGCGGGCTAGTTTTTTGCAAGGTCTTAAGGTAGTACCACAAATATATCCAATCTGCGGCACACAAATTTGAAAGAAAATCAATGGAATGGGGTTTTCCAAAACAGATATCCAATACGATAATAGGCACACAATTTTATTGTTCAAATCATAGATCCAACATCAATTAAATATTAAAGTTATTCACTGCAAACAAATATAATTATTTTTTAAAGTAAAGTAGAACCTGGAGCTAATTTTGTATTCCGAAACCAGAGTTGATTAATTAGAATTCATAAATTTCTTACTATCAAATAAGAATTTAAAAGGTAAATTCGCGGTTCCTAAAATATTGTTTAATACTTTTTACTTTTAATGAAAATGAAATGAAAAGAATTTAACACCATTTTCGTACATTTAAATTTAAAATTCGTGCTCAATTTTCGAAATCTAGGAAAACAACGCTCGTTTCGGAAACCCCTCCGAAATATTTAAATGCAAAACATCAAATACAACGATGTTTTTAATCAATTGCGCCGTTTTCGCTTTTGTATCCGAAAAATTAAAATTTCCATTAAAAATGCTGCAAATGAAGCACTCCATCCATACTTAAAAATCATCACGCATATGGCATAAAAATCATCCACCTGTACAGTTTGATCATCACCACCAATATCACAATTTACTTTACATGTTAAATTGGCCAGAAACATGTCGTGCTGTGATCTGAGCCGCCAGTATTTCTCCAATCCGGCCTCAAATGAAATTTTTACTATTCGAGATAGTGGTTCGTATAATGGTTTCCGGCTTCCTAAACAGTACGTGGCGTAGTCTTCATATACAACCTGTTTCATTTTATGGAATCGTTCAGTCCTTCCGTTCCAATTCGAAATGGAATTTAAAATTTCATTAGCGTCACGTTCCTTTAATGCAATCGATGTGTTTGATGGCAAGTGCCGTAAACCAAAATCAGATCTTTTAAGAAAACTAACCGAACTTCTAATAAGTTCTGATGCGTTTGGCATTCCGAATAAAAATAACACATTAGTATGCATTACTGATAAATTTGCCTTTACCAATTGGTCGATAGTATCAATATCCGGTTCGTACTTAGGCGAAATTAATTCTGTCACCAAAAATGTCTGATAGTAACTAACGTAGATAAAATTCACCGTCAACAACGATAACAGCAGTATTTTCTCAATCCGATGTGAATGTGATAAGGTAACTTCAATTTGTATTAAAGATTTGAAGATGTTAAAGGTAAGATCAAAAACCGATACTTCAACATCGAGTTTGATTTTGATTAGATACCATACGCAAATAATCGTAACGATGAATACACCCAACGCCAGCATTGATGTTAAATCAAACGAAGATAAAAATGTCACTGATTTTGGGCGGCGTTGTACCAAAATAATATATTTTTCTTTCTCTACTAATCGGATGAGCTGAGTATGACCTTTAAGGAAAGCCGATGGGTTTAGAATCCGGTTAAACGATATTTCACTATGATTTAATAGAACTAACATCAGTTGAAAGTATTCCATTTGCCAATAGTCTTCAATGTGCTGTGTATTGTTTATTTCTGCGCGACAAAAGCAAACATTTAGTTTCTGTTCTAGCATTCCAAATATCCAACTATTAATGCCCTTCATTCCACCGTGCAATTCAAAATTATAAATTCCATCGGGCGAATAGGTATACACTATGCAATTTTGGTAGAAGTTGTCGTTGGAATTTTGAAATATTTCGTCAATTGTTAAACTCTCCGAACGATTTTTGATAACATTAAAATTTGTTTCATTTAGAGATAATTGATCTGCGTATCCTTTATTTGGTATCCAATATCAACTGAAAAAGTCATTTGGTCTCTGAATGCCAAAATTAATGTAAAAATTTCCAAATAATATTTGAACGTAATTCGAATTTTCCATTACAAAAACGATTCCAAACGAATAAAATTCTTCTAAACTGAGTGTTTGTAGATAATGGATGGGTGAAATATTTGTCGGCACCTGATTTACTATCGCAATTAAATAATTTGGATTTTCCGCGTAACTGCTGGCTAGTCGATAATGCTTCTCGATATCTTGAATATTCGACACAAAAAAGACGTGATAATCAGGCTTTCGGATGGTTGCAATACTGCCTTGGTTATAATTCGAGAGAGAACTTATTGTCAAAATTATATTTTTGTTTAAATTTTTTATAAACTGATCGATTTCACTTCGGGCAGCATCATTGTCGATAATTATGATGTTCAATTCAATGGCTGAACTATTTGATTTGTTTAAAAGTTCAATCACTTTTCTGGTTACTGGACCCTGAACTTCACCGAACGTGTAACTTGCAATCAATTTGCAAAGCAAGAGAATTATTTTTAAATTCCACAAAACTTTTTTCATTCTGAAGCGTTTTATAAACTGACACAATCTACTCAATACAACGTTTTATAACTGACTGAATTAGCACTTACACGTATGTGTTATAAATGTTATGTCGGTAACATAAAAAGCATTAATGACTATCCTTAATGTGTTCTTCATTTGAAACGTTAAACATTGTAACGTAATGCAATGCCACCGAACAATGGTCAATAATACTGGATGACCAGACATATAATTACAAGCAATATAAATTTTCATACGCTTTTCATTTTCATAGATTTCAATCAGTATTCAAACGAGTTTGGAAAATTGAAAACCCGTTTTCCGCCAATAATCCGTTTGGGTAAAATGTTCTGTTCAGCTAATCATCATTTTCAGTCAATTGTTTTCAATTAATTATCGTGGAACATAAATTATTTTTTGGTAGGTCGAAAAACTTAGAATCTCTTGTAGAGTAAAGTAGTAATAAAACTGGGTTATTTAATCAATCCTGTTGAAACTTATTTCGTGGAATGATTTTGATAGATCTGTGCACGGTCTGATAAATACGTGAAGGTATTTATTCAGATGTCGTTTACAGATTTTAGAATTGGGAACTGTTGTTTGGAAAGGTTGTAATCTGTGGCCTTGGGTCAATCCTACACCATGTCGCACACTTATCACATGCGAGTAGCGTTCAGTGGCTAGGGGAGTTGCATTATCGTAACTGGTGTAGAAAGCCATTGTACAATAGATACCTTAAGTGTGCTATATTCGTTTAAATTTTATAAAGGTTAAGTCACTACACAGCTTATAATCAATCATCCCATTATTTTAACTGTACTTCACACTATCATGATATTTGTATATTAATTACACTAAATAATTACGAATCCTAAAAGACGCTATGCAAAATAGGAGGAAAAAACATTTAATGTTGTATATTTTGTTGTTGTGGGTTTCACTGATTTAAAAAAAACTCAAGCACCACCAAAATTCTAAAATTCATTTTTTCCTCACATTTTGCTTTCGCTTTCATCATCGCCGGTTTAATGTTACTTTCCGGCTTTCCCGTTTTTTACGTTTTCGGATTTCAAACTTGATTTAAAGTTGAACCTGATGTACAGTACGCGACATCAAATAGGTCTTTCAAATTACGGCGAATACTAAATTATAAATTCACAATAGATTGTTATAAGGTTTGCCACTTATTCAAAGCTCCAAGTTGCTTCTTTGGATACATATTACAAAACCATGATTCCTCTGATTAGTTAACACGAGAAAAAGGTAATATTGCAGGTGAATGAAAGTGTTTCAGCCATTTTAGTACAGTGTTCTTCTGCCTCGTTGTCTTAAAGTAAATATATTGAATTTATTGAAACGGAAATGCACTGAAAAAAGAATTTTTCGGACACAACATTGAAGCCTTACGGGGAACTGTCGTTCAAGGTGAACAATTGTTTTCGGTAAATTGCAGCGATTAGCAAATTGTTCTAGAACACTTTACTGAAAACTACCATTATCCGAAAACGACAATTAATCGAAAATATGTTAAATGAATGGTTGCTCCTCTGATTCCATGTAGTGAACAAATGAACAAATTCATTCAAATGTTTAATGGAATTGGGTATGAAGGAAAGAAATAGGATTCTAAACTAATTTATGAAAAAAATCCTGGAATTTGATCAACTGAGGCAGAAGCAAGCTTTTCCTTTACCAATTAAACTGTCTATTTTGTGTCTATTGTGAACTAAGATATGAAAAGATACAGCATACGCTGAAATGTGTCCTATCAGATCAAATAGATTCCGCTTATCCTCTTCTATTGTTACTCAGAAAAGCAAGAGCATGACTAAATTTCGTTTGTTTAGAAAATTTTCATTTTTAGACATTTTGAGGACATTGAAGTGTATCGGGTAAGATCATCTGTTTGCAAAAAGATATTCATAGAAATTCGTGGAATTCCTAGCGCTATCTATATTCTCTCCTGTAGCGGCCTGTTTCTTCAACTACAAGAAACACCGCACAATATACAAACGGACAATTCTCCGTAGACTGAATTATTTATTAACGGACAATTCTCCGTATAAATAATTATATTCCAAATGAATATGCAACAACAGTCTTGTTACATAAAATCGGTACATACAATAAAAACAATTTTGTACACAATACAAAATTAGTAAATTTCATTATCATGCCGATTTTCATATCAATAAAAATCGTTACCAATAATAACTTATCATTGAAACGAACAGTATTGCAATCGTATCATAGATGCCACCATCCTTTTTGTGATAACCAAGACACAAAATATTTAAATTAAAACGATGGCACGGTAGTTGTTAAAATTGTATTATAGATGCCCCCCATCATCATTAAATAATTGTGATAACCAATGACACAATCATTTAATACCTAAGTTAACATGATGGCGTGGCAATCAGAAGAAATTAAATTTATCATTGCAATACTGTTCATAGGCGTACGTACGAGTACGTCTATAACACAAATAAATTGGTAACCAGCTGAAACCAGATTTGGTGGATGCAATTCGGATTTTTTATTGTCTTGTTTACCAAATGCAACAATACTGGATCAATCCAACTTTTACGATCCAGATTGCATTACAAAATTTTGTATATAAATTATACAAAATTTTAATTTTTTACTATTCAGTTTTTGGAGTTCGAAGGTGCAGCTCAACAGCACAGCAGCCGAAAATAATTATTTTTTTAAATAAAGTTTTTTATTAATTTATAAAATTAAATTAAATTTTGTTTTTTTATTTATTTTTATTATTATTATTAATTTATTATAAGTGCTTCGAACTTCGCATTTTCTACCTCAACATCTGGTATTGGTGAAGAGAAGCACTACATCTGGTGACCCTAGACGTCGGTTTTTACCGAGCAAGTAAGTTTTTAATTTTTCATTTATTTTAAACAAAAAAGTGAAAATAAAGTTTACAATTTTTTATCAAAAAAGTGCATGTGAAGTTTTTTATTTTTATTAAATATTTAAAAAAAAAACGACGAGTTTTATGAAATAGTGGCCTAAGCTCCCACCCGTGGTAAGCGCACTATTTTCATAAATCGTCAAAAATCCCCTGGTTGTTTTTTAGAAATATACGTGTCCATTCCGACACCATTTCTAAAAATTTGTAATCAAAATCCACTTAACTTTCAAATATATTTTTAAGTGCGATTAAATAATATTTAAGTGTGTGAAATCATAAACATCAAAGCATAAGCAATTCATTTTTTTGAATAAACAAGCATGCTTCATGATGAAAATAATCGGCAGCAACAAACAAAATCCCAACCTGAGATAGCAAAGTCAAAACAATTGACCAGGCTACCAGCGTTTTGGGAAACCAATCCAACGTGTTGGTTCTTGACTGCCGAAATAATGTTCGACGCGAACAAAATCCTTAGCGACAAACAGAAGTTTGCGCATACTGTGCTATCTCTCTCGGCAACACAGGCGGAGAAGATCAATTACATTTTAGAAGATCCTCCAAGCCAAGATAGATACCAGTCAATAAAACGTGTACTAATTGATCGCTACTCCATTTCCGAGGAGCGTAAATTAGAAACAATACTCGGCACAATCGATATTGGCGATCTAAAACCATCGGACATGCTACTCCGAATTAGATCGTTGGCCGGCAAAAATTTCACGGCCAATGTTATTATAAAACTATGGATCAGGCAACTCCCTGATTACATACAAACAGCGTTGATCCCGCAACAGGACAAACCTGAAGAGGAACTCGCTAGTATTGCCGACAAATTATACGAATTAGTTGGCACTCGAACGCACAATTTCAGTTCGATTAATCGCAACACGCGAACTAATAACTCAAAAATACACGCGCCAAGTACAAGCAATATCCATCTCGAGAATATGCTTGAACAAATTAACGATAGGTTAATTAGGCAAGAAAATATTTCACACGCACAGCGACAACCTTCGCGTTCACAATCGCCCAGGAGACAAATACCTCCCCCTTACGAATCGCAATCTCCACCAACACAGGGAAGTTTCATTCGCAAACGCAACCAACAATCGCCACGATACCAATTTCCACACAACTGGTGTTGGTATCACGACAAATTTGGCCACGCAGCATCAAAATGCAATCAATCATGCACTTTTGCTAAACAACAAACAGGATCCGCATATCGGTTCCCTAAACCATTAAGTCTTAAGGTCGCAGCGGCAGACTTAAGACAAGCGCAACACAGCCGCTTATTTATTCGGGATTCAGAAAATAATATCACGTTTCTCATTGATACCGGCGCTGATTTAAGCGTAATCCCGTACCACAAATATTATCGCTGCGGAACAAATCGCAATCCCGATTTAGTTCTGTCAGCAGCAAATGGTACCACAATAAATACTTTCGGTACCAAATTACTCAACGTTGACATTGGACTAAGACGTTCTTTCAAACACGCATTTATTCTTGCCAATGTCAACCGCCCCATCATCGGCGCGGATTTCCTAATGAAATTCGGTTTGCTAGTGGATCTGAAAAATCGCAAATTGATTGATCCATCCACTAAGCTTTGTATCAACACAACATCAGCACTCGTTGATACACCAACACCATTGTTTTACATAATCGACAATGGCTATGGAGCATTGTTAAAGAAATTTCCTTCTTTAACAGCTCCACCGAACTACAACTCTCCGGTAAGGCACAATGTAGTACACCACATCGTGACTACAGGCCATTTACCATTTGCGAGACCACGTAGACTTGATCCAATTCGGCACAAAGCGGCATTCCTAGAATTCCAACACATGGTGGAACTAGGAATCTGCCGACCTTCTTCTTCAGCAATATCATGTCCATTACACATGGTGAAGAAGAAGGACAACGACTGGAGACCATGTGGGGACTATAGAAGGCTTAACGCTGTCACAATTCCTGACCGTTACCCTATTCCCCACATCCAAAACTTTTCCATGCAATTACATGGATGCTCAATTTTTTCAAAAATTGATCTCGTCAGAGCGTACCATTTAATACCAATTGCTTCTGACGACATACATAAAACAGCAATTACCACACCATTTGGCTTATTCGAATTCACCCGAATGCCATTTGGACTAAGAAATGCTGCGCAATCATTCCAGCGTTTCATCAACGAAATTGTTAGAGATCTCGATTTCGTTTTTGTTTATATTGACGACATTCTCGTAGCATCTAGAGACGAGAAGCAACACTTACTCCATTTGGAACAACTCTTCCAAAAATTATCGGATTATGGTGTAAATATTAACACAGCAAAATGCGTGTTTGGGACAAGCAACCTTGACTTCCTCAGTCACAAAATTACTCCTAATGGCATTCTGCCGTCCGAAGGACGAATTAAAGCAATTAGAGATTTTCCAGCACCACAAAGCGTTAAACAAATTCAACAATTTGTCGGTATGGTAAACTACTACCACCGATTCATTCCTAAACTCGCTGAGATACTTTCCCCAATTCACTCACAATTGGCAATACTTCTCAAGAAACCCAAAACGCCTCTACATTTTTCTTGGCCTAAAGAATGTCAAAATGCATTCCTTCAGCTCAAGAACAGCTTAGAAAATATTGCTCTTTTAGCGCATCCGCTAAATGCAACAAAATATAGCATCACTACTGATGCATCAAACACAGCTTTAGGCGCAGTCTTACAGCAACTAAATAAAGACACTTGGGAACCTCTTGGATTTTTCTCCAAGAAATTATCAGATGCCGAAAGAAAATATTCCGCATTTGATCGCGAATTACTTGCAATTTTCCAAGCAATTAAACACTTTCGCTATTTTGTCGAAGGTCGGGAATTCACTATTTTCACCGACCACAAACCGCTTACTAGAGCAATTACCTCTAAAGCGGAACGCAACCCAAGGCAAGCACGCCACTTAGATTATGTCTCTCAGTTTACGACAGACATACAGCATATACAAGGTAAAGACAATGTGGTCGCCGATACACTTTCTCGGATTTCTGACCACGAGCTTGCCTCAGCAGCTACTCGCTACGACATCACAACTATCGCAAAAGCACAAGATTGCGATCAAGAACTACAAGACTTACTCTCTAGTTCTACAAATCGGCGCTCTTCTAAGTGGAAATTAGATAAATTTCCATTAGCCGAATTAACAATTTATTGTGAAATAACTACAGGCACCAATCGCCCGTACATTCCAGAGACATTACGTCGAACAATTTTCGACACTCTGCATAATATTTCACATCCAAGTGTGCGAGCAACTCGCAAGCTCGTCACTTCTAAATACTTTTGGCCTAGTATGAATAAAGATTTAACCCTATGGGCGAAATCTTGTTTATCCTGCCAAAAATGTAAAGTACAACGGCACACCAAATCACCTCACGGGAATTTCCAAATTCCACCAGGTAGATTTGAACATATCCATGTAGATATTGTTGGACCACTTCCACCATCTAATGGATTTACATACATTTTAACCTGCGTTGATCGATTTACGCGGTGGCCTGAAGCCTACGGCATAAAAGACATCTCCGCATCAACAATAGCAAAAACGCTCGTCGAAAACTACATCTCTAGATTCGGCGTTCCGGTCAACATAACGACCGACCAAGGCACACAGTTCGAATCTAAGCTATTCGCTGAGCTTATGCAACTTTTAGGCTCACATCGAATACGAACAACTGCCTATCACCCACAAGCAAACGGTATGGTTGAGCGCTTCCACCGCCAACTTAAAACAGCTCTCAAAGCTCGTGCAAATACCGTCAACTGGAGTTCAGAGATCCCAATCATATTGTTGGGAATCCGAGCGACAGTCAAAGATGACCTAAAATGTTCACCAGCAGAACTGGTGTACGGTCAAACGATCAAATTACCTGGGGAATTCTTTGTGGAACACCCACTTACACCCCAAGTAACCACTGACACAGTGATTGATCAATTGCGCTCCACGATGAACAAACTCATCCCAACGGACACGCGCAAAACCAATCAAAGCGACATATTCGTACCAAAGTCACTGCAAACTTGTGACTACGTTTTCGTACGAATAGACAAAGTTCGCACAGGCCTTACAGCACCTTATGAGGGCCCATACAAAGTGATACGACGACTTCGTAAGCACTTTGTATTGCAAATCAGAGGCAAACATCAATCTGTCTCTATTGATAGACTCAAACCAGTCTATGGAATACTGAGTTCACCCGATCAAATATCGGGAGTGAAGAAAACTGTTCGCATTTTCGGGTAACACATTCTTCACCCAACTCAAACATGAAACTCCAACTCAAAAGTTCCAACCACATTCGCTGGTGGACATGAAGACAATATTTTTCTTATGACGATCATACATTGTCACAATGATACATTAGCTATCATAAATTTTCGCTGGTAAACAATTACATCATCACTACTATTATAATGATCATACATCATTATAATAGTACAATTCCCAAAACTCCATCCACATTTGCTGGTGGACACAAAAACCCACAAAATGGGGGACCTTTTCACTGAGGAGGGAGTGATGTAGCGGCCTGTTTCTTCAACTACAAGAAACACCGCACAATATACAAACGGACAATTCTCCGTAGACTGAATTATTTATTAACGGACAATTCTCCGTATAAATAATTATATTCCAAATGAATATGCAACAACAGTCTTGTTACATAAAATCGGTACATACAATAAAAACAATTTTGTACACAATACAAAATTAGTAAATTTCATTATCATGCCGATTTTCATATCAATAAAAATCGTTACCAATAATAACTTATCATTGAAACGAACAGTATTGCAATCGTATCATAGATGCCACCATCCTTTTTGTGATAACCAAGACACAAAATATTTAAATTAAAACGATGGCACGGTAGTTGTTAAAATTGTATTATAGATGCCCCCCATCATCATTAAATAATTGTGATAACCAATGACACAATCATTTAATACCTAAGTTAACATGATGGCGTGGCAATCAGAAGAAATTAAATTTATCATTGCAATACTGTTCATAGGCGTACGTACGAGTACGTCTATAACACAAATAAATTGGTAACCAGCTGAAACCAGATTTGGTGGATGCAATTCGGATTTTTTATTGTCTTGTTTACCAAATGCAACAATACTGGATCAATCCAACTTTTACGATCCAGATTGCATTACAAAATTTTGTATATAAATTATACAAAATTTTAATTTTTTACTATTCAGTTTTTGGAGTTCGAAGGTGCAGCTCAACAGCACAGCAGCCGAAAATAATTATTTTTTTAAATAAAGTTTTTTATTAATTTATAAAATTAAATTAAATTTTGTTTTTTTATTTATTTTTATTATTATTATTAATTTATTATAAGTGCTTCGAACTTCGCATTTTCTACCTCAACATCTGGTATTGGTGAAGAGAAGCACTACACTCCATTGAAACATAGTCTTGTATACAGTCCAACCTGGTGGTCTCGAACCATTGTTGACTGTATTTTGAAACTATTTCAAAAAATCATTTTAAAATCCCATTTACATCCTTAGTACCCAATTTAGTCATGATCTGTTAAGAAATGGTCTAGCTACGTGCCAGCAAGACATATCCCAGAACAAACACAAAGGTAGTTTTAGAGTTCCAATTTCATCCTAGATTATTAATTGCTGTTGTCTTCGGCTACTAGTGACCTATTCCCATATGCAAGAGCTTCAAAACAAATCAACATTACACCCCATTTCATCATGATCAGATCAAAAGTGGCGTAGATCCTTCCCAGATGATTATATTTCAGAACTTCCAAAAATATGTATACTCAATTTCTTGATGATGCATTAAAAAATTGCATTTCTCGCTCGTATTGAACATAATCTAAAACTCGATTAACCCAATTTCATTATAATCGGTTAAAAATTTACTAGTCCTCTCCGAGTTGGTTACCAGAATAACTAGTAAAAATCATTTTCAAATCCTAGTTCCATTCGAATTGAGCGACATCCGAAATCAATTTCTCTCATACAAACCCGTTTCATCATGAAAAATGCCTCAACCTTTGCACAAACCGAGGATGCCCTTAAAACTTGAACTACGCACTCGAACGGCTCTATCTTCAATTTTAATCAAAATCATTCAACAGGCATATGGCAAAATAAAATACAAACTCTGAGTATTTAGACAACGCACACGATTTTATTGTTCAAATCATAGATAGAACATCAATTAAATGTTAAAGTTATATTTTCTAATTCGAAAGAGTAAAGTAGAACATGAGGGCTAACTTTGTATTCCGAAACCAGAGTTGCTTAATTGGACTTCGGAAATTTCTTACTATACTACTAATATATGTTTCGTACATTTAAATTAAAAATCAGTTATGCCATTTTCTCTTTTGAAGCCGAAAAATTAAAATTTCCATTAAAAATGCTGCAAACGAAGCACTCCATCCGTACTTAAAAATCATCACGCATATGGCATAAAAGTCATCCATCTGTACAGTTTGATCATCACCACCAATATCACAATTTACTTTACATGTTAAATTGGCCAGAAACTTGTCGTGCTGTGATCTGAGCCGCCAGTATTTCTCTAATCCAGCCTCAAATGAAATTTTTACTATTCGAGTTAGTGGTTCGTATAATGGTTTCCGGCTTCCTAAACAGTACGTGGCATAGTCTTCATGTAAGATCTGCTTCATTTTATGGAATCGTTCAGTCCTTCCGTTCCAACCGGAAATTGAATTTAAAATTTCATCAGCGTCACGTTCTCTTAATGCAATCGATGTGTTTGATGGCAAATGACTTAAATCAAAATCAGAACTTTTAAAAAAACTAACAGATTTTCTAATAATTCCTGATGAATTTGGCATTCCGTATAAAAATAACACATTAGTATGCATTACTAGTAAATTTGCCTTTACCAATTCGTCGATAGTATCGATATCCGGTTCGTACTTAGGCGAAATTAATTCTGTCACCAAAAATGTCTGATAGTAACTAACGTAGATAAAATTCACCGTCAACAACGATAATAGCAGAGTTTTCTCAATCCGATGTGAATGTGGTAAGGTAACTTCAGTTTGTATTAAAGATTTGAAGATGTTAAAGGTAAGATTGGAAAGTGATACTTCAATATCGAGTTTGATTTTTATCAGGTACCATACGCAAATAATCGTAACGATGAATACACCCAACACCAGCATTGATGTTAAATCGAACGAAGATAAAAATTTCACTGATTTTAAGCGACGTTGTACTAATACGAGATATCTCTCTTTCCCTGCTAATCGGATGAACTGAGTATGATACTTAAGGAAAGCCGATGGGTTTATAATCCGGTTGAATGAAATGTCACTCTGATTTGCGCGAACTAACATTAGTTGAAAGTATTCCATTTGCATAGTGTTTTCAAAGTGTTGCGCGTTTTTTATTTCCGCGCGACAAAAGCAAACATTAAGCTTCTGTTGTAACATTCCAAATAACCAACTGTTAATGCCTTTCATTTCGCCGTGCAATTCAAAATTATAAATTCCATCGGGCGAATAGGTATACACTATGCAATTTTGGTAGAAGTTGTCGTTGGAATTTTGAAATATTTCGTCAATTGTTAAACTCTCCGAACGATTTTTGATAACATTAAAATTTGTCTCATTTAGAGATGATTTATCTGCGTATCCTTTATTTGGTATCCAATATCTACCACCGTACATTTTATTTGGTCTCCGAACTCCAAAATTAATGAAAAAATTTCCAAATAATATTTGAACTGAACTCGAATTTTCCATTGCAAAAACGATTCCAAACGAATAAAATTCTTCTAAACTGATTCTTTGCAGATAATGTACGGGTGAAATATTGGTCGGCACCTGATTTACTACCGCAATTAAATAATTTGGATTTTCCGCGTAACTGCTGGCTAGTCGATAATGCTTCTCGATATCTTGAATATTCGACACAAAAAAGACGTGATAATCAGGTTTTCGGATGGTTGCAAAACTGCCTGGGTTATAATTCGAGTGAGAACTTATTGTCAAAATTATATTTTTGTTTAAATTTTTTATAAACTGATCGATTTCACTTCGGGCAGCATCATCGTCGATAATTATGATGTTCAATTCAATGTCCGAATTATTTGAGTTGTTTAAAAGTTCAATCACTTTTTTGGTTACTGGACCCTGAACTTCGCCGAACGTGTAACTTGCAATCAATTTGGAAAGCAAGAGAATTATTTTTAAATTCCACAAAACTTTTTTCATTCTGATGCGTTTTATAAACTGACACAATCTACTCAATACAACGTCTTATAACTTATCGGTTTATCACTTACACGTATGTGTTATAAATTTTATGTCGTTAACCATGTTATTATATTTGTTAATTAAAGCATTGATGAATATTCTTAATGTTTTCTTCATTTGAAACGTCAAACATTGTAACGTAATGCAATGCCACTGAACAATGGTCGAGAATACTGGATGACCAGACATATAATTACAAGCAATATAAATGTTCATACGCCTTAATAGATTTCAATCAGTTTTCAAACGAGTTTGAAAAATTGGGAATTTAACAGTTTTATCGTAGGGTTGGACATACAATTAAAACTACCGACACAAGAATATCACAAATGGATTACATAATCCTACGGACAAAACAAATCAGGTTAACGATTCGGCATCAGACACGTAGAGCTCAAAATAATGCAGTTCAAATCTTATAAATGGATTATGGATTTTGCTCAAATTATAACGATTTATTAATTTAATTCTGGTACTGATGCATCCGATTTCCAGCATTTTTCCTTTCTATGCAGTTCAGTGTGACTGGATTGGGCCAATATCTAATCACCGCTGGTTATGATAATTACAACCAGCAACTCCTTATCCTAAAATCTAAAATATTCCGAATTCAGCCTTTGAAAGATTGTCTTGACAATCTATCATGTAAAAGTCGATTGGTCTGCGACGTAGGGCGGACCAAATCCAAATTTATCTCTTGAATTTCAGTACCTGGAACTCTTTGGGCGGAAATGGCGCATGACTGCCTTAATATCAATATAACTAAACTTAAAATGCAGAGCAGCCTCGGAGTAATTTAGAAAAGCTTTCATGTAATAGCTTATAAAGGTGGAGATGTCTAATGTATAAATATAATTTATTTAGGAGGGAGTTTTATTTAAATTTTGCCACATATTTTAATTGAAAAATTTTATAAAACATTTTCTCATTCGCTCCGTTAGATATTAGAGCTAAGGCAAAGGCGGCAAGTGTAGGAAGATTATTTCTGCTCAGTAGAACAACGTTCGTTTAAAAGATTGCGATGAGTGCTGATTTTGGAAAAATTTGTTCTATAATTATTTTTAAGCTCGCATGATTTTTACAAAAATCACTGAAGAAACATTTTTGTTTAGTGTGGGCCATCGGTGGGCATAGGAAATCTTTTATAAATTTTTTTTGCTCAATCGATTTTGATAAAAATTGTGATGTCCTAATTTTGAAAAAAATCCGTTAAGGAGATCCTTCGGCGGTGCCCTGGTCCAGTGGTTTTTGGCCGAATCGGTCATATGGAAGCAGACACTTTCAGATTCTGTTTTTTTAAATAATTCGATACCTGTGTCTAGGTTGACGAAAATATTGATCGAGATGAAATTTTGTACTTAAACTTTTACCATAAATTGGTAGGTTCCAATGATGTTTGGTCGAATTCATCCAACCGGAAGTAACAGCCTCCATAGAAGATTTATAAAAAAAAACTATTAAATAAAAAATGATTAAAAAAAATTTGCAACAATACCATCCAGATCAGTTTCCAAAATTTAAGCAGAAATTATGATTTTTCACCAAAAATTCGGTCCCTTTACAGCCCAGTCCATACGGAATTATTGACAGGGAAGAAACTTTATACTTAAGCTTTTTCCATAAATTAGATGGTCGCAGTGGTTTTTGGCCAACCTTGGTCCACTGGAAGTGGCAGCTTTCATACGAGCTTTTTCGTATGTTGCAAATATTTTGAAAAAACAAAAGATAGTAAATTAAATTTAAAAAATAAGGGGAAAATTGTGAATCCTTGCGAAATTTTGTGGAAATCTGTGCACCGGAAGTAGCAGCTTCAATGAGAGCTTTTAAACGATTTAAATAAATTTAAACAGGGATAATGTTTTTAGGTTGAATTTTTCGGCTTAAATAGCGAGTGTGATTTGTTCGAGATTTATGCACATTCGTCGTAAAAGAAAATCTAGTTTACTAACTATCGGCTATACCTAGGTGTTTGTAACCGGGCCAATTCTGTTCCACTTAATTAACCTATCCAATCCTTCGGTTTTGTTATATGTAAAAAAGAGTGTACGGTGAGCCCGGCATCACCCTGGAGCTTCTGTGTAAGAACTTGGTCGTACATTCAGAATCAATCAATCAATCAATTTCGTAGCAACTTTTAATATGCATGTGAAGTAGACCTAATTAGAAAACCTAATTTTAGGACTAGTTTAGCACAAATTTCACACGCTTGTATATGTGTTTGAAGTTGGAACTCACTTAGTCCTAAACCAACAAAAATAAAGAAACTGTAAATGTATTGGTGAATATGGCAAACAATAACATTTAGGGGGTTGAATGCCTCGGGGCCTAGTGAGACTAACCTGAGTAGTTACCAAGGTACCTTTGCCAGGAATGTTATTATGTTTTTCTGATAGATTTAGATGTGGACTATCTATATTCCAGGCCATTTGAAAAGCTACTAATTGGATAGCGCAAAAATTGTTGGCTTTTCCAACGTTGTTGGCTTTGAATGGCTTGGAGTATGGGTGGTCCTAGTCTGAACCTATCGTAAGGCATAGTAGTATTCTTGATAGACATGTTGGGTCTCGAGGTGTTCCCTTTCTTGAGGGCATTCTAAATTCTTGTATGTCATCTTAATAAATGTTGGACTTCTTAAATAATTATTTATTATAAATTGAAATTGGAATTAGATTACAAATTCAATATTTCGCCTAAATGACATTCTATTTATTTTTTAACCAACACATACAAATTTTCGTTTGTTTTAGGTTAAGGATTGTTATAGGATTGAGTTAGGACTAACTTCAAACGCATCTTTAAATTCGAATATTTTTTAATTCAAAATTGTTTTGTGAAAGATTTGGGAAAAAGAGAAAATTTCCCTTTAGAGCTGTCACATCTGGTACTCAGATGTCCACCACGTCACAAAATTTATTTATGAAGTTACATCCTGATCAGTTAATCCGTCTAGGCTGTAGAAAGACCGAATTTTAGTGTAAATCAGTTTTTTGTAAAATCAACATTTCCGCATAATTGTTGAAAAAATATTGTAGAACAATGTTGGTTCAAATTTAATATACAATCTTTTTAAAATGATGTAACGACGCCCGTGGATGTCGTCGTTCAAAAAGCTTTCCAAAATAAAAATTTAAAAAATTCTCTTTATTCAAATACTGGGACATATTTGAGGAAAAGAACAAATATTTGAACCACCCTGACCATGAATTCCCCCTCCTATAGAAAAATAAAAATTTTGAGAAAATATGAAAGACGGCCGTCGAGCAAGAACAGCCAGTTCTGTTGTTATTTTTTATTCACACTGAAGTGACAATGTGCGTTTGCAATGACAGCTAATAGATGTTAGAAAGTACCAAAGAATCCTTGTTTCAGAAAATCAATACACGCAAAATTTTTTGTGATTGGTAACAAAAATACTTGGTCTGGTCGCACAGAGGACTTAACTACAATATTTCGCATAACTGATATACTGTTGGTACTACTCTTAAAATTTTTATTAAAAACTCTCCAAATATTTTGGACAGCTGTCAATTTTGCTTTTTATTATTGCGAGCCATTGAAATTGTACTTTTATTGTTAAATAAACGATGAAATACGATATATTTTAGTGAAAAATAATGTTTTAATATTCAAATATTAATTTTGAATTAAATTTCAGGTTACTGATTTAGAGATGCAATTGTTGAAGACCAATACCATCGTTATCCATTAAACCTATTAAGCCTTTTTCCTTCCTCTAGTAGATTAGAAGTAGATTAGGATTGTGTTGTGCCGTACGATCGCTAGGAGTCTGAAACCGGGTCGTTTTGTCCAAGAAAAAAAACCTGTCCTATCCTTCCTACTGTTATGTGTAAACAAGCTGTAGGAATAGGCCCGGCGTTACCCGGGACACTGTTCAGTACTTGGTCCTACAGTCCAATCAATCAATCATTCATCGTAAAAGAAAATCTAGTGTTTGCCACAATACATACACCCATCCATTTTTTATTTCGCAGGGGAACACATAAAAGGTGAATGGGGTGATTTGTTTACAAAATAAAGTGTTTCGGTTTGTAAAATTTGTCCGGAAAAATTTGGCGTTAGTTTTAGTTATTCATTCTTTGGAAATTATTATGGCATATTAGAAATTGCAGTAGTTGAACGAGATCTCAATCTTATACTCTTGTACAAAAGCACTCTATATTAAAAAGTCTCTTTCTCTATTAACACTTTTACCAAATTCGTATGTTTTATTCAAAACGTTTAACAATTTTGTTATGTATTTTCATTTACTGTAAATCATAAAACGTTACGAATTATGTAGCAGCCCTGAACATAAAATGTACAGATACGCACACAAAAATACAAATTGGTGAAGTGAATGAATATAATGAGGGTTGGTTTTGATTAGCATAAATTAAAAAAAAAAATTCGAAAATTTTTCTTTATTTTTATGTAAAGATAAAATTTATATTAATGATAAGAGACCGATAAAAAAGGGTCCAAGACGATACTTTCATACGGCATTTTCAAACTTTTACATTTTTTGTTAAGTCAATTTGTTGTAATAAAATTCTAATTATTTTAGATATACAATCATGTAATACATTCTTATCTTTCGGAAAACTTTTTTGTGTTCTGTATCTTTTATTCATATTTCTAATGATTTTAAAAAGTTTTTTTTTTAAATTAATATTATGTCTTGGGATCTACACACAGTAAATACTGTGTAAAGTCACATGAGTCATACGTATATTATGTACGTAGTTCAAAGTAGTTCTGCAAACCGCATTAAGTTCCACAAAAAATAAACTTTTTACTTCTGATTATACACAGAAACTATTTCAAGTATGTATGTGTTGTGCTTTTGTATAATGAACACGTATGCATACAAACAGTTATTTTAATGTACTGTTATATGTTTGCGAAAATAAACTTTCTGTAAACTTTTGTAATATTATACATTATTCATTAAGTATGTGCAATTTACAAAATTGAAATTAAAATTAAGCAAAACAATAACAAAATTTGTGGTGCATTAGAAAATTAAATAGAAAAATATTTACAAGTTTTAATTAAAATTTTTGTTTATCTGATTTACTGGCTGCAGAGCAACGTACAAAGTATAATACATACAAAATTTCGCCAAATGAGCAATTTAATTTATTTGCTCGAGCTTAAAATCACTGCTGGATACATTTTAAATATAATGCCAATGTCGTTACATTTTGATATACCTACTAGAGCAAGCAGAGCTACCCGCATTTTTGATTCCGAGTTTAACCGAATTTAACCCAGATTAAAATTTCACGTCCGTTTTTAATATTACAAACTAGTATCTTGCGGGTGGCCCCCCGAATAGAATATGCGGCAAGCAAAAAATGATTTTATACAAACTTTTTTATTTATAAGTAAATTTTATTCATGCATCGCATCTTCTTGCTGATGCCAAAATTTTGTTAAATTACATGCGGAAAATTTAATTGTTGTCAACTGGTCTTGTTCTTGAGATCGTGAAATTTTCATATTGGCTAAGGCGAGCACGTGGAAAGGCTGTGATTTGTTCATAGTGATGCAAACGGTCGGAATCGCCGAAAAATGTCGTAGTCGCAGCCACAATGATGCGGGGTATCACTACCACATCACCGTAATTCCACTCAGGGATAATACGGATAGTGATTGTGTTTTGGACTGTTGCTAAGCCACCAATCGAATTCTGTTACATAAACCCTGTTTAAGACTCAAATTTTTCAGGAGCATGAAAATTAGTTCTATCTTGAGGAACAGAAGGCAAGTCGGATGATGTCAATTCGAATCGGCCCTGTAATGAATTAAAAACGCAGTGCGTAACATCCTTCTGATTGAAAATTAACCATCGTTATACTCTGCAGGCTTTTATCCAGATAATGTTTAATTTAAATTGCCACTATTGATCATATGCTGTACTTGGATGTGTTCCGGATCGCGAAGAGAGGGAATTCTGGGAAAACTTCCTTAAGCTAATATGTCGCTGACCTTCGGTTCACATGTTGGCTTATAGTGTTACGTGTCGGAAATATTGCCTTCAAGGACTCGACTGCGTGCAGCTTTAAATAAAGTCGATTCAGCTGCCTCGTGGAACAACAAGCAATGTCTAATGGAAATCACCAACGACAATTAACACTTTTCCGCATAATGGTCAATGCATCTATAACTTCTTCGATGATGAATAGGACTGCAACAAGCAAAACTGTAGAATCGTTTGATGTCAAGCAAATGTTTGAAAACCACTATAGACTGTACTGTCCTTCTTTGGTGGTGGTAGTCGTAAGCGGAAGAGCGAGATGACCGCGACCTCAATTGCCTGTTTCTGTCTGTTATTGAATTTTTCGATTTTGTTTTGTGTGATGTGGCCTTCTTGTGCTATATCATAAATAGCATTATCTCCTGATGCATTTCCTTGAGGAATGCTTAAACCAAAAGATACACAATGTAATACATGATGTTTAAGAGTACTTATCTTACATTGATCTGGAAAAGTCACCTTTAAAGTGACCTCATAAATCGATTTTAAGCACAGGCTGGCCGAAACAGAGAACGGAAGCAAAAGTATCTCGTCGCAGTTGTCGCAACATTTTATAAATTTCTGCTTCTTCTAAACATCGAACCCACTCGCAATCAGTTTCCACCAGGTCTGCTCTGGCAGTAGCCTTGAATGCAAGAATCGTACCTTCGTTGGAAGGTTGGTATGCAACTCGACGAAGCTCATTGGACCGCGATATTGTGGCAGCAGAGTACGGAAGTAACGCTCCTCATCACGTAAGCTCACAATCGGTCACTTAGTGACCGTTACTTAGTCATCGAACGTAAGCGTATTGAATAAGTAAGTCCGTGTAGAGCAACTTCCAATGATGTTGAAAATTAAATTAAATTTTCAAACAACAATGGTTGATCTTGTTGGTTTTCTGAAATTTAAACGGTAAGCTAAAATTTTTGCTGAACGACATCAAGTGTGGTGTCCTCGAAAGCTAAATATCCATTTATGGTAAAAGAAAATCATTTGTTGGCCACAACATATTCTCCTCTCCATTTTTTGGTAATGAGGACTTGAAAAAATTCGCCTTCAACTTGATTTTTTTTTTAAATAAGTCGGTTACTTTGATCACTTTCTTATGAATTTTCAATTTTGATGGAGAGCGTTACTTAAGGCGCCACCATGTGCGGACATCGAAATCGTGGGATTAAAAACAAGATGGCATATTACCGAACGGTTATTATACTACACTTCTGTAAACGCTGGGTGGTCCGAAAATATTCACTAACTGCAGCAGAGAACCAAATACACAAGATCAAGCCAAACTATAATAGTAATGAAAAAGGATCATCAGCTCCTGCAAGGTCGACATAGTGAAACCTCGAGATGCAACATATAAAAGACTAATTATAAAACTATGCAAGCAACCGATCGAATACAAATTTAAAGAAGCATTGCAGCCATTACATACCAAGTCTAATGATAGATTTCCAACTGGTAACAACAACCCACCTCCGAGACAATAACCACATAGACAAGCAAAACATGTTGGAAGAACAAACGTGCATTAGCAATATTCTCTAAGTGCTGCATTCTGGGGCTTGCACAAGTTACCATCCAAATAAACTATTTAACCTGTTCATCGAGACATAGTGACGAAGAAATGCACTTTAGTTGTTCCTTATAACTTGACTTCAACTGGGAAGAAATTGGAAACTTTAAAATAGCTCCCCAGAGTTGCAGTCGATTTGTATGGAGCTGCCCGAATTAAAACGCAATGCCATTCTACGCAATGAACGATTATTCAGTGAGCCTTGTGTTAGGGGCATGTTCGGAGTCCCCACTTAATGAAAAGCTAAAAATATAAGTATTAGTTTGAGAAAAATTACCCATGGTTCAAATCAAGTTTTGGCTCATATCAAAAACTAAAACAACTATAGTCGAAAACACCATCAATTTAGTAAAATATAACACAAACCTTACCACGGCATCGAAACAACTTTATCAAGGATCAACATCGTCTACGGCAGGAAATTATGCAATTACAAAAATATAGAAAGTGCAAAGACAGAGTAGAATCAGTGCTAATATTCATTTTTTAAATGACTCTATAGTACTTAAAGCCTTAATGAAAATGTTAATTAACCACACGTAACGCGAGGTAGCGATCCTATACCGCAAGAATGGACCACATACCGCATCCAGCACTAGCACTACAAAATTTAATAATCACTAGCTCAAACTTCACATTACCAACTAATGGATATTTGTACCCAACGAAACCACAACCAAAATTTTGTTGTTCAAATAATTGGTAAACAAGACAAATCAACAAACCTTGTAGCTATTTAGATCATCTAATGCATGGTGCTAACAACTGACGGGAATTTAGTGCGTTTATCAAGAATAGAAATAAGATAAGGAATTGAACTTACTTGAATCAACAAAATTTGGTAAAAATATAGAGGCATTGAAGGATGACGAAACCGTTACTCTCCATCACAAGAACATTCATCATAATCACCATTATGCGATGATCCATATCTTATTGTGCAGTACCGTAGCTAGCTATAGGAGTTATCTGGTTTATTAACAAATTAAGAGGAGAATAACACTAACCACAAACCCCTTATCCACTAAAACAACCAAGAAAGCATCGTTTAGCAGTAAAAGTTTTTATTAAACTCAGGATAGCACCTGGAGAATAGGTAAAACTACCCAGTAAACTTTTAGGTAAAAATACAGCAGAATTAAAAATAATTAACCACCTACACGGCTCCCTCTGAATATTTAAAACCCACCATTGGTGAATTAAATAATCATCATTCAACAATTCTCAACCAAATCAGAACAGAGGCCAGATTTTTCACTGGTTAACAGCTACAAAAACAAATTAGATCTTAATAAAAATTGGCTATAGGTATGACGAAAATAATGAAAAACTAGTTGCAATTGCAGGACAATTTAGCTCACTCGAATCACCGTCAGGTGGTTCAATATCGATGTACATAACAAAATTTCGACATCAAATATTGGATAGTCTATAAGACCCGAAACAAAATGCTTTTGAGTCAAGAAGACCTCAAATAAAACTCTGCCAGAATCCCAGCTTTCGAAGTCTGCATCAGGTTATAAAACAGAAAAGGATGGCATACTTTGTTACTTAACGGAGTTCCTGAAGGAGTTATCAAATTTAAACTGGTACTAGATGTATAAATCACAGAAACCTAGTGCGACGGACATGGAATAAGAGGGTTTGAATGATAGTAACGTTGTTTGATGATCGAACAAGTAACCTCCACCATTCAACCAATGAAACAAAGGGTTATCTAGACTGTCTAGAATCTCTAGACTCCGAAGCATTCCCAACTCTTTCGCGGCTTACTTTTCGTCCTATCTTATGCAGTAGCCTGCCAAATTGAGGACGCAGGACTGTAGGTCCGATTTACTTAGAACCATCTGCACATTGCATAGCTCCATGCCTTCATATAGTACAGTACTAACGTTGAAGATGGATCGGCCCATAAGTGGGTACTTCGACTACTCTCGAGAAATATGGTCTGAGACGTACCTTTATACACCTCATTTCGACCGGCGATTCTGATAAAACACAACAATCGGGAATTTTTGGAAGAACTACAAAATATACCGTCAAAAATATTACAGCGTTTAAATATGGGTACTGGATGAAACTTTCACCAGAATGCGAAAACCGTTTTTTTTCGAGTCGAAGATTTTTTACGTGCTGGGTGATATTGCATCGACTTGCACGATGCTAATACGATGGCATAGATAAGACAAACGATGATCTAGTAGATTTATTAAATAATCCTAGTTCGAACGATAATCATAACTCTAACGCAGAGTTGTCTAAAAACAAGAATAATCTGCAATGGGTACTGCGGGTTTATCGTAAGGTTTGAAAATTATTAAATCGGATAGGAAATTTTTATTGCAATTGACGATCGAATTGAAATTTATACAGACCTAGGGATATGTACCTAAAACAGAAAGAGCCAGCAGTTTAAACTTAATTTGACATATTTATTTAATTTTTATAAAAGACTCAGCGAAGTTAGAAATTTTATTTGCCAACACCTTCTTCAACCACTTCTTCAAGAAATTCCTTATTTCGCTTACTAAAGGAAAATATCAACACTACTAAACATAGGGCGGAAAGACTGGTAAATGATAGGGCCAACTATTCAACAAACTTTGTTAAAAATAGTCATCAGATTCCGCAAATATTTACTTTTAATAACTCTAGAAACTGAAATAAAAGATCTTCGGCATAATACAGTCACTTACGAAACAACGAGTGCCCCTCGTTTTGGCTTCTCGTATTCTTAAATAATTAGCCATCGGTAAATCGACTAACTGTGTCGAAATTACTCGGACAAGGGTATAATTCAAGAGACAGCAATATTAGTTTTAGTGTTGCCTGAAAATACTAACAGTGAAAGGCTCCTAATTTCTATCAGCGCAGTTGTAGGGTCCTCGATGAATTTCGTTGCAAAGCATCTAATGCAATCTCTATGGGCAGTTACTAATCTGTCGAGAAGATTCCGCCAAAAATGGCAGAGATTTTGTAAATCTTTGAATTTCAAATTACCCAACTCAAGAGTAGTCCTCGATATAATTAACAGCAATTTTGGCATGTTTCATTTGTTGTTCAATTCGAATTTCGATACACTCGTGCCATCTACAACTTTTAAAATTCCTACCAACCGTGTGTGCAAAATTCAAATTCTCATCATCAGTAACTCCACGATCTTGTATCAAGAGGTCCCTTACCTAAAGATAACTTTCTTTTAGCAGAATGGATTAGGGTTTTTATATCTTACAGGAGAAAATTTTGCAGTAATCCTTAATTCCTGAAACTTCGGAAGTTAAAAACTATTGGTTAATTTTTAGATGACAACCGAACTATTCGGGCTGGTTCTCAATCCAACAACGTTGGTAATCCTATAACAGTAAACATTAAACTATAAGCATTGCCCCGCATTGCCACAAAACTTAATTAAAATTTAATTAAGCCATGAACCAGCTGCCAACTGGTCGGGTTTGCGCGATTAACGCAACTCCAATGTACTAAAGTTGATTTTTTGGGGCTTTACGGTATATTGCCCAAAGTTAGCACTAAAAATAAAAATTACAACTTATAATAGGTAGAAGAAAAAGTTCGTGGCCTTTTTCCCGGTGGATGGGTTTACATTCAAATATCTTAGTAATAATTGACCGTATCGGCGATTCTTATGTATGTTTCAAAGGTGACATTTTAACTTGTACTTTGACATACAAAACATTAAAATCGGTGAAGTGAATAAAAAGTTACAACATTTTAAACAGAGAGATAAATAATGAAAAAATTCGAAGAATTTTACAATTTTATTACGACACAAGTAAAAACGGCTTAGGCTTGCGAAAAATTTTGTGCTGTTTATCGAGAGGGTGCTTATCAAAATCAGAAGCAAAGAAATGGTTCAAGAGCTTTCGTTCTGGAAATATGGATGTCAAAGATGCACTTTGGCTCTGGCCGACCAATCGCTGGAAAAGTCAATCAAATTACGCAGAAAATTTAAGGATACCGGCATATAAGCAGCCATGTAATGGTAAAGAACTAAATATTGATCACCAAACAGTTTGAAAATGGCTGAATACAAAAAAAAAACTTGACGTTTGGGTACCACATGAATTAACAGTTAAAAATTTAATGGACCGGATTTCTATCTGCGAAACGCTGCTGAAACGGTACGAAATCGAGCTTTAAAAATGTGAATCATTACTGGTGATGAAAAGTGAATAAGGTACGACAACGTTATGTGAAAAAATGCATGGACGAAACGTGGTGAAGCTTCCCAAACGGTATCAAAGCGAGGATTGACGCCAACAAAGGTAATGCTGTGTGTTTGGTGGGATCGGAAAGAAATTGTGCATTATGAGGTGCTCCCACTGGGCCAAACGATTGATTCTAATCTTTACTGTCAGCAACTAATGCATTTAAGGCAAGTAAATCAGTTAAAACGTTCAGAATTTATCAGCAAAAAGGGCATTGTGTTTCATCATGATAACGCTAGACGACACACATCATTGATGACCCGGCAGAAACCCAGAGAGCTTGGCTGAGAAGTTTTGATGCACCCACCATTTAAATGCAAAGGAGTCCTGCGAAAATGACTTATCTCGGTATTTCACCTCTAAACTACAGAAGTTCTACAGTGACATCGCTCGAAAAGTTCCCGGTCTAACCAAGAAAACACAATTTTTTGGTATTCATCAACATACTCGTAACTTCCTTCTAGAATGATTCAATCAGTCCAACGCCTCTCTAACATTTCGATGCTAATTTTGCCATTGTTGCGATCGACTTGTGACATGGTGCATTGTCTTGGTGACAGAGCAATTTTTTCTTCTTCAGTTGAGGTCGTTTTTTAGCGATTTATTCCTTCAAACGCACCACTAACCCGAAATAATATTCGCTATTGATCTGTTTTCTTGCTTAAGGTAGTCAACGAATATTATACCATGTGAATCCCAAAATACAGACGCATAACCGTTCCAGCCGACTGTTGTGCCCACGCAACTTCACATTACGGTCTCTCAAAACAATTTCGTGGAATTGTTTATGTTTTCAGGAGTTACAGCCTCATTTGGGCGTCCAGAGTGTGGTGCATCATCGGGGGTTGTACGACCACGTTTAAATTCAGCATACCAGTCAATGATGGTTGATTTTCCTGGTACAGAGTCCGGATAACTCTTATCAAGTTACTACTGTCAGTCAGTCACTTATCAACTGTAACTTGTAAACTAATGGTTGGAATGTAATGCAATTTTGGTAGAATTTAAAAATCATATGGGTTTTAAATTTGTGGCACCATCTATGGGTCAAACCGGGAACTTTTCGGGCAATGTAATATTACAAATATTGCTAACACATACTCGTACTCGTTGCAGCCTCTACAATACCTACGGTAATACAGAGAAATTGAAAATATCAAATGTAGCCCGGTATTTTTTGATAAACGGGACGATATATATCTTGTGTAAAGTAAAAATAAAGTTAATGGGTCAATAAACATGGGCCTTATGTGTACGAAATAATCTCTCAATGGGATATTATGAGACTTGACATTTTTATTTATTTCTTTAATGCTGTTGAATTTTTATTTTCTATTATTTGTCATTCAAAATTAAATTTCTAGAGATACGTCTAAATGTACGAACAACAGATATGTCCCATATAGTACAACTAGCAGTAGGAAAATAAAGAAAAATGGAATATATGAAGCTGAAATGTACCATATTGTTGTACCAACGAATACATTTTCGACTCGTCACGGTTAATTTGTCTGGTAATTTATTGAAATTTCTTTCTTGGAGAGGTTTCAGTTACATTTTGTGTAGATATATACGTACTCGGATACATATACGTAATAAATGTGGCGGATACATGTGTGTGCTTTGTCTTGTTGTTTGTTTCTTGAACAAAAGGTTAAATTTTTCTTGTACGCACAACACGCAAAAACATGAAAGCCGCTTAATATTCTTTATATCCTGCTGAATAAACTCGTACCCTTATTTTTTTTTAAATCTATAGATTCCTACAGCTAGCTTGATACCGTTTAATAATTCTGATGCATGCAACATATCCGAAGTAGAGAAACGGTACGAATTCAATTGAATTTTTTCTACATTTTACATCTTACAATATTTTATCTCGTCATTTCCGTTGCGTTGAAAAAGAAATATGCGAATGTAAAGCTCTTATCAACAATATATGTTGTATGAGTCTTATCCCCTTAGCCGTGTCACTTATACAACGATGTATGTGAAGATAGCCCAAATTCCATCCCCGAAAAATACGATGGCAACACTAATAATTACTATCATGACATTTTTTACTCTCACCCCTTAAAATACCTATCACTATAGCTAAAAACCGGCATGACAGTCGAAATTTTCGTGGCTGAATACTACCAAAAAAATATGTGAATTTAGAGTATAAATAAAATTATTAACCAAACCAATCAAAAATTATAAAATAAATAAAATTAGAACAAATCTATTTAAATAAGGTAATTTTATCAATATATAGAGTTTAAAATACTAAGAATTTGTATTGTTACGAATTTCGAGTGTTCGATATGTATTCGTACTCGATTTTGTAAATAAAACACTCAGCGATTTAAGTTACAAACTGTACTTTCCAGCACCTTAAATTTCTAAATGTCTGCAGCAATTCACAAATTTCACTCGTTCACTGTTGTTACTTCGCACTGTTTACTTGTTACTTTTTAACTTGCACTGTTCATCGGTTAAATTATAACTGTCCCTGCATCCAAAATTGATTGTCCCTGCAATCCAAATATACTTGTCTATCGCTGTTCGAAATTATTCCTTTTATTGCATCTGGCGATGTACGCGTACTGCAATTGGAAATCATTTTACATGTGATCTCTAATCAAATAGATTTATTTATCGCGATGGAAGTTGTCTATCGGCCATCACAGTGCACAATTTTGATATTATCTTTTTGTTTTTATAAAGTGTTCAAATAATTTTGACGATGGAAGTCTAAATATCGCGAATATCGTCTTAAAAATGTGCAATCTTGGATTATAAAATATGTAGTGTGTGAATATGTTGCAACATATTATAACAATTTCCACATCACATCATGACAGCATTTCAAGTCATTAACAGTTTGACTTGATGCTTTCTCAAAATATTATTTTTCTAATGAAAGATTTTATTTTCCCAAATATAAAATGATTCCGCTACAAACAACTAACATTGTTACGAAACAAGCTCGGTATTGATTTTCATCGATATTAAAGTGTTGAGAACTCACACCTTGTATTCTCTAACATGGAACGCGCGAGTTATGATACAGGAATTTACAGAGAGAAAGATTTTAAAATTAAGCAGATTGTAGGTTGTAGGTTGTCTACGAGTAATCGACATTATCGTTGAATAATCGCGGTTCATTTTTCTCGTCTTACTTTACGCAATTTCTGCCAACTCGAGGACGTACGGCTATAGGGCCGATTTTTTTAAGCTACCATCTGCGCATTGCATAGCTCCATGCCAGCCTATATAGCCTATATAGTACTGAACATAGAAGATGGTCGGCTCATGAGTTTTGCACGCCGATAAAGGGTCGCAATTGTGTTCCTTTTAATCACAAATCGTAATATTTTGATTTTATTTATTAATTATATTGTCCCTATCGGAATTCGAAACCGCTACCTCCCGATCCAAACGCCAAAGCTTTAACCACTGTGCTATTTGGTCGATTATTAAATTAGAAGTTGATAGAATCATCGAATTTGATACAAAATTTTGAAATAATGTGCGATTTGGTTACAGGGCGAAGTCATTACGTATTGATTTATAGCAGCGAAAAGTCTACAGTTTGTAATTTCTATAAAGTTGTAGGTATAGAATTTACATTTGAGTAGATATTATAGTTTTAAATGAATCTACTTTCCACTATCTATATTATCTACTTTAAAGCTATTATCTACTGTTGCGTAATATACCGGAAAAAGTCGATCTATTTATTTGTTTTCCGCATTATTCAGTAAGGTCATTAAATTTTAACAAAATAAACACAATTCGTTCAAAATATGAAAATGCAACCTGGCAACCTCGGAAAATGTACATTTGTTTTCCGTGGTGCTTGTATAACATTTTCATTTCCTCTAAACTTTAGTATATAAGACGAACATTTTGGTTTTAAGATATAGTCATAAACATTATTTATGGATAGCCATAATCAGTCATTTTAAGTAATATGTAATTAATAATTAAGAAACAAAAATTATTTAAAGTGTTTAAATTTAAGTTGTGTATAATACCATAAAAGTGTTAATAAAATGTAAAAAGTAACAGTGAAGATGAAGTCTAAAATACCCAACCCCCAAATCACTCTGTACATCATTGGGCTGTAAAATTCGCACCTGTAGCGAATTAGCATTAAGTTAAAATCTCAAAAACCTCAAATCTGATTCAAACAAATGAACCACATACAGAAAACTAAACGATAGATCCCTAGACATAACAAACTTAGGACGTACTCGATCCCAAACAAGCTCAAGATCAAAAACACCACCAGTCCTTCCACCAAAACCAAGTAACTCTAGACCTCAAACCCCACTAATTCATCCATCAAAAGCAAACGAATCTAAGCTGATTGATACTCAAACCAATACCACAAACACCAATAGTTGCACCACCACCTCCACCACCCCTACCACAAACACCAAAAAGCTCAACAGAAAACCAAATTGCTACAAGATCCACAACATCAAAAATTTTACAACATAACCCATTATAAAATCAAACCCCAATCAAATTACCAGCGATAGCACCAATATCACCGCAAAACTCCCTCGAAACAAATTTGATTCCAATTAAAACCACAGCACCAACAACAAAAATGGCTCAACTACAAACACAACAGATTCAACATATCATATCAAGCTCAGTCCCAGAATTTAGTGGCGAAAACTCAACTAGAAGAACCGACGACTTATTCAGATTCACAGCTACAGCAGACAACATATACAAAACTCTTACCACAGAAACTGAAAAGAGCATTTTTAACACACTGATAAAATTAAGATGCCAACCAATCTTTCAGTAGAATTTCACGTAAAAACATTAATGAATACCCAACACTTCGGGAACTACTCAACAAAATTTATTCCAAAACGTATTCATTGGACGAACTGGAAATGGGATACACAAACTTAGAATAGTACGTGACTATGGATATAGATTATTAGAAGCCTTGGTTTCAAATCCAAATTCAAATTGAACCAAATCGACCCGTCATACGAAGAACACCTGGAAACAAATTCGAGAGAAAATACGTATTCGAGAAAAGATAATCACCTCAACAGCCAGAAATGTAGAAGACATCATTAACGAAACAGAAATCATCGAAAAAATGCTTGCCGCAACCCCAGTCATACACAATTCCAGAAAAACCACAGCCAGATGTACCAACCAAGAAATACATATTACAATCCATGCCGACTACAAATCTCTAATAATCAATATTCACCACCAATGCAACAAAACCATCAATTTAATCCATCAACTACATTCAATCAGCAACAAAACCGGAATCGATTCACTTCGACACAACATTCAACAAACAAATTGTTCAACAAAAGCTTCAACCAAAATAGCAACCAATTCCATCCATCTGCACCCTCTTATACCCGAGATTTAAACAACAAATTTAACAGTATGCGTATCAATATGATATACCCACAATCAATCCAAAACCCAGAACAAACAGAACATTATAACCAGGGAAACTCCAACGGATCCGACCAGTAACCGGAGAGACGCTGCAATCGGATCATTCACGACCTAAACCAATGCTAATTCAAACAGAGAACGAGTACATACATTATCTCCAAATGGACATCATTCCCAACACATATCTACAAATGCACTACCCAACAAACTACAACGAATCCCAAATAAACCGGACAGAAACCTATTCTCAACAATTAACAACTGAACACCAATCAAGCTTAGACATCCATCATCCAAATTATAAACCATATCATTAAATCAATTACCAAACACCTCTTCATCATACTTGGTTCATAATCAAACAAGTCAAGTCACTCAAAATTTAATTTATAACACTCAAATCAATCAACCATCAATCAAATCATCAAACAACCAATCAGGCCCAGACGCCAACCCATCATATTTAGTTTAGAAGCAATCGAGCTCACAACCCAACTAACCAATCATTAAATCAATTAGCTTACAATCAACCAGGCCCAGCCGCCACTTCAACACATTTAGTTTATGTATGTGTTTGGCACAAGTAGAGTGCACGTATGAGTCTAACAAAATATTATAGTGGCAAGTTTGCCGATCGGTGAAAAATTTGAGATATCAATTTTCTTGGCATAACATAATTTCTTTGTGGTTAATAGAATAATATATTTTAATCAAATTGATCCTAATAGAACCATTGTGAAATGAAATTATTTGTAAGCCTATCAATGTTGTAAAATCGCCTAAATGTTCGCAAATCACTAATACATCAATACATTTTCTTTTATTTTGTGTTCAACAACTTCATATTTCTCAGTAGAAGTTTGAATTTTTTCCTAAAATAGTACTAACCGCCATTATTATAATTTAGGATTAATTTAGGATTAACATCATTAGCATAAAATCAGCTCATTCGTAAGAGATCATTTCGTATATAAAACAAAATTTGAAAATTTTAAATTTAACATTACATAAACCATAGTAAAAATATTAATCATAAAACGATTTCATTCATAAGCAAATTTTGTGACGTAACGTAATTCTTAATTCTTATTATTTAAAACTACTAAACTTCTGCATATCATACAAAATATTTTTTAATATAATTCAAATCAAAATAATACATTGAAAACCTTAACCATTAACAATTACGAAATACAACACCTTACTAGCAATGCCAATGTACATAAACAAAAACAAGAATATTTAAATAAATTATATGTACATATGTAAATTATAAGTAATCTAGGTTAAAACAGAACTAAAATATTAGAAGACATCAAAACAATCCATGAGAACATTTAAATGAAGTATATTCCAATATATTATTAACCAAATTCCATAAAGAAAAATCTTCCAAAAGATTTGTTTTCTCTCAAACGGGGAGGTATGTTGTGTAATATACCGGAAAAAGTCGATCTATTTATTTGTTTTCCGCATTGTTCAGTAAGGTCATTAAATTTTAACAAAATAGACACAATTGCGTTCAAAATAGGAAAATTCAACCTTGCGACCTCGCAAAATGTACATTTGTTTTCCGTGGTGCTTGTATAACATTTTCATTTCTTCTAAATTTTAGTACATACGACGAACATTTTAGTTTTAAGATATAGTCATAAACAGTATTTAATCAATAATTTTAAGTAATATGTAATTAATAATTAAGAATCAAAAATTTTAAATTTAAGTTGTGTATAATAGTTGTGAACCACCAATCTCATAAATAATAAAAGTGTTAATAAAATGTAATAAGCAACAGTGAAGAAGAAGTTTAAAATACCCAACCCCCAAACCGCTCTGCACAACACTACGGTGAATCAAACTATTCTCTGGTTGGTCCGATAGACAGGACGTTTATCACTTAATCAATTTAATTAAATTTGAACATTAGTCTGATAAAAAATCCTAGTTAGAGACAAATCAATTCATCCAGCGGGCGTAGAGTCTACAAATCAGATTACTCAACATTTTGGATCATTTTCATCACATTTTGGAAAATACCGTGTTAAATCAAACCAGATCGTGTAAAAACAGGGATCGTGTAAAAGTAGATCGGGTGTTGGCCACATCAGATTCAACCCTTCAATTTTTTGTTTGTAACCATAAAAACCACGCTTAGAGCAATTCGGCTTCTAGTTATGTCGGCCCCGGTTAAAGAAAGTATGATTCGAAAGTATGACGCTACACCCAAGTTTAGCTCACTTGAATTTGTCAACAATTATTTTAGCTTTTTTTCTTGCATTTGTAGACTGTAACAACTGCAAAATGTTCATAACGTATCCGGACAAATTCTTTCTTTTTTTTCTTGTTTTCCCCTCTGCTATCTGTTCTGGGGCCAAGGCTCTCCCAACTCTTTCGCAGTTTGCTTATTTACGTTTTTACCTTTACGCCTGTATTGGCCAATTCGAGGACGTACGGATATAGGTCCGATTTTATTACCATCTGCACATTGCATAGTTCCATGCGAACCTATACTCGCATGGAAGATGGGTCGGCTCAACGGTTTTGCACTCAGACAGGGGGTGATAGATGTGAAATTCTTTCTTGTAGCCGCATCAGAATTTATTGGAGGAGAGGAGTATTTAGTGGAGGTATAAAAACAAATAAAACAAAAAACAAAATAATAGATCAATTCCTTCTAAATTACGTTTCTTTTAATCTCACTAAAATCGTAATTTTATTATACAAAAGAGAAATTTAAGCGCTCGCCGTGATTCTGATTCAGACACGCACCAAACCAAATTAATCATTCAAAAAATAAAATAAAATAAACGAATAAAAATCGGTACAACCTTCAAACGAAAATGTAATTTTCATATGTAGCATATATTATTTAGCCCCCACCCCGCGCCCCTAACTATATCATTATACATATAAACAAACACACACACACACAATATTATAACAAGATCAAATATTTACAATACATTTGGATTTATTTTTATTGCCTCATAAAACTCGTTTGAAACTCGCACGTGTTGCGTTCAAATCAAATTAAATTTTCCTATCAGCGCACCAGCAAAACAGCAAAAACAGCCAAATGAATAAAAATTGAAATGTTCACAACACGAAATCCCATAAAACCTTAGGTTCTCAATATCGTATTATGGTAAATGGATTTTATTATCTTGCACATAGATTTTTGATTTTGTGTGGACCCTCATAAAAGCTCGATGTGCGTGCAGATGTTTTTCCGTGTGTCATAATCCGTTTATGCACCAATCCACATCATATCTAATGCATATGTACATGTTGGTATGTTCGGTGGTCCGCAGTCATTTCCATATTATTACGAAAACAACAGAACTTTATTGACTCAAAATTGTTTGCAAAAAATAAAAAATTTTCATGAATTTTAAATTGAATACAGCAGAATATGAAAATGGAAATTTTCATTTTTTTATATGTAAGGTACATATTTGCATTTTCCAATCCATTTTCATTATGAAAAACATTTAGCAACGTAAATATTAAATGTTATGATTTCAATCTTGTTATATGCATTTCTGTTATAGGTGCGCATTTCATTATACGAGGTTTGTTTTGTATGTTGTGGTTCTGAAATTAGCTGCATAGTTTCGATCTTTCATAGCAACGAACCCCTTCTGGTGCTTGCTAATACACATTATTAATGTTTCTGTTACGCGGATGCAATGCCAAGTCATATGCTAAAAAAATCTGCACTAACGACCTCTGAGAAAAAATCATTAGTAATTATTAGTATACCTTCTACAACTTTACCCAGCTTCCATTGGTTGACTAGAGCATTTTCTTCCTTAATAAGGACTACACGTTAATATGCAAATTTCCTTTAGTTACATCTCTCAGTGTCATCTCTTACAAAATAATCAGGTAACTTTTTAGATGACCAGCCAAACGGCACAGTGGTTAAAGCTTTGGTGTTTGGATCGGGAGGTACCGGGTTCGAATCCCGATAGGGGCAGGATGGAAAAGGGAATTTTCATCAACAGATTACGATCTGTGATGGATTGGAACACAACTATGACCCCCTGTCGGAGTGCAAAACTCATGGGCCGACCCACCTTCCATCCCAGTATAGGCTGGTATGGAGCTATGCAATGTGCAGATGGTAACTTAAAAAAATCGGTCATATAGCTGTACGTCCTCGATTTGGCAGAGGATTGCATAAAGTAAGGATGTGAAAAGCGATCTGCGAAAGAGTTGGGAGTGCTTCGGCTCCATAACAGAGATAAACAAAAATAAATAATAAAAAAAACTGTTTAGATGGTATTCCACTGGGTCAATCGATTGTACGGAATATCTGTTATATCTGGTTGTGGTATGATGGTAATAGGATGCCCATTTAAAAATGTGCTGAAGTGAACAGATCAAGTTACCTCAGATAACGATCTCGAACTAAGCAATCCTTCAATTTGTACCAACAACGTATTTAGCTCCTCTTGCGTTAACGCATTAATTCCAATTACAAGAGATGTCGGTGCTGTCACCTCTTCGTACAAAACATTGGTATAGTGCAGCCCAAAATGAGTTGGTTGTCATATCTCCAACAAAGTCTAAATGAATGTTTGTGCTTAAACAAATTATTACATAACCATACGATTTTTGAACTCGTCGTCCTCATCCGATTTAAAAATCTAATGATACTCTTCGGTGAGGCGGCATTTTCTTTCTCAATGGCTTGCCTCTTGAAAATATTATTTTTGAGTGAATCTTATTATCTTGTGATTCAAACTGGTTTCGAATATTTTCAATAAAATTTCGAATTAAAGGCAGGATATTAACGATCTTATCTTAACTGGAATACGTGGTCATTAATTCCACAATAATTGGTGTTAGTGTATCAGAATAGAGCGCAATCCTAACTTGTAGTTTGTGCCGTCGTTTTAAATTATTCTGCTTATTGTTTATTGAAGTATTTTCAAAATTTCACTGGTGCGATTTGCTACATAAGTTGGTTGTACAATTGAATATTCACTGGATGAGTTTCATTAATCGGGCTAGTAGTAAAGCTCCATTTAACGCCAGACGTGACAGTGAAATATTGTTAATGGGCCACTTTCATTCTCGTTACTATCAAGTTAAAGTAACAAAATTACGATAATAATTCCATTTATTATGGATTGTACGAAGGCTGCAAATGCAATTTGACTGTAATCAAAAAATCCGTGCTATTGTGCTCTTGCTTCAGTCGTATACCACAATTGGCGTACCTTGAGGATTGATATGTTTAATATTTCTTTTCGTATGTGTAGCCGTGGTTCACAAACTGTATTTTGTAATTCCCCTTACTACTCAACATTTAGCAGCCACAAGATTTGAAAAACTACTTGTATTTTAACGACAAACGGTGCTAACAGCCCTTGTGGGTTGAATATATTGTTGATTGGGGATTACAAGGAGGCAATAATCCTAACAGCTTAACTTCATGAGAATCCTCGGATAATATATTTGACAAAGATGGAAGGGATTCTGCGATAATTAATTTGGATAGAAATTTAGAAGAATCAAATTCTGCAGCGTGGGCCCAGTCAAAACCCTCCTGCGTGATGTAGCAAATACACATAATCAGAAGGATGTTCTAGTGGTTAGGATTTTAGTGCCAAAGATTGCGGTATTCCTCCATAAAACTAGCGTATTGTTGTTTTAAATCTCTCAACAGCCTCTAAATGTTTTACGGCAATTCCCAAGGATTATTTTATTGAGCTTCTATTTGGTTTAAATGGTAGCTTAACCATGTAATGGTTGTCTGATAATTTTATGGTGGGGAAATGCAACAACTCTTTACAAATTTAGTTGTCAGGTAGTACAGGTACACTAGTATAAAGTTATTCCGCTTCCCAAAATTGTTACAGGTGTAATCCACGATCGTATTGCATTGACTGGAATAATCAGCAGGTTGTAAGTTGCCAGATAATATTCAGCTTAAATGTGTGTCATGGACTTTAAACTGTTTGAGTTTAGAGGTTTCAAAAATCTTATACACTCCAATAATTAGATCGATCTTTGAAGCCCATCGGTTTCTACTGGCTAATGTCAATTTTGAAAGGCACTGGTACTTGAGTAAATTGCATCTAGAATTGGTTTTGCCGTAGTAATAAAGGGGTGAAATTTTGGATTTGAACGTTGATATGAAGAGGATAGGAGGTTTATGTCAACTAGTCTTCGAATGGTAAGAAGCATCAGATTAGCAGGACCTTGGAAACCGGAATCGAGCAAAGATGGACATAACTGCTGTTGGCCTTCATTATCTATTACCAGTATAGTTGTAGTAAGTAACATCGCTGGCCACAATGTTGAATAATTTATGGTGTTCATAAATCATTAATTTGAAGATTTGGAACTCCATGGATAAGTGCCTTGAAAGTAACATCTTAGATGATCCTGATTGAGATTAATCTGTTTTATTACTAATTTCTTGCTAGAATCGATTAAACGGAGTGGTGATATCTTTAACACACATAGACTCTTCCCATAGTGCACCAATGGTGTTGGTCTTTCTTCAACTGTTCAAGCATTGAATTTAGAACACTTGAATAAACGATGATAACTATTCGGGCTCACTACACAAGACAGTGCTGGTGAGTGTTTTCGAAATAGTTTTCTCTTGACCTATACTGTTTTTCGAGCATACCATCTCACTGCCTCCAAGACAACAGCTCGTTTCGTAGGAAATCCGATCAATTGCAGATAAGTTCGAAATTATCTGCAACTTTTAAAATATCAGAAAGACCAATCAAGGATATCGAAATTCTACTCCTGAAATGACACCATTCAATCTAAAGATAACTTGGTTTGCGATATCCGATATGATCCAAAGCTGTTACAATGTGGTATTGTGAATGGTTGCGATATATCGGAAAATGTTTCGATAAATGATCCGATGCTGTACCGTTTTCTATCGTGAAGGTATTTCAATTTATTAAATGCTTCAATATAATTGGCATCTAAAACCACCTCACCTCTCAAAATGCCAGCATTTGAGCAGATTGGATGAAGTTCTCTAAGAACTCATAGTTGTGGATGGATGATGATGAACTATGATTTCTCTTTTGGTTTTTATGGTTGTTGTTCTAGAACTAGTTGTTTTGTGATGATTAACTGGCTTCTAGGAACCTCTTTTGAAGTTATTTGTAATGTTTATACGATTTCTGAAGAGCGTTGAGCTTTCCTTTTCGTGTTTGATGTACTCCGGTTTATAAGAACGAATTTGTTTCTCTTTCTCATTTTTATTTATCCGCAGTTATGATTTTGGCCTACAGCAGAGTCCTTTGGTGAAGCTTCCGAAGATTATGGATTTAGCGGTATCACTGATCCTGTACGACTTGGAGTATTACGTTCCGTATTTGTTGAACTCATTGCTTGTTTACTGTTCTATACTACTGCCGCAGCAGTATCTACTTTCTAGGTGCTACCTAAGTGGACATAGACACAGCTGAAACCCTTTGAGTATCGGGTTACAGAATGTTCTATAATATTACAATGCTCGCCTGTAATGAGGCATTCACAATAAATACAAATACCTTCCAAAAATCAATATGTGGTTACTGAAAAACGTTGTTAGAAAAGTTGATTGTTGGATACAGCTATGTCGCTTCTATTCTCGTCTTTGGCGTTGTCGTAAGGACTTAGTTCTTAAGCACAGTAAATTTTCAGCACAGCCATTTCTTAACCGAGTATGATCGGAATGGGCATATTGGATGGAAATGGGATCCTTAAATGATTTTGGGAACGAATTCTGAAATATGGCCACCTGGGACGGAACTCAACCCTTTCTTAACCGATTATGATCGGATTGAGTATGTTGGATGGAAATGGGATTCTTAAATGATTTTGGGAAGAAGTTCTGGAATATGGCAAACTAGGACTAGTTGGACATTGTGGGTGAAATGAGATTACTAAATAATTTTTGGAAAAAGTTCTGGAATATGGCCATATGGATTAAAATCTTGTACTGCAAATATCTCAAAGGTGTAAATTTTCGCTTGGTTCGAAAGGTTCTGAAGATTTCATGGCCTTAGAAGGCATCATATTCCATGTTCCCGTGAACAGTTTTCGAGATCGTTGTCGATAAGAATACTATAAATTTATCCGAGCCCTTTGTATAGAGTTCATAATGTAATTTTATGTGACAGTATGAAGTTGGCCTGCCGCTCAACCTACCAATTCCATGAGTGGTGGGTGTTCGAGTGGTTACGTACTGGTGATAGATCCCAGAAACTTGTTAGCATTACGTGCCACTTGCTTCAAGAAAAACACCTGCTTAATACCGAGTTTCGTGACCATATTCCAGAATTTCTTAAAAAAATACATCATAATCAGTTAAAAATTGAGAGCACTCAATTTGTTTTGCAAAAAATTGTGGTTGATTTAAAAAAATGGACAATGAAGTATTAAAAGTTGTGATTGACTTGTAAAAAACTAAAAAATCATATGCCAGAAATTCTTGGATCCTTTCTTGCCGATCATAATTGGTTCAAAAATAGCTGAGCTCCTTCCCAGATGACCATATTCCAGAACTTCTTCCCAAAATTAATTAAGAATCCCATTTCCATCCAGTATAAACAATCCCAACATAATCGGCTAAGAAATGCCTGACTTCCGTCCCAGATTAAATTGGATCGAATCGATTAAATTAAAAAACATTCGGATTTAACGGACATTCGGATTTAACGGACACCCCCAATTAGTCCATTAAATCGAGGTTTTACTGTATTTATTAATTTAAGGTTAAATCCAAATTAACAAGTAGTTTATTGAAAGAAAACACGAAGAAACGTGTAGTAAAACAAATACATTATGGATGCGTGTTGTCAATAGAACTAAGTATGAACATGGAAGAGTGGCGTTACAAAGTTGAATGATAATTACTCTAACCAACACAAAGGAGAATATCAAAGCATTTGATCAAATTAATAATCCAATTTATGATTTAGTTTCAACATTGTTGACATTTTCGATGTTACTACAAAACAAATTCCTGCGGCACTATGTAAACTCATGCCTTTGAACTTGTTTGAACAAATAGAAAAGCCAAACGTAATATTCTGAAAAATCCAAGCAATAAATCATAAATTATCAAATCACTATTATACCGCCCCAAACAATAATCCCAAACTTTCCCAATTTTACCTCCACCATTATTATTCCTATGTTTATACAAATATTATGGAGTATTACCGACAAATATTCTGAATCTTTAATGAATTCCAAACAAACCATTAATATAACAAAAAAAAAATCAAAACTGAAAAGCAATAGTCATGATGATAATAGTAATAATAGTAAATAATAATAATAATAACAATAACAGTATAGAGTAATGCGATACAGTATCCACATAAAGAGGAAAACTAAAAAGCATTTTGAAAAGAATTTTTCCACAACAAAAACGATAAAAAATCGAGACTAAAATATCGCAAAAGATGTATTGGATGCTGGGATACATTTCACGTAGATACTCGTATAAAACGATATGAATCGAAAAAGCTTTCAACGAGTATACACAATACATACACATGCACAACTAAAACCTTATAATTTAATTTTCCGAATAGAACAAAATACTCTGGTGCACCGTATACGAAGAAAAACTTGTATCTTGTTGCATAGAGAAGAAAAATGTATTTACTTTGGTTGCATTTTAACTATGCTGAATATTTCATAAAGTTTAAATGTTTTACTCACCATTATTGGTTTCTGGTTGATGTTCAATTAAGAAGAAACAAAAAAGTATCTTGGTATCTCTCGGGATCTTAAGATCTAATATGTTTATATACAATATTAATTCAAGCATTTTAGAAACAGGTTTTGTAAGAACATTAAAAATTAGAGCTTTATTTAAAGTTCAATGTAAATTTTACATTATCAGTTCGGAAGGCACCATTGCAATGTAATTATTTTCAAGAAAAATTTATTGTTTTACAAGTAAACGTGATTGGTGGTTAAAAAACGGCTCATAAATCTTCATGGGGGCGTTGATCTAGAAGGTTTATATACCCGCCCAAATGTCAACCTTACCTGCACGTGGGGTTCGCTGCTAATCATCCAACGAGGCTCTGGCGACCAAGAAACCTAACAACTGATGTTTTCTTCACTGACCCAATACCAATCTCACTGGTTAGGTTGGTAGCTGCTGAAATAACCAGTCGTTAAAGCAATGAGTGTACAAAAAACCGACTTTATACCACAGATGGTACGCCAACCCACCACCACACGAGACGAGGCAGGCTTAATGGATTCTGGGCTGAATCAACCATTATCTAGACGCTGATTTAAAGAAATCGTTAGAAAATTTAATGCAAATCAATGGACAGCTATTCAAAGAAGTCCAATAAGAAGATGTGAAGATGTTTTATAGGGCAAATTAAAACAAAACGTTAGGTGGAACACTCACCACAGAGCGTAAGAAAACCACAACCCCCACGACTTTATCAGTCATCCACGGACCTAGTAAAGGTACATAAGAACATATCACTGTTACCGAAAGAGAGACCACTGCTACCTGTTATTACACCCAACGTAATCAACCAAGAAAAAACTCAGGAAAATCAGCCAATACATAAAGAGATACCACCTCTACCCATTATCATACTTAATGTTAGTGAACACGAAACAACTAAAAAATAGTGAAGCTAGTTCTAGACGATAAATATCAAGTCACTGCACTGAATAATAACGTTTGGAAAGTGAATGCACTTGACCCAGAAACCTACAGAATGTTATCAAATTCATCACCGCTCAAAACATCGAATGGTTCACCTATGAAAACAAAGTTGACAATTTTTAATATGAAAGTTAAGATTGAGCCATTAAAAAAGAATACTTGGAGAATGCCACAATGCAAAAACTGTTAGGCGTATAACCACACACGCAAATACTGTAATAGGGAGTCCAGATGCGTAAAGTGAGCGGTGAAACATTCATCAAAAGAATGCAACAAGAATAAGACAAACCAGTGAAATGCATACATTGTGGTAATCATCACCCAGCAAATTACAGAAGCTTTGAGGTAGCCAAAGAACTGCAAAGAATGAGAGATAACAATAGAAATCAAACTAGTAAGAGTTCTGAACCTAGGATACAATCCTATCCAACACAAATCCCTCTAATTAGCGCCAAAGTAAGAGAAGGCAAAACATATGCACAAATTGCTAAGCAGGACGAAAATATCAAGAAAGCACTGAGTCGGGAAAACCATGTCCTGCAAGAAATACTTCAGGAGCTAAACACTATCAATTTACATCTACGTAGGGCCAAAGACTAGTATATATGGGCGAACAATTGAAAAATCAAGAACAAAGACTAGGAACAATGGAAAATACGTCAAAGAGCCAAGATAAAAGAATAACAGATGCGTTAAGTAAATCCTTCATTCTAGTCCATACAAACTAAACAAGAAAAAATAAACTAACTAAAATAATGATTAGAGGTATTTTTAAACCCAAAAAAATTGATAAGCCTAATCTTAGAAAGTCATTTTACCAGAACCTCGTATGCCAAAATATGTGGATACCAGTGCTATCAAGCTCTACATCCAGCAAAAAGAGCTAGAGGAGGGACAGCAATCTTTAGTAAGGATAGAATTAAAAATAGAGGAAGAAGCTATGCAAGTAGCTACCGTGTTTCTATTGAAACCCGAAATAGCAAGAGCTGTATATCAGCAATCTACTGTCCACCCAGATATAACCCAAAAAAAGAAGCTTGGTAGTAATTTTATTATTCTAGGCGACTTTAACGCGAGAAACATATTCTGAGAATCAAATAGCACCCCCAAAAGACGAAAGCTATTTGATGCACGCAGGAGATTAAAATGTGAGTTTCAATCCAGTGTGAGTTTCAAGCCAAACTACTGGCCAACGGACCAAAATAAAATTCTTGAACTTCTAAATTTCTATATATCAAGAGGTACCTCTAAAAGTTACTTAGCAGTCGAAAATGAAGAAGGGATGTCGACGGTAATAAAAAAAACAAGCCCTCCAAGACTAACAAATAACAAAATAAATTATGAATACTCTCAGCAGCTAGTCGACGAAAGCGTCAATCTACAGGTGCAGATCTCGAACGCTTACATGATAAATGAGGAACTGCAAAACCTCAATAAAAGTGTACAAAAACCTGTCTGGGAAAGTACTCCTGATGAGCAAGAAATGTTACGAAAAAGTATATACTATCCAGTTGAAGTGAGAGAGTTGGTTAACAAAAAAAGAAAAGCTCGTAAGACATGGCAAAGAACTAGAGCCCCTGAAGACAAAACATTCCCACACAACCTGTGCAACAAACATAAACTACTTATAAAGGAGATAAAGAATGAGTTAGTTGCTAGCTTTCTAAGTAACCTAACAGGTAAACCTGACACGGACTATTCTCTGTGAAAAGCAACCAAAGGTTTAAAAAGGCCTAAAATGCAAGTATCACCCATAAAAATGGTTGAAGGAACCAAGGATCGCAGTGCTAAGCAAAAACTGATCTGTTTGCAAAACACCTAGAAAATACCTTCAAACCACCAACTGGACAAGGGGATTATGAATATTTAACAACTAAATGCAAAATAGACGAGATATCGTTACTCTGAACCAAACTAAACATGAACATCTCCAACGAGATTAACCAAAACAATATTTTGAATTGCTAAAGTCTTACATCAGCGACCGTTACTTACAGGTGAGCAGGAAGAGGAACACTCAAAACTAAAGAAAATATTGGCAGGGGTTCCACAAGGCACTGAGCCCTGTATTATATCTCATGTACACAAATGATTTACCAAACATAGTAGAAGCTAAAATAGGAACGTTTACTGATAACACAGCTGTTATGAACATTGATGCTAGAATTGTGGACTCCACAAGAAATGCTATTAATATCGTGAATAACTGGACAAAAAAATGGAAAATAAAACTAAACGAATCGAAATCAACACATATCAATTTTACAAATTAGGAATTAGAATATATTTCGATTAGACTGAATTAGCAACAAATTTCATATTCTGATAACGCTAAGTACTTTGCCATGACGCTAGACTCTACGTTCAGGTGGAAAGTGTATGTTAAAAAGAAAAGGCACGAATTGAATTTAAAATTCAGAAAAATGCACTTGCTTATTGGATGCAACTCCGAACTGATAAGGCACAACAAACTGCTGTTATATAAACAAATCCTATAACCTATCTGGACGTATGTATTCAGCTTTGGGGCTGCGTAAACAAAACTACAGTTAAGATCATACAAACATTTCGAAACAAAGTACTACGTAGCGTTGATCCTTGGTGCATTAGAAATTACAATCTCCATCAAAAATTTGCAAGGAGTTATGTACTGCAGCAATATGACAACGAGAAGCTGCGGCATCTACTGAGTCGCACCAATGAGGCCGAATGGATCGAAGCGCCTAAAATGAGCGGTTTGTGGATTGGGCATTTTAAACTTCACTGTAACTATTCATTTTACATTTTTAATTTGTAAAACTTAACTCTAAATAATTTCTAATGACTAATTATGATTATGCATTACTTAATAATTACTCATTACGACTATATCTTAAAACTAAAATGTTCGTCTTATCTACTAAAGTTTAGAGGAAATGAAAATGTTATACAAGCACCACCAATTTAATGACCTTACTTAACAGTGTGGAAAACAAATAAATGGATCGCCTTTTTCCGTTATATTACACAACATCCCTCCCCTTTTGAGAGAAGTAATATCGCAAATTTTTCTTTTTGGAATATGGTTTATTGAAATATGCGTCATTTAAATGTTGTTATAGATTGTTTGAATGTCTTCTAATATTTAGCTCTATTTTAACCTAGATTACTTCCCTACTTTACCTTGATGATGAATGATCTTCTGAATTTGATTGATTTATGTCGTTGGTTTGGTTTTGTGTTTGTTTTAAATTGTTAGTTGCCACTGTAATGTTGTGATGAATTGAGTTGAGATAAATTAGTTTGAAAAATGTCTGGAATTGTATTTATGTTGTATAATTGCTTGAACTGGATGTTTATTTGATGACTATCTTTCTAAATTTCTTAATTACCAGGATTGATGGTTGGTTATTTTTGCTAATTTATGTATCAATATTGATTTATTTGCTGGTTGAAAATCTATTACTTGTTTCTAGAATAACAATTTCGGTTGCTTTGGATTTGTATGTATGACTTTCTGGCCCTTAGTTGTAGTTTCGCGGTTGTGTTGTAAAGTAACTGTTGGCATCGGGTTTGAAATTTGTTAATTTATAAGTTTGAGTGTTGATGTTGGTTAAAATTCGTAATTTCGTAGTAACTTCTTCGTTGCTCTGGCACATCAAGATTGCTAAAATGGTTCCGGCAGTGGTGGATATATTTGCTTTTTTCTCTCTGTGTTTATTCTAGTATATGGCAAATGTCCCAAGTATGATTCAGTTGTTGACAGTAGTTACATCTGATTTGGTATGATCTTGAATATACTTGTTGTGATACTTTGGCTTTGCTGGTTATTATTTTATGTTATTGTATAACCCTCGTTTGGCCATTTACACGGCTTGTGATGTCTGTTGTAAATTTTGTCAATATGTCCGTATTATTTTTTAAGCCTGACCTTGTATTTGTCGAGTGCATCATAAAGTCTGTATCCGTCATTTCTGGTTGTCTCATCATAATATTATTTCGATTCCAAAAACTTCGCAGCGTCTTTCGCAACGTTGGATAGTTTAATCTTGTTTTATAGTTAATCTCTGTGTGATAAATTCGCGGCTTCTATGCATTGTTGACATCTCAGTTTTTCTATAGCGTGGTTAGATTCTTCTTAGATGTGTCTTGTAAAAAGTATACGTTTATATACCCGCTGAATCCTGCCTACAGCGCCACAGTTGTGCTGAGTGGTTTGCGCATTAGGTATTTTAAACTTCACTGTTATTATTTATTTTACATTTTTCATGTCTTACTTAAGACTCGTAAGACTGTGTTACGAGTCTTAACGTCAGGATCGGCCAAGATACTTTTACCTATGTCAAGATAGCTCAAAATTCCGGCCCCGAAAATAAAAAAGGTTATTAAAAATGCCCAGCCGTAACTTTATGTTACCGGCAGGGAATGGGCAAGAGACTTTGCTATCGAGGGCGACTTTCTTGTTTAGCAAGTATTTTTTGGGATGAGAGTAAAAAATGTCATGATAGCAATGATTAGTTTTGCCATCGCATTTTTCGGAGATTGAATTTGGGCCCTCAAGCCCTATTGTTCATTTCAACATCATGTTGAATTGCTTCAACTACCAATCAAGCCATTTGAAATATGTACATACTTTCGTTTGGTGAAATTCTCCTTCTTTTATGCATGCATTATAAATTTATATGAACACGTCGGATTAAGTTGGTATGTTTTTAGTACATTGTTTGGTATATTGACAGATACAGGGGCTTTTGTACTCCCTAATCATTAAAACGTCTGTTCTTGTACACCAAAAAAACCTTCTTCAACTCAGCTATTATTCCAATGTCAAGGATCACAAAAGTTTATTACGGAAATATCACTCGACATGTTGAAGGCGATTCACTTTATGTCGTATTTCTTTCATTACGGTTTGCCAGGGCCATCCCCTGGGTCAAGATCCACTTTACTGTAGAGCACTTTTCTTCCTACTTAAACTGTTCTAGAGCAAGCTAAAATGGAACTCTCTACCTTGGGCACGTTGACAATTTCTTCTTGTTTGATGGCATATCCGGTGCAATTGTACAATCTGCTAAGTCCACCATTATGGTGGTGTACATGCCACTATCTCATCAGTTCATTTAGGAAAATATTTTGAAGTGTGAACTTCTATATCTGCCGGCCAATTTAATTTCAAAAAGTATTGTTTAAATCAATCACGAAAGAGGCACCACCTCTGCGAAAATAGAAGAAAAGTTTACGTTTCACCCGTATTGCTTAGCACAACCTTTACATATGAGAACGCTTAGTTCAGTGCCACTCTTCTTCTATTCGATTTCTTACTGCCCCATTAAGATATAAGGAATCAACCGGTTCAAGAAAGGCTCAACCCATTCGATTCTGGCACTAGCTATATATATGCAAACAGTCAACTTCAAACGTAAAGGCTGACTAGTGACTTCAGCTCTAGTAAAATTATTTAGGTTTAGCTAGATGAAATCATAGTCGACGTGATTTTTTCAATCAATTAGCTTCTTTCTTACACTTTATTACTTCGTGACCTAAGTGAATTTGATATATGTATATAAAACAGGGGCAACATATTCCAAGAATTAATTTGTGCTGTAGAACTCAATCACTGCCGTTTCGATACCTCTCACCTCATGTACCTCTGTTGTTGGTGTGCTCCTTCAATGTATTGTATAATTATTTATAACCTCATCAATTGGAAATATTGTTTGAATATTTGAATCTGCAGCAAAAGAGTTCCTAAAAGAGTTCTAAGCCAGTTTAAAATCCTTTGGGTGCACATTTTCCTTACCATCGAAGGTAGATGGTAAGGGAAATGTGCCACATTCTATTTTGTCATTCAGGATCTACTTCAATTTCAAGATCACAACTTTTAACTGAGTTTGCAATTGAACATTTATCTCTTAGATGCATTGGTTCGCAAAATAACCATTTTGATTTCTTTGGCATGCTCAATCGATGAACTTTATTAATCCACCTTCTCTTGCAGCACACTTCTAACTGATTTAAAAAAAAATTTATACTGCGTTTCACTCAACAAAGGTATATGAACACGTTTAGTGCGCCTTCTTGATCCAGGAACTGGTATTTTAAATAAATCTAGCATCAATGGTTGCTGTTGTCGGCCAGCTATAGGGTTTTGTGCCTCTGCAGCTATTTCTTTTGTTTTTGTTGCAAATCTATGTTAACGTTCTGAATAGTGTTTTTTCAGATTTTAATTGGTTTGCTAATCCGTTTCCTTCTCTTGACCTAATATTTCGTGAAAGACTTCGATTTTCGAAATTTTGTAATTTACGACTCACTCACTTATAAATTCACTTATGTTTGTTCTCCTTATCTGGGTGGTGCACGGGTATTTTAAAGGTATTCACATACAAATATGAATTATAAAAAATAGTCTTACCTTACAGTTCCGAAATTAATTAGGATCGCTTCTACCTGGTAGTGAGCGTGTTGGGTTTTTTCCCCTATAGTCGTGGAGGCACGTTTATATTTCGATTCTCAAGTCTCTTGGCGGTTAATAACCTCCAGCCTGAGATGTATCGGCGTAAAAAAGTTCACAATTTCCTCACAAATTATTGAGCGTCCGTTACGGAATTTACTATGGAGTACCTTGTATTTGGTATTTTTAGCACTGTTTTACACTTCACTACAGTTTCACTAACCGCTAGGCTGCACCAATAATGAGTTTTTAGACCATGAGACTAAAGAAAAAATTGTATTTAATTATTTTCTTTTCTCTTTATTCCATTTTAACCCTTTACACTTTGAAAGTATTTCTAAGCCTAACAAATTAATTTCTTAAGTTACTTTATACGGTTTACAAAGTGCCAGCAGCAGGTATGGTCCAGGTTTCCACTTGTTTAGTCTTGCGTCTAATGCTGATTGTTGCAAGTGTGAGAACATAATGTTGGAACATTATTTGAAGAAACATGCTATATATATATATATATATATATATATATATATATATATATATATATATATATATATATATATATATATATATATACATATATATATATATATATATATATATATATATAAAGCTAATGATAAATAAAAAAAGTTAAAAGTATAATCACAGTTTTCAGCAACAGTATTTAATTTTAATTCTACCCGAACAACAAATCATAACCCTTGTCAAAACGGCAAGCAAATCTTCAAAAATCGTTTCATGTTTACGGAAAAAACTTTATAAACAAATTTGAAGTTCCGAAAACTTACTAAGCTTTAAGTTGTGGGATACGGCAAACAAAATACTTGACCTTACAGAGCACATCAAAAACATTTCCATTTTTGTTATACGAGTATGTTCGTGTGTTCAACTTATGTGAGTATACGTATATTTCCCAGTTCTGTGAAATAAGCCAAAATTCTGCTGTCATAATTGGTTATTTGTACAAAAATTTGTTGACGTACATAAAACAAACAAAAATAATAAAGTCAACATGGTTCTAAACAAAAATGAAAATTATTTCAAACTGTTGAACAAGAAAATGAAGAACCCTACAAATTACATGCGGCAATAAATTATAAAAACTTTCAAAACTTTTTTCATATATCGGTAGTTATTTCGTGTATATTCTCTATAGCTCTGTATATACGATAAATGGCATGTTTTGACATTTTTATTATTATAATACGACCGCAAAATTAACATAATAATACATCTACATAAATACATTCGCAAATGGCTTTAAAGCACACAACAATAACAGTGTTAGGGAAAAACATGAAACAAACTTTTCCCCAGCAAATTGTCGTAAATTAAAGTTTACGGGATATATTGACACAGCACCTTTATAGTGGTCCCATTTTGGCACGAAACATTACTTCCAAATTATTCCAGCGCATGCCTTTTACCGACGGGGTAGAACATGCGCTCTTCAATTTCGATTCAACCAACCGATAGATTCTCTCCACATTCACACTGTTTTGGGTGTCAGTGCATCATTAGTTTTCCTCAAATTGTCAAATGTAATCAGAATGTTTGTTTAGTTTGCTATGTATTACTTTTATGTAAGCATTAGTGAGTGGCAGGTTAATTCCGAATAATCTATTATCACACATTGCTTAAAGATACGTGTTGTTGATTAAGCACTTTTGTTGCATATTATGTCATGGATATAGATTCTAACATTTCGAACGATGGTGTGAAAGTTCAATTATGTGCGTATAATTACGGTATTATGTGTCGATTGATTCACTATGAACAAATTCAACTTGTTACTGTACAAAGCTATATGTAAATGGGAAAATTAATTCAATTTCGATATTTTATACCAAATATTCATATTTTACAATGAAAGAATTGGCTAGTGTAATTCGTTTTTTTATTATTATTTTCTCAAAAGCTAAAAATATTTGGTGCCATAAATTAAAAAAGAAAGTTTCTATAGAAGCACCACTTTTGATATACCGATTTCCGTTAAATTTCTCTGGAACCCGCAAATTTTAACAGAAAACTCTAAATATAGAGGGGGGGTGGTAAATGGTTTGATGCCAATAACTCAAATTTAATTTAGAATCCTTTTGTTCTTGAAAAAGCTCATATCCAAATTTCCATTTACGGTGGGCCTATTTCCATCAAATTTCAATGGGGTCTCCTAATTTATGAAAATAATTTATGTATAAGTTTCATCCAAATCAGTCAATCCGTCTGGGCTGTAGAGAAGGCAGAAACAAACAGACAAACTTGAAATACCACTTTTTCGGACTTCTGCTGGAAAGTCGATTGGTTAAGTGACGTCTAAGATTTACTCAATTCAAAGGAACCGGATATTTTGTTTTGTTTGAAATATGGTATATGATGTTTTAATAGTAGCAACCGAATTCCACTCCACTATTCCTTTGAGAAAGGTTTTCGTTTCATTAAATTTACTCGTTCTTCAAAATTAAATCTGGAGCTCATTTATAGGAATCGAATCCTACGATTAACATACACAGAGAGTTGTACCCCAATCCTTAAAGAATTATTCTGAGTTGATATTGTTGTATTGTGAAAGACACAACATAACGACTAAACCAGAACATTTCTTTTTCTTTTAAATTTCGTAAAATCATGATCCATTGAAGTCGTTTCCTGAAACTCGAAAATATCACGAACACACTTTGTATCAAAATCGTTCGAGCCGATTTTTTTTAACTAGGACCCCTGCTCCTATTTGAAAACCGCGTAATAAATTTCTCGAATTCATCACAATCAATACATAGCACTCGAAACTCATTCTCATCCATTTTTATAAAGAAACTAAAGATTCTGAACCTCTCAGAATAAATTCAAGGCACTCGAACTCCCACCCATTTTCAACAAAACCAACCAAGCAAAATTTTTCTTTCAAAAACAATTGAACCCCACCTTAAAACGTCCTAAATGATTTTTTCCGAAAAGATGACTCATCGCACTCCATTCCTGCTATTATAAAACCTTTATCACCGCAATTATTATCATAATGGGTCTCGGGACCGCGAAAGACCACATAAACGAATTTTATCGAAGTTAGAACCAATCGAAATTGAGTCCTTGTAATGGAAAATCTTCTCACCAATTTTTATAAGAATCGTGCAAACCGAAAAAAAATTAAAATGGGGGACAGGCATCGCAATTGATTCCATTTTTAATCAAATTCAACGAGCCAAAAAAATTAAAAAAAACCGACTAAAAATAGAGAATCATGCGCAAACCGAAAAAAGTAAGTAGTGGAAATCCACCCCAATTTGTGAAACCGGAACCACCCTCAAAACATTAATTAGGTAGCGAATGATACAAATCATTACGGTTAGTAATAACAGCCAAGATTTTCAAAACGACGTATAATAGCGTGCAACTATACAATGTCACTGTTCCAGGTTGGCTGCGTTACCAACACAAAATTTCGTAATATGATGGAACATTATGCAAGATATCTAAATTAGACTCAAGACCAACAGAAGCAACATGACACATCATGGTGCAACATCAATAAAACTCAACGTCACTTGGCCCAGGATATTAATGTAATTAGTGAGTTTGTTCAAAAATAGAATCTATGTTGATAAAATCTCGCCAACTGGTCTAGAAATAGTAGTAACTGGCACTTGAGCTGGACATTAACACAGTGTAGTTTGCTCAGTTGGGAGCTACGAATTTAATGGCATTTATGAAATACTGATATTTAAGCATTAGAAGAAGTTTTATATTAAATCAGATTAGTCTAGGACAAAACCGTTGTAAAATGGAGGGGTGAGTATGTTGTGGCCAACACCGCACTTTCGTTCACCATGAATGTACAAATAGATCTCGAATGCACCACACTTGATTTTTAAAGTGAAAAATAAACTTACTTGTCGGTTGAAAATTTATTTGTAACTTTTAATTGTTTATCGTTTTTTTGTGAATGCTAAACTTTTCAACATGATTGCAAAAATTGAAAAAGCTCTCAGTTTGGGAGAACTGAATTTAGGAGAACTGATCTGGACCGGCAATGTTGTAAATTTAAATTATTATCTGTTAGTTCTTAGTCGTTTTTATCGTACATAATATAATTTTCCAACTATTTGCAAAAAACGAGAAAGCTCTCTGAATTTATGAAAAAAGCTTAAGTATAAAGTTGCACGCACGGAGATTTTTTAAAACCCCCTTTTTTACTTTGGCGATATAGCCAAAGGTGTTTTTGATTACTAACTTTATTTTACTTTCTCTCTCTCGCTCTGTCTTGCACTTTCTCTCTTTCTCCCTCTCTTTCTCTATCTCTCTCTTTAGCTTTCACATCACATGAAGAGATTTTGCCGCTTGCACCACGGTCCCCAACCCGTCTCGACGATCCGTCGCTGTCCGCTCTCCGCGCAGTTAGGTTTCTCTACGACGAAGACCGGTTGGTTGTTGTTAATGAATCCGATGATATCGCTACCTCCGAGAAGTTGCTTTATCTAGTGGTTTATAGGAATCCGAAACTCGTTTTGCAATCAACAACATCGGAGATCGTGCTTTATGAAGTGTGAGCTTGCACAACCGCGATAAATATTTAGATTGCAATAACCTTGATTGGGCATAGTAGACTCGTTGTCGAGTTGTCGAGCAGAAAGTAATCTTCGTGTATAATCTGGAATATTCAGCACAGTATGTATAAATAAAGGTGCGATTAACGTAATGAGTCAGTCTTTTGAGTGTCTTACTTAATGCGCGGTACAAGATAGTTTAAATGAAGAGTGTAATAAATAATTAGTAATTAATTAATCATTATAGAAATTCTTCTTGTTGTGTTGCACTGTTGGTGGATAATGGTGGCAAAATTATTGTAAGTTTAATTCTGGTATTTTCGGGAATCTTCCAGTAGTGGTGTAAGTGTTAAAAAAATATTAGGAAATTATTTAGAGATTATTTGTGTTACGAGCCTTATTTGACGGGCAATTCACCACTCTAAATGGTAATACGCATCCAGTAAGACGTCAAACAATGCGTACCGAATAAGCGATAGACGCTGTACATCGTAGCATTGAGGAAGAACCAAATCAATCAATTCGATGTCGTTCTCAGCAACTGCAGATGTGTCCATCCACTTACAATTTGTGCTTACAAAATTCAACTTGTGCAGGAATTAAAGCCATCCGACTACCGCACACATCGCCAATTCGGCCAATGAGCTGAAGCACAAATTGATATTGATGTTGATTTTCCAAACAAAATTTTGTTCAGCGATGAAGCTCACTTTTGGTTGAATGGGTACGTTAATAAACAGAATTGTCGGATTTGGAGTGAAGATAATCCACAAGCCTTTGCCGAAACACCATTACATCCAGAAAAAATGTTTGGTGCGCTTTATGAGCCGCCGGAATCATTGGTTCATATGTCTTCAAAAACGATGATGGGCGGAATATCAGAGTCAACAGAGAACGGTACAGAGACATGATTTCTAACATTTTTTAGCACAATTGGCTGGCATAAATCTTGCTGGTATGTGGTTCCAACAGGGCGTTGTCACATGCCACAGTGCGAGAGATACTTCACGTAATGGTCCTGTTAATTGACCACCGAGATCGTGTGATCCATCTTTTTATTCACTTGTTGTTCACTTATTGTTCTATTTTAATTTAAAATTGGGAACCTCTAAAAAATCACCCTTTACATTCAACTCCACCAATGCTAGCTAAGAAAACGAGAAGTACGATGTTCTATCCGTCTAAATGTAGCACATGAAGTTTATAAAGCCGAACAAAAAGAAGGTATCATATTTGCCTCAGCAAATAGCATCCATTAGCTGAACAACCAATAAGAAACGCTTATTTGTCAAGAAGTGAAGAAAAAGAATCGCTTCTCATTAATTTTAAACCATATTCATCATCCAATACTTCACCGGAAAATAAAACGATTTCTAACCTAAGCGTAAGTGTTTACCAATGCCAACCGCTCTAGTGAAAGTTTAAGATAGCAACGGAGATTGGCAATTGTCCGAAACGGGGTTCCGCAGCGAAAATTTAATTCACCGGTCACACCTACTCCGAGGAAGTGTTCGTGTCATTATTTTCGGAAGAGTCCAATCTAAGGCAGGAATATTTAGGGGCAAGGCTAATTTGTATGTTTCATGTCGCTTGAATCTAACCATCTTAAACATATCTAATCGTTGGCACCGCGCAGAAGACCTACAGAGAACTTTAACAAATCAAACCAAATAGACCTCTTAATAGGAAGCAAATATTTTTTCCATTTAGTAACCACAGGAAAGATCATCGGGGAGAGAACCGTGCTTGTAGCACAAAACACTATTATTGGTTAAATTGTTTGCTGGTTCAGCCACTAGAAGCGACCGGTGCCTAATTTCAACAGTCGGTTTATATTGCGAAGTATAGAATAAATCGATAACTCGTTAAAGAGGTTTTGTAAAGTGGGGAAGTTACATTAAACCAACTGGCAAAGCTTACAGATAAGAAGATAGCGTGCGTGGATCAGTTTACCAAATATATCACAACTACGACGATCAAGGCTCGTGTCTTCAGAAGATTACAAATAGTCGAAACGATGTTCGACAGGGAACCTGAATTTAAAATCAACCACCAATCGTTTATTAAAGAATATTTGCAACTGGAACTTATAAAAATTATACCACCTGCGGCATTATATGTTCTCTCCCACACCATGGGGTTATTCGAGAATCCAGCTCAACGACGAAACTGAGAGTGGTATTCGACACTCCGTTTAAACTACAAGATGGTGTTAGTTGTATTTAGTATGTATTTAAGGTAGCATACATACAGCAATCAAGGGGATCAAAACTAGAGATCAGCTCAAATTTTTGACACACATAGGTTGGCTAGCACGTTCCATAGTAAACCTGTGGATATTGAACTTAGACTGGGATGACGAAGTCAAGAGAAGAACTTTTGTGCCAAAAAATCAAAGATGAACTTGACAAAAATCAAAGTGACATGAAAATAATTGGAAATCCTAGATGACAATAGAAACCGTAATCGAGCGGCAAGATCTTAATGATGTCATATGCAGATTTCAATCTCTAAAGATCTCATGAACTTTGTATTGCAAGCCTGCTTATCAAATTTATCGGAATGGTCAATGACGCATTAATATTAACCAAACCGCACATCCGTTATATTAACGTCAAACCTTTGGTTGCATCCACATATGTCAGAATAAATCTAATGTTATCTGCATTGGGCCGAAGATTCAAAATCATTGCATTTTAAACCATCTCGTATGTAAAATCTAGACGTTTGGGAAAATTGTTCGTATGTGCTGGCAAAGATGCACAGATTTGTGGAAAGTATTAAAAAATTATCATACAATTTTCAAGTGGATTCAAATTGAGCACTTCTCAACTAAGATTGCAAAATCAGCTAAATACGCAGTTTAAACCCATTTTTAGACGAAAGTGTACCAACAAGAGACGACACCCTCTCACAAAACGCATTACCTTACCATATGAAATGAATCATCCATTTATATTACCCAAATGCGGGGTTACCATATTGCTAGCTAAAAATCTACATACCAAACACCACCATACTGGTACATCTTTATGTACCAGTATGGTGGTGTTTGGTATGTGATGTTATATCTTGCATGAGTACTAAGGCTGTATCCACACTGAAGCCTTATCTAATTTAGCAGCAAGCCACTTTATAGCAGCGTTACTATTTTTGGTATCACGTCGAAGACTGGGAACGGACGTGTGAATATGAACTATTTTCTGTTCCTATTGCGGAAAATAATAAACGTAATTTTATTCGGAGTGCAGCACAATCGTGTGGATGACAGTGGGAAGCGGCCGTGAAGTCCAACAAATATTATCTTAAAAGGGTTATGAGATATCTGATATTTACATACAAAGTACTTACTTCCGTAGTAACCCTAATTGGGGCGGTATTCAATTTTAGGCCTCTATTTCTTCTGTCAGAAGACCAATTTGTTTCATTTCAAATTCTTAAAAGAGATGTATCGTTGCATATACGAGTGAATAGTTCCCAATATAAAGAACAAATATGAAATTCTGTTTAGATAAACATTTCAAAAGGGTTTTAGGCTAAATAAATATGATTTTATTCATTCGTATGAGTCTTCGAATTAAAATACTTTGTGATGGGTAATTGAATAGAGAGTACATGTGTATCAATTTATATCTTACTCTCCAAATCTAATTAAATATTCCTTTGTCCTGATAAATAATATCATTACAACAACAACAAACAAAAATATTTAGATACATAAATATTTCCCAAAATTCAATATGGGAAGGACTATCTAGCTAATCTTAAATTAAATCTAAAATCAAATTACTTCGATTTCGTTCTAAACAATTTTCTTGTGAATCAAAACATTTACGGAATAAACTCATCTTTGTCTAAAATTTTTCCTCCGGCTTGTTATTTTTAAATTTTTGATTTTAACCATATATAGCACAAGGATGTATAAACTTCGATAGACGTAAAGGATACGTGTTGTTTGCCATATCCACAGTAGAGACAAAATTTACATGTAGGGGTGGGTGTAGAAAGTGCGCGCCGGATAAAACTAAAATGCCTCTGGTGTATAAATGGATAACAGTCGAGATTGGAAATGGTGTATGTATAATTGCAGTAGGAAGAGATTTAAGGATCTACATACGATACGGTGACATGAAGCAATAAAAGAAAAATCGTTTGTTCCTTTTTTTAACTCACGATAAATGATGACTGATTTTTAAAACAACACAGATAGATGAGACGTATGTTTGTGTGTCTATGCGATACGAATGATGAAAAATGATGATATACTTGAGAAAATGTGAAAGTTTTGCCTTGATGTAAATTCAAGATGAAAGGAAAATTCTGTTCAATGAATGAGAAAGCTTTATGATGAACGTTTGCTTAATTCACGCCATAATATATCACAATGTAATCATGATTATTAATATTGATGTGCAGAGTCGATGCACTTATAAATTGTTAAAATTACGTGATATCAGGCACGAATCAGCAGGAAGGGCACGAATCATAATATCTCCAAGTGATCATATGATACTTCCAAAAATTGTCCTGGCTGATGCAACTACTTATTAGAGTTGTAAACCGTCAGGAACTATTTGTCACCGGGCATTTTGGAGAGGCCGTTACTCGGTTGGTTGTAATCCATAAAAGATGGAGAGGAAATCATAGGTCTACGCGGTTATATGCGGCGATCTAAAGTTCAGCGACGTAAGCATGGGGTTTGTAGGTAAGACATTGTGCTTGAATAAGCCGCAGCAATTAAACATTAAAATGAATAGAACAAAATTTGAGGAAAGGCATAAAATAATCATAACGCCTATCCATAAACTACCGGATCTCCTCTAATGACAAATGACGCTCTACCATAACTAAACAATAAACAGGTGAACGTCTTACTAACATTAGTCACGCCAATATTCCCTGGAGACCTTATTCTAGGAATGTATTTCTGGGAAGCATTTACTATATGACCGATGATCGATAACATCCGGTGTCTATACTTGGTAATGGTAGAAACTGCTGGTGGTTTTGATGGTGTTGAACTTATCTGAGTCAACATTGGCTTGCTATACAAGCGATGAGCTGTTGCACTGAGAAAGTTATACAAAAGGTTCATTGTTGGCCGACGAGTCGATGGAGCAGAATTATTTTGTTTATCTTTGATTTTTTTACTAGTTTTGCGACCATTAGACGATATTTAAGTCGTTCCACTGTTTAACAGGTCATTTGGGTGCCTCGAGTGAGCAAATATGCTATCGGAAATGATCAAAAAGTCCCTAACACTACTAGGTTATGGTTCATACGAAAATAATGCATGCCGATATTGTTCTCAAATAAAGTATGGCAACTTCATAATTTTGGCCTCATAATTTTCTACAGCTGCTATAGCCTTAGAGACAATTCCGTCTTGTAACAAATTAAGGTATTGAAACTTGGTGCGCTCAATTAGGGACGGATTATCGATCCATTTCAGATATCCACCACTAAATTTCAGAAGCTTATTCTTTAGAAGCTTGTCCCAGATGGCAGCGGAGCTAGCTATAATTCCTCAATTTTAGTGTAATATCTCTTTTTTTATTATCCCTGCAATCTGTTCTGGAGCCAAGGCTCTCCCAACTCTTTCGTGGTTTGCTTTGTCCATCCTTACTTTTACGCCAGTGTCCAGGTTATAGGTCCGATTTGCATAGCTCTATCTATGAGTTCCATGAGTTTTGCACGCCGATAGGAGGTCGTAGTTCTGTTCCTTTTATCGCAGATCGTAATCTAATGATGAAAATTTCCTTTTGCATCCTGTCCCTATCGCGACTCAAACCCGGTACCCCCCGATCCAAACGCCAAAGCTTTAACCACTGTGCCATTTGGTCGGTAATATCTCTTTAGTCAGCAACTTTGTATTCATTAGCCAAAATTGCAAATGCAGATCTTTGCAGTTGAAAGTGATTTTTCAACAAATCTTTCGCACCGTTCCAATTTCTCAATCAATTTTTCAAAAAACCGTTTAATTCGACATGGATAAGACAGCTCTAAAATAGCTGGTGATATATGTGCGTACAATAGGGTTCGTATAAACGGTATTTTGTTATATTGTAGACAATTTCACTTAAGAAACTTTAGTTTTCGTCATATTGATGTCACAAGAAAAAGAAAAATTTTACCAGGTACTAATTTTTTTCCATTGCGAGATTTCTTGTGTGTAAAGCAATTTCGCTTCATTGGCTGTAAAATCTCCTCGCTATTTGATTGCTTTATACTACGTCGTACTTGTGGTTTAGTGCACGATTTAATAAAAGCTCGTGCCTAATCCATCTGCCTGATCTACTAACATGTGAGATTTATTTCATTTATCCCATCTTCGAACCGATCCTTTTACCCATAAAATTCGATGTCAAATGAACCACCCCACCTTATCGCCTACACTTCGAACCTCCTCACAAACACATAAAAAATTTGGCGAATAACTGCAAAAAACGTTTAAATCTGATTAAACTGGTGACCAAACCTAAGTGGAGCGCGCATCCGAGGGTGACTGATATGTTGAGAAAGGCCCTTATTTCCTCCAAAATTGGATGTGGTCTTAGCGTGTATGGAAATGGTTCAAAACGGGCTTCTAGCGAATTGATGAACGGAGAGAATGCTTGTGTCAGAGTAGTATTAAGTGCGATTAACTCAACCCCAATACACACTCTGTGGTCTGAAATGGGTGATTCACCTCTCGATTACCACAGAGAGCGTGGATCACAGTGAGAGGGTCAGTGAGAATGATAACTAAGAAAAATGAGTTTTGAGCAAGTATTGCAATTCAAAATACGAACATATTTCTAAGTATAGGCAATGCTAGTCCGCATCCTACTAATCTCAAGGCCTGTATTCATGGAGGAAAATATCAAGGGGATGAATGAAGTTATTGTCAAAATTATGCTTGGGAAAATCAGTCAGCAGTATTTGCAACAAGATATTGTTCATACAGATGCTAGTTTGAGTGAGAATGGAGTTAGTGCTGCTATTTTTACCTAGTAAGAATCTGGAAAAAATTGGAGGTGCAAGAGAAGGTAATTTGTATGTGAATATGATTTTTGAATGTGTTCGTTTCTGTCAACGTGATATGAGCATACACTAGATCCCATCACATAGATAGATCGAAAGAAATGAACGAACCGATATATGTTAGCTTGAAAGGGTGTATTGAATTAAATTGTTCAAGAGTACGAAAGCTTCAGATGAGTCTGTGGAGAAAATTTGAGAGTGAATTTAACGAGAAAAGCCTAACCAAAGGAACGAAGTACTCTACACTTCATGGTATTCCTTTGAGAACTCCTTTCTATAAGGGGATCAAAAGAGATACGTGAATGTTGCGAACGATTGAGAGAATCAGACTGAACCACGAAAATTGGAGTGAGGACAAGGATTGTGAGTTGTGTGGAAGTGTGGGGGATGTTGAATATATGTTATTGGCTTGTGCAAGATACAACCAATGCAGAGTCAAGTTCAACAGCCTTCGGAATGGAAGTAAAGTAAGTGAATTAATGAATGAGGGAGGCTCAGCGGTGTGGAATATAAAAATAAGTAATAGAAGCCAAATGTATGTAGGGAATACCAGGTTTTCTCAGTAAAAAATTTAAATTATGTAAGAAATTTGTAAACTTAATTTTTGGCAACATGGCAATTTTTTATGTAGGAGTCAGGCCTAATAAAAAAAAACTCCTCTGGGATGTTTCTTACTTCTTTGTTTTCAAGAAACTGCGAATTTGCAAATCGGTTGCCTCGAACTGTGCCAACGACGTTCATCCTTTTTTGGTGAAGAATTTCGAACAACGCGTAGGATCAATAATAATTATCGAAGAACAGTCTGCGCCCAATATTTGTAATACGCTTACATAAAAGTAACAAAATTGCGGCGCCGTATCCAAAATATTAGCTAATATTAGCTTCTGGGTGTTCGGTTGATCTTCATTGACAAATTATGAAGTCATGTGGAAGGTCACTTTTCCACACAACATATTAATTTGTATACCCCAAATGGGGTAATAGCCCCCCCGTTTAATAGCTAATCTGCCTTTAAAAGGCACAATTTGTTCGTCGTCGGGCTTAGTTTGTGAAATTTATCGAATGATTTGGCTTTGCTGTAATCCATTACATCAACGAAATGTAGTATGTTCCTGAGTTGAGAGAAGCGGGCATAATTCGTCGCTTTTAGAACCAGCTAAATACCAAGTAGTGAATTGCAGTACAAACATGAGCGGAGCAAACAAAGAGAACCCATTAGAATATGACGTAACCCGAACAGTTTTCTTAATTTGTCGAGATTCGTGTGTTTGTACCCCGAATAGACTATAGTTCGGCGTACATATTTAAAAGCGGCATTTGTGGCAAGAAATCATCTGAGTTATATTTATTAAAGTGCATTAGAGGTGTCTCAAGGTCTTCTATAGGACCATCTTCCATTTGTATTTGACTTTTTTCGAATTCAATTTTTCTTGATTGGAATATGTCAATTTTTTTTCGCCATTTTATATTGGCTTTTTTAGTAAATTCAAATTCCTGAAAATTATCGATTCAATTTCGATTCAATTCCCGATACCGATTGCAACTGATAACTGCGAACTTCTGCTTGGTTTTTATATACCTATACTAGAATGAAACATTCAAGGAAACTGAATATCATCTAAATTCGTTTGATTGACCAAATTTGGTTCCTGCACTTCTTCATCACTTGAAAAGTCAAATTCCGTGTCGGAGTCATTCAAAATTTCCGCCAACTCGTCCAACGTGAAAAATTGTTTAAGTTTTGTTTCACTCGGATTCATATTTGAAGTTATCTTTGAATAGTATTGGATGAAGCACAACTTTTTAACAGTAAATATGAAATAATAAAACTGAAGTAAATACTATGTTCCAAACTCGGAACATGACTGTTGTGCACGTATGTCCTAATGTCGGAACATGCATTTTCTTGAAGTGATAATTGCCATTATTTTAAATGAAACTGATATTGACGTAACTCGAATTTTATAAAATACATTTTTAAAGTGCACTAAACTCACATCGTATATTTCGCATGGCAGACAAAGGGTTAAATTTAATAGAATTTTTTCTATCTTTTCTTGAAGCGTCATATTCCTCCCAACAGATTTGCTACATAAAAAGAAATAAGAATCGTTTTCTTCCTAAACCAGCACCACTGGTTTTTATAATTTTGCTATCGAAAATTATGTCCTTTATGACGAAGCTCTTATTTACCATAACGATAACAATGAAAGCTCTAAATAAAATTTATTGTCTCGAGAGTAAATTCATCATGTTTTATAAAGTTCGATGTTTAATAAGACGAAGTAGCTGCATAAAAAATAAAGCCAACATGACTGGCAGCAATAAAATATCATAAAAAATAGTTTTTAAAATAATAAACTTAAGCTTTTCTACTCTTCTGCTATTTATGCAAATTTTAATTCATTTTTGGGATATAAAGCACATAAAAAAATAAAATAATTTTATTAAGCTTTTTTTAAATATCTTTTTATCAACACATAAAGTACATAAAAATTTATTCATATACATTTTAGGACAATTACAAAAGTTTGTCTACTATGTAGCTGCGTATATGGCACATGCAGCTTTTACACTTTACCATTATGTACTCGTATATAGCAGTAATCAGACCGAATGTATAATTAAAGTTCACTTAGGGATAAAAAAACAGTTTTTATGTAACCAGTAATTTAATGAAAGCGCACTTATTGGTTTTTATTTGTTGTTGGTTTTTTAAATTAAATGAAAATAAATTATAGCTTTTAAGGCTTTACCTATATGAGCTTACCATATGTATAATGCACGCAATTGTTGCTAAGCTAAATTGAGTGTTTGTTTTGTGGTATTTACCGAGACTTCAAGAGTATAAATTTATTTTCATTTCATGTCGATTGATTACATACTCGTACATCTAAAGCTCTCTAGGGATTTTTGTTTAATGAAAGCTTTCAACGCAAACACAATTTATTTGACTGCGTGTGTCTGTAACGTGTATGTATGGATTTTATTGTGTACATAAAATAAAATTTTCCGATAGGAAATTATGATGTCTAGAGGATTTTCGTATACATAGAGATGTTTATGAGTGAATTATGGCCTGCAGACAGTATAAACGAAGGTACATGGATCGCATGTTACGAAGATTGAATTTAATTTATTAAAAGAAATACTCTTCAGGATTTTTAAGTGGAAAAGATGATTTACTGGAGAATGAGATTTTTAAGAAGTGCTCTTATTGATCTTGAAACCATTTTCAAAAATGATTTACTTCAAGAAATGCAAGGTACTTTATGAATTTTGTTTAAAGTGTAATACAGCTTTATAGAGATAGGTCTAGATTTGTTTAGGACATTTTCTTCAAACGCTGAAGGTTCTCCTGTACCAATACTAAACGGTACTACGGCTACAATTCATTGCTCCAATGTATCCATAATATAAAAAAATAATATTTGATTCGAAAAACACTGCGTATATGAAGTTAGTCCTGAATAATTAAAATATTTATTAAAAATCGTTTGATTTACAAAAGCACAATAATTGTTACGAACATAATATAAAATATATAATGGCTCACGAGAGCTACTCTAAATCAAAATAAAATAGTTTTTAAATTGATCATAAAAACCCTTATTACGTCAGATTATGATAATTTGGTTATAAGGCCTCACATTTAGCAAAATAGGAAAAAATCGTATCGCTGCAACCTAGTGAAATTAGGCCCGATGAAAATATTTACTGTGGTTCATTTTTGACCAAAACTTACATTTTAATTTGTCATGCCAAAAGTATTAATTTGTCGAATTAAAATGGTTTTAAAACGGCCACAAATTCCGTATTGAAATATTTGCAAAAACGAAAAATCTCCTATGGAAGCGGCCACTTCCAGTGGACCGCTTTTGTATAAATTTGACTACCTCAGACTTGACGACTTTCGAAAAAACCAATAAATTAAATAATTCCGTTCCATCGACCCAGCTGTAACAATGGCCCTTTTGGTTAACTTCCTCAGTGCAACAGCTCATCGCTTACATAGCGAACCAATGTTGACTCAGATAAGATCAACGCTATCAAAATCAGTTTCCATCATAATGTTGCCAAACGATCGAAATTTTTTTGTGTGCATTGTCAAATTAAGGAACATACGATTGTTCGATGTAATAAGTTGATCAACACACCAAAATTTCGCAACTAGCTTCAAATAATGCTACAATTGTGTACGTACTGAGCACACAGTAGAACAAGTCCAGTGAACCTTCGCTACCGACATTGCAACTCTTCGCAATACTCGTTCCTTCACGAAAACGCGATAGAGTACAATAGTTGTATTTATTTATTTATTTATTTATTTATTTATTTATTTATTTATTTGCTTATTGACAAAAAATTTCGTGAACTCCACACCCTTTTTTGAGCATAAAAGCTCATTCATACAGGATGCGAAGTTCATAATGACAACTATTATCGGTAGCTATACCCAAATCGAGGCCAACGATTGTCGTTATCTATTTGGCTAGTGTATTCATTGTTTAAGGTTATAAACCAAGATAAATAAGCTATCGTAGGGAGTCAGATTCGTAAACAAATTTAATAACCGAATCATTTTCCGCAAAGATAAAATTATCACTACGACAAAATGCGAGCTACATTCATGGGAGATGAGCTAACGTCATTTCATCGCTTTTCCAATCACCGCAATGTAAACACGACCAATTTAAACCACAGTCCAAGATCGTATCGCGAATAATATCGTACAATAATATCGATTCGAGAAAAATCCCGCCAAACATCCAGCTGACTTTACTTTTTAAGCATAGAAATCTATCATTTTTGCAGTTACTGCAGAGCACTCTATTAGGCTTAATAGTTTCTGAAATAGGCTCCATTTTTGTCATTTGGCCAATAACAACTCAACGATTTTGAGTGAACAAATTGAAAGGTTTTGAACAATAAAGAATTTCTCACATTCCTGTAAGCCGTTACGCCCGGGTAATACTCGTACAAGTGTGAAAAACTTCAGTAAATTTCGCGAGACTACGAAGGGCGCTTTATCCTCAAAATTATCACCGTCGCAACTTGGTGATTCAAAGGATCTCATTCGCCATTAGTCAGTTACAGCAAATTTATTGAGGAATTTGAAATACTAGGCCATATGGAACCTGCTAATTCAGAAACCATCAATCAATCGAACTATTATTTCATGCCCCATTGTGTAACCAAACCGAATAGTTTGTTAACGAAACTATGAGTTGTATTCGATTCGCCAAATCGTTACCAGGGAAATCATTTAATTTAATAAGGACCAGAATGATCTGTATTTAGTTTAGTAGCGCTGACATTGTGACGAAATTTCAATTGATTGTGTGGAAACCAGCCAGCCGGATTACTTACGACATTCAAATAGAAAACAAAAACGTATGGGACCTTTTCAACATCAGTCCTCGTCACTAGATGCATTAAACAGCTAGCTTTGGACAACAAAACCGCCTTACCTGTTGCAGCGGGCGTTCTGGAAAGAGAAGCATCCGTGGATGGACAAATTCATTATAAAATGCAACGGAGCTTAAAATGTCCATATCCATCATATTGCAGCCTACGAATATAGAAAAAAAGAAATGGTGTACGAACTGCCCAATCATCCAAGATATTCCAATGTATTCCATTGAAGCTTATTTACCAAAATTGATGAGAATAATTTGGTCACAGCGCACGGCCTATTTTAGAATCCGTCATCCGATAAACTCAATTTTCTCGTTAAGTTAAAAAAAAATAAACTGATTAAGAAAAAAATATATTTTCTGATATTGCCAGAATTTGTCCCTTAAGCTAGCAGAACCCAAATCGAAAATCCGACCAAAACCGAAATTAGAACCGAAAACAAGATCAATTGACATACAAATAATTTTAAGCTCATTATGGTCTACTCAAATGTCCGATTAAAAAATTTTGGGCTCTACTTCTTTTTGACCAAACTTCAGGTCATTTAATCTAAAGCTAGCAGAACCCAAATCGAAAATCCGACCAAAACCGAAATTAGAACCGAAAACAAGATCAATTGACATACAAATAATTTTAAGCTCATTATGGTCTAATCAAATGTCCCATTAAAAAATGTTGGGCTCCACTCGTTCTTGTCCAAATTTCAGGTCATGTTAGCAGCCTTAGATGAGAATGAGCGTAAAATTATTTGTAGATTAATTGATCTTGTTTAGGGTTCGGTTTTGGCCCGATTTTCGAATTGTCTCTGCTAGCTTTGAAGTGATAAAGCCTTATGCTTTTTCTAGAATGAGCAGAATAAAAAAATTTAAATAGGGCATTTAATTAGCCTAAAATTAACCTTTAATTTTCCAATCGTTTTTAAATCATTTTTTGGTTTGGGTTCTGCTAACTTTTTCTAAAGCTAGCAGAACCCATCGTTTTAGTTGGAAGGGGTGGAGCCCAAAATTGTTTAATAGAGCATTTAATTAGCCTATTATTAGCCTATAATTATTCATACTATCTTGTAATGTTCTGCTGTACGGATTCTGCTAGCTTAAGGGACGTTCGAATTTCCGATCTTCGGACTACTGACACCAGTGGTTGTCTTAGAAAAACTGCTCGTGTAATTATTTTGGCAATTGAAGCTGGATTGTGATATACAACAAAGCCATGTAAACCCGTTGAGAAAGTAATAATTTGCTTAACACATTTACGATCGATGGTTCAAATCAACCAAGCGCGTGAAGCAGTCAAACTACTTTTCTTAAACTCGCGCGTAGCTCTACTGCAAAAGGCAACACTACCTCGATTATAATTGAATGCGGGAATGCTCCCTACTCAGTGAGTACCGATTCAACCATTACTCTATACTGGACAAAATCCTGCCTATGTAAGTGTAAAACAAATATTGTGAATCGCGTTACTATTATACAAAAACAGAATGAAGAAGGAGAAAGTGGCTGCACGTTAAGTTGTTATCAAAAAATACGCAGAGGCCTGCGTTTCTGCCTCTGGAACTCTTCTGTCATAGATGATCGCTATAATGTAGAATAATTGAACTAAGCAATCATTCAGACTGGTCCAGAGGGAATGTTTTCCGGTTGAGTACGGCGGGGCAACCATAGCTGCGATCGTATTTTTTATTCTTAGATTATAATCAAATATTTCGGGTCGGAGGCGGACTTCAACATACAGCACTAGCTACACCTCAAAACATATACTATTTCTTTATCAAATACACACCAATTTACAATAACTGTACATATATTTTACCACAGGAAATCATCATGCCGATGCACGAGCGTTAATTGCTGCTATTCGCCAGTTCTACCGGCCACTCTACGGTACTAATGTTAAGCAGATTGTTCAAGAGTGCGAAGGATGTTTTCAGCGCGATCGATGACACAAAAATGGGAGATTTTCCGTCGCACCGTGTATCTGCTAATCTACCGTCCTACATACAGTGAGTATGGACTTCGCCGGACCGTTCTATGTTAACTACCGAATCCGTGGCAAATTACCTGGATTAATATTGTTGCCAACTTAATTTTTAATCTTTTAATTCATATCCATTTTTGGAAGTTGGCATTTCCGATGAACCGATTTCGACCAAATATCACACGGACCAGCCAATTTAGGGAAAATCTTAAGTATTAAGTTTGGCGACGATCAGTCAATCTGTGTGGGTTGTAGAGAGGACACAGGTATTTAGTCTGTGTAGTCACACACAGAGAGAACTGTTTGAAACCCACTTTTTCGAACTTCCGTAAAATTTGTTAAAGTTCCAAGCTCAAAAAATGTTGTTCCAAGCTCAGAAAATGTTCTAAAAAAAAAATGCTTTATTCTTAACGTTTTTCCATAAATTGCAACCCAGTGATTTTTGACCAAAATCTTTTCAACGAAAGGACAGATTTTAGAGGAGCTATTTCGTCGTTCTTAGCTAAAATTGATAAAATATCAACCGGAACCAAAAAATACCAATGAAAGCCATATGGGCCAATGGGAACAATCTACACCATTGCACAATGAGCCCGATCCAATATAATGCTAGCCGTAACCACATATACCAGCTCGAATTTGAAATTTTGCAAATATTTTTTGCACACCCTTTTAGATGTGAAGTGTACTTATTATCAATTTATCTCATTATTAACCCTGTGTTTGATAAACTAATTAATTTGCCATAAGAAAACATTTATTTGAAAAATTTGTAACAGTTTGTACGTTCTGAGTGATGAATTCCACAGTGACAAACTTTACAGTAGAACCTTGATTATCTCTATAACGGTCACAGATAGGATATGTGCTGGCAAATAATTTTTTGTTCAGGTTAGTGTCCTTCATCACCCCCGAATTTGTTGTACTTACTCAAGAGTCACCCTGTACATATAGATTGTTTTACCCTAAATGCTGATAATTTATAATATTCTCCGATTCAAAAACTTTGCTTTTTTATAAATTGGTACGGTTCGTGTTTAATTTGTTCTTCTAAATATACTTGATATTTTATTCGAAAATAGTCTGATAGTTATCTGATAGTTGAGACCTTTGAATTGATAAGGGCTAAATTGTGTGCAATATATTTTAAACATAAGGTGATGGTTTAAATTCCGCATTCCATTTTAAGTATGGGAATACGCTTATACTCATAATTGTAATGCATCTTAAGATCAGATCACGCAGCAGATCATTATTCCAACAATATGGTTTCGTCCTAGTACAAATAGCTTTTACAGTTCAATATCTTGTTTTTGTTGGCCTTGTGGATCGCTTGTGAGTGTGAAATGTTACAACGACAAAATCATTTAATGGTCCAAGTTTTTTAATCAAACCAAAATTTCTTACGTTTTATCATCACGAGTACGTTCAACCACTATGTCTGTTTACATCCAAAAATCATAACAAAGATCACAACGGAAAATGCAGCTTCCTACTTAGGTCATCTCAAGTGCGTTGTATTGAAAGTAAATATTCCAAATAAATCGATTAAGCTACTAAAAAGCATTCTTTCTAGTCGCCCAACTCAAAAAACACAGTCGAATATTTTGTCAAGAATTTTGTTCCAAAATTCGATTAACAGCTTTTCAATTTTCGTATATATTGAAACCAGTCATGTGTAGTTGTACCGTATGTATGTGCGAACGAGCTCAATAAAATGTAATCGTTACTAATCCCATTAATTCCCGTATATAAATTTTCGTCTAATTTTACTGTCGTTTTTATTTTCTCGTAAAAATATGTATAATTTAAAAATATTCTATTTCTCCTTATATATATTTTATTATTAATTTATTTATTTTTTAATTTAATTTTATTACATTCAAGAAAAAAATCGTTATTTTATTTATTTTTTTTATGTAGAATTAAAATAATCATAAAATTCTAAAATAAAATTAAAATTTTTCCTTTTTTCCCAGAAATAAAAAAAATCAGAATTTTTATTGCCACTTCACCAGTGTGGATAACTGGGGTGGGGTAAGAGTGTTTAGACTGATATTAGGTTGGAATACACGAGATTGTCGTACAAATTGTAAAAGGAGTGCGTAGCAACCCTCCACTTTACCGTAATTAAAAGCACTCCGAGGAATCCCGCTTTAAGTCTAATGGTATTTGTTATTATGTTGTAAAAGATCATAAAAGTTGTAAGTTGCGGATCATAAAAATGAATAAATTATTATTCGAAAAAAGGAAGCTGTTCAACACCAGTACATGTCTCATGTATACCTGCTTTTGAAATACAACACCGCAATCCCTAACCTCAGAATTATCTAAACTATGGATTTCGAGGCCTTTTATATAAAACTATTTAATCCATTTTGTGATTGGTGCTGGGTTTCTTGGCCAATGATAAACAATTTCACTTATATAGGGGCCGATAGTCCGGCCAACGAATATTTGCTGAGTTAGAAGGGCTATATCTCAAATAATTAATATGTAATGTAAAAATGTAATATTTTTACTCTCAATCCCGAAAACTTTGTATGTAGTGATAGATTTAGTTATCATGACAGTAAATATTTTCAGGGCTAATAGTCAAAAATGTCATGATATTAATAATTAGTGTCGCCATCTCAGTTTTCTGGGCTTACTTCACAAACTATTTTAGTATTATTTTTACTCTCAAACACGAAATTTTCAACTGTTATGATACTTTTTTACTATCGTGATAGCAAATATAATATATCGGGGCTGAGAGTAAAAATGTGTAGGTTTTTTGGGCTGAGAGTAAAAAATGTCACGATAGCAATAATTATAGTGTTTCCATCGCATTTTTCGGGGATGGATTTTGGACTATCTTCACATACATGAGGAAGGTTGTCCTAGTACATTCAATCGTTGGGAATTCAAAGCGTTAAGTGCAAAACTTACTTTTATTATGCTGATTATTAAAAAAAACTCGCTTCACATTTTTGGTTTAGTCGTATTTTTCTTGCTGTTTTATTTAAACACTTAGTCCCAGTCTCTATTTTCCTTATATAGATTGTTATTTGATTCATGTTTTTAATAATTTGATTATGACTTCCACCTTCCCCCAATATGGAAACATTCAAAAATTATTCCAGCTCCTAAACAGAAAAATTGCACCCGAATTATTGGCCTACTGAACCAGTTTTACATTTACAGACATATATAAGTACCTACTATTTATTCGAATACCAATCAAGTTATAGATCCCTTCATAGTACTGCCACTGGTTTACTTCGTATTAATGATTCGAAGAGCAATTAATGTGAAGAAATTATGTACGTTAGATTTGCTGGATCTGAGCAAAGCATTTGATACAATTGATCAATAAATTTTTTCACACAGCTTAAGAGATAACTCGAATACCATTTGTTACAATACAATAAATCGTAATTCTATTGCAGTTAGAAATTTCGGGGAACGAGTGGTCGGATTAGCTTATAATTAAACCTGCACCACCAAAATTGAATCTTTTGATGTAGCATTATAACGGGATGTTTCTTGAACCAAAATTTATTACAAATTAAATAAGGCAACTATAATTTACCTAAGGCTAAATTTAACCTCAAACTCATTATTTTTATTAAACACTTATTGAAATCAATAAAGAAAACTACTGAAATACAAAATAAGTTCTAGAAAATATTCAATAAAAATTTTATATTCGTAACATAATCAGTCTCATACAGGTAAATTAGTTTTTTTTTGGTGAAAACTGAAAAATAGGCTTGAAACCAATTTAACCATCACTAATAATTTATTACAACAGTCCGCAAATAGAGTTTCGGCCAAATGATGCTCTAAGAGTCGTATAGATGGCAAGTCAACCTTATCCAGATTTGTAATAAATTATTTTTGTATTGGAATTGGCTTCAAACGATGTAAGCTTCAAATTGTTATTATAAAATTATATCATTGTAGCTTATGGTAAATTGCAGAAAACTCAGGCATGGGCTTCCATAATGGCTATTAAGGATTTAAAATCACCTAGTTTCGAAATTAGCCGTTGGGCTCTCGCATACAATTTTTGAACATTCATCCTATATCTGCGATTTTTATATGACAGGATGTCGTTGTAGCTTATGGTAAATTACACGAATCTCAGAGATTGGCTCCCATAAGGCTATACAGGTTTAAAATGGCATACATTGTGGAATTAAAATCACCTAATGTCATTTCGAAATTAGCCGTAGGGCTCTCGCAAACGGATGTTGTTGTAGCTTATGGTAAATTATCCCATAGTGGCTATATAGGTTTAAAATGGCATACGTTGTAGAGTTTGGCTCTCGCATAAAATTTTTGAACATTCACGCTATATCCGCGATTTTTGTATCGAAATGGCATTAAGTGATTTTAATTCCACAATGTATGCCCTTTCAAACCTGTAAGCCATTATAGGAGCCAATCTCTGAGATTCGTGTAATTTACCATAAGCTACAATGACATCCTTTTATTTTTGAACGCATTCTCGCATAAATTGCTGATAAAAATCACAAAAGTGTCCTATAATTTAAAAGTGTTCAAAAACTTCACACCGGTGCTGGCTAGATGAGCAATTTAGTAACCTATTTGAGGTTCTCACGGAACCTGACACCAAATCTCTGGGAAGGTGTATTAATGCCCGCTTACAATTTTCGCTCAAACTCATAATTGAAATAGAAAATTTCGCGACAAATTTGCTGTCCTGGTTTGGAAAATTCAATTTGGCTGGCTAAATGGACAATTTTTCGACACTTTTATGTTATTTCAGGCGCCAAACGCGCTTCAAAGCGGAATTTAAATCTCTGTAAAGGAAATGTTTTTAACCAATTGTATTTTAAATAATAATTCGTATTCCCAGATGGATTCTGATAGGAACTAAAATAAATCGTGTACTGAAACCGAAATAATTTAAAGCATTAAAAGATTAAGTACTAAAACGTTGCCTTTCATCCTGTACAAATTTGGACTCAGTTTAGATTGTTAAAATGCTAATCAAGCCAGCCTGATTGGAACTTCCTAACCAGAACAGCAAATTCCCTACGAACTTTTGAATTTAAATTTTGAGTTTGAGCGAAAATGGTAAACGGTCATTAACACGCCTTCCTAGAGGCTTGAACTCAGATTTTGTGATCACTTTAATCCAACCAGTTTGACTGAAACCTCCTAACCAGGGCAGCAAATTTTCTACGAATTTGTGAATTCCTATTTTGAGTTTGAGCGAAAATGGTAACGCTATTAACGCGCCAGCCCGAACTCGGGTTCCGGTGACACATGAAATAGGTTGCTAGAAGGCTTATTGAGTTAGCCTGATTGGAACTTCCTAACAAGGACACTAAGTGTGTTAAGAATTTTTATATTTACACTCTGTTAAAAACATAACGGGAATTGGTAATTTAAAAAGCCCGCTTGAGATCTTAAGAACTTTTTGTCGCTAAGTTGAAAAGTTTGAGCGCTGCATGTCATTTAGATTGTTTACAGTTTTATATTTTGCCAGTTCATCTCAAGTGTGTTAAATGATTTTTATAATGAATAAAAATATCGAGCAAAGAAAAGAGATAGAAAAAGAGAAAAAAGTCAGCCGGAACCATATCAGGTGAACATGGTCGTTGTTCGATGATATTTGTTGAGTTTTTGGCTAGAAATTCGTTACAAAGATAACATTGTGAGATGGTGCGTTGTCCTGGTGCAAACGTTTGGACGAATTTGCTCTCTCTAACGTGGGATAACGCCCAGATAATACTCTTTATTTACGGTCGGACCTTCTAGCTAGAATTCCGAATGTACAACACCGCGATAATCAAAGAAAACAATCGATATTACCTTGGCTTTTGATCGAATTTGACGTGGTTTTTTCAGTTTCGGCTCAGTTGGAAGGTACCTTTCCGAAGCTTCTTGAAATTCATGGATAAAACCGGGGGGTCAATATGTTGTTGCCATCACTCGGCTTTTTTTTATTTTATTTTACGTAATAAATTCTACCGGAAGTGGCAGCTTCCATAAGAGCTTTTACGTTATTTATAAATAATTGTTACGAAACTCGGGCGTTCAATACGGATTCGTACTTTCGTACAGGTGATTGGTGCCTGTAATTACTTCACAATAAACTGTCGAATTGGCTAATGGAAATTTACCTAATTTCCATTTGGAAGAGCTCCACTTTGTAGAACTAGTGAGTAAATCTGGATCTCAAGTTTATGCTTTTGCGATAGAAATGATGTCAAAACGTGTTGTTGTGGATTCAAGCTCTGGGTTGAAAGTCCAATAAAGTGTGTCGGCGACCACATTGTTTTTATTTTATATATGTCGAATGTCTGTCGCGAACTGAGAGACAAAATCTAAATGGCGTACTTGCCTTAGGTTGCGTTCCACTTTAGAGAAAATTGTTCTAGTAAGCGGTTTGTGGTCGCCCGACCTTCAACGAAATAGCGTAAGTGTTTCATTACTCGGAAGATTGCAAGCAATTCTCAACGCGGAATATTTTCGTTCGGCGTTTCATAATTTCTTGGAGAAAACCCCAAGAAGTTCCAAAGTGTTTTTATTTACCAAATAGTTGCTGTAAGGCTGCGAGTATATTTTGTTGCATTTAGCTGTTTTTCAGGTGAAAGAACACTTTTTGGCTGAAAAATACCCAAGAACCAAGAAAAATATTTAGGCGTTTTGAGTTTCATGAGAAGTGTTGCCAATTGTGAATGGATTGGGGCAAGTATCTCGGCCAGTTTTGGGATAAATCGGTGGTACTACTTTACCAATAGCAATCAATTATTTTTTTCGCGTTTTGAGGTGCAGAGAATTCATAAATTACTTTAACTCGTCCCTCGAACGGCAAAATGCTATTAGATGCAATCTCGTGACTGAGAAAGTCAAGATTGCTTGTTCCAAACACACATTTTCATGGGTTGTTATTAACGCCATAATTTTATAGTTTTTGGAAGATTTGTTCTAAATGGAGTGTGGTGTGTCTCGTCTTTTGAAACTACGAGAATGTTATCAATACATACCAAAACGAAATCGAGTGCTCTCACGATTTCGTTGATGAAATGCCGGAATGTTTGTGCAGCATTTCTGACTTCAAATGGCACTCGGGTGAGTGAATTTATATAAGCAAATGGTGTGCGGTAGTTGCGGTTTTGTGTATTACGTCAACAGCAATTGGAATTAGTTGGTATGCTCCGATGACATCGATTTTGGCGAAATCGAGCAACCATGTAAATGCATGAAGAAATTTTTGATATTAGCGTTAAAACTTCTGTAGTGATCACATGGTCTCAATGGACATGATATTGTTGATGATGAAGATCGGAATTTTCCTAGTTCCGCCTTATATTGGGATTGAAAGTAGTTTCATGGCGGATTGGATTAAGTCTTCCTGTCCTTGAAAACGTTAAATGGCCTATCGTCACGATGTAATGTACTAGATTATGCTTTGCCGGAAGAGTTGTAGTCTGGTGGAGCTGTTAAAGGCGTGCGCTGATTCACGCGTGCTGATGTTGCGTCGATTCAAAGTGATGTGATTTTTCAGAACCAAAAACAACCCGAATTTCGACAAGAAATCCACGCCCATGATGCAGCGGTTGACATTAGCGAGGACAAAGGCGTGTTTGAATTAACGTCTTAATCCAATGTCAACGTCTAGTAATTTGGTACCATAAGTGCTTATTGTGGTAGCAATAGTATTTGGGATACGGGATTACGCCTAAATCAGCACCGGTATCAATCAAGAATGTGATTATGTTTACCGAATCTCATAGAAATCGGCGGCTATGTTGCAGTTGTCCTAGGTTTGCCGCTGTAGCCTTAGGACTTATTGGTTTGGATTTTACTGTTGAATTTCCTAATTTTGCGTAATACCATCACCAATTATGAGGAGGTGGTATTTTGGCATTTGTTGGTTATTTCGATAAAATGAACTTCTCTGGATTGGTTGTGATGGTGCTTTTTTGAAGGGTAAGGAACGCGCAAGTCGTCGCTGTTTGTATGAAATATTCTCTAGCTTTAGTGTCCGATCGCTTATTAGTTTTAGTATCGTTTCAAGACAGATAATGCTAGCTAATGCTGCTATGATGTCGTGGAATAGCCTGATCCACAATTTCGTAATTACGTTAACTAAGAAATTTTTGTCAGTCAGTGATTTCATTCGGTGTACGATATCCGAAAGTTTATGATCACTAATCTCCATTTTGCTCAAAATACTCCCTAATTATGCTCTTCGGAGATGGAGCAGCGATCGGTTAGGACTTTCTTAAGGTTGTCGTATTTGTTATTGGCCGGGTCCTGTAGAATGTGATCGGCCTTCTTTTTCACCACGCGGTTGTGACCAGAGAGTTTATTATTTATGGAATATTTTAGATGGTTTTATAAATGATGAGTATTACTTAAAAAATCACCAATGGTGATAATTCGGGAAAATAGTATACGGATACTGGTGGGGGCTGGAGTCCACTATTTCCCAAAACATATCATTTATATGTTTAATTTAAATAAAATGAAACCCTACATGCACTTTGTTCAATAAAAAAAACTTTTCTTTATTTGAAAGAATGTTTATGGCACTAAATATGAAATATAACTTCGTTCAAATCTAGCTGAATTTGCATGCCCTCAAATCGCTCGTGCAGAAAGTCCAGCAGACCTTGTGTTTCGAAGGTGGACGAGTGTCGGCCGATTATTTTCAGAACCGTTTGATGCGAATTTGCCCACCAATCGTTGAATAGTGGACTTGGCAGGGCGGTTGTGGCCAGCTTAAAAATCACATAATGCGTGGAACGGTTCTCGAGCGGAATGCTGATTTTGAAAATAAAATTTGATGGTTTGCACACGTCAAGGCGAAACAACCTTACTTGATGATTTGCCATACACTACTGAACAATTCACAACAAATTTGACAGATTTCGCTTTAACAACATGGCTGCTATAACCTAATAAATTTCGAGCATCTGTTGGGGGTGTAAAGGGTGTTTCACCTTTATAATAAAATATTAATAATAATTTTTGAGTTGAGGCTGCGATACTGCTGCGGCAAATTCTTATTTTTCTGCATGGCATTTCTGGCCGCATTTGATGAAAATAACCGTCGGAATGATGCAATGTATTATGTTGGCAGATAATTTCCCATTTCTAATCTCGCCAAAGGTGTCATTTGTTGCGTAGTAAAGTAGGACCATTTTTTATTTAATAATACCATATACCATTGCTTTATGATTGAATGGTTGATTGATATTGGCATTCACCGATTTTAATTTGTTACGAAAATCGGTATAATTTTCTACATCTCTAAATGATTTGATTTTAGAGGTAAATGGAATAAAATTGTTGTGCAACCAAGATATAATTTTCAATTACATTCTGTTTACTGTTTAATTTCGCGCATACAAGTTGTTGTGCTCATTATTTGTGAGTACAAAATTGTTGAATTATGTTTACGGAGTGTTATTCGTTGAGAAATAATTGTGTGGTGTGGTGCATCTTCTAGTGGCCGAAACAAGCCGCTAAACAAACCCCACACTCAAAAATGTCACCCTTCACCTTACTTGAACGTTGTTAGAAAATTAGAGAATTACATTCGTTGTGCATGCGGCATTAGACAATTTGGGAACAGCCTGGATAAGATTTCAGATATTTCAGCGAATTTTTCAGTGTATTCAGTGAATTAAGGAAACGTACACATGTCCAGAGCAGCGTACACATGTCTAAAGCTTTTGAAGCACAAATTTTACCAAAAACTGTAATGCCTAAAGTTATGTTAATCACATTCGGACATGACCTTAAAATCTAACATTTCACTTTATATTTATGTCATATAATATGTGCATGTATGTATGTTCAAGAACAAAACACAAAAACAAGTAATAAGCAGTTCAAAAACCAAAACATTTCACACATTGGGTGGTCTGGCGTGCACAGTATGATAAATTTCAATAAGATTGTAATTATTTTCCTATTTTCATTAAAATTTTATTAATATGAGTTCATATATGGTTTTTACAACATAAAATACCAACATTTTTCCTATATGCTTACACAACAGATGGAAATGAACCACCACAAAATATATACAACACAAGGATCTATTATCGTATATACATTTTATAGATAAATTGGTTAGGGCACGCAATGATATTATGATTTCATGCCAGCATTTATTTGGTTCCATTTCGGTATGAAATCTTTGCGCTCGTTTTAATGAAATCATTTCATTCATTTAAATCAATATTTGTATAAAAATGTTATAATGTCGTATTTAGCTATATACACAAAGACATTAATTTATTTGATTTGCTTTATGCGATGATTAGTAAACACAGTCATTTAGGCAAATTGAATGAAAAAATGGCTAGAGTGACGCGGATAACAACAGGTATCTGGTATACAAATTTAATTTTGACCTGCCTGCGATAAACTTAATTTTACCGTATTCTAATTAATTTGGGAGGGGCGCAACATCGGGCCCGCAGTATTTACTACTGCTATATGTATAAAAATCTAATTGGATTTCAATCCAATTGAAATCTTATTGCCTATTTAAGAATTGGTGCATGGTACACGTTTATGATTTTAATTATGTATATAACATTTGTTTTAATTGTAACAAGTAAAATTTGGAGCATAGAACATATTTAGTAAATATATCATTAATCGACAATTTTTACTCAAAACAATTAAATTTATAAAATTGAGATAGGCACTGGAGACAAAGCATTCAAGAAATTTGTGTTAGTACATTAAGGTAGGTATTTTTTCCAATTTACGAACCTTTAGTTACCAATGTGTCAGCACATAATTACATATTGTGCAAAATGAATGGTAAAACCTAAATTTAAAAAAACTCAGAAATATGTTCAATCAATTTTCTCAAGTTTAAGTGAAAAATAAGGAAAGAAAAATTTTAAGCCTCAATTTTAAACTTTTAAAGAATTGATGCTTAAACTAAATGATTTTTTCGTTAAAGAAAGAGGTTAGAATGACCTGTGCAAGCATCTAACTAATTTAAACCAGCAGATATTTGAACCAACAATTAAACAAAACCATTTCAAAAAATCTGAGCCTTAATTTTTTAAAATTTGTAATTTGTAAAATTTAATACGATATCATATCACAAACTAACCAAACCTGAATCAACATCTCTCAAGGCCGCCGGTAGTTATTTAATGCCGAAGTGAACTTTTTAACGAAAAGTGTAGCTACACAAATTAATGAAAAGTGTAGCTACACAAATTAATAAAAAGTGTAGCTACACAAATTCAAGAATAGTGTAACTTTTAAAAAATGTCTTTTAAATGTTTGAAATGATACACATACCATATGTTAGACTATGGCCGATTAAAAAATTCTCCAGTGGATAAATTGAGCTATGCAAAACATTTAACCGCATTAAAATAAAAAGCTCGCTACGCTATGGCCGATTCCAGGAATCTCAGAGATGTTACCAAGTGTCGAATTTATCATCTAATAGAAGACGAATTAAACTGTTCAAAACAGTTAACCGCATTAAAATAAGAAGATTTTTGATGGCCCCACACAAGATTTAAAGAGCAAAATATTTTAAAAAAATTCAAATATTCGTCAAAATATTTGGTACATTATAGTCGATTCCAGGGGTGTGAATGTATCTCGTCTTATAGTGGACAAAACAGTTAAATACGTAAAAATAAAAAGATTTGAGGTTGGTTCAAGACAATTTTTAAATCGGTAATAAATTTAAGGAATGTTCTAATATTCGTTAAAATACCAGCTACACTATGCTCGATTCATTTAATTTACCGAATAAAAAATGATCGTGAAGCAACCCCAAATCTTTTTATTTTTACCTGGTTAAGTGTTTTGAATAGTTCAACTTGTCCACTATTACACAACATATGTCCACACTTGGTACACTTGTAACACTTTTTAGAAGTTACACTATTCGTTAATTTGTGTAGCTATACGCTTTTCGTTAAAAAGTTCACTTCGCTTTATTCAATTCCTAGTAAAATGAGTAACGCCTTATTTATTGAAAATTACCAATGATTATAACTAAAACAATATTTAAAAACATAAATAATGTGTTTATTAGATGTAGATCGTTAGTATTCTTTAAAACTGTTTAGTGGTATTTTGTTCTAAGCTATATTATGCTTACATATTGAATGGTTAATACGACACCAATCCTTATAAATATATGTAACGAGTGCCATCTAACTTAAATGCTTTGCACGAATTTTAGTACGGGTCTAGGATTTTACCCCCAGGGATATTAATGCCCCACCCGGACAATACTCCCCGCTACTACCTCCAGTCAATTGCCCCTGTCAGCAATTACGGTTATTACCCCCTGCCATTCCCCCGGGTCATCACCCTCCCCTCACATTTTTCCACCAACATTTTATCTGATTATCACTCCTTCCGCCATTATGAATAATTTCGATGAATTGTATCAACCCAATTCGTTTTCACTCATTTTTCAGGTCTCAAAGCATTTGTTATGGCGATTTTCCGATTCATCGAAATAAAATTATGAAGCGGATTATTGACCTGAGGTGCAAAATTTATTTATATCAAATTGTATTGCTCTAATAACTCGAACATTTTCAAGTGGTTGGTGATAAGTACCAAAATATATGAAAACACGAGTGTATAGTTGGAAAAAATTACATTCAGGAGAAATTGTTAACAAAAATTATTTCATTCGAGCTCAGCTTGAAAAGTTGAATCTTAAACTATTAGTAACACAGTATATGTCGCAAAAAATTGTAAGCCTGTGTTGCGCAGACCGACTCTATAAATTCAAATTATTTAATAAGCATCGGTCCGCTCGCCAATTTTTATGTAATCAGTGTAAATGCCAGGTTATTCAAATAAATATTCTTCTATACTTCTAATTAAATTTAATATACTTTTACCGACCAAATGGCACAGTGGTTAAAGCTTTGGCGTTTCGATCGGGAATTCCCGGGTTCGAATCCCGATAGAGGCAGAATGCAAAATAAAATTTTCATCAGCAGATTACGATCTGTGGAAAAAAGGAACACAACTACGACTCCCTATTAGTGTGAAAAAATCATGGGACGGCCCATCTTCCATGTCCAGTACTATGGCTGGCATGGAGATATGTAACAGTACACAGATGGTAACTTAAATCGGTACTACAGCCGTATGTCTTCGATTTAGCGGTAATTGCGTAAAGTAAGATAGAAAAATGAACCCCGCAAGAGCAAGGGAGTGCATCGGCCCCAGAAAAGATGGCATGGATTAAAAAAAATATACTTTTACCTTGTGCAATGGTTAGACTCGGCATCTATTTTAAATAATTCGGCGTTAAATTTCTTTCTTTCAATTTTTATCATTTATACATATGTGTACTCGTATATGCGTGCATATGTAGAAATAATTTTCGTGACAATGGAACCATAAAATTGAACCACGTTTATGGCATTTAGCTATTATTCCTCAAAGACATAAAAAATAAATAAACTTAATTCGCCTTTCAGTGGCACAATTTATTGACGCGATCGATGTTTGAAAATTATGATTTATTCATATTGCTAATAATAATTTTTCCAAACCGCAGACAAAGCATCCAATAAAATTAAAACCCAATTTGTAACATATTATGATTATACGTAAACACATAAACATTATGTGTTCGCTAGACTGTATTTAATCAATCATGAGATACACCACCTAAACAAAAAATATGTGTGTGTGTGTGAAATAATAAATAAAACGGCAACAAATTCCTTAAGACTTTCGGTTTCGTCTACGAGCACATAAATGTGAGGGAATAAAATATGATGTATTACCCAGGACACATCATAAACTTTTCCTTTTTACATATTTACCATCCATCACGTATAAAATAGCTTGCCATGTTTATTTCATATTTACTTCGATTATATGTATATACGTACATATGTGTGTGTGGGGCTAGGGGAGCACGACCGGGACACAAAGACATAAAAGCCGTAGTTTTCATTATGCAATAAATTTCCTTGACGATTTCTCTGTTTATGAAGATTTCAGTTCTGAAAATATTTCATTTTATTTTGAAAAATGAATTACAATTCAATACACGTTTCATTGTATGTGTATGGAAATTTTTTTCGGTAGGTAGTTCATCGTACGCCTTAATTTTCTCCGAAAGTAAAATATGAATTTTCTAGTTCACAAAGGCAAAGTACATAAAATAAAAAGCTTTCGTATCCAAACGTTCGATTAATAACTTTTCATTTTCTGAATATTACGTATTTGGGTTTCTACGTATTCTGCTATACAATTTCCAATTAATAATTTGTTTGATTACAAAAAAAAGTTATTTATGCTATTTCCGTACTATACTTGTACTTTTTTGTTTCTATTGTAGCGGGTTTCCGAGTATAACAATACAATATAACTAGCGGAACGTGGGCGCATCACGCCTTTGGAGCTAGTGATCCCTGCTCGCTCAACTTTTTTCAATTCGAAAAAAAAGAACTTAGTGTTGCCAAAAGAGCACTATGTATTATTTCTGTATATAATATTTGTTTTTCAGGCAGACTTTGATCAACCAAATTTTGATCATCATCTTTGGAAATGGCCGATAATGGCCATTTAACGTTTAGTAAAATTTGGTTTTAAATGAATCACGGAAAATTGTTGGTTGCTCGAAATCGTATCTAATTTTATAACTGTTCCTGAATGCTGCTCTAATGGCTTAAAGCAATCACTAACCAAACCTGAATCAGCACCTCTAGAAAGGTGGATAATTTCCAATAACCTTGAGGAAAATTATATACTCTATAAGAACCATTCAAATTCCTGAATGGTAATGCAGTGTTCTATATAACGCCACTGATATTTTTAATGACCTTTTTGTCGTTGGAGATTTTAACCTCCCGGATCTTATCTGGACACAATCTGCAACATCAATTTTGATTACTGATAACTTTTAAAATTCAGGTTTGATGCAGATCAGTAGCGTCAAGAACAAATTAAACATAGGAAGTTTCACTTAGTATTTTCTTCTGGCGCCAAAAATTGCATAGTTTCGAGAAACAAATTTGTATCTCAGTACAATTGACTTGTATCATCCATCTCTTTCTAATTATATTTTTCAGCGTACATTGTAGAGTTTACATTAAATGCGACATTTCACGCGAAGCTTAATGAGTATGATTAACTAACATCGATTCTCGTCAATAATCATAACCTGGAGGCCCAAACTCTCAATTTTTGTGCCGTGATGGCTGAATACTTTCAACAGACCATTCCTTATACTGTACATATAAACAAACTGGCAATTCCACCATGGTTTTACGGCAGGGAATCAAAGGAACAAAAACTGGAAAAAATTCTTAAATACGAGATTGGACTCTGATTACTTATATGAATTATGTGCACGTTTACAATGAATTTTCGAAAATAATCGCTGACCCAAAGCGTTTTTGGCAATTCAAAAACTCTAAGAAGAAATCAGATGGATGTCCTTCCACGATGAAGTTCAGTGATCATTGATCGGACTCCAAAACAATTGCTGACTTGTTCGCAATTTTTTTTTAATACGCCCTACTCCAACAACGACGTTGAAGATGCAGACTACTTCAGTTACATGAATAACTGCTCAGCGTTCTAGCATCTCTGGTCTCAATTCAAATTGACCTTGATACTGTGGTAAGGAGCATTGCCAAGCTAAAAGATGATTTTTCCGCTAGCCTCGATGGCTTGCCTTCTATCATTTTAAAAAACAGTATTGATAACTTTGCTCAGCCACCCACAACGCTGTTCCAAAACTCGATCGCACATGGAATATTTCCATCAATATGGAAAGACTCTTTTATAATTCCAACCCATAAGAGAGGGTGTAAATCAGATGTCTCCAATTATAGGCCAATTGTGAAATTATCCTATATCCCCAAGTTATTTGAAAGTATTGTATATGATTCCCTTTACTTTCAATGTAAAATACTGTTTTAGAGAACGATCTACTACAACCAATTTAACCGAATTTGCATCGAGGAGAGTATTGGAGAGTACCGAAACTAACGCAATCGGTGGATAATGACAGCGGAATGACAAAAGAAATTTTTAACATTTCAGGAAAAACACCTTCGAATACACAACAAGTAGACGCGCACCAGATAAGAAATTCATGGAGGCTTACGAGAGCATTTCGTAGCCATTTTTGTTGGTTCTGCCAAGAATATCTACTACCCGACAATAAGTCCCCACCCAATGTGAAACACCAATGAATTTGAAGTCACCTGTTATTTAGAGTAAACTAGATACTGGTCAAAAATTTTATTTGCGGATGATGCAATATACCAGTATATCTGAATTCGTTTTCAACGCGCACGATGCCCAAAATTATGTGATGTAACAGTTTGCGTAACGGATACTATTCTATAAATATACACATATCAATCACTCCAGGCTACCGATCTCCAAATCACCATCAGCTAGACCACAACCGATTGGTCATTACAATTTCAAGTGTTCAAAAAATATTTTTGCTGTTAATAATGAACTGAAGTGAACATAGGCTTTCTTTACCAATCGACAATTAGTTAATGTGTACTCTCAATATTTGTACAGGGTCTTTTTGGGATTCTGAAATTTTAACGTATATAAACTCCCACCAGTAATCGTATGTAATACAATTTTATCATACCAAGCCACAAAGAAAATTAAATTATTAATAAACAATAATAATAAATGAATCAATTATTAAAGAATATCCCGAGATTATAAGATGGCCAATTTGATCCACATAAAATAAGTGAGAAACGATTAAAATATTACAAAAATTTAAGGTGAAACGTAAATGAAACGCAAAAGGTAAGTTTTAATAGGTAAAATTTACGCCGTTCTTTGGTACACGATAAATGATGCTGTTTTCAGTTACGAAATCGTTTTTTCCACTATATGCCATACTGCTGTGTTCTAAATATAATTTTATTAAAGTCACCCGTCTTAATAATTTTCTAGTGCGAATAGGTTAGGGAGGCGTTTGTGTTCATAAACGTCTTATAATTATTTGTTATGAAAAAAAAAAAAGGTTTTGTGTATAAGACTTTACCTTTTTTAATTAAAACGCGATGATGTCTTTCAGAATTAAAAATTATTTTGTTGCCCAGACAGTGATTTTTTTTTTTGTATTTGTATGGTACGAGGTTGCAATTTTTTCCAATGTTATTAATTTTGTCTTTAGTATAGCTAATACCCATTTCCTGTTTAATCCCAAATAAGAAACAGAAAATTCGACACCACCAAGCGAGCGCGAGCAGAACCAACAACAATAACAATGCACGATAACATAATTTTGATTATTAATTAAGTTGTTCCAATTTCCATTCTTAAAGCTCATTTATTTTCGTAATTGTTGTGCTTTTTATAATATTTATAAGATTTCTAGAGCTCTTTCTTCTCTCTTATGTATATACTCGTGTACAGCACAAACAATATAACCACCAATCATTAATCATTTTAAAGTGAATTCACATACAATTTTTTGTTAAGTACTTCGATATGAATTATAACCAGTAAGTACTTAGATTGGTTTGAGTTGTTCGTTCGATATCGGTTTATATATATATATGGTTGCCGCATTCAATGTATAGGGGTTTTACCATTTTCATTCAATTCCATTATATTGACGGAAACTAAATACAAAAATATTTGTAAGGAAAATTTTATTAAACGTTTGAGGTACTTGTGCCGTACTGTACTGTTTATAATGTTGCAGCAATAGAAGAAATATAATCTCTTGTAAGTACTGAATATAGCATTTTATATCATTTTGTAATTTAGAATCGGTAACATACAATAAGCTCACAGTCACAAGTAGGTCAAGGCTCAGTTGATATTGCATACTCTGTTTCGTTGAACAATTTAATTTATTTGTTATCACGAACTGCAGAAAAATTCTTTAGAATAAGCGCAAGCTCGCAATCATAAATATTAGTTTCTGTCTCAGATATCAGAATTATGCAAGATTTTTATCAAATTGTATATTGCTGTAATCATTTTTTGCGTTTTATTTGATTTTTATTATGTGCTTTTCTGTAAAATCGCTTAAAGCTTTTTTATTTTCCCATACACGTATTTTTATATATCGTATATATGATCGAATATTAGATTTCTTTACAAAATTATGATATAAAAGCTTAAATTTGATTATTTATAATGCTTGAGGGTTTTCTTCAAGGATTTGAAGATTGCAAAGCTGTTAAACCCATAAAGTTGAAATTTTTGAAATGTATTTCCAAATAAATCACTGGAAAATTTTAAGATTAAAACGTAAATGTTTAATTAAAATTTAATCAATTAACACCTAGTTCACGCAATATTCAATTTACTGGGAGATATTTCACCTTTTCTAGTTTTGAAGTTCAACAAAAACTGATTTTAATTTATATAATTTACTGCACATTTGAAACAATGCAATATAAATCCAAATTTGACGATCGTGTCGACATCTACGTAATACTAGCGTTAACTATTTTCTACATTTATACTGTGTGCTACACCCCGATTGTTATTCGTTTAAATTTCCGAAAAACTAAATTTAAGGTTATGTTCATACCAGTCGTTCATAGATGGCACAATATAAACCCTAATCTAATTCTTAATTAAAATCTGCTATAAAAATGATATTTAACAATCTGCACAATATTTGTAATCGACGGATTGATAAACCTAAACTAATTTTGCAGTTTGGAACTGAATATCAAGTAAATTTTGAAATATGAAAATTAGAGACATCTGTCAATCAATAACTGGAATTTGGAAAGAACCAACTATTGTGTTTTAATTGTAATAATTGTATTCGAACTTTACTGTAAGTTATAAATTAAATACATGATTTTAATTTCTTTTGAGAAGTAAATTATAGCATAGTAATCAAGCAAATTTTCGACCTCGAAATGATTGCAGATTTACCATTCGCTATATTCCGAGGTCAAAAAACTGTTTTTAAAAAATCTGTGTGTGTGTGTTCGTTTCTAAAGAGTTTACATGTGAACCATTAACTGACATGGGAGACTGCTGAATTTGTATCTACTAAATCGTCCCTCTAATAAGTACCATACCATGCTCCGTGAAACTATTGCTAAACATTTCGTCACGGGAAGGCGCCCGACGTCACAGATGCTTCCACTCACAGCAAACACACTCCCTCACAATTTAACATCTTCTGCAATATATTTTCAGTAGTACCCTGCACTCCAATACTTCTCTCAAACACGTGTGTTGCACGCTAGTACTTCAGAGCATGTATAGGACAATAAGGACTATTGTCGTGTTTGTACTTAAACAAATACTCTCGGAAGCACCCAAGCCTCGCTAATAATTGAGAATGATAGTAGTCGGCTTCCTCGCGTCTCCGATCCATCCAAATTTTAATTTGAAAAATCAAGCGATGAGTCCATCGGCTTTTGCATGATTCCCTTCATCTGGTTTGCCACTCGATTGTAGTTTCCTCTCGGGCAAGCTTTCTCCTTTCTGCAATACTCACATCGGTGCCACATTGTTCATACAATTTTTAACGCTCTTTAGCTAAGCGGATTCGCAGTGGGATTTCTGCGATTACACACACTGCATCGTCTGAAACTGTCCGAAACGCGCAGATCACCCTTAAAGCGCTTAGTCGATAGATGTAGTTTAGCATACGCCTTTAGGAGATTTGGATTTCGTCAGCCCAAATGGAAGTTCCAACATTATTGATGTTCTTCGGTATTGTTCAGGACGTTTTTGCAGCAGTATCCATATGCTCCTTAAAGTGTAATCTGCTATATCGATGGTGATAGACACTTAATCATTGGCTGTGAGGTAATAACGCAGAAATCCTTTATCTTCTTGCTAGATATTAACATAGCTAATTTCTTCTGCTCAGCCAGTGATGACTAGTTTCTTCGCCAATACGGAGCCTTAACACGCAACTCCACTCATAATACCGTAGCGCAGTATAATGTCTAACAAGTATTTTTGGATTTTTCGTCGACGTAGTACATCAAAAGTGCACTTCCATTGTGCCATGTTAAAAACATTCCTTATGCACAAATTACCTATTGCACAGTATTTATTTTTAACTCCCTTCCATCTACTTCCAGCGGCCACACTTGGGTCAATTTATTTGACACTGTTAATGGAATCAATTGTTGATGAGAGTCCCTTTCTAAAGCCATACTGGTAAGTCTTACAATTGCCTCCTTTAGTCTGACAGAAATCACTTCCTACAATATCTTTCTTGTAGTGTGGACCACATGAACGTTTCTACGACGTTTAATCTTCAGGTGGTATTTTGCCTTTTGGTCGCCGCACAAAAACATTTGCAAACAGATCGGTCATTGTTCTAATTATTACTTTCAGCACCAAATTAGGTATGTTGTCTGGCCCGGGTGCCTTATTACTACTAACTATCCTGATAGCCTTGACCACTTCATCGACCATAGAGATTGAAATTCGTTCGTCTTCGTCAGTTACGCTATTCCGCTGGACTAAACAAGTTATTTCTGCGGAAACAACAAAGTTACTATGCGCATCATATCTGGCCAACTCGTATCTGGTTAAAATTACTGCCTTTTACCTTTTTCATTACAACGGCTCTCTACCAAATTCTTCACACAGCTCAAAGAAACATTTCCACTAGCTCAACTTTATAGCATTTTGTGCTCCAATCTAGCACTGCAGAAAGTTTGACGAAAATGTTCAGATTCTGTACGCTTTGAATACTGATACTTCCTCCTTGTATTGCAGCATTTCCAATGTAAAATCGCGGTTTCCTCATCCACAAATACATATCTTTACTACTATTCTCGGCATTGGCTTCTTCCAGCTAGTGCTTTGGAACTACTTACTCTTTTTAACGCTTGACGGCACCCGTGAAATGGTTGGTATAGCTCGGCTCCTTTTTGGAACGTGGAAACATCCGTGTCCCGAATCAGTTTAACGCAAATTGACTTCATAAAAATTTACTTCCCCATGTTGCCGATTAAACCACACATGGTATTGAAGGTATTGGGCGGGATGTCCAGTTTCCCTTCTCAGACGCGCTCCATGGTTGTTGCCATTCAACCATTACTTCAGATCTAATAAGACTACGATTTTTCCTAGCCATTATTGCAATCTCTTGGGCTCTATTATTGTATACTTTTCGTCGATCCTCGCCGAATCATGAAACTTACAGATCCCTCGAAGCGCACACCGTCGATATACTGAATTCATGTTTCGGATATAAGCTTTAATTTTCTGTGATTCTGCCCAAATCGGGATATCGTACAATAAAATAGAGTGACGATACTGGCCAACAATGGCCGGCGATTCATTTCATCAAGATTTTAGCAGTTCTAATAATTTTCCAGTATTAGCACGAACTGCTGTTTTTAGTGCTATGTTTGGTATATTATCTGGGCCTGAGGCCTTAATTTAATTTCCATTTTTTTGGAATTTTTCATCAATCCCTTCGTCGTAATTGGTAGGACATCCCATCGGAATTGCACTGAAAATAAGGTGAAGGCAATTCTGCGTTAAGCTTGAAATTTGTAGTTTTGAGTCCCGACATTACTGTCCTGTATGGCCTATCCCATGGATCTTGATCAACTTCGTTGCTGCGTTTGATAACGGGCTTCAGATCAAATCAACACCTCTTGAATTTACGCTGGAGTGTGGCAATTGTTTATCTGCTTCTGGTGCCTACGATACTTCTCGCCCGACTACATTTATTGCGCAACTTGGATATTTCCCCATCATACAAGTAGCACACATTCCACAGAGGAGAAAGAGAGAAACCCTAGCTTCGTAATTAATTGCGCTTTCGTGAAAAGGCCAGTTGGAGCATCATCCCGCTTTACTGATTGAATACGTAGCGCAGCTGTCTCGCTCGATATTCGTATACTGATCGCAAGGAACAGCAACATCAACATGTAGTCCTCGCACAAACTTTGATAAAAGGTCTTGTGCGACCTCACAATGGCTTAAGTTTAATTTGAGTGCTTTCATTATTTTCGAACAACAAGCAGAGCTACTATTACCAGCCATATGGTTTCTATCCGTATTATACCTTTTTCATTACAAAACATCCAATCTGCGTCCTTAGTGCAATTCCTTAATAAAGGGTGCGACATCTTCTGGTTCGTTTTTGAACTAGCCGCTCTTAGCTCTAATGTCGTTTGTCAAGTGACACAAATTCGATATACTCTTGATCAACGTAGGGAAATATTGAAAATTTATTTCCAAATTAGCGAATCAGTTGCCGACACTTGCCGAAAATTGCGTACAAAAATTTGTCGAAATGAAACGCCAACTGAGAACAGTGTGAGAAAATTTGTGAATAAAGTTCACTGGCTTGTTAATTGACAATACACACGTTCTGCATCGCCGTTTAGCTGCGAAAGTGTGTGTCAACATCCGAGCACTGCGAGTTTACAAAAATTGAACATCCGCGGAAGGAGTTAGCGAAGAATTTTAGACAAAAAACCTGGGTATAAAGACTTACAAAGTCCAATCGGTTCAACAATTGAAGGCAGTTGACTATACTTTGCGTTTCCACTTTGCTGAACGGGCCATTTGTCGGTTGTAAGAAGATGAGAATTTTGCCAAAAAAGTCGTCTTTTACGGCGAAATTTCTGTACAAGGGGCACAGAAAATTCGCACATGACAATTGAGAAACCAAATTGAATACACCCAAATCAAGTTACTGTTTGGTGTGGGATATGGTCCAATGGAGCCATTTTTCTTCTAAAATTAGCGAGAAGCCGTATTAACAGTCAATGGCGACCGTTATCGCGCCATGTTTACTATCTTTTTACTCCCTGAGAGGAAAACTAGGCCACTGTTTGGTTTCAACAGGGCGGCGCTACTCCCCACACAGCATATATTTGTTGCACTTTTATTTAATATACATTTTAAAAATGAACTTAAAGTTACCGCACCCAGTATAAAATCCTTCTACACCCGCACGTTCTGCACGCCACCCCTTAAGGAAGAAGAACTACTGCTATCTGAGTTTCTCCGTAAGCTTTCCGCAACGACTTCATTATACTCAGTTGGAGAACATTCCTATCATCAAATTTTGATACCACCGACTGGAAATCTACTTCTTTGTGCTGACCTCATCTATGTGCTTAATCTCGATGAGGACCTCATCTACTTACTTTAGGGTTTTTACCGGGGTTTTATTACCTAATATTTCTAACAAAGAGGCTTGCAATGTTGGTGTATTTTCACCAGTATTGACTATTCCGTCTATCGAGTGTGGGTTACCCAAGGACGTTTAGGATTGCTTTTCAAGCTTCATAAAATCTCCGCATATGTAAGGTTACCTATCTTAATGATCTCCAAAGCATCCAGCCGGGACTACACTCGTCGCATCTTGGTTGCGATCTGCTTCCACCTGCAAAGGATTTTCAGATGTTTGTTGTGGTCGCAGCTTCTCTTCATCCATTCTTCCCTGCTACGGTTGGTTTCTGCCTGTCGTTGTTGCCCTTTTGCTGTTCCTCTTAGTTTTCGGAGAATCTAGATCCACCAGTGCGTGTGTGTGTAGCGGCATCAGGAACCTTCAAAACGTCAATAAAAATGGTTTCGGGCCAGAGTTCGTTTTCTTATTTTTTTTATCAAAGTTTCAATAGCTTTGACTAACAGACTAAAGTTATTGTGGTTTATAAAATTTTGTCACCACTGACGATTGAGACGCGACAACGGAGCATTATATGTATCGCTTTGCATCAGCAGAATTTCTCCCGGATTCTATACAACGACAAGTACAGAAGTACCTGAAAGTATTGTTACACTTACGCTGATGGTTCATACGCAACCAACCGTAAACGAGTTTGAACATAGTAAACGCTGTTTATCAGACCAAAAATTAAAATTTGTGAATTAATTTAATCAATCAATCATTTTACTCACTGACTTTATTCCTTTATGTAGCCCCGGCCTCAGTATGACTTCGACTATATTCTGATAAGTGAAAAATTATTTAGAGTACCTAATTTAGATGAGGTATGAGGTTTAAAATAAAATTGGTACCTCACGGCGAAAATGGCTCTTATATAGGCGCTACATAATTTTTCGAAATTTATTGAAATTAAACGAAAATGGAAAAAATAACGACCATTTTACTTTTAGTTATTTTAGGTTTGCGGCTGGTGCTCCATAATATTATGCAGGACGTGTTATTTAATTATCATAAAACAATTTCTGCCGGCTATTTCCTTTATCTCATCACCATAATCTGATTATTTTAAAAGTATATAGCGATTAAACGCGAATTTATAATTGTTCAACTATAAACACACAACGAGATAATTTCACTACGGTCATTTTAATTTTAGTATCAGGCGTTCAACTTAGATACAGAAAAAACGCACACACAAGACTGGAAATTGCTAGAGACATGGTATAGGAAATGCTTATTAAAATAAAAAATTTATAATTAGTTAAAAAAAACTTGCAAAAACTTTTATAAATGTAATTTTAATTACCGGTAATGAGATTAAAACGACAACAATTATACACAACTGGTGTACCGTCATGGTGTGTATATACGGTTACAGTGCTATCATTGTGATATGAAATTCGCATGAGATGGTTAATTGTGCTGTGCGCGGTGGGCACGTTCGTCTTGTATTTTAATTTTATTATTTAGTTACCCAGAGTATCAATAAAATGGTAATGTCTTCAAATTAGGTAATCGTGTAACAAAACTTGTAATATGGGCAACGTGGAGTACAGAAATCAATCTAATTGCTACTTTCCTCGTACACATTCGACTGATTTAATGCGGCAGCAGTACCAACAATTGTACATACGTACGTATGTACATTGAGTTTATCTACACTCTGAATGAAAAAAAAACCATAAAATGAATTTATTAGACAATAAATTTTGTTTTGTTTGGGTTCTGATAATTTTTTTTTTGTTGGTGCTATATTCCGGATAACAAAACTCTCAACTTATTGGCAAATAATCTATTTCATCCTCACTAACGACAAACAAAAAAATCTATTACAAAATTTGATCTGTAGCTTTTGTATATTTGTTTGTTTTAAGATAAATTGAAATTCGATAGACACTAACACATTTATACGAGAGTAATCTAAATATGTCATCGAAATTGATTGCCTATTTCGACATTGGTAACAATTATCCGTATAACAGAATTTATACCATTAGGTTGGTTTAGAAGTTCGAGCACAAAGCGTAAAATTTATTAGTATCAAAACTTATGTGTCAAATGCTTGATACCCATATAAAGCAATAAAATTTCAATCCATATATAATCCTGTTGAATTTATCGAGTTTTAAACCCAATATTTTATGGTGTCCTAAAACATAAGCTATTGACAATGGATGAGGTGAATTACTCATAAAGGAGGAAATACTAAGCAACTGTTACAATTACAACTGTTAGATTTCATAAAATGTAAAATAAAGCTTACGAAATTTTAGATTTGATCAATAAATATTTTTCTACAAATAATTGAATTTAAATAATGATCAAAAAAGCTGATTCTGGGATTTACCAAATATTACCACAAAAAGCTTCTATTCTAATTGTTTTGGTAAACCGAATCCTTAGCTAGGCAAGAACAATATTAAGAACTGTGGTTCTGTAATAGTACACAGAATCACTATTGTTACTGTAACAAATAATTCTGTTTAATTCCCAGTATAACCTAACTTTCACATTTAAGTCTCTCAATCTTCAATTTAAAGATTTAGAAACTTAAAGAATAAAAGGCTTGGTGACTTAGTGAACAAGGAACTGAGTGTCTTATAAACATAGAAACTTAAAGAGTTATACATTTGAGTTAGATAGATTTAGGGATCTATAGACTTTTATTCTCTGAACGCTTAAACTTAGAATTAAACTTAAATATATACTCTAATTCTCTAAATCTTTAAGTCTCTAGTTTTCGCAGTCTCAAAGAATATAAATATCTAATTATCTTTCTCTCTGTAAGCCTTTAAATCGCTAATTCTCTAAGTCTCTTAGTCGACAAGTCTCTACTCTCTAGGTATCTAAGTTTATAACTATCTAAGTCTCTTAGCCTCTACGTCTTTAAGTCTCTAAGTATCTAAGTCTCTATGTCTCTAAATCTGAAAGTCTCTAAATTTCTATGTGTCTAAGTCTCTAAGTCTCTAGGGCTTTAAGTCTCTAGTTTGCAAGTCTCCAAGTTTCTATTTCTCTCTTTATCTAATTCTTTCATTCTCTATTTGTCTAATTTTATAATTATTTCAGTCTTTAATTGTCTAATGCTCTTATTCTCTTATTCTTTAATTCTTTTATTTTCTAATTATCTACTTCTCTAATTATCTAAATTACTAATTTTTTAATTATTTAAATCAATAATTCTCTAGGTCTCTAAGTTGAAAAATCTAACCTCTAAGTCTCGATGTTTCTAAGCCTCTAACTCTAAACCTCTAAGTCTCTAAATCTCTGTTCATCTTAATCTAAACTCTGTAAGTATACAGTTGTCAAAGTTCGTAAGTCTCGAAGTGAGTAAGTATCTTTATATCAAAGTCTCTAATTCTTTAATTTTCTATTGCTGTAATTTCCTTCTATTTCTCTACTTATCTAATTCTCTAATTCTATTATTCTCCAATTCTCTAATTTTCTAGTATTTTAGTTCCATAACCCTTTAATTCTTCAATTCTCTAATTTTTATTATTCTCTAATTCTCCAAGTTTCTAAGTCTCTAATTTTCTAACTCTAGACCTCTAAGTCTCTCATTCTCTAATTTTATATTCCCTAATTCTCTAAGTTTCTATGTCTTTTAGTTTCTAACACTAGACTCTAAGTCTCTAATTGTTTAAGTCTCTAAGTTTCTAAGCCTTTAACTGAAAACTTTTAAGTTTCTAGGTGTGTTAATCTCTGTGCATTTTAATTTCTAAGTCTATATATCTATAATTGTCAAGGTTCCTAAGTCAAGAATTGTGTGACTATCTTAACCTCTAAATCTCTATATCTCTAGCTCTCTAAGTTTATTAGTATATGTCTCTATGTCTCTAATTCTCTAACTCTTTAAGCCCCCAAGTCCCTAATTTTGTTGGTCGCCAATCCTCTTCGAAGTCTCTAAGTCTCATAATCTCAAAGTCTCCAAGATTTAAATTATCTAAGTCTTTAAGTCTTTAATTATTCAAGTTTCTAAACCTCTCAGTTTTGAAGTCGTTAGCTATCAACGATTCTACATAAGTCAACGAGTCTAAGATGTCGAAGTCGAATATGCCACATTCTTCCTCTGTGAACATTCGATGTACATCATACCCGTTCTTACGTCGTCTGCTTTGTTTGATGCCTTTCTGATTGCACTTGTAATTCTCAGTGCAGTGAGAACCTTAGACAGAAAGAGTTTCCTGCTGCGTCTATGGTTCAATATTTTAAACATAATTACCGGCAGGCAGTATCAAATATTTGCGACTTCCGATAATTATGAAATATTTTATAGCTGACCAGTACTAACACCGTCTTATGGTGCGCGGCTTGTAGGTTAAAGGAGTCAAGTCATTTCCAATTGCGTCAGTGGCCTCATTGAGCAACAGTTGAACTTCGTCGTGTCCATTGTACATAATTATCCATAGAGCAGATTCTATTACTGAACCTTATAACGTCAGCTTTTATGCAATGCATTTCATTAATGTCTGTCATGCTTTTGTTTGTGGTTGTCTTAGCGGATTTTTCGGGAATTGACCAACGACCATTTTACCATGAATACGAAATGTTCCTCAGATGTTCGTATCTGCATCGTTGTAGTTTTGTTTGGAGCTCTCATTTATGTTGCACTTTTATCATTCGATCCGAAGAATCTTCTTGCCGAGCGCTTTGTATTTTTGGTGCTGATGTTCCTGGGATGCTTTATTCATCTCCGACTCTTTCTTCGCGATTCAAAACATTTGTCTTGCATATCTTTAATTGAGTTCTACCATAAAACTGACTTTCGATTGATGGCCAATGTCCTACTCGGCATGGAGATGTTGCATAGCGTAGAAAGATGCTTAGTTAATTAGCCCACCCTAGTTTCTGCGAAGTTGGTATTGTAGCAGCAAAGAACGGTTGCGGCGTACTTTGGTATTGCCTTTGATTTTTCGGGCAGGACTTTATTAGGTATAATTATTCTCTCTATATGTTCTGCATACGCTGAGAGTATTGCAGTTCTTACATCCTCTTGCCAGATAACCGAATCAAAAATATCTGTAGTCTAACATAGGACATTTTACTCCCACAGTCTGTGGACCCACCAGTCGCTCGTTTTTGTCTCTAGTATTTTTGTGACTGCAAGTGAAATGTTTATTAACGCAATGTGGGTGCTCCCAACGCCGATCTAGAATCTTTTGTTAGAACTAATACATTAATGCAATGATTGTCTCTTTCCGCTAAGTCCTTGTACTTTACCATCGTCATCTGTACTCGTGTCTAACATAAATTTCTAACACACTCTTGGATTCGCCTAATGTTAAACACGTGCTTCACGAATAAAACTTCTCTTTTTTTCATGACTAATGCGGTTTCGACCGCATAATGTTTTGACCGAATTTACCGGTTGCTTCTGTTTTTTTATTCGGGTTTGACTTCCATAAATTAGTTAAGATATGTTACAGTGCCGCGCGGGTTGTTTCTGAGTCCTCGTTTCTGCTATCGTCTCTTTCTTATTATTTTAACTTAAAGAGTATTCCACCAGAACCTATAGACCTTCTCTTCTTCGTTATTTGACCGTCCTTTAGGTCGCCCTTGAGCGACCTTTATCTTCTTCTTTCTAGCTTTTAGTTATTGAATCTCTTTCATCATCTCTTTATTTTATCATGAACGTTCTGTCTATTTTTAACAAAATCTTACAGCATATCGAAGTTCTTCTACAATTTTTTAACTTATCTCTTAACCTTCTCCACACTTCCTAAGGCCCTTTTCACTTAAATCGGAAAGAAATACTGAACAAGACCGAGTCAATTCTCTTAATTATGTTTTTTCTCTGCCGAGTGATATAACTGGTTTCTTTAGAGTAAGTGTAAGTATAAGTGTAGGTATACGTATATGTATAAGTATAAGTGTAAATGTAATTGTAAGTGTATGTGAAAGTGTAAGTCTAAGTGTGAGTGTAAGTGTAAGTGTAAGTGTAAGTGTAAGTGTAAGTGTAAGTGTAAGCGTAAGTTTAAGTGTAAGTGTAAGTGTAAGGGTAAGTGTTAGTGTAAGTGTAAGTGTAAGTGTAAGTGTAAGTGTAAGTGTAAGTGTAAGTGTAAGTGTAAGTGTATGTATAAGTGTAAGTGTAAGTGTAAGTGTAGGTGTAAGTGTAAGTGTAAGTGTAAGTGTAAGTGTAAGTGTAAGTGTAAGTGTAAGTGTAAGTGTAAGTATAATTGTAATTGTGATTGTAAGTGTAGGTGTAAGTGTAAATGTAAGTGTAAATGTAAGTGTAAGTGTAAGTGTAAGTGTAAATGTAAGTGTTAGTGTAAGTGTAAGTGTAAGTGTAAGTGTAAGTGTAAGTGTAAGTGTAAGTGTAAGTGTAAGTGTAAGTGTAAGTGTAAGTGTAAGTGTAAGTGTAAGTGTAAGTGTAAGTGTAAGTGTAAGTGTGAGTGTAAGTGAAAGTGAAAGTGAAAGTGAAAGTGTAAGTGTAAGTGTTAGTGTAAGTATAAGTGTAAGTGTAAGTGTAAGTGTAAGTGAATGTGTAAGTGTTAGTGTAAGTGTGAGTGTAAGTGTAAATGTAATTGTGATTGTAAGTATAGCTGTAAGTGTAAGTGTAAGTGTAAGTGTAAGTGTAAGTGTAAGTGTAAGTGTAAGTGTAAGTGTAAGTGTAAGTGTAAGTATAATTGTAATTGTGATTGTAAGTGTAGGTGTAAGTGCAAGTGCAAGTGCAAGTGTAAGTGTAAGTGTAAGTGTAAGTGTAAGTATAAGTATAAGTATAAGTATAAGTATAAGTATAAGTGTAAGTGTAAGTGTAAGTGTTAGTGTAAGTGTAAGTGTAAGTGTAAGTGTGAGTGTAAGTTTAAGTGTAAGTTTAAGTTTAAGTTTAAGTTTAAGTTTAAATTTAAGTTTAAGTTCAATTGTAAGTGTAAGTGTAAGTGTAAGTGTAAGTGTAAGTGTAAGTGTTAGTGTAAGTATAAGTGTAAGTGTAAGTGTGAGTGTGAGTGTAAGTGAAAGTGTAAGTGTAAGTGTAAGTGTAAGTGTAAGTGTAAGTGTAAATGTAATTGTGATTGTAAGTGTAGGTGTAAGTGTAAGTGTAAGTGTAAATGTAAGTGTAAGGGTAAGTGTAAGTATAAGTGTAAGTGTAAGTGTAAGTGTAAGTATAAGTGTAAGTGTAAATGTAAGTGTAAGTGTAATTGTAAATGTAAGTGTAAGTGTAAGTGTTAGTGTAAACGTAAGTGTAAGTGTAAGTGTAAGTGAAAGTGTTGGTGTAAGTGTAAGTGTTAATGTAAGTGTAAGTGTAAGTATAAGTGTAAGTGTAAGTGTAAGTGTAAGTGTAAGTGTAAGTGTAAGTGTAAGTGTAAGTGTAAGTGTAAGTGTAAGTGTAAGTGTAAGTATAAATCTAAGTGTAAGTGTAAGTATAAGTGTAAGTTCAAGTGTAAGTGTAAGTGTAAGCGTAAGTATAAGTGTAAGTGTAAGTGAGAGTAACTGTATTGTAAGTGTAAATGTAAATTTAATTCTCAATAAAATGTATGTTTAAACATTTGTGAAGTAGCTTTAGCTAGGCACCTCTTTAATAAATGGCGAAGTTTGAGGTTTAATCGTTAATAGCTCCCTTACGATATCCAAAATGTATAGGGTCTGAGCAATGTGATGAAATTTTAAATATTAATGAATTATATTGTCAGACACAAAATATGCTTAACAATATCTGATTGATTGAAGTAGCACGACACATTGAGTATTACCCATTTCTAGTTTTTTTGTAATAACTGCGGTTATTATTTTATTTACCAATTGTGATTGATTGATTTATTGCCATGGCGTAGTAAATCATCATTGTTTTATTTAGTGTTTTCAATTTCTATTCTAAATTTAACTTGTTGACAGGATTATTTATGTTCATAATATTTCGTGTAATGAATTCGACATTAGGAGCTAAATTACAATCAAGTAAAATCATTTTGCTGTAAACTGATACAATACTAATATTATACATAGGGACACTCTGAAAAAAAAAATATTATACTTTTTCTCGTGAATGATTACTGAGTGCTGAATATCAAATAATGCCAGAGAATTTTGGTATTAACATTATGTCACTAATACAACACAGCTATTTTATTCAACGTTTTGAAGGTTCCTTCTGTTTGGATGTCTGTACCGTTGATATCTCAAGAACGACTTGTGAGACTAGAATATTTTTGGCCAATCATGTTTTGCTTTTAACTTGTTTAACTAGTTCCGAAGCTTTTGCAATTTCTACCTCAAGCTGGTCGGGAATCTGCCATAGAGAAAATCACAAAAAAAAACAAGTACCTGGTTTAGTTATAAATGGCGGAATATGTGCTTGGCGAATATCGTTGAAGCACCTTGGTATTCAAAACTACCGTTGTGGCGCTGGAAGCAGTTGCATGTCTTGAAAATCATCACAAATTTATTTAATGCAACACTGCACTCACACAGTTGTATTACAGTTTGAAATATCTTGGATCTTTATTTCACAAATTCCCTGCATTTGCCGCTGGTGAGCACCAAACGCAACTCACCCTTTCGTAGAAAAACTAGACGGCTCTGATTCTATACAGATCTTCGTAAACTTTGCCAGAATTTGTTGTTGTTCCCTTATAAAATAATTTGAGAATACTAAAAGAAACCGAGAAAACCCTTAGCTTGTAGTAGTTTTGACGTTAAAGCCGTAGAACAAAATTTGTGCGGACGGACATAGAAACAGACAAACATTTTAAAAACGTGTACGATTGTGATTACTAATCTCATAAAATAGAATAGCTAAATCCCAGAAACTGTTATCTATTTCAAAATTAGTAATGAGTATATCCATTAGAGGGTTGTACGCCATTTAAATTGAATTTTTTTGTAAGCGAGTTTCTGTATAGAGTTCTACATATGTAGAACATCGTGCTCGTTCCACAAATACCCACCGAGACCATTGATATGATATCAACCGTTTTTAAGAACCTTCCTATTCATTAGCAACTTCGAATATTAAATTTTTTACTTTTCCAAAGAAAATCTACTAAAAATAATCTGAAATCGATAACCGTACAATTTGTCAATAAAAACTTTTAAATACTTGTACAACAATGAACGCGAACACTTTTCATATTAATCAATAAAAGAATAAACAACAAAAATGTTAAAAGATGAACGCTTTCCCTGTATATAGCCATCTATACACAATATAGACATAAGGACAACCAAAATATTAAAGAGCTTTTCTTGTATCTAATACAGTGTTTTGCGTTTGAACAGTAATTACGGGTTTAACATGACAGCAAAATTAATTTGACCGCTTAAGCTTTGGGATGATTAAATGTACAAAAACAGAATTTGTTTGAAAATTTAATTTGATGTTTATTCTTGTTTATTGTACCGTACAACGTAAATTGAGCTTTCATTCATTATTAGTGGTTTTGGGTTTAACATGGGATACGATGAATAAATAGGCTACTCCTACGAAATCGATATGATGATAATCTAGATTGGTTAATTTTGTGGTATCTATAACTTATACGGTTTAATTATTTAATTTTTTGGAAGGGTGTGTATAGGTTCTAGACAAAATATTTCATAAGCAAATCATTCCTTCATATGTAATCTATCAACCTCCATGACAACAAATGATTAAAATTAGCATAATGAAATCTATTTTACATAAACTTCCGTTTTTAATTATTATTTTTATGTTCGATCATAGATAAGACGTTAAGTTTATATATTGATGTATTGTATATGTATTACAGGGAGAATCCTAAACCCATTAATGGATAACAACTCTTTTTATGTATTGCATATACTCGTACTATAAAGCTCTAAAGTGGATTTAAAGATTTTCTCGTACTATCATGTTGTTCGATATTCTTGCCTTTACTATTATTAGTATTCGAAACATACGTACAAATTGACGCCTTGCAAGAAGCTTTGTTTGCAATATACTGCAATATATTGCAATATACCCTAAATATAACACAAATGCATTCCATGGTTATACTCGTAGTTATGTGAATTTAATTAATTGATTAAATCAAAATAAAATTGAAAACGAGAATTAAATAAAATTATATACGATGAGAGCTTCTAACTTTTCTGCATACATATTACAAATTACACCCGGTATAAATTTTAAAATATCAGCTAATATGTTTTACATGTTATGTGTATTTCGTATACAAATGTGGGGTGTTGAAAGATTTATTGAATTATATAGAAAACGTATATGTTCATAAAATGCATACGCCCCCATATATATGGAATTAATTTTATAAGTTCGTATCTAGATATAAAAGCTTTCAGTGTTCATTCAGTTTAATTTTATGTTACAACATTACAGTTTTAGGCGAAATGTTTTATTTTTGCAGCCATTTAGATTGGGAGGTATTTTCGAGAGCCATGAGGCGATTTTAAAATCTAATTCACAGGGTAATCTGGAGATTGCAGGCGAAAATTATTGGCGTGGAAATAATATTTTCAATGGCCAGAGGCCGATACCTCTTGAAATAATCAAAACTTTAAAATGCAGCAATCAAGTACTCAACATTTTTCTGCAATTCATAGGAATTTTAAGGATTGGTGTAGAAGGGAAATATTCTTAGTAAATTTTGTTCATCTATATAACCAAATTTTGGTAAAGTAAGACCAGTCATCACGTAGTTTTTAGACAAGTGGTTTTTGAAATTAAATCTAATTTATTCGTACAAAAACTTTCAAACCTAGACGCACGATTACATAAGAACGGAATGTGCCATGGTGATAATTTTTAATACCTAAATACCAAGATGCTTCAGCTAACGTTGTATCGTTTTTCACAAAATCTTTCAAACAATAAGAAACTTATATTATGTGTACAAGCACTGTACTGCACTTCTGACACCGAATGTGAAATAATATCCCATTGGTCGATCGTTCACTTTATTAGGGTAATACCCGGCTAATGGATATTTCAAAATTTTTGACTGTGATTGCGATGTTAATTTTATCCTATAGGGTAAAATAGCTAATTTTTCCGGTTGATGTAGAATTCACACCGCAAAATAAACAAGAAAATGTCCACCAGCGGAAGAACGGTGTATTTCGAACGAATGTGGAATTGGAAAAGTTGACGTCTGATTTAACACTTTCCAAATAAAATACAGCACGAATGTAGGTTTGGGTCGTTGTAATTGAAAAATATCTGAACTAATTTTATTAAATTTAATTTACAATATTTTCGTAAATGCCATAAATTTTTCAATATATTCGCAACAAATAAAAAAGCTCCTATGGAAGCTGCCACTTCCGGTGAACCGAACTCAATCAAAAACGAATGTGCTCCCCCAATTTATGGAAAAAGCTTAAGTATGAAGTATGAAAAACAGTTTTTTAACAAAATTTACATTTCAGCTTAAATTTTGGAAAACTGTTCATTTATAGCAGTTTTTCTCTTAAATTATATAATTTTCAATATATATGGAAAATACAAAAAAGCTCGTATTGAGGCTGTCACTTCCGGTAGAAAAACGACCGATTTGGGCCAAAAAAACACTGGGATCTCCTAATTTGCGGAAGATGCTTATGTATGAAGCTTCATCTAGATTAATCAATCCATCTGGGCTGTACAGGGCCAAAGTTTGGTTGAAAAAAATATTTGCCATACACCGTCATTTCCGCTTAAATTTTGGAAAACTGATGTGCTTGGACCGGTATTGTTGCAACTTTAATTTAGAATCTTGTCCTTTATACATTTCAAAATATGTGTTTACATAAAAGCAAAACGCTCCTAGGGAAATAGGTGGCCAAAATTCACTGGGATCAGCCAATTAATGGAAAAAGCTTAAGTTAAAGTTTCATCTCGATCAATCAATGGCTTTACGTGGCCGAATTTCTGTTGAAAACCAGTTTTTTGCCAAAAAACGTCATATACGATTTAAGTTTGGAAAAGTGATCTACAAAGTGACGATGTTTGCAAATTTAATTTAGAATGTTTTAGTTTATAATCGTTGTTATCGTAAATGCTATACTTTTCAAAATATTTACAAAAGACGATGAAACATAGGAGCTGCCACATCCGGGAAGCTGATTTAGGCCAATGATCATTGGGATCTCGGAGAAATGCTTAAGTAGCATGAAGTTTCATCCCGATCACAAAAGTTTTTATGGAAGCTGTCACTCCCAGAGGACCGGTTTCGGCCAAAATTAACTGAGATCTCCCAACTTGAGAAGAAAGTTAAGTATGAAGTTTTAGTCTGATCGATCAATTCATCCGAGCTGTGCACGGCCGCATTTTAATTGAAAAACGGTTTGATTTTTTTCCAAAAACCGTCATTTCTGCTTAAATTTTAGAGAACGGGATTTGATCGGCATTGTTGCAAAATTAATTAGCAATTAATGAGCGAAACTTACGATCTAAATTCAACAACAGAGAGAGTTTTACAGCATTAGTCAAAATGAAAATGTAGGTGCGACTATCTTCAATTTCCATACTACCGTTTTCGGTAAATTGTTTGGATTTACCCATTTGTTTGAAATAACGATATACTACACCACAATGCCAAAAATTTACAGATTCAATTATATTTGAACATCAACTCTATAATGTGTTATCCGTGTGTAAATTAGTGATGAATTCATAAACGTCAAAGTTTGCGCGTGCTCATGTTACCATAATATCAGGGTCGCAACTCAATTCCCGGGTTTCACACATAGATGGTGCTAGTGACACATCTAATTGTCATTTATGTCAGAAATTGTGTTTTATTCATAGCGTGGACAGTTGTTAACGATAACCAGTTGTAATACCAGCACATATCGCAACGCAAAAATATTTTTTATAAGAACTTTTTCAAAAAAAACTTCATCAAAAACTACCTGAAGATTGGTTTAAACGCTTCAGAAATGGCGATTAAAGAAAGAGCTTCTTGCATCAAATTGTTATTGGAGATGAGAAGTGGATCTATTTTAAGAATCCCAAACGCAAAAGGTCGTGGGTTTCATCTGGCGAAGCATCACCATCGAATCGTGTACTCTGAGCTGCTGAAACAGGGCAAAACTGTCAATGAGCAACGCTTCCGACAACAACTCATCAATCTTAACCATGAATTGCTCGAAAAATGGTCAGAATGGGGCACGAGACACGAACGAGTGTCTCCATGCCATCGCACCCTCATCGTCCAAGCCACCATCAAAACACTGAGATGGGATCTGCTACCGCACCCGCCCGATTTACCAGACCTGCCCCCTCAGATTATCACTTATTCCGGTCGATGGCGCATACCTTGGGAGCTACACTTGACCAGTTTCGAAGAAGAGCAAAATTGGTTAGATGAATGGTTTCAGTCTAAAGACGAGTCGTTTTTTCGTCGTGGTATTCATGTATTGCCAGAGAAAGAGCAAAAATGTGTAGATAGCGGGGAGACATTTGTAACTAGTACAAATGTCATTTTCATATTTTTTTTTATCAATTTTATTTTTTTTTTTTTTGATACTTCCAAACATGAAAATAACAATAAGTTGTCAAATCTTAATCACTAAGGTAATTATGTAAATCTGCAGTTTTTCGAATACTTTCAAGGTTATTGGTAGTAGGCTTATTGGTCGTCATATTCGAGAGTTTGGTAGGATCTTTGCCAGGCTTTGAGATCTTTTTTATAGTTGACAATTTCCAGCACTCAGGGATATATCCGGATTCGTAAATTGAATTAAATATTTGAGCCAGTTCTCCAAAGGCACATCAGACAATTCTAAAAGAGATTTAATTTGGATTATTTCTCAGTTTATTTTACTTGTGACTGCGAAATCAAGATTGTCAGGGATTTTTCGACGATCAGTAAGCCAATAAGGTGGATGGCCACACGACGTGACATCGTAGTGGTTTTCTTGAATAACATTTATTAATTGACGTTCCCTTGGATTAGTCAATATTGAACCCCAGTAGATATGTTTGGCATTAAAGCCGCCGGCAACCATTTTCATATGAAATAGACTTTTTAGCTGGCTGAGCTTTGAAAATGTAGCGTTTATATCGGTGCTACACTTGTCATGTTCCATATAGCATTATTAGCTATGGAATAAACGCACAATTTGATTTATCAACCGGAACAAATATTAAATTAGCCTAAACAATTTAAAGCTACCGGAACCAAAGTTTTATCAGCCGGAATCATTAGAAGCTTTCACAATGAGCTCAACACACTTTTGATGGTTGTGTAACAAATAGGCTTTCGGCCGAAACCATAACAAGGTCAGCCGGAATCACTACAATGCTATCTGAGTTCATATGAAGCCAGCCAGAACCATGGCAGCCTGAAACAAGCCAGCTAAGGCACAAGTAGTAAAACGATTTGTGTATCATTATGCGCTATCTTATTTTTGAGCCGGATCAAACATTAAACCAGCCAGATCTATTTGAAGCAAGCTAGAGACTCTCGGCCAATCATTTAGGAATTTATCAGCTGGAAGAATTTTAAGTTTGCACAATGAGCACTTTGCACTTTAGTTGGTTGTGCAACATAAAAGGTATCACCCGGAACCATAACTGTCAGCCGGAACAGTATAAAACCAGCCGAAACCAAGCCAGCCAGAACCAAACCCACTATAACACAAGTAGCACAATGCATTGTGCTCTAACCAGAGTTGTATCAGCAAAAGTCATTTTAATCTTCCACAACGAGCCAGTAGGAACCCCGTCGGAATCATTAGAAGCTTGTACAGCACAATGTAATTTAGATGCTTGTACAACATATAAAGAATCAGCCGGAACAATATGAGGCACAATGAAATGGTTGGGAAAGGTTGAAAAATCACAGAGAACACAATAATGCACATTGCACTATGTTACTTGTGTTATAGTTGGTTTGGTTACGCTATAGCTTTCCAACTGGCTTTATACGATAGACTACCATTGTAGTGATTCCAGCTAACCTTGTTATGATTCTGACGGATCCCATTTGAAACGCGATATTTTAAAACGTAATTATCAAAACGCGATACAGTATAAAACGCGATATGGTACAAAAAGCGATATAGGAATTTAAAAATTGATTAGAGCGGGAGTATAGGAGCGGGTTATATCAGGCGAATCACAGCGCTCCCGTCGTTTCGCAATGTACATTCTAGAAAAGGGGAAATTTAATTTCAGTTTATAGGAATTTAAAAATCGATAGGAGCGGGAGTGTAGGACCGAGTTATAGAAGGCGGGTCGCTTCGCTCCCGTCACTTCGCAATGCTTATTCTGTACCATGTCGCATTTTGTACCATGTCGCGTTTTGAAATATCTCGTTTCGAGCGGATCCCGATTCTGACAAACACCTAATGGTTCCGGCTGATAAAACTCTGGTTTAGGATGGATTTAAATTGTCCCGGCCGGCTTAGTTTCAGTTCTGGATGAAAAATCAGAGACTTGTGCCATAGTTGGTTTGGTTCCGGCTGAGAATTCAAATGTGCTACTTGAGCTATAGTTAGTTTGGTTCCGGCTGACATGGTTTCGGCTGGCGTGACGGACACCATAATTTGTAAACTTTATTATGTTGCAAACCAATCAATCAATCAAGTATATATTGCAAATATTCTTTACTTTTTGTGTAAAGTTTACTAGTTTTTCTTCACAATACCACAAAAATACATTTATATTGATTTAGGAATAGCCCGATCCACCATCCAGAGGAAATGCTCTGTAGCAGTTATAGGCATCTTCGAAAAATTTTGAAAATTTTTATTTTTATTTTGATTATGGAATGAAATATGAAATATTACAGTACAAAACCATAAAAGTTGATCTTGATTAATTGATTTAAGTTTAATAAAATATTGACAAAATATATGGCTATCTACTATGACACTACATTAATAATAATTAATCTAATCTGTTTTACTTGTAATAAATTAGTAATTACCAATTGCTGTTGTTAAAAGTTACGTTATTTTCATTTATTATTAATTATAATTTATGACATAATTAGAGAACTACTTACCCTCGTACACTCAACGATGAAATTAAACATAAAATCTGCCATGATTTATTTATGTTCTAGATACAGACAGTAGCACAAGACACGGAGATAATTTTCTACAGTGTTAAATAGGGCTGCGGTTTTCGCCAGATCCCTTTTAACTTGAAAATTTCTATTCAAACGATTTTCTGAAAATTCAAAACCATATTTTCCTTCGTATAAATAATATATGGATCATGTCATGCAGAAAATTGACCCAAGGATAAGGATTTTTCATTAAAGTCAATAGTCATTCTCCGTATTACACATAAATAAATACCCAAAAGTAGTTCTTGAACCCTTTCAATAAACATTTTAATTAAATTTAAATAAAATAAAACCGAACATTGTACATTTGTGTTATCCTTATCAAAAATTTGAAAAAATATTCTGTCAAAAACACTAAACAGAATTATTTCGTCTGTCATTAAAATTCAATAAACAACATGAACGCCACCATTATACAAATACTCGTATAATACACCAAAGCAAATATTCGGGTGTCATGCCAATGACTATCCGAATTGTTGCTTAAGAGTTAATTTTGTAACTTTTTGCCAACAAAACACAAAAAATTAAAAATTAAAAATATCGGATTCCAGATTGCTGAATGACTGCCGAAAAAATTGGGGTTACGATATAGATGATATTTATGTACATAAACTTTAAAGAGGATACACATGAAAAGGATTTAGTTTTGTGGCTTTAACCTACACTACTGATTTAAGTAATTCTGAGGTTACACAGATGTGTGTTGTTAAATTTATAAAATAAATTGAACTTCTTAACTTTTCGCCTCTGTATACATAATGTAAGGTTGCCACATATAAATAATATCTTGTTTGTTTGTACATCATCGTATCATAACAAATAAAAAAGGATATCATCAGATGTTGCTTTATCCTAAATATTAATATCTAAACATTGCCAATTTAATGTACTTGTATATATCTAGATCAGCTCATGCAAATCAAAATATTTGAACATGTTAAGGCTTATACCACATATGTACTAGACAGACAATTTTTGTGTAGGAGTCGCATTTTCTGAAAAATGTAAGATTTTAAAGAACTCGTTGAAACATACATAATATGTGTGTGACACCCATCTCCCAATTGTATGGATGCCTATCTAAATTATGAAGACGAACGATTTAAATTCCAGTTAACGTGGAAGTTATGGGATTCTGCGAAAACCATTTCTCCTCTTTATGTTGTCTTACATATCTGTTTAAACCATTTAAATAAATGTAAAGAAAAAGACGGTTTTTAGTAAATTCCGCAATTCACCAAAATGTTTCCCGGAAAATCAACGTTACATATTTTCAATGACAAATGTTTATTTGACAGAAACTAGACTGGATATACTTCCACCACACGACCAATCATCCATTTAATTGGAGCAATGTTGTCATCCTTAATGTTTGGTTGTTCATTTGACTATTTTCTTCTGTGTTGAAATTGGATCAAGTATCCGCATGCCATCTTGCGGCCATTGTGTATTGTGGAATTGCTTTTAAGAGTGCACCAATTAAGAAGTGTCCAGGAGTTAAAAAGGTTACATCTGTAGGATCGCTTGTTAGTAGTGCAAGTGGTCGTGAATTTAAGCAAAGCTCTAGCATGTTCTTCAAAAGTCAATTTTGCTTTTCCAATGACCTTTATTAAGCATATTTTTACTGAATTAACTGCAGCTTCTCAAAATCCTGCAAAATGGGGTGAAGCCGGTATTATGAAATGCCATGGTGCTTCATCATTTGCCGATAGTTGAGAAATTTTCTTATTTAACTTACGAATTAGTGCAGCCACAATCCTCTACATGCAGTGAATCTTTTATATGCTTCAGTGGTTAGTTCACTGACTAAATAAACCTTGAGTGCCTTGTGACCTCTTTTCTTTGTTGTGCGAATCAGAAGAGGTCCCGCATTGTTCTCAAAAATGGTATTTTAGAGGCGACCAGCACCGCTGGTAAATTTCTCATTTGATGTCTTGCAGCTATAATATTGAAACGATGACACCTTGTACATTTCGATAAGAAATGTCGTGTTAGATTTCAACCGTGTATGTACCAGTACCTGGTGCGTAGGTGAGCTAGGGGGTTTCTTCAATCAATAATTTAACGGTTGGATGGTCCTTGGGATCATAATCGGATGTTTTTCTTTGTAGCCCCACAAGATTGTATTTTGGGCTCGACCACCAACGCGCAAGACAACATCATATAGGAAAGGAGACAAAGATTTAATCTTACTTTTATTTGCCACTGCTTTCTGGTTTATAAGATCATAGATTTCGTTTTTGAAGCGTTGTCTCTGTACATTTTTGTTCAAGAGTTGGGTAGAATATTTTAATTATTCATCTTGTTGCTGTATATTGTGTTAAGACCGTTCCATCACAAATCGTGATTAGTAAGTTGATTGGTTTTAATACCGCTGGATGTACCGCGGAATTGTCGGATGATTTGGTACAAAACCATTGAGATGGACCAGTTAATTTCTGAATTCCTGCGATTCGATTTGCTACAAATGTTTTTAATGTGTGTGGCTTTATTTTTACCCATATTAGGACTATCATAAAATCCGTTCAAAAGTAAGTTGGTGCTTTATCGAGTTTAATGTTTCGCTGTACCTTGTGCATTATTTTTTTGTTCAATACTCCGGTTTTATGTGCGATAATCAGTCGTTTTTGCGCTTCTTGAGCTTCTTCTATGGTATCACCTCGGATAATACGTGATCTACGTAGAAGTTACTCATTATTATATGGGCCGCGATCGGGAACTTTAGCTTTTCATATGATATGGTGCAGAGGACATTCCGAAAGTTACGATTGTTAGCCGGTATGTCTTTATAACTTCGTTTGATGTCGTCCTCCATAATATTTTCTGAAATCGTTGATCGACAGTATGTACGTTTATCTGTCTATACATTTGATCTATATCAGCTGTGTATGCCAAATTGTATTTTCTCCACAGAACTAACATCAGATCCTCTTGTAATTTAATACCAATGAATTTCATTTAAGCTAAGCGTCAAATACTATTCATAATTTTGTTGTTCATCATTTTGTTGCTCTTTTTGCGACTGAAAATTGTCCCTGACTAAAGTACCCTTCGTTACACAGTCGATGTTCGTTGGTAAATTTACTGGCTACTGGCGGTAATTCTGCTGAAAACGTTCTTCCCACAGCTTTTCATTTTGTATTTCTTCCACTTTCTACAATCGTTTTAACTGCTTTCCAATGTCTACCAAGGTAACCATGGATTGGACCCTCGGGGAATTTTCTTTTAAAATATTCCCAATTTCCCAGGTTCACTTTGATTTCCTTTTATAAGTTGGTTCATCATATATTTGGGTAAAATATAGCGCCCAGTAGGATGTAAATTTTTTTTGGTTGCCTGTACATTGGATCAGCCCTCAATAGATTATGTAAATGCTCCCATTTTTGAGTGTCGAAATATTGTTTAGGCAGTGGGCGAGTTAGTTATATTAACGTTTCCCTTTTCATAGAAAAGTTTGATGAGAAACGTGCTCCTACACGAAAGTGACTAATTTTGTGGCAGCTGTGATCATCATTTAAGCCACTAATCCCCACATGCGTTTTCTTCGTTGATCATTTCATTTTCTTGGATGCTTCTTCGCTGATAAATGAAATTTGTGAAGCGGGATCTATTAACATTCATAGCATAGTTGATTGCTGTTCTCATGCTGTATTTCAACCATCGCTGTGGCCAATAGTGTACCGGTTGGTTGTTCGAGTTGGTTCACAAACTTAGTTGTAATGTTATACCTTTCAGGTTCCTCAATTTTTGGAGTATATCCAGTTCTTGTGTTGAGCATTGTGCGTTGAGGCTAATTATTGAAGTGCAACACCGGCTTGCGACCTTATTGGTCTCCCTCCCACACCCTTGACGCTCTTAAAGATTGTGCGTAACATACCTTGACTGTTGCGTGTGGTGCAGTTGCGCCAGCATTACAATGATCTTTAATTTTTTACCTGTAGGGCCTGGAATCTACATTCAAAGAAACAAACAGCCTTAATTGTTCGTTGTCCGCAGTTTTTTAATAATAATTGAAATTATTATTTAATTCCTTGATACCGTTAAGATGTCTAAATTTTGAATGGCATGCATAGTCTCGGTCAATAAATCGTGTAACGACCTTATTGCTGTAATTAATTCTATGTTGATTGATGGATAGCTCAGAATCGCGTTAACATGATTGGATGCCAGCTGCCTCTTATTTTGGTATCGATTTACCAAGAGTTTTCATGCACCCTTATAATTTTCACCTGTGGCTCAATGGGACTTAATTGTTATTTTCTTGAACGATCCGTTTGAATAGGTCGTGGAAATTTGGTAAAATGTAAAATATTAAGCCTCAAATAACATTAGACTATGCCAAAGTATTAAAGAGCTGTGCTCTCGTATGAGGCCTACTACCTAGGATTAGTGGCTAAAATCAGAGCAAACCTTTACAGCATTAAATAAAATTCAGAGACTAATTTGTTCAAGAGCAAACCAATCTGGTTCTCAAGAAGTGTTATAGGGTCCCACACCCTTTTCCTAAATGTCAAAAATTTGGCCGGTGCTAGCGTCATCAAACTAAAAGTAACAAATTACGTCAAAGCTACTAGAGTAGTACTTTGACCGATGCAGACTTCTCGATAACTCGATAGCTCCGAGCCTTATTCCAATCAGAGTTTCTCTGGGTATTGTGTGAATGTGTATGTGTGTGTAAAATTTCATGTTTTTGGTTTCATTTATCGTTCCGTTTGTCACATTACAATACTAGTGGACAGATGGTGCCATCTTTTACTTAGTAGATATACCATCATTCTTGCATGTGTGCGGGTGTTTCAAATCATTTAATTTCGCGAGAATTTATTCCGCAATAATTTAGATGTAAACCAAAATAATTTATGTACACAGTTGTTGTTTTTATATTTATTGTACCAACTTAAACAATTATTTCTATGGTAAATTGTCCATATCTGGTTCCACGGTAAGTTCCTCGTGGTGTTTCTTGTAGTGGCAGAAACCAGTCGCTACATGGTCGTAAGACGCTTGTTCCTTTATTGCCCTATCATACTAACCAGGAGCTGATACTCTTGCATATTAACAAACCGACAAGTATTATTCATGCTAGTATGATTCGTGGGTACTATGGCCCGTTTAACGAACGTTTTGAGAAATTTGGAAATCACATATTAACCGCTGCCCATTTTTCAATACATTTATCCAATCCCACAAATGTTGTGCTCCTTAGACAGACGAATCAAACAATCAATGGTACAGAAATGAGAAAGCGCTGGATCGGTCATAGATTGAGGAAGTCACGGAATGACGTAACGAAACGGTTGCGTCCTCCAGGTGTGGAAAACACAAGGAAACAGGAAATTCGAACAACCAGCTGTAGCGTGGAAATAACGATACTAGCAGAAGCGAAAGAACTCGGCAAGTCAAGGGTAGAAATTAAAGCAATAGCGCCCAAAAGAGATAAATGGTCCAGCCTAGTAGCCTAGAGCCACTCGACCAGGGACATGTCAATTTAAATCGTTTCAAATATTAAGATTAGCATCGACCCGGGCTGACGTTAACAGAGATTGATTTTAAATATCATTGTTGTTGATATGGAAGCATCGGATGAAAGTTCCTGCTGGATGTTGATACGATTGGGAATGTCTTCCAAAGCCACTGCTTCGAGCTTGAAAGTAAGCGTTGATTGGTTTTGTCAAAAGTTGCAATTATTAATAATATCTTAAAGGTGTTGATTGCTGAGAGTAATCGTCTCATTTGCGATGCGTTCATAATTATCAATAAATTTGAAAACCTATGTAAAATATTTCTCGTAGCCAAAGTTGTTACGAGAGGTGATTTTTGACTGATTTGTAATATTTTCATCAATATTAGAGCGAATAAACCAAACTTGCTCTTCTTATTGTGAATTGCTGTTTGCAATTAATTTCATTTTGATATTGTTCAACAAACGGGTGGTTGCGTCCATTAAATCTCTGATTTCTAACAGTTGGGCGTCTTCATTGTTGTTTTACAGGCGAGGCACAAAGAGAATATTTGTTCAGGAAGACAGAGTCACCTTGGAGCAATAGAATTTTAGCAGTGTGCTCCAAAACCACATTAGAAAACCAACATCTTGTTATTGTGTTCATTTTAGGGTTTAAACATTAAACGTATTTAAAGTGGGCGGGATGAAATATTTGGTAAACATGCAGAGTCAGCAGTATACTGATTACTCGGTATTAATAAATGAACCGATTGTGTCGCAAACCATTTATAGCGAAGTACTCAGAATTTAGGTCCCAAAATGTTTAGGTAAGTGGTAAATAGCAAGACTATATTGAAAAAACAAAACCAAAGTTGCATATTGGGGCATTTAAATGAGAAATTCCGCGCTACCAGTTATTCTAAATAACGTAGTCCAAAAGCACACTAACAAACACTTTACAAAAATCAAATAGTTATATCTGATGAAATATTGTTGAAAAATTGAATAAATGAAACCTGAGTAAGTGCCACAGAATTTTATTCAGGGAAATAATTTCACCCACAGGAATCGCAAGAAAAAAATCACGCACTAAAATCACAAATTGAAATATGAACTTTTTGTTGCAAATCCTACACAACCGACAGCTATTGAAATTATTAATTGATTTTAAGAATAAATTTTATATAAAGGTGGAATACAGCAGTTTTCGTATTCTTTTGAAGTGCATTACTAAAACTTCTTTTGTGTTGGGTGGTATCACAAAACGATAAAATTTACTTATGTCAATCGCATTGTGATTTACTGTATCAAAAAGCTTTTCTATACACAACGCCCACATAAATTTTGATGCACATCAACATCACATATACGTATAAACAGTAATCGGATTAGAAAATCTAACTTTCTTAAACAACAAGTACTATATACTTAAATACACGTTTAACTCATCGTAATCTACACACACAACGAAAAATAATCAAAAAAATTCGTTTCATATATCCAATCCGACTAATAATCACATATATACATACATATATTCGATTATGATCCACTTAATCCCAAATAATATCGATTTTCCATTTTCACATATGTCCGACCTATCCCAAATATACAACTAAACGAGGGAAAAGCGCTTTCCGGCATATTTTTCTGTTGTGCCTAAGAATCTAAGATATTCATTATCTAGTTTCGATGTTTTTTTTATGACATTTACATTATATCCGGATTCATCCATCAAACCATATATCCGTACATATTCCTGCCTGCGATATAGCTATTCGTATAGTATGGGAAAGAAACGAAAAGGGATTACATGCCGATTCGATATTAAAAATTCGTATAATGTAATCCATCTATAGCAATATACTCGTACCTACAGTGTGTATAGCAGATTGATTTGTAGCGTGATTTAAAATTTTGCAAATATACGAGACTAGCTTCTCGCATCCGCAAGGTTATCGGTATGGTTTGATACTGAATTACGAACCGATGAAATGTGCTATTAAAACATAAAAAAATGTAGGGGCCTGCGCATTTCAAACCAGTGGGGAATTAGTTATGTAACGTAGCATGGAGCAACGTGGAGAAATTGTTTGTACTAAAATTTTAAAATTATCAAAATTTTGAGGAGGCTGGATTCTGGAAGTGTAGTAAATCATTGTCATGCGTAAAACAATCGGAGTTCCTCGGATAAAGGGGTTGGTTTTATTTTCATGGTCAAATTTTATGGTTTTTTAGTTGGTATACGATTGAGCAGTGACAGATGTTTAATATATACGAAACCATAATATTTATGCAATAAAAATTATTGGTTTTGTGATCATTTGATGAGTGTGTCAAGGCGTCTTTTATTAAGTTTATGAATATGGGATGTTATAGGCCCGATAAAATGGTAATTTTTAACTCATCTACGTGTTTTTGAGCCGAATGACTTTTTATATTGTGTTCCTGAATATTTGCTATTTATGGAGGTGACCAGTTCCAATAAAGTTAAAACTTACACTCTTGAAAATTTAACGATTCCATGTCAAGCATAAATACACGCACAAAATAATGTAACATCATACTAAAAGTAGTGCAAGAAAATTCAATACCTTTCTGGCATGTGAATGCAGAACCACTCAGTTTTACCCTAATTATTGAACACATCCCAAACCTTGCAAAGAGGTCCGCCAGGTCATTCCGTCCTTCAAGAAACATCATTCTGCTAAGTGCTAAACGGAAACAGATACAAAGAAACGGAAGACTGATTTATTCTCCTTTTCATCGATACACGTCTGCCTTCGTGTTTATATTGAGTTAATGTCCCGTAACAGTAGACAGTTAACAAATCTGCCTATTTATTACATATGCGACGCTATCACCAAATTTTTCATTCGGTACTTTTATTCGATGCCAGCTGTCTGGGTCTCGATAGGTTTAGTTTTGGCCAACGGTCGTTTGTTGTTCTTTTAGCTTCCTCTTGATTGAGTAATTTGCAAGTAGCGAGCGGCAAATCAACATCCACGCTGCCTGATGAAATGAGGTAGGTTGTGTCTTGTGTTAAAATGCCCTTGTGGATGTTGATCTAGCATCTCGTTAAAAGATGACAAAAATTTCGCGTCTACTTTCAACGTAAGAAAATTTTAATTTGAGTGTCTTAATTAAAGCCTCACTGTCCGTAAAAATGTGAATATCCTTTGACCGAAAAGAAAGGTTTACATTTAATTCTGCACAGAAAAATCCACCCTTCCTTCCCATCCATTTTCGAACATTGAGATGAGGTTGAGCCTTATAGCTGAGTTCGCTGCCATTGGTTTACTTAGGAAGGAATGTGAGATGAAAGAGAATATCCTATGCTTGAACGCATGTGCTCCTAAAAGCCCCAGTACAAGGCAGCTGTTCACTGTACTTTTATCAAGGATTTTAGGTTGGTCAGATTATGTAAAGCTGGCCACCAAACAGTAACCCATATAATAAAATAATTAATATGTAGAAATATTGACCCCCACTCTCACCTCCACAACCCCCTGACCCCTTTTTTCCAATGTCCTTTTACAGGAGATGAGCGCTATTATAGAATTCTTTACCCTTTGCAATATGTTAGGTTTCCAGCTTAGTTTGCTGTCCATAACTGGGCCCAGATATTTCGCTTTATTAGTAAATTGATGTTTCCTGGAGAAGAGGAGCAACTCAGTTTTGTGTCGCTTAACATTCAAACCGCAACTGTTAGCCTAATTGGATATAATGCCAGCTGTACATTACATGCGTTCTCTTAAGCTCCAAGGATATTTACAGAAAACATCTATGGCAACATCAGCAAAGTTATCATGAACCATTCTTTATGTTCAAGGGATTTCTCGAGCGGAGCAATAAGAGATACTTGCAGTATGCATGTTGGGATTTCAAAAGCCTATTTAGCTCAAACGACCTCCAAATGTAGGCTTTTGTTAGTTTTTCCAAACAATTTAGTAGAGGAGAGGCTAAAGTTATAGGTCTAAGGTCTTTGGGACTGCAATGGGAGCTTTTCCCGCCTTAGATATAAATATTACATTTACTGCGGTCCATTTACTAGAAATATGATAGAGTACTAGGCTGCCTTTGAAGATACCTTCTAGCCAGGCTAAGATTAAGTCAGTAGGGGGTTTTGAAGGGTTTTATCTCCAATTCAAATTAAAGAGAACAAATCAAAGATAACAATGATCAGGAAATGAATGACCCTCCGCACCTTATTCTTGCCTATTTATATATTTATAATCGATGGTTTACAAGGTTTTGTTTTACAACAAAAATTCTTGGGATTTACACCGCTTACTGAATATTCCCGAATTTATTGAAAATAATCTCTGAATAATTTCGAAATATTTACTGAACATTTACTTCTATTGGAATACTCCCGAAAATGGCAGAAATATTCTCATAATAGTTCACTTCACACACTATTTACAATTATATTTAATCACACCACTATTTTCACTTTACACACTAATTTTCCCGCCACCCACTTTCGCTTTTATTCTTTTGCATACGAGCTAATAACTAAGATTTTCTGCATAGACTCACTCAAGACTTATTCTCTGAGTTCATCGTACTTGTATTTATACACTGCGTTGAATGTTCCAGATATTGTCAGCGAACAAATATAATGTTTCTGTTCTAAACTTATCTACTAATCTGCTTTACAGCAAAAACAGTGAACATATAAAACTAATGATAATGCTACTACTTAAACCTAGATGTCACTAATTTCTAAAAATGTCATTAATTATCTAACCCTAAACTGAAATTAATGTTCCGCCCAAGTAATTAATCGATTCCGAATTGATGTCCATCAAATCAATAGGCGAGATCGTCACATTGCGTTCTATCTGTCCTTGTTTTTTGACGCCATTCAACCTTGCAGTCACCTCTCGTATTGCGTCTAGTCCTTTCCATTTAATATCGCTGTCGCTCCTCCACATTCCTGGCCATTTGTACGTCTTTTTTATTAGCCATCCTTGATGTCGATCGCTCTCCATATGGGTCTTGTTCGAAATTACTTTCCACCAGTTGCTGCAACCGTATTGAGAAATACGTTTTACACATATCCCATCCTTCCAAGGGCAGTTGCAAAACACATAACGCTAGCTCTGGTATTGCCAATATCCAATCATTGCCATGGTTCTGGTATTGCCACTACTCATCGCGATTTCACTGCGATTCTGGCAACATGAATTCGTCGTTTGCGATGGCATGGAGAAGGTGTACAGACAGGTGGGGATAGACAAAGAAGACCTTCAGTTCCAAAATATCTTATACGACGAGCTAATCCAAATGAATGACCAGTAACTTATTATCAACTAAACACGCTTACCTAGCGCACTGCTCTAACAGCATTTTTGGCAACAGGGTGTTTTCTATTGCATACTATGTATGTAGATGATGTTGAAGGTAAGGAAGGTGCTGGTGGTTAACGGGTTTCAACTCCGTAAATTTCTAATTATAACAATGAAGAGCTGAGGCTGTTTCTAAACTATGATGGGAATACCAGAATCAAGAAAATTGGAAATGAGGCATACATTCCGAAGTGTTACATCTATCAAAAAGAGCCATTCACACTAAAAGGATAAAATATTATTTCAACATCTTTGAATACAGAATCTTTCATGGGACGACCAATTACCTTCAAAAAATTTAACGACATGACTGGTAATTCAGGCTTATCTTACTAATACAATCTGCATTCAAATTCCAAGATGGTTACAAACAACGAATCAAGTCAGATTGATCCGATTTAGTGATGGGAGCGAGCAGAGCTATGCAGCTACAGATACGCCTTTTTTGACACAGGCGATAGATTAAAATCGGGCTTAATTATCGCTTAATTCCGAGTAGCTTCTATAAGACATATTAGTATGCCTAGGTTAGAATTAATGTGCCCCTTAGTGTTGGCGAATTTAATGAAAATGATAGAGGGATCTCTAACGATAATCATAGTTAAAAGTTTATTATTTACAGACTCCCAGATAGTTTTGGATTGGTTGTCTACACACCCGAGACGATGGGCAACATGGGTACAAGCAGGAGAACTGGTATCATGTGTCAGCCAAGGAAAATCCGACAGACATTGCATTTAGAGGTGCCGCTGGATTGGATGTCAAACGACAGCTAAACGTAGTACAATCAAGGGGTATACAAGAACACGGCATGACAAGTGTAGAGCTACCGCCGAAATTGGTGGAGATATTCGTGGTTTCAGCAGACAGTTTCATCAAAGAGTTCATAGGTCGATGCTCGAGCTTCTTCAAGGTGACTAAGGTATGTGCTCTTGTAAGGAGGTTCATTGATAATCTCACAAATAAACCGTGAACCGGACATACATGCAGAGAAGAGGTAGAAGCTGCTGACTTGAAACTAATATTTTACATTCAACCTGCTGAAGTAGAAGCTTTGCGAAAAAATTTAAACGTACCACAACAATGTAAACTAATTAAATTGAACGAATTACATAGAGAGGTCATTTGCAGCATTCAGAGACACTATACATACCTAAGAGTAATTTTCAACATTAATCACAAGAAACGAGGCGATCATGATTGTGCGTCCTCTAGCACCAACAGACTCAGAAGAGGAAGACTGCCGGGATGTTTATCAATCGGGCGAACGTACATCGACGTAGCTGATGAGAATGTTGAAGACCAGAAAGTAACTTCAAATGCCAAATAGCGTTTTGTAATTGTTGGGGCTGATGGCACAGCGATTATTTAATTACACTCCAAAAGAGAACCAAACGGAGCGCCTAATCCAGTAATCTTGCAAGCTTATTGATGAAACTAATTTGCCATCGACTTGTTGAGCTTTAGACATAAGGTTATAGAAACTCATCCGAAGACTGATGGCAAGGTACGAGTCGTAGATTTCCGGTTGGCGAATACCAGGAAGATAGTTCACAGACCAAAACACAAATCGTGAAAATTAGTAATCTAGATGATTGAATCAACCGGTTCAAGGCCGCAGGAATGTTAGCGCCAAGCATCCGAGGCGAGATGTATCCCTTTAAAAATAGTTAGTAGTTTGACTAGTATTTAATAGATGTCACCAGGAGAGCATATTACAAATTTTGGAGGTTTTGCAATCAGGTGATTTTGACAAGATACTCAATTAAACATTAATTAAAGTGAAATTGTAAAAAACTAAAAAGTATAAATATTTTTTTATTGTTAATAAAATATTAACCCTTTACGTTAAAATGGGGCATTGATGCCCCACATATATTTTCCTTGTTTATTCACTTATTTTTGTTCATTCCTCTTTAAGTTTTTTTTAATGTGTTTCACAAGACAATATTTAACTGTTATATATTGATTTGGCTTGGTTAATCTGTCATTTTATATCAACATTTTTGGAAAAACGCGTCCAAACCCATTGTCGTCAAATCTGGTATTATAATACTGAAATATGGTAAGAATACATTTCATATTGCTAAAATTGGGACACTTTTGTTCCCTGAATTTTCTCGAATTCTGGGAGCAAAATTGATGGCTGTCGATGAAATTTATTTTTTTTATGTCTAAATAAAGCAAACTGAAGCTGTGTGCCAAAGTTAAGGTAAAAGTCAATTTTACGTAAATTTTTCGCTAAATTCAATTACTTTTCAAAAACTCTATGGCAAACTGATCGAAAAATTTGTCATAAAACCGGTAAACGAATTACCTTAAACTTGGCACGCAGTCCGAGCATAACTTTTATTTTATGACTGGGTAAGTTTCGTGCGTGAAAGGGTTAACAATATATTTTTTTTTAAACCACATTTTATCCAAAACCACTCCGTGGAAGTAAAATAAACATTTGGATAAGTAAGGTCAAAATTAGATTATTAAAAAGTGTCTTCAAATCATGTTGTTTTGTTTGTTTCACCTTACCTAAAGAAACGAGGTTTTTACGAAAAGCACCAAAATAATTTAAAATTTACCCTTGTTGTTATATCGTTTGAGTACAACTGCTATCACGAGTAATGGTATTGTACTTTTGAAGTCTAGCAACCGTGTTAGTGTTGCATCACGATACTTACCCTGAAGTTTAACATATTAAGCAAATTAAGCGTTAGATTGCGCGGCTAGTATTTTTCCGAAATAAAGCATTGTCAACATATGATATTCTTATTTCAAAACTGTAAAATTTAATCTTAGATCAGGACACCTCATCATAATTAGTGTTAGCAAAACAATAGAGAAGGTTCGAATAAAAGCCCGTTAGTTGGAACAATTGTTCGATAATTGCGTTTTTCGGCGATAACTCTAGTAATGAACTGACACCAGAATCATATTTTAAGTATTTCGTTTTTGTTAACCAAGCCAATCTTTTGATTTAGAGTAGGAAGAAGGCAAACACCGTTCGAAAATGCCACCTTCGAACCCCAAAACCTCAGTCTATTTTATATTAATTAAACATGAAATCGCGCATAAGAATCTACAACGGAAAGTTGGTAATTCCTTTTTGTCTAACTACAGGTACTTCTTATACAACCAATTCACAGTATTTACCCGTAATGTAATAATAACATTTTCCAATTAATCATATTTAAAATGAAAATTTTATGCAAAGTGAAAACTAGCAGAGAAATATGACGTAAAGAAATGGAAAGAATAACTAAATTAATAAAAGAAAATATTAATTTTATTATTTTTTGTATATACCAACATTAAAAATTAAAAATGAAATAATTAAAAATATTTCTTTTTTTTTGATAAAACATGATTAATTAAAAATAATTTTTCGTTTCGAAACATCAAAACACTGAACAGTGTTGTATAATAAACACATACGTATATACAAAAATTTTCCACTTTGCTTTTTTTTGTGCTACAATTTCGGGAAAATTATATAACTTCATAACCAGATGTTATACAAGAATATTTTTGTTTAACTAAATGTTGATGAATTAAATTTATTTTTAAGTATAGCGAAACAAAAATTATTAAAATGACCAGCAGGTTCACTGGCTCGTGTCAGAAAGTACTTCTTATTAAGCCTTTTTGAGGAGGATCAGGAAATGTATATTTGGACGTTAAATATAAAGTTAGTACTGTATTCACAGGATCGTTATGAATTACTTAATATTATTCCTTAGTTTATGTACGTACTATGCGACGTGACATTTTTATTACAATAAAATAAATATAATTTGAGAATGGCTAGCTACCGTATGTGATGACTAAACCTAGTGTTATGCTATAACAAACTAAAAATATACCGCCGGTGCCATAACGGTGGGTTGTACTATAACACAATCGCTGTGTAGTCCAACCCCTGTGAAACAACATGAGACATGATTATATTGAAATGATATACCTGCGCCAAGCGCTATAGTGGCAGTTTTGAGTACTAAAGTGTTTCAGAAAAAATTTTGTTCGAAATCTTTAGAAATATATGCTAATCGTTTATGTGGATTCTATAGCAAACGAATAATTTGCCAATAGCAAACCGTTTTGACGGTACTAAATTTATGAACTAATTTTGCAATATCAAGGTAATAATTAAGCCGACTGTATGGCCTAATTTGGGATAATTCATATGGGAGGTACTCGATATAAACATTTATTCAGACATGGATTTTCTTTATTCTTCTTGAATTGAAGGACATAGATAATTTTTGTCTTTTTTGTTAGAATTTGACTAGTTTGTTCTTGGAATTGGCTTGGAAAAACTAACAAACAAGCTAACATCCAAAAGCTTGTCAGTATTTAAATGTAAAATTGCGTCCCATTATCATATCTGCTGTGGAATGAGGATCTATGTGATTGCAACTGCTGTGGAATGAGGATTTAGGTGTTAAATTGTTCACACATCCGCCCCCCCTCCCCGTTTCCCAACAAAAAGATGATCAATTAGTTTATTCAAACTTTTAATGAACTTAGCCTAAAAAATATGTTACAAATTATGTTTCCAAAACGATTGATCAAAAAGAATGTAACTAAACCTCAACATCATAACCAGAGTTTTCCATGTCGAGTTTCGATTACCTATGCACCTCAGTAACTCCAGAAATTTTCACTACACGATTAGCCGAATAAGTTGATCGAGTGCTCGGGTAACTTCAATTTTCATTTTCAATTTTCGTGATGGTGATTTATGAAGGAATCATTAATGGTGAAGGCCGTGCGTCAAAGCATTTGGCCGTGATTAAGGTCTTCACAAAGAATCTTCACGAAAAGAGTGATAATGATTTCGTTAGTTTCAGCGATGGAAATGTGGTCGATGATGACGGAAACTTATTTTGCGAAATCAATTCCGAAACAATAATTAAACCCCCTAATATTAAGGAAGCATTAGACAAAATATGACAAATAATACTGGAAAAAGAAGGAAAAGTATTTTCTTCTGGACTGAAAGACACGTTTGAATACTCTGTTAATGTCTGTAGTAATGTGGCGTTGAGCAAATGTCCGACAGTCAAATTGCATTTTTGGGCCGAAGTATCAAGTGCTCTTAGACCCTAAAAGATTGCAGAACTAAGTAAACAGGATGCAAACTTAATTTCCGCAGAAGGTTTATTGTTTTACGTGTTCGAACTATTAAAAAAATTAATACTTGTCAGGGACTCTTTGATGTCATTGAACTAGAAATAAAACAATGCTGGAATATAGAAATCGTCTCACTACTCGTAAATCAGTATGTGCATTCATCATTAATAGCTCACCAAATGATGTGGAATAAAACCGTTCGCCTTATGATGAGTTACAAATATCTCATCAATCCTTCAATAAAACGAAAACCGACGAAGGATCATATCGCTCTATGAATCCGAACCCGTGTAGCAATAGAGTAAAGTATTTTGGAAACTCTAGCCATAACATTTTAGAATAAATTCAATGAATATTATAATTATGCTATGAATTCAGACCATACAAATCTCATCTATCTAATCTATCTAATCTATCTAATCTATCTAATCTATCTAATCTATCTAATCTATCTAATCTATCTAATCTATCTAATCTATCTAATCTATCTAATCTATCTAATCTATCTAATCTATCTAATCTATCTAATCTATCTAATCTATCTAATTTATCTAATCTATCTAATCTATCTAATCTATCTAATCTATCTAATCTATCTAATCTATCTAATCTATCTAATCTATCTAATCTATCTAATCTATCTAATCTATCTAATCTATCTAATCTATCTAATCTATCTAATCTATCTAATCTATCTAATCTATCTAATCTATCTAATCTATCTAATCTATCTAATCTATCTAATCTATCTAATCTATCTAATCTATCTAATCTATCTAATCTATCTAATCTAACTAATCTATCTAATCTATCTATTCTATCTAATCTATCTAATACAAAATCGTGAAATTTCATAGTACCAAACCTGGCTATTGGATATAAAGTAAATAAGTATACCTTTTTGATACAAAATGATTTGCAACGTCTTATCAATTGAAAAATTGAAGAAACTATTAGTGCCAATTGTGAAATTTAGTAAGCTTGACTTAGGTTAGGGTCGAGAAGACACAAAAATCAAGACAATTTACATGTTGTGATTTGCGATATGGCCAACCACGTGGAAGCATATTTGGCGAAGTTGACTTCGAAACTATAATTTTGTATTAACTTCACTAGTCATTAATAGATGTTAGTACGGTATGTTAAAAAGAAGTATTTTAATATATTGGCGGGTAAAAACTAGTTGAGGAAACGTTCTGAATAATGTAACGGTAGATAAAGAAAAGTTATATTTTTTGTGAGCCGTAATTAAGAGATCACTAAGATAAACGTAAATAAAACCAATTGGATATGGAGACCATTAACATTATCCATAAAAACAATGTCTAGAACTTGTAAAAAAAAATTTAAATTTAAGTTTTTATTTGGCTTAAATTTTTATTAATTCAACAATTCATAAACTAATACTCATAAATAAAACTTGAGTCTCCAAGTGGTTCTACCACTCTGCGGTATCTTCAACAAACGGATCGACTCCTGGCCTTAAGGCTGCTCTGATTCTGCGCCACATGGACTAATCGCCAACAAGGCCGCGGGTCCCGTAAACCAAATAATAAATGAGGGAAAACTTGTTGTCTCTTAAACCAAGCATTAGTGTTTCCTTATGTTGAGGTTCTTTTAAAGAGTGACCTGGATTTTTATCACATTTCTAATAATGGACTGAAGTAAATGTAATATTAATAACTGAGGCAGAAAATCCTATCATTGTAATCCTAAAGGCCTCAGGCCTATAAGCTTATCCTTTTATCTCCTAAAACTCTAAAATATATGGAGCAGCAGTTAGAAGATTATATTACAAGCTATAAAATCTGTTGAAATTTAAACATCGGAAAAATCGCTAGACCCTGCTCTCCACTGTATTTATTCTATTGAGAAATCTTTACAGAATAAGGAATTCTCTATGATAACTATTTTTGGCCGAGTCGTTCATCGTACCGAGTTGGTCTGTGTGGCTCGTCCCCTTGTCAACAGAAGTGTGAGCTGAATCCTGCCTTAAGCTGGGATATTATTCCAATTTCTAAACTTGGAACAACCGCACACCAAGACAGTGGTCTTATTTTGGACAACAAACTAAGCTGGAAACATAACGTATTATAGTTCAGGTAAATGAAGCAACCATAGAGTATGATGGCCAACTCTAAATATTATAACGATTCTGAAGTATTTGGAACACAGAGTTCATTCATTCTGTGCAATGGAGACATCCTCAAAACTTCCGACTATGTTGTTGCTGCCACCTTTTCAGAAACCGGTTAGGATTAAGGTTCCCGCCAAAAAGTACTGAGGGATGAAATTAGGTTATGAGTGCTGAAGGGTTAACTTCATTACAGGTGTTTCAAAGTGAATTCAATGAAAAAATTAACGTACTCTTACAGCATATTTCAAGTAGAATTAATTGCGTTGAAAGTGGCCAGGGTTATGATACAATGTAATATCAGAAAGGAATATTTGGAATTCCTTACCAGTGTTTTTCTATGGTATGAGGAATATAAATGTAGGTGAGCTCGCTCATCGAGATACGAGCTGCTGCATCTAATTATGCAGGGCAAATGTTGAAACGCCACTTGCAACGTGCACATTACTGCTTTAGGTGACAGTCAGTATGGTAGTGGGTGCTATTGCGGGACAACGTGTGATAGATAAGCATGTGAGCAGAATTGAATTCTCTTCACATGATTACTGTCCCAGTTGCAAAGAAGAAAAGAGGGAAGTAAGTGTTCTCAATTTGTTAAGCGCCTCTCCTTGTCTAGCGCCTAGTAGACTGAAATTCTTGGACGCTTTTCTCCTAAATGACTTCAAATATCTCAGAAAAATGGATGCTGAGGATATGATATACTTCGTTGAGCGCTGAAATGGTTCAGTGAGTATTTGAGGAGAAAAAAATGCTCAACGACTACGGACGTGATTATGTATATGCCAGTCCTTCAGGACAACCACCATAGCGTAACCTTATCTTGTTACGTGCAAGAAATTTAAGTGTTTTGGGGGACATATTTCACTTAAGTCTGTATAGTTCTCTGTATATTGTCCGTATGGGTAAAATTAATAAATCAATTTCTTAATTTTTATTATTTCTGGTATTAAACATTGCACAAAATAATAAATTGAAGACCACTAATCTTGGACACATTTATTTTTAATTCATTTGCCACCTAGGGACGGTAAAAGAAATTCAAATTAAATCGTCATTGCGGCGTAAGAATAAAAAAACGTATTGTTTGACTTAATTTTTCAATCGTTTAGAAACGAAATTTTAAATATTTTTTTTAAACTATATTTTCTATTTGCTAAGTCATTTCAATTCCATTCTTGAAAATTGTGTTTACCTCGATTTTATGTTCATTAGTACCCCAGTGCAAAATTTTTTCGGGGTTTGAAGGTAAAATTTTAAGAAAATTGATTTGTACGTTTGTAAAAAAACGATGAACTTTGAAGCCTAACTATAGACAAACTAAACATTTTATTTCAATAGTCCTAACGAAAAAATGTTAAATTGGTAATATTTTCTTGTCAAAATATGATTTTAAGTAAACATCGTTTTTGGCAAGTTTTCAAGTTTGCTTGCAAGCAAACTTTAAGAATCGACATATTTTGGTACAGTTTGCCCTAATTAGAAATATGACCGCCAATTGAATGTTGATTGGTTCATTAAACTAAATGTCAATTGAATGTTAATTAATCGCTTGGGCAAATACTGATATCGTAAGCCTTCTAGGAGGATCAACAGTATTTTCCTCTGTATAAATTCATGCGAATTTAAATTATTCCCTCGCAATTATACTTCGTCATATAAGAGATCCAGTAAGTGATACTTTAAAAGCGAACGTAAATACTTTGAACAATTAAAAGTTTGTTTGTGAAATAAATTGTTGTTAATTAATATTTGGGTAATGATTTTGAATTTTCAAGAATATTCCGGTATAGTTCTGTAAATTAAAAGAATTGTTACTGCAATCCCCAGTGATACGAACCTAGATAAGTCAAGTTCGAAACAATATTATTCTATTAAAATCCCACAACTATGTCGCTAAAATTTTTTTGATTTTAAACAAGTGAAGCGTCCACTCAAAAAAAAAATTTCAATTAGTAGCGTGGGTATTGTAAATTTCCAACTTAAACCACTCTCATTATGCTGTTAGTTTAGACATTCGATTTCCACAAAACAATAGCAACGAGAATATGTGACAAAACCACAGTTGATAATTTGCGGCAAACAATTAAAACTCAGAACACCTACGTTAATTGCATCAAAAAAATTAGCGAGTGCGGTTTCTGGCACACCATACAAATCTCAACGCAGACACACACACCGCCGTATATACTAGAACGCCAGAAAAAGCAAACATCTTCATCACCACATCTAACTCGTATACGTAAAACTTTTATATTTGATTGTGAAAAATTACATTCCCCCGAATGAAAAGCACGAAAAAGGAAAAACTTAATTTTATTTTTAATCACTTAAATGAAATTTCTTCTCAATTCGTATAAAGATGGCAAACAAACATAGTACATAAGTTAATTTATAGGTCTCTATGCTGCCACCCCTGTCGTTCAAAGGTAGGTACACACTACACATACTAGATGCTTACCACAAAATCGAAGAACTATTTTACTATGCGTGTGTGTACAACATGTATATATGCTACTGTTCCTACTATACCCAAAAATTTATATACAACCGAATAAAATAAGAAAAAATTCTAATCATCTCAATTAATGAATTTCCTTAATTTCATTGTGGCTTCTGTTGTATATTTGTTGTTGTGTTTCCTTTTATTCCATATCGATTTTTCATCATTTCACTATGTTTGGTATACATCCATATAGACATTTTGGGTTGTACGGTATTTATATGCTGTATATCCTAAAACCACACAACACATATAGCAAACAGTAACAACAACAACAACAACAACAGCAACAACAAATTAAATAAATAAATAAAAGTAAACACTAAACACAAAAAAGCTCAATAAATTTTCTTTATTCCTTTAAAATGAGCTTTTAAATAAAAATGAAAATGTGTTTATAGGTTAATGTGCTGTTTTGGTAATTTATATAAATTTTCCATTTTCGTTTGGTGTAATAACATTTGTGGTATGATCGTATTGTGTATCGGTGATTTTGTGTTTAGACAAATTAGTCTCGTAATGCTTTTGTCTTCATGGATTTTATTTTTAGATTTTCGTTTGCAGGGGTGGCCATTTAGGTTACGATATAATTTGTCATTTATATGCTTGTGCTTATTACATTAATAATGTCAACAACAACAAAACAAGTTACTTGATGACCTTTTCATCTTTCACATTAATTTAGTAATTCAAATAATTCAAAAAATTCGTTTGTGATTTTCGATTTATTTCTTTTATAGTTACGAGTTTAAAACGCCTATTTGTTTGTTTTGGAGCAAGCGTTTATTGGATGATCGCATTCTAGATTGCAAAAAGAGCTATTAGAGAGTGCCTAAACAAAAGCCGACATGTTGAAAATGGCGATATGATGTGAAATGTTAATGTTAATTTAGAAAAATTCTATAAAGAAATCATTGTGCCGAATCATAAGGTACTACACCGTTCTACCGTTTTCCGGCATCCCAACAATAGTGAAAAACTGGGCTATTCTTTAATTAGATGATAAAGCTTATTCGGCTTACTCTACGGAAAGTGCCTCCTCGACAAACAATTTTTAAACTTAAGATTTCGAAACGCGTGTTATCCATCACAAAAGGATATTTACTAAGATAAGTTGTGTCCGACTAACCATTGAGATATAATCGTGTGTTTTAAAATATACTACACTTTTGATTCATGCTCCCTGGATATCACTAAAAAGAATCAGGAACTGGACTGGATTAAGGTATTAATCATATCGTGTTAATAGCCGACCTAGATTGAGTACTTGGTCCCCTGGACTAATGGTTAGTTCCCCGCTACTCTTTGGACTTATATTGTGAATCCTATAACAAATAAATAGGGACGGAGTGAAGTATTTGACGTTAATAAAAAGTGTAGAATTTAGAGTTCGCCACTTGTGATGGTGTTTGGAATTTGTAAAAAAAATTTCAAGACAATTTGCATGTTGCGATTGACAATTTAGTGTTTTCAACTAGAAATGTGAAATTATTTGCACAATCTCGGAACATAACTTAGTCTAAAGATAGCATTGATTATGTGCTTAGTTTCCTTAGTGCTTTTTTGTTAGGGCTTTGATTATTTGCTCCGTTACCAAGTCATATCCAGGGGCATTTTTAACTTATAGATTTTTTACTTCTTCTTTAATTTCTTTCAGAGTAACTGGTACACAGATGCCTCGTCTATTTTGCTTAATCGTGTTAAATATTCATTATCCGCTAGTCCAGTTGGTGGTTTGAAGGTATTTTCTAGGTTCGTGTTAGGTTCACATTAGGAGGCTAGCAATAGTTCGTGTTAAGTTCACCTTAGGAGGCTAGCAACTCACTCATTCCTTATCTCAATTTATAAGTAGTTCAATTTTGTTGCACACGTTGTTTAAGATTGTCTTGCAGCTCTTCTTTTCTCGTTAACCAACTCTCTCACTTCAACTGGATCGTATATACTTTTTGTAATATTCCTTGCTGATCAGGGGTACTTTCCCAGGCCGCTTTCTGTACACTTTCAATGAGGCTTTGTAGTTCCTCTTCTATCATGTAATCGTTCGAGATCTGCACCTATAGATTTTTGTTAGTTATTTGTTAGTCTTCAAACCCTTCCTTTCCTTATTACCGTGGCACTTAATGTGATTAAAACTGCAGAATGATCTGATGATGGCTCTTCTTCATTATTGACTACTAAGTAGTTTTCGGGGATACCTCTTGATATATAAAAATGCAGAAGGTCAGGAATTGTATTTTGAGCCGTAGGCCAGTAGGTTGGCTTTCTACTAGACTGAAACTAAGATTTTAATATTTGGCCTGCTGTATTTATTTTGTATTTAATTGTAAATTTATATTCTGTTACAATTTAAAAAATGGTTTGAACAAATTTTGTTTCGAACTTACAAAATAAAGTATTTGATTACTATCATGAAAAATTTCGACCTCGAGATAGCATTCGCTTTAACGCTGAAGTCAAAAAAACTGGTTAAATATGTGCCGTGCCCACTAAACGCTGTAACTTCTCTACAACCAAGACGAATTGACTGATAGGGGTGAAACTTCATGCATAAGCTTTCCCATAAAGTAGGAGATCCCAGTGATTTCGGCCAAAATCGATCCACCGGTAGTAGCAATTTCTAAATGAGCTTTTTCGCTAGCTTTTTCAATTTTGCAAAGATGATGAAAAGTTTAGCATTTACAAAAAAAGACAAAGAATTAAAAGATTCATATAAATTTAACAATTATATTTTCAAGCAACAAGGGTTGATCTGTTTGTCAATATTTTTTTGATTTACATTAAAATTATGCCAAGAGCCCGGTAAGTTAAATTAGAAATCAAGAGTGGTGTATTCGAAATCTATGTATACCATCGTGGTACACAAAAGTTGGGTCTTGACTGATTGATGAAAACCTGTTTCTCTGGAGCATTTTTTGAGGTCTGCGAACTGGTAGTAGTTGTTGGGAGACAAATCCGAGGAATACGATGGATCGGAAAGCAATATTTGAACTTCAATTCGAGCAATATTGCATCATAGCCAAAGACTTATCTTCTCTACAGCCCAGGAGGATTGACTGATCGGGTTCAAACTTCATACTTCTCTCACAAATTAGGTGATCCCAATGATTTTTGACTGAAACCGGTCCACCGGAAGTGGCATCCTCCATTGGAGCTTTGTCTTTTTTGCAAATATTTTGAAAAGTATATCATTTATAAAAAAAGCACTATAAACGACTATGATTGTAAATTAATTTTGCAACAATATCGGCCCAGATCAGTTTTCCAAAATTGAAGCGGAAATGACGATTGTGATAAAACTGTTTTTCAGCAAAAATTCGGTCTCTACACAGTCCATACGGATTTGATTGGTCGGAATGATATTTCGTTCCCAAGCTTTACCCATAAATTTGGAGATCTCAGTGATTTTTGACCGAAACCGGTACAACGGAGATGGCAGCTTCCATAAGAGCTTTTTCTTTTTTTTTCAAAGTTTTTGAAAGTATTTTCGAAAAAAACGATTAAATACAATTTGAAACATCATTTCAAACAAAATACAATAAGTTCAGATCATTTTAATAATTTTACCGGAAATGACAAGTTTTAGTAAAAACAACTTTATTTCGTCACAATTAGATTGACGATTCGGAATGGAACTTATAGTTAATCTTTTTCCATTATTTGGGCGGTCCGTTTTGAGAAGCTGAGTTTAGAATAGAACAGGAGATGTGTTGGCCAAGACAATAATAATTGGTTGTTACAACTTGGATCTGAAACACTTGATTGTGGGAACAACTTACCATCTGTAACTATTGAAATCGCAGAAAATTTAATTTGTAACGATGATTTGGTGACAGAGACTTTTTGAAAAAGAATGTGTGTTTAAGTACCGATGAAGTTGATAGAGAAGATGCAAGTGAATGTCTTAACTTTCCATTAATTGGATTACATTAATCCGGTTGGATTACCTCAACATACTGTGAATCAAGTTCGACTATAGTTATGTTACTTAGGAATTTCAACACTAAACAAGGATTATGCAACGGTTTAGTTGTAAACAAGCAAGAAAAATAACGTAATTGAGGCAGAGGTGCTTACGTTTAAATTCCAATGATCAATCTTTCAAGTTCCGACTTGGAGCTAACTTTTAAATTTCATCGAAGATAATTTCCTATTGAGGCAGCATTTGCTATGACCATACCAAATAATGTCATTGGAACTTAACTAAATATCTATCAGATCTACGATGAAAAGTTATGTATTTGAGGTTTCTTAAACATTTCGAATGATTTTCGAAACGGGGGTACACCGGTGGCGCCCCAGTTCCTTTATCGATTGCTCAAAATGGTTTTTCGAGTATTAGTCGATTCCTAATACTCGAAAAAACATTTTTTTGCAATGGGTCCTGTTCCGGTTTATTATTTGTATTGGGCTCGCATGTTTCAGTAAAAATTGGTCTAGGAGGGTTTTCATTTACCTGTAATCGGTTGCGATTGATCCAGATTTTGAAAAAAATTCGGAAAATTCGTTCAGAGGGTCGCCCAGTGAACCCCAGCCCTTATATTTAATTATTTTCGGCTTGTGCGATTTTTATATAAATTGTTGGAGGAGTCTTATCGATTACCAAAAACCCATTATGATGGGTCCTGATTTCTGAAAAAATCACTTAAGGGGTTGTTTAATTTTTTCCGCAAGCCTTATTAAAATTGGTGAAGGGGGAATTTCAAATACCAGGAATCGATTCCGATGGTCCTTATTCATGAGGGTTCTTGAGAGAGCTTGGGGCCTGCTTTTAACATTTTATTTGTCTTGAACAAGTTTGATAAAATTTATCATAATTTTCGATTTTCATATAATTGCATGATTACAAAGAGTTTCGACTTGCGGAAAATTTATTTAGTCCTCCAGATGAGACACTTAGTTGCAGCATGTTGCGTGATATTGGACCGAGTGGCGTGACGTTGTACAATAATGTGGTATGTTCCACTAGTTATTGTATTATGTGGTGGGATGGTGCATCATATTACACCATGTTGCGTCACTTTGAATCATGTTATGGGAAGTTGCTAGATGCTGGACATGTTGCGTCAAGTGTATCATGTTGCATGATGTTGCCTTAAGTTGGGTCTTGTGTTTTGAGTTAATTAGATATCTGATTACTAAAGTTGCACCATGTTGTACCATGTTGTGTTGGTTGAGTTACGGTGATATGTTGTATGATTCTTCCACCTCGAACGATTTTGATGTCACATAGTGGACCCGAGACCCTTTCTTTAATTGTTTTTTTCGGCTGGCACGATTTTTAAAAAATTGCTGAGGAGTTGTGTTTTCGCGTATCAGATACGAATTGCGATGGGCCCTCAATTCGGTAAAAATTCATTTAGAGGGTCATTCCGGGATCATATTTTTACTATTTTCGGCACGGGCGACTTTCAATAAATTGCGATTAGGTTTTTATAATTGCAGTTCCAGGAATATTAGGATGTGGAAGAAGGAATGCGTCCTAATTATTTTTTAATCTATTTCTGGTTTCTTCAGGTCGAACGATTTTTATAAAAATGAATGAAAGGGTTTTTCGAATGTTAAGAATCGATTGTGATGAGTTCAAATAATGCTGATAAAAAAAATTTAAGAGTAGAAATTTTCTAGGATCAGGAAAAGACTGTAATGGATCAGGATTTCAAAAAATTTGTTTTGAGCTGATCTGCATATACAATAGGACTACAAAATCGTTTCTTAATCGAAGGGCACTGAACTCAAATTACATGATGAAAATAAGGAATTTATGTTAATTGTTAAATTAATCTGACCCATTTCTAAACCGATTGGGAAATAACTCGATTTGGATCTTAAACATAGGATTTCAAAATGAGTTCCAGATGTGGATTTGGAAAATGTATAAATCGGATGGTATGACGCCCTTTCTCAAACAAATAGTATATCCAATTTGATTGTAACAAAATTTCATTAAATTGAATAGAATTATAAGCCGTTGCTTAGCCAAGTAAAGCGAATTATTTCATTAATTCCTAGCAAGAAATGAGAATTAGAGAAACACCTGATATTTTTCAACTTTGAGTAATGTGTGGAAATTTTGAAATGTTTAACGGCACAAAAACATTAAAGTCAACCAACTTCGGTCTAGCGATACTCGGTACTCCAAGAACTAACTTTTATATGAACACACAATTACCAATCCATATATACATGTTTCTATGTCGTGATGGTGATCAAAACGATGTTATCATATCATTAAACATTAAACATAAATTTTCAATATTTGCACAGTAAATTGATAATTATGAATTTTAAATTCTATATTTTATGTATGTACTAAACATTACATACCCGTACATTGTTATATAATTGATAAATTGTTTACTCGTATACATCGTATCATTGGAGATATAAATAAACAGAACGCGTATACCTAAAAAACCAATTCTGTATTTGAAGTATTTCGTCGTTTATGATTATGCACACATACCGCACACCGCACTACGCGCACTTAATAAAAATACCTATTCACACCTAATATTACGAGTATATAACCTAATTTTTTTGTAGCAACACTCGAAGTACTTGGCAAATACTTAAATTTTCTCCCCTAAATAATTTTTTTTTTGTTACTAATTCGGCTGAAAAATAATCCCTCCTTTATATCCACATATAGTAAACGCCACGTTGTACCATTTTCCATCTAATACTCGTATATAGCTACCAAAAGATTAGAAAAAATTGATAAAAGTAAAATGTTGAATTCTAATCGATTTAAAAAAATAAAAAATAAAAAATTGTGGAAATTGGGAATGGCTTAGAGATATTTAAATTTTCCATGGAGACTATACATGTGTAGAGGGAGGGCGAGCTAAATGAAAAGAAAATATATTTTTTACCGTTTTAAATTTATTTTTATAGCTTGGGAAATAAAAATTATATCTACTTTGATTTTTTATTATAGAGCTCTAGCAGCTACCTTCTTCTATATACGTCTAAGTAGGATATGTGAGAGCTTTCTGATTTTTGGTTGTGCGATATACAATTTTCTGATATTCACTATATATGAAAATTGCGTTCTTTCATTTAATATGATTAGCAAAAATAACAAATTGAAGGTTATGGGATGATTGAAACATGGTCGAAGACCAAGTTTTGTCATTTGATCATATGCCAACTGCGAGACAATTCTGTGCACATGTTGCCTGCGTAAGTTTATGTACCATAGTTACTGTTGTTGTTGAATGTGTGGTTTTCACTGTAAAATCTGCAAAAAGATATACGCTGGCTGTAGATCTTATTATTACTTAAACGTAATTAATAAACTACACCTAGAACTGAGAATCATATTACTTAAAGGATATAGTGTATATGTATATTGATCTCGAAATTTTTGCAGATTTAGAGATTTTGCACTCCTGATACACAGATGTCCAGCACATTTCACAAGGATCTCCCAATTTATGAAAAAAGCTTTAGTATGAAGTTTTATGCCGAAAAGTCAATCCGTCTGGACTGTAGAGGTGCCGAATTTTGGTGAAAAAGGTTTTGTTTTAAACAAAACTCGTTATTTCCGGTAAAATTTAAAATATGATCTGAACTAATTTGGTTTAAAATTTAATTTACAATTTTTTCCTTTTTAAACTATTTTCATATATGCTGAAGCCACCACTTCCAGTGGATCAATTTCGGAAAGAAATCATTGGGATCTCAACATTTATTGAAAAAGCTTTAAATATAAAGTTTCACCTCGATAAGTGTTGTAGAGAAGCTAAAACATTTAGTTTGCACCGGTAAATTTGAAAGACTTTTGAGGTCATAATTGTTCATGATTGTTACTATGTAAATGAAAGTAAAAACAAGAAGACCAATTATCGCGAAATTATACCAAGGATAAGGGGCCCCCAACGGTGTTGATGAAGATTGACTCAAGGCGAGCTATAAGTGTAATGAGTTTCTAGTTGATTTAGAAAAAAGAAAAGTACAAAACAATCTGCACTTTGTTTTATCTCGATATCTTACTCGTACTTTGTTTTAAAGTTGTAAGATAAAACATAAATGGTCAGTAATGGCAAACCAAAGCGTTTTCTCGATTCATTTTTGCGTTTCTAATTTTTTTTTCATGAAATTTCACAATTTCAAACAAAGTTTGCCGAAATCTGTGTAGAATGATACAAATCCAATTTGGATTTTCGTCGCCTTCTTAGATTAAATGATTTATTACTAATTGAAGCAACTTTATTTTGTGGTTTTACAGTTTGCACTAATTTTGGAATTTTTTTGTGATTGAATGAAAGGTCGGGTTTTCCCACGATGTATTCTACGTTGCTTTCTGTAAAAAGCAGATAAAATTATTGTCTGCTATATAAAAGCTTGAACGCATCCTACAGCGGAGATAGTACAAATACAAGCGTATCAGGAGTCAGCTTTACCGTTGACTAATTATTTTTCGGTATTCTAAAAATGTTTTGAAATTGTCCGACGACAATCAAACATAGGATGATTTAATGTTAATGTCGACATCGACTATTTTCAAATTGGACGTGTTTTTACTTTTTGAAATGAAGCTGTTATCTACTGTAAATCCTACATAAAACAATACGTTAACATGCGAAATATCCACTTATTGATTGGTGTGGCATTTATGCTGGTGGGTCATCAGGCTCATTTGACAATAGTACCGGTAACGCTGCTAAAGTAAACGGTTACTCTTACCCGACATAACACAAAATTGTTTACAGCCTATTGGATGTAATGTACGGTACTACAAACGGTTTCAGCAGGATACAAGAAACAATGGCTCGAAAAGTAAGGTCTACGCCAAAAAGCTCAAGATGATTGTAGAACTGAAGAAAGAAATCAACGTTTAAATGATATTCAGCTCGAACTACGTCAAAAATTTATGAAAAATATTGACAAAAATCTAATGTTATATGGATTTGAAAAGGCAACTTTCAAAGGTTGTTCTTCGATTGTTACGTGCGAGTATTTCAATAGGAAAAACTAAAAACAGGAATATTCTACATTTTCCACAAAATACTCTGCCAATTATCGGCATTATCTGCGCAGGAAACAATTTTCGACAATGGCAAGTCAAATGTTTCGGTCCGGTGGAGAAAACTGCTTAAAAAGGGTTGATCCAAATTTATGTAAAAACTTAAACATAAATTTTCCTCTCGACCATTACCATGATCAATTTGCAAAAATTGAAGATAGATACAGGGTCGATTTTCACTGTTGAGTTTGGGTTGTTATTTAAAAAAATCCATATTCGGTGAGCTGGTTTCAACAGGAAATAACTCTGAGATCTATTCTCTGGGATTTCTCGTGAAAACAAGATAATTAGGAATTTTGATTCAAAATTCATAATTATCCTGTTTTCACGTGAAATCCCAAAAAATAGATCCCAGAGTAATTTCCTTTCCTTATTAAGGCTATAATGTTTTAGGTTAGATTCTTTCAGTTTTCGAACCCAAAATGGGATTTTCCGAATTTTAAATTCATTTTTACATAACAAGTGGTTGAGATTAGTATTTTTAAAATGGTTTAAAAAGATTATAAATATTGTATTTGCCATATAAGTTGTTTTGGTCATTACCAAATCTAACGTATTTTTCTCATACCCGAGAATTACAATGTTTGCCTCAGATACTTTTTTTTCGAACACATACTCGAAACTAAACTGTTAAAATGTTGTTTTTTTGAAATATTCCACATACGCGGTACCATACAGAATTTTCTGCACTATGAACTCTGATTAAAACCACCGGCTATCGCGACAATTTCTTTAACACATTTGAACATTTCATTGTTCAGGATCAATGATGATAATAAAATTAGTACATTATCTAAGCGTTAAATTTCTAAAATTCATGTTTAAAAGCCCACGCGGTAGCACACTACCTAAAACACTGTGAAGTGCAGCCGATATTGGAACAACTATAAATGATTGTATTCTCGCACACAAAAAAATAGCGGTGTCAATCAGTTCTCCGCAATCGTACTTTATGTACGACAGGAGACATCCGACAGGATACCTGTTCCTAAAAAATTATATTGTTGGGTACGAGGACTTTTGTATAACCATCTGCAAATTACATATCCCTATGCCAGCTATAGAGGTTCCTGGCATTTAGGGTCGGCCCATAAGTTCTGCTCTCCGACAGGGGTCGATAGTTGTGTTCCTTTTTATCACAGATCGTAATCTGATGATGAAAATTCGCTTTTGCATCCTGCCCCTATCGTGATTCGAACCCGATACTTCCCGATCTAAACGCCAAAGCTTTAATTACTGTGCCGTTTGGACGGTGATTTTTGGTGTTTTTTGTATTATTATATCTTTGCAATCTGTTCTGGGGCCGAGGCTCTCTAAACTCTTTCGTGGTTTGCTTATCCCGTGCTTACTTTTACGCCCTCCCGTGCTTGCATAGCCTCATGCCACTCTAAACTCCGGGGCATGAAGATGGAACGGCCCATGAGTTTTGCTCTCCGACAGGAGGTCATAGTTGTATTTCTTTTGATTTTTGGTTTTTATATATCAAAGTTTAGTTCTTCGTTTGATATTATAAAAAAGACCCACCAAACTAATCTGCGTCTGCAAAATAATTTGAAGTTATCTATAGGTAAGCTAATTAGTTTTTAGCTATATTGAACTTTTTATTTATGTAAATTAATTATTATTTTTACACCAACATAGTTAATGTCAATAACGGGGTTCGAATGGACAAAAATAAAGTATTGTAGAAAAAGGAGAGAAATTATTAAGTCAGAGAAATTATTTTTTAAATTTCATTCCAGATTCATCGAAATGAGTAATTTAACGATTCCAAGTTTACAAAATAAAAAATTTAGTTGAAGGTTATAAAAAATTTATTTTCTGGTTTTTCATCCAACAAAAAAAACGGTGCTATAAGATTACACCAAAAGTCCGTTTTTCGTGAAAATATTTTCATCCACAATGAGGCTTTCAAAACTCTGAACCGTGCTATTTAATTAAACCGATTAGTGATCAAAATGTACGTGATCCGATCAAAATTATTGTATCCAAAAGTATTTTGTGACGACTAAATCTAAAAAGTTCAAACGGAGTTAATTTCTGAATAACCGATCGGTGGGATGCTATGCAACGCCGAATCGGTGTTGTGACAACCCTTTATTTTTCCGTGTGCATCAAATTGCTTAGTTTTCAAAATCATATTATCAATACCATGGAGCAAAATATACATAAGAGGATTCATGTAGTGTAAATTTTTTTTTCTGTTCCGAGGTTAATCTTTTTACTACGAGTATAAGCAATCTGTATATGCCTAACAAGAACAATGAACTATAAAATAATTAGTAATGTTGGCTGGGTTGAAATTTATTTCTTGCATATCTTTTGGTAAATTGTCTTCATTTGCGTAATTTGCATTACGTACGGTAAATTCGCGTACAGTGGGCGCTTTCAGGGCACCCAACAGTTGAGAAAACGTTGAGAAAAATCGAAGCCAACGTTACGAAAATGAAACAAATCAAATTGGCGATGGTTTTACCAATCATGTTAGGGGACCTCAAAGCATCCATTAGCTCTCGTAACTTTAATTCCCAAGGTTTAAGACGATTCTGTAACATTTCCTGAAACGATATTTGTATCGAAAGTATACAACCATCGGTGTGGACTCCGGGAAATAGGAACATCGCCAACGAATTTTTCTGCATAAAGCGTTGTTACTAACAAAAATAATCATTACAGTTCTGGTCAGATCGAGTGAATTTCTTAACGAAACCAAATAAAATGTTGGTTATGTCCTTTCACGGGTTTCATCGATAATCATAACGGTTACTATGCGAGACTAAATATATAGAAATACACCGTTCAATATGCCATTTCCCATGTACATCTTCGAAATTGTATCTATTCAGCACGGGCATTTGACAGATATAGCGGAAACACGTGAAGGTTGTGTATAACCGATTTGGTTTTGCCCAATGTAAATTGAGCTTTACGTTTCAACCACAAAAATTCCCTAACACATATGGAGTGCTTTTGTGGGTTTACCAGATTTAAATATACTATTGTGTGACAACTGAGATTTACTGAGAGTTTCGCTATTTCCATTTTTTTACTCAAGTTATATTGCCTGACATATCCTACAATCCTTTGATCAAACTTTCGCGGTTATTAGGATGAGATGATTTTACGTTTAATTCTTCAAAGTTCTTCTTTTTACAACAAGTGTCTGTCGTTTAAAGATTTCTTCGATATTTTACTAAAACAGCTAAAGTATACACAAAATTACTATTTTTCGATTATTCCATTTTCCAAGCATAATTATAAGTAACACATTTACATATAAAAACTTTGGTTCAAATGTGGAGTAAGAATAAAACTCTCTACCTCGAAATGTTGACACATTTACGCCATTTTTTTAATTCTCTACATATATTGTCTAGACACGTAGAATTATCTACGCGTTAAAAATATGGCACAAAACTGGCAGACGGTTTAGATCGCAAGACCATCGTGACGCTGATAACAGATAACAGATACACTTCGGTTTAAAGGTTTTGGACGAAGCAAAATTTTTTTACTAACAATTTGTATCACAATTCATCCGTTTTTACTAGGGTTTGTCGGTTTTCAAACCCGGTTGTTAAAACCTGGTTTTCTTGTTGATTTCGTAAAATTCGAAACCCGTAAAATTTGATTTAGTAAAATTCAAGTTAACCCTTTGGTATTACCTCGTGATGTCTTAGCTCAAAGCAATTCTATCAGGATTTCAAGTACCGAATTTAGTTTATTAAAATTTGGATATGTGTCCTTATATAGCCGCAACAATTAACATCAATATAAATAACAAGTTAGGACACACAAAGAAACAGGTAATTTTCGGTATTTCAATGAAATAACAATAAATATTTCGAAATAACGAAGCACCACAATAAATGGCATCTTCCACCCATCCACACATGTAGACTTGCATTGACGAGTAAAATTTTATTTTCTATTACGATAAATTAACCTTGTATACAAAAAACACATTTCAAATGTGAAAATTGAAAAGCTTTGAGTCTAGGTTTTTTTGTGTTTCACCGTACATGATTTTAGATTTATATGGTTTTGCGATAAATTCAGTGCAAAATGTTTATTTTTCTACATTTGTATTGCGGTTTTTGGCAAAAAAAAATAGTTTTGGTGTACATACATAGTTGCTTTTAACGAATCAAAAGTAGATCAAAAGGAAAATTTATATATGTTGGCTTTAGGTATACAAAGAAAACCAACAATTCGTTATATATTATGAATATAGATAGTTTGAGATGAAGTGGTTTAGCTTCATTCAAATAGATTTTATTTTGGAGGACCGCAGCTTACGTCCATACATTAAGTGAAAAATATTCAAATGTATTAATGAAAAGCGACCTAAATAATAATTTTTGGTTATTTTTGTATGTAAAGCTTCATCATTCCACCCATTTATATAAAAAATGTTCATTTAAAATGTATTGAAAGTGATCAGAACTTTTTATCCATCGTGATTATTTTATTTTTTGGAACGTACAGTTGTTTCATTTCAATTCACGTTTTTCTACTTATTAATCAAACAAATACACATCATCAACCTTTCCATCCATATACCTTTTTGCAATCAACGTCGGCGCGTACAGACGAGTACTGTGTATTCAGCATATAGAGCAACCAGAGAAGAAAATGTGTTTGTTTCAATTAAATTATGCGTGTAGGTTTAACAATTTGATCGTGTGTGTATCTACACGTGGCTAGCATCAAAAAGCAGCAACAATGTGTAATCATGTAATTTTTATAATTTTGATTAGAGCATCTAACCTAAATAAATTAAGCTAAAATAACGTTGTATCCCAATGTATACTTGAGAACGGCGAGTTCGTTTAAACTTGATGTGAATAAAATAGTCCTTTGTTCCTAAATTTTAAGAACTTTACATATCGAAGGTGTTGCAACTACGTTGCGAACACGAATTTGGAGTTGATTTTCTGATCAAAAATCGATACCGTCAAAATCTGTTAACTTCACAGTTTCACCGATGTCATTTTAACATGTCATTTTATCGTCGTCAGCGCATGTGATTGGAAATGCATGTGATTTATTTGGCTCTGAGGTCGGCCTATCCTAATAATTTTACAAGTTCAATAATTGACAACATTTGATCAACTGTCGTTGAGGGATTGGTCACGATACCAGTCGTTTTCGTTTGGTTATTCATGCGTAAAACGTTTAACTGTGATAATTCTTTAAGAACTCAATATCACTCTCAAATCTGTACGGTTACAACTATGCGGCTGCATAAAATAGTTAAACAAATCGTAAGGGCAGGATGACCAAATGGAAGCAACTGGTGATCAATCCTAAATAACCAAGACCGGCCAAAAGATTTTGATCAATGGATTTATGAAAATGAGCTGCTCACCTTTCCAATATTGAACGGTTCAGAGTTTAATCTTAAACATTGACGCACTTCGGCATATTTCTAATAGAGTCCGAGTTGATATTCCATGTTATTCGGAATCGTTTTTGTCTCCAAATATTTCTGATTCTGCGTTGACCATTAATGACTACGAATCTCGTCAGGTGAGATAGGGCTACTCGACCAAGTTATTATGATGGCGTTGTTGAGTTCAATATGGAAGGTATTTGCAAGAAGTAGGTTTGTTTTTGAAAAAAATTTGTGATTTTAATGCATATTGGTTGGATTGGCACCTTAATTTTCATTAACTTTCATATCGTCAAATGTACTATGGAGTCGGTATTCATTTGAAACTAGATCCGGCCATATAAACCACTCAAAGGCTGCACGTAGGTGTACTGTTAAATAAGTTTTCTTACCAGCAGTTAATAAAAAGCGGAGGGACGTATATGTTGTGGCCAACATTCAAATTTCTTGTGGCATTTGATTCTCATGAACTCATATGTCAATATTCTATTCATCATTCAAAAACGCGATATCAAAAATCTGGGAGTCGACATATTTTTTATTTCGGTTTGTTTTCTCTTTAGCTATGGAGAAAAAATCCTTAAGACTCATCCGGTTAGTTGACTCCGAATGTGTCATGTGATGCATCTGTGTGTATGTTTTGTAATCACATAACCTCAAACCGTAGTTGTCTTTCTATAAAGTAACACAAAATGTGTTCGAAAACATTTTATTCTAAAAATAAAGCAAAAACTTAGCCGAATTTTGGTAAAAATTGTTCTTTTTAACAAAAATCGTGATTTCGAAGATTTTAGTAAAATAATGTGAACCACCTTAATTGCCAATTTAATTTAAAAAATTTTTAGCTTTTTCAATTCCAAAAAACCAATTCAAAAATTTGTCATTTTCAAATCCGTTTTCGGTAAGTGGCAATTTATCAGAAAAACTCAAGTATGAAGTTTTATGCCAATCACTCAACCTGTTTGGGCTGTAGAGTGGCTGAATTATGGTGAAACCACAGTTTATTATCAAAAATCGTAATTAAGATTAAATTTTGGAGAAATGTTTTAAACCAGTTTTGTCGCAGATGCTATATGCATTTCCGGAGGGCCTATTTGTGCCAAATTTCGTTCGGACCTCCCAATTTACGAAAAAATGGGCTATAAAGAGGGCACAGACAAACAGATACCATCTCGAAAACCACGTTTCGGACTTCGGCAGTATAGTGGACGGTAAATCTGCAAAAATTTCAATGTCGAAAATGTCCATGATTACTTTACTTACTGTTACTATGTAAACGAAAATAATAAGTACGCAACACTTGGTTAAGCAACGGCTTAGCTCTATTCAATGTAAAGAACCAGCTTTTTTGTTTCAATCAAATTGAATATTTTCATAGTACCAACCGTGTTCCATACTATTCGTCTGTGAAAGGTCTTCGTTCCATCCAATTTACTCTTAATTCAAAATTACACCCGGAACTAATTTTAGAATCCTATCCTATGTTTAACATACAAACAGAGTTGTATCCCAATAAGCTAAGAAATGAGATTCAAACTTTCATCATTAATCTGAACTCGATCTTCCCAGATTGAGATGACATAGTGGGCATATTGTGAAACAAGGCGCAATATAGCAGCTAAGCCGGAGGCTTCTAAAATGTTCTCTCTCAAATTTTTGGGAACCCGGATCCCATTTACGAGCCCCTCAAACAAATTTCCCAAAATTAGGGCTCATCGCAGTTCATTCTTAGCCTTAGAAAGCCTTTAACACCACAATTTTTATCTAAATCGTTCGAACCTTGCAAATTAACGGAGATGGGAAGCTAAATAAAACGTTTTCAACAGAAACAGTTTCCGGTAGCTCGAGAGGAATTTCAGAGCCTCCGACATTCGATGGCCAGATCTCATTTGAGAATTGAAAGTGCAGTTTCAAGCTACAGGATGACACAATTGTAGGACACAGGGAAGCTGTTCATCGCACTTACTTTGGCTCTTTGAGGGAAATTTGCAGATGTCTTGTAAACTTTTCCCCGCAACTTTTTCCGCAACATAAAGGAGCTATGTTCGGTTCAAAACTAATTAATTAATATATGAGCAGTCAGAGAATTATGCAAAATCCAACTCCAAAGCAAAAGACTAATACTTGGGGAGAGCCTGTAACAGATAGAAAGAGAGGTAATGAAATTGGCAGAAATGCGCCATGTATTGTCGGACTAACCATGGTCGCGTTTATCACTGGTGTCAAGGACAACCATTTGAAACCTCATTTGCACATGACGCAAATAAAAGAACTAATAAAGGAGAAGATAAGGAAACCACGGTAAGCTTTTCGAGGTAACAGAAGAAAACGATCGCGTTCCACGTCTTGATGTTTCCGATACCCACAACCCTGACATTACATGAGGGCTTATAAGCAGTAAAGCACACAGCACCGAAAAAAGCTGACACACGAGGCAAGAAGCGCGAACAAATGAGGCAATTAGGCGTTATCGTAAATGAGTATGATTCCGTAAAATTAAGATACACCAGTTTTGAGAAGCGTAAGCTAATAAATTGGGAGAAAATGCTCCAAGAGAATTGTGAAAATCACACAACTTGGGGCGGACTATAAAAGTGTAGCAGTTAAAGAGGCTATTGGTGGCTACCGGCGCTTCAAAATCTGTCGTTCGTCCTGATATGCGGTAGAATCAGAACAGATTGTTGGTATTGTCCGCTATAATTTATGCGGACTAGATTTTATGAAGAGATACCAAATGGTAGTGCATCTTACCCCTTTAAATAAACATAAATGTATTAAAAGTTTATATCGATTATATCGATGGCAGTCGAGATCCCACCAATGTGTGAAAAAGTAATCTACCCAAAATTGATTGTGATCTTCAAATCAACTATATTGACAACTGCCAATAGAAACAATGCCATCGATCACCAAACCATAAACAGAAGAAGATCATTCGATCACTGTACTATATTCTAGCAGAAGAGTTAAATGTCGCTGTGAAGGCACTGATGACAATTAGGAAAAACTAATATTGTACAATTAGAATCAACACTGGAAACGCTACTCCAATCCGTCAATCATCAAGACGATAACCGCCCGCGAAACAACAAGAGACAGCCGAATTAACTATAGAGAAATGGTACGTAACGGAGTGATAGAGCAGTCCAATAACCAGTGGCCCTCGTCTAGAAAATGGACGGTACATCAAGGTTTTGTGTTGATTACTTTAAATTAAACGAAGTATTGAAGAAGGGTAATTATCCATTGCCGCTAATTGATGACCCTTGGACACGCTGTCTGGTGCCAAAATTGTCAGTACATTAGATCTTAAAAGCGGATGCAAGTAGGAATGCACCAGCAATGGAGTATGTTGCACACTAAATCAGATTCGTTATCCAGAACGGAGTGGGCAGTTCAGTATTCATAATGCGTAAGACAGGAAATAAACCACTCTTCCATATTTGTTACACGAGTGCATTCTGAAGCAGAAAATGGTTGGGATAAGGATCATTTGAAATAAGACCAAAGACTGATGAAGGCAGTGCCACTCACTGAGACTAGATGTAAGATTGCTAGTAAAAATCTGGAAATTAGTTAACGACAACAACAATAAACAACAAATTGAGATACCATTCAATCGAGTTCCATCAAATTCTACAAGATGCACACAATGGCTAAATCGAGGGCACATTCAGGGATCAATGAAACATTGGCAAGAATAAGATACCGGTTTATTGGATCAAGTGCCGAAAAGACATTGGAGATTTATGCAGACAGTCGGAAGTGTATGTCGCAAGTAAGGGACTGTAAACTCAGGCTAAAGGCAGAATGCAGCAATACAATGTTGGAGCACTATTTGAACACTGAATATCACCGGCCCATTTCCAGAAACAATGGTAATCGAAAAATACTGGTGTATATCGAGTACTGCAGCAAGAAGGTGGAAGCCTATCCGAATGCGATCGAAAATCCCGGACAATAGCCAACACATTTGTGAATAGTTGGATTTATAGATTCGGATTACTGCAAAAACTACACTCGGATTAAGGTAGAAACTTTGAGTCATCCGTGTTCAAGAACTGTGTTAAATTCTTAACTAAAGGAGAGTCTCTATACCTTTGTTCGCGATGCATACCCCGGTATCGCAGAGCAGTTCATGATACGGCAGGAAATTCATCTGCCATGGTGTTGTTTGGCAGAGAACTTTGCCCACTGTGTGATATTAAGTTTGGATTGTCAGAAAATTAATCAGTTGCACAGCATGAATACTTAATCGATCTAAGCTGACAAACGAACAGGATCCCTAATTAGAAGCAATATCGCAAAGGCCACCGATACAATGAAAACGAGATACACCCTAAGAGAGGATAGCGTGGGGTTTGCAGAGAGAGAGATTTGGTTTGACTATACAACCCCAAGAGAAAAACGGTACTATCACCAAAATTACAATATAGTTAGGAATCATCCTAACTATAAGGACCTTAAAGAATCATCAAATGTATTAAAGTTGTTGTATATCGGATTCAACTAGGCACAGAAATTAAGACTGCAACGTTACAACATGAGGAAAGAGGAAAATACGAAATTCTAGCTGGTACAGGATTTTTCCAATGCTAAGTCTAAATTGAATATTACAATGACATTCCGAAGAGTAATAAGGAATTAACGAAAGGAATTGTAAATGGCAGCAACAGTCATCATGTCAAATACTGGGATTAACAATGACGTTAGTCATTAAGACAGGGAAATTAAGACTTGTCCACAGATACGATAAATGGAATTATCTCAAACAACGATGCACACGTATATATATAAACCACAGTTGTAATTTAACAATGAACAGTACCAGTCGAACAGTAAAATGGGAATATTGTGAAGTACAAGTGAAATAGTGAACTGTCATACCTAGTAATAAATAGTGGCATAGTGAATTTGTTGAAAAAGGCAAAGGGGTTGGTAAATAAAGTCTTGTAACTTTAAACACTAATTGCTTGTCCTATAATATTTTACTCATCATTGTAGCATTTAGATATGTATTAATCTATTCTTTGCAATTCCTCTAAGCTGCAAATCTAGATGGCTCTCGAATAGGAGGATGTTCGATTAGTTCAACAATATTGGAATCCGCTTCAAGTTCTTTCGATAATTGATAGTTCTCGAATTATTTACTTTACATACATATACAGATCGAAATGGCTTTACGGAAGAGGTCCTTTTCTTTATTTAGCCTTTAATTTATGATTTTCTCGGTCATCGATCCAAAATTGCATTATGTCAATTGTGAAATTCCCACCAGCTTGTTCCCAACAACTCACGATATCGATGTGACGAGAACCGATTTAGAATACCATCAAGCATATAGTCGTATATGCTAAACGTATGCTGATTCAATTGGGAATCGATATAAAGCATTCAACGGTACATAACACTGTATACAAAATTATTTCCGTTTCGATTTTATTTTAGCGGAAATTTAACGCAAATTTAAACATTGAAATTAAGATTTAGCTTCTCTGGTAAATACGATACCGATACATTCATATACTCGTATATCGAGCAGAATAACAATAAACATATTTTGAATATGCTCGTACATAAACACGCTACAATATTCGGTGAAAATCGATAATAAAAGCTCTGATACAATGCGATGAGACAAAATCGTAAAAGCTTACGGAAATAAAAGAGGAAGGAAATACAATTTATTATCTCCCGATGTATATATATATATGAACGGTGTATTGTGCATAAAGTGTACATAAAACACGAGATACGGGGATCAAACTCGAAAACATAATAATTTAAGAGATGTTTTCTCGACGATATCACATTTCGAGTTTATCGCATCAAACATCTTGCCTGATGAATTGTTTAGGATTTATGTATTACAGATTACATTACGATACACACACTATATAAAAGATCCTGTATACATGAGATTATATGTATTTTATTTTTATATAGGATTTTGCTTAAATCCTATGTACGTTGATTGATTGTAATAAACACTCATTATTCAAGTGTCTCAAATTTCAAAAAGCTGCTTTTTTGGGGTTCTATTGATTTTATCATCAACAAGTTAATCGTTTCAATTTCATGGGTATATTATGAAAAGGATGCCATGCTACAGCTTAAAGCTTGTTCTAGGGTTTATTTGCCGTCCATCCTGTATTGAGCGCTATATAAATGTGTTCAAAATAGGATTGGATGATTTAAGTTTTTTCCCCAGCACTTAACCCAAATACGTAAAATGCGGATTGAGTGACAGACTAATAACCTTCTCTCATAAAAACAACTTAGTTATGAACCCTGCACAAATGGCCTCGGATTGGCGTCGGATATCTCCAAAACCTTTCGAATTGCGCAAAGAGTTACACATTATACATATTTGCACTAAAAGAGGATAAATGGTCTTGGAGAGAGGTCCATGGCATCACAATTTCACTCTTCATTATAGCGGCCATTCGTTGGCGCGCGAAGTAACATATCATCATCTTTCGCCCAACGAAATTTAAAATCGGACACAACCACTAAATATAAATCATATGTCGTCAAAGATCTCTTCTTTGTCGAGTTGGAGTAAGACATCAATAACAAACCGCACCATGACATAAAAATGAACGCAAGTGACTTTATTGCAATTTAGTCCAATTTAGTTTGATTTGGCAAGTTTTTCCACATAAGAGAATCCATAAAGCAGGATGGAGATCGAAAGACGGAAGAACGGAAAACCAAATCGATCACGTCATGATCTCTAAGAGACGCAATACTGCGGCACAACAGACTATAGAAATAAAACCACCAAAATCCTACAAGGATTGATTCGATAATCAGTGACGCCTGGTCATCGAAAATAAGCAAAACTTTCGTGAAAAAAGATGTCATAAATACACTATTAAATGTCTACTGAATACTCTTTTGCAAGATGGTTGCGAGGAAATAGCCACAAGTGAGCAAATAAAAATCCATGCTCAACGCTCTATTGCACCAAACACAAACCTGGTGAAACAGTAAAGCCAGTAAAGCCAGGCCAACATCGAGGCCGGAAAAATACAAAGATCTTTACCAATCATTGGACAAAGTATTACTAGAGTCTTGAATGCTTATCAGTATTGAGGAATTTTTCCAAAATAATGGAATAGCGGAAAAGTTATAATCACCAAAAAGGGCGATGATAGAGACCACTAGCTGACTTATGGTTGCGCTGGATGGGCGAAAAGAATAAAATGGCACCACCAAAGAACATTAATTAGCACACAAAGGGGAATTTTCCAAAATATTACTAAAGCGTTTAGAACATATATATAATTGGGTGTACGATTGGCTAGTTAAGAAATAAGAAAACGGTAAGATGTCGGTTATGGAAATATTCACACTCTTGGCCATCAATAAGGCCCAAGCAAGCTCTTAAGGGATATTCGAAATGCATTTATAGCAACGTGGCACAATAAATGGAACCGAACGGCGGCCGAACTACTCATAGTTATATACCAAACATAGCAGAAAGACTTGATAATAAAGTTATCTTAAATACTCCTGTTACGCAAATGCTATGGAGTCATGAAAAATTTATAGTCTACATGATTCGATTTGGTCTACCTGACACAAGCAGTTGACCATTTTTTATTCGATTATGATCTCGCCGACAGTGCTAGAGATAATTTATGTAGTAAAACTATAATTTAGTCTGGCCAGCGTACTTATGTTGCTCCATCACAATTGCATTCAAGAAGTTTTTGACAACATTTTAAGCACGAAACGAACGGGCACAACAGGTAAGGTAAACTCCAGGTTTATGACGAATATTGTTTTTATTTCATTTTAAACGTTTGCAAAAATATTATTAGTATTTATTTTTATTATTTAAATTTAGGTCACGTTGGGTGTGTGTATATTTGTGTCCAATTAGACAGAGAACGATCAAAAAGTTAGTAGACAATTTACACTCATCCAAGCGATAGTGATAATAACATAGGTTTTAACCTAACCAAGCATGCCTTACTCAGGCAAATACAGGAAAAAACGACACAGTCGGAATTGGACATAGGCTTGACCTTACTGCCATTCACACAAACAAATACGTCCAAAACAATAATGACAATGAGAGCTTGAGTAGAATAAAAGGAAAGGAGTATCGTGATTTGTGTGACCCTCCCTAAACAAATACGTTAGTATTACTAAATTAATATGGACCATGTGAGAGAGTTAGACTTAATCATGGTAACTGGAAGTGTGTCCTCCCAACTCTTTCGCGGTTTGCTTTTTCCATCCTTACTTTTGTTCCAGTGTTAATCTTGGGGTTTGACTCCCAATGTTCTGTCTCATCGCTCGGTGGTTTATTCGTCGAGGGAATAACTGGGGGTCTGAGCTGCTAGTGTTTTCGCCGACGGCCCTCACTCTGAATTTGAAGATAGTTTTGAACCTACTGTATTCCTAGCCGAGCTGATAGTAATCAGACGTTGAGCGATGGTTGCTTCTATTTTCGATGTTCAATTCAATTGTTTAAGGAATCCTATGACCACTTCCAAACTAGTTAAGTACTGCAAACATTTAATTACCCTTCTTTGCTCCAGCAAAAGTGTTCAGGTTATGTGGAATACTACTCATTGGGATGTTGGGGGGTTCACTTGTGGAATTCGTTAGGCCTGAACCTTCTGCACCACTGACTTATAATAATAGTAAGAAAGTTATTAAGAACTACATTCATTACTAAGGTAACCAAGGTTGGCTTATAACGATGGTTAATTTTAATTTTTTATCTATTTAAATTTATTAGTTTAAATTATTTATTAATTTAATAATTTATTAAATTTGATTTAATTTAATTAAGTTTATATTTATTATCTGCCATATATAATGACGGAGTGGAATGTGGCATCGTGGCAGCGAACGATGTACTTTTCTGCATCACTAACCGTTCATGCAGCTGTGTTGAACGATCTGATCGTACTTAAAATTTATTTTTGTTGAAATAAATTTGTTTGGTTTGCTTGTATTCGTCGTGTTGCCCTTTTGTTTTAGGTTTGGAATACTTCGCGTTGTTCCCGTTGTATTTTTGTTTGTTCATTTTTGTAAACTTGTTGTTTATCAAAAATTGGGGTAAACAACAACTGTGACAATTTAAAAACGAGCCGCGTTTTATATTATTTACCAGTTACGCATGGTAAAACAATCGGATGGCGATTTAGGGTTGTGTCATTAATTGCGTTAAGATTGCGGGATGTTATATTTGCGATATGTTATAAACGTACATTGAGATACCGAAGGAAATCGGTCGTTTGCGACATCTAATCTCTCGGTATTGGTTAACTATTTGTTTAGCCAGTCGATCCAGAATGACTGCAAGATTGCGCGAATCAAGAAACTGGTGTGAAAAAAGCATAGTTTGCTTAAAAAGCCTAGTTTTGAGTTGAAACTAGCGAGACTTGTGAAACCAGCGCCCCTAATTCTGAATACGAATTCGTACAAAAATTATACGAATACGTATGAATGGTATTTTTGAATACGAATACGTATAATTCTAATGCGAATTCGTATAGTACGATGCGATAAAAAATTTCCCTTATCGTACAATACGAATTCGAGTAGTTTTTATACGATCATGAACGGATATATGTTCGGTATGTATTTAGTTATCGAAAGGACGCCAAGCAAAAATAATTCAATTGTAATATGTAAGTAAAATTACAATTTCTATATCAAAATAGTTAATAGTAAATATGCATACACATTCATAATTGTAATATAAATTAAATATCTAACTGCAACGAAATTATTTTCGTGCCATGTACGTCTAGTTTTATTGAAGCCCAAGCTAATAATTCTTTGTAACGACTAAGCTACACCAAGAATTATATCTTGGATATGGTTTTTGGACTATGTTTGGTTTAAAACCAACAATCGTAGAAGAGATACACGAGAATCCTACCGGAAATACCTCTATTTCGAAACACCACGTATTAAATCCTAACCAGTCATCCCGACTATTAAAAATAATTGAACTGCTTCCTAGTTCCCAAAAACTTGGCTTGGGCAAAACATCTTTACTTACGCATAAAATTGATACAGGTGACGCCTTACCAATTAAACAACGATTCTTCGCAGTCTCACCGACTGTGCAAAAAGATATGTATTCCGGAGTAATGTGGGAGTAATTAGAGAGATCAGCAGTCCTTGGTGTTCACCAATGACTCGGGTGTTAAAATCAAACGGGAAAATCGGCTTTGCCTCGATGCCCGCAAGTTAAATAGCGTTACCCGTAAAGACGCCTACCCTCTGCTCATTATCGATGGTTTGTTAAGTCGACTGGACCGAACCCAGTTCATGTCCAGTATCGACTTAAAGAACGCGTTCTGGCAGGTTCCCCTAAACCCCGAGTCGACGGAAAAATCTGCTTTTACGGTGCCAGGACGTGCGCTGTACCATTTTACTGTAATGCCATTTGGACTCTGCAATGCGCCTCAAACCTTATGCCGTTAGATGCACAGAGTGATTTCACACCATCTACATGATCGAGTGTTCGTATACCTCAATGATCTTCTCATTATATCCTCCACTTTCGATGAGCACCTGTCTCTCTTGGCCGATGTAGCATCTCGGTTAGCAGCAGCGGGTCTCACAATTAATGTAGGAAAAAGTAAATTCTTACTGAGAGAGATCGATTATCTTGGTCATGTAGTTGGTGGAGGCGCTGTGCGACCAAATCCGGAAAAGGTAAGACCGGTTTATAGACCAGTTCTCGTCGCTTTCTGCTCCCTTGACGAACATGCTTAAAAAGAACCAAAAGTTTATTTGGTCCGAACATTCACAACTGGCGTTTGAAAAACTGAAACTTGCTCTTACTACTGCACCTGTCTTGCATACTGCGGATTTTAAAAAACACTTCTTCATTCAGTGCGATGCCAGTTCCACTGGATTGGGTGCCGTATTATTTCAAAGAACTGATGATGGGCAAGATAAGCCAATAGAATACATGTCGCATAAACTTAACTCTGCTCAACGACATTACAGCGTGACAGATTTGGAATGCTTAGCCACTGTCTTGGCCATTAAGAAGTTCCGATGTTACGTAGAAGGACTCCCTTTTTAAAATAATAAAATGGGTTGATTAAACAAGAATAAAAAGAAAATGTAAAATTAGTAGTAAATAATTTTAATGCTCGGTTTAATGATTGTATTAAGTTAAATTATAAAAAAACAAACAGAAAACTTTAATCGAATTCTGATAAATGCATGATAAACGTGAGTGCTAGGAAATTATGTAGTGATTTAATTAGTGCATGAACATGGAGTGACAAATTAATTGGTTTGTTGAATGGAGTCTAGGTAAGTCAAATTGAAACAATGTGAGTTGTCTGATGTCTTTCTTTCCTACCCTTCCTCCCTCTTATTTCCTTTTCGTATGCGGTCCCATCCAGGATTATTCAGTTGTCCAGAACTACCCACTCCCCAACCCTGAGCTTAGCCGACGAACGATAACCGCCTAGATAATTGAATAGTTAAAATTTCTGTTTACATGACCGATCTCCGGTCACGTTACATAACATATAAATTATTAAATGATACAAATTAATGTTTGGTAAAATGATTTGGTATGTTTTAGGGCAAGAGTTACTAATTCTAAACAATATGAACTATTGGTGGCGTTCATGGAAGATCATCCCGATCTGGCAAAGGGATTTAACAACACGGCAGATGCACGTATCTCATCGAAGTCCTTATGGATTGAAATTTCCAACAATTTAAATAGTCACGGGCCTCCAATTCAAAACCATGAAGGTTGGAAAAAAGTATAGAGTGACTACAAATTCCACATAAAAATGAAATTACGACAAAATAAACCAAATATAGCGGGAACTGGTGGCGGGCCCTCGAGACACCATGCATTTTCTCCACTAGAAGAATCAGTGATTCGACTAGTGGAAGTACAACGGGCTGTTGATGTGACTATCTGGGTCTACTTCAAATGGAATTTTAAAGTGACAACATATGTTATGGATGGTGCAGCATACGTTTATAATTTGAGATGCTTTACGAGGGTTGTAGTATAGTTCACGGGCTCCTAAAATACACCTAAATCTGCCTTTCAGCCGATTGTGCGCTCTATAATGTTCCTCGTTCTAGAGTGCTGTGTATTAAAAGCAAGCTCTCTACTTCCTTCATTCGCAGTTCTATGGCGTTATAAGCCAAGATTCTACAGGGTATCCTGAATCCCCTATTAGGTAATACAAAATAACATTTTTGATGATTAATAAATCATTAGTTAATAAAATATTGGATGTATTACCTAGCAACCAATATTTGTTTGCAATATTCTAACCGCTACACGCTTGATTCTTCTACATACCGAAAGGTAAAGTACTTCATTTGTGAACCTAACCTAAGCTTAGCAAAGTACATTTTAACTTTGAAGAAAGACCAGCAAATAGTGTTGGTTGCTATTCTGACCCATCATTATTTATTTTCGTTCTTTTCAATATTGTTACCATTTTTATTATTATGGTATACTCTAGTTTTTAATAGAAGTCGAGCCCATAATAGAAAAAATCATTCGAGATTGTCTAGCACAACTTAGAAATGCTAACCACCACTAAGTCCAAATATTGCTGGTTAGTGTGAAGAATTTAAACTGGCATCATAAAGATAATAAAACATTTTAAATTTAATTTCGATTATGATAATGTAAAACTTCCAGTTAATGTTTACATGGCATGGCATCTATAAAATTGATTAATGCTGTTCCATTGCCATAACCTAACGAGTGTACAGTAAATACAAAACTCACAGTTGTGTTTGTTAACATCACTAGTTGTAATTCAGATAAGAAGATTTCATTTTGCATCATGCTTCTGGTCGGATTCGACCCCGGAACCTTCCAGTTCAAGTGTCGAAGCGTCAACCACTGCATCACTTGTCCGGTTTACACGTATACGAGTAAGCATTATTAAATATCCCATTGTGCTTTCTCAGTAAAATAAAGAAGTATCGTATGTACTGTTACAGTTGTTGGGTGTTCTGATTTGAAAGTAATTTATTTACATCAAACCCAACATCTCGTTTTTCTACAATTCATTAAAAACGTCATTGTTTTGCAAAAATTGACTATGAAAACCTTGTATCTAACCTAAAACCAGTCGGTAGTGAGATAGATATATTTGAATAAGCAACATTCGAATGCATTTTATTTAAAACCTAGGTTTATCGAGACTTGGCCAGTTTTTATGTTTACGTTCCATATTACCCATGCTAACCAATCCAATCGATATTCGCAAAATTTTGACAATAACCAACCCATCTCAAATTTCAAAAACATAATAGAATCAGATAGAGATTTGCTAAAAAAATTGCTACACAACTCAATTCCCAAAACAACCCGATACATACCCGCGCACTTTATAATAAATTTACTTGCAACCTTGAACTCTGGTTTTCCCTCGCGTCGCGCTTCACCAACATTATTAATATGAAATGCGTGATTTAAGATACTTTTCATGCTTCATCTAAATATTTATACCATTATACAGAAGGTGTACAAAGGGAACAGCATAAAACATATAACATTTCAATTAAATGTTATATAGCTACACATAATTAATTAAATCATTTTCACAACAAAGTGAAATAAATTAATAAATTATTTAGTTTATTTGAATCGCGCTCAACAAAATAATAACAAATTGTTACAATAATATTATTTATGCTGTACAATGAAAATTGTTTATGCTGTTTTTCATTCATAAGACGTTAGGTTGGAATGTGGGAGCTGGCATCTTCGTAATATACTCTGCTGCATAACTTTTTTAACTTTTGAGGCAACCTGATCCACAAAATTTTCCAACCACATATAAAACATTTAAGATATAAAAAAAAAATGTTTTTCATAGTAACGAAATGAAAACTTAAAAATTTTTTGCTTTTCGTATTTAATTTCTACAAATAAATTTTAAAACTTACTCGTTATAGTTTCCTACTGTTATACAATATACAAGATGATACACCGCGTTTCTTGTGTTTGTACAGTGTTATACCATTTAACCTTATGCGAGAATACCGTAAATTACGTGTTGCGGCAATTTATATTTTTATTGCTGATTCGCACACGATATTATTGCATGGAATACATGCGAGATGATTTGTGTTGGAGACTGATTTGTTCAGTGGAAATTACAGGTACGAGAATATGGTGTACGATTATGGAACAACTTAAGTTTGCTTTGCTGGTACAAATAAATTCAAGGCAAAGTAAATCTTTTATCTGCTCAAATTTAACAAATTCTTCAACCTAATTAGACAGTCTTTCCCGGCTATTTCATATTCAGAAGCGATGAAGACTCGTCATTCATTTAGGATTGTAGATTATTACTGAAAGTGAATTATTAGTGATTTTTTCATTATTTATTTATTTATTGATAGTAAAGTGAATGAATTTAAAAAATGAAAATAAAGATAAAAAAACTTTAATAAAATTAAAAATTAAAATTATAAAAAATATTTCTTCAGTTTTATTTTGAAGTCGTCGCTAGATCTAGAGAAGTCAAATAAGGCTTGTACTTCATTAAACATTTTTGTCATTTCATTGGTTGATGTTCACCATAATTAGTTCTCCAAAGCTGTGGTTTTAAACAATTGTGTTGACGAAGATTCGCATTAGGAACATAAATATTTAGTTTTTCCCAGGAGTACATTTGCAATGAGCGTTGCCCCAAGTAATTTTCGCCTGTTAGCCAGAGTCAAGATCTTATAATTTTTACATCTGCTAGTGTATGCAGGAAGAGGAACTACGCTTACGTGGTAACGGTTATCATGTTTGTAGTCCCTATAAGTTATTTTCATTATAAACAAAAACACTTGTTTCTGAATACTTTCATCAATGTGTAATGGATGCAGTCCGACCTGAGATCTGATAGCTGAAGGGTAAGATGAACAAGATGCGTTGATCGGTTAAGTCTTTGGTCCATCTCCTGATAATACCAAACATAGAATTCACCTTGGCAATAATTAGATCAATGTGTTTGTTAAAGGACATATTTTTTTTTATTTACAAAAAATAAAGCGAGTTTTATGCCAAAAATTGACAGTAGCAAATTCGCAAAAAAATACATACAAAATTTAGAGAATAATCTTAAAATAAGATGTTTAAGTTATTATATTATTACTACAATTACTACTACTACTTATAATAATAAAAATAAAATTTCTTCAATTTCAACTTTAAAATATTTAACTCAGTTCAACACTTTTTATGCAATAACTCTGAATAAAAAGGTGATATCCACAGTTTCAAGAAGCCATTGTTTAACTTTTGGTAAAAAAGATTTCAAATGAATGTCCTGCCTAATGTAAACTGGTAGCGCCGTAAAAAATATTGGTGCAGCGACAAGATTACAGCGGCGGAAGTGGTCCTTGTAAAATCTAAGAATGTTGCAGAGAAATCGCTTCTCATTATACGAGTATGTTGACCATTTCGATTAAACAAACTCTCAATACCTTATAGACATACAAGTGTTTTAACGGCAAGATGTTGGTTGTAGTGAATAAATTCAAGATGGTTCAGTTCGTGGTTTCTTTAGAAATATTCTCCAATTCATTTATTGTTGCACGTATAAGAGGTACAGAATATCTGCATAACAACCACCCCAGCACGCCAATCCATATTCTAATTTAGCCATACCTAGTGCATGATAAGGAATTTTTAACACCGAACTAGGACAATAGTCACGAAGGATACCGATTGACTGAATTTACATGCGTTTTCCAATTTAGACAAGTGTTCAAGTGAACACCAAGATATTTAAACGAGTCAACAGGTTCGATGCCAAAACACTCAGAGTGGCCACCAATAGATGCACGTTCAAGCCTGCTGGGATAAGTCACTCGAGGCAAAAAGGCCAAATTAACGTTACCAGACAATTTAAACAACATGGATTTAGTTTTTCGGCTTAGAAGCAGATGATGCTTGTTGAACCATGAGAGTAAAGTTTTTAGATCAGTATTGATCATAGAAATAACGTTACTGGGAGAATTCCCACAATAAGCAAAGGTTATGTCATCGGCAAACCCGACGACCATAAAGATTCAGTTTAAACACATATTTCAACAAACGTCACGCATCTTTTGTCTTATTCTTATATGCGATTACTGTTGTACTCGTGTTTTTTTCCGGTGGAAGGACATAATTTTACAATTATCGATATTGAAATGTAATTAGTTGACTTCGCAATACTTCTGAAGATCTTTTAATCACCCGCAGACAGAAGTACAGATGAATTAAAAATAAAATTGTGGAACACCAGAGGAGGCTTTTATTGTATATGATCTTTGCTCTCCAATTTCAATATATTATATATATAAAGGGTATATAGGGTTTCAGTTCGAGGTATAGAACTTTGAATTTAAATGAAACACAGAAAAATATGTTAATGGCCACGAATGTGACTTTATTTGAAACATGATTGTATGCTACTAATGATTGAATATTATTTCGGACATGTTCAATAGCCTCTGGCTTATAAGCGTAGACAAAAAACTTACCTACCTCAAAGAAAATAGTCAAACTGTGTTAAATCACGCAAACGCCGTGGCCAGTTGACAGGTCCATTTCTCGAAATTAATCGTTCGTCAAATATTTCCTTCGGTAAACTAATTGTATCGCGCGCTGTATGGCATATGACCCCGTCGTGTTAGAACCACATATCTCTGATGTCAATACCATCCAATTGAGGCACAAAAAAATAGTAATCGTCTCCGTTAACTGTATGTAACGTTTTCACCAGCATCATTTTTGTACACATTCGATAAATCCTGTACACATACGACGTAAACCAAAATCCTTACGCAAAATCCTCCATAAAAATTCTCTTCAATACTACGCACTACAGCTGCCACCACCTGCTCGGTGCGTATCATATAAGGTCTTAAGGGATGCATATTATCATTTAGAGTAAATGTGGTGTGAAATCGATCCATAGTTAATCGAATTAACTGCTCTGATGGACGATTAGGTCTACCATAAAATGAAAGTAGCGCGCGATAAGCTCCACGAACTGAACCATTATTTTCAAGGTGAGTCTATTCATTATTAAATGGCACGCCAAACTAACCAAAAATCAACAGTTAGCTGTTAAATCGGCTGTCCCTTTTTTTCTTTATTAATTACAACTGAGACTTTGCTCATCTAACAATTTATCTTTCAAATTTTACAAATTTTAAATTTCTTAAACAATTCTGATTTGTTGGGGTGAAACCCAATGGTTAGTCCCAAAATTAATTAAACCTATTTAAAATACCAATTTTAATTTGGTTTGTTTACTAGGTCAAGTGACCCCGTTCTTTGAAGTCTTCTTTCAACGACAGGGTTATCTATCATATGGCGAATATAGAGGTTTCCGTGTTCCGGGAGCTTAATTTCGTGTTTGACGGCATGCTTTTTTATTTCATCTTTGATATATTCCATCTGTAAGTCCCTGTGAAGTTCTTCATTTCTTGTGTACCACGGAGCATCTACCGTTTAGCGTTTTGAAACGTCTGTATCATTTTGGCGTTTATTTGCTTAGTACGTCCCCAGTATTTGCCGATATAGCAGCAGCTTGTTGTGTATTGTAAGCGCAGAGCGTCTACCTATGAGCCAATACATTTTCTGAACTTAATATTAAGTTCTTCTCTTTTCTTTTTAAAATGCTCTCTCCACTTGAGCTTGGCATCGAGTGTCATGCCGAGATATTTAGCTTTGTTTGCATATGGTCCCTGAAAAGAGTGTTGACAACTTAAAGTTCTATACCTCGGAATGAAACACCCTTTACATATAAAAATGTTCAAAAACGTTCGGTTGGTGGTCTTCGAGCTCTGTTATAGCATAATTGTGTTGGTCTCATATATCAAACGGGAGCATATATAAGGGCTTCTTTTAAAAGTTCGAAATCTCTTTGAGCCTTTGAAGTTCAACAAAATTTCTTATTTATTTTTTTCAGGAGTTCTGATACAGGGAACTGTAAGAAAGCAGTGACTTTTGAATTGTTCGTACAGTGTTCGGAACTGCAAAATCAGTTATAGATTGCAGCTTATATAAGGATCTACCTTTCAGCATTTTTCAATAGTCTTGTGACCTTTGTTAGTAAATGAGTTGCTCATATGGGCGGGCATAAACGGAATTCGCTGTCTTATCTCGGAACTCTGCTGCCAATTGGATCGGCCAAAATGCATCTTTCAGGTCTAAACTGGAGATTTGTTTTGCCTGATCCAATCCGACCAAGAGGCCTTTGATAAAAGGCAGCGAATTCGCGCCTTTGATCGTCATTTCATTCAGTTTACGGACATGAAGGCATACACGTATACCTTGCCATTTGGCTTGAATACTAATGTCACCGTGAAGCTCAGTTGGGTTGAATCTACGTTAATTACATGCAAAACTAAATTGGATTTTCCCAAACCTTCATTGGCCAATGAAGGAAATTATGAAGCTTATGTTTGTTTAATCATTCTTCGACACTAGAATCAAAAATTTGGTCTAGAATGGTGATTATGTTTGGAGTAATTTTAAATTGATTTCAAAAACCACTCCCCATTACAATTCTTGTAGTTTGGTCACTGCACTCTAATAAAATTACCGAATTTTTTGATTTCAAGAATCCAATGTTTCATTAGGTCGAAACCAAACTTCCAACGTCTTTATAATCTCACCTCGATATACACGTTTCTGTTTTCCGTCATCATATTCCTATTAAACTCTTCTAAACTTAATTTGGTCCATTACAATTCTTTCGATCATTCTTCAGATAAAAATTACAAAGATGCTGTTTTTTCCCTTATTCCGTTGTTTCTTATTAATGATGTATTAACGTTGCGTTGTTCGTTTCCATTGGTGTTGTCGATGTGTGTTATCGTGTACTATGGTGGGCGACCATTTGCTGGTTTGATGTTTCTCGTTTAGAATGTGAAAGTTCTTGTTATTGTTCCTTGTTCCTGTGTGGTTTTTGTTGCTACTGCTGCTATTGTTGCTCGTTTTGTTGTTGATTTTGAAGAGGTTTTCGTAGTGACTTTGTTGAATTGGTTGTGTTCCAATTTGTTGTTTGTTTTGTAGGGTTTGATTATCTTGTGTTTTCGGTTGTTGCAGTGTGTTTGGTGTATTCATGACATTTTTGGAGGGTCTGCGATTATTAGCTTCTTTGATGGAGTTGTATTCTCAAATAATCGGAAGTACTTTGCTTTAGCCTTAGGAAAAGTAATCTGTCGACTGTTTTTATTTTGACTATTTCAGCTTCGCGTTTATATACTTGACAATCTTTGCTGTTGGATAGTTTGACTATTTTAATTAATTTGAAATTTCAATTCATTCTATTAGTAATTATTGATTGGTATAGAATTATTTTGGGATCCTTTTACAATTTCGATTTATCAATAATTCAGCCTCTGTCCAGCCCAGACGTATTTATTGATATAGTTTGTGCATCACTTCTTTGTGTGGTTATATTTCTGACATAAGATGGACTTCATCGGATTTAGTATGTACATTCTAACAGTAAGTGTATAAATCCGGCTCTGACACACTCGGGTAGTATTTAGTAATTGAAAATGAGAATAACTATGGCTGATCTTTCAATTCGTTTTCAACTCATTTTTTTCATTTTCTTTCAGACTTCATGTTTCTTGAAACCATCTTTAATTTCCTCCTTATCCAAATTTATTTAAAATTATTCGCTTGGTAAGGTTTCTACTGCAGCTTATTTTTGTGTTAGAACCAATAGTTCGCCGGACGTCGACCGATTCGTTTTAATAAATCCATTAGGTATCATATCAAGCGCTTGATTACCAAACGGAGAAGTATTAGCTAAATTCCGGGATCCCTTATGGCTGATAATAACCACCACTTTATGATTATAATATTTAATTGACAAAAGATCGATTTCTTCAGTAATGCCCTTCTTGTGTTGTTGTTTGAAACATGTATCGTATCACATCCGATTTTTTGATGGTTTGATTCAAAGTCAAATTTTTCTCCAAAACCAAGTTCAAAACATTTTTATCTAAATTTGACACTCGTCATAATACTGTTTGTCTACGTCGGCCGATATAGATCAGCCCAACAGGATATATACATATTAATTGTTAATCGTAAACAGCAAAATTTTCTAAATTCTGTGGCTGGAAATCCAATGTGTAATTAATTTAAATTAAATTTTAACAATATAATTCATAATTTACCACACATTTTGATACGGCAACTCGTTCTCGTATCGTTCAGATCCACACATACATGTACTCGGAAATACACATTAAACATACCTACGAGTATATGCAAATTAATAAAAAAAATATTTTTATTTGATATCGATCCAATCAATAAAATTTAAATTAAATTTCAAATAAAATTTCCCTCTTAGGTAATTTACATAATCAAATATATTTCTAATCATATAAATACACAAATGCAGATAAATATGAATGTAGATTTAAATGTATAATATGAACAGTTATGTGACATCATCTTCCCATCCAGTAGAATTATGAAGGGATTAGTGTAGTGCGGCTACGGTGAAAATTTGTAAACGTGCCTTAGGCATATTTGGTTTCGCTGTTATCAGCATATTTACTTGTGTCCTTCTAGCGTATGAAAACCACAACGAATACTTCAAATTTCGAAATAAGGCTTGGGTCCATGCCTGAATTAAAGCATCCGCGAAAGTTTACGAGTAACGACATCCAGCACATTACTACAATTTTTCGATTAGCGAACGCCGTCTGACCGGTAAGATAGATGTGTACGATGAGTCATTTTTCTTTAATTTCGCTTGGCCATTGTAAATAAGTAAATCATTAATAGTAAAATATGTCAAAAGTTTAGTAATTATGTAAAACGGCTTAGTACAACTGGTTAACTGATAAATGTTGGTTATAAAAGTTTGTGACATAGGTAGACACTTTATAGGTCACATCACTACAGGCTATAAAAAAATATTTCAAAATAATGACGTAAAATGTCGTATCTGGTTTTGTAGTATCTCTTATGAGATAAGTAATAATAATTAAGTATTTTAAATTAAAGTTTTGCCTGTGTGTTTATCCGCATCAGTTTCTTTGACCGGCTTTCACGCCAAATTTTCTTTTACGTAGTAAAATAAAGTATACCAATCATGAAAATTTTCGACCTCTATCAAACTATCATCACCGAAGTCAAAAAAAGTGTTTATAAAAAGTGTGCAATTTGGTGCAGACTAGATTTCTGTATCCTCTCTACAGCCCAGCCGGCCTGTCAGATCAGGATTAAACTCCTTACTTGAGCTTTTTTCATTAATTCGGAGATTCGAGTGGTTTTCGGCTGGTTTGCAACCGGAAATGGCACCTTCCATATTAGCTTTTTCGTTTTTTGTAAATATTCTGAAAAGTATAGCATTTAGAAGAAAAACGATTATGCACTGAAGCATTTTAAATTAAATTTGCAAGAATATCGGCTCCGAAAAAAAACTGTTTTCTATAAAATTACACGAAAATTACAGCTTCCATAAGAGCGGCGAAGTTTTGAATAACGTTTTGTATATTTATTAGCCTTCATGCATGGTGATTCTAGATTTAAGGACACACATGGGCCATGTACCATTTGAGTTTTAACTATTTCAAATAGAATTTTATCTATGTTAGGGTTCTAGAAGCTCAGCAGAAGTAATTGGGTCAATTTGAATGTGAACACGGGACATTCGTCTTACATTAATAAACACAATAATATTTGGAAATAAAAGTTGAAGAAGAACAATATGGTATATGAAATAATTTAGGAGAATGTGAAAAACGAGACACTTGAACAGATGAACCAGCAGAAATAAACTTCGAATTAAATTTTTATGATTCAAGCCTCTTTTGCATATTTTACCTAAGTATATAAAACAAAAGAAGGCAACATACTCAGATTCCTTCCTCCATCGACAATGGGGCTAATAAAAACTTTGTTAAATCAGAGTGAGCTGGGAAAGCGATTCAATCTGGATAGTTTTTAAAGCCCATCGGCATCAACGCAAGTTTCCTTCTACCAGGTTTAAAAACATTCGATGGAATAATCGGAGCCGGCACCTTAAAAGAACTTGGAGCATTTTGACAATAACCCCAAAGATAAAAATTGAAAATACAGGATATTCAGCGGTTATCAGAATCAAGAATAAACCTTCAAGTAGTTCTCTCAAAATCAAAAGTATTTTTTGAGCCAATGAATGACATTGAAGCGATCGACGTGAGAGCCAAATCAAACACAACAATAGTATAATATCAAACATAACAAATGAGCCAATATACACGAAATCCTACCACTACCTAGAAGTTAAAAAGCAAATCGACCAATCTTTAAAAGACGGAATTATAAGGTCATTTATTCACCTTTTTCGGTAGTCGAAAAAATACTGGATGCCGCGGGCATAAAAAAAAAATCTTCAATTTCAAGAGACTAAACGCTGTCACAGATCAGACACAGATCCAACTATCCAATTCCTAATATAACAAAACATTTGGCAAATCAAAATTCCTTACGACCATTGACCGTTATTCCGAGGGCATCTTTCGACCATGAACGGGAAATATGAATTCTTAAGTTTATCCTTCGGATTAAGAAATGTCCCGACTATCTTCCAAAGGATGATGGACGACGTTTTAAAAGAATTCATCGGAATCATCCTGCTACGTGTACGTCAATGACGTCATCGTATTTGGAGGGGAAACATGTATGGAAATCATGAAAGCAGAAACCGAGTTTCTACGATATATCATAATAAACCAGGAAATCGGGTCAAACCCTAACAAATTCTCTGCTACTCGGAATTTCAACTGTCGAGAAAACCAGAAAATTAGAATTTATCCTCGGACTTCCCTCGTATTATCAACGCTTCAAATTGTAATAAATTCTGGTCCAGAACCATCCCGATATCAAAGCTACATCAAAAGTTACAATTTTGGCGGTGTAGGTTTAATTGTAACCTAAACCACCCACTCGTCCCTCGAAAACGATAACTGTAATAAAATCGGGATTTGTTGTAATAAATTGTAATAAATGTGTAACAAATTATAGTACAGGTTTCATTGGGGCGAGCTAATTTGGTCGGTGCAGATTTAGAGCACTGAAATTATTTACCATTCCGCTGGCATTTTAGAATAAAATCCTCACATGCCGTAATTTACCGTGAGGGCACAGTTAGCGTAATTTCATAATGTTGGATCCATTGTCGCTCCGTTAAGCCACCAACAAGTGGTAGAATTTATGGTAGATACCCTCAAAATCAGTATATGGTTTGAATTTCCTTAGAACCATATAATTGATTATATAGTTTGAGAAAATTAATTGCGGCTCTCGAAATTCACATCTTTGCTAGAAATGCATCCACTTTATAGTACATAACGTTTTGTGGGTGGCAGATGGTAATCGCTGCATACGATACCCCAATATTGGTATTGGTTTTGCAATTATCATTCGAGTAGGTGAGTCCAGATATTCATAGTACAAGAAAATCATCATATAACCACTGAACATGAAGATCGAATGTTCGATTACAGTCCAGAGTAATCTGCAACAAATAAAGATATTCGTAAACATTACGCAATATAAGACAATTAATGATTACCGATTGCTCAATTTACACTTCTGAAAAACTGTGTTATCAGTATTTTTGCACACTTCAGGTTTCATAATATGTTTCCCCGGGTAAATTTTGCTTATCTTCGCCGCACTCGAATGATTCAGTCAGCAAAATAATAAAATCATTGACAAATTTTAAATAGAATCACCCAATCAAATTCGAAGATCTAATATTTCCGTTTGAAATATTAGAAACAAAATTATTTTATGATAAGATATTCACTTTGCACAGGCCTTTATCACTCTAGCCGACCAGGTATATAAATCGGCTAGTTGTGTCTTCAAACCATTATTCAATAATCAGTGTACTAGTAAAGTAATTATAAATTAAAAATGAAAGTGTTAATTGTTCTTGCAGCCTTAGCTGCTGTGTGTGCTGCTGAATTGGTAACTAATATTTTTGCTAAAGTTTAATTATGTCGCTTGTTAACATTTCTGTTTACTTGTCGTAGACTGTCGTTGCACCAAATCAAGTAAAAGAATCACCAATCGGTCGTATTGTCTTTGGTTCTCTAGCAACAGCTAATCAATTCCCATGGCAAGCATCAGTACAAGGTGGATTCGCAAATGGCACAATGTTAACCCGGTGCGGTGGTGCAATCGTCTCAACAAACCGCGTTATTAGCGCAGCTCATTGCACATCCCCATACGAATCGTTCCGTGTCGGTGTTGGAAGCAACAACATCCAAGCACCAACACTATCACAAACCGTTGCACGCGTCAACGTTGCAGTCCATCCCAATTACAACCCAACCAACTACAACAATGACATTGCAATTTTAATTTTACCATATTATTTAACGTTGAGCGCAAGTGTTGCTGCTATTCGTCTACCACGTCGTGCCCAATCCGTTTATAACTATTTTGCTGGACAAACAACTCAAATTGCCGGATGGGGACGTGTCAATGATGCCAATGTAACAATGTCAGATACATTGAGATATACAAATATTGCCGTGTACACCGTTGAAGTATGTCGATCAATTTATGGTGCCGCAGTTGTAACAAATGCAACCATTTGCGGTATTGGTAGTCCCGACACTCGTGCCAATCCATGTGGTGGAGATTCAGGTGGTCCATTAGCGTGGAGAGATACAGCCGATAATATTACATCAATCATTGGTATCTTCTCATTCGTTGCCGATGCTGGTTGTTCCTCTGGATACCCTTCAGGTTACACAAATATTGGTAGTTTCCTCGATTGGATTAGTGTTAATACTGGACTTGTGATTAGGGCCTAAGAAATTTTTTGTGTTTTGTTGCTTTTGTACTATACACGAGTGTGTACAGTATCATTATGATAAGCGTTTTTAGTGATAAATAAATTAATTAATGAAAAGTAATCAATTTGATTGAATTTTTTTGATTTATAAAACATGCAAGATAGTGGAAATCGACCCAGTTACACATGCCTGAAGACTGATACTTATAGTTATGTGTACCGGTCCCAAGGTCAGGCAGTCGCCAAATATAACTTATTATATAAAGATAAGAAAGAAAGACTTAGACGGTCCAATAACAAGACATCGTACAGTTTGTACCAAAATTCCATGAAATGCAAAAGCCACCTATAGACTTAACACTTCAAATGACATCGATTTTTATGTAGAACTTATCCAGTGCAAGTCTATGAACAGAACGTAGTCAAAAAAGCGCACCTAATTCGTCTGAAAATCATTTCTATATCATTTGAAAAGGTGAGCTTATAAAAATTATCTGCCAACAGAGGCTTTTTTGTGGGTTTGTAGCGATGTTCTGTTATTTAAACTGTACCACTCAACAAAGTCTATGAATGTCAATTCATTTGAAAATGGTTCCTACCTCTTTTGAAAGGTTAAGTTCTTAGGTAATATCTACATAATGAAATTTTGGTATAAACTATACGATGTCCTGTTATTGGCCATTCAAAGTGTGCCACTCAACGGATTCTATGAACGAGTTTTACTCAAAAAAATTTATCGCTACCAATCCGTTTCAAAATAAAGCCTATGTCATTTGAAAGTTGAACCCTATGGAAATCATCCCATAATAGTGACATCTTGTTATAAATTATGTGATGTCTTCTTATAGCTGTTAAAAATAAACCATTCAAACACTATGAGGGCACTGAATAAGTTCTACTCAAAAATTGTCCAGTATTAATCAGTTTGGGAATATCGATATTATCATTTGGAAGGTTAGGCCATGAAGAACTTCACGATCTGCTACTCGTTATCTAATCCGTTGGTCAATAAGTCACGAGGCTGACACATAGTTGGCGCATCTAATGGAAAAGTCATATGAATTTTGGGAAGTACCAATTCCAGCTGCACCACAAGTTAAAATTGATCTAAAGCCAAATTCCATTTTCCTGTGCAGATATTATGAAGGTGTTTTGAAAATAATACCAGATCCTGGTAGGTAGTACAAACCTCAATTCCAGGAACGCAGATAGCGGTTGTTTAAATACCAACAACAATTGCACGAAAAATGGCTTATGTTGGCAGAACCCGTATAGGCTGGTTTACACCTTTATGTATTTCTTCTATTCGTATTCAGGAAGTGGAACCCAGTGAAATTCCACAAATACTGGGAACCTGCGGTCAAAGATCGGCCTCATGAAAAATTAATGACGACCTTTCAAACATTTGCTTCAAGTGCTACAAAGTTCGCCACAAGACAAAAGATTTTAGAAGGAAACCGCTCTGCTCAGGCTGCTTTACGAGACATTAAGAAACTGGCAGAAACCATATTACTGGTAGGGGTAAGTAGTCGGCACAAAGGAAGGCTTTTAACAAATATCCGCACAAAAATAAACTATTTTAAATAAATTTAAATCTTTGCCAAGCCCCTACGAACTCCTATTGCAGACTATACATGAAATTAACTCTACGCTGTATATGTGGTGGATTAGCGATTCAAACAACGTTTCACAGTTTCGTCGAACATGTTCGAAAAAAATCAATTGAACTCAGATCATACAGTTGTTATTCCTCTGCAAACGTGCAAATTTAGCAATTCATGTACAGTAAATTACAATAATTACTCACAGTAATTTCCGAACACTTCAATGTGTGTAGTCTACTGAGTACGGTATCGCTTAAACAAATAGAAGAGGTGAATCTCTACTACAGCCCTTCCCAGTCCTGGATGTTGTTCTGTGCAATCGACCACCCCGCAGTTCAATGTGAACTTCGTCGATCGTAAACTAGGAGCAATCATCAAAACTTCAACCTGACGGGCACCACTTGACACTAAGGCAACCCAGATACTATGCAACGTCACCAAAGCACTGTAGGTAAACTTCCAATATCTAAACGAATTTTAACGCGCGACGTCTGCCGAGATACTCAAGGAATGGGTAAATTGCATCGTTGCAACAGAGGTGCAATCGAATTATATGCTACGCTCAACGTAAAAGAAATATTAACTCCTCCCCCATCCTATAATACAACAAACATACAATGAGGGACGAGGTGTACTGGAAATGGCCTTCAGGCAAAGCAAACGATGATGGTGGAAGTTCCTTTGTGATTAGGTCGAGGACGATTCCTGGATAGACCTTACAGGTGCAGCACCAGCACTTTCTACCCTGATGGGTAATATAGTAACCAACATTTGAATAGCATCTATGTGGATAATGTATGATCATTTACGATGGATGAACTAATATCCGTTTTAGGTAAATTAATAATTACTAAGCTCCAGGACAGGACCAACTAATTTCACTATACAAGAGAATTCCTAAGAGTTTTTGGTGGTGTAGAACTCTTGCCTAAGGGAAGGTGCATTTCTAGCTATTTGGTAAAACAGAGGCCTATATTTCATTGCATTCCTTGCCCATAAACACGATCGAAATGGAAATACGATGTTGAATCGAAAAATTTTCAAAAGGGAGTCGCCGATCGTCTAGGAATAGACCAAAAGATCTTGGAGTCTCGCACATCGTCAATTTGGTTTCCTGAAGTTGTGTTCAACGCTTGATGCTATTCAGCTCGTTACCAGGCTGGCTGAAAACGCAATCAACGGTAGGAGATGGAAAGGAGCCCGTAAAAAATTCCGCACAATTGTTATTAAAAATGTATTTAACATAGCAAAATGGAAACAGATTATGAGCGCCCTTGATACCAAGAATGTGCCTTACCTGTTGTGCAGTGTCGTAGACAAAAATGGTGTAAGAAGAACGAGAGTTATTCGTGAGGGCCATTATGACTATGTACTCGGTCCAACTCTTTGAAATGTTCTATACGACGATATTCCCACACTCGAAGTCCTCGAGGAGCTGACGGTAGGTGGTTTTGCTGACGAGTTGGAAAACATTTACACAGATTTTGTGAATGTAATTCAATAATGGTTTCAATTTCTACAACGGCGTCCAAATCGTAGAGGGGATCGGCGAAGGATCAATAAACTAGACGATTTATTCCAGAAATAGCATTCTGAATACACCGCAAACATGGACATATCGACTTTTTATCTTTATCGACTTTTTATCTCACCAGTGGCACACGAGATGTAATGGTGCAGGTTAGTAACGATTGGTCCGATAGGCGAGAATGTAGACGGTGGCTCGTGTTATTCACACAGCGTCCATGATGGATTTTTCCACATTCCCCAGAATAAACGAAGGAAAACCAGACATATGGACAAATACACATACTGAAAAAATTGTAAGGATTTCGAATTTCCCACTTACTATTAGCGAATTGTCCTTTCTGCACATTCAGAAATCAAATAGGGACTAAAACTTGTTGAAAATTTAATTTAATATTTTTATACTCCAAATTATTTTTTTTCGTAAATGTCTAAAACGAACAATGGATGCTGCCACTCCTAATTATGGATAAAGATTAAGTATGAAGTTTGAGATGTTCAGAGGCAGAATTTTTGATGATTTCTCAAAAATCGTAATTTCCGCTTAAGTAAAATTTGCAATGAAAATTTTTGGATCACCAAGTTATTAAATATGATGATTTCGTAATTATGTGTTATCTATAGAACAAATGCACCTTCTGTACCAGGCAGTGAGATGAATGAGTTCAACTAATCTTAACTGCAACTTCTGAAATGGATCGTTGCGAAATTGTTTTGAAACTTATTGTACAGTGCCTCGTTTCCAGCTATTCAAGATTTCAGATCTTCTTGAATTTGTATTGCACGTTCAAGTATTAGATAATTAGACAAGAAATGGTATTCCAATTGGTTGGCAATTTCGAAGCCATCTAGAATTAAATTAGATAATAAAGATCGCCCATAATTTGTAAGTATGGTTTTCTTAGTGTGAACACTATAGCACTTCATTCCCAGTTAGAGTTATTTCTTCAACTAATTCGTTTATTTCGCCAATCTAAGAATCACACACAATCTGACAATTGAGCTTTCCAACAAGCGGTAAGTTGTACAATTTCATTTCAGAAATGAGTGGCATACATAATTAATTTTTAAATATAGCTGCCATCAATCACAAATCCTGAGTGTTGCTGACTTTGTTCAATACGAATTAAAACGACTGTCGAGATTCATTTACATTAAATACATTATCGGTATTGTAGACTCGTTCTCGAATATTTTAGGCAGGTCCACAGAATACTCTCTGGCTACGCATTCCCGGAGCACTACTTAATGTTTGATTTAGAAATACATACCTCTCTAAAAATTATATAACAAGTCTTTGCGTGCAGTGAATTTAATTTTCTTTCATTTTCTGGTTGTCCAAACGTTCATGGTTCTATTCTTTTGATTTGTTAATACATTTTGAAGGCTTTTTGTTTAATAACATTACCATCTTCTACTGATATCCAGTTTAGTGCTTATATCCTCAACACAAGTTGCTAGTGCCGTGTTTTGTGAATCTGAAGGTTATCAGAAAGCATTTTCATTATTTCTTCATATTTTTTGTTGTTCTAATGTTTCGTCTTAACTTAAAGGATTTTGCAACTGATGATGAATTGCAACAAGACGATCTTATTTTTTTCTGGGGATGTCTGAGGATCTTCTCTTCGGTATTTTTTTAATTACCAGATAATTTGTCATTTCTCAACAATCAACTTAATTAAACTGTCATATTAATCAATCTCTCTCTCTCTCTAACTATAACGTCGCATGATAGGGTTTTGCCACAATTCCTTCTAATTTCGACATCCTATTATAAGTAGGCCTTGTTAGACCTCATCCCGCCAGCACGTTGAGGGCTTCTCTTACGACGCACACTGGATGGTTATCGCTGTAACGCTGTTTTAATTATTCATATAGTTATGAGGACCTTGCAATGTGACCTAGCCATCTAATTCGGTAGGTTTTAATGAATCCAATGGTATCGCTCTCTCCCAGTGAGTTCTCACTTGATCTCACGGTACAAGCGTATCCTAAATTCATTTTCCGCAACTGTAATTGAACCAAAGGTGGAACAAATGTCCTTATTTCCAAATGCAAATAACATTATGCAGTCGTTAGAAGTCAGGGTCCCGCTTTTACTTCCGAAAGCCGGCAAAGTTAGGCATTAGGGTGTTGCTACCAGTATTTTTTTACTGCTGTGCACTCTCAAACCAAGTCTTCTTGCGTAGCGATCGAGCGGTTTAAAACTGTCCTTGATATCGTTAGGTCTTCAGCCAAGAAGCTCGATATCATTTGCAAATTCAAGAATTTAGCCCGACTTATTAAATATCCAGCGCGAAGTTTCGATGTTGCTTTTTCGTATTACGTACTCGAGCACCAAATTGAACAGCACAGGCGTGAGTGCATCACTCTGTCGAGCACCAGGTGTTATTTCAAAAGAATCTGATATACAGTTTCTTCGACTACGAATCTACATATAGACCCGGACGCTGTTAATTTATACATATAAACAACTTTCTCTGGTATATCTAGACCTATGAACGCGACTCGGAGGTTCTCACTGTTAATGCTCGCATATGCCTGCTGAGAGTCTATTTATATTAGATGTATGCTATATTAGATGTATATTATACTCCCAACATTTTTTCAGAATCAGCCTCATGGCACTGGTCAGTGGTGGGTCTATTGGGACGAAAACCACACTGATAGTCGCCGCAAGATTGCTGTCGAGACCAGACGTAGTTCCACTTTACAATTTACTAATTGCCGCTACTTTTTCTTTCTTCTACTGTGGGATGTTCGACAAACACCTCCCCACAAAAATAATAATCACCAAAGAAATTTAAATCATTTCTTGACCGTATTATTTCTCACAAAAAACTGCATACCACTTTAGCGAAATTAAAAGTGAAATTTTTCGTTTCAGCCGATGTCAAATTTCTATGAAAATTTCATTTTACTTGAACTGCGCACTATAGGGCTTAAGTAAAGATACTAGCGTTAAAAAGTTAAAACACTTTTTTGGCGCTAATTATTTACTACATTGTAAAATAATTATTTTCGTATTTAGAGCCTAAACTGATTGATTTTTGCACGAGAACGTTGCTACACGAGCGAAGCGAGGGGAATTTATCAAGGGCGTAAAATAGTATATTGCTGTTCGAGTGAAGAAATTACCTCGGGTTGTCGTCCGGCGCTGATCGGAAAACTAACCACATCGCTGATGAAATCTGGCTCCAAGGTCCGCCAATTAGACGCTTTTGTGCTTGAATAGCGCCTTGTGGGTTAAATTTCACCTCTAATTTGGCTTATTATTCTCCTTACACGGGATGGTTCTGGTGTCGGTGATCATGATCAACACCCAAATCTATAATCTCTTCGGGCGAAAGTACCCGGAATATAGATATAGTTACTATTATGCTACTCGAATTAGTAAAATACCTCGACCATCCGCAACAAACTCCAAATTTCTTGATAGCACACTATTGCACTAATTCTACTACAGAAGCACGAGCTCTTCACTAGAATCACTTTACATTGTACACTGTAAATCGTTAACTATAAACTGTAATTTGAAAACAAGTTGTTCGCGTTTGTACTTTTTTAAGTTTTCATTTACTAAATTTCACATGGTAATTTGAGTCCATTAGAATAACTGAAATTCTTCTTAACTAAAAGAAATCACGCAAAATTCTCTAATAGTTAAAAAATTGTTCTAGGTTGGCCGATAAACTATTAATTTACAGCATTCATCACTTCATAAAATCGCTTGTTAATTTTTTGATCCCTTTCCAGTTACGCAGAGCACCCGGATCAATTCTGGCTTCATTATTCAGTTTCTTGCGCTTGCCCTTCTAAATCAGTTAATTCACAAGATTATTGAAGTTTAGTTCAATTTATTTTGGGTATTTTCATTTGACTTCATGAGATTTACTTTAGATATGAATTTTCATTTTGTATCTGAAACGTTTCTTACCAAAATAGAATTTTATTACTCAATATTAAGGAGATGCACCAGCATCCGTTATGACAAATTCTACAATATCTCGAGATGTCTAAAGCCACTAAAAGAAACAGGCATAAAAATTATTTTTCCATTTCCAAATAAGTTTAATAAGTTTTTTAAACAGGCTTCCAAATTTTTTACCGAAGTGCTATTTCAAAAACACGGTTAAAAAAGGCCGTGTAAAAACAGGATTGCGTGTAATAAAATATAGAAATCATAAAAATTTTTGAAAAGGTTCTCTGTGTATGTGGTGCCGTGCAGACTAAATGTACTACGTCCTCTCTAAACCCCAGACTGATTGACTAATCGGTGTGCAACTTCATAATTAAGCTTTTTCTAGAAAATCGTCAAAAACATCAGACATGTGGTACAAAAAATGTTTACCATCACCTTGTAAATCCTTTAGTTACGCCACGTGATAAATCATGCATTCCACCTTGGTGTGTTTCACATACTCATAAAACGTATTTACTAATCCAATTAATTTATAATTTTCTTTTGCCTCAGTGACTTCTTTGAAAATTTTCCATTATTATTACCATTACCACCATCATAATTGTAATTATTATTATTTGTAAAATCATTAAAATTATTTTTATTAAAATCTGTATTCAAATTAATTTTATAAATGGAATTTGTTTTTAGAAATTTTTCAACACGTTTCATTTTCCGCGATACACGAGTACAGCACAACGATATATACTGATTATTATAATTATATAGCGCAATAAAAATAAAAATGATAATGAAAATTAAATTATATTTTTATTATTTTGGAAAAAAGTGTTTTGCTGATATTTCGCCTTTATGGAAAACTTAGAAAAATTTATGTCACAAGCACACACAAACAAAGCACAGTATAAAAGGAATGATAAGAATTTTTTTGTCAATAATTTTCACTGAATTTTTCTAATAATTTTTGTATCTGAGTATGAAAATGTTTCACTTGATTTATAAATTTTATGAATTCTGAATATAAATCAAATTTTTGTTTGATTTTTGTTGGGAAAAAATTTATTTGGAAAATTTATATTGACAGTAATTTATTTGAATAATTAATCATAATGGATTAAGAAAACGAAACAAGCAAATAATTAACTTTAATGTTAATTCATGATTTTTATCTCTTTGTATATATCTAAAATATTTATTAAGGGAAATGGTATTTATAAAATGGGTGGTGAACTCAATGAAAGCTGAAAAATGGAAAGAGGAAAGATTGCTACGATAAATCGTAATTATTATCAATCACTAATTATTGCAATTTAGACTAATTCTATAAAGAAATATGGCTACAGCCTTAAGTCAAATGGTTAAAAAAGTAGAGTTACGCCTCTCAGAATATCCAATTCGGGTGCAATATCTAAACCTTGGTATCCCGGTGAACTTGGTAACCCGGCACAGCTGAACCGAAAAATTAATTTTAAAATTTTTTAGTTTTAACGATAAGATTTAAATAAAATTTAAATACTTCTTCGCGACATAGTCAATGTGTGGCCCCATGTTTGATCAGAGAGTGATCGAATATTGCAAATAGTGGTCGTAGGGTACGAGTGTACAATGAGGCTGGGTTATGCAAAAATACATATATACAGCGATAATGGCAATAATTTCGTGGGTGCCAACAATCGTCTGAATGAATTATGTAGTGGCATTTCATCCCACCATTTTCCCGATATTTTTTTTTCATTAAATTTTTTTATATATATATATATATATATATATATATATATATATATATATATATATATATATATATATATATATATATATATATATATATATATATATATATATATATTTTGGGGCTTTTGGGGCTCGAGTATAGTTTGAAGAGTTTATTATTAGATAAGTATCGTTCCTCTATTACCGTTTATATTGCTGGTATTATTTGGCTTTATTTGTTTTGTTTCAGATTTTGATATTTGACGTTAACCTGGCTTTTGAAGAAGAAACTAATTATTTATTTAAAAAAATTTGTATGTAAGTATTGTTGTTGAAGTGCGCCAAGAATCGCGATGTTCACCGAGAGTGTTTCTTTGCCCTCCATTTTATTAAAATCCATGCTTCGGACTAGGTCCAATTTGCTTAATGTGGTTAGTTTAAACGTCCAGAGTCTGATTTTAAATATTGACGACTTCGTCATACTTTTAATGGGGTCCCAATTGATGTCATTTGCTTATCGGAAACGTTTCTATCGTCCGATATTCCCTATTCCGCGTTGGCCTTTAGTGGTTATAATTTGTTCACGCGCGATAGAGCTAATCCACCGGTTAATTATGCTGGCGTATGCCTCTATGTTAACGAGCATATTAAATGTAATGTTATATCGGTATCCCTCTCAATTTCTCAAAGGCTCGTTTCTGACTTTCAGTTTCTTTTTCTAAATGTCTTCGTGAATAAGCGGAAATTCCTTTTTGGTGTGATTTATAATCCTCCTAAAACGAACAAGAGGTCGTATGCTCAATTTAAAAATTCGCGTTTAGACATTGAGTGTCTTTTTAGTTATTTTTCCTGTCGGTATGATGAGGTTTTCATTTCGGGTGATTTCAATTTTGACATTTCTCAAGAGACTTTATTTTTTCGTAGCTATTTAAATATCTTAAATAGCATTAACCTTTCAGTTTATAACACTGAAGCGCCCAGTTACTCTTATGCAACCGCAAGTGGTGGTTCTTATTCTCTCATTGATCATGTTGTCGCTTCTGCTGATAATCCCATTTGTTTTTTTCAATCAATTGTCTCTTGGTATTGGTTCTCATCACGATCTCCTTGCTTTTTCTGTTAATTATTACTCTCGTCCTAAACCTAAAAGTTTCAGCTTTAGGGATTTTTCGAAAATTGATGAACGCGCCTTTCATCGATTTGTGGCTCTATTTGTTGGGACAATATTTTTTCTCTTAGTACTTCTACCGATCAAATTGACTATTTTAACTCCTCTATTAATTATGTATTTAATAATTGCGTTCCTCTCACTACTGTTTATTTTAGACCTAGATCCCCCCCTTGGATGACGCAAGAGATTTCGAATGCTATTTCTGTTCGATTTTCCAAATATCGTCTTTGGAAAATGAGCCCTAATTCTTGGTCTTATCTAGCTTATAAGCAATCTCGAAATAGAGTGGTAAGCTTAATTCGTATCGCTAAGCAAGATTTTTTCAAGGATCAGTTAGATCCCTCACTTCACTCTAAGATATTTTGGCGTAACGTTCGCCGCGCGAAATTTAAATTAAAAAATCTTACTACTTTTTGGCCACAGTAGTATCTATTGCCGATTTGCATTCTGCAATTTGGGAAGTTAAATCGCAATCCACTGGTCTAGATATGGTTAGTTTAAAATTTGTCAAGCGTGTTTTTTCCTAATGTATCAAGATACTTGTTACATATTTTTAATTTTATTTTAACGACCCCTTTTTATCCTGCTCAGTGGAAGTTGAGGAAAAATTATTCCTGTTTCTAAAATTATCAATCCTTCGGAGCTTTCCCATTTCCGACCTATTAGTATTTTAAGTTCTCTGTCCAAGGCGTTTGAATTGGCAGTAAAAAACCAAATTCAATCTCATATCGATAACTTTAATTTGCTTAGTATTTTTCAATCGAGTTTTAGAAGATTCCACGGTACTACCACTGCTTTACTGAATGTTTGTGATGATATTCGTCGTAGTATGAGTAAAAGATAAATGACTTGCCTTACTTTGTTGGATTTTGCTAAAGTGTTCGATTCAATTAATCACCAAATTTTGTTTAATAAGCTTATTTCGAACTTTTATTTTTCTTTCTCTGCTGCTAAATTGATTTTAGGCTATATTTCGGGTCGCTTTCAAGCAGTCTCTTTTGACAATTCGTTTTCTGACTTCTTACCTGTCTCTTCTGGCGTTCCTCAGGGGTCGATTCTTGGTCCTTTACTATTCTCAATGTACATTCATGACGTTGCATGTTCGATTCGCCATTCTTCTTTTCATATTTTTGCTGATGATGTACAAATTTATAGGAGTAGTCGCTTAGATAATGATTCCATTAACTCTAATATTTCTCTTATTAATGATGATTTGGTAAGAATTTATAATTGGTCACTATCTAACCGGTTTGCTCTTAATGCTAATAAATCTCAGTCTATTATAATTTATAAAAAATCTATAGATACTTCCTCTTTTCCTGGAATTTTTCTCGGTGATTCTTTAATTCCATTCTCTAATACAGTTAGAAATTTAGGGTTAATTTTCAATAAAACTCTTACTTAGGGGGATCATTTGATTACGGTTAGCAAAACGGTTTTTGGAATGCTTAGTTGTTTGTATAAAGTTGTTGGGTTTACTGATAGTAATTTTAAAAAGCGTATGTTCCTCTCGCACCTTCTTCCACATTTTCTATTTGGGGATGTTGTTTTGTTTGGTATGCTTCAGGAGAATATGAATGTTCTCCAAAGATGTTTCAATGCTAGTACTCGTTTTGTTTTTAGTATTAGGAAATATGATCACATTTCTCCCTTTTTGAATTTGATTCTGGTTTGTAATTCAGTTGATTTTTAAGAACTTCGCGTTTGTCTTTTTATTTTTAAGCTTCTCAAATATTCACTTCTTGCAGTATCCTCCGTAACAAATGAGCTTGAGCTCAATATGGAGGGTATTAGCATGGAGTGGATTTGTTTTTTGAAAAAATCTGAGGTTTTTATGCCTAATGGAAATATTTTTTTGTTGCTGATGTTCATTTATTATGCTTCCATGTGTGCTTTTCCTCTACTAAAATTGTTGTGTCAATCTATCAATCATTAAATCAATAAATATATGGAGTATTTAGGAAACATCCTTTAAACTCCTCAAAAACAACATGAAGAAGGTGGCAGAAGCAGTGAAGCAGCAATCCCTTAATGGATATACCTGAGGTCGAGGAGATATACATCGCAAAATCGAAATATTTCCGACTGAAGATTGTAAAACAGTCATATTTTGAATTCTGAAATGGCATACAAAGGCGCAAAAGCGTAATTGTGTTTCATTAATGAGTGATTACCTGGATCTGCTTACATCAGCTGGATTGTATTGGAAGATACTGAATCTATAATAATTTTGTATGGAAACCATCAGGTTTTGTATTCACAACTCTAATTAAAATACAGATCCAATTTGGTCTAAGTGCAAAAGAGGTACTGTAAATTATTCTACTCTCGAGAAACGTTTAGAGCTTACACCCATGCCCTTACATATCAAACGCTAGACCGGTTTCGGGGGTCATCAAACAAAAAATATTATATCAAATAAAACCCAGGATACATCGCTTGGGGTGAAACAAATAAAACCTTCGGTGGCTGTACATGAGAGAACAAGGACCATTTAACTGTCACTTGAGGATAAATTAGGAAAATAACCAACGAAGCATTGCCGATTCTGCAACGCTTTGAGAGAATGATCTAAATATAAGCTCACTTCTAAGTCCACTTAAATGGTATTTCTGGGAAGACTTCATGTAATTTGCTATAGAAATTTGGATTTTTCCAGAACTAATTTAAAAGAATCTTCCACAACTTGGAAATAACTCACTTGCTCATTGATCGCACTACGACCATTGATATATTTCTGTCAGCTATCTCATGCAACTTCACTTTACGGTCTTTCAATACAATTTCGTGGATTTTTTTATGTTTTCTGGAGTCTCAACCTTATTTGGGCGTCCGGAGCGCGGTGCATCATTAGTGGTTGTACGACCTCGTTTAAATCCAGCATACCAGTCAATGATGGTTGATTTTTCTGGTGCAGAGTCCGGATAACACTTATCATGTCATCAAGTCTTGAACAGTATTTTTTCCCCAACAAAAAACAGTATTTAATCAACACACGAAATTCTGTTTTTCCATTGTTTTGAAATTAACAACAGAAGCGTCACTAAAACAACTGAAACTTGTAAACTAGTGGTCGGAATGTAATTCAATTTTGACACGTCATATTGTTTGACGGTTGGTAGAATTTAAAAATCATATGGGTTTTAAGTTTGTGGCACCATCTATGTGTCAGAGCGGGAACTTTTCAGCCGATGTAATATTTTATGATAATTTCAAATTTTGGTTGCAACCTTTAAAATGCCATTTCAAAAAGTTAAAATCCAACCTATTGTGGTGGCATATATTGCTAAAAAGACGGAAACATTTTAGACCATTATGTTCATTGTACGCGCATGAAAACGCAAAATTTAAAAATATAAATAAATTTTTATTTAATTTATTCCAAATGAAAATTAAATTAAACATTTTATTTTTTAGATGTGTTATACATAACGCACACCTTTTCTTTAGTTTTGAGAACACTCAGAGGGAAACCAAATGGAACAATTACAAAACGTCGATTAAAGAGTTGAAGACATTAAGTACAGTAATTTCTCGAGGAATGGCGAAAAAGAAGAAATCTTAATCTCGTTTGAAACAAATACATATATATAGACTCAATCATCCCCCTTTCAATTCGTTTTAATTAAATTTTATTTAAGCACTGCGGGGAGAGATTCCTTTTTAAGAATTGGGTCTTTGGAACCGAAATAAACTTTGTATTTAAACCGCACAATGTATAATACGCACGTGAAAACGATAATAATTCGTAACCGATCTTTGGCACAAATATACGATATACGAGACAATAACTTTTTAAATTTAAATAAAAATATACCTTGTAAAGTAAGACGTACTCGTATAAATGCCGAATAAGACAAAAATATGCGGGAATACATAAATGCGTAAAACTGGGAGAAAATTAAAATTAAATTTTCGTTAACGTATTTTTCCTTCGGTTTATTTTCTACACAAGGTACTCGTACTCGTATATAAAGGAGATACGAAATTTAATAAATCCTTGAAAGAATTATTATTGTAATTGTTTGGATATTTATTGGATTTTTTTTTTGTTGGTTGTTAATGTTTTCTTAAACGGTTAAAGCACTTTGCGAGATGGTGTTTAGATATAAAGAGGGAAATTATGGAAAATTTATTTAAAATAATAAAAATTAAACAACTTTAATCGTTAAGTTGTTTTAAATTGAATATATTTTTCGGAATGAAAAATGTTTCTTGGCTGAATTCAATTTTTATAGGGGGAGGTTAATAATATTATATGACCTAAATAGTTGTTTCGGATAAACTGACTTACAACGATTTATGGTGCGAATGCGGTTTGATTAATTTAATTTAATCGAGTTGTACAACTCTAGTCTGTGTCGAATCTCACTTCAAACGCTAAACCGATCTTCATGAAATTTTAACCATGAATGATTTGCATGCCGAGGACAAAGCTGATATAAGTTTTTTTTAATATATCGATTCTTTCGGATACCCCCCGGTATTTTGCTCAATAGCTGATGTTACGTTAGTTGGTAATAAAAAATCACGTTCATCATCTGGAACCCATATAATATTTTGTATAGGTTGAAATCTTCGATTGATGGTAGAACATGTCGCCGCTGCATTCAACATCAGATTGTATAAAAAGAATTAATATTCAAATCTACATATAGATTTTTATTATTTAACTCTAATCTCTAATTCTTATTTGTGTTTCGAACTGAATCCAATAAAGATATGGTGCTACGTTACTGTAGTCTGATGATGGCCTTCCGGAAGCACATCCGGGTTCCGGAATAAATGAAAAAATCCCAATAAGTTTCAAAACGTCATCGCCTGGATCGCTTCACACTAGTGGACCACCCGAATCTCCACCACATGGACACCCTTGCGATGTTGGTCCAAAATTGTACCCAAAAAAGTACGATTTTATAGGCTGGTAATACCAAAGCAATAATCATGATATAAAAACTCTCACGAATATCCGAATTTAGATTCGAACAAAAAAAAGATAAATTAAGACAAATAACATCTCTAAAATAGCCATTCTTTTTAATACTATGTCAAAATTATTCGAGTACTGCCGTTAATTTTCAGATACTTTTCTATTCTAACTTTGAGAATAGGAGGTCTGGGGGGTCTCCGTTGTCAAATTATATCAATATGTACCTTTTAGCAAAAGTTGCATTCGTTTTACTTCCGTGTCGAAATTATTCGAGTACTGCGATTAACTTTGAGATGATTTTCTAATATATATCAAGACGGGATTCAATAAAACTTGCACTCGTTTTACATACTTCGATTTACTACCTATTGACATACATTGACAGCGATTTCGACACGGAATTAAAAGGAATGGCAATTTCAAGTCAGCACTTCTTATTGGTGAATTGGCTATTTTTATTGAATATACCTTGAACATTGTTTAATTTGGTTTCATTTAATTTAATGTATGTTTTTGGGCTGACAGTAAATTCCCGGCTATCATGACATTTTTATAGTATAGCGACAGTTTTAGTTTTGGGCTAACAGTATAATTATGGCGGGTTTTCCTGTAGAGATAGATAATTTTTTTGGGTTGACTATAGTAAATAGCGTCTCGTGGAATATATTCTGGGCTGACACTAACTTATAGATATAATTCGTATATTTTAGAGTTGCCATAGTATTTTTCTGGGCCAACTTCACATACATCACATGGACTACTTGCTGTGTCGGGTACACCAGTACCGCATAATGTTAAATTGGTGAAAACTTTATAGTTTGCTCGACAAATATCGTATGAGAACAAGTGAACTGTTGTATATCTCAATGTTTTGGGTAGAGTTGAATTCCAATCAGTAGCTCGTCTCCATCCGGCGATTTGTGCCTTTTTCCCCGCAAAATGATCCGTTGTATGCGACGGGGTAAATGAATTACTTTAATTATTTTGCTCAAGGATACATCATTATGTAATTTAATTAGCGAAATATCGTAACTCATATTTAAGACATTAAAGCCAGGATGGATAACAATATTATCCCGATGAACGCTTTGTATAACTGCTGCCTTGCCAATATCATTACCTCCCAAACCGATGTCAAATAAGTCATAGTAATTTGTACAGTGAGCCACCACATTGATTGGTCGTATTTGCGTTTACATCTACTGCTAGTACCGAAGCCAGCCAAGGAAATTGAGAGGAACCCGTAGATCTCCGCCTACGATACGTTCAGTCACAGGCGGTCCATATGCACTCGAGGACGGTGGTACCGAATATTTTAAAAAATTCAGCATGATATAATTAAGCTGCCGCTATAATTAGCAAACATCGCAAATAATAACTTATAATCAGTTGCGTATGCGACATAATTACAATTGTTATATAGCAAATCAGATTGTTTACTACCGAATTCGGTAATTTGCAATTTAGAATAGCATTTTGATTGCATTAATTTGGGCCAAATTAATTTTTTTGTATGGTAAGGGTTATGCCACTTCTGATTTGACAGAAAGTTAGTTTTAGCCTTCCGCTGAACGAAAATGTTTGTGTATTCGCTTGAACAACGCTGGAAAATATTGAAACATTAATTCGAAAATTTTAGCAAAAAAATCATGTTTTCGGATGAGGCGCATTTCCATCTTGGCGGCTATGTAAACAAGCAGAATTTTCGCATTTTGGGCACGGAGAACCCGCACGTAATCGTAAAGAAGCCGATACATCCTCAACGAGTGGCTGCGGATTTTGGTCCGGTGGCATCATTAGTGGGCGCTACCATGATAAACAATTTTTTGTTCCCGGCACTTGAAGAGGAGGACATAGGCAACATTTGGTTTCAACAAGACGGCGCTCCGTGCCACACAGCACACGTGTCAATTGATATTTTGCGCACTGTCTTCGAAGATCGAATTATCAGCCGAAACGCTGATGTGATTTGGCCGCCTCGGAGCTGTGATTTGACGAAGTGGGACTATTATCTTTGGGGTGCCGTCAAAGATAAGTGTACGCCGATAAACCAGCAACGATTGACGTTCTCAAGAACAATATTCGCATTGCCATTGAAGACATAATGCCGCATACCATCGAAAATGTGCTCAAAAATTGGACCGACCGTATGGGGTACGTCAAGGAAAGCCGAGGCACTCATATGAATGAAATAGTATTCCATAATTAATTGGAAAGATTGTTCTTTACAATGAAAAAATAAATTTGAAAAATATTGAGAACTTTTTGTTTTATTGCATTTAAAAAAAAAATTATTTAGCCCACCCTACGAGTATATACCGAGCAGCGCATGGTAACCGCTAGCGAATCGAATAGCTTTCAATTTCCAACTGAGAATTTCCAAGTCAAACTTGATCGTTTGGTATCGATATTTATAGTAAAAACTTCAACTTTCAAAAAACTGTTTTCTTCCAAATACTTAAATAGGTACAAGTTGAATTTAAACGATTTTAAATCCCGTTTCCCATAGAAATCACTCATTATTTTACGTAAAACATACTAAAAATCGTGAGCAATTTACTGAATCAAGTAAGGTGATCCACTAAGATAAAAAACGCCGATAGGTAGATAAAAATTTAAAAGTTGTTTAAGGAGTCATCTAAAATGTCCACCAAAATAAGAAAAACGTTGGATTTGCTTTGTGAGCCCCAACCACCAATGCTGAATATTTAAACAATTTCTTCTATTGCCAACGGTTTGGTGAAAAATGAAAAGTCGGACATTGAAGATTATAGTTGTAATCCTTGGCAGAGTTGAATGCAAAATAAATTTGAAATATTCGAAGGTGTGTAAAGTTATAACCCCCGAAATGCGAATTTTCAGAAGTAAGTTATGTTATGGTTTTATCCATTTTTTCACCTATTAATAAAGTTTTGTCCACCTGGAATTATAATCAGCACCCCCAAAAACGAACTTATGGAATTTATTTGCACCAGAGAAGTGAGTTAGTTATAGTGTTAAATATATAAACTATCAAAAATATAATAATACTCGTATGTACGAAATAACAAATTTTTTCGTAACTTTTAAGTTAAAATTTAAAAAAGTTCGCAAAACACTGTTAAATATCATTTTAGATAAAGCAGTTATATTTTAGACTTGTCCATCTGTTGCTGAATTCTAAGAATGCTCGTTGACGTTGGCTGTCAATTTAAATAAACGAGTTATGTTTTAAAATTGTTCACCTTCTGATGAATTTTGCCCATACAATAATTTGTGTTACCCAGACTCGTTTGCGGGAATCCCATATGATGAAATCCCATCTACATCCCATATATGATGAAATCAAGTAAGTACAACATCCCGTAAATTAGTAATAGCCCGTATGTCAAACTCGTATTCCAAAATTCCGTAATTATTAAATTTCGCTTGAAAAGAAACGATAGAACTGTGCCTGCAATGTTGACGAAGTGGTAGAAAATCGCCGAAAATTTAATTTACCTTTAAATCTTTATCTTTAATGAAACTGTACCTTTCGTGTGTCGACTATTAGAAGAAGCGACACCAACTCTTCGATTGGTATTATTTGGTATTATTATAGTATTTCTCACTTTGGCCATTGTAATTCTTGGTTGGTGCATTAGTAAATTTATTGTATAGACACGAGCATAGCACTTAACATTGCATCAGGATATGTACGAGTAATACAAATTTTGAATTATATGTACATAAGAGCAACATTAACGTGAGATTTATCTATTGCCGCAGGTTTATATCATGTACAGAAGATACTTTTCTGTAATTCTTCGCGTAAGCAATTTTCTGATTTAACCAAGGATGCGATATATCTCGCGTGCGCCTCCGATTTGAACATTGAAATCACCAAATATTTAGTATTTTGCTGAAGATGATTCCATGATGTTGTTTGTATAAAATATACTTCGTTTGATCGAGTTTATCTTCAATTGGGGCATGTGAACGCTCATGGAACCTGAGTACTCAAGTACGATTTCTAATACGTGTGAAGTTAATCATGAATTGACAATGTCGATTGTGATGAGTAATCCAACTCCAAATTCGGACTTGTTGGTGTTATTACTTACACAGAGTGAGTTCCATGGCGGTTATAATCGACGATGCTATTACCAGTTAACCTTGTTTCCAAGAGTGCTGAAATACCAAATTTGTATTGAAATAATTGAACAAAAATTTGGTGTACGGTCAATTTTTTTAAATTATATTTGACGATAACATGAGGAGAGCAATGTCTTAGATTTATACCTTCTCACGGTGCTCTCTGGGAAACTCTAAATGTATTAGGCGATCTAGTGAAAGCGATGCGAGCTATTGCCGCCGCAAAACCAATCCCACATCTGCGTATGTCCTTCAGGTTAGGGGCAGCTGAAGCAAGCGTCTAACTTGTATAAGCGGCTCGCTATATAAAACTATTTCAGGTAGACCAGCATGCCTTAAAATCTATCAGTAGTAAATGACCAACACACTTAATAAGTAGATTGAGTGGCGGGCCAACTACCTACTCTCACAAAAAATATCCAGCTGTTAACCCTATACACAATTGGTGGATGAGAAAGCCGAATCCGGTGGATGAGAAAGCACAACAACCTAATTAATCTCGCTCGCTTTAGGTCCTATAAAAATAGCATAGCTAAAACGGAGATACATCCTGAGAGGCAAATGATTGTTAATAGACCAGGTACGAAATTTATCAAAGCAAAGGTAAAGAAGCAATTCGCAGGATTGAAACTGTCACACTTTCTCTCTCTCTCTCTATCTATCTATCTATCTATCTATCTATCTATCTATCTATCTTACTCTCTCTCTCTCTCGAGCTGTCACATACCATAATGGTTTTGCAGCCGGCACGGTGGGTCCCAATCCATCTCGATCAAAATTATGGTCGCTAATTCCGATATTTACTATAGAGATGCTCCTGTGTATTGATAAGAGTTTTATTTTACTATGTCACTTTCAAACCAAGTCTAGAGCGATAAGAAGCGGTCCTTGTTAACGGTAGGTCTTCGGTCAAGAAGTAAGATATCATCTTTATATCCAAGAATTTCACTCGGCTTATTATACATGCAGTGTGAAATTTAAAAGTTCCTTTTTCTTAATACGTACTCAAGCGCCAAATTGAACAGCACAGCTGCTTCATTAAGTATGTTCCTTTGTTACCTACAACACTAAGTGTTTGGTAACCAAATTAATTATTGTATCTAATTTTTAAGTAAATAAAGTAAAAAAAAAAAAAGTCGACAACAAACCTTCATGGTGGACAACCTACCAACATTTTCAGTATGTGTTAGTTTAAAATACTTTCAAATAAAAGAATAAGTTTCGGAATTATGTAAATAGCGGAGTTCATAGTTCTAGATGTGTACAACGAGGAATGCGGGTCCACATACCGCTGTTAAAACGACGAGTACTGCGAGAACTGCATTTACATCTTTTGTCATCAATCGAATGAAAATACCACAAAATTTCTCAAATTTCCATTCATTACACACAATTCCACAATTTCTATAAAGTGGTCAATTGTTAGTTGCACCGATACTTCCCGTATGGAAAATTTAATGAAATTACAAAACACTAATCCGATTGGAAAGTTATGAAGATCAGGGGGAACCACAAGACTGTTTTATTCACAATATTTACTCAAATAGAAAAGTTCAATAGACAAATATAAGTAAACAGATTTATTGGTTCAAAACTGCCCTCAGCTTAACCTTTGTCTTAAAATGATGGAATATTAATTACGACCAGCCTCTGTGATTAATAAATTATCGGACTGAAAAACAATTTCGAGTTTCGACTGCTCATGTGTCACAAACGTCCTCAATTTTTATTTTCGGTGTAGAATTCTCGTGCTGCGTACATGACATTGGGAGTTAGTTCGGAACAAATACCATGGTATTGCACTGAATGTATTAAAACAATAACAAAGAAAACAATATTTCAACTCGAGTATGGAACTAGTAGGCATGGCATAAAGCATTTCACGAAATTTGATTGGTTTTGAGTTCGTGAGCGAGTATGATGCTATTTATTTCCAATGCCATGTTTTTTTTCTTGTATCTCCAATTTAGGAACATAGGGTGTCTACTAGGCTGCTCCATCTTACTCTGTCGAGGGCTACAGCTTTTATCTCTACCCATGATTTACCAAGCTGTTTCACTTCAGCTAGCATTGTTCTTTTCCATGGCATCGCTGGTCTTCCTACTTTCCTTTTCCCTTGCGGGTTACTCGGTCTCTTTGTCTGGCTAGTTATCGTGTTAGGCCAGAATCATTTCAGTATTCGTCGAAGACACTTGTTTACGAACACCTGTAACCTTTTTCTTACTTTTTCTGTGTGTTTCCATATCTCACACTCATACGGTAGTACCGATTTCACACACGAGTTGAATATTCGTGTCTTGGTCTTGCGTGACAGGACAGAATAATTCCAGACTTTATGTAACATGTTGAATGTGGTCTGGCTTTATGCGTTTGTTTATGCCTTCCTCTGTCCCACCTGTTTTCGTTATTGTGCAACCAAGGTATACAAATTAACTTACATCTTCAATTTGTACATTGTTGACCGGCATCGGTGTGGTTATATTTGTGTTGAGTTTCATCGTCTTGGTCTTACTGATGTTTATCTTGAGACCAACTTCGTTAGCTAGATCTGATAGCTGTTGTACGTTCTGATGCATGTCTGCGTGTTTGTGTGTGAGCAGGCATATGTCATCTGCATAGTTCGGATCTTTGAGTTTACATATTAGTTCCCATTGTATACCGTTAGGAGACGTGACGTCCAATTTCCTCATTACATTATCCAATACGATCAGGAACAGCATTGGCCAGAGTACGCTACCTTGCCTTACTCCTCGAGTGTTGTAGTATTTCTCGCTTTGTTTGTCTTTATATTGATGAACTCGGTTTCCAACCAGCCTAAAGCCAGCTTGTTCGTTTCTTAATTTTGCATTGATCGTAGGTAAGATTCTGTCAAGGCGTGTATCTTTATTGTTGTGTTGCGGAGAGATTCCTCGCCAATTTTTGCATTCTCTTAAAGTCATCTTTCTTGGGGCTATTGTAATTGTCAATGTCATGTGCACAGCATCAAAGAAGGATATTTTATTATACTTTTCCAAAGATGTCTTTGATGAATAATATTTTGTGTTTATTTTGTCGTTCAATAAAATTACTTTCATTACTACGTCAAACCTGCCTCACTTATCCACAATCATCCGCTGCAGAATACCTTAGTTTGCAGCAACATGTCTAAACAACGAATCACTGTATCAATATTTTCGTTACGTATTGTTTTATTGTCGATTAACCGTTTTATACACCAGCGTTAGTCATTCCTTCACAACAATCGAGATAAAGAAGTAAACACGTCAAACTTCCGGACGTTCCATTCGTAATATGGCTTAACAGAAAATCATAAACCAATTTATTGAACGACATCGCAATAATAACAGCAAAGCGTATAAAAATTTTCTTCTTTTGTCACGCGCAAATTTCCAAAAATCTAAGAATTTTTGAGTTTATAACAAAGTTATCTTCCGCTTAAAAGTTCGTTTCAGCTGTATAGGTTTATCAATTAGTGTGGAACGAAAACAAATAAAATAAATGTCCGATTAAACTTTTTTGTTTTCCCCATTTCGAGTATCAATCGATCGAGATAAGAGTTTTTATATGTGGCCGTCGCACCTAAAATCGTTATATAAACCGAGGTCTACACAATTTCTTAACCGCACATTACTCAACAACCTGACTCGCGTTTAAACGTGTGAAAATATGTCGCAATTGATTTTAATCGTTTTGGTAGCTTTGTCTGCCTACTGTGCTGCAGATTTGGTAAGTGTGATATGTCGCAACATGATAAGTTTGTATACTAACGTTTTTTTACGATTTTAGGTACCGATTTCACCAAGTGCATCTCAGTTGCAAGGATCGCCAACTGGAAAAGTCGTTAATGGCAATCTAGCAACCGCTAATCAATTCCCATGGCAGGCTTCAGTACAATCAGGACTAATAAACGGTACTGTGCTTACTCGATGTAGTGGCGCGATTATATCGTCAAATCGTGTATTGACTGCAGCTCACTGTACACGTGACTATCACACATTCCGTGTCGGATTTGGAAGTAATAGTATTGGTACGCCACTGATTTCCCAAACGGTCGACCAGGTAAATGTGGTTGTGCATCCAAACTTCAATGTAGTGAACTTGAATTACGACATTTCGATCATTCGGCTAAATATAGATTTGACATTTAGCACATCAATTCAAGCTATTCGATTACCCCGTCGAGCACAATCGACTCAAGATTATTTTTCGGGTCAGCAAGGACAAATTGCCGGATGGGGTCGCATCAATGATGCAAATACAACTCTAGCCGAAACGTTAAGATATACATCCATTACTCTGTTCACATTCGATATATGTAGAGCGTACTACGGCGCAAGCGTTGTCACAACCTCAACATTATGCGGTATTGGGGTACCTGACTCAAGGAGTAGTCCTTGTGGTGGAGATTCTGGTGGGCCACTAGCGTGGCGCGATACAGCCGACACTATTTGGACAATTATTGGCGTGTTCTCGTTTATTTCGGAAGCCGGATGTGCCTCCGGAAGTCCATCAGGCTACACCAACGTAGCGTCATATCTCGATTGGATTAGTGTTAATACTGGAATTGTAATAAGAAATTAGAATTAAATAATAAAAATAGTTAGAGTGTTCAAATTATATTGAGGTGTTTACTATAATGCCATCGGTACTTGACTAAGTTTACCCTTTGATCAAATCACTTCACAACGTATGGCACGTTTATCAGATAGCGGCGTAACATACGACCATGTTAAAAGTACATGATAAGCTTGATATTTTGGTATAAATTAAAGATTTATTTATTCACAGTGTCGCATTTGTCGTATTAGGCCAAGCCACTACTATCAAATTAAAATGAAAGTGTTTTTGCTGCTTAGTATTTTGGCCGTTTATGCCTATGGCGCCAATGTGGTACAGTATTTCTTTCGCGCATATTTTACGTCTAATACTGAATAAGTTCTTTATTTTAGCCAGGCGGCCGAATTGTGAATGGATCACCAGCCGCCACTGGCCAATTCGCTTTCCAGGTCTTGGTGATTGGTTATCCAGAAGATGGAACTGTGGCTCGAGTTTGTAGCGGTTCTTTAATCGCTACAAACTTTGTTCTGACCTCCACAAGTTGTGTGCTCGGAATTAATACTTTCAGTCTTGGATTTGGATCTAATTACCAATCTGCACCACTCGTAACACGTACCGCTTCATCAATTCATGCTATCTCACATGCCGATTACAACCCAACAACTTACGAAAATGATGTAGCCGTCATTCACCTCGAAAACCCAGTTGTATTAAGCGAAACAATTCAACTGATTAATTTACCGCGCGCCTCGCAACAATCGCTGACATTTACAAACGATGTTGGTACCGTAGCCGGATGGGGTCGTATTGCTGATGCCAGCCCAAATAATTCCGAACAATTACTTTACATCCAAGTCCGTGTAATCGATAATTTAATCTGCTCTATTAACTATCCAGCAAATGTATTCGCATCGACGTTGTGTGCACGTGGCTATGAATTCAATGCCCAATCGATTTGTAACGGCGATTTTGGAAGTGCGTTAGCAATTCAGGAAGGTAATAGTTCCACCCAAATTGGTGTTGCCTCATTTATTTCATTTGAACGGGGTTGTGCTTCCGGATATCCATCGGCCTATGCACGTGTAACATCGTTCCTTACTTGGATTTCTAATAATACTGGCATTGTAATCGAACCGTAATAAAATTGAATTTTAAAATTTGTAGAAATATTTTAGTTTATATATAGTCCATAGATGTCACTATAAACAAGCAGGGACGTCTACAATCATAAATCTTTTATGTAATTTGGTTTTCAACTTGGGCAATGGTAACTGCATTACCGATTTAACTTAAATCAACCCTAACTTCAAGCTTATTATTATTAACATTTCGATGACATTTAAACGTCAATAAAATTCATATAGAAAACACCAAAAGTTTTGTGAAATACGTAAAATTAAGGCCAAAAATGAAATAATCATTTAGTGTGAGTGAACAAAAGTGAATAAATAAAATATGGACAGCATATTTAATCGGAAATTAAATTCGAAAGATTATTTGATCGAACGAAGCGCCTATCAAAAGTCCCAAATCATTTCGCAGCTCAGCCTCTGCTCGAAGGAAATCAACTACAATTTCGGTGAAAATCATGAAAATCGGTTGAATATAACCGAAACAACCTTAACACTGTGCTCAATAATTGAATCGATTTTTTTGCATGGACTTAAAGATTCGATACTGCGGAAAACGATTAGTGTATTTACGGGTGACGATGATAGTCGAAGACCTGATGTGAATTTTTGGCCTCCGCTCTTGGTCATCTCGCACAAGCATATTATAGAAAAGATTCACAATTTAAAGCAAATCACCACAGACATTGGTTACTGTCGGGTTTGGGTCCGATTATCTTTAAACGATAGTCTACTATCTTCATACCTTAAAACAATACGTAAGAGTCCGTCATCTATTAACAACTACTACACACAGTGGGCATTTATGCGAGACTCCGACTCACTAGAGTACACAGAAAAGTTGATTGAAGCTATTGAGACTATAATTGTGTTTGATCTGCCAACAAATTCCAGCTTGCTGAATCAATGGAATGACTGGACTTTGGAATTGGCTGGGGTGTGGTATGCACCACTAAAAAACCATCCAATTACCTCAGGTTTTGATGTTGCTAGCTCGCTAACCGAGTATTCCAGCCCGTTACGCGAGGAAACTGATGAAAATGAAGTCGAAATCGCCGAAGAGGAGATCGCGAACGAGAACCTATTTGCCAAGTTCTATAAAAATGAAAATCGAAATCCAGATCAACTTGACCCCGTGGAAAAAATAATCAAGGAGCTAAATGAAAATTTACTAGACGATGATGAGGACGACGGTGAGGCCACTCCAATTGAAAAAACGAACGATGCACCAGCTACGACAAATGACACGGAAAATGATTTCCTTTCGAAAAGCGGCCAAAACAGTATGGGCAATTCGATAATTTCGAAAATCGGATGGTCATCACATGATACTCCAGTTGAGGATGATCAGAAAAGTTTTTGCAGCACAAATAATCCACCAAGTCGATCGAACAGCATGAACACTTCGATCAATTCGCCAATCGATCGGCATTCGTTCCACTCGCTGCTCGAGAAACATGAAACCAAAAATGTTTCCAATAAAACTAAATCACTTACAGCATTTAATGAGCTTTGGGAACGGTTCGAGAGCACACTACAAATGGACTACGAGAATTCGATCTTTACTAAAAGTCCACTTGATCCCAGCAATTTGGAAAATTCGGTCACGAACGAAATTTTAACGGAATTTAACGATAAATATTCGGTCGAAGAACTCCAAGAATTCGTTGAGCAGACATGTAAACTTGCTCGAGAACCTGGACTTGATGCACAAGGTTATATATGCAAATCCTGTGCCAATCCTCTAGGTATCGGATTCGTTAAAGCCATTCAGGTATGTTCGTTTAGTGGTTTTTATTTTTGTGATTCGTGTATGAGCCCTGAACTCTTTATAATACCAGCTAAAGTTATCTACAATTGGGATTTTAAGAAATATCCAGTATCGTTGCATTCATCTGCATTTTTAACGGATTTTCAATACAAACCGTTTATCGATTTAAAGCTGGTCAATCCGGAAATTTATAACTACGTGACGGAGATGGCCGAACTACAAACACTTCGAATTCAGTTAAATTTTATCCGGGCCTATCTATTCACCTGCTGTGAAAAAGTCATAAAACAACTTCAGGAAATCATCGAAAAGAAAGAATACTATCACGAGCACATCTACCGGTACTCCATTAACGATTTGAATATGATCCAGAGAGGTAAGCTTGCCCAAACCCTCGAAAAGACGGTAAATTTTGGCCGGGATCATATACTGGATTGTCCGCTCTGCAGCCAAAAAGGTTTTATATGTGAAGTGTGCAATTCGCCCAAAGTATTGTATCCATTCGATGTATCCACTACATATCGATGTGGTCCATGTGGCACAATTTTTCATTCAAAATGCTTGGATGAGATGAAACCGTGTCCGAAATGCGATCGCAAAAAGCGTCGTCAAGATTTACCACTACTCGAAGTTTGCAACGAAAATGCGGAATAAAATAGATAGCGGACGATATTATTGTTGAAGCAGCTTTAAAATGGTTTGTGGGGCCCCTACTAATCAATTATCGGCCTGAATTTCGAATAACTAAAATGTAGACGGAGTCCAGTTGATACCGATAAACCCAAAGTAAACTAAAATTACACAAAAAAGACGTTACACAATTAGATTTTTTATATAGAGATTTATTTATTTTATATTTACAAAAAAAACGTAATTAAATTATTTTATAAAACGAACTATTAATTACATTAATCATATTATGTATTAATTAATATTCATAAACACTCGATGTAATAAACATTAAAAATTTTGGCGTCCAAACAACCTCCTTAAATTATATTCACACTCCACTTTGTCCACTCCATTCAATCATCATACTGTCGGGTTTTCTTGAAAACTGAAATGAAAATTAATAAAATTGTAAATTAGCTTTATTGTTAATTAATAAATAATGAAAATTAATTAATCGAGTTTAATTTACAACATCGGGTATAAGAAATTAACTAGTTTAAGCTCAAAACGGAAGGAAGAAAGTAGTTACCGAGCCACCAAGAATTTTTTATGGGCTAGGTTTGTGCCCTACTCTCTCGATGAGTCTTAGGATGTGAGTTCAATTGGAAAACATTGAAATTAAGGCGACTGAGAAGCTAGGTAAGATTTAAATTCCGACAAAGTAAAGATGTGAATTATTTGGGAGAATTTTTAATTCAATTTTTCTAAACCATTTAGGATTAAACCTCAGCGAATGTGGGATGAGCTAGAGAAACTTGTTCACCAAGTAAAACTAACAGGAACAGATCCTAGACATGCAATTTGCTTTAGGCTAGCTCGTTATGATCGTATATAATTGAAATAATAGTGCTTAAGTGTACTTACAATAATCACACATTCACTTCCCCACCGTTATATAATCCTCGTATAACATCGTATTCCTTCGTTCATTTAAATTTTTCGATATCAGTGGTAAATGCCCGTTCGCCTCCAATTGATTTATGATCATATTAATCTTGGGTCCTTTTGGCGGTGATTTTTCTACGCCAATCCCGGTAGCATTCTGTTTCACTTTGCTGGGCGATTTACTCGGCATTGGCACCAGCTTCGGTGATGATATTGATAATATTTGTGCGGTTTCTTTGCTCGACGATGATAATGTTAAACGATTTTTAAACCATTGCTTGACCTGTGTTCGGCCACTGCTACTAGTTGTAATCGTGGTTTGTTGCGTTGAGCACGTTTCAAATAATTTCTTCTTTGCGGGTAATTTAGGTTTCTCTTTTAACAGGACGAGTTCATTTTCAATTTTTTCGCGTACCTTAGATAATTCAATTAACTCGTAGGTTTCATCAGTTTGTATTGAATCACTGCTGTTGCATGTTTTGTGTTCGGGCGTAATTTGGTTGCTCTGCTGTGGGGATACTGGTTGACTTTTTGGTATATCGTATTCAATTCTCTTGCCGTTTACGTAGCAAATCATTTTATTATCACATACTGTTAGATTATTGTAATCAAAGAGTGACTTCGGTTCCTCATATATATCTTCACTTTTGTTCGACGCACGATGGCTTGTGTCGCGATCTGGCGATCCAGACTCTATTATTATTATGCCTTCGAGTTTCGTATTCGACGGTTTATCCACTAGACTAGTTTCCGGCGGAGGTGTCGGCAATTTTCGTACCGACAATCCATGTGGCGCCAAAATATTTATTTCATCCCGATAATTCATCTCACGTAAATCATGTAAAGTTTTGATCCATTCAGCCAAATCCTTTTCCGTTTGCGTTTGAAATAAATACTTTTTGTTATTAAAGTAATTGATTTGAAATAAATATAACTTTTTCTTGTTCGTGTCGCTTAAATTATCAATGGTTACCGATTTATTGATGTACAAATATGTGGTTGGTTTTAAATCACTGATGCCATTTGGATATAACAGTAGCCATTTCGTCAACACGCCGGCATAATATTTTCTATTTTGTTCAAAGAAAAGCCGCTTTCCGACTCGATTTATAAAGCCAAATTTTGGTGAATTTTTTATAATTAAATGGGCTGCTGGTAGACCGCTATACGGACATGGTATACTGTCACCATTATCGTCGACATTATCATCAATTTCTAACAGTTTATCATCAGGATTACTAATCGATTGAGTGTCTATATCACTTTTATCATTCTCCTCGACATTATTATTATTTTTACTACTAGTACAACACATCATGTATTCATTATCGTTCGGCTTGCTATTCATTTCCAAATAGCAGTCATCCTCTAAATCGTCATCACAACCACCACTCCGGTTTGCAGCATTATTGTTGTCATTATCAATTTCATGTCTTAATATATCCATAATCTGCTTACATCGTTGCAACAGATTCCGCATGCTATACTGATCGGTGATATCATTCTCATATGTCTCATTTGATATTGCTTGCTGGTTATTTAGATATACATAAGTGTCTGCGAAAAATAAGAATGGACAAGGGTTAAAGAAGAAAACGCAAATTAATTATTCATAAAGTCTGAATATTATTGTTTATTCAATTGAGCCAAGAGCAGTAATTTTTCGCGGAAATTGGGTTGATTTATAAATCTAATTGTGTTATTATTAGGTTTGAGAATTTAGTTGACGCGATTTAAATTGAGTAGTTAATTCTTAGGCGCGCGACATAATTCAAAGAACGAGATCAGATAATTTTTTTTTAATTTGGGTTGTTTTCGGAAAATAGCAATTAACTTTATGTAGAAACTTTTCAAAAGTTGTGTGTAATTAGAAGTTAGGCGCTTAATGACCTGGTCCCAGAATCTCAATGCCAAAATTAGAATCAACTTAATTTGGGTAATCAAAGTCATTAAAACTCGATTCGGGATCTATAAAAATCGATTAACAATACAAATGTAGTCTAATCTGACTACACCATAGCCCGCGTGCCCATATGATTAGAATCAAAAAAATTCAAAAGTCTACTCCCTTAAATCTAAATAAAGCCAGTTTACCTCTGGCATTTCGACAGGAAAAACTATCCATACCTTTCGGCTAGTGAAGATTAATACGTGATCACTTTGAAACTATATCATATCACACGATAGTAAATATACAATTCATGCACACAAAAAATTGAATAATAATAATAATAAACTACATCTCGTTAAATTAATTCAATTGACATGAAACAATTAAAATTGTTGACCTCTTGCAAACCATATAACGAAACCAATCAATCGAACATGGAAGGAACGAGCGCACAAGACATAAGTTTATGGTGAAAATTCAACGGAAAAACTCAACTTTTTACCTTCAATAAAATGTTTTAAATAATTGTTATCCAATTTATCCATTTTAGCACATATTTTATTATTATTTTTTTTATAATTATAATTCTACTATCACAAAATAATTAATATTTTAAAAATTTCAATTATTATTATCGAAGACAACACGCACCACAAAAAAACTGTTCGAATGAATATGATCGATGAATGAAAATAAAAACAAAAGAAGTCCAAAATAATAAATAAAACCTCTCCCGCTACGAAAAAATTTTATTCTAAAAATATGAAGGGGAAATTTTTTGTAGAAAAATTAAAAATAAAGAATAAAATTCGTAATACACAATAAAATTGTGCACGATTATTTATTAATTTGAATTCATATTGAATTTGAGAGTTTGCCGCAATGATGCGCCCTGTGCTATGCGTTTATTTTTGTATCGGTAAAATTGTATCGTAGGGTAGAAGAAACTAAAATCAACACAATCGCTGCCATTGAACCTTTCCACACTGTAGATCGAGTGTAAAACACATCATGATAACAAAAAAGATACATTTAAACGAGTGTCCGCCATAATTTTATTATTTTTAAATTGTTTGTAGTTTGACATAGTATTTTGAAGTAAAATATATCAAGAATGAACCAACGTTATTTTGTAAACTAATTAAGCCACTAAGTCTGCTCTTTAATCAATCACTATGAACTGGTGACTTTCCAAGAAGAGCTGACATATCATGCACTTGCATCAATTCCTAAACTCTTTGAATAGTTACTTGCAACTCAAGTAATAAAGTTACACCATGTTATATTTCCTATATCAGTGGCTCAACGTGGTTTTCTTTCAGGAAAGCAGCATGGAATATTAATTCAAAGTTCACCAAAATTTGGTTTTTCCAATCCATTTATCAAATGTGATCACTTTTAGAGTAGTTTCTCGTTGTTGCTTGCCCACTTCCTTAGATTAAACCTGCCGCGTCGGAGCATTTCAATAAATTGATTTCGAATTTATAATGCTTGATGCAACGTATCGCACCCCGTTATCAAATCGTCAATATAGAAGTCGTTCTTTAATACTTCATAAGTAAGAGAAAACGCGCTTTTCTCGTCTTCTGCCAATTGCTGCAGAGCTCTGACATCTAAATATGTCGCAGCAACTGTTCCGTGGGTTATTGTTTTTAGTTGATATTCCTTAAGTTTCTCGGCTGGTGGCTCCACCTGAAGGTTTTCGGAAATCCATATTTGCCGAAACATTTTTTCTATATCTGGTGTAACGCTGTAAGGGCGTATTTGTGCTTCCGCCATCTCATGACAATGTGCCAAAGGTCCTGCTATGTGCATTATGTCGTTTAACGATTTTCCATTGGTTGATTTCGCTGAGGCGACAAATGCCCCACTCTCGTCTTTGCCCTAGTGCTGGACGGTTTTAAAACAGCGTGATGTGGCATATAGTAAGTGCTGTTGGTTTCCGATGCACTGGGCGCGTTCATGACCGCCAACTGTTGACATCATGATTAGTGAAATCATCGCCAATTTGGTTTCAAAACTTCATAGTACTAAACATTTTCATAACGTTGGCTTTGATTTTACTCAACATGTTACCAACTTTTGAGTGCCCTGAAAGCGCCCACTGTTTATCATGTGCATGTATCCGAGATCTTCATAATTGTTCATAAATTCTCTGTATTGGGTTGCAAATTCATTGTTTCTAATAAGCTACTTCTCTAGTTGTAGAAATCTTGCTGTTGCCATTTTTGTGTGGCAGTAGTACTGTTGACCGATATTTTTACAGTGTACCTACCATCTGTTGATCGTTTGAAAGTGTTTTTGAACTCACGTTCCCACCTCTCTTCTTCGGAAGTTTATTTTCACGAGAGATGTAAATCTTCGATCTCCCAAAACCTTTTGAGAGTTTTCTCGATTTCATAGAGAGAGTTTTCCCGAGTAGTGATTGCAGTTGTTTTACTGTTATTTAACAAACAAGAGCAACAGCGCGCTGAGCAATTGGTTGTTTATTGCCTTGCGTTAATATATCAGATAGAATGATGTCCGCATAATCATTTGCTCCCAGGAGTAAATTTATTGGGGCTGGAATATTATATCCAGGATCGACCAGTGGTAATATTGGATTGCTCCACTTTTGAACCGTTACTGGCTTCTGTGGATGTCCGTGTAATATTTTATTTACTACCAACGCTTTTATGGGTAGCTGGAATTTCGAATTGTCCGTTTTATCATTTGCTTTTCACTTCCGCCAATTCCCATAATTCTCAGCTCTGCTTTAGTTATTTTTAATTTTAAGCTGTCAGCTGCCTTTGAAGTGATAAAGATCGCTTGTGAGCATAGATCGATAATTGCACGTAGATAGTGGTAATTTTCGTGATTGGTTATACAGGGTGGCTGACACGCAGTGTTACCAAAACAAAACGCCATAGAATTTTTATTTTTTGATGAACTTTATTGAATCAAAGTAAAAAATGTTCACAAATATTTAAATTTTCGGATTGCATTGGCCACTCTTATCCGCGATTATGGCCTTCAAACGGCCGACAAAGCTATTGCATGCAGCACGAAAGTGGCTCTGCGGTATTTTGGCTCATTCCCGGCGAAGCGCTTGCTTGAGATGATCGACACTTTGGTATATTTTTGTCCCAACCTTGCTCTTCAAAATACGCCAAACCGAAAAATCTAGCAGATTTGCATCCGGTGAATTTGGTGGCCATTGGGCAGTGGAAATGAACCACGGAACGTTGTTTCTCAGCCAATCTTGACTGACGCGCGCTTTATGACTCGCCGCCGAATCCTGTTGAAATGTCCAGGCTCTGCGGCCGAAATGTTTTTGTGCCCAAGGCTTTAACGCCCCCTCCAACACATGATCCCGATAAAATTGAGCATTTATCTTGATGCCACGGTTCATAAAAACGAGTGGTGAACGGCTTTCGGCCGTTACGGCGGCCCAAACAATCACCATCGGCGGCGCTTGATTTCGAGTGGCAATCCATTGGTCCAAATTTTCGGAGAAAACCAAATTCGGCAAATCGCCACTTTCGTGCAAGCGTACCAACTTCTTTGCTCTTTCCACTCTAACTTTTTTTTAGCATCGATGAGACCATGCGTTTTATGAAATTTCACGGCCTTTAGTCTAAGATGATCTTTCAATATGTGCTGCATCCGTTCGAGCAAAATGTTCGCCTCACGAGCCATTTTTCTGCCGCTACGAATGATATCCAGCGATGTTGCCAGTATCTTTATAACGAGTGCGATACACAAACATTTTATTCACATGCAGATGTTTTAACTGGTTAACAATCTGCGGCTGTGGTTTTCCAGCGAAATATAGAGCAATCACACTATTACGCTTGAATTCCATTGCGGATAACTTTTTTTCTGAATATTTCCCACTAAAATGCTTTTGTACGCTTATAAACAATGGAATGAACTGTCATTAGTGTAAATTTGATCGCTCTGTCATCACTGGTTTGACAGCAATGATAGTCTGAAGTTGGTAACACTTCGTGTGAGTCACCCGGTAATTTTAACTAGCGCCTTTGGTAATAGTATGTGGTCTTCACCTTTCTCATCTGCGGCAGTATGTAGCGATGTGCTTTGATTGTCTATGGCCCCTGCCCCTGAATAAATCGCATTGCTTGCATGATTGATTGAGCGTGCAATTCATTGTCGAGTTGCTGCGTTTGAGACAGTTCCTGCAGAGCTCTAGCAGTGAGACGAGTTGGTTTTTCTCATAAATACTCATCATTTTAAATTGTCCACAATCTTGAGTGTGGAGTGTAGTTGTTCCTGGTGGATTGAATTTTGGTGTAAATGTTGTCGGTATACGAATGTTAATGCTTTTCATAGATCATAATTGAATCCTAATTCTCGATGTTTATTCCAGTGCACCTAGTATACTCTACAGGCCACACTGCTTTAAAAATTTTGCTATAGGCAGCACTGAAATTAAAAAGATTGTTAGTAGTATTCTAGGTGCACTGTTTATTCCCATGTTGTTTACAGCTTGAAGGTATTCATTGTTGGTTTCGTATAATGTATGAATGGCAGATGCCGATTCGTAATTATGATGGGTTGTGTTATCAATGTGTGGATGTATCTGGTTACGTTTGCACGCCGATTATCGTATCTATCTTTGATAATCGTTAATGCAGTTTCGTAGTTCTCACCAGTGGCATGAAGATGGTTGATTAATTTGGCTGCCAGACCACCAGTGTATGTTTTCAGACAACTCATTTTATGTGTGTCTGTTAGTGTTTTGTTATTGTGAACTAACTTGTCGAAGACAAAGACCCATTAAACTGCGGTGAGTTGATTTTTGGAAGTTTAACCTGTTCGGAATAGGGTAATGTTGTTTCTTTTTCGTCTGGGGTTTCGGGGAATATATTTTCCATTGCTCTGTTGTTATTCCGTGTTACGGCATTGCGATTATAGTTAATTTGCTCTTGCTATTTTCGGCTCCAGTTGTTGTATTGCCTGCCAGTTGTTGTGGTGGCTCGATTTTTTGATCTTTCCAGCGGATGTTTTTGTGGAAACATTGTAGACTGATTATTTTGCATGTTGTGTTGTTCTCAACAGATCTCATCTTACTTAGTAAACAGACAACAATATATTGAAATTGGTGATAAAAATCAAATACCATTATAACACACTCTATATGGAGTACTTGAAAGTCAGGTGTTTTAGTAAGCTGCAAGATGCTTTAAACAGAGTTAGTAGCTGGTGCAAATCTAATCAATTGCGACTAAATATTGTAATCTTCCACCTTATATAGGTGCCATAATTATCAAAGGACCACACTTGTTAATAGAAGAAAACAACTGAGCGCCTCAGTTGATGATAGGAAACAGGTTTTGCTGATGAGGCACATTGACTCACCATACATCGAAAACATATCGTTATACATTTCAACTAAGCTGGAACTTAGTATGGCGAGAATAAACCTATCAACCGAATGGTCAAACATTTAAACGAAATAAGCAATGTGTTCAACTTTGATTTTACTAACGACACTTTCAAAAAATATTTAGAAAGTAGTTCTAATGGGGTTTTGTATATTTGTACTTCTACTAATGTCTGAATAATGATTCTGTAAAATCATACTTAAATCTCTTAGCCTGAGTAAAGTAGTGCTTTAACTTGAGTTTGAAACTATTTTCAGAAAGTGGTTTCAGGTTACCGATTCATTCACCACTCTCACTTCTTACGAGCACATTAACACTAAAAATGTTGTCAAGTCGAATTTTCTTCATTACTAACCCGGCCATAACGGCCACTATGTATTTCGCATCATACTCGTATAAGGCATCAGGCTACGTCATATTGGTCGTAAATTGTGCCAGGCCGATAACAAGTACACAAGGCCAACTAATTTTAAGCCAATTCCCAACGGAAAAATATGAGAACTTTATATTTTATCATGTAATTAATCCATTCATAATACAGTGAGACAATCAGTTCCACTGTACTATATGGATCAAATCAATACATCACACCCATATCAATAAACATTATTATCACCAATTAACAATTCATCCACTCCATAAATAACAGCTGTATTAGCACTTCCCCAAAAAAAATTGCCGAAAGCAATTTATTTGGATATCCCACGCCACTCTTATCAATAGTGCAATAAAAATTATAACAAAAATTTTTTTATCAATCTCTGTACGCGAATGAATGGTTTGGATGAATAGTTTTTAATGGGAGTTTGTATAAATTGCGCGTATCACCATGAAATATGTTTAGTCGATCAAAGCTTCGTTCTTATCAACATGAAATTAATAATTGCGGCAGTTTTTGTAGCCATAATTGGATTAGCATATGGGCAAGATGTGCAATACGAACCTATTATGCCGTTTCGCGAGATGACACCGCCGCCAATTCGTGGTGCAAAAATTGTTAACGGAAATTCTGCAGCACCAGGACAATTCCCATGGCAAGTACTAGTTTTGGCATCGATGCAGGGCGATCCAAATCAATCGATTTGTGGTGGAACACTAATTGCTGATTTTTGGGTTATAACAGCCGCCCATTGTGTAGCAAAATTTGATATTTTTGAAATTGGTTTGGGCTCCGTGTCATTCATGAATCAGCAGCACAGGCAAATAACTACGGTAAAAATTATACATCCGGCTTATAACGCAACAAATTTGAATAATGATCTGGCCCTTTTGAAACTTGTGTCCGTCGTAACGAATGAGCATATTAATGTTATTGCGTTACCAAGTCGAGGACAAGCCCAGGATACTTTTCCATCAGAGGTAGCGATGGTATCTGGATTTGGAAGATTAACAAGTAAGTTAAATAATACAATATAAGTTACGTGAACAAGTGATCCTTAATTATGAATATTATTTAAGATGGAACAATCGCTCAATATCTACAATACACAAGCGTTCAAATTGTGCCAAACAGTGAATGTCGATTAGTGTTTGGTCCCGAAGTAGTGATTGCTTCGACATTATGTGCCCGTGGTTATGAGGATAAATCACAAAGTACGTGCAGTGGTGATTCTGGTGGTCCATTAGTGATGCAAATCAACGGTGTTAACGTATTAATTGGAGTGGTTTCGTTTGTGGCAACATCAGGCTGTGAGCTAGGCCACCCATCTGGATATGTTCGTACTGGACCGTTCCTCGATTGGATTAGCCGGACAACTGGAATTAAAGTGAATGAAACGGAAATTGTTAATTGATTATCCCAATTTATTATCAATGCCAAACAAAGTGCTGATAAGCGAATATAGCGGAATAAATTTATTATGATTACGTCATATATCCCTTTCTGAACATGGTTTGATTTTTATTCTAGAAATTGTTTTAAGTTTTGTTTACCGGATTCTGTCACATACTTGGATAGTGTTTTAGGCGCAAGCTTTGTTCTAATTTCTATATGAGATAAGTCGCAAGTCCATTCCCGTGGCAAACGTCTAAAGCAATTGTGGATAAATATTATCTAGAATCGTTTTATGGAGGGTCCATAATCAATGAGTAATGGACACAATTTTGTGTTTATGGCTATATATTTTATTTTATAATGGGTTAGGTAGTACAGACGTCAAGTAGCACTGTCGTCACCGATTATAATCTGAAGTTCAATTACGAAGACAGCAAGAGAAACTGATTGGATGCACACATCTCGCCAGAAGTTGGGGAGCATTCGCAAGCAAAAGTTAATGAAACTATCGAATTAGTGTCTGTACCTCAACAACACTAGAGCCAAGAACAACATTGTAGGCAACATTGTAGGCATTACAGAGTTCGCGAATATCCAAGATTTGAAGATCGATGATCGAAGATGAAATCGTCGACCACAAACAAATATAGAATAGTGGCATTAAACAATAATATTTTGAAGATAAATATAAGAGATTCCGATGCATAAAGAGCTTTACCCACATAGCTCACTGAAGAAGGTAGAGTGGTATACCTACGAAATTAAAGTTAGGGCCAAAGAAATGAAACAACTGGAAATTGAAGACACAATAATGGTGTATAAACTGTAACGTACAACACACAACCAACTATGGGGAATGCGAAATAGCGGTGCAACTGCGAAGATTACGAGCAGAGAGCAAATCCTACTCGCAAATAACGCAGCAGTTAACTTCCGAAGTATAGAAACGATAAATGCAGGCCTAGCAAAACAAGAACGTGGTCTAGAAACTATATATAAGCGATGCTATTTATTAATCAAATCAGAACACTTAGAATTGTTACAATTTTTTCTAAACTTAGTCTTAGTCTACTTAGTAGTCTTGTGTCGGAAACTCATTTAACAGAAACTTCGTTTATTAGAATACGTGACTATGAATGATGAAACATTACGAAGAGCCCGGTATTGAAACAGAAATTGTGCAAGTTAAAACAATAATAAGTTGAATCAATCAATAATACGGAATTACAGTATCTCACCTATTTACTGTCTTCCACGTCATCAGTTAAAAAAGAAGACTACAGTCGACTTTTTAAATCACTAGGACCAAATTTTATCAAAGGCGGTGATCTTAATGCAAATAATTCCTATTGGGGATTTATGCCTATAACCTCGAAAGGAAGTTATTTAGTGCAGGTCGTGAGGACAACTGTGAATTACACTTTGGTGATAAAACAACATATTGGCCCACTAACATACATAAATACGTGTGATCATGACTCTGAGTACAATGATAATAAAAACAATTACTTGCTTAAATTAACAAACAATTAACCCATTGGGATTTATTCAAGAAGTTAGTGGAAGAGCGAACACATCTCCGCGAACCAATTAGAACAGAGATGCAGCTGGTAGATGATCTAGAACCATTTAATAATACTATCCAACAAGCAGCTTGGGAATGTTCTCCTATTTCTCATACCAACTCCATAAGGAAACATAACTACCTACGGAAAACTCATAAAATCTGAGTACAGATTTTGTTCGAAAACTGAGACTTAAGAGTTGGGAGTTTTACTGCTGTTTCACTAACCTACTAGATACACAAAACTAATGTTATTGTTGATTGATGCAAATAATAATTAAATTTTATATTTACATCTAGTGTGCTGATGAAACAAGGAGAAGGAAAACTCCCAACTCTCAAGTCGCGGTTTTCGAACAAAATTCGTATACTGGCAGCAGACTCGTGCTCCGTAACAAAAAATATCCTCAATTTTCTGTGCAACAAATTAAAACATCTAATAAAGGAAATAAAGAACGAAAGCATATTCCTTTCAAACTGTCCATTTTCCAATACCACAACCGGAACTTATGTTTAAATTTCATTTTTATCAGCCCAATCGCTAGAGAAATATAGCTTAATACTATACAAATTAACCATTCCCGAGAACAGATTTTCAACCAACAAAATTTCCATTGCTGCTTATAAAACCCAAGATTTAGATCGGACATAAGTTACATCATTTAAGACAGATAGATATGTATTTATTTACCAAATAAAAAAAAACTAATTACACAATTAAAAGAAAACACTTTCATCACTTAATTAGGGCCCGTTTGACCGGATAGTTTTGTGTGCCCAGCATAGCGGCATCAAAGCACTGCTTCAAATTTATAACACAAAATCCAGAACGCAAAATTATTTGATCGACCGTCCGTTTAAGTGTGGCATACGAGTTTACCACTGTGGGTAATTTTGAAAGAATTTTACTATCACACTTTGAGAGATCGAACATGAACTGATAGTAGTAGAGTTGATTAGTGAGTTCTTGCGGTGTGTACTGTCGATGGAGTACACCGTCGTTGCAGTGCATACAAACGGGACGATTATTATTCGTTATATGGGTATAGTAACGAGTGCTGCTATTGCACGCGGGATTATCACAAAGTAACCAATTCTCGTAGAATCGTTTAACGCAATCTCGCATTGCTAACACCAGAACTTTCTGTATTCGAGTTGTATATCGGCATGGTGACGTTTTACACTCCATATTTTTGCACTTGGATAATACCAGGACATTTAGTCTAAGGACCGGGTCAAATCGGAACGGAGCAGATATTTCATTATCTTCACCGCACGCAATGCACTTAAATATAAATTTATTGCATGATCCATAAACGTTTTTCTCCACGATTGATTCGCCGGTTTGATATTCCGTCTCCTCGAACTGTTTTCTGAAAAAAAAGTCGTACAAATATTAGAAAGTTCAATTCAAATCAAAAACTCATGAAATACACACTTGTTTTTGTATTTTGTCGGATCAATTCCTAACCACTCTGCTATTCGATATGCGTCTGTCTCTTGAATAACTTCAAGTAAACGAGCCACCACGACGTGTACTTGATGCTGTAAATAATAGTCAGTGTCGACTTTTAAATCTTCCCGCGATTTAAGTTCCTCAATGTGATACGCACGTTTCATCGCAGAGTTGTCCGTCCCATCCAAGCAGATAATGTATCCAATTACATCACCTTTTTTAAATCGCTTATTACGGGTGGCGTTCATTCGAAGCGCCACCGCAACATGAGGGGCTGATGTTAAATTCGTATAATCCTTAGGCGATTTCGTAAGTTGCTTGGTAATCACCAGCATTGGGATCGGAGTTAAATTTTCACGTAGCTGTCGGCCTATTTCCTCAAGATGTAAACGAATATTTTCGATTTTTGTGTCCATCGTATTTTCGGACATAAGTTCGTTAATTACCTCGCGACCCGTAAAGCAAGCAATTTCGGACCAGTCACGACGAACAATATCGATACCTTTTAATTCCTGGTGCTCGATAAATTCACCATTTTTCCCTTTTTCAATAGTGAGTGCCGCATACTTTTTCTTTTTTAGCAATAAGAGGCGTTTGAACACCCCATCGATATCAAGCTCGAGCTGTTTATAAACCTTGTTGACCGATTGTTTTATATTACTGCCGATTTTATAGACCTGATCATAATCGGTTGAATTTGTATTAATCATGATACTATCCGTGTCACCATAGACGACCTCATACTGTAATTTTTGAACCAAAGTTTTGGTTTGCATTAGGATTTCACGACCTTTATGTGTAATCAAAGCGGCTAAATGCTGAGCATAGAAACGTGAATTGCTGAATCCTAAACACCCATACATCGAGTTTGCGGTTAATTTTAAAGCAAGCTGGCGAATATTATACTGCTTTTTGCGATCTGGATCTGTATCCGGTTTGTTCATTAAGTTTTTAACATTCCGACGATTTTCTACGAGGACCCGAATCAATGTAGGCAGGACACCAGTTTCAACATTTGTTTCAGGTAGTTTGGGTATGTCGGTCTCATGAGCCGGCTGATTAACAGTCGTAAAACATATGTTATATTCCTGAATGATGCTCGGATATAAAGAATTAAAATCCATAAGCAGAATGTACTTATCGTAGAATCCTTTTATCGGGTCCAGAACAAGACCACCAGAGTACGCAGCTTTTTTCGAAGGAGCGGCAGTTGGCTCAACAGTTTCGTCTGCGATTGACATATCCTTAAAACGGTTTTCGAACGTTCTAACCTTTTTATCAGGAACAATAAAATTTTTCTCGGTGAACGCATGTAATAAATAGAATTCATTCCGCTCCGATCGACCTCCTTGTAACGTGCGACTCATTAAATTACCACAGATCGTTGTAATCTGCAGAGCAAGTGGTAGCACGTTCAATTCACACATAATCCGTATCGTATACAAACAATCTTGCATGGTCAACGATATCAACTTGAACAGATCATCAACGTTCTCGTACATGGCGTATAGTTCGTCATTCGAAACATCTTTCTGTCCGTCTTCGGGTATTTTGAGTACGTTCACGCACAGTGTATGGAGATCATAACTTTTCGACTTGATCAACTCCTCGGCTGACATTTTTACATCGCAAATCATACGTCCAGTAAAAAAATCTTTATGCTTATTACCAGCCGGAGTCGTCATTTTTAGGCGACCGATTCTAGACCACAAATTAATTTTTAACGTCATTAGACGATCGCAAATCACATCCAACTGACAATCATTAGCATCATGCGTGATGATTAAATCAGGATCAATTTTTTGATATGTCGCTAGGAACCATCCAAGTAGGGCTCGTTCCGAATCCAGTTTTGTGACCGTAGTGCCGGTGAACTGTTTTAATTTTACCATCAAATTAGTTGGCCATATTTGAGTTATGGGTCGGGTTATTCCACAAAAATGTCGCTGAAATGGAACCGCACCAGGCGGCTTATCCAAATGAAACTGGTTATTAACGAGGCATCCCATCATAACAATTTCATTTTTTTGACTCTTCGGGTTTAGTGCCGTTCTAATATTTATGGTTAGAATTGTTAGTGGAACAGGATTCTTCTTAGTGTCACCCAGTTCCACCGATTTCGCATCATTGCATGTTAACTCAATTTTGCACCAACTTAGCGGGCGTTCGTTTATTGTAAAATTTTTAATCGTTAACCAGCATGGACCTTTAATTTTCTGATCGAGTAGAAATGTTTCTAGTGGATTCGAGGTAGTCCCAAATATGTGCATGATCGACCGATATTTTTTACCCAATTTAGGTGCTGGAAACTTGGCATTGTAGCGTATCTCGAGATATTCGCATTCATCGGGCACGTCGATATATGGCACCGAAAATGGAAATTTTTTAATTACCTTCCGTGATCGAAATGAATCGATTCCCAGCTCCGGTGAGATTTTGTCGCTGAATTCCTTATAAACATCGGTCATTTTGACCACTTCTGTGGTTTTCTCGTTTGTTGTAACATCATAGATGTATTCCGAGGGCAGCAAAAACAGACATCTCTCAACATTTTTGATATGAACACAGACTGATGAGTATTCGTTAGCTTGTTTCGGATTTACGACCCGTCCGAATAAATAAATATTACCAGGTGATTTGATCGCATCTTCCCAGGCATCCCAAAACCAAATTTTCATTTCATTATCACTTTGATATTCTTGAGATGTAGTTTCACTAGTTGCCATTGGTTCTTCGGAGACATTATCTAGTTTTATGTTGTTCCAACCATCTAAAACAAACTCGTCCTTGAGGACGGGTTTGGATTGTGGCACTTCTTTTTCCACATTGCTGTAGTTTATTTGATTTTCCGCATCATCAAGAATACTAAAATCCATGTTCTCAAACGCGGCATCATCGTCGTTCAGCTTAGTAGGAGTTTTGGGGACTTTCACTGGCGATGCGATTTTATTTGGCTTTTTCATAGGAGTTTTGGGTTTGATTGGGGCCGGCGCAACCACTAATGGTGATGGTTCGACTTCTTGTAACTCCGGAGTTTTAACTAGTCGGGGTGGTCGAATAATCTGTTTAAGTTTAGGTTGTGGCTTGAGAAGTCGTTCGAGCATCTCATCATCGCTAGAGTTACCCTTATCGGTTTTATCTAACTCAACTTTCTTCTTTAAATTTTTGCTAAAACTCTCCATGTACTCTTTCACTAGCTTTTCATCGGATTGTGCCGCCTTGCGTGTCGCACTTTGGCCAGCAGTAGAAACCCGAGTGGGAGTGTTATTCACCGATTGTGAACTGTTTGGCTTATTGTTTATCTCACCCAGAATATCGGCCAAAATATCATCATCTGCTAGGTTGATAACCTACAACGAATTTAAAGTTATTTACCTGTTTGAAAATACTAATTAAATAAAATTACCTCCTTCTTTTTGGGGACAACTTTACTAAACATGCTCTTAAGCGAGCCTTTTCCGTCTGTGATCCCATCACGGCCACGTTTCTTAGCATCTTTTTTCGATTTCTTCGATTTTGCAATACTCTCCTCCTCTTGATACTCATCATCATCGAAAATATCGCGACCATCATCTACGTAACCAGTTCCATCATCTTCAATCCAGTCGTCTGCTGCCCTCTGCAACACCCGCTTTGCATATTCCTTCTCGTCAATCTCCTCGTACACATTATCCACATCCTCGGACAGTTGCAATTTATTTTTTGAACCTTTTAACTCCTTCAATTTAGCAAGTGCAGCAAATCGTCCATGCTTATCTATTTTCTGTCGCTTCGCACGGGGCTCCGCTACACAAAAAATAAAAAAACAAAAATTAAAAAATGCGCATACTAACCTTTGCAAAACCTTAGTCTATTTACTTGGTAGATCACTCATAGTACCACGAGAATATCAAATTGTCCTTTAAAAGATAATTTATTTAAATAAAAATAGAATTTAAATAATAAATTGTGATCGAAATTGTACACAACACAAAATCAAAAACGTAAAATGTCAATTAAAATGAGCGGGAAAGTAAGCGCTATTTGCAGCAGGGATGCACAAAACGTGAACCGGAACTCATAATCGGTTAATACGATATAACCGTTAAAATGGATGATGTCTTTGATAAGATCGTCGCGCACCCTCTTAAAATGGCCATGTAAAGCGGTTAATACGATATAACCGTTAAAATGGTTGATGTCTTTGATAAGCTCGTCGCGCACCCTCTTAATTCGGCCACGTAAACTATTTAGTTTGAAAACAATTAGTACGTTACTAAAATTTATAACTGTGATTTTAAATGTTATTTTGACGAAATGAATTTACGTTAAAATAAAATTTGACATTTATCATTTAGACTATTGACCTATTTGTCGAATTTGGCCTATTTGTTTCAAGCTACGATGCCACCGTTCGAGCAATCCGTTGCAGGCCTGGTTACGCGCTTGCAAGCTGTAGTACGTTTGCTTTGGAATTAAACTAAACTGAAACACCGAGCCGACTAATCCAAATTTTTAATAGTGCAACTGCTTAGGCACTTATGGCGTGGCATCAGGCCATCGTGTGTCACGGGCTCTGATTGTCAAACAATGGTTCTAAAGGCCCGACTATATCGAATATCTGAATTTTGTAATCTAGGATGTGAGATATTGTGAAATATTTCGCATAGCTGGTGTGGGAATTTTTTGGGAATGTATGATTTTGGTGTACAACGTCACAAATTAAAAATTTGGTTAGTTCGAAAACTCAAATTTTGTCAAACTTTAACCTATCGTCGATTTCGATTTCGATTAACGATTTGAGTTCTTTATCACCGGATTGATCATCCGCCATGAGTGAGTAATCAATACTGCCTGTAATCGTTAATGCGCCGATGCGAGGAAACACTTCCGCCACAACATTATCCTTGCCGGAAATGTATTCTATATCAGCTGGGTGGGTATTGAGCTATAAAGCTCAAATGCCGTTACTGGCGAAGTGATACTTTCTCAATCTGATGAAATGCGTAGGTAAGGGGTTTATGATCGATATATAAAATGAATTCTTGACAGTCACTAAAGTAATTGAAGTGTATTATTGCTGCTTATGCCGCTAGCAGCTCCCTATCTTACGTGCTGCATATTTGTTTTGCGTTTGTCGGTTTTCGCTAATAGAAGTTTAGTGGTGGCCAGCCTTCTGTTGCTGTACCACGCGGCTTTGATTGAATGATTCGGCACATCGACCATGATAGCCAGTTTATGGTTAAGCGACGTGTAAGCCAACTGGCTAACGTGGCTTCTGCTAAACGATCCTTACAGCACTTGAATGCACCATGTTGTGTTGCTGTTGTCATTTGTGTTTGCCTTGAGACGGTAAGACTATGCGATAATAATTCAACATTCTTAAGAATCGTTGAATACCTTTAGTGGTGGTTGGGCACTCGATATTTGTTATTGCTTAAATTTGGGTTAGGGTCCGCGTAACACCATCACCTGATATATCAAAACCTTTATTTAGGTATTCGATGTGTTGGTCTTGATTAAACCATTGGTCATTGGAACGTGAATTTGACCTCTCGTAAAATTGAGTGGATGAGCCACTGGACTGTCTGAGCCATTTGCCGTAATTCGAACGTCATCTGATGATACGCCCGTACTTTTGCTGAAAATAGTTGGTCTTGCGTTTCGAGTTTATGTATAGTCTTGTGCTTGACCGTATTAAGCGTCGGGGTTTCATGGAAAACTTTCTTGAAATTCTGCAGCAATATTCCATATGTATGGATTCAATGCATCCAATTTGATGGTCGTTAGTTGATATATATATCGAAGGATTGAGACCTAGACTAACCTTTACAAGTGTTGTACTGTAAGTGGAAAATGGGGTTCCATTTGCTCCGGTAAGAATGCTAACGGTATATTTTGCATGCCGAGTAAACTTGTTGACTTGTATCACAGATACTTCAAACTAGGAAATTGTAAGAGGTTTTCCTGATCGTGTATGAGAAGACGCCGAGGAAAACCAATCCCATTGTTTGCCGTGGAGACGGCAGGATTTAGTGTTTTACAGGAGGCTTGAAATTGTTGAAAGTAGCTACCGGTCGGAAGCTGCACGGCTTATTACATGCGCGCAACTGGCCAGTGTTTGGTGGAGATCTACCAGGGCAAGGGCTTATTCACCGCCAGCAATTGCCCTTGACACCGTCAGCAGTTGGCAAACGTTTTAACCAGAGAGTTTTGAGTAAATTTTCGCTTACTAATTTGAAATCATCTGCTTTTCTTTCAAGCAATTCAATATTTGTTGGAAACCAGAGAGAAACGCATCAAGTCGTTGCTCCTCGCTAATTTATGTCCTGGATGCGAGTAAGTATTGTTTGATATCTGCGTCGATATACTCGTATGATGCATTATTTATGTTGTATCTTAATTGTCGATCGCAATTACGATTTGGTAAAGTTGTTCCGTTTTGATATGCTGATATTTTGATTTAAACAATTTTTAAATAGCTTGACTGGGTAACTCTTCTTACCAATAGAACCGAAATACATACATAACGTACGTTAATCCACTATACTTCAACAGCATTTCACTTTCACACTCTTCTGTGGACCGCCTCTTGCGATCGAAAACCCGACTGTTATGATTTTCAGTTTTTCTACCTAATTTCGATCTATTGGATTTTATGTAGTCATGTAGATCTAATCAGCAGAACGAGCAATGCTTCGTAATTAAAGCTTTATCACTCAATGTTACAATGGACTCATGGTGCAATGGGTTCTATTACAAATCGCAACTGCGTCCCACTGAAATAGCCATGACCCAAGTAAGTGGGCAGAACTCGTAGATGGTCTTCTTTCTTCAGACAGAGCATACTTAGAAAACCTCAAAGTATAGGTTTACAAATAAAATATTTCGCCTTAAGGCAGGTAGAGAAAGTAAGCCAATTGTTGTACAGAACAACTCGAAGGTGAATGCAATGCTGACAACAACAAGGAAGAAGTTGGAAATTGGAGAATGTTAACGGCAAAAACAAACAAACGCAAATTTTCGTAATGGTTTGCTTGAATTGCAAAGACATCGGTCATCGATTTAAATGTTGCCCAGTGGACAAGACGCTCGAGTTTTGTGAAGGTTGCGGTTTGGTAAAGAAAAGCCTTAACAAATGTTACAAAAGGCAGAAGAAGCGGTTGGGAAACGAGATCCCGAACGTGATATTCTCTGGGGAACCACATTCTGGAAAAACGTGCAGTTCCAGAATGACGCAGACGTAACCAACAGAACCAAACTAAGTGAAATAAATAAGTAAATATATTATGAATCCCCAATCGGACCGAACCACTTTGTTCGAATTCACATATACCAGCAAACATTTTTTTCAATCCTGCGCTAGCGATATTGCAGGCGAAGGTTCAACAATATTGCTGGGGATATTGCTAGGGATAGCAGAGTGGTATCGGCGGCTCGTACCAAATTTTTCCGAGGTCACCGCGCCCATTAATTTCTGAAAAAGTAACCAAGTCCAAATGGAACGAAAATGCAGGACTTGCTCTATCTAAACTAAAACCCTTCTTTGTAATGCACCAGTCATAATCCTGCCTTTAGAATACAATTTTTCATTTGGGGTGATGCGAGGGTGCAGGGGGTTGCTAGCTTCAGGGATTAAAATAACTTTGCTTCTGCTCCAATATTGCAGGACAACTCCGAAAGCAATGCACGCTTGAAAAAGTTAAGGAAAGACTCAATCGGACCCACCTTATATGATGCAAAGGAGAAAATAGTCCGGTGCAATAATTCGAGAGTAACTAACCCGTGGGCCACGTCCTAGTCAGGTGGAGTGCTAGGGGCGTTGAGTTCTCCGGAATCAACAGACCCAGATTAATAAAGTTGCAACCGGGAAAGTGAACAGTCAGTAGTAATTCCGCAATTTGCCTATTGGAGAAGGTCAGCCTGCCATCAGGGAATCGCAGTACATCCGGTCTGCAAGAAGAAAGACCGTTAATTTTTTCACAGAAACTAATCCATGAAGCCCTATGAGCGGGTCTTAAACCTGAAGGTTAGAAACGAGTTGCCAAAAGCCTTCATGTCTCTAAAATTGAACGCGGCATAACGAAATTATTCCGTTAGCTAAATTATTTTGTTAGCTCGCTGGAGTATGAAGCTACAGGATACTATTCCAACATAATTTACCAGAATAGGTGAAAATATAGTAGCGGACACTTTATCTCGTGTTACTGCGATGACGTGGAAGAATGAAGCTGCACAACTTGGATTTAATTCCTGACATTATACATGATGCCTCTTATCATTAAACTAACAGATGAAGCCCACGCAGAAGTCAGTAAGACCCTTGAATGATTACGGTGCATGTTCTGCCTCGAATGTTATCTGAATTGTTGGTTTGGGTCGAAAACTGTGAGATTTGCAAACAAACAAAAGCTACTAACCAGTTCTCCTTTAGGTCATCACAATGTGTCAGAACGGCCATTCCAAAAGAATATACCGATCTCTTAGAGCCTTATGTCATTCAATTCGTGGGCAAGGAATTTTTACAGTTGGTTCAAGAACATGTAGCGATTTGTGAAATGCGATCCATCAGTCTAGTCGGTATTCACCGCATTTCTTAATGATCGGCTATCATAAAATATGTTATAGGAGTGAATACAAATTACTTAGAGAGCTAGATCTACTTGCAGAAACCCAAATAGATTGGATGAATGTCCCAGACCGATTGCCTATAGTTCACCGTGTCGTACAAAAAAATTTAGTAAATGCCTATCACAATTATACCAATCGTTATAATTTGAGAACCCGGCAATGGCAGCTGACGGTCGGTAAAGAGATATACGTCCGTCAACACCAATGGGCAACGCCATTAACAAATTTTCAGCAAAGTTTGCATATCCATACCTCAATGCCTAAGTATTTGTCGGCACGTTGTCAACACCGAGCTGTCACAAAGGTTTGCACGAGATTTTGTTTTAAATATTGAAGCTATGGTATTTGAGAACCTCAATCATCAACTGCCAGAGATGGACATTGATACAACTAGATGGACACAAAATACAACAACAACATAATTAAACTGGGCCCGGAAGATCCTATGGCAAAGGAAACTGAGTTATAGGGTGGATCGTAATTGGTAACACGGGAAGATTGTCAACAAAAAACATCTATGATAACTGCCAGGAGATTGAGTACAACTAAGGTTGCTTGTTAAAAGAGACAGTATCCCAGAAGAAAGAAGTCACGATAACCGGCCCAAAATTACAGGAGGATTTAGCTGACATCATACTCAGATGACCCAAACATAAGTACGTTATGACAGCTGATATAGAAAAAATGTATCGGCAAGTCTGGCTTAATAATCTGGATGACTACTACTATGGAGCCCTCCTACAACTATAGCCGACGATGAACAACAATCCGACCCAAAAGCTGCTGAAATCATATCAATGGATTTTTACGTAGACGGCCTGCTGACCGGCGGGGTGACAGCATAGAAAAAAATGTTTCTGCATTACGAGAGCTAATTAATGTTGATCACCAAACAAGGCGGGTTCAATCTAAGAAAATTGCTCTCCAACCACAAAGAAATATTGAAAAATATCCCGTCAGAACTGCGAAGCGCAGGCAATGTCCACAACAAGCTAAACGATTGTACAAGGACCTTATCAATTCTATATAATCCAAACAAAGACACCTTTCAATTTGACGTTCACTATAACTGACTCGTCCAAGCTGTTCGATCCAGTAGGATGGTTATCACTTATAACGAATGAAATGAATGATATCGGCGACATAAAAATAGCCAGATGGGTAAACACAACGAAAATGAATCAGAAAGAGTTGCGCGGATGCATCGGAGTATGCATATGCGGCAGCGGTATGTTGTAGGACAACAAACAGAAAAGCTATGCATCATCATGATAATAAATTCGACAATCCGCTGTACAAACTTCACGCTCCTCACCAATGGATATTCGTAGTTCCCAACAAAACAACTGTTGATGTGCTTTGTGGTTCAAAGACAAACTCCTATAACTTTCATCGATCTGGAGTAGTCACCATAAGTGCGGATTGTATGTTGAGAGATAAGGAGTTGTTCATCGTCACTCTTGACACTGCAAAGAGGGTAAACGTATACCTACCTAATGAGGGGTTCGATTATGTTGATAATTACACTATGATCCATCTCATCTTCTGGAGTTGCCTATGCCTAGAAACAATCTAGATTATTATGTCCGTGCGTCGTAAACGTGCAACTCACCGACTGATTCCATTACAACCACCAGAAGCTAGCTCCGGTTTACCCATCTATAATAACGTTCCAAATTCCAACAATTTTACTTAATTTTAAATGCTGATATCAAAAAACATATCAACAAACAATAGGATTTATTCTCCTCCACACACGTTCGATTTTCCCCTTTAACCAACAACAACCATCCTCACACGCAAAAAAAACAAATCAAAAATGAAAAAACTCATAAATTAGAGGAAAAAAAAATTTAAATAACAGGCGCACATAAACACCGACATAAGTATTTAACATTACAAATTTTATGTAACCTACACAGAGCGAGCAATGCAGTGTGTAGTGTGGTGGGTTAGTGTGTGGTGCATGCGCTCTTATACGCTACGAGTAACTCGAGTTCGATACTCGTTTGTGATGCAATAAATTTTTTTTTTCCAAATCGATTACATAAGCTCGGTTTTGAGGATTGGATTTTAGAATGTAAACTTAAGGGGTCGTAGGGAACAGGAAATATGAGCAGAGACAGGCACATTCGGATTTTCGGTCGGAATATCAATTGCTGAATCATCTTGGCTGTGTTAATAAATTTTTGATTTAGTTTTCAACGCTCTGCTCTGATTTAGAATTTTGGTACTAATCGCTGTACAGCGAATGTCGCAATTAAGGAAAACTTACCCTCATACTAACGGCTACCCCGGTCCTTCATACAGCTCTACGATTAAAAAAAAGCCATACGTTACAGTCATAAGGAAGATAAATTGATGTTCCGCCTGACCCAAATAACGAGCCCAATTATAGGAATATGTTTAGTCTATTAAGCAGGTTCCAAATTCCAACAATGAACGTAATTTTAAATGCTTTTGTAATAATGGTTAGGATTGTTTCCCCCTCCAGACTTCCCCAATACAACACAGCGCAATATCAATCATAAAACCAAAAATGAAAAAACTCATTATAAATTAGCGGAATATAAAATAAAATAAAATAACAGGCGCACATAAACATCGACATAAGTATTTAACATTATGAACGTTATATAACTCACAGACAGTAATTTTTACATTGTGTAGGTAGTGTGGTGGGTTAGTGGTACATGCGCGGTTACGATTTTTTTAAACGCTTTGAGTAACACGAGTTCGATACTCGTTCTCATCAAAAGCGTTGGAAGGGAAAATTATTTATTTTACAAATTGATTTAGAATTTTAGATTTAAGCGTGGGACATTCGTAGCTGAGAGTTCGTCCAGAGTTCGGTCATATTTATCCCAAAACTTCTCAAATAAAAACCAAACCAGCACATTTTTTTTTTAATTAATACAGAAATTTTTATTTTTATTTCAATATTTAATCAAAGATTTTCTTTGTAATTCATTTTTAAAAATTTTTTTTTGTTTCATTTTGTATTTTTATTTTTCATTTTTATATCAGAGTCATATTTTAATATATAATTTATATAATAATAATAATAATTAATTAATCAATAATTATTTATAGTTGTTTTTCATTTTTATTTCATTAAAAAAAAAAGAAATTAATAATAAATTTCATAATAAAATTATATAGTAAAATAATATAAAATTAATTACTTAAAATAAGACAAAAAAAAACACAAAAAATTTTTATTTATTTATTATACAAAAAAGTAAAAAAAATAGTATCAATAATATAGTAATAATAATAATAATAATATTAATAGAAAACAAAAAAATAATAAAAATTAATATAAATTTTTAAATATTATTTCCTTCTGTAATTTTTCATTTATTTAATTAGTAATAATTTTTTTTTTGTTTTGTTTTTCGGTTTCATATAAATGTGCTAAACACTAAAAAATATTTTATTATTTATAATTATTTTTTTATTTTGAATTGCAAATTACAAATGTTTTTATTTTATATTTATATATAATAATTATTATTTTTTTGTTTTTTATATTTATATTTATAATTATATATTATTTATAAAATAAAATTAAAAATTAATTAATAATAAAAAATTTGTTTTTATTTCTTTTTAAATATTTTAATTAGTATATAATATTTATATATATATATATTTATTTATATATAGATAATATTTAATTGTAATTTTTATTTTTATTTTTTTTAATAAAAAAAATTTTTTCTACCATTATTAATTAAATATTATATAAGTTTTGTTAATTATAGTATATTATATCCGTCTCTACAGTTTTTATTTAAATATATTTTTATTTATATTTTAAAAGGGATTCGATTGAATATTTTTTTTTATTTTAAGTTTTATTTACAGAAATCACAATTTTATTTATATATGGATCGTCATTGATGATGATTTGATTTTGTTTTAGTTTAATTAATTAATAAAAACTATAAATTTATACAGATTATACAGAAAATATATCATTAACACATGAAGGAACACAAAATGAAATTAATATTAATAAAAATAAATACGTTTTTGATTTTATTTAATTTTATTATGTATGTCGCGGTGTACGTGTGTTTTATATTTTGTCGTATATTTAATTATTTGTTTTTATTTACATCAAAAATTAAGAAATATATATATTTTTATATTACAAAAAAAAAAAAAAAATAATAATAAATATAAATGAAATTTGAATTTTATTTTATAGTTTTTACATATTTTTTTGTTAAATAATTTATTTTTAAAATAAATATTTTTTGATTTAGTATTTTTAGCATTTTTTTATACAAAAATTATTATTTAATCAATGACGATGCGCACGCTATATATTTAATTTACCAATTTACAAATTTTTTTAATTAAAAATTATATATTTACAGAATATAAAAATAAAATGAAAGGTGATATTTAAAAATAATAATTATACATAAACGTAATGAAATGATATATTTTTAGGGCAGGGGCATTCTTGTCTTTTAATTTAATTTAATTTAATAATTTTCATTTTAATTTATATAAACACAATATAAAATAATTAATTACATTATTTATAACGCTTTTTTAAGTAGTTTTATAATATAAAAATAAATAATAAGGAGATAGGGAGAGAGAGAGAGATAGATGAACATAGTTTATGAGACGATCGATATATTTTATGCAATAATATTTAATTAATAATAATAGAAAAAATATCTCTTTGTACAGATATACATATTTTTAATTAATTTATTTTTATAATATTTAAAAAAATTGTTTATTATTTTAAATTGTATATAAACTTCTAAACACTACATTTATTATTTTTTAATTTATTTATTTTAATTTATGTATGAATATTTATATAGTTTAATATATAATTCATAAAATGGAGAGATAAATCATAAAAGTGCAAAATTATTTAGACAAAACAAAATATTAATAAATTACTCCATTTTATTTATACATATATATTTATATATAGGAAAATAAAATTAATTAATTTAAATTAAATAAAAATGCAAAAAACTATAGAACCGGTCATAAAAAATAAAAAAAACATTAAACACATAAATAATAATTAATTTTATTAACCTATTCATCTATAAATTTATATATTTATATAATTAAATTTGTTATTTTTTTAATTTATTTATTTATTTTGCAGTCTTATTAATTATTTTTTTTTTAATATAAAAAATAATATTATATATTTAATATTTATATAATTAATTATTATAAAGAAATATGTATTAATATTTCCTGAGGTGGTAAAAATTAATTAACTTTTTTTTTTTATTTGACATTTTGTGAATAGGTTAATTTAATTTATATATGTATTAATTAAAAATACTAAATTAAAAACACAAAACAAAAATTAAATATTCGAAATTAAAATTAATAAACCGGTTTAATATAGTTTTTGGGGTGTTTGTGTGTATATTACTCTAGTATAAAAAAATAATTAAAATTAATAATAAAATGCGGGAAAAAAAATATTTTTATACTGCAAAGGTGTAAATAAATTAATTAATTTGAAATGAAATAGTTCAAAAGTGCTTTTGGCCAATTTTTTTTTGTTGTTGTTTTATATAAATGTGAGAGAGCATTTTAAAAATTTAATTTGCTTAATTTGGTTCTTTTATAACGTCGATGGTGAATCGATCGGTCTCGCGGGTTACGGAAATATTATATTTTTATTTTATACTGCGGGTTTGTGATTAATTTAAATAAATACTATGTGTAAAAAGTGATGGAATTCTAAATATTTGTAGACTATATACAATTTTGAAATATAAGTTATGAATTAAATAAATTTATGAAACCGATCGTCCACTATTAAATTACTATTAATTAATTAAGCAAAAAATTTATTTCTTTTATAAGAAAATGAATGTAACAATTAATTAATTTTTTTTATACATTTTCACATTTAATATATATATAATTAATAATAATAAATAAATATAAACATTGTGTGTCTGTGTGTACTGTGAGTTCGCTGTTATTAATAAAATAAATGCCGTTTTTTAATTAATTCATCTTCAAATTTGTGAGATTCGTTTTTATAAAAAAATAAATTATTTAGAGAGAGAGAGAGAGAGGACTCACAGATTTTTATAATTTTTTTTTATATAAATTTACATTTAACTTCTAATAAATTCTATATAAATTAAAAAAATATGTTTTATTTTTTAATTTTATTATTTAGCCAATTTTTGTCCCAAAAATATATATATTGATTTATTTATAAGATTTTGTATTTAACATTCATTTCCTTATTTTGATTTTCGTTTATACACTTTACAAAGGTAAACAATAAAAATTAATTAAATTAACGAATGCGATTCAAAAAATTTAAAAAAATTTTTTTTTCTAGGCACAAAACTTACAAAATGTATATAAACATCCTAGACACATATTAATATGTGTGTCTCGGCTAAAATACTGTACTAAACACGTAAAAACCGTTATATCGCTAAAAAACTACACTCAGTCGAGAACGCCAATATATAAATTAATCCGGTACGCTGCATATCGTACAATAAAATTACAATATTTAACGTTTAAAACAATATTTAGTACTTTTAGCGGAGACACAGTACCGAAAACCTTATAAATGTTTAATTTATAAATCGCATCCGAATTTATAAAAAAAAATTATATTTATATGATTAATTAAAATTAAAATGATAAAATGACTGAATAGTAATTCATAAATTAAATACGTAAATAATAAGAATTCAGTCATATAATATAAATTTTAGTTTTTTTACACCTACAGTAGTTTATTTATAATATTTATATTTATTTATATATTTTGTTTGTTTTTTATTAAAAAGTTTTACAAAGATTATATTATATTTATTGTGTGTGAATAATATATAATATTTATATATATATATGTAATAATAATTAAACAATTAGTTTTTCTTTAAATCATTTTTCATTTCCATCTATACATCATTTTTTTGTGTTTATATATAAATATTTATATAAATATGTATTTAATTGTATGTAAACATGAAAATAATAAAAATTAAAACGACATAAATTATGGTTATTAATTTAATAATTTATAAGCTGTTCTTGCTATTTTATTATTATGTATTAGTGTTGTTTTTTATGTTGGATGACGCGCGTTTTTTAATTTTTATTTTTATTTATTGTGGATTACAATTAAAAATTCGATTTAATTTACAAAATTTTTATTTTTATGTAACACTTTTCTGGAATGTCTCAAATTTTTAATTTTATGTTTATCATATTTTGCTGGACAACCCCCCCTCTTATATAATTTATTACTAATTATTTTTCCAATTTTTTATTAGTTTTGTTTTCTTTTTCGTTTTATATCCACTTTTTGTTATGTACATTTAATTAATTAAAAATAACCGAAAATTTCTACCTGAGGTTGTTTCAAAATATAATAATTTTTTTGTTTTATTTAATTAATTTATTTATTAATTAATTTTACAAGTGTTTTCTCTACTTTGGAAAAAAAAAATCTATATAATTTTTTTTTTTTTTGGGGACTCTAACTGAATCCGCGATAAACGTTTTCTTTTTGCGAACGAGGACGCCGCGCGTGCGCACTTTTTTCTGATGATGGGGATACATTTAAAAAACGATTAAATTACATAAATTACAAGACCCCATTTGTTGGCGGTGGCCCAATCGGTCCCAAACTTTCATTGCCGCCCAAATTACCGATTTGCATGGGTTGCGAATTTTTTTGAAAGAATTTCTCCAACTTAGCGATTATATGTTTACCGTATGTATATTTTTTCAATAGGTTTACGTGTGGCTTAATTTTGTGCATTATGATTTTACGTTGCGTTGGTTCTGAAACGTCAATCATTTTTTGGATAACATAATTGGCATACTGGTCTTTCATCATAATGTGTAGGGCACTGTTAAATAAAAAAATTATAGAGATTTAAGAATTTAATAATAATCGTAAAACGAATTTGTGCAACTTACTTATCGTTAAATGAACAAACTTCCTCTAATAGTAATGCACGTTCGGAACGTGTTGCATGCGTAACACATTTTTCGACCACATTCGATGCGAATTTATGCTGGGACAATACTAGCACTTTGTTACGTACTGCGGCAATGAGGGCTGACTTGTCTTCTTGTTTGCCATGTTCTGAAATGAAAAAATAGGGAAATTATAGATTTCTCGACGGTATGTAAAGCGCTGCCAGCAAAAATTTCATAATTCTTAATTGCATCATATTTGAACATATGGTATTTTGGTGAAAAATCTTAATTTGTTTGATTTACGATTGTGAATGTGATATTGAATCAGGCTGTATCAAGGAAACAATTTCATTTTGTTTCTTTTTTAATATTTCAATCTATGCAATTTGTTCTGGGACCGAATCACTCCCAACTCTTTCGCGGTTCGCTTTTCACAGAACCATTGCAAATTGCATAGCTCATGCACTCCGACAGAGGGGTATTAGTTGTGTTCATTTCGATCACTGATCGTAATCAGATGATGAAAAATCCCTTTGCATCCTGTCATTCTCAGGATTCGAACCCGGTACCTCCCATCCCAAAAAAAAAAATTTAATTGATTTCGGAAAGTTGAATGTAGTTGGCTCAAAAACCAAGGCACAAAAACCAAGTGCACTAAGGCGGCACACATGATATCGGAAATAAAAAGCATCACACTTGCTCCCGTATTCAAAACCAATCAAATTAGTTCCGCACTCAAGTTAAAATATTTTTTACTTTGTTGTTGTTTTAATACATACCATGGTATTTTTTCCGAACTAACTCACGATGTCATGTACGCAGTCTAAGTGCGAAAAGTAAATTTTGTTTTGAAGTAATTTTTATTGCAAAAAGCTTTAAGTAATCGTACAGCAGTGGTTCGTACAATTCTGATGTTTTATATCAAGTTATTTTAGTTTTTAATTAAATCACTACGGATGAGTTTTTTTTATAGAAAACGGAAGAAAGGGTTTCTGAATGGAAGGTTTAACATAAATTTCAAGTTTACTGTAAGTTTCCTCCTCGATTATTTTTTCTAAATTTCTAACTTGATGTTTAGTTCATACCAGTAGTAGATAGATGTCTCTAACGTACATATTCAGTTCTAACCTGCAAGCAAATTTTATTTTCAATCAATTAAGTTAGCCGGAAATTCAGCCAAAAAAATCGTCATACGTGCACGGAAGGCATAAGAGTGGGATTGGTGGGGGTTAAGTGTTTAGCAAAACAGCAGGGTCTCGAGAAGTTAGTAGACGATGCAAATTTGCAAAATTTACCGATATTTAGTTGAGGAATTAATTTAAAAATTGCCCTAATTTTTGGTGCGAATGAAGCCGATATGTGGGAGTGAATTTTTTGTGAATTACGTTTTTTGTTATAAAGCGAAAAACTTTTGTGTGTATTCGAACTGATTCTTTATTTGACAGCTCCTTTCTTGCCTACGACGGGTTTTAAACTCACTCAAATAAACTTACGTCACTAATCTATATCATTTAATTTATTCAAAATGTATGTCTTAGGCTTTAGGTTGCAGTGGTTGCGCCGCTTACTACCTGTAATACACTCTTCTACCGCTTACTTCTTATTGCAGCTTTTTCAGAAATCTTTCTCGCTTACAAAGTGACGTTCTGCAGAGGTAATAATTTTATTTGATAATAAATAATAATGTCGAATTTCGTTCAAAATGGGAAACATTATATGTAAAATTGGTTTTCGGCAGCTCTGCAAAAGTGCATTAAATAATTTCCAATAAATAATTTAAGACTACTGTTTTCAGAATTTCAATGAAGATCTCAAAAAAAATCTTCCAACGAAAGTTTTAGCTAAGATGGTTTTAGTGGTCTCATCATCAGAATCGGGGGTAACTTTGTATTTGTAAATCAGAAATGATTATAGGTCAAAAGGGATTGTAACAACATTCGAGTTACATCGAAGACATGATATCAAATCTTCCCCTCGCCTGTTTAGTTTTTTATCTTCCCTGCACTTACAGAAATCGAAATAGCACTCAACCTTCACCAATTCAAAAGTAAGAGATTTAGAGTAAAAAAACATTTTTCATAGTTGAGCCTCTCTGTACCAATAAAATAATGTTCAGAAAATATTATTTCCTACTTGAAACTTATAAACTGGCAACGAAAGAAAAGTCAATGCCTTACAAAGTAATAAATCGACAAAATCTTTTACTAGTCTTGTTTTAGAATGTAGAGACATACAAAATTTTTATACTGCTACGACTATTATGTGCAGGACTATTTCTTTATGCAACGTGACTCCTGCCAACAGCCTCAATTCAGTCCAACAACGATAACAATGCGGTTAATCCCTCCTAGTTATACAACTTTTTCTATAGTGGCGAGGATGAAAAGCGTTTTAAATCCACTTTACAAATGTTTTAAATTGGAAAATCCGTTACAGTTTTGCATAATTTTCTGATAACCAAATCGAATCAAATCTCATTATTCTAAATTATTGTATTCTTTAATTAAACATATTTCTAAATTTATTACCATTTTATGATGTGTAGTACAATTAGTAATAAAATGAATTTATATTACTAATTTTACACATAATTAGTTTCTTTGTGTAAACAGAAATATGCGACTGTCACGGTGACGAATTGGATAAAATGTTCGAAGAAATATCTTTTTATTATTAAAATAGTCTAGCTTGGATTCTGGTTTAAACAAAATATTATGAAAACTATAAAAAGACCCAAATTTTACTGAAAGAAGTTTATTCAACAATGAAAATGTTATAGAAAGAGCTATCAGACTTATCAAAATAAATTAATCAACCTTAACATCTTATATGTAGTTAATGGGGCGTAGAAAACAAACCAATTTTTAATGTAGAAATGAGTTACATTCAATTTAAATTTTAATTATTAAATCAGTAAATTTCTAAGTTACTTAATAAGAACCGTTTCTTAATTCTTATATTTAGTTGCTCTATAAGCTTAAATTTGGAAATTCCAAACCGATTGCAAATTTCTTCAACGTTTAAAATATTTTGGAAAATTTAGAAGGTCGAATTTTTTATTGAAGCAAGCCAAGTTGAGAAATTTGAAATATATAAGATATTTTAGCTACTCAATGCTGCTAATCAAGAAGTATCATAACAAAAAAACAAATTAATCACTCGAAAAATGACAATATGTAAGAATTTTTAATACAACAAATTTTGGAGCTTCAAACACTCGGACCTGCAGGTACTGGGTTCGAATCCCGCCAAAGGCAGGATGCAAAAGCGAATTTTCTTTATCGATTACGATCGTTGCTTTTAATAAACACAACATGGTTCTCATCGTCCTTGTCAATGTATAGGTGTACAAACCTGACGGTATTACAATTTCAATTCACTCAAATTTTGTTGTATATTTGTTGTATAATTAACCTCTAAATTTATAACTAAATGCCACTGTGATTTAATTCCCAAGTGAAGGAGCGTGCTAAACATCCTTCGCTAAAAGTTGGAATAAACAATTTGAATAAGCGGCAATATTACGTTCACGTTCAGTTCCTTAAAGAATTTAGAAGAAAGACGCTTAAAGTATTATGTGAGCTTAGCTTAAGTAGCTTGCATTGTTCGTGGGCAGTATAAAATAATAGTTCCGATTTGGACAAAGATTTAAGATAAGATATTAAATTATTATTAAGATATTGAAAGTATAATTTTTAATGTGTTTAAAAGAAAATCAAAAATGTAATAAAACTCTCAACATAGAGATGCCAGTTGTTCTGAACAAAGATCCGCAATGTAAAGCTGAATCAAATGAGGTACCTGCAATGGCAGCTTATAATCATATTTAACAAAATATGCTGTATAAAATAGGAATTTATTTGAGGACTGGGGGTCTATTATGAAATTTATCCGTCTCGGATTTTTCCGTTAACGGAAATATTCGATTCGACACGGATATACCCTATTATGAAACTTGTATTGTGAAACTTGTAGCAACATAATTTTTTTTAAACTAACTTTTAATTATTTAAATATATTTAATGCTACAAATTAATTTATTTTAATAATATTCAAATATAAATCACTTTCACTATATTTTGTTGAAACGTCAAAACAACATCAATCGTGATCGGAAAAATCCGGTTCGATTTTACTTTTTAGTTTCATAATAGAACGGATTTATCCGTTAACGGAAAAATCCGAGACGGATAAATTTCATAATAGACCCTCTGAGTAAATTCTACTAAAATGCCAATTTTTGTATTTGCCTAAAATAACAATTTGAAATTTTAATTTTCAGAATCGGCCTCGCAATTTAATCCAGTAGTCGGATCGTCTGTTCGTGTCATAGCACTTACGATAGCAACTGATAAACAGCACATTCGGCACTGCATTCTATACGAATTCGAACAAGAAAAAATGCTTCTAAAGCACGGGAATCAATTTGTAGCGTTCTTGAGGTCGACGTTGTGTCTTATGAAACGTGTAATTATCAGTACAATCGTTTTAGAAGTGATTTTGATCTTAGTGCCCAGCGACTCTGTGGACAGCCTCGAAAGTTTGAAGATGCGGAATTGCAAGCTCTACTGGATGAAAACAAGAGCTTGCAGATCAGCTAGGTATCACCCAAACAGCTATTTCCAAGCGTTTGCACCAAATGGGGAAAATTTCAAAAACTTGGAAGGAACACTACCTAGGTCAACGTAGAAACACGTGCCTTTCTCTGGTTGCCCGGCAATAAAAAATATTTCTTGTGGAAAATTCTGACAGGTGATGAAAAACATGTTTTTTATGAAAATCGCAAACAAACGAAGAACTTAATCAGAAAACACCATTTACTGGGAAAGGAAGCAGGCAAGTCATACTGTTGCATGACAATGGCGACGTCACGTTGCTCGTGTGACTCAGAAGACCCTCTTGAACTTGGAATGAGAAGTTCTCCCGCACGCGGTATATGCAATAGACTATCATTTGTTCAGGTCAATGCAGCACGCCTTAGTGGATAAACAGTTCAAAACGCTGGACGATATGCTTAAATTCGTCGATAAATTTGTCGCGTCGAAGCCTGCAAGTTTCTTTCGCGACGGCATTCGTACGTTACCTGAGAGATGGCGCAAGTTCATGAAACACGATGGACAATATTTCCAAGATTAAATTCGTTGTTGTCTACTTTTTTAAATAAAATAGATTTGCTGAAAAATCGGTAAAAATTAACTAATACACTTAGCAACTAGAAAGGAAGGACGGATTAGACCGTTCGTCTGACTACTGGAATAGTTCAATTTATCCGGATTCAATCAATCATTTGAGCGCTGTTTTTCATACACGTGTCTCTTAGATTATTATTTTATATCGACGAAGAACTAACTTGAAAAAATTATTATCACAAAATGCAAAAGATTGGAAAACATTAGAAATACATTTTGTATAGTTTTGAAAAGAAAGCAACTTGTCGAAATTTCTTTAAAACCAAACAAAATATACAATATTTCTAATTACTCAATTAGATTGGAATTCATAAATTCCGCACAAGCGTTATTGAAAATTTTAGAGTCGCGAACGCAACTAAATAAATCCATTAATATCCATTAACATTGTTAGGCTCACAATAAGAAAAAACTTCAAAATCTAATCAACTGAGGCATATTGGTAATCAATTGCTCAATGAAATAAATAAGAGATTGTAATTTCTTAAACAAATAAAATTTATTTATTTTGGACTTCGGTTTTGCCCAAGCGAATTCTACTGGTACCTCCTATTAACCGAATTTGCAACCGGAATTTACCAATATCATTGAAATAAACGTAATTTTAGTTACGGTGCTTAATTTAAACGTATTAATGAATTTAGATAATACTAAAGTATGGATTTCAGCAAAAAGTTATATATGTAATGCGTTATATGATTTTAGTTCATTGATTTAATTGGATATTCTCATTTACGCCGAATAATACTCGTATATACATTGTTTTCAATAACGAAATCAGTTTTGCTTATACGGAACCTTGATATTGAAAAATGACCACACTGCTCCACTCATGACAAAGTTAAAGCGGAAAATTTTTACTCGACTGGAGATGATCCGACACACATTTAATACAAAGCAAACAAAATTTAATCAAAGAAACTTATCCTTTTTTCAGATATTATAAAATGCTATCACCTATACGATAATTTCCGGAGAAAATAAAATCGACATTACATGATGAAAAATTGGCAAAATGGAAAATGTTCGATATTTCCTTTTAGGTAAAATCGGAAACAATTATGCTATGGTACAAAACAAATTTGGTTTGGAAAACATACATCGACAATATAAATAGAAAAAAATATGTGCAATTTCCAGAAAGGAAATCGAACAGAGTGATTCACAAAATACAAAACGATTTGATTTGACTTACCTAGAACATGTTGAATCACATAATTTCCGTATTGGTCCTGTATAAGTTGATCTGTGTGCGAATGTAATTCCGCCAAAATGGGGGCTGTCTGCTCCTGTGTACAATGCTCTAGTATCCGTTGTATTACACGACACCCGTATGGATGCGTACTTAGCGTGTACACTTGACTACCGAACGCATTGATTATAAATTGCAATGCACCTGCGTCAACACATTCGATACATTTCTGTACCACATGATTTCCGTTTTGATCTTTGACACATTTTAGTACGTGTCCGTCTAATTCACGTACAATTTCCTGTTGCTGTTCCGTTGTAATGCTTTCGAGTGCTTTCTGGATCACCCTACACCCGTACATTTGTAATGCCAACGGGAGTACATGTCCTTTGATTTGATTGGCTAATGTAGACTTTTGTTCTGGCGTGCCGAACTCGAAGAATTTTTGTATTACATAATTACCAAAAACGTCTGTCATTAGACTGTAGGCCGCATTTAATATTTCATTGAATACCATTTGTTTTTCGGTTACGGTCGCCCGTTCCAATTTTTGTTGTATAAATCGTGACCCGTGCTGGTCTTGTGAAAATTCAACAATATGGTTTGCTAAGTCACGCAGTTGTAGGTTTGGAAAACGTTGATTACGGAAATCTTCGAGAAGGCGTGAACGTCCTTGTTGTCGTTGCTGGTCCAACGGTGTGGCTGACGAGACGGCGGTTGCTGCTGCTGCTGCAGCAACTGCAGCGGCTGCACTAGCCGTTGTTGTTGGTCGAACTACCGAACCGGCTGCAGTCATTTTTGAAAAAAGTGAATTATTCGATCCAAACATAGCGTTCGCAGATAATCCAACCGGAGCTAGCTGATTTACATTACGATATTTTGTTTCGGCACCGGGGGCACGATTTGATACTAGACCACCGAGGGCGGGTGGTGGTGTAATAGCAGGGGCAAGAGGACTCGCCGATGCTGTTGCTACAGTACCTAGGGCTCCATAACTGCCGACCGGCCATTTTCGCACACCGGAATTAAGACCGCTATTTGAATTGGCTGACGATGTGTAGTCAAGCGATGGGCTAAAGGCAGATGTGTTACGGTCAAATGAATCTCGCCGCGCCGACAAAGATGATGTGTTCAACGCAAGTCCTGAAATTTTAAATAGAAATAAATCGTTAATTTTATTACAAAAGAGCTTAGAATTTTATAAAATTAAATAACAAAATTATTGAACTAAATTTATAAGAACGAACGACATACTTAAAAATCTAATGTTCTAAAAATGAGATATTCAAAATAAAATTAAAGTTTTTAGGAGTTGCGGTTTCTGACCGCACACAAATTGTTATCTCTAACGAGACATCAACGACTTATGTCAACCATAAATTAATTAATATTTACACCCGAGGTATGTTCACACATGATTTGGTCGGTCCCTTTTTTCGAGCGTTATCACCCGTTAATAATATCGGTACACATAATTCTCTTAGTCATACAAATACAAAAGGTATAAATGTATCTATTTTCAACTCGAAGCTTCGGCAATTACGTACGAAATTATGATATGTTTACTTGGGATGGATGGAAATACAACATACAAAAAACATAACCGGACATTCATATATCGTTTATAAACATAAAAATGTATGTTCAAATATTTACAATAAAACATAAAAAAATCTATTTATGTTTCATTTTTTATGTTTGACTGAATACTTTAGTTAGAGAACAAGAAATCCAAGAAATTTTACATTTTTGTTCTTTCAACCCTGTACATCATATACATTTCCATCGTGGTTTGATATTGCAGTTAAAAGGTATGTGGAGCACACCTTTCCTATATCAATTTACCTATTTCTAGTAGTCGATATATACAAATTGAAAAACATCATCCATCCCTCTTATACTGATCAGATTGATTTTTAATAAGGTGGAGAGCCTAGTGGATGTGGTACAGATATATCAACCTTTCATCATTCGTAGCACACACACGCATCCCGGCATTGATAGAACAAAAAAAAACAAATTAAATCGAAATTTTGGATAAACAGTGGAAATATAAATCTTTAATGGAAATTTCTATTCGAATGATTTAAATAAATGTGGCGGTACACGAGTGTACCAGGAGGTATACGTCACATCACCCCCCGAACGCCCTTTAATCATGGAACAAAAAAAATATTCAAATAGAATTTTTTTGTGCCGATTTTCGTATCGTAAAACTGAAATTTGTTTGTCTTATACGAATATCCTTAATCCTATATAAAGCATACACACAAATCTGGTCAGGTGTACCGATGGATGGATAATCATTATGCTGATTGAAAAATAATAGAAAATTATTTTTGATTTTTTTTTTGTGTTTTTAGGTTCGGGAAAAATGATTTTTTGATTTGGGAAAATTTAATTTTGTTCAAATACTCGTAGATTTATATAGCTTTTTTGTATGTGGGGGGTACTTAGGTAGCTGGAATCAACAAAAAAAAAGTTAAAAGTAGAATTCCATCGAGATTAGATGATTTTGTAACGAATGGATAATTAGGAAATGATTAGATAGAAAGGTTTTTCATTTTCAATTTGTTTTGTAGTTGTTGGTGGATAATTTTACTACGAGGGATATAAATGTGATTAACAATATGAAGTGACAATGTGTCTCATTTATAGAATGCCATGTGTAATTCCCTTAGGTTGATATCTTCAATCTACATAATTTATTTTTTTAATTAAATTTTGATTAAAGAGGAACTGGGGCAATTCCTGGAATGATGTTTGGGAAAGTATTAAAATGTAACGGACAATTTTTAACGAATACACACCAGAATTGTGTATACCAAACACTATAATTCCAGATAATGGGTATGTAGAAAAGCATGTCAATTCAAGTTCAATAAATGTTGGGCATAACCAAAGTAGTAGAAAATTAAAAGTAGCTGAAAATTTCAGGTGAAATAAAACTGCATGGTCGATAAAAATGGACACAGATAGATGCAACGTTAAATAGCCATAATTAACGAATTGATTGAGAAATTATTTAGTATTTGTCATGTTGGTGGTAATTTGGTTTTATAGAGTCTACCAAGAACAAAAATAAAATGGTAATTGGTTTCTTAATCGGAAAAACTTTTGCTTCTTAAAGGTGTTTTATAAGAGTGCTACCTTCATCGTTCCGTATTGCCCAATGTACATATGTAAAAATAGTTAATCAAGTTTGGTGCTCCATAGACAAGCAACAAAGACGCCTACATTTAATGATTGCGAATAGTTTCAAATATCATCCACCCATTATGCAACATTTTTAAATTTAAGTTAGAAAATTTAGTTTTAGATTCACAATCATATTTACATAGAAATCTAGTAAAACACGACAACCTGATTCTTTGGAAATGAGAGTCAGAATGAGTTAATTAGCTACTTGGATTTGGGAGTGTAAAAGAAAATATCATTATTCAAGTAGAGCCATTTGCCGAGGATTTAGAGAAATGTCTATAGTCATTGATTATCTGAAAATGGAACATCTAGTCGGAAAAAACCAGGTTCTCAATCTAAAACTCCTTATAATAAGTATACAATTTTGAGGTTGCGTATATATTATCGAACAAATAATTTAATGGTTTTCTCATTATCCAGCATCAATACTCGCGGATAATAATGCTTACATTTTTTATTCATTACCAGAATACATGATAAATGTACGCTGATTGCTTAAGTTAATGTAAGAATTTATATTTCTAGTCTAAATCAAATAAATAGGCTTCCGACTCGGTCTGCTGCAGAATTACTCCGATTCTGATAAAAAAGTTAATTGTTTCATGAACACTAAATATGACTCGTGACGATAATGTTCTTATGTTTAAGGCTAAACCAACCATGTCATGAATTGTTTCACTAGTTTATCTGATAAAACGTCTTTGAAATTCCAGTAAAGGTTGTTATTCCCTAGAAGTTAGATTAAACACAGAATAATTCCCAGTAAAACCCCAGTTCCCGTTTAAGAACCACCTCGCTTTTATTGCAATAAACGTTTCCATAGTGCAGGCGGGGAAATCCCTTCATGAGGTGTAAAAGCTAGAGAGAGAGAAAGAGAGAGAGAAAATCTGATGATTATTTAAATTGTATTAAAATGCTTTTCCATTTTATTAACTTTTGTGCCAAGGAACCAGGACCGCAGAGAATTGTACTATGTAATTTATAAATTCAATTTTTGATTTTTATCATTGCTTTACAGGACCAAGTTTGTAAGTAAATTTCCCGTAATTTATGTCACTGTTAGATATTGCACAAGTTCTCTTCCGGTCACTTCTTAGAGTTAGAGTTCTTTTACGTAAATTACTGTAACATACCATCTTGAGAATTGTGACCATATCGTTACCCCAGTTTTCTTGCAATAGTTCTGCACATTTGAATTAAATTGATATCCCTTCATATAGAATTAAAAGAATTCTCATTTGTCTATTTTTAATCTTACAAAATGTAAACCATAGAAGACTTTTGATTAAGACCTTCACAAGTAAATACGATGGAACAGTATTGACGCACAATGTAAATCTAATCGGTTCAATGTTAACAAATTTGGTCCCATATATTTACGACACGTACTTGAAGGCCTTTTGAATACGCTTTCGACAATCGAAAAATAATACACACCAATTAATATCAAATCAGTCATCCAAATCCACAGAAAACAAAAAAAATTTCCTAATCAGAAACACACAACACAGCAGCTACACAATAAATTTCCGTTTCAACTTATACAACCAACAAAAAAAACCTTATAAATTAAGTTTTTATCAGTAAGAGAGTAGAGTAGACTAATCAAAGTCAATTAAATTAAAACGATTTTGATTTTTTGTTGTTGCATAATACATAGTAGTATAACTAAAATATTCCTCGTCTGTTGATTAAACGGTATGATTAAGCCTTTTTACGAGTTTTAAACGGAAAAAAATGTCATCAACAAAAACACTAACTATAAATAGGTACCAAATATTCAAATACATACACGTCTACATAAAGATATTAGATTCGTTTTTAATTCCAAACCCTTAAATAAAAGATAATCGAAATAATATTTTTTTCCATATTTTCATTTTATGTATTTGGTTGTTGTTTTGGGGAAAATTAATTTTAAAAGATTAATAGATTGGATAATCGCTATCATCGTTTAACATCCATTCTCCAAAAAATACAACAATATAGAAAAGGGATATACGGATTTTAGTGAATGGCGATGCTTAAGGCGTAGAAATATTTTTTTTTCTGTATTTGTATCTCACACAAGTTTCTACAGTTCACCATGAACAGTAATTACCGATTTATCTCATTAACATTTTGTTGACGGTTTTTGTTGGTTTTAATCGGCGTCATCTATTTATATATAACGATTTCGAGTTCTAATTTTATCATTAGAAGATAAGGAGGGAGCCTATTACACATATTTGTATCCACCTTAAATTATTGGTTATGTATCCAGTATTTGGACTTCCACATTTTGGCCCCCTAAATTATACACAGTGCATAATAATCTTTGCAACGAAACATATTTCCAGTGTCGTCTACTACTTTAATACCTGAGCACTGCAAAATTTCGATGATCATTGCGAATGAATCATTGTGATTTGGAAAAGTCACACGCATTGTTGATAGTTGCTTAAGTAGGGTATCAAATGATTTTTTGTGCACAATGAAACTGGCGGGATACCAATACCAATATTGTTTTTCATAGAGGTTTGGTGACAAAACGTTCCAGTTGGAATAAAATTTAGAAATTGTCTTATCGGATTTTACATCCGATCAATCAAATAATTGTGATGTACTAACACTGGGTAACATTGAGCTAAGCTAAGTAAAATGAAAATTCTCAATACGTTTAAACCTCAACAAGAATGGCAGGGTTGTGAACCAGACTAATTTTTTAAATAATTGTCTTTTGTGAAAATATTTTTATTTTGAACAATCAAAATGAAAATTAATGCAATTTTTATTACATATAGAATCTGGATTAAAATCACAATTAAATTGAATTCAATCGAATCGAAGTCTCGAGAGTATGTACGTCTTAATTAGATAGCTTTAAATAAATTATTTTAAATTCAATGAGCCAAATCGAATTTTAATTTATTCTAACTCTAAACCCATTCATCTTGATATATACGACAAGGCACATCAATTTAACTAATGCATTCAAAATACAAAATATTTGGACTAAGACACCACCCAACCAACCCCACCACCCAGTAAAAATCAATCAAAAGTATATATCATAAACATATCCAGAAACACTGATTACCATAAATAAACATCATAAGAGTAATTTAAATACATAATATTATTATAAAACATATCCCATTTAAATAATTGAATTATATGCCTTTCCTTAAAATTTTATCTTTAAGACAAGATAAAATTATGATTTTTAATCAACAACGACTTTTTCTACTTTTGTAAGAGGGGCGTAGAGATTGTATGCATATTAATTAAGAATTTAATTTAATTTTGAATTTTTATGATGTTATATATGATCTGCGTTTACGTACTCTTACAAATATATAGGGGCGGAGGTGAATATAAAAATCTCGCTTTGACAGTCAATTCAATTATATAAAGACGACATGAAGGCAATAATACTCTTCACGATTATAATCTTAATTTTTATTTATACTAGGGCATCGCTTTTCGTACAACTAACGCAGACATATCGACGGTGGCAGTTAATTAAATAACCGATTAATTAAGATTTTTATAATTATGACCTGCGGAGGTTAACATTTTTATATAGTCTACTTGGCACAGGATTTATTTTATATAGATTTACATCTCAATGACGCAACCGCACCGATATACGTATAAGAAACCGTTTTTCTTTGGTGTTGGTATTGTTGTTGTGTTATAATTCGATTAATGTGTATTTAAAAAGATAAAAGAAAATTTTCTTCTTATTAAAGATTAGTTTCTTTTAATTAAATTTTTTAATAATTATAAAGAATACGATGATTATCATAATTGTGTGTGCGGTCATGAGAATTCACATAAAAAAAAAATGATTTAACCTCGAAAATAATTTAGGGTTTCAAGGTTAACAGCTGAGTATACATAAATAATTAATCTTTGCATATTGAAAAGATTTTTCAATGGATTAAATTATTTTAGAAGAATTTCAAAAATGAAAAAAGCTCTTTGGTGGCAACATCTTTGAAAATAGTTGAAATAATTTATCCTTGTAGCGGTTACTGTAAGTATAAAAAATTTAACTATAGTCAGAAAGATTCCGCTCCTGATTCCATAACTGAGGTTTTGTTGATATTCCAGAAGAATTTTTAGCTCTAAAAGTCTAAATCTGTCCAGCGAGGTTGTCAAAATAACAAAATTTCAATCAAGTTAAATATGTAGTGTGTTGGAAGTATTAAAAGTGATGCCGAATTTCTTGGAAGTACTAGCAGTATTAGCAGGAATGCACATATTATATAGTCACTCGCGTTCAGAATCATGCCTTATAGTTTTTAGTTTGAAGCGGGTTCTATGGGTATGTAGTATGCAGTTATGCCGCGAATAAAAATATTTACCCAATTACAAAATCATCAAATTTAGTTTTGAATGTTTAAATCCATACGACACTAATAAAATTCAATTCAAGAATTTTTTAAATTACGCCGTCAATGTTAGAGTGGACTAGCACTCACATGACAGTAACTTTATCATAACTGCTATACGTTTACACTCTCTGATGAGCTTAGCATAATTCAAGGGGATATTCAAAGCATTAAGCCTTACAGTCAGTACCTAAGACGATGTTGAGGTTTTCAACTTCACAGCATAGCGCTTCGGCTACACAATGAGTCAGAGCTATGACCTCAGCTTAAAAAGCGGAATAATGAGTAGGTACCGAAGCCTGCACAAAGGCTAATTGCGCTAACCGTCTGAATAAAACACTAGTGATTTGAACAGTTCATCCCGAAATTGTTGAGACATTCATAAATATTTCGAAGAATAGACCTCTGCGAATGATTTTGAGAAATTGAACTCATTAACCATATTATTCCTGTAATTGCCGAGCTATATTCGTTGAGAATTTGCCGTTGCCTTGTAAGTGCGCCTAACACATTCCACGCCTCGTTGCAATTCAATCGATAAACAGAAGTAGTGCAATGCGAGATTTAAGCATCGATTCAATCCAGTTGGTAGTAGTGTTGTCGATACCAAATTTGATACAATAATTTCAACGTCTGATATCAGATACATGATTTTTTTAACAATTGGCTGGAATTCGCGCTTCTCATTAAATGGCTTAGATCACGATGTGCAACTAAGAAAAAACTATATCGGAAATGGAAAAGATCCATTAATTATTCTGTAAAATTAACTTTCTCGTCCTAAATAATTTAGGAAATTTTGTTCAAACTAAAAGAAAAACATGCACCCGTCTAGAATGTCATGCGGATATAGCCTACTTATTTGGATCTGCCTTTTAGTTTGAAAGGAATCTATACTTTTAGCGATTCCAAAATTATTTGAAATAATTATTTATAAACACGGGCTTTTCCGTGGACGATTTACTATGATAAATTTACTGTAACCCCCAGAACGTTCTTTGAAGGTGAATGACGCAAAGACTTAACTTGACTTCAGGGAAAAATTAAAATCATTTAAAATTGCTAATATTTGTTAAAATAGATTGAATGTTATCTAACTAAAGGCGCATAGTTTGTAAAAACAGATGACATCTAGTTCCACAAATTTGCTCGTTTACTAATTTTGGCTTGTGAAAGTAATCTACAATTTTGAATGGAAAAAATTTATGCCAGTTACCCGCTTATCTTCGTACGTAATACACGATTATTGTGTTAATAAAGATAAATTATCACAAATAACTGAAGTGACAGATCTAGGAGTTACGTTTGCACAAACCTTATCAGCGAATAATATAGGATATTGATTGATGGCGACACCTAATGAAAAATGCATATGATTTTAAGAAAATACCAACCCTATCGTTTGATGTGTTAAAATTACGGGTGTTATAGGGAACTTCCATCGAAAGCCACCGTCGAACGTTGGTTCGCTTTGTTCAGATGGGGGCCGCGCTTGCTTACATTTGACCAAAATCAACAATGCGTCAATAATTCAGAGCGCTGTTTGGAGCTATATACCGGTAATAACAGGATTTTTTGCGACGGTATGTGACAATGGAGGAAAAATAATTCCACCAAAACGCTCTAAAATCAAAACGTCGGTCAGCTGAGTAGAAAGCAACCGGTAAAAGCGGCCGAAGCAACCAAAACCACAAAAATCGACCGGTAAGGTTTTGACCTTAGTCAAAGGTATTGCATCCGTCGATTATCTTGAGAAAGGGCAGACCATAAATAGCAAATATTACATGACGTTATTGGTGTGTTTGAGGGAAGAAATTGCGAAAAAGGACCCAAATGCAAAAGGAAAAGTACTCTTTCGCGCATGTGTTGAGGCCAAAGATAAATCTATAAAAATTGCACCGAAATGTTAGGAGAACTATGTTGATGAAGTCGAATTTTGCAAAAAAAAAATGTTTTTTAGTAGTTAGCCTGGGGACTTTTACGATGATAATAATCCGAAAGCGTTTGTCTCGTTAAATAATTCACTTGTTCGTGTAAAATTTGAATATGCGTCATATGTATAATGGACAACTATTGGTTATGATCATCGTAGAATGTGTTGGGAAAATGTTAGGGACCTTCCTCCATACATCTCTAAAAATTGGCGTTAGCATTCCGGTGCTACTGTCATTTCAAATTTACTAAATGGTGTAGTATAGTAACTCCGTGTTTATTATTGAACAATAACTTATATGCCCCTGTGAGGAATCTATGAACACGAGCTCTTCTGAACTTGAATTTAATTTCGAAATTTTAAAATTTTAATTTTAAGTTTTTTGTGACTTTAATATGACTAAATCTGAAAAAAATTCTGTTAAACAAATAATTATATAGAATAATTGCATTAGTACGAATCACTCGAGCTTCTAACAAAATATCTTTTTTTTGTATGAAACGTTTTTTGGATAAACTACAATTTTCTATTTTTGAATGAATTACCGCGTCACAAACCATTTTTGTATGAGACATTTCTAGAGATTTCAAGAGATTTTTGTAAGAATTGTTTTTAGATGAATTGCGATGTTGTAGGTATTTTCATGTCATACTGAATTGAATTCGATTCAAAGTTTGATTATTTACATTGAACGCTGCAGTGAATTCATAGAAAATATTTTTAACGAAGTTTGAACAGAATTTTTGGGTTAAAAATTTAATATCGTTTCCCGAAATGTTCATTAAATCAAGGGGATGTAGTAGAGAACTTTTCTTACTTATAGTTTAAGAGAGGTAATTTGACCCTTCTTAGTTAATTCGAGTAAATTATAATTTGTTAAACGTTGTTAAATTAAAACAAATTTCGGCTAAGTTCGTGCTGCTATATAAAAATGAGCCAGCCGATCGCAAATCGGCAACATTGCTATTTAACGATACATAGTGGGCATATTATTTTAGGAAATTCCAATTAGTTAGATGTGCAATCCTAAAAATAATCGGTTTACTTTATATATCGATATTATGGTCGTATTTTTATTGATTTATTTACCTTATTTTTATATAAATGTGGCTGTCATAAATATAGATAAACATACAAAATAAACAAAGAATTACGAGTATTTTATATTATTGTTTGTATGTCATGATAAGAAATTTGCAATATGGTACGCTTTCAACGCTCGCATATTTGCGTTGGCAACACATCTTTACAGCGTTTATATACCATACTCACAATGTAATCCAACCGAACCTAATTAGTTTCATGATACACATAAAAATCACACGAAAAATGTAATTAAATCGCAAATTAAATATTCATCATAAAATATAAAAGTACAATTTTTTGTGAACTTTTCCATCCATCGTGCACATAAAGGTTAAGTGCGTACAATTCGCGGAATTTGTTTTTTTTAGCTACGTTGATATTTTATAAATGAAGGATTGGAGCAGTTATAATTTTCCTCTTGAGACATGAAACATTTTGTGTGTGCGCGTTTATATTAACGAAATTATTGTTATTTTTATTAAGTAAATTAAATTAAATTAGAAATTCATATTTCACATTCATTTTCATTTTCCGACTAATAGAAATACATACAACAGAATAAAATTATAATCATGTTTAGCTATAATAATATAACGCGGGCGCGGAAAATATGGAAAATTGTTTAGGTATATTTTTATATATGGGCGTATTATATATATAGCATTCGACCTCACCGACCAAATCATCACCATAATTATAATTAGTTAAATTTATTTTTTTTGTTTGTTTGCTCATATCACGCAATTGATCTAAAAATGCGAAACCTGTAAAAATTTGTTTTTATTTATTTAGCCTTAACCGGTTAAAATAATGAATTGTTTAATTATTTTAATTGGTCTGAAAAAATAGGAAGTTTTTTTATTTGTGTGTAGATTCAACAAGGGTTTTCAGATTTTTAATTGTATAGAAGCTAAATAGGAAAATTATCAAATGTACATATACCAATCGAGGTTAACCAGACAGTATGACTCGTCACGTAAGTGTTCAAATTAATTATAAATCTAATTTATAGCGCGTCAATGATTTTTCCCACAGTTCTACCTAGTCGAATCATATGTACATTGCAATATTTATTTATTAGAACTACCTTTGGTCACAAATATGCGTAATTATATTTTAGTGATACGAGTGAGATCGAAAAATAATGAGCGTAGATCAGACTCTGTGTAAATTAAATCTGTTGCTAATAAACTGGAAACATTAGTCTCTTGTCCTCGGATTCTTGTACGTCAGGATAGAGTACATACTTTATTGTTCATCACGAATTTACACTACTGCCGAAGAAAACATTGGCAACTTCATCCGCCGATGATAGCTTCAACAATGTGTAACAAAATTGGCGATAAGCATTGCCTAACAATATTCGCATTTATTTAAGGTAGGTTTGGATTACGATCTAAGATCAAAAGTTTAGGCCACGAAGTGCTGGTCAAAAGATGTCTTCATGTGTCAACCAAAAATTTCGACATCGCAAAAACCTACAGGATTTGGGTCATCTAAATGTTCAAGATGCAGTTAAAATATTTGCATGTGTAAATCATTGAAGAAAATTTTCTGCGCACAAGCGTGCAAATACTAATTGCGAAGACTTCAATCTTTCTGATAGATTTCGAGTAGTCGGTGACATTTTTAAGATACCTCACAGCTGAATCGAATAAAGTTCTCCAAATAATATTATTGGATCCTGCCTACATGCGGATTATCTAAACTAGAAATAGTTTTATTGTTCAATGAACGAATCTTTAGTAGTGTCCAAAAAAGCGAACACGTAAACTTGGAAAAACGTAGAAACGACCTATATTTTTAATGTAATATAATTTTTCTATGTTTTACAGCTTAAATCAAACCTGTTTATGAATCGCCCCAGACTATGCAGCGATCAGACTCCAGGGATGCCAATAATTTTAACCTGTAGTCTTTCATGCAGATAACTTTTTATATTGATTGTGATAGCGGCTCGATATTACTAAAGGTGCCAATCAAATGATGCCTTTCCACCAATCCCTGCCACTGCGCTGAAAGTCTTGGGAATTTCAAATCTATGAAAAATATCTGTTATGAAACATGATCTTTAACTATGGTGGCTATGTCATTTTCTCCCTCATTACAAAACTCTTAGATATCATGGTTTAAACAGATTTCTCACCAAATCCAAAGTTAGTAATCTAGCGTCAATTTGAAGATTTGTATAAAACAAAATCGAAAATAGATCGTAGTCTGATGTTATGTTTACAGATTTTTATTGACAGATAAGGTTGATCATCTAATTACCACAGGAGTTGCAAAAGACCACTATTTTAAATTTTGGTAATGACGAAATTTAATTGCTTAATTATTTAATTCTTTTGCAGATAGCAGTAACATTAGTGTGCTTATAACATTTCTGTTCGTGTGACAACTCTTTGAGTTAAATTCTTTTCGTAAGTTCACACTTTCTTCCTCGCAAATTGTTTCTACCTAAATAGGCGAGAGCTTTGATTTGCTTGTTTTTGGATGAACAGTCCAATATTGCATTAAATTCGTGAAACTGTGAATAAAGAAAGATTGAATTTATTAATTTAAAGACTCTTGGTTAATGTTTCAGTGGAAGTTAGCTTTATAGGTATACCCTCAAATTAACCAATCATAAATGCAACATATAGTAATTTTAATCTAAACATGAATGTCGAGTTAAACATTTTGTTTTTCGGCTCAATTTATTTTTAGGTATTTTGAATCTTAGCCCTAAAAACTTCGGGTGTCGAATTTCTTTTGCTAATTTAGGTTTGCCAAAACCCCCTTAATTGTTGAAACTTTTGATAATTCTGAAACATAAACCGCCAATAACCACCGGTGTGTAATAAATTAAAGCTAATTATATAATTTCCAATTCACTTTTAACAAATTTATGTTGGTGATTATTAATAAATTCGTGCATGTAACAATCCACGGTTTTATACGGCTATAAACATAATTCCATGAGTACTTTTCACTTTCATATCTAATCAACAGCGGCTGTAATTAATAATCATAACAGCAACAACAAAAATTGTGTCCGAACCATATCCATGACATGCGTATTTGTGCGGTTTTTGAAGAAAAATTGCTGAACCAAGAAAAATTTTAACGTTTCACTTTTTTTGTTACTTCAACAAGAACAACCGAAAAATATTTGATATTTTTTGCTCATTATACAAGACGAAGGCCTAAAATAAGGGAATGGGCGTCATTAGCTTTATACTGTATATCCCAATAACATACAAATTGATCTTATATTTATAAGGTCAGTATATAACGGATTAACATGATTCTCAACATTTGGGCCAATGAAAAGGTGTGGTAATGCAAGTATCGAATTATGGAGGGCACATAATTCTTTATTACGTTAACCAAGATAAGGAACTATGTAGTTGAATTTCTCAAAATATAATATATATTCAAATTAGAGTGAAAGTTTTATATTTTTGTTGTCTATCTATAAATTCTAACAAATTTGATTTGAATTGTTATGTTTCAATATAGAGAGTGAGATAGAAAATTTTAAATTGATTAGAAAATGTTTTTAATATTATTAGATTTGTATAAGGTGTTACGTAAATGCGTGTAACCCCAAATTAAATTATCGAATCTATATATTGCTACATATAGTAAGAAGAAGGTCGATTGAATTTATTATTAAGTCGAGAACTTTACAAAATTTAAATATGTTAATGATAAGACGACGAGAATTGTGCGTGTTGTTTGTCGCTCAAAACTTAATTGAAATAAAATTGATTTGATATGACCTTTTTGTTGTCGCTATCTTTCCTCGACTCCCTTGTATTGTATAATGCTGCTGCTGATTGATTCTGATTTGATAAAAATCAATATAATTTGATTGAATATTTATGGAATTCTTTCCAATAAAACACTTTATATATATATACAATATTTTTTTGTTTTGTTTGTTCGTTTAATAACAATATTATTATTCAAATCACATTGGAAGCGCTCGTTCCTTTTTCTTGTTCTTGTTGTTGTTATTGTTGTAGTGTTTTTATTACACTTTAAGGACTACACAAACAAAAAAATTGAAATCATTGCATGACTACAGTGTTTTTATGTACATATACATGAACATATCATCCACCACTATATGGCGAAAAAAAACAAAATGGTGGTGGCAGGGGGCAAAAAATGGATATATGTTACCGACTGATACTGTGTGTGAATGTTTTATTACTATTAAATATTGAGACAAGCAGCTACCAAAATACCACGATGAATAAAACAAAAAAAAAACTATTTTAATTTATGTGGAACTTGCATGAACAGAGTCGCACTTTAAAATGTATATAAATCGCTTATTTATGCAATTCATATATGATCAGTAGATACATATCGTCATCTAATCATACTACCTTACGTAAAATAAGACAACTTAATTCAGTTTTGACTGTCGAAGTTTGCGATCAGTTTTGAAAGAGTAACCATAATGATTATGCCTAACTATGTTTTGTATTAAATTATCAATCACTAACAAGCTTCTGTGGTACATTATGAGCAATAGATATCCGACCCATATTTAAACTTTGCGCTGATCACTATTACCTCGGATTTTGCAGTTTAAAATATACACGATTAATCAATCAAAAATTTGGCATTCATTGTAAGAAATTGATTGACTGATATGAATGATATTGAAAGATGATGTTTTCAACAATTTGATAAATTTCAGGGACTGTTAAATTGTAAACCATGGTCTGCCACGTTTACGTTTGACCTATGTGTATAAAAATTGGTTAAAATGTATAAAATAAATTAATTAAATGCGGGAGCTTGCTGCTTCTATTTGATGAAAGAATCATTAAGCAGATCGAGTCTAAGTAGAATATTGAACTTGAATGTGATATGATCTAATACAGCTCAAAATAAATGATTCAATGAGCACTGCTGTTACGTTAACAACGTGGAACAAATTCCAATTCTTATTTCACACGAATCGATTGAATTTAGGGGCTCCCCCTTAAAGTGAGAATAGGCCCAAAAATGAAGTTTAGTCTTGCGACAAGTGAAACCTATTTTTGTTAAAAAAATAGTTGAGCAGCAGGCTCAGGATCCGCAAACTCCAGTCACCGTGACTCTGTTGCCCGAATATTAAATATTAAAAATAGCTTTGCAGCCCTTGTTAGTGAAGTTCTTGGCGAATATATGCACAACCTTGCTTGCTATCAATGCACATAATAATAATTCCTGGTTCCTATAGGAACATTTAAAGTTTGTGCAGAAGCTATAGAAGCAGCGATTACCCGATAAAAACATCAGATTATCTAATTAATTACCATTCTAATTAAGTATCGCATATAAACTATCCAGCTCCTCACAAAAATTATTTTAAGGAAACTTGAGTGTGTGCGGAACAAATAATTGTTTATAATTCTTTTGAGTGACCAGGAAACTATCCCAATCAACCTGCAGATTTTATTCTTTTCCTCGTGTCTTTATTTTTCAGACGCTTAGAAATTTTTCTTACTCGTTTAAGATCGAAGCCCAAAAAGAGCAACATCATTATGAAAATAATAATTTGTTAGTGGTAGAATAGGATGCATCTGTGAATTTAGAGCGCCGGACAATTTAACGAATTTACAAGAAATTGGACTATCAAAATCTTGTTAAATTATATCTACGTATTCCCATCCGTTTTTTACAATTAGGCTAATATTAACAGGCATTAAGGCCTATCAAATAACCATAATGGCATACATGTTGATTATTAAACTTGCCCGCCAGACGATCTAATCAATTTGCAAGAAACTGAACTATCGAAATCTTGTCAAATTACAACCTCGTATCAAAAGCAGAATGTCTTCACAATTTGGTTAGAGTTAACAATAATTAAAAAATATCAAATGGTAATAGTGGCAATCATTGCGGATTATGAAGTTACAGGAAATTGAACTATCGAAGCTTGTCAAATTACACTTTTATATCCCCATCGACATTTTTTCACATGTGGGCAACTCACTCAGGCTTGAACTTAAAATTCTAGAAGTCAGATTTTTGTTTATTTTGTACATAAATCGTGCTAATTGCTTATTATAGCCTAGCCGTTGAGCATAGTAATTTAACTATTTTGTATATTTCACCGTATGACAAATTATCTTCAGATCGAACCATTGGTATATTGGATGTGTGAATATGACTCCACCCTTTCCCAAAAGAAAAGAAAGCACCTCGAACGTCGAGAAACTATTTGTGAAATACTGCTTCAAAGACAGCAAAGAAACGATTTTTTTGCATCGAATAGTTACTGAAGATGAAAAATGGATTTATTATGAGAATCCCAAACGCAAAAAAAAAATTGGATGAAGCTGGTCCATCGCAACCAAAGCGAGATATTCATTGCAATAAGGTTTTGCTCTATATCTGGCTGGATCAGGTGAAACTATCAATGGTGATGTTTACCGACGACAATTAATACGTTTGAAGCAAGCTAGAGAGGAAAAAAGACACAACAAATTAATTTTTCAGCGCGACAATGCAATTTCACGATGCAAACGTTGTGAAAAATTAATTAAAAGGACAGGACTGAGAAGTTCTACTTCTTCGCCACCCGGCGTATTCACCAGGCATATTTCCTGCAGATTACTACTTATTCCGGTCGATGCAGTCGACTCTTTCTGAACAGCGATTCAGTTCTCGCACAGAGATCGAAAATTGGCTTATTGATTAGATCACCTCCAAAGACCAGGATTTCTTCAGAGAGGGAATCCGTAAATTGCCTGAAAGATGGGGGGAAATTTGTAGCAACTTACAAAAATAATTCATTCATTTTCAGAAACAAGCAAATGTGTTTTATTTTAATAAAAACGGGCGAAGCCATATTCACACACCTAACACATTTCGAATTTCTGGTGTAATTTCTTTCCTGTGGCACTATTCTGGTTTACACTGAGAAAAGGGAATTGGGAAAATATTTTATTTGTATTATTTGCTTTTTTGCCTAAATTATATTTTTCTGGTCTACTGATGGAATTAGTTTAGTGTAAATGTTTTCGAAACAAAGTTAATTAGGAAACTTTTGTTTCCCCACTTTTGTTTCGAAAATAGTTACACCAAACTACTACGTTGTACGTACTTTGAGTGTTTTTCCCAATTCCCTATTCCCAAATAGGAGCCAGAATACCAGGGGTAAATTTACGATTTTCTTTTCATATTTTCAGTATGAAACTAAAACAATCTTTTGTCTAAATTTACGAAAAAAAATGGAATTCAAACACAAAATAAAAAGCATCTTACTTTGGTAATTTTACAACAACAATGCCTTACATTTCATTCCAACCAGAATAGTTTTATTCCAAGTTTTTGTAAGAATGGGAATACAATTATCTACGTAAAGTTATCCTATTGACCACTAGAGCAACTTTTTGGAAATTTATAATTTTATGGGCTGGCAGTTTGACAAGAAAATATTTTGAATTTGTCAACAATGTAATTTTTTATTTTTATCGTACAAGGAACCAAATGAAATAAATTAAATAATAAAAAAGGACTTTGTATACGATAAATTAAACTCCAAAATAAGAAAGATTTACGTCGAAAACGTATTTTATATTTTTCATAATAATTATTATTGTTGACATAAAAATAAATCGCATACTTTGTTTGCTTTATTAAAATTTTGTATTAACCGATAAAAGTAAAAAAAAATCTTTTGGCTCTAACTGCACGAGTGTGATCGAAAATTAATAATTTGTGATCCGCACGAGTTAAAATATTTTTATCTTTGTGCTGCTCGATCCGCTGACGACCAACCTAGATATAAAAAATTTTGCTTAAAAAGTGAATGGGCAACCTTTTTGCTATTTTATGACAAGTATTTGTGATTTAATTTTTTTTTGCGTTTGGCTTGTGTTCGCCAAATTTTCATAAATGAAGGGAATACAAATAATTTGATTCGGAAATTTTATTTATTGATGGCGTGAAAATGGAACATTTGTAATAAAAATATTATATCGTCTAGACCAACTTCGGTACTGTACACATTTTTAACGCGTAATTTTTCAGAATATCCCCCGTTCGGGTGACATTAGCTTTTCTACTATTTGCGATGTATACTCATAATTCTGTGTATCTGCAAACACTTTTCCTTCAACAATTGGTACGTTAATAGCTTTGCCTCTTTATATTTCCGTTGTTTAACAACTCCTAAGATACAAGCGCTTTTGTGCCAAATTTTTCACCAATTATATTCACAATACACACCCATGTTAATTATTTCAAATCCCGCTTCCATGTCGACGACATATTGATCGCCCCCATCTATATCAGCATTTTGGTATTTTTATTACACATTGATTCTACGTTTCTACAATTTGATTGCTACGAATCTACGATGTACTACTTACGATTTGCGAAACTCCTGCAGCTGGAGTAATACAGAGATCTCAATCGTAGGATACGAAAATAATTTTAAATAAATGAATAAATAAATATTTTGACGTTTAAGATGTATGACTTGGCGCTTTCCGGATCAGAATTTAATATTTCTAGAACAATTGTTAAATAAAAATATGCAAAAAGTCTTTCGATGAAAATAAAAACACAAAATCACAAACATTTCAACGAATGATTGAGCAAAAACTACTAGATACTAACTTCAGACTGTGAATGCGGATCAAATCTTACAGTCGTGCAGCAGCCTTTACTTTGAAGTTTGAACACAAATTTTGAATAGGAATAATATTTCCCAAATTAAGACCGCAAAAGTATTGCAAAACAATTTTTATTTTTACATAAACTTTATTAATTGACAGTAAATGTATGCTTTCATTAAACGATAATTTGTATCAAACACTTTTTTCTAATCTTCGATTACAGAAGCATTTACTTAATTTTAAAACGTTCTTAAGAAATGTATTTACTTTCTACTTTGGCTTATCCTAAACTATAAAGGCCATGAGATAATTAAATAATAAATAAATAAGAAAAATAAAGGACCTTGCTTTAGCCCTTAACGATTAAGTATCCGTTTTAAGATTTTTATTTCTGTAATAACTAGCTAATTGCGTTTAAAATTGTCTTTCAGTAATTAAAGCAACTTCGCCTTTACCGCACAGAAGTCCCGCACCAATTCGAAATGTCGTTTGAAATTACTATGAAAAACTGCATAGTTTTAAAAAATAGGCGAACTCCGGCGAAAAATCTAAAGATGCTTTTAGATTTAATACCGATAATCACCAGAAGTGACTAACGGTACCAAACGGTCACCTAAAAATTTACTGGTGTAGGCATTTCAGTCAAAAAACAAACCAATCAATCGATTTTCCACTCAAACAATTTGTGACTAAAATACCTTTCATATAGGTTATCAGCGCAAATACAGAGAATTTTAACTTAACTTGCCCAAAATTATATGTAAAGATGACCCATATTTGTGAATATTGCCTGATTCAACTCGTGCAAAAACAAAGCAATATAGGATCCATATTTAACACACTAATCTGAACATGTACCGTTTGTTTTTTTAAATTAAAGCATGCTAGTTGGGCACACAACATTACTGAAAAATCAGGAATAGACCTCAGAGTCTTTTTTCTCTTTGTTGGACACATTTGACATTGAAACACTATTTTGTGTCTCCATATCACACACTGCGCATTTTATTTCAAACCGATTTACGTTATCATATAAATTGTTCTATATTCGTCATCATCTGGCTGATTGAATAATAACAAATATGCGAAAAATCCCAAGGTTCAGGAAGTTGCATAAAAACTATATCACAATATTTTAAATTAAGATAAAATGTCAAGGGAACAAAAAAAGTTCTTCTTTCCATTCATATGTCGTAACGTCGGCGACAACTCGACTGCATACGACTGTCTTATCTTATGTTTTTCTAAGACAGTAATACAAAATTCTATTTATCATTGACTTGTTGTTGTACATATTTTTTAATTTTAATTTTATAATGACCATGTTGTTGTCAATTATTATTCTCGTATAGTTATGACTGCCTTCTTATACAAATTGTTAAGTATATTCACATAATATGATGCCCCTAAATTAAAAAATAATAAAAATCTTAAGAAAATCATCTGTTTTTCTTATTATCTTTATCATCATATTTTTATTCTATTGTTTTGTGTTTATGTATATATAATCGCACAGCAAGAGAGTGTACATAAGATTTACATAATTAATAAGTTAATGAAATTCATGAAATTACTTTACTAAACGAAGATAGTTTCTCGAGAGTTTTCCGTATTATATACAGCATCTTAGTGAATCTTTCGAATTTTAAACGATCTGAATATTATTAAACGTGTTTATAAATTTTTAGGTCAAGTCATGTTAAACTTAAAATATATGATTACGCCTCTTTTTTAACCTAATGGTGTATTGGGAGTTTTATCATTTTATCTTCGATCTGAGAGAATTATCTGTGTACAAGATTGTACGAGTATTAGGTTGCATCGCAATTAATTTTAAAGAATTTTATATGAATCACCGGCAATTATCGCATTGTTAAAATTTATTAATTAAAGTCAATTTCTCTACCCAATTGGAATGAAATTGAAACCACCACATTTTTCGAGGCTATGGATAATGAGAAATTGAAGTTGAAATAATTTTAAATTTACACAAATTTTGTGTGGCACCTAAAAACCATCTGTCACATGAAGACGAGCGTTGAATAATTTGTTTTATATTATATAAAATTTTCATAGTATTCACGAAATGACATTCTACCATATTTGGTATTCAAAATCTTAATCAGAAAATTATATTTCCCATCACCACTCTCTTAAAAGTGTTTCTTACTACACTGGTCAGGATGTCCAAGTATTCAATAACTTGGGTACAACGTAGCCACTTAAAAAAAACATAAACTCTCGAACTCAATGATTTTAGTTTTCCATTTTATACGTTGTTGTAGTCGCGTGAGGTAAACAATTTGATAGTTTCCAACATAAATTCCTGAATAGCGATTTTCACTTTTCGTGTTTATTTTAGGCCAAAATCCATCAAGGTCAAAGAAACTATTTAGGACATGTAACGCGCGGCAGTTCATTTATTCGTACATATTTATAATTTCGCAATACATCTTGCAATGTTTTATAGAAAATTGTTCTAATTCATTTATATCAAAACTCGTAACTCGGTAAGAATTACGTTATCGCCCTCAGATCATTCGAAACCTTTTTAATACAAAAGAATTTAGAAATTAAATTCCCTCTAAATACCGATTAAGAAACATATTAAACCGATGATTCGATTTGTGTGGTTACGATTTCTCATTGACCGGTTGTGCATTCTATTCGATTTTTAACGGACGTTTTTGATAGTTTGTGTAATTATATGCTCAAATAATGTGTCCAAAGTGGTTTGTTTCTTGAATAAATTACACTATCAACATTTAGTCTAATTTACATAATTTGTTTTATGATTGTTTGTTTAAAATTAATTAGTTAATTTCATAAGTTTCATTACTTCCTAAACATTGCATACCGTAATGATCTAAATAATTTTTAATCGATTTGATCTAACATTAAAACATCATGTGTAATCATCATTGCGGCGTAAAAATAAAAAACCTAACGATTGACGTAATTTTAGAAAAGATATTGATTGAAATTTTACTATATTTTTACAAAATTGTCTGTTTTCAACGTTATTTAAAAGCCAATTTTGATACTCGTTTAGTATTCCCTAAGAGATTATTGCAAACATTTTTCCAAGGATTAATATGCTTGGCTGAGACAGCGAGTAAAATACAAGTCAAGAAAAGAGCTTTGCTTAAATCTGATAATTTATGCATAAGAAGAATATGCTACGCTAGAGTAACTGCTCATACCTCATACCTCCATGACGATTCATTTTGAGCAGGTACATTTCATTATTGAACAGGAAAATGGAAAAGACGGCTCAGCTGCATGACTTGCATTATAATTTTACCCGAAACTTTCTGTTCTATGTTTTAATAAGTAATTTATAAACAAATTTCCGCAATTACTTCCGATTTTTAATACAGTTGATTACGATTAGTATTCCCGAAACCGATGCTTAGTTTCACTCATTATTTGTTGTAATATTTTGACACTAAATTTTTTGGTTAAGAGTGTTCTTTACTGAAGTAAGGCTCAGTTGAGCAGTTTCGTTAAACATATGTATACACATTTTCTTCTAGAGTTGTTTGATATTCAATAGCGATTATGAAAAACTCGTGCTTAGTTTGTCTTTTCTCGAAATTTTATTTTAATATTATTTTATTAGCTCTCAAACATGGAGAAATTGTGCAAGCTCGATCGAAATATACAACAACAATAGATTCAATTTTTTTTCGCAACTAAAAGTTAAATCCATAATCTCGTGCCTAGTTTAGTTTTTTTAAATATTTTAATTTTATATTATAGAAAAAATTTAAATAAAAACAGATTACTCATCACTTCCAAAAAAAATTTATGAAAACTAACTCAAAAACCTGCCGATAGCGGGCCAGAGATAGTTTGCTATGAAAATACGGAACTTTTCTATTAGGTAGGTTCGAAAGGTAAAATACAAATATATAAAATTTAATTTTTTGGTTAAATTCAAGAACAAACTTAATTTAGTAAAGAACGCTGTTATGGTTTGTATTAATTCACTGTAGGCCTCTTAGTTAATTGGTGGATTGTGTGCCACATAATACAAAATAATTGAACTAACTACTTTTGTCGGAAGTTAATAAAACTTGAAGGTAACATCCCCGTCGACTAGACACAACTGCTTTAATATCCGATACAATTTATTACAGATTAAATCCGTGTCGAATCGAATATTTCCGTTAACGGTACCCAGGAAAATGCGACCTCAATCATGCAGATTTATACCTGAAAGAGCCTCGAAAGAGAAAGGTAAACATACAACACTGTCCAACAAAATCGTTTTAAATACTCTCTATGGAAAACCTATCTACTTAATTACCCAACTCCAAAAGCATTTAAAGCAATTAGCAACATTGCAAATTACAACAGAAGGTATTGAGCGCTAAAGAAATTGCAAAAGATATTTCTGTAATTCTTCGTTCAGTCATTGGTGACAACTGGCTTCATTTGCATATTCAATCGTTATTTAGGCCAGACTCCAAACACATCAATGTACATGAAGGTTCCGTTATTTTAATTTTAGCTTTGTGTGTTTTGTAATCTGGTTTGGGGCCGCACTCGACTGTTTCGCGGTTCCATTTTGACGTCCTAAACTCAGTTACGCTATTATTATCGTTATTACCTGCGTATTGACGACATATAAGATGCGTTAATTCAGAGTTCTGCACTTCGGCGGCATAGTTCGGATATTCGGGTCATATAATTAGATGGCAATGGTACCCTTATACAAATTATTAATAGGATCTGATTGCACGAAGAGACAATAGTTCAAACACACAAAAGATTAAATTGGAACGACACTTAAAACGGTTTCTAAAATTCTTACGTGATTACTCAACAAACATTTTACCGAAAGCAGCTTAAAACTTGAAGAAAAATAATTCTACGTCCACCTAGCACAAAACCTCTCATAATTTTTAAATTTTTTTAAATTCAACCATAAATTGTTTTAACTTTAAAACGTTTCGACCATAAATTCAAGTTGTATGTACCAGAGCTTAATTTATAATTTTCTATCCAGTTCTTAATTTGTCTTCATTACACACAACTATTTTTAGTTGTTGTTATACCGTTTTATATTTTCTTAACAGATTATATTGTGCTCTCGGGAGTCAAAAGAACATTTAGTATAAAAACTAGGACGAAGTGCTTGTATATGTGTATTGTATATGCTACATAGTTTCTGGAGGAAAGAAAATTTATCGGTTTTACAACCATTTTGAACTTAAAATTTTTTATATTACAAATATACAAACAATAATAAATATATTATGTACTAATTATACAAAAACATAAATTAATTAATAATTAATAAACAAAAATTATAATAATAAAAATAATAATAATTTGTTTTAAACCTACCTCCAACACTTGAACCATTTTGAGTTGAATATAAACTCTGTTGTGCTGTTTGCGGTTGTGGTGGATATATTGATGGTACTTGGGGCGCACGTGGTGCTCCTGGTGGCACCATAACAGATGCTGGACTAACTAATCTCATTTGTGTACCATTTCGCGGTCCCATTAATATTTGACTATTCTCGTAAAATGGTACAATCTTCTCGTATGATCGCGCGCCAAAATTGATTTCACGATTTTGATTTGTGTAGTGTAGTAGTAGTGGTAGTAGTAGTAGAGTAGTATGTTATGTATGTTTTGTACAATTTTTTTGTATTGGTTATGAGTAGATATATGGATAAAATTATTAGAATTAGAATATTGATTTTTTAATATTTATGTATATAAAAAATAAAAGTATATATTTACATTATGTATAGATGACTATAATATATTAGCCCTACATCTAAGATTAAACAAAATATTTCTTTCATCATACAAAATGAAATAAATGAATTTATTTTAAAAATAAATAAATAAATAAATAAGACAATAATATAGATAGCATATCCTATATATACCGGAAATGATTTGTTTAGCTTCACAGACACGTTATCTCAAAATATTTACAATCGAATGAAAACTAAATTTATTCCCCATCTTGGTATATGATTCATCTGTGTGTATGTATGTAATGATGAACGAAAAATTTAATCGAATTAAAAACAATAAACAAATGTACAACAAATAAAAAATCTTATATCGTACATCGGCTCTAGAACAAAGACGAAAACTACACTTATAATTTTAGTTATGAGTCAGATTTGAAACGGTTTTGAAATCGGTTCGTAATTATGCAAATTTCATAATTACTAGCGGGTCGGATCGGATTTTGTCGCTTTGTAACGCAATGTTTCCGTCTCTTTAGAACCATACTAAGAAATCCATGTCACACGCTAATTGTTTATAACCCCCATTCGTACCCGACCGTACGTACATTTTAATTTAATTTCCCTATACACAATGCACCATTTCATTTCTTTTTATATCTAAACAACACAACAATACACATGGAAATTAGAAAATAAATACGAACTACATACATTATTTCCATCACAACATATCCAGAAAAGAACACACATACCAAGTTGTCTATATAAAACAATAAATAAATTTACAATCATTTTAAATTAAATTTAATTCAATTATCATAAATAATTTACAGTACACAAAATCCGCCCCTCGAAAACAACCATAATATAGTCCATCTATATACTGTGTCTACCGTTATGTGTATTCACCTAAACAATATATAATTTCCTTTCCGGTACATGGTTTGCAATCCAAAATGTAATGTACACAATGCATAATTACATACATTAACTAATAATTGTAACATAACCTCACTTTCTTATAATTACGCCATTTTGTTCAGTATAGTATAGTACAGCACATAGCACGTGGTTTAGTAATTTTATTTTAGGTTATGTTACACAAAATATTTATTTATTTATTTTTTTTGTTTTCAAAATTTTTACGGTATTTTACAGTAACAAAATGTAAATAAAAAAAATTTACAGTAACAAGATGAAAGATTTTGTTTACTTTTTTCGAAACAAACTACACTACAAAGTTAATATACATAATACAAAAACTAAAATATTGGGTATATAGATAAGTACACACCTGATAATCTGGTTGTCCCTGCTGTGAAGGCGTTAATGGCCGTCGCGGTTGTGTGCCCTGCTGTGGTATTAAATTTCCGGGATACACTGGCCATGGTAAATTATAATATTGTGGCATACTAGGAATCAAGCCCATATACTGTGTTGCATCTTGGCCTGGATTTATTACGTACGGTGCTGCTTGTGGTGCCGCGTACGCATTCTGTTGTGCTAGGAATTGCTGTGAGGGAAGTGGTAATGCTTGTAATGATTGGCCATTTGGTGCACCTTGGCCCCCACCATTCGCGGCTAATCCTGGATTTTGTGATCTAAATAATTGCTGTAAATGAGAAAGGGATAAAAATAATTATTAATTTTTTCGTTTAATATTTTTTTTTTATATTTATATTTGAAATAAAATTCATGGTTAAATGGTCTCTGATTTGCTCTGCAATTTTTATATTTTTATTTTATTTTTTATTTTTTAATTGAATTTATTAGATTGTTGTTTTTCATATATAAATGCAAATTAGCAACTCGTTGACCCAATTTTCGGGCAGCGATGGAAAATATTTGTGTATACTCGTATTATGGTATTCTCAGCATAAATGGGTTAAAATACAGGTGATGTGTTTTCAAACTTTATAGAACTCATTGTTTTAGAATTTAATCAATAACGTTGAACGTAAAACGTACCATGCACCTTTTGCAAAATGTTGAAACCTAATTTAACCGAAATAATTATTTTCCTGAAGGAAACAGGTCACAGCATTTTTAATGAAAATTGGATTTGTACTTTAATAAAATTTTAATATTAATTTAATCCAGTTTTCGGATTACTGGACATTGAAGTAGGTAATCGACCGGCTAGCAATCAAGGCTATATTATGAATCAGCAAATAAAATTCTTGTATTTACGGTAAATTCGCGACGATCGTAACTTTCATAATATGACTAATTAGTGCCAAATCGAATTTTTTTCTTCAAAATAGGCCCTCTAGCTACAATATTTAAAAAAAAAAAAAAAATCGATCGTTTCATCAGAACGACCAAGTTCCAAGCCAAAGCGCTTAGTAAGTCCATCTCGATGTCTTGAGATATTTGATTTTTCATTTCTTTGGAATTATTTTCTAATTAAACGAAATATTTAAAATTTCTAAGAAATCTAAAAAATTAAATTGATATACATATAAGAAAAAAAGATATGCTCTAAATAAAATATGCTCTATCGATATTTCAGTTCTGTTACAGGTCTTGTTAGGCCAAGAGAATAATGTTGCTTGCACCGTATGATTGCAGATTACTCAAAATAAATTTCCCAAATTCTTTTCATTCTTTATAATTAAGAACGATTGTGTTAAATTCAAAACTAAGATATTTGCTTAAAAATTTATTTTCAATTTTTATTTCTTTTAATTCAATTATATTCTGTAATTTTTTAAATTTTAAATTAAAGATAATAATTATACTAAAATGAAATGCATAAATCGTTGAAAATACATTTTAAAACCATTAAATATAAAAATTTCACACTCGCGTAATTTAAATATATTTACGTATCTGGAATTTACTCTGTTATACCTCTATTTGTAAAATTAAGAATTTCTAATTAAAATTTAAGATATTTTACTTAGAAAAGTTAAGTTTTTATTTAAGAACTGAAAGTTTTAATTTAAAATATTTTAATTGAATTAATTTGTATCTTCTCTTTTAAATTACAACTAGTTATGAAACTAGAACTATTGAACTAGTGAATTTTTAAATTATGACAAAATAATCGTGTGTATATTTAAGGACGAAATATTAGTCTCCATTTATTTTCATGATTTTTGTTTTGTAATTTTATAACTTTGAAGAGCTCTAGAAAAAACGAAAGGTTATACAAATATGCTTTTGGCTTATTCCTTTTAAATATTGTATGAACAATTTTAAGATATTTGTATCCTTAGTCTAATTTTTCATTCATTGATTCATTCTTTTTCAAGTTTGAATTGAAAAATTATTGGGTGTTTTGAAAAGTTGTACCTGTTGGATAATGTATATGACATAATAAGATATTGGCAGCTATGTCCTCTAGTGGCAAAACTTTAAACTTATATCTTTTGATAATAACACCTAACAAACATACATAAATAACGAAATATATAGTTGAATTGAGCCACTAAGAAGTACTAAAGCAATAATATTTATTTTTAGTAAATATAATTTTATTTAGAAACGGGGGAACCCACGTTTTGTAGAGCTTAAAATACCGGTAATCCATAAATAATGTTTTCTTTTATGATAGGACTATTTTGATGGTTGAATACTTCTCTTTTGTTTTAAAATAGTTAGACCACAGAATTTCAAAAAATCATATCTTAAAAAGTGTAGCTAATTTTTGAATTTTTTATTTATTAAAATTTAAAAAATTTTTTAAAAGTCCTTTAATATTTCTAAAAGTCCCTCTCATCTGAGTCTTCATATAATTAAATTGGTGAAGTATTGTTTGAGAAACAGGTCTTTAAAATTAACATTTTTGCGAAAACCAAAAAATGGTGTAGGCCCCTGCACCGTTTTTTGAATATAAATGAATGTTTCCAAAATTTCACCAAAAATCAAAGAGGTGAGGAATTCGGTTGTTTTGTGAAGCGAGTCAAAAGTTTTATTATTACATTATCTGTTAAGTGGGCATAAGTTCGCGGCTGCCATTGATTAAAAAACGAGCATGAAAAATAAAATACCACCGTGCAGAAAACGTTGCGGGAAAGGTATTAAACAAATAGGAAGGATGATGGAAAATAAAAGAGAACAATTTTGACGATTTGTGAACAAGGTATACACTTGATCTAAAATGGTTCAAGTTGGATAACTTTAGCTGAATTTTGCCAAGTAATATTGAATCTTTGGAAAATATCCCTATTAGATCGACCGAGCAGTTCGAGCTTATTTGTTGAATTTTTTCGATTTTGACAACTGGTGAGGTGATTTTCGAGTGCCCACAAGATATTGAAATTCGACCTTATTTAAATAAAATTTGTTAGGTCCTTCGGTCGGGCGAGTAATAACCGAGTATAAACTTGGTTTGTATGATGAAAAAGATGACCGTAGTAAGATGTTTACTCATCAACCGTCGCTCAGAAGCAAGACAGAAATGGGTCATTTCTTCACCAACCATAATGATATTTGGTACGCCAGATGATAATTATATTATGGCGTGTCGAGCTGAGGTTCAAGTGTGGGTCTTGCATAAAGTCCCGTAATATGTATTGCAAAGTTGTTCCATTCCGTTGATCTATCGACCTTTTGGATTAAATGGGATGATTAAAATCTGCACTCTAAAATAATTTTGCCATAAAATTTTGGATTACTAACCAACTGCAACAGGACTACAGATTCTTAAGTATCATTATGATATTTGTTGATTTAACGGAAATATGATTTTAAACTAGTGCATTTTGACTGAATCTAGCAGTGGAGGGAGAATAGTTCTGAAATTTATCCGGGCTTTGAATTACATAAATAAACGTGAGTCATTAATCACCTTCACGACACTAAACCAATTCCATCATGGTCAAAACAAGTTTTATAGTTTCATTCTAATTGAAAATATTGAAAACATCACGTCGTCAAAAATCACCTAAAAATCACAATGCCCACAGGGGAAGGGAGCTTGTAGCCAGAGGGTAATGGCGGAGAAGTAATGACTGGGAATAATCGGAGTGAGTTAATGGCAGGGTCAATGGTCAGTCAGCATTTTTGGTTGTGGCGAACTCTTACATGATAAAAATTAAATTTAGGAACAATAATTGATCACGGTTAGCCTTAATTCTAAATCAGATAGTGATAAAACCACCGATTTCATGCAAATAGCATGGCCATTTGAAATGTGGTTAATTCATAGACAACCTTAATTAAGTGATATAAATTTTATTAGGCTCTCGTTTACAATAAAAATGCTATTTGTATTGGTCTAGTTGGAAACTTAATTCTGGTATTTCTAATTTATTTTGAATAGAAAATTATCTTTTCAAACCAATTTCAATTAAAGCATTATACTCCGCTTTAGGATATTTGAAAACATTACAAATTTAGTAACAAACAAAACAACATCTAAATACAATTGGATTGGCTGGGTCGAGCCCACAACAAACAAACGTACAAAGCTTTTAAATATCTCTGAACCATATTCGACTACCACTTACATTAAATTGTCAAGCATATTAAGGTAATATTCCTTTTGTCGTATTTCTTTGCTTTTAAATTACAAAGAATCATAATTGTTAAGAAAACATAAAGAAAATGAAGAAATTAAGCGCACTGTACATATATTTTCAATTCTATTCCAAAACAAAGAACGAAAGAAAGAAAAACATTTACTGCTAATGGCGCAAAACTTTATATTTTGTGTTTTCTTTGCAATATTTTCCGGATCTAATAAATTATTTACCAAAAGTACATAAATCAATAATTGACTTTTGTGTGTCTGAAAGAAAGTTCAAATTATTTAGTTTTTTTGTTGCATCTAAAAGTGTATATAATTCGAAAGGAGAGAGTATATAATGTTTCACCTATATAAATACAAAATTACCATTTTATCGGGTCATTATATACTCCTGTATATAAAATAACACTGGATGACTGGACACACTCATATACCCAGCAAATTAGGAAAAAAATATAATTTGATATTTTTTTTGCGCTCATGGCAGAATTTTCATTTTCATTATTTTCCGGATATAATAAATTATTAAAATTATATCGGAAATTAATATTACAAAATAAAAATTATAAAATACAACAACAACAATAAAAGGTGATATATATATATATATATATATAGTATATACATAAAAAATCACTGGGCCGTCATATTCGCGGCGCGCACGAGATTTATAAATGGAAATGAGGATAATTTTGTCTGTTCTAATCTCGCTCTCAAATTTTGTTTTTTTATGTATTTAGCTTCAAGCCAAATAATTTAATTTGTGTTGGGTTTTTTGTTATATTCGTACGTATTACATACAAATAAACTGAAAAGCTTAATACAAATGAGAAAAAATTCATTTCGCTTGTTGGTAAAGAAGTTTCGACTGAATTAGAAATTCCTGGAAAAAGTTACATTTTCCATTTTGTGTGTCTGTTAATGTGAGGTATCGCTTTTTTGTTAAGAAAATTTTTTCCTTTTTTGGGCAAATTAAATATTTAATTTTTCAAAAGTATCTTTGATGGTTTTTAGTCCTATGTAATATGGGTTTGGTAGGCTACAGAAATGTTTTATTGTGGTGAGTGCGAAAGACAACCTTTATAATGATCTTTTATATTAAAAGTTCAATTGGATGTTGTGAGGTCACTAGACAGACAATTAAGGATATAAATAGGGCTGCAAAGCATCGAATTGTTGCTTATTAGTTAGTAGACACGGGGAGGTATCTACTAACCTAAATTGAGGTGTAGATTCGGAAGAAATTGGTTTGAAAATTTTGTAAATTACTAATTTGGCAGTTGTCGTGCGATTCGAACTTTCACAGCTGTGGAACAAATCTCTTTAGTATTTGTTAAAACCCATTGATCAAATAAGAGAATCTCGCTCAAATATTAATTTGAATTAATTAGGACAATTTATTTCTTCACCATCACAACTTTTAAATTTTTATTTTATACAATTTATTAAAATATGAGTACTATTTTACTCGCGTCCTCGCCTGAGAATCGATCCAGTGCGAATGAGATGAAGAAAGTGGTAAGTATAAGAATTTAGTGGAATATATCAATCACTAGAGTAACTGATACATGGAGTTGTAGTATTCAGTCGGAATGGCCTGATGAAATGATTGAATTTTTTCAGAATCTTACAGCTTCATCAAAAATTTAGCTTCAAAATCAAAACAAGGAGGGTTGCTCTATAAAATAGGCGATAAATTCTTGTTCGGCAAATTCTAATATCAACTAAATGGCCTTTCATTAGTAAATTTAAGGGAAAAATAATGAAATTATTTCGTTATTATTTAAATCATTATTAAATGTTGTTATTAAAACACTTGATGGGTAGGTATGAATTCGAAACTTCTATGAAATTTCTAGGAAGGACTTACATTGAAGATGCATTATGGGGCGTTGAGCTCATCTCTCATCTTTGAGTTTGCGCTTATCTTTTGAAATTTAGCGAAATTTTAAAATATAATTTTGAATCGCCACTCCGTTGTTTTAAGGTTTATTCCAAAGGCCAAACTTCGATGACGATGATAAATGCTTCTTATTAAAATGAAATTTGAGAGTTTGAAACAAAGAGTAGGTACAAATTATAGAAAAATCAGTAAAAATTTGGAAGACTCGCAAACAATTTGTTAATGGTTGTTACAGAATTGAGTTATATTTTATACGTTTTGATTTTACAAGAATATAATGCGCTGGATGCAAATTTTGCTTCCTTTTAAATGACAATTGGTTTGAGTTTGATTAAATTTTTTAATTTGACGCACAATTAATTCATGTAATTCAAAATTTAAATTATACACAACAGAATTTTGCTCGAATGAGAATAAATTTCCCAGTCAGTAAAATAATACCAATAAAGCGGTAAAATAAGCATTTTGCTTAACTCTAATTTATTTGTGTTACACATACCACGAAAGCTTCGGGGGGCCTTTAATCAAACTTATTCGCTTTCTAAAATTCGCCTCGCCTCGAATATTCGTATTAAAAATATTTTTGCTTTATTATAATTCAAAATTGAAAAATTGACTCTATTATGAAACTAAAAAAGAATTCAAATTCAGATAATACTAAATTATTACGTCAAAATCCGACTACCTCTAAGATAAGACGTTTATTATAGTACAAAGATGTAAGTTGAAAATAATTAACTCCAAATAAAGAATATATTTTAATAAAATTAAAATTGATTTGATAGAACAGTTTGAAAAACTGTTATCTTTCGTTAAGTTTCAGTGGTAAGCGCAGATAAGACATGCAAAATTAATAATAAAACACCGGCACGACTTAGCGATTCCTATGAAGCGTAGAATTTGGCGAGCTAATATTTGTGTTCTTTGAGGATGAATTATTGAATTTGGCAATGGAAAAAGTTTGAACTCAAAGGTTAAGATTTAACCTATGGTTTAAAATGTTTATTATTATTATTTACTCATAACATAAACTTTGTGAACCACGTATTCCTTTTGAACATAAAAGCTCATTTATATTATAAGAAAATCTGAACTTGTGACCCCCCTTCCGTGAAATTATCATTTACCAGCGACTCAATACATTTTACAGCTTCTGTTTTTTCGTTAGCTCATCGGATCATCGGATCGAAAATCCACAATTTAACAATTGAGTTTAACCAACTACGTAAAATGTGGACTTTGAGTATCGTACAGGAAAAAACATTCTTAAAATTAGTAAAATCAATTATGAAAAAAGAGATTGTTAGCCAAATTGCCAAAATAATTTAACGAATTTTAGAATCCAAAACGAGTTTGTTTAAAATTTTAATTGCCTAATAGAGTTAACGTAGTAACCAAATTTAAGAATGAAGTTAATAAAATGGTAATAGCAAACAATTTTACCAAAGAACTTCTTCGGTGTTCTTTTTAGTTCAAGCCCCTATCGAGTCGAACTCATTGACCTAAAACTTAGTTTACACTCACACACATCATAATATTATGTATTTAGAGTTCAAATCAAGTGTAATCGAACAGCATGACGACGGCGTATTGAAGAGAACACCAAAATTATTTTTTTTTTTTTGGAATGATCAGGCAATTATGTCTAATCCAAATTTATATAATCGTACAAAAAATTATAAAAATATAAATTCGCGGGATCATTAAACTATAGCGCATGATGAAATCAAAAATTGTGTATCTATTAAAGTTTGCCGGTATTACGAAACCGGCTAATTACCAAACTTAACACTGAACATTTTGTGTAGTAAACAAACCAAAAAAAAACTATTTTGTTTTTACGTAAACATCTTTCTTGCTTAATTCCTTTTTTCAAGTTCAACAAACAAAACTCGAGCAAGTTCGCGTAATATGGAAATAATTAGTTTTTTTTACTTGAAGAAGAGTAAACAGTAGATTATTTATAGAAGAAATCACCGACTATAATAGTTGTGTCTATAAAATTGTTGAACAAAACGCGATTCAAAATATCATCGCAGTTAAATGAATTTGTTCCACCCGATGGCACAAAACATTTTAATTATAATATCGTGTGTGAGGTGCCTGGGCGAGATGGGTGGAATAAGGGCCTATTGTTTTGATTAGTATTTAAACAATAACATTTTTCACTTTATGTTTTTTCCAACAATTTTAACAACTAGAACTGTTGGTGTCGTCGTCCCCCTTAATTTCTACGTCTTCACAACATTTTTGTTGTTGCTGCTGTTTTCTTTATAATTTTTGTGTGTATTACTAAGTACAAGACGTTCTCGAGCGAGTATTGTATACAGCAGTAGTAATAAGGCAAACAGCAGCAGCGGCAAAAAATTGTTATAATATTTTATTGCGTTATAAAAATATATAGAAAAATTACTTCAGACATTATTTTCCATCCAACGAACTTTCCCTAACAGTTTATATATAATAGTCGTATATATAGCGGCAGAGAGAAAGAAGAAAACTCAATATAAAATCCAATATTAAATAATCTCAAGCTTTTTTTTTTGCTACTGGTTTGAAGTGGAAAAATGTGTACAGTACTTAGCATATATTGACTCGGGTGTTGATGGTGCGGTAAGGTGACTGGCGGCTATATATAAATTTTGTCCGACGCGATTTGATGCATATTATTTTCAACTAATTGATGATAACTACATGACATGTAGCATTTAATGTTCCAGTCGAATAAATTTGATATGAGAGGATACGACGGTACACCATAACGAAGTCGTATATTATATTTCTTGGGTTTTCTGACCTCGTACAAGGCACACGCTATATTATGTATTCCTTTAAATCTAGACTAGACATAAATTACCTAATCATTAAAATTTCAAATTATGTAAAAAATTAAAATTCGTAAAGCGCGAAACTTATTACTATTGTAAACCTCTCGCCACGCCACACTCTACTGATTTATTACTTTATAATTCCTTAGCACCGTTATACTTGAGTAAGTTCTTGTCTTATATATTAGAAATCACCTTATTTGTTGTGTGTTCTTTTACCATACAGCCGGTTTCATTACGTTTATAGGTATGTAATATTATTTAACAGCACACACAACCATAATTAAAGACGATATACAAATATCAATGGGAATATTTTGCTTCTTATTTTGGTAAGATAATCGCTAACTCGAAACAGCGATCTTATTATTGTGTCATTGAACCTGGCTTGGTATACACGAGAGTATGTACATTTATAAGAAAAGTACAGTTAATCTTCATTTCTTCTTTATGTCTAAATAAGAATTTATTTATTTACTTTTTTCTTTATTCTTACTATGTACGATGATAAAAAAGGCAAATACCATAACGTAAGATGATGATGGTAAAATATGCGGTATATATGTTGAATCATCTTCCTATAAAAAAATGTATAGTTTTTGATCTATCTATCTCTAATTCCGGTTAGTTGCGGTAATTTTTTTTGCTTAGACGAACGGGATTTGGATTATGATTGGGGTTAACTGCCAACCTCAAAAAATTATGAGGCATGACAAAATGCACTGAAGTTGCGTAGTACATTGACTCGTATAAAGGTTTCACTCACATAGAACAAAGAAAGCGAAAATTGTAATGTTTCAACTAGATTTAAGAAATTCACACATATTAGAATTTTAAAGACGACACAATTTTTTATAAATGGGCTTTCAAGCTCAAAAGCGAGTCGTGTAGTTCTTAAAATGTTTGTAAAATATGTAAACAAACACCGTCTTGTTGGTCTTGATTGGCCATATAAATGAAAGGGTCAACATTTCCTGCTGCACCTTTTGTGACAAAATGCAGAAGAAAAAATCATCATTTTGGAGCAAAATTTGGAAAAAATTGTTTGAATGAATGAATGAATGAATGAACGAAGAAATTGAAGTATGAATTCGGCCTAAGTGTCCAAAATAATATCTCCTTAGACAAGTGCCCTTTTGAAATACAGATAAACGCAAAATTTGATGAAACTATTCTTAATATTTTCTTATTTACTGACTTATCTCCTCTTTCTTCTCAGTTCTGAGATAATATTATGAAACTGATCGCATTTCGCTTTTTGTGATTTTGCGAATGCGACCTCGAAAACTATTTCATTTTAATTAAAATTATTAAAGACGTTCGCAATTTAGTATTAAAATATATGTTTAATTTATATATGTAAGTATTTGTACGAATGATCAGTCTGCTATTGAGCACTGGCATTTCAATATTTTGACTCCGTATTTTTCCGAAAATATCGTTCTATAATACCAAAACGTAATATCGCATAAAAATTCAAAATCGCAATTTTTCAAAAATAAATGTCACATCTACTATAATCTATCTAAAAAGTAAAATTTTATGTCCGAGGCATCAATCTAAATATGGAAAAAGACAATTCAAATGTTTTTTTGCCAACTCGAAAAACTGCATGAAAATGCGACCAAATAATTTAAACCTTACTGGATCAAAAAAATATTACATGCTCGATCTGTTATGGTTTGGGAAGTTAGGCCCGAGAAGCGCAATTAACCAAGTAAATTTACAGAACTAGGGCGTTGCGAAAACATGCTCTGCTATATTCGACAGTCAATTCTTACTTTCTGTAACAAAGTAACCTTATGATACGTATACGATATTGCATCACGGGTTTTTGGAGAAAATTCGTCCACCGAAAGTGCTAGTTCTCTACAGGAATATTTTTAAAACAGTTTAAAAATTTGGTACACCACGAAAGAAAAGCTGCCTTTCCAATTTAGCACAAAGATCAACGTATCGTGAACGTTATCACAAGATTGACGATTCAAATACATCGTGAAAGCGTGCACCTATGCGGATTTTTTTTATAATTCACGAAATGCTAAATAATCAATGCCAAGTTTCATTTTAATTGGTGATGCCATTTTTGTGTAAGACTTCAAAGGACTTGTAATAACTGTGCTACATGGAATGAAGAAATATATATCATTAACATTTCCAATCTCAATCCAAATTTTAAAATCTTTTCAAAGTAAGCCGCCAAAGTTCTCGAGTTTGCAACCGACTTGGTTCTAATATTAACTAAACAATTTTTCCTTTCCTATAAGCTGGTAAACACCCAAACGCCTGGAAGAGTGCGATGATTCAACCAGTTCTAAAACGTGTTTGTGATAAAACTGGCTTTTTAAACGATCGGTCAATATCAATTATGTCAGCCATCGCTAAAGTCGCATTTGAGAATGAGAAATGCATTAACAACATCTAGTGAAGGAGCTTGAAATTAATAAAATAATTTCAGATAAACAATATGGCTTTCGTGAGATCTGCTCCACAACCGACGCATGTCGCAAACAAATGAAATCCCCTAGAACAACATGGAGAGCACTTTGCAATTACTTTGGATATATCCAAGGCTTTTGACAAGGTTTCGCATGAGAATTTCATTTATAAGCTTGTGGCATACGGCTTGTATTCGATAACCATCAAATGGGTAAAAAGCTTCCCCAAAAACCGAAAGATCAACTTTGTGCTAAACGAGAGAACATCAACTGGAGAACTGCTCAAATGCCGGACTCCGTCAGGACGGAGGTAAACGGTAAACGACTAGAAGTTGTCACTACGTTTAATTCCGATTTGAATACAATATTTAGGTGACGAGAAAGAAATCAGATCAAGTTAACAAAAGGAACGCAATATGTATATTCTCGCGTAATAGAAGTCACAATGAATACCTTTTTGTGGTCACTCGTTGGTTTACTTAATTCGTCTGCTTGGTGTTCAAACTAGCAGCAATTTAAAACGGAATCGCATCAGGTTCTCCAGATATTTAAGACCTTCATTAGTATTGTTGTCAAGCCTGGGATGGAGCATATGGTATAGCTCTCCAGTTACTGGATAGGGTTCAGCGGCTTACCATCCGAATAATACAGAGCCCCAGACTTACAAAAGATCTAGACAAGCTATAACATTTGTTAAGCCAAGAAGGTTGTCAAGAGGAACGATCAATGCACATAGGTTTACAGTGAAGCTGCCAAAACCTAGAACTGAGGAAGCTAAGCGCGAATTTATTTATCGAATATCCAAAAATAGAATTTACTAAACGGTTTCGAATTCCCGTTGGACTACAAAATGCACATGTTTAAGGCCGCTATTAATCTGTACTTGGAGAATTGCGAGTTGGGTGCAGGATCTCTAACAGTTACAAGAAACTGAGACAGTCTAAAAGTCCGCCCTGTAACAAATTAACAATAAACGTAAAAATAATAATAAACAGTTTTAATTATTGTTCCTACACACTTTCTTTCTAGTGTCCGAAACTATTAATTCGCTTTGCCGTCCATATTATCGCAATGTTCGGATCTGATTTTTTAAATGAAATATAATATTCAGATTTACAGTAAAGCTAAAAAAATTGCGGAATTAAGTCTTAAAAAGTTTATAATTTTGCCAAAAGTTTTCAGCTAAAACCCAATTTCAGGCTAAATTTTTCACTCAAACTTGATTATAAGTATTTCTGAGTTTTAAAATTAGATATTAACATTCTTAAATAATTAGTGAACTAAAAAGTGCGATGCACTAAATAGGAATTCAGTTAAATAATTCCAATTAAATTTGAATACATATAACGCATGAAATCCGCGGAGAAACTTATGAGCTCCTATTTCATAGTCCAGAAAATGTTCAGTTCAAAAGAAAAATACTTGATCCAGCAAAGTTATACGTTGAAAAGTACGCCTCATACTGGTATGTCTATCCATCGATAAACAGCATAAGATGAAGGAAGATACGTATTCCTGCAGTTTGTAGTAAGTCACATATCCTTCATGGGAATAATGTGAAATCCGCCTCAAAAACTGGTAGATAAAGAGACTTGGTAAGTAAATTATTAAAAACGATGATGGGCGATTATTTCACACTCAAAAAAATTGGTGGTTTGATGTGAGTTTCAAACTTACTTGACTGAGACAGGTTTTCAGAATAGTTCGTAAACGATAAAATATAAAATAATTATGCTCGAGTAGTCACAATGCAAGAAATATGTTTTCACTATTATTGAAAATGAGTTCGACTTTAAAAGTTTGAAAACTTCGAAAATTCAACCAATGAAGTGTTTTTACTTTCTTTTGCGAGGTAAAATAAGTATCGTAATTATGAAAATTTTCGACCTCGAGTGTTTTGCACATTTACTATTCGCCGAAGTCAAAACAAGTTTTAAAAAAATCTCTGTGTGTGTGTGTGTGTGGTGTTGGGCTGAATAAATGTCCGTTGGTTCTCTACAACCCAAATGAATTCACTGATCGGGAAAAAATTTCATACTTAAACTTTTTCCATTAATTGGGAGATCCTTGCGAAATGTGGTGGAAATCTATGCACCGGAAGTGGCAGCGCTTTTTCAATTATTTCAATGATGTTGAAAAATTCAGCATTTCCTAAAATTTAAGCAGGAATGATTATACATGACAGTTTAATCATAAGTCCGGTGAGTAAAATTTTTCGCTTTACAAATCAAGTGTGGTGTATACGAAATCTATTTATACATTCTTGGTAGAGGAAAGTCGAGGGTTGGCCACAACATATTCACCCCTACATTTTCTAGAATTGAAGCGATGAGCGACCAAATGAATATTTGATATAAAATATTTAGTTTAGATCTTTGATAAGTACAATTTTCAAAACTGTGTGCTAACTTTGCGTAGTTGCGTCACATTGGTATTCATACAAGGATTTTTGAAATTCATGCAGGCATTTTCGAAACATTTTGTATGAACAAAGTTGTTGGTCATATTTGCTAAAATTTTAATAACTCGGAACCTGTGCGAACGAAACAGCATGAATGTAATCAAATAAATGCGAAATCAAATACAAACCTACTACTAAATTTCACCGAGTTGTGACAAAATGAACAAATTTTATTTTTCATTACTTAACTAAAAATGTTTAAAATTAATTCCCGGAATAATAATATTACAATACAATGTTGTAATAAAATCCAAGCAGCTAACTAAAGTCTTAAAGCCACATATAATTTTGAAAACCTAATGCCTGTTGCATTTTCTCTGTACATCTCTATAAAATATCCCAACCGCAAAATTCTCTATACCAGCTTTTGCTATGTACTGCTATAAGAAAACTAACATGGATTTTTTATCGTCTCTTGAGTGTACCAATACACTTTTTTAAATACAAAACTTAATATAATTAACGAACAACAACATCCAGTTACATAGATAGGAAAACTTAAAAGGAAAAATTGAAAACTAAGAAATAGTTTTTCTTATTGCTTTAAATAAATTAAACTTTAAACAAAACTAATACTGTGTGTGTGTTTACCAAGTACCAACAAAGTTGATGAGTAGGTAGGTAAAGCAAAATTTTGTTAAACAAGCAACCAGTACTATGTTCAAAATTAAATTTAAAATGCCATTAAAATGGAAGTTATTGCTTGCACAAACACACTTACAATAAAGCAAGTGAAGTAAAATGGAAGAAAAAAAAAGGATTTTTCCGACAACAAGAAAAATCTTATTATTTTTATTCCTTGTGTCATTATATTATGATTATTACTATCATTATCCATGCAGCAGTATCAGGACAATGGAAGGATAATAAAAATTGCATTCTTTCAGGCAAAATTTCTGTGTTTTTAGTCTTGTTTAAATATGTGTGTGTGTGTATGATATGTATATATAGAGGATTTTGGGTGGTTGGAAAGGCCCGATAGTATACTATTTTCTTTTAATTAAAAAACAAAATACGAGATATGTACCATATAAGCGAAATTTTTTTATCTTGCTTTATGTGTGATATACATATATACGTTTATAAATCCACCCCTTGAAATAACACACCATACAAATCCAGAAAATATGACAGCTCCTTATATACAGACAATTCGAGTGCAGAGAGGAATAATATGAGGGCGAACGGGTATTAAATGATTCCAAATGTATACCGAAATAAAATCATTTAATTAATCATTACGCATTACAGTGATGTGAAGTTGAGTCGCAGTCGAAACAGAGATTACGACGAGAGTGTTATTAAATTAACTTTGACGTGTAATTTCTCATAAGCCACACAGATTAAATGGCCGATACACCACAGTAAACCCGACTATAAAAATAATTTTTTCTAATCTTGTGACCATATCACCAATCCATGTACAATTCTCTAAATATATTTCGACTCGTTCTAGTTTCATTGGTTTTTTGATTTTTAAATTAGCTTTTGTCTATTTAATCCCAAATACCAAAAAATAAATATACATAAAATTCCAAAAAATTTGCATAAACACAAAAGAAAACCAAATGATCCAATTTTGTATATATTTGGCTGCTGCTGCTACTGCTTTTCTATATATACATTATTCTCGAGCCAACCCAGCGTATATACTGAGCCATTTGGAAATATGGAGTATGATAGTGTAGTCGAATCGGGTACTTTATTATTAAAATTTGCGGGTATTTTGCATTGTTTTCCATAAACAACAACACACTCAGTATTGATTAGAAATTTAGATTTGAAAAAATTATCATTCTCAAAATTCATTTGGGTGTTTGAGTGCGCGGTTACATTACATGTTTTTCAATTCATGCCCGATATCACATCATTCATCATTTTGGTGTGTATACATGAATAATTGATTGATTTGTTAATGTTTTCGATATGGAAATTTAATTTTCTTCTCTCTCTACATATTTTGTTTTAATTGAATTTTATTGTTTGGGAATTTCCTTTTATTGTGGGGTGAGGATACGGTATTTTGATTGATGACTGCAAAATTACGAAAAAAAAATTTAAATAATTTTCTGGTGCTGTAGAAATACAAGACATGTTTTAAGAAACAAGATCAATAAGCCTTACGATTTTTAAATGTATATAGTTACTGAGTTCCAAAGCAAATTAATTTTTTGGATCAATCATTATTCTTCAAATGTTATTTACCATAATGAAATTCACTGAAAACGATAATTAAACGAAAACTTTACAAACTACCCAACGAAATTTAATTTAATTTTATAGCGTGTATAGCGCTATTTTGCTGGGACCAATACACCAAAGATAAAGTGATTTTTCGTATGTGCTGGTCTCAATGTAAAATTTCGATCCACAAACTTTGACAATTTTTTTATTTGTATTACGACTGGTGCTAGCCCCTAATGGAAAAAAGACTATTGGATCAGACAGAACTCCTCGTTCCTCACACATTGGTAATGTGTGATCAAAAAATCTTATCATCACGATAATTGACGTTGATAATTATTCGATTTCGAGAGTTTTCGTGTCTAAATTATCTCTCGGTGTGTAAGTTTGTAAGGCACGGCACTTCTTAGCATAGTTGTTAAACGGTTCGTTAAAATATTTGTTTTACGGATTGTGTATCAATTACAGACATTACGCCACCTTTCCTTCAACCTATGAGCTTTAGCTACTGAGTATTAGGCCTGGTGCCGAACATTCAAAGTAATTTAAGTAACAGCCAGAAGTTCAAAAATTTTGAATGGAGTTTGCATTATAATCCACTCAGATTCTTCTTGCTTCTTGGCCATCTTGATAACCGATTTACATAATTCTTTTTCCTCAGGATATGGGTATCTGCTTTTGATATTCATGTATCCAAATCAATACCCAAAAAGTCTTCATAAACAGATAGTCTTTCTACCCAATTTCTATGGTGGGTTAGCATCAAATTTTTCACCAACACCGAAGAGGGATCTTGCATAGTGCGTCACAGCGTTAAATAACTTTTTTACACCGAAAAGCCTATCTAATTTTGCTACTAAATTTAGCAACGACATATTATAGTGGAAATATTATCTTACAAGAACGCTATTCGTTAGTTTATAAGAGCCCATGAATTAGCAGGAAGTGTTACATTAAATTCGGTTCACAAATTTCATAACGACATACAAGATTGGCAGCAAACAAGTGCAACAAAAATTTGAATAGACAACGAGCACGTCTTTATTTGACGATAAGACAAATTTAATTTTAGTGGGCAAATTAGACAACAACATACTGACAGCAAGTAAGTGCTACGCAGGCACTTTGTGTGGGTGTATTTGCCGATAATATAAATCATGTTTCGATAAGAGCTGGCAAACAAGGGTTGACCCGAATTTAAGAAATTAGTTGTCTGATATCTCGGTTTACCACCCTAAATGTGTGAAGCAGTTTTTGAGTCCTTTTTGAATAAATTACACAGCGTTGATACAATTTTTTGGAATACATTATGGATTCTGGGTAATTTCCTCATTTTATTTATTATTCCTTATTGCATATTTAACGCCTTTCTAATATTTGTTGATCTGCTAGTATTTAATCAACAAATTCGATTTTAATTAGTATAATCTTTAAAATGCACCCGAAATAGCTTTGACTTAACGTTTCCGATTAATTACTAAGAGCCTAAAAATTATTAATAAGGCAATTTATTGGCTTTCAAATATTCACAAAGTAAAAAAAACTGGCAATCAGAACCTAAACTGATCTTAAATTTTTTAAAAGAGAGATAACATTTTATAATCGGGCATTTATAGAAAAGGTTTTTTTTATTGCTCATACCGTAGTGTAATCATTTGCGAGATCGGAGTGCAAACTTTAGAAATGGCTTTAAGTATATTTGCAAAAATCGATTAAATCTGAATTTATAAAATTAAAGGTAAATTAAATCTATTACGCTTAAATTAAATGGTTTAACCCTAATTACCGCATAGAACAGTTTTAACAAAATTCAATTCCCAAGACTCTTTTGTTGAATAACAAAAAATTTCAACGCCTCAAAGCGATGTAATAACCCAAATTTTTAAATATACTGTAAAACAATATTTCGATGGACTATTTACCAACCTAAATTTTACATGTATTGTTCACACATCATTCGCGTCCATAAATAAATCATCGCGAGCGGTAACATATGTGTACAGCAAACATAATATTTATATTTTCAAGTACTACTGACAACGATGACGACAATCAATCACAAAACTGTAAATTATACAATATTTGGATCGAGAAAATTGAAATTTTACATTTGGATTCGATTGTAAATTAAACAAACAATTGAGACAACGACGGCACGAGTAATAGAATATGTGTGACTAGAAATATTTGTTTAGAATCGTCATGTACTTATCGAAAAATAATGGTTTATTTACTTACCAGCAAATGAACAAAAATCGAAATACGTAAATACAAATAATATATCGTGAAAATTAGCGCGAATTAATTTCATCTGCGCGTAACATATTCATCACACCAAAATATATTTTGGATGAAAATGTATAGCATGGTCATTGACTCGAATGAGGGAATAAAAGGGTTAGAAAAAATTTAATAAACAATTATTTTTGCAACAAAATTATGTCAACCACGTAAATCCTTCACATGTCACTCTCGTTTATATTTATATACACGACTATGTAGCTACGTGCGCAGCTTAATTTAAAATTCAAATCAAGTAAAATTCATGAAATATTGAATTTCAGTTTTTGCCACTTCTAAAAAAAACATTACCAATTGTCGCATATACTAGTACACTATACATACTCGTATAATGTGAATCGTGTAATAGAATAACAAAAATCTGTTATTCACTAATCTTTGAGATCAGCTCTAAAGAGTTCTTATATGTTATGTACTCGAATACAATGTAGACAAATTCCTCGAGAGAGACGACAACCAAAATAAAATTTAAAATTCAAATTAACGTATCTAGCAGAAAAGTTCTAAGTATCTAAACACTACTAGACATAAACATATATATATATATCGTATATCGTAAAATGCAATAATCAGATATCTTCTATATACAGTAACAATACAACCAAGTTTATTATAATCCTTCAAAAAATTATATGCAAATTTTTTAGTCTATGCTAGCATTGTTGTTGTTGTTGACATCATTGGATTTTATAAAATAATAATCATCGCAACCGCCCAATGATGAACAAAAACCATTCCACATTCTCTTCAACTGTGCTACATAATCTTTGGATAATGAAATACAAAATGAAGTTGTATACTTTACCTCTATACAACGTTATACTTATAATAATAATAAGAAATTATAATATTTTTTAGTAGAGGTATAAGATTAAGAGATTGGTGTCGAGTATTAATTCTTAATTTACTTGCTATTTATTCACCATAACGTATGTACTTTATTATTTTTATAAAATTGGGGTAGCAAAAATGCTATATACATAAATACTAATTATTTTAAATATTTTAATTACCGTCCTCGATAATAGATGGCACAATTAATTTAGTTGAAGTTAGAATAAATAACGCGTAGTACGCTGCGGAATGTTTACCATATCACAAAATTTTACATATTTAAGGGTAGTTGTCACGTCTAATATGTTAATTTATTTTTGGTTATAAACAATTTAATTTTAACTTTGCGATTTAATATTTGGCCATTATGTAAATAAATTATGATTTCGTGAACAATAATTTCTGGTCCCTACTAAATAAAAAGGAATTTATAGACACCTAAAACAGTGACACTTAAACAAATCATTGAAAATTTGAAGGGGTCATATAATTCAGTACAGTACGTTTTCGATTGAACTAAATTATTTAATTAAAGATGATTTACACGGCTCTCTACCTGATACGTCAAACTTTGCCAAGATGCCTCGCTTTCGATACCTAGAGCGAACACAAAAACAATGACTTTTTAAATGATCACGAAAATATCCGAAAATCCAAAATTATAAATATAAACACCAAAATTGCGAATTTTTATTCATTATACATTTTTAAAACACCAATAAATTCGAATGACCAACCAATATTATGATGCCGGCATATTCAAATTGAAGAAACGTCAAAATTTCACATCCAATCTAGTTATGTGTATTGTGGACAATGCATATACAGTCGTGGTCAGAAAGTTAGAGACAGTGTCGGTAACATTATGTAATTTCAAAATTTATTAAAACCTTATAACTTATTGGCCCACCATCTATTGTTTAGAATTTGTAATTAGTTACACTACTGTTAACTATAATCAAAGGAGGCTTTATTATTGGTATATTTATGGTATTCCTCGGAAAACAAAGAAACGTCAAATAAGAGTGGACAAATAATTAAGGACACATTACATTTCTCTAAATTTTCTTAAACTCATAGTGTTGAATGAAGGGGTCGTATCGTGTAATTGCTGGAATAAATCAACGCTTCAAAAATATGGTTGCATATGCGGTAAAAGAAAAAATCACTGAATAAACGGAGTAAAAAGCTATTAACAACAACTTATTTGGATCACCATATTTTAAAAATCATGAAAAGAACCCTTTCTTGACATCTGTCACTTTTCAGTCTTGCACGAACAATTTGCAGAAGACTCATAGAGGACAATCTTCACGGTAGGTCAGCGCGGCGAGTACCTCTATTAAGTAAAAGGAATGCAAATAATCACTCAGGTTGGAAAGGACACTATGGCAAACAAAAATGGCAAAACATATTGTGGAGTGATGAAACAAAAACAAAATCTTTTTGTGCTATAATGGTTGAAATCCATTTTTTAGCCCCACTGTTAACTTTTGTCACTTATAAAATTGAATTTGAATTGTTTTTTGTAAAACACTTGTAAACAATTTTCCTTAGAGTGACAATATTTATTGATTTTATTATTAGAAAGATCGATTTCGAAAATGTATTTCTTCTTCAGTTCCTTTTTTACAACTAATGTAAAATTTTATTAATTAATTAGTTGTAAAAAGGAACTGAAGAAGAAATACATTTTCGAAATCGATCTTCCTAGTAATAAAATCAATAAATATTGTCACTTTAAGGAAAATTTTTTACAAATGTTTTACAAAAAACAATTCAAATTAAAAATCTTTTTGTTCTAATATAGAGTAGGTAGTATATAAGTTGTAGATTTCTTTTATATAAGTATATAAGTTGTAGATTTCTTTTATTTTTTAACATTATTGAATTGTCCGGAATTTTGTGACCAGCCCCGTCTTGTGACCAATTAAATATAAATATCAAATATATGTTAATAAATTTCTTTCCTTGCTTTTTCAGCTGTTCCTAATTTTCTGAACACGACTGTATAAATGGTATACAGATGGTGAATATATGGTGTAAAATACGTCAAATGACAAATTCGATAAATGGACCGGAAGTCGTGTTTAAATTTTATATTTTTTATGACTAGTACTGGTTAAAAAAACTTTGTGGAACATGATTGTGGAACCTATTTATCTGGAGCCGCTATCGAGAGCTATCCATTTCAAAGGGAAATTTTAAATTTCCTTTATTTTGTACAACCCTTAAACCATTAGAAACTTTAATCTTACAATAAAAATTTAAAACGCAGCAGATGATTTATTTTTTATAACGTTATGCTAAAATAACTGTTAATTGGTATATTTCAGGTCGTTAAATGTTTGTTTTATGATGAATTTATTTTTTCATTTTTATGGTATAGCGATATCACTGAATAAATAGCTACAGTTTCAATATAAATTTCCCTTCGGCGCCGGATAGTGCTCTAATATTAAAACACAATTCAATATTTTGAAGAAAATATTATTTCTAGGTTTTGCTTATATACGTATACATGTAACATCAAAACTACTGTACATCTTTCGGACATCTGCAGATTAATCAATGTGATCGCAATAAATGGTCCTTTGTAACATTATGCAGCATGATAAAGCTGATATTTTAGTATAATCTTGGTATTATCTGATTCTTTAGTATACAAAATATTGAAAACCGCGAATTGTTTTTCTACGAATATTTCATTTCGGCACCAGTTTTAAGTTGCAACCTACATATTTTTTATACAGTAATTAGCGTGTACTTACTGCTTTCGAAAATAGTTTAGATAATTCAATTATAATTTAATTGGTAATAGACACAGGGTGTACAAAATACTATTGTAATGGTGTACAGTTACAATCAGTTTTAACTTTAAGTGACTTAACCACAAACAGAAATAATCATTAAGTTTGAAGTCAAAAATAATTTTATTGAAACCACAAATTATAGAATTAATACACAAAAACATTTTTACGACACAACAACTTTTACCTACGCCAATAAAGAACAGTGCAGTGGCGGAACTATGATTTGAAGAATGGATGTCATGCATTGAATACTATGTCTATTTAGTGAATTCCAAAATTCAAGACTGCCTAACTGTTTCGTGTGAAATTTAAGATTTACAATTATTATCCCTATATTATTACAAATATTCTTAGTTCTATCCAGGGGAGCCACAATTTTACTATAAACGAGTAAGGAAGCTGTAATACATATCTACACATAGAACAAATGGACTCAAATTTACCATCCCCTGATTATAAGTAACAAAAAGCATAACCTAAATGGGTTCATGTTTGTTGGTTTACGAATTGGATTTATTATAAAAATGTAAGGCCCTCCTCACACGCTTTTTATATTCATAGATCGTCTAGAGCGATATAATTTGATGAAAATCTCTTTGTGTTGTCTCTCAAGGTATGTGTTGGCATCTTTTTTAATAAAAATATTGCCGAGCAATAAAATTTTAGTCAAGACAAACAGTAACTCTACTTGTACCAGGCTGTTTTGGCTGAAAAGCTAGTTAACGTTGTTAAAATTCTAACCCTTGGGCCTGTCACATCATAAGCGCCACGCATCTGTGGGATTTTACGTCAATATAGTAGGAAATGCGTGCTTTAAAATAAAGTAGACATTTCCGAAACAAATTTAGCTATGCTTGGACTTAGTAAGAAAGTTTAGTTTGGCTTATAGAAGTAAGCCAAACTAAACTTTCTTAGACTATTCATTATTACTTTATAACATAGCCCCACTCAATTTCACATAGCACGCATGCTGCAAACCGAAAATTCTATTCCAATCGGCAAGGCAAGAAAGACAATTGACCTACCGTTAGATATCTACCTAGCGTGCTGAATATTTACAATCTTACACCATTGAAGTCTATAGACAACTGGATAAGAAAACGTTAACATCATTATCCGCTTCGAGGCACTTTTCATAAAAAGTATCTTGTGCCTGACCAGTAATAATCGGGACCGAAATTCTAAATTTATCCTTCCTCACCATCCATCCAAGCGTACTTGGATCTTTTTCAGATTCGGTTCAGATAAAGTACATCGCATCGCATGATTATGAACGAATTTTTAACAGACTCCTTTCCTTTCTCCTTTATGGAAAGTCAAAGTGGTCTCTCGTTCGAGACCAATCAGCTTGAACTTTGAATCGAATTTGGCCAGAGAGGAAGTAATTTTAATACCCTCAATGTCACAATATTGTTAAAACCAAGATGATTAATGAAGTGTTTAGAACCCCCCTTACCAACGTTGAATTGTTCTGAAATCGTCGGTTAAAGCCATAGCCTGACAAGCAATCCCCTATAAGCTCTAAAATTTTGTAAGGGACAAATTCGATTTAACCACACCCCCCCCCCCCCATTCGATTTGGCCATCACATAAAAGATGACTAAGACAGCATACGCAAAACCAGGGAAATGAAAGTCAGGATTTTAAATCTGCCAAATGCCTTTCTGCATTGCCAAAAAATGGCAAAAGCTTACTGAGAGTTTACTGTCTTAAGTACAACAAACCTTTTAATATGTTCTGTCTGCCCAAAAAGAGTAAAAACCGGCAGTACACTTATAATTCCCCGTCATATCGAAGATCAATAAATTGATTTTAGATGGATTACAGTGCAGATCTTCCTCGACATGGTAAAACTTTTATAACTAATCGATAACCGAGAGTCACAAGAGAGGAAAGCAAAACACCTTGGGAACAAACAGCTCAATACTAAATCTAGTGCAAGCATTGGCAAGCACCCGCGTTCATCTGAAGTTTATCAATTGTTTAATTCATTCTTAAAATTCTTCTATTTGATTCCTCATCGAGGTCACTAGAAACAAGTAGAAAAACTAATAATTTGAAATTGTTGATTGAACATTGGAAGGGTTCTAAAGCTAATGTATGTTAATTGAATAATTCAATAACATCGAAAATCACTCTTATGAATTTTTAGATTGTTTCGAAAACACAAAACCTCAATAAAACTGTATATCAAAAATTTATATGATTAAATTCAATATTTAATATTTTAATATATTTTTTTGAATATTTATTTTGTACATTAGGATAAATGTTTGTATGAACAATTCTATTTTGGTTTCCATTACGCCATTCCAAATGAGGTTTGGTAACACCACTCCAAGAAAAAAAAATTTAACTTCCATTTTAGAAAGCTTATTACCTCCGATGGAGTAAAACAGTAATTACATCGTCTAATCAATCCCAAATACTTGGTCTTTTGGAGATTGCAAAATGCAAATCGAATTAGGTGAGTACTCGCTTGGCTTCTGTAGCGTAATACAAAAATTTAGTCCTGTCTAATTTTTGCAGACATTCTCAAAAGAGTTGGTTCGAAAATAAACTCGTCCTGGAAAATTTGTTGTTACGCATTGCTTTAATTTGAAATGGATGTTTCCTAAATTTATTTAAAATGCGTTATCAGCAATCAATGTTCTTTAAACAAAAAATCATGACTGCGAGATTTGGCTGAATATTTGATCAAACAAAAGTTTCAATTTGGCAGCTGATTTTTTGACCTTTTTGAATACCTCGGTGGTTTCACTGCAAAACAGATAAAGTAGTTGGGGAAATGACTGAACCGTATATCATTTGTCCTCCCGACCTAAAAATGTTGCTATACTATAAGGAGTAAAAATGACAGTTCAAAAGATGTGGCAAATAAAATAATCACGATTAATAAATTCATGCGAGTGAACGTTGGCCGTTTTATTTTGACCAGTAAGTCAAAAGTTTTAACTTGGTAGTGTGATTTGTTAGTGACAATTCGAAATATAAAGGTACCTATAAAAGTGCCTATGTTAAAGTTATGAAGATAACAATTTACTGATTTTATTAGAATCAACCTAAATGTTTACTGCATTTCTGCTATAATTGCTATATACAATACGACTATAGTTTGTTGATCTCTGCGATCTTGATATTCCCTGCGGACTGAAAGAGCAGTATTCAACAGTATTTATTTGACTTAGCATTTCCCTTTTTTTCTTAAAGGCAAAAACAGGAGCAGCCGGATTTGAGTTTAGTTGTCGGCACTTACAACCATCAAATTTTATAATTTATTGCCTATACGTACCTAATGCACATTCTGACATATGCATTCTGGGTCGTAACATAGTGTCTCTTAAAGAAGTTCTGCTCCCGTTGGAAACAACAGCCAACAATTTTTAACAAGCGACATACAATACGAAAAGGTGAATGACTTTTAATACTTAACATCGATGGTAAATGTGCAAAACAAAATTAATTATTTACAAAGCGCTGATAAGACCAGTAGTCGCTTTTTTAGCGAGTCTTGGCCGCTAACAACATGGGACAGTCAAATTCTTAGTTTTGTGCGGAAATTAGTATGCATAGGCTCTAGGCTAGGATGGAGAAATGTACCGGATGCGTCGGAATCTCGAGAGCAGAAGTGATCTGAACAACTTCGATATACTTGAAAAAATTATATCATCAATGCCGAGATGGCTCGAATACGTTCTACGTTCACAAAATCGTACCACAAAAGAGATCCTGGAGCCCCAATGAAAACAGGACATCACATGAAACTGCCTATTCGGTGGATGAACGACGTCGAACAGAACCGTCAAATAATGAAACCTCATCATATAGTTATCCACATATCCCTCCAATAACCAGCTCGTCGCACACTTTGAACGAATTGGAATCCATAAACGGGAAAATACTATTTGTTGGCTTGGTTTGTTTAAATATGCTCTTAGTCCTTCGAATTTTAGAAAAACTTTAGACTTCTGGAGATGTTTAAAATCCAAAATCAGAACAATTCATACCTAGGAAGCGCAATAGGTCAGGTGATTGAGGTTAATCTATATTTTCTTATAAAAATTTGCTGCCTTATTCCACAAGACTATCTGTGGAAAGATGAAAAATGTAAACTCTTTGATTTTTGGCCAAATATATTTAAATATCTTTGGGCACTTTTTGTGAAATAGAACTGGAAGAAATCCCAAAATCTAGGTGTTTTCACCTAACTAAAAATTTTTAAGGTTATTGAAATATGAAAATTCATCCTCAAATTTCCTGTAATTCCAACTTATTTCGCAACTGGCTGAACTAAGGACTTCAAGCCAAAACTTCATGGATAAAATTTGAATTCACGAAAACAAAAAAAATATTTATTTCACTTTGAGCTGAATGCTTATTTCTAATAGGAGTGCAGCTCAAGAAAATTCCTTATCTATAAAATAACGAGGACCAATTTTATCCGCTTGGTCTAATTTGTTCTGGTCTTTTGCGGTTTTTGGGCGCCACGTGAATACAATAGTTTTTGGTAAGTTATATTATTGCATAATAAAGAATAAAAATGTCCAAGGAATGGACGGCTAACATGATTTTCTCAGAGTTGATACATCGAAATTTCAAGAGAATTTCGGTATTCATTTTCTGACGCCTGACAAACACAGTCCTTTAATAAAATATCTTTAATTTTTTGATTCCGATATTTGCTTAAACAAAGTCTCGGAACTTTTTGTTTTGTTGTATGTAACATTATAAAATTTATGGAAGTTTTCTTTTATAAACTGAGAATTGGCCTTTATATCTTACATAATGTCAATTTTACAAGGAAGTCTTAGGCCCCAGTCTATAAATATGGAAAAAATTAAAAAATTGAGCATTTTCTGTTATATTTAAAAAATAATATACGTTGTGGTATATAGAAATAGCAAGTTATCAACTATTTATTTACCGCACCATGTGTAAAAAACAGAAAATATAAATTTATTTTCTGTGGTACAAGCTCAAGTTTTCACATTTACCTGGATACCGGCACAGAAGTGTCAAAAAAATTACATATCATAGACACATTTCCTTTCATAGAAAAATTTGCTCTCCGATCAAATAATTCAGTGCCATTGCAATAAATTCGAAAGAAATTGCATTCAAATGTTAAATTCATTGACAGTTATTGTTTTGATCTGAGAGCAAACTTTTGTTTGAAAAGAATTCGACGCTTGCCCTTAAACAACACTTGAACAATAAACGTTAATTAATTAAATTAATACAAAAATGTCAGATAAGCCATTAATACTTGAAATTAAATATCTTATCACTTCAAATAGATTTCACTTCAAATGAAAAATTTTCCGAGTTAAGAGTATTGATTTTTTGACGGCGTCATTGTGCAACTCAAATAAAATTTACTGAAAAAATTATTCATGACACATTTTTTAATTCCGCGCATTAAAACCAGTCCAAACTAACAAAATTCCACCACCCAAGTTCTATATCATGTACAGTAAGTCCCATATCTTGATATTTTTACAGCGGATGTATATACTCGAAAAAATTATTTTGAAGACCTAAAATTTTTATGTCAAGACATCTTAAATTTTTAATGTTCGATTCCTCTTCCTATAAAAATATTCAACATCACAATGCTCTAGCTATCTATATAGATATTGCAACATTTGTATACAAACTGTATATAGAAATAAGAGAAGCGTTAAGACCATAAACTATATTGGAACATGATCTATAAAAAAAATATTTTTTTTTATGTTTATACAGCGCAATAATAAAATACGATAGAACGTAGAACGGTCAAGAAATTGCCACAAATAAGGAAAATCGATTTTTACAAAGTCTTAAGTAATTTGGAAAATTGCATGCAACCCCCTATGTATATGAATCAGGGCGAGATAGAACGAAAAGTTCAGTGAATTTTTTCAGACTATTTTTGTATTTAGCTCGAAGGAGATTAGTTTTCTTTTAAATTACTATACAAGTAGACAAAACAAATATTCAACATTTTGATAGTTTTCCCTTTTTTATTTTATGCTGTCTCGACATAAATTTTTCTTTTTTCTTTAGGGTTTATTATTACAATATGTACGTCGTAACAAATCTGTATGTGTTTCTCTCAGTAAAATTAGCATAAATATAGAATTTTCTTCTCGGGTAGGCATATAACATACATATAAGACTGTTAAGCTTTACATTTAATTCATAGTCACCTTCCGATGTATAAAAGCATGAGGTTCTGTCCATTTATCTATCTCTTTACACTGTAACACCGTCCCTCCACCACTGTTATATAATTCGTCGCAGTAATAATTGCGAAATATTTCAGATTTTATCATACTTTTCATTTGCAGAATATGATAAAAATGAGAACGGGCGGAAAAATCCAGAAAGAAAAGTTCTGTCTAATCTTCTTTTGGAAAATCTATTATAATCTTATTTCGTAACAGGAAATTAATAATATTACAACTTTTCATTTTTCTTTTATTTTTTATCTCGTCGTTCATTTGGTTTTGTTTCAATTTTTTCTCCTTATGTGTGTGTGTTGTGTGCTTTTAATTTTCTCGGTATTTTTTTTTCGTATTTTGTTCAATTTCCTTCAAAAGCAAAATGTATATACATAGATATTCTGTACATTTTTTTTCGTTTCGTTTAGTGTCTTGATTTTCGACATGAAAATGTGGATACACGAAATGAAAAAATAATATCACCATCACCGCATACTCAAGAAAATGTATATAATTCGTAAAATACAATTTATTGCTGGTGTGTTGTACTGTGTGGGATGTGTGTATCTGTATATTGAAAATTCATTAAAGCTTTCTACGTATATATTATAGAGCTTTTATTATAAAAAGAAATTCTGTCATTTTTTGTGGGTTTGTGTGAATTAAGCTCTAGGTGGAATTTAAGTTTCAGAGCTCTACATATTTTAAGGTTTATAATAGAATCGATAGAAAAGCACAAATTTGCAATTTAATTGAAATTTAGATTAGATTTAATTTCGTTTAGAAGTATGGACTCACTATGGCCATACCCCGCAGTTCCAAAAACTGTAGAAAAGTTAGACAGTGTAAACATAATTGTTTGTCTGAGAACTTTTGAAATTAACCCTTGAAATTGTGATTTTTACTAGATTCCCCACCATTATTTAATATCAAATAATAAGCAGCATACATATGAAACAATTACACAACGAATCTACACGAAAGCGACCATATTATGTCCTCACCTTCTTCGACTTTTATGAAATTAAAAACAAAATTATGATTTTAATTCTTTTTAATGGATTAGCTCTACAAAAACATGGGTTACTCTGTTACTAAAAAAATTTGATTTCACTATTTTTAAATTTTGAAGCCACATAGTGGGGAAAAAGATTAGTGTTCTTCAAAAGTTGGACTGCTTAAATTGATTAACCATTAAAAACTAATATTAAAAAGGATGGACAGAAGAACAAAACATTATTGTGAAGAACGACTCACAAATTTGCAGTTATTTTTTGATAAATCTTCTACTATTGGCGCTCCCTTAATACACACACTTCCAGAGGATCATCCATACATCACACACAAAAACAAGTGTTCGAGGAAACAAAAAAAGTAATATTAGAAGCCAGGGAAAAGGTAGCAGATGATTAAGAAATATCGGATTTGGATAAGGAACAACCAGCCAACATGCCAAGGGTAAACTATTTCACTCAAACCACTTATGGATCTCCCTTACAAAGTCACGAAAAATAATTGTAACGCAAACGAAAGCTTGATAGCGAATGGTTTAGCCAAAAAACATACGAGAACCTGCAGCAAGATTATGAGTTTACAATCATCTATTTTCAAGATCATCCGGCAAATGTTGTTAACAAAGATTTTCCAAAACAGGGACTAAAAGGGTCCAACTTCCTAGGATTGGAATACCACATTTCAATGACGATTTTTAATAAGACCATCGATGCTAATGATCATCTAGCTTGTTAAGAGAATATGCATTATCTATTATCTGTACTCGCACGAGAACTATATCACTGGTTGGAACATTTTATGCCCCAGTTACGAACGGTAACAAAACGGGGTTTAGTTAAATGTCAGCACATAATGGAACTTGCTTATTTTTAAACCATATCCAATAAAAACTAATATCTATGCTATATGGACAAATTTACGTCTAGTTCCAAGTAAGTTGCAACGCTCTAAACAATTAAACAAGGAACTAGTCATAAAATGGATGTTAAAATTCGTCCAGAACTTTGGAAACTGGACCCAATTAAATCTTCCATTTTGATTTTAGCTAAAATTTCCCATTATTTTTACTTATCGAATACTAAATAGCATATCTCTGTAATAAACATATGCACTTTACATGTCTAAATTATTTCCTGTCACAAAATCTGGTACCAGTACAAAACAGAACTAATTTATTTATGAGCCATATTCAATAAAATTAGATATTTCGATAAACCTATATCTAGTTCCAAATCTAAAATACACTAATAATATAATTACAATTTAACTAAATTAAATTAAAATATATTTAATTAGGAAATTAGTTTCACTTTCAGTTTTATAGTTGTTTTCTTGTGTGTTCGTTTCTATTTGTAATTCAATTATGAAAACCTGAAAAACTAAGACATTTTCCATCGATAACACAAAACAAAAAAAAGTATATCGTGCCAACACTAAATATACTACTGATGGTGGTAGTGATTTCTGCTTTTATTAGTATGTGGCACCATACAAAACAATGAAATCACATGCAAACAATTTTTTTAAAAGTTTTTAATAATTTCCCAACTTTGTTGTGTTGTATAATCTATAAATTGAAAGCTTTATAGAAAACAATTGGATCATATTATTATATAAATTTGTCGTTGGATTATTTATTTTTATTCATAATTAAAATGAAAATTCGATATACAACAATTTTTTCGTGTTATCATAAAAAACGGTTGATTTATAGTCGGGATAAATTTATTTTATTGTAAATCGATGATTAATTGAGTTATTAAAATATAAATTCCAAAGAAAAGAGTCAGGGGTGAGCACAAATTGAGGAGGGTGCACGAATATATTTATATCACTAAGTACACGTTTGAATTGAGTGGAGAACTTGAATAAAGCTTCGAATAACAATAGCTTGTATATAGAAAATTTATATTATATAACGATAATTGTAGACAATAATAATGGAAAAATATGGAAAAACATTTTCCTATTTCCCAGTACAAAAAACTAAAAAAACTAAATGAACATGCATTATGTCACACTCGAAGAATCATTTATAGTTTTTTTAGAAGAGCTTCTTCACTTGATATATGTGTATATATAAAACATACTTTGTGTTTTATTGTTGTTGTTTTTTGTCAAATAATTTCCAGTATGATGATTTTTTTATATTTTCATATCGTATTTAAAAAATAATTGTCGTTTCAAATTATTTTCCATTCCAAAGGAGTATGATCTGTTTTGGAATTGTACATAAAGCTTTAAATTAAAGGCGGACTACCACCCCTAACCACTATTAAAATATAATCAATTCTTAAATACTGCTACTTAAATCTAATTAAACGAAATTCTCTTACTTAATTATAATATACCAACAAAAATCTTAAATTTACTTTCTTAATCAAACATTTAAGACGCCGTCGACAAAGACGACGAAGTAAATTTTCTACATTTAATTATGTGGTTTACGATTATATTACACGTATATACAAAACGAAGAGAGGACGGGCGCGATGTGCACACGGGGATATAATAATATAATTATATAAAAAAAGAAAATTCAATTGTTATTAAACGTGATAAAAAAAATGGTTAATGGTTTTAATGTCTCAGGGTGCGTGGTTGGTGCGTAAAGACACGCGCGCGCTGCATACAGCAAGTGTTAATTTTAAAAAATTTATCGCCTGCAATTATTTATGAAACCAGTTTTCGCCCATCTTGAATTTTATTTTATTTGTTATCTTGAAAAACTTAACTGTTAATGGAATTTGTTTTTCCCCGTTCTATATATTATGTTTTCCAGAGATGAAGAATTTAGGTTAAATTTAGCTTTCAGCAATCCTTTATGTTCTGTTGGTAAAAAAATTCCATTCCTCTTGTTTTAAAATTTATAAAACGACAAGAAAAATATAAGAAGTCGTATACAACAAGAAGAGTTGGTAGTTTTCACAGAACATATATATTTTATATATATTATAAAAAATATACTGTGGATAAATGTTTTCCAAAAAAAGAAAAAAATATTCTTCGAACGTTGGTTCAATATCATGTGGAATTTATTGTAGGAAAAATGCTTCGAGACTTTTTTTTACATTTTCTAAACTGGAATCCATCATCATAATTTTAGAAGGGTAGATTTTCGCTAGATTTATATACAATTTTTATTTTTATTTTTCCGCCGCCAAAAATAGAATTTCCACGCGAAAAATAATATGATCTCAATCAAAATTGTGTTGAAAGATGATTGGAAGTGAAGTGATTTGACGTTTTACAATTTTGTTTTGTAGGAATCTTGATGGGTGTCGAGCCAAAATCAGTGAGGGGTGGCAAAATTTAATAATAAATAATTCGCCGGAAAATTTTGATAATGGCATTGGACTAATTCATACGAATATATAATTTCTCAGAAATTTTCTACACTTAAATAAAAATCGTATTATGATAATGTAAGCTGAAAAATTCTCGAATTTTATTTTTAAATATTTATAAAATTGTATAGGTCGAAAAATAATAGCTTACCAAATTTCACCCAGTCGAAAGATGTACCAATAGATTGGGACCACCCGAAATGAATTTTAATTGTTGTATTCTTTAAAAATATTTGAAATTGCGACGTCGAAATCGATTGAAACTTGTATTTAAATATTTTCAGTTCATCAAACTTCCAGAAGTAAAAAAACTCAGGTATCAAAATTCCGAAATTTTCGTAGTTCCGGAGCCAGGATCAAGAAAAGCGGCCTTAAAATTTAAATTAATTCAAACATATTTTCAAACATACTCGATTAAAACTAATAAAAATTACCATAGCGGATGTGGAGTGACCCCCCTAAATACATTCCGAAATTTAAAATCTACCGGTAGAACATTAATTACTCGATAATGAAATATTTGACGAATACAATTTTGTCCATTGAAATATTTTGGGATAATTGATTTATTTTTGCTCGAATTTCATGTTCTCGCTCCTGGAAAATAGTCATTTCTATTGTAACTAAGCAGTTTTTCAACCGATTCAGATAAAGCTAAAATAAGTTTTGGAAAATTACTTTTCATCGATATGCCGCAGTATCTTGAGAAACCATTCTAGATATATCGTTGTTACAGAATGGATCGACATTATCTCAGGCTACTTCAGACTCAGGGACCTTCCAAAGGTCATTTTTTCTTTAATAACTTGCTCCTAAAGACCGAAGTTAAAAGTACCTTCCAGTTGAAAAAAACAAATTAAAGAAATTTCCTTGAAAAGCATATGCTAACCAATCTCATCCGCATGACCAGTTTTCAGAATTTCGTTAAAAATATGATTCAGAATTGGGTAAGAACTAGCCAAGTATCATTCATAGTTAAATGCCAGAACCTCAATCAATATTCTTGTTGTAATCTCAATGTAATCTTACACTCCAATACATCATGAATTAATTAAGAAATGGTCAAGTCCCAACTAATAAGGTTAATTTTAAATTTTGATCTACAACTAATTTTAAAATTCCAATTCCATCCTTGATAGGGCATTCAGAAAATATAAATTTAAAAAAAGTCAATTTTAACTCAGCAAGTTCAATAGCCACAACTTCGTTTAAAATTAATATAAAAACCACAAACTTCAGACTACATTCCACATTTAACTAAAATTGGATAAGAAATGGGCAAGTTCTTTGAGCATGGTCGTACTTGATCTGAATAAGATTCGTATGATTGTCAGAAATAAAGCGCCATACTTCGTCTAAAATACATATTAAAATCTCCCAACAAACTTAACCATCGGTGGGTTAAGAAATAGTCAGTTCAATCAGCATGACCACGTTGCAAAAGAACTTCCACAATTCTTAATAAAGTCAAAACCAATGCAAAGCCAGGAATTTGAATAAGCAGGATTTTGATTAACCAGGAATTTAAAAACTAGAATTAGTAGTCTTTCAAAATCGATATCTCCAAATCCGCGATTTTTTAGGAATCAGGGATTTAAATTTCCGGAATTGTGATTTTTACGAAATCTATTTTCAAACCTATCTGAAATTAAAATAAGGCAAACTAAGTTATCGTTATCACTGAAATTAAATCTGATGTTATCCAAATTTTGATGAACTATGTGCTATAAATATTATTACAACAACTATATTTGGACCAACCAAATGACATAATGGTTAAAGCTTTGGCGTTTGGATCAGGAGGTACCGGGTTCGAGAATCCAAATAGGGCCAGGATGCAAAGGGAATTTTCATCAATTACGATGTGATGAAAAGGAACACATCTATGGCCCCCTGCCGGAGTGCAAAACTCATGGGCCGACCCATCTTCCATGTCAGTATAGGCTGGCATGGAGCTATGCAATGTGCAGATGGTAATAAAATCGGACCTATATCCGAACGTCCTCGAATTTGCCAATAAAGGCGTAAAGATAGGGACGTAAATATTCAAACCGCGAAAGGGAGAGCCTTGGCCCCAGAACAGATAGCAGAGGGAAAAAACTATATTCGAATCTTAAAATGTTTAAATAAACATTTTTCTTAACAAAGATCTAAAATTTTGAAAACAAAATTCTTGTGTTTCGACTTTAAATAATTTATTATTTGATCTACTCTAGTTAAAAATATTTGGTGGTATCTTGATTTTTTATTCAAACTAATACATTTTCGATTTTGTTTTACTTTTGTGGATCTAAAATCGTCCAACAATCAATGACGAGAAAGCAATTTTATTTAATGGTATTTATTTAGAAACCGCATTTTATATAAAGCTAAAGACCAAGACGACACTAAAAATTTCTAATTTAAATAAATTGACTTTAGGTATTTTATAGACTTGGTGATGGTATCAATGGAAATGTCTGGATATGGAAGGCCCCGAAAAAGTGAAATTGTATTTACCACTTGTATTAAAATTAACTATAAAAATTTGAACATTTTTATGGGGTGCTAACTGCACAGTATATTTTTGTTTTTTCGATTTAAAACAAAAGCTCATTTTAAATTTTATATATTTTAGATATTCCGCTTATCTCTTAATTCAATAGTTTAAAATGTCGATTTGCTCAATATATAGAAACTTTAAATTAGAAACATTTAATCTTTATTTTACAAATTAGAAGCACTTATGCTAACCACCACTTATGCACTTATGCTGCATTAAGCACTGAATGCATATATGTACTTGGATTGTAGTGCAAATTTGGTATAACGTTTTTAATTTTAGTTAGATTTGTTGTATAAGTATGACGAAGCTATCTGCATCCTCATTCATAACTTTCTATCTAAGCAATCTGGCCACTTATAACGAGCTAACACTACATCCCTCCCTCCCATCACCTTTAACAGAAAATATTGAATTGAATGAATTGTTATTTTGCGAATTAACCGTTGTTTTGTTGTGGGTAAATAATTATATAATAGCTTTAGAAGAACTTCTAAAATTCCTCATTCTAAAAGCTTAATTCCTTAAATTAGACTACTTAGTACATTTCGCGTGACTTTATTTTCAACAATAATAAGGTCACATGCAAACCGTCATCTGATTAAACTTTTTCATCACCCAAAAATTTATAAATTGGTGCTATTTATATAGTCACGACTGTTCATAATATTAATACTTGTCTATTAAAAATACAAAGCACATTTTTTTGCTGTATATTCCTCAGCTATTTTGAAGTGTGGTGTGTGTGTGCGCACTGTGAGTAAGAGTGAAAAAGTATCGTTTGCTTATAGGCGAGTAAGTGGGTGGATGGAAAATTATTTGTGAAAAATTGGTGGTGTACGATATAGGGATGACGGCGTCTTATATAAATGTTTTGTCGCACGCGAAAGTATTTTTTATTTATTTATTTTTTGTGAATTATGACAAGGAAAAAATGTATTATTATCATTATGTGTTCAACCACTACAACACAAACACCGGCGGTTTAGAGGTACGATGGAAATTTGTTTTTCCGAAACATACGTATATTATGCATATACACAGACATACCAAGTGTTTTTATTTTCATACATAAAATGTTACAGTTCAAATCCAATTATTATCCATCGCACCCCCCTGACGATTAGTATATATACATACGAGTATAATGTAAGCGAATCGAGTGAAATTAAATTTGATAAACGGGTAAAATTCGAATAACAGATGAAAAATCAATGAATTTCCCACCAAATGTGAATGTGTATTATATACGAGTGTTAGACACGATTTGTTCGCTCTCATATTCGTAGATTTATAATGATTTTTATTTTATATTTCCGACGAAATCGAGTTTAATGATCGAGAGCGCTATCGATTTGTTTCGTTGAAAAATTTCCCTTTTTCCCAAAAAAATGCCTTTCGTTTTTATAATATATACATACGTATGTGTGCCATATATACGTGATATTATATTTTATATTGAATTGAATTTAAGTGAATACGTTACCAGTCGACTGCCGAGAGTCTATATATTACATTTACATGTTTCGCAATCTAACCTTTTTTGTGTCATCGCACTCGGTAGACATGATTAGGCAGAGGATGGAGAATAATTTAGAAGACAATTTTATTTTATTGCGTAAATTTAATGTCTCAATGGAGATTAATCCAAACGAGAAATTCGCTAGACTGTATTTTTAGAACGATGCTGTATGTATATAAAAACTTTACGCCAAATAGTGTAGCGCTACACTAATTTACAAATTTAATTTATTACAAATCGCTGCAAAAGAGCAATTTCCTAAACATGATTTTAATTGTTTTTCAAAAAGTTTCCTTTTTACAATAAGGAAAAATATACGAGTGTATATTATGAAACGTAATAAAAAGTAAAAATAAATTTCCCAACATCATAAAAATGTATAGAGGTACAAATACACACACACTCACATACACGTAACAATTAAACTCGTAGCAGCGTAATGAAGTGAAAATCTAATTTGAAAAATAAAATAATAATAAAAAATAAACTTTTGTGCTTTTCATTGTTAAAAAAAACACTATACAACAACAACCACCACTATGTATAAGTAAAATTGCTACACGTTTCTCGCTGTATACATTGAATAACACATGGTTTGACATTTCTTTTGTGTTATGGTAAGTTTTTAAAGTATAGTAAAGTATATAAATGTAGTGAACAAAACAATTTTCCGATTAAATATTTAAATCACGTAAAATTTAATGAATGAGGGTGATTATGGAGTTTTGCGCTATTTAGCGTATTTATGGACATATTATAGTAATGACCTAAAAATAACCTAAATCATTTAACTATAAACCTACTATTATGTAGTAAATATTGATTTGATTTATGACCGGTGGGTATGGTTGACATACGTAATTATTTTTGTGTTTGTACGAGTATATACATACAAGACTACAACAGAGTGTGAGAAGCTAATTTTCTAATTTAGAAATGTAATTTGTATGTCGGGGCACGCATCTACTACAAACATACATACCAGGTAGGTATTATATATATGATATTTTATGTTATTTTTGGTAATATGATCACGTCGCCGGTGTATATCGTAATTAACCGATTTAGTTTCAAGTTAAGGTACACACATTATTGTCATGCACGATGTTGCCTCTAAAATACTGAATAGGTTAGCCCTGGTCGAGCTACGGAGCGTGCAGAGGTTATGATAAATTTGTGTTAGCCACGAATTAATTTCAATATGCAGCGGCTAATACCGGGTTGCGCGCAATATTATTTAAGCTCGATTAAGCCTACACCCCAAAAATACGATACAAAAATTTAATAACTAAACTAGCCACGACAATAAGTCTGAACTTTAACAAAAAAATATATAAATAAGATGAAAAAACTTATCACACACAAATTGTACATTTCAAATAAATCAAGATAAAATTTAATCTTAAAATGAGAACGAGAAAATGCAAAGCAAAAAAAAAACTCAAAAATTCACTTCTGGAAAATTACAATTTATATACAAAAAATAAATTTCCATCGCATTTGAAGACGAACAACAAAAATAAACAGAAAAGCTCGCTTTGAATAAAATATAAATTTTTATGAGTGAATTTGAAGCTTTTTCTTATTATGGATATTCGTATTCTGCCAACGTCGTCGCGTGTTTATACGTATCTATATGTGTGGATTATGAAGGGCTTTATTTACATGTTTAGCGCGAGAATTTGTTGTTGTTTGTCTATTTGTTTGTACAAAAACAAAAATCATTTTTCACAAGCATAGGTAACACAAAACTCGAAATTACAACATTGTCACGCAATCAACATTTTTCCACAAATAAAAAAAAAGGAAAAATATGAATGTGTTGTTTTCCTTTTACTTTTTAGTTTTAGGGAAAATTGCATGAAAATATTATACTCAAACAAATATTTTGTGGCTGGCATCGCACGAATACTAACACCCCTTCGAATAGTATTTTTATTTTGAAATCCAAAACACAAACTTTTTCGATTGGAGTACTTTACTTTAGATGAAGTGTTTTTTTGAGCATTTGGTTTTTCAGTCAACTTAATTTTTATGTAATCGCATTGTTTGGTATTTTTGTATTTGGTGTGCGAGGAAAAATCACTTTTCGCCTTTTTCGTACTTACACTGCAAAAACCAGTTCAACTTTTCCAATTTTATTTCGATTTATTAATTTTCCCGGAACTTTTTTGTTTTAGCTTTTGTAACTAAGCTTTTTGACTCACCTGGAAGAAGAAATAAAAATAAATAAATTAAAGTTTTGTGTAAATTATATATCAACAAATTATAAGATTTAACATTTTGTATACGTTGTTTGTTTATCTTTGAATTATATGAAATTTTCGGATTTTCTTGGAAGCTTTCAAGATTTATTATCAAAAATTTAAAATAATGACTTAAGGCGAATGGTAACCCAATTAGAAAATAATAATAATAATTGAAAAAATATAAAATATCTTCAGGTTTAATTCATTGGCTCAGTGTAGCTCAGTGGAAACAAAATCGTTTAAAGTAGCTCAAAATATTAAATTGGCCAATTTGATTAAAAACCTAGCGAATATACATGGTAAAGATCATATAAAATTGTTGAAACTACGTGTGTTGTACGCTATCTACCGGTTTTTGTCCAACACAATAACGATTTGTAAATCCTTGTAGCTCAATTTTAAGAAGCTAAGGGTTTTCTTGTTTCGTAACCGATTTCTTCTTCTTTACGTTTTCATATAAATCATCATTCAAATAGTCGGTGTGGATTTGCTTTAACAACTTCCTTTTTCGCTATTTTGCTGTTAATGGAATTGTGGTCTATTAGCTAATTATTTAGACATAGAATATTTATTATAGCGATAGCAAATCTAATTTATTCCTTTATGTAATTAAAACGAGAAACTTGCAGTGAAGCAATACTGGAATAAACTTGCAACATATAAGACGAAAAATTTTCATTTAAGCAAAAAATGAGCAGAAGCTGTCGGAGACTAAGAGCGGACTATCGCTCTTTGAAAGATTTTATAGAAGTTGTGAAAATTTTATCGAAGCTGATCGAAGAGATACTCCATTTAAGAATAACACGAGTTCCTGATCCAGTAACATCAACAACTGTTAAAATACACGTTAATGGTATCGAACACTGATTACTTTTACAGTTATTTGCCGAATGAACACAAGTCCTTCCCACCCAGTTATTTACTCCTATAGACAAGGTTCTTTAAGAGAATATTTAATCCTTACCAGCTAATTTGGATAATGGAACCGGCTAGTAAAAAACCATCCACCATCTAGTAATCATGTGACTGACTATACAGCATTTAATTCGCCGCAAATTACACAAAATTGTTCTGTACCTTTGGAAATTTATTGGGTTTCGGTATTTTCTTACGGAATTGAAAGAAGAATCAAGTGTCTTGTTAAATCAACCAAACACTACGTAACAAGTGTAGGTGAATTATATGGTACTATAAACTTCGCAGAAGTTATTGGCAAATCAAAAATATTTAAATTTGGAAATATTTTTAAAAATCATTCAAGTTTTAACTTTTAAGCTGATTTATATTAGGTTGAGGAGATATAAATTCATTATTTTTACATTTATTTCAGGGCTCTATTTAACATGGTTACCAATCTTTCGTTTTGGCAAATATGTGCCGTTTCTTCGATAACTCGTTGCCATTTAGAAGGCAATTTTATTATGCCGCGTTTTCAAAACGTCTTGTTCCTATTAGCAAAAAACTGAGATAGCCAGTTTTCACAAGAGCGTTTGCCATCGACAAAAATATATGAAAACCGTTTGGTACCAATTCTGGCCGTTCTTAGTTGATTGCTGCCTTTTTTCTGTCGGTCCAATTTCTGATAGTAGAGGTCCAAATTGAGCGTTTGGCCATTGGACAGCAGCTCAAAGTAGATGATTCCCTCCCAACCTCATCAAACACACAGCTTAACCAGGAAGCCAGGAACTGTCAATCCTGGTTTGGCCACCATTCGAGCCGCTTCGCCGCCCTTTGACCATGATCGTTTCCACTTGACATTGATGTATATAACCCATTTTTTGTCGCCAGTCACGATCGAGAAATGGCTCGATTTCTTTCCGTTTGGCCAAGGATTCGCAAATGGAAGCACGGCGGTTCAAGTTTTTTTGCGTTAACCCATGCGGCACTAAAACATCAAGGTTCTATTTTAAACCAGCATTATGCAAATGGTTTAAACCTGTTTTGTATTCGATCTTCAGCTCCTGGGCGATGCTACGACAGCTCGCATGCCGGTCTACTTCGATAAATTTCAGGATTTTATTGATATTTTCGACTATAGGCCTTCCAGTGCATGGTGCATCTTTGACACCGAAATTACCGGAACGGAATCGACAATACCAAAATTGCGCTGTGATAGTATCGGGACCATAGACACCATTTACAATTTCAGCCGTCTGACTTGCGTTTTGGCCCTTATCGAAGCAACATTGTAAAATATAGCCGTCTAGTGAAAAAATAATGGATTTATTTTTCCCCAACCCATTATTAAGAGTGTCAGAATTGTCCGAAAAAATTTTACGTAGCTAAGTTACAGTCGGTAAGAGTCCGCCACTTCAATTGCCCGCAGTGAAATTTATTTGTTTGACCTGTAACACCAATAAAAGCTGAAACTCAAAACAAAAGTAAAATACCCTTTGCAGGAACTTCTTCGTTATGAATACGAGTTGAAAATAAAAATGTTGCCAAAAGAAATTCAATTATTTTGCAGAAGAAAAGGGAGGAAAGCGCTTGTAAGCTGGTGATTAACCACAAAACATTTTAGAAATTTCATGACTCTTCAAAACAAAACAGCACAAGATGCCACAGCAGCCTTTTTTGTAATATTTTAAAATAACGAAAATTAAAAGCAAAAGCAACCAAAACTTGAAAATGCATATTGCGAATCAGCTTAAACCCGCCGTCCAGTGTGCTTCATAGTAACTACTATAAAACCAGATTGGTTTTTTGGAATTGGAAAAAAGGGATCAAATCTAATTTTCATGTTAACAAGAATCCATTTATTTAGCAAAATCATCGACTTGCATGTTCATATCCAACATCATCTGTGATATCTACTGACATTTTCATTATATCTGCTCTTCATTATATCTGCTAGAAAGACATTTTCTTTATATCTGCCTACCCGATATGCTCTGTTGTCTTCAGCTTATACGGATACAGGCAATTCGATCTGGGTTTCTTACCTGATATTAATAATGACACTGCTACTGAACGATTGACTTTAATTATTAACAAATTGAACAAATAAACAATTTGATTGATGATTTTCCGTTCGGTTCCAACGGTTTACCGGTTGTTATTAAATATTGCAGACCATCTGACACAACCGTTTTCATTTTCATTATGGTCAAACTTAAGGCAAATTGACTGTCTACTACAATTCCAGCTTTGGGTTAGGTCTTGCATACATTCGTCGATTCAGATCAACTATATCCGCTCCTTCTATTGCATGCAGCTTGAACTTAACGCTAATAAAATAAAAACCTAACTTACTTGTCTTAAGCGTTTACCCTCGACTACCCTAGAACATTTGACGCTTATCAATCGAATTCTGGATTCATTCATACTCTTAGTAAGCATCGCATTGCAGCTATCTTTATTCCTCAATTACTGTAGCGCGGAACTCTTCTCATCGCGTGCGATCAGAGTGAGGAAATTGGTCGTTGGGAATTATTATTATTACCGCAGTCGCGTCTCGTCACATGAACATTGATATTCTTTAAGTCGATTCAGGTAACGTGAGTTACAAACTTAAACAGCACAAAACAAAACCATACAAAGACAAGATTTATTTCAAAAGTAATGCTGTTTATACTTTTTTGATGGAATTGACAAAAAACGATTCTTGTCACTTGAAAAAATTTAGCGACAAAATATTGCACGAAGTGACAAAAGTAGGTAGATACGACTATGGCAATAAATTTCTGAAGATAGTAGGCGATTACATGGAAAAAATAAAATTTCATATTCGCATTTGATTTTCAGTGTTGCTGATGACAAATGAAGAATTCTTCTCATAAAAACTTTTCCTCTAATAAATTTGAATTAAGCTTCATGGAAATTATTGCAATTGCAGTCATTCTCATACCGGGGTAATTGGCCGTGGGGTAATGGTGTCAGGTGTTGACTGGGGGTAATATCCGGTTTAAACAACATTTTTGTTCATTGTAAGAGAAAGAAGTTTTACGTGCGTTGCTCACTGCTTTGGAATGACCGATTATTAGGCCTAATTTTAATATTACAGTTCCATCCATGATCTAATACAGAATTATATTGAGCTATTGAAACGGGAAAACTTCATTTACATCGAAAAAATTTCAAGTACATATTTAGACACGAATTATTTTTGGGATACGCTACTAATCTTGAACATAGTTAGCTTTGTCTATTACAGACAATTTCCTTAAAGTAGCTCATTCCAACCAAGAATATTGCTCATTGTAGGATAAAGAAGTCTCTCAAACAATAAAGAAGTTACTGATTATTGGTTTGGTATATAGCTCAGATTTATTACAGCTGATTACTATTTAGATAGACCTGAGTATACACAAGCTAAATGGAATAATTAGCAATATTCACTTCGGTTTTACTCCAGCGGAATTTATCTTTATTATAATTATATCTATAACAATTGAAAATGGTAAATCGATTATTTTTGGCGAATATTGATCAGCTAGCTGGATAAATCCGATTCTTTCTTAATCAATTTTGACCAATTTTGGTTTGTTCGGTGGTCTTGGTAATTCAAAGCAGATTTTTTTTAAAATTGATGGGTATATTCTAACTACTCTTTGCTCTATTTTATGGCGGTGTTGGATAATGGCCTTTTCAATTAATAATGTAGAAAATGAAAATATAAAGATTATTATTTTACCAATTGGTCATAGACTTCACAATCCAAACTCGATGGAAATAAAAAAGGAAATACATATGTCAAAAATTTAATACTTAAATAATTATGTTTCAAGAAGTTACCAGAATTGAAGTTCTCCAGAGTCTGTTGAGTTTAATAATCTATAAAATCGTTTGTATAGGTCTCTCAGTATATCACTATTAATTTAATAAAAAATTAGAACTCGAGTCTGTCCCATTAATAATTGGATAATAGCTGGGTAACTTATTTTGTTTCGATTTTTTTACAAAATATTTCTGTTCTGGGGCGATTACAGCAAAAAATATTCTCTAGAATTGAGTCTCCATTGTTGCTCATTTTGAGATTACTACCTGGGTCATAAGAATTCTGATAATATTAGACCTAAACAACTTATGAACATAATACAGATTCGTTTATATAATAAAAGTAGCTCAAATTACTTTGACATTTTGCGAATCCAAAAAAATATCTAAAATGAAAAGTAGCTCAATTTGATCTAAACATGTAATTAATTTATGCATGGAAATATTTCATTATTTCAATAAATAAAGAATTAGTAGATATTTTTCTTGCATTCCCGATATTGCAAACGACGTACAACAAAACCGAATACAATAAGTTTTCCCAGAAACCCATTTCCATATTTAATCCAAAATGTGATTGCTCCACCAGAATTTTTCAAAATAAACTCCCACATTCAAAATATTTTTAAAATGAGTAGCTCAATTTGGTCTATTCGCTAAAATGATCCCTTGTTAGCAACAATTCGGAGTATTCTTCGTATTTTAACATCTCAAAAAATCACAATTAATCAACAAGTTGCACACTTATCATACATTTTAGAAAATACATAATACTCGTATATACATTGGAAATTAATTTTTCTCAAAACTTAAATTTAATTCTTTCATCGTACATTGCATACAATTTTTTGCAAGAACATTTTGTAAAAATATTAGACATTTGAACATTTTCTATATACTTACACAACAATATTGATAAGCTTTTCGTTTTTTTTATGTAAAAACATTTCCTGTTCAATATCTAACTCAACATGCAACGAACTAGATAAAATTTGATCAAAAATCATATTATGTATTGTATGTACATACAGTTAAGGAGTTTCGAAATAAGAAGAAGGTTGAACATTTCATTTTCATCTTGATTTATGATGATATATAAACAAGAAAATTTCAAAATGTAATTTGTACGAGTTTCGAGCGACAAAGGGTTTCGTATATTATAGAAAAATTTTCATGTTAATTATAAAACTGTAATTGAATTTTCCAAGCAAGGGAAATTGGAAAAAATATTTTTACAAATTGTGTTAAAATATTGCATGCAAGCAGCTTTTATTTTAAATACCATATCTACACATGTGTGCATAATATCTAGATTTTACAATTTTATTATGAGTTAAGCATGTGTATGTTGAATGTATTTGAAGGGAAAATGTAATATAATATAGAAAAGTGACACAAAATGTAATATTACAAGAGTACAATGAAATGAAAATTTTTTAATATAAAAACATTTGTCAGCATAAAAAATATTTATATTCATTTAGAGATAGAAAAAATACGATAAGAAATTGGAAAATGGAGAAAATTGTCTTGGTGTCTTGTATTGTGTTTTGTATTATATTTCAAGTTGACAGTTTTATTTATTTTACATATTATAATGTTTGTCACATTTTCTATTCTCGGGTTTTTTGTTGCTGTGTGTATATTTCCATATTTGTCAAATTCTAGTTACTAGAAAAGTGTATATAGCTTAATACATATGTGATGAGATATCCTTTAATCTGATGTTCAATTAGAGCTTTCCTTTTTATAAAATAGACACCCATTAAATATCATTAATTTTCGATTTTAATATTTTTTGTGTCATACCTAGATAACCGATAACCTACCTGTAGCGTTTAGAGAGGTATACCAATAAAACTTTTAATTTAATTTTTTTTATGTTATACGGATATAATTACATCAAAATTGTGTATACCGAAAAAATGATTAATGAAAATTTTCCACTTAGCAAAAAAAATGAAATAAAGGAGGAAAAATTATCAACAGTAATAATAATAACAATAATAGTAATACTAGATAAAATTTATATAAAAAAGGGGTTTCCTCATTTTATATTATTTTTTATGTTGAATACGAAAAATTAATCGAAAGAATGTAGTGATTTGGAAAATTAAATTTAATGAGAATTTTATTTTGATTTTATACGGAGGGAGATGAGTGGAAATGGAAATTTTTATAATACACATTTTTATTAGTGACTGGAAGTATCTCACTCTTCTATTCATACCATACTACCATAAAACGAATGAAGCTTTTAATTCTGTTGTTGATTTAGAAAATGTAAATGTTTTTTGGGATGTTTTATAATATTGGGGGTAGATATTTTATTCGATATGACAATTAAACAATTTCAAAATTGAGTGGTAAATATGTAAATAAATCGCCCCAATGAATTATAATAGTTATTGACAGAAAATTAAGCCGGAAAATTTAGGTTGCTCAGTTTTGCTCAATTTTAAAAACGTCTGTAAAACCGTAACATTTAATGCTAAATAGAACTATCCATCCCATTTGATCTTTTGTTTTGTTATTGGTGTGTGCATCATTCCGGAAATCTAATCAAAATACCAATTTAAGTCAATTAAAAATCTTTTTAGTTTTATACATTAATATGCAAAACTGTTCGTACAAACTACACTATATAAGGTACTCTTCCAACTACTACTAGTTCTAGTGGTAGTAACAGTTGAATAACAAAATACATACTTGTGCAATATGTATACAAAAATATTTTCGTTATTCCCCCTTGAAGGGGTATCTGTATGTACATATATAATATAGTATGCAATCAAGTTGTGTTTAGAGTTTAACAATTTTCCAGATTTTCTCCCAACTTATGTTCTTTATTTTTATTTTCTGTGTAAACAACACAAAAATAAAATTATATAATTTTAAATTGCATTAAATGCAAGTACATCGTAGAAATATTAACTTTGTTATCTTCTCACTATATACCTAGGTGTATACAAAACATGAGTAGAAAAACTCGTGGCAGGGATTATTTAGGAAATTTATGTAATTAATTTCAAGGTTTTTTTGTTGGTTTTTATCTCTCTAAAGCCACAATATAATTATTGTAACATTGTTATACAACTTATAATCACAAAAATTATAAATTATTTTAATTAAAATAAAATTAAAAAATGTAACAAAAAAGTTATTTGGAAAATTGACAATTTTTTTTTTTTGAAAATTATACGACTCATTTGTGTCCCCGGCTCTTTACATAATTATTTGTTGTAAACAAAGTTTTAAATTTATTTACTATAAAATGGTTTTTAGTAGTCGAATAATAGTGATCGCAATAAAATGAGATGAGTTGGAAAATATTTTTATTTAAGTCATTTCCTCTTCAAGATGAAGATGATGTCTGGCTCAAGTCTGGGGGCAATACAATTTTATTAAAAAAATATATAAATTTTTATTACCATGGAAGTCTCCAGGAAATATATATTATTTTTATTAATTTGACAAGACCGTTCAAGTTTTATAAAAACAAATTTAAATTAGTTTTTCCAAAAACCAAACAAAAAGGAAAAGGTCAATTTCATTTAAAAATGTTTTTGTTGGCAAGTTTACTATAAACATGGGTTGGATATGTGTTCTAATTAGAAAATGTTAATCACATTAGAAGATTTGTATTTTTTTTTTGTAAGCTAATCTCTTCTAATCACAGATTACGAATTAACAGATCACAGTAAGGTAAATCCCCATATTTTAGGACAGCTAAAGCACGTGTAAATTTTATGGTAAAGGTAAATTTTGGGTTGATGCTGCATTAAATCATCTTATTGGAATATAAATACAGAATCATTTTCAGTTTACCTAATAAGTAAGGTAAAGAAAGAAAATTATACAAAAAACGTGAGATTGAACAGCAGGAGGCATTCATAAAGGGGTTTTTAATAAATGGCCAAAGTGGAATTAAAGACATCTTATTAAGCAAACTGTGGTTTATAGAAATATGTCGTTTAGAGTTGTTGTGGGTATGTTTTGATAATGTTTGCTTTTATGATGAATCACAGTTGGAGTTAAACTGAATTAGTCTTTCTCATGGATTTCTTATTGGAGTTGTTGGATTAATTTGGGCAGTTTCATAAGATTTTAAAAGCAGTGAATGTTGAAATAGTGACTCCCCAAAAATACGATTGAGACAATTGTTTTGAAAGGTGATTATCATTTATAAAATTATTGGTGTAAAGTTACTATGAACATAACAAAATAGACACAAATCTTCCTCAATATAGACACTAGCGTATCTGAATAGTGCAGGACTGGATCGAATACCGTCGTAGTGAAGTCGAATATTACTGTTTTGCGGTCATTGCGATTTTCGGCTCGACTAACCACAAGTATTGCTGGCTTAAGCTTGTAGATGTCAATTGTTGTGTATTTGCTGTCGCTCTCACTGATGACTGAGTTTCATTCTGATTTTACGTTCTTATTAGCTTTCCTGCTATATATATTTGTCGCGATGATTACCAAAAGACTGTAGGTGTTTTTATGTTCGCATTTAATGTGATCTCAAGTAATATTTATCGGCTTTTCTCGTGATTTATTTTTTATTTTGTGGTGTAAATGTAAATGAAAATGAACTGCTACTAGACAGACCATTCTCTAAAATCTGAGGCGGTGGTTTTGAATGCACAACATTCTAAATTTGATTTTCCAAGGAAGGAATTTGTCTTCATCGTTTCTCTTCCTCGTCGTTTCCTTAAGCCGAAATAGAATCTTGAAAAAATTTTCTCGGGAAGACTTACATTATTAGTGCAAGTCTGTGGTTTTATAACTATTCTAGGTAATCACTATCGGGGTGTCGATTCCAAAGCCCCCGAATCCACACAAGAGCTTGATGCATTGATAGAGAAGCTATCCGGTGTTTTTAATGAAGCTATGTTTGGAGCAGCGTATTCTACTTGTGAACCTTTGGGAACACTAGGCCAGCTTAGAGGTCTAAAGAACAATGAAGAAAGAATCCGCAAAAACGCAGTACACTTTTCATAAGACAAGAAAACAAAAGCAGCTCCGAGGAATGGGCTGCTATAAAGAAGCCCTGACAACGTACGAATCGTGAATTGTGAAGTCGTATGACTTGGAGATTATGAGTTTATAATTATTTTCATATTTTTAGAGAAGCCGTAGTTCTGAGTCGATCGACTCCTTTTTTTCTGTCGTTTTAATCCAGCTTTCTCTATAATCGAGCTCGATATTCAGTTTCTTACTGATAGATATGATCATTCGAAATTAACTTCTTCTTTATTGACCAGAAGACAAAGTGTTTTTTCTAGAAAAGTGTTACCTCTTTCAGTGGAAGCAAACATTATAAAAATAACGAAAAAGCTGAAAGTAGAAGAAGCCTTGTCTTTGCACTTTCTCAATTTTATAAAATATTGTTAGGATCTCGCCTATTGGATTGATGGCCAATTAATTCAGCATTGAGACATTTATTCAACAAAAATTGCGAGTCCGGAACGGTAATAGAGCAAAGCTAGATGATAAACGTGAGATGGTACTTTCGATATGACGCAATTATTGGATCTCATAAGTCAACAAAACCCAAAATTTGATCAATTAAACTAAACAATGAATCAAAAAATCGATTAACAAAACCAAAAAGTTGGTCAACAAAACCAAAAATTTGATCAACGGATTAAAAAGTTGCAACAAATGAGAGAATAAATTAAGCGGAGATTTGATCCACAAAACCATGGAGAAGTGAAACAAGGAATTAAAGAAATCAACTCGGGTATTGGAAACTTCGAGAAGATGAGAGACAATGATGTAGGCGATGCGGGGCAGAAAGTACTCATTCAGAAAACGATGGGGAGCAGATATTGAGAATGACAGTTGATAATAAGACGGAGCCGGTTGATAAAGGTCGTGGCGTGGATGCCATTGGTCGGGAGGAGCCATTGGGTTTTGTGAAATCGAGTGATTGCGGGGAAACAGCAGCTATGGAGAATATTGCCACAGTTCAAGAATAACGAATCGAACTACTCTGGATTTTGGGCGCTCAAAAGATGCATAATCCTCGTCTCATAGTGAGTCATCATTTGCCACCACTGGCTACTCATTTTCTTGGTCGCTCCGAATTTACCATAAAAACGAGGAGCAAATGAGATTTTATGCCTCTGCCTCGTAACTCAAATAAATAACTGGAGGAAAATCCTCTGGTAAATTAGCAGTTTCAACCCACGTAAATTGATAGGATCTCATGAAATCATTTCTGAAGACCACAAACCAAAATCATTGGCTTAATCCTATCCTAACTAGAAGTTATCTTCCAAGAGTAGCTCAGAACATTGTCACATACTAGGAAACATATTTAAGTAAATATAATATTTGTACTTAAGGAGAGCAATAGCTTTCATTGCACTCTCAAAAACTGATGATCTGTCTAGAAGTTTATCCTTTATTCTACTAAAAATGTTTGGAAGACAGATATTGAAGGTACAGGCTCACATTAGAAGTTCGATCGAACCGAATGGGCAGCCACCTAATATAAAAACTTAACGTCAAGTAGAGGGAGTAATTCATATAAAAAAATAATTGTAAATAACAATCGGTTAGTATCCGAAGTTATACGAAACCATACAACTTTATTCGGCTCAAAATTTTTTTTTATCTTACAACATCAATTTATCAAATACAGATTTCTAAGCCTTGATCACTAAAAACAAAACTAACTTATTGTATCTCATTGAAACGCCTATCAAACCGTACCAAATTTAATTGCTAAATCCAATATATTTTATTAGACCCATGTTACTTATCTCTCAATATTTATTTACAAGAAAAAATATGAAATTTCCTGTCTCTAAGGATTACATATACGTTATACATCCAAAAACAACAAAAAGGAAATGACTTTAATCCATAAGAAAGTTGACCAAATCAACACATCCACGGTAAAGAAATAGAAATCAGTTCATTATTTTCTCTATATAAATAAAATGAAAATTTCATGCTTCTCCGTTTATAACATATAAAGTTTTTCACAACAAAAGAAGTAATAAAAAAAATTGAAAAACCACACAACTCTGGTATCCATTAGTCACTGAGATGGAAAATAAAAATTTTCACCACACTCCCACATAATATTTTCTCGATCCATCTGAACAGGCAGCACCAGACATATTGAAACTGTATTGAAATTTTAATTATTCATTTTTAGATTTTTTTTGTGTTGTTGTATCCAGAAAAGCCAGTAAACATACAAAAAAAAATCATTGTTTTCCAAATATAAAAATTAATTTTTCCAAATATATCCCTTTTGAAAATCTCTAATGTGTGGAAAATGTTACAGAGTGGGATATATGGTATATATATATATATATATACGAACGGATTTATATAATTCAATTGTCAAAGGAATTTAGACAAAAAGTTTTTTAGTTAAAATTTACAGATTTTCCATCCTCCAACAACAAAAAAGGTGAAATAATTGATTACAATTTTAAAAAGTTTGGATACAATTTTTGAGTAATTTTTTTTTTTTTAAATTTGGTTTGATTACAGAGATGGAATGGAAATGGGGGCCACTCGTGTGCCCTTCATTTCATCATGCTGCCTCATCATAATAAATACAATTAAGTTTTGACCCAAAACTATACACAACAAATTTAAATTAAATTAAACTTCTTCTCATGTGTAAATTTTTGTGTGTCTACCGTACTTTATCTAGATAAGACAAATATCTCTAATTTAATTGACCTTTTGATCTCTGTTGAAAACAAAAATTTACAATTGAACGAATTGAGAGAGAAGCTAGGCTTTGTCTTTATTATACTATCGAGGTAGCTAGCTTACCCATATATGTACGCCGTATTTTATAGTATTTTTGATGTACATGTACCGTTATTGTTATACATCGTCTTAATTGCATAATTAAGATATACACTGCTTCTTATATGAGTAAATTATTATCGACAATTCCCATAAAATGTTATTTTTTATGAATTTAAATTACACTGCAAATTAAATTAAGTGAATCAAACAGAGTTACAATTATATGTTGGTGCTCAGGAATTTTTTTATACGTATGTATAAATGAATTATAACCTAAAGGGCATGCACGCCTATTTTCTCGATTCGAATCGGAAGAGAAAAATCTCTACACCTCATTAAATTCTCCCTCTGCGATGTGCACAAACCATAACTATCACTTGTAATTAACCGAATTTGAAAATGAAAATTGTGTGTGTACGTACGAAGGTATATACCGATTAATATTCATGAAAAACATGAAAATTTCATCGCATCGTTTCAGTGTTTTTTATGTTGTTAATTTTATGCCACGGCGGTATATCGTTCTCTACGAATTAATTTTGGTTTGGTGTGTTAGAATATATGTTATATATACATACATACATTCATTATAAGCATAAAATATTATTATGATGATGAAAAATTATCATTATTTTCCAAAAATGAAAATGAAGATGTCTTACCTATTTTAAATATAATTCATTAAATATGCAACAATTCGAATAGAAAATTAAATATACATTTCATATGTATATACACACAATATATTGGATTGTGGGATGTATCCTAAATCTATATAGGAAAATTAATTAGAATTTTTTCATATATCGTTTATAAACAGAAAAAGGATGTGTTGTACGTAGTTTTCTCTATATAAAAGTATTAAAAGCTTTACATATTTAAAGTAGAATAAATATTACTTGGATTCAATGTGGAAAAAAAATTCTAATTACCATAAAATTATTGTATATTCACGGTACATTGAGATGAGTGGTTGTGGAGAGAATGATAATCATCATCAACCCATCTATCTTTCAAATTGTTTCAATTTAGTCTGTTATTTTGTAAGTTTAAAAACTCTTGTACTCGTAGAATAAGAGGAAATAATTTTAATATAAAATATTATAAAAAAACAGTATTATTCGTGAAAAGCTATCCAAAAATATTTGAAATGAAAATGAATTGAACATAAATTGAACAAGAATTAAATATTTAATATGAATCGAATATGAATTGAATATGAATTAAACGTGAATTGATTATGAATTGAATGATTCGAATTGAATGAATTAAATATGAATTGAATATGCATTGAATATGAATAGAATTGAATATGGATTGAATATGACCTGAATAAGTATTGAATATGAATTGAATATGAATTGAATATGAATTGAGTATGAATTGAATATGAATTGAGTATCAATTGATTTTGAATTGAATATGAACTGAATATTTATTGGTGATGAAATGGTTATGAATTGAATATGAATTGAATATGAATTGAATGTGAATTGAACATAAATTGAATATAAATTGAATATGAATTGAATATGAATTGAACATTGATTTGTATTGAATATGAATCAACAGGATTTCAACAGTGAGTACTTTTCCACTTTGATTGACTCTCACAGTGATAGGGGACAATATTACTGAAATAAATCAAAACAATATTTTAATAATTTAAATTTCCGGACGGTTGAATTGCTTTTAAACAAATTTTAAAGTAGGTTGAATGCAATAGAGTAACTAGCACTAGAATCTACGTGGGCCAAATTTGTTGACTTTAATAAAGTGTAGACGATCGGACCATATCGGTATTGTCAAACCATATGGAAGGAAATTAGGAAAACAAGATATTTTAGGTTCTTCTTAATAATCGGCTCTGAATCGAATGGTATGAAATTAATGTAAATAGAACATAGAATATGAATTGAATATGATTTAAAAAGGAATAAAATGTGAATTGAATATGAATTGAAAAGGAGTTAAACGGCAAATGAAAATGAATTTAATAAGAATAGAATATAAAGAAAGAAGTTTAGTTTGAACTGAATAAAAATTGAATATGAATTGAATTGTAATCGATAAAAATCACATATGGTAAATATGAATTGAATTTGAATTGAATATGATGAATGAAATATGAATTGAATGTGAACTGAATAGAAAAAAACGGGAAATTCAACCAAAAAGTTTGGTTGAATGTTAAAATAAATTCAAATTTTAGAGATAAACGTTACCGACTATTTATGGAAGTATGTGTATCGTGTGCTTAGTCGTTTCTCTTCTTGATGAAAAAGAAACCGTAGGAATTTACAACTCCGTGAGATCAGGGAATATACTGAGCAGGTTCTTCTCTCTCTCTCTCTCTACCTGTTAACGAAAATAACTCTCAGTTTACAGAAATTTTTCAGGAGTCGGAAACACATGGTTCACAATTTTATACAGTTTTTCCGCCCTAGTAAAAACTAAAGGTTGAAAATAATTTTAAAGCTAGTCAAGATTTAAGTAAATTTTCCGGCCCCACGTGTTGCATTGACAAAATATAGAGAAGCAGTTTTGACTTTAGTTTTACCCTAAATTTTCCTGTACAATTTGCGAAGCTCATCCTTGATATTAAAGACAGTAACGTGGTTTTACATGTAGGTTAAATTTTAACAGATGATGCTCATGATGAGCCTTTTAGGAAATTTTAAGGGAGGCCCACAAGTTACTCCTAAACGCAAGTCATACACGCAAAAACAAAGATGCAATAAAATAGATATATTAGATCTTAACCAGAGATGTATTATGTATTTCACACCGAGTGGATTGACTCTCGTACTGGAGGAAACAAAATGGAGGTCGCTTCAGCGCTTCAGATGAATCTAGAAATTAAACCTGATATTTTGTTTTTATCGCTATTCGGGGAGACTTTTTATAGCGTGAGTGAAATAGTAACAAATTCGGTTTGTGATATGCAATTTCAAATTTCTTTAGGAATTCCGAATGGTTTACCCTCGGATTTCTTTTCAAATTATTACAATTGAAAATAAATACATTCAGACTATTAATTGTAAGCCAAGGACTTAAGTTCTTATGCGTGAAAGGTTTAAAATGAGCGAAAGAGACAATAATTTATTATTCAACAGCCGCAATTTGTAGTTAACATTAACAAAAAAGTACTGATTGGAGCAAGAAATCCTGCTTTTAGGATTAAAGTTTTGTAATCTTGACACAAAATATGTTCACATTTAGGAGGTCGAATTATTTATTGGATCTCCCAGGCGCTTCAATTAAATTTAATTGATTTAGAGAATAATGGAAAAAAGCACTATCAACAAATTGGGCCGACAATTATAAATTTCTCGCGTCTTCAGAATTTTGAACGATTCAACTTTACATCTCTAGAAATATTCTCGAATGCGTGCTTTGAACGATGTGTATTATCAGCGTCGAACTTTTCAGATGCCCGAGGCTATCGGCATAAATTAGCATATCACGTAATATTTTCTCCCAATTAGAGAGCATTTTTTTCGAAAAGGAAACGCCATTAAATTTAAATGTTTGGGCAGATGTTCTTGCAGGTCATAACTGCAATAATGGGGTGTCGAAAATATGACCGAGGATGAACTAAGATTTCACCTAAATAGAGCTCCTCTTTATTTTGTCCAGCCAATTTGTGCATTCTTGAATGAGCGGATCCTCCAACAGCGGATTGGAAGAGGCGGACCAGATAAATTTTTTCTAGCTTTTAGTTTGACAATTATAACATTTTATCGTGTTGCTTTAACATTTTGTCGTAACTTCGTGTAACCGTTTGACCCATTTTCGAAACCTACGTACCATTTTACTCAGATCTTAAATACTTTCAAAATTACCAATCAAAAATATTAACGCCCAGTTCTGAAGCTGTAAATCTACGCCTCTGATTTTAATGACGAAAATTGCCCCTCGAAAAAATTAAGTTGGGGTTTCTGACCTTTTATCAGACAAAATAAATATTTTGGGAGTTAGTATAGTTTATAGTACACAGAATGTCCAAATTAAAACGACACACTCCGTTTCAAATTGGACATTCTGTATACTTGCAGATTTTAATGCTAACAAAGTACAAATTAAGGAGATTACTAAACAGGAAATTGAACCATCTATATTCTGGTTGAGGGCCGTTCATTCAATTTTTCAATTTCATTAATTTTTTATTAGGATATAGGCTCAGATCAGCGAATAAATCGATAAGCCAGATCCTACTAAAAATAAAGAATATTAACGAGAAATGTTGACTCTCACACCCATGCAGAATTGTTAGGGGATTATTAATTATTCCGTATTCAAGGATTATTATCTCGTTTGACTAGAACTAGATAATGAAACGTACTTTTGCGTCATTTATGGAACCACATCACCTACAGGAGGACAGGATGGTTACGGTTCCGGTTTCGGAAACTTTATGGATGATGCCTTGAATTATGTTCTGGAAAAAAAAAACCTTTGATAGTTAAGATACATTTCTGTTACCCACCAATATGAGTGTTATAGTGCGGAACAAAATCGATTGGAATTCATCCAAATATTAATTATAACGACCACCAGAGGCGCTTTTTCAAGATACCAATGGGTTTACGCCGAAGTGATGAAGGGCTAAACAGCTGTGACCCAGTTTATACACTATGTAGCGACGACACTAAATGACCAAACGATCTTTGCAAAAATCACCTTTAAACTTTAGGATTACCTGATACTACATAGCACGCTAGATTCGACGCGAAACTAAAGTTTACGACGTTACTTTCGGTTTCGATTCACCGCGATTATAGAAACAGAATCACGAACAACTCGACACGATTGGCTCGAAACATATTATCCCGGTCACTTGAAACCCCCACAGCCACCTACTATTCATCAATGTGTAGCCCATCTCAAGAGAGGTATGACAATTCCGACGCACAAAATCCCAGTTAAATCTGGAGAACTTGCAGAACAGTGAACTTTTAATACAATTATTTCAACAATTTGTGTCTAGCAAAATTATTGTTATTAATTCGACAGCATATACAAAATAGTTTAGGATTGACGAAAAATTATTTTACGATTAATTACGATAAATTGTCCGTAACTCGTATACCAAATCTCTTGAGCTCAATTAGCTACCGTCCTAATTAAAACATGAACAAAGTTTTCAGTTATCAGATCAGTATCTTCCCTCTTTTAGCGAATTAAACAACAGTAGTATTTGCTTGAGACATTAAAGAACAGATCACATGAGAACCGATTAAGATATTTGAGAACATTTTGAATTTTTGTTAGGATCCCAAATCAATGTTTCAGCTAGATAAGAAGTTGTAATTCCTACAGGTTGGTTTTAGTTTTTATCTACTGCTTCGTACGAGACACGCGGTACTTTTTTTGTTTCTTGACCTACAACAACAGCTATAAACGAGATTCTTCTTATTTGCATATACAAATACTAACGCAATTCCTAGCTGCTATCAGGTAATTTTCCAGTTGAAACTCATTTATCTTCCGTAATCTTCCCAATGACACTTGCAAGGTAATAAATATCAAACAAATAACCCAATAAATTACTTCCAAAATCAGGCGCTACATCCATACCTAACACAGCACATAAACAATTTATACTCGTAATTTCGTGCATAAAAACACCAGATTCATCTTGTTTTATTACAAAAACCATAAAACAACTTCCATTTATGATTTTAAACCATTTAAAAACAAATGAAATAAAATTCATTACATATATGCTTTAAAAGGGGTTTCAGTTTCAACCTGATTGTTTGACGGTATCTGTGTACACTAACAAAGCAACAATTTGTATAAAACTGCCATATATAAAATTACTAAAAATGGATGGAAAATCAAATCTCATTACGCGCACCACACACACATACACGTAGAATAAATATGTATATATTTTATTTTTATTGCATTTTCAAATATGGAAAACTTTTTTTCCGTTTTAGGAGAATTTGTATTTGATTTTTCTTCTTCTATGTTTATGCCTCTTTCGAGAAAGAAAAGTTTTATTGTACAAAAGAACTTTTGTTTTAATGTTGGCACAACCCCATATCTAAGTTTTATTTGCTTTGAGCTGGAAAATGTTAAAACAAATTTTTTTTGTAACCAAAGGGTAATAAAATATTTGCCAAAAATTTCAAGCATAGGGGATACGGGTGTTCAAAAAAATGTATTTTGATCCAGCCTACACATTAAAAAAATTATACAATTTATTAATTTTACATCAATTACACCGCCTGCAAAAGAAATACCATTCTATCTCTCTACAACACTAATATAAAATATTTTCCATATTTAGGAGGACACAGGGTGACGCATATATTGATTTAAAAATTACGATAAGTTGATTTATTTTTACTTACTTATAGCATCCTCGAGTGTGTATGTGTGTGTGTGTGTTGATTCTATTTTTGACAAATTGAACTTTTTCATCTAATGATTGAAAAAGTTTTCCACTTTTCGACCAAACAAAAAAAAATCTCCTAATTTTCTTTTTATCACAAAGCAACTCACATACATAAAATTTGTAAAGTTGCCAGCCAAGTTTGATAGGTCATCAATCAAATTTGGAATTTGCGCGACCATGGAAAATATTTTATACATATTTTATGTAGGTACGACGACGATATACCATCGTACTCGTAAATTTTCCGCGCGAGGTAGATAAATCAGTACGCTTAAACAAAATTTCATCCCTCACACGCAAAATATTTTAAATCCTCTTTTCATGAAAATTAAATTTAAATCTCTATTTAATGTAACACTTATTTTGTACCCTAAGAAAATGTACAAATTTTTTCAATTTTCACCGCACAATCTGTTAAGATGATAACAAAAAAAAATTTTATATATGTATAAAGTTTTCTCGAAAAATAAAAAATCTGTTTTTCTCTCATATATCCGTCATCCATATAGAAATAACACGTGAGTTAGTTCGTGACTATCATATACACATTTCCGATGAGGATGATATATTCAATGTCGTTTTCCTCCTACAAGGATCATAAAAATCGGGTTTGTCGTTATAAAATATATATGCGAGGACATGAAAAAACCACTCGACAAAATTTATTTTATCGGACATTTCGAAACAAAACAAAAAAACGAATGTCATAGATGAGCATAATAGAGGTAGACGTAGTCGAGAAAAATTAAAATTATTATTTTCAACATCAAAAGGAAAATGATAAAATTCAAATTAGTTATTTTCAAAGAAAATATACAACAGGCACAGAAGTTTATGAGAAATAGGGAAAAAAGCTTTTGTATTTATTAGTGCGGTTGCTGTTTTAAGAAAAATTTAAAGGTTATCAATAAAATATTCACAAGTTGGTTGAAGATGAAATTTTATAAATAACTTTAGGATTTTTTCGTAACCGGCGGCGATGATTATCAAGACCAATGGATTTTCTTTTAATTCAGTTTGGTAAAACAATTGGTGAATAAATTAAATTACGTTCAAGTGATGTTGATTTCGATTTCATTCTACAAAAATATTTAAGTAGGCGGCTTCTTAAAGTATGAGACGCGAAGCACGAAACCCCTTAAAGAATCCCTTTTAAAATCACTGGTATAATTTTAATGGCACTATACATCAAAACATGAAATTTATACATTATTTTAATAATAAACTTCCGTTGTACAAAAAACAAATATTTTACGTTTTGAAGCGACTTGAAAATTGTGGACAAAATGCCACAATTGACAACAAACGGACAAAATGCCACAAATTTTTTGTTTTGATTTTTATCAAGAATTAGTTCTGAATAAGTTTAATCAATAAATCTCCGTTAAATGGAAAAATTGTGGACAAAATGTCCACCGATTAAAACATTCTTTATAAGTATGCTCTTTCTTAATATTAAATTATATGCGACCCTAAATTATTATTTCTGAGAAAAAATTAAAGTACCACACAGAGTCAGATTTGTAATTGGTAATTGTGAACATTCTCGCAGTAATTTGATTCAATCTTAAAGGGATTATGAAAAAACGCCACAAGAAATCAAATACAGCAATTTATTTTCTTATTTAAGGTGAAATATTGCTTTTGTAGCCTGGTGCTAAAACAAACTATGTACCTACATTTTTTATTTACGACGTTATTTTAACATTCCAAACATTTAGTTTCCTTTTTCTTGCAAAAATGTGCACGAAATTTTTCTATGTAGATAATTCAATACCACAGTGGCCAACAATGCCACAAAAAAACAAAGTCTAACTAAAAAGTGCCAAACGTCTAAAATGTTACAATAACACACATCTTCATCTTGGTGAATGTAAACGATAATAAATATAAATCTAAGATACTACATTTTAATGCAAAACTGAAATGTCACAATCTAAGAAGTTGGAAAAAGTTTAAACCATCCATCTAGAAGTTGGAAAAAGTTTAAACTGGAATAATGGTCAGTTACATCACCAATAAAACGCTATAAAACGCCATATTTGGCCTGCCAAAATGGCACAATTTTAACTGATCCATTTTCAAATATCACGAAAATGTCATTTAAAATGCTTCATGGTACAATAAAACACCACAAGAGACCTCATATTGAGACCTTCTGGACAGAACAGTTAAAACAACAAAATAAAATTCCGCTGAAAGGAAAACAAAAATAAATAAACCGACCAAATGGCATAGTGGTTAAAGTTTTGACGTTTGGATCGGGAGGTACCAGGTTCAAATCCCGATAGGGGCAGGATGCAAAGGGAATTTTCATCAACAAATTACGATTTGTGATGAAAAGGAACACATTTATGACCCCTTGTCGGTAATGGTAATAAAATCGGACCTATATCTGTACGTCCTCGAATTGGTCGATACAGGCGTAAAAGTAAGGACGTAAATAAGCAAACCACGAAAGAATTGGGAGAGCCTTGGCCCCAGTACAGATAGCAGGGATAAAAAAAAACGGTTTTAAATAACTTTTATGAAAATTGTGGACAAAATGCCACAATTTGTTTGTTACTTTGACTATATCTAACTTTTGATTGTAATCTTCATAAAACGCCACCATAAAAAAATACTACATTTAAACATACAGGTACAACAAATGGTGGAAAGATTGGAGAGATATAAGAAAAGAAATTAGGCTTGTAAAGGGTTTTTTAAAGAGGTTCACAATTTTAAATTAAAATAGAACAAAGAAAAACATTTTGAATATCAGTGAAACTAGTTTTATTGGATAAATAATTTTATGCCATTAATGCTTGAATATGATTTCGGCCATATGGGTGCCGCGGCTGGCGCGTACATGGCGTAATCTGGAGGTCCAAGTGTCGATCACTCTCCGCAGCAATCGCGGCCGTATTTCGCTAATAACTCGACGAATGTTGTGTTCCAATTGTTCAATCATCTCTGGTTTATCGGAGTGACTTAACATATCCCCAAAGAAAATAATCTAATGTAGTTAGATCACATGATCTCGGTGGCCAATTAACAAGACCTTTACGTGAAATTAGCCTTTCATCAAATGTTTCTTTGAGTAAATTAATTGTATCCCGCGCTGTGTGGCATATGGCACCGTCCTGTTGGAACCATATATCAGCCAGATTTATGTCCGCCAATCGGAGTCAATGATGGATCAATGATTCCGCCAGCACATAAAGCGCGCAATAAAGCGCTTGTGGATTATCTTCACTTCAAATCCGACAAATCTGTTAACATTCCATTTTCATATCCATTCAACCAAAAGTGAGCTTCATCGCTGAGCAAAACATTGTTTGGAAAATCAACATCAATATCAATTTGTGTTTCAGCCCATTGGCCTAATTGACGGCGTGTGCGATGGTCGGATGGCTTTAACTCATGCACAATTATGGCGACGATGGACGATTATGACGACCGTAAAATGGACGTAATGCACGATGAGTTTGGCGAACAGAACCATTATTTTGATAAAAAAATTCAACAATTTACAAGCGTTGCTGTGGCGTAAGTCTATTTATTATGAAATGGCAAATCTAAGTATTGACAAAGCAAATATTATCTGTCAAATCGGTTGTCAAGCAAGACAGTAATGTCACTGTTTTGACATTCAACCCACTTAGACTTTTTGATAATTTAAAACCACAGTGGGCAAAATGTATTTCTATTAGGCTGTTTTCCAAACACCGACTTATTTATCGACACCGACTTATTCAAATAAGCCACCTTCGCGAGGAGACTTATTTTTATAAGTACGTCTACACAGAAATGTCTCCAAAAATGTGTCTCTAATGTAATCCGTTTTTATTTTCAAATCTAGTAGCAACGACCAACATGTCAAAACATTTTTTTCTTCCATATAATAGACATTGCGATTTGTTTTTTGTTAGTACGTCACAAATAAGTCGGTACAATGAATTGAAATGACTTGAACGACTTATTCAAGATGGTGTCAAATCAGTCAATAAGTCTGTGATAAGTCGGTGTTTGGAAAACACGCTTTGCATTACAAAAAGAACCGCTAAATCTTAAATTATTAATTTAAATCTAAATTTAAACATTTTAACGCAGAATAAATCAACCAAAAAGATTTAGAGAATGCCACATGCAAAGGTAAAGGGTTTTACATTCAGCAGCACATCCAAATGATAAAACTTTATTATCAAAATTAGTGTTCATTAGTACAAACGTTGTGTGCGTTGCGCCCATTTTACGGCAGACGCGGCGGTCCTTCAAAGTCGACTCTCCAATGTTTGGTGACCAAATTCGAGACAACGCGAAGGAACGCCAGATCGGCCAAGAACATTGCCGCGGTCCGTGAAAGTGTACAGCAGAACGCGAGGCAGTCAATTCCTCACCGTGCACAAGTACTGGTACACCCGTACAAGATCCAACTGACTCAGAAGCTCAAAGTTAATGATCATAGACAACGCCGTTTGTTCGCTGACTGGCCTCCGGAGCGCTTGGAAGGGGACCCCACGTGCCACGCAGCAGATGTAACTCTAGACATTCTGCATGAACGATTTGAGGGTAGGGTTATCTCTCGCAGGGGTGGCGTGAATTGACCACCAAGATCGTGCGATTTGACCTCGCTAGACTCTTTCCTGTGGAGTTTCCTCAAGTCACAGGTCTATGTCAATGAGCCGCAATCGACCGATGCCCTTAAAGCTAACATAACCAATACCATCGATCAAATTCAACCGGATCTATTCGGCAGTCATTGAAAATTGGACGACTCGGATCCGTGCGTGAGAAGCCTCGGCACACATTTGAACGATGTTATATTCCATAAATAATGGCATACATCGGCCTTTCAATTATAAAAAGAATTTCGTTAGTACATCGACCCGCCCAAGTTGAAAAACCCTTTACGATATAATTAATAAATCATCATTGATATATTCATAAGTTTGTTTACACACAATATCGTTATTAATTGCTTTGAAGTACAATATAAGTTATTTGATTATCTCCGGTGAATATTAAATGACCTCAAATGACACGAAAGTAACCAAAAACCGGTATATGAAATATTTGTTCAATGGGGCAGGGCAAATGACCAATCTGCTATAGAAAGTAAAAAATTTGCTAGTCGAACATATTTCAAAATTATTAAGTTTCTTAAAAATAGTCGACGTAATGTCACATTTGACCATAATGAACAAAATGCCACAATTTTTTTGTGAACTTAACATCAATTTTGGGCTTGGTGTCACAATTTTCGAGCCACTTGTATCAGTCAGTAACATCATAAAACGTTACAATTTACCAATCATCAAAATTACCATAATTTCTCATCAAATTTTGCATAGTGGGCAAAATGCCACAATATACAAAATGCATGTCTAATAGTAATTTTAAATTAGATTGAAAAATAGATATTTTAACAACACAAAATATTGTTAAATATTAAATTTTGATTTTAAATCTAAATTTAAACATTGCATTAAGCAAATCAAAATTAATTTCATTATTAGAGACGTATAAGATGAAACAATAATTTTTCCTGTCTGAGTTAATTGCCTGAGGTAATTCAAACCAATCAGATTTATTAACCTTCAATCTGCCAAAATTTATACGAATGTAGATATTATTATAAAGAAAATTCAATGGTACTCGTGGCAAAATGCCGCAATGTGACATATGTCACAGTTAATATGCTAGAAGAGATCTTAAACTACCGTAATGGCCACAGTTTCGTGACTAATGGTAACTTGTAATATTTGACGTGCAATAAGGCCACAATTTAAAATACTTTTCAGAGCAATAAAACCCAACAAAAGACCAAATGACATGCACAAAATGCAAAACTTTCAATAGCTATTAAGTACAATAAGTTTAATGAATTTCCAATTAGCATTCCATTTATTTTAATTGCCTTAAAAATCACATTCAATCAAATTATATAATCTGTCTCAGTTGTTGCCCCATTTGAAGCGAGCAATATTTTTAATTGGATTCAATGGAAATATAATGGGTTAAAATTTAATCAATGTAATTAAATTATGCTCTTCACTTCTCCTAGCCGAAACGACCTATTTATAAATACATAAAATATATAGAAAAGTGATTGGATTTCCACATCACCACCATTAACTAAAATAAAATTAAATTTCCATTTTCGTAACGTTAATGAACAAATCCTATTCAATTATATTTAATCTCTAAAAAAAAATACACTCACTCTCTCCGATATCCTTCCGTATTCATCTCGAAGCAGAACGGTACATCAAAATTTTGAATAGGCAATCCAAAATAGCCCCCATATATTTATCGTTTCATTGGACCAACAACAATTTCCAACATAAAATCATCCAAGCACGACACATAATTCTAAATTAATTTTGTGCGGTTTTCCATCTTTTATTTTGGGGGCTGCCATCCTATGTGTGCCTACATTAATTTAGAAACAACAGCAACACCACACAAAATTGATTAAGGACAATATTATTTTTATGTACACTGTTCAACTACGGCTACATAAAATTCGTGACTTTTCATTAAATTGTTCCAAATTTACCAGAAGAGGAATGTTCGGGGTATCCACCATCCCGAAATGTATATAATTCATTGTAACACATAATTTAATAATAAATCAAATTTAAATTTGTTCTGCGTATGAACAACGCAACAAACCATCATTAGAGAGTCGGAAAATTTGTCTTGTGTATGTATATTAAATACTGAAGCGCGTTATGAAAAGGAAACTGCCGGTGGAAAATTATGTTATTATTAATTAGAAAATGTAAAGTGGGCGATATGTTATACATACTTGGTTCATGATGTGTAGGACATTTTTTAATGGTTTGGAATGCGTGGGGATTTTGGAAAATACATGACCGAGATTTATTTAGGACGCATAATATTTGATAATAATTTTTTTAATTGCTTTATGTGGGCCTATTAAAATAAAACGTTTGGCTCTTTACCTCTTTAAAAGAGATGGGCGTGCCTCACCATACCATCGAAATAAATCACAAGACAAGAAAAAAATATGTAGCGTAACGCGAATATAAATTTAAAAAACTAGTAAATTAATTAGGTTTCAATTTCAATAAATCTCTCCCGTACCGTAGTTCCAGTGAGCAAAATAGATTTTCTTATTTTAACACGTAATAAATTACACGATTCAGTAATTTTGCAAAACAATATAATGTCTTATAAAATGGGGAGAGGCCTATAAAATGTCTTATAAAATGGGGCAAGGGGCCTGTGACGACAAAAAATCTTTTTTCCTGATTGTTTAAATTTCTGCCTACTATTTACTCAAAACCATTCAATTATATGGCATTTAATTATGCCATAAATTAAACCTTTGAAATTGAATTTCCTCGCAACCACAAGTAAAAAAGCCTAAAATTTATTTATTTACACATCGCAAGTAAACACCAAAGCACATAAACTAAAATCCTATTTTACATCAGTGTTTGTTTTTAAAAATATACCCCGCCGAAAATGCTTCAAGTTTCGTACCATTCTCCGAAATTTTCCCGTCGCTTATATATCGAACTTTAACTTGTTGAGTATGCAAACAATTATATTTCGCCTTTAAAATAAAGTAAAAGTAACAAAAACAAAAATTCCCCGAAAAAAGTAAATAACATTTTATTTTCCCTAAATCCTCTAAGCATACATACATACATAACATAAAAAAATCATGTTTGCCAACATAACAAAAATATTATGTATATTTTGCGTGTTTACAGTCTTCGACATCAAAGGGTAAGCTTTTATGATATATATTATGTATGTATGTGTATAAATACGTTTCTTGACAGGGTAAATAGTTCAACTTTGTCTATACCTATAGCGTACATATACATATTTACATTTCCCAGCTTTACACAACAGAGCGAGCGCAACAGAGAAAAAGGGATGAAACAAGATGAAAATCTATTTGGTTATTTTTCAAAAGCTTGAAAACTATTTTTGTTGTTGTACTTTTCCTCAACCAAAAAAACCATATAAAATTGTCAAGAGAGCTTAAAAAGTTTTTACTTTGTTATTTGTTTTTCGTCATAGTTTTTCCAATATAGCACACAACGTACATAATCATGCATATTATATAGAGTGGAGAATCGAATATGAAGTTTTAATTTAATTTTGATTGTATTGTTGTACGAATGTTTGTCAGTGTTTGCAAACCTAGTTCTATGAAGTTCTTCCTGGTTTCAATAAAACTTATGTTTAGACCATTGAGAACACTATCATTAGGAATTTTAAATTTCGAGTGTGTGGTTTGGGTTCTAAAATAAAACGTATATACAGCATTAAATGTGTATCGAAGGAAATACGGTCTGAGATGGGAGATGCTAGTGAGGCAGTCAAAAATGGTTCGTTGTAAAGACTGTCAGAGCTAATGACTATCGGTATCATGATATTTGTCTTTTAGTGGCTTCGTTTAGCTTGAAATTTCAAAAATTTTTGAAAAATATTGTAGATTTCACATTTAAAACTGAAAGATTGGCTATTGTTGAAGGTGAAATTTTGTATTTTTCCTTCTTTTTGTGATGTTTTTTGAATATTTGCGACGAATGCCGATATTCTTTCATAAATTTCACGATTTCATATTTGAAATTCAGATTGAGTCGTCTTTGTTGACCTTTGTTGATCAAGATGTTTTCTTAAAACCATCTCAGCGGAACTCACCCAAATGACCAATGATCTCATATGCGGATTTAAAATTTAAATTTAATGATTAGTGTTTGCAAGTGAAATTTAATATTCCTGGCCATTCCTAATTATTGTTAATCCTAATAATCTCGTTCTTGTGTTAGTTTTCTAACTGGGGTGAGTGTCGTTATCCAAATCTTTTACAAATTCTGAAGTTTAAAAAAAAATTAAGAATGAACGATTGAAGACTGTTGAAGGAGAAAATTAAGTATTTTTAGATTTTAAAATGCAATTTAGTATTCCGCTTACTGCTAATTGTTGTTACCAGGTGGGGTAGAGGGGTTTAATTTCCAATGTCCTTCGATAATATCGATAGACCGGTTTTATTAAAAGTAAAATATTGCTATCTCTTATCGATCCTCCACCACAAAGTGGCGCCAGTACATACATACACCTTTACCAAATTGACAGAAAAGCACCAAGAAACTGAATAACTTAATAAGCAGAGCTTTAATTTTGAGAGAAAATCAATGGCTTCAAAGTAAACTGATCCTATATTTTCGGCAAATACGTCTTTAATTTGCAAGCCTTTGTTTATATAAGTTAAAAAGTACCCATTTTACTAACCCTATCTGCAAACTTACCAATCGAATTCGTAAAACAAATTTTGGTTGGAGTATTAGAATACAGCCGTCTTGAGCAGAACTAGGCCATTTCTTAATTAACTATGATTAAATCACGAGTACAAACGAAAGTTGGCTGAAGATCTGAAATACGGCCATTCTGAATGAAACCTGGCCATTTATTAAACGTCCTGGAAAAATGTCATATTGATCGACACTGGACCATTTTTTAATGGATTATGGTAAAATTGAATTCCTAGAAAGGATTTATTTTGTAAATCAAACCGATAAAATTAAATAAGGTATGTATGGGTTGGGACTATAATCCAAATTTAGGTTGAAGTTCTGCTGGAATTTTGAAAATAAATTTTATCCGATATTCAATTTGATTATTTTAAATAGAATGAGGCACTTTTATACATTTAGAATTGCGGGAAACATTATTGGATAGAACCAGATAGAAAACTTAAATTCAGTTTTAATGATAAGCGATGAATTTGCAATCCAAGGAATTCCACTATAATCAAATCAGCGAGCTGGTTCCCAGGCATTTTATCTGCCGTCAGAATTTTTTTGACCAGCAGACAGTTCTATTTCTATTTCTTTCAGTTCTATTCTGGTTTATTCTAATCCGCTGCTTAATTCAAAAATATAATAAATTCGTAACCATACATTTGTTTATTGGAATAAGTTCGAATGAGAAGTAAAAACTAATATTTAGTTCTGTACACTCACCTCTGCTCTAAACAAATAAAGAATTTCATTTTCAAATTATAAACCAAATTTAAAAAAAACCGGTTAATTTAAGAAGTGGCCTAGTTCTATTTAGAATGGGGTTGCTATTGTATGGTATTTTTTCTGTTTCTCGCTAAAGATTGAAACCAACACAAATATTTGTTGCGCCCTAGGTAGTAACCTTTTCGCCTTCTAGCAACTAAAATCTCCCACCTCTATAATGAAAATACAATTATTCTCCTTGATCTCCTGATTCGCTGACATTCAGGAAGCGAGACCGAAAACCTCATAAATATTCAAATTCCCAAATTAATGCCATTTGTCGAGAATGTTAAAGTGTTGACACTTTAAATTTACTTAGTTATTCATCAATGATTCACAAAAGTCTAAAATTGGAACTCAAATTTTACGCACCGAATTTCAAACTTCATTCGAAGGGCAGTATTACAGATCTTCTGCCAAAATTCGAGTTAGACTCCCAATTCCACTCTACCAACCAAACTCCAAATGGTATAGATTTAGAATTCTATTTTATCCCGACCATTTCTACTTCGTAAAATTCACACAGCTCCACGACTGCAAAACAGCAACGATTTAGCGTTATTTTTCGAGTCGTCAGATTTTCTCTAGGTTCTTCTACGGTGGTCTGTTATTATTGGGTACAATCGCCTTGTTTCAGAATTTTTGATTCAAGGATGTAAGTAGGAAATTAAATTTGAATGTGTCACACAAATATTCCAAGGGAACCGAAGTATACATAACGTTTTAGAGTTACGCTGCATTGGAACTCGAAACTTGAAAATCAAATTTCCCTTCATTAGAAAAGTATTCGCCTATAGGAATTTCAATGATTAACAGACCAGTTGTTTTGTATCTCTTGCCCTTGAAAAGCAATAGCAATTTGAGCTGCAGTGAGGACTGCAACTTGACTATCCGATGCTATGAAGATCTTTTTTTCCTTCATCTTCCTTTGATCCATTCAAGTGTAAGTACTGCTTTTGCGAGAAATTCCGCTTGAAATGCGGTATTTTGCTGAAGGATGGCAGAGAGTGACCTAAGCCCGAATACCCCAACACAAGGTACCGTATTTGTTGTTGGTCCGGCAATGCACTATATAAAGGATGTCTCAGCAAGAGCGTCGGATTTAAATTTGCCGCAATTTTGTTAATACGAGTTGTACGGTATTTTTTGACAGTTGTCACGTACAGACCACGCGATTTAAGAATATGGAGAAGTATTCAAACCAACAACGTTTAATTATTTTAAAAACACTACAAAAAAGTGGTGAAAATGGTGTAAGTTTTGCGAAAACAGTTCGCCAATTACGTCAAGTTTTCGGTCGCAATAATGCGCCAAATGAATCGACAGTGAGGCGTTTAATTACAAAATTTGAAGCCATATTTACGCTGATGCATCAGAAGATCATTGTTCGTCGTCGTCCTTGTCGGTAACTCGAAAATATAGCCACAGTAAGGGAATCTGTGGCCGAGAATTTAGGAACTTCCATTCGGCATCGTGGCCAAGAATTAAACATTTCCAGAAGCATTATGCAACGAATATTGGTAAAGATCTGCATTTGCACGCGTACAAGGTTCAATTGGTACAAGCATTTGCTGATGGACTTTTTTCTTTGGGGCTATGTGAAGGAAAAGGTGTATGCGTATAAGCCTGAAACAATTGAACATCTTAAAGAAGAAATACGATGCGTTATTGGTGAAATACAGCCACATTTATGCAAAAACGTTAATAAAAATTTCAACAAAAGAATAACTCTGTGCCAGAGATTTCGTGGTAGCCATTTGCCTGATGTTGTAAATAAATGTTTTTCTTTAAAATTAAATCCGGCGCTCCTGCTGAGGCACCCTTTAGTAGTATGACACAGAAGAGAGTTTATCGTTCTAAATTTGACTTCGCTTCGAAACTTGATCGAGAAAATTCTGTGAGTTCGCTAGCTTTTATATGATTTGATCGGGGGTTACGAATATCACATCATCTAGAATTAATATATAAATGTGACTATAGTACCGAGTGGCTCAATGAGATGAGAACCATAATGGAAACATTAATATGTTTAGTTTACTGGCTCTTGAAATGGCTATGTCATTGATATGTAAATGCAAGGGTGTGAACAAATTAAACCACAGTAACATGATTGGCTTTATAATACTTTGATACACAGCTATAGGCCATTTGCTTTCATACGCCTTGTTTTGTCAAATATACACGTTCGTATGTCTTGCTGACATCGTTTGAAGGAATAAGAATGAAAAACAAAATTTTCTTATACGATTTGCAAACTGCAGAGTGAACAAAATTTTCTACGGATTAACATTGACACTGAATCCTTCGCACCACTTCTATAGCAGATGTTTTGTGATAAGGGCGTTTGATTGAAATCTGGTGAATTAGGTCCCTCGCAGCCACAGAACGGTACAAGAGATGAGAGAACTACGCCTTGGAGACAGGTTTCCTCATGTTTTTTCCTTCTTGCATTCCTTCATGCTAGTGGTATTTTTATATAAAATCCTGAAATGAAAGCCTGGGAGAATTTCAAAGTGCTCAATAACTACTCAACTGATCTTTGTTAAAAATGATGTGAATCATGTTCCAAAACTTTAACTCATACTCTTAAAATACTAATACCATATTTTTTAGTGCACGACTCAATTAATCAAGTTAAATTTTATTACCACCGAAAGTGGCAAAATTAAGCCAAATATGAGTTTTATCGTGTTTGCCTGAACGACGATACCTCTTGGCTACAAGAAGGGTTTCATCGAAATTTTATGTGGACGATCGTTATTGTGGTTGTATCAATCCCTGTCATAGGTTCGAATTTAAAAAATGCGGAATGTTATAATCGAAATAAAAGATAATGTAAGTAGTCCCGTAATCAAACATGTAGTTCAGCATAATTTTGAAACTACAGGTTCACGTATGGCAATACAAAGAAGAGTTTGGAGAAAAACGGTGACTGGATGTTATTTGGTGACTACAGGATAACCCTTATCCTTATTCACTTGGCAATATGTTAACTCTACTTTCGATCCGGTGTGTGCAGACCGGCGATAACTAGTCCATTTACCTTAAAGAAATTCTCTATAATTTTTTATTTGCATGACTCATGCATTGTGATTATTTAGATCATATCAAACGGTCTCCGGATAATAGCTTAATAATTAACGTTAGCAAATGTACATTTGTCATTCCCAAAATCTAATTCCTTTGCCATACTATTAATGCAAAGATATAATGTCATTAGAGGGAAGAGTCGATTTGAGCCTGTTGCCAATTTCGAAAAGTCATATTTAAGAATTGTAATCGAGCAGTATTGCAACAATTGGCAGGTATCACCTGACAACCATTCAGTTTTTTAGGATAAGGCGATTTAATGATCAGTTTACCTCTAAAATCCAACAACAGAAGCCCAAACTAATGACAGAAAAGTTTGTTCTGTTCAACCAGTACCAGCTCCATTTTCTACTATACTGCTGGCTAATAAAAGGGTAAGAGGGGGAGAGGGGAGTATTCAGAAACTTATGTTATTTATTCGGGGGAATCAATCTAGAAAAACGCATCACGAGAAAATTAGGACATTGATATGAAGTTAAAACAAAATAAGTTGAGGGTTATATACACAAAGTCGAGCCCGATGCTTTTTGAATAATTTTTTTTAAGAACAAATTAAGTTCGTACGCAAAATTGAAGCACGTAGTTTGAGGCAAATACACCACCCAAAAAATATATCCTTGAAATTTAATCACACACGAACCATTATCTAATCGATTCCAATTATACAATTAACTTCCAAATTGTATACAATTTAATTAAATTGAAATGTTCCATGTTGTGTGTGTATGATGGCAAAAGCAACAAAACCATCAACAAATTTCAGCATAACATACACTGATTAAAAAAAACGCGATTAAGAGTTTTGTATTTGTTATAAGATGCTTAGCGACTCTTGTCTTATGTATACACAGACGACACACTCTCATATAGCGTAATTAATTTATTGATTTTAAGAAATTGGTGGTCTCCATCATTCGTGTTCGATTTGATAGTACATTTAAAATGAAAATTTATGTTGGCTTGTTATGCTGCTGCTCATTTTTATATAAGCTGAATTACAATTTAAATATTTACATTTCTCATATAAATTTGTTGTTTGTGGGCTGTTTTGTTATTAAAAATAAAATATTTACATTGTTACTTATTGATTTTTGATATTTCGACATTTTCTGCTTTTACGTCACCCTGTACATTTACACGATATTATATGTGCGATAAGATTTTGTGATTCAAGTGGTTTGGTATATCTCTAAACGTATTGAAGCAATACATTTGATTGAAATTGTGTGTAATCAAAGCTTATCAGGTAAAATTAATTTTGCATTGATATGAAGCCGCCGCCGCCGGCCTTGAATAATACTAAACATGCGCGGCCGGCGACTAATTACATTTTAATTAGTTCCTTAACATAATATTAATTGCGTTTGGCACACCACGTTCGTATTCTATCAGCATAACATAAGACTTAGCCAAGATAACAATTTTCTGTTCCCCGATGTTAAACGGTTGACGTCAATCATCCAAAAAAAAAGTGTAAAGTAGAGCAAGAAAACTTTTCAACAACTTTTTCGTCTAAAAAACGAAAATTTCTATTACGTTAATTGAAAAAAAAAAAAAGAAAACGAAATTTCCATTTCTTGTTTTGATAGCATTAACTATTTTATTATTCTGTATAATATATTTTTGCAAAGGTGTGTTACACAATTTTCCTAAAGCAAATGACGTGATACAGGGCTTCTGTTATATTGTTGGCTGTATATTTTATAATTCCTCTGTTCAAAAAGCGTGCAAAAGTATTTAATATTTTAATTAAACGAAAATTTTCACTTTAATTTTTCCGTGAACTTTTCCAACTTTTTTGTAGCTGTTGTTCTCCCCAAAAAACAAAAAACATAATACAAGTACTATATAATCAACCATCATCCCTTTTGTATATTATGTACTCTAGAAATCAAGATGTAATTTTTGTGTACTTCGTTTCGGTTTTTATGTGTGACATAATTTGAATGTGTACACAAAAATTATGTTTGATGTTGATTATGTTTGGGGTTAAAAATTAACACATTTTGGTGTATAGACGCAATCAAAAAACACATGAGTACTTTACGTAAGTATGTAAAAGAAAAATATCGAGTTTGAATTTGATAAAATTAATGATTAGTTATAAATTAATGGTTTTTAATTAATCGCTTAATGTTCTGTAATAAAAGTGAAATGAACGCGATGTGAAAGTGAACACTTTAATAACACATTAAAATGGAAAACATGAAAATGTTAATTTCAAAGTAACACTAGAGAATTAACATAAGTGAAATGAATGCGAAGTAAAAGCGAAGAGTTTCAAAATTTAGTTTGGCATTATTGGGAAAAACTACTAGATCAAATAAACACAAACTTTAATTTTTGTACGAGACATGTTTACTCAAAAATGTGCACATGTCTTGTATTCGGTTTATAGGGCAACACTATATATTCAAATAAATTTTTTGTTGGTCGGATTCCGATAAATATTGTAATAAAAACAAATTAAATGGTATACCTATATACAAAATTTATGTTTGCGCCACAAATTTAAAATTTTCCTTCGTAGAAAAAATGTTTATATTGAATTTTCATAATAAATTTGTATCAAAACCTTAATTATATGTTTATTAATGTAATTTCAAACAGAATCTTCTACGAAAGGGTATAACAAAAACTGTTTGTTCGGAAAATGATTCCTGGAAAGAAAGGCTTGCAAAATTGTTATTCAGAACACGCATACGGCAATGACGACGTGCAAACAAAAAAATTTGTAACTAATGAATTTTGGGACTACTGTACGGAAGAATTATATGTCTAACGACAAACTTTGTTTAATAAAGCTATAAATAATGACCAAAAATTCCAGTGAAACAAATTTAACCTCAAGTGAAGTGAAAACAAGGTAAAAGTGAATAGCTAACAAAAAGGTTTTACACTACATCATATTCCAGCTGAAAAAGTTTTTATCACACTCACACATACAGTAAAGTAATACACACACATATAGTATAAGTATAAAAGTAATAAAAATCAAAAACAAATAAAATTTGTTTATTTTTGTATATAAATATAAATTTTAATTAAATTAAATAACCCTTATAATTTATTTTTTCACAAATATATAGCCGAGAAAAATTAAAACCAAAAATGCATGACATATTTAAAAATTGAATGTTAATTTAAATTCGTTTTACGTAGACCCGAGTACATATGTATGATACGGGCCACATGCATGTCGTTCACAATGGGTGCAGCAATCTGAATTGATCTGGTTATCTTATTTTCCATCAATTCAATTAAATTAAATTATTTTTTTAAACATTTTCCATTAGACTTGACTTGAAAATTGTATCATTTGGAAAATGGAAAAATTATAAAGTTGGAAAAAAGAAAATTATTTATGCTTCAACATTGTAACTAATAAATGAAAAGAAGAAAGCAAACCAACCACAACCGCACCCTAGAGGCCACTCCTGTATTAATAAATACATTTTTTCCGTTTACTGTTGTTGTGTGTGCAACGTTCTTTCTCTTTTTTGCGTAGTGTTTATATCTTGGAAAATCGTTTTTTTTTGTATGTAAAGGATATAAATGAATTTTTTTTTTATGTATAAACTATTAACCACGGGGGATGTCTGTCCATCACTTTTTTTTCGTTTCGAATTTTGTATATAAACAGGATGGTTGGTACACACACAGTTTTATACAAAAAAAAAACGGACATTTTATCACTCGGTAACTATTTTGCTACTAATAATCTAGATGGATATTTCTTTGGTATAAATAGTGTATACTTACACACGAACAGAAAAAACAAAAACATTTACGCTAATGACATGGGTTTGGTCGAGTGGATATATCACGCTACCCCGATACACCACCATCGACCGAAAAAAAATGTGCTTGGTGGAAAGAAATATAGTTTTGCGCGCGCCCACAATTCGTCGTCGAAATGACACATCAGACAAACAATAAAAACGATAAGGTCATCGTGATGATTTAAACAAAAAATAGAATTATAAGCGGGAGTGGTACAATACTCGTATGTCGTATATTTTGGGACATTGCCAAATATATTGGAAATTAGGTGCATTCAACATTGTTATCGAAAAAACCACTTAAATCGTGGATTTGATGAAATTGGGTTTTTATCAAGATAAAAAGCCGCGTACTCAAAATTCTCAACAAGTTGTGATATTTCCACACACTCGCAGGTGTGGTGAATGAAAGTCATTGAATATGTACAAAAATAAAATTATTAGACATTTTGGCAAGCTAGTTTGAAAAGTTTCGTGGGAAATTCAATTAACATGACTATGGGATCAAGTATATTGAGAGAATGAGCAGATACAAATAATGTTCGTGTAAATTTCTATAAAATAGGTTTCAATTAAAAAATTTGAAAAACTCTTCGATAGATTCTAAGCATGTACATACTGTTAAACCTATAAGTTATTATTAATCAATCAAATCACAATAATCAGTAAGGTTGGTTGATTATTCAAAAAATTGCTCTAATCATAAATTGACATAAATTTGAACAAACGAGTATATTCGCATATTCCACATTGCCCAATATGTATGAAACGGGTTAACGGGTTGATATTACCCCCATTTTTAAGAAAATCATAGGAAATCAATCAATACGAATATAAGCATGCGATTTTCGGATTATGGTCTCACGTATTAAACACCAGATAGGTTTATTTGGTAGGTACCAGTATCCATAAAACACAACTCGCTTGGAAATGATACGAATTTTTGACAATCGATCTACTTTTTTAAGCAGGTACTGGACTTTTGTTCTGAATACCCCATATATGTTCAATCGGGTTTATATCAGGCTGAGGAGCAAAGTCCTAAACTCATACCTCCTCGCGATGGTCCTAGGGTAACTCTAAATGAATCAGGCGATGTAGCGCGGGATACTTGGATAAACTCGACTCAGTTCTTCAAATTTAGAAATGGGAAATTAAATAAAGGGCTTCAAACTTGGGTCTCAATATCAATGTTTTGCCAGAGATTTGGATTAGTAAAGTCTGTTTTAGAATGCAATTTTTAGTGGAGCAGGTCAAATTTTACACCCAAACTGCCATAAAGGCAAGAACACTGTGAAAAACGCATAAATTACGAAATAATTTCTACTTATTCAGATGATTCCCTAATAAATCAATGAATTACGGAAAAATTTAATTGCAGGCTGAATCTAATCCCCAACCAACTCATAAACCATATGATTCAACTAAAAATCTTGAAAAAATTCCAAATCTTTAATGAAAAACCACAAACTGTCTTGTAAATTTTATTTACAATTAAAAATAAACATTTGGTGTGGTCCCCGACCAAATTTGTTACTTACGGCTACAATATAAAATTTAGTTCAGAGACAAACAACACGTTGTACACTTTTAAAATAAATTCACGAAAACATAAAGTTGTGTGACTCACCTGAAAATAAATAGAAACAAAAAAAATATATTACTACATAATTTACGAAAATAGAATTTCCATTCAAAAAGTTCTCATTCATACTGTAACGCAAACCAATCAAATATTATCTCACACTATATAGAGCTAGTGTGTCAAAAAATATATCCGAACTTAATCATATTTCCTATTTTTCCACAATAAATTGTATGTCTACATATTTTGTTTCAGTTTCTAATGTTACCGCATCATACGATATGCCAGCAGCCATGCACAAACTATCCATTAAAAACTTTGTGTTTTTATATTTTCCAAGCAATTATCTCCGAGTCCAGCACAAAAAACCAACACAATAAACTTTAAAAGCTTCAAAACAGCAACAAATATGAAAAGAAGATTTTCCAAACTTTTGAACTAATTGATTTATCTGTATACAATAGACAAGTGTGTTTGTATTACATATATATTGATACGGTACACATCTGTCGGAGTCTGTGGACATGTGATGTAATTACCAAGTAAAAAACTAATTTTCATCCCATCACCAACGCATATACCAAAACATAGAATAGAGGAGAGGTGTATTGATTTTAATTCTGCTTAAATTGAAAATGTCAGTTGCAATATTAAATTTTAGATGCGGGAACAGGGAAGTGGAATAATCTGTATATTGTGTGTAACTATGAAATTTATAACAAAATTTAATTAAGAGATTTTAATTATTTATTTGTACATAACTAGCGCATAAACTACGTACATGAACTATAAATTATATTAGTTTTTATTGTAATTTTCGATATAAACAAAACAGATTGTGACAACTCTGTATATCAGACGATAGTTTATAGTTTTTATCGCATTAAAAAAAATTTTAATTTTAATTTTTTTTTCTATAACAACACAAACATTTATGTATATTGAGTTTTTTATAGGACTTTTATGGTTGATTATAGTTAAAAATTGGCGGTTGATTTTTTTTTATTTATTTCAATTTATTCCAAGTCTACTCTACTCAATGCGCGAGTATAATGCAGTTTTTTGTTCTGGGGCATGCCATAAACTAAATGGAATTTTTAATATGAACGGGAGCAGCGTACAACACATATTAAAAATAAAACACTAAAACAACGTTAGAATCATAAAAATGGATGGTTTTATGATGCTTTAATGGATCGAATGGATGCATATATGTGTGGTATAAGGTTATGCATGGTAACAAGAAACGGTTTAATTTTACGTGTTGAGTTTCTGAGACAGTTTGAAATACGCGAATAAAAATATGTTAGCATAATTTGATCGTTATGCATTTTATGACGTAGGCGCGGAAGGTGTATTACGTATACCAAGTAACAGTAAATTTCGGATATTACCATACAAACAATAATATCTAAAATGCCTAATCTGAGAAAAAGGGGTGGTACACAACCAACAGTAGTATATTGTTTTACGACCCATCCAACAGAACATTACAAGAAATAAATTAAATGTAAAATTAGAAAAAAGAAAGAAAAGTTAGCAGAATACATATGAAAAAATATTTAGGATCAAACGTTTTTTACGCCACACTAGTGCTTGGTCAAGAACGAGTAGAATCCAACATTTTTTATTAAAGCTTTTGATTATCGTATACCGAGTCATTAATATTCACTATAAGCTAGATCATGTTTTGTGTTCTAACTTCGGTTTTGATCTATGTGAGTTCTGCCAGCTTTAAATGGTAAAGCCAAATGTTTTATACAAAACGAGTAGAGTTTTAATTATTCACATCTCATCCAACCTTGTTTGGGGTTTGAAATTCGGTTTTGATCCGATCTTCGATTTGGGCATTGCTATCTTTAAATGAGAAAATCTAATGAATGGTTCAGAATGAGTGGAGCCCAATTTTTTTTAATGAAGCATTTGACTACGCTAGGACCATGTTTTGAATACGAGTTTGATTCAATTTTCGGTTTGGTTTTAGCTAGCTTTAAATTAGAAACGTCCAATGTTTTATCCAAAACGAGCGGAGTCCAAAATCTTTCTGTGTTTAGGGCTTAAACTTGATTATAGGATTTAATACAGGACCATTTATTGTTCACATGACATTAGGATCTTCAATCCGGTTTTCAATTTGGGTTTAACTGGCATTAAATGAAATAATCAAACACTTGGTCAAGACGAGTAAATTAATTTTTTTTCTAATGAAGCCATAATGAACCTTTAATCATTTGTATGTTAATAGATCTTGTTTTGCTTTCTAATTACGGTTTAAATCCGGTTTTTATTTGGGTTCTGCAAACTTTAAAAGCCCAATGCTATATGAAAAATGAGTGATGCAAAATTATTGTTGATGAAACATTTAGTCTTTCATTTTGAAATTTGCACTTTGAGGTATATGCAAAGATAAAAGGGAAGTGGGGAGGAAGGGAGGGGAAGGAAGGGGGAAGAAAGGGAGGGAGAAAGAAGGGGGAAGGCAGGGAGGGGGAAATGAGGGGGGAAGCCAGGGAGGAGGCATTGTGAAGATATCATATTTCGAAATTTTAATTTTGTTCATTGTGGTGTAATGCATACACAATGATCCCTTAAGCTATAAATTCAAAGGGAGACCACCATCGTGAAAGTAGCATATTTCGGAATTTTATTTTTGGGATTTAATGCAAAGGGAGACTATTGTGAAAATATATTATTTCGAAATTGTATTTTGGCATATAATGCAAAGCGGGACCATCATCCTGAAAAAATCATATTCCGAAATTTTCATTTTGGAATATAATGCAAAGTAGAAACCATTGTGAAAATATATTATTTCGTAATTTTAATTTTGAGATACAGTGAAAAGTTGGACTCACAGCGTGAAAATATCATATTTTAAAATTTTCATTTTGGGGTGTAATGCAAAAGGAATAGATTGCAAAAGAAGGACCATTGTGAAAATACGATTTTTAAATTCTCATCATTAAGGTAGAATACAAAGAGGGGGAAGACCACTTTCAGGTTAAAGATTTCGATAACTCTAAGACTTAGGAATCCAGAACAGAAAATTCATGTGAAGCCGCTTACCAGGAATTGAAGACCATTAAGACTTTAACTTTAGGAGTTTAACATTTTATAGGTTCCGAGAACAAAACAAATGAAAAATTTTCGAAGCTTTTTGATTAAGGAAAGTAATCCTTCTAAGCTATTTTTGGACTGAAATACATATTTTTTGTAAACGATGTGCCCACATATATTATGAACATTTTATATTGATTACAATTCCTTTATTAATAATTGTTGTTTCCTTTAATTCAAGGATTTATTTGTTTTAGTTGTTCTTTTCTACTTTAAATGATTTTTCCTTTCCGAATCTCGATAAGGCTTTATAAAGCAGTAGGGCGCTTAGTCGGTAAGCCATTCCGGCGTCAGTGCCATGATGGATAAGAGTTTGGGAGGTATTCATCAAAAAAGTCTCACACATTAAAAAACGTTGGTGAATACTCCCATCATCCCCAATATTATTTCATACAATAAAGTTGCAGTTACCCGTTATAATTTTTTATAGTTCACAGATAAATTTTCAGGTATGTACATCAACTTAACCAAACACCACTTTTAACATTCATTACACAGGTTGTAACACAAGCTTTCTTAAATTTTTTATAAATTCAAATATTATAAAACAAAAACTACTGAAACATGTTGAAATAAGGTACCAGTGTTCTGCATTTCTATTTCGGGATATCGTGTTTCTCAAACCCAATTTAACGTTGAATTTATTTGTGAAATTTAAAGATATAAAATAGAAATGCGAACTTACTACAGCAAAACTTTACACATACAGAGCAAAGTAAGCTTTAAGATTTACTTATTTACCCTTATTAAACGAGACTCAGTAAGTTTTCTGGGAAAGGGTATGTACATAAATTGACAAACCAGATAAATTTGTTAGTATTTGAAACCCGAGGGACAATGGTTTAAAAATCAATAAAATTCTCAGCGATTACACCAGGCTTACGGGTAGTTGGACGATTTTTGCTAGGATTTCCGAGTACTAAAAAACCTTGGTGTACACTTTAGCTGTGTACTGACTGATTAACACAACCTTGCTATTCATAATAATTGTATAAAACTAAGAAAGTCATAAATCGGTTAAGCTGGAGCATTTAATACATTTCGGTAGCAATATATGATCAATTGTAGTAAATTTAAATTTTTCTTAAATATTTCCCGATAAAACAAAATGAACGGTAAATCGGAAGTAAAATTTTCGCTAAGCAAAATTTCCTATACAAATTTTACGTTAAATTAAGCGAACTAAAAATATTTAGCTAACGATTTTACTGATCTTTGTTATGCTCAACTACTAAAAATCAGTTTACGAATTCTCATCTAGATGGCAGAAAATGGTAAATTTCTTTTCACGGCACATTCAAAGAAAACGAGAAACTTTAACAAATTTTTAGTTTTGTCATTGTAATTTCCAAGTAGCACAAAAAGAAATTTCGACGTCTAGTATATTTGTATATTGAAGTCTTAGAGATTTATCTGTAGTTTTGGAGACCGAGTTAGAATTTAGCTCAATGCTGTGTGTTTCAAAGACTATTCAAAATAGGCTTTTCAAATTTTGAAGCGTTCGCTATTTCCTCATAGATGCTAGATGAAAAGTCAATTTACGAGATTGAATTTCGATGCGTACAGTTTGACACAATTGCCAAAATTTTAAGTTGAAAGTACATTAACTTAGCATAAAAGAATATTTAGAAATTAAAGAATTGAATGAAATTTGAGTAAAACGGTTAGTTGAATAAGATACAGTTGAATTCTTTCTCTTTAGTGAAATCTATTTAAATATTGCATTAATTACTACATAGTCTTATAAAAGTTTAGTTTGAAAAGTCTTCTGAAGCATACACAAAAGTATTTTTGATGTGTTTAAATTTCCAACTAACTTAATTAGTGGTTAATTCATACTAGTAATTGATAGATGTCTCTAATGTTAGAAATACATAATGTGCCCGATGTTTAGTTCTAACCTGCAAACTTAGTTCAGATTCAATCGCAGTTTATAAATATTGATTAATTTGTCAATTTAACTTTGCCGGAAATTTAGAGAAAAAAAATCGGCGTGAGCCAATAGCGGAATTTTGTTCTCAACAAATTGTATGTAGCCCTGGCTTTGTGGGCTATTTGGTACGATTACTGGAAGCCTCTAAACCGCTCGCTTAATTGAGTAAATAGCCATATGCGGTAATTTTCTAAGACATCTAATTTTATTAGTTTGTGGAGGCCATATAATATTTTAAGATAATTTAGAATTTTTACTCTAACCAATTAATCGAGACTAACTTGATTGTGGAATCTATGTTGGTGTCGGATTAGTCACATACTAGTCACACACCTACGATATATGTAGCCCTTTATTTTTAACTTTGTAAAGACTTATTTTATATGTAATGCCTTATCCGCAGCTGTTTAACGGCGAAATTTTATTGTGGAACTTATTTTGTTTAATTTACAAATTCCACGTACCCTTAGAGACATCTTTCACATTTTCAAAGTATGAATTTGTTCTTTAAGTCTATCTCACTCCCCTTACTAAATGGTATAAAACTTTTTCGGGAAACCATTTAGATAAAAAAAATGGATATTTTGAATGAAGATTATTATAGATATTAAGTTTATAATTAAGTATAATTTTACTCGTAAGTTGGTTGTGTAGATTATATAGAACCTATTTAATGTTAAAAATTAGAGAAAAAAATTATGTAGTTATTTTAAAAATATTCATAATTTTTTGTTACTGATATTCTGGTCCCATGTAATTCGTCAAGGAATGGGTGTGGTGAAAATTAAACTGCTAATTGTAGGACCTTTATTGGAGGCCGATTTATTTTAGAGGAGGCCTAAATTTTATTCTTGATAAATAGGTATTAAGAATTAACGGTTATGTTTTTTTACTAAACAGCAAAATATAATGTCGAACTTCTTATGTGGATCTTAATTTACACATATCAGGACCCAACAGGGAAACACACAATTTTGATAGATTAATTTTATTAAGCGGATAACTTTATTGGACATATTTAATTTTTATTCAGAAAGAGGATATAGAATGATATTGTGGGACCCGTTTGATATTTAAAAGTATCTAAGAGTGTTATGCACTATATGCGCCCTAAAACTGACTAACATAAAATTGGATATGACAAATTAAGATTTAGTATTTCAAATTTAAATCCATTTTTCAGACAGGCTGAACCTCATTTAAATATTATTTAGGCAAATTACTTTTAAAATTTCTAAAAGCTTGACATCATCATCACACATTTTAATTAAAAACTATATAAACACAAAATGTATTTACATCCATTATTAAATCCCATTTATATAAACCCAGCTCTCAACTAGAAAAACATTTCAATCAAAAAAAATTTCCAGAAAAGAAAATCATAAAACACCTTGCTAATGTATACACAAGCATATACATAAAACTACGTACACACGTCATAATATATGGGGTGCTGTATTCTGTATGAAAATTTATAGAGGAAAATTATAAAATTAATGTACAATTTTCTTTTTGCTGTTGCTGTATAAAACTTATAATTTTTCAGATTAATTAATGTCAGTTATAAATCATAAACGAATACATAAATAATATTCTTCTTCATCAAACGAACAAAAAAAATGTTTATGTTTATGTTTTATTTTAATTGGATTAAATAATAAACTAATGTACTACTATTACGAATGTGTAGTGTAGAAATCACGTGATTAATTTAATTTAATAATAATTGTATTTTAAATTTATGAAAAAAATTATTTGAATAATTTGTCAAATACACTAGTCGGTGGTACAACATTATGTATTAAATTTATTAGTTTTGTTCGTTTTTGTGTGCTCGTAAATAAATGAAGCAATTAAAATAATTAATTTAAAAACCGTGTCGCGTGTTACGAATTTTCGATTGAGCTGTTGGAAAATTGAGAAGACTATTTATTAAGCGTTGACGTGCTTGATGTGAAAAATATGTTACATTGAATTAAGTACAAATATGTATATTCTCACGAATCGAGTACATGTACTACTTCCATTGCACAATAAATTCCGAAATCCGCCCACATACACATCAGATTCCCAGTAAAACAAAAACAAAGGCTCTTATCTTGTTTTGACATTTTGCCTAACTCTGGAAAATAATAATTATCTCAAACAAAATAATAATAAAGAAAAACTTTATAAATTTTCTTCATATTTTACTTTTTTTTTATTCGTCTGTCAAAATAATTTTGTTTGTAAAACATTTTCTTCTTTGAATAATTAAATAGAAAATAAATTAAAATGACGATGATGTTATATGATTATGATGCTGACCTATCTATACCCCGCGGACGCGCGCGCGCCTAAATTCACCGTCTTATAAAACCAATTAAAATATTTTATGAGCCAAGAAACACTACATAGTCTCAATTTAAATGTGATTCTAATATATTTTTATTACGCTGGGGGCCGAAAGTGTTTATAAAATTTAAAATAGCTTACTGACAGTTTTATTTAGTGTGCTTGTGTTAGTACATAGTTCAGGTGATTCATCCATAAATCATAATCTCGATATCTAAATTCTAGAATAGCGAAATGTTAATTGCAAATTATTGAAATGGACTAGATTCTTTAACACTGTGGGTTAAACACGTTATGTCACATACATAATTAATTGCGAATGATTAATTGAATCTAGTGTAACATACAATATAAATAATGAGCGCGCACAACATTAGAAAATTGTCTTGTCTTGTGTGTACATCTAAATACGAATTTAATTCATCATCATCTCTCATCAGCATCATTAGCGCGCGTGTTTTTATAGTGGACTAAACAATGTATTTATTTTGTCTGCATGACCATATGGAGCGATACGGTACACTATACGACTATATAAAAAAAACAATAAACATCTTTCATGCGTGTTATTATTGTAAGTGATACATCTTCTGTGCTCTTATATAAGCGAATATATAAATAAGACAAGGTGTTTTTGATTACTTGATTTCATCTCGCTGTTGTCTTATTATGTATATATATGTATGTATCTTAAGACAGTCTAATTATTGTTAATTTGCCCGTTCAAAGACGTTATATTGTCTTTGAACTTGTGAACATTTTGAGAAGAAAGAAAGCATGGTATTTTTTTAGAGGAATGTTAAATTTCACAGAAAATCGATGACCTAAAAACACCGAAGCAAAACACAAGACAGTCCTTTTGATATTAAGACAATTAACTAAAAACCTATTGTGTATTCTGACAAATATTTTTATTTCTTTTTTTTACGACATCGTGACTAAGATGAACCGCGAAATAAATTAATGTGGTGGAAAATATATATTTAGCAATATAAAATATTGTTGTGTTGTATTATTATATCCACCTTGCCATACACTATTAACAAAAAAAATATTTTTGTTTTTCATTCTTGGCTAGAAGCCTATATAGTATCCACCTGTGTTGGAATATATGCATAATTTTACGACATCGCGAGCGCATAACTAGGTATAAAGAGAAAATGATTTTGATCTTAAATTTTATATAAATTATTATTTTTTAAGTAGTTAGTGTCGTCTACAAGCGCAATTACGTTAATGGTTGCACACTATTTAATTTTAATGGTGGCCTAATATCAAAATTTATCTTTCTGATATTTACCGTCCGTTCTGAAATTTCCATTTTAAATTAAGCTTTGCTACTTTGAACTTTTTTTATTTATTCATAAATTTAAAATTAACATAAAATATTTATTTTTTCCTCAAAAATATTGGTTTCCCACACTTTTCTTAAAAGAGAGCCATTGTTGAATTTTAAAATATTGATCATAAATTTTCGTCAATGTGAAACATTCATTCTAGAGTTCATTTACAATTTGCGTAATGAACTCATTGTGTTCATACATTCTGAAAAAATCTCGTCCAATAAATTTCAACTTCCGGTGTTCCTAATATCTTTTATCAAGAAGAACAATTCTAAAATGTAACTCAGAATTTGTGTAAGTAATTTAATTGTCACTTTACAATTTACTACAATGTGATTAAAACATTTAACCTATTTAACTTAAATTTTGTTTAATGTACATTTTTTAAATTCTAGAATATCTATCTTAATGCAAAACATATGTCTAAATTTTTAAGAAAATTTTGTCTTAATTCTTTCTTTCTCATAAAAATGTTGAAGACAAATTCTATACATATTCTAAACTAGTATTTTTTACTTAGATGTTTATCACCAATGACAAGCAATTTATTTTCGGACAAAAATTCAGTTGGGCATTATAGGAAAAATACGAGTTTTTGAATCAGAAAGAATTGATTATTTAAATGATAAGGAATTCTATAACCTCAGAAAACTCGGTGAATATAACGTCGCCATAGTAAGTTGTTTCGTTAGAAATTACTCCGAATTCAATATTTTAACGAATAGTGTAGCTACACTAATTAACGAAAAGTGTAACTTAAAAAAAGTGTATAATACTTGTATAGAAGTTCGTCATGAATATTAGGTGCAGGTATTGGGTTTAAATATTACCGAACCAATTCTACTCTATTCTATTAGCTTGCATTTATTAAGTGTAATCTTTAAAAAATGACGTACGCTACACTATTGCCATTCTCAGTTTTAGAAATGGTACCAAGTGTGGGTGTTTCCTAATAGTGGACGAATTCAAAACAGTCAACCACAATGTGAAATAAAATGATTTGCGGTTTCTTCACAGTAGACTTTAATTCGCCTAGATTTTGCATTAACTATACACTTCTACACTTTAGTGGCATAAGTTATTTAAAACATTGAAAATCATAGTTTTTTTTATTAGACCAAAAATCACCAGAACTTAATATTAATTTTTAATGGAACTTCTTTAGTGATGATTATGTAATTTGCACCTTTTCATTGCTACACTTTTTTAATAGCTGCACTTTTCATTTTGTGTAGCTACACTTTTCGTTAAAAAGATCACTTCGAGAGAAATTTGAGTAAAAAGTATAATTTAGTTGAAATTTCTATGCCATAAATGGTTTGATGTAACCTTATTTACCATGACAAATGCACTTCTTACTTTACTAGTGAGGCTGCTTTGTTATTAAATCTATGTTTCGATACCTCCAACTACCCTAGTGGAGTCGTTAGCATTATTACATCATTAGAGAAATTGTATTATTTGCTTCCAGTACAATTAATTGAAACATAATTAATCGAAAACAACAATTCACTGTAAACCTCCAAACCTCCTCCCGTCCCCAAAAATCAAACAAAAAAAAATTGTTGTGATATTTACTCTACCCTACCAAATAAAATGTATTTTCGTCATAGAACCAGCCCGAAAAACGTCTTTTCAATTTCGGTGTGTTTCTTTGATAAATTTAATACTACTACTAATAATAGGAAATAAAAACGTAAATTCCATCCCGAATTCAATAGCAAAACAAGCAATTTGTCCTTGTGGTCCTTCAGGTTTGATATGAAAAATCGAAAAATTCAATTAATAAATTATCTGCGGAAATCCTAGAGAATAACTCTATCGGGAATTTGAGCTTAAAACTTACGTTCATGACTATACGATCCTGATCCTTAAGCAATTTGTGATTATTTTTCAATGTACTTCCGTTTTGACAGAAAAAATCGATTAAATTAATGAATTATTTGAGAAAATCCTAGAGACAACCCTGTCAGGAATTTGAGCTTAAAATTTAGGTTCATCTGTTACATAAATAATACTACACGCTCATTTTGAAAGCATGCCTAAAAGATCTGAACCTGATTTTAAGCAATTTCTCCTGATGTTTCATCAAACTACCCCAGATTTGAAATAAAAAATGTATTTCATTTAAGGTCCATCTATCGTTATACCATTGATTTAATTTTATTTGATTAAAATTGATTAAATTTTATTTGCGGAAATCCTAGAGATAAGCCCCATCGGGAATTTGAGACAAAAAGTTAGGTCACATCACTTAAATCATAAAATAAACCCATTGTGGAATCATGACTATACGGTCCTGATCTTAAGCACCTTGTCCTTATTTTTTGATGTACTTCCGTTCTGATATAACAAATCGATTAAATTAATAAATTATTTCCGGGAACCCTCGAAACAACCCCATTGGGAATTTGTGCTTATAAGTTTATTCCATTAATCATATAAATCTTAGCACAAGCACATTATGTGATCAGGTGTAAAAGATCTTAAGCAATCTGACGTTGTCCTCAAAATAAGCTTGTGGTACGATTTATGTGACGAAAGGACCTAACTTTTAAGCGCAAATTCCCGATAAGGTTCCCTCTAGGATTTCCACAAATAAATTTTAATCGAGTTATCATATCAAACCTGAAGTACATTGAAACCATAAGGATAAATTGTTTGATTTGCTATTGCTTAAGTTTTTTTTAACCTTTAATAATTAGCAATACCAATACAATGGAGTGAATATGTACATTTTATTGTCCTTTAAACTTTTAAATAATAGTAGAATAATTCATATTATCACACAGCTTACTCGTACCGTGGATTCTATTAACTAGAGTTAATAAAATTGTGATGTTTATTACTTTTCAACGATATCAATTAATATTTTTTAATACAACAACAAATTTGGAGTAGAGTTTACGTTTTCCTTGCGTTTACAATAAATGTTGCTGGATCAAATTATATTTAGCAAAGAAACACACCAAAATTTAAAAGGCGTTTTCGGGCTGATCATTCGTCGTTATTTGATTTCAGTGAGTTATCGTTTTAGGTAAATTGTCGTTTTCGTTGAATTATTATTTTCACCAATTCGCTTCAGTTCGCTAAAAACAACAATTCACCGAATATAACAATTCACCGAAAATGACGGTTCAACGAAAATATGATGCGCACGAATAATTAAAATTACAATGGTTTACAGTTTACAAATCAGCTGATTGAAATGAACATGGAAAATGCGGGTTGGAAACAAATCATTTCTCAAACGCTTGTAATAAAACGTAAACGTAAAAAACGAGGTTTTAAGTTGAGGTCCTGAAATAATTCTCCAAAATGAATAAATTGAATGGAACTAAGCCCATCCCCAAACTTAACCAATTGAGAAGGAAAGTGGTTTGCATGATTGAAACAGGATTTAAAAATGAGTTCTGAGGCCGGTTTTCTGTAATCCCAATTTTAATAGAACTAAACCATATATTATTTTTGGACGTGAGTGCTTGCTATGTCATCTGGTTGTTACATGTCCCTTTCTAATAATATATTTAATACATTTTAAATAGAATTTACATTTTACATTTTTTAGAATAACTCGACTACATAGCTTAAAAAATTTAACTGGTTTATGATTCCGTGTTGTTTAACACGCTAAAGATGAATTTTTGAACTTTATGGATCATCATTTGGAAGATAAATCTAAAATTAAAATAATTTTATAAAGGCATTAAAATTTCTATTTAATTTACCAGTCCATCTGTTTCTCCCACCAAATTGAAAAATGTTATTTTTCGCTGACATTTTATCCATTAGAATCTGATGAGTTCAGACTTGCGGAATCATAAAGTAAGTCAATTTCGCGAAATTGTTACTCTTCGATGAATAGGATAAAACATTTTGTTTACATTCCAACGTTTCAGATCATTAATTTTGAAATGAAAGATCGTTCGAATAATCGCCTTTTTAGAGTTAAACTAAATTAGAGGACTCACATAACTTTCACACTAACAAATTTTAACAATGGAAAACATTTTAACAAACTAGAACGAAACGGGCCTAAACGCAAATTATAGTATTTCAGATGTAATGGAACACAATGCAAATTTGATTGGGGAAAACAAATCAGAACATCTTAATCTATTCTGACAACTATTAACGAATTCATATTATAATGCCTCCTAACGAAGTTCGCTCTGTTCCTCCAATTAGGTAAAAAATCAAACCAACAAAGAAGTAAAATCATGGATTTAGACACTAAGCTGGGAATCATCATAGTTAAACTATTTTAAAAGGCATCAAACTATAAAATGGCAGTAATAAGTGGGTTGCTATTGCAAATCCTATATATATATTTAATCTTTCATGGTTGTAAATATCAGTATAAAATTATATTTAGGGTACTAAATCACGAGGTCACCAACTGGTCACCTTTTATAATTTTTAGAATAAGATGCATTATTGCACGAAATGAAAAACCTTGTTGATTGATACAATTCTTGACCGGCAAAGATAAATTTTGGAAGTAAAGGTTTTCAAACAAATAAACAGTCTTACCCAACAAATTAGACTACCACTAGAAAAGTAAAAAATAGTAATTTTGTTATGGTACCAAACTGTCTATCAGTTAATTTCCCATCTGTTTTTTCAACGAAATCACCAAATTGTAGTAAACATGTCAAAAATATTTTCCTGTTTTACTCACCAAACATTGTTTTGATTGAATACCTTTACGTGTGTTATATATATTTATATAGATACACATTATATCCGAGTAAATTTTCTATTTTTAAGTTACAATAAAACATATAAAAATATCATAACATAAAAAATACGATAGAGACACAATGAAAATTTATAAACAGAGAAAAAAAAGTTAGTTTTATTGTTATAGACAAAAAAAAATAAAAATGTTTCGTTTGTATATAAAGACAATAAATTAAAAGAACTCTGTTGTACATACTGCATACTATGTAATATACAGTGGATGAAGATGAAAATCAACCCTTTTCCCCAAAAAAAAAAAATAAAATCATTTTTTTCTTACTTGTTAGTTGTGATATAAAGAAAAACAATTTTCCATCTCTCGTCTTCGTTTATAAATATAAATTATGTTTTAAGTTTCATTATTTATCATTTTGGAAATACGAAAATAAAAAATAAAATAAAAAATGAAAAGCGAGTAGTAGATACGAACGATAAAATGGAGAATGGAAAACACTTTGCTTCCAACAAAATAAAATGAAAAATTGATAATGATGGTGTGTAAAGTGGATATTTTATGTATAGTGGAGGAAACCGTGTTCGGTTTAAAGTAGATTTTGAATTTAATAAATTTTTGGTGTACGCGCCGCGCCAATCATGCGGAGTTCAAAGTGTAATGTACTTTAATATGTAATTTTCGCACCTATCCGCTAACCGACGCTAATCACATTTATTTGATGGTCGTTTGTTATAATGTTTATAGCCAGGCAAAAATATTAAGCAAACTTGAAAATTTATACAAAAATAAAATTGGTATGACTGGAAAAAGATTAAACCCAAGTATATATTTAACGGTCTTTAAGCACCCCATTTACCTTTTAAGAATTTATTTTTTTTTTGCTCCTTTAAGATTATCATTATTTTTGTATATTATACACAACAAAAATAATAACAAAACAAGGAATCTCGTTATTTTTTTTATTTTTTCTTCTGTGGACCAAAATCTTAAAGAATATATACAAGAAAAAATATTTCGTCATTACTTCTTTAATATTAAGAAATAAAATTTCTTAAGGGAATTAGATTTTTCTTGTGTTCGTTCGTTTTGAAGTCGGGAAATTTTATATTTATTTTACCCCACATCCTTGTATATAAATCTTGTACGAGTATATATGTATTATGCTTTTGGTGAAGATGAGATATCTCGATACGAATATTTTTTTCTTCTTTAAGACACTCATCATACTTTTATCGTGTTGTTCTGCTGTTGCTTGTTTGTTTGTAAATATGAATTCTGTAGTATAAAGTGAAATTGGTTTTTAGGGTACACACCAAGCATAGATAAAAACATTCAGGCTGCATGATAGATAATATGATAGCTAGGCTGCTCTAAAGCAATAATTATTATTTCTAGAGTACGTAACATATCGATCGATACAAGGATAACATATTGTGTGACACACATATAGAAGCGCAAAGCAAAAAGGGTTCTTGATGAATATTAATTTATTATGTATCTCTTTGCTTGTTATATAAATTTTTTGGATTAGAATCAAGAATTTTTTTTGTTATTTGTATTTATTTTGCCTTGTAATATATAATAAAATTTATTCATCCCACATACGCGTATATAGGAAAATTTACAAACATCAAATGATGATGAATTGTATATGAAATTTAATATATAATTTGGCAGCGCCGAACAAGAAGAGAAAATGGAAAATTAGGTTATATGATGTGCTGAGCGCCCCCCTAAAATAAAATGTTCAGCTCCAGCATTTTTGATTTATGTTACATATATTACGACCTAAATTTGTAATGGCGAAAAATTTTGCTGTTTCCATGGGAATGAAAAGTTATGTTAATTTACAAAACTGCACGATGAAAAGTTACAAACTTTTCATTATTATTTATTAACTACACTCGAACTTGCACAAGTGCTGCTTATTTCACGGAACAAATAACAGCGGCAATTATTATTCTTGTTCTCTCGTCTAGTTTAAGTTTTATACAACAGCAGTACAAAAAAAACTATTTGCATTACTATCATTCAGTCATCCATTTCCAATTTAAAAACCCTTTAAATTGATTGCCAAAATATTGGAAAGTTTGTATATGAAAAAACCACCAATGCGTATAGAAATAGGCGAATTTTCACACGCAAATTGCGTAAAAATATGATTAACACAACTTTACGTGATTTAGAGGCGGAAGCGAAACATTTTGTGGATAATCTCGCTAAATAATTTTTACGAACCGAAGAAAATGCCTTATCACTAAATTATTATCGATAAACACAAACAGGAAGTAATTTTCTTCTGTTATCAAATATTCGGGCAAATCTTTTACCATTATAATGAAAAATGTCATTATAAACTCATTAATAAATTTTCTCATTTTCTTTATTTTTTCACAAAAGATGTGATAATGAACGTCGTTGTTTCTTATAATTTGTTTGTTTCATGAGTTATATAATGATCAGTCAAGAACATAAAAGCACAAGAAGTATTATGTCGCAGTTCGTAACATGAGAAAGTCAATATATACCAAACCAAATTAGTATTACAATAGAAAACAATAATTCCAATGATTTAGTCGTCGAGAGATACACGAATCCATAGAAAATAGCTTTATGTTGTAAAATGCAAGAAAACTTAACCAATTAAGAATTAATCTTATTATAGTTGGTATGAAAGTTTGTACATAGACGATTCTGCTAATTGATTGAAAATATTTTAATTTAAAAATTACGAGCTCCAAACACCTGTAATTCGGATACAAACAAAACAAAATCGTGAATTTTGTACAACTTAGTTTTAGAGAATTAATGTGGAACGTATCTTCACTTACAATATTAATTGTGTATACTGTTCCAGGACAGCTTAAGAAAGCGATACAGACATGGATGAGCAAATTAATTTAAAAAAATAATTGTACTCAACAAGTTCATCAAGTTCGTAGGCAGGTAATATATTTGTGGGATTTATGTTTCAGGTTGGTATTTTATTGAGAAACGGTTAAACCAAATTGAATGTTTAAAAAAAGTGTGGAACGTGTTTTTAATACTGTGGTAGCCGCTCAAATATATTTAGGCATTAGCACCGTCGGTATGAATCGGTTTCATTTAAAAGAAAATAAGATTAATAAGACACGCAATGTGGAACCCATTTTTGTATTATTTGCTAAAAGTTTACTACGCTTTAAATTGTGGATCTAAGTTTTATGCACCACAACCGGAGTATACTATTAAACTAGTAGTAAACGTCTTAGATTAGACTGAATTTGATTTTCACCAGTGGCAGGAAAATTCACCAATTAATTTCGAAAACAACAATATACCGAAAAGCGAATCACCGACAAAGCAACTAACAGAAAACAACACCACCGAAAATATGTATAGGATATAACAAAAACTTGTATTAAGTGTGGCATGTAGGCCTAGAAATTGTCCTATTTGATAGAAACTTCGCAAGAATTATGGAAAATAGTCAATCCAATTAAACTACTACCGATTCTCAATCATTTCATCTCTAAAGATTTAGGCAAACAGTAAATGGCATAACGGTTATTAAAGCGAATACAAGAAATAACTTAGTTCCAGTAAAATTAATAATTTTCGGATACAACTCCGAAACTCATAATGGAATTCAATTTGAAAGAAAAAAACAAATTTCACCAAATTCGGTTTAGATTTTGAGAACAATAACTTTTCAGAACCTATACTTTGTTCTATTACTCGTAATATTTCTTATTCTGCAGACCAAATAAGAAACTATTTATTGGCCCTTTCGGTGAACCGAAACTAAAACGAATTTTTTTTTCTGATGGACATAGAAACAACTATTTCTGTGGAACTATATAAAATATTTTAACGACGAATTTTGACATCAAAATTAATAAAATGGTAGTAAATAATTGGTGAAGCGATATTTAAGAAAAAGTTATTTATTTATTAAAGTGAAAGTAATCATTCAAATGTTTTTGCTACACAATTTTTATTTGTTTCTCTTGCATAATTAATTCGGTTTCCATTTATTTTTGGTTAGAACTTTTTTAGTTTGGTTAAAAAATTTATTTTGATCCACAAACAATTTACAATTACTAGCTTGAAAATTATTAATTATTTTATGGGATTTAAAGGGCAGTCATAAATAAATATTTAAAAATAATTAATAATTATTTATTATTAATACATAGAGCAAAGTGCACAAATGTAGCGATCATTCCCCAGACTCCAATATGTCGGTATGCGTTATCAAATGGTTCTGGGAGCTGACTGGGATACAATGAACCAATCTGGGATAGAATGACGCGCCTACAAAAAACAACAACATAAAATTTCTGGTAGTATTTTGTAACCAGCGGAAATTTGTATTTCTCTTTTCTCAAAGAACTTGGTCTGAGCATTTTGGAATATTAAAATGCTAAACGGAACTCGGTAATTTTTAAGCAGGATTGAATTTGAATGCTAACATAAATTTTGGATGAATTTCTCCTTGTTTTAAGAATCAAACCGAATTTGGCCGCCGATTAATAACTAGGGACGCATCATGGATCCACTACTATACACCAGAATCAAAGGTGACTGCCCCTTAACAATGCATAGGACTGGTGGAAGTGGACCAAAGAAAACAAAAACGGTTTATTCAGCAGGAAAGATTCTGGCGTCAGTTTTTTGGCATACAGAATATATTTTGTTTGGACAATCCAAGAGTGTCTTGGCAACTAAAAATGTGAATTGTTGAAAGATTCACCGTATTCACCGGATTTAGTTCCTTCTAACTTCCATCAGTTTCTAAATCTTAAATAAATGTTTGAAAGTTTCTCATCAAATGCAGAAACAATAGCAGAAACTATTTTGCAGATCTTTCGGAAGGCCACCATAAAAAGAGAATTTCGAAACTTGAACATCAAGTGTTATGGGAGAGTTTGTTGAAAAGTAACATTATATTATATTTTGATAATTGATTTCATTTCCACTCCTGAAGTTGCTTAAATGCCCCCGGTACTTCCGTAACATAACATTCCATAACATAAAGTTTTAAATGTTTCAGTAAAAGCCGAACGTTGAATTTATTGGAATATTAATACCGAAAGTGGGATTGTGTATGGCGAGATATTGAAGAAGGCTATTCGGAAAGCAGGAGAAAGGTTCTGAATTTTTAACATTGATTTTGGATGTAAGTAATAATATTTCCATAAAAGAAGAACACCTACTATTTACCTCAATAGTTGGAATGAAAATATGATTGAAAATGTGTTTGGGGGGTTTGTGGGTAAACGGATCATATGATGAAAATGAGAGCCTTTATACAGATTCCAGGGTGACTTGAAACAAAGTAGGTATAGCGGTCCATTTACCACAAATGAGTGTTAAAAAATGAATTCGGATTGATGAAGGAAATTGTATAATGAACATTAAATGTTGGAAGTTGGAAAGGGATGGAGTGGGCCTAAGATGAGGGGAAGTAGTAAATATGTTCATTTACAGTATGGAATGTAAATATTCAGCAATGATGTTCCATAATAGCTCGTCAGAATTCAATTGATTGAGGTTTAGCATTGATGAAATTCTCGAATGTTTTATGAGCATTAATGTGAATAAGGTTTCTGGACATAGTGGTATCCTAACTATCTTGTACTACTCGTTCTACTCGTAGTGTAGGATTAGTAATTATCGTGCGATTGCTATAATCTCTAGTAAGGCGTCTGACTGAAGTAGATTTCAAAAAGATTCACAAGTCATCGTTAAATGCAAATAAAAGTAAAGTTTCATATTTTCGAGTTCGCCTACCAGTGCTTCATAAGCATACCTTACTAGATAATCTCTTTGTAAGGTGGGATTATAATTACAACCTTGAACTAACTGTCTTCAGAATGAGTTTTTCCTGCAGTGTTTTGAGATTACAGCGTTTAGATCTTCGTCTGCCACTATACAGTATGTAGGTCCTATAACCGCCTTTTAACTTTTCAGAACGTATAAGTACTGAGCAAGAAGCACTAACAACTGGCTAAAATTACGCAAGTAATCATATAAAATTAAATAAATTTTAGTTGGCTTAGCTGATTTGTGGATGATTTATAATTATATGTCTTGCTTTTGTCGTCGTCGTGTGTTCATTTTTTTCGACCATGCTAATTTATCTGTTAAATAAAAGCAGCGTGGAGTAGATTAGCATCTAAAATGGTCAATATTATAGAACATAAAGTTTATAACCAATGACACGTATTTGTATGTAAGTGATACTTTTATATAAAGGTAAAAAACAAAACATATATTCTGAACATTTAACCGAACAATTACATTCAATATGGAACAAGGAATTCACATTTAAATTATATAACATAAATCTAATCTCTAAATTTCAAAATTTCAACATGGCGAATCTAAACCACATAATTTAGAGTAAGAAATGAACACATTGTATTTTATGCCAAACCACAAAAATGAAATCAAATCGTAAACCAACTTGTTTCGCACCTCATTATACAAACATAAATTTCCATGGCCATATTATATATTAGCTTATCCCATTTTCGGTTAACCTCATCAGTGCACGTAAGATATTTTTCAATTTTATCGTCATACACTTCGATTCAACTTCCGGGAAAAATCATATTTTTTATGAGTATTTTACATAAATAATTTGCAATTCTAAAGAGAAGTGTAACAACAAGAAAATCCATCATCATAAAAAATAAACACAAAACTCTTCTAGTCTTATAAAATATTTATGGAAAAAAGAAAATGGAGTGACATTTTCATATTTTGTATAATTAGTTTTCCATTTTTCTATATAAATATATATTATGTATTGTAAAATGTGATTTCTATCTTGAGTTAGATATACAAAGTGTATATAATATAATATAGAAAATGAACCACAAATCAATTTCCAAATTTTTCACAACCTTTAACTTTTCATTGTATTATTTGTGATAAATGAATGAATAAAAAACTTGCCTGCACCCTTTACATTATTAGATAAATTGGTCGTTGATATACGATTTTCCTCATAGCAAGTGGGTGTGTGTGTGTGTGTGCGTTTTCCATCATCGTATACGTTTGATGATTGTTTTCGATTCTTTTACAATTTTGCTGTTATGATGATGATAGCCAAGGGAAAATGAATATTTATTTTCTGCTCTGAATAGAAAAAACCGCACACAACAGAAATGTAAAATGTGTATCCATAATTTAGTAGTAGCAATCGTCGGGAGATGAGGATCCATATATAAAGGATTGCATAAATAGCGATATGATTGATTAAATTCCATTTCCGAAATGATTCGGATTAATAAAATATATATGGAAATATCATGTTTCCAATATTTTTACTAAGCTCTTAAAAATACCGTGGCGCCTCTTAACGCATACCACTTAAAATAGAAAAAAAAACTATATCGAGTAGTTTTTTATTCCTATCTCAAATTACACAATAATTTAATTTTCAATATGCAGCACACACACACATACACAAATTGAAAAAGAGAATTCTTCGTATATTTTATCTTCGGATTACACAATTTTCCTTTTTATTTGATTTTCAATTAAATGTAAAACAAATTTCAATAATCTAAAAAAATGGAATCAAATGACACTGAAGTTAAGTATTTATAACAACAAAATGGCGAACAGTCTAGTTAAACATGTTTACTGCTATACATAAAACTTGTTCAGTTCACAGACCTTAGCAAAATAATTATTATACATATTAGTACGCGCTGCTCTCTATCTATATACATATCAACTTATTTTTATATACAAGACGTTTTAACTCTCAAGTCTTTCAACTAAACACAACTACATAGCAGTAAAAACCAAAAACTTTTCAATTTCCACATGAGAATTTGATATCATCAAACATAATATAGAATATTTTTTTTGAAAGGAGATCAAACCCAATAAATAAGTTGGAAAAACTTTTAAGTTTTTCTAACACAAAAAAAGAAAATCAAATTGTTTTGGACCAACTTTTTTTTTTATTTTAAAAACTAACAAGAAACAACTTTTATTTTATTTTGTTGTGTATAACTGTATACATATATCGTATGTATGTCAAAAATACATACTAAAAATACAAATCGAATTCCCATATAAAATAATTAGTCCCTAACGTAATTTCTGCGAACTAATAAAAAAACATTTCCTCATATTGTACATCGCGTCTAATTTGCAACTTTATTTATCATTTTGTGATACTTGTGCGCCTCGATCGAACACAATATGAAACAAAACTACAGTTACGTCATACACCGATCACCACACACAATATAAATAAGAAACAACCGTTAATATGATCGGTCAAAATAACGGTAAATATATATAACGAACAGTATAAAACATACATACAAAGCATTTCATAATCATGTCGAAACTGATCGATGCTAAAAAAGAAGACATCTTGTACAAAAATTCAAGAGAAATGGCGGAAGTTAAATAAATATTCGTTTTTTTGACATATATAAAAGTCGATAACACGAAAAAACAAGAAATAAATTATTAATATTTTGTTATGCTCTTTATGTTTCATTACGTTTTTTTTTTTTGGGCAGAACCAATTGCAACAGAGAAGCGCGCACGATCAAGTTAAAGGGAATACACACAATATTGTATAATTTGTTGTTGCTGCTGTCAGATTAAATTAAAACGGTAAATAAAAAAATACACAGAGAAGAATACTTAAAAAGAACGGTAATTTTATATAATTTTTGTGTTACTCTTTTGTTGTACAGTTTTTACTTGTTGTTTTTGTTATTGTCAATAATGCGATCATTAAAATGCGAATATTTTTTTTTTGTTGGTTGATTGTTATTCCCTCCGGGCGATATAATATCAGATGATCATGATTTTTGTATTTTTTTTTGTTTATTTTTTCGTGTTTGCAATCGTTTGGGTCGTTGACTTTGTGACACACTTGTTTTTTAATACATAATAAAAATATAATGTTATAATTGTAATTAAATGTTGCTGAGGTTTCTGTTTTATTGAACTAAATGGACAATTTTATTGATGAAAGTGATGCAACCGAAATTGACTGTAAATTATGATCTCGATTTAGATACTGTAGTTAATTTATATTTAATTATTTATCTTTATTCTTTCAAGTATGTGATTGGAAAGGGATCTTTAAATCTGTTACACAAGGTGTCGTGTGACACACGTCACATATTTTTAGGGTTGAAATGTAAACCAATTTAGATCAAATTTAGATTGCTATCTTTTATTTTATTCAACTATAATTTGGGAATATTGATCATATTTATGAGGTGCTACTACGGTTGGGAATTTTAATGTATGTGAGGGTTTTATTCTAGAATAGAATAATATGTGATTATAGATATGTTAGGGGTGAAATTTTTTTAATTTAAATTTGTTGCACCCAATGATTTAAAAGAAATGAACGATCAGTCGTTAAGTTCGGCCAAATTGATAAAAATTATCGTGATATTTTTCATGATCCCAACTTCACTTCGTATAGATTTATGTCAAAACCGAGTGAACAAGAAAAAAAAATTAAACAAAATAAGAATGAACAAAAATTTTAACAACTAGAATTAAAAAAATTCTTGTTTTTTTTTTGTGATAAATGAGTGCGTTTTGTGACCAAACGTCATCATTTTTACCCGACTGAACACTAGGAGTATACAAAAAAATAATAGAGCACATAAAATAATATTTAGTGTGACACAGAAAATAAAATATTCCATCCTTCTCATTAATTTCGAATTACCGGAAATCAAAATCAAAATTTCTTGTCTAAGTGCTTCGTTTTTAAATAATCATCTTGGATGTCAAAATATGAATTTATGATAATTTGCAGGGATTTTTTTGGGAATTCCAATGTATTTCATTTGCAAGAATCGATTTTTTATGTATCAATTTCGAGGAGTTAAACATTGTTTAAAAAAATAAATTACATAGAATCAATTAATGTTCATGCATACACATTCATGCATAAATTTTCGACGAGAATGTTACGAAATCAAGTCATTGTGACTCGGCAAAATTGATCTGTGTCTTTTTATTAGTATGAGACAAAGCAGGGTAAACTTTCTGTAATTTGTGAAGAAATACATAAGAAAGTCTCTAACATGCGAAAAAGAAACTAATGCTGGCTGAATTTTAAGAGCACTACCAGACCCGGAGGAATTAATTTGATTGAAATCCAACCACTCCAAGTTATTTGATTAAACTGGAGTGTTTCATTGACAAATTCAAGTGGGAATCTAAAATCTTCAATTCTTAGTGCTTCTCAGTGGAACCAGAAAGCTTGAATGACTCAAATGAGTTTAGATCATATCGAGACACCCACACATGATTAAAGCGTATTGTAAAAAAAACGAACCATGTGGGCGCCAAACGACTGCAAGATATATACTTGTAAAACTGCAGATCCAGATCAAACTATACCAGTGGAACTCGAGAATAAATCTGAGATTATTTTTCCCTTAATGGTGGTTTTTATTTTTAAAACGGATAAGAATTCACATGTTTGAAATGACACTGTCTTAAAATGCATATTGTGAGGGGAAGTTTGGATAAAATACAATTTTACACACCGATAATACCACACGATAGGGAAAACGCTTCTCGTTAGAATATTCTTTATTAGATACTATACCTCGATATTGAGTTCGGAATACCTCCGATTACTGTCGTCAAAGATAGATGACAGCGATTGAGGAGGTACTGAAACATAAGTGAAAAGTCAGGCGACTATCAGCAGCAGTAAGATTCTGGATCTTCAAGGATGGTGTTTAGTTGTTACTAATCACTTAACTACTTAAAATATTTAGGCTGGATTCTTGATTACTTAGACAAGAAGGACAGCTTCAGACTGATAGAGGCCGTATGACACTCAATACAACAATCGGAAAAGGAAGTAATACTCAACAGACTCCGCATTGTTAGAGAATATGGAAGATTGTTGAGCCGGTAATCCAATGTTCCTTTTTGGAATGCTGCTATTGTCAGTTATTGGCACATAAAAACACATACTCGTAGCTGAATATGTCCATAATGGGTTACCTCTTCGACCTCGAAAGCTGCAATTGCGTTAGATCTTATGGTATCACAATTAATCGATGTTTAAGAACCAACTTTTAATCTTTTCAAGTATTTCCAAAGAAACCCATAAGCAATGCAATCCAAGATACACAAGTTATAAAAAAGTTCTTCAAGACATACAGAACGTTCGCCGAAATTTGATGATCCGATAAGCGTTATGCTTGGTAAAGATGATTATGGTAGGTAATACCATAGTCCTTTAGCAGATTATACCAGAATATTTACTCAATGATCTGCACTACTTTTTATTGATTTTACGTGCGGTTACAGTGTAAGCATCAGACTGCAGTGGCCAAACTACAAAAATATTGAAAATACTTTGAACGTACATACAACGTATGCCTTAGCGAATTATTATGATTCGCTACGCAATTGTCAACCTCTTCGTAACCTCGATTTTTATTATAGTTGGAATATGAATTGAAATCATCTTGATATATAGTATATTACGAAATTGGAATTCTAACCTAAGTTTGAGTATCTTGGAAGGTTTGGAATATGGCATAGAGAGTTTATTCTTTTGGTAAAATGGAATACCAACAGGAGTCATACGAGTTGTATTTATTATTAGCTCCGACTAAAATCATGATACCCCTTTGCATGTCGCAATTACAGAATTCGACCAATACTTTCCGGCCTCAAGTACCACAGTTTCAGCCACAACCCCACTTATTCAACCTCAATTGACCTGTCATTATAATTTGTTCAATCCACCAACACATTTTAATCACAACAATCCATCGTCTTGATACTTGCGTATACATTTTATCATATTCCCACTCCAGTTAATAGTGAACATTTTGACGGATGTACATTTTTATAAATTTTTTACATCTTATTTATGTTGAAAATGGACTGCTGTGTCTGATAAAAGCACACACAGTTAAACAGTTATGTGGATAATTTATTAGATTATTTGTTATCAAACAAAACACAAACAATTTAAATAATTTTTGCTTTTAAATTAGATAAAATTATTTCTTTTGTGAGCTGCTGTTTAGCTTGTTGGATCCAATTCTAGGAAAATCTCATTTCCCCATTTGTATATTGCGACAGAAGACGGAAACTACCAAATGTACCACATAAAAATAAAAAATAAATGAATTGTGAAACAATTGAAATTGGATAAAACGAAACTCTGACAGGAAATTATATTGGACAGTACGTAGAACGAGAGAATTTCCACGTGGAAAATTTAACCCAATTTTCGTTATCGAATGAAAAAATCAGTTTTATATTTTTATTGATTGTGTATTATATGATCCATGAAATGGAGAAAATGTCACGATTTATGTTGCGGTTTTCATAGATTATAAATAAAAGTATATATACATATCTATGCTTATGTTCATCATTAATTTTATGTTTTTCCAAGAAAATTATAATGATAACAAGAAAATAATGTTGTGTTTGTTTGCTTTTATATAGTAAGTCATTATCCATTTAAGACCAATCAAAAATAATAACAATGATTTTTTATGGACTCAGAATTTATATGAAGAAAAGTTATCGAAATCACAATGGAGCAAAAAAAAAATGAAAAAGGAAAATGGTTTAGAAAATGTAGAAATATGTAAATTTATAAATTGAGTTTTTCGACATTGTGTGTGTTATGTTGTTGTTGGTTCCATATTGAGACTAGAGATAAAAATAAGAATTTTGTTGTTGTGCGTTTTGTCTTAAAGTTGGTGCAGCCATTTAGATAACGAGATGAGAATTTTTCGTTTTATTATGTGCGAAAAGCGGTACGATATGAGGCCCAATTATTTCGGGGCATTAAACTAAAATATGTATCCCAAAAAGGTCAATATAATACAGAGATGTAATGTATAAGGGTAAAGGCATTGATGTTGTTGCCAAACAGACTATTTGTTTTAATACTGCTCGTTTTCTATTAATAGCTATCCTCAAGGTTTCTTCAAGTAAATACAAGTTTATTAAATTCCTAGATTTTTGAAGTTTCGAACCAGAGCTTGGAACTTACTCCAATTAGTAAACCCTAATTAAAGGCTCAATACTAATGTTTAAGCATAGAAAAATCAAATTTTATTTTTATTGAACGAGTATATTCTCAAAATGAGGATATTTATTAATTCATTCTCAAATAAATAATATTTAATACTGAGAAATTTAATTCTAGAATTATTTACTCAATGAGAGATTAAAATTAATAAGTTCATATAAAAGTCAGAAGTATTTTTGTTCAACGTTCAACCCTTTTAAAATACAAGAAATTTCTAAATTGTTTTAATAAATGTTCGGGACAACCATAATTTCAGAATCCATGTATAATATAATTAACCTAACCCTTCGTAATACACTCACATCGTGTGTAAGAATACTATATTCTCAAATTGAGAATATTTATTAATTTATTCTCAAATTGAGAATAGTTCATATTAAGAATATTTAATACTCAGGAATTTAATTGTAGAATTATTTACTCAATAAATAAATTCATAAAAAAGTCAGATGTATTTTGGTTCGTCTTTCAACGCTTTAAAATTACACGAAATTTTTAAATTGTTCTAATAAATTTTCGGGCAACTATAATTCCAGAATTCAAGTATAATGTAATCAACCTCACTCTTCTTAATACCACTCACATCGTCTGCCCTGCATACAAATATGTTAAATTACACAACCAAAATTGTTTATCATTTATGGATATCAATTACTAGAAATCAATTTAAACTCATCTAACTTCTAACCTTTACGCATTTATATTGTACATGTACCCTATCCATATACACACACGCAACATACTGTACCTAACATGTCTATATATACAGTTTAATTTGATTTGTTTTCGGATAATTGGAATATATTTAGAGAATGTGACATAAAAACGGCAATATAATCAACATATACATGGATACATATATTCCCTGAAAGCACCGCACCAACAGTAAAAGAAAAGTGACGATGATTTTCTTTTCGGAAAATCTTTTATTCAATAAAACCAAAAACCACCTCCACACTCTATCTTCCATTTACAATTTCGAATTTTTTTATTTAATTTAGAAGACGTTCTTCTCCCCCGCTGCTCCTTGGGAAATATAATTGAGAATTAAATAAAATTAATTCAAAATATTGAGACAAAAACCCCAAAAGTTTATGGAAAATGCGGGGCTGTTCCAATGTCTTTGGTAGTAATATCCAAGAATACTAGCATTATGTTCAAAGGGGGTAATGCAGTACATAATCTGGTAGGACAAATGTATTCTGTTCGGAAATTATTTTGTGGTTTTTTGAAAAAAAAAAACTGTCATATCTGTAGAAAAAATTTGATTTGTGAAAAACCAAAATGACCACAATTTTTTATTTTGTGTAATAAAATAGTTCATGAAAATAAAATAAAACTATTTTCATTTAGGGGAAAATGACATGTGCTTGTATTTTCCATGTACCATTGGCAGTCTGGTTATGCGTGTGATATAATCTGGGCAACAATTAATCGGATTTCAAAATACTCGGAGCGGCAAAAACTAGCTACAAAATTATTCTTAAACATTTATAAAGATCAAAAAAAAATTTAATTTATTTTTCTTTTGGTGAAAGTTTATGAAAAATCTTTTTCATCTGTACCTTGACGCTCGATTTTGTATATTCGAATGATTTACGTCAAAATATATTGATTCTTTTTGTTACGTCTAATGGAATTTTAATGACACCGACACGATGGGAGAAGAAAACCTTGAAATGTTCGTGATATTTTCCGTACGTCTTTGAAATTACGAGTATATGTATGTATATCGAAATTTGCACGCAGTTTATGTTTTTCCGTTTTAGATATGTACTTAATATATACAGAGGATGTAATTGTTATCTTTACAGAATATTTTTTTATATACAAAAACTTAAATTGAAGTTAACATTTACAAAACGTTTGTATGTCTTATCAATTTAGTCGTTATGATTATATGTGAAAGATAAAATGTGTGAAATGAGGTTTTTACCCATTAATTATGGGTTGCCTTTGTGATTTAGTTATTTTAACACCCTATAACGTACTTCCTCCTATTTTAGATATGATGCGTCACAATATCAAAATGTTATCGAATGTTAAAATCGTTAAACGATCACTTAACTCTTGAACTGTAAATTGCAATTTATAAATAAAAAGTTAATTCTTTTGAATCAAAATTTTTAAAAATAAAGACGAATGTGATCATATCGAAAATGGCATCATTGGATGTCTATATAGAAAGAATATGTTTTAATCATTTCATCAACCATCGAACCGCCTTCGCCAAATAATTTTTAATTATTTTGTGACCTTAGCAAATAAAATTTGGCAACTTATACAATCTCATTAATTGCAAAACTTTGCGAAATAAATTTTGTCGAATTTAAATTATAAGTCCTTAAATTTAAGATATAAATCCCATTCAATAAACTTCTAAATTTCAATGCATCACACTATTTGAGCAAGTGGGCAATAAGTATTGTCATCAAGCTTAATATTTAAGCACAAAAATCAATCATATAAAACATATAAGAAAGCAAATTTAATGACACATATTTAAGGTTTCAAAAATATTTTTTGACCACCAAATTTATTTTTTGAATAAATAAGTTACAAATTCAGATTTTTTCGCGTTAAAGAATATTTTAGACCATGCTTATGTATATGAGATATTTAGTGTTCCTATTTAATCCTTTAACTGTTTATGTTGAGTATACTCGTCAGAACGAAACGAAATTTTTTCGCATAATATCGAGTATATTCGACGAATACGAATAACATTCGTATTATTATTGAACGAATCAACTGTAATTTTTCACAACGAATGAACTGTAAAATTCACAATAGTTTGTATTATCGTCCTCGCTGAAAAATAATTAAGCAGAGAAAAAGTTTTTCGAAACAAAATTAAACAGTTAAAGGGTTAACGGGCATCGATTGAATAAATTGTTGCTAATAATATTAACCCACCTTTAAATGAAATTTACGTCAAAATAAAAGTACATCACAAAATTTATAACACATAACGTCAATATTTTTGAGTAAATTTAATTTAGGTAAGACAGTTGTTTGGAATATAAGTGTCCGTATCAGAAAGTTAAAATTATGAATCCTGTTTAGTACTGAGTGCTCACACATTATTTTAGATGTTATTTATGAAAAATTATAAAGGTTACAAGTGCAAACAACTGGTTCAATTGTGTGTCATTTTGGTTGGGGCAAAGTTTTAACAAATCGCATTATTTGGTTCTGCATAAATGTTATTAAAATCAGATTAAATGAACAATTTGATTAGAACCTGAAGCTTAGTTAAATTATCACCCAAATAGAAGGATAGGCACAAAATCAAATTAAGGCCGATTTCAGATTTTTTCCAGTGTCACGCTTATTTAAATTATTTTTTTAGTTTCCTTTTCCTCGGAAGAGTTGGCTTTGGACTTTTGTTTTCGGCGGCAAATTTTGAATAATTCAGTAAATATTTTTTTGAGTTTTGGTACAAAATTTGATATTGATAAATTTCTGTTTTAGTTTGGTGGACAAAAACGTTGTAGCACTAAAGCTTGGTGACCAAAAATGATGAAAAATTAATAAGTCTGTGTGCAATTTTGTGTCGTTGAGTGGGAAAAAACTATAAACTAGTACCAACAATATGATGACAACTTTTAAATAAATTGTATTGCTTTATCAAGTTTTCAAGACGAAAGTTTTTATTTTGGCACCAAATTTTTCTGTGCCCACAATTTATAAAAGGTGCATATAAATAGAAAATTAAAGTGTTTGTGTGTGGAAAAACTTCGACTATGTGCAATGAGCACTGGTAACACTGAAATATTTTCGAGATTGACAAAAAAATTTGAAAAATTAAATAAATTTGACATTTGAACAGACTACCATTAAATTACAATCACTGGCAATAGTTATTTACATGTTTGACATGACTAACTTGTAATTTCATACCAACTTAATTACAATAAAATAATTTTATAGCTGAAATAGATGGTTAGGTAGGTTTTGGTTTTATAGGTGAAATATTATGACGATACGGGTCAGGCAGACTTGAAAACTAAAAAATCGAAGACGACTTCTCTTAAAAATTAACAAGTTTAATAATATTGGTTTAAAGGACACGAACTTCAAAATATCCACCATAATTCAGAACTTTAGGTGAAGTTTCCACAGAACACCCACCAACACGGTATTCGCAAATTGAGTAAAAATTGGGATATCGACCTAAATTCTTAATGTGTGTATTATCAGGTAAAATTGTTAAACGAATATTATTGAATAATTCATATTCTGATAAAAAGAATTAAGTGTTGGCCAATTCATGCAGGTTCTTATACTCGATTGTCAGTTTACGCACAGCACCATATCAGAAAGAATTTACATTTCCTCAAAAACGTGTAATTACCTGTTTAACGAAATTTTCGATCAGCTGTTACTTTCCATGACAACATTATTTTTTTTACCAAATTTTAGTACACAACAAATTTGTTGCACCAAGTTGTGCACCAGAAAAACTATAAAATAGGTGTAAAAACTGGTTCAATTTAGTGTATTTTTGGTTCATGAGAAAGGTTTAACTCAGTGATTTTGTGTGCATATTTTGAACAGCTTTCCATGATTTGCAAACACCTCCGTCGAAGGATGAGAGATGGCACGACAAAGAAGATTATTATTGGCCCGGTATAAATGTCATTACAACTCGATTAAATGGAAAATTTGAATAGAAGGAAAGGCACAAAACGCAGTTATGAAATGTGCCAGATTTTTCCCGGCATCAACTTAGTTTTATATTTTTTTTTGATTTTGCAAAATTTAATGATTAGTTTCGATTTTGGTACAATATTTTAGTGTTCAAAAATTTTCTGGTGTCACACATTTTGGTCACCAAAAATTATAAAAGATCAGGAGCAAAAACTGGTTGAGTTTTATGTCTTTGGATGGCGGATGTAATTTGTCTGTTTTGCGAATACTGGTAACACTAAAGAAATCTTTGTTTTCCCAGGAAACAACAGCTTTCGATAAACTGAGTGAAAATCAGAGATATTGATCCTTAATTTCTAACTTAAATGATGGCCAGTTCATCCTACTCTATGAGATTTTGCACTATGAGATTTTGCACATTCCTTTAACGCGGCTCTCCATGATTCGGAAATATTTTCGATGAACTATTAGAAAACAAGGTACCAGAAGATTATTAGGTGGATCTGTAGTAAATAATAAACAGGTACATCCCAAAATAAGGAATAGCATTTAAACATATCAACATCAAAAATTTTACATTGTCGTGATTAACATGTAACTTTTTACCAAACCAAGTAAAAACAATAATTTTTTAGCCACATTTGGTGCAATGTATCAAGATCGTCAGACGAACAACTGAAAAAACAATCTCCTAAAATGTAGCATTAAACGTTTAGATAATTTTTAAAAAACATCCCAAGCCACAATCCACTTTAAAATTTTCATCGAAACCTGAATTAATCTTGGCTGCCACAAGAAAACTTAAATTTCTGAGTATAACAGGGGATTGTTACATTTTAGCGTCGGTACTTTTTCCGTTACTTGATTTTTTCAGAACATAACCTTTCTATGGTTTCATGTTTACAAATCATATTGAGAGAATAACAAGTTTATATTTTATTTACTACGAATCTAATGTTATCTGCACAAAGAACAGAACATATTGATCGATCGGCCATCAAAAAGGTTCATCCGAAATTTAAATTATTCACAGCCAACGTTTTTCGACACAAAATCAAAAAATCACCTTTTGGAATAAATTAACGAAAATGACATTTAGTAAAGTATAAAGAGAAAACATTTTTCTTGATTTTGTTTTTTTTTAAATATATTTTCCTGTCCTTATTTCCTCGTAGAAAATATAAAATATTCCATCATTTCAGTCAAGAGTGAAAATGTCAATTGAATGATATTTTAATATAAATTATGTTAAATGAGGCATTTTATATACAATTTTTGAACATACACTTTTCATCCTTATATACATGTACACATAAAGTAAAAAAATGTTCATTTCCCAAAATGTCTTTCATATAGTTTTCTATTATGAATATGTACATACATATACAGACGAAAGAGAGTACATTAGTTATAACTTTCATGTAGTATACTAAACATACTACAAAATTTATGGAGGAAGTTCGGTTCTATTTTAGAGAAACTTCATTTAAAAAAAAAAATAAAAAATTATAGTGACAAGTGAAACGAAAAAGAAAACATATTGAAAGATTTTCGTGAAAATTTTATTTTAAATACGTACGTTCGACTACTTGTTAAATCATTATTTGCATTACGCAGTATGTTATGTCAATTACCTTAGAATATAGAAATAGTAACCAATCGAAAAATATGCGACGTAAACACAAAGAGTATCGGAAGTGTAGTTCTCGCGTAGGCTGTATATTATTTGACAGGTACCATGTTAACTATCTATTGTTTTACGGAGCGGAGCCACACCTAAATAAAATACGTGTACAATATTATTTTTGGGACTGATTACGGCCCACGATACGATACTATAAATAAACACCAGCTGTAAAATGCGATGATAAATATTATGTTTGGGTGTGTGCGAACACTATCTTATCGGGGCGGAAAAAGTTTTATATTGACACTTAATCGTGTCTATTAGAAATTAATGCCACATGCCTTGATTTGTTATCCACTTAGAGGATGTAAAAAATCACATATGACATTTTGAGGTTTTTTTTGCAAACACATTTAATGCAAATTTAACAATTTTATGGATATTAAAATAAACGTGTTTCCAGGTTAGAAAATTTTGATTATTTATGTTACGCACCAGCAACTGTTGAACCCAAGAAATCTGCCTTATAATATATTATCCAATATTTTTTCGTACAAAAAATATTGTAACGGACCAAATCCTCATAAATCCCAAACGATTTATTAGGTTTCTCGGGTAGTTAGTAATAATGATACCAGATAATATGTTACGCACACGCGTTATCTTATGTACCTTCCGTAAAAAATCATCTTTATTTTGAAATGAATGGTAAAATAGCTTTATTCCCTTTTGTTACCAAAAAATTTGATCTGCACAAAGCAAACCCAGCAGCATACAAATATTATTCTCATGTACCACTGCTACTGTTTCCAGTCTTGTGAGCGCACAAAATATATTTTTTCGTGTATTCTGCGGATTCTTCCATCATATATTTAGAAAAACAAAATACCCAAATGCTGAATACGTCTGTATAAATCCATAATGCTAAAGTTCAAATAAATTAAGCTTTTGATCTTTTTTGTTGTTGTTTTTGAATTTACTACTTAAAAAATGTATATTTGTTCATCTGCTTAATTTCGTTTTTATTGAAACATTTTTTTATCCAGTTTACTCTTCGTTGTCGATAGTCAAAGACATTTTGCTTTAATAATTTATTAGTTGTGTTTCGATGAATATTTTTTGTTATCTTGTGTGTCTGTTGGTTAGAAAATTGATAAAACGTTTGATGAATCAAGGCAGTGATTCGTAACTCGTAAACTTCCACTGCAGTAAATATAAAATTCATGAAAGTTCAATATATTCGTTCAATGCTTTAAATTTAAATATAATAATTTGGAAACCAGTTTACTGTTTCCTAAATTTCTACTCTTGACATTGCGGTATTAAACTCTTCTCAGAAAAATGATACTTGTCTACCTAATAAATTTGGCGTTGATATTCATACATAGCCTAGCCTGGTGCTCCTTATCCCAAGATATTGAATTTTTGGTGCCTAAATTATCATGGTGGTCTTATAATTTTATAATATACAAGCTCATTATTAACAATTTAAATGGTGGTCGTCTTAGCTTGAACTTAAAATTACGTGGTTGATTTTATAGTAAAACCCAACTGTGAAACTTCTAACTTGGAGTACGATGTTATTAATTGACATTTACAAGATATATGGAAATGGCCGCGATATTGATGATAAATTACACTCACGAATTTACTTAGTGTAAGACATTTTGTTAGAAATTGTCAAAAAATATCTTCTTATTAGATTTTAGCGTAAATATTCATAATTCATTCGTAACATTTAACAATTTTTGGTTATAAACTTCACGTTAATGTAATACAGGTGTTACTTCATAGTATGTGAGTACTTTAATAATTCTGATGGCCAACTAACAAAGCAAATAAAAATTTAACTTTTATTATTTGCTGCCAAAATAGCTAAATTTAAAAAAACATTAACCTATATTGATGGACAAAACTTAGGTTCACGCTCGAAATTACGATGCTCGAAAATATCTTTGTTTACGATGAGTCACACACATTATATGAGTGCAATATTCAATCCCTATTATTTATTACATTACCAAATAAATTGGTGGACGAAAACTTAGTTATGGAAATTTGAGTAGTTCTATTGAAAACTGAAGAACTATAATTTTTCGATTATCAAGTTGTCCAGGAAAATATTAAAGCTGATATGTAATAACATGGTGGTCAACAAATTATTGGTGGACAATTTTATATTTCAATTGGCATAATGACAATAAATCGCTAAAGAAATGAAGCACGATTTTTTCTATTTAAAAAAATATTAGACCCTGTTAACTGTTGTTCCTACAATTAAATTTTTGTTAAAAAAATTATATAACACAATAATTTTATTAATTTAGCAATAGGATTTTAAATTAATTGTTCATGCTTGATCTTCCCCTAAACTACTGAATTTAATTTGTATTAATAAAACACTTGTAAAACATTTTTCCTTAGAGTGACAATATTTATTTATTATTAGGGAGATCGATTTCGAAAATAAATAAAAATAATTGAACGATTTTTTCGAATCAGAAAATTTTTAGAAGTCTTATTGAAATTTGTTTAAAAAATTAAATATTTGGTGCTCAAAATTGTTAAAAAATGGTATGATACGGCTAGTTTAATGAACTGACTACCTCTTTAGAATATCTCTGTGAACTTCAATTTTATAATTTTACTTGCGTAACACAGCACCCTGATTTTATAAAAAACAAGCTAAGCTGTAATCACAAAAATAAAGATGATTGTTGTTGTAAATTGTCGAAAAGTTTACTATATTTTTAAGTTTACACATTATCTCACTTTTTAGAGAATCAAGATGCTGGTGTTATTAAATTAAGGAATTTGTAAATGTTTTTCATGATCAATCTAATCATTGAACCCCTATAAGAATTGGTGGTTTTCTAATGTGATGACTTAAATTCAATTAAACTACAAGCATGTTCTAATAATTTGGTGGACAAAAATTATTGATAGATATTTTGGTAATTGAAGCTGACATGTAATTATGAAATTGTATCACGTTCTGTACAAAAACTCCAAATGAATTCAGTAACTAATGCCAAATTGTTTTCAAACAAAATTTTGATCTTAGATCAAATAAATGACTGGCACTGACTTTTTTGACTTGGGTTCAAATTTTTCGAAGAAAAGAATTCACAATTAGTATTTGTCAATTTGATATAGAACCGTGCGAAAAATGTATGAAAAATAATTTTGGGCATCAACAAATACTAGAATACTTTTAACTATAATTTCTTTGAAAAATTAAACTGTTGGTGCACACATTTTTAAAAATTATATGACACGTTTAGTTTTATTAAATTAGAAGTGAATTTTATTATGTGTTGTAACTTGAATTGGAATTTTAGAAATTAGGAATTTTTCAATTAGCATGCAAATAAAAATTTAAATTTTATTCTTGCTCAACATCCATTACAATAATGAAATTACTCAATCCTCTATTGAGTTTTGGTGAATTGACATTGAAATAAACATTAAATAATTATATTGGTTAATTTGAGAGATAAGTCCTAAATTTTCGAATAATTCTTCGTGCTCCAAGTTATGCTTTTTATTTAAATAGCTCATTACCTAATAACATTGGTGGTTAAAAATTGTTGGTGGACAATTTATTATATTTTATTTACGACAGACAGTTCGCATAATTAAGGCTTATTTTCCAAAATAGGAATATATTAGAAAATTTTTTATTTGTGAAATTAAATTATTCGACTGTTTAAGTGCTGGTTCATGATAATTCTTCTGATCGATTCAGAAAACATAACAGGAGGGGCGAATATTTTTAAACAATATTTCCGACGCAATTTAGCAAAATTTGAAATATCAACAAATAAAGCAAAATTTGCAATAGTAACAAATTTATTTTATCATATATAACCATATCAGACAGAAAATGTATCGATATAGAAGAATTCGCCCACCTCATCGATATAAATAACTTCTACATACTCACTCAATTTTATTTATTTTTTATTTTTTTCGATGGTTCAAACACATTCAGGCGCGCACATAAAAAGCTTTATTCAACTTGAAAACTTACCTAAAAATAGAAAGAAAAAATAATTCTATATTAGTACATATTAAGATAAAGAAAACTAGAGAAAATATATAAAAGTAAATTTGTTGCCCATTTTCTTCCTTTTTTGACGATTTCGATTTGGAATTTATTGAATTGTCACATCTAATTTGAAAACTTTGTACGGTTATGGATTTTCTTCGTTCGACCCAAAAATATAAAATACAAAGAGATATCCCTTTATATACCATAATCAACATCATCATCATCATCCACACCCCACAATTTAGTATATCGAAGTAGCTTAATTTACCTCGAGATAACAACGAAAAAATATTATTCTTATCCTTACGTAGATATATATCCTTCTTTTATTACATGGTGTGTGTGTGTGTGTGTCAATATACAATGTAAATTTTTTTTTTTTATTTTAAATTAGTCAATTCCTTCTTTCTTAAATATGTTTCATTACAACAGACTCAATTTAAATCACATACAATGAGCACACCCAGAGAGAAAAAGGAAAATCAATAATCAGAATAATCCCCTTTTACACCGCGCACTGTTACATTTTCTCGGGTTTCGGAATTTTTGTGCGACGTCTTTAAATATAACTTCATTAATTAAGACTATACGATGAAGCAAAAAAAGTTTTGAACTTGATCAATCCAAGAAAACATAAAAAATTTGTTCAAGATTCTTTTGTATGTCAATCTTGTGTCTGCACACACAAACGAATATAAAACTCGACGTCCTTGGCGAATTTATACAAATTTGTTATAGTCACAAACTGGTCTAATATAATCTAATGTTGCTGTATTATCATCAATATTTAGTTATTTTAATATTTTTTGATACGTAAACGAATTTATATAATTCAACTAAGTGTTTAACTATGTGAAATTGGTACGCAATACTCGTACACAACACGTATTTCATCTACATCAAACCGAATTGTAAATAGCCTTGGCTTGGTCATTGTGATATATCGCGGCCCACTGGATATATTTACTTCTTTTATGCGCATGGTAAAATATTTTATCACGTGTGTTGAATTTTATAAATAAATTTACAATTTCTTGTAGGTTCTATGGTTAACATTATTGCTTGATTTGACATCGCACAAAAATTTCGAGCTACACCGTAAAATTTATGTACCGATAACAATTTTCTATCTCATGCGAAAACCCAAATCTAGAACAGTTTAATTAATTTTAGTTGCATTGATCTAATCTAATCGAACATGTTTAACAAGTGTATGTGACACAAAGTCAAAAAATCTATGTCACCGCATTTAAACGCGCATAAAATGCATGTATTTTCATCGTCTGCTACCTGCAAAACTTTTTCCAACTCCAAATATGTACTTTTCCAAGTACAAAACTGTAAACTAAATTTCTAATTGCATTTTTTTGTTTGCTGATTGTAAACTAAACTTAAACTGTAGCTAAACACAAAAGTGTTATACGATAGCAATGAAATTTTCTTTTTTGTAACATTTAAGCCATATCTAACACAACATACATATAGATAAATTATATAATTTTCTTCTTATTTCTTAGTTAAGATATTTATTTATTTTCTTGAGGAGAAAAAAGTTCTCATTTCTTTGTACGTAATGTTTGTATTTTAGTAGACGAAAGCAAACATTATTATGTGTAAAAATGTTAATATTCTCGTTTATTTTAATAATTTGTTGTTTTTGGTTTTTCCTCGTGTGTGGAAAATTTGCTGAATTTTTCTTATATCTATAGATAGATACCAAACAGAAAGGGTATTAAAACATGAGCGGCGGAAAGGAGTGAAAATATCCATAAAATAAATTAATAGAATTCCTAAACAACGGTGTTGTTGTTGTTGTTGTTACTGTTGGCATGTTTCATGAAAATTATTAAACTGGAGAGCTTAGCGAGTATAGGAAAATAAAGGAAAAAAAACGATAAATATGGATTTCGTATGTGTATGAAGGCCCCCACATGGAATAAGATAATTTTTTCCCCGGAGCAAATTGAAAGGTGAAGATATTTTTATATTATTTTAATAGCGCACTTCACTTATCCTTTTCGTTCTATTTTAGGGCAAAATATGATCGGAAATTGAAAAGATTTGAATTCCATCTAAATTTTGGCCGAATATAAATCATAAAATATGAATATTAATAACAAAAAGTGTTTGGGTAAAATTTCAAAGGTAAAATTTGAATGAAAAATAAAAGAGGAAAATATTAGAAATTAAAAATGATTTAAGATAAAACCCGATGGCTTTCATTCGAAGCTCCAAAAAAGGCCAAATTTAGTAAGGGGGTGGCACCTAAAGAATGTGTAATATGTCTAAATCTACTTTTTAAAGGATGGTGTATGAATATTACGTTCAACGGATGGATAATCCGAGAAACATTTTACGACCATTTATCAAAAGTGATCCACCCAAATTTGGTCCAACTGGTCAAAAGTTACATGGAATATTTTTTTGGCTGGAATAATCCAATACCTGAGATGATGAAGAAATAAGTGAAATCTCGTTGTAACGAATCCGAAAGGACCGAGAAAATTACTTCGTTATATCGAAATATCGTTATAACGAATTTACGATTTTTATTTAGAAATATTCGTAAAAAATTGGTGGTAATACAAATCACTGGTTTCATTTAAAAACTAAGTTCTAATGATCATTAAACCTAAAATTTATTACACCTATCTACAAATTTTATAATTGCTAAATGGTAAAAATGTTAATTGTAACATGTTAACTGTGGCGCTCAACGGCTTTTAGTACATACAATTTATATGTACTAAAATATTGGAATATTTGAAATTTTAGCTGGTTAAAACGGAATTTGTTTGGCCAGATTTCACTGTATTATGAAAAGCATTGGCCTCTTTCAAAACACATGACATGTATAAAAGTGACTAAATGTTCAGATAGATCAACGGACAGCCAAATAAATGTTAATGTTATACTCGTATTACTTGATGAAACTGTAAGAGCAGCAATGATTGTGTTTATGATTTTTTCGAGTAATACAACATTTGAGTTTGGTAATAATTCTTCAGCAAGTAGTAAAATGTCTACAATTGTACCTTGGCCCTGTCCAAGAGTACTGGTTTGAAATTTTTTGGATAAGATGTAACTAAGTTAACAATTTCGGTTACAATGCAATTTAAAAAAATTTGTAAAATAAGGAATTTATGATTTATTTATAAAAAAGCTTGAAACAACTTTAATTGATTGGATTAAATAATGGTCCACGAAAGATATTCTGAAACAGTTCATGACTTATATTGTGGCCAGTATGACATTTAGAAAGTCTACAGTAATATTTTTTTGAACGGGATTATAAACTTGTTTACCTAGTTATGATAAATTCCTACCAAACTGGAAACTTATCCAAAAAAAGCTACATTAAGTTTATTTTCATGGACCTTTTAGGCTAGCCCTCACAAGTTATTGAAGTGATTTGAGATGAATTACTTATTGAAATAAATAACCCCGGCGATACTCATTTGAAAAATAAGTGAGTCACTGCAAATAAATAGGCGTAGCAGAAAATGTGTTTCTGTAACTAACGGGTGTTTTTTTAGGTTTGTTTTTCCGATAGATGTCGTTTTATTTTATGACAGTTGTTTTGACAGCTCAAAGTGGCATTTCTACTCAGTATTGTTTGGCAAATCATTATGAATAGGTTAACTCCAGAACAACGTTTTCAAATCGTGGAAATTTATTTTCAAAATCAGTGTTCAATTAAAAATGTTTATAGAGCACTTCGTGAATTTTATGGTGCACATAATCGTCCGTCAGAGACCACCATAAAGAACGTAATTACCAAATTTCGGTCTACATTCACTCTTTTGGATGCCAAGCCACCGACAAGAATGAGAAGAGTTCGTACAGAAGAAAATATTGCTGTCGTTGAGGCCAGTGTCGAAGAAAACGACAATTTATCGATTCGTCGTCGTGCTCAGCAAATTGGACTTTGTCCATCGACTTTATGGAAAATTTTACGTAAAGATTTGGGTTTGGTGCCATACAAAATTCAATTGGTGCAAGAATTAAAGCCACACGACCATCGTTTGCGCCGTGAATTCAGTGATTGGTCGTTAAATCAATTGAACGAAGATCCATTTTTTTACCGTAAAATTCTCTTCAGTGATGAGGCGCATTTTTGGTTAAATAGATACGTCAACAAACAAAATTGTCGCATTTGGAGCAAAGATAATCCACACGCCGTTCTAGAATTACCAATGCATCCTGATAAATGTACTGTTTGGTGCGGTCTATGGGCTGGTGGGATCATCGGTCCATATTTCTTTAAAAATGAGGAAGGACGACGCGTTACCGTGAATGGAAATCGATACAGAACCATGTTAAATGAGTTTTTGTTGTCAAATCTTGAAGATATGGATATGAATGAAATGTGGTTTCAACAAGATGGTGCCACTTGCCATACAGCACGTGAAACAATCGACTTATTGAAAGAAACTTTCAACGACAACATTATTTCGAGAAATGGTCCGGTGAATTGGCCTCCGCGTTCATGCGATTTGACGCCACTCGATTACTTTTTGTGGGGATACGTGAAGTCATTGGTTTATGTGGATAAACCTCAATCGATTGACGCTTTGGAAACCAATATTCAACGTGTCATTGCTGACATACGCCCTCAAATGCTTGAAAAAGTGCTGGAAAATTGGACCTCCAGAATGACATTTGTGAAAAATAGTCGTGGTAGCCATATGCCAGAAATTGTGTTTAAATGTTAAATGCCAAAAAATTATCTACCAAATAAAAAAAAATTTTGGTCATTTCATAATTTTATATGTGTTTTATTCAAAAAAAAAATCGGCAACCTCTTAAAAAAACACCCTTTATAAACTAATCCTCAAACAAGTTTACAATATTATATCTCCTTGAACTTGGCCCAGGCAATTTAGTGAAGTGTTTTGAGATTTAGATATACGCACATAAGTAAATCCGCGATGATACTTAGTTGAAAAATTATACGTTTCCGAAAAGGTGTTTCTGTAACTAATTCAAATTAGCCCAATTTCTTTGTTTGACTTATATTGATTGATGAGCTTTCATTTACAAAAAATAATTTTTTAAAAGCTTATACTTAATAGCCTATATTTCCACGAAGCTATTTATTTGAGAGGACGAATCACCACAAATCACTTACGACCAACAAATACACTTGGCTATCATATTTACATGAATTTCCAGTGACAGTTTTTCTTTACAATAACACTTTTTTTTAAAGAAAGTGTTAATTGTCTAGTGGATTTTAATGTTCTTTGAAGGTCAATTAATACCCCTCTTTTCATCCACGCACACACCCACCCATTTCCACAATTACAGTATACCACCTGCACATTGCAACCCCATGTCAAAGCTCCAGGTGCTGAATTCTACACTCCAACAGAGCGTCTTAGTTGTGTTTATTAACATCACCGATCGTAATCGATGACGAAAATTCACTTTGCATCCAACCTCTGGTAGGATTCGAACTCAGCACCTCCCGGTCCAAGTGCATAAAGCTTTAACCACTGCACCACTTGTCCGGTAATAATAAACCTTACATGTAAAGCCACACTTATTCAAATAAGTATTTTCGCTAGGTTAGTTATGTAAATAAGAAAATCTTAAACCTCTTTGCTATAGTACCTGGACTAATTTGAATCTCTCTCTAAAAAAAGACTTTTGATGATTTGTTTGAGACAGGATGAGGAAAACTAGAATTTATTTAAATATCACACTCCATTTTAATACACTCCACCAATGATGCATAAAGTTTTTTTGTAACTAGAAACTTGATCCAGATAATTCAAATAAGACTACACTTGTCTATTGTCAAGGAGTTTCAGATTAGCCCAGTGAAGGGATTATGATGTGCTTATGGCATCATAATCCCTTCACTGGGCTAATCTGAACCTGATTCAGGTTCTGACCATTTTGACTAGTCCAAGTAATTAATCTGGTGAAGATACTTACTTGAATAAGTAAATCTCCACAAATAAGTACTAGTGTATGAAAAGGCTTTTATGTATATGAAAATTCAGATATTCGATGTTTGAAAAAATTAAACTTCCCGAAAAGATATTTCTGTAACTATTAAAAAAGCCCAATTTCTTTGTTTGAATGAATTTGACTGATGAGTTTTACAAAAAGGTCTTTTTTAAAATCTTGAAATTATTTGTGGAGAGTTACTTATTCAGTAAGTCTTCTTCACGAAGTTACTTGACTGGGTGAATCTCCACAAATTACTTTTAGACTACCAAATGCTCTTAGTTATTGTATTTAAGGAATTTCAAGTGTCAGTTTTTCTTCTTCACTTATATGTGAAGACACACTTATTTAAATAAGTATTCGCGCGATGTTAGTTAGTAAATATTTTTCGCTAAAGTGTCTGGAATAATTTTAATCTCTCTCTAAAAAAGACTTTTGATGATTTGTTTGAGAAAGGATAGGGAAACTAGTAATTTTTTAAATATCATATTCCATATTATTGTGCTTCACCAAAAATTTCATAGTTCGAAACCTCCAAACGTCTTGGTAATCTCACTTCGAACTAAAAATTAAAAAGAATTGGTTGACATTCCAATTCTTTTTAATTTTTAGTCAACAAGAGTCAATTTCTCTAAAAATATTTTTAATTTTTTCTATTTTTAATATTCCTCCAGAGAATTAGAGATCTTTCGAAACCGCGTTAAAATTTTATCTCTCGGCTTGCATACTAAGCTTACCGATCCAAAAAAATATTGCGGGAGAATTTGAGACAATTTTTTTTAAATTTTGGTAATTATTTAATTTTACATTGCATACAGTTTTTATGATGCGTTATAGTCATTTATTGATTTGGAAACAATATTGTGATCAGATTAACAGTTCCATTAGTTCCAATGGCAGTATGGATCAAAATGATATTTACGAATAGAACTCTAGTATATAATTTAAAATGTTTGACAACATTTTAAACTAAAAAAATAAAATATTGAAGTCTCAATTAGTGTCAGACCACCAAATGAAATAAAATTTAAAAAGGAGTTGGTCTCAAATTTGAGACTAATACTGTGTGCCTGACCCCCATTTATTTGTCTAAATTTTCGAGTAACTAAATTGATGATTAGTTCATACCAGATATCGATAAATGTCTCTGAGGTTCATAAACCGAAATGTACCTGATATTTTTTTTTAAACTAAAAATTTAGTTCTGAATTATTATTTGCAGATTAAGAATACTTAAAAGATTGAAAAATCTCAATAAAAATTAATACTATTTCAAAAATTGTCAGTTATCTTGATCAAGTTTTAAGGACCAAAGCATTAAATTTAAGATAAAAATTTGATTGGAATCTGAAATGGTTTTAATTCAGTAAAATAAGTGTAAACAATTTTTTATATTGTTTAATATAAACCATTAACCAACCCCGGCAAACTAAAATCTTTGGAAAACTGAAACAATTTAATTTTGGGAATCCATTTAAAATCATGGACATTTTGTTTGGAAATTTAAAAGCTTTGAATTTTATAAAATACGCCGAATTAAGAAGGAAGTACAATAATTTGAAAAAACTTAAATTGATTGACTTAATTTGATAAATTATCTTCAATTACGTTTTATTTTCAAATGTTATAAGATACACATTAGTTCCAATTTATATCCCTATTATGATTCACACCTCACCGAGTGACTAATTTTAGGTGAGGTGAGAATCGTAATAGGGGCCTTAAACTTGAAGTAGTAGAGTTAAATTCGTATATATATATATATATATATATATATATATATATATATATATATATATATATATATATATATATATATATATGTATATATATATATATATATATATATATATATATATATATATATATATATATATATATATATATATATATATATATATATATATATATATATTTGAATTTTGATAAAAATTGGATGATTCAAGTTAATATGATGATTAAGTTTGCTAATTAACAGAAAAGTTTCTTTGAAAACTGGTAAGGTTTAACTCCAAGGAAAAAATTATTAATAAACTATAACAAGGAACGTTGTATGTAAAAATAACAAGGAACAAAACTGTTCGTGGTAAAAACTCCATAATAATACTAATGTTGAATGGCCAGAAAATAAAGAAACAGGGGAATTTGAAAAATGACCTCTAATATAATTAACGTCCTAGCAATAATTTTGTAACAAAATTAACTCCAAGTATGAGAATTTGAAAGCTGTTGGTCGTTATAGTAGCTCCCAGTTATATGGATTCAGGATAAATTTTATAGCCATTAGATACACGGCTTCGAATCCAATATAAAAATGTTAATAGCTTTAATTAAATTCAGTTCATTAACTTAGAATATTTTTGTTTAATAAATGAAAAGCGAAAACACTCATTCTCTTCTGAATAAGCCAGCGATTTCGATCTTACCTAGTTTGCATAATCAATGGGGCCGGATTGAGGCTCACGACACATTTTTATCACAGTCTTATAACTTTTATCGATGACACAAAGTAATTTATAAAATGTGATTTAGGAGGTAATTCGACCCGACAATCTTTTTCAATACTGAAAATACATAATGATTTTTATTCGGGAAAAAGGCTTGGGTGTAATTTCTAATAATCCCCAACTACTTAAAACAATAGAAATTTAGTAGGGTCAATTTAGTCTCAAACCTTGAATTAATCAAACACATTTGGACTCTCATCATGTAACTCTATATCTATCTGACATACAAACAGATATATATGACCTTTTGAACTTCTACCACATCTATCTTGTTGATCTATTTATATCTATTTCTGTTGTCTGCTATCTTAATATAACATTTAGAAATATCTGAATGTATACGATAAAAGTTAATTCAAAATCAGATAAAAGATTGTACTTTTACTCTTTATATCCGCCACATCTAAAAGATCCATATCCTTTTTTGTACATCCATAATGATAATCATAATGTATTATATTCCTTAGAAAATGATAAATACATAGAGAGACAAGTGAAAAGAAAATATATATATATTTTCCTTAAATATAATACGTATGTACTCGTACGTCTATACACATTCTCTCAATGTCAAATAAATCCCCTATGGATGGATGCTATCAAAAAATAGAATTAATTTAAGTACTTATACACATCGCATAGTGAATCGTCATCATCAATTTTAATATTGAAATTGAATGACTTCAAAAATATGTGTTGCAAGGGGGGGGGGGGGAGAGGGGAGGTATATGATGATAGTATGATGATGTTGGAGATAAGCGATACACACAACATTGACATTTTAAATAGGAAAAATTGATAAAACAAAACTAGTTCTGTAAAAAATCTTCTATCAAGGTCTTTTCGTATGTTATGTATGCGAAATAAAATTTATAAAATCATCTGTGTGCCTTATAATATCCATCAGTGTGCGGAACATATGATTAATCGATTTATTTCAAACCCCGCCCTATGAATAAAACTAATATAATTTTCTATATACATACGTATACGTACATTGATAGTTGTGACAAACCACTTCAATTAAAGTGAAACACCGAAATGTAAATACCATAGAGTATATAATATAGAGAATAAACAAAACTTACACACCAAATTTCTTAAAGCGAAAAGTAAAAGTAGATAGATAGAAAATATTACAAAAAAACCTCTCAAGGTTTAACAACACCTAAGTTACAATGAACTCATATAAGGTACACAAATAACAATTACTTACAATTTGTTCTTTAAGCTCTTTGGTACAAACAGGTCCCAACCATTGATGTAGTCCAATAAAACGTTTAGGTATCATTTTTAATGCTGGGGCACCTTGTGCGTAGGGCCCCCCAAGCAATGATTGGCTAATAGTTGCTGTCTCTAATACAACCATTTTATAGTTATGTATGATAAATATTTATATAAAATAAAATTAAAAAAAAAACAAAAATAAAATATATAAATTGGTCCTATCTCTTATCCAAATATCACAGAACAATAACTTAGATATATAATATTACATAATATTTTCCTATAACTTTAATATATAGATTTTCACATTTTTCATTTCACACTAATATATATTAATATTGCACGCATATTTTCTAAAAACTCAAAGGCTCACAAATAATTTCCACATATTAAATTAAATAACAAAATCACAAAAATTTATATAATATTGTTTCTTATCAGGTACTAATAAAATATCGATTTAAAATAGTATTAATAATTGTCATTTTATCTAGAATATAAAAAAAATATTATTAACATTTTTGCCGTCGTTTAGATAAAATAGACAAATTTAATAAAATAAAAATATCGGTTTTGATTGGCCTGTTATCATCGAATGCACGATAACAGAGTGGTATATACGATTAGTAATTTAAGTGAATTATACATGTCCTATTAAATGTATATTGATAAGAATTTGCAAAATTTAGTTGATAATCTAGTCACTATCTATACGTGACGCTAGTTGATATTTAACACGATTTAATATATTTTAGTATATAATTTAGTCGCTACCTACTAGTGGCGCTAGTGTATCAGAACCAAATACAATTAAATATTGTCCCATTGCAATCAGGCGTTGGACAAATTATATTCAATCAAGCGTTATATTTATTAAAAATTGGTTGAAAAGTTGAACGCAAGATTTAATTAATTTTGTAAACACCGCTGGTACTCACAAAAGTGTTACGGAGTGCATTTCTCACTTCTTTTTTCAACTATTGAAAATATTGAATGATTTTATAGTTAAATTTAATTTTTTTTAAAGTTGTTCAATTTTATTGTTCAACAAATTGAATCAACAATTGAACGTTCAAATTAAATCATATTGCACGCAACAATTAAGCCTTCGTTCAATTTACCGTTACGTTACACTCTTAGTAGAACCGATAATATTTAGAAAGTGTTCAATTTTTGAGAAAAAAGCAAGAGCTTGGTGAATTATAACTGTAAATCAAACCAAAAATTCATTAAAAACGAATTATTTTCAATAAACGAAAGAAATTTAAATTTAAAACATAATCATGAATATTCAGATATTAAAAAGATTTAAAATGGATCAAATATTGTTCATCAATTTAAAGTGAACTGCATTGAATAATAAACCAGAAATTCAAAATTGAACTCAAAAAATTGAACGTTGAAATAAAATGAATGACAAATTTAAAATCACACAATAATTAGTAAAGTTCTGTAAATTCTAAACCTATATCAACTGTATACAGTTGATTTAAAGTTTAAAAGTACCATATAAGAGGAGCGTGTTTCACTATAATTATTGATCAACAAAGCAGAAATTGATGGATACCCAAAATATTTTTCAAATATAATTTTAATTTAATGAATTTTATTGTTCAACAGATCGATTGAAATGAACTTAAAAGTTCAAATAATCATAACTTATCAATCAATTCGTAAAATCAATTAATTTTATTCATAATTTATTGAACAATAAATGAAAGTATTACAAATGTTTTATTAAAATGATCTGTGTTAATAATATTTGAACTAACTTTAGAAGCGGCACAAAATTTGGCGATTAAAATCAATCTACAATTTACTGCGAAAATGGTTTGGACGAGAAATCATCGCAGTCCGGTTTGTTTGTTTGTTGATTCAAAGCACAACCTAAAACTGAGAAAATTGTAATCTCGAACAATGCGATTTCAAAGAACACGGAACCAATTAATCGTGTTCTTGGAGGGTTCCCTGTATTTAACATTTAATATTGACCAATTTTATTATTCAACAAGTTGATTGAAAATGAATCAATTTATTAAGGATTTAATTATTCGTTCAACTATGTTCCTAAGAATAAAGCCCGTTGCACACTTGAGCTATGATCTTTTAGCAAAGCATGCTATGTTTTGAGATCCCAGCTTCTCGGTTTACTTTGGAAAGCCTAAATAAGTGAAAGCAAATTCGTGAAGCTTAGCTTAAGCCACTCGTACGCCCTGATTTATTTAATTTCTTTATTTAAACCTGTGGGATAGAAGCGTAGCTTATGTCGCTCATTTTCTGGGCATTTATCTCCAAAGCGGAAATAAAACATTTAAATATTTTAGAGATTGGATTGATCCAGTGATTTATCTACAATGTTTTCTTATTTGAGTTTTGGAATCCAAAACGAGAAGCTGTAAAATGAAAACATAGATCAATTAAAACGTTTTCAACTCAAAAGTAATTTATACAGAATCATATCGTCTATCAAAATAACTTATTTAAACCATAAAAACAGAAAATTATTGATTAAATTGGAAAGTTGAACGTTAAATTCAAATTAAATTTAAAATCCAAGAAACCTTAAGAGTACTACAATTTAAATATCATATTTGGAGAGTATGTTTAATCATAAAAATTGATCAACAAAACAGAAATAAGGTGTTTGAAACGATTGAAAACTCAAATATACAAATAAAAATTAATCACATTTATTTATGTTTCAAATTAATAGTTCGTGTAACTATTTTACTAAGAATTACGTTAAAAATTAACAAAGTAATAAATCTCGTAATTTGATAGCGAACTAACTAGCAGAAGTAACTAGAATGGGCTATGAAAATGGTTATTGAACATGATTCAAATTTTGAACAATAACTTTTAACAACGGATAGGTTAGATTGTTGATTCCTTCTTGTTCAACTATTTTAGAGAATTGGCAGAACTTTCAGCGAATATAAATTAAAAATTGAGAACAAGATTATAAATTAAAACGATTCAACTCAAAAGTAATTTAGTTGAACAATTAAATTGGGAAATTGAACGTTTAGAATTAAAATTGAATCTACAAATTTAAAATAAAAACGCTTTCATTTTATATTCAGTAATATTTAAAGTGGGTAACAAACCTTTAAAAAATACTATATTGAGGAAGTGTGTTCAATCATAAAAATTGATCAACAAAATATTTTGCGAATATAAATGTTAAATTATTCGAAATTTAATTTTAAAATTAAACAAATTTAATGTTAGACAAACTGAAAACTGACATATATTTATGTTCCAATTTGAATCGAATATTCGTTCAACTATTTTATCAACAATAACCCAAATAATTTCGTAATTTGATGATGGTGGATTTATTCTTGTTCAACTACTAAAGCAAGATATTTATATGATAAAAATAGAAATTGAACGTTAAAATTAGGAAATTGAACGATGCAGGAATATTAATAATGATGCCAGCGATTATGGTGAATTACAAAAAATTATAACAGAATTTTATAAATAAATATTATAACAGAGAATTTATCAACAAAAAAGAAATTGAATTATAAACAAAAAGTTTTAATTTGATCAATTTTGTTCCTTTCAACTATTTTTCCTAAGAACTACGCTAAAAATTAACAAACCAATCAATATCGTAATTTGATAATGGGAAAAACTAAAAGAAATTGATTACAATTATTTTATTTAATGGCACCTCTCGATTGAGTTTTCCAACAATTTTAGTATGTAGTTGAATTATTCTACTGAATCGGTAGATTAAAATCGTAATTTATTGGTCTACTTGCGATATCTAAAATGATGTAAGTAAGAATTCTATCAAATTAAAGCAAGTAATATAAACGATAAAAACATAAATTGAACGATTAGTAGTAATATTTTAATTTGAAAGCGGATTCAAAGTAAAGACATTCTAATTTTAAGAAATTGATGCAATTTAGGAGAAATCGAATATGCCAATAAAAGTATCGAGATCGCTTACTAATTAATTTTTAAGTAGGGTAATGAGAGGCGTCATTTATTGATCATTTTAGGTTCAATTCTATTTAAATTGAACCATACAAATGTTAATAAGATCGCGACATTCTTGATAAAAAGGAAATTTTATTGACCTCTTTCCAACTTTAATAAACATTAATGTAAATTATCACCATTTGAGGCATAACCTCAGAGAGGGTATATTAAAAACGTCGCCATTAAAATGTTATCGGGAGAAACTCAAATTACACCATTATCCATTAATCTAACGTAAAAAAAATTACATTAAATTAACAAAATCCATCATTACTTCAATATAAAAAAATCAGTTTTTTTATTTTTGGGAAACATTTTAATTTAGAAGATTCACCCCCGACAATAAATATATCCTTGCCACTCCAAATTCCACCCAAAAAATAATAATAAACTCAAGGTGTTTTCCTTCGTCGTTTGGTATTTTATATTTATTTTGCCGTCTTTATGATAAGATAAACAAATAAAAAAATTAAAAAAAAAAATTTGGGATGTTTATTATGTACCACCACGGTACCGCACCACCAACAAAATACTGATGATGACAATGATAATATTATCGTTAAAATATTTCAATTCACTAGAGACGAGAGACGACGGATTTCTATATAACATTATACATACTTAATGGTTCTATACATATCGCGTATTTTATCGCGGTTAACTGTATTTTGTATATATACGTACAATACCGTTAGACCCCATATAGCATTTGTGTAATACCTAATTAGCCGCCATAAATTTAACGCTATTTATGACGGAAGTTCATTATGATGGTCAATGTATAGAATACAACAGAGAACCGTAATGCACTGTTGCCACTATACGTATAAACCCCAAATACGTTTTGGTATCCTGTTTAGTGTGATAACACAAGTAAAATAAAGAGATAAGAACCCCTAAATATTTCGTAATAGGAATCTAGAATTAGAAAAATTATGTCATCCAATTTAATAACATAAAATAAATTTATTTTGGAATTTGATAATCGACAACAAATTATTATTGTGTTCCAAAAATAGTCTAATTGGATTTTTTGGGGATACGATATATCGTCTTATCTTGAACAAATTAATTATGGTTTTCTTTTAACATTTCAAAATATGTATAAAAAATAAAAATATGTAATAATAAAAACACCAGATGGTTTTATTATTATTGTGTGTGACGGAGTAAAATTAATTTGTCAACAAGTGGTCGAACAACCTCGCACTTACACACATCAAAAAAGTTTGAAAGAAAACTAAATAGTTTTCTACGAAAGAAAACTATATATGTATAATCATAGATGAAGATCATCATTATAGTCATTCAACGGGGCACGAATTACAAAAACAGCACACAAAACCAAAACAATAAGAAATCTAACAACGTAAAGAAATTACAAGAAATACACATAAGAAGGTTAATGAACTTGAAGAGCCAGTTTGTTATATTTGTATTTTCTTTATGTGTTATATACAAGACTTACATAAACTGGTAAAAGATATTATAATATATATATATATATATATATATATATATATATATATATATATATATATATATATATATATATTTATATATATATGAGATATAAATGTAATTCTCTACATTGTTTAGCGGAAATTATACAACCCGAAATCCGCACTAATTAATTTATCCAAGGTCATTAACTTTTAAAAAAATACTTCCGTATATTGTACTATGGGATTTCCAAAATGGTGAACTTAATTTTCATCTCATTAGAATGTACTGTACATCAACCCCTTTGTATATTATTTTGTATTTTCCAATTTTCATATGTAAACCATTCAAATTTAATTTAAAAATTGGAAAGATAAAAAGGAAAAAATATATTTTCTGTGTTCGTTGGAAGGGAAATGGACACACAATTAAAATTCAATTTTCTTTTAAACATGCATTCATTTATAGATATTTTGGGGCGAATTTTCCCAAAATTGTTATTTCAGAGGATTTGAGTACTAATGAAGATATGGTTGGATTATTTTGCAATCAAAGAGGTTAAAAAGGTTCATTCACTGTACTGGATATATCCCCTTTAAAAAACAAAACAATTAAACACCATACAGAGTAATTCAAAGTCGTCACCAAAAATTTAATTAGAAAATTGCTGACATAAAATTCAATATTAAATTTCGTTTTGACTACGTTTCGAATATGAAACCGACAAGCAAGCAAAAAAAATTCACTTCTAACAAAAAATAAAGTGATTGAAAAGTGACACTCCAAAATGTTTACAAAACATTTTACGCCATAAATAAGTAAAATTCACCGCCTGGAATATATCCAAAATTATGAATACTAATATTATTCGAAATAGAATCGTAAACCACTTGTTAGAACCGTACATATTCAAATCAAAACTAAATTTTTTATTATATTAAATTTTGTAAATTTTCACACATTTTTCACACCTTTAATAATTTATATTTTTATTGCATTTTCTTCACACACACACTTAATATATAACGTACATCATATCCAAAAAGAAACAAAACCTCCCGAACACCGTAATTTGTTTCCCGAAATATTTTTTATTATATTTAAATTTCTGAATTAAGAAAATAGTTTTTTTTATATTTATTTATCAAAATTATTTCAACATGACCGATAATATAACGCTACGAAAGTCTAAAATTGACTGAAGATGAATGTAAAGCAAAAAATTTATGAAAACCAAAAAAATATCGTAAAGAGAGAGTCGCGTATTAGATTCCGACCACTACACAATATAACAAAACATAAAATAAGAAAGGGGAAATATTAAAACGTATACAGAAGAGTATATAAAAGAGAGATTTTATATATTTATTAACCCTTTCGTGCGTGCTTTTATAATATAAACATGTAACATATAATTTTACAGTCGATGATTTTATCTATGATTTAGAGACGAATACACATATTTTCATGCAAGAATTATTTTGACGACGAGTGCATTACACTTGAGAACGCGGAAATCATTCAACTATGCCCAAATAAGAACACACTTAATAAGCGCAGAACATCTTAGAAATTATTGGTGTGTGGAAAACCATGAAAAACTATACGAGTGTGTAATTATCGCGATTGCAATGACAAAGGGTTACACTAAAATTCTCCACCCGGCATATTTCGAGCCGGAACAAAAAAAATCAATAAACATTTAAAAAGCCATATTTTATCTAAATTCTCTCATCACGTATACAGAGAGCGAGCGCACCGATTCGACAAAAAAATTAAAGCTTTTGCGTAGCGCTTTTAATATATACATACAAACGTAATATTAAATATAAAATCAGCTGTAGAACTTGTTATGTATAACAACGCACACATTTACTCTGAATAGATATTCAAAATAATTTTTTCCTCATCTCTTATATGCATAAATTGGATTTTCTTTTTTTGCCTCGGTTTTTCATTTTTATATTGATTGAGTTATTTTGTTCAATTTGAATTGAATCGAATTCGTTCGCTTAATTTTATTTAGACAGAAGTACAAAAAAAAAAAAGATAAAAAACGGAAAATTTATTTCTATAAAGTGGAAAATGGTCGTCAAAAAATTTTAGGGTGGTGGAAAAACGAGAAACTGTTGATTTTCTTTTATTGTTTATAATCTTATTATTTTTTTTCGGTTTTGTAGTGCTTTAGAAAATTGAAATCGAGATGATCTAGATTAGATAGTCGTGGTATGTAGTCGGAGGAAAAGGTCCATTTTTAGGCGATGTAAAATGTTATGATGATGACAACAGGATGAGTTTAATGATGAGTGACGAAATGTCGTTCGAAAATTTTAGTCTCCAATATTTCTTTATTCTACACAGTTTTAATTGAAAAGATCTTGGCTCTAAGTACATTCATCTCAATTATTATAAAAACAAGTTTATATAAAGCATAATAAGATTTTAACTTTCCAGTAAACTAAGTAAATTGTTCTTCAAACATTATCGTTGAACGTATTTTATGAAATCATGTAAACTACAGAAATGTAAGAATTTAGCTAATAGATGGCATCCGAATCGCCGTATTTATTAAAAATTGTTTTGTTATATTTCCGCGAGAGGCCCCAACAATATACAATCCTAATCATAATACAACGTAAAATAATGACATCGGCCTACAGCATTTCAATGTGTCAGTGTTGCCATCTTTCGGAAAACTTGTTGAGTAAATTAATATTTTCCAAAAGATGACAGAAGCGGTTTCTTTCTGCCTTGTTTGCATCAAATTCAATATATAAAGTGCAAAGCCAATTAAATTAAATTGATTTACGTTTGCGGAGAATGTGATATGTGAAATTCCAGTCGATTGTTTCTGGGTACGACACTTTTACTGACATCTGACTGGTGTAGCTGACATCTATCAATATATAAGTTTATTTTATACTTGATCTAGTCCATTTCCAGTTGTAAAGCTAATAGTGATCCGAGTTCTTTTGATTGTAATTCGGCTTATATGGTCAATTGGTCATTCCGAATTGAATTGAAACATTTATTAGGCGATATTGATAAACTCAGATCCAACATACAGTAACAGATTTCAAAATTAATTTAAGATGCAGTTCTTGAATGTGACTATGATGAATTTGGATGAGGAATTGAAATTTTTAAACTAATTTTAAGTGCATTTCTGGAACATATCTCTTTCTTGGCCAATTATGAGCAATGTCGGATAAAGAATTTGTGCTGTGTCATTTATTGGCCAAAATCTGTTTAAAAGATGGGGCTCGGTATCAAAACACAGTGGGTTACTCCTTGATTTTATTCTCAGTATTAACCGTATATAAAACATTGGCTTTAAACCAATGTGTATAACTAGAAATAAACAAGAAGTACTAGACATTACACTTCTCAGATACCATTATAGACAATTTAGTGAATGCTTGGGAAGTATCTCTAATTTGAATTGGAGAGCAATAGGAGGAAACTCGACTGGGATATTTTTAGAACTATTCTAAGTAATTCACTAACGTTACCGGTTCCAAACCCCCCTGATTGAACACAAGTAATTGATGTCCTAGTGGACCAGCTATCCGACGCCTTTAATAAGGTCATTAGGTGCGTGTCCTCCTAGTAGACCTCTGGGTAAACCTCGACCAACGTGGTGGTCGAAAGGACTTCGAAACACCCGATAAAATGCAAGAGACTCTTTAGAAGAGCCAAGGAAACTAAAGCTGCTAAGGACTGGAACTGCTACAAAGAAATTCTCAAAACAAATACAAATACGAATTACGAAATGCTAAAACAAATACCTGAAGGCTGTACTGTAGTAACACACAGAAGGAGTCCTCTCAAACATCTAGGCTGCGTAAAGTACTATCGTTCAATATCACCGCACCGAGTTTTATAAAACGACCGGATGGTTCGTGGATCGTAACTAGTGTCAATCCATGGAGCTACTTCTGGAAACTCACTTTCAAGATAGATCCCAATCTGCACCACAACTGACTTAACTTTACCCGGGCTGGAAGTTATCTTCAAGGCAGCCTAAAACCCTGTCTCTTTTCTAGTAAATAGACTGAAGTAAATGTAATATTTATACACAAAGCGGGAACGAGCCTCATTGTAGTTACAAAGACCTTAGACCTATAAGTTTATCTTACTAAAATTTTGAAAAGATAAATAGAATCCCACATTAGGCGTTTGTTTAATCCAAATAGGCTATCGAAATCCCAACATGCACATTGCAAGAGGAAACCTGTGGAAACTGCTCTCCACTCCCTTATTACTTCTTTCGAGAAATCCCTAGAACATAAGGAATATTCCACGAGACCTTTTCTGGACATAGAGGGAGCCTTTAATAACGTCAAACCAGAGGCGATCACGCAGACACTCTCCTCTGAGCGTGGACGAGTCACTCGGAGATTGGGAAAATCGGATGCTAAGATGCCACGTGGGGTATTATCCCTCCTTCTTTGGAACTTGTTCATAAAAGAACTGTTATTAAAACTGGAAGAGTACGGCATTGAGGTGGTTGCTTATGCGGATGATGTTGAGATTGGTGTCTTAGGTAAATATCCTTGCACTTTAAAAGAACGCATGCAAAGTGTGCTTGGCGTTCTCTCCAATTGGGCTATCAGTTGTGATTTAAATGTAAATACACTAAACTGAATTAGCTATAGGCTCAACTCCATCTTCTTGTGGAACTATAACAATTCAGGACACTCATCTATTCTAAGAAGCAAAAACATCCCAAATACTAAATACTACCGACTATTCCATCTCGTCATCATCTGTTGACTGGTTGAGAGAAGCATTTCTGAATACTGGACGTGTTAATTTCTTCAGTGATGGTTCAAAGATGGATGGGAAGTTTGGAAAGAAAGAGGGTTCTGTGAAGAATTTAATTGTAAACCTTTCCTTTCGACTCCCGGACTACTGCAGCATTTTTCAAGCTGAACTAATCGCGATAAGAGAAGGCATTGACTGGTTGACGTATAAAGCAATATCTGCAAGGGATATTCGTATTTTTACGGACAGCTAGGCTTAGATTAAGACGCTCAAATCATATTTGCCTACGTCGAAAGTAGCAAAGAATTGTCTCTCATCTCTAAACGAGATGGCAGGCCAGTTCAACATCCATCTGATGTGGGCACCAAGGCATTTCAATATTACGGGGAATGAAAAGGTGGATGAACTCGATCAAGAAAGCACTACACGATAATATTACCTGCCTCATTTCACCAATCAGGGCGGATGTTGATATACCGCTCGATACGAGCAAATTACTGTTTTAAGGGAACTAGAAGAATAACGAACGATAGATGGCCTAAAAGTACTTCATGCGTAATAACTAGGCAGACCTGGCCATAACTAGACCTGTCAAGATCCAGACAGTTGTATCGCTGCAGCGGCGGCACTTTAGTAGAATAGTGGGTGCAATAATGGGAGAAGAGAAGGAAAAAAATTGTTCTCCATTTACTTTGCATCTGTTCCCGTCTAGCGCTTGAAGACTGAAATTCCTGGGAACTCTCCTCCAATTACTTGACGTACATCAGTAAACTGAACGTCAAGAATATCCTACGCTCGTTGAGAGATGGTTCGATGAGTAGGTGAGAAGAGTAAACAATAGCTACAGACCGCACTGTGTCTATGCCAGTTTTTTACGATAACCGCACTAACCTAATCTAATCTAATCAAGAAAACTTAAATTTACTACATGTCTTGTATCGGGAACTCATTTAACAGAAACTTCATTTTTAAAGAAATTTTACTTTGAATTTTATCATGCTATTCGCTCAGGAAAACTCGGGAGGTGGTTTTACCGAAAACATCAAGGAAAATGTCAAACATTACAAGGAACAAACAGAAATAATGCATGTTAAAAATATAAAAGTGGACTCCTACAATAATAGAGATTACTGTACCTTATCTACTTTTCTCAACGTCATCAGTAAAAAAGAATGCAAAAGTCGTCTTTTCGCCAGTCGGCGATATCACTTGGACCTAATTTCATTATTGGTGGTGATTTTAATACAAATAATATATATTGGTGATCTATTCATAAAACTTCTAAAGCAAGAGTCATTTAATGCAACTGTGAATTCCACTCTGGCGATAAACTTACATATACTGACATACACAAGACAGTGAAGGTCTGACCATTTCACCGAGTTCAATACTAATAAAAACTAAAAAATAAAATTTCCTAAATTAACAAATAATAAAACCAATTCGAAGCATTCAATAATACTAGCCAGAATGCAGCAGGGGATCTTACTAAATTCTTAAGGGTAAAAAATCATTTCCTCTTGAGATCAGAGAACTAGTTAGCGAGAACTCATAAAATCTGACAGCGGACTCGTGTTCCGTAAGAAAATAAAGAAAGAAACCATAGACAAGATAATTCGGTTCTCTCTGAATTAAAGAAGGACTATTACTAATTTTTTTAAATTTAAGCAATGAAGGTGTTAAAAAAACTAAAACGCATGCTCTTCTTGTCATATTAAATGACATTATCCCTGATTAAATTTCAGAAAAGCAACAAGTTCAGCACTTGTTGGTTCAAAATTTAATCTTTCAATTTAGTTAAATCTGATCGTTTTCTTGTAAATGCTAAACTTTCCAACCTGCACTGTAGAGATGCCGAATTTTGATAAAATAAAGTTTTTTTTATCAAAACTCGTAATTTCTGAAATGATCTGAACTAATTTTGTTTCAAATTTAATTTATAATCTTTTTGATTTTAATCGTTTGTTTCGTAAATGGTATTGAAGAGTATCAAAATATTTGCAAAAATTGAAAAATCTCCTACGGAAGCTACCACTTTCGGTAGACCGATTTCAGTCTAACATCACAGTGGTCTCCAAATTTGTGGAAATAGCTTAAGTATGAATTACGATAAAAACGTTCGCTTAAGTATTGGAAAACCGATCTGGACCGGTATCGTTATTCATATACAGAGTGGTCCCGCTTGAGATGCTAATTCGTTACGCGGTGATTTCTTGGTTTATTCTGAGTATAAAAAAACGCATGGGATAGAGGCTCCATTTTTATACGCTACACAGAGTGTTGACACAATAATTTACACTTATGTAACTGGTTATTGCTTAGGTAGTAGTTACGATCTTCTATATTTTAAGGACTAGTTGTTTAATTTTAACTAAAACCTTGTAAAGATGTTGGTGGCCGTAGTATTAACCGAAATGACCCAAACAGCGTACAAGACAACTATAGCGATTACGTGTTCAAACACAAATGCAAAGAGAACAACGAAGACGGCATCCAAAAATTTGCACTGTACATCTTATATCTTATAATTAATGAAATAATTTTGTTCAAATCCTATCGCATAGAAAAAATACACAAGGTGAGAATACCAGCGTATTATTCGACGGAATAGGCAACACCGTTATTTCTAATAACAATAAAACCAATATTAACTTTACTAATAGTTTAGTAGGTATACTGCTGTCCAAGCAATGTTGGCATTGTCGAGGCTCCATGGTGCGTTAGGAACGACAACCTTCATAGGGACTTAAACTTACAAAAAATCCTGATGGACTTATTTCTTGAAATTCTGACAAAGAAAATTCCCAATTTAATTTAGCTTTCAAAAAAATTACCACCAACTTTCTATCTAAGGTGCGGTAGTCACCGATGAGCACAGATGCTATATTAGTGAGTGTTAAAATCGCCAAAACCAAAACACAGAATTAAACAATTTAAGTCATTTTTGGAATAAATCTGTATCAAGCAAGAAGCGATGCCGCTTCGGGAGCTGCTGATTTCTAAATTCAGAATGGGTGCTAAGTTGATCAATTATGTAGTTACGAGTATTTCCGAATCGAAACCGAGCATGTACTCGAAATTATTGCTACAAATATTGGTAGTAAGATCAGTTTTATAAATTTGTGGCCTAACGTAACACTACATCAATAAATATTCAAACCGATTAAATAACCAGTTACCATGTTTTCTATGTACAATGGGTATAATATTATGTGAAAAATGGCTGACATAATTGAAATTTTATCATTTTCAGAGTAAAAAATAAAAATTAGAAAAAATATGTATATGTAGATAAATAATATGTCTACTATTCCATTTTCCAGCATTTTTTTTCTATTTACAAGATACATTTTTATACGAGTAAAATATTATTTACTATCTTTTCAACCATATATTATATAACTGTATATGTATTTAACTATGTAGTCTATATAGTCTCACTATGTACTGTTGAATATATAATCGTCCCACAACGAGTACGTATACAAGTTATTTTACTTAGTTTTCCATAAACCAAACGTTGGTATTGGGTTTCGATGTTATGATGTTTGATAGAGCTTTTTTGTGTGAAAATGATTAAATTTTCCTTATGCATTTACTTTTAATGTTATGTATGTAAAAATATGTCACACTACAATAAGTCGGCTATGTAAAAGAAGTTAGGAAAGTATAAAACATGTTTCTGATAACAAAAGTGCTTTTTTATAGCGACTTCTTATTTCCGAGAACTCGAGAATATTCACAAAACAACGAAAGAAAATCAATCATTGTTGTGTAATCACAAATGGTTTTTCTTTTTTACAATAAGAAAGCGTTTTTGCGCTCAAGGAATAGAAAACATGTGTACACAACATTTTTTTATGTACCCAAGATAAAATTTATACATTTTTTTTTGTGATATCCCCTTGCGCGTCAAAAGACAGGAAAAGGAGTTTTATAGAGATAAGAATAATAAAATAGCGATAAGAATTTTGTTACAATCTATCACAACGAGGCCCGAAAACAAAATGTTTATTTGTGTATTGTGTGCGCTTAGTCGAGATTATAAAATGGCATAAATTATATCGAACTGAGAAACACAAAATAATATACGAACGAATCCTTTTGTTTATCCGTGTATCGGGAATTCCTGCAGCCTATATAGAAAAACATGTGCACATAATATTCCATATACGAGTATATGTACATATAGATATGTATATGGCACGTGATCGAAACATATTTTTCAAATCATGTTTCCAGATATTACTCGATTTTCTTGCTCTATTATTATTAAGCTTGTGAATAAAAATTAAAAACTTAAATCAACATTTTCCCCATATTTTCCTGCTGTCGGATATATACGTATATCCTGTATATACATATACCTATACGTCCTTATATAATAATGAAATACATAATGCACAGGAGCACGTTTATTATTTATTTTTTGTTTTAATTTCCATCTCGACATGATGCTAATGAGAAAAATTGAAATAAAGTAGAAGAAAATGTGTAACATGATGGGTTCAAAAACGGATTTGCAACTATGTATGTATGGACATAGTAATGTATTTATTGAGGTTCATGTATTTGTATGTGCATTAGTATATTTGTCACACCTGAATTTTCATGAAAATTAAAAAAAAACGTTAAAGTTCAATGCAATATTACAGCGAAAAGTTCAAAAAAAAATTTAATAGATCGCGATGTGGTTAATATTCATATCCGTTTAATATGTTGTGTGCTCAAAATTCGAAATGTGAACCACCCATCATCCAATTGGGAAAAAAGACAATGTTGAGTCGAGATAAAGGAGACACATACATAGAAATACCAAATAATATCTGGGATACGTGCCGAAATTTAATATTCAAAATATCAATTTCTGTGTGCGCCACATCTCTTTAGATATTTAGACACAGTCATGATGTTTTCATTTGCTACTCCTGAATATGAGGTTTGAATTTCGGTGTATTAATGGTATCGTCATCGTCGTCGTTATATTGTTGGCGGTTAAATGGCACGGACGAACCGAAATATTTACATTTAGGTGTCACTCAATTATTATACACGTGTTCCCATGTGTAATTCATATACATTGAAATATTTAATATGTATATGTGTGGAACGAATAGAAATTTATAAATTTTTATGTGTCATGAAGTTGATGATTTTATCCACTTTAGTGAAGTTTGAAATTCAACAATTGTTTTCATGATGTGAACAATTTTGCGAGAAAGGCGATTTACAGAAGTTAAAAGTTTTTGGTACTAATCATTGAAATATCAGAACAAGTACAGTTTACTACAAACTACAAAAGGACGCTCATCCTCAATTTAAAATAATAATTTTGGATTTAAAACGATATTTAGACTATGGCCATTTGAATCTCTATAGAGAATCGTAATCAGGTGGAAGGACTAAGTTGTCCGTCAATTGGCCTAAACAATTTTTACCATGCAGATACGAAATTTTTTACTCTTTTCTTTACATAACTCAAAGGACGAAAACGTTCATCTCATGAACTCCTATTTATACTGAACCATGGCTCTGAGAATGTAGTGGTTTGTCATGGACGAACTTCTTAATAATGTTATGAAAAGGTCAACGACGACGTTAATTTAACTGTAACAGTACTTTCTGGAAATAAGGAGCTCTCAAGTGCGCAGATGTCATCAATATATTCACGTGTTCTGTGGCAAAAGTGATGAAAAGCTCTTTATGAGAAAGAGCAGCGTTAGCGCCGATAGAATGTACAAAATGAATGTAGAAAATTGTTTGCATTTCATTCTTTAAGTCAAAATTATCATTGGTGTTGATGTTCTCAACTCATAGAAATGCCTTTATCAGGACGTTAACAATTGGCTACTAAAAAAATTTTCTTAGTTATGCCCACAATGAATTTATAATTGCTGAGGGCAACTTCTTTGAATATCAAGCTCATTAACTTTGCGATTGGCGTCAATGTTGTCATCTAAGAGCAATCAATGTTTTATAAGCTACTACTGTATTGGCGAAAACAAAAATATGCCTCCATGGAAGTAGAATTCACACAATAATTCCTCTTGCAAAAATGGAACGTGTTGTGGTATATTTTAATTACCAGAACGTGTTGTGAGCAATTTTAGAAACGAACTATTACACGAATCTACAAATTCAACGATATTTTCAACTGAGAAATTTATTTACTGCGCCCTGTAAAACCAAGTCATTGTTATCCTGATATTAATGAGCATGGTCCAAAGCCACTTTACTCGACGTTTTGAAGGTTCTTGATCCCAAAAATGCAAAAAGTTGGTCCTTCCGCCTGGATCTCAAGAAAGGCTTACTTTCAAATTTTTTTTCGCCAATTTTATTTTATTTTTAATTCGGAAAAGTGATAAGCTTTAGGGACCTCTACTTCAAGGGGGTCGAATACCATCCATAGGAAATCACACAAAATACCTCGATAATGCTTTACATTTTCCCATATACTCGTGTATTATTTCGTTTGAAAGGTTTTGGGTCAGACAAAAATTTTGATAAACCTTAGTTCATAATTCCATCGTTTTGGCGTTGGAAGCACCAATTTCCGTTTATTATAGCATATGTACGTGTCGTATATCATTGAAAAGGACTTGAAGAAGGACGAGTTTCCCAATTTCCAGTGAATTTTTCGGCTTTGTCTATTTCCAGACTAGCACTTACAATCCGAATTCTTCATTCAAAAAGATGAGAATAATTTTCCCTCAAGTTTTATTTTTAGAACGTGAAATCTACTTCTTGAAAGATAATAAATAATTTCTGTATCAAATAGTACAATCTGAAAACTTTGTTTTGTATAATTTTTTTAATGATTTAATCTTTGCAATCTGTTCTTTCGCATCCTGCTCCTATCGGGATTCGAACCCGGTACCTCCCGATCCAAAACCACTGTACCGTTTAGCTGGTAAAAGATTAGTTTCATTTCTTACTTTAAAAAACTCTTATTATACAGATTATTTGTTCTTCTCTAAATATTTTCCTCGTTTTTCACAAATTTTAGTTGTGAAACAGATTTTACTAAGTTAATAAATTATTTTCTTTTTTGACTTGTTACAATTGTATACACACAATTTACTATTCCTCAATTTTTATTGGTATTTTGAATCCAACCGAATGAATTACGATCCCAAATACTTAAAAAGTAGATTAGGTATCCTGAGTACTAATTACCATGGAATTACTAAGCGGCATTCTTAAATAAAATAACCCAATTAGCTTGTTAACCGAGCCAATACAAAAATTAGTTTAATTAAACGATGTAGGGCCGCCGCGGTCATGTTGCTTTAAAATATTCGTTAGGAAATGGCATTGATCCATTATAAATGAAAATATTCGGAAATTTTCTCCGAGATATGTAGTTTTAAAATTGTTGGGAATCAATATTTGATTGTTGGATGTAAACAACAATCAAAATTGAATCGAAATTAACTGAGAAATTGTACAATGCAAATTTTAGAGAGCCAATTTTCATTCCAACTAAATGTAAAATTGAAGTTTAAAATTATGCATTAGGACGATCAATCCTTGTTACTTTAGTTAAATGTGATACCTGGCTGGCATATTTCTCGTTCTATGTAGATCTATTATTCTAGTTTGGTTGATAGTTTCTATGTATGGAATTCCTGTATTAATTTAATACACACCCGCACAAAAAGAACTAAAAAACCAGACTGTGTGCGCAATTGCTGCACCAAATACACAAACAAAATACTCGCTGTCGTATATAAACTCGCATACAATATATGACAGATGAACGGTCCATATTTACGAATGCACAAGCTACAATATTTCAAAATTAAAACACCACATAAAAATCACAACACTTTTATTTGGGTGTTCGCTCGTTGGTGGTTTGTGTTAAAGAGAACCCTGTCGGAGTGTAGTACTCATGGGCCGTCCCTTCTTTCATGCCAGTACTATGTTGGCATGGAACTAAGCAAGGTGCAGATTGTTGTACGAAAAGCGGACCTATAGCCGTATGTTGTCGAATTGGCTGGCAACGGCGTAAAAGTAAGGAAAAGAAAAGCAACACCTTGCTGTTCAAATGGCATCAAACGCACTCAATACAATACAAACTAACACAGTTCAAATGCCATTAAACGCACTAATAATTCTAGATATAAATTACACCCAAAGGAGGAATTCGAAGACCCGATACCATGAAAATTAAACAATGTTGCTACTAGCTAATTTGATTCGAAGTAAAATATTCTAGTAAGTGACATTTCGATTGCATATTCTGATCTGGCATTTTCATTTCGGTCTCTGAAAATTAGTGATCATTCAGAATTGCAACTGAATAGACATTCGATTAACAAAATAGCTGGAATTTCTGCTATATTTGATTCATATCCAATGAGCATCAAGACGTTTAAATGCGTTTGAATTTCTAACATAAAGCTGTTTTAGAATCCTGCGAACTTAGCACTTCTGATTTTATATTTCGTTCGGTTTTTAATCTCAGATGTTCAGATATCAGAACTCAAGACCAACATCTTGCTTATATAGCTTGGAGGAAAATAATCTTCATTTTACAATTGATTAACAGAAATAATGAAATAGCCCTCAAATTCTCAAAACAAGAAAGCTTCAGTCATCCTGGGTATTCACACATTTTCCCTTTTCCACCAACTCTAATTAAAACCAATCCTGCAATTAGATTCAATATTCAGCCATCTACTCTAATAAATTTCCCAGTTTGGTTTTAAAATATTCCGCCACTATACAAATGCATGTCTATACATACATGCATGTACAAAGTGATTAATGTTAAAATTTTCACATACAAAGCAAAAAGCTTAAAAACTTGCAATTAAATTGAACATCTCGACAGCTTTTATATAATATGTTGTTATTTTTAACTTAGCTCGTTTTGTTTCGGCGAATAACGTAATTTAAAAAATCTTTGTATGCACAGAACAATGTAAAATACAATAATAATACATTAAACCCTCAAACCCCTTATATTTTCGGGAGAGATGAATTTTTTCGGGAGCGAGTAATCATGTAATTACAACCAATAAAATATTTATAGCTTTGAATTTGATAAAACTTAACACGACGGATAAAAAAACTTAAGTAAATACGTGATTGTTATTTTTCGATTTTCTTTCGATGCTGGCTGCCTGCCTGCCATTTAAAGCAAGGAATGGCATTAGAACGGTAACATTAACACTTAAATATAATACTTTTATTTGGTTTCATTGTGATAGTTATATAAGCATGTGTGACTTGAGGCAAGAGGATACATAAAAAACTATAAAAGTTTATTTTATTAAGATTTTTATGATCGCTACATACGGTTATGTCGTGTGTGACACAAAAAAAAAATGGTTTCGTCGGAAAAACGATTTCAACCATACGTTTCCAAAGGTTAAAAAAAAATCTTTGTCCGACCTTTTTATATTTTCTTGCTGTTTTTTATTCTACATATTTAAATAACTTCATCATATTAGAGCGTTGAGAAGCTTTCTGTGTACAAGCTTTTATTTATATTTAAATTTTTTTCTGCCAACTTTATATTACTTTGGTTAATTTAATTTTTCTTTTTTTATCTTCATTATAAAATTTCCATTGTTTTGATGATAACTCATTTTGCCAACAAGCAGAACACAATACACAAAAAACACACACCAAAAATAAAGGCGAAAAAGAAAATAAGGGAAAACTACACAAAACAAATGAAAAATTAGCATAACAAAATATAGAATATAAATTTTTTGGGGCGATGTGGAACAGAATGGCAAACGGGATAACAAATTCCACGTAAAGCTCTCTCTCCTTTATTTCTATATTTTATTTTAGGGTCAAGCCTAAATTTTTTCCGTTCTGTTGTTGTTTTTGTATAATTATGTCGATTTCCTTTGAGATTTTTCACATGATGGAAATTTTATTCGCCCCACACATGCACGACGATTACGTATACGTATGATAATATGTTATTTTATTTATTTTTAATTTTTTCGTTTTCAGGTGAATGATAAATTATTTTTTTATGAACACATTTTAAAATTGAAAACAAAAAATTTTCCATTTTCATGTTTTTTTAAAGGTAAGTCAGAAAAAACAAAAAATAAAGTTGGTTGTTCATTTTGTGTTAAGCAATAATAAATTTTTATACGTTTGCTTTTTTGTGTAACTCACAAGTCAAAAACTGCATTCTATAAATAATAAATAAATAAATTTTCTCTCACAGAAAATTCATCATAATTTTCACTGGCTATAAATATGTTTGTTTTTGTTTGTGGTACTTTAATGAGGTGCGAAACTTTTCTCGTCACTTTATTTTATTCGGTCGAGTAACACTTGGCCAACTATAATTTGCCTATTAGCATGCCACATTACAAAATATTCATTAACTGAATGACAAAATTTTAATGATATAATGAAATATCGTTTTAGCCACATTGAGTACAGTGATACCAGAACAAAGCCCACTAAAATTTACTCAAATTTCAAAGAGTTGATTCTTTCATTTATTTAAAGCTGAATTTTATTAAATTCAAGAACATAATGAATCGAAATAAGTTTAAAATTAGACGATAGTTTGAAAAACAAAATGTAAACTTTAGTGAAAATTAATAAAATGTTGCGTAAATTGAATACCTCTGACACAGAAAACAAATAAATAGATCGATTATTGACGAAGATTATTGTGGTTTTTATGAAAGGGGCTGAAGAAAAATTATTTGTATCTAAGATTCAAACCAGTTTGAAAGTACAGCAGTGCCATCTAAATGAAATGAATATAAATGGAATGTTGCAAGCGACAATCTCGTGTCAGGAAATTGCGTACTTTAGTAGCCCAGGACCCCTCAAAAATGACAATTTTGTGTGACCAAGCACAGGAAGCAAATACTATAAATATTTTTATTTAAAATTCTATCTTATAATTTGATTTCAAAAGTACAGTAGTGGCACCTACAAACTCAAATATAAAATTGATTGATAAAAGCGGCAATCTTGTGTTAGTGAATTGCGTACTAAATTCAGATACCCGTAAAAATAATTATTTTTATCTAAAATTTAAATCATAGTTTTATTTTAGAATTACAATTAAATTAAATTATGAAGAACACAACATATAATGCCCATTCATAAAATTGGCTAAATAGTTATTGTTATCTAAATCGAGGGAAACCTCAAAAATAATTATTATTTATTTAACATTCAATAGGGATGTCCATTTATTGAATGATAAAAAGGTGAGTAAATTGCGTACTAAATTAAGTAAACCTAATAATATTATTTATTTTGATCTAAGATTCAAACCAGTTTGATTTTAAAAGTGGACCTATTGAGTATCATCTGTGAAAAATCAAAACGAGCCTAGACTCTTTATCGGCTCAACACCAAATGGTCACCGGAGACTTCAATACCAGAAGTAAAATGTAACATGACCGTCTAACTGATGGAAACGAAATAAAAGTAGGACATTTCCTTCGTACCGAGGAATGACCTTTTCATAATGACCAAGCAGGGGAACTCAACAACGTTCTCATATAATGGGAACTCCGACATTGATCTAGCAATAGTCAAGGGAGCCTTGTTGAGCTCGTAAATTTGGTGGTGTATGAAGTTGAACATCTAGTGACCACAGAGTCATCACGTTTGAATTATCAAACTTGGCATAGAATAGTCCACTCGCAAATAGCAGGACACCGAGAATTGCCATTAAGATAGCTGACTGGGGTCTGAGAACCGGAATAATTGGTGGAACTCTATTCCAAGGAAACGTAAGCATAAGAAGGCCAACTAGACGAAAAGAAACCAAGAAGCAAAAGTTAAAATTGTCACTATAGAGGGCAAGAAACAAGTACTTCCATGAAGTGCTTAAAGCAAAGCAAAATAGTTTTTAACTTGGGGAACTTGTATACAAGTTTGCCGTCGGCAAATCAAGACCTCCAGACGTTTTAAACCCCATAAGGAAGACAAATATGGAGTCGTCACAAACGACAAATATAGAGTCGTCACGTTTTGAGTTACTTAACTTACTTCTGCCGGACGAAGTATCAGACGAGTCACATGTAGATATGCGTGAGATCAACAATATAATTGGATATCCACGTTGTTCCATTAAGACCCCATGATTTACTTGGGAAGACGTCACCAGTGCACTAAAATGCTTTTCCGAAATAAGTCATCAGGTGTTAAGTCCTGAACTTGAACGGTGTAATAATTCAACTCGCATGGCCTATCATGGACCAAGCATAATAAAATTATTAACATCTGCTTGAAATTTGGCTACTTTCCTGAGGTGTAGAAATGGTGTGAAATGTTTGTTATCAGGAAACCTGGTGATACAGATCCACTTTCATCAAAACAGACCTGTAATGTTGCTACCTGTAATAGGAAAACTCTTAGAAAAGACTACTCATCATTCGTATTACACCGCGGATTGAACATAGCATGATCCACATAGCATGTCTACTGTAGATGCGATAGTCCGCCTAATTAACACTGTCAATATCCAAAGTTTAAAATATGCTACGTAGTCTAGCGTAATCGCAAATTTATCGGTCTATAATCTCACTAAAACACTAAAAAAGCTTTCAGGAACTACTTCAGCAATCGGTCCACACTAATCAGTGGCATGTATGATTCTGTTAATAAACAAATCACCAAAGAATGTTCTCAAGGCTCTATTATAGTTCCACTGGTCTGGAATATCGTGTTCAACACAATGATTAATGACTTCAATGAAATTGCATTCGCGAACGATACATTTATTGTGTGCAAGTTAATTCGATACTTGAACTTTAACGTCAGAGTCAGATCGCAATAAATAGAATGCATGCATGGTGCGAAGCAAACAAAACTATCTGCAGTTAAAACATTAATGCTGCACATAAAAAGTAAATTTGACTCTTGTCGATCTATAACAATATCTTTAAATGGTTGAAGTTTGAAAATGGTCAAAACTGTGCGACATGTAGGAGTTGATTTTAATGAACGTATAAGAGTAACTTCTCACGTTCTAAGGGTCGGTGAAAACATTAAGAAATTATTCTAGTCCCTGGCGAGGGTGTCAAGGGAAGCATGGGAACTGAATCATAAATCACTCGTAATAATTTACAAAGGTATGGCGGAGGCGCTATTTACGTATGCTGCTGCAGCATGGTGTAGTATATTAAACTCATCAGAAAATGCTCAAAGGAATATCCCACTATGAGTAACTAAGGCTTACCGAAGAGTTTCTAAAGAAACTATAGTGGTTATGGCTGGCGAACTCCCAGTGGATATTCTATTCAAAAAAAGAACACAGTTGTTCTGAAAAGGATTGTTTTGAATTGCCTGCTTGCAATGGTCTGAACATTAAAAGATTTTGCTATAAAACGACAAAATTTCAGTGAAGCATTTAGACAAACAAACACAAAATAAAACACAGAAGTTTCATACAAATTTCAAACAGAAAAAGAAAAAATGGATATTTATAAATTTCAGGTTAACTTTTTGATTAAACGGGCTTCGAGTACTTATTAAAAAAATACCCTTTGCGACGAGAGAAACAATCAATTTGTAAACCACACCTCGTTTGACATTATCCCAAAGTATAACATTCCGCATCCGCAAACTCAAATTAAATATCCGATTTAATTTTCCTGAATACACAAAAGAACAGCGACGACAAGAACCAAGCAAATAAACCCAAATAGAAATTCAAATTTTATATAATCCATGAATTCCAAAAATAGGCACACATCACTCGTCCTACTGCAGCAAACAATCAAAGACAATCGAACGCGATTTATGTATACTACAAAACGGAAAATAAAACCCATTTTATCCGTGCGCGCTCGAATCATCGATAATATTTGTTTTCTTCTCGTGTCGTGCAATAAACGTGAGAATTTTTTATAAAAGTGACGATGTAAGGGATTTTAATGTTCTATATACATAGCATTTAAAACCGCGCGCGGGAATGGTAAAGAAACACAAGGAATCAGGACATCGAAAAACACTAAATGTACGTGACGCTCATAATATTAAAAAAAAAAAATCTTAATAGTATTACTGTTAACCTTCTTGAGGAATAGAACAACGATAAGGCCAAAATACTGGATACTGTGAATTAATGGTTGATTATTGTTTTCTACATGGTAGAGTAGATTTTCTTATAGTCGTCATCGTCTTTTCGGTTTTACTTTATATCATGCGTGTGCAACCATTAAATTATAATACAATAGACTTATTATTTATGTGTTAAGGATTAATTATGATGTAGGTTGGAATGGAAAATTGTAAGATTATTTACTGTATACAACTCAAGCTGAGATAATTAAAATTCTAGAAATATATATTACGTGTGTAGGGTGAATTTGATACAAACTTTATTTCGTGTTTTAAAATTCTTGAGATAGTAAATAATTTGATGAGACAATTTCATGCTAGTTTCAACTACGTTGCCACTACAGTCGACTGGTTGTAATAATCTATACTTGCCTGATTGATATTCTTCAACATAAACATGAATATATTCTAAAATTAAATCAATTGTCTGATGTTTTTAAGGATGTTGGTTTTATCCAGTTCAATAGAAAATTTTTCCACACAGACCAATTTTTTATAAATACATTTACTATTATTTAATACTTTAATAGCATTAAGATATATGATAGCAAGGAAAATTAATGTAAAGAACACCCCAAATCCAGTTGTCACAAAACTAAGCACCAGAAGAGACTGGCTAAATTGAAGAAAAGTATTAGGTTGGTTAGATGATTTAAATTAGTATGCGCTTCGTTTCGTGTGTAGAACATAAAACTACAAAATATGGAAAGAAGAGTAAAAAGTTGTACCAATTTATAAGCAGTTATAAATTGCTGGGAGGAGGAAACCAACAAATGCTAGTAATATCATTTTGTGGTAATTCGCAAAGGATTTAAAAAGTAGGGAAAGCAATTTTATAGCCAAAGGTATAGCAATTTCGCAATTTTGTAACCAATAAAATATTGCATGTTAATTTTCCACTTATTATTTTATTCCATGTCGAACTATGAATTCTAAATCTAATAAAAAAATTATTAAATTTATAATTTAAAATTTCTCGCAAATTTTATTTAAACAGGCGCATATTCTTGGTATGTTTCAATATTGAATTTCACAAAATTTTAATGTGAAATTATCAATTATAATTTTGAGAATAAAAAAAATTAACAGTTTCAAATTGAAATTCCAAAATTTCGAGAGAAAAAATTAAAGGATTAATGTCATATCCATCCACGTTTTCCATTAAGACCGCCCATTTAGAATTTAGCACTATACTCTTTTGTGTGGGTAATATAGCGTTTTTTTACAGCTGTCATATGTGAACGTTGAGGTTTAGTCATGGAGAATTACACGGACACACAACACATAGAAATTGTGAAAATCCACTAACGAAATGGTGAGACTTTTACGAGAATGGCTCGAAAATGAGGTGCATTTTTCCGTGACTATAACGCACCTCTTCGCCGTACAGTGGTCCGATTATTTGAGAAATTTGAGGCGATTGGGTCAATTCAAATCCACACCTCAATTCGCCATTGTTCTCAGCAATTGAGACATTAACGAAGCAGTTTACAGGGAATTTTGACTAAAGATCTGCACTTGCATGCTTACAAGATTCAGATGACACAATATTAAAAGCCAGCAGCCCATGCGCAGCACCGAACGTCCACAGAATGGATCTTCGAGCAACAAGTGAATGGTGATTTTTCGAAGCAAATCATCTTCTCCGATCAGGCGCATTTCGAACTTGATGGCTATGTAAACAAACATAATTGTTGCATTTGGGGAGCTGAGAACAAAATAATGATTTTTCAATGTCCCATGCATCCACAATGAGCCAATGATTGGTGCGCATTTTGGGCCGGCGGAGTGATTGGACCGTTCTTATTCGAGAATGAAGTTTCAACAGGACGGCACAACCAGCCATACAGCGTACGAAATAATGGGATTGTTGAAGACGAAAATTGAAGGGAGAGTTATTTTGCGCCGCGGCGATATGAAATGGCCACTAAGATCATGTGATTCAACGCCGTTGGATTTCTTTCTTTGGAGTTCTTTTAAACAAAAGGTCTATGCCAATAATCCAAGAACAATACCTGAATTGAAAGAAGAGATTCGATACACTGTCATGCCAATATTTCAACAGCAATTTTGTTTTCGGCTATCTACTCCTATCGAGTCGAAATCGATCGAGTGATTTTTCAAACTTTCTGGATACATTTTATAATTAAAATATTCAAAAATTGAATTTTTTCGAAATAAAAAACCAAGTGTTTCATAAAATGTGTTTATTAAGTGTTAGTGTGTTCCAAGTGCCTACGGCAAATAGTGTAAAAAGTATAGTGTAATAGTGCATAACATTTAAACTAATAAAACGCAAGGATGCAGTATGCAAAGTTGGAGGAGTTGATTTTGTTATTATTGTCGAACTATAAATTCAACAAATTGTGTTACCTGACTAAATTTACAGTTTAAATTTCGACTAAAATCGGTTTTAACAAGTGCCTATTCTTGGCAGAGTACTTCTTACTTACAATGTTAAAAAGGGAATACAAAATTTCAATAAAAAATTATAAGCTTCAAATTGAGAATAAATATGCTCAAAATAAGAATTAAAAATTTAAATTGAGAAACATTAATTACTAATGAAAAAATCTTTTTATGAATGGGTGCCGTAAAATGAATGTGGTGGTTAACTTTGGTTACATAATTAACTATGTAAAACCGGGTTTAGTACAGAATTATCGGTCATTTTGCCATTGAATTCCAGTAATACTGCATATCAGCAATTCAACGAATTTTGACTATATTTGCAATAATAAAAAAACAACTTGATCATCTTGATCATTACATCATATAACAAGCATAACTTACTAGATTGTATTGTAAAAAACAAATTTTCAAAGAAAACTCGATAGGAATTAAAAATTTCTCGTTGGTACATTTACCAATACGATTTTTGCTCTTGTTCAATTATCACTCTTGGCCTTCAGTCTCGGAAAATATCTTCACTCGGGCAATCTCCTGTATTATTCAAAAAAGGAAATAATAAAGTACGATGTTCAATTATCAACTTCAACGTCAGAATTGCCTGACTAATGAACTGCAACCAACGATAAAAATTCGTAACCCATTGGGTGCGGTTCAGATGTGTATCTGTTTTTGGTACAGTACTTTTCAACTTCAAACCACAAAAATAAAATTTAAAAAAAACCACCATAAAATATCAATTTAAGTTTGAAAATGAATAAGCTCAAAATAAAATATAACAGTTAAAATTAAGAAAAATCAATTTAGATTACTAAATTTACCATTTATAATGTCAAATAACGTGGTTTTAAAATTTGTTCTTCAGATTTTTAATTTTTTAACAATTTTTAGCTCCCATTTTTATTCTATCATTTAAATCCAAAAGAACTGTTGTTGAGCAACGCACCCTGTTTTTGACAGTTTTTGAAAAAGTTCATATAAAAAAATCAATTTTAATTTGAGAATACTATGCTTAAAACTAATTGAGAAAACCAAATTTAGATTACAAAAATTAAGTAGTTCTCGATTTATGTAGTACCTGTTTTTGGCGTGATACTTAACTCCAACCAATCAAGAATTCTAAAAACCAATTTTTGATTTAAATTTAGTTTATAAATTATTTTTTAAACTGCCTTATTTGAAAAAAAAATAAACTGCAGTTTTTGTTATCTAAGTTTTCCTCAATTTGAACTATTAATTCTTATTCTGAGCATTATAAATTCTCAAATTTAAATTGATATTTTAATATGAAATTTTTTACTATCGGTTTGAGATAGTAAAAAATTCCATATTAAAATATCAATTTAAATTTGAGAATTTATAATGCTCAGAATAAGAATTAATAGTTCAAATTGAGGAAAACTTAGATAACAAAAACTGCAGTTTATTTTTTTTCAAATAAGGCAGTTTAAAAAATAATTTATAAACTAAATTTAAATCAAAAATTGGTTTTTAGAATTCTTGATTTTTAAACAATTCTTAGTTTTGATTTTTATTGCCTCTCTAAATTCAAAAGAAGTGTTTTCTCAATAAATTGATTTGTTTTTCGCGCTACTTTCCAACTACAAATTTCAAAAATAGAACAAATAATTCCTTATCAAAATAAGGTTTTATTCAGTTTGAAAATTAATGCTCAAAATAAGAATTAACTTTAAATTGACAGACGTTTGAAATTACAAATTCAACTATAAGTAAAATGAGATTTAAATCAACATTTTCGATTATTTTGTCATTCAATTCCAGTAAACCTTGACTTTCATTAATTCTTTGAACAAGTATCATTGAGTCGAATTTTTATACCAGAACTCTATTTGTCTGTTTGTAAGCCTCGAACACCAGCCAAAATTGGAAATTAACGATTTTGAAGACGGATAAGATTTTCAGTCGACAAGGTAGAAATCATTAATCCCTATAACATGAGAGCCGCAGGGCTAATGAATTAGACATTAGGTCGATAATAGCGACATAAAATTCTTGTCGAATTGGTCTACATTTGTTGATTAACCCTTTTGCACGATCCTTTTAAGATAATTTTTGTATTTTACAAAAATACAACCCATGGTGTTCTAAATGGTTAAGCTAGTTAAAACAACTCTGCTTGGAATGAAATTCATGATTTTCTTCACTTTTATTGTGTCTTGTTACTTGTGCTACGTTTAAAATGTCGCCCAAATTTATTTTAATATACTTATATGCCCCTCTGTATCGAAATCAGTTACTATAAATTGCAACAGCAACTGACAAAATCTTGCTTATAGATTCATCCATTCCAACTCTTGGCTTGTTGCCAAACTCATTTCCTAAATAATTATATCTCGCAAAACGCTCGGAATAGTTAGGTCTATAGTAGCCTGAAATGTTTTGAGCCTCAATATCTAGATGGTAATACTCGTCAAAAAAAATTCTGCCATAATCGTATATACCTTTCAAGTTCAGTCGCATCAAACGACGTCTATGCTTTCGTAACCACAGAAAAAAGGTATCTTTAGTACAAAACGATAAAACGTTATCAATTAAACGTTATTATAACCCGTTTTTCGAGATTTTCATCAAACGTTCGCACAAACAATGCAAAACAACAAAAAATTATTTTAAGATTTCAAACATTTTTTAATTAATTAATGTAAGCGTAATTTAAGTAACATTAGAAATACTAACACATCATAAAATATATCACTTTAATGAGCTAAAGCAGAAGATTTGTAAGTTTATTAAGAAAAATTACAAAATTGACCACCGAATGTTTAGCAGTGTTAGCAGTCAACATGTTAATAAAAATACAAATTGAAATTGTTTTTAATTAATTTATAAATACATTTAAAAAAAATTCAAGAAAATCGATACAATTTTCCCAACAACAATAATATTCAACAAAATGTCATTAAAATATGTTGCTTATACATATTTTCTAAATTTAATAAAATGTTCTCGTAAGATGTGTGTATTGAGATTTTCATCGAGTAAAGCTAAATATACGCTGTTTTATTTTCCTTATCAGTGACACCATGTAGTAGAACGGGGAAACATACATATACATACATACACACAAAAAAAAAGTTTTATTGTTTTCAATTTTTTACTATAAAACTTAAACATAATAGAGCGAGCTTTTGGTTTCATTGTTCGAAATGCTTTTATACATAGTAAAACTTTTATTATGGTACCAATTCACCGCACACAATTTTTCCATACACACAAAATCTACGATTTATTGAAACTTGATTTTCAATTTCCGACGATCGGACGTTACGAAATTCGAGGGATGGAAATCCAATAAAATACTACAATATATATGATTTGAAATGAATCATCAAATTTTTCTTTTTATTGTGTTTATAGGGTTGATTGACTTTTTCCGAAGTGACACACAGAATACACCAAACTTAATGATTTTGTGTGGTTGCCTTCATTAATAGCAGAATAAATATACGAAAATTGATTTTTCCATGTAAATCAAATTTTCGCTTTAATTAGTTGTATAAATTTATCATCATCGTATGAGTCATTAATACTCGTACTATGTTTATTGTAAATAAAATTTTCCCAAATTTCAGGCATTAAACACCAAAATCAATATTTGGTGTATACAGAACTCATAAAATAAAAAATTAATGGAAACACTAAAAACTTATGTTTACACTACATTCTACACGAATTTTATGTTTAATTTGACACCGATGTAGAAATGCAAATAAGTACCAATAAAAGTGTTTTGTACAGCAAAAATTTTTCTTTTCGTATAATTAATTAATTATTACAGTTTTATGTTGTTCTAGGAAATGGAAATTTGTGTATTTTGATATGGTATGATGGGAGGATGTTTGGTCTCTAAGGTATAATATTTCAAAAATAAGATTATTTTGTTTTATGGTTATTATATTTTGTGGAATTTTGAATATTATTTAGAATTTTTTTATTTGCTGCTATCACACCAAAAATTCAACGGGATCGCTTCTTTTTAAAAATAAATATTGAAATTCTAACAAAAAACTTATAATGAAACATATTTCTCGAAAATCCAAATGAAAATGATCAAAATTAATTTACTAAAGTGTACCGTGCATTTCACGTTGTTTACGATAATATTCTCATTTGAAGAATTTATATGTTCAAACTGAGAAACAATTTCTTATATTTAGAATATTTTCTATATTTGGGAATTTTTGATACAAATAAGATATTAGACACTAAACTGTTTCATTTCATCAACTATTGATGCTGACGACGGTGAAACTTACTGCTGAAACTAAATAGATCTTTTCTACGCCACCTCAAAAAAGAAAAATGCGACAAAAATGAATTTTCTTCAGCTGCTCGAACTTTTTGGCAGTTTCTTTTGGAGTATAACATTATTTTAGTGAAAATGCTCGTTTACTCAGAGCTCGCATGGATACAAATACTAGCCGGGACCCTACTTCTGAATACGATACGAAAACGAGAGTTGAAACCGCGTTATACGACGCCTCTTTTTACGGCAATTCGCTATAAGAGCTTGTTCTAATATGACTCATTTTTCGATTTACACGTTTACATAAAATTATTACATATTACATAAAATTTGTATATGAAAAAAAGTAATTGGCTCGCTTTACGGCATTTCGATTTACGGCTACATTTTTAGAAAACGATCGCCGGAGAATAGGGAGCTAGAGAAAGGATTTATATGTAATTTATATTCAAATATTTTTTTCCGGCCTACTGAGGAGTAAAGTTTGATGTAAATATTTATAGATTGGGAATAATTTTTCCATGCCTAAATTGGCAATGAAAATTATTCCCGAATTAATTTTGTCTTCAAAATTATTAACACTAACTACCTCAGTATAAAAAATGTTTGTAAATAAAAATTACATAAAAATTCTTAGCCCAGTTCCCTATTTCCGGGGAATTACCAGAATAGTGCCACTGGTCCTTGAAGCTGTTAAAAGCTAGAATATATGGTTTCACGACACAGTATCAGGTAGCAATTATTGTCATAATCATGTTACAAATAACAAACATGTCTACCCAGTCGGCACCGGAAAAATTCTGCCATCAGGCAACAACCATTGCAACAGAAAATAAATGTAATTCATGTATAATTGTATTCACCGGATTTAAATAGATAACATTTCTAGTTTATGTATATGCTGTGTGCTGCAGTCAAGCGTAGTATATACACGCGGGATATCCTAAATATAATGATTAAGTAATTCAGCTGCAAAATAGCGAACGACCCAAAACCCCAAAAACCACCACTTTTGCATGTGATTCATTCATGTCACATTTTATATATCTTCTACATGTAATATACTCGTACGTATCTACTGTGAATAGTAAATAACGACACATCCTACGCTGTTGTTTTTTTTTTATATCTGCTATCAACTTTTCCACTCTACACGAGTTTTTCCATCCGACATCCTTTTTTTTTTGTATTTTTATCGCTTGGTTGATACACAAAAAGTCGTCTAATAAAAAATTAAAATGTAATTTACCTCTTTTCAATCAGCCACGACCGGTGTACATGCACAAGTAAAAATTTTAATATTTACTAAACCAAGGTTAAAATGAAAAGGTGTAGGCGTATTACGCGAAATTTCAGTGCTAAAACCGCGCTATAGGAAATATATATCGAGATAGCAATTGGCCAAATGGCTTTGTTATGAGAGAAAACCGCGAGAAATAAAGAAATTCGCGAAATAAATTTTATTAAATTCTATTCATAGACATTCAAAACTAGTCATAAATTCGCTTCTACCTTTATTGTGTTGTTGGAATTTGGCTTTGTTGAAAAAATAACATTAATTTATATAGTCAATTTTCCGGGCTGTAGATTTTATCCCCGCACGCGGCGGCGCTCCTTACACAAAATGTAGAGCAGATTTATGGTTGATGATGAATTTATGTGTCCCACCCGAGTTTTTTATCACAATTTCTCCACACAAACAACACAAGAAAAATTAAAATCAATTTATTTTGATGGATTAAGTGCTTTATTACATGAAAATTGATAATTAAACAAACAATAAACAATGAGGAAATTTTTTTTGGTTCGTTCGCTCGTTGAATCTACACAGTGTTGTGTGTGTATGGACGGATATAACAAATTGCCGCAATGTTGTATGTGTCGTCGAGTTGTTTACCCCTCGGTACATTATTTTTTGTTGCGTTGATGAAATATTTCATCTGGTTTTTCATGAGTATTCTTCTCGTTTTTAGGAATTTCGCTTTTATATAGAGCTATTAGAAAGATAAAAACCGCAATTACTTGGATCATCAATATTTTCAGATTAACACACAGGAAATTAAGAATGCCGAGAAAAAGGTATTATAATACACAAGTTTATACTTAAAGCCGATGAGACCAACGAGATTATAAAAACATTTCATGAAAATTATTTTATTTTTAGGGGGTGTAGGTGTAATCATTAGTAAAGTTATTTAATGTTTGCGTATAATGAAAATTGATTGGTGGAGAATCAAAACAGCAAATATTATTATTAAAAATAATAAAGCTGATCTGGCTAAAAATAACTTTAAACCCTTTAGAATATGCTGATGAGCAATCTCATCAGATGGCAGTTGTAGAGTGAATTATCCAACATTATCTACTTGCCAGCAAATTGGGAACAGGACATTAAATAGATGGAGAATAAATTTATCAAAAATTGGAAGCTTCAAGTAGCACAATAAAATAAAACAAATGCGATACCTCGTTTTCTATTTGGCAATGGTACTTGGCTCATTTGAATGTGCCACAAAACGGTATCCATAATTATAGTTATATAAACTAAAACTAAGCAAACCGATGGAATGACTTGATTTACGTGAACAAAATATGATACTCGTACATATCCTATTCAATTCGAAATAGTCCTAATTTGATTATCTTATCCTTACGCTCTCATTTCCTCATAGTGCCATGAATCACAAGAATCATAAAAATAATTATATTATGAAAGAAAACACGAATTACCGAAATTGTTCAAACTTTACAAACATAAGTTGTCTCGAACCATAAAAATACACTTAACAAAAGAAATGTTGATACTTTAGTGCTTTAAAGGCCCATTTTATTTATCTATTTTATTTATTATCTATCTGTTTCGCTTCCAAATTTACACATTTCTCTTTCAAATAATACATAAAAAATGTTTATATTTCTATTCACTATCCAACTTTAACCACAAAATACTGTACATTTTATTTTTCTTGTGTGCAGGATTAGGAATTTTGTTTAGTAACGAAGTAACCCTCGTTTTGTAGAGCTTCACAAAAGCGGCTATTTGCATTATATTTCATGATAGAACTATTTTTATGATTGACACCTGATTTTCGTTTCAACATAAAGGGTGTCCCAATAGGAAGTTCATATTTAAAAATTTAATAAAACAAAAACGGCTTAATATATTTCCAAATTTATTTTAATTTTAATTATAATCCTCCTAGTAATTTATGGAAAATGATTTCATCCAAATGGGAGCTGCGGCTGGCCTTAGCGTACTCCATTCGGTCGATACAATTTATGAGCACATGTTGGATTGTGTGTGGATCTACTTCGGTAATGGTTGCTTCAATACTGGCTTTCAAATGTTCAATTGTTTGTGGATTATCCGAATAACACTTGTCCTTCATGGCACCTCACAAATAAAAATCCAAAGGCGTCAAATCACAGCTCCTTGCCGGCCAATTCACGCCACTATTTCGACTGTTAATGCGGCCGTGTGGCATGAGTGGCATGGCGCATCATCTTGCTGGAACCAAAGGTCATCCAAACCAATATCTTCAAGCTATGGCCACAAAAAAGATGTTAACATGTGGCGGTAGTTAATTCCGTTGACCGTAACGGTCGCGCCGGCCTCATCTTCGAAGAAATACGGCCCAATAATGCCGCCACGCCACAAGATGCACCAAACAATAACATGCAATGGATGCACTGGCTTCTCCACATATCGTTGTGAAATTTCCGATCCCCAAATGCGACAATTGTTTGTTTGCGAACACACCGAGATGGAAATGCGCCTCGTCCGAAAAGATGATTTTTGGAACAAAATCATCATCAATTTCAAGTTTGTCGCAGGCCAACACAGCGAATCGATATCGAAGCGGATGGTCACGGGGCTTCAATTGCTGGACCAATTCAACATTATAGGGCCACTAACCAAGATCTTTACGCAAAATTCGTTGCATGGAAGACCGACTGATGTTCATTTCCGATGCACAATGACGAATTGATGTTCTCGGCCGTTGGCGCACATTTTCGGCCACCGCGACGATATTTTCGGCTGAACGAACACGACGAGCACGGGCACGCGTTGGATTGTCGCCTAGGTAGCCCAAATCACACACTTTATGCACAAACTTATTGATACCGTTACGTGTGAGTCCCGTGTTTTGACCAAATTTTGTACGAAATTTTCTTGCGATTTCGAACCAATTGTCTTTGTTGTAGAAGTAAATTTCCAACATTTCCCACTTTTGTTGAAGCGTGAAGCGATTCATTTCGTCAACTAGAAATAATATATGTACTGAGTTTCTGGCAAAGAAAGAATGACATTAGTGTTGCCAGAGCAAAAATAACCAATATGTCGAATCTGAACCGGTTATTGTGACACCCTATAGTCAGAGAAAGGAATTTTCAAAACAATTATGTCTTAAAATCGAAGAGCTAACAGAGATAATGCGACAACAACATCTTCAACGTCAAATAATGTTGCTTGGGTTAGTATAAATTTGGGTGACCGCATGATAACAGCATGGAAAATGTGAAAAATATAAAAAGAAATGGAACCTCTCCCACCTCTCTCACCCGATGTATCAATATGCCTCATCCAACAGGAGTTTGACCCTTCCAGCAGCTCGGCAATCTGGCTAGAGTTCAATGGACCAATTATATATATATGAATCCGAATATTACCGATTATGTAACCTCAAATATGAAGAGGTTAAATCTCGTAAAAAATGTATTAGTAAAAGAGTATAGGTAAAAGCAATGGTACAGCACTGCAAATTTAACAATCTTCAAAAATCTTCTTAGAAATTGTATTAAAAACAAAAATGTATCAAATATTTATTTGTTAATACTCGTACGAAACAAATTTACGAAAAAAATTTAAACGAAGAAATTTTTCGCAAATCTAAAATGAAATTTAGACGTTCACTGTATCGAGGATTGGTCAGATAAGCGAACTTTCCAAAGTATCTTGGCGCTTGAATGTTTCTCTTTTAAATTTTTATCAAAATTGTGCAAGAGAAATATGATACAAAATACAAACCTAGAGTTCACACAAGTTTGTCATATTTTCGATTAATTGTTGTTTTGAGTGGACTGTCATTTGCAGAGAATAATCGTTTTCGAATAATATGAAAATATAAAGTGAAAATGACTATTTAAGATTTAATTAAAAATTAGTATACACAAAACGAATTTTTAACTGGAAAAAATTCCATAAGTAATAGTTTTTACAAAGTTCGTTTACCATAAATAATAATTAAAGGCAAGCCGTTTCCCCTCTCTGGAAGGAGGTGGTCGGCAGTATGGGTATGTAATATGGGTAAAATTGTCTTTCTTGATGAGATTGTGAAATATTACAACGTAGCTGGTTTCGAACTAATAAAATATTCGTTCGTCTCAATCAACATGCCAGTCTGATGAGACAACCGAATATTTATTAGTGTTGAACAGCTTATTATTTCGAACCGTTTCAATTTTTAAAGTTAATCTCACCTTATCGAATAAAATTGAATATAGAGCCACATTATGTTTATGGTTCAAAATACTCGACAGCAACCAAATAGTTAAAATTATTCAACGTTGATTGAAAATAATTAAAAGATGACGAGCATGCCACATGCAAGGTATTTTAACAGTCTCATGTATTTGAGGATCATCGAATGAAAATTGGAGAATTGAAGTGAATAAGTGAATTAATAATTTCAAACAGAAAATTCGTAATTTAAAATTGAAATTTAAGCGATCCAAATAATGGGACTCTAGTTTCTAAATTTTATTTAAAATGAAACAACAGGCAAGTAGTAAAGCAAATCAAATAAAAAAATTAAAACACATCAATTTTATAAAGAGAACACAGTCAGTATTTCTGTCTCCAAATAACTTATCTGAGTTGGAATTGCGGATTAAGAATAATTATTGGTGTGCTCTAACTTAGGGTAATATAAAGAAATGGTGAAATAAAAATTAGGCGTCAAGCCCAACGAAAATACATATTCCTATATTTACCAGACTGCCGAGACGAACTTTTATAATAAATAACATACCTTATACAAATCCCTACCTATTTCTAACTAGGCCAAAACTATTAACCTAATCGAATATTAGTCACTAGTCCTCGTTTTTATATATATATATATATATATATATATATATATATATATATATATATATATATATATATATATATATATATATATATATATATATTCACAATTTAACTTCAATTTTCATTAAATCGCAGAGCGCTAAAATAATTTTCTTTATTATTTTGTATCGTAAATAAAATTAAAACAGAATCAATTTATCTAAGCTTTTTCCTCATTTCCACACTTTTTCTTATCTCTCTGTCGTCGTATATAACTTTTGATCGCTAGGCACACACACACACACACACATATACGTCCAATTGATTTAATCGAATAAATTTATGTGGTGGCAACATGGAGAGAACTAAACATAAAAAGGTGCAACACACATTTCGAGGTTAATTTGATGAGATATATATCCACACTAAACCAAATAAGGATAACAAAAAAACTATATATTAGTTTTTATACAGTTTTTCACATAAAAATAGAAAATTTATATTAAAGTGTTACATCATCATCGTATATCCTTTTTGTTTGTTGTTTTGTATTTTAAATTTATATCCTTTGTGAATTAATATATTTGATGTCATATTAGAACCGTAACATCAATTTTTAATTAATATAATTACTTTTAGTTTATCATCTTGTGTTGTTGTAAACAAACTAACAAACTCAAATAGAATTACAAAAAAAACTATTAAATTGGCATTAGAGAAAGCCCCTCGCCCCCATCACATCACACAAACACTAAATGGATGGTGATACCATTTTTATGATACCAAGTTTTAGTTTTAAAAAGGTGTGTTTGTTACTTTTTCTAGTTTATATATTTATTGTGTTCGTACACACACAAACCCTAAAAACTAAACAAAACTGGAAAATTGTGTATTTAGTGTACATACGATGGATTTTCATTTAAAAAAATCGTCCATTAAATATTTCTATAAAGTTTCACATTTTTTATTTATTTTTCCGAAAGGAAAAATGTATTTGCAATAAACACTGTAAAAAGAAAATTGGAAAATCTTTATTTATAGAACACTTTTTTCCATGGAATCATTTTTGATTCAGTTTGTGTTGCAAATATAAGCCTTTCGATTTATGTAAAAAACGAAATGTGCTGGTCTTATTTGGGGAGAAATGAAATACTTTTCTATTTATTTTATAAAATTGGTTTAGTGTTCTAAATTTGGAAGGAGTATCGTGTAGCTGCTAGATATTTGCACAACGTGATCTAAATGTTATTCAAACGTAAAATGAAATTTTTAAATTTTCCGACCTGATTAAATTAGTATTTTTGTATTGTAAGAGTGTTATAATAGATGGCATTGGTTTTGATTTAACCTAACTATTCCAATTTGATAATTGCGTCTTCTTAAATAATTATAATAGAAACAACCTCAAATGCAAAATAATTTTTAAAAATGAAAAATAATTGAATACAATTAAAATTTAATTTAGTACTATTTCAAACAAATGGATGCCGCCAGCAGAAACGTCAGAAATATTTTATAACACTATTACTGATACATTATTGAGAATTGTTTGCAAAATTTTAATATTAAATCCAGCAGACACTAGTTTCCGCCAAAAACAATTATTAAATTATACTTAGGCTGCAGGTTTTCTTCTACGGAAATAAATTTAAATACTACAAATAATATTATTTTATTTAAAACAAAATGATACAAAACATTATTTAACCGACCGAACGGCACAGTGTTTAAAGCTTTGGCGTTTGGATCGGAAGATACAGATTACGATCTGTGATGAAAAGGAACACAACTATGACCCCCTCTCGAAGTGCAGAACTTATGGCCGACCCGTCTTCCTTGCCAGTACTATATGCTGGCGTGGAGCTATACAATGTGCAGATGGATCTACGAAAATCGAACCTATAGCCGTACGTCCTCCTGGCTGCCAACAGTGTAAAAGTAAGGACGGGAAAAGCGAACCGCGAAAGAGTTGGAATAGCCTCGGCCCCAGAACAGATTGCAAAGATAATTTATATAAAAAAAACTAATTAGAAAATTAGTACAGTTTTATATCACTTGTACAATTTGAACCAATTGAAGAAATATAAGATTAAGTCCTCTATTTACTAGCATGAAAGGACACATTCACGTTTTTTAAATGGTGAACTCGATTTATTCGATTATAACAGTTTTATTATCATTTCAATAGTAGCTAGAAACATGAAAAGTATTTAAAAACATTTTAAAATGTAATGATTGGTGGGTTTAGTTCTAAGATCACAAAAATGATATCCATGATATTAACAAATACTTCAAAAAAAACATTATAACAGTTTTTAAAAAACAAATAAGTTATTTTAGCTGAGTAATTAGGGACTATTGACTGCGAGTCAAACAATGTTGGAAGCTCATAATCGAATTGTAATTTAAAAGTGGACTTTTCGCTGCTCCTTATCGCTGCTAGCGTTGCAGGTTAACATAAACATATAAGAGTAAGTAGAAACTAAATATTTCATTTTACTTCAAAATCTTCATTATTCAGATATGCCTAAAAGCATAAAAAGGTGAAAATGTCCATGTTTAAATAAAAATATTTATTAATATAATTTTCTGATTTATTATAAATCTATTTTATTATTCTTAGAAGTACAGTTTGCTGGCCTACCTACCTAATCGGAAATTTTATTGTTTATTAAAATTAAAAACAATTACTTCAGAAGCTTACATAATTTTTAGAACATTAAAGTTTAAACCATAATGCAGCAAATTTATTTAAAACTGAGACATCAGAATTCTGAAGCCTGACTATAAACAGCGCACGGCAATTTTAGACGATTGTGAAAATTTGTATGGAAAACAAAATTAATGTTACCGGTTGTTTCATAAAAACATAAAAAATTGAATGAATCTGAAAGATTCTTAAAAGACAGAATGAAAACGGCAAAATAGTTATTTTTCATATAAAATGTCAATACTAAATTTTTCGTGCAAATACAATTTAATAAATCTGTTGGAAAATTATATAACTATTCTAAAACCTATTTAAGTCATATTTTTGAAAATTTGAAATCAATTTGAGATCGAAACATTTGTTCTAAAATCAGACATTTTATTAAACACTTGCTTTTTATAAAATGTGAATGCTTCATACGCCTTGAGAACAAAAATCTCAAAAAACGTGAAATGGATTAAATCGAGGACTAACTATTTACCACCTTTAGTGAAATATGGAAATAATCCGAATAGTTACAAGAAAATACTGATCATTATAATTTGTTCTTATTGTAATTCCCAATAATTTGGCAAATAAAAATTAAACTGTTCGAAAAACTATAACTGTAATCTCGCATCACTGTTAAGTCTTGCTTCACAAAATTTTAGTGTAGTTTTTATAATCACCACATCCAGAGAACCTTTCACATAGTAAAATTAAATAAATTTATATTTTTCAAACATATTGAGAATGTTTGAAAATGAATTGTCCTATGACCTGTTAGGAAATAGGAACAGTTTCGATAAAATACAAATAAAGAGAAAAGGAGGCTGCATACCAATTGTCGTACAAAACTAAATATTTTCTGTCTAATTTTTCTAAAATTCTATGCCAATTTTATAGAAATATCTGTACTAAAACCAACTTTTACGGAACTAAATGATTTATTCGACTGGTACTAGCCTTAATATTCAAATTATAAGTTTGAATTTATTGAGATTTATATTAATACAGAACAAATGTATCCTAATCTATGGAACATACTATATTAATATATAAATAATTCGAACAGTTTCACAAAACGAAATGCGCCTCATTATAATAGTTTACTTTAAGTACTGTTTAAAAACCTATTTTTACTGCAGTAAGCGATTTACCCGACTATTGGTATTGGATTTTGAAAAATATAACAGTTCGCTAAGCTATATTTTACAAAACATAAAACCAGGTTTTATAAACACCACATCCCTTAAACTTTTACACATACATAGAAAATTTAATTAAAATTATATTTTTCACACATCTTGAGAGTAAAAAACTGTTAAAAACTATGATTGGTTTCTCGAAATGTCGATTAAATCGGAATAAACTTTAGTAATTTGACTTAAAATATGGTAAAATATTGAAATTATAAATTTAAATTAATTGAAGGCATTTTAGTACAAACTAATACAATCCCTACATTTAGTAATATGTAAATAATTCAAGCAGAAACTGTAAAAAAAATTATAACAATCAAAACTGTTCGAAAAATTATAACAGTTTCGCAATTCAACGTTAAATCATATTGTACAAAATTTGGAACCAGTTTAAGCTATTTGTTTTAACGCGATTTTAAATTAGAACAGTTTGAATTGTATTTTTAATTTAGGAGAAAATAATTTCGATCCTTTGTCTAATAATTACAATTGTTTCTGCTACCCACCCTTTCAATAAAACAATTTCGATTAATAGCTTAAAATAAATTGCAAATAAACTATGTTAAATTATCATTAATTCGCAATTTTATTGTTCAAAACAATAAAATAAAGTTGTTTTTGTTATTACAATATATTTAGGAGGATAATTGAAAATATTTCCACCATGTGCTAATGCCATTACTTCAATGCGAAATAAAACTGTAATAAAAACAATTTAATAACTTTAAAAGTATATGTTTGTTGTCAAAATACATATATATATATATATATATATATATATATATATATATATATATATATATATATATATATATATATATATATATATTCCGTTTTGATGAAGGTCATAACACACAATATTATAGTGTACTTGGTAAACGACCCAGATTTAATGAAAAAAGCAAAAAATACGATATCAATTTAATTTATTGATTTGATGGAAAATGTATCCTTTTTCGGATTTTTCTCCACCCCTAAAGTTCTCTTGCCCATCATCTTCATTCGTGGTCAAATTGTTATCGAACATGTAATTTTATCGGCAAAACATCACCCACATTTGTTTTGATGTCACTGAATTTTCTGTTTCGTTTTAGGTTTATTTCATTTTCCAAGTCAATCAATCAATCAATTTTATGTTTTCGAAATATGTATCGTTACACATACTAGAAAATTGTTTAGTTTTTATTTTAATATTCCAAAAAGGATATACCCATCCATTCACATATTGTTTATAATGTATGGAATATAATACATAGTGATTTTGACGGATTGGGGTGTAGACAGTGCGGACCAGGGTGCATCAAAAATTTATAATACAAACCTTATATATGGCCACACTATCATTAATAGATTTAATACACGTACCTAGAAATAAATAGGAAAAAATTATTATTAGTCCAAAATATAATAAAAAATAAAATAAAAATAAAAAACAAAACAAAAAAATCTCTCAACCATGAAATAAACCCCTGAAACAAATTTTCAATTCCAAAAATGTCTTTATACTTGCTTACAACTTAAAATCTTAGTACTTTACTCACTCCACACGTCTTAACCTCATCGTGTACTACATTTAGATTTCCTTTTTAATTTAAATATTAAAATTAGAATACGAGAGATATCCTCAAAATCCAAAGTAAATAACATTCTAACCCTTTTTTAATAATTTCTTTACAAATCAAACGAGATTTTTATACAAAACTCCTTCATCTTCCCTTGAAGAGAATATGCGAGGCCACCATGCTGCCATCGTAAGGCGGCTTCCTACGTATATTCCAACAAGAATTATGTAATGCACCTTTTTATGGTTTTCCCATTTTTTTCTGTTTTGTTTTGATCCGGTTTTAAGAGATTTTTCTGTGGAATTTTTTACAACAATTCCACACAAAATTTATAAAGTTATTTAGGGATATTTTTCATGTTTCTGTTGTTAAATAGTTTTCGTTTACCAAAGGAACTTGCAATGACTTTGGGGTAAAAATAACCTTTTCGAATATACTGATATTATTTTTTCTGGAAAAGCCTTTCAAGGCTTTTTTGTTTGGTTTGCTTTACCACACATACATACACCCACAAACATACGCGGCATAACAACATTTACACACATTTCTGATAAGGATGATAAAAGAGCAGAAATGCTGAAATTTTTATTACAATCAATAGTCAGTATACAAAAGAAGAAAGCCGAGGAAAGATAAGGAATAAGACGATATATTCTTAATTCGGAATTAAATGTTAATTGTTATGAACACAGACAGTTTGATATTAAATGGGTTGAAAATTATTGCAGAGGAGGTCAATAAAAATAATGCGGATTTGGATTGGAATTAAGATTTAATTACTACACATTTCCGTAAATTCAGAATGTATCGTTCAAAATGTTGATTCAAAACGATAAATTTTGATGTGTACGAACAATTTTATAAAACGAAATTATTCAAATTAATATTTAGTACATTCCAAAGCGAAACCAACTATCTAAACATTTTAACACATCATTTGATTAAATTAAAGCAGCACCAAACACAAACCTTAGCACAAAAACAAAATCGCGCCAAATAAATGTTGATATTCGGAACGATGGGTTCTGTTTTATATCGTACCATCAAATTAGACGTGACAAATTTATGATGATTTCACACAAGTGTGGGAGTGTGCAAAATGATTGAAAATGTTTTAGGAAAATTTCTAATGGTTTATAATAATAATAAACATCAGCTCTCCAGCATTTTGAAATAGACTATTGTCTAGACTGGCGTCTCTGACTATTCATCTGTTATAAGAAACGGGTATAAATGTACATGCTCGTTATGATGATAAGAAATTTTTCAACTCTGGAAATTCTATTGAGTTTCATACTTGACAAGAGTTTCCAGTATTAGGAAAACGAATAAAAGCGAGATATTAAATTTTCATTCAATTTAAAAAAAAAGGAAATTTCTCGACTTACACAGTAACAAAAATTGATTTTTATCATTAAACTCCGTATATCCTTACATTACACATACGATACAGAAAGCAAAATAAATGAGAAAGAGAGTGAATGCTTACTCGCTACATACAAGAATTCCTTTTAATTTTTTTTTTGTTGGTATTATATGTTGATTGAAAATCTTTTTTTCGTTGTTGTATATACTCGTAACTTGTATGTTTAGCATATTATAATCACTGATTTTAATCTTTAACATTTTTCCAATCTACGTATGTCGTCGGTACATATATGTATGTACATATGATAAATACAGGAACAAAATATAAAATCCCTATAAATACTCGGGTATACAAAGGATATTAAAGATGAACACAGCAGGCGCGCACACCTTTCTAAATAAAAAAGGATGTATATTTCTATAATATTTTCCTATGCCGTTGTTTGAATATTTTATATTTTGATTTTCTGTATTTTCAAAAAATCATTTATAAATAAAATATTAATAAATGTTTCATCGTACACCTCTTTTGAGCAGGTTTAAAAAATGTCCTAGTAGCTCTCATTTGGTAATCAATCTTCTTGCATAAAACATCCGTTTAGCCATTTTCCCTCCGTATTTTTCTAGGGTAGAACAAACCTCAAAAAGCAAAACCTCCAACACAAAAAAGTTATAACCACTCGTATCGGGTAGTGAAAATTTAGAAAGAAAAAACTTGAAAAATGAAAAACCAACCAAAATTTTTTTATTTTATCTCTCTCAAAATGATGAATTGCTTTAATTATAAATAAGAAAAATGGAAAATTTAAAAATCAAATTACAATTTTATTCCTCTAATAATCTTAATCATTAGTCTTCCGACTTTATATATAGTACTCGTATAATATCTAAACACACACAGCCTTATTGTAAAATGCTCGAATAATATTTCAATTTTCCTTCGTCGCATTCTTGTGTTTGAGTCTCCTAAATTTTCAGTCGATTGATTTCCATCAGTTTATAAATAAGACGAAATTGTCTAATATTAATTTAAAGACGACGATTTTTTTTCCTTGGGTACACTCACTGTGTGTCTTGTGTTATCATTCTTCTATTATTCGGTTTAATAATACTTAGCATTTGTTATGCCAAATAAAAAAAATATTTGATTGTGTTTTAGAATGCCTCCAGGATATTACAAGAGATATGAGTTTACCAAAATTAAAGCAACAACAAAAACCAGAAGAGAATATTTTATAACGGGTATTATGAACAAAATCTTTTGTTGATCCGCTATGAAATATTATGGATTTTGGTTTGCTGATCGATATTTAACTAAATCGATTGAAAACTGTTAATCTCATTTAAAATGCGAAATTGAAATGTAACCCATTCATCTAATTTTGAAACCATTAGACTTCTAACATATTTGATTTGATTTCAAAATTTGAACGACATCCATAAAATGTGGGAGTTTAGAACCTTTTTATTCAAAACATTTTTCTTCAAATTTTTTGATAATAATTGCAACATTTAGACCATACTCACACAAATTTTTCCTAAAATTTCATTTTTTTAAATGTTTTCACGGAAATGAGTTTAGGAAAGGGATTAAATAAAATTAGTGGCATGCTCAAATTCGAGGGGTCCCTGGATCAAGTTATTTAATCTTACAAGTTTTCACCACGCCCATCCAACCGGGTTCAAATTTTGCATACAAATTTTTTTTTTTATTTGTTTTTAATGAGTAGGTTTTCGTAATATTTTTGAAGGGGTCGGCCTCATGGGCCAAGCGCCTCCATATAATTTTTCCAGAAATGTCTGTTTATTCCAAATGGACGTTACAGCCGCTCAACCGATCGTCATGAAAGGTTTACCATGTATAAATTGCATGTTTAAAACCAACCGTATGATACGGTTTTTTGTACTTTCATTATATGAAAACATTATATGAAATTAATGACGCGCTCGAATCCGAGGAATCACGGATACCATTCTTATAAGTTTCCAGAAATTCATCCAATCAAATTCAAACTTTACATAGGAATTGAATACCAAACAGAGCAACTTTTCGTAATATTTTTGAATAGGTCAGCCTGACTAGGTGCTCCCATACAATTTTTATTCAAAAATGTAAGTTTTAAATTTTTTTTTTTTAAATTAATCACAGAAATTCCTTCACGCCTATAATCACAGCTAATCGACTGAATCGATCGCTCGAAAAGTATAGCCTTAAAATAATCGCTTACGATATAGTCGATCAATAAAAAAAAATCAGAAATGATTTAAAGTTAGCAACATTCAATTACGATAAAAACCATGATTATAGCAAGCTCTCGAATGTTTCGATTGGGCAAATAAAGGGTGCGGCAACTTTTACTTCGTTTTAAAAATATATATTAAATAAAAATGAAACAAATATTGCTGTGTGAGCAGTAGTGCCATCCTGTTGAAACCAAATATCGGCCAAATCTTCCTCTTCAATCGTAGGGAATAAAATCAGTTATCATGACACGAAAACGACCGCCATTGACTGCTAGGGCGGCTCCTTGCTCATTTTCGAACAAAAATGGCCCCATGATGCCTTTGGACCATATTCCCCACCAAACAGATACTACGGTTTCTTTTATTTCACAACTTTTTGTTGATACAATTTTTAAAAAACTTGGTGAAAGGAGTTTGAGTGCCAAGAAGCGATTACGAGTGTAGGACACGGGTAATTTTGTATAATAAAAATATTGGTAAGAAGCATTTTGATAAAAATTTGCAACAGATTTTCGAATGCTAAGCAGATTTCAATGATTCCTGATTTCGGCCTGGATCACTTTTAAAACTTTTTTCGAATCGAAAAATATTAATAAAAGGAGGATGATTTAGTAGGCGACCATTTAGTCATGCTGCGCGTTTTATGCTATGTAGCATCATGTTTCTGATAGTTTGATGTATTTATTTATTTGTTTTGTTTGTTTTTATTTGTTTTATGCTTTATTTGTTTATTGTTTAAATTAATTTTGTGTTTTTATTATGTTACACCATGATGTGTGATGTTGCGTCGTATTTCGTTATGCGTTTTATTTTAATTGAATGTTGCGCCATTTATCATTTTGTTGCGTGACGGCATCATGTTGTATGTATGGTTGCGTTAAGTACGCGTTTTCGAAAATGTTATTGACTTTGTACTCGGCTTTTTAGAAATATCATCAATCTATTTAAGTTTAAACCGCTTAAAATTGTGTTTTTAACGATTAAATTTAGTACGGCACTGAATGGGAAATACTTTTAAAGGATAATTTAAGTTATGGAACAACGACGGACAAGCAACGGTGAAGGAAAATGAGATCTTAGAATTGTGCTGAAATTAAATACTAAATTGTAGCCAATTATACTTAAACTTCATGAACTAAAAATTACATGAACAAAGCGAGGGCCTACATTGAGTTGGATATTCTAATAGAAGCATAATATATATAACCTAGTCTTTACATACAATCATTGATTTCAATAAATCTCTGCGCTGAAACACCAAACCTTTCAGAAAACAAAGAACACGAGTAAACTTCGAGGCTGCTAACTCGGTAGAGGGCGCAAAATTATAAAACCATCCATTATCGGTTTTCCCATGTCCATCTTAGGTCAAAATCCAATAAAAGCTCCTGGTCGAGAATTGTCTAACAGTTATGTTTTTAAAATATTTAAAATCAAAGTTGATTATGAATTGGAAATGTTTAAGTATACTCCCGACATAGTTCATGGTATGGATGATATGGTTTTTACAGCGAGGTGAGATTATCAAGGCGTTCTAAGTTTGGTTTCGAACTAATGAAACATTGAATTCTTTAAATTAAAAAAGTTCGGTCGTCTCATCAGACTGCAGTGACCAAACTACAAAAATATTGAAAATACTTTGAACTTACATGCAAAGTACAATCACAATGCCTTAGAAAATTATTATGTTTCGCCATTCAGCTTACCTAAAAGTGTGACAGGATTGTTGGCAATCAACAACAAGGGTCCCTTTCACTCTGAGAATGGCACTTGAGGAATTCTATGAAAAGAAGGGAAACCTTACCCTTCTACGTAGTTATTCCACCAATATTGGTATTTATGTGTAAATAATTAGTGAACTTTCAACACAAGGTTCGTTTTTCTTTCTAATGAAGTTATCAATATTTATAAACCAATTAGCTTTTAACGTCGAAAACATGTAGTCTAGAACCAATTGGTCAGAATTAACAAATTATAATTATTCATATACGGTTACTTCAAAAACCAAATATGGAGAAAATTGATTTCACGGAATACACAGACGAGAAGGTTCGTTTTCCTGGATATAACATTCAGAGCTGCAGCTGGTTATCGAGCATTACGTGAATACATTAAGACCATATAGAGTCTCACCAAATAACATGCCAAACAAAACTGAATGGTTTCACCTTTGGTAGCAGGTCTTGAACTCAACAGGACGTAAGTTAGCTGTATGCTTGGCCTAATCAAAAAAGAAGATACATGTAAAATGAAACGATCTCGATAAAGTTTACAGGATGATTGAGTGATGATTCGTGGTAAATCACAAAATTGGACGATTAAACTGGTCTAGAAGCCCTTACACCTCCTAGAGGTTCTAATAACTTGAAGGATCTTCTGTCAGATGCATCTCCAACAACATAATGCAACTTGCCTAAATTGTTCCCCTGGCTTCATGATCTAAAATTTAAAGTAAAATCTTTTTTACAGAAATATATTTATAGAAAATTATATCACTGGTCGGTATGCAAAGTGGAATTAGTTCATACTGGCCAATGTTGAAATTTTATCTTTTTTTGAAGGTTAACTGTCTCTCTCTATTAGAGAGATTTAAAGATAGTTCTCTATAACAATGACTAAGTCATAATATCTTAAATATTTTCTTAATAAAATACAAGTTTCACTCAACAACAAGTGAGGTAAAAATTATAAATTTTCCTAAATTCATTGACCCTCAAAAATAGTTTTGATGATAATTTATAGTTATTTTTTGAGTATCATGAATCGCGATGAGCCTTGAGGGATTTTCTCCTTAATCGATATTTGTAATATCAGGCCTCTTCACGATTGAATGATGACTGAATGAATCAAATTCGATTTATTTGATGAAAACGGCAATTGAATACAAATTTCTGGATTTTTCACTAGAAAATTGCAGAATTGGATTGGAATGAAATTATGTTTGTATGTTGAATATATGATTGCGGCTCTGGAATAAGCCATATATTCTAGAAAATGAATACAGCCATAAAGGCAACTCAGCAATTTATGAATTATAAAAATATCCAACTTACATGGAGTTAGGATCTATAAAATTGCCATTTTGATCGTTAAGAAAACTGATTTAATATAAAGTAAGACTAAAATAAATAACATATTGAAATTTTTTATGAAAGGCTTACGAATTATTTTAATGTCTTTATCTAAAAATATTCGAAATTAATTAAAGAATTATTTAAACACGTACTAAACTCATATATGGAAAAGAGAAAAATATTCCTCATCTTGACCCGTTTACTAGTAAGAATAAATTCGAAATTGACAATTCTTCGGAACAAATCCTAGAAGTTTTGACATATAGCCACCAACATAGCGCCATATCGGTTTTGTGTTGCTGGATGATACGGGCTGTATTTGATTTCGTGAAAAATATAATTTTGGTGCTGATGATAGTTTTTAAGATTTGTCGTAATACATTTCACAATTGCAAAACCCAATCAAAATGGAACTAGCAGTACTCATAAACCTTATTTGAGAAAAATGCTCATAAATCTAGTTTAGAAGAAATGAATTTACCCGTACTGGCCACCATCGTATCAAAATATGTCTGCAAATGACATTTAAAACCCAATTAGCTCAGAAAACTATATATCCAGTATTTTTAACAACACTATTATATAATTTTTTTCTCTATAAATTTTTTTCTATAATATGTGGGTTTACGGGTGTAATAATGGGAAATACAATAAAATGGAAAAACCACAATAAAACACATATTTTAAGAGTCAATTACGACATACTAATATAAGGGCACTAAAGCAATATATGTATGTATGAAATACGTGATCTTATATGATTCAAATGACTACACACACAATGGAGACAAAAAATTTGTGTATATCTAGGGGGAGGAAAATTCGAATTCTTTGGTACATGTTGAAATATTTTCAATTGTGGTTTTTCTTTTCTGTTGCCGTACATGTGAATGTACGAGTTATATTGAAAAATTATTGGATATATATTGGAAAAAAAATGAAAATTATTAGGTTCTATTGTTCAAAATTGCTGTGAATACGATGATAATCAAGTTGAAGGAGAAAAACTTATTAAAATATATTTAAGATGTAGGTAATTTTTGACATGTTTCATAATACACAATAAGTATTATACAAATTGGTGAAAGAGAGGTGTGAATTTCCAGTTAAGATTTGCTGTTATTTGTGGGTCAGTTTAGGTATGAAATTTCAACCAAAAGCATTGAATTATCATTTTAATTATAAATTAGCAACTATCAATCACTAATCGTAATAAATATGTTTCCACGTCAATAATTTATGACATACCACTATTTTACACATATGTATATGAAAATATAAAATATGAATCCCAATACGATTGATAATATAGAAATTTGGTTGAATTTCGAATGTGGTTATTTGTACAAAATAAAAGCCAATCATCACACAAATCACACAATCGACATTCAATAAATATGGGATTCGACACACTCGACTAACCAATAGTATTTATTACAAATTAATAATATTTCACGTTATGTCACCATCTCAACGATATACCACAGAAAAAAAAAAATTTAAACATTAAAATAGTAAATTAAATGAACATTTGATACAAATACAGCTATCCATAAATAAATACGAGCGTATACAATATGCCTAATTAAATATTTATCTAATTAACACTTTTTTTTATTCATTTTCCATGGAAAAATTGGAAATGTGTTTAAATAGATATAGAGACGTATATGAACGAATCGTATACGAATACACAAAAAGTTAATTAAATTTATTATTTATATTTACTATTCCAATTTATGTTTATGCTGCATATATGTAAATACATAGTTCGCGCGAATGCTGCTAATTTAAGATTAATGTACTCTACCATAAATACGTGATGTGTAGTATATGTGGTGTGCGCCGCGGTGGCCCAAAAATCGATTGTAAAATTAATTACCCAAATACTAGCAGCAATCATAATAAATATAACAATCAAAATTATGTTTGACAAACAATTTAATTTACGGATGTATTGTTATTGTTGTACATATTTTAATTAAAAATTATTATTTTTATTAATGAAATTTTAATTGATTTTATTTTAAAAAATGAAACTACTATTTGTCATATGAATGTGTGTGTGCGCGCGAATTTATTGTATTTCAGTATTAATTAATTAATTAGTATTTAAATTACATCACACAGTGTTTAAATAAGAACAGGGGTGCTACCAATTACCAACCGAGTGAATGAATCGAGTGAATTTAATATACGGGCGGAAAATTCATTTCATAAACATGAAACCATTCCAAAGCACAAAATTAAAATGTTTGGGTAAATTACAATTTTAAATCCACTATTGAACAATTTTTTTTAATGTTCGTTAATACCCGTGTATCAATGTTGTCAGTGGAATAAAAGCGAGACTTCGTTTTGTTTTTTGTGTAATACTAATAATAATTAGAAAATTCCACAAGGAAATGTGGTGCGGCATGATATTAGAGAATGACACAAAATTCATATATTTTTGTATGGAAATTAATTCAATGTTTTGTTTGCATTTTTGGAATGAGGAGGAGACGCGAAATAATTATAACTATCGATTTTTGGTGGAGTCCGTTTCATGTTTTTCGTTGAAAATTTGACACTATCCTACAGTAAACGTAAATGGGAAAAGATATTTTAGTCACACCCGTATATATGCAAATTGATCGCTTAATTACGAATTCATTATTACAAATAGACTTTAATGTATAGAAATAATAGCTCAGTTCTTAGAGATGCTATAAAAATAAATCAGCCAATTATTAGCCAAATCGCAGTTAGACGCCAAGCTAATTGTAATCTGTTTGCTGCAAATTGACATCGATTTCGAGATGGTGCATGTTTCATATTTTGTAAAGAACTGTTGAAATGAAAGTTACTAAAGCATCATTTGTTTGTCTCTTTTCAAATGATAACAAAAAAATTCGACGTAAAATTATCAATTTAAAGTTGAGAATTAATATTCTCACAACAAGAACTAATTGTTCAAATTGAGAATTATCAGTTTAAAATCAAAAATACGAGAAAATATTGATTTCTGCTTGACTGTTCGACCGCAGTCAACGGTAAAGACAAATAACCTATTGGTTTAGAAATTACACAAACAAAATCAAATATTAATTTTTTAGAATTTCATAAATCTTAACCATTTATAATTCTCAATGAATTCCAAAATAGTTGCTTTCTCAATAAAATAATGTTATAAATTGCACTTTTACTGTATTGTTGGAGCGACAATGCGAAATTAGAAAAAACGCGAAAAAGGGCAGATGATTTTATTGCGATTAATACAAGAAAATATTTATTAAATTTATTATCCGTGCCGTGTTGGTCGATCGAGTTTTTCACATGGATGTGACGATTCTGACGTTTGATTGTATCATTCCCACCGATAGGTGTCACCTCCGACTGTCGAGGAGACGTGTGGTCCAACAGCATAATTATATTGAACTATAATTTTGCACAAATTAAATTCATTTTTCCTTATTCGTCATAAATGCAGAGATAATAAAAAGGAAGCGTGTAGGATTTTATTATTCGTCCAAGTTTAAATTAAAAATCTATTAATTATTAAATTTATAATTAAAATATCTACCAAATTGTATTCAAGCAAGTGCTTTTATTAGGCGCGATACTGTTCAACTTCGAATTTTAAAAAGAGAATTAAAAAATTCAACATGAAAATATGAATTTAAGTTTAAGAATTAATATTCTACGTACAAGAACTAACAGTTCAAATTTAGAAAATCATTTTGAAATTAAATTTTAACTAGTTTAAATTAAAAATTCAGTTACAAAATCAAATAATATTCCTTTTTGTGAATGGTGATATATAATAATTGGGCAAATAATTAACTCTGTACCAGTAAAATCAGATTTAAACAAATATTTTCGATTATTTTGTCATTGAATCCCAGTAAACCTTATGCACGTGATTTTGATCTGTGAATAATGGTAAAATACACAATGATCGTGGTTCGAATACAATCTCAAATCAAGAATCCATTCCATCTAGAAATTGGTAACTACAGTTTGTTTGTTTATAATCTTTGGGATAACAGGTACGATACAATTATTTTGCAACGTGACAATGCTAGGCCACACGATGTGATTTCTGCCAAGAACTATTCTACGGGGCAGAACTGAGAGATTTTCCCCATCTGCTGTATTTAAAAGACGTTTCTCCTTCAGATTACCACTTGCTCCGGACCATGCAATCAGCTCTGTTCCGTTTTTATGACAGCATACAAAAATAAGTCACTGAGTGGAGTGCTTCCAAACGACGAAAGTTCTTCCTTCAAGAAATTCGCTTATTGCCTGACCGATGGGTAAAGATTGTAGCTCACGATAGACCACTCTTTAAATAAACCATTATCTCATTTTCAACACGAACAAATGTCTCTTATTTCACTAAGAAAGAGGAAAATGCATTTGTACATCCAATAAGATGATCAAAATATTTCGAAATTCATCTCAAAAAAATACCACATTTTGTGCCCGTTTACAAAATGTGGTATTTCACCACAAATTGATCGAAATGAAAAAAAATGGGAGCGGCTTGAAAACAAGGAAATCAAAATCCCGGAAATCAAATATCCCGAATGCCGTCAAGTTAGCTAAGATAAGCTACAAATAGAAATATTTTGACGGTAAACACGAGAAGTATGCAAGCGATGAGGTCGAACGAATAACTAGTCCAAATGTCCTTTCGGAAAAATATGACTCCTAGATCTCCACGAAGAAGAAAACAAAAATTTGGCCTCGTTCACAATCATTAAAATCCTTCGTGAAAGAGTATTGAAATTTCGATTTAATTCCTGGAATCTATAATCAAAGGTTGAACAACATTAAAATTCCTAAATTCCCAATTCCTTCCTGCACTCAGATTGGTGATATTTCGATTTGATGTGAGTTGGAAAACTTTTAATCGATAATCACCTTTCAAAAATAAAACAATTAATATAACTTAACTGTTTACTAAACTATTTAACCTAATCTATTTACTAGTCAATGAAATTACAGGCTTCTTGACTAAACTACACGGAAGGCGTATAGATGACTAAATTATTAATCTAAATTTTTAATTGGACCAATGTCGTTTACATTACGACACGTTCTGCCCCGGGAGTTAAGTACTGAGAAGTTCTCTTTGACAAAATTCACAAGAATGGTTTCATCAAACATAGGTTTTTATAATTTTTAATTTCCACAGGAATGTTTTATAAGAAAGATGCCAAAATAGATAGATGGATGTATCAAAAAAAATTAATATAATTTTTAAGACTAATTTCGGGATCAAAGAAACCGTTTGCTTATAAATTATGACAACGGCAATAGCTGCGTTTTTCTGAATAACAATCGGGTTGAGTTCGCGATAGCTTTTTTCAAATTTATCCAAGTTAAAATTTAAAATTTATTTATTTTTTAATTAAATAATTTAGTGTTAATAGTAATCTACGTATAACTGAAAAAACCCATCATTAAAGTTGTATAGTTTTCTTGTAATATCGTTGCTCTGTATAGTTCTGAACTACTCCGATATTATACAGAACTATACAGAACAACGATATTACAAGAAAACTATACAACTTTTATGATGGATTTTTTCGGTTAAACGTAGATTACTATTAAATCTAAATTATTTAATTAAAAAATAAATAAATTTTAAATTTTAACTTGGACAAATTTGAAAAAAGCTATCGCGAACTCAACCCGATTGTTTTTCAGAAAAACGCTGCTAATAGTGATTTCGATAGTTCTCTACAGCTGAAAGCCCCTACAATATACTACAGCATAAAATGTGACACATTCTCATGAAATAGACACATCTATAAATAAAATTTCACTAAATTTTTTAATAAACTATTTCGCTTCGCACGATAAAAAACTTTTAAATTAAAATTTTTAAATACATAAATGTGTGAAAATTTTCACACATGTCTCTTCATTATAACTTTACACTTTTAACCATTTATTATTTAATTTTTGGACGGGAAATAGAAAAAGAAAATAATTAATCATCAAAGAGTCGACGTCGGCAACATTTTCCGTATTTTTTCTGTATACTAATGAAAAATTAAGGAAAATGAAATATGAGAATATACGATACATAGAAAATTAAGCGTCTGGCATTCTACACAACAGTAGATGAATCAATTACACTTTTCCAAAATATAATCGACATTTAAAAAAAAAAATTAAAAAAATTAGATTTTAATGGCGCATATCCACATTGAAACAAAGTTATGTTCTTTTTAGCTCTCCGTAGCTGGCTGGATAGACGGATAGTCAAAAACGAATTAATTTAATCATAAAATAAAGTATGGCAATTTAAAATAATTATCTCGATGGTTTTATATAGCTATTTACAGCAACAGTAACAAAAACGTTTATGGACATCAGCTCCATTACACAAAAATGGTGTAATAATATATAAGGAATAAGGACCTATAGAATATAGGGGTGATGGTGTAATTTGTGTATTGTATAATTTATAATTTCCTCCCATTTTTTTTCCAATCAACAAAGTTGAAATGTTTTGTATACAACAAAAAATAAACTTAGCTTTTGTACCTTCAGTACAAAGCAATTAAAATTTTTCTTTTTGATTGAATAGAGCGCGCGCACGGGATAATAAACTGCCACCATCGTATTTTGCTCGATTCATTATACTTCCAACAGAAAAAAAAAATGTTAAATGAAATATCGACACACAACACGGAATTGATTTTAAAATTGAATTAATTTTATCATATTTTATTGTTATTTATTTGTATATAAATTGTGTAATGTTATATGAACAAGGAATGGATACGTACAGAAGCAACAGAAAATTATTTACTCAACAAATGGGGGATCAAAATGGTTAACCTTTATAAACAGATGACAACGTCGCCAATGACGAGAATATGATGATGCTGATGACTCCCACACAATCACAATTGTAATATTTCAATTAAATGTTCACAACAAATAAGCAATTTCATTTTGATATAGCAGGTAAATAAACGTCATCCAAGTTTTGATTACATAACTTTAAATCCTCGTATTTATGACCCGATTTACATGCAGACGAATTTTATGATATTTAATTAATGAGAAATACCATTTTGTATCAAATTGGGCCGAGACTTATTGGATTAGTAAATTCGGATTCAGCTTCATCAAAAATAACCTTAGAATTAATTTAAAAACGAAAATTTCGCGATGAATGGTAAAAGGAAGGGCTGAGGGACTTAAAAGGACATTAAATCCATTGGATCTTCATTATAAGAAAAATACACAAAAAACTAAAACAAGTTTACTTAATCAACCATGGTTTCATCTCAAATATTCCATCAAACAACGAAATAAACCCCAAGCAAATACAAGCAACGGTGATCGATCAACAAACTATTAATAGTGATGCGCGCCAACTATATAAAAAAATCACCATAATCGCTTATATACATATATAGATTGCTCAAGAGAATAAGGCCATTAAATATCAGCCAGGTGCAGAAAAATATAAATAAAATCGTTCCAGTTGCATATGGAAAGCAGCTCCCTATTTGAGTCCTTTTGTAACGTTCATAATTGAAAAAGAGGGGGGTGAATATGATGTGGCCAATACCCGCGACATTCTTTTACCACGAATGTATACAGAAATCTCGAATATGGCACAATTGATTTCTGAAGCGAACAATTAAACTTACCGAACTTTTGGTAAAAACTGTCTTGTATAATCAAAAATTATTATTCCTGCTTAAATTTTAGAAAACCAACTAGGTCAACCCTTGTTGAAAATTTTATCGTTAAATTCATTTGAAACATTGAATTCTTTGTCGTTTTAATAAATGCTATTTGAATATCATTGCAAAAATTGAAAAATGATGCTGATATGAAAGCTGCCACTTCTGCTGCCAATTCAATTTTCGTAAGGATATCCCAATTAAAAAGCAGAAGTATGAAATTTTATTCCGAATAGCCAATCCGCCTGGGCTGTAGAGATGCTGAATCTTGGTGAAATAAAATTTAAAAAATATTAAACTTAATTTACAATCGTTTTTTCGTAAATACGATATACTTTTCAAAATATTTACAAAAAACAAAAAAGCTCCTATGGAAGCTACCACTTCCGGTAAACCGATTTCGGTCAAAAATCACTGGGATCTCCAAATTTATGTAAAAAAGTAAAGTTTCTTCACGATTAATCAATCCGTCTGGACTGTAGTAGTGCATCTAGAATACTAATGGCCTCATTGCTTTAAAAATTGTACTATATGACGTCATTTTATGTCGACGGTTCCAATCTTTGGCTAGAGATGGCAGTATAATCAAATGTTTTGTCAAATCTTTTTTTTCGTAAAGGCTGGCGTAAAAGTTAATTTTCGCTGGTCCCCAAAATTAACCAGATATTCGTAAAATTTTAACACCTTAAATATCTTCATGTTGTTGAATTATTTTTTTATAACTTCATGTCAAAATATATTTTATGTGAGTCTTTTTATGTTAACAACAAATAAAAAAACATTTATGAAATGTCAAAAATATAGCTTACTTTTATCGTACCTGGAGATAAAAATGTGTATATTCAAACAGAGACATCTATATTCTAATACGAAAAATGACAATTTCATTTGCTAAACTGCATCAAGCAGTACCTGTCTAGTCAGCTTTTAGTCTGCACAGAACCACACACATACACACATGCGCAGAGTTGCCCTCTCTTCCATCGGGCGCGACTTCAGGTGGCGGATTGGAGGAGGCTATCACCGGTTCGCCTGCAGGTAGACCAACCATGTTCGAACAGAATAAGGACAAGTTCACTGTATAGAGGTGACTAGCACCGAATGGTTCAAGAAGTGAGCACACGGGATCCTATGGACGACATCAAACGACCACAATGTTGCAGCGGTGATGCTGTTGGCTGCTGTGGCATATATTGCTACAAGCGCACTAGTTGGAAATAGTGCTATTGACTCGCAAAACACGGAGTAATAAACCGTTAGCAATAACTGAATCAGCGCTTAGAACCTCGCAGCGATTCTTCTCAAATTCATTAACGGATCACGAGTCATGACACATATTACAAATTAATGAGTTTTCTGAGTTCATCAAGAACAAGTTGAACGTGTACCACGAGATTAGAAGGCTTCTAGCCTCTATACGAATTACTTATCAGGCGATACTAACACGAGCTAACGTAAATAATAGATACCAGTAGCCAGAACCGTCAGAAGAGGTAGTGCAGAAAGCAAAGCAAGCTAACTTATAGGATGTGTGACTAAGGTCTTTGATGCAGCAATCCCTAGAAGGGTGGTAGATTATCATCATCCGCCTTGCAACTGGTGGAATCCTAATTTTTTAAAACTAGGTAGCAGAATCCAAACCGAAAATCGGATCAAAACAACATATAGAACGGAAAACATGATCTAGTGGCATGTGAATAATTAAAAACTCTCTATGGACTAATAAAATGCTCGAATTAAAAATAGGTCCAATTATATAATTTTGGACTCCACTCGATTTTAATATAACTCCTGGGCTCCCAGAACTCAAATCGAGAAACGGATTGAAGATCCACTAATTCTAAAGTGGAACTAAAAACAAAATCGCAAAATCAAATACAGTTTAATTGTTACGCTAATATATTTTAAATAGAAGCGGTTGACTCTCACTTTACTTACGAGTTTTTGACCTTTTATCTTATGGTTTGCCCTTTTTCTATGGGACTTTTAGAGTACTTATTACATTCATGGTTAAAGGTGTATTACGCCTCCTTGGGATTTTAGTTCTAGCCAGTAATAATAACCTTTTCATGCCCTTTCTTCTTTGAAAATATGGGTCTATTGACTCCGCGGCTAGTATTGGTGAAAGTTAAATTGAAGTTAGTAATGCAAGGTTAAGGTTAATGGGAGTAAAGTTAATCCGGCTCATTAGATGAGTCTAGAATTGAAACATGAATTTTGGACGAACATTTAAACATTTCTTAATAAAATTAAGCATTTAATTAACATTGAAAAGCAGTTTAAATAATGAACGGAACTGTCATCAAAACCACATGAATTTTGAACAATGTTCTGGAATCTGGGAATGATGAACTGCGAAATTGCGGTTAAATTGTTTATATGAAGAAATTGAGATCCGACCATTAAAGCAATTTTAAACGAAATTCTGGAAGCAATCGATTATAATCAAATTCGGGTTTAAAAATGAAATTGGGATCCTAACTAATATGGTACACAAAAAATACCATTATTTGATTTAGCAGAAAATGTTATTAAATTAAAAACTGAACAAGCCGTTATTGTGTAAATTTGAAAATTACTATACAGAGTGCGCCATCTTTTATGTCGGTATGTAAACATTGAATAATTATGACATTTGTCAACCGATTGACTTGATTATACATGTTTTGAAACGTCAATTCGCTGTGCATTGAACACAGTCGTTCAGTGGTGTTAACTCAACATGCATATCGTCAAAAATATCGTGGCCTACAGGCACCGTCTGACAACACCATTCGTCGTTTGGTGTCGAATTTTTTTCAGCACGGGACAATGAGAGATCGTCAACATGCCGTTCATCAACGATCAAGACGTTCCGCCAGAGAGAGCGTTGCCCAGAACCCAAAAGTATCGTATCGTCGCCGCGCTCAGCATTTTGGCGTCAGGGGAACCACTTTGCAGTGCATTTTGAAGGATGATTTGCATTTTTTTCGTATAAAGGGCAATTAACACAAAAAATATTGCCGATAGATCGTCCGTGTCGCTTGGAATACGGCCAAACAGTCGCTCGAATGGTTGACACTGAACCTGATTTTTGGAGGCAAATGTTGATGACCGACGAGGGACATTTCACACTCTCTGGCGGCCCAAATTACCGCATTTGGGGAACAGAGCATTCACATGAGATCTATGAAACGCCATTGCATGACCAAAAAGTGACTGTTTGGGCCGGCGTTTGTGCCAAAACCATTATTGAGCCATATTTTTTCAGAGAAAACGAAACGGTCAATGCAAATCGATATCGGTGGATGTTGGCTCATTATGTCTGCCCGCAAATGCGTGAAAAAGGTCTTGACGATTACTGGTTTCAACAAGACGGTGCGACATGCCATATTGAAAATCAAACAATTCAGTTTCTGCAAGGAATATTCCCTGAACGTCTGATGTCAAAAAGAGGCGACATTGACTGGCCACTCAGACCTCCAGATTAAACACCTCCGGACTTCGTTTTGCGGGATTATTTGAAAAGCAAAGTGTACGCCAGCAAGCCTCAGACCATCGACGAGCTCAAAGCAAATATTCAAAAACTAGTCCAAATAAATTGGAAAGGACCAAATTAAATAAAAATACCTCATATCAGTTGTTTTTTTTTCAAACCTCAATTTAGAACCATTTAATTTTAAAGTAGGAATTGAGAAAATTGCCTAAAACGGTGATCTAGGAAACATTCATAATTGGCTGTACAAACGAGATTCTAAAATTATTTAAAGGCGTATTTGAGTTCGCCTTATTTCAAAATTTCGACTAAACAGCACATATACAATACATCGTAAGATTTCGTCAAAACTCCCTTTTACACAAAACAGTTCAGTGTTTTCAGTCACATTGTAAATCAAACATGAAGGAGCTGCTCTATAACAACTTAGAACTTCATTTTTATCCAGGTAATTTTATTGAAAAGTTACTAAAAATAAATGTTCAATGACGGAATGATTACTCAATTTCTGATAGTCAAGCATTTTAAAATTAAGTTTATTTCAAATTATCGAAGCGAGATTTCAAATTTACTACACACGAATAAACATTTTAAGCTAATTTCCCCCTCATATCAATTTTCTAATTCCAGTCTCAAAGGCTTTACAGTTTCTCCGTTATTTTTATATCGCAAATATTTAGTTTATGGTGTGTCTTGACACTAGATCACTAGATAAGAACGGCTGTAAATCAGACAGAGTTCCTGTAATTACAGACCGATTGTAAAATTGTCTCGTATTCCTCAGCTGTTTGAAAGTATTGAAGTATTGTGTATGATTCGCATAGTCCGCGACCAAAAACCTTATTGAAATCACTTCACAAAACATTAAATACGATTGAACAGAACAGATTGCATAGATTAAAACATAAAAAATATGATGGATGCAGGGAATGAAATTGATGTTATCTTCACCGATTCTACTAACGCGTTTGACAGGATTTCTCATGCAGTTATTTTGTTTAAGCTTAGGGTTCTAGGCTTTCCACTCTAAATTCTCCATTGGGTGGGCTCTTATCTAAGACCGTATATAACATGTGATGTTCAGATCATCAGAATCAACTCATTTCTCAGCAAAATCTCGAGTGTTCCAAGGCAGCCATCTGAGGTCGATTTTTTTCATTCTGTCTATCAACGACGTTGAATGTTTAATTAAAAATTCATCCTATCTATACTATACGCCGATGACATGAAGATTTACAAACGGATTTCAAACACCACCGACGATCGCCTATTACAATCCTACTTCAATAATGTCTCCACATGGTGTGCAAAGAACAACCTTGACTTGAACGTGGGCAAATGCTAAACAATCGCCTACTCTCGAAAACGTGCGCAGTCCATTACTCGTGTCTATTATATTACAACGATGCCGCTACCAGAGCGAGTTTTGTTCGTGATTTGTTTGTCATTTGTGATAGCGAATTGAATGTCAGACATCACATCGATCGTTGTATTAATCAAGCAAAATCGGCGCTCGGATTCATCAAGCGCTGCTCGAAAGAATTCAACGTTCTTTATGTTACAAAGGCTCGTCATTCAATGTTCATTCGTCCCCTGCTCGAGTATGTTAGCCAGGTTCACATAAAGAGGTTTCACGCAGTTCAATGAAGATTTCTTCGCTTTGCTTTACCCGGGCTACCATGGATGGACATGTTCAACTTGCCTCCATAGCAAGATAGTCTCAAACTTATTGACTTACAACCACTTAGTAAGTGCCGAGTTTTTGCAAACGGGTTTTCATTCATTAATTATTAACCTGCGGTATCGGTTCTGCAGTTTTATTAGAAAAGATTTATCTAAATGTAAATTCGCCAGATTTAGGACAGTACCTAGAGCCTGTCTCTAGGATGCTGCACGAGGCTAATCAACACCGCCACTTCATTGATTTTAACATGACGAAACGGACGTTAAAAAAAATTTATTTAACTTAACTGGTTTGATATTTAACTTAACTAATTTTTTTTTTGTTTTATCTATTTTAATTTTATTTAAATCTGTTTGGACGTCCGTGACGGGTATCGTTCTGCTTAGCTATCCACTTAGTTTGCCTTCTTATAATAAATATTAGATTTTTATACTAACGGGTGTTTTTTAAAGCCTGATAGAACTAGAAATTGTAAAAAATAAAACAAAAAATTAAATTTTTATGAAAATATACTCTGGCAGATCTCAGTATACTCTGGCAAATCATCATGAATAGACTCACGTTTGCACAGCGCTACGAAATTATTAAAATTTATTTTAAAAATCAGGCCGGCGATCGCGTTACGGACAATGGAAATTGTTATCGTACCATCATCAATGATTTTTTGTTTGAAAATATGGTTGACATTGATCCGGACGAGATATGGTCTCAATAGAATGGCGCTACGTGTGATACGGCGACCGCAACTATCGACTTATTAAAATCAAAATTTGGCGATAAGTTGATTTCGAGAAATGAGCCTGTGAATTGGCCTCCAAGGTCGTGCGATTTGAAACCTCTCGATTATTTCCTGTGGGGCTACGTGAAGTCACTGGTTTATGCTGATAAACCAGCAACAATTGACGCCTTGAAGGCCAGCATTATTCGTGACATACGGCCAGCAGTGCTCGAAAAAGTGGCCCAAAATTGGACGTCCAGAATGCGTTTCGTCAAGAACAGCCGCGGTGCCATATACCCGAAATCATTTTCAAATATATTAATGTCATGTATTGATTTTTCGAATAATAAAAATTTTAAAATTTAATTTTTTGTGTTATTTTTTGTTACAATTTCAAGCTCTATCGGGCTTTAAAAAACACCCTTTAATACATATTTTGCTATTTGTTAATTTCCAAATTTTTTTGAATTTCACTGATTAAGCAGTTCGATATCCTTGTTTATAATTTACTTGAATTATACTCAAAATATTAATAAAAATACAAACGAAGAATTCCAGCGCGCGGTTGGGAGGGATAATAGGTCGTTCGGAATTATTGTTATTTACGAGTATGTCAGCAAGTCTAAAGGAAATCAAAAAGTTTTTGATTCGTTTAGGAAGTCAATTATTTTTATTCAAAAATACGTCAAAAGAACTCGACATAAGTAACGCGTAAAAATGAGTTTAAAAATATTGTAATGTGAGTTCTATAAATATCCATGTTCATAATTATGTAATATGAATCTCTCAGGTCCTTAAATCTCATCTAATTGGTTTGAACTCATGCTGCCTCAAGAGGCATACGTTATGTAATTAAAAGAAATATTAACACCCTCGTCGGCAATATACAATGAGCAATTTACAAAAAAAAAACATTTAACACCTAAAGCTTAAGTGGTTCCCGTATACAAAAATCAACCCTTATCAAATCACCATACCCTTTAAATCTAAATATAAAATTCAATATTCAATAGTAATTAGATCCCATCACAAAATTTATAAAAATTCCATTCGATCAATTTCCTATTTTTATGTACATTTGTCAATAATTTCCTATGAACAATATACTCGATTAATTTTCGGCAATAAATTACCAATTTCCAGTTTCCCAACAACAAATTACAACTATAAAAAGACACTGGCAATCAAACAATAATTAAATAACTGTACGTATTTTATATATAAATCTCGTTTATGATTTTCCAATCATTTGGGTAGTAAAGCACTTGTAATAGAGGAAAGTAAACAACACATAAACACCCATACACACACCCACACGAAAAAATAATAATAATAAATGGAAAATCAACAATCAATTTCCAAATGTAATTCAATACAATTCAAATTATGTACACATACGAGTATATTTCAAAAATACATAACGTGGATTTTTCAACAAAAACACTTTGTATCTTGTATATCGATGTTGGCTGGTTGTTGAGGGTATATCGAGGAAATATAGTTTGAAAGAAAAACAAAACTAATCTATTGCTCTCTATATAACTGTATTAAAATCATCATAAAACTATTTTGTCTAGAGATATAAACAATATTCGAAGCAGATCTATTCAAACCAAAACAACATACACAGAATAAAACTATATACGAAAAACTATGTGTTGCTGCTGCTGCTGCTGCTGCTGTTGCTGCTCCATTTTACTGTTCCTCGTCGTCTCATCACACTCCATTTCCATTTTCATTGTGCTGTATATAATATTTTTATTATTACGGATTTTTATGTTTTGTTTTTGTGCAAAACTGAAAATGAAATTCTATTTGAGTTTTATCACAATTTATGTACGTATTTATGTATTATCGAGAAGAAAATCAATCGATATTTTAATAAATAAGGGGTGTCATGTACCAAATATATTCACGAGGAGTGTTAACGCTGGTGATATATCGACATACTCGCATCGTATGTGTGTATATATGTATAGGGATGAAGTATAGGGGATATATGTATAGGGATGAAGTCAGTCATTTGTGGATTAATCCAGATATTTTTTGGTTGTGTATTTATTCTAAAAGTCTCTTTGTTTGGTTATCTCGAATGCTATGCATGTAGATATAGAGAAATAGAATCGGAAAAATTGCGTTTCAAGATATATAATTTCATTATATATCATGAAATTGATGATGATAAAATTAATATAAATAATAATAATAATAAAAATCTCATCAAAGTGTCGTCTATCAAAATATATCTAAAAAAAATTGGATAATAGTACGAGAAATGATAATGATAAAATTCAATTTAATTCCCAAATTGATGTAATCATTGTGAAAATGTTATTATGGCATGTAAACAGAGGTATATTATAAAGTGGTTAACGGAGTATTGACATTATTTTGCCACCTCGAATGTTTGTCAACATAAAATTTATCAGGGCGATGGTAAAATTTCGCAAAAACAATTTTATTAGTTTGGCATACATTCCAGGTGACCTTAACTACTCCTATCCCTTTCGAAGCTATTGAGGAGGTTGCCTTGTATTATTTTTCAATCGAAAAAATTATTATAGTATAATTACCTACCTAAACGAGAAAATTACAATTGCCACCCCTTGAGTTCTATCTCAGTTCATGTTAGAGATTAGGGATGTACCGTGGATTTCACAATCCCAAAATGAGGAGATTGAATAACGTATAATACATTATTTTGAATATGTGTGCTGTCATTTTTTATACAAGTATGTGTGTTGGTTTTGTGATCATAAGCATCAAAATTTGTCGAACCGGGCGGAATCGGTTCAATTTTATGGTGCTTCCACTCCTATTTTGAGACATTTTCCCATGGTATTGAGATGGGGAATTTAACTTTTCAGTATAAATTTGAACATTTCAGTAATTCGGGCTTACCGTTAAAGCAAAATCGTTAAAGCAAATGGTTTTTGGCATTTATTTTTTAATTTTATTTGATTTTTTGAGTGTGAAATGGTGTGGCGTTACGTCCGAACAAGCTACACGTGTTTACAAATACAAACACATTTATGCAACACTATTGCGTTCCGGTAATTCTCTCCTGTCATTATTTTTGGACCAAAATACGGCCTCAGACACGACAAAGCACAAAAGAATAACAAAACAATTACTTCTAGCAAACTCAATAGATGGAGAAAATTGTTTTGAAAATAAAATCGATTTGGTTAAATTAAAAAATTGGGAAATATATAAATTCGATACGTACAAATAAGTCAAAGTAGTCCTAAATACGGTAATTTGAAAATGAGGGTTTAAAATGATCATTAAAACAGTCCATTACGATCAGACATCTAAATTAGTTTTACCACGATAAACCGTATCGTGTATATGATCCGACAGTCAACGACATATTGGAAAGTGATGAGATTTTAAACAGGAAATGTGAGACGTTTCACTGTATAGTTTTATAGTAACTTCACTCCGATCTCCAATCAGCATAAAGCATACACAAAAAGTCACTGTTAGGTATGAATTTTGGGCTGAGGATGTGATTAGGCTGCATCTCCACAAAAACGAAATTAGCAATACAGGACCATGATAAGAGTTTATGTGGCTGCAATGCTCGGTAAGTATCTGGATGATACGTGGTTCAAGCAAAACGGGACAACCTGTCACAAGGGAGGAGAAACTATCCAGTTATTGCAAGAGAGATACAGAGTACATGGTCATGCAATACTCGTGTTATAGCGGAAGTGTACCATGTGACACTATACGCGTCGACTGGTGTGCCCCAAACACACCAAGGAAATATTCAGCAGCTTAACACAAAATGGCGTAACACGATTAATCGCCGCAGGTAAATTTATGATTTTTTTGATCATTTTGTATGCCCCAAATGGCCTGATTAATTGCTGTACTTAAACTTACGAACAAATTTCATTTACTTGTATATGTAGGTACGACTTAAATCTTTTTCTTTTGTAGCGATAAAAAAAAGGAATGAATGAAGTAAACAGAAGATGAGTAATTTTCCTTCATGAGTGTTGACCGATGTGCGCTCTTCGACCACATTCCATCTCATATACTACAATGTGCGTCCTACGACCACATCACAAATAAGCGAGTCTATGTATCGAGCTGGTGGTTTGCTTATTCTACCCGCGTGTAATAACATATAGCAGGCTTCAAGCTTACCGTTTGTTTCATTTGTATTGAATGCGGATCTTATCTTGGTATGATGAGGTGATCCTTAACTTTATTATAAGGAGCGGTCGAGTAAGTCACGTAAGGACTAAACGTTACCCTGGGTTTAATCAAAATTCTTTCATGTACATTCTCCGGCTTCCAAGACGTATCAGGAAAAGTACAACTATGTACTACATTTCTCACTAATGGAATATTAGCACCTGTTTATTACCAGTTTATATTCAGAACTTTCGACAAAGCACGGCTTTAAACGATCTATTGATACCTTCGTATGGTGGTTGTAACGATTTACGTACCCCATTGGAAATCAGCTATACGTCGAAAACGAACATAAAAACGAGCAATCCACCAATTTAATACCCCTAATGCGATGTCGCGTTTCGGGTCGTACATCTACCACAGAAACAGCTTCCGGCCATCGTGTGAAGCGAAAAATCATTGTATCGCAATAGCGATGCCCATCGGAAAAAGAGGTATTATATGTCTAAATGAACCAGTGTAAATCTCTGAGTTACAGGAGAGAAATTGCCTAGAACATTATGTTCGATTTTTGTCAATCTAAACAGCATTGTGCCATTCTACGCGCATCTTTGTTAATTAGTGGGTAAATAAATTTCTCAGCAATCATTAATTTGGCGGTTGCGAAATATCCTGGTAGAGCCTAGTTGTGAGTTCATTTAAAAACTAATTTTTCGGCACGTACTACTAATGATAATACTTCTATCGGAACTTGGTAATGGAACTTTAATCACATAATATTTCTCATAAATGCGTCTTCTCATGTGCGCCAGCCATCTTTTCGTAATCAATTGTTGCTGGTATAGTAATTTCATCGATGGGAAATAGGGCGTCGGCCACTACATTGTCTATACCAAACATATGCTCGATGTCACTTGTGAACAGCCCTATAAAGTCCAAGTGACGGAATTGCTTCAGGGACGCCTTAGCCGAATTTTGTTTGAAGGCAAATATTAATGATTTAAGATCCGTAAACAGTGTAAAGTCGCGTCCTCCAAGCAGGTACCGAAAGTGCTTGATAGCTAAATAGACTGTCAAAAGCTCACGATCATAAGTGCTAACCACTGTTGCGTATCGCTTATTCTAACCGAGAAAAAATAAAGCGGTTGCAAATTTCCCGAACCTTTTTGTTGAACAACGGCGCCCAGGGCCTTGTCAGAAGCGTCGACCGTAACAGATAGTGGAGTTTGAGTTTTGGGGTGAACGAGAAGGGTTGCCTCAGATAATTGTGTTTTACGATTATTAAACGCCTGCACTGCTTCGTTCATCCAATTTATTTTGCGTTTGTTCTTTTTCTGATACCTTTGAAGTAATCATTTAGCTGAGCTGCTTAAAGCTGTCAGGTTGATCATAATTCTTTATAGCATCAATTCTTTCAGCCTAATCTCTGCGCATTTATTGTATGCCCCAAAAAATTTATTTCACCCTTAAAAACTGAACACCTATCAACTTTGACGACGGACCCTGCGTCTTTCAATCTTTGAAATTAACTTGTAATTGTCCTTGATGATCTTTAATCGTGTGAGACGCAACCTGGAGATCGTCGATATACACAAAACATGCAATTAGTAATTACAGTATCATCTATCATGAATAATTTAGGTATTTTGTTCGTAGAATCCCAATTCAATATAAAAATAGGACTTTCCAAAGCCATCAGAAACATTCTTTCGTACACTTACATTTCGGAATATTTCGTAAATTACACAAATACCGAATTTTTACATTAAATTTTATTTTATGCAGACTAAATGGCATCTCGGTCAATTTTAGCATATTCAAATTTTGTCCTGCTTTTCATAGAGCCCTACATTAAAAGTGTCCATCAAACTATGCTAAATATCTGCAAGTACCTGATTTCAATTTATTATGAATTTAAATCTCGCTAATTGGGAACACTACTTAGTGGATCGAAAATAATATCTTAATAAGTTGAAATCAGCTCAACAGTTGTATCAATAAAAAGAAACATCAACGGGGAAAATTATTGCATCATAAAATGTTATTACTTGTAATTTTTAAATAATACATATTATGTAATTAATGAGCCCTGGCAATTTGTCAACTTTCCTAACACTCATAAAACGTGAAAACCAATAAAAGTCAGTGAATATATTTTCGCCTAAATTTAATTACCTAGAAATTTGAGAATCTATAAGTTTATTAATTTCATAAATAAAAGATAATATTAATTTGCCAACTATTCTGTCTGCCAGATTTTGTAATGTTAAAAATGTAGGCATCGAAAACATCTTAGTTATTTTTAAACAGATAAAGGTCACCATCGTTATCTAAGTGACTACCTATTATTAGGATGGAAATTAAATAAGGTGCTGTCATAACATTAGCTTAAAACAGCTTTGGCCTAAAACATTGTTTGGCCTATTAATTCGGAAAAAATTATTAATTGCTATAAACCAGCTAACATGCAATATAAGTACAGCAAAGTAATAAACTTGTCAAATACACATTTAAAATTAATCTCTCATTATATCGAGTTAAATCACATTATAAAATCCACCTACCAAAAAAAATTTTTTTACATATCCTCTATTCACTGAATATTCAATTACACGTATGAATCACCCAAAACACAAACAGTGTATTAACTAATTATATTTGATCATCCAATTAACTATAATTACTTAGTACAAAAATTTAACATGTATGTATAAAATTGACAACAACAAAACAAAAACGTTGTTTGTAACACAACATATTCGCGTTGTGTGTACTGTGTGTGTATGATGTAAATTATTTGCTGTTTACTAACAATTTATTACGCGCACAATAGAGGATTGGTTCGAGAGCGTGGTGTGCCATACCCATATGGATTTAAAATGTTACGTGAGCACTGAGCAATTTACTAGTTAATTAGGTTAAAATAACAAAAAAACGAGCCTTCGCCGATACCGTCCAATATGATGAAGCGATAGAGCTTTTTGTTTCATTAATATAATTTTTATAATAATCGAAATTAACCAGTAACACAAAAATGTTTATTGATAATATAGTTAGCTTGTAAAACATAACTATTTACCAGCCAACAACAAAATTTGTGTAATTATTACCCGCGGATACAATTAATTTGTCAATTTGTCACACGGTGATTTAATCGTATACACACAAAAAATTGTAGCACAGTTACATATAAATAAAATAATTTCCCTTCCCCCCTTACCTATATTGAAATTTATTAATATCCATTAATTAAAATGTATACATAAGTTAATTAAAATTGAAGAGAGATTTTTTTGTTTGTTCAATTTCATACCATTTGACCCGGTAAATTAATTTAAAATTTTATTTAACTCACCTGAACATCAAAATTGTGCTGCTGCTGCAGTAAATTGGCCGACGAATCAACCTGATTCAATCCCTGCTGCTGATTAACCATTTGATTCTGTTGAATTGCTGGATGCATATTACCAACACCATTTAAAACGGGCGCCTGCATTTGATTCATTTGTAGCTGATGATGATACGAGCCCAAGTGACATGATTGTAAATCGTTCGCGGATGTTGCAACGCTACTAAGCATGTGTTGTAGATTATGTTGCTGAAATGAACCACCACCACCGATTTGGCCACCAACTTGACTACCATCCAGTATACTATTGTTTGGCCGTTGTAGTGCTTCTTCGGCTGGTGATGGTTGTCGCGATCCTGGGGTTCGACTGTACAGCCAAAATAAGTAAAAGAAAAAAAAATCCAAAATTATATATAAAATTCATGAATAATTAAAGTATTCATTTAAAATTTATACAAATTATTATTTTTAATTTTAACAGCTTGTGTGTGGATGAATAAATTATAAATCTCATCTCTCGACTATATGTACAGTGAATTTATGCTATAAACATTGAGAATAAATATGGAACGACGACTGTGCTGTGGATAGCAAACAGTAGCAGCATAACCCTTAATTATAATTTCTGTTTTATCTATGAAACATATGATTAAATTATGAAATAATATCCGAAGCATAAATTATACATAAAATACATAATAACTGTATATGCATAAACAAAAAGTAACTAACAACACCAAACCCTCAAAATGTTTTCCGTTTCAAGTAAATTAACATGACATATTTTTATTTTTTTATTTTGGTATAAAGCCCGAATCTGGTGTGGGAGTTGATTGCATGGTTTGTTTGTTCATATTGTATAATTATTTTTATATAGGGGAGGATGGAAGAAATCTACTCCAGAAAATCATTTGTTGCATATTTTAATAAAGGAACTCCATATCTATTATAGTGATCGCGTAAGCAGAAAATAAATGTTGTATAATTTTAATACAATTCCTAGAAGTTTCCACTGAATTATGTTCTGCGCCCTGGCGTGGGCTCAAATTTAGATTATAAAATTGTATATAACATATAAATTTTCATGGATCATTTTTAGCACTCACGGAAGCGAATCGGAACATCTATTATAACGCAATCCTTGCACTTATTATACCTTTTGGATTCAAAGTAGTTTTCAATCAATTTTCCCAGACTCTCTTACCTGCTTATAGGCGTATCCCATTATTCTTATGACAAGATTAAAAAATTGATGGATTGCTTACCACAAAATAGAAATACAGCAACCGTTTACATTTCATATTAGAATTATTGATGATAATCTTTTTCTAAGCAGAAGAATTTGTTTGACGAATACTATTAAAATATTGAACACAACAACAGTATGTAAAGTTTGTACTTTACCCACCGTCAGTGTGTTACAAAAAGGTGTTACTAAATTTTCCTTGGAAGTCTTACAAGTAATTTACAATTAATAAAAATAAAAAGATGCCAGATTAACAACAAAATAAGGTTCCTGTCATAAGATGTTCAATTCACCGAAAACAAAATTTAACCGAAAACGATTAAATGAAAATGCATATGCCAAATGAAGTTACAGGATTTGTATTTTGCAGCCTAATTTGGATAAAATTAAAATTGAGTTGTTGAGTAGCTATAAATTTATCTGTATGCATGAAATGGTGGAGTGTAGTATTTCCTGAACTCTTTCTACTGAGATTGAACGACAGTTTAAACCCGAAAGTTTTTCGCTTTGGGACAGATCCAATATTCAGAAGTTAACTTTAAAAGTCAGGGGTTTTAGAAGTGAATTTTGAGTTTTCAGCCTTTTCAGAAATTCCCGGACTAGCCGTAGAGTTGTGTCGTTCACGCTTGGCATACAGAGCTTGTTTTTATAAACTCCAGAGCCATATAATGCCAACTACACCAGAAGTGCATGGTATATTTATAAATAACGAATAGCACATCGAGAATACGTTGCTTGAAGTCCGATATTCATGATTGTTGTCTTCATTATGTCTTAAATTCATCTAAAACTGCCATTTTAATCAATAAATAATCGCTCGTTCCCCTAAAATTGGCTATTTAAGAATAACACTCCCGGAACTGCGATGGAACTAGACCATTTCTTAGCCGCTCATGATGAATGAAATTGGGCATCGAGAGTTTATAGTTTGCCCAAGTATTCCTTGAATCCCAAAGAATTAATACGCCCATGCAGAATGACCTATTTCAGTAACAATACTGTGACAAAGTTGAGAACATGATTTTGAGAATTCTGCAACTAGAATTTTGTGATTGGGCTGGGTGAGGGTAACTAACAGGAAAATATTTAATCAGGTGTGTTTTCAATTCCTGTTGAACTCCACATCTAGGAATTAAAATTTGCACACCAAAAACTATTTTACAATTTCATTTCTATCCTAAATACCCAATTTAAGCATGGTCGTTTACGGCTTAATTCCATCTCAGTAGGCCATATTCCAGAACTACTTTCATAAAATTATTTTAGAACCACATTTTCTTTCTACATTCTCAATTTCATCATTATTGGTTAAGAAGTATCAAAGTTTTCGTATTCCAGAACTTCTTCCTAAAATCATTTTAGAATCCCATGTCGACCATACATATCCAAGTTGATTATGATCGATTTAGGAATGGTCTAGTTACGTATCAGTTGACCGTATTTCAGATTTTTTTCTAAAAAAACAATTTTAGAATCTTATTTCCATTCTACGAAACAAACTTCATCACGATCGGCTGTAAAATAGATCGCATATATATTTGTCCTTTATACTATATTTCATCGTAATCGGATGGGAAATGATGTAGTTCCAATCAAATTGGACGATTTCTAAAGGTATAGATTTTGAATTCATTTTCGAATAATTTTCATCATATAAATCCACTTTGACCATGAAAAAAACGGTGCACCGTTTGGGGCAGTAGAAATTAGAATTCTTGGTACTCGGGTGGCGCACTCTTAAATTTTTATTACAATCGCTCAACAAAAATATGTCAAAAAATGCAAACCAAAAGTAACTAACTGTTCATTTGGCCCAGTTCTAGTGAATTGTCCTTTTCAGTGAATGGTCGTTTTCGGCGAACTATCGTTTCCGGCGAATTGTCGTTTTCGGTAAATTTTCGCTTTCGGTGAATTGTTGTAACACAATTAACCGAAAGCGAAAATTCACCAAAACGGGCAATTCGTAAATTATCGTTCAGTAAATTATCGATTTCGGTGATTTGTCGTTTTCGATGAATTTTTTTCGAAGAATTGTCGTTTTCGATGAATTGGGGTTTCGATGAATTATCAAAGCCCTGTCATATTTATGTACTACTGATTTTATTATGGTAGTTTTAGGTGTTTGCTAGAGTAAAAATTGTACTCATTCAAATTACCAACCTTCACATTTCGCAACCGCGTAAAAGTAAAGAAAATCAGGTACACGTGATAAAAATAATTCTAATAAAAAATATAAAAAAATGGATCGCCATTTTACCTTTGGCCGCCGTTCAAACAAGTTCCTTGCTTTTGCTAGACTTTTGATCTACGGAGTTATCACCCGAGTATCTGTGAATATATTCTTCCGATTAATGTATCGGTCATTCAAGTGAGCCCGGACATACATTACCAATATTTGTGTTAACAAAACCTCCAACTACATTTTTAAGTCTATTTCTTCTATCCATTCGATGAATTAAGGGGCTAAAAAATGCCATATCTATAATGGGTCAATAAAAACTAAAAATTTTAATTCAAAAGTAACAAACCCATATTATAACTGGAGTTTACCAGAAAAAAATTTAGCATGAAATGTCTATCGCAGAAAAATCGAATCGAGAATTAGCTCATATCGAGTAAAAAGCAGCAACAAATGTAAGCCTTGGTTTAAACTCCTAAGATTAATTAAGCACATCACTGAAAAATAGCGAGTTTATCTCTTTCCAATATTTTTAATTTATTTCAAAATGTTCGTAACCGCATATTTGTTATTTGGAGACAAAATAGGATTCTGAAATGATTTGTGATGTTTTTAACTCTTTTTGAAATACTTTCAGTATGCAGGATTTTCCTTTTTTAGAAAAGGATTGTTTAAATTGTTTTTTCTAATTAACATTTTTATGTGTTGTGAGATTACCCCGGAAGAGATTTTACACAGTTTTTAGATCACATATTTTAAATAAATTTTGGACATAATTCTGAAAGATATTTGTCTAATTTCTTTATTATTTTCGGCCGTTATTTAAATATACAATATAATGTCGAAGAAAAGTAAACATCACTTTGGTGATCGCTATGAAACCAGTTCCATTCCATTTCGAACCGACGTACCAAATTTTATGAAAATAAAATCACAAATGATAGGCCATTTCATCACAGTTGGTTATATTTCTGTTCAATCTATATTCTAAGAATCTGACTTTGATATGTAAAATCTAAATTTTATCCAAATTAATTGAAAATTATGGAGTTAGCCATATTTAACCCAAAAATCTTTCACGAAACCAATTGTTAAACCCACATACGAATTTCATCAGAATAGGTTAGGTAATGGCCACGTTGTATTTCACCGCAAAATCATTTCAAAATTAATTTATCAATTTTCAATTGTTTGCCAGCAAAGTAGAGCCATAAGTCGTGTCACATTTTCTGATTATATGGAAAGCAGTGAATCTTGTTCGATTTAATGGACAAAAATGTACCCGTCTTCCATAAACGAAGCTATACGCAGCTGCCTAAATTTTCTATAGATTGTTGAAATGAACTCTCGCTCGGATTTGAACGTACTGCTACTTCTATCGATTAAGAGAGACGGAATGTTTTTAGAAACCGTCAACATAGCGTTACGTCATCGTTTTAGCTAATAGGCCCGTAGTAATGGCTTTGTGGAAATACATCAACATCCGAATTTTGGTGATTTTGTTAATATATATATGCTTTGTTCCAATATGCGCATATAATATTGTAAGGTAAATCAACATTTTTTTTCTTGAATCACGTCGATCCTTAACCCCTTGACGCACAAATAAAATCCGGCGTCCGGAGAATAATATTGAATCTGGCTCAACTGAATACATTAGTCTGGCTTGGCGTCTCCCAGACATCAAGGAATAAGAGGCATAACAAGGTTACACGTCAGATTGTTTCCTTATATCTCCTTAAAAAAGACTAGCGAGATAAATTAAGGGTGTACACGCCAATAAAATATACATGTAGATTGTTTGCCTATATTTTCAACAAATCACTTATATGCCTAAATTCCTCATCATTTTATCTGCAACGGCGGTAGTCATTACTTTCCAAAAATCTAAAAGTTTATGCAATAGTAAAATGATAAAAAATTTAATATAGACCAAAAACCCCGAAGATTACGAAAAATGTATAAACTGAAATAAACGTAAATTAACTAGAATCGGCAATCTTTAAAATAATCTTTCAAAAATTAGTTTTCGACAGTACGTATATTTAATTAAATTAATAGGTTTTTTAACACTAATTTTAGATTAAAATTTAGGGAAATTTTAAAACTATCCAATTGCTACTAAGAACTCTTACTGAATTTAATTGAGCAAATTTTTAGAAGAGAAGATCTCAAATGTAGTACACAAATGAAATTATTTTAAGAATTTTTTTTATATTTCAAAACTTAACTTTTACTTATACTTATTGTAAATTTTGAACCGTATTTAACAGCTCACAGTGGTATTTTCGAAATTATACCTAAAAATACAGTAACCGACGACAATAAAGATTACATATATACAGGCTGTGTGCAATATAACAGGTAATTTTATGAAATGTTTAATCATACATATTTTTACAAAATCATCAGTATCAAAAATTGAAACATGGTTTTACCAATTGTCTATCATTTACTACAATATCACGCGTTCATTCATTTACGCCATTTACACCATTTTAATATTTGGTGATGTATGCGTAATTTTTAACCACCGCATTACATCACCGCCCCATAGAATCTTTCAACTGGGATACTCCACCAATACTTAAACCACGTTTTAACTCATCTCACAGGTTTTCTTTTGGATTTTGATTTTTAAACATTTCGTAAACTTACCTATTAAATTGCACACAGCTGTATACATACGGTCATTCGAGGGAGCGAAGAATAATTCGAGAAATTACACTTACAGCGTTAGAGCATAATGTAAAATTTTGATAAAGGTGTTGGTCTCGACCAATATTTGGACGTTTGCTCGAAAATTTCATTTATTTATATTGCTCTGAAAGAAGAAATTCCCTTAGAAACATATTGGTTTGGAAAAGTTAACAAAATTCTTCATGTCAAATTTCAACACATATGTATTTATTCGAGATTTGAAAAGAAACAATATTTCGTAGACGATTAGTTGGTTCAAGAAATGTTGAAATCAAGATGGAAGGATTAAAACATTTATGTAAATTGGGCTTTTGGGGGCGATAACCAGGCTCAAGAAAATATTGATTGTTACTAAACCCCAGTTCCGTTAGACCCATTGGAATAAATCTAGTCGAATGATATAAATATAAATAGCATAATAAAATCCTTTATTATGCCAACACTAAAAATACGCTCCAACCAGCACGCATCGCTAATTTTTATTACCCTAGCATTCCACATATCAACAACCACAAAATCTTCTTATATAACGGATACGGATACTCCCAAGTCGTCAACCCCAATTATGTGTACATATACATATTATACCAAAATAATATTTTATAAATACAAATAATATAAATTTATTATCTATTCCACAATACCATAAAGGAAATGTGTAAGAAAATATTATTTTTGAAACTCGCGGCAAGACATGAATTGGTTGTCGTTGTCTGCAAAACATGACATAGTTGAGAGCACATTTTGTGTTGATCACAAGGCTACTCTATCACACGTGGTCATACACAGTCAAGAATAGATGTGCAGCAGACTGAAACATAAAGTGCTTGGTTTATTTAAAATATTAAATTGTTATGTGGATAACGAAAATCAAGGGCATGATTTGTCTAGAAGAGCATAATGAAAGGTGGTTCATTATCAGTTATCTGTAATGTGTTGGGATAGAGGAGTTATCAGAGAAACAACATTTGTTACTAAATACGACAGTAAAACTACAATTAATGAGGGATTCAAATGCGAGTATTCAAATCTATTTTGAAAAATCTTTATCCATCAAATTTAAAATAATAATAGCCCAGCGGAAAATATTTAAAACATCTTTTATCTTATTCACAAACCGTATTGCTATAAAAAAAAAACTTAAGTTTACAATAGATGTCACTACACTTACTATTTCGAACAAATTTCATATAAATTTTCCCCTTCAAAAGTATAATAAAACGTGCTTAGCCATAATTATGGCACAACAATAATATTTCCATTTCATTGCCGCGTGAGACAACATATATCAATAGAACGAGACAACCAGATTAATAACAACAAAAAGTATAAAGTACAAACAATAAATAATAAACAAAAACAAATTAAATTTTACTCTCACTACTTTTCATTTCCTTTCTCTTTCCGTTTCTGCATTATATCACACCACTACACAACTAACAAATTATATTACACATACGAGAGAATGAGATAAGCATATTACGTATTAAATATAATTGTTATTATTTATGTTTGTCGTTTTTATTTTTATTTTGTGGCATTGACATTAAATATGGCGTAACTGGTTTTGGTTTGAAATAGAAAATAAAAATCCAAGGCCTCGGACTCGGTCAATGCATGGCAATTATTATTGGTGTGCATTACACTAATTGCTATTTATTTATCTCTTAACGTAATGGAATGAAATACTTATTTAATATGATTTAGAATAGAAACTTACTTAAAACCCTTATCATCATCAATCCCATTCATGACACCATTTGTTGTGCCTTCCTCTTTTTTTAGACCATTCGAGTCGAACGGTGAATTCGATTTTTCTTTGTCATCAATCGACTAAAAATAAAAATATTTAATGTTAGTATCGGAAGATTATTACACTTCCACCTTTGCTACTTACCTTATCGTTATCATCAAATTTCAAATTACGTAGCCGTGGCTCGAGACTAGCTAATGGACTATCTTTATTTGTCGGGGAACAACCTAGTACGTACTCAACCATTTTTACACCCAATCCACCTGTCGAATCTCGAGGACTGCAGAAAAATGATAATTATTAATGAAAAGGTTTGTTTTGCCCAGAATGTTAATGACCTTACCTTAAAATACCAGCACTTCCAGTTGGATTGGCATCAACGGGCGCTTGTTGATAAGCACTACGCCGTGGTGCTAAAATTGGTTCACCTTGTGTTGACCATGTCGAATCACGCCATACTTGATGCTCGGGACCACCGTGTAATTGCAATGGCGTTAGGCCACCGGTTCCATGACTTGTCACTTTTACATCACCACCACCTTTCTCCCATAGTTTTTTGGCAGCCGATGTCGTTATCTGTAATTATAAAAACAAATCGAATTTTAAAATGTTGTCCTTCCACATAATATTTCTTAAAATGTAATTACAATTCAAGACGTCATATTCTTATTGCGTTTGTATGTGCGCGACTGTGCTGGTGGTAATCGCGCTGCTTAGCTGCCGTACAATTTTATTTTCTTGCTCATGGTCAAAGTTATGGAATAATGAGTTCGCAGTGTACGTGACTTATTTTATAATGATGCATAGTGCAGCAACATATATATTGCTGATGAGTATGATATCTGGAATCATTTTATGTGCACATTATACATTAATAAACCGTTGATTCAATTACCACCAGAGACTGTCAAGATTTTTTGATTGCAATACTTGGAACTAATGAATTATTAAATAGAATTTGGAAATATTGAAGTGTTAATCCGATGGGAATTTTTCAAGGTAACTCACTTATTGAATTGGTTTAATATTAGTTGCATTAAGTAGTAATTTAATTTTGTGGTTACTTTCCGATCGTCAGTATTGTAAGAATAAATGGTAAAATTCTGGCTAAAGATTTTTGTCAACTGATTTAATTGGGGTACTTGTTAGCAAGTAACTGCTTTTACGATTTACAAGTTATTGAGAAATTTTAAGCAAATTCAACTTAAAAGAATGCGAAATAACGACAATAAGAACTTAGTTTTTGAAATACTTAGTTGAAATTTTGTTCAACTTGTCAGAATATAAATTCGATAATTTCCACTCTTTCGAATTTTTTGATCAACAATGCCCAGCACCTCTTTACGCTTGTACAATTTCTCTTTCTGTCCGGCGAAACTCAAGAATTGTTCTAGACTTTCTTATTTACGTGGTTATTCTCTCTTAATTTTTTTCGGTCCACTTTATTTTCGGTCACCTCGAGAGCCATATACGCAAACTAAACGCGTCCTTACTTCCCGTATTCAATGGGCTGATCGATTCTGCTAATTCCGAAGTGAGAGCGAAGACAATCCTTTCGAGACCTTCTTTAGTACTGGTCATCGCCTCCAAATAAGCTTTTACAGTGCAAGCGAATGCTCTTCTTTCGCTCAATTCTTCTTCTCTTTGTTTCGTCCCGTTGCATTTCTAAAACGGTTTAATTTTTATTCCCATCAGTCTATTTAAGCTCGCATCATAAATTAACCAATTCCCGCTCCAAATCTCGTGTAAATACGAAATATTCATTCCGTTTCGTCTGCATTTCGAAAAAAGATCGTGATGTGTAAAAATATCCACCGCTTAGAGTCTCTTTGTATGAGATATGATCACCTCAAGCGAAACATCATTGGACCCAGTTGACTTTGCTAACTAGGGGTGACCTACTTTAAATTACGACAGAATAGTGTTTTATCGGACATGTAACAGAACACTATCTTACTGTTCATACTTCAATACCGAAATCATCAAATCATGGACTATGAATATTTAACCTGCTTGCGATTAAGCGGCGTAAATATTATTTCATCGGGCAATTTCTAATTATTTCTTTCGTTCAAGATTTGGGTCTGACAATATCCGATTCGATGATGTAATGAGGCAACCGATTACCAGCTGTTATGTTCTTACAGTTTTATCACAATTAAAACTTTCGATATCCCGGGAGTAGTATGGCTTGGTGTTATCAGCATATAAGCCACCACGATCTAGAAAACGACCGTACTTCGCGGATTGATTCACGCCCATTAGGAATTGGGGTGTCGAAGACTGAAAGAAGTACCTTAAAAGCATTAAATAATTTCTGGTTGTGGGTGGATACATTTAGCGTAAGTAATTTGGGCATATTTGTCCCACAACTCATCACGTTCAGTAAAACGAAGTTGTTCCACTTCACCCCAAATGTTCCTCAGTTTTTTCGCCAATTTGTTTTGCTTGGTTGCATTTTGTTTGAATTCCTAGTTTTTGATCCAAAATGTATCCTTAATCTGATTATTTAACTCTTTTTTCTCATTTTTAATTCGTGCGGTCTCTTGTTTCGAGTACAATTTTTTACGTTTCTGCTCCTTTAAGGCAAGGTCACGGAAACAACCCTCTTTCTCGCCTCAAGAGATTGCAGGCATATTAGGCCTATACGACCGGAAGAAGTCTTCTAGAACGAAATCTAGGTACAAAAACAAACATATTCTTCCCACCTTTTTCGATGCGTTAATAATTCCTCTCATAGCACATGCCTTGTAAAATCGGAGGTTTCAAACAGCTGAATCATGGCTTATATAATTGCCGTAAATAAAAGCTTATCACAAAATTAATTTTCACTCAGATAACAAAAATAGGTCATCAAACTTAATAGAGAGTATTCTGAAAAACAATATACAATGGTCTATACTCTGTCCAATATTATTCTTTATAAGTACAAATGACAATGGGCGCTTTTATGGCACCAAATAGTTGGAACATGTTGAGTAGAATCAAAGGATGAAAATGGTTAGCACTATGAAATTTTCAAATGAAATTCGCGATGATTTCACTAATCATCATAGGGATCCTAAAAGCGCCCAATGATGAGAATTTAAAAATCAATCATCATATATTCGCAAGTGATCTATAAATGTATGTCACTACATAAGGCAGTTAGCTCAATTTATAGTTGGATAGTCAGCCATTAGACAATGTTAAAAATCTGGGATTAAAAATCAATTTAAGCCCCTCTTGGATCAATATAAACCTTATTTACTAAGATATATGACGTTACGTAATATTCGAATGGGCTAGTTTTATTCCGCATGTTACTTCCACCCGTTTTAGTCCAAACATCCTATAATTTAAGCTTGGCGTTTGTAAACTAGTGAATTTGATTTGCAAAAGGCTGCGCGTTACATTTATTATTTACAACACTCCGCTGACTAAATTTATACCTCAGTATAGCAAGGTAATTTTGGATTCCGATCTTAAGAATTGGTTGTTGTGTAAGAAAAAACTCCCGATATTGTAAATTGATGACAAACCACATTTGTTCAATAGGTTTAAAAAATGTAACTCCTTAGAATGCGATCTATAATGTGAACACAAATTATTCAAGTTCAAGATACCAGCTTTAAAACATTTCGTGTCATAAAAGGCAATTTACGTTTAATTAGGTTTAAAAATGCTACGATTCTACTCTTTTCTATCCAAAATCACTAGCTATAATCTTAGTGTAGTACCATCAATCACAAGCATTCTACATACAGGATGTACCGCAACTGACTAACACGAATGGTACGGTTGGATTCCTTAACTGTCAAGTTATAAGCGTTTAAAAAATGGTGTCTTCCACCAAAGTACTCTGTGTTGAAGAAACTGCTTTATCTATCAAACCAGAATTTTATAATATTATATTCATATATTATATTCAACTTATAAAATTGTGTTTAAAACCTTATCTATCATTAAAAAAAATTGAGCAATATACTAATTCTGTTGCTCAATTTTTGAGATTTAGCGAATTATTTTTTAATTTAATAAACCATAAATCGAGCAACGGAAGAAACTATTTGTGCAGTAATAAAACAAAATTGAACCTTTTTACGAGTGAAGCTATAAATCATATTAATAGATGTTTTATATCATTAAATTGAGCAACAGACCTTACCTTTTCAATGATATTGGTATTTACTAATTTTTGTTCTTTACCAGTATATTATAATCCTAAAGCTCAAAACTGATAATTTAAATTTAAATTACTTATTATAACTTAATCAGTATCACTTGACGCTCTTCTGGTTAACTGTTTTGTACCGAACTAAGTAATTAAATTAAATTAAGATTTTTAATTTTAAACAAACACATTTAAAACGCTACATCAATATACAAATATTGGCGATTTTAAATTTAAAAAATTAATATGTTTGAATTTGCAATGGCCAAATCAGAGTAGTATATTTTTCAAATTAATTTTGCCACAAAAATTTTCTTTTACTCGTCTTAATACTTTTAGTTACTAAGAAAATTTTAGTAACCGAAACAATTTTCCTATCAATAAATAAAAGGATAGTAATTTGAGCATGAATTTGGTAGTCTTGTAACGGTTGTTCATACTCGTAAGCTATTTATTGGATGTACATTATTTATCATTGCATAGAGTTAAATAAAAAGGATCAATAAATTTAAGACTGTTGCTATCCATAAATTGAGCAACAAATTATTTTTGAAATTATAAAGTTGTAATGAAATAAAATGTTATTTAATTAAATTGAGCAACACGATTATCAGTTTATTATATCCACATCAATCTTTTCTTCGGTTTATCATTTCTTCGAAATAAACTGAAACCCTTGAAAGGGTATTTAACCAAATATGGTAAACCCTGTCGTTAATTTAACAAAACACATGTCAATTTAATTAATTGTTCTAAATTTAAATTTTTACGCTAAGGGTTCCTCTGTACCAAAATTCTAGCAATGCAAACGGAACTATTTTACAAAAATAACATTTAAGAAATTTAGTATATTATATAAAAACACATAAATAGATAAAAACACATAATTAATGATGTAATTATATTGAGCAACAGACGAATTTAATACATTTTGACTCAGTTGTTATTTCGTCTGACCATGCAATAATTTTTAGTACTTACTAAACCAATATTTAAAAAAGAAAATGAATTTCGAAGGTTATGATAATCAAAACTTTTTTGAGCAAATCTATTTGTCGAGTTGTAGCACTTTGGATTGAATTAAAAATTGAGCAAAATTAGGGATTTTTGTTAGTGTAATTTTATCAAATATTTGAACTGAGGCACTAGATCATATTTGAACAAACTCGACGTAAGCGTGTTCCGTTATTCTACATTGCTAATATTGTATCAACTGTCAGTGTAGAATGGTGGGGATGAACATTGTATACTTACAAGTTAAAATAAAAAATGAAACTTTTATTATTTTGACATCTATAAAGGCAGACTAGGAACGATAAAAGCACGTGAATTAATACAATATTGTGACAAATAGAACAAGGGAACGCACTCCCTATCAAACCGAAATAAAAGTGAACAAGATTTTTGGTGGTTTAGATTGCAGGTGTAATAAATGAATTTACTTTATTAATCAGTAAAGAATGAGCCGAAAATTGTTTTACTTTTTAAATCTGGCCACAATGATTAGATTTTTTAAATTTGAGCTACTACTTTGCGCTGCGAGTTTTACAGCTTTAATTTCCTAAAAATACACATTTTGTTTAGGAATAGCAAATCTTCAAATATAATTTATTTATCAAGGCAAAATTCATCTGCGATTAGTGTTTATCATCAAAATCTTAATAAAATTATGCGGTATACGACCAGCAGAGCATCCTGTGTAATTTTTCCGCACAAAAAAAAGTAATTTCCACCAAAATTTTTAATCTAAATTGAAATTCCCATCATCGTAATATTTTATTAAAATTAAAACTGAATAAATTTTCATTATCAAGGCTTACATGCTCTTGTCTGGCTGGCATCGAATTTTTATGTTCTGGTTGTGCATGTTGTGAAATAATCACTCAACCAAATAAATTGTAATTTACTTCCTCCGTTGCATTGAACCAACATTTTTGTTTTTGTATTCTGCCAATTTGAGTTTAATACAAAAAAAAGAACATAATTATGATAATTTATGTATTATATGTACATATATGTTTGTTTGGTGGTATACACACACACAGTCAGCCCAAGCCCATATCCCAATTTTAAATCGTATATATTTTTAACATCCTCCGAAATTTGTGCTACGAAGGTATATTTTACGAGTTCCGGTTAATCAAGCGGATCAATAGACTTAATACCAACGATTTTCTTGAATTGAATTTGAAAATTATTCATCCAGAAAATGTTTTTTTTTGTTTTGTTTTTAATTTTTATTCACATAAACATACGATGCTCTCTGGTGCGCTACACACACCCAAATTTGTGTTTAGTGTTAATAGTGAATAAATATTGTGTATAGCCTCGTGCGTAATGATGATGATTTATTAATTTAGCGACCGGAGAACAACAATGATGAGATGAAAATATAAGCAGGGTTATTGACCGAAAGTAAAATCATGACTTTACAACAAACTAGTATTTTAAATATCTCTTTTGGCGACACACCGACATTTTGTTATTTGCCTCGTAATACTACTTACTACCAATAATTTGGGCAGATGTTAATTTAGTTAATTAAAAAACAAAAACACCCTGGTGAAAATGAGCGCTTTGTGTTTGGGCTTGATGATTGATTATTGTAATTTTGAATGACGAGAATATATTGTGCATTAACAATCAATCAATGTTTGCCAAAGTAATTAATAATAAATGTACTGGTGCATACACACATATACCCGTACATTATATAAAAAAATATTTTTATTTACCTTGAATTAACAACACATTGCGCGCAAACGGGCAATCAAACCATTTATGGATTTTTCGTTTCTTGCTAAATATACGCGAGTATTAAATGTGTACTTCGGCATGTTTTTCATATGTACCTAATAATTGTCGCACAAATATGTAGAAATAACGATTTTTGTATATATTATGTAGCTCAATATGGTGTTCGACAATCGATTTGTATTTGAAATGTATAAATTATGTAATTTAAGTGTGATTCAAAAATCTTGATTTGAAACTAACTTATGCGGTTTCATGATTCATCGTTTTCGACTTGGTTAATTTAAGTTTATGTTGGAAGGTCAACTGACAACACTAAAATATACACGAATTAGCTGGTGTGAGCAATACGTAACTAGCGACCTCTTCTCTTACTGAATAAATATTTTGACTCCAACGATTCCGATCCCAAGCCTATTCTTCATACAATCGTTGAAAATGGTGACTGCGTTACTATTATTTTACATAGTCATACCAGTTTCTATAGGCTGATTAAAAATAAATAATTAATGACCCAGTGGAGTTAGGTTAAAAGTGTTAATCAGGAAAACAATATTGCGTTTAAAAATAATCGTTCATGAACAGGCGACCGGCTTTGATCTTTTTTAAAATTCACAGAAAAAGCTGACAAAGTGACTTAGGAATATTAAGTGATGAAGTGTCGTATTGGTGAGTGTTTTTATTTATCGAATCAGCGTATTTTAAGATCAGGTACACTATATAGAAAATGTTATGTAAATTAAATGAGTGCAATCAAGTCCTCACCGATTTTATTTCTCGTGAAACCAAAACGTCAGACATCGATGGTAATGAAAAAGATTTTAAAACCCTTTTTGCAATATGCAGCCATAAAATAAAGAGTCTCTCTATAATATATTTCTTATTAAAGAATTACAAAATGATGAATGTATATTTGTGTTTATTTCAAGTGGACAATTATTTTCAGATTGTTCTGCCTTGCATAGTTGTTTTGCGGTAGAACTGACAACAAAAAAATTGCCAGTTTAATTGAATTTCAATATTAAAAATCTTTTGAGTTATTATTCAAACAGGATTAATGCATCCATCTCAGGTGAATGGTTTAGGCCCAGTCATAACCTGTGCAAATTTTGAATAGTATCAACGAATAAATGAATTTTGAATAATAGCGCAGCAGCACTGCTTTGGGGCTTAAGCTGCTACTTGTTGTATCGCACACAGGTAATGTTTAATGGTGCTGTTTCAGAACTTGCTGGTCGAATCATTAACAAAGGTTCTAAACTCAAAGATAGGTCGGTCACCCGATGTTGTTTACTTTCGCCATCGAAACAGTTTGCTAATCTTTTTCTTGGAGGCAAAACAAATAGTTACTCCAGTCGCACTATTCTGATAATTCACGGCGAATGAGATAACTAATGTTACAACTAGTGGAAAAATTTGTTAAATTAAAATTAAATCAAATTGAAAATTAACCATTTTCACTGGCAGTAAGTATATTGAAAAATTATTCCCAATTTCTGAAAATTAACATCAAACTGATTTGATCAATAGACCAGTAATTTCCTAACTCTCTACTGAAATTAGTTTGGCGCACAAAGTTATAATTTCTCCCAATTCTCTATCCACAAGGAAACTAGAATAGAGCCGGGTGATTGTTGACGACTCTAACTCTCATCACACGTTCTGTGCTTAAAATTATCAATAAACAATGTGAGCCAAGGTTTGCCAATTAAGGTTGTACTATATGTATATTATTGATTTGATCTTCAACTGAAAAGTGACATATTACAATCTTTCGTCAAACCATGAACTTAAAAAAGCCCTTAAATTTAAGAAAAATGCTAATAATATGAAATTATTCTTTTTTGAACACGAACTTCTGCTGATTTCACAGGACTAGATACATGACATTGAATTGTTAGATCTTGTCCTCTTATAAAAAGGCTTATACTACCTTTTTTGTGATCTGAACTTAAAATACTAAGAAAAGAACTCTCTGCATAAACTTCTGTTCAGAAATTAACAATAAATCTGGCATCGCCAGACTTAATAGATCCAACTGTGACTTTCTTGTTTCTGAAAAATCTAGCTATATTGTTACCCCGCCATTCGATTGCACACAGGCATGCCACTTTCGATATTTTGCCATATAAAGCAAATGATATTTAAGGGGGTTTCCTGCTGAGTTATGACACGAGCTTTCTCTCATTCAGGATTCCAAACCTGCCAAATTTCAATCATTGATTTGGGTTCTGTCGACTACACCTGGCAGTCGGATAGACTAACCATACAAAGAATTTCGTCCTATTAATCTCTTCTCAAAGTTTTAAAGAGAATTGTTTAGATTTATAAAAGATTTACACTTATCTCAAATACTACTCAGTAGTGTGCAGTCTCTGGTTATACAGAGTCGCTAAATCGCGTGGAATTGGTTTATAAGAACTTGCAATAAAAGGTGCGTGAAATGCCGTTTAATTAATGAGTTTCTTGAAGGTATTTCCTGAGTATCGTAGCACAGATAACACTTCGTTTTCTACCTTCAGTGAGTCCTGCATAAATTTTAAATAATGCCCAGCTCTCGAATCATTGTGATCGACTTGCTTTCTAGTTTCTATCTGATTTAATGCAGCCGGCACTCTGTTAAACGTTATTCTTTTGTGAACTAATTTCTTGCCAATTGCCATAGTCATTCAAGTTGATGCGCATTTGGGAAATTCTGGGGTTTACTGGTTCATTCCCATTCACTGTAAGGGCATTTCCTGTTCGGTTTCCAAGAAAAACGGCCCAAAGATGGCACCAGCCCATAAACCACACCAAATAGTGACTCTTGGAGGATGAACTTCTGCTTCGTAAATACATGAGGATTCTCCGCCCCCAAAATTCGACAACTTTGCTTTTTGACGTACCCATTAAGATGAAAATGAGCTTCATCGCTACAGATGATTTTTGATGAAAAACCTCCATTTCGTTAAAGCATCTAATTAACAAAACGACGACGATTTAAATGGTCGGGTGGCTTCAATTTTTGAGTTAGTTGAATTTTGTATGGATGCAAATGAAGATCAACATGCAAAATGCATCGTAATGTGGCTCGTAAAATGTTTAGTTTTTGTGAACGATGCCTGGTTGATGTGCTTGGTTCATTACGAACACTTTCAATAACAGCTGCCACTGTATCAGTAGTACGAACTGGATGAACATGTTGATACGGTTTAGGACCTTCCACTGAACCAATTTATTCAAAACGATCAATAATCTTGCCAATTGCACGCTCAGTAGGCCGTCACTCTCACGTAATTTACGAAATGTTGTTGATTTTGAACGATTATTTTAAATGTCATATTTTGACTTTTCATATGTCAAAGAATTTTTTAGAACAGATACTTAATATTAAGTACTAAAATTTATCGATTGAAAAAGGACCAACAGATGACCCATCCTGTATTAGACTGAGATTCATTGATGCGTGCTCGGGTTGATAGCAGGACGGAGCCAATAAATTGTTATCAGAATTTCATTTCGTTTCTCTAGATTTAAGTAACCGAGTGTCTGTTCGATTAAGAAAGAGATTATGAACTATAATCATTACCGCAAGTCGATTACAAATGGATTGCTCCCTCTACTTACTGGATGACAAATACAATCATCAATTAATATTTACATAATAGATGATTCCGAAATAAACAGATAACATTTTTTATGTTATTGTAAATTATTTTTAAAAATTTTATAGAGTTTGGAGTGTGTAGAAATAAAACCTTTCGTTGCTCAAATGAATCAGCAGCATTTTTCCAAATCCATTTACTTTGTACTCGGGTGTGAATTAATGTTGCGTCTTTTCTTAGTAATTGCGATTTGTTTCCTAATCTGAGTTGCTTTAATTAAGGCGCTATTTCACAATACCGTTAATGTTTGGTTTACAAAATAATTTACGCATTTTACAAAACGTTAGAAAGTTGAATGCTTTTCGCTAATGAACTTGCTTAGTTTACAACTACGATTGCTCAAATTTGAATATACGTATGTTATCTGTTTCTGAAACGGATACTTAGTGGAATCCGTGGCTTATCCATGGAAGTGACATATCTTAGTTTTTCATAATATTTCAGGAATTTAAAATCAAAATTATGCCTCATCCTGCCATAAGTCAATATTAAAGCCGCTGAATAATCTACGTAACACAGATTCTTAGAAAATCTGTAAAAAAAAACAACTTCTTACAACCCATTTCACAAATTTGTTTACCCTAATCTAATTTAAAAAATACCATTTAATTTTTCATAAAAAATTTAGATGAAAATCTATATTTTTTATCACCATTTCACACAAGCAAGATGAGGAAATAAATGTTTCCTCGCAAATTCTCATTAAATCCAAATTTATGTTGTGTGAAAAATAATTTTTGAAGCATTTATAAAAAATAAGTTGTTATTCTAGAAAATAGGCACCCAAAGACACAAACAGCTAATGAGATAACTACCCTCATCATCTTTTTATATTCTTTTGTTTATCATAACCTTGAGACCATGATTTATATATTTACGCGAACACAATTTATTTCAATCTGCGCGCTGATGTTTTATGATGCGAGACACTGTACTCGAGAGCGCACATAGAAAATAATAGCAACAACGAACGCAAAACCACCATAAAAGTCACTGACTCGCGAGTACTATACATTTATCTCTCCGTTTGTGTTATTATTCGCTTTAATACGTTATGTATATTCCCATCGCGAATTTATTGCAAATTACATCAAATTATTTAAAGTAAAAATAAAAAAAATATAAAGAAAATTTTGCTATTCGAACGATATAATATCCAGCTCTGTTGCTGCTACTTTGCATCATAATGGTATTTGTTTAATATTGACGTTAATCAACGGGTGTTTGATAAATTCAGCTGATTATTATTATTAAGTGTTAAACCAAATATAGCCTGGATTATTTATTAATAATCGCAAGACTATTTTAGATTTTATGCCAAAATATAAACACTGGACTAGAGTATGATGGAATATATACCTCCTATTTAAGAAAGTGAAATACATTTATAAACTTTTGTATTTTTAGGTCAATGCTCGTTTACTTTCAAGGACTAATATTGTAATTCTTCTTTTATTTCATTTGTACGAATACACAACAATGTCTTTATGGTTTTGTTGTTTTCTATGTACACACCGAGTATAGGCAAGAAACTTTATATAGAAGAAACAATTAACATAATCAATGCCAATGCTTGTTGCCGGTACGCAGGTTGTGCAGGTAAACAAATTGTAAAGGTATCACCATTCTAAGATAGTTTAGCGACAAATCTATATAATGACGATTTCAAATTGGTATTTTGGTCATTTAATTTGTATACTGCTTCTAAAAATTCAGTAAAGAAAGCGCGTATGCATCGAATACACCGAATACATAAAAATTGATGATGATCTTATAGTTATATATAAAGATGTAAATAAACTACACGACTAAAAATATATATAAGATCATTATTATTCTATTCTCTTTCTATATATTTTCTATACACAACAACACAATATATAAATTAATAGTAAGACGAATAATATTAAGAAGTTGTTTCGAGTTGAGTTAACTGACCTATAAGAAATAATATATTGTTGCTATAAATAACACGAAAACGTAGTTTTTATGTGATTATCCCTTTTCATCATAGTTGAGTTTTGGTTTGGTTTGTCTAACAACACACATTCAATGATTTTGATACGTTATGGTTAATCGTTAGGGTCTTATTATTGTGCTTTCTTATATTGTGTCGATCATCATCATCGTTATATGCCCCGATGCTCTTTTCATATATACTATTAAGAATTTGTCTCGATATGAATCATCATTGATTTCTACGTTGCTTCGGTTTTTATTTTAATATTAATTACCGGAAGTTTGTATAGAAAACAAAACATATGAGCATTAGAAATAATTGATTAAGTATATACTTTTAACAACAAACAATCTGGTTTTTTAAACATATGATCGTTTAGGACACTTATTGATGGTGTGTAATATAAGTAGATTTGTCATTGTTTTAAGTTTTATTACAAAAAGCTTTTACCAAAAACATAAAGTCATTTTAATAAATTGTGCAATACATTAAATTTGAATGACCATAAACAAATTACAAACAACAAAACATCTTCTAACCACCTTGTAGATTAATTTCAGCAATATAACTAAATTAGTTAATTAGTAAACATGTGACCTAATATCAACGGCTTAATGTGTACAGAATGTGAGGCAACTAAAACTGAGTTAAATAAACAAATTTGAGCTAAACTGAGCAACCACCTTTCTAGCAAAGTTAACCTAAATAACAAATTACATTTTGAACCAAAGACTTCGTGAAAACTGCTGAGATATACACTTTTAGGAAAATTGAAAACTGAGCAACTTATTGTTGTCAGCTTCATAAACAATAATTAATAATCTTACTAACATTGAATCAACTTGAGAATGTCCAAAAAAAACTATTGCTACTATAGCATAATGAATTTAAAAATATTTCGAAATTGAGCAATTAGCTTTACTATATTTTATTTTAATTATAATTCTAAAGAAACAAAATGTTATTTACGTGCTAAATTATTTCTGACATTAATAATGTAAGTCATAAATTACTAAATCAAACTCTCGGCAGAGTATAAAATTGAGCAAATAGGTTCTATAATAAATTTATCGCTGTTTCATTTCTATTTAAGCTCTTCAATTAACCCAAAGTAGACTAATACATGTTAATATACTACTGTGGGCAAAAAATAGTAAGACTTTTTAATTTAAATTTCGCGCGGAAAACCATTCGTCGAAATATTTTTTTTCTATGTTGGTATGACTGTCAGTGACATCTGTGCCAAATGTCACATCAAAATAATCATTAGTGTTTAGTATACGCTTGTCATTCTGAAGTACAAAAAATGCATTCGGCGATTTTTACAATGAGTGAAAATATTCAACGAAGAAGTTCCATTAAATTTTGTGGTGCCGAAACATTCAGAATGTTGCAAAAGGCCTTCGGTGATAATTGTATGTCGCGAACAAGTGTTTTTGATTGGTAGAAATTGTTCAAAGAGGGTCGAGAACGTATTGACGACGAACCACGTCTAGGACGGCCATCAACATCAACTGATGATCAACACGTTAATAAAATCAAGGAATTGGTGCTCGAGAATCGACGATTAACAGTCAGAGACCTTACTGAATCAACCTAAATCACTCAATTTTTTGAAAAAACAGCGTCGCGTTGACGTCTGTGAAACAATGCTTTCCGACTACCAGGATGTCATGAAACGTATTATAACTGGCGATGAGTCTTGGATCTATGCTTACGACCCGGAAACAGACGATCAATCGACCGAATATCGTGCCAAAGGTGAGCCGAAGCCGAAAAAACCACGTCAAAGCAAGTCAAAAATCAAGGTGATGTTGACAGTTTTCTTCGATTATCGAGGTGTGGTGCACTCCGAATTCCTTCCGACCGGCCAAACTGTCAACAAGGAATACTATTTGAGTGTTATGTGTCGTTTGCGCGAAGCTATTCGTAAACAGGCCGGAATTATGGGTCGACAACTCTTGGTTTTTGCACCACGATAATGCACCTTATCATACTGCATTGGTTTTACATGATTTTTTTCGCCAAAAATTCCACCCATATCGTTCCGCAACGACCATATTCTCCTGATTTAGCTCCGGGTGACTTCTGCCTGTTCAGCAAACTCAAACGGTTGAAGGGGGAAACTGTTTTGAGTCAATTGAAGACATTAAACGTGAATCGCTACACGCATTGGAGGCTATCCGGAAATTGACTTTAACAACTGTTTCGAGGATTGGAAAAAACGTTGGCACAAGTGTTGGCCGGGGGGGATTACTTTGAGGGGAACGAAATAGATTTGGAGAAATAAATAAAGAATTTAAAAATTATGAACAAAGTCTTACTGTTTTTTGCCCACAGTATTATTAAATACGCATTCGATTGAAGTGAAAACAATGGCGTTTCAGATTATAATTGATTGAGCAACACAATATTTGAATAATCCTTCTTTCAAAAAAATTCTCACTAAATGTGAAAAATATGAATAAACTTCAAATCACCAAGAACACCAATACTGATACTGCGTATCAAATAGTCACTCCCACTTAACTTCTTAACTTTCATTTTTTCTCCGAATGTTGACTATAAAAAATTGAACCCATTAATTCTATAGGTTGGAGTGTTAGCCGAAAGCAAAGAAATTGTATTAAGTAAGAAGTACTAAATGGCGGATAAATGCATCCACTCGACTGTCACTTCGCATATTCTTCACGAGCTAAAATAAATTTAACCATACAGATCTACCTAAAAAACATCTTAGAATAGTTAACTTGGCCGTTAGAAATGTTGAGATTACATGGAGTTTCGAGATTGGTTTGTGAAGTTTGGGCAGTTTTACATATTAAAACTGTTACGTTATATTGGGAGTCATTGTACAAGGACCTTGCTGAGTTTGTATTTTATTGACCCAAGTTTTTGTGCTTATTGACGGAATATTTAGGTCATCATATGTATGATAATACTGCCGTGTCATTACGAACGTGAAGTCGCTCGGTTAGATGGTGTTGGATGGGAAGATAGGGCAAAATAAGGTTACAAGCAGTATGTGATGAGATGACCCATAGATGTGAATTAAATAACCTAACCAGTCTAGTAGGACTGATGCCGAATACATATGAAGAATATTAGTATCCTTTACCTCAAACACAACTAACTTTCGTTAATTAACTAACAAACTCTAATCTAGAGTGTGAATTTAATTGAGACTAACATTCTAATATATTTAAGTAGTTAGAAAATGACTTTGCTGCGGTTCGCCCTAGTCGTTTCTGTGACTAACATCCTTGCCTAACTAACTTGATCTGTTAAGGATGCAGGCAGGGCCTGGGCCCGCATGATGCTGAAATATTATTCGCATTCAGATATAATTTGTTATTTGATTGTTGATATTTCAGGATTATGGTAACGTACCTAGGATCGCCGTTATGGCTGGCCTGTACGCCTCTATCATATCATATCATATCATATCATATTGACCCAAGTTTTTGTGCTTCAATAGTTCACTTGTTTACTGCATTTATATGATTTGTAGTTTCTTCTGTTTTTGTGAATTGTGTATATTAACCTATGTGTTGGGGTCGATTAAAATGAATATATTCTAATATAACTCTATATTAGAAAATCCGATTCCAGCTGTCGGTTATGCGCCAGTCATGTTTGTCCGTAGCATCTGCCTGCCTGATGCCTGATGACAGACTTGTGTAACACAATACGCTACTCGAAGTGATTCTGTTTTTAGTGAATATGGTGGATCTACGAGACTAAACCCTGAAAGAAAACCCCAAATGTGTAATCTACTGTGCTGAGAGAAGGATGGTTGCGAGAGATGCAACCCAAACCATTAATCGGAACCATCAGGAAAGGAGCTCAAATCATTTTATAGTACAAACGACTGTACACAAAACCATTGAGGGTGCAAGATAGTAGTACCAAAAGAAAATGGAAAAATCCCTGAAAGAGAGAAAGAAAAGAAAGAAAATGACGATACAATTGCTGCTACGAAAAGAACAAGATCAATTACAACTTTATCCGCAATAATCCTTGTCAATCAGGAATTTAGTTTAGGTAAAGAACAAAACCCGTACATTGTCAATAAGGGAGATGGGTCAGTCGTCAATTTCGAGGTAATTGCTAGAAAAGTGATAAATATATCATGCGCTTCTGATAAACCATTGATAAAACATATTGGCGCTAACAACTAAAAGATGACTGATCTTTAGTTAAAAGAAGAATCCGGAAGACATACTTCTGTATTTGCATGTTGGTCGAAAATAGAAATTTATTCCAAAACTAGAAGCTCTTGGGTTTACGCTCTTTTTCTCTCTTAGCACAGTCACTATCAACGTGTCTCAAAAATAAGCGTAAAGGAGTTCTGGGAAAACTACCCATCATCAACCATCTTGATTTGAATGGCTGGTGAGGCTGTTGAATACCGCAATGATATTCAAACAAGAGTAAAGGAGTTCAGGAGAAACTACCCACCATCAACTATCTTGATTTGAATGGCTGATGAGGCTGTTGAATACCGCAATGATATTCAGATCATTGTGAGATGTGATGTAAGCGCACACAATGTGTGCTGGGGTAGCACAAATATCAATCTAAGAGGTACCAGTATTTTGGACTATTGACTGTGTCCGGTCTGTGGCACTAGTCTAGTTTTCCCTGGGAATAGAGAATTGGGAAAATATTTACATATCATTTTTGCTAAATTATATATTTCTGGAATACTTTCTTTCAAATCATATTTGATCTAAATTTTTATAAATTGGGAATTAGTTTTTCCCAATCGTAATTGGAAAAGAAGCTAATTCTCAAAATAATGCGACTGATCATACTAAATGTGAGTAATGGACGAATCTACCGGACGACCTTTTAGCATGAAGTAATTGATATTATTCTTGTCTTACTGAGAAGCTACTGGAAAGTACACTGGAAGGTATATCAGGTAACTCTCTCTCTCTGATCACTGTTATATTTCCTTATCTTTCGGATAAACCTGAAATTTAGAATTTAGGAGTCCAATAAATACTATCTTTCCAGTTACTTCGACTTTCAGCAATGAAGATGATAAGTGTAATGAAATGGAGAAGGCATTTGATGCATTTAAAAAAAGAATAATCAGCGCTGTTAGTAAACACAAACGAATTGAGAAATACTGTCTCAATAAAGCCGTACACAATGGTAAAACGTTCTGGGATTTATAAAGATTATTATAGAGTATTAATGTATCCGATTGGAAAAAAGGTTGAAATGGAGATCTTTCAAGAAAGACAATAAATTCAAGAAAGCTCCCTGTGGCGATCGTAAAATAAGAACTCTAAATAAAATAGATGGGAATTTTACGAAAACCAGTAAAGAAACTAAATATTTTAGTAGACCCCCATTTCCCAGGAAGTAAAGATCCAAGAGCAATAGAAAACCCAGATAACAGAAACCAGTCCTAGAGTCAGATACTAAGGTGGTGACTAGAGGAATGTGGGAGGGTCTTTTCTTTGCCAAAGTTTAAAACAACGGGTCCAGATGGGACTTTTCTCATTCTCTTGCACGAGGACCTGTAATTTATTTTAGATCACCTTTTACAAGTGTTCAAAGCCTATTTGGGTTTAGGTTTCGCCCAGAATCGAAGGAGTAAACTAAATGCGAATTTTATTCCTAAGGCAATCCAAGGTATGACCTTTCCTAAAGTTTCCGAACTATAAATTTTTCCTCCTTCCTACTTAAATATTTAGAACCCCCTGGCGGATAGGTACTTTACTTTCTAATACATCCTACAAAACATGCCTAAAAATCGGCTAAATCTGTTGATACAGCTATCTGAAATCGTAAAAGGCGAATTGAAAAATCGCTGGACAGCAAATAATTGTTGCCTGGAAAATTTCTGGACATTGGGGCATTGCCTTTAAGATATGCCATGGAACCCACTATTGCAAGGTGATGGACGCCTTGCTTAGCTCCAGTTAAAGAACTGCTGACTTAGAGTAGAGTGGAGATCTATCTTCTCTCCAGCGGAGTCTCGTCGTCAACTCGTTACTAGTCCTTTATTAATCGAGATCCCCCTTATATTGCTAATCAATCTTAAACATACATCTTACTTAATTTATTGCATACTTAAAGTAGCCAAGTCATCTAGCAAAATTTCTTTCAAAAGAATATCTAAGTATATTCTTATAGAAATCAACTTTGAAAATTTGAAAATATTCTGACATAATCAAACAACACGGACCCGATAGTTAATATTTAAAGAACCATTTATACAGAGCCAAACAAAGCATAGTGTTGTGACTGACATTCATATTTACACGCATAAAATTAAAATTGAAAATACTTTCAATTTACCATATATCCCGCACATTCTTAAATGCTCGTACAATGCCACCAATTACATTATATAATACTTTATATAATTAATTATACTTAAATAAAAATAAAACTATTAATCTAAACAAAACTATCAAATAATATAATTTGTTGTGTTTTGTATACATAAGAAAATGAGATCAATGCAAAGTAATTTATATCAAGATATGCCAACCGTAACACTATAATACCACCAGTCTATTATAACAATTGCGCTTGTAATTTCTGTATATGTATAAGAAATCAAGATTTTTGTCGCGGTTGTTACACATTCTGATTGAAAATACCAGCTCCTATTGTTTTTGCAGTGTATTGCAGACAAAATGGGATAATGAATTTCGTGTTGTATATCGATTATTTGCCCATTCCTATATAAAAACAACTGTATGTAGTTTTTATTATGTCTAGAAAATATGGAGCTCGACTCGATATCTATACAGGATGATTTAGTGTTATAGTTTTATTTAATGACTAGACCTAGCCATAAAGAAATTAAATTATGGCCATTACTGAGTGTATATAGAGATATAGAAAATGTGATACAGAAAACTATATTTTCATTAAAATTCACCCCAGGCAGGCAAACAGTTCTCAATATTTCTTGGTCTTTGGATAATTATAATCCTTTTGATACGCCCCGATAATAATTAAATAATAAATTTGATTAAAATTTGTATCTTTCAACATGTGCCTACATTGCATACAAAATATATTAAATACGATTTATTTATTAAACAGCAGGTGAACATCTCTGTTTTTTATCGAAATCGTTAACTCATCACGTATTGATAATAATAATCTCACTGAAATTGCCCATTTCGTTATGATCGGTATTCCCATAAATAAATTTATTCATTTGGTAATGAAATTTAATAGATAAAACAGCAGAAGCCTGTAATAAAAACCATTCGTAATATTCCATAATATTTTGCCTTGCCGAAATGTAGGAATACATCTGCGTAATACAGTAAGTAAACCAGTGCTTCAGGTAGTGAATCTGCCAAATATGACTTAATTAGATTAAAGATGGAAACAACAAATGTATTTAAAACAAACAAATTAAATAACAAGTAAGCTCAAAAAAGTATACACATTAATTATGTAGTATGTTATGAATTGATTTTGAGGAACAGGGTTACTTAACTAATTGCGACCGTGAATGCTGACAATTAATCGAATTGCAAATTATGAATAGTCAATACTAATGTAAGTTATACATGTTTTCAATTTTTCTGAACAATTCAGCTTATTTTTCCTGATTTTCAATTTTATTTTTCCTTGTAACCGATTCCTTGCATTCAAAAACTCTGTCCGCTAAATTTTATCAAAATCTACCAAGCCAAATAAAATGTTAAAAGAAGGCTCCCGTAAATGATTTTCCCAAAATCAAAACCAATCACAATCGGTTTTTGGTAGTCGAAAAGCATCCTCCAGCTATTTTTATAAAAATTGTGCGAGCCGTAAAAAATTAAAGAAAGTGACCCCATCGGACGGCCATCTAAAAGGATTTTCCCGAAATTAGCATTCATCGCAATCGACCCCCGGTACTCGAGAACCCACTCTTACAATTTTTCGTATAAAAACCAATTGAAGCAAAGGAAAATTAACGAAAAGGACCGGAGAGGGGGGGAGGGACTCATCACTCGACCCATTATTTAATGGAAAAATTAAAAAAATTTATTTAACTTTAAACGTTTAATTATTAGCAATTTCTATCCCCAAACAAAATAGTAGACGGGATTTAATTGCGAAGACCACGGTGACGATTGCATAATGTCGATGAAATTCAGAGATTTCTCGCGAATCCATTATTTAGTCAATGCCGCTTTATAAGTCGGACCAGAATTTTGTTGAAAGGTAGAATCATTATTTGGATGATGGCCACTAGTCCAGGAGGGAACTGTTTCCTCGAGAATTTTTCAGTTCATTTCTTAAAATAATTCTGAATCGTTTGCCCACGAGCTGAATCAGAAACACTTACTCGTAGCCTCCCTCTAGTAACGGGCTTATTTTATATGTTCGAACTGCTTCGCGATTTACTTGAAGGGAAGTAATTACTATATCTTTCGGATTGGCAGAGTTTCTATTATTGTGCTTCTTATTTTTTTAAGAGACTAAAGAAATTTTTACAATTGTTTACAAGATTCAAACATTTCTTTTACCGAAATTTATTTTTAACAAAGAATCTTGTCAATCTTTTAAGGTTTAGTTTTTATCATCATGATTGTAGATGAAACAGAATACAAAATGAATGTGGTTGTGCGTTTATTAAGTGATCTGAATACAACGCATAAGAATTACGAAAAATGAAAATTAAAACATTTATTTAGATATAAGTAAATTAATTTATGCGATAATGCGAGAGATAATGCGATAACAGAATCACCATCGACGTCAAGGAACCGGTATGCCTCTTCATCCAGCAGCCGTGTACCTCTTCCAACACCTCCTGGGACTTGGAAGTTATCAGCTATTAATCTCATTGAGGCGGTCAAATCCCTACATGACCGTCAGCGAAATAAATAAAAAAAATTTATTTGCCCCTATTTATTATTTAAAAAGGAGATTGAATCCAAAATCTGGAGAATGTTTTTGGAGGGCGAGCAGCACAGAGAGAAGATGCGTAAACAAACTTCATCGCAAATCACGCCAAAGCAACCGTTGCCATAGTTATAAAATGAACTTGGGTAAATCGCACGCACAAAGTAGAATGGACAAAAATTAAAGAACGCCTACGCTCTAGGATTCAATGGAGTAATCAATCATTAATCGCAATATTAAAAATTGATTATGTATCCTTAGAAATGAGGCGGCCAAATCCCTCCAATTATCTCTGTTGCGCCAGCGAAATAAAATAAATAGAAATAGCAAAAAAATGTATGTCACAAAAACCACAAACACACTGAGAAGTCAGGTTTCCAAAATTAGATTCAATAGTTTCACGAGAAGTTTTAGCTTTAGATATTTTGTCGAAAATTAATTAATCTTACCTTTCATACATTTGTGGCTCTATTCGTTGGGACAATATTTTTTTGTTTTGTTTATACTGATCAAATATTAATTCCTCTTCCTCTAGACTTAGATCTCTCCCTTGGATGACACAAGAGATTTTGAATGCTATTTCTATTCGATTTCCAAATATCGCCTTTGGAAAATGAGCCTTAATTATTTGTCTTATGTAGCTTATAAACAATCTCGAAATAGAGTGTTCGCTTTAATTTGTATCGCTAAACAAAATTTTTCCAAGGATAAGTTAGATCCCTCACTTCCCTCTAAAATATTTGATTTATACGCAACTTGGGCCTTGGTTGTTGCTAGGCTTCTATAGATTTCAAAGCTTATGATTTTAACCATCACTATGAGGTTATTAAGTCTAGTCCCACATATGATATTTCTAATTTTGATTTAGTGCCCGTAGAATCCCTAAATAATTTTTTTTTACAAATATATCTTGTCAATTTGCTTTCCGCAATTTAGGAAGTTAAATCCATTGGTCTAGATATGGTTAGTTTACAGTTAGTTAAGCGGATTTTCCCTATTGTATCATAGTACTTGTTACATATATTCAATTTTATTTTAACGACCTCATCATATCCAGCTCAATGCAAGCTGAGTAAAATTATTCCTATTCCTAAAATTAACAATCCTTTGAGCTTACCCAATTTCCGCCCTATTAGTGTTTTAAGTTCTCTGTCTAAGGCGTTTGGATTGGTAGTAAAAATCGAAATTTTCAATCGGGTTTTAGAAGATTCCACGGTACTACCACAAGTTTACTGAAGGTTTGAGATGATATTCGTTATAGTATGGGTAAAAGAGAAATGACTTGTTCTTACTCTGTTGAATTTTTTTAAAGCGTTCGATTCAGTTAATCACCAAATTTTGTTTGTTTATAAGCAAGCTACCTATTTAACCTTTGAGGTTTTTATGTATACAATACCTCCATTTTTTGTTGTTGTTGTTCATTTATAATGCCTCCATATGCGCTTTTCCTCTGCCAAAATTGTTATGTTGATCAATAAATAAATAAATATTTCTAAACGACTTTATGACTACAAAATTTTAAGATACATAAAAAGCGATACCGGTAAATGTTATTCCAATTATTGAACCATTTCACACAGATTCGAATTGCTTCCACATCCACCATATTCTACACATTTAGCTTCATGCACAATATTAAAGAAACGGCACGGTGGAAAGATATATCGCTCTAACGATGAAATGACCGCTGAAACAAACTTTCATATTTTGATCCAAAATTTGGAAACACGTTGAACTAAGTGACTGTTGGACTATTGAGCTGAAAGGTACTTAGCAAAAGCCCTTCGTATAAAACTAAAATATTAGACTAAATTTATAAATTAAAAATAATATAACGTCCAATTAGTAAACCAATGAAAACACTTTATAACAAACAACTGTATTTCTTGCAGTATTCTGTTCAATAGCCATGTACTCTTCAAAAACTATATTTTATATACACCGAGTAATTCTATAATAACCACTTAAATACATATCAATTGCTGTAATATCATATTTCACTCATCTGTAAGGAAGAAATTCTAGAAAAATATGTATATAAGGAATTCATATTATTATTTATTGAGTAATGATTATGTTACGGAAAGTTTCAATTTATTTCAATGACTAGGAACAAAATTTATATAAAGAGCATTCACATATGGATGTAACTTCAAAACTAATAAATAACTATGTTACGTCTGTGTTTCCATATCTACATCACTACCGATACATATTTACATTATATGTATCATAACATACACAGGGGGTACATAAATTCGTTTATAAAAATTCTATGAAATTTTGTTGTTGATTATACGATTCTATATTGTATGCACTAGTAAGAAGAAATACTACTCTTGTGTATCTACGCTTTTAAGATTGGTTGCTATGACTCCCAACCAAATGGAACAAAAGTGTGCTGTTTGTGAGAGATGGATTTATCATATCTCATTATTATTATGTGTATACTTTATATGTTTTACATAAAACAAATTTCCATATAATTATATACAATTACCATTACACATATACAAAGAGAGACCCAAGTATTTTTCCTTTATACATTTTTTGTTCTGTCTGTATACAATACACCAATACTTTATATAAGGTGCGATTTTGCGTACTAAATAATTTGGTTGCAAAGCAAAGCATAATGTTCTTTTCAAATGGTATCCACATGTTTTTCCAAATCAACACAAATTTTTCTTTTTACTCAAAATAACTACACAAAAAAAGGAAAATTATCTATCAACAAATTAATTAATGTTATCTAATACATATTGCGACGTTTATTCGAGCGGAAATTATTAAAAAGGATTAAAAAAAAAATTATAATATTTGTGCCAAACAAAGGGCCTCCGAAATTGTTGATCGATATTTTTAGGCAGCGGCACACAAAAAATTCGACTAAATAGATTTTCCTAATTAAATACTATGTAAATATATGTAAATGAAAAATCACCTCCCTAACTCTTTCCTAAACCACATTTACTTGGGTTACTACCGTTTATTTCGATTACTCATTTTGAATTTGCCACAGAAAAAAGTTAACTTGGTGCAAAATCAAGAGGACGACGACACAGCGGTGGAAGTGGATAAGGAAAAAAAACGGAAAATTTTATATTTTGTTTCTCTCTGTAAAAGTACTATGTATGTATGAACGAGGCAATTCGAGCAGGCAAACTAAACATACTTTTTCGGCAATTATTTAACTTATTTTCACAATATTATATGGACGGTGGTGTTGGGTGGAAATAAAAAAAAATTATTTGCTTTAACATCTTGTATACCTATGTATATAGATGTAAGGGGAAATTTCTTTTAATTAATCTCGAAATTCAGGATTAGTCACGAAATAATTAGCAACTAAGGATCTCACTGGATTATAGTTTGTCTGTGCTGTGTGTGAATTAGGGATTATATGGTGTTGCTATTAATTGCTAAGTACATAGTTGCAAAATAAAACATGAAAGCTTTAAAACGGTTAAAGTTGTTACCGAGATTAGTAAGCTCTAGTGAACAAGATACGTTTTTATATAGATTCTGAATACCGAATGAAAAAAATTGTATGTGGAAAATAAAGGAATGCACCTGTGATGATATTGAAACTCTTGGTCGTGATCAAGAGAAACTATTAAGGCAAGGACAACTCTTCAAAACCACACACAATAAACACGAATGATTCGCACGAGTTGTTTGTTCTCTATTTCCGATTAACATTCGAAACTGGAAGTGATTTCATTTAAAAATTCGTAGTGAGATTGGAAATATTTAAAAAGCATCTTGGTTTTTGATTTACCGGGTGACTGGCACGAAGTGTTACCAACTTCAGACTGTCATTGCTGTCAAACCAGTGATGACAGAGCGCTCTAATGACAGTTCATTCCATTGTTTACAAGCGTACAAAAGCATTTTAGTGGGAAATATTCAGAAAAAAAGTTATCCGCAATGGAATTCAAGCGTAATAGTGTGATTGCTCTATATTTGGCTGGAAAACCACAGTCGCAGATTGTTAACCAGTTAAAACATCTGCATGTGAATAAAAAGTTTGTGTATCGCACCTTAAATCGTTATAACGATACAGGCAGCATTGCAAAACGCCATAGTGGTGGACCGAAACGCACTGCAACATCGCCGGATATCACATTTAATTAATTTGCTGATATTTATTATTCTCTGACCTGTCAGTCTAAAAACTTACTTCTCTGGGTACCGTGAATAATTGAGTCGGTCACATTAGCTGGAACGATATCAGCCAGACACAAACCGTCAACGGAATGAATAGCACGATTCTTCGACCATTCTTTGATTTTTCAGCCGGAACCAACCCTAGGGCTCGGAGCAAATCAAGCTGAAACCATAAAATTTCAGTGACAATAATTTGGACTGTTGCAAATGTGCACAACCCGTCCTAAGTTATTGTGAACTATATAAACTTCCAGCCCCAACCAATACAATGCCAGCCGGAACCGTAAAAATCTAGTCGGCATGGCAGCCGGAACCATATGAAGTAAGTGGGAACAATCTAGATAACTGTACACTACCTAAAATACCAGCCGCAAATATAAAAAGCCAGCCAGAACCAAGATTTCACCACCCAGGACCATTTACAATGAAGGACCTTGTACAATGAACCTAATGTTTTGGGTGGTGGTGAAACTTATAAACTTTCAGCCGGAACCAGCAAACACCAGCCGGAACCATTTGTAGTCTTAAAAAGCATCGGAACTATTGCACGATCAGTTCTACATCATTGTGCACTATCCAAAATAGAACTTCACTCGAAACCAATCACACAATGAACACGATCGTTCCACCTCCATTGTGCACTATTTGTCAGAAAGATTATAGCCGGCCAAAACTACAATGATAGCCGGAATCAATATTTCAGCCGGAACCTAAAAACGCCAACCGAAACTACTGAGTCGAAACAGCACACACCAGAAAAACTTAGTCGTTAGGATTTTATAATTTTAGCCAGAACCGATAGAATGGTAGCCGAAACAATAAAAACCAAGGTTTCATGCCAGCCGGACCACTACAATATCAGCTAGAACCAGCTATCATCAGTCGGAACTATATGTAATTAATGGGAAGCCAATATAAGCGACGAACCCGATTTTATTGGATAATTACAATTTTGCTTCCGTTTTCTTGCAATAATTTCCCTTTGCTGACCAAACCATAAAATATGGTGACCAATCAGATAACAATTATCTAACGAAATTTAATGAATCGCAAAATATTCTAAAGGCTGTTTAGTTATAAACATTATTAAGTTATGGACAACCAAAAACTGGATTTTAATTGGAGTTCAGCTTCAGAAGAAATCCAATAATAATGAAATTCCCAAATAAGCGACGAACGTTTTTATTAAATTAATACAACTTTGATTTCAACTTTTCACAATAAAAATCAACCATTTGGTGACCAAATGATAAAATGTAATGGCCAATCCTCGGCTAACGATTATATAATGAAATCTCAATAAAATCTGATGTAAGGGGAAATTTCTTTCAACGAGATGCTACAAACAAAGGACACTTTTTTGCAAATTTTTAATTTAGTTTTTACCATTTAAGCGTAGAAACGATAGAACCTAGTGACAATACTATCTAAATGTCAATCATCATTCCCAACAAAACCTACGGATAGAGACATATGAAGGTATATGATTTTTATTTTTAATTAAATTATCGTTTTACTTATTTAGTTTTATTCAATATCTTAATTATTAATAAAACGATTACACCCGTGCTCTTATTCTTCAATATAATTCGAAGGCACATAACACATTCTGGGGAACCATAATAGTAATGAAGAGGTAATTTTTTTTTTGAATAACACGAATTTCTTATTTTATAACCTTCAGACACTTAAACTCTAACTTGTCGCCGTCTCTAAAATTCATATCACAACATAACTTATAATATCGACATTTACTTTGCTACCTGGAAATCATTTGGAGCTAAGCTACAATAATTCTAAATGTCTGAACTCCGTAACTCTCATAGTAGAGGAACCGGATTGCATGGTCCTAGCATCTATAAACTCTTTCTGGTTAATGTTTCCGCGATAGTAGATGGAGGCTCAGTAAAATCTAATTATCAGTGGTCTAAATATATAGATGAGCCTGCAATAAAGCCAGAAGCACTAGAGAAGTAGAAGATTAGCACTCATACAGCAGACATTAAGAATATATAAAAGAACCCACCCACTCGCTACACACAGGAGGCTCATTAATCAAAAACAATCATGTAGTAAAGGGCATTAAGTTATATAAATCGATTGATCCAGACTAACCATACAAGCGGAAGTAATCTTCAAATTGTGTTTAAAGGGACGTGTTTGCGAAAAAATTATGGCAACAAAATATAAACATAAACTACAATAAACCTGTCTCATTAAAAACGCATGCCAAAACCGTTTGATCTAAATAACAAACTCAAATATCGTACTCAATCTGTCGACAGGTACGCTTCTCTAAATATACAAATTTACGATACGCATTTCACTCACCAAACATGTTTATACCAATAACTATACCGCAGCACCACATTTTTAAGTGACAGCAATGAAAACCCAATTTGTCAAAGGGTGTAAGCTAATGGTAATAGGGCCAATTAAGTAATATTTGACGTTTGCTCAATATTGAATAAATAAAAAATATTATAACTCGTTAGCTATACTTTTGTTATTCGAATCGATTTCGTTCGAACATATTTCGCTTTAATATTTAATCAGCACAAACATACATACGTCTTAGCTATAAATAGAACTCCTCATTATAAATCGGTTTGATCGTTGTGCCTCAATAGTTACAATAATTAAGATAGAAATATAATAACTTATATATCGAAAAATTCGTGAAATAGCAAATAAACTTGCTGCTGCTTCCATGACACTATATTATAAAACATGCCAAAAAGGTGATTAGAGAAACAATATCTATGTAACAGGAAAATTCCGGCTTTAGATGTTTTTTTATCGCGAAAAATGTTTATTTTAATTAATGTATTAAAGTAAATGTTTAATATTGTGCGCTGTATAATTTAATTAAGACATGGCATTAGGTAAAATGTAAATGTTTACACGTTTTCTATACGTTCTCGCTCTCGCGTTACTTAATCGAAAATCTCACACCTTAAATCGCATGGTTAATATTTTTTTTTTGTTTTAATAATGAGAACTCATATGTTAAATTTTAATATATAGTTTATACAGTTAAACGCTGAATAAATTTACACGAAAGGTCGCTCGGTATATATTAAAACGCATGTCGCGCAACAATAGACAAAAAATATATTCACATAAAATCAAACCTATTAACATTTTGCAAAATCACAAAACTATTTTTTTTTTAATATGCAATCGGGCACACATTCGTTATGCAACCACATACATAAATCGCGAAAAGATCGCGCGATTTTTACGATTTGACAACCACACCACCAAGCACAAATTATCGCGATTATATTTTTTACATATTAAATATACCAAAAACAAATTTTACAGCAAAATTCCAAACCACGTTTTGTGCGCAAATCGCAACAAAACTTTGGTTTATAATTGAATAAAAAAAAATCGCGAGCTCAACATAAAAATATATAAAATTAAATATTCTGTATATAGTTTTTTTTTATATACACAGGAATAATAACAATACATAAATTTTTTGTATAACAACAAAATAATAATAATTATTATAAACATAAATTATTTTTTTATGTACTCTTATATACAATTTCTTATAGACGTAAAGCACAAACAATAATAAGATCGAAGACGAAGGGAAATTAACCTGAGATGAAAAATAACAAAATAGAGTTCATAATTTGTTGTTTTGTAAAATTACATTACATGGAAAAAGATTTTGTTGTGACTAAGATTGTGTGTTAAGTTTAAACGAGAGTTGAGCACCGATCAAATGAACGGCCTTGTTATTTATGTATTATTGCCAGAATTGTGGGATAAACACTCGATAATCCTCCTGTCGGAGTGTAGGTACTCATGGGTTCACTCATTTTCCATCCCGGACGGTCGAAGAACGTGAACTGCGAAACGGTCAAAATGCTTTATAATTTTATACCTCAACTCAGAATCTCAAACAAAACATGTTTGAGCGAAACTTGAATAGACAATGAATGTTCGTTTTAAAATTTACTCCTTACCAAATTTAAGGTGGAACGAACATTAACAACGATTTATATGAAGATGGTAATATTATGTTCTAATCGGATTTTTAAACTATAAATTTATAGCCAAATTATAGTTAGAAATATGTTTAATAATAATTTATTATTTTAAGAATAATTTCAAAAATTCTAAACAATAAAATTACCTTAGAGTTTATTTTATATATAAATTTAATTAATTCGGATAGTTCCGATTAAAAGGTAAATATTTCCGTGTTGTAGACTGATGTGCATGATTGTGTTGGACACCATCCATTTACGAGTATAATACAAACATATTGCTCCCTGAATGACTTCCGTCACTTTTATCACATGGCAATAAAATTTGGTAATTACAATTGAGTTGGAACTCTACGTTAAGGTTTTAATGAATTTCTGGACTATGGCCAAAATTGATGAGAATATGGAAAGAATAGATTGAATCTGACCATTTCTATCGGAGTGAACCTTGATTAAATTCAATATGCATGATAATAATGGCTATAATGAATAATTTCATGAATGGAGCTTGGTAATTTTATAACCTAATTTAATAAAGTTCAGAGTGTTCGAATTGGGATTCTAAAATGTATTTTCTGTGAAGTTCTTAATTATGGCCATGTCGAGTAGGACTCCCCTTATTATGTAATAGCAATTGAGTATTTAAATTGAAAATTTCAGTGAGTTCTGGAATAAGCCCAACACGATTAAACCATTCCAGTCATTCTCCAACCGATTTTTCAACAAAATGGCTAGATGTTGCTAAATATGATGATTTATCAGGTGCGCAACTAAATTCCGGGTTTCACACATAGATGGTGCTAGCGACCCATCTAGTTGTCATTTATGTCAGAAGTTGTGTTTTATTCATAGCGTGGATAGTTGCTAACGATAACCAGTTGTAATACCAGCACATATCGCAACGCAAAAATATTTTTTCTAAGAACGAGAATGTCGAGTTTTGTGCCAAACAAACAGCATTTCCGGGGAGCTTTGCTTTGCTTTTTCTGCTTTTCTGCTACTTGAAAATAAAATGCAGCTGAAGCACGTCATTCGCTTGAGGAGGCCTACGGCGAACATGCACCATCCAAAACTGCCGGAGAATATTGGTTTAAACGCTTCACAAGTGGCGATGCCGACACAAAAGCAGGGAAAATGGGTGCCGCATGAGTTAAATGAGAGAGAGGGAAAATCGAAGCCACCAAAGCCACTTGCGATTTTTTTTTTCTCGACATGAAAGAAAGAGCTCCCGCATCGAATTGCTACGGGAGATGAGAAGTGGATCTTTTATAAGAATTCCGAACGCAAAAAGTCGTGGCTTTCACCTGGTGAAGCATTAACATCGACGGCACGGCCAAATCGCTTCGGAAAGCCAGAATGGGGCACGAGACACAAACGAGTGATATTGCAGCAAAACAACGCTCCATGCCATCGCACTCCCATCGTCCAGGACACCATCAAAACGCTGAAATGGGATCTGCTACCGCACTCGCCTTATTCACCAGACCTGGCCCGCTCGGATTATCACTTGTTCCTGTCGATGGCGCATGGCTTGGCAGGGCCCTACTTCGCCAGTTTCGAAGAAGTACAAAATTGGTTGGATGAATGGTTTCGGTTCAAAGACGCGTCGTTTTATCGTCGTGGTATTCATGTATGTAGCCAAAGAGAAGGCAAAAATGTGTAGATACTTTGTCAATACTTTGAATAAACCATTTTTACGTTAATATTGAAATTTTCGATTTTTCATTTTTCAAAAGAACCCGGAAATTTAGTTGCGCACCTGGTTGGAATTGTAATATCAAGTAAAAGGAATAACAGTATGAACTTTAAATCTATTTCCTTTAGTTTTAATCACATATGAACAAAATTAAATTATTATTTTACATAGACAGTTTTACTAATTTTAGATAATGTTTAAATCACAACCAAAGCAAATTTTAGCTCTTCTATTATACATGAAACCCTCCAAGAACACGATTAATTGGTTCTGTGTTCTTTGAAACCGTGCTGTTCGAGACTGCAAAAAACGGGAGTGTGAAAATAAAAAAAAACGCTACGCTTTAATTTTTTTGTTTGTGTATACCAAACAAAATAAAAGAGAAACAACAAAAATCGTCTAGTTTGAAACCGTGTAATTCGAGGGAAAGGTATCCGTGTTCTTCGAATACCGTGTTCATGGAGGGTTGCCTGTACCTACTTGCAAAATTTCTAGCCATTAAGAAATTTTAAAGTTAAGATCAGATGTTTGTTAAAAAAATTTAAATGTCTAATTTTTTACTAAATTTCAAATCCAATAAATTTAAAATAATTAATTTGTTGTACAGACTTTGTACGATAATTTTATAAACTTTCACATGAAAATTCTAATTACTGGTATCAACGGATATAGCAAGTTATTTAACACAGAGCACTGCGATGGAAGGCCTATTTCTAAACGCGTATAACTTGACAGATAGGCGTCCCCGTGCGAAGGACCACAAATAGTCATCTTTTCTTTGATCAAGAAATCCAACGGTACCATTCGTGTCAGTCATTACTTGAATCGTCTAGCATTGGTCAACTGTGTGTCCTTTTCTTCTATACAACATAGTGATAATGTAATGGTAAAGAAGTGGTGTTGTTGGAAATATTTTAATATTCCACAACCCTTTTTCAACTTGTTTCACCGGAATTCAGCTGCAGGTTGTTTTTATGACTGAAAAATAAAGAATATTTACGGGCCAAGGAAGGCGGAAGGTGATATTGCTACATGGCAGCGCTCGTTCACATACACATTCATCCACAAAATCGACCCAGGAATTTATCTTCTCCTTAGGCTAGGAAGTTTTACAGCATGCGGAGTATTCTCCAGACTTGGCTCCCCTTGATTACCACTTATTCAGATCGATATTATCATATTTGAAAAACCGAACGTTGAAGATGTGCAAAAATGACTCGATAAATATTTTGCATCGAAATCATCAAATATCTGTCGCGAAGGCATTCATCATCTACCTGATAAATGGCAAAATACCATAGATAGTAATGGCGAAAATTTTGATAATTAATCTTTGTAACAATTATATTTTCAATACAGTTGAATTTGACCAAAAAAATAGTTTCTACTTGCACACCTAATATTATTCGAAGATCTTGGTTCTTCTAATTTTAAACAAATCGAGCATGTGTGCGAAAAAATTAGAAAAGACGATCATATTAAATGATTAAAGGATGTGTCTGCTATTTGCAATTCACATAAAAAATAATACTTGTTCTAAGTTAGTTTCTAATTTTGGCATAATCAAATAATTTTTATTAGAATAGCCGCTATTTTTGATGGTAAAAATATAAATGTTTCATCATTTAGCACCTGTTTTAATTATTGTTATTTCATTACGTGGAACAAACAACTTGCAAAACAAAGTTCTTTGAAATACAATTACGAGTTGCTAGAATTCCCCAATGTTGAGGATTCTTTCCATACGGAAAAGATTCTTTACATACTAAGCCCGGATAAACAAATTCAATTAGTTACCGATTGCACCGTTGTGAAATAATTCTCTCGTTAATAACAGAGGCTCATTTTAATTATCTAAGCTAGTCAGAGCTTGAAATTATTACTGGAGAATGTAAACAAACCGTTGTTCTCTCTCATAAGAATGAGGCATAAGAATATCACGTATGCTTGCAAGGCATATACATATATTGTACTTCCAAGGCAAGAAAAACGTATCAAGGCATGAGAAACGTATACTCCCAAGGCGCAAACTACAATGATAATAATGTTGGCTCCAAAACTATATATTCCCTGTACAAAAAACGTTGAAATGAAAAGTAATTAACGATTAATGGATTTTATTTCGGTGCCGCTACATTAAGGATTTAGAAGCTTCAATTAGGGTGATGATAATGATAATGATCAGGTTATTTTCAGATTAATAATTGTTAAGTCCCCGGGCTGCTGGAATGGGCTTATACTGTTGATGGACGAGGCATACTGTTGATGGACGAGGCATACTGACGACCTCTTTTCCTTCCATCTTACAATTTCTTTCATGATGTTACCATATGGGCACCTAAATAAAAGATGTACCAGCCCAAACAACGGTTGGTTCGCGTCGATGGTAATTTGGTCAAAAATTTACATATTTAGAGCGGCGATATAGGGCCCAATTCAGACCACATAATCAGTGGGCATTTACAATTTTCCATTGTGTACTATTCTTGTAATATGCGCATAAGAAAATTTCTGGTATTAAACCGAAAATGATGGGTGAATTGCCTAGATGTTTATTCAATAATTCAAACATTAGATTTTTCCCATTAGTTTGGCAATGTTCATATGTAATTGTCCTACTCCTCCTTTGAATTCCTATTTGTCTTAAACTATAATTCCAAAGTTTAAAAAAAAACTAACTAAGTAATTGGTTAAACCTACCTTTGCTTTGGCATTATATCGCTACTCAACAAGTCCCTACACTACCTCCCAAAAAACATTTATTTGCAAAATTCGTCTTTATTCATCAACATAGTTTCCTTCAAGAGTAATACATTTCTTAAACGCTTCTCTAACATTTCGATGCCCGTTTTGTTGAACGATTTTTCTATGGCCTCTCAAAACAGGCGTTTTTCAGTTATGAAGTCAGCATTTTACGCAAATCTGTTTCCCCTGGAGTTACTGGGAACCATATCCGGAGAATGGAGAAGCAATTCGAACTTCAATTCGTGAAATTTTGCCATTATAGCCAACGATTGACACGGTGCATTGTCTTGGTGAAAAAGTATTTTTTTTCTTTGATATTTGGGCCGTTTTTCGCAATTTCTTACTTCTCGCGCACCAATAACACCATGTAATATTCGTGATTAGTGGTGTTTCTTTTCTCAAGCTAATCGGCGAATACAATATCTTGGTCATCCCAAAATACGGAGACCAAAACCTTACCAGTCGATATTTGCGTTTATGGTCGCTTCGGACATCTTTCATCGGCTGCTGTCCATTCAGCCGACTGACGTTTTGGTTCCGGAGTGTAGAGGTGGCTCCATGTTTCATTCATTGTCACACGCAAGCTCGACACTCACTTTCTGATGGACAAACGTTCATGCTAAATAGTGTACACACTGTCTTCTGATGAGCAGAGCCCATATAACACTTATTAAGCCATTGCTGAACGGTATTTTCCCCATCAAAAGCAGTATTTAATCAACATCAACACACAAAATCCAAATTTTTCCATTGTTTTGAAAATAACAAAAGCGTTACTAAAAACAACTGAAACTTGTACACTAATAATCGGATATTCATAAAATTTCGATACATATCGTTTGAAGGTTGGTACTTTCTAAAAATCATATGAATTTTTCATGTGCTATCTATATGTACTTAGTGTATATTATTACAGAACCATCTTCCTTGATGTATTGATTAAATAACCAGGAATAAAATTTTTAAAATACGTTTAGGTCAGTTTGATTAAAAATTCATTTTACACAACATTAATCCCAAACACTAAAGCTTTGATCTACTTAAATCTGAATTTAAATGGAAATTTAATCAAACTTGTATCTTCGACACTAAAATTTCAACACCAGTCGAAAATTTCTATATCTAAAATATTTGAATAGAAATGAAAGGGGTACAATATAATTGCCCTTACATTGATAAAGGGATTTATTTGAAATCGAAAATCTACCGCACGCAAGACAAAACTTTAGCTCAAACATAAAGCGGATTACTACAGCTTTAAGATTCCTAACAATAAATTTTTCCATTTTTTTTCTTACATCGTCTACATGCGTACATGTATGTCTTATTCGTAATTAGCTTAAATTTTGTATGTATTTGAAACGAAAAGCTCGTGTTACACACACGAAAAAACGCAACGCGCTTTTATTTTATCCTCGCATGAACACAGGAGTTGAAAATTTTATTATCTGTCTTGAAAATCTCTAATGAAAATCATTTTATGTATGTTTTTCTTTTAGAGATTTTTTGTCTGTTGTTTATTTGTGTATATAACGCATAAACTTTTTATTTTCTCGTATTCGGCATATAATATTGCGCTGCTGCTTGCTATTTGTCTGTTTTTGACTTTGAAAAGGTTTTTGGCTTTTTTATATAAAAGTTCTTCATCTTATGTACATATATTGACATACAAGTATACATACAACAGATATGTACGAGTATATAAATATATTCATGTTCGTTATATTATTCTACTGCTTAAATATGAAAATGAACTTCTCTCAGTCAAGGTCGGTCGGACATACAAATTTGCTAAGTACATATATAGAAAATGATGATGATCATGGCAGTGAAATAGAAACTAACGACAAACCACAGCGGAATACATAAATAGGAATGGGTGATATGTCGTTTTGCAGTTAACAGTGGCAATACAAAAAATACAGATTGGAATTTTACGATTATTTGGCAAAATGGTAAATGCGCGTGATTCCACTCAATTTCTAGTATATATTGTCCATATAATATTTAGGGGGCACCCACACAAATAACCATCTTCTCACAAAATACATAATATCTATTAAACTTCCGCATTACTCTTAATTTGTATTGATTCTGATAAATAATTATTCAATTAAATGCTTGATATTTTGTTGTTGGGCCTATATAGAATATTATTTAACAAATTTCGACGTAATAAAATATTCGTGCGGGGGTTCATTAACCCCTTATGCTTCTTTGCGCATTTTACTTTTCTGTGTGAGTACGATGTTCTTTTGTACTGTTTTTGTTATTCTTTTACGACGAACTTGTATATTTTTTTAGTATTCTTTGTAAAATTTGAGAAAGAGAAGTTGATCGGCTGATAGCCAAAATATGTAACGAGAAAGACTAGTTTTCTATTGTTGTTGAAGTATAGTATAGACTCTGACGAAGCTTATAGGTAGTTATAGGTTAGTGCTATAAGGTCACAAAACTTTAACTTCAAAACTATCATGACATTTTTAACGTATCTTAACAAGCGCTGTTTATTTATTCTACATAACTCCAAAATATTTATGTTTTTAGCTTGTAGAATTTGAACTTAAACAAAGCTATTTAATTATAACCACTAACCATACAACGTAAATTACCATGCTATGCTACAGTCAAATAATATTTCATAATGCATGCATGCCATTTGCCCATTTTAAGCCTATACCATTTATAATATATGCGTTGCGTGCCTTTGGATAATCACATGTCTTGATAAATGAAATTTTCTAGATTTTGACGGACTCATCAAGGATTTTAAATAATTGAACGGACATTTTTCCCAGAAATATTTAATTAATTATCAAGACAATCTTTAAAAACTGGTTACATGTCGTTAATTATTATAGAAGACAGTGTTAGAAAGTAAAACCCTTAAGGCTTTCATATCTACTAAAACTTGATTAAGTCACACATAGGATGTCAGTAAAGTGTTTAAAAGTAAAGTCAGTTTTGACCTCGAAGTAAAAAACCAAAGTCAAAATTCTAATGACATTTATTATTTCTTCAAATGTCCACTACTGCCTTTAACCCATATTTGTTGTCTAACCATGTACACATTAAGCACGCAGTTATGCATGCACATTATAACATAGTGCGTTTTGTGTACGATACTATATGTTATATTGGGCTAAACACTTCAGGTTGATTGAAATCACTGGTCAAAATTAATTTATAATGTATACACCAGGCAACCAAATATGTCTATTGTCTACCTTATGTACGTATACAAGTAAGATTTTATGTTTTTTCGAAACATAAATATTTAATGGTATGAATGATATATACGATGTTAGATGGACAAATAAGTTTATAAACATACACATCAGGTACAATTTTGCATATTTTATGGGGTTCGTTTGCGCAAACAATGTAATCGAATTCGAGAAACTGATCGACCTTCGTTGTTCATTCCAAATCGTATTGATAAGACTTTATTAATATTTTAATACGATTGTGTTATACATCACAATTCGAATGGGCGATGATGTAATGAGACATAGCTACTGGACAACGATGTCTTTTTATTCGCCTGGGTACTCACAACGCTTTAAAATAAACATTATTTTTTTGCTGTTTATTGCGACGGTTCACAATAAAAATATATGTGTTGTCATTAAAAGGCAGCAATATAATAAAGATATAATGTTAAGAACGAAACACAAGAAACATGCAAAGTTAAAATTTATATAAACATCTGTAGGTGGAAAGGACGGTCAACATACAGTAGACGTACGATAAAATTGGGTGTGACGTGTGATTATTCTAGACTCTAGAGCATGTCATGAGACCGGAAATATGTACGAATGTTATAAAATTTATTATACAGGAGACACTCGGTTGGCACGAGTAATAAATTGTTAATACTTAAACTTTATTTTTACAGCAATTGTACGCAACGCGAAATATTTCAACAAGAGAATGGTATACGAGTGTTGGCTGAAATATTTCCGACATCAACATGAAAATGGTAACACTCGTCAACAAAACTGGGGGAATGTGTTTGCGCATGCGTCGAAAGGTTATCGAAATATCAGCCATTTTAGACGCGCAGTTATTTAACAATCGTTTAAGTGAATCGATCTGAATGATTTTGTGAAAATGGAAAAAATCGTGTACCGAGCTGTCATTAAATATTTATTTTTGAAAGGCAATACGCTTACGCAAATCAAAGCTATTTTGCAGAGAAAAACGACGCCGAGTACTATATGGATGGGTTGAAGAGATGGGATCATTGCTGGGAGAAGTGCATAGACTTGCAAGAAGACTATGTAGAACAAAAATAAATTTGAAGAAAAAATGTAAAGAAGAGATACAATCTTTGTTAGGTCGGAAACTTTTTAGACAACACATTTTGAATGTGGTCAATATCAGAACTTAGCATATATGGAGGTGACTGAACTATGTAATTCAATCAGTTATAGGAAATGTTTTCATTGATTGACGGAGAAAACCAAGTTAATTAAATTGTCAAAATAAAAACTTCCACTCGGATAATATTTGAATATGATCCTTCCTCTCACAATGAATGCGTATTGTTCACATAATCGAAAATACAAATGTTATTACATTTTTATCGGTTTTACCAGATCCTAAATAATCTCACATCATGCAACGATGAGCGTGAGTGGATGCTCAACCCAAACTAAATCGCTAGGATTGACTTTGTTATTTATTACACAAAATCGACAATATTGTTTTAACCTAGGTATAAAGCGAAATTCTTCCATAAATGTATAACCATAATGACGCGAATCCAATTGCGATCTGCACAATTGTGGAATGAATTAGATAAACGGGCATTTCCTTTGACGTCTGATTTGACCGATTTTAAATTAAGTATCAAAAGTAAAATATTAAAAAAATTGATTCGAGATGCTAATATAAAATCCTATGGTTGTGATACTCACGTTCCATGCTTGTTGACCTTAGATGTAACTATTGAAAATAATAATGGAACAGGGGTCTATTATGAATCTTTCTTAATTTCGGATTATTCGATACCAAAAGAAAATCGGCATATTAGATAAAAAAAGCATAAACAATGATCAAATATTTTAGGACACTACCACGCTACCAAAAAAAAACAATTCTTGTACAAGACAATTGTCGGGCTGGCTGTCCTTCCAAGGTTTCGGAAGAAAACACAGAACACAATAGCTTTGAAAAATGAATATGCACACTAACCATGAATTTTATACTCAAAATAGAAGGAGAATTTTGTAAAATTTTACCCCTATTTTAAAAGCCGTTGTTGTTAAAATACATCTACAAAATATAAATTTGAACAAAGAAAATAATTTACCAATTCAATTATTAGTTCAGCATTTAGAGAATGATTCAATCAATGATGAATTTGATATTCATTAACAGGAATTGCAATTCCTGTTAAAAAATACTGGATTGCGACGACCATCAGAAGGTTTGGTAGTAGAGGGAAACCTTAAAATGACATGTAGGTATATCCCCCTGATGGTAGTGTTGCTATCAGTACCTTTGAAAAATATCGATGTACTATGTTAAGTACGCTCAACTTGCTTCCCTATTAGAAAGTTAATCGGTACAAGAGTGAGTTGGGCCTCTTTTCCGAGAAATGTAAACTCCAGCCAGCTAAGCTGTAGATCTAAATTATTAGAAAAAGTCCATTTTATTATATAGGATTACTGCCTACTTAAAGTCTTTGATAAAAGTCCAGTGAACTGACCTTGTGCAACAGTAGTGCCCTCAAAAACCCGGAATAAGCATTTCGATTGATTCTATTTCATGTCACGTCCTTGGGTCTCCTTGGTAAATAAATGGTCATAAACTTAGCCTATCTAATAACTTCCTAGAGGAATGGAGAATGGAAGGAGGAACCCCTAAAGAAGTTAACTTCTTCACAAAACGTTGACAGTGGATTGAGTGTTCTTCGTTTTGTCAAATACGAGGTACCCGCTCGTACAGGGACCCAATCTTTGTCAATAACGAACTTTTGAAGAAACGTCAAAAGCGGTGTTAATACATGTTGATAGAAGTTCACAAATTTCAGTCTTATTTACCCATCAATTTCGTAATCCTCCGGCCGTTGCATGACGTAATTAGCATTTCGATCAACGAAAAGTGGGGATGCATGCAATTCTCACAATATCGTTATTAATAATTAAACCAATATTGATCAATATTATGTATGGGACCACCAGGAAGATGTTATCCTCTGAGATGAGCGCCGTAGCAGTGTGACACCCCAAGCCAATTTTGCACTTTTGCCCATGCTGTGGAGTTTTGATGATATTCAAATTAAATGCTTGTGTACATAAAGACAATATTAACAATATTTCTATTTCTATCGACATCCACTACGTTTTAATACGGTGAGCTGTCAAAATTATTATGATAATTGTGGTGATCAGCACTGCTGAATAGTTGACTTTTGTTTTGTATAGTATTACGCGAAATTTATCGGTGTGGAACTGAAATTTAAAACTGAAACTAGAAGAGTAGTTAAACTCGTGATCTGTACTACCCTAAAAGCACTTTGCAGTAATTGGAATTACGTTTCATGTATTATTAAGACAGATTTATATTCAAAAAATTTAAAATGGTGTCAAAATTTGAGTGACATTCGGCAAATTGAGTGACATGGTAAAATCTCTCCTAGTGTTTTAAAATTACACCTCTTTTTGTCTCACCGATAATTGCAGTAGATTTCAAGCTAAATTAACCACAATAAAAGAGACCGTAACTTTAGTTATGGTAATCACTTTTCAGCATTTTCACTAGCGCTAACAATGAAATTGGGGGATGTCCGTTGAAACTCTAGATGCGTTCAATAAGTAGGAGAAAAATGTACGTGTTCGGCTATGAACCAAATTGTTTCTATGACAGTTCTCTAGAACACCCGCCATAAATTAGCCTAACCTACTGTATCATTTTCGTGCTAATGATCCAAAACAACGATAATTTAAAAAAAATTAAAGATTTGATTTAAATAAAAATATCTTATATTTTGATTTAAAATACCTTGCATGTGGAAAATAAAAAATTATTTATAACATTCAAAATTAGATGAATATTCATCATAACATGTTAATATCCAATCTTAAAAGCATACACTCAACAGGTTACGGAATTGGAGTTTTTGTTTTTAAATAATTATATTATATTAAATCTGAAATTGTATACTGGTTCAAAGCGTCAATATACTGAAATGTTCTGAGTTGCTCGATTTGCTATACATACACCATGAAATCTTCTTACCTTATTGAGCTGGGTCAGCTTCTTGGAAGTTAGAAAGCCTACCTTGGTTTCGCAAAAAATTTAACATAACTGCGTGGCTCACGGCAGCAAACCGGGGAAAGTTCTACGGCCTTCTATATCAAATCAATTTCCGAAAATTATACCAATTAGAGAGAAGAAAGATTTAGTTCACCACCACAATATAATAGCTCAGATATCCGTCAAATAACTACTAATCACAGGAGCTACTACCATCAAAATGAGCAACACGTTAACAATGTACTCGGAAATCGTTCTGACGCCGATTGATAGCAATACCAAAATATTCTTGAACTAGTTATAATAATGCGAAATTGAATTAAATTGATATAGCAAACAGCTGACTGTAAAATTCTGCAACAGCAAAAATAGATAAATTGTTCCTAGATAAAGCAAAACAATTTGGGCTTAAATAGATAATTTTTCAAAACCGTCTACTTTTCGTACGTTGGCTCTAAGTGTAAAACAACGAAGATAACTAATATAACAACAATAGAAGTGCCTCTAAGTCCCTGCATATCGTAAAATAACGATTTGTGTATTTTTTTAAATCGAGATATGATTTTTTTTATTATTCAACTGATAAGTTAATAAGGCCACTTGACACTTATTTTAAAAATATTTTTAATTTCTCAAATCAAAGCTTTTCATTTACATCAAAACCTCATCATCGCACAAGATAGCTTCAAATACTAATTATATGACCAATTATATATTATATACCATAAAATATTTGCGCATCTAATACATAAAACAAACATAACATTCAAGCTCATCATAAACAGTGACACGTGTCATAAAACTGTCTTATACATCCACCCAAGTGGAAAGCTAATTCTGCTTGCGTACAAACAAATTCTTGTTACGAATTCAACACCCTCGAACGAATAAGTAACATCTTCCACTAAATTAGCCTCAGAAATGAAACGTATTTCCACCTACGTATTGTAGGTATAATACACAAACCAAGAAAATTTCATTATATACATTGATCGTAATGTTAAATCCAAAGTTTATAAAGATATTTTTGGTTTTTGAAGAAAGCCTCCATTGCCATTGTATATTACGAATATATTTTAAATCTTAAAGTCTTAAATTTGTGGTTTGACAAATTATCCAAGACAGAATATGATAACTTTACAATTTTTGTTGTTGTTGTGCATGAATCATTAATCCCTTTGGATCTCATATATATTTTTTATGTTTGGAGATAGAAGTAAAATAAATACTAAATTATTTATGTGTTTCGTATACAACCATGACTTGCATAATACATTTTCTTAATATAATATGTATATATACAGGGGCCAACTAAACTACAAATTTACTAATTTCCTGTACATGTGTGATAAGAGAATGCTGATAATATACATATGCACATAATAAACATTATAAATAAGTAACCAATTCAGAGGTGTAGAACTAACGATATATGGAAACATTATTTTATAAAAATGAACTTTTGTGACGGTAATATATCAAACGTTTAGAAACACGGATTAGACAAAATCGGGGATTTGAAAAACCGGGTTTCGATTTAAAATATTTAGGAATAACCATCTATAATTAAGATTAGTGTTCTGCAATGGTATTTCAGTATTTCACTTTCGGAACCATGGTAAGTAAAAATATATTCGGCCACTCCCGATTAGATTAAATATTTAAATTCATTCTCATCTAGAGAGAAATACGAGTATTCGACCTAGTCTACCAGCTCCCTTAATCTCAGCGGATTGTTTCAGAGTAAAATTAATATAAAGGGTTATCCAATAAAAATGTTCTAATTTTCGATAGGGATTACGGCCATATTGAATATTATTTTTGGCAGCTGTCATTGCCACTCCACTTTGTAAAATGGAGCGATACTTATTATCAAAATCAGTGTTCTGTTCGCCAAAATTATCGTGCACTTCGTGCACGGGAGGATAATGGTCCTTTTGAACGGACTATTCGTCGAATTGTTGATAAATTTGAAAGTAATTATTCTTTGCATGATGTAAGAGTATGAAAACGACAAATAAATGCACAATGTGAAGAAAACATTGCTGCCGTAGAAGAGAATGTTACGAGGATCGAAATTTATCAATTCCACGACGTTCACAACAATTAGAACTGTCATGTATTTTACGTAAAAACATAGGTTTAAAGGCATATAAGATCCAACTAGCCCAAGAACTGAAGCCATAGGACCATCATAAGCATCGTTGTTGATTTTACCTTAGACAAATTGGAGAATAATGAAGATTTTTACTAGAAAATTTTGTTCAGTTCAACAAAATTGCAGAATATGGAGCGAAAGCAATCCAAAAATCATTCATCAAAATCCATTTCATCCTGAAAAATTAACTGTATCGTGTGCTTTTTATGCTGGTGGTGACATTGGTTCTTATTTTTTCCGCAATGAGCAAAGACAGCATGTCACCGTTAAAGGAGTACATTACAGATCGATGATTAGTGATTATCATGGTGCACATTTAAAAGAGATTATATTCCATCATTAATATCATGATTTAAGCTTTCAAATAAAAATAAATTTTCATTGATATCATATTTACTTCTTGTTTCATTTCATTTTAAAGTAAGGACACTCTTATTGGATAGCCCTTTAAATATCTAGGAAAGTAGCAGATAGTTTATACAAATTAGTTGAGACAATCACTTTCGCGAGAAAATCGATTATGATTTTATAGAAATTTAGATCATTATAGAAATGTGAAACGGCTTGCAAATCTTGTTAAACAAAATAAGGAGCCGCTTAAGCACTGATTTGACTACTCTTAAACCCGTCCAAACATAACATGATTTTTTTAATGGCATTATAAATTAGGTTTGAGGGTTGCTTGTTTTAACAGCAACTTGAATAGGGAATTGGGAAAACAATTTATATGTAATGTCTATTTAAACATTTTTTTTTCTGGCACACTGAGGTAAAAGGTTAGTGTTAATTTTTTTGAAAGTTAAATTAAATTTTTCCTGTGAATTTAGATATGGAAACATTGGGTGCTTTCAGGACACCCAACAGTTGGGAACATGTTGAGTAAAATCAAAGCCAACGTTATGAAAATCTTTAGTACTATGAACTTTTGAAGTCAAATTGGCGATGATTTCACTAATCATGATGCCAACAATTGGCGGTCCTGAACGCGCCCATTATTCCCAATTTATCAATATCTATAAGCTGCGTTTTTCTGAATAACAATTGGGTTGAGTTCGCGATAGCTTTTTTCAAATTTATCCAATTTAAAATTAAATTTTTTTTTTTAATTAAATAATTTAGATTTAATAGTAATCTACGTATAACCGAAAACCCCCATCATAAAAGTTGTATAGTTTTCTTGTAATATCTTTGTTCTGTATAGTTCTGAACTACTCCGATATTATACAGAACTATACAGAACAACGATATTACAAGAAAACTATACAACTTTTATGATGGGTTTTTTTCGGTTAAACGTAGATTACTATTAAATCTAAATTATTTAATTAAAACAAAATTAAATTTTAAATTTTAAATTAGACAAATTTGAAAAAGCTATCGCGAACTCAACACGATTGTTTTTCAGAAAAACGCAGCTTATATCAAACTTTTCACCTTGGTAAGCCGGAAAAAAAAATATTTGAACAGAAATTACATATAAATTGTTTCACCAGTTCCCTATTTTTGGGGAATTACCAGAATAGTACCACTGGTCCCACCAAACGCAGAGTAATGTCTTCTTTCCAAAGCGTCGTTTGGGATTCTTAAAAACGATCCACTTCTCATCTTCCGCAACAATTCAATGCAGGAGCTCTTTCTTTCCCATAGCAAGTAAACATTTGGAAATACCTTGGCGAGTCGTGTTTAATGCCTCCGCAAGTTCATCTTGAGCTTGCGAGTCTTCAAATGTTTTTGGTCTTCTGGAGCGCTGCTTGTCCTTAATATCGAAATCGCCACTTCTGATTTCCAGGTCCACCAATCTTCACAGGTAGTTTTGATGTAGGTAGCAAATGATGTGCTTCAGCTGCATTTTTTTCTAGTTGAAGCAGAAAAGAAAAGCTTCCAGCAAATGCTGTTTGTTTGCCACAACACTCGACATTTTCGTTCTTAGAAAAAATACTTTTGCGTTGCAATATGTGCTGGTATTACAACTGGTTATCGTTAACAACTGTCCACGCTATAAACAAAACACAACTTATAACATAAATGAGAACTAGATGTCTCGCTAGCACCATCAATGTGTGAAACCCGGAATACTGACACGAAGTGTTACCAATTTCAGACTGTCATTGCTGTCAAACCAGTTATGCCAGAGCGCTCAAATGACAGTTCATTCCATTGTTTACAAGCGTACAAAAGCATTTTAGTGAGAATTATTTAGAAAAAAGTTATCCGCAATGGAGCGGATTAGTGTAATTACTCTATATTTGGCTGGAAAACACAGCCGCAGATTGTTAACCAGTTAAAACATCTGCATGTGAATAAAATGTTTGTGTATCGCACCATAAATCGTTATAACGATACTGAAAGCATTGCAAAACGCCATGGTGGTGGACCGAAACGCACTGCAACATCGCCGGATATCAATTGGAAGGTAAAGGCCAAATTGGCTCGGAATCCGCGCCGTAGCGGCAGAAAAATGGCTTGTGAGGCGAACATTTCGCTCGAACGGACGCAGCACATATTGAAAGATCATCTTGGACTAAAGGCCTTGAAATTCCATAAAACGCATGATCTCATCGATGCTCCAAAAAAGTTAGAGTGGAAAGAGCAACGGAGTTGTTACGCTTGCACGAAAGTGGCGATTTGCCGAATTTGGTTTTCTCCAATGAGTCACCGTTCGTTATTGAGCAATATGTGAACAAGCAAAACGACCGGATTTACTAGCCCGGCCGTTCTACTGAAAATTTGGACCAACGGATTGCCACTCGAAACCAAGCGCCGCCGATGGTGATGTTTTGGGCCGCCGTAACGGCCGAAAACCGTTCATCGCTCGTTTTTTTGGACTGTGGCATCAATATAAATGCTTAAATTTATCGGGATCATGTGTTGGAGGGAGCGATGAAGTCTTGGGCACAAAAATATTTCAGCCGCAGAGCCTGGACATTTCAATAGGACTCGGCGCCGAATCATAAAGCGCGCGTCAATCAAGATTGGCTGAGAAACAACGTTCCGCAATTCATTTCCACTGCTCAATGGCCACCAAATTCACCGGATGCAAATCCGCTAGATTTCTCGGTTTGGGGTATTTTGAAGAGCAAGGTTGGGACAAAAAAATACCAAAGTGTCGATCATCTCAAGCAAGCGATTCGCCAGTAATGGGCCAAAATACCGCAGAGCCACTTTCGTGCTGCATGCAATAGCTTTGTCAGCCGTTTGAAGGCCATAATCGCGACTAAGGATGGCCAAATCGAAAACTGCTAATACAATTCGAATATTTAAATATGTAGTAGTATTTGGTTAGAGGTTTGTAATCACTGGAAGAGTTAAAATATCCTTTTCCATATTTTAACTAGCGCCAGGATGAATAAAACATATGAATTACTATAAAGTTTTAATATTATTGTAGAAAACGAATCTAATTAGAACAAACTAAATCCATAAAAAAATACAATCTCGAACAAAAAAACTGAGCTCATGTCATTCTTGACCGAGTTTATTTTTTGTTTGATCAGTCGACTACATGAATTTGATAAAATAAAATAACGATTCCTTGTAATCTGGAATCTTTACTTTATATATGTATGTATATATATCAATACAAAAATTTGATTCTAAAACAAAATAAAAGACTCGCGGTTTCCGCGAAACACCGTTTAAAACCTCTGATATTGATCAACCATATTATATTAATAACGATCAGTCAAGCACAAAAAACTTATAAACAAAAATCTTGTTTTTTATAGCCATAAACCTGTCGTCTTCTCTATATTTATCCTATTCGTCTATTCTTGCATCGACCCCAAACAAAACATCAAAAGGCTTAAATAAATATTGACTGTAATTTCTTTATATTAATTACAGTAAGGAAACGATAAGCTATATTTATACATAAAGGTAGAACGCAGAATAAACATTTATTTTACCATTTCTGATGTGGCAACAATATCCCCAACGTCTGATGATGAAAAAAACTCCTGAAGGAGTTTCATCTCGTAAGCCGTGTGTTGAATAATTTTAAATTTTTAAAAACAAATTTTACAAAACAAACAATTTCCACTTTTCTTTATATACACTATACACACACACTTTTCTTTTATATATATATATATATATATATATATATTATATACAGATTTACCTATGTGCTCAGATTAAACACATATACACATATTATACAAAAACCACTAATATTAAATTATTATTATGCTGCCACTGTAACGAACACAAAAAACGTGTTAGATCGGAACACACTGTTACTTTGTATATAACAAAAAAGCACCGAGAATTTTCGACACACAATAAACGATATAATATACAATAAACAATTTTCACAACAAATTTTTATGAACACATTTGAATATTTTTATATTTATACATATATTGATTGATATTAATTAATTAGTGTAAAATGTTTTATATAACAATTAGAAACACTTTAAAATAACAAAATGCTTAAACAACATAAATAAACTATCTCCTCATCTTTACCACGGCAAATAACGATTGAATCGCTCTCACAGAACAAATTCAAAAAATAAAAATAAAAACCACGAAAAGAACAACAAACACATCCATATAATATTATTCACCAGAATAATTACTGTGCGCGAAACAGAGATGGGTACTGTAAAATTATGTAAATAAAAATTAAACCGGTCTCTATGTATTAAAGAGAGATATAAATATTATATTTTTGTAAACAAAGATGGATATAAGCAAAACCAAAAACACTATAAAGCCATAATAATGCAAAACAAAACAAAACTAAACTATAGATACTTGTATTAGAGTGATGTGTACATCGTATGTGCGCACTCAATGAATATGTAGTGGTGCGAAAGAAAAAATGAACACATCATTGTTGGTGTAACCAACACAATCTTCTGTAGTTTCTTGTAAATTGGTATTGCGTTTCGGGCTTTGTTCATGGCTTTAAATTGTTGTTGGTTTGGATATGATATTAAATCAGCTGAGATTTTTTATACGCGACTTTTTTATCATAACTTTATTGTATTTTGGTTGGATATATTGAATGAACGAGACAAGTGGATTATATATTCTGTTTCACTTCAATTAAAATATTAATCAATTGACGCTTATTTATGGTAGTGCATGCAGAGAGACAATTTCAGAGGGTGGTTATAAATTTACTGCACGCTTTGTTGTGCGTGTTATGTATATTTTTTATATTCACGTTCAAAGTTTTCCGGTTTCTATTATTCTGTTGCTTGGTTTGGGGAGTATATATCGGAAATTTTGTAATTGCTAAAGGATTAGCGGAGATAAAATAGAAATAAAAATTCCGTCTGAATTGGTTATTTATTATGCACAATTCTCCAGGGGACTCGTTTCTCTGAAATATTGTTGTGCTATAACAGAATATTGATTTTATGTAGCATGTTATTGTAATCTAATCGGAGGATGGTACTCTGAGTTATATTTCGATATGTGTTCGGGATAAAGTATAAAATGTTCACTAAGTATAAATGAAGCTCAACAAGAGACATTTGTTCCAGAATTATGAATGCGATACAAACAAGAAAATTCCCTTTCATGTTTGAGAGTTCTATTAGGGTTGCTATGCACTTAAAAGAAAGCATTAGACAGATTAAATCCAGACTAAAAAAATATTTACGTTTTGATATAATAATGTATATTAGAAGTAGCCGTGTATGGAAGTGTATCGAAGGAGCAAGAGAGACCCCGTTTTCCTCCAAACAATTTGACCTCTAAAGGCGTAGGGCAAACGAAATCAAACTAATATTATTTTTAATTTCCAATGTTTTATGGCGTTCAATGTTTAAAACAGAACAAACAATCGCCCTGTTAAATTTTAGTAACATAATGAGAATTTTTAAATATAATTTGAATATCACTGCTTGCCCTATACGTTCAAATTATTAACAGAAAAAGGATAATGGTTTTGACGCGGCTTAATTTAATAAAACTAAATTGAATGAAGAGTGTAGTCGTACAAAGATTGATGGTAAAAAGCATTCTATTTAGATGAATCATCACATTTGTAAATCTTACAAGGCAGTGGCTGCGACAAAAGCTCTAAGTTGTATTGTGATATCCATGATTTGATCAGACTGTATGAATGAGGAAATTATGTTGCTATTATCTCTTTGGCAATGATCAACAACTTACTGAAGCACGGAAACGTTTGTACATTTCCGCGGTTTGTTTTTTTCTTATCGAAATGATATATCTCCCGGACATCTAATTATCCATATCCCTACACTATGACATCTCTGTAATGCCAGGTACTTTTTCTTTTTCCGAAGGACTTCAAAATAATAATCCACAAAGACCACCGAGGTTAAATTTCTTTTAATAAGTGTCCCCCATTTGCAAAAATACATAATCGGCATCGCAGTATAAAAGTTTGCTTAATCCGCCGAAACGCACGTTCGTTACGTTTAATAATATTCGAAGCTTCGATTGATTATACGTTGCCACATCTCCTGATCAGCTGGTTTACTCTTTTATAAACCAGCTCTTTATAATAAGCCCACAGAAAAAAGTATAAATGATTTAGATCAGGAGACCGTGGTGGCCATGCAATGGACCCTCCTCTTCCAATCCACCGGCTTGGATAATTTACGTTCAGGTATTGTCTCATTACTTGTGCAGTGAGGTCAGTCATTTTGTAGAAAACTTGATATACTTACCCGTTGATCCGACGTGGGAGTTCAAATCAATCAATTTCCCATCGACTATTCCCGCCCACATGTTTACTCCAAACTGGTGTTGAAACCGACCACACCGCACTTTTTTTGAATTTTCGCGGGCCCAATAGTCACTCCATAAAATGTTGTTAAAAAATTGCGAATTTTCTTGGCATCGACGCAGCATTTCTTGATAAAATTGCACCCTTTTTTCATGTTCAGCAGCCAAAAGGTGTTGTACACGTTGCACATGGTAAGGGTGCAACTGTTTTATTTTCAAAATACGATGCAACGTGGACCGTGGCACTCCCAAACGTCTTTCTAAACAACGAACACTTACAAATGGGTCGTCTATCACTATCACAATTACTCTATCTTCGTCTATATCATGTTGACCGGCGGTTTCATATCTTCTCAGGCGACCAGGGACTTCACCTTCACTGTACATTTGATGTACGTTTCGAAATACTCTGTAATCGAGAAAGCGTTCCCCATTTGGATGTCGTTTCTAGTATTCTCTTGCTGCTGCTCGGGCGTTAGCTTTACATAAGCCATAAATGAAATACATTTCTGCATATTCGCGGTGGGGATAAGCCACATAGCTTATTGACATTTTAATTATAAGCGTTCGAGTACATATGTATGTATGGAACTACTAACATGAATTAAATTTTTCTTTTTATACCACAAAGTTTGTTTAATTCGACTAGATTTGCTTAAAAAAATTGTTATATTTTAGTTTACCATTTGTTTTATTTCTAACAAAGCATCGATTTTATGTGAAATTCTATTTACCAAAATCCGGCAAAAAAAATTATGTACATCAAAAAATTTGTTCTGACAGAAAAAATCAATTATTTTTTATGCACCTACATCAATTTCGTAATTTTTTTTTGATGGACTAATACCAATACGAAAAAAACGTCAATTTTTTAGTAACGTCAATTGGAGTGTGAAATTATAAATAAATTAAAGCATATGTTTAAAATTTAATTTAAATATAGTTTAACCTTTCATTAATAAATATGTGACGATTATTCGTTCGGAAATATATACATAAAATTTCGTATAGTGGAGTTCACAATTGATGTCGTTTTTTCATGACATCTCTAAACTTCAAATAAACAATAAAATCCTGTTTAATATTTGAAACACATACATAAAACACATCAATTTTGTTTTGTTGTTCTATTTGAACCTTAAATTTCACATTGATTTGTAAAATTAAATAGAATTTCACGTTAGAAATCGAAATTTTGTTAAGTGCATTTTTTAATAAAAACGGATTATTTTGTGAAAAGGGGTGTGATACCATTTTAAAATCTGAATTTTAGTGTCGCATATTTTTCTGATAATGGGTCAACTTTCTGTAGTACATTGTTTTCCGCTGGCGTCACAAACATCAACAAAAAATTTTGAGAAAAAAAGACTTTACATAACAATTCTTTTTATTTGACAAAAGATAATACAGCTTATAAAAATGATTTTATTGGAAATGCACACTCTTCTAGATCTTATAAAAAAAAAAGTTGAACAAAAGAACTCCTATTTTTTTTAAATTAATTTTTTGTAAAAACACTAAAAGTGGAATAACTTTTGCACCATCACCAATTCGAGAAAACTTTACTTGGCTGTTTTTGTTAAAAATAAACTCCTCTATCACTCTGCTTCGTTTGATCGTTCAATTCTGGGACACCCTATATATAACCCAATTATCTAAATAGTAACTCAATATAAATTCAGGTGAACCGAAGGGCCTTATTATATTCGCAATTTAACTATACTTGGCGCAGTATGAAATTTGATCCTACATTAAATACATTCATAGAATACAGTTGTTCATAATAATAAGCAGACCTATTTTCATTAATCCATTGGGGTAATAATCAAATTGGCATCATAACTATTTAAAAAACAACCACGTTCGATTGTTTCATCACGTCTGGAATATTAAGGACGCAAAATTATAAACTAGGGTCCCCTTCGCAAGGCAAACTGAACGAATTACTTACTCAATAATATTAATCGTCACCTTGCATAACATATCAAAATAAAATATAAACAAACATCTGGCCCCCTATTTATAGAGAAAACAACAGCAACACAGGTACAGAATGATTTATATTCTTTATAAATGCGGACACACACAAGCCCACAAATTTTGTATATGCAATGCGATGATAAATAATAATTGTTGTTGATTTTGTAAAGCTTACTTTACCTTCTGATTGTCTTAATTTATTGAAAATTCTCTCATTTTCTCTTTTCTGCTTGTTTGATATAAAGAAAGAATTGCTTGTTTGATACAAAATCATCTCAACACAAATAAAAACCAGTTTTTGTTTAATAAAATCAAATTGTCGAGACAGTTGTTTTCTTTTTTCGCCTACAATATGTGAACTTGACTGAATATATGTATACAAATTAGAATGAGAACGAGCAATATGGTTACTGATATGTTTGCCTCTATTATTTGTATACTTTTAAATTGATTTTATTTATAAAAAAGACTAACTAATACATTTACCCCAAATTGTAATTATTTATTTATTTTTATATAGAATTTGTTTGTAATTGGTGTGTGTATTATTGTCGGTTCTTTATGTATATATCTCACACGTGTTTCCTTAGCAACTTCATTTATAATTTGTTGTTTTTGTTTATGGTGATTATAAATAAATGGTGGCTTAATTAACACCCTATTCCTAGGCAACAACTCTACTTAGAAATTATATTTCACAATGCAATAATTAATCTGTCCGTTCTTGCATCCCTTTCGTATAATTTATACATATGATAGGCACCGTCTACATCGGTATTTTGTAATTTCTACCTTTATCAGAATACCCCAAAGGAAATGACGTCGATAATTGATAAATTTGTTTTGATTCGAATAAAATTATTTAATAATTGCTTTTGGAAATGAGGGGGACAACATCATGAACCCCAATACAATTATCCTTGATGTAAATAAAATGGTAGTTGAAGGTAAAAAAAAAATATAGGGTGGAATGGCTACGATGTTTTATGTAACATATTCAGTGCGACGAGGATGGAGGCATGTCAAGATATTAAACATGATTATGTATGAATCAACATGTTGTTTTTGGGTTTATTGATTTCTGATTTTGATGTTTTTTAGTATTTTTTGTTGTATGAAAATAAGTTTTGCGTTTTAGAGGGTGCACACGAACAATAATTATTTAGTACTTGATATTATAGGGTGATTGAATTTAACAAACAGAGTTTCGAATGATGAATCTATAGTTTAATTGTCCATTTTAATGTATTTTTAATGTCACTTGTGTCTCGACTGTCATTATGACGTCATATATATATATATATATATATATATATATATATATATATATATATATATATATATATATATATATATATATATATATATATATATATGACGTCATAAGATGTGTGGTCGTCTGATCTATATGTAAATATTCAAAATGTATATTAACCCAAACCATATTCGATAGTTGTTCAAGGACTTATTGTGTTGTAAATAGTTGGCAATTTTTTTCGCATGTACAAAAGCATGGTCATTTAAAAACAGACACTTTTATTTTTATAAGAAGTATTAAGAATTTATTAAACTTTTAGTTTACGCGAAAAGCGGTTGACCTACCCTACCCAACTAGTTTCTATAAATAACCATCATTAAAAATTTGACGGAAGTGTCGTGGATTCGTATTGTACCAAGTAACAAATTGACTAACTATCGAGAATACTGTCATTTGAACCTTAATAAATGTACCGAACACATGACATAAAGGCAAGATTCTGCTTGTTTCTGTTTATAGGGTTTTAAAAATAATCTAGTACAACTTTTTTTATAATAAATACGCGCGGATACATGTTTTGTTGTCTAGTGCATTTCAATTACAAATAATAATCAGCAACCGCAACACACACAGCGACGACGATGAAGCACAAAATCGTATAGCAACAACAAATATTCATAAAAACTTTTCCTTTTCATTGCGTTCAAGAGGAAAAGGTTCAAATGGAATAAAATAAATTTCCTTGAAAATTTTGTTTTTGTATTTTTGCCATACTGCTATAGAGATAAAATACAAATGTATTTGTGTTATTCAATTTAAAATAAAACAAAAAAAAATTTGTCATAATGTGTATAATATAAAGCAGTCTGAAAATATATCTTCATCTCAATTCCGCATGCGCGATATACATACAACACAGTTCGTCAGCCTTTTTTGACTTTAGGTGTTGTTGTTTTGCGTTTTAGCAACCTTTTTTGCACTGCCGTTGCCGTAGTAGTGTATTTGATTTGTACAGGGTGACCAGATTAATAAATGTTTTTTATTCAATTGTAAAAGTACGTAAAAATTGCAAAGAAAATCATGATCCATATAAAAACCATATAAAAATGGTACTTACGGCTGCATTCCTTGCCGCGGTCATATATTGATTTTGCGGCGCAAGCACGCTCATCGGTGGTTGCCCACCCAAATAAACCAATTGCTGTTGTTCCTTGGGCACACCGCCAACTCCATTCAAATTCACACTATGCATATGATCATACATACCACCCTGTGTCATTTGCGGTGGCATTTGCATTTGAGGTGGTGGCGGTGGTAGACCACCGCCGCTATTATTAAGTGCATGATTTAACATTTGCTGTGTATTCATGTGATTTTGTTGTAAACCCATGCTATTATGATTTTGCTGTTGATGCATTTGATGATGTTGCTGCTGCTGCTGCTGTTGTTGCTGCTGAGATTGCATTTGCATTGGTTTGATTAGATTCGTTGAATTTGTTGTTGTTTGCAATTGTACACCGCCACCGCAAGTTTGTGTCGTATTTATTAATGATGGATTGTATTTCCATTTGTCTTGATTCTGAAAATAAAAAATAAAATAATACAATTATAAAATTATTTCCGCGATGCAATTTGCTTATTAATGTAATATCTGACGTCCACAAATTACATCGAACGATTTATGATGTCTAAATCTGAAGGTCACAAGACTTAAACTGAGCGATCTTATCTTTGCTCTAACTTCTCGTACGTATTATCTTATTTTACGATTGAACGAAGATCATAAAACATGTTCCAATTTAAAAAAAAATTTGAACCGGAAAATTATTCTCATATTCGACTGACTAACTTATTTAAATCTCATTAGCACACATGTTTAGTCATATGTCATAAAAAACCAGAGGCACACAAAGAAATTTGCAATATTGATCCATATCGCAAAAAAAAAACATTAAATTCAAAAAAAAAACTAAAAATACTGTGAATTTGTTGCATCAGATGGCAACCAAAAGCGCGCATAACATCAGCAGAAACAAAATCAAAATATATTTTGTTGAAATTTAATAGTTAATTTTGGCGTTTTTGAATCGATTGAAGCTATAAAGAAGTCGCGCTATATACAGAGGTAAATTTCATAATCAAAATTGGTTTTATAAAGTTATTTGTTTCTATTTACGGCATAGTTTTTCATATAAATGACATGATTTTATAAAAAGGCAATAAATTTGTTTTTCTATATACGAAAATGAAAACTAATAAAAATCTGATAAATTATAGTGCTATAATTTCTAGATCCAATAATTTCAATTAAAAAACATCCACATCTACATCCATTATTTACGACGCGTCAGTAAAAGAAAGTTGGCTTCTCAAATATTATCAGACTCATTGATTAATCTGTGTAAAACCAAATGCAATTCTATCGGGTGGGTGTTAGATACGATTTTAGTCAGATGAAGACCATTAAGCCTGAGAGATATGAGATGTTTCAAATAATAAATATCGACATCATTAATAAGAATGCTTATTGAAATTTGTTGTCGCGATTTCATCATTTGATTTTTGGTATAGTTTGTATTTACTTAAATACTTAACGCAAATCTAATTCTAATATTGGCATATAAATCACTGAATGGTAACTTTCAGACTCAATTGAATAGAAGTACCCTATCCTACAACTCTATCGAAATAATGTAACGAGCTTAATAATTGGATGCCTTTAGTAAAGAAGTTAACAAAGCACTCTCTAATAAAGAGGTGCGGTATGGTAAACCAAAAAATAAAAGAAAGAAATTAAGTGGACTGAAAGAAGAACGTATGATATATTAAATGATTCGGTAATCAGCCGGAAATGTCAAAGAAGAATAATATCGAAACTTAAAACATGAATGCCGGAGCGGCTGAATATTGGGAATGACTGGTTCTATAACGATAAAATAATATATAAAACGGATTTACAGTACAGCGAGTTTGTTTCTAGGCTGTGAATTTTTTACTTTTTTAGTTAGTAAAATAAAATCCTTCATAAAAAATTTCGACCTCGAGATTTTTGCAGGCTGCAATATTGCGAAGTTAAAAAAAATTGTTTTTTAAAAAATCTCTGTGTGCATGCGTGTATGATTCCGCGTAGACTAAATTCCTGTAGCTTCTATGCAACCCAGACGGATTGACTGATCATAACGAAACTTCATACTTGAGCTTTTCTCATAAGCAGATCCCAATAATTTTGGGATCCTTTTCGTTTTTTGCAAATATTTTGAAAAGTATATCATTTATGAGAAAAATGTTGCCCCTGTACAAGCCCATACGGATTGATTGATCATGAAACGTAAGCTTTTTCCAAAAACTGGTAGATTCCAGTGATTTTGTGCCGACATCGATCCACCGAAGTGGCAGCTTTCAACTGAGCTTTTACGTTTTTTGTAAATATTTTTGAAAAGTATATAGCATTTTCGGAAAAGATTAAAAACAAAAAGATTGTAAATTAAATTTTCATTCAAAATTAATTCAGATCATTTTTTAAATTTTAATGGAAAAGCTAGTTTTGATAAAAAAAAAACTTTATTTCACCAAAGTTCAGCATCTCCACAGTCCAGGCGGATTGACTATTCGGAAAAAACTTTATACTTAAACTTTTTCCATTAATTGAGAGTGATTTGCGAAATTTGGTTAACATCTGTTTACCGGTTGTGGCAGCTGCAAAGGAACCTTTTCAATTTTTGCAATGATGATGAAAAGTTTAGAATTTACCGACAAAGAATTATAAGATTTAAATAAATTTAAAGATTAAATTTTCAAGGGTTGCCCGTGTTGCTTTCCTGAAATTATGATTAGACAAGACAGTTACATCAACAGCCCGGTAAGTTTAATTTCTTTCTTTAGAAATCAAGAGTGGTGTATATTGTGAACTAAAAAAATTCGACAACATATTCACTCCTTCATTTTTCAACTGTTAAAAACGAGGTTAAAACATTACAAATAAATAAAACTTCTTGCTTTAGTTTGCTGCGACACTGTTTATACGAAAATATTGGGTGTACCACTAAAAACCAACGTCGATAAAAGAGCGACAGACATAAGCCCAGCTGACAAAAGAAGGAAAGGTATAAAAATGCCGAACAATGTCTTAATGTGACATCTTGAGAAAGTAGAAGTTGGTCAAGAATAACTGAAAAATAAAAGATCGATTTCTTCGTCAAATTTATAATCGAATTGCGATGAAGATATATTATAACACCTGCAAGCATGCTTAATATTCGTCGTATTTTTCCTATCATATTGAGGGCGGCTTCATCCCCTTTATATTTTGTGAGACTGCCCCTTCTTGATAAAGAATTTTATTCAACAATGTTGTTTTTCGGTTTTTTGACAACCACGTTGAAAAATTAAACAGAGCCGCACAAAAATTTCATTTTGATATTTTGAACACTATGATTGACGTTGTTAAATATAAATAAAAGCTTAACCAATCGGTCCTTAAGAGTTTAACTTACACTCACTTTTGGCCATTTGTATTACTGTAACTTACCAGTGGAACTTTATGATATCCAGTTTTGAAAAGAGGATCTTAAAACGCGATTGGTTAGAAATTCTAACGAAAAAATGTGCATAATTTAGTTCCTACGGATTGCCTGGTTCAGCCTTAAACCTTGTACAAAAGGATTGTGTAACGTGTAGGAACGTATCAAAGCATGTTTCACGAGCAAGCTTGCTTTGGATGATTGCAGGTATATGGGCACCTTTAGACGAAAATTCATCATAAAATAATGAGTACATTCGGTTCCCTGACCGGTGGCAATAACTTGAATAAAATCGCGATACCAACATTTGGTGGATCTGAATGGGCCCTGTTAACTACCAACAAAAAAAATTTTAATCTACACAATTTCGCATACTTATCGCTAACTCATCACTCTGTACGCACAAATAGAGTAAATGCAGAATAAATGCCTCCACAGATATACACGCACACACAAAGGCGGAAACGGCACGACTAAAATACAAAAGCCGACGACACACAAAGAAGACGAACGAAAACAAAGTTTATTTATTTTAAACAAATTTAATATTTTTACTATTTTAGTTCATCTCACACAGCCGTACAATTAAAACATCGCATGTCACGTCTCAAAGTCGTCTCCATCGATTCCACACGCCGATACGAGTCCATTGTAGTGGATTAATATTTTATAAATTAATTTTATAAAAATTATAACGATTTTAATTATATTTAAAATAAATGTTCAAGTAAATTTGTATGGTGTGGTGATAGCCGTCGCACCCACGTGGCAAAATAAATTTCGCAACGGTTAGTTTGCTGAATAATTCAAGATAGTCCTTTTCTCTCACAAAACTCGCATAACTATGTTTTGAAAATCTGGGTTTTCGTCGTTCGTTTGTCAGTAGTAGTAACGGCCTATTGTCCGGGTTTTTCTTAAAAATTATTTGATATAATAATTAGTATTTTCCTTTATTTAATTTGAAATTTTTAAACTAGAGTAGACCTTCCTACTAAAGCGATTCTTATAAAATCTAGTAAATTTGGCCCTCGCCCACCAGAAAATTGACAAAGATCTTGTAAACGAGATTCTCAACCAAACAGAAATACCCCACCGAGGCGTTTAAATAATGAAACGAGAGTGGTATAATTTCACTTATCGATGGCTAAAAATTATTTCTAATAATATTTCTATTTTTCTTTATAATTACCTTTAAAATCAGCCACTTCTGTGAAATAGAAATGGTTTAATTAATTTTGGTTTTAAGACGAAAATTCTTTATAACCAAATGGATGTTTTGGGCTTGGCTGTTACTTACGCTGTATGAATTCCTATTGATTTTTAGGTAGCAAAACGAATTACAAGTAATCCTCCCCTTCCATAACGATTATCGAATTAACGTATAACGTAAACTGCTGCAAAACCTCGATTCACAAACAAAAAACTTCGAGCTAACAATGATTTCGATTATCCTAAAATTTACGTTTTCGTTTTTGCAATTTATCAAAATTTGTAGCTATAGAACTGGTTTGTTAAATTCCAGAACTTTCTAAATTCGAAAGATATCACACACTCCACCATAAAAAACTAGGCTCGGCACAAGTGCTCGTACGGAAAATGCGTGATAATTCTTAAGGAGCTACTACATATATTTACTGAAATCGCCCTCAATTGGAAATAGGTACCATATTTCTTTAAAATTCAAAGCATCAAAAGACATTTCTCTAACATTTAAAGCATCCATTACTCTTTCAATTGCTGTTGAACTTCAAAAAATGTCTTATCAGAAGGTCCAAAAATTGTCGATCTCTAAATAACTTTTCAAAACCAACATTAACAAATCAAACAAAAAAGTATGAAACTTTATCGTCTCAATTGGGTATCAGCAGATGTTCTATTTTTCAACAAGTAATCTAAACCCAGCAAACCTCTATAGTATTCCTTTGCTAGTGGTGGCTTCAATCAATATAAAAAGAAACAAACTTTTTTTAGTTCGACCTAAAAGTTAATTAAACAAAATTGTTAAATTCGGAGCGATATCAATCCAATTTCATTAGTGTTGTACGATTTAATTACGTGTATTCTTGAAAATGCTAAATGGCTGTCTATTCAGAGGCAAAGCTACAATTCACATTACAAGAGATGCAACGACCACACGCAATTAATAATTTTAGAATAAATTAATCTCACGGAACCAAGATTTCGGTATTTAGTTAAAATATCAAAATTAAACTTGAAATATTTTTTAAAAAATAATAAAATTTTGTTTCTATTACCGAAATAAAAAAGTTACGACAAATTATATTTTTAAAGTTAAAAATTAAATATTCTATGAATTGGTTTTCTGTGATTATAATTTTGTTTATCAATGGCCCATTGTATACAATTTACTACAAAGAGAAATTGTATAATCGGCGGGCGTATTGGATAGTGCTAGCTCAAAGACAAACTGCTTAAGTGGAGATGTTTTCTCAAGCTTTAAATTAGAGTTTAATAATTTCAGAAAACGTTTGGCCAAATTTTAACTTATAGTGGTGAATCAGAGCTTGTAACTAATTTATTATTGTGGGGACCTAAGTTTTATGGTTCCAGTAGCTCTACCAGAAGTAAATGCCAGATAAATACACCAACTAATTACAGTTCCTAGTTTCTAATTCTATGAAACATATGTACCACACTACACGTTTGTGGAGTGAAACGTTTTAGATATAAAATCGAGGCTTTACTTCGCAAGCCAACCATAATTTTGGTGGCTATCCTTCGCATACAAAAACAAATGTAGAAACGAAAGTGACATGATTTCTCTATGATTTCTCAAAAGCGACCATATTCTACAAATTAACAAGTTAGATGTATATACAAGCATTAAATAAACTGCAAAATCGAGTACATATGTTAAAACATTGAGAAATTAAACTACATACTAACACCAATTATATAAAATCTGGCAGTCGAGTACAAAATATGGGGTTTCATTCAAAGAACAATATAATATAATGATATGAGTAAAATCGAACAAAATCCGATTACCAATTTACAGATTTTTTATACAAATTTTAATCTTTTTTCTCGTATTTTTTATTATAAAATTTAAACTTTTTTGTTGTAACTTTTAAAATATATTCCAGCAACAAAGTTCAGTGTAATTATGTATCAGTATATTCCAGTCTGTGTACCGAAAAAACTAAAAATCACTTAAATTTGCTTGTATAGAGAGCTTATAAAATATTTCGTATTACGATTGTTTTAATATAATATCTTCAAAAATCAATTAGATAAATTGAAAAAGTTTTGTATACTTTTTTGTTGTTGTTTTAAAATATATTTTTTTTATATATATTTCGATTCGATAAAAATAAAATGAAAATTTCCAAGAATTCAAAAAGCTCATTTAATTAATACACACATTTTATTGTATATAACAAAAATAACCAAACATAAAAGTTAACATTTTTGAAATTTTGTATGTACATTTATAAATAATTTTATACTCTGTATCAGGCAGAGAAAGAAGATATATTCACGCAATGGACAGTAGTTCTAGAGAAAATCGATCGACTCAAATGAGGCAATAAAATTAGTGAGCTTAATTTTCAAATAACTAGCGCAAATGATGCTACTGAAGTTATCCGAAAATTTCAGCCAAAAACCCTGCATTATCGACATATTTCGTATCAGGTGGTAGTACAAAATTCTGTTGATATTACTCGAAAATTACATGTTATTGAAGTTAACAGTAAATTGTCGCCGAAAAAAATTTGAATAATCAATATCACATAATTCGAATGATTAAAGGTAATATGAACTGGGTGAAGGTAGACAGACTCGTAATTAGCTGGATCCCATATTTATAATTTGTCGTGTTAGGGGCCAATACTTTTGAGTTTGGATCAAATTTCTGTGCAACAAATTGAAACAAATAATAAAGGAAAAAAGAACGAAAGCATAAATAACATACGCCGAAGTCTTTCTGTGCTAAAGAGTGACGATTACTCACTTTGGAAAGCAACGAAGGGGTTAAAAAGAATCAAAATGCATGTACCACCTCTCAAGAATGATGACGGATCCTCGGCTAAAAGCAATAAGCAGAAAGTCTCTCTATTTGCTGCCTATTTGGAAGAAAATTTTCAACCTTAAACAAAATTGATAGGTAAGAGAAATGTTCCAGGTTATGCCTTACTGTGAAAATTATGAAAACCATTCCCGAGAAAGGTTTGTGTAAATTAGTTCAAATAATTATTGCAGCTTTCAGACTGAAGTCTGACTGACATTGACTGACGTCAATGGAAGATGGCTGAAATAATTATGATTCTTAAACCAGTAAACCAGCAAACAATAAAAGATTTTATAGAAACGTCAATCAGTTAAACGCGGTTAGCTAATCGCCAGTCTGTCAAGGGTATTAATCGAAATCAGTAAATTCATCGCGCAGACTATAGGCATTAGTTTTATTTTGTGGATTAGTGCGGCGATTTTATATAGGAAACAACAAAAGAAAATAACAAAAATTAAACGTAAACATTTATTTTTATTTACCCGATCAATAAAAGTCACGCGGGCACACCACAAAATAAAATAGGATTAGTTCACTAATCTAGATCTTGTACCACCATCCGCTAGTGGAATTTAAGTGGGTGCGATTAATAGCAGAAAAATTGTTTTGTTTGGGGTCATATTTAGTTTGTATTTCAACCTACATATGGTATAAATTTTGTACCTTTTTGGGCAGGTAGACCTTGATCGATTATCTTGCAAGCTTTGCTGCAATTGATTTTCTGTCAAAAACCAATCAAATATTTATACAAAAGACTGCGGTAGTATTCGACGATTATTAATTCTATATGATTTTAACAGTGTCAACCAAACATTGGTATAGGTCACTGAAAGCATTTTTGATAGTCGATGCTTTAGCCTGTTGATAAGATTTTCGTCAGAAAAGGTTCAAAATCAACCATTTCTACTTTTTGCCTTCATTTTGGATTGTACACCTAAGCACAGTTGCCAAAGGTGTGTTCTGTTTGGGTAGAGAACTATCAAAATAATTTCGTGTTCCTTGTGCTTAATGCGAGCGATAAATGCAAATCATGTCCGTTTAAAAATAAAATCACTGGGAATTCTGAACCATTAATGATGCAAACCCACCCGTTGTTGCAAACTTCCCCCATTTATCCATCCGAATCTGCTACAGCCCATGACGCAGCCGTTTGGCATTTTCATATTTATATACTATTGGTGGATACCCCATACCACCGTCTTCCATCTTTAAAAATATTTTGACAATTAAGATTTTAAAGCAGTGCTAGAAAGCTGTCCATCAGTTGATAATTTGTAGCGGGAATCCCAGCCTTATCGATATCCTCCTCCTCTTCAATGGTCAATACTGTTTGATAACCACCGATGGACGCGTTTAACGCGTATATTATCGTATCTTTTTTATATAATAATATTGTTAGATAATTTTAAATTGTTTATTTGCTGTTTATAAAGTCAATCCATTCGAACTACTTTCAAGGGTAGTGCTAAGATCAACCCGGTTCTATTTTAAATACAATTTCGTAGTCGGTTTGTAAATAATAATGTTACGAATTCTACTCTAAACAAATATAACACTTGGTGGTCATTGATTGAGGTATAACATTGATTGAAGTATACATCATTAAGTGTTACCATCCCAACAGTCAAGGGTTCGAGTTCAATCGGACTTCATAATTTTACTGAGTGATTTTTATTCTTAGTATACATCGATTGCCTCATCTATTGCTCCAATATGGATTACAAAAAGAAAGAGAAAACTATGTTTAAAGTGGGTCCCGCACTTGCACACATTGGACCAAAAACATCAAAGCGCCGATCATTCAGAGCGCTGTTTGGAAGTGTTTAAAGAAGACAATACATGAATCTACCACTACAATCCGGAATCAAGACGTCAGTAAGCTGAGTGGACAGCAGCCGGTGAAAGTTATCCGAAGCGACCAAAAACGTTTATATTGGCGGTAAGGTTATGATCTCCGTATTTTGGGAAGCGCAAGGTATTTTATTCGTCGACTATCTTGATAAAGAAAAATCTCCAAAATCTGCAAAATTGCACGAATTAAAATTATAATTGTTTCCCCATTCATCGTATTCTTCGGGTCTGGTTCCCAGCGAGTACTACATGTACGCAGACCTCAAAAAATGGTTCAGAAAAAGAGATTTACATCAATTTTGAGGCTAAAAATAAATCACTCAACAAAAAAGGTATCGAAATCTTGGAGAACCATTGGAATGAATGTATCAACACTCTATGTTGATGAACGAAAACGTGAAAAAACATTTTAATAGTTAGTTGCGGGACTTATTGAGTAACGTGATACTTATAAATTTGTACAACTTTCTGCACCAGATACAAAAAACAAAAATTATTCAATACAATGGTTAATAAAAAAAATCAGTTTCTGTTTCTCATTATATGACCTTCTACACTACTCCTGTCCTCCTCGACTTTCTGAATCATATGTCTGTTTATTAAAATCATTGATCGTATTCCAACGAAGAAATTTCGGGCTAAATGAGTAACCAAAGTATACCAAAGTCTGGTATTGCGTCCTTCAATGGAAGCAACAACCTGCATAATGGGTTTGAATTAGATATTTTAAAATTTGGGATTTTGTAAGACACAAGTCGAGGACACATTTCATCTCTTTAGCAAACAGATATCTGGTTGAAGATGAAAATTTTCAAATTTGGCAACATTCCGAATATACTTTAAGTTTTATTACTTTTACAATAAATTTTTAAGTTGTTATATTTAACAATCTCATAAGAACAAGCTCCTTCCACTTATTAGTCATGCAGCATTCGTTTTGATAAAAGATTATAATAAAAATATTGAAATCTCAAGCTCAAGCATGCATTTTAAAGATAAAATTGCCTAGCTTCTTCAAAAAAATAGTAAATAGATAAATCATGAATATCTCAATAAAATATTTTTTCATTTTAGAACATCCGCCTTAACAGATTAATATCTGTCAGTTTAATTCCTGATTTCCTAATAAACTATTTTTTCCCATTGAATTCATAAAACTTTTCAAAGTTCAACAACAAAATTTAAATGAGGAAAGGTCAAATGTCTAAAATGACATTTAATCCATTATAAAATATTAGAATTTAATAGAATGCAGGAAGGAGAGAAACAATATTAAAAGAAAATTATGAAAATATCTGAGACGGCGATGCGAATTTAAATATTATGGAAAATGCAATCTAACTATTATACATAAATATATTTGTCCTTTAAGATGTCTGTTTATGTATTTAAGAATATAAATCCAAAACCTAATTTTATTTATTTAGTTAAATGCTTATTGAATCTCGATCATTTTTTGATGAGGTATATTAAGTAAGTTACACAACCGTTCATATCAGCTATCCTTGAAGACGTCGTCTCAAATTTATGTAATCGAAAAAATAAATTCTATATCTTATTTAGGTTCTTTTCTGTTCATATGATCCGATTATGGTAATTTAATATTGGCCTTTTATGACATTTTCCGTTTACGAGGATAACATTTTTCCGTTATATAACAGTATTGTATACGGGTATGCTTATGCACGAGCAGATCCGTAACACTGTTCTGCTGTTCGGTAACTTATGGTGTGGTGTCTCATCATATTATTTCAACAACAATATCATAAAAATCATATAGGCTGCCAGTGTAACATCGTAATCATCAAATGGGAAGAATAAATTTTCAAATGTTGTCCTTTTTGGTGGTGTCTTATTTGTTTGGCTGTTTATCGATCAACGTACATTACTTTCAATTTTTTCGTCTTGTTTGGTGGTGTATGTGTGCTTTGTACATGTATCGATATATTGTATGTCCAAATGTTAGTTGTATATATAAAAAAAATTGTTTTCTTGGTTTTTGGTACTTTTCTGATTAAATTGAGAACAAATGAAGGTTATTTGATAATAGAGTGTGATGGTGTACCTCTCTAGGGAAAGGTGAAATTAACTTGAATATTTTATTAGTGCGGTCAGAGGGGATAACTCGTAAATGCGAAAGGCTAACTGACGATATATAAATGTAAATCAATTTAAAAATTATTTTTATAAAAACATGGTTTCTGTAAAGGTAAGTGATATATTGTATTGATCCGATTTATAACTTTTCCAAATTGTATTAAATTTTCTGCACAAAGAGAAAATATTAAAATTTTCATCGCAGAGGCGACACAAACAAATATTTTTTATCGCAATGGAAAGAAAATTTATTTAATATAAAATTTCAATGGCTGCTGTTTATTCACAGCATGCGGCAAATATAAGAGTGAACAATCAATATGTTGATGAAATGTACCTAACTGTTACGTATCAGGAACAAATATTTTTCTACATGACGTATTTACCTATAGGAAACGTATGTGTCGCAATGCATTCAATAAATTTTAATTAAATATTTCTACTTGTCTGTGTTATGTAACTTAATTTGGTGAAAATTAAGGATATACATAATTAAAATTTGAGGAAAATGTAATTGAATTTTTTTTTTAAATATTATCTTTTGCTTGTAATTCCAATTCCAATAAAATAATATGTATTTCAACTTGAATATTATTCGATTAAAAAATTCTACGAAAAACTACCAACACCCTGCACATATAAATCAGTTAAGGTGCCTCTTGTAGAGGCTTTCAGTTAGTTTTTTACAAATATTGTAACTCTCATTTTAATTTTTGATATTAAAACCTTTTGCAAGTATCAATACAAATCGTCTTAGTCAAACTACTTACTACACAACATACAAACAAATAGGCCTATATATTCTTATAGCCCTTTCTTTGGTTATCCGCAACTGAACAAGTCCAGCATAATCGTACTCTGCCGTTACGAACAGTGTTCCCCGTGTTGTTTTGACACTGGGAAATTTTCCTTGAGATGAATCAAGTGGTGACACGGACGTCCTTCGGAATTAAAATTATAGTTGGCACGTCAAGTTCTGTAGGCGTTGCTTCACTCGCTACGTGTCTTTCTAATTCAAACAAAAATTTAACGATAAAAGTTTATTAACTTCATTTAGTATGTTGAAATCCTCTTATAGATAAAATTTAAAAATTACAATTATTAACAAACGACATTATTGATAAATCTTATTTAAATTGTGACTATTCGGAAATTTGAAATTTAAATGGTGACTGGTTTGCCAGCTGGTTACTTGTAGAGTTGAGTTTGATCGTAAATTTCGAATGTAATATTGGGACGTTTAGTACGAAAAAATTTCTGACTGTAATTTTTGATGTTTCGTTTTTGTGTTTGAGAAGTTGAGTTGTTTTGCTGTATTTTGTAGTTTTGTCGAATAGTGTACCTAATTGTAATTGGAGTTTCACTAGCCTGATGGGTGATCAGGGAATGGGGATGGCCTGATTTAAAGATTGCACATTGGTTATGTTTTGAGAATTCTCACATTGATCAATTTTCAACAAAAGTTCAAAAATATCAAAAAATCTAATACTTATTTAATTTTGTTGAATGCAGGTTCAAAGTCTATTTCAACACCTATCCAGTGGAACCTTTTTTGGACTTATATCGTGCCAACAAAGTGATTTTTGGGGTCAACATCTGAAGTACACGTTTTTTGTGAATTTGTCAGCAAGAAAATTAGTGATAAAAGTCGAACTAAAACATGGAAATCAGCAATAAAACATTTCTAACAAAAAGAAGTATTCCCTCTACTAGCCCGGATGACAGCTTCCATTCGATGTTTCTTTGATTTCACCAAAGTTTTCACCAAATCTAGAGGTATCGCCTTCCACTCCTGTGTGATCGTCTGTTGCAGCTCCTGGAGACTATATATCTGGTCGAACTCATTTTTTCAGCTCGTCCCATAAATGTTCGAAGGGATTGAGATCCGGCCTTCGGGCTGGCCACTCCTTACAGGCACATCCACTTCTTGAAGGTACTGGTACACAATACTAGCCGTATGCAATCTCGCATTATCCTGCATGATTTGGAAGTTTTCACCAATAAACCCCGCTAGGCTAAAGTGCAACGAAGTCCTCGAGTGCTTTCTCAATGTACCGTTGGAAATTCCATCTTGATCGACAGTCAGTATTCACTCTGTAGATGAACACAAGATCAGTAACAAGCCTCTCAAGAACATGCACCATCCACCACCATACGAGACACGTTCTTCAATGCAACACTATGCAAATCGTTCTCTTGATCTTCTGTATACTCTTCCTCATCCATCGTTGCCATGTAAACACATACTGCGTCCGTCAGAGAAAAGGACTGTTCTCCATTGTTCTTCTGTCCAAGGTGGGTTCGTCGATGGACTGGGATCAATTTCGGCCAGTTTGCTGGTCTGTGTATAGTCAGATCACCTTCTCAAAGTCGTGTTCTATCTGTCCATCGACTGACATCGACTTCATGAACTTGTTGAAGCCGCTGTCCCAGTTGAACCGCATTCAAACGACGATTGTGCAACGAAGTCGTCAAAAGAAAACGGTTATCACGCTGTGTTGTACGAGGTCGGCCTGATCCTTGTCGCTGTCTGTAGCCGCCAACTTCTTGATATCTCTGCCACACTCGACGAACGGAGAATCGGCTCAAATTTAGTTGTCGAGCCACTTCACTTTGGTTCTGCTCGGCATCAATTAGTGCAACCACTTGAGCCGCTACGTCTGGTGTGGTATTCATTTTCTTGTACTGGATGGAAACATAATCGATAGACGACCGTTCAGGCTAAGCGTTGATATGCGAACGACGACAATTCCCGTAAAACGTACTATTTTATACGCGCCACAAGTTCCGCAACCGGTGCTACCTAGAACGAGCGTTTTCGGGTTGTTGTGCTCTATTGTTGTTATTGTCCTGGTTTTGAACAGACAATACACACATGTGGTATCATTGGATAGGTGATGAAATGATCTTTAATTTGACATACTTTGATTCAAAAAACATTTCGATTCGTGAGAAGATTAAAAAAAAGGAAAAAATGCAACTGTTAATTTTCTGCCCTCGTGTAGTTGGTTTGAATTGAGATTCTCTTGAATTTGAGGATTTCTTTTAGTAATTTTTATAACTCACGGGAGTTGGATAACTAGAAGAGGATAGGATCAGAAATTTTCGTTTCTTGTTTGTGACATATTTTTGAGAAAAACTTATACCGGTCCCGATTCCGGTGGTCTATTACTGATGCACAAAAAACAAAGGTTCATATTATAAAAAAACAACACGACGTAGGAATTATTTCATTGACCCCTATTATCTTAGTCTACGAAAATGGAAAATAATCAACAGGATTTAGGCAAAAGTGCCTATTGAAATTGGCCGTTACCAAGATTACTTGAGCAATAAGTTTGATTGATAACTTATAATATTAGTGGAGAGTTTACCAAGAGAAATACAGTGGACCAACGAGACTGAGTGGTTAAAAAATAAGAGATTACCAAGAGGTATTGCAATTGAGAAGGGAGGGAGGGGGCGGCAGCTCTTTTAGTAACGGAGCAAGAATTTCGCACCTCATATGAATGGGCTAATATACTCAAAATGGGATGAGTGATTCTCAAAATTATTATTATTAATAAATAAATAAGATTTGCATCTTTATGCTTACAAAGCTCAATTGTAAATCAAAGAACTGCAGTTGAATGGATTATGGAACAACAAGAAGATGCTGGTTTTTTGAAGAGAAAAAAAATATCTTTCAGCGAGTTTAAAAAACTCGTTTCACAAGTGATTGTTGAGAAATAAATGCATCCACAACCTGTCACTGTTTAGTGCAGATTTGAGCTGCAGACATCATTGAGCCATTATTCTTCGAAAATGCGGCTGATCGGGCAATATTAGTTGATGGTGCTCGCTATCGCGACATGATAATTTAGTTTTATTTGCGCCTAAATTGCAAGATATGGATGTGAACAACATTGGCTCCTAGAACATGCGATTTACCACTGTTGAATTTTTTTCTTTTGGTTTTTTCAAGCCTAAGTTTTATGCCAATAAGCTCCCGAACCCCACACCGTAAAAAAGGAAACTGAGCGCTGTAACAACGAAATTCAGACATTTATGCAAAAGGATTATGGAACGGTTCGACAAAAGAATACTTATGTGCCAGCAAATACTGTATACTTTATGAATCAATAAAATAAATACAACCTTTAATTAAACACCTGTGTTTTCTATCAAAATTACTTTTTGAGTGAATTTTGGGACACCCATTATGTATTTTTGGAAACTTAAAAACTAAACAATTCAAGTGAAAGAGATCTATCAACTGGGAGCCCAATTATCACAGAAGCATCAAAGCGTTGAAATACTTTCTTGCAAAAAAGATCGTAGGTCAATACCATTCTCCCATATTAACCACCCCTTTAATATGAACAAAGCAGTGTCAATGCCGCTTCCGACACACCCCTACTATTTAATTTTTGTAAAGCAGATTTTGACAAATTGATTGGTCTATTGGCTAATAACATTGATTCCGTCGGCATTCTAGATAATAGTAATAATATTAGATAGTCAGTTTCATTGCTTATTGCTTTTACTCGGCAATTTTTGAATGTATCGAACAACCAGTACTCTATAATACAGCAAATAGCTAAGAAAAATGCGAACATTTATAATAATTTTAAGGGTTTATCTCAAGAAATGTATAATAATTACATCTAAGCGAATCTGGTAGAATTAATGAAATTTCTAAGTAAAAATTTGATGGATATGGTTCCATCTTAAAGTATAATTATAATTCAAAAAATTATCCACGAGCTATTACCAATCAGTTCGCTGAATATTTTAGTTTTGATTTCTTGAACAAGGATATGGATCCCGACCGGTGCTGTTTCAAGTAAATAAATAATAGCGTTCAATAGTCTTTCAAATGAATTACGACACCGTGATTGGAAAATTACTAACTTAAAACATAATATTGCATGCGGAATTGATGGTTTGCCGTCGACCTGCTTAAAACAATGTAGTGGTAGTCTGCCTAATCGATCGGAATTTCTTTTGTTAATTTTGAAAGATTCCTTAATTACCCCTTTTCATAAGGATGGCTGAAAATTGGTCTTTATAAGCCATTTACGAAGCTGTCCAGAATTGTTCGTTAGCATTATGAGGCACTTTACTTTCATTGTATAGTTCTTTATCTTCTGTCAATCAACACGGTTTCCTCAAACGTCGTCCCACGACCACTAATCTCACTAGAGATCAACCAGAACTCTTGGTTTTCAAGCGCAACTACTGCTGTGGATGGGCTCGTATTTGAAAGAAAGAAGACATCAAATGACCGTCAGATCAACAATAGTAATAGATGAATTTTAGAGTACGCAAATATAAAATATAACCTAACATTACCTTAGGGAGCCCTCTTTGGTCTCCAGTGAAAAAAATAAAAATGGCGAAAAAATATCCTCAATTAAAAGAAAATATATGTGTGACCGTGCTTGTCGAAGATTAGATCTTCACTCGCCGATATGCCCGAACATCGAATCGTTTAAAAAATGCAATTTTGTTGAGGAATCAATTTTTTTTGTTTCGTTAATTGTTCAAAATTTAAAATATTGAATTTTTTCATAAATACAAATATCGCATATGACAAACTATGTAGTGCGGAAAAGCTTATTATGTGTTTTCAACCGCATCAATTTTTGTCCTAAACACTGAAAGCCAACGCAACTAAACTGTCACTTTCGATGGCTGATTTCGTCCGAAGAGCTTCGGCCACTGTACAACTATGCCAAATCATTTACAACAATTTTCCAAAGAATACGCAAAATTTGGGAAGAATTATTAGGATATATTTTGTTGCAAATTTAATTGGAAATTTGTAATAATTTTATTTTCGCGACGAAGGACTCAGGTGACACAAAATTTCAAAGTAATTTCCTCTCAGTTAGAGAGGTGAGAGAACTTCACAGAACTCTGTTTTTCCTCATTTCCTTGTTTTAAATTGTTTTTGTTCTCTTATCTCTCTCTCTCTCTCACACACACAAAACTCATCTTTTCTTCTTTCTAATTCCTCTTTACACATCCGATTTCTAACATTTTTAATGAACTTATTTGTTCGATACTAAAACCCTTTCTCGGTATAATCTGCACATGTGTACGAACGAATATAATATAGAATTGTTAGGAAACGAGAATAACGCGAGATTAGTGAGCTAATCAAACAACTGCGATTCCAAATAGAATGAAAAAAATGAAGGATGGTTGTTGCGATTAAAAATTTAAACAAAAATAACATTAAATTTATCTAAAGTGCTTTATTCGGCCATAACATTTCTTAGTGGTGCCACATGCCTGTTAAAAATTGCTCCAATAAAAACATCAACATTTTGTACCATTGCCAAAAACCCATTTACTAGGTAGTCTCCATATTTCGCACGAATTGTTATGGTCAAACAACATAGAGCATTAATTTATTTATGTAATTTTTCAACATTTTGTTGCCTTGGTTAGCGGTGTGAAGAACACGCAAAGATACTAGGGATAACACAGAAAAAAAATCTTATTTCAACATGCATCATTTATGTAATGTGATATGACGAATTTGAGACATGCGCGCTAAAATCATTCTGCCTCTGCCGTATAACCATAAATACGAACACATAACTTGTAGATTTCTCAAGTGATATAGAGGTATACAAAATATACATATTATTAAGGACAAATGTACGGTCATTGTTTCATTTTCATGAATGTTCGCGCGCGCGATATATATGACTCAGATGCACACATATAACACAAACCACCTCAATAAGGATGAGTAGGCAGGAAAATTTTTGTGTAGATATATTTGAAAATCGATCCACTTTCAAAATGAGTAATCGACATCAACACACGAGTTAGTATATACTTATTAGATGCAGATACGACCAAATTGGTTATGCGAGAATTTATTCGATATGAAGCCACATGCAAATATATAGGAAATCGTGTGTAAATACAAAATTTATACAAAAAAAATTATTATTTATATCCATACGTACAAATTATTGATTGATCCACTTTGCACGTTGTTGTAGGGATGTATCGAACCAAGCTCAGTCGACCCATGATTTGAATACTCTACGGCCCATAATTTTAAGTAAACTAATACTGAAATATATGATTTTAAACTATTTGTTAGAGGAACTACAGTAAAGATAAATTTAATAAAAATTAAATTTAGGTAGCACATAATCTGAGCAACATAAACGTTGGATTTCAGATGATAATTTCGAAATTAATGAGGAGACTAGATGCTTAAAATGTGTCTTAAATAAAACACAGAAGCCGACAGTATAAAAAGTCTTGCAAAGTGTAAATAAAACGGGTACTAATTTCCTCAAATGCAAAGGTGCCATTACCATTTATCTTTTATTGGAAATTATTTTTTTAAGGATCCCTGTAAGATAAGGCTACAAATGTTGAAAAAAGAAACAATAATAGAAAATCCAGTAAAACTATCTAATAAACTGAAAATATGTGTTTGCAAAAAAAGGCGTGCCAGAGGACTATTATCTGACCCTTCATCTGCGTAATCGTTACAATGAGTACAATGTTAATTACAACAAAAATGAACCTATGTAAATAAATAATAAAACCAATTTATGTCGTTCCAAAAATTTTATGAAAATACAGCAAAGGGATTGGAAAGCAGAAAATGGATTAACCAAACTGTTTGTGTAACCCAACAAATACCATAACGGATACTAGGCTATAAGTGACAATGCTTATTACTAAGTGAGACAAAATGAACGAGAGTAAAGCTGGGACTGTTTAACGCAAGGGGAAAATGATTAACTAAAATTATGAAAAACGGAAAAATATTAAAGACAACCAAATAATAAAAGTATTGTAACTTAAAGACTTTATATTCTGAAGGGGTGGAAATAAGGGTTGAAAATGAGTATGCCAAGGCTGGCAATTCGAAAGAATCGAAAAAAATTGAGATATATTATTGTACTTAAGTATATTACATCGGACAAACATTTCTTTTGTGTGTGCTTACTAATATTGTAGACGAAAATATAGACATTTAAATTCATTTCACGTCACGCTCTTGTAATTGTCCCATTATTTCCGGAGTTGGTTCTATGACTAACGATTCATTAGAGCCGGACAACAACTAAAGAATTGAGAATGTAGTTGAATCAGATTCAGACAGCCAATGTAGAGTGGTAAATAAAATCCATCAACCCATGTAAAGAATCAGTACAAATCGGTTCAATTTTTTTGGTGCTTATGTCGTTTTGTTCTCTCTCTCTGAAAAGGCAAGTTAACACGTTCGCGCAAATGACTGCTATAGCAGATATACAACTTTGTCGTTTTTTAAAACGTTCGCGCACATGTAGAGGAAACGTTTTTAAGCATCACTTGATAACATGACCACACCTACTGCAAATTCTACCAAGAGTCTACCGAAGGTCATCTCAAAGCTCTAAATTAGAACGAAATGTGTGAAATTTTGTCGAAGGAATATTAATAGTGATATGAATTCGAAGGAGATTTAAATTTGTAGAGCGAAGTCTGAGATTCATACCTCTTCGTGGTGCTCCCTACGAAACTCTAAATGAATCAGGTGGTGTAGCGGAGGCTGAAGCTGGCGTACGTCTTTCATCAAGTGGCTCACTTTAAGTACGTGGCGCATGTAACAAGGGTTGACGAAGCTAGGAACAGCTAGGTTATGGAAACTCTACACAAAAGCATAGAATTAACATATTCGATTCATCACAAGCACGACATCGGAAATTGCACACACTTAAAAATGGGAACATGGAACGTGTTTAGCCTTCAAAAACCTAGAGATTGCCAAAACCTTTTGAATCAGACAGAGATAAAAATGAGACGTACTTGCACTATAAGAGCTTAGCTGGTCTGGGAGTTAGATCCATGACACCACCAATGATTAAACTCTTCCTTAATCCGGTCGTCAAAATTGGGGAGAATTTGGAGTTTGCTTTCTCATCAATCGGCACGTGAAGCAACATATCATGACTATGTTGCCAATGCAGGAATCTCACTGAAGATATATACCCAAGAACAAACGTGGCTGATGTTCTCTTAGTATGCATAACTATTTCCAAAATCTGTTAAATCGGAATGACGAAGTGATCCCATTATAGCCCCTGATTGTACACAAATAAAAAATCATCGAATCATCGCAAAATTATAACATAAAAGAAATTTTTTTTTGTAATTTATATGTTAATATACCTTATAAAATTATTGAATTGTACCTAGCTTGAATTACATTCCATAAACTTGGCGTTAAAATAAAATAAAATCATTTGGGGAAGCAAATTTATTACAAATTTGCTGACAAGTTGAACTTTTGACGAGCTGCCAGATGTATATTTACATCGTCGTATACAGCACATTTGTTAGGAAAATAACGTCATTTTTGTTTTATTTTTAAAATACATATTTAAGGTAAACGGCTATAATACTGACATAGGCGGCATTACTAACATATATCGTGGATTTGTTTAATTTTAAGAATATTACTTAACATACTAAAATTATTTTTCTTAAAATCACTAATAAGAACATTCTAATTTCTTCTTCTTCTAAGACATTATAAAAACTAAAAATAATATAAATTATAAATCAGTTGTAATCTGATACAGCGAAAACGCACTTTTGTGTAACTACTGTGCCTAAGTACACATAGGACCAATCACTTTAAATAATACCAGTACCAATTTCCAACTGATCTGGATCGATATTGTTGCAAAATTAGCTTAGAATCTTTTAGTTCTTAGTCGGTTTTCTCGTGAATAATATAGTTTTCAACATATTTGCAAAAAATTATAAAGCTCCTATGGATACTGTCACTTTCGTTGGACCGATGTCGGCCAAAAATTCCTGTTATCTCCCAATTTGTGGGAAAGCGTAATTATGAAATTATGAAATTATTCTCTGTACAGAGGCCGAATTTTTGTACGGGGAAATCTGTAAAAGGCATGTAAGCATAGCTACGATACCACGAGACAAACGGGTGATTGTAAGAGAAGCATCGAATTCTTGCACTCTGTTACAAAAATAAGAAATAAAACCAGTGTTTCAACCAGCAGTCACGAGCCCATGGTACGCTGTGTACAATTAGTACATTAGAAAGTATAAAAAATGCCATTAAATGAAGTGCGTAAGAGCCTACGTCTTACCTTTACCAAGCAACACATAAAGTGGGACAGAAGCCAACTTATCCACCCTTAAACATAACGGATGGCTTTCAAGAAAAGCTTTAAAGAGGGAATGGAGCCATAGGGAAGCAATGGGAGCAATACAGCTTTATTGTCTGCTTATTGATTTAATGGAAGCCATAAAATCATCTTAGACAAAAGTTTACCTTCGCTTCCCTTTCTAATTCCATACATAAGGGGATCCGCTTAAAGTTATAGAACATCAGGGTGGAATTGCCCATTACTAATTAATTAAAAATAATAAAATTTAAATAAAAATTGTAAAATCTATATATTTTTTTACAGATGTAAGTAAACAAGTCAAACCGAATAATTTTCTTGTGAGACCGCATTTGGAATATTGTTCATGATTTCAAGAAATGTCAACTCAAGAAATGTTAGATTGCAAAAATTACAAAATAGAGGCATGAGAATAATTTTAAAGATAAACAGAAGGCTTCGTACACGTATAATGCACTAAAATGGTTAAACGTTAGACAGACAAAAAATTAAAGTAAATGTGATAACAATGATTTTTAAAATGAAACATAATTTATATTCTAAATATTTCTAAATATTTCTGTGATATATAATGAACTGAAATTATTCAACGAATTGCCTGATAACATAAAATATAAAAAATTAAGTATATTTAAACAAGAAGTCACAAAATATGTAAAAGAAGCATAGTTTTTGAATAAAGAGAATAGTCGTGAATAATGTTTAATTTTTAATTACGAAATAATGTAAAATAAACAATTCAGAATAGTTAATTTTTAACTAACAAATAAATAAATTTAAAAAAATAGTCGTGAACAAATCATTTTAATATTTTATAAAAATAATGTTTCTCCTCTTGTTGCCGCCATTTTGTCCTCTTGAGTGTTATCAATTTCACTATTCTTAAATAGGGTATAACAATGGAGTAATTTAAAATTTTAAAAAATCTATCTTTTACTGTTTTTTCAAATATTGGAAAATAACAAGTAATTAACTATAATTATTATCTCTTGCTCCTCCTCAAGTTCCATTCTCTTCTGGTAGTATATATATTCTAGAGCCAGACATTCTATATAGTCGTATCAAAACATTTTTTTTTGCCATCCTCAGTCCGTTTGTTGCAAATCGTTGCTTCAAAGTACATATTCCGGTCAAAAATTATAAAAGATATCATATTTTTTATTACGGTTTGCCATAAAACGCACTCATTTATCACAAAAAACCAAGAAATTTGTTGATTCTAGCTGTCAAAGTTTTTGTATACCAATTTTATTTAAAAATAATTATTGCGATGCTAACATTTACTTATGTGATGTTTAAATTGTTATCAATTCAACGTAAATTAGTATTTAAATGAACAGCAAGAAACACTAGAAAAGTATGTTCATATTTACGAGAATCAGTGGAAGATTTTAAAGCAATGTTTTGCATTTAGGTAGAATACAAATACGTATGTGTATAGTTTTTGCTTTTATTAAGTACACTTATAATTAGTTCGGTATTAATTGCTGGATTCTTCTTGCCGAAAAATACTTCTAAATAATCATTTTATTTCGTTAGAACGTAAAATTACTACGTTTTTTTATGTGGTTGCACTGTTGTTCGAGACGATAGTGTTAGAGATTCACTAATTGTAAGGTGCATATACATACATATGATATATGCAGATGACGTAAGTAACATGTAAATTAAATTATTTGTTATGACAAGTGTATTTTGGCGTACAAAACTAATTTATAATTTTATTTCCATTTGGTTGTTCACTCGGTTTTGACATAAAATTATACGGAGTGAAGTTAGGGTTACAAAAAATATCATGATAATTTTTATCATTAGTGACAACTGATGCATCTAAATGTATTTAAAGTGCACGGTGAGCTTCATAATAATAATTTAATTTTTTGGTTATGTTCTTAAAAATACTGAAATATTCAAACTCATTTAATTGTATGTATTTCATGATGTTGGACACACAAACTTCAATAAATCGACAAGGAGACGTAGTACAGAAATTTCCACAGCATCGTTTTCAAGATTTCTAAATTCTCTATAAAACGGTTAATTTGGATTTGAGAATGAAATACCGAGCAAGTATTTGTTTACAGTCTCAAACAGCAGAATAGTTTTTTATTTTAGACAATTTTTATGTTACTCAAAAAAATTCATAAAAAACAAAATAAAATAAAACGGTTTCCAGTATCGAAATAAGACAAAACTTCCAAAAATATTTTTTTAAAAAGTGTTATTTCACCAAGATGCAGGTTGGGCCATCTGACATTTGCAATTTAATTTAGCTCTAATTCAAAGAAGAATGAATATTTTTCAAAGCGGTTTGTTTTATTGCAAAGAGTATATCAGTAAGTATGGAACACAATTTCATTCAAATGACTTCCACGGCTGGCTTTACAATACCCCGTTCTGTCATCCCAATTTTACAGACATTTTCGAATGTATGGGCTCCTATCTCAACAATGGCAACTTCGATTTGATCTTTCAAGTCTTGGATAGTCTCTGGATGGTTAGCGTAACACTTATCCTTAACAGCTCCCCACAAAAAAAAGTCCAACGGAGTCAAATCGCAGCTGCGTGGTGGCCAACTGACATCTCCGTTACGACAGATTATTCGATCCCCGAAGACAGTTTGCAAAACACCGATTGTTTCGTTTGCTGTGTGACAAATTGCGCCGGCCTGTTGAAACCAAATGTAGTGTGTCCTCTTCTTGAATTCTGAGTCACAAAAACTCGTTTATCATGGCTAGGTAACGCTCCCCCTATTAACTTTCAAAAAAAATGAACCAATGATGTCGCCGGTCCAAAATACACACCAAACAGTCACTCGTTGTGGATGCATCGGCTTCTCCATGGTTACGTGTGGATTTTCTGAGCCTCAAAAATGCTACAATTTTAAAAAAAATGCTCATTTTCTTCCAAGCGTTGCACAGCCCAATTAGCGAACCGAAAACGTTGCGGATGATCATTCTGCTTCAGCTCCTGCACTAATTGAACTTTGTACGCCTTTATACTTAGCGCAGTTTCATGAACTTGCGTCACAAATTTATCCACAAATTGCCTTATGTAGACATTTCATTTCTACTGAATTTTCCACGTAAATTTCTTAGTTTGAATAGAAGACTCACCACTTTGAAAGTAAGTTTTCAATATTTACCAATTTTGTTCAAGCGTAAAGCGATCAATTTCGCAAATATCAAACATTAAACTAATTTTCTGTCATAACACGATTGACGTGTATTGCTACACTCGAAATATCCGAAAATTTAAATTGCAAAGGCTAGATGGGCTAACCGTTACAAGCGTTCAAATCTAGTTTTTTCGAAAAAAAAATCTGTTTCGATTGGCGCATGTTTTTTGGCGCAGTGTAGTAGATAAATTAAAAAATTATCCGAATATACTTCCGGTTATATTAAAATGTCAAGTATTAAAAACTCACGGTACTGAGTTTGCAGTTCTTTTACTCTACATAATTCAACTGGTGCGATTATGAAGTTTGAACATTTATGACGAAATGACTCATAGGAGTATTTATTATGTACTCTAATTCCGTCATCAGACCAATAAAATAATAGTTCACTAGTAAATCAAACTTTGTTTATCTTAAATTTGAAGTAGGGGCTATTGACATGAAAACTCTTCATAAGCACTTCACATTAATTTGTATTTAAGTACAACAATCGTTCAAAGATTCATCCACTTGAAAAATGTATGATACGGACAGATTAGATTATTTATACTAATAATAGCAATTGTTAAATATGGGAAATTTACTAGTACGCTAAAGTAGCCTCGAAAATTTAGTTCACATTCATAAGGTTCTCACAACCTCGTGACTTATAATTTATGAGTAATTAAGGAACTCGTGCTTTAGAAAAAATAAATTCCTCGGGGCCTAAAGGTGAAATAAAAATGTATGAAAACTAATATAATTTCTTGAATAAAGTGTATACTTACTCGTACTTTATGCGCGATTTATACTGCAATTCATAAATCGAAAATATATTTAGAAAGAAACTTTATTGAATAAGTTTTCGAGTGGACCATGTTTAATTTGCCGGTATATACAAAACTACATATGTACAAATTTTATTATGGTCATGCGCACAAATTTCGTTATGCGGCTCTTTAGGTAGTGCAAAGTAATTGTTGTTGTTTTCTTTATGATATCGTATTTATTTGTCTCTGTCCTAATGTTTTGATGAAATGATTACTCAATTTGCGTATAAAACGAGGGAATACCTGCATACGATTATAAGATGAAATCAATGTAATCTATTTTTTTCAAGATCGTAACTAAAGAATATTTAAAATATGTTGCAAGTCCATGCTTCTTTACTGCTTTATCGATCCAATTAAAACTGAATATTTTCCTCGGGTAATCAAAACATTCCGTTCTTCCGTTTAACGGAAAACTTATAAAAAAGTCAAAAGTGAAACAACACTAGCACTTTGTTTAGATTTTGTTAGTTATGGATAAATAAAATACAGATGACTCAGTCAAAAATTTGATGTATGTAGTTTCTTTATGAACAAAATTTTTTTTATTATACTGTCAAGAATTTTAGGAATGGCAAAATCGTTCGTCGAAATTATCAAGGCAAATTTACAACTTTTTGTATTTTAATATACACAGAAAGTTGGATGTGTTTGTGCTGTGAATATTGTTCTTCCGTTTGGTGCGATCGCGATTTGTATCTTATATAGTTTCTAGTCGAAACTATTAACCTTGATAATGAAACCAATTAGCATATAGGTTTGTTGAACTAATCTTTTATTTAATGTATTTTACGTAAAATAAGGAGAATTGATTAAAAAGAACTACATTTTATATTATTTTTAGTACAAACTCAATTATTTGCGAATATCGAGGGCTCTATTTTATTTTAATAAAGTTCCAAACTGTGAAGTGTGTGATATTAGGTAATGATAATACAAACGATTTTCATTTACATAAGCTAGTTAAAATTGCTATATTTCTATTGTTGTTGCTGACTAACCAGCTTAATTATGGCTACTACTAACAAATCTTGTAAATGTTTTCCAAAATTTTTTGAGCGTGGGAATTAGTCAAATTATATTAACAAAATATAATTATATAAAGGGTTTTCCAATAGAAATGATACATTTTAAAAATTAAAAAAAACATAAATTATTCAGTGAGATCAAAATTTTTTTTTTATTTGAAAGGTTACATTATGCCATTATGTAAGGAAAATAACATCATTCAAATGACCACCACGACTTCTCTGTACGTACTGCATTCTGTCAGCCCAATTTATCATCACGTTTTCACATAAATTTGGCTGTATTTCATCAATAGCACGTTCAATATTGATTTGTAATTGCTCAATTGTTGTTGGATTATCAGCATAAACTTGTGACTTAACATATCCCCAAAGAAAGAAATCACAAGGTCTTAAATCACACGACCTGGGAGGATAATTAACTGGACCAAATATTGAAATAATTTCATCACTAAATTTTGTTTTCAATAAATCGATTGTTAAGTAGGCTGTTTGGCAGATGGCATCGTCTTGTTAAAACCACATATCTTCCAGATTATTCTCAACAACTGCAGGAAGAAAATGTAAACCCAAATCTTTTCTTAAAATTCTACATGTTGTTGTTTGAGAAAGATTTAATTGCTGAGAACGACGTGGAAACGATAAATTTGGATTTTCTCTAACACTTGCTGCTACCAAATCAATATTCTCTTGTGTGCGTGCATTTCTTTGTCGTGCTATGGTACTCTTGTATCGTGTAAAGAAAATTTACTTTCAAATTTCTCTACAATACAACGAATAGTGAGTCGATTGCCAGAATAATATCGTCCATGAATTCTTCTTAAATTTCTCTCAGTATTCACAAGTGAGCACTGATTTTGATAAAACAATTTAACAATTTCTACTACAATTTCTACTACAATTTCTACCTACTGAACACAGGTGACATAAGAAATGTCAAAAACTAATGCGCAGTGTTGCCATTATAACCATTTTAAATTGTATCATTCCTATTATTTAACAATATCAACGAAAACTGCCTATATGAATCAAATCTATAGGCCATCATTTTTTTTGTAATATCAATGAACGCAAACTAAGTATGCACTAAGGAAAATTAATAAATAGCATCAAGTTGAAGTATTTTATGTGTTGGTGAACCAAGTCACGCCACTGGTGGATATATTATGAGCGCAGGCCATAGTGCCTACTGAATTCCTGTTTTTGGAATAATTTTGAATAATTTATTTATTCATTCTTTATTTATTCACTCATTAATGAAAATTTCGTGAACCCCACACCTCATTTTGAGCATAGGCGCTTATTTACATAAGATGCGAGGTTTATTTTTACATCCAAACTAACCTTTTATCAATATTTTCTTTTCGTGTATAGGTATTTGTATTTCGGGCAGCTGCTTCATTGTATCACTTTGGAAATTTCTTGTGGCTAGGTAGCATCCATCATTCATCTAGTAAGCACCACGCTTCACTCCGGTATCAATAATGTTTAATACTTTACTGAGCAAAATTTTCACTGCATTTCGCGTTTTTCTCCAAGAATGGTTAGGGTTTCATATAACTTCCAATAAAAATAACTTACATTTTACAAACATAAAATAAAAATAAAAAATTTAAATAGTTTAACATAGGAAAAACAGACGATGCTCGACACAAAAGTCAAAGCTGACAAATGACAAACTGACAACAAATCAACTTCTTTTATAATTTGTTTAATTAGGATTCGCGAGAATCATCGATGACGCTAGGCCGTAGTGGATAATCCTGGTTGTATCAGGAAAATAATGAAAAGTTCAGTCTACTCAGCACAAGATAAAAGATGAAAATAACCAACCTGTTGGTCAAATATAAACAAACTTAATATTGCGGCCGCCTAACCTCGAAATATCAAAACCGTGGATAAAGAAGACATGATGAAGAAAAAGCAACCAAAGTAGAACGCCAAATTATTTGTTAAATGGTACATTAAGACATCAAATTGGCGCAACTAAAAGCGGAGCAATATGCCAATATAAACCAGCGCCTTCTAAGACTGGCGAAGGGAATACGATGAGACATCGAGCAGTGCACTCTGCGTTAAAAAACGAGTAAGCCTGTGCAGAGGACAGCGGAATAACCGGAAATATACAAGAAATGCTGATGCCGTGGAAGAAAGTATACCTATTGAACCATAAATATTGCGGATGTTTAACGCGGGAGGAATATAACGCGGAATATATGGCATCGCCTGAAAAGTTTCCGGTCTGACACATAGATGGCGCCAACCTTCAAACGATATGTGTCAAAATTGCATTACATTTCGACCATTAGTTTACAAGTTACAGTTGTCAAAAAAATTAATTTCGTGTGTTGATTAAACACTGTTTTTTGATGGGGAAAAATACCGTTCAAGCGAAGCAGTGGTTTCTTAAGTGTTATTCGGACTCTGCACCAGGAAAATCAACCATCATTGTCTGATATGCTGAATTTAAACATGGACATACAATCACCGATGATGCACCACGCTCTGAGTGTCGATTTTGTACCAAAAATGACAGCGCAAGCTGGTGAGGTGAGCAATAATTTTGTGTACATATTCAGTGTAGGTTTCAGTGGTGGTTGCTTACTGCACACTTAGGCCAATTTTTAGGCCCATTGTGATACCACTCATTCACTCCACATCATTAACCCACCTACTTCACCAACTCACACAACTACAGTATACCACCTGCAAGGGCCGAAGCTATAACCACTGCACCACTTGTCCGGTCTATTCAGTGTATGTATAATATACAATTTTACATTTGTATTGTATTTTTTCTATCATGTGTCTGTGCATTCTATATGTCAATTTTACGATGGCAAGTACCAAAATAAATGGTTCCGGTTGAATATGTATGATGCTGACGTCTACCTCACCTCTTCTATTCGCTTGCTTTTGAGCAGTGGAACCGATTGTTTACTATGTGACTGATTTTTCATTTCGAAATATTTGAACAATACGAAACCGCATTTGACACATCAAATAAAAAATATATATAAACAAGATGACACACATGCACTCAATGTTTTTCCGGTTTGTTCACTTGGAGCAGTCATTTTTGGTACAAAATCGACACTCTGCACGCCCAAATGAGGCTGTGACTCCAGGAAACATAAAAAAATCCACGTAATTGTTTTGAAAGACCGTAAAGTGAGATAGCTGACATTGTAAAGATATCAATGGAACGTGTTGGTCATATTTTGCACGAACATTTGTCCATGAAAAAAATTGCTCTTTCACCAAGACAATGCACCATGTTAATGCACCAATTATTTTTCCCAAAAAAAATGTGTTTGCTTTGTTAGACCAGGAACTTTTCAGGCGATGTGTTGCACTGATAAGGGGTTATTACATTGATATAGCGAGAACGATGAGACAAGTTACCGAAGCATGGAGAATTGCGACAATCAATTAGAGAGCCGTGACGTAAAAGTCACCTGACATATATTAGGTGCACGAAATTATGTCACAACATTAGAGATTGTTCCCAGCTATAGACACCACATATTCGATGAGACAACCTGATTCTCGAGTAAAACATTATGAAGATTCGGCGAGGAGAATGGAGATCGAGAGCAAGAAAAATCGAAAGTTCAGTTCAATAGAACAAACCTTTGAATAAAATAAACCTTGGCCACGAAAGAACTCCAAGTGGTATTCTTAACACAACCAACAAAAATGCAGCAAAACGCTCTTAAAAAAATAAAAAAGTAAGAGCTGCTGAAGGCTGTTACCCCTATATATGGAAGTCGTCAGAACGTAATATACCAACTATGTACGTAGAACCAGAACTAACAGATGGAGGCTATACTGTGGCCTACGTAAATTACCATGCACTCTGGTCGGTAACTAGCGAGGAATATTTGCAGCGAATAGTAGAAAGTCTCTATCCTGGCTAGTCTGAAATCACGCCACAAGGGCCAAATCAGCAGGACCTGATGGTATATTATAAAAGTTATATTATTATAATTTTGGAGATGTTATGTTCGATATACACGATTAGAATATTGGTTTGCAATATTCTAACCGCTACAGAATCGTCAATGTGGAAGTCAAACAGACTACTAACTTTGCATTATCATGGCTTGAAGCTATATTCATTATTATGTATTTCTTGGAACTTTGTGACATACCTAGGAAATGAACTCAAGTAAAGGTATATTTTTACCTCAGACAGGAAAAAGCTTTCAATGAAATTCCAAAAACCTTAGACCTATAATCTTATTCTCTTTTCTACCCACACTCCGTTTCTTGATCTATTGAAAAATCCTTTGAATATAAGGAATTCTGAATATAGAGGAGCCTTTAACAACATTAGACCGGGCGATCACTAGGGCACTCATGTCTGCGAGTGAGTGAATCACTTATAGGGTGGATAGATCAGGCACCAGAAAGCAGGTTCGTTATATATTCTGGCTCGTTATAATGTGGCTATTCGGAGTGGATCCTTCTTTAATATATAAAGGCGGTGCACAAGATGGAGTGTTTGTACCTCTGTTTTGAACTTCGTCATTAATGGCCAGTTACTGAACCTGGAAGAAGACGCTTTCCAGGTGGTTGCATTTGTGAAAAATTTTGCTAAAGGCGTCTTCGGTAAATATTATATCATCTTAAGAGAACGCATACTTTCCAATTGGACCAACAGCTGTGGTTTCAGAATCAACCCACACAAGACTGAGTAGATCGTTCTAGGAAGTACAAACTTTCTCAGATTGATCCCCCATTTTAAATAATACTAGCTTATAATTCACAGTTAAAGCAAAATACATGGGTCTCTTTTTAAACATCAAACTGAGCTTGAAAACATAATATATTACAAAGGCTAAAGAAAGCGCTTTAGTCTTGCAAAAGTGTCATTAGGAAATGATCGGGTTTGAAGACTCGGATCGTATACTGGGGTCACACTTCAACTATTGAGTCTATGTTATTATATGAGATGACGTTCTGGTGACCGGTTGTAAATATTCTAACGAACCTAAAGTCTTTGGTGAAAGCGCAACGATAAATTATCCTGAGCATCACTACGATAAATTATCCTTAGCTACTCAAGCAATAGCAATTCTCTTTCATCACACACTCTTAGATATCCTAAGTAAATAAATGGCCTCAAACTAAATTATAAGGCTCAACTACGTCTCCATGTCGACCTGAATATGCGGATCATTTATACGGACGGTCAGGTTTCGATTAAAGCACTAAAATCAAACTTCCTGACGTCCAAAGTATAGGCCCAGAATGAGCTCTTATCTATTAACGAGCTGGCAGAACAAATCAACATCTACTTCATGTGGGTGCCGGGGTCACTTAAAGGCAGATAAGCTCTAGTACTGTCTCATCACACGTGCAAGGTAATGCTTCAGAGAGAAGCTGTGAGATTAACAATGACAGAAAGGTTAAAAGCGCCCCATGTGTAATAACTAGGCAGATCTGGAAAAGAATAAACCTACCAAAACGGCCCAGATCCAGTGGGCTAATATCTCTGCGAAGGCGTCATATGAACGTGGCTGTGGGTTCTTTTACGGGATACTGCCTCATAGATTAACAGGCAAACAGACTTGCTGTCCCCTCACGTGATTATATAGTCGTACCGGCGAAGATGAAGAGGAGCATCAAACAGTTATCCATTTGCTTTGCATCTGTTTCCGTCTAGCACCAAGCAGACACAATCCTATGAGCTCCGCTGTTAAATGATTATGACGAAAATTCGTGGACTGAATTGAATGCAATTTTTAACTTCGTTGAAAGCTGTGGAAGGTTTTAATGAGTAGGGAAGAAACTATGTGACACTGCTGTAGAAATTAGTCTATACCATTTCTTTACGTCAATCAGTTTAACCTAACCTAAATAGACCAAAACTAGAGACAAATGAACAAAGAAAGTGTTCGGTGATAGAATGCAGATTCCATTATGAGGGTAGAGCGTGTTCAGCAATGGCTTTCGTCGGTAAAGAAAAACAATCGAGAAAGGTGGGATCGAAACATAGTAGTGTGACATTCATTGCAGTTCATGCTGAAGAGTGTTGGAATATGTGAATACCAGACAAGACAAAATGATTGAGTCGAAAGTAGTTAAGTCGCAAAATTCAGCAGAAAGCCCCATATGAAAGCCAATCTGAAGATGTATTTATTCTAATGTAGGGAGGATGATTTCAGGGAAACATTATTACAACTCAGAATGCACATATGAACAGCAAATATGTCTTGATTTTATCAAGGCCGGTTTTTATCAGATGGCGAAAAACCAAATTTGAAGAATCTTGTACTTTTAAGGAAACCAAGCCACAATTTATATGAAAATGTGTTATGATCTCCATGTGTCAATTTTAAGAAAGTAACATTTTGGAGCGATAGAAATTCGAAATATTGTCACCACCACTACGAAATGATCAGAAACACATTTCTAAAAATATAATTCAATTGATAACTATCTTTTAAAACCAATACAAAAAGTCGTTCTTTCCGCTTTAAAAGGAATATATGGACGTTTTTCTCTGACGTCCGCTTGGCTCCCGCCTTACTTTTAAGACTTAAATTGATGTACGGAGTCGATTTATAGGGTCAGTTTAACATATATACATACTCCTTACGATATTACAAAGGGATCCGAAAGTTTTTCCTAAACATTAGAAATCTTACGCACACATCATGGAATTGGAGCCGGACCCACTTGCAGCCGTTGTTTCTGCAAGAATAGAGTTGAGCTCGGGACTTCAACTTTTAACCAAGTTTTGAGGAAATGTTTGTGCCCTTTGTATTTACTTTGAAAGTTAACTCTCCTAAAGTAATAAATTGTTTGTTTAGTTACCTGGGAACAAGAAATCAAAATGAGCAGTCTTCATGTCCCAGGAATGATCGTTCAAAAAAACGACCAACTTAGGGTAGTCGAATGTTTTCAAGGTAATCTCGTTCGCAGTTTAAAAACCAAAGCACATACTCTATTGAATCTATTATTTACAAAAGGTTACAAATAATCGAAATGGCCGTAATTTTTTTGGGAATCGATACAAACTATTAAGGAAGCAGGGTTCTGCAGAACAAATATTTGATTTCCTTCTCACTATTCACATATGTACATACAGTACGACCCATTTATATTTCAGGCATTGAAGTTAATATCCAATAATTGCGCTTCTCATGATCCATACTTAGTCGTCAAATACGCTCCGGAGCTAAAGCTGTATCTCATAATTTAGAACAAAAATTTTAGTATCCAAAATATTTAGGCTTTCCCTTGTAAATAGATTTCGTGATACACTCATTAACTGCCGTCCAGGACTGGTTGTTTGGGATCCATAGTTAATGGATTAAATTTTGGATGCAATAAAATAAATAGTTTTGATTTAATCGTTTAAGAAATGCATTTTTACAATTTATGTTTACAATTTTCTATGTGATCCCCGCAAAATTACAAAGATTGATTTATTTCCAGATGCAACAGAACGAGTTGGTACTTATTCACTAAAAATAGAAAACAGCTATGACAATAAATTCCGATCAAATTCAATAGATTTTGACATTGAGACAAAACACTTTATTCGTGGTTGGATCAACAATGAACGTCGAAAGAAAATACCATAATTCTAGATTTGGAACTCGGCAAATTTTTTATACAAAAGTTATATAAATATGAAAAAAACTTAAATATTTTAATTTTAACGCCGCTAATGGTGCCATAAACTGGATTTCATTTCGCGACGGAATACTTATAAAATATAAATAAACAAAAAAAGGTAATTACAACAATAATTATGTGCGAAGAACTGTCAATTTATTACGATGTTTTCACACTCTTACATATTTCTTATGAATAAAGAAATGCTAAATATGCATTTTGATGGCGTTTTGGCGTTATTCACTGGTTCAAACCAATTTGATTTCCAGTACAATGATCTCTAATGAGTTAACGCAATTAATTCCAGACACTAAGACGATGATCTCATTACAAACATAGGCATAGCTGCAGTGCACACAGAGCAATAGGTTTGAACATTACGATTTACAATTATATCGAGTAAACAAATAATTTAAATTGATAGACATTGAATTAGTTTAAAGTAGCCTGATGTATATTTGTATAATTTTGTTGTTGCTATAACACCGGAAGTATATGTTTTTGTCTTATGTACTAGATTTGTTGAGGGTGCTGCTGTGTTGTTAAACTATAATACACTACAATTACTATTTTATTACTATTTTTATGCGTACTTATTTATAATAATTGGTTTTATTGTTCAGAGATAATCAATTACTCAATTTAATTGAATTTAGTGTAGTAATGTAGAGTTCGTTAGTCGAAAACCATGTGAAATAATGGTGAACGATCTCTGATGTGAATGATCTATTTGGGAATTGTGTAGAAATAATCAACGTACGATTGACAGTAGCGATGATAGACGATTATTTAACTTTTCTTGGGGCCGATTATGTAAGCATTATGAGTACGATTTACGACTATCAACTCAAACTAAATTTGAGAAAATTTCTTGTCTTGTATTTGACTTAAATAATCAAATCATAGTGATATTTTTCTTTCGGAAATCACATTTTTTAACTTTTTTTAAATTAGTATATTGATTTCGAGCCATTATTCTTTCAAAAGGAAGTAGAAAATTTTTAAATTATTAGGACTACCTAAGCTTGTTATATAGTTGTTTTATTTGAAAGATATTATATTCGCGAAAACCAGGCAAAGTTTGAACACCTAATATTTTTTATAAAAATATAAGAACCGGTTCTTTTATTCGTGTTAAGACGGTAGCTGGAACATTAGTTAAAAACACCAGCCACACATTGCCAGATGGCGTGATATCAAGGCGCCAATGATCACAATTATCGTTGACGCAGAGATCAATATTGTGTACAATCATAGTGCAAACTCATAACCGATTACAAAACCAGAAAGCGGAAAGACGTATATTAAGTAAATTAAAGAATCTCTGTGTAGTCATCTTCCAAATAAAACCATCGGAGGAAACAAGAGAAGTGCCCCCCTTATAAATAAAATAAACTTAACACTTTGTTACAAACCATTTCCATGTCGGAGAGGAGCTAAGAAGAATCATAGAAAAATACATTTTGAAGTACGTTATATGATATTCAGCATTCACTCTAGACCCAGTCTAAGTGTAGATCCAGATTTGGATGAAAATCGTCAATGAGGGGAACCGACAATTTAACGAATCTAATATCGGAAAATTTCATAGAAACAAAAAATATAATAAACGATTAAATCGACGATAGAATGGAAACCAATATCATTATTAGAACAGCTGTATTCTGAAATATCAGCCACATTAACAAAGTTTTTCATCACTGCGCTTTGTATGGAAGCAGATTTTTCTCGAACAATCACGAGCAGCATCAACTATCGCGTTACACGAGATACAAGATAAAACAGTACACATCAACATAGCAAGTACAAAGTACAGTGGACGCAGGGCTTTGTATTGGGTCCTATGCTGTTTCCAATCCACATTAACTCTCTATCAAAACTGGGTTTAACGGATAAATTTCAGCATCCTGAAAAAGCATTTTCTTACAATGATTATAGATGAGAGGTTGATAAAAAAGTTTAAAGTGCGATTTATTTCTTCCGATTTATTTCTTCCAACAAGTGGTTTAGTGTACTTTACGCGATGAGTCCTAGTTGATAGTAATCCCAATACAATTAATATTCAAGCGTCTAACTATGCAGCAAGCAACTATGATAAGTGCGGATTATGCAGTATCCAATTTTACTGAAATATGTGTCAAATACAACTGTTAAACAAATCGCAATAATTATCGTTCTACTGCTAGAACATATTATTTTAAGCTAAAATACTAGAACATTCTTAAGACTACTGCTGGTTCATAAATTAAAATGATGATGGTTCTGTATCAAATTTTAAACGATTTTCAGTGATGATGTTCTTGAACAGATATCATTTTTTTAGTAAGGCGAAGATTAATTTTAGACCTGGGTTAAATATTGAACTAATTTAATCTGGTTTAAACTCGAACTCACAGTATCGCTCTAGTTTGGAATCGCAAGTATGGTGCCCAAGTTAATTGCATCTCTCAAGTGCATGCCAATGTTCAAATACTTCGGAATTATGCTTGATTCTAATTTTTATTCTATTTCCACATACTTACCTAAAAAAATTGTGTATGGTAAACTACAGTCCTAGATTCATAATTATTATTTTTGAAGAGAAGGGAACTATGTATGTCTATCTGATCTGTTAAAGTTAATTTAATTGACGTTAGTTAACTCTCAGTTAACCAATATTGGTTATATTATAAGAGGTTACAGAAATGTTGAGAATATTCCTCAATATAATCTTATGAACAAACGTTGTGATTGATGTCACCAGAAAAACGTATTCGCTGCAGAATGTTTTTTAATTTTCTTTAAGAACCAAAATTTTATTGAATTTATAAGATGATTCTGTAAAAACCTTCGGCACAACTTGGATAACTTATTCACATTGCTTTACGTCTAAAATCAGTAATGAATTTTCTGCGTGAAATTACTATCGAAATTAGTTGGGTTCTTAGGAATTCTTAATTTGGAAACATTTGGGTGGACGGATTCTACGACTATACTTATCTTAGTTTTTCTTTATTTCGAGAGGACGGTGATAAATTATTTTGGACTGTTTCCAAAGATAAACAGGTACCATCAAAATACTTCATATCTTTACGAGGAATAATTTCAGATCAAAGGATTGATAATACAAGGAATATTTTCAGATTCAAAATACATGCAGTGTAATACTTTACGAGGAATATGATCAGATCAAAAGATTGACAATACATGCGATGATGGAACGTCTACACTTTCTCAGGGAATCATCAGATCATTTAACCAAAGATGCATCCGAAATGTGCATTTATAAATTGATATCTTAGATATCAATTTATGTTGGTTATTCGGTTTATTAATTTGATGGTGCCAAATTTTATGATTGAATCTAAAAATGCAAATTTCTAAACATGTTCCTGTAAATCAGATTGACACTCATATTTGATTTCCCATATCGTAATTAATTATTACATACCTAATTTTTCCTGCGTGTTAAATTCACGAAGGAATATTTACAATCGTTTTATTAATTTAATTTAATATACATATAAAGTGACAAAAGATAACAGTTGAACAATTGGACAATAATTTAAAAATGTTTAAATTTCATTAGAATTTTGAATCCCTTGTACTTAGCAATAAGGAACCAACTTAGTCTCATAAACTATCATAATTGTTTCACAGCCTATTTCACCGATTCTGAATTCACTGAATTCAGCAATGCTGCTATTTATCAGAGCCAGAACTCTAAGAAAAACGTCAGTTTAGATGGCCGAAACGGACAACGACTGAATGAATAGTTAGATATTAAATCTCAATTGTTTATTAAGGGCCTAATCCCTATTATAGTCCTCAGATCGCCAAGTAACCATACAAATCTCATCACATTTACAAGGAATTCTCGGTGTGGAGTTCCTACAATATAATAAAGGATGTCGTACAAGTACAAGACCGAAGAAAAACAATCATATGGGGCCAATTTTGTTGATATCAACCTGCTATGTAAGTCCCGCAAGCCCACACCATACTACTACCTCCGTCCTTAGTCCCATCTGAATCTTCGACGATTCCACTAAAACTGTCGGGCGGAATCGTCGGTGCCTCCTTCGGAATAATCAGAATTGTTTTAAAAAATACTTAACATTTCTACTAAATTTCTAACTGATGTTTTCTAAAAATCAAAAAATACTGCCAAGTGACAATTGTCTCGTTTTCGCAACAACTGGAAGACCCAGCGTAAAAATTGATGGAAATATTTTTTGTTTCTTCAGTTTAAAAATCCATTAAGTTACATAGTTAGTCCATAATGATAAAGGAAAACTGTTATGTTAAAAATAGCAATTATTAATATTGAATTATAGATAAAATATTGTCTCAAAGTTCATTTTTACAATGATCAAAATTTTCTCATTTTCTAAGAGCCTAAAAAAGTTCATGAAAATGAAAATTTGTTATTATAAACGATTTTTAAGTGTCCTTTAATCGCATAAACTAGAAAAAAAATCGAGTTGTTTTGTGTGCTCCAAACACAAGCTTCAGTTAGCATCAGGCTTACATACACAGGGCGGAATTGATTTTTTATGCGCGTTAAATAGTGTTCGATTTTTGATGTTATATACATAAAGGACTGTTTTACTATTCTATACGATTAAAAGTGTTGCCCATATGATTTAAACTTAGCTAAAATTCGATAAAACATATCGCGAACTCTAGAATTTGAATTTCAAAAAAACGCAGCTGATTTTGTTCAGATTTGAAGAATAAGCGGGGATTTATGAGAAAAATATCATATTTTCCCAATTCTAAATTTGGTATAAGCGTAACGGAAAATTGATTTGAGATACCGTCGTAATGATATTGAAATTCTATTAAAAACCCCAGCTACACCTGATAAACGAGAAACAATATAATAACGAAATTGGAGTTACGTTTCATGTCCAAAATTAATCCTACATAAAGAGTTATGTAACTTCATTTGACCAAATCCTGCCCATAACCTATAAAGTAGAAAATGTCTGAAGCATTGTTGAAAAACAGTTTCATTGTAAGCGAAAGCCACATCCACATCGAAACATTGAAGTGCATTGAAGCCGGGGTTGAGCTATTGAGCCGCTGCTTTTACTCGGATCTATCAGAGTTAATCCAAACTTGGTTTCCGGCTCGAAATTTTATACATACAATATTTAAGAAATGTTCCATATACAATTTCTGTAAAATTTCGGCATAAATTGTCACCATCGGGCGCCTTCAAGTAACCTTCAATAAACCTAAATACTTCGTGTCCGGTTACACAAAAAACAAGAACCACTGTATGTTAGAAACATTGAAAATTGAATTCATTCTAATAGATCGTTTTACAAAAGTTTACATAAACGAATTTCGAGAAAGAAGTACACGAAGCTGGTGTAAAAATTGCGCTTGAGTTTACATAGAATGATTTGCGCTCCTCTCTTAAATGAATAATTTAAACAAAATCGGTGCGGAACCCATTATTTCACCACAGCCAGAGCCGGTCATTAGAGTTCGGAGCAAATGCCTTAGAATCTAGTAGATTTACATGGAACACTTTATTTACTACACTCTGAAGATAACAAGTAAAATCGAAATAGGGTTATATTTATCCAAAGTCATACATATTTCACTATACCACTATAAAACATTAAGATTTTTTCAAAGTAGCTAACAATCAATATCGAGCAATAAAATTTGGGAGTCAGCGGCATTAAGATTCAAAAGTAAATATGGAACAAGTCTCGGCCTAGCTTGTATCGTCTAGAAAAATATTTTAACATATAATTGAAAAATAAAACATACTTATATGATTGTTTGCTGACTTGCGCAAAATATAACTGGTAAGAAATCATTTTAAATTGAACACTGCCACACACCTTTGTTTTGTCATCATAGCCAGTATTCAAAAATAAAATACAAATTCCAAAGGTATATTTATTAGCATTGCGAAGTTTCCTTTCTTTATCAAAACGGTATCCAACCAGTGATAATTTTCGCGTTCATAATTTAGTCTGGGTCGGCACTTGAAAGAGAGAAAGACCCTGATAAAATAATAAAAATTCAACTTTCTATTGATAATTAGGATGACTGTCATACCAGAAATGGAAACGTTATAAAAAAATGTCCTTGATGCTGTCATTTACTTTCGAATTTTTATCAAGCCCATGTACGCTACAATCCCTACTGGCGTGAATTACGGAAAAAGCGAAACAAAAAATTGGGATAATTTTTTATATACATTTCTACCACACTGTGTTAAATTTAAATAATTAAAAAGAAAAATATATTTTACATTATAACTCTACATATATATAGTGAGAAAAAACCAACAACAAAAAAACATCCCCAGACAGTTGCGCAGGGGATGTTTTCATATATAACAATAATGAAAATATACCGGCATTTTTACTTCATGCAAACATTTTTCCCATTTTCTATAATTTTCGTTCTGTCGTATATAATAGAAAATTGTATATAACTAAATAATAAATAAATAAAATATTTACATCAATAATGGCGTCATCTCCAGATGCCCATCTCGCTTGTTTTTGAGCAAATTGTGGAAATTCTTGCTCATGAGGATGACGCTGGAATACATATCCAACGGCAGCATCGTCTTGAGTACGAATTGGTGGGCCACGGCCGCCACCATCATCGTTACTTCCTAATAGTTTCATTGTATTTATAGGAAAAATTTGGGCAAATGAAAATTTAACTTGTTTATATGGAAATTTATCTGGAATTAGATAAAAAAAAAATATTTCCAATTTATTTCAAGTGATTCAAGTTAAAATGGCGTCGAATAGTAAGGAAAAAATAGGATGGGTCTGTAATATTGAAACGAAAGGCGATTTGTTAGGAAGGTGCTCTAGCCTCAGTGATTTTATTACAAATTTACTGCAATACGGACCAAATAAAATTTTGTACCGAATGCTCATAATAATAATAATAATAATAATGCTAGCGGCACAAAGGGAAACAAGGAAAGAGGATTTATACATATAAATGAAATAAATTTTCCGGTCGCGATTCTGAAGAGAATCGAGAGGGCATTTTAAAATTCTATATATTTACCTGGCTTATGCTTTTTTATAGATATAATTTATATATCCAAATAAAACGATTACGAGTAATAATTTAACTTGATTAATTAATTACAAAAAAACTATTTATATATTTTAATTATAATGAGAGAGAGGATAGTGTAATTTATATTATTTATATTTATAATTAGTGTGAGAGAGATATAATAAGAGAGAGACTTTTTGTTAATTATTATTATTTTAAGAATATTTTTCGATAATATAAAAAGGAAATTAACAAATCGGTGGCGTCGGATGCTGCAAAATTTTCACTTTTCTTTTACTTTTAATTAAAAATCCATCACAAAACACTAATTTTTCTTTCTTTTTGGGATTATAATAATTATATATTCACAAAGCACCTTTTCTCTTTTTTATATATAAATTATGATTTTTCACAAGAGAAAGAAAAGCACACACACACAATTTTAATTTTTTGTATTCCTTTGGAAAATTTAACTACATAAATTACATGAATAATCGATTAATTAATATTTTTTTTTATTACCACTAGCTGTACACAAGATAAATAATTTTAATATTTTATACAAAGTCGCGCACTATATACAAACAAATTAAAAAACAAAATTGAACAAAAGTTTTGTATTCTTTTTATGAATTCTCGACTTTACAAAATTCTCTTGATTGCGGAAAATCATTTACAAAATTACGCCATTTGTGAGAAATTTTATACTTATATTTTTTTTTTTGTATATTGGAGAATTTTTTCAGTAATTTTATTTTACTTTTTTTATACACAGAACGAACACTAAATAATATTATTTTAATATACACGAAACGGAAAAACTATATTTATATAATATTCACATAAACTAATTATTTTAATATTTATATTTAATTAATTTTAATAAAATTTTTTTAGTTTTCTTTATTTACAGACGCCCGACATTACCTTTCTCAATATACATACGGCCATATTGAAATAAAAACAAAAAAACATACGAATTTTTTATATGTGTGTGTATGTATATAGGAAATTTGGATGCGCGCGCACACCTGTCAAAAATAATAAAAATAACAAAGCAAATTAATATACAAATTGTACTAGTATGATTATGATATATATTCGTCTCGTTTTATCCTATTACACCGGTATTTGGATGTAAACATCGTGCTATTTCAAAATCATGCGGTTTTTTGTATTTTGAAGATTCATCATGATGATGAGCGCGGTTTATGCGAATCATAAGCATCTAGAGCTAGACGATATTTTGGTTTGTAAAAAATATTTATGAAATCGGTTGCGATTTCTGTAAATACCCTAGGCTGCCTAACTGGATCGTTCCTTCAACCAAATTTGGAGTACCTTTTGGGAGTATAATTAGGGGACAAGGGTGCATCCCACATCAAATGAACGCGTTTTATAATACAAATCTAGTACATTTTGCTTCCAAATCATTCAAATAAAACTCGTTTCGTTTCATATTTCAATATTTGTATTTGAACGTTGATATGTTCAATTTTTATTATTTATTTGTATTCTGTTTTGTTTTTAGTGACAATTAATAATAATTTACATAATTATATATTTTTTTTTTTTGTTTATAAAATATAACATGTGATGACATGGCGTTGCACGTATTAAGCATGGTATAATCCCCGATCTTACTTTTTTCATATTCACTCAAGTCGTGTGAAGTATCCAATCTAATATTCTGTGGATCTTAGGATATAAAACCATATTAAATTTTGTGCAAATTTTGCCCGATCACCACGTGCTCTATATACAAAAAACAGGAAGAGCAACATAAAATTTGTAATTTTAATAATTAAATTCCTTATATATTTATAATTAATAATGGTAAGTATAGTAGTTTGTAATTATTTATGTTTATTTTTATATAAGAAATAAGTTAGAAAATACTAGAAAACCACTCGTGCGCTAAACCGTTATATATAACAAAGCATGGCGTACACAGGTGGCATCCATTTTCTCGTTATATTTTGTATATTATTTATATATTTTTTTAAATGTAATCAGTTGTTTAAATTAAAAAAATATTCTATACATTTTGTAAATTAATTTTATTTATTATTTTGTTATTTATTATTTTATTTTATATTTTTATAAGGCCTCTATATAGCAAAATAATATAAAATCGAAATTATATTGATTTAATTCCATTTATTTATACAAATTAAAACCCAAAATAAAATAAAAAACGCTTAATTAAAAGAAAAATAAATACCAAATTAGAGATAAAATATGTATTATTAATTAATTCAGATTGCACAGTATACAAACCGTTGGCTGGTGTATCCGTATATAGATGTCCCGGTTCTTTATCTCTAATATTGGCGTTATTATATTTTGTCTAATTTTATATATGTCCCAGGATTATTTAATTCATGTTTTTTTTTTTTTAAAAAAAAGCTTATCTTTTAATAAATACCTTATACAATTATTAATTATTTTGAACTCAATAAAATTATCAATTAACAAAAAATTATGGCAGTCTGGGAATATATAATAAAATAGAGGCTTCTTGTATCGTATTGCGAATTTTGTAGGATTCTGTGTCTAGATGGCAAATTTGACCGACCGACCATAAAAAAATAATATTATTTTTTAATTAATTATTTAATATATATTTATACATTTATAATTAATAGTAGATAGTAATGTAGTAGAGTTAAAGGTACACAGTTTGTATGAAATTAATTATTATATTTTAATTATTATATTTTATATAATTAATTGTATAATAAAATGTATATATATTTTTTTTTATATTAATTTTTCGATTAAGTTGAAAAATTAAATACAAAAAAAATGTGTAAACCGACCACTGAAGATGCCTAAAAAAATAAAAATAAATAAGTTCGTCCGGAATATCGCGTTAAATAATTATTACAATTAATCTGAATAAATAATTTTCAAATCAAACATAAAATAAATGAAAAACTCACGTGTGTATTGTGTGTCAAAAATTCAATTTTGAAATTTAATTTATTAATTTTTTTAATTAATTTGTTTAAAAATGGATTAAACATTATTTTTTATTTTTATTTTAAGCGTAATCATTAATTTATTTAATAAATTCAGCTAAAAAAAATAATAGATGAATTCAATGAATACAAATCAAAAAAACAAAATCAATTTAAAATTAAAAACTTAATACTTAAATAGGCAAACAAGTAATTAATTAAGAAACACAACTTATATAAAAAAAAAATTATATTCGAGAGACAAACTAACCCAAAAATATATAATATATATAATTTATTTCTTTTTCTTTTAATTAATTTTATTGGTTGGTAACATATTTAATAAGTCACTGGTTTATTTTGTACTAATAGACAAATAATTAATTAATCAATAATATGTTTTTTAATTAATATAATAATAATAATTATAATAACAAAAAGAAAAAAAACTTGGCACAAATTAAAAAAATAGATCAACTATTTTTTTTGTTTAATTATCGAGCAAAATAATTTCCTTTTTTAAAATTTAATTTAATTTTTCAACTTAACTAAAAATTAATATAATAATATAACAAAAATAATAATAATTTAAATGTATCCTTTTACAAAAAAAAATTAAATTATATATTTAATTAAACTTTGATGATTAATTAAAATTAACAAGGATTTGGTTTATTTTTTTTATATAATTTTTTTTCGCTATTGCACGCTATTTTTTTAAATTTTTAGTTAATTTGTGAAATAAATTAAATAATTTTTTTGTTTGTCTGTTTGTGTATATAATAAATTATTATAAATATTTATATATTATTTAGGCTATGGTTAATTGTTAATAATTAATTAATTTCTAGTCCAAATTAATTTTAAAAATCATCAAAATATTAATTTTACTGCGTTTGTTTTATAATTTACAAGTTTTATTATTTATTTGGTTGTTTTTTTTATTGTTGTTTGTGAATATTATGTGTGTGTGGGTGTGTGTGTGTTGGTTGGGTTAATCAATAGTAATTATTTTATTTTAAATTAAATTAATTTATACAGGCACCTATTTTATATAAATTTTTTATTTATAATTATTTGTAGTTTAGACGGAGATACATTGTCGAAACACACACGGGGACGAGACGACCTCTTATTAAATAATCAGTTCACGGACTTGTTTTTTAAACCATTTCATTTTTTTTCGTGCAGATTGGCAATTTATATTAAAAGAATCAGGGAGGGAAACAAAATAGTAATTAACAAAAAAAAATAAAATAAAATCTTAAATAAAATTGCGTGTTTCGTACACGACCCATCTAAACACAATATATTATATTATATTTATATATCATATTTTATTAAAAATATATATAATTACAAACAATTAAATTTAATTAATTAATTTTATATAGTTTTTGTTTTTTATTTATTTCAAATCAAAGTCAAATAGATCTGACAATCCCTCGGTGTTGCCTAAAGAAAAATTATAATCCGTGTCCAAAGGTGGTTCAATCGATAAAAATTTATCGTAGTCGAAGTCTATAAAAAATAAAATTAAACAAAGTTAATTAGTTAATAATTGTATAATTAATATAATTAAATATGTATATAAACAATAACTTAAGTATTATTAGTAGTTCAATATTATACATGATAAATACAAAAATTCACACCAGAGCTGAATCTCATGGTGCTACATGTTATGGTTAAAATGAAATGCAGACCCACAAGATTTCAGTACCGGTGCCAATTATTAATTAGAAATGGTGTTTTATAATGCAATTATTATTAATTTTTTAGTATTAATTATTTAGTGAGTGTTATTTAGTGATATTATTTATTATGATTTATGAATAAAGCACACATCCATTTTTTTTAAGCTAATTTACACAAATTGGTGGTGTATCCGGGTAATGATCAATTTAAAAAAAGCGTACAGTTTTGATTACAATGTTGTAAAATCGTTTACTCAGTAACAGTTACCACAAATGGCACTATCGAAGAAAAGTTAAAATCATATATATAAATAATATTGAAATGGAATTATGCTTGAGATAAGAACTGACGGATTTGGAAAAGGAGTTAGTTTATTATAGCTTTTGAAAATTAATATTATGTAGCTTAATTTTCAACAGTGCTAAGCGTCATTAACTTTGTAATGTAAAAAAACAAATAGAAATTACATGTTCAAAATTTAAAAAAATAAATGAATTAATTTCAATCTATTCAATTCATGCAAATTATTACAGCATCAAATATTTATTTGTCAAATATTTGTTTTTGAATACCTTAAATTGTATTTACCTAAATAATAATTTAATAAAAATTAAAACCTTCTGAATTTCAAATAAGAGCTCTTTCAAAATCATGAATTTCTTTATTAGGTGGTTCCACGTCAATTCAGAGAAAACGACATTCAGAGAACAACAGTTCAGTTTAAAAGCATCAAGTCTGAGAAAACACAATTCCGAGAAAACTTAAATCAGAGAAAAAAGTACAATTCAAAGACAGCATCAATTCTTTCTTATTAAACACAATTCGGAGAAAACAACAATAACGAGAAAATTAATTTAGAAGAAAATGACAATTCATAGAAAACAAAATTCGTAAAAATTATATTTAGAATTAATTTTTCACAGGAAAAATTGTAAAAAAAATAAAATTCAACGCATTTATATATCACTGTACACTGTATATCACTGTACACGAATTGCAATGCCGAATTCCGCATTAGAATTATTGCTGTTAATATTGATGGAATTGAAAATCAAATCCCAAAAACGGCTAACCCCGAAAATAACCCTAGGCGTTGTCCTCGGGAGCGTGCATTTTTAAAAAAAATTTAAAACGCCATGGAAATATAAAGATAATAAAGAGATCCAGTAATATTTCTTAAGAAAGGTTATAAAAAGCAGCTTTTAAGCAATTTTATCAAAATCTAAAAATGTTTGTTCGAGTTCTACACTAAACCGACAAACATTATTCTCAGACAAACCCGAGACAGATATATAAAACTAAAACATATTTTGAAGACAAAACAAAACTGAAAACTGCTGTTCACTCTAAATACACAAAACCTACGATAGTTTTACAGTTGTTAATTGATAAAACAAAAAATATTAATTTTATGATAATTTAATTAGAGTATCTATTTATTTAACCTGAACATATGCATTTGCCCCACATGCGGATGGGATAATAAAACTCGCAAAATTGTTTTCAAAATGTCCCCAGTTTGTTGCAAAATACTGTTTTTGGTTTCGTCGGCTTGATGTGAACCCGGCATTATATACATTCGACATGGCGGATTGTAAAATAACTTTAGATTTAAACAGATTAGAAGTTATAATTGCCTCCTCACAAGCGACTAAGCCATAGTGATTAGCTTTTAAAAAAAATTCGGACTCATTCGGGTACTGTTTTCGATTTCATCTCGCCCGAGAGTACTCCATATTTTCTCAATCATCCTTGTAACAAAAACAACTATTATTTTTTGTTTATAACTGCAATGCATATTGTTGTTTTCTCTTAATAGTCATAATTCATACTTTGAATTGTCACTTTCCCTAACTCATATTTCTAAAGATCATGTTTTTTAGAATGAAGTCGTTTTTCTTGATGTTTAATTTATTTAATGATCTCTTCTAAGAGGTCTTCTCGGAAATTACACTCTCTCTCAATTGATGTTTTCATTTGTCATTTCTCTAAATAGCGTTTTCTCTAAATTGTATTTTCTCAAAACTGACTAAGAGCCGCCTAATTTAATTATATAGGTTTGTATGGTATTAGCGCAGTTGCCGAACGTTTTGCAAAGCAGTTTGCAACATGTCCAATCCATTGGGATGGAAGAGATAGAATTGTTTGGAACGGATACCAAAGATTGTTTACCGGTGATAATTTTTCAAATGAATGATGAGCAATTAATGTAGATATATCCAAAATAACAAGATCATCTGGCTTGGAAACGTTTCACCAGTTTTCATAGATTTCGTGGCGCAGCAGGTGGTACTGTGGCAGTTTGTTTCAGTACAACAAGTTCAAATTCTGGAAAAATCAATGGAGCAGCAAAGAGAGCTTAGAAACTGCTTAGAGCTTTGTATTATAACTCACTGTCGCTATACCATCTATTATAATCAAGTGCAGTGCGCGCCACGACATTTCAAGAGTGATTGGAACTCATTGAATATCACACACTACATACCAAGTAAAGATGCAACCAAAGTTAGCTAAGGCGAGTTGGAGAAAAAAACTTAACGAAAATATTGCGTTACAATTTTTAAAAGAAAAGTTTCGATTGCTGATAAATGTAGAATGACTCGAGAAGTTTAATGAGATTAAAGATTGATCCCAGCAAAGGCATCACGTTAAAAATTGCTGTGGGTTTGAAATTTTTAAATATTTATCATTAAACCTTCCAAAATACATAAAAATCACGGAGTGATAATATTTGACTGGCACACACGTGTTGAATTTATTTTTTCTGGCAACAGACACACTATTGCCAGAACGATCGAGTATGGTCAATAAGATTAGAACTATCCCAGAACACAGAAAATGCATTCCACGTCAATCGGGTGCTTAACTAATATGGTATGCGGCGTCATAAACAACACAGTCAAATTCCCTTTAAAATTTAAAGAAAAACTGGAGGGGTAAATATTTTGTGGCTAACACCTCACTTTCTTTTACCACAAATGTATACAAACGAAGGTTGTCTGAAAAGTTTCCGACTTAACAAAGATACAAAACATTTTTCTTCAAATTTATTTTTATTTTTCTAGTCCCCTTGCAAGTCTATACTATGGCGTTTTCTCTGCAAGTGGTTTAAGAAGGTGATGGCCTCCTCATTCAACGAAAATCTCTGTCCTTCGAACACAACTTTTAGCTTAGGGGGAAAAAAAATCGCTTGGGGCTAGATCTGATGAGTAAGGGGGAGTATTTTTATTCTGCGGTGTAATGATGTATCCAAGTTTCAACAACAGTAATTAGCCGGCGCAAAAACTCTGATTTATTCGAACACGTTTCTGATCCAAAGTGAGCAAATGCGGCATCTAATTCGCGGACAGCTTTCTCATGCCTCTTTAACTTTAACTCGACGGTGGTCTAGCACATTTGGTGAACCTGAACGATGTTATTGCCAGTGGTTGCAGGTTTTGGACGTCCCGAACGTTCATCGTCCCCCAAGCTGGTACGGCCATTTAAATTCAGCTGCCCAAAATTTCACTGTGATAAATGATGGTGCAGAGATCTCGTACACAGTGTCCAACTCGTCTTTGATTAGAATAGGCGTATTGCCTTTCAAAAATTAATATTCAATGACAGTTCGATACTAGATTTTTTCCATTTTCAGACAAACACTCACATCGACCCACTCAAACGATTGTTACAACAACTTCACGTCCAAAATGCCTGATATTTCGGCGAGTACCTTTCAACGCATGCACAACCCTCGTAGATTTCGAATACATACATCATTCTTGATTTCTAAAACGAGAAATTAAACTTACCGAACTTATGGTAAAACTGTCTTGTATTCAAAAAACATTATTCCTTGTTGATTCAAAATTTGATCTTTAAATTTTTTGTCGTTTTTTGTAAATACTAAACTTTTCAACATCATTGCAACAATTGAAAAGCTCACATTGAAGCTGCCATTTCCGGTACAAAGATTTCCAACAAATTTCACAAACATCTCTCCATTAATGGAAATAGTTTAAGTATGTTTATTTTTGAATAGTCAATTCGCCTGGACTGTAGCCATGCCGCATTTTGGTTTTTTTTTTTAAAAACTAGTCTATTTTTTTTGAACATGAGTTTTGGACCTTAAATATTTATTTGGGATTAATCAATGTTTTCGAACAAATATTTCAATATCAAAATCGGTTTAAAACAATTAAATAAATCATTAATTAAGTTCTTGAGTTTCTTTATCGTATAAAAGAATTAATACTCCCCCGCAATCAAAACATTTGGATGACAAGGTGATCAGCATCATCTTCTTTCTGTCTTGATAATTTTGCTTTATTTTATCATCATTTACCCAAAATTTGGAATGTACTATAGTTCAGCAACATTAAAAGCGTTACATATTGGAAACTGATCGTTTTGATTTGGTATCACGCAGATAGATTTCGAAATGTTAATGTTAGTTTTATTGAATTTACTATTTTCAGATGTCTAAATGTGTAAGCATTGCGAGAATAGGTGCATCGTGTTCAATGGCAAGTACATCTTAGAAAAATATTTTCGTATTTAAAAAATATACGAATAAAACCAGGAATAATTAAGAGGAATCTTAAAAATTACGAGACAAAAAATTAATAAATACGACCAACCTAAACTTGAAATATATGGAATGTGTCGAGACACTATTATTTGGTTTATTTTTTTGTTTTTAGCCGGGTCAAATTTGGAGTGGCGGCACACGCTCTTAGAAGGGTGAGTAGCTATAAATACTTACGAGGACTTTGCTAACGCCAGCCCGGTTATTTTTGAAGCAGCAAAACCCACAGATTAATTAATTATCAAATTATGATATCTACAATACGCAACATAAAATACTACTAAAGTAGATGTCTCTGCGAACCCAACACCAGCACACCATAAATTTAAACGGAAAATTGGAACATTGCGATCATAAAAATTGTGTAGAAATACAAAGATTAAATATAGGTAAATTTTTAAATTTGATAGAAATTGTTTAACTAATGAATACCATATTCAAAAATGGATGTGTGTGTGTTTTGCTCCTCAGTATTAATAAAAAGATAGGACCAAATTGCACAGCTGGTGGTAATTTTCTGTTCAACCTATTTTCAATAACAATTTAATGAATTTGACGCTTCGAAAGCCAAAACAACCAAAAGCGCCGCAAAGCCGCCGCACAGTTCGTTTTTTAATATTCCGTATTGGAATCATGTTAGAAATAAAAAGCCTTCTCAGAATAGCATAACTAATAATATCATTAGGCATCATAGTTATTACTGTTATTAGAATTAATCATTAAAAATAGAAAAAAATTCTGAGGTTGAGGGGCCGCCAATTTAAAAAAATATGCATTCAATTTGATTTCCGTTTCTGAACCAAATTTTTTAACGGTCTTCCCCTGTGACATATACCACGATGAATATTTTCCCAATATTTTATTTTACGAAAAAGCTAGCCCTTTCGACGGGATCTGATGCAAACGAATTCTGTAAGATTTTGAACAATTTTGATAAGGCCCAATATCGATTGAATATTGATCTTGGAAAGGACTCAGCTTTCGCTTCGAAATTATAGCGTTGGGATGATTTGCTAGTTCGAAATCGACATAAATACTAAATTGTATCAGACAAATGTTGCAGTGGCTTGAGCTTCGAAACTTAAGCGACTAAATTTGGATTCCGCTAAAGACACGATGCAAAAGCGAATTTTCTTCTGATCTAATTGCGATCGGATATTGGAACATCAATTAAACAAATGGATAATTAATATTTCTTTTATCCTTATTATGATTCATTATTGACCGATCGGCTGGAGGCGTTAGACAGCTCTCGGTATTATTTTTGTTAGTAATCCTGATAGTGGCGGCACGCAATAGCCGAATTAGTTCGTACAAATATTGCTCGGCTCTATTAAAGGAGAAATGTACCGAATAGATTTGAATCACGAGCTTGGAAATAACCTCGGTAGATGTAATTGATATAACTGAAACAATTAAATCATCCAAGCTTCCACCAGAACAAATTAAAATCGTACCATAAAATAGTTTATGTAGCCGGTACTAATGAAGACAGGATCTAGCGGGGGTTTCTATTCTATGGAAGAGCAACGCTGAACAGAACATTCACAGACTTAGTTACAGTGCCTAGCACCCTTTTGTTTCTGAGTTTTCTGAAATAACATTGGAGACGATTAACAATATTTTCATGGTATGTAAGAAATTGTTCCAGTAAAGCAGAAAAAAAATCCTGATCCTAGATCACATTGGCTAGATCGTACAGAAAAGATAATAAAAAAGTGTGTTACTATGTTTGCGAGGACTCCATCACAAAAGATAGATTTCGGAAGTAAAAGTACCCTACTAAAAAGATATTCTCTCTCCATTCCTATTATCTATTTTCTACCCTAGCCAAACTCTAGTGTTTCCGTCATCAGCTTGAAAGTTAAGGTTTTCAAACGCAATTTCCTTGGTCCGTTCAATTTCAATTCCGGCCATAAAATTTACGAGGTAATGTATGATTCGAATGGCAATAGTGGTATTTTTCAGCAACTGATTAGGATACTCGATAAGTCAACTTGGTCAAAATTTTACAATAGTTGATTTTTTTTCAGTCCATCATAATCATTTCAACGCTCATTTATCTCATTTTCTGATCTGAACGGGCTAGAGAATACTACCTTTCTCGCTGGCCGAGAACCTTTTATGTTAATAATCTGATTAGAATACTTTGGGTGTTGTATATAATTCCGTCCAGTTTAAGATAAAAAAAATCTTTGACATCATTGGCTTTTATTCAACAGACAAGTTTACAATTCGCGACCTGAAAATCACTAACACTTTTTGGCGAATTTAGTAATTAAACTTCCAAAATAGCTAAATGTAAGTACCACAATTTACAGTTTTTGTTCTCATAGTTTCGTCTCATTTAATTACAAAATCGTACCTACGTTAGTTAGCATTATGTCATTTTACAGAAAAAGTTTTTTGCCATTCTGTGATTAGTTGTTAGTTGGATAATTTTTGTTTGTCAAGAATATACAAGTGTTGTGATAATTTAAAAGTATTGAACGTTTCTAAACATCAAATTCCTTACCGGTCAGTTTTGAAAATCAGTTCTTGGGAGGGAATAGTATTCACTCAAATTTTAATTTTCTATAGCAGTCTGGCGATTCTATAAATTTATCAATTTCACAAGATAATGGTAGCCATTCTACACATTCAGTCAAGTATTGTCACAGTTAATTTTCGAATTGTATGGTAAGATTTATAGCTAAAAATAAAGTTGCGAGCCTAGTACTGTACTGCTTTTCTAGTAGTTCGGAGTAGTAATAAATCTTTAAAATTAATCTAGTTTTTAATTGTTCTGGTGATAGCGCGATTTAAAACCGATGACATTAACAAATTTGTCAATCCAAACGAGGTAAAATGTCTGACTTAAGCTTAGATTTGATTTTCACATATTCCTAGTGTACCAAGTCAAACTCGTCTCACTATCTGATTTGATTTACCAACCAAAAATTTTTTCGGTGAACAGTTTTAATTTGGCGGCATTTTAGAAACAAATACATGGAATATGCAGTAGATTTATTTATTTAACTTTATAAAATTAATTTAACTTTATCACAATTGTTTATGCATTTTTGAAGATTGAAGTTGGGAATTAATTGACTGGCAACGCAAGGCGATGTAAATTTTATCATTTAGAAAATATATTCTGGATAGTAATAAGATATTCTGGATTTTTCGTATTTCCCATCATCGTGAATTTTTGATTTCGCCATAGGTCTTTTGACCATCAGGGTTGAATTAGACTGAACTTTCAGAAAGCTGTTGAGATTTACGGGGATTTTATTGTTAACATTTAATGAGAAATTAAACTAAATTTTAAAGAATATTGCAACTAGAGGAAAATACATAAATTTGTGTCGAAAATTGAGAATTTTCCGTATGTGGTTTCTGAGCAAACATGTTATAAAGTGAATATCAATTATAACTACCTACTCATAAAATGAAAAATACCATTTACGTCTTAACAGTGGTGGAGTTACGGTTTGAAAATTGAATTTATAAGCCACAATGCTCTTTTGTTTCCAGTAAACTTGTTCCACCAACTTTTGCCATGAAATTTTTTCCTTATGCTAAAATCTAAATTATATTTCCTTATCTAAAATCTAAATTAAATAATCCGAAGTGTACGTAATTTACAGTGTGCACTTAAATTAACCTACATCATTTCTAGATAAATTTCCACCAACTTAAAAAAATGAAATACAAGTTATAAAAATCCCGTAAGCAAAACAAATAAAATTATTATTATTTTAGTATTATTTACACAAAAATAAACACAAACATTTTATTCCACAAGACAAAAATAGTAGCAATTATGTAGTAAGTAGTTATTAAATTGTGGTGCATATAAAATCACAAAGCAAGAACTCAGACTGTGATGCGGTATTAAATAGGTACGCGGGTCACAATCAGAGCTCCCGCTATGGAATTTTATGTCGTTTGATATTTATAAAACGAAAGCAAAATATTTTTTTTACATAAAATTAGTACATAACATATATATAGAATAGTAAATGCAATTATATATGTACCTGTATCGGTTGCGATCCAATTGGACAAACAAAAATCGTTGATTCCGTCCTTTTTATGTAACGAATTATTAGGGCTAAATGTTAACACGGAATGATTGCTCAATTTCACATCATTCTTTAGTCGAACTGAACCGATTATATCATTATCTAAATTATCACTACTATTACCTCCACTACCACCACACGATATATTATCATTACTCGTACTGTTACTAATATTATTATTTGTTGTTGTATTATTAATTTGGTGCTGATGTTGCTCTTGATGATGATTTGAATATTTATTATCCTGATCACAATTATATTGATTACTAACAATACTATTACTATTATTACTACTATTGTTTAAATTTTGATTATTCGTATTAGTGTTATTATGATGCGGATGGTGGTGATGTTGTTGCTGTTGCTGCGGTCTGTTTGACGACAACGACGAGGAGGATGGTTGCGATGATGATTGTTGGAATATTAAATCAGATGATATGATATTTGATGATGATGATGTCGACGATGATGCGGCTGATGGAGACGACCATGCCGATGTGGACGATGATGTTGATTGTATTTGATTTTGATTTGTTGCATTGTTGCTACCAGCGGCCAATGATTTGTTTAAGTTGCGCTGAGCTGAGCCAAGTGGTCGAGTTGCTAAACCTTGAACAAAGATATGTTTGATTTTTTTGTTTTAATGCGGTACAAATAAATAGAAACCTACCTATTCTATTACTAGGACTTAATAAGCTTCCTGCAGACGGCTGTATTGGTTTGATACATTCGAGAAGCGGGTCGCAAGGCGCCGTTGTTGTGGTACTATCGATTGCAGCGTCCGGACAAAGATACACGTCAATAATTTCACCTTTCTCCGATTTTAAGTGAATTTCCCGTGGATCCTCAATATCGGGCAACTGCAATGACATACGATATTAATACAAAACCTGCTAAATCCAGTGGAAGAACACCAATTAAACCTACCACTAGTTTAGCTTCTGGTGGCGCCTTTATAACAATAACCGTTTGATCTTTAAACAAATCAATTTTTTTCAAATCCTGATGTGTCACATAAGCATGTTGGGTATCCTCGGTTTGTGCTTTAAAATAATTCTTAATCTCTCCTATTAGATTATCGAGCATATTCTCTTTTTGCTCAAGCCGATCGGCCTCTTTCTGAATATCATAATTCAAAATCGAATTACCACATTTCCATTGAATATTGTTTTTCGATTTTTTCTCTAAAATTCCAATACCTTCTAATACGTTTGTTATGTCGTAGATACGACGTTTTTGTACATTTAATTTTTCCGATGCTATATTTAAATCAACCACCCCGTTATCTGACTCTTTGAGCAAATCAACAAATTTTTTTGTTAGTAAACCTAATGATGTATCATATCTGTGAAATAGAATTGTATCGGTTTTACTTATCAAATAAATTTCTAATTATTATTGTTGGGTGTGCCCGATTGCTTTTTACCTCGTGCCTTCTGAATAACGCTTTTTTGCGGATGCTGTTGTTGTTGCTGCTTTAGATTGTTTCATTTGTTTAGGTGGTGTGGGTGACATATTGCTTGTTGGAGATGTCATACGACGCTTTACAGCCTGGAAAATAAAATTATAAAGTTAACATCAAAATCAAAAACATAAAAATGCGCGGATTTTCAGAATTGTTCTGTAAGGAACTAAACAATAATGAATTTTACTTGTAATTTTACCTATAAAAACTCCGATATATTTCTTGGTTTAAATTTAAGCTGAATTAAGGAATTGTAAGAATGTCTGAAGAAGCTATAATGTCAATTTAAACTTTTGGATTTGCGCTGCAAATCATATCTTAGCTTGGAGGGTTGCGGTACATCCTCACTCTTCCTTGGTCCAGTAACAACTCCGAGTTAATTCGCAAACTGTTTTAAGCTTCTGAGAGATGAAATTTGCATTCTCAGGTTAGCGCTAATTATATTTCGTTCGTGAACGGCATTACCGAGTATAAATCCAAAAAGAATCATCCTTGTGATTCTTGGGATCATTTTGAAACCAGAATGATGAAAGAAAATTACAATAAATATATCGGCACTCTAACTCTAGATTCCCTATTACTGATGTAAAAAACGGTAATGCATACCCTAGCTAGTATTGCTTATATTTGACAGCCGCACTGATAGGAGCATTCATAAAGTAACATGTAAACCTAAAATAATTTGTCGGATTAAGTTTTAAGCTAGCGTATATTATTCACATCTTGACCCCGTGGGAACACAAAGAAATATTATTAGCTAACAGTATTTCTAAACGGCAAAGTAATCGCACAAAGAACACTAAAATTCATTAATCGACTTTGCAGAGGAAAAGGACTAAAAGACAAGTCGATTCCAAAACAGAAATATATTCGCCTCAATTTTAAGGTAGAACATTTTTTGCCTCCGTGTTAAATAGTCAAGCTCAAATTTCTAGTGACTAATAACCTCGATATCAACGTAATTGAAAAAACACTAACATTGAAATGACATAACTATTCGCTTCATCGCACGGAGTGCGTAATGTGATTTCAACTACAAGGATCGATGAAATTGTAATCTACAATCAAAAATTTAGGTTGATATCTGTGAATTAGCTTGCATTAACGACACTTGATTGGGTTCATCGGTTTTTTGATAGAAACCAACAGTTTTAATCGTTTCTGCCATTGAACAATTATTTTTTGATGATCCCGAAGTGGTGCGTGTTACGTTGTTGTTTGAAATAAGGTGTAAGGGGTCTGGGCCGATGGTGTCATGATGCATTTTGCTAGCACAACCATTTGATCATTAACGTCACTCAAAAAGATTTTGATATTATGCTAAGGTATTTTGCTTAGAACACTTTCTTTCTCAAGCATCTTTTGTTTGTTCGAGTAATCTCAAGAGGGGCCTGAACATTTATGAACAAAATGTGTAAATGGGGCTCGCGAAATCTGAGCAAACTGAATTATAGACAGGTATTAAATCAGTCACGAAATTAATATTGGTTATGGTTCCGAAAACCAAGTATAGTTAAAATAATATCTCATTGGAAATCCTGATTCTTCATTCTCACAAAAAAACCATTGAAAAAGATACATGAAAATCAAATTTCTCCAGTAGATATAAAAGAAAGCAAAGATATAAAAACAAAACGCGGAGCTAACATCGTCTGCGACCACCTCGTTGTTGCAAAATATATAGATATTTGTTTTACAATACAAAATATAAACAAAATACAACCATCGCTCCCAACGAACATGGATGGAATAATGATGCTGTTAATAATCGCATTACTCCGCGTAAATATCCTATTAGGTATTCTAGAAAACCAACCACTGCCTGATTCTGCGGAGGATCAATGGAATATTATATAAACTGCGTTAATAGGCATACTAATGTGCCTCATCCGGAAGCAGTATGCCACTTCCAGCAGCCCTGGACCAGGCTAGGATTCAATGGACTAATCAATCATATCCAAAAAAACATAATTAAGTAATCCAAAAATAACCTAAATAAATATCCTTAAAACTTAGCGGCCAAATTCATGATGAGATGGCGCCAACCAAAAAAAAGTTCGAGAAAAGGACTAAATAAATTCAAAATACAAAACGGGCACAAAGACATGGCCGCAAGAACATTCTACTCCCGACTCTGTAGACGGAAAAAATGAGAATTGCACTTGGCGATAGATATTTCGTCGCGGAATCATTTTTAATAACGCTTTCAAAATCTACTAGATCTGCTGGTGGCCAATTATCAATATTGAAATTATTCGCCTCAAGCTCGCACGCGACTACCGGGTGGGTGGGTGCCTACTATATAAAAAGGTTGCGGTTAAATTGTAATCAGTAGTTATAATCCGAAATCGATGTTTAAAAATTAATATTATAAAATTATCACAATAAATACTTAAAATTCAAAAAAATAAAACTAGTTTTTATTAATAATCATTAAAAAATCATTATAAGGAACTATACATCGAAAATCAGTAAAACACCGTAGTAAATTATTCTGCAACGGCAAATACTAGGAAACGGAACTGTCATTTTAGGCTGAACCTTTTAATATTATCTCTCTTTAAGAGAAGTCTGCTATATTGTTAATTACAACATATAGGAATCCGCCCGTACACAAGAATGTCTTTATTCAAACATTTTCAAAAAAATTTGACACAACAGCTGGAAAATGCCCTAAACAGCTAGTCCCCTTATTTGATGCATAAAACCATCATGAGCGACTAAGCATTTAGAGTTGGTAGACTGTTTATAAACAGAGTAGTCTCTATTGATAAATGGTACGGTCGGCTCTAACGGGAAAATGTATCATGAACACTTCATTTTGGATATTTACTATCGAAATTTTATTGAATTTTTTGCAATGTTCATGGTAAAGAATCTCAATTTAAAAAATTCCTAGCTCACACTGGAAAACACTGGAATAATTCTCGAACTGATCATTCGTTTTAAGTCCATCGCAGTCTAAATGGGTACGAGATTTATATATTTTGCCCGCAGGAAAATTTGCAGCATGAAAGGATGTCCAGTCACAGGTAATTTTGTAAACAAATCTCCCCTCCGAAATAAATCAATAGCATGATGAAATTTTTCAACGGAAAAATTGCCTTAACTCGCATTTAAGGATTAGTTTAAAGCGACACCTGCATATTCGGAAGAAATTTAAAAATTTGTATGAATTGGCAAGAAAATATTAGATTTTTAATTCTGATTTATGAACACATTTTTTGAAAACCCGAAGAGATTCTTCTGCTCCAATAATTTGTTTGGAAAATTATAATGGAAATTCACAATTCCGACACCGATTTTTTATTTAAGATAGGTTAATTAATAACTAGAAATATCAGCATACAATTCTCGTCTTTAACTCAATTAAATTTCAACTTTGTAAATAGTTTTTGTACAAAAATATTACCTAGATTAATATTATTTTGATAAATACTTTTCAGAAAAAGTTGTCGATTTGTGAAAATGTACGGGTACGCCATTTTGATATTTTGGTAGAAGCGCTGAGGTTGACATCGTCCGGCAAAACATGATCTATAATAGGGCAACTCGACGGAAATATTTTGAATTTGTGTCGAATTATGCCGAAGCATCTACCAACAACTGCACCAAAATAGACAATAAATAGCTAACAATTACCAGTAAGTGTAATACGAGTATTAAACACTTACCCCGCCTGAGCTCCTATCAGAGGCCACACTTGCTTGTCGAGCCGCTGAATTTTAATAGATTCAATTTATTTTTACAAGTATAAAACGTTGTCAGCTGGATCAACGTGTGATGACAATAGATAGTTTCCTTGTCTAAACTTAAATGATCTTCGCCATATAAAGGAGAATACACGCTGCCAAGTAAAACCTTACAAACTTGTAACTTAAGATTATTCATTATAAATTGTGTAACTCTTTAAATGACACATTTCAATTTAATAAATTGAAAGAAACAAGTGAAACTTTAGAGGGTTCTGATAAGAATTTTGAAAATATACATATTTAAATATCCAATCTAGATGAACCAGATTTACACGTAAACTGTTCGAAATAATTACAATGATGGCACTATGAAATCAATTTTGATTTTAGAATGATTGAACGATGGAAAAGTATTTGATATACCACCACACTCTGATCGTGATAAGCATATTATAGTGCTAATCAATTTATCTGTAACGTGATATTGGACTCAATTTAATTCCTGATACGTACATAAGAAAGTACAGTCAGACAAGGAATATTCGCGCAATAGAAATCAACAAAAAGACATGCAAATTTTCTTGATTATTTATTAACCTCTAATCTTGAAAGTATTTAAGATAATTTTGTACACAAAAACACGCAAAATTTGCATTGACTATTTTCTATATTAAATGCAACAAAACAATGAATTTCAAATTTTATCACAAATCAAACAATTCCAATAAAAATGATTACCAAAAACTGCAAACATGTGCAAATTGTGTTTTTAGTAGAGTAAGTTATTCATGCAAATTATACCGTTTACAATTCAACTTCCGTAAACTAAGCTCGATAATTAAATTTTTTTACATGCAATTGCATTTATGTATCGGATTGGTTCGTTATATTGCACCCAAATGTTAGTCAACCTTGAAAATATATGTCTTAAACCGAAGAGTACTACTCGTATGTATAGGAAAATCACATATGGCGATGACAAAATATAACATTATCGCAGAATGATGTCATTACCATCTATCAAGTGTAGTTTTAGAGTAATCTGATGACATTTCATTCATATTATACATTAAAATTTTGAGAGCGGCAGTTTTTAATATTGGAATGATCCAAATATAGCTAACGTCACACACTCAAAAAACTACACAACAATTTATCCCAACCATAAAAAAAACAAATTAGTTGAACAATTATGGGACTTTGTGTATCAAGAATGTATGCAGGAGTTTATAAGAAAAAGTATGCAAATAAATTTTGAGCTAGTTACAAAACCAAATTTTTTCTATACACGTACTATGTCGGCGGCGCCATGACTCTCTATAACTCATTATTTAGTTTAAATAATTGTCACTCATGAAATATGTGATTCGAGATTGAACAATTCAAGTGAAAAACCCACATACATTTTATTTATTTTTCAAAATCGAAATTTATTCTACCATCCCTCCCCATTGTCGAGAATGAATTCTAATATATCTTAAGTTTCCAATCGTCTACAAATTATGTAAGATGTGAGCATTATACCGAGCTACTGTGGAATTTCAGTATACTGTGAATAAAGAATTTTAGATTTTATTGGAAATGTTCTGCCTCTAAGGCTTATTACCTTAAGAAGTGAGTTACTACACACCCAATGATTTTACTTTTTCACCTTGTCTATGGTAGTTTCACAGTTTTGCTGAACTAATTGAAACGTGTCTAAAATCCTAAAAAGATTGAAATTTATGCGATTTACAACGACAAATTTATTATGACTACTTTGAACTTCTCGTAACAAAAAGTAGATCAATAATTGTGAGTAGCTTATTTAACACAAAAAACAAATGCCTTTAAAGCTTAAAGCATTTTTGGTAGTCGCTTAGAAAAAGCTTTTATATAAAGCAAGAGTTGAATTTGGGACTATTCGGAAGTCTCGAGTCCGTGATCCACTTCAAAGCTAACTCTAGTTTATATATTTTAATAAAGTGCCAAATACAGCGGTAAGGAATATTATTAATCTAATCTCTCACATATTAACAAATTAACCCTAGTTGGGAAAAGGTGCGTAGTCCCTTATTTTAGGGAATTTAAAGCAGCTCAAACTTGCTTAATACGCAATAGCCGTAATTTAGGAAAATTTAAAATCTACATTAGATTATCAAAAACGAATTAAATCTAGTGCGTATCGCATCATTGACATTGAATTTCAAATTTTCCGAGAAAAACATTCAAATGAGTTGTATGTAATACATAAAGAGAAATTGGATAGTCTTCATTAAAAAAATACTATATTCATAAAGACCAGGTTTGAATAGCCAAATCTAATAGCAAATTTTTTCCATTTTTTTTGTTTATCTTAAATCAAAAAATTATTGGCAATATGATAAATTTGCATCGAAATATATTGCATAGGCATCATTTTTTTAATGTAAGATCAACATTTTCGAAAGAATTTTTATTAACTTCGAATTTTGCAAGAAAATAGTTCCTTATATATAGCCCTAGACCAAGGGCCATATAATATCTAAATAATTTGCGTTTGTTTCCTGTGATTCTAGAATATTATGAAAATTATCAATTCATTCCACAGAAGGTCAATACATTTCTTTATAGATTAACAAATTTAAGAAAACTTCCAAATAAAACATAAATGCGCTATCCGTGCTTAGTGCGGTGAGAAGAAGGATTACATTGTTAAATATACATGATTTTTAGGAAGCTAAAATTACAATGAAATTAACAGAAAATAGCGAATAAAAAAATTCATTTTCTAGACAGGGCACTTAATAAATTACTAAATCGTGTGAATTGGCAATATGATCACTTAGCAAGTGCATGTTGTCATAAATTTAATTGTTTTGTTACCAACAGTTTATCACATTACATTTAATCATTTGAGGGAGGCAGGGAATAATCGAAGAAAAGCACCGTGGCATACACGGTAAAACGTCAGTATTGATCAGCTACTCTAGGAAGAAGAAAGATTTTCTTGGAAGCCAAAGATATAGATTATTGGGCAACATCTGAATACTAGAGAAGATTCTAACAAGTCACAATAAAAACAGGTGGTCCACAAATAGGTCGCCTCTTAGCTCGTTACTTGATTCAAGGAAATAGTATTTAAGGGCTTTGGAATTTGTTAGTGATTTTTTGTAATCAGCGGTAAATTACAGTAAATTATTATTATCATTCAAGAGCGCTATTACAGACAAAACTGTGTAAAAAACTGAGAAACTGTTTATGTAACTCGGCCAAAGTAAGTGGCGGCTGATAAATTAAATGGAGATACAAGTTAATAGACGCCTAACCAACAATACACATGGGCCTGAATAACCATAAGCAACCAAACTCTGATTGTGTGTGCCTAGAAACGGAAACAAACGGTTTACAATTTATCTCTATTTGTCATGGATGCACGGCTTTAAAATAAATGCTCAACGATAAAAACAAGGAAAGTTACGTTTTACATAACAAACAAGAACGCGCTTCTGACCGATATGAGTCCTAGACATTTATTAACTTTAGGACGTTCCTTGAAATGAGCTTAGCATAATTGACAATAATGTTCGTTATGTGATGCTAATATAAAGCAAAGTAAACTACTACGTTTATTTATTGTATAATAAAATAACTTCGCATACAAGTTGTTCAGTTTAGTTTTGAGTCCTCCTTTAGGAATCCTTAGAAAATAAAAGGTAGAAAAGAAAATAATAAAGTCTTAACATGTAATGAATTCGTTAATTTTAGTTTCTATCCCGGTCGGTATTAGTCTTATAGCAACCGAGATTAGTTGCTGCCCTAAAATGTGTTGTTCATCACATATTTAACGAATATATAATACGTAATTATATTTAGTAAATAAATTCGCGTTTACTTTCAATTCCCTTTAGGCTTTTACCAAATGTAGCTTTTGAACAAGATTCCTTAAATATATTTGTATAAAAATTTAAATCAAGTAAAAATTGATAAAACACTCACCTTATAGTAATTTGTTATACAGCCCTCTGACGACGTTTTTGGCAACATTTTCGTGTCCTTATTCGTCGTAAAGAAATTTTGTGGCGTTGCCCCATATCCATGGTCCAACAAATGAGAACTAATTTTCGTCTGTATTGAAGGTAATTTAGACGTATTATCATACTCGTAATTTTTTTTACAATTCACAATAATTGCATCCATTTTATTACCACTAACACTATTATTATTACTACTATTACTAAGATTATTAGAATTCGGCGTTGTTGTTGTATTTGCTACACCACCACCAATCGACGACATCATCGATGATGATGGTGCACATCCGCCACCCGACATCATTGTCATAGAACGATGGGAACCACCAGATGATGCATTTGAAGATGACGAGGAAGATGTGGATTGATCATGATGCAAATCACTCGTCATATAATGATGTCCATCAAGGATTATCGATTTTCCATTAACACCATCACTTGAATTATGACTGTTGCTGGTATTGTTGTGTGACTGTTGATGGTGTCGAATTGGTGTCGTATAGCAAACATTTTGTGCATTATGATATTTTGGCATTTTTAATTTATGTCTAACAATTTCAAATGCCTTAGTTCGGGTTTCCAGCAAATCCGTTTGTTTAGCTTATTATTAACGATTTATAATTTTTTTGAATTTTAAGGAAAAAATTTAAACATAAATAAATAAATAAAAAGTTATTAGCACCAAATTTTTTTATGCCTGCAATGAAAAAAAAAGTAATTATTAGAAAAGTATTTCATTTAGGGGTTTAAGCATAAACTTCCCTTTCGGATAAAAAAGGGTCGTTCTGTTCATTGTGTGTGATTACGATTTGCTTCTTTTATGTATTTCGAACGTACTACTTACTAGTTTTGTGTATAAAGTTTTGTTACGTTCGAGACGACGAGTTCACAGCAGGGTGACTTTTTCTATGTATATGCATTTTATGTATATTTACCGCTTATATACTCTCTTTATATAGAGGGGCACGTTTGCAATTGTACTACGTCTATAAGTTTTTCTGTTAAATTACAACATGGGTTGTTTTTGGCATTTTTATTTTATGTATTCAGCCAGAATCTAAAACCAAACTAGTTATGTTGTTACTGAAGAATCTACTATAGTAGCCTTGAATGCAATTTTGTATTTTAAATGGGTTGGTTCGATAAATTAACTTTAAATATAATTTTTAGTCGATAAACCTGATTGTAATTTATCGCACAGGGGAAAGACCCGACTGAGTCGACAATATTTCCATTCAATATGACAATATTTAAATATCGCTGACCAGATTGTTTGCCTTCTTTACGAATCATAATTCATTTCGGCTTTCTTTTTGTGTAGTATCATGGAGAACTAATTGATTTAATTAAATTGTAAATCTGCTTCAAAGAAATTGTGGTTAAAAAACTTTTCCCTGAAAGGTTTCTATGGTTTCAAACCATAGGACTTTGAAGATATGAAAACAGTTTTCAATAATTTCGCTTATTTCGCCCGGAATTTAATTTATCGCCATATTAATGCAAAGAATTGTGTTGCTTCCTTTGCTGTTTAAGGTTGTATGTAGGGATTTTCACAGCATAATGAGAAGCGTATCCTAAGCTGCTCTTACGAGTGGATGACTTTTGGAATTTGTTGCCTTTGTAAATGAATTGTAATGTTTGATAGTATATCCATTTTGATTTGAGCTAATTTAGCAAAAACGGAATGGTCAATCTCTAGATAGCAACGAGATGAAATTCTTTTCTCTGCACCACATTTTAAAACGTTGATCAAGAAATGCTATGCAACTTATAAATAATACTTATTCAAAACCCTGTTCTGTAACAAATACAAAATATCGCCAAATTTCGCAGAATGTCAAATCTTTGAACATCGAAATCAAATACAAGTGTAAACTAACATATACATTCAACAGACAATCATAAAAGACAGTCCACTCGAACGTTGATTCTTTAAAAGACCAACTATTACCTACAAAGGAGCTAGCAATCAGCTGTCACTGACCATCTAGAGCGGCACAGTAAAAAAATGAAGAACCTCCACCCATCATCCAAGAGCAGTGGCTCGCTATACATTCAGCCATAATTGCCGCGCCGCAAAAGGCACCCGGTCTCGACGAAACCCCGCAGAATTAATTAAACATATAGGCACTATTCTTGCTACTAATCTATATGATCTCATCGTCGCTGTTTGGGACCAACAAGAACTACCGGAAAATTGTAAGATTGAGCATATGATATATATTATATGACCGCTGCACAAAAAAATGCAACCGTCTCAACTTTGAAGACAATTGTAGCATAAGTTTATCAAACACTATCTACAAAGTAATGGCTAATGTTGTATTTATTAGACTCGTTGAACTGGCCGAAAATATCGGCGACTATCATTTTCGTGCGAAAATGTTGAGAGTACAAGATAACCATTCATTACTATACATGGCTTAACCTACATAGATATATCAGAGAAACTCGTTCCGTTCTGTAAATTAATAATGTCTGGGTTTTTTTGTAAAATCGTAATCGAAGGATCTGTCAGACCCTTTTGAAATATCTTCTAGTGTTCGACAAGGCGTTGCAGTCGCGACTATGCTGTTCAATTTGGCGCTCGAGTATATATGTAGTACGAAAAAGCAACATTGAAGCTTCGCGCAGTATATTTAATAAGTCAGATTTAATGCTCCTATAACAACCTGCCGGTTTACATAGTAGAAGAACACTTCGATAACACTGGCGAATCGCTGTCGAATAAGACCTACGAATAATAGGATGTCGAAACTAGGGGGCGAGGGAAAAGGATCGAGATGGGTGGAGGACCTCCATGCAGGCGTCAAAATCGGTTCATCGGATGTACAAGCAAGAAAAAGGATGCTGAAATAATCTACTCTGAACATGCAACAGCCGTACTGAACCAATAATAACGTGCTTGTGTTAATATTATAACGCTCCTTTTTAACTTCATAATATAACAGATGCAATATTACAAATTATATTATAGATGGTACTGTAGTGTATCAGGCACTGAATTTTTTGTATTGAGAATTCACCGTAACTAAGAAACTATTCAATCAAATGTAATACAAATTTTACAGCTTTCGTTTAAAGGAAAATATTTCACAACAAACTAAAGTAGTAGTCAATCCACACTCGTATATAGAAAATATTATTTGGTACTTTAACAAGTCTTGAAGTTTGCTACAATGTTTCATTTAGCGACTCACCTTTTTAAATAAAAAACTTTTAAATGTATATAAAGAATGTTCTGCAACTGATTGACACGAATGTTACGATTGGATCCCTTCTTTCGCCAAAGTCCTCACTGTTGAAGAAACTGTCATACATATGCATCTCTTAAACTTTTGAGTAGATTTATAAAATTATGTTCATTTGAGAGCTTATAAAATTACTCTCAAAGTGTATCGAATAAATATTGTATTTTAGAACATCAAGATCTGAAATTTAGTAAGAATTTAGAATTTTACAATTTTTCAACCAAAATTGCGTTGAGAAAAAGTAATTGAATTCTGTTATATATTCCTCACTCTTACGTGATTCAAACTAATGGAAAATTGAAATTTTATGCTCATATATTTTTACTCATTTTAGATAATGTTGTAACTACTACAGAAAATGGTAAACTATAGCTTTCTAAAAGCACATAAATAGAGTTTCATTTGTTTGAAATATTTAAGTCATAGACAATAACAATAAGACAATAAGAAGGATAGGAACTTACGTCCTGTAATTTCCTGTAATTGTCATTGTCCTAATGACAATAAGAAGGATAGGAACTTACAGAATCAAAAACTTTTGGGATCTAAATATTCTAAAATATTTGTTGAAGGGTAATTTTATAAGCTTTCAAATGAACATAAGTCAGTTTAAGGGATAAAGTAGTTTCTTCAATACAGGGTACTCGGTGAAGGATCTTTTTTAAACGAGTACACCTTGATAGGAGGAATCCATTTGCGAAGTGATACAAGTACATCCTCCTTCCCATCGAGGAATCTGAGAATCCGCTTTCCAGGAATCAAACTGTACCATTTGTCTGTCGGTTGCCGGACACTCTGTATAAACGAATTTTGTCGGTTACTTTATAGTAGTGTAAATATTTTAGCAATTTTGGCCCAAAACGAATTTAGTTTTTATATTCTCGATTATCAGATGCAATGAAATATAATGAACAACAAATCTAAAAACGATTATAGTTTATAATCCACGCTCGGAACCATTGATATTGATCTAATTTGATTTTTCTATCGATTTTTAAATTGAACTGGGATTTGGTGTTGCTTCTCTGATTCAAACTGCAAATGTATGTAACTTCATGTTTGGAAAATTGTATGACACGTCTGCGCTTATAAATCCTTGTTATGTTCTGTAAAACCTAAACTTATCTTATTTTAGTATGTAAACATATGACAAAAAAATTAAACCATCAGAAACCCACATAGACTTCCAATGCCAACCAAAAATGCAAAAGTTATTAATAATTTATAAATTTCGCTTCTTTTAAGATTTTTCTGTTATTTTTCTCAAAATTGTACAAATGAACTGTGAAATATTTGTGGACAAGAGATATGGCATAAAAGGGTGTTAAATAAGGGTATGGTGGTCATCTCGGTTAATTCCTTAACCACGATAATTTTTTATACTTTTTCATTGAAAAGATTAAAATGGTTTTAGTTTATCTAAATTCTAAAATCAATTGTGAATTGAGCTTAGGGTTTTTTCGTAGATCCATTGTCCACCACCTGGTTTGTGCAGGTTGATTTTTCAAGGAATTTTTATAAAATGGAATGAGATTACAAACGGATTTTTATTGTTTGTTTTCAATCTACCTGTTTTGATACACTTGAATAAAAACCTTGTATGCAAGGATCATAAAAATAATATTTTTCAGAGTTCGTAAAATAATTAGGAAAAAAATATGCGTACTTGCTATTAAATTTTTATGACAGTCAAAAGCATAAATTATAATTTCTAATTTCATTTTTTCGATTGTTTGCTTTTAACAAGTTTATTGTGTATTTTGGCGCCATGATAGTTGTCGGTCGATAGTCGATCTTATTATATTATCTTCTTTAGTGAAAAAAAATATATATATATATATATATATATATATATATATATATATATATATATATATATATATATATATATATATATATATATATATATATATATATATATTTATTATCATTTACGGTTGTATGTGTATATAGTATATCTCTTTATCAAAAATAATGAAATTCTTAGTGTTTGGGGTTATACACATCTTACATTTCAAATCGTGTGTGCTTACACATAAATCTCATTTTCATTTCCTAGAATGAAAGTCAACATACAGTCTAACTAAAAAATCTATACATTTTATCTTGTAAACAAATAGAAAATATTTAGGTTACAAATGTACTTTAATCTCAAATATCTAACTAGACTAAATAATATGGCTGAGTTTGTTCTTACGGTCGCACACCTACATTCATTAGAATAATACACATCAATGATTCAATTTCATTGAATCAATACGCGCCCAAGTGAAATATTACAATTAATGCAAATATTTTCGAGGGTAAAGGTTTAAGCACGAGAATATGATTTCCTTTTGGCAAACTATACATAAAATACAAGTAATATTTAGTTTTTTAATCAGGCGGAAATCATAAATAATCCACCAAAACATAAAAAACGTACACACTCAGCGCACAAACTGGTTGAATAGAATTTCATTTTCTTTTTCAATGTCTGGTGTATTTTTCAAGAGCTTAAAATACAAGAATTTTTTCTCTTTTATCAAATCTCATGATCAGGTCTTTGTATTTGTTCTGATAATTTATAAACAAAAAAATTTAAACAAGAAACAATATGCCGGCACTTGCCTGTGATGTAATTCTCATTCACTGACAATATCCGATCAAATTGTTGTACGTATATACCACAAAATACCAATGTTGCCAGTATCGATAAACTTGCATGGGAAGCCCTTGTCTTTTATACGGCCATGAAATTGTGTATGTGTTAAATTGATAACGAAAGTAATTTTGTGTTTCGTTTTTTTGTTGTGGTTTATTTCTGATTAGAGAATCGGGGTTTGAAAATTTTAACTTTAGAACAATATCAAATTTCTAAGGATCCCACCACATTAAAAGCATGCAAAAATTTAAACCACATTCATCAAAACGGCACAATTGCTAAATAATAGCTGGGAATGAAATATTTTATACTACATATATGTAAAATTCAACCATCGCCTTTAAAATTCAGTGTTCAGTACCATATTGGTTTTAGAAATTCATTAAAATCAAATTGGTGACATTTATGCTAACTTCTAGTGATAAAAACTGACAAATTATAGTTTTTATAACTAAAGTTTCATTTTGTGGCTCTTGAGCTAATTTAAAATTAGAAACGAAATCAATATGGCCAGTTATTGTTCATATTTCTCAACTAAAAACAAAATAATAGTTCAGTTAAGGAATTCATAATATTGAATAAAACCATAGTTTACTGAGCACGTTCCAAAACTAAACTTGCTAAAACGGAAACCATCGTTTTCTGGTGTTAATCCGGATTGCAGCTAAGCTATAGTACATACACAAATACTAAAAATTTAACGGCTCTCCGCCTTAAAAAAAGTTTTTGCTAAAAACCGTAGATTGGGATATTGTTAATATCGGTCTAGTAGCTAAAATTTACCGCACATGCGGTTATCGATTAGTTATGCCACAGAAAGAAAAACAGCCCTAGCCTAAAAAATCATTTTAGTGATAAAATTGTACTTATCAAAATTGCAATCGTAATTGGAAGTTAATGATGAGTAGCAGAACTGGTAAGCAATATGCAAAAAATTTTAACAAAGGTTTCATTTCAAGCCAAATATTTTTTTAATTTCGAAGAACAATGAGGACTAAATCTGAAATACGAAGTATAATTTAGCTCAACAAATCCTAATTCTTTTAAACAATTTTCACAATGACTCAATAATAACATTCCGAATATTCACTTTACAAAGACTTCTAATGTTTATTTTTTTACAAACCTACTAATCGCGTCGTTTTTTCTAGGTTAATTATACTTCGAGCAGGTTTTGAATGGTGAGAATGGTTTCAGTTCTGTTGGTCATATTTATTGCCCATTTTTTTAAAATTTCTGGTTGCGAAGCTGCACGAAGGATTTTTGAGATTGATTCCTAAAAGGAAAAAGAAAAATTGCATTGAAACCTCAATGTCAAAATTGAGACCTGACTAAATCAAAAAAAATATGAATCTTTTTTATGAACCTAATAAATATTTTAAAAAAACTACACTATTTGTTTATATCTCACATGGTGTACAAAATATGTTATAGTTTAATTAATGGTTAATATAATTTGTAATTTTCTGTTTCAAATTATGTAGTGTTGCAATTAATAAACGTCTACATAATAAATATGCAATGCTAAATTATGTAGTTTTCTACCATATAATTGCATCATGATTTCTAAAGTTTTGAATGAAAACAAATTTGTTTATTGTTTATAAAAACTAATATTGTATTATCGCATACGAATACAAATTTGCAGTACAGAGTGCAAGTCCATTAAAACTTTGCTATTAAGGAAAAACTTATCTATATCACCTAAAACGCAGCAGAGGTTAAAAAAGCTGTATCACTTCGACTGGGTTTTGGAGATACGAATGCTGATACCGGCTTAAGGGACGATATTTCCCTTCATTTAACTGTCGATGATGAAAATAAAGACATCTAAGACGGTCAGTTTAACAGTTAATAATAGTTTAAAATGTAGATGGCCCGCGCAAAACGGACCTCCAACCGTAACTTCTCGTTTTACAGGTAACGGCGTAAGGCAGACGAAAAATAAACCGCGAAAAATTAGGAATGTTTTTGCATTAAAACAGATGCAAATAATAAATACGCTAATTAGGCTATCGAATAATCACACAAAATTAGCATTAATTTGCTTTTTATTGTATGGCTATCTAATTTAAGAGCTATCTTTCACATTCGTTTTGATATGATCCAGAGAAATAGATCCAGCTGAAGGATATACAAAAACAAGCAATGGCCCCGGCTAAAGAGGTGAAACTATTAACGTATCAGCTGTTAGAGAACTTTTTGCCGATACACGCAATTCGAAAAGCGGTTGGTGGTGGAACCGGTCCAATTAATGCATTCTATCTTTTGACGTAAATCAACGACAAATCATAGCATGTTGGTTGTTCGAAACTAGTTACAAAACATTGTTTAACGCGATGACCTGTTCGATACATGATAAACAGGTAAATAAACAAGTGTTTAATAGATAAATCTCAGCGTCTCGAGGGTATTGTTGAGGCGATGAAAGAGCGTGGCGAATCAGAGGAGTATATATCAGAAATAGTAGAAACGGTGACGCTCCTCGAACGGGATATTCTGAAGAAAAATCAGCACGCGCTAAAAATGTGTACAATTCCGAAGTTAGTCTAGCGATACGAATATTTTTATTACAATTGTTCCATTTTTATGCCATCAGTTTCCAAATCACATTATTTTTATTTCCCTCATTTATAAAAATTTCACCCGATCATTTTATCAAAAAAAGTGGAATGACAAATACTTGTCATAAAATAGCAAACAAGTTGCCCATTTTGTTTTTAAGCAATATTTTTTATATCCGCGGTTGGTCGTCTGCGGGTACTTGGTCCCGCACAAAACCTAAAATATTTTAACTCGCAGGAGTAAAAATTCCTTCAAATGAAAAAACAAATGAAGGAGAAATATTTTCAAGAGTTTTGATTGATTTAGCGTGCCGATCAAAAATGCAATTTCGCTCGCACTCGTGCAGTCTCCTTTAATCGATAATTAGATGAAACAGCTCGCCTTACTATATTAGTACTTCCATATTTACTCTACTAATTATTGAGCCCGGGGACATTGAGCGAGCTTTGGTAAAATTCGAAGAAGAATGTGATCCTGATGGTATTCCTGACTCATTTTTGAAAAATTCTGCAAATATGGTAATTCCTCTAAGCATCCTTGTACACAGAAGTAGAACATATCTAGAGTGACGCATATTTCCAAAACCGAAACTATAAATGATGTATCTATAGATAGATGTGTTTACTATCCATATCTTCTACACCTATTGCCTAAGTTGAAGGAGCTGATAATAGGTATCTCATTCAGAGTAGTGTTTTTGCAGTATGTATAAGTCCAAAAGCAGCATGCCTTTTCCCAACATCGAAAATATTCCTCAATTTACCAGAAACTATATTAAAGAAATTGAGAATTGAAATTTAGCCTATTGATCTAATTATATTTATTTTAAATATACAGTCTTGTGCCATATAATAGGTAAATACGAATAATAATTAAATTCGCACGTTATCATTTGAATTCGGCGTCATCAAAAGGTAAAATACTTTCAGAAAGTCATTAAAAATACGTGAGACATTCCAAAGGCAAACGATATGACCTGCGATATATAGAAAAAAAAACGTTAAGTTATAGAAAACCGTTAAAAATTGCGGTTGTAATATTATGATATGGAGCTGTAATTCTAATAGTGGCGTAGGCCCTTTAGTTTGCTTTGAGGAAACCATGACGAAGGAGTTGTACGTAACATTTTACGCAGCATGATTCTTAATTTTGCTACGGATAACATGCTCCCTCATTGTGTCGACAAGATAATGATTCGAAATATGGCGAAGTAATAGATAATAATAAGTTCCAGAATAAAATGTTAATGCTATTCAGCGGCCAAATCAACTACCAGATTGAATATTTCAAATAAATATGGCTTATCAAGCTAAATTTTAAATGTCTTATTACTTGTGATTACTAAAAAATATATATTTATTGCACGGGACTATGTTTTATAAAAAAATGCAGATCCAAAATTCGCCAGATAAAAATTATTATATTAACTATTTATTTTGCTCAGATAGTTCCAACAAATTCGCGAAGCGCCGAAAAGGCAAATAACCAGACAATCAATCTCCATATCAGCCCAGAACGTTGATTTGGCTTGAGGAAACTACAGCGAAACAGTAGATTCCAGGAAAACAATATTAACGCAATTGCCAACTCAGTCGTCAGATTTAAGTTCGACTGAGAATCTATGGGGAAATCTTAAGCGTGAATTAAGATAATTTCCAACAGCAAAAGGAAATTCACATTAATCGAAACCACCAAATAATGTTTCTGTCGAATCATCTACTAAAAACGCTTAATGCAACAGTTCCACCCGATCCACTTATCTTATTGACCGCCTGGAAAATGTACTAAGAAACAAAATTATAGGGATTTGCTATTCAGCGTATAGCTTGGTCATACTTCATGCAAAACCTGGAACAGGGAATGAAAACGAAGCATAAAAAATAGCTTCATATAAAATATTATCGCCAGAATTGATCAAGATTATTTTTTTTCGTATTTTAGGAAGGATGATTTATTTGTATTTATCACAAATTAAACTGTTTAAGTGCAGTGCAGCTATTTAAAGATATAAAGATTTGTAGATACATAATTTTAATTCATTTTTAACATTTCAAATCAAAATCAATTAACTTTAATGAATTTGTGTTGAATCTTCTCATAGAAAACCACTTGGATAGAAAATAGTACCAAAATTATAATTCCTAAAATAGCTGGTACAAAAGAAAAAATTAAGCTTATAAAGAGTGTTTTTTCGAGGTTCACATCTTTAAGTTGGCAACACTGTTTTGTTTGACAACCTATTTGACAGCTGACACTTGCTTTGTCATTAATTTGATTTACCATTTCATAATGAATACTCACGCCAGAGCAACGCTTGCAAATTGTTGTCAAAATAATGGTTCTGTTCGCCAAACTCATCGTGCATTATGTACATTTTACGGTTGTCATTATCGTTCATCAGAGCGAGTAATTCGGTTAACTATGGATCGTTTTCGCCTCACTCTAAATGATAATACGCATTCAGTAAAACGTCCAATAGTGTTCGGTACGCACTGACGCGTACAGCGATCATTGAAGAAAACCCAAATCAATCAATTCGACGCCATTCTCACCAACTGGAAATGTGTCCATCCACTTTATTGAAGATTTTGTTTAAAGATCTTGGTTTACATGCTTACAAAATTCAACTTGTATAGGAATTAAAGCCATCCGTCCATCGCACACGCCGCCAATTCGGCCAATGGACTGAAGCACAAATTGATTGATGTTGATTTTCCAAAAAAAATTTTGTTCAGCAATGAAGCTCACTTTTGGTTGAATGGGTATGTTAATAAGCAGAATTGTCGGATTTGGAGTGAAGATAATTCACAAGCTTTTGCCGAAACACCATTACATCCAGTAAAATCACTGTTTGGTGCGCTTGCTCCACATGTCTTCAAAAACGATGATGGGCGCTACAGTCAACGGTGTCGAGACATGATTTCTAACTTTTTTGTACTCCAATTGGCGGCATAAATCTTGCTGATATGTGGTTCCAACAGGACGGTACCACATACCACACAGCGCGGGATACAATTAATTTACTCAAGGAAACATTTGAACTAATTTCGCGTAATGGTTCTGTTACTTGGCCACCGAGATCGTGTGATCTAACTCAATTAGAATATTTTCTTTGGGGATATGTTAAGTCACTTGTCTAAACCGATAAACCAGAGACGATTGAACACTTGGAACACAACATTCGGTGAGTTATTAGCGAGAAACGGCCGCAATTGCTGCGAAGAGTGATCGAAAATTGGACCTCCAGATTACGGCCACATGGCTGAACTCATATTCAAGCATTAATGACATAAAATTATCTATCCATCAAATAAAGCCATTAAAATTGTAAACCTCTAAAAAAACACTCTTTATTTAAGCTCAATTCATTCAAAATACAGGACACTAAATGTGTACATCGATACTACTTTTTGCTTTACGGAAACTATCATGAACTATTGTTCGATTGTTTAAGTAGTTACAAGTTCTAGGAATGTAACTGTTCAGCAACAAGCAAACACCGAATTGACATCAAAAATGTACAAGATTGCAACACAAAACTTGTAAACAAAAAAGATAACAGTGGAGATGATCCCCTCCAATAATATACACAAATACACTTGGATAATCGCTAGATGAAAGAATCACGGAATCAAATCGATCATATAATAAGAAATTTATATCATCCTTAGAAGTTATCAAAGTACGGAAAAGAGCAATGTACCCAGCCATCATCTGATACTCGCAGCAACGTTCAAAATCAAACCAACAGCAATAAAACGTACAAAAATTAATTGGAAGAAATTGAACGAGAGATTGAAATATATTAACTTCTGACACCATTAAGAAAACGCCTCACTTACTTTCCCAAATGACGAATCTACCACTATCGATTAAAAATATGGGAACAAATAGGAGAAGCAAATGTCAAAACTGCTAACTAAAGTTTTTTGCTACCAGGAAGTTATGGGTGAATCGATTTGAAATATTGATGGAAAATAAGTACCATTGACATTCTCGAAGCTGCGAGACGAATTCCACGTTCCACGTTCCAACATCTATCCACGAATGGAGCAGGAAGTTAAAAGTTCTATATTTGTTTTATAAGAATACATTATTGACTTTCTTAACGTGATAATAAACTTGATTTAAAAGGACTATAGTTTCGGGCACATACGCGCTTTGTCAACTTATTAAAATATTCTCAATATTGAGAATATTTTAATACGTGGGCAAAGGGCATATGTGCCCGAAACTATAGTCCTTTTAAATAAAGTTTATTCTCACGTTAAGAGTAAATGATTTATTCTTTTAAAACAAATTTAAACTCAGTGATAAAAAGTGCACTAAATATGGATATTCTCCAAAATAATATTAAAAGTTCTTATCGGAAGCAGAAGAACAACAAAGCGACCAGCCGGTTTCCATAATATTCCAGCAGAACTACTCAAATCTACCGTATCATGAAAGAGAGCTTAACCATGACAACCCTGGGCAGAATAATGAAAGTATAAGATGATGATGATACCATGAATATTCTGGAACGTATATAACCATTGGTCAATCCGGAAATGAACATGTTGGTTCCAAAATAAGATGTAGACTACATTAAGTAAATTCTAGTCATCGTCACATAACCCGAAAAACGGTGAGCCGCTAAATCGAATATTTGTGGTCTTCGGATGCATTTACGATTACATCAATAGAAGAGCTATCTAGAAGGCAATCTGCATTTCACAAGGCACCTCGAAGAAAATAATCGAGCTTATCAAAAACAAAATCTACAACAATACAGCAAACAAAGTTCAATACAAGAGGAGCAAGTTCATGTCCATAACAAATTTACGCAGAGGTAAAGAAAGGTAGGAAAACAAGGATAACCTGGAAAAGAACATTTTCAGGGATTGTTCAATTTTCCAATATATTACTTATTAATTTTTTTCTTGTTTTAAATTAAGGCGTTGAATCGAGGGCCAAAAACTTAAGCGCTTAATATTTAAAGTGCTAGATTTATTTTAATATAATATTTATTACTCATTTCCACTCATTTACATAACGTCGTTTTTTTCATTCTAAACGTGTCTAAGTTAAATTACTGAGCTTTTTTTTATGTTTCACATTATGCTTTCCGTACCGCTAATACATAACATAAACTAGAAATTACTTTCAATGTTTTTCTAAAATGCGCGTGACATGATAACTTCAGACAAGAAATTTAATTTACACCGTTTCTTACTGCGACTAACGTACTGGTACTTTATAAATTATATAAAATAATACTTAAGAAACAACCAAACCAGCGTTAAAACTCGTTTTATCAGTAATTAAAGATAGTTTATCAACATCAAAATAAACGACATTTTTTGAGGTTTCAGTAATAAATAATTAGTACTCAACAATAAACATATAGCAATGTATAACACAACACAAGCCTGAATCATTCCAAAATATTAATGTTTTATCGTAAACCATTAAATGTATATAGTATTACTATTTTTTAGACACAATTCCCCACAATTGATAGTGATGTAACCCAGGTCTATCAATGAAACCATTTTGTTATATAATTAGAACACTACTAGTATTAAATACATAATAGACGAGGTTTTATATAAATATAAAATTTTATGTACATCGGAACAAGGTTGTAAAGGAATTTGTGTCGTTACAGTATTGGTTGTGCTTGGTTGAACATAACCGCGGGTTAAACACAACAAATAGATAGGTTCAATATAATATGCAAACAACTAATAATTTAATCACCTTTATATATTTTATTATATACATCGTACAATAAAATCAATAAGAAAGGAATTTATGTGCCCGTATTTCTAACAAAACGATTTAAAGCGACACCACCACCGTACGTGTATGATATTCCATCGATGGCGTCTCTGTGTAGTGTATATAATAAATTGTATATTATTTGCCTTTTTAGACCAACAACAAATGTAATATTATATTAAAAATATATAAGACCTAAATAACTAAAAAAAAACTGAAAAATACCACATTAAAAAACTAAATAGTTGCAGGAAAGGCAAATACACAATAAAACGAGTTTAAATTAAAATACACAAAACTACTCTAAATACAAAATACAAGAAAGGGATATTTAATCATAAGGGTTTATCATCATTATCATCGAATATGTATGTGTATACATACATACATACATTCCCTTCACTACTATGTATATCATACTCAGATGTCAACGAACTTTTAATTATTTTAATTAATAGTTTTCTGTTACACAACTAACCAACATACATCATAATTATATCAAGAATATAAATTTTTCCCGCCAAAAAAATTGAATAAACTATAACTTTTATTACAGTGTTTACGATAGTACACAACAGATGTCAGGTAACGAATGAGAGGAAATGAGATAATCGTTTTTATAGACTTGTGTACTGAAAAATAAAACTAACAACAAAAAAAGTGAAAACAAATCAAAGATGTGTTTGAGTTTGAATTGAAATTGTAAGAGGGTAGTTTGAAAAGTTAACGATATATTGATTGCGATATAAAATTATTAAACGATTGCGTTTTTATGTTATTTTACCAGCGGACTATTTAGCCTTTACGCAGCTGGCGTGAAATGAAATTGTTGCTGGTCTCCTCCAGAATAAAGGTATAAACAGAACCAGAGATACAGCGACAAGATGTCGCTTTGGTAAACACAACAAGCGCGTCAGCGTTGAAGCGACGAAACAAGAAAAATAAGAACAAAGTATCCCTAAAATTGTTCATTTATATTTTTATCGACTCTATTTAAATTTTTTTAATTAAAACATTGTGTACAACATTCAGATTTAGTTGGAATTCATTTCCAACGACATTGGGCGCTTTCAGCTACCCTTTCATGATTAATGGAATCATCGCCAATTTGATTTGAAAATTTCATAGTACTAAACATTTTCATAACGTTGACTTTCATTTTTCTCAACATGTTGCCAATTGTTGGGTGTCCTGAAATCGCCCATTGGTTGCGTTAGCATCCTTTGTATCCGCTGTATCTCTGGTTCTGTTTATACCTTAAACCTAGAAATTATTCGATGAAAAATTAGTTTATCGATTTTCGTAAAATTTTAACGCAGATGAGTTTCATGCAGAGCTTCATGCTGAATTATTTTTTTTAATACTTGATGTGAAAATAATTTTATGTGAGTTTGTTTAACAACAAATAAAAATAATTGATGAAATGTCAAAAATTAACTTACTTTTAACGTACCTGCAGATAAATATGCAGTGAAAAATGTGTAGAGTTAAACAGAGACATCTATATTCTAATACGAAAAATACCAATTTCGCTAGCTAAACTGCGTACCGCAAAATAAAACGGCGGTGAAATTTTCTTTTCAGTTTTGCTTGTGTTATTTTTATATGTAAAATTTCATTTCACTTCAGCTGTGTACTAGTGGGAAGCTATGAAAAAAAAAACTTAATCTCACCACGCAACCCTGGCATTGGTTAATAAAAATTTGGTTGACCGAATGGTCAACAAAAGACAAAAGACGAATATGTAAAAAAAGAACAAATGCGGCAAGCCAGTACACTTCATCCCACAGATCAAGGTGCTGATCATTCAGAACAAGGTATTGAATAACTAAGCTGACACTAAGTTTTTAACATGAACTACAATGTGAAAGAGTTGTATTAATATTGGTGGTTATGAAAAAATATTTTAGTTATGTTCATCGCAAAAAATCAATTTACTGTGTTGAAAAATAATGTCTTACAAATTGGTGTTTCTAAATTGTTTGTGTTGAGACGGTTTTAATAAAACATAACGTTACAAAATTTTATTTTTTTCTTCAAATTTAATATTTAGTCTGCCCTGTCCGCCTTTATTTCAGGGGATGCAGTCAAATAAATTACAATTATATTCTGTAGGTATTTTGATCCACAGCTCACTAAAGGAAGTGTTGTCATGAGATGACATAACACTTCCTTTAGTCTTCCAACTCTAAATGGTGTATTGTGTTTTATATGAGCCGCAACATTTTCTAAATTCTCTAAATATTTTGCTGAAGTATAAAATCAAGTGAAATCATTTTTGAACCAGGTACCAACGATACATGATTCAGGAGTTTCAAATAATACATTTGGTTCAGTTTTCCGGACAACTTTGCTAATGGTCCTTTTCTCAGACGTTGGTTATGCAACCCCAAACCATTTCATTTCTCGCCATGGCGTTGTGTTGCAGAAACACGTTTATTTACATTTTCTGGCTCCGAATAGTAAAATTTGACGAAATAATTATTAAAATGGAAAATGTTTCATCAACGTTGCAGTCTATTGACAGATCCTTCAGAAATGTTTAAAAATGGTATTGGGACGTTAAATTGGTATGAATTGTTATAGTTTCTTTTTTGATGAATTGTATTTCTATAAGAATTTTCGCGCCATCATTTTAGTACTCGTATGATACCAAAGACGATTCTTACAAAAGTTGCATTGGTACGAATCGCTCTAGCAAAGTAAATGATTAAATTTTTAGTTTGATATGGAGATATTCGGATTATCTTGTGTGGAGACGTCCATTGGTTTACTGGTGCTGTCCTGATTGGTACAGAAGATTGGTAATATTTTGTCTACACTTCTAACTAATAAAACAGGTACACTGTAAACAATTATTTAAAGTTCTCAACAGATTCGAAGGAAAGTAGTTTTATACAAAAATTCGACCATTTAGACTCCTTACAAATTTAGCCTGTACATTTACTTAAAAATATCCCTAAACTATTACATTACTTACGTAATGTTATTACAGTGTTTAGGGATATTTTTCGCTATATACTCGAAACGTTACGTTACTATATGCAGTCGGAAATGCCACTTAGGTGGTGATTCCATCAATGTACCAACCCAAAACATCTCTTTGGTTGTTATTAAACTTGCCGCTAATTTCATTGAAATTTTAGAATGGCCAACTGAATTCTGACCTGAATCCCATAGAGGACTCATGGGAGCTCGTAAATGGAACGGTTTGCCGGAACAGCCTAAAGGCAAATTATTTCAAAGGATAGAGAAAGCCATGTTTGGGGTTAGTGGTTACAGAAGCTACCGTAAGAAACTTCATGAAAACAATGACAAAACGAAGGGTGTAAGACTATTATACTAAATCGTGGGTTTGCAGCAAAATATTACTATTATTGTTTGTCAAGTTAAAAAACGAAAATTAAGTGGGAAATACACTGTCTCGCAAAAGTAGGCTAAAATGGTAATTATCTATTTATTTTCCCTATTATTCAATTATTTTTGAAAATTAAATTTGGTTAATAAAAATTTGTAATTTAATTATTGTTTTGTTGAAAAGTTATATAAATACAAAATTTGAGCAAAGACCATACGCTTCCAATAGGCGACAGGTCTGAAATCTATGGTGGCCTTGTTAGCACGTTCATGTTGTGAGTTGCTGAACGAGCGTGAAACCATTATGGGACAAGTTTATCAACGACAACTGATGGCTTTAAAGCAAGCTCTAGCTGGAAAACGACCGGAATGGGACAAAAGGCACGATAAGATTATTTTGCAACATGACAACGCTAGGCCACATGTTGCTATACCTGTCAAAAACTACTTGGACAGGCAGAACTGGGAAATTCTACCCCACCCGCCGTATTCACCAGACATTGCTCCTTCTGATTACCACTTGTTCCGGTCAATGCAATCAGCCCTGGCACAGCAGCACTTCATTTCTTATGAAAACATCAAAAATGGGTCGATGACTAGATCGCCTCGAAACAACCAGACCTCTTCCTTCGGGGAATACGTTTATTGCCTGAACGATGGGCGAAGGTTACAGCTTCCGAAGGAGCATACTTTGAATAAAACATTCTTTCATTTTCTACACAAACTTTCACTAGTCTTTTATTTCACTAAAAAAGGTCGGAAATACATTTGTACACCCAATAGTTTGCAACCGATTTAGCTTGTGTTTTTTGCTTACTCTTTTCTTCCGGTATTACAACAACTTCGAGGAGTTTAAAGTACACAGCGGTGACTTTACCTTCAAATAGTTTTATTTGGCTAATAGCAGCTGAACACATGCATCCCTAAATCTAATGCCTTCCTCGAATGACTTTAAGAGCGTTCTTTACTAAATTAAATTTATTGTTGAACCTAACCTAAAAATCAAATTTCAATGTGTCTATTTATAAAAATTTTCTTTACCATTCGAACCTACCTAATAGAAAAACTCCGTATTTGCATACAAAATAATTCCCGGCCCTCCATCGGCAATTTTCTGAGTTAGTTTTCATCATTTTTTTTAACTAATGGGTAGTCTGCTTTTATTTAATTTTTTTCTATAATATAAAATTAAAATATTTAAAAACAAACAAAACTAAGCACGAAATTTAACTTTAATATTACGAAAAATAATTGAGTTTATTATTGTTGTATATTCCGATCGAACTTGCACAACTTCTCCAAGTTTGAGAGCTACTAACAAAATGATAAAAGAAAATTTTGGGAAAAGGAAAAAACTAAGCACGAGGTTTTTCATAATAGCTAATGTATAACAAAAAAGTCTAGAAGAAAATGATCCTGCAGATGCTTATCGAACCTGCACAACTTACCCTTAGTTTAATAGAGAACACTCTTAAGGTGAGATTGGAGCACTTATACGTCAACCGAATCATCTCAGCAAATTCCCTATGCAAACTCGGCAAAATACCTAAGCATGACTAGGCAAACATGCGAAGAACACGTGCAACGTATTAATTGAAGTTAAATGACAACACAAATTACGCAAGATAAATTACTGGCTGATTTGTAAATCAGTTGTACTATTTAATAAGACAAAATTATTCTACTTATTAATTCGAGAAACTAGGTGCAGTTCGAGCTAATATATATTTTAACGCGGTCTTCATAAGCTCACAGATAAATCGCCAAGCAAAAATTAAATATCAGTAATCGACTCAAATCTTCAGCACTCTTTTCATGAAAATTGGTTCAATACTTTTTTATGAATTTTTGACAAGTTTTGATAAAGACTTGGGGGATCACACCCCACTCCTCAACCAACGCAATTTTGAGGTCACTGATGTTAGATGGCACTGGCTGGGACTTCTGGCTCGGACCCTCTGTTTTAGTTCGTCCCATAAATGCTCAATTGGATTCATATCTGGACTGAGGGCTGGCCACTTCATCGTCTCGAGTCCAACCTCATCCGTGAACACCGAAACTTCCCCTATATATCCTGCGTAGAGCACTACATGATCCAAGAGAATGTCGTCGATATAACTTTCTGCGGTCAGACCTCCTCTACGGCCTCCACCAGGTACGAAAACAAAACCTATTTTTCCCTCAAGCGATATGCCAGCCCACACCATGCACGACCCGAAGCCGTACGAGACTGTTTCAGCAAAACAGCATTGCGAAAATCGCTCTCCTGGACAGCTATAGACCCGGTCTCTCCTATCACTACCATGGAAACATATTCAGCACTCATTAGTGAATAGAATGGCCCTCCATTGCTCGATGCCCCAATTGATGTGTTCGCGAGCAAATTCGATTCGCTCTTTGCGGTGGCGTGCTGTAAGTTTTGGCCCTCTAGCGGGCCTTCTTGCAGTGAGGTGGCTTCCTTCAAGCGTCTGCTTACTGTCCATTGATAAATAGCTCCATCTCGAACATGTCTTAGCTCCTGCTGCACATCGACGCCCGTGAAATAGCGATTTCGCAGTGAAGTTAGGACGATATATCGATCATCCCTCTCAAATGTACAACGATATCGGCTGGTATATGGTCCTCGATTGAAGGTACTAGTTTCCTGAAACCTTCTGAATACTCTTGAGACAGCAGATTGGGTCATGTTTAGCTGACGACCAACTTCTCGTTGATTGCGTCCTCCTTGCAATAAAGCAATAACTTGTGCGGCTTTTTCTGGAGTAGTAAACTCATGGATATTTTGAGGAAACAACGAATGAAACCGGTAGATTTGTTCAGGTCAACGTCTGAGAAGTGACTGATCACAAATATCGATCAACCTGGTATTATACAGGAGATTGCAGCACGCCAATTGTTTTCACCGAAAACTAGTACTGTATAGATTTTAATGATAAAGGTGTCCTTGTAAAGTAAAATACTAAGCTGTCAAAAAAGTTTCTTTACGAAAATCGGTTAAACCATTTTTAAAAATACGCCTTTTTGTACGGGCGGAGGTTGGAGTCGATCTAGTTGTTCGCAAGTGTATATGAAAATGAGGCACTGTTATGGTATGGGCTGGAATTATGAGTAGTAAAAGAACTGATCTCGTTTTTCCAGAAGGTAACTTATCGGCAGCCAGTTACATCAATGAGATACTGGAACTTGTCGTGCTTCCATTATCAACACAAATCGGATCAGGATTCATCTTAAGAAACAACAGACTGGGTTGAAGCACAGAAAGTCCACGTGTTACGATGGCCAGCATAATCATTGAACACGCATGGGATCAACTTCAACGAAGATTTCTGCCACATTTAGCATCAATAACAAGGCAAATGTAACTATGCAATCTCCTTCAAGATCATTGGCGACAAATTCCACAAGACTGGTTCGATACGTTGATTAGCTCGATGCCCAAAAGATGCCAATCTGTCATAAATGCAAAAGGAGGCAACACCACTTATTAGGAAAGAAAAATAACTAGTAATTAAATGAATTAAAGAGAAATTAAACAAATTCTGAATTGAGCAAAATTCGTAAATTAGTGCTTTTCTTCCATTATAATAATACAATAACCGTTTTTATCGTTTTCCCTGAAATTTTTTTGATATTGTATGTGCAATCGATGCATTTTCTAGAAACCAAAAACCACACAAATATCAAACCAAATTCAATGCAATGGCAACCTAAACACCATGTGTTATATTTACACTTTTGATGTGTGTACATTCTGTAACAACTACATCACAAACTTTTCAAACAACCATCTTACATTTCAACATGTGTGTAAATAAGTACATATATACAATGTCTAGATTATAAACAAAGTGGTGTTAAAGAAGATGATGGATCAATCTCCCCCACAAAGCTACATACGTTTGCACAACATACATGCGTACTCATGTAGTATATTATTCAAATAATAAATTGTCTATCTTATTAAAATAGTACACCGCGCTCACGATAAAGGCGCGCGCGCTTTTAATTTAAAACTCTCAACAAAACAAAAACAATAAAAGTTCATTGTACCGCACAACCATCAAAATTCTACATTTTTTTTCGTTCACACAAGACATACACGCGGAATAAATACCACATTAGAATAAAAATTGTGGCACGCTGTTAAATTGCAAGTATTTTTTTTCAGACATGTGGTCCCTTTTCCATTTACATACATACAGTTATATTACATATTTATCTTGGTGATATGATTAGATTATGCATGCACCATACCATCAGCATAAGTTGATTCATGATTTTTTTATTAAGACGAAAAAAAATTTACATATTTATACGGAAAGGAAGTAAAAGTTGATAAGGTTATGTGAGGAGATTACATACACACTAAAAACAGAAAAATTATCTGGTATTCTGGTATGCGCCTCATATTTCTTAGAAAAGGATTGAATTACACCCAGAATTTTTTGTGCACTCAACGATTTGCAATATATAAAAACCCACAGTAACGATAGACAGCACAAATTGGCTTTACTCATTAATCATACAATTAAAAAGTAGTTTACCACCTGTACTATCTAGAAAACAAGTAACTAACTATGCGTATAAAATGAGGCCATGTTATAAATGGCTTCAATCTTACCGCTTATAAATGGGTTTACACTGTGAATTTTATTACACGAATAATAGAAAGCACATGTGTACTTTGTTTTGTGGCTCAATAAAACCTTAGGTAGCAAATTTAAAGATCAAGATAATACTAAACTACCTATTCGGTAAAAAATTTAATTTAAATATGGAGTTGCCAAATAATTGTCAACTGATGATCGTTAATCATCAAAATTTAAATTATTGAACAAGTTCAAACCACTCGCTATTACTTAGTTGCAGTTACTACCTCTCACGATCTTTCATCTTATGTCGTAATGATAGCTAAATCCGGTATAGGTAAATGAACATTTTAATAAATAATCATCTTATTACTGAGATAAAGAATTTAATGGATGGCAGAAAAATTGAAATTACCGATAAGGTAGACGACTTACTGACAAGAGCATATTACAGTGGGATTTTCTTCCTTTAGTTTACGTTTATAACAACTATTCAATAATAAATCAATATCTTTTTTAACTATTATTTTAATTAATTATGTTATTTTTCCATCAACCTGCTACACTTCAACAAACTTTCATACTATAGCTTAAATTTTGGAAGGTAGTAGTCATGTTTTTTTTTACTAAATTATTTAAATTAAAATGGTACTGTGTTCTTTGGTAATTATTAAATTAGTAGAAAATACTAAGTATCGCAACTAGATGTTAGACAAGTATCTCTAATATTTCTAGGCTCGTTACAGATGTGGTCGCGATTCACTCTGATACGAGTATATTAAAATAATTTACTTACCAATAGCTTAACTACCACTTTTTATATTGAATAAAGGAAAACGAGAGGAGAGGAAAACGAGAGGAGAGGAAAGCGAGAGGAGAGGAAAACGAGAGGAGAGGAAAACGAGAGGAGAGGAAAACGAGAGGAGAGGAAAACGAGAGGAGAGGAAAACGAGAGGAGAGGAAAACGAGAGGAGAGGAAAACGAGAGGAGAGGAAAACGAGAGGAGAGGAAAACGAGAGGAGAGGAAAACGAGAGGAGGAAAACGAGAGGAGAGGAAAACGAGAGGAGAGGAAAACGAGAGGAGAGGAAAACGAGAGGAGAGGAAAACGAGAGGAGAGGAAAACGAGAGGAGAGGAAAACGAGGAGAGGAAAACGAGAGAAGAGGAAAACGAGAGGAGAGGAAAACGAGAGGAGAGGAAAACGAGAGGAGAGGAAAACGAGAGGAGAGGAAAACGAGAGGAGAGGAAAACGAGAGAAGAGGAAAACGAGAGGAGAGGAAAATGAGAGGAGAGGAAAATGAGAGGAGAGGAAAATGAGAGGAGAGGAAAACGAGAGGAGAGGAAAACGAGAGGAGAGGAAAACGAGAGGAGAGGAAAACGAGAGGAGAGGAAAACGAGAGGAGAGGAAAATGAGAGGATAGGAAAACGAAAGCCCTTTCACCTGGAGAAGCAACAGCTGAAGAAGCACTTACGTCGCCTTTTATTTTAAGATTTTAGCGGATTGTCACATTGAAAAAAGTCAGTCACGCTTGATCACCAAGTGTCCATACTCATCTTTGATGTTTCTGGCTTTTGAATGCAAGTCTCTGGATACAAGTTGATGTTTCTGATAGTTTCTTATGAATTCGCGCTTGATTATTAAGAGGATTTTGGTCGGAAGTATTCCGAAGTGTTCGGCAATTTCCAATCCTTTATACGGTTATTATCTTTCTAAACTGTTGAATTTGAAGAAAACTTAAAAAATCGAAATTCGGGCAATGCAAATATTTGTTTTAATATGACAAGCTGTACAATGTTAAGATTTAAATGTATTTGACATTGGGGTCCATCATCACCAACTATCAAACGTTGGAATTCTTATTTTAAACGGCGTAGAATTACCATACCACCAATCAGAGAGCAGGAGAGTCGTTGAAAACAGTAATCACTCCAGAAATCATTTAACAAGCTCCTAGAAATTGTACTAGCGGACGATAAAATGATAGTGCGCAAAATAGCTCACATCATACATAGGCCTATCGAATAAAAGTGTTCATAAAATTTTAGCTGAAGAAATCATTATAACAAACATATTTGCAATGTGGGTTATGTTTACTCATAGCAAATTCACCGAACGGACATTTTTCAGTTTTGTTTAGAGATTTGGTTATTTCGGGTAAAAAGGATGTCCAATTTGACATAAACTGAAAGAGTTTACAAGAGCTCTTAAGCTCGTGCCAGAGATGTTATAAAGGATTAACGTTAGGGGATTGGGATAGGCAATCCAACATTACGAATCCTTGATCCCATCCCAAGCCATTTTTTCGTAATTTTGGCAGTACTTAGGGCCGCTGTCTTCTCGAAAAATACCATACATGTTCTGAAAAACGCAGTACATACTACGAACTATCTTAAAAACGCACAATCCACAATTTCCCTATAGACCATCTCTATGGTGAGCTTAAGCTTCTTGTTATAATTTACAGCCAGTTAGCTCGAAATGACCAGAAACCTTGGCGGCATCTTCTACCGTCACCTTGTGGATACTTTATCGAAGTTTTCGTTGCGTTTCTATGGAATAAAATTAGACACCGTACCATTTTTTATATTACTTTACCAGCCTACTAGATTAAAAGATTGTGATGTTTCTTCTATCACGAACAAAATTTATGTTCGATACTTGAACGATAGTAGGAAAAAGGTGATGATTCAAATATATTCTAGTAGGTTGTGATAGCAATAGAAAAAATATACTTTTTTTTTATTAATCCATGAAATCTTTTCTGGGGCCGAAGCACTCCCTGCTCTTTCGCGGCTAATTTTTCCCGTTTTACTTTACGCAATTTCTGTCAACTCGAAGACGTACGGCTATAGGACCGATTTAAGTTACCGTCTGCGCATTGCATAGCTCCATGCCAGCCTATAGTACTGAACATGGAAGATGGGTCGGCCCATGAGTTTTGCACGCCGATAGGGACTCTTAGTTGTTTTCCTTTAAATCACAGATCGTGATCTGTTGATGAAAATTTCCTTTTACATCCTGCCTTCAATAATGCGTTCTAGTTATACACTTCAGTTCAGGCAAAATTTTGAGCAACTAAATTATCTGAATGAGAATTGTGCTCGATTAGTTGATTCAAATTGTTTTTAAAAAACTATTTAGAAAAATGGCGGAAACGGACGCTCGATTCACTTCAGTTGTTCAATTATCTAAATACATTGCCCGTCAAAAAATTCCGGACTCTACATTTTTCCTATAAAAATTTATAGGAGCCAAACAATTCGATCAATTTCCACCTCATCCAAATAATTATTGACAACGTTTGGAACGTGGTGTCTGGCGTTGTCATGCATTAACAATTCAAATGTGTGGAATTTGTTGATGAGCAGGGTAGTATTGAATTATCTGAATATCAATCAGATGATTCAGTACAATGGAACACACAAGCCATGTATCGTTAACATCGTGTAAATTCTTAGAAGTCATCTCGAGCACTAATATGAATTTTCAGATTATTTTATTTAACAAAAGTATTAAGAAAAAGGACAAAAAGAAACTATTGTGGAATGAAAATAAATCTTTTAAAACTAGAAAATCTTCTTTTTATTATTAGCAAAACATCTTTTAAAATTATAGAGAAATCTATTTTTGAAAATTAAAAATTATTTATTAAATTTTATAAACAGGCTAAAAAAATATATTTTAAAAAGGAAAAAAATGTCTCTTTAATTTTAAAAACGGTCCTGTTTGCTGAAAAACTAATAATCTTTTTATTTTTACAATTTTTTTTTTCTCAGTACAGGTGAATTTGATTTTTGTAGAATCCTATAAAATCGTAATCAGTTGTTATTCATTGGGCACTTTCAGGACACACAGCAGTTGGGAACATGTTGAGTAAAATAGCGGCCAGCGTTATGAAAATGTTTAGCACTATAAACTTTTCAAATCAATGATAGGGGACCTGAAAGCACCCATTGTATATTGGAAATAAGTGATAAATTAATATAAGCAACGTTACAAACAATATATCCTTGCAAAGAAGTATCAGTATTGCACTTCAGTTTAAAATCTTGCATGGTCATCAAAGAATATCAACTAGGAGAGCGCTAAAATCTCGAGTTTGATAACTGAATTCCTAAATAATTTTGCATACACGTAGACATTTCACAATATAAGGTAACGACTGCCTAGATTAACAAAATTCTCTAATATCACAATTTCGGGATTACCGCTTCCGAAATCTAGGCTACAAATGACAGAATTGGCACTGAAGCTTAGTTCAAGTGAGGATTTTGATCTGAACAAATTAAATTTGATTTTTTTCTTTGTAATTACTGTTTAGATCATGTACCGCGCGCATTAATGATCCCCAGAAATTATGAAATGTTCCCCACGAAATTTGTTAAACATTGTGCAATTTGATTGGTTGTATCTGCGAAGTAATAATGCGCGGTGCATAATCAAAAGTCTAGAACCATCCTTAGATTGCTTTTAAACTTTTATATTCATAAATCCGAAAAAATGTCTTCCCACCAAGTCAAGTCACTCAAAAGTATTTTTAAAAAAATGATAATCAAACTTTTTTGGTGTTATGTGATCCCCGAGATTAATCAACAATTTTCTCTCAATTTGAGTTTTGGAAACCAAAACGGGAAGCTATGAACTGAAAACCTATTTCGCATCAGTCAAAAATCTTAGCTCGTGTTTTTAATGGGTGTGATGCCCACAATTGACAACAATGTGAACAACGAGTAAATTTCTCGAACTGTATTCTTTAATTTCTCAAATAGCTCAAATTGAGCTAAAGAACAAACAATAAATTTGAATTGTCGAACGCCATATATTGTCCGAATCATAGAATCTTAAAAATTTTGGGATATTATTAATGTCCTTTATATTTTAATTAGCAAAAAAAATTTAATGAGACAGAAACCAAAGTCAATTCATAATTCCATTTTAAAAATATGTTAACCGGAAAATGCTACGACTGGATTTTATTGTGAATTATAATTTGACACCGAATTGCTAGTAGCAAAGAGTCATTGACACAGAATATTACAAAAAACTGATTCGCGAGGTTCTTGAATCGGAGTTGCAAAAATTAAAAAATGTTCCGCCCTATGTAGTCAAACAAAATTATTTGAGAAGATTTCGTAACTAGCCATTTTGTGTAATCTGAAGCTTTTACCCATATGAACAAATCACATTTTTTGTTGTATATATCGCAAAAAACCGGACTATGCAATCCTAAGCATTTTATTAACGTAAATAATTTGACACGAGAAGCACAATAATCAACACAAAAAAAGTCAATGACAATGAAATACATGTTCCGCATGAATCATCCGCCGTAAAACTGATAACCGCCATTAACGGTTGCGATTCATATCATCCTAGGACATCAGAAATTTCTGATAAGATAATTTTATGAAATAATCTTCTATGTACACAACATAGATTATTGACTAACTTGAGGCGTAATCATACAAAAAAAAAAACTGCATTTTCACTATTATCTCATCCACAATTAACACAACGCGATAATTCACAGATAAAATAACTTTAAAAACCGGGTATAGCAAAGTACCTCTGCGAGTATTTAAAAATGTGGCCACTATATTTAGGTATCTGACTGTAGTTGAATTGCACATTAAAAGAAAATTCCTAATCACTTGACAGGTGTCAATGAGAGATACGTTACCGTGAAGAAAATTATTAATCGGCGTCCCCCCTAAAACAAACCCAAAACACACATACACAAAACACCTCCAACATAAAAATTGGAGCGTAATTTATTTTTATCTTCTTCTTTTTCGCTCGTAATACACCAACAACAATAAAATGCTCCTCGATGGAATTATATAAAAACATAAAATACCAAGCTCTTAACACTCCCCTTTTCATACACAACATACTCGAAAAGTATTGACTGGTTTGTCTCACATCATATCCACATTACATCGTAATACCAACAACAATAAAACACAAATAAAAAATTTGCGTGTGCGTGCGTCACTTTTTAGTTTGGTACGAAAAATAAATTTCTGACACATAAAACAACAACACCATATACAGTGGGGCTACTCTTTATATAGAATTATTAAAGGGGCACATATTCTTGTTTTTGTAATCAATTTATATTCATAATCACACACTTCTGAGCCAATTAGAAACGAAAATGTAATATAAAATTTGTTATGTACTCACATTTTTTCCTATATATTAATGTTGTATATATAAAATATATAAAAGAAACATAAATAAAAACGACGAATTTTATATAAATCTTTGATTTATATATTACTATTTTCTAGGTTAGAATTTCTTTTAACCTATCTTTCTGCAATACACACAATTTTATTATTTACTTCAGACATTTTGGATTTTCCCTTTTTCTTTAATAAATTAAGCGCAAAAATTCTCCATCAAATAGAAATTTAAATGTCCTTTTACACAGTGGTGAGAATAAATCCGTGCGATTTGCTTTTTAATTTTTTTTTTTTTTACTTTACGATGACACTTTTTGTTGTATTATTTTTTAAATATTAAATAGATAAATTAATCTTAAACTATGTACAAATTGTATATACAAATTATAAATAAATAACAGAATATATAATTTAAAATATAAAACAGGAAAAAATAATTAAATAAATCCGCGGTTTAGTGATTTATTTAATTTTTCTTCTCGCGCGCGGTGCCGTCGAATAAATTTTTGGGGAAAAATGTCCGCCGCTATCTTTTATTTTTTTTAAACACACACAAGAGGGCAGACTAGAGTGAGAAATAAAATAATTAAACGAAAAAAAAGAGCACACAACAGCTGCTGATGGTGCTGCTGTTTTTTTATAGTAAAAAAAGGCGACGCGTCAAATTGGAAATTTTTATTTTTATATCAAATTTTGTAATTTAATTTCACTTTAATAAAACACTTTTTCCTTTATTATATAAATTATTATTTTTTTAATTAATTTACTAACTATAAAATTATATTATAAACTAAAAAAAAATAATAAAAAAATAAAAAAAAATATTCAGTCTGTGTTAAAAACGGTTTTTACTCTGGTTGCGCGCAAATGGCCATGGGAAGAAAAAATAAATAATCAACATAACATTTTTGTTTCACTAGATGAAAACAAAAATGTAATAGAGCTCTAGTATGTTTTTATTTGGGTTTTCGTGGGACTTTTTTGGTTTTGAGTATTGTAGTAGAGAAAGGGAAATTTAAATATTTATTTTTGCTGTAAGGGTTGTATACAGGTATATCGGGAAATATTTTAATTTAAAATTTTGAAATTTTTGTAAATGATGTTCAATTTAAGTACATATTTTATAATTTATCAAAAAATATTTGTTGCTACATGTTTAGAATGGAATAAAGAGAAAATATATTTCCTCCGTTCAAATTTTTTTTGTTAAGGCAGATGCACATAAAGGACGAGTAACGAGAACGATATGACCTTTTTGAACAGAAATGAAAGAAAATAACGAAATGGAGTAATCAATTAGCTTTAAATTAACGGTATCTTAAAAATTATATAAACAACATTTAGTGTTTTAAAACTTTTCTTTTAGAATTATCGCCCTGCGGTGTTCAATTGGTTAAAAAGTCGCATACAAAATTAAAATATTAAAGTGCATAAAAATGTCAAACTTTTTATCTGCTTCATGGGCTGATGAAATTTTTATATGAGAAACATTTGTCATGAAATTTGTCATGTAAGAAATTTGAGAAAATTGCAATGAAATATATATAAACTGACCGTAATTGACTAATAGTATTAATTCCATATATTATCCATATTTAATTATGCTATAAGTTTACAATTACATAAAATAAACAGCCATGTTACCAAAAATGTTACCTAATTGAAACAGATAAACAATTAAAACACGTTTACCGAGAATAAATTTTGAATTTTAAAACTTTATTAACCAATTGAGACACACATTAACTCAAAATTATCGACGATAAATAAACATTTTGTATGAAGACTATTAAAATAATATCTTTTGTATAAAATAAATGTAAGATTTATAAAAAATTATTTAGTTAAAATTTACTGTTTACATAAATTTGTAAATTTTCTTTTAGTATTTCGACCCCAAAGTGTACCCCTCTTAGGTCAACAACTTCGGGACTTCCTCGGATTTTTGGTAAATTGCAAAGTGTTCTACAATCAGCATCAGCATTCATACTTGTGGCGCTAACTTCTTTATTCCCTACATGTTTATGTAGAATGCCTTTATAATTCTCCTAACACTAAACATTTCCGAAAATTTAATTTTAAATACAAAATTTAGTGATTGCTGAGCGATACAAAAAAAAATCTAAATAGTATATTTAATTTATTTTAAAATCAAGATTACGGTTACGGGTAATTCCGCCGTTTCACATGGGGGTTCAAGTTTCCGGATTCATTCTTCGTTTGTTTCCCCCTTAACCTATAAAACCGGATTTCTCGCGGTTAATTTTGAACTAAACCCCGAGAAAGTAGTAGCCGTAACCCATAATATTCTATTGAGAATTAAAACCGAAGCACAAATTTTGTTCAAATAGTCGAAAAATTTAGATTAAATCCCAAAATAACGAGAGTCTCACTCAAAAGAAAAAACTAATAACATCGAGTCTTTCAAAGTCGGCAGAAAATAATTCCTAACATATTGCAAGAGACAAATCTATATTTGCGAATGGCAGATGGATATAAATTATTAAGTAGATAACACTAAAACGGTAAAAAAAATTGTCCTTCTCCTGAAGATTATTTAATTTAGCAATTTGCTTTCCAAAATCGTTTTTAACCATGTTTACTCCATCTAACACTTTTCTGGCTGATAAACCTACCATTAATTTAATATTTAAAAGTCATTTGCATTTTAATTTTCTAGAATTATATGTTCATTTAATATCTTAGCAAGTTAATAGATAATATAATTTTAACTTAAAATATAAAAGGCAACGACACGTCGCAATTTTGCTAATACATTTTGTATGTTCAGTCGTAACTGTTCGAAAACTAATGGTACAATTTTATATTAATGCCAGGTGGGGTTGGGAGAATGAGTGTTCTTTGGCTACTCTACTGAGGTCATTTTGAGCATCAAAAATATATAAAACTGCAAGAGAGTCAATGAACCTTACATTAAACATCTTGGTAATTGCCAAACTGTACGACATACCAAATGAAAAATAGAATTTATGAGGAAACATTGAAAACATCAAAATTAAATTTTTAGAAAGCCTTCTCAGTCACTCAGTGACACACTACTCACACATCTCTTACATTAAGTGTTTTAATGTATTTTGTGTTATGTCTCTAATAACTGTTGAGCTGGTTTATTATTAATAAGTTATATTATCTCAATCTGTCTTAAAAGGTTTAAATCGACAGACCTTGCTAAAAATACATCTTCGACTAAACTCACTCTGTTGGTATCATTAAACCAAATTTAAAACAACAAAATGAAGTGTTGATTTAAGTTGTAATCAAACGTAACAATAACTCTAGCCATCGATATTGACGTTTTTACGGAATTTCAATTTCGAATTTCGAGTTAGATCGTTGTTCTCGTGCTTTTAATTTAAATAGTGTTAAAATAGTGTTTAAATAGTCCCATAATAATAAATTTTATTTGAGATGAATACAATATTTTTTTTTCTAATTTTGTTATTTGTTTTATTAATGAATTGGACAATTTATTATTGACATCCTCCTCGTCATCTAACGATTCAGATTATTTGGAAATTGTTATAACTAATTCAGAAGGAAGACTCCAGGAAAGAACTGATCAAAATTACTAAACGGATGTAGAGAATTCAAAAGACGATTTCGCTTTTCCAAAAAGAATTAAAGCTACTTGAAAAATTGGTAATCAAGGAGGCGAATAATATTGATAACACGTGTTCCTCGTACGAGGAATTAAAATTATGTTTGCTTTGCGGTAGTAGTCTAAAATGGCTTCAAATTTTTTAAAAACAAAATTCCACAGTACATAGGGAATGTATATGGCTACCTCATTACTATAAAATCACCAGGAGCATCGGAGGAGCATTTTTTTAAATTAAAACTTAGTTTGGATATCAGAGAATTTTGAAATAGTTGTTCGAATATTTTATTACGCATTATAGAACACCCCAAACAAAACAACAATTGGTTTACAGCCAAAGGGTTGTGCTCTACTCGTGCATGCTTCGAGAGAATGTTTGATATCAGGAAACGAAGGTTTTCAGTTGTAGTTAAATATATGGAAATAATAAAAATGTAATTTCGGATTTTGTTAATCAAAATTTATTTTTAGCATCTCAATCTATCATCAATTCTCTTGGATAATTTACTCACTTTCAAAATATTAATTTAATGTGGTCTCTTATTAACAATGGACTATTTTTTGATGGACGACAGTTTGTTCTTAATTTTTAAATTTGACGAAATCTCGTTTTATGTTCGCAGTTTGTTATCGATTTAAACGATAGTTTTATTATTGTTTAAACATATCAAAAAACGTACCTAAAGTTGTAGTTTTACTCACGTTTCGATTCTGGTTTTCGATTCTAAATTGCGGCCACTACATCAAAGTACTCGAGACCTTAGTCACCTTTTTTATTACTGAAAGAATAGATTTTTGTCTGGACGGGAATCAATAATACAAATATAACTAAATTTTACCAAACGTGTATCGAAAGAAGGTAAGAACACTTGTAACTGTGTTAGATTCACACAAATCATTCAATCTTTGTCTTAAACGTTTAGAACGTTATAAGATGATATTATTTAAGTTCACGTTTCATATTTAAATTTATAACTTAAATCTATGAATCAATTTTACCAAAATCGTGATTTGTAGCTTGCTCTATGGGAAATATATAATTGTAAAAATATAACAGAACACATTCGCTTGATTCTCGCAGTTTATTTGTTGTTTTTAACGAAATTCGGAATCCGAAAAACCGGTTTATATAACAAAGGGTGCTTTCAAGAATTCAATCAGCTGTGTAGTTTCAACAGTGCTTCGTACAGAAATCAAATATTGTAGGAAAATCAGCGAAGTTTATCGTCCAAAAATTATATTTTAAGAACGCACCCGCAAGCCGTGTTAGCTGTCACTTTACATTAACTGTATCGCTGATCAGTCAAATATAAATCGAAGGAACTGTTAAGTAAAATTTATTTTCGTTTTTAAGTTTTAAAGTAGTTATTGTTAATTATTATATTTATAAACGATATTACAGTTAAAGAGTAAAATAGCGGTTTCTAAGAATAAATTTAGTAAGTTTATCATATAATTCACTAGAGTTACTGATACACACTACTTATAGAACATAAAGCGTGATCATTGAATTGTAATTTTCAGTCGCCATGTTGAGAAAATTGAATTTTTTCATGATTATATCACATTGAAACTGGATAGTACTTCTCTTACAAAATTTCTACGAAAATCTCGCTTCAATACTTGATTAATAAATTTAAAGGGGAGGGGGGGGGGGGGTTGCTTTATATTACTGCTCGGTGATTCTAATACATTCCGTGTTATCTGAAAACTCAACTAAATGACCTTAAGGGGGTATGTTCGACATTCCTTTGAATTAATTAAATCAGTGGTAAATTTGGGTAAAAACATTAAAAATAATTAATTAGTAATTCAGCGGTAAATTACCTTTATGACTGCCTATGAATGCTTATATTTCATTGTGATGATCAAGTTTTTAAGTAAAATTAGAACGACGCGAAAATATAGACCGAATATTTGTGAGAAATACGTACCCGGTTTTATATGCTGAGTAAATTGTTGTTGTGTTATCATAGTTTTTCGTAAAATATATCAAGTTTAGTATTTTTTATGGTATCCAAAAGAAAAAAACCATCCCAGCGTCATTTTAATTTTATTTCATAAATAACTTTATGGCGTGAACATAGCACGTATTTTATCGTTTCATATATTGCAACGCGCAAGTCGCAGGCCATATATTACACTAATATCAATTAATTCCATCATTCGAATACTATGTCTCATGTTTCATGTAAAATTTCTTACCTTTCTCAAATGTTCAGCAGCTTTATAAGAGATTTCCGATGGAATACTGCCATTAAAGTATTCATAATTGAAGAACATAGTTTTTTTTATATTAAATAGAAATCCTCACGATTTTCAATAATGAATAGATCTAGACCGAAATGATCTGATTAAAAAGTATTATCTTAATAGTTTTTTAATACTAGGCCAAAGTTCTATCAATCATTTGGTAGAGTATGTTAAGTATTCGATAGTAGACGAAATGATTGATTTATTTGAACTAAAAAATCTTATTTCGAATCGTTAAATTTGTTCATCTGTTTTGTGAATTTCGTAAACTAAAAAGTCATATTTTCCTCATATTTGAACACAATTTAAGCTGTAACAGCTAGTGATTAGCCGGATTAAAAAAAAAGATATTTTCACAGACCTTCCTATGTAAAAACTGATTGCTCAAACTTTGATAAACTTATGTTTTCTGTAATTTATGATTTCCAACAAAGTAGCTGACATCTGCTGAATAAAATGCCAATTACAGTTTATAGGAACACTACATAACATGTATAGGAAATTAAACCACGACTGAAGGCCTAGTCCTAATCGTTTTTTTATATACGTAAGGTACTACTGCAACATCTTAATTCCTATATAATGTATTATAAAATATTTGAAGGTGGATGGAAACTGTCTAATTTGAAGCCAACAGTATATTTAAATTCACTGAAAATAATTGTAATTTCAAGCCCTACATGAATTTATTCCCTGTACACCTAGAAATATTGTACGAAAAAAAATTCAATCGCATAAAAAAATTTCCCTTATTAGAAATTGTAATAGAGCGTACCATCGCACACAAGAAAAATTGTGTAATTCCAGTTTTTGTTGTTTTCGCATTTTTTACATGTATTGAACGATGATTGGATAAGAACATCTGCCCTTAAAGTCATATGTGCGTATCTCTGGCGGTAAAATTTCTAACCCCTCGCCCGGAATTTTTTTTGTAATGAATGAATGGGAACCAAACTTACTTTTTATTATCTGTTCAATAATTTCAATGACTAGGTTTTAATTTAGATATTAAAATGCATATAATTAAATAGACACGATCAGAGACAAATCGGAATCTCAAGGAAATTAAAATCCACGCAATTTTTTTGTGGCATTTAAATTTATTTTGTTTACAGTAATCGCGTAATATACGTACGTATGTACATCAGCAAACCGATTATTATGGGTTTAAAATATGTCTTATATAATTTGTTTGCATATTACATATTTAATTGAAATTTTGTTGTGTACTTACATTTTTTTAACCAGATGAACAGAACACAACAAACTAGACGAGTTTTGATTTTAGTATACAACCTTGCACATTTTTTGACGTTTGATTATTACTTCCGTTCTATCTATCCATAAATCACAGCTCTCGCACAAAGAGCAATAAAAATGTCGACTGACGAAAATTCAAGAAAAAGCTGTTTAGATTTTTCGAATTCAGCGTACCGGAAATTATACATTGCAAAACTCTCCTCTGTTGTAGGTACTCTAATCTCAGCATCAACCAAATACGCACCCTCCAATCTCAGACAGTCTAAGCTACAACAAAAAAAATTAAAAATTCCTGTGTTATCAAACAAGTTTTACATTTTTTTTTGAAAAATATAAAAAAATCTATCTTGTTTCGTCCAAATTGTGCAGAAATCAATGACCTGTTTGTGGTGTGCTGCTGCTACAGATTGAAATTCCAATGACAATCGCTTATGTTTTAATGCTGTTCTGTCGCGTCTCATATGTCACTCGATACATATGAGTAGTGGTCTGGTGTTGCGGTATACTTGTTCCTACCTTATCGGGGTCGTCGCAAGCGGCTGGCATTTTAAGTTAAAGTATGTGGGAAAACAATCTTGCGATTCATTGTTGCTTATATTAACTATGTGGTAGAACCAGAACTAATTAAGTTAAATTTTCAGTTCTTTTGTATGCACATCGTAACAGTAATTAAAGGGGTGTGAGACTATACAGAGTTTATGTCCAAATTCGTTCTAAAGGCAAATGTCGTTTTAGCATTTTTTTAAATTTTTTACCATGATCTAATTTCAATTTTGAAAAACATGGTGGTGGTCCAATAACACATATGATTTGTATGTCATTTCAAACAGAGTTAGGTAATTTTGTTATCTTCTAGTGAAAATAGTGCAGGTATGGAGCAAGAAATTTAAATATTTTTTGATAAGAAACATGTGCCTTTAACCAACTTCAGAAGTGTTCGCCTCCAAGTCGGGGCTACCGGTAACTACCGTAATTATATCATGCTTGATGACCAAACAATCCAAGGACTAAATAACCTTAGCTACCGGTTAAATAATTAACAGCGCCTTCATAATTTCTTCGAACAGACAAGAATACTCTACAATTTGTTACTTATAAGCATATAATTCCGACATAAACAGTGTATCAAACTGGCCACCTCGACAAACTACATTTCCTTTTTTTTCGGTTTTCCTTCTATCACTTCGGACATACCGTTTCCGGAACAGGAGAACCAAATATTTTCTGGCCGTGAAGGAACAGTGGAACGTAAAATGCTTGGTATATATATAAAAAAAATTCACCACAACCGAAAAACAACTGTTTGAATGAAGAGTTGTACGAATGCTATTTGGAAGAAAATTACGCCACTGAAACCTAACGCAAAATACAACACCAAATCACAAATTCTTCTTCTCTTCTCCAACCGAGTGTGCAAATGGAAATAATGACAGTAACGACATCCGTTAAAATGTGGACATAAAAGAGACTGCAAGTTGCAGGCTATCACCCACGTAACACTAATACTTTCTTCGTCGTATGTTAAAGTGCGAATAATGAAGTTGTAGTTGAAAAACTACGAAGCACCTGGTAAGGTTGCAGCACAAAATGTCCACAAAATGAGTTAATTGATAATTACTGGTTCCCTCATCAGCGCTAATTTCTCTAGTCTTAAATCATTCTTGAATATGTAGATCTACAAAAAATAGTATAACGGTTACCAAAAATTGTGCTTGGTCCTTCGAGCCACCAACATCAAAAAAACTCGTCGTTCTTACATCCATTTTTGGTACAAAACATCTAGAATGGCAATTTATCCCCAGCACTTCAGTGCAATCAGCTTGTCTCAGCTCAAGCAATGTTTCCCAGCATACTTCGATGGTGTTCTCTACGCAGTTTTTAATTCTTCTATTTCAGTGGCTTCTGGAGCAGGCAATGCTGAGTTCGGGGTCGGTGAAAATGCTGTCTTTACCATATTAAGATAATTTTGATTTCCTGGAGCCATAAAAACTTCCTGAAAGCCGCATTTGAACAGGTGTTCGTAGCTCCTGTTGCACTTTAACAGATTACCCTCTGAATTTTGTTTAATCTTATACAAGTTCGTGCGTTTCCTCTTTCTTTGACCACTAAAGTGAGGCCTCGTATAAAACCTTATGCGTAAACAGCTTACAATGCTTCATAGCTGCTGCAATCATAGTTTCATTTGTAGACTATCTTACGTTTTAACAATCATTCGTTAACTGGTGAAGTGAGGATTATTATAACTTTATTCGTAGTATTTGGGTGTACCCATCTCGGTGCATTTAGCTTCCGGTCTTATAAGCAAGGTTTTACCTTGAAACAGTATACGGGAAGTATACAGACGGTTTTCTCTGTGTGGCACTGATATTAATTTCTCTGCACCGGTCGTTTATTTGCATACCCTCCGTTATTGTACTCTCAAATTTGAATCTAACTATTAACACTACATAGGTCATCAGCAAAAAGCTTACGTTTGTAATGAGTGTATTTTTATTCTGGTGAGTAATTCGTCTATCACTAACAGCCACGAAAGAGATGAGACAGCGACTATTCGCCTAAATCCAATTACTATACAAACAACTATTATTAATCCACCCAAGGATGGAGGAGCCAAGACTCCTTGATTTAGTTTATTGAAATTTGTGTTGTCAAAAGGGCGATGTGCTTCAATAAAGGCAAACAGTCCGAAGTGTATCTTCGTTTTCTATCATTACCTCGCGTAGTACTGTCTCGATTGTTTTTTCAGTCTGAAATGCGTCAATATACGTATTGACCGAGGTTCATGGGATATCGTTGACGTCATTTGCATCTGATATAGTACCCCCAGTATTTTCTCCATGGTTTAAAGACTAATGTAATCGGAGAAGTGATCCTTCATCGATGAGCTAATAGCAGTTCAAAATTTGGCTTCCTAACTAATCCTTCTTACGAACTTCTCTCGGCTAGATCATTTGATGTGCTTTCGAGATCTGCGATTGTATTAATGTCGGTTTAAATACCGATTGATCTACCGCGTTTGGTAGATGTGTCTTTAAGAAGATCGCGGTTAAATCTCTGGAAATAAATAGATTGAGACGATATTGAGAGAAAGTGGAAAAATAATTGTTGTCTTGGGCCCCAATTCCCCTGTTATAGAAAAACTTTCCTGAATTGAAATTACAAGGATTCTTCGAATTTTGGTCGAGCGGTTTTTATAAGTGCCATATGTTCCAGTGCTTCGATGTCAGAGGTGGTAAAGGCCGGCAGTCCCTTACTAGCTTTTCTCGTGCCCAATATGCCTTAAGGTTGCGCAGATCTACTTTTGAGAGTTAAAGCACCTCGTAGAATCTGAGCAATGATCGTTCGTTATTGCTTCTTCGAAGTCCGTTTTGATCAAATTTTTTACCAGGCTTACTAATCTTCACGATTAGTCCCATTTAATTGGTTAGATCCTGCCATTTCCCTGTTGTTTCTTCAATCAGAAGTATACCGACCCGGAAAGCCAAGTTATACTTTGTAGTTGGAACCTTCAAAGTTCTCTGGAATTGTGGGTGAAGTAGAGACGGTTAATTGTACAGTTAGGGTATCTTTTCTCGTCAGTATTTTCCAAACCGGGTTCTGTTGTTCCTGGTTTTGAAGCAACATCGTGGCAGATGAACGAAGAACATTTGAGGGCGTATGATTCGGCCATTCCTGATAGTTTTTAAGTTTGCAGTATACGCTGGTTTAATCGCCGGAACCGCTTTGGTTCACATGTTGCTGTATCTTCTCCGAGCAGTTTACGCGGTCAACCAGTCATTTCTCACTCCACAGTTCAGACAATTATGGGGAACATTTTTTTATCACTGTAACGAGACTATTTTTGGGCATTGATTTCACCAGCTGCTGTTGGAGGTAGATCCTAAAGGGAGGATTGTGTGTGGAGCAGCATCTGGGGTTATGTGTATGGAGGAGCATCGCTTTCATGGTCGTGGCAAAACTGTTTGAAATCGTAGGCACCGCGATTTCTGGGGTTCGGTGCTGGTGACCACTGTGTTTTCTGGGGGTAGGGTGTCTTATTCTATATGCTCGCATTATAGTTTACTGATTACAAAAGAGCTTTAGAAAAACCTCAGCGTGTCTAGAACCCTATTTGGCCTAGTTTCACATGAGGCCCGAATCCTCCTACACTTCAACGTGTTGATCGTTAATCCTAGGATGGAGACTATAAGGCCCCTCATATTAATTATTAATTATAATTAAAGCGTATTGGATCTGAGAGGGCGCTGTGTATTGGAGAATTAGTTGGGAGATTGTTGACTGTTGGCAAACATTTCACTAACTGGTTTCTTTTGTTACTTCTAGTACTGTGTTTAGTCGCATGGCCTTGTTAAAAATTTGTGTGGTAAAAATCGAAATCTGCGTTTTTAATAATATCGGGTTGGATATACCAGTTAAATTATTTTGAAGTCAATCATTATAGAATTGTTCCTTTATGTGGTTGGGTAACTTAACAAGATTTCTACTCTTTGAGGTATTTTGATATCAAATCTGCAAATATAGTCAGAGAAATTCACTTTCTTCACTTCTCAAACTGGAGGGCGCAAAAAATTTTCGGAGTTACGTGAACCGATTACATTTTTCGCCAATGTAAACGGCATTGAAACGAGAAAGACTGGCTGCATTGGCAGAGCTTGTTTAGCTGGCATCTTCATATGCTCATCTCATTCATACAAAGCACACGGCTCAATTAACTTAGTGTCCAGTTGTCTGGCCTTCAATGATGTAACGTCGCCAATATTTAAGTGTAAGTGTTTTGTCTTTTTTGCATTGGTTGAAGTTCCGGCAGCAAAACAGGTTCAAAGATTGGGATATAATCCTCGGCTTGTTTTTGGGTTCCCGTATTTGATTCCACTTGTCTAATCTTTCAAATCTTATTTCATATAGAAAATTGAAAAATCACCGTAGTGGTTAAGAATAGAAAGGCCAAGATGCCCAACAAACCTATTTGAAAAATAGTTAGAGTCAAAAATTATTACGTCTTATTTTTGATAGCTCAACAAATTTGGGGAAGATTAGGGGAGGACTATTGTATCGGGTTTGGTTTATTTTAGTCTTTCGCTGCGGCAAACACTGGTGAATGATGAGGGAGGATTGGGTCAATCTGATTGGATTGGATTTTTAAAAATGTATCACCCGATATCATTTAAATAATTAAAGACCTGAGTGTAAGCTTCATTACATGATATTTATAAAGTGGGTGGGAATACATACCACTTAATACTACTGCGGTTGGGGTCAATTTTAGTGATGAATTACAATTTATATACGCAGTTTAAACGAAGCGGTGTTCTGTTATTTCATAATGAACCTCAAATTTAATTATTTAAGGCTCCATAACACCATCGATCTTAAGTGATTTTTGATTATAATTCGATTTAGCATTATGTGTGGCGTACGATACACATACAAATAATCAAGCAAACAATTTATCTTTTCATACAGTATGTGGACTAAAAATAAACCACGCGGTAAATACTTTAATCCATATGTTTATATGACCCGTGTTTATTATAAACTGCCGCTCAATAACCGGATCAACTAATCGTGAATAATTTAATATCGCGCCGTACAGCTGTCAATCAATCGTTCATTGAATTTCAAAACGCAACCCGCCCAGTACAGAAATTTATTTCTAACACATATACCTACCATTTTCATCATAACCATAAGATTGTTCGCGGTGTTCTTTCTAACAACAGCCATCCGCCAAGAAATTCTTATTATAAATTTTTATTTTTGGTTTGCTTTATATTCAAAATACATATATACGTCTGCTGGTATCCAAGAATATACTTATATATATAAGTAATTACCACTAAGACGTAAAAATACCAAACAGAAGAAAACCCAGAGATTCGTACAAATCACAACCAATATTTACATATTGGATCGACTCCCATTTCAATCATCAGTTCACATCACTTGTTGTGTACAAAAAAAAAAAATTTCTTTCGGGAATCCGTTTGCTGGCGCAGAAAAGATATTAACACACAACGCAAAGTACATAAGATAATTTTTTACTTTTATATGGTCGTCTCTGGTTATTTTTTATATGTAATTTGATCTTGCGAGTTGAATACTGAACAAAATTTGTGTATATACATTATGTGTTGATAAACTGCAGCCAAAATCAAAAAGATTGGAAATGAAAATGCCCTCATGTATGGTACAGTAGAAATATGCATTATTGGTGTCCATTCATTCGTGTAAAACGCACACTACCACATATACAAGACAATATTATAATAAATTCGTATGCCCACCCAATCCTGGGAAAATTATAATCTCGCATATCTTACTTTTATTTGAAGATGCGTCGTCGTCTTCATCAATTTGTGTGTACAGAAATTCGTAATATTTAGGGTGAACATTTTTTTTATTCCCCTTAAACCTTTCACTATATCCGTATATTAGGCCGCGTGTACTCCGGTATTATATCTCACGATACTTACTTTCATTAGCATTTTCCATGTCGGTATTTTTGTTATGTGTAAAATTTATTGATTGACGGTTGATTTGAAAAGTTGTTTTGTGTGCAGTCAGGATTTTCCCATGTACATAAATAATTTAAATGTTTAAAGCATCAATTTTAAATTAGGTAATGAATTGATGAAGTAAAATATCTACGTACAATTATTGTGCAATTTCCAAACACAGAGAAAGAGGACTTTGACTGCTTCATAATAAAACAACCGGCCCAAAAGAGATGATTTGAGTCTAATTTACTTACATTTTACTAAATTTCCTATGTAAAGGTTTTTTCAAAATAGAACCCATGTCTAAGGATTGAGCCACTCAAATCTATTGATTTTTCAATTTTTGACCATTGAGCTTTTACAGTATTAACTTTGAACGTGACGTTTCCAAAGTATTAGTAAATCCCATTACCATAAAGCTAAGGAAGAGTGGAAGTCATAAGATGGAGTGCTATTACTGAAACGAAGATGATAAGCGTTTATAACCCTTGACCAACTTGGAAGTAGTCTGCAGCTTTTTAACAAACTTATATGAATAATCTGTCAACAGAATGATGACTTGAAGTGAGCATTAGAATCGTCATTCGTGTAAAGTATGAGCATTAAATTAAGCCAAAACATGGTAAAATACAGAATCAAACTACCAGAAGAGTGAGAGCAATTAGCGAATGTATTTACAAATGGTTTTCAGTTCTTAAATTAATCTAATTAAAAAATTGTTTGTGAGCTACAATTGAAATTGCAAAACAAGGTGTCTAAAATGAAGGATTTAGCGGAAGCACGGCCAAATTGATCAAATAACCTGATAAACGTTTTTTCAAAGCAACAATACTAGCAATCACGAATTTGATGTTGGTTTCTGATCAATAACCGATATGGCCAATTCGTGACTGATTTGGCTCAGTCTGAAACCTGACTCAGGTTTCGAGAACGACATTTTAACATTTCGTTCGTGAACGTTCCGGGGCCTACTGAAGATTCTCTTGAACAAGCAAACGATGTTTTCTCCGATCATCTTGAACATCTGAGAAAAATATTTCACTTCAACTTCATTTCACGTCAACATCATTTTGGATTATTTTAATGTTCAAATTGACAAAGATAGTAGGTAGAATACATCGTGGCACCATCGGCCAAAACTCCTTACTCCATATTTCGAGCAATAAAGGAACGTGTACGACGGGAACACGGTTAATCAAGTTAATCACATCTTTATGTTCAAAATGCATTTCTCCAATATCAAAGATATCAAAACAAAGCACGGAGCGAACATCGACCCCAAGCTTCCATGCTTGACTTTCAGCAAACATGTTACACCAATTACGAAAATACCCTATGTGCAGTTCTAGAAAACCAAGCCGCTGCTCGATTCCGCGAAATATCAGTGGAATATTAAAAAAACTGCAGAAACGGAAGGATCATCATCAACAGTTAGTCAAACATCATCTCGGACTAAAAATAACTGCAAACAAAGCCAAATAATAATAGCAAACAAATGTCTCGCTTGCTCATTCCGATATTGACACTGAAATAACTACACCATCGTACGACGAGGTATGAATCGTGAAGCCAAAACTGAAAAACAGCAAGGCTCCGAGAAAAATAGAAAACAACTGCATAGCTTTCTTAGGTTGACCAACGTAGGGCCAGCAAAATTATCGATCTCTATAGTGTGCACATCTATGGGCGAGTATGAGTGTGGATTTGTAGACTTTAGGTATCCCTAGGATACAACAATTCAAATTACAAGGTAAAAATTGAAGGAAAAGTTTATGAAGCCTTTTACATTATATCTGAAGTATAGCGAAGTGATCCTATTGCCTAAATAAAATTTAACTATTCTTTAGAATAGAAAGCCTCCTGCCATTAGAGTCAATAACTAATCAAATGAACGCAGCGAAACCAGAATAAATGGTTACCACAATACCGCAGTGTTAGAAAATGGAGCAGTTTTGTATTGGGATCGGTATAGTAACGGAGTAAAATTCAATTTCTGTACATAATAATATCAAGGATCGTAGGTAAATATTGAGCATTATACGAAGTCGGCATTGTTTGAAAAACTGATTTCAACCTATCGACGAACTTTGGACGATCCGTGCAGCTGACAATCTTCCACTGCAACTAAACCTGGATATGCCAATAAATTCCTCTGCAGAATTCGGTGAAATTGAGAACAATCGATGTGAAATAGGCAAAATTGGGCATCACAGTTACAAACTTCAACGCCTTGATTGCCACTTTCTCCACGAGGTGGTGAACGGGAGTAATCTCGCGGAATTATTCATCCGGTCATTGGAGGTAAAAAGTTACCAAGCAAGTGTAGTTCAGAGACAAGAAGATTTTTACCGCCCAAAATTGTTAAAATCGCCGTCAAATACTGCAAAAAAGTCAGAAGAAGACTACAGGAATAGGAAAATTGTCACTTGTAGTCATTTTTCGCCCTCAGTTACGGTCTGGTGGGCTACTGTGTCAATGGAAAGACACCTTAGATTTCATTGACAAAAACGTTAAAACCAGCGCCCTGTGCTATCAGCGGTGGATTCTTCAGGCATACCGAAACTGTGGGCGACACATTCGGCCTAAACCACCATCGCAACCTTTACAAATAATTGTTTTTTGTTTTAGGGCAATATATACTTTTAACTTATTCGAAGAAGTGTATCGGTAATGAGTTCTCATTTACCATGACAACAGGTTTATAAACAGATTCTCGTGCCAAATTTTCTCTCTATGACCTGCTTGTGACATGCGTGTGTTATTCCGGAATATTTAAGAAGTATTTACAACTGATTCAACCATCTGATCAAAATTACGATCGCGGATTTTGAAACTCAGAATCAAAAGCAATCCTTGATTTTTTCTTGTTGCCGGCTCTTTCGCTTTTATTTTGTCGTGTATTTCTCATATATTTCTGATACAATGCCATCGATGTAATTTTTTAAAATTAATAGTCTCCGCAAAGATAATATTGGACGATTACCGAAAACCATCAAGTTAAGCCTCAAATAAGTGTGTGTGTATTTGACGTCAAACAGAACAATCATACATCTACAATCATCGTCAATAAGAACAACGAAAAAGTACCAATTTGACAATAGAAAATGTATGCGCTCGTTTTACTCTAAATAACTAGCAGGTTAGATAATCATTCTGCCTGTTCTAGTACCCGTCGTCGTTCGTGCTTGTGGTGCGATGTTTTAATTAGTTACTCTTGGAACCGAAGACTGGCATTGGCTAGCGTTGTTCGTACTGCTTTGGCAATCCGTCAGGTTCATTGATAGACAAGAATGCAGTCCCTAGTCTGTTTATATGAGCTTTGCAATGGTGGTCTTCGTACGCGTCGACTCTGATGAACACTTGTGTACCATCTCTCAATTCTCTTTGAACAAACACGTTACTGGTATTATGATGAGCCGTGACGAATTTGACTCATACGCTGTGAAATTCGTTGATGAATTCAGTTTCGGATAACTTTGTTTTCCGTTGGAGTGAAATATTCTCCAGGCGAAGGGCTATTCCGAATATGAGCTAGGTAGGCGATGAACCAGTATCTTCTATGAATGATACTCTTGATCCCAATAAAATTGTTGGTAAAAGTTTCGCCCAATGGTTGCTCTGCTGACACTTTATTGACAAACTTTGCGTTCTAGACCATCTCTCTATTATTTAATGCCTTAGGCTAAGGCTGGAACGGTTCTTAGATGTTTAATTTCGAATGTTTGGTTCTTGAAATTTTTTATGGTACTCCAAAGTTTTGTATCCAGTCTTATATCAAATTGGCAGCAATCGTTCTGCCATCATGTCAACAAGTGGAATCGCAGTAGACCATCGAGTGAATCTGCATATTACTAATAAACAATAGCGAATAGTTTCCGACATGTGTTGAAAACGCTCGGTTGGCATGACGCATGAAGAATTTGCGTTTTATTGTGATGGTGAATTTTTGTTCGTTAACATAGTAAATATGACTGAAAGAAATTTTTAGAATCTCAATTCATAGCTAGCCAAACAAATCGTTCAGTAACCAACTTTGTAATTTCTCCAATACCCGGGTGTATTAAATAATTAGTTTCCTAATAAGCTGACTTCTACGCTCAGCAGTGATAAATGTTCGGATGCGTTTATTCGAAGTGTTACAATCGATTTGTAAAGCTGAACAGCTAAACTTGCGGCTAAGATTTAATTTCGACAATACGTTCAAAATCGATTTGACTTTCATTAGTCACATCCTTCTTCGTTGACGCTACATCCCTTGAAGGACCCTGGCCGCCTCGACAATGCTTTTCCAGATAAATCGAGTTCGTAAAAAGTGGGTGTCAGGCACGATAACCAAGAGCCCATCCACTGAGTAGGGGGCCTCCCGAGAGGTCCTGTCGTAATTGGTGCTGACTTCAAGGCTTGTTTAATGGTACGATTTTGGGAACATAAAACGTATCCGAGCCATCTAAGCATGGGTGTGTCATTGTTCCGATTATACCGATATTGTTCAGATAGTTTCTGATCTTGAGATCCTGGCTCATCCGTTACATTTCCCATTCCCTAAGCATCGCTAAAAAAAGTTACTACTTAGCGTAGAATGGTCAGAGGCAGTATTGTGTGTCGCCTGTTAAAAATTCACCACCTATTTGGTTTTCGTTTCGTTGAGAATGAGGACGATTTGTTGTTTCCATAACGACGTTACGACTCAGGATGCATATGTCAACCGCGTAACAGCTATTTTGTCTTCTCGCTATACTTTTGATATTATTTCGCAAGCCCCTGGTTGCACGCTCGAGAATAACGTCCGTCTGTTTAAAAGTGATGAGAAATAATTTTGCCACATTGTCAGGACGGTGTTTGTGACCATTTGTAACTGTTAGATTCGTTTCGAATAGCGCTATTACGTGAATGGAAGTCGGTAACGATATCTTTTATGCGGTATCTGTCTCTTAAAGTGGCAGCTTCGATTTTAAGCACTTGTTGTTTGTGACATTCACGTTTCGTACTTCTACACAGCCGATTGAAGTATTTTCTCGCGATTATAATCGTTGTTTGAATACCCTGTTGATTGCGAGAAATTCCGTTTACGTGCGTGGCCCTTTGCATGAATTGAGAATAGGCAATTCTCTAGGTTCAATTCTCTATCTTTTGCTGAAGCATTTGTGATCGCTAATTTTATTATATTCAACTGTTCTTCCACAAAATGGAGTAGAGGTTGGCTGTTCAGGTGTTCTGATATGCTAGTTTCGCAGTTGGGCCGGTAACTTGTTTAATGCTTCGGTATTTCATCATGAGTTTCGTTGGAATCAGGTATTAAACGTGGTGGAAAGGTAGACGGCATATTTCACAACTTTGGTGCTAGAAAAATTCATTTGGACACGAGGATATGATCCATTTTATTAACCGTAACTCCATCGTTTGATTACCACGTGACTTTACGAATTCGCTTACTTGAAAGTATGTGCTGGCTACCACCAGATTATATAGGAGAGCTAGCTCGGTGGTGCGCATCCTTTTGTTGCGTGATGCAAGGTGTAGGAAGTCTGGCCGATGGTACCACAATGAATACTGCCTGCATTACCGATTTGTGGTAACCCACAAGTCTCCCTAAACAATCTTTTTTACATCGTGTTAGAAAATTTTGTTTAAAACTCTTTCGAGGTGGTCGTAGAATGTATCTAGCATGTTCTGATTTCACCTCCTTTATGGGGGATGGGACGCGTGTCAAATTTGATCCGGTTGTTTATGGATGTTTATGTTACGACTTGCCGAAAACGATTGCTGATCAGAAAACCAACTCCAAACTCGTGTCTATGAATGTTGTTGCTTTGACAGCGAGTAAGTCCATGATGTCTGTGATCGACTATGTGGTTGCTGATTAGTCTGATCAATCAATCACATTGATTCCGGAAAAACTCCGCTACACTGTTTTCTATCCCAACGATATAATGTATGTCCGTAGTGAATTAATTGATGTAGGCTAAATGTCGGACTTGATGAGGTGGTAAATTCTTGATCTTTTTTGAAAATGCTAATATTAAAGTTTTGCGATCCTTATAAATGCGAAATTGTCGACTTTCCAGCGTATGTCGGAAATGAACTACCGCTCTATAATAGCTTCCAGCTCTCTATCTTATGTGCGGCAATGTTGTTTTGCGGGTGAAAGAGTTTTCGAAAAAAACCAAGCGGCTGTGGCTCACCATTTATTGCAATGGCTACATCTAGTGCGGCTATTACTAGTTGAAGTTCATTATTTTTGGCTGGATGAAGTTGGATGTCATATCCATCAGACCATTTAATTAGTTTTGGTCACGTGTTATGTTTCCCTTCACTAAATTCTGGATAATCACTTGATTTTCTAATCTCGAAATTACACTTTGCGACATATATACGTTGAAATACGATATTTGTAAATGCAGTTTGTGCTCCTCTGTTGACGTGATCGCAATGTCGTCAATATAAGGAAACACGAACATGCCTAGAAAAAAACACACATTTACATTTTATTCGCTCCCGGTTGCGAACTAGTCCATTGGATTGTTAGTTTTGACATCTTGCTTAGGAGTTTTTTCCTTTCCACCGTATGAAATGAGGAACTCGGATGAGATTTTCTAAATTTCCTTTTACAATTCCGATTATGACCAATTGTGCTAGAAACTACTTTAACCAAACCTGATGAAGTTAGACCGGGAAGGGGAAAAGCCGTGTAAAGTAACCGATGGGTTAATGGCGGGTTGGTATGACATAAAAAAATCAGTCGGGAGTAATTGGGTGGGCAGAAATTGGGGAGGGGAGAGGGGTTTGACTAAGGATAAAAACCTAAACAAGTTTAATTGTGGAATGATTTCTGGAAAAACCTGAAATAATTTTTAAACAGGCTTTCCAGTGGAAAATAACATTTCCGGTTTCCATCTCCGGTTTCCTGACTATTTTGAGTTGCTATTTCTGTCCATATGTCGGTATAATCAAAACCAATTAAGAAATGCCCAGTTGGCTACATATTTAATTTACAAAGACTCAGTTGACTGAAATCCAGAATGTCATTTTAAAATCACTCCAAAACTTAATGTTCAGTTTTAACTATGGGGGTAATGGGGAATAATACTCGGGGGTAATGACCAGGGGTAACAGTCGGCGGGATAATGACCGGGGAGTGATGGTGAGGGAAGGGGCAATTGTCAGGCGGTAATGTCCGAGGGAAAGGGATGAGTAATATCCCGGGGGGGGGTGGGGGGTAATGCAGTTGACCAACGGGTGAGGTGTTGCCACTTTGTGTGGCTATTTATTTACAAGTTATGCAGAGTACAAACTCATAGAGATTTCAATGTAGCTCTATTCTTGCAGTCGATTGCGTAAGCGTCTTGTATGCAGATTCGTCCTCGGTGTTTAAATTTCTTGAATTTTGTTGCCTCCTTAAGCGTTGGGAACGAGTCACACACAGTTTCAATTCTGAGAACCAATTTGATAACAACCGGTCATTTATAAGATGGTAAGGAATTAGTGGTTCCTTTAATGTACTTCCGTGTCAATTAGGCTATCCACACACTGAGTTTTGCAACCAAACTCAAGCAGTACGTGTCTATGTAAGTGTAAAATTATTTTGATTTTATTTTAAAAAATCTGACCCTAATTGTTTTTTCGTTTAGTGAGGGCCGCACATAAAATTATTGCTGTAAACGTGCTGCAACAGCCCCCACTTTAAAATTTTGTTTATAGGCGAAGAGGTAAGAGGCGAAGAAAAACACAAGAGAGCGGCATATCAAAACCGTAAGAGCATACTCTTCCAACCAGATACTATACTCCAAAAATACCGATGTTATTGCAAAATTAATTTTCTGTTCGGGTTTATGTCTGAGAGCGAACTAAATGCAATGGAGCTTATTTGAAATATGATTAACAGAGCTAATTCCACGCTGGGTCTTAAGCTCTGGTCTAGCGAATTCCTTAATCTATTTGCTTTGATGCGTCGATAATTTTAGTTTGCCTCTTAGTACTTATTCATGCTCTTAGTAGATGTCACATTGTTGTAGAGATAATCTTCGTCAATTGCTGTCGGGCAGCATAGCATTCCGAGAGTCTTGCTCGAATGCGCATTAAGAAACGTCTCTGCATTTAGAACTTCATTTTAAAGAACTCGTTACCGTCACAACGGGCACATTACTAGAATGTTGCGTGAAGTAGGCATATAAAAGGTTAAGGAGCGAGAACCAAACAGCATCAGTTAGATATGGGTTGAAAGGTCATCAAGAGACAGAAATTTTAATAGGGGTACTGGAAAGATATAGCGGGTTCAAAATTAACGCGACGCGTTCACAATGGAAATATGGAAATTTTTTATTTGATTGTCCTTGCGTAAAGCAGTTTGGGGCCATAATAATAATTCCCGATTAAATCAATCAAATTGTTTAATCGCTGCACTGTTAAAGAGTGTCAGTTCTACAAATACGTCATTAATTTTAATGTTAAATTGCGCCCCTAAAATGTGTAAGTTTACATAAAACTGTTCCGAACCAGTTTTTTATATATGTACGAGTATGTATAGCCAGACCAATCTATTTTCTAACTAATGAGGGTCTCATTAGCCTATACACATCTCCCGTTAATATCTTAAGCACCATCTCAAGCAAGACCATCGCCAGACATTAAATTTAATGATAAATAAAGGATTTTTTGTTAGGTTCGAAACGCGATCGCTTTTATAAAATAAATAAAAATTTAAGTACGTACAACAACATCGGTGGATAAAAGAAATTCTTAGGAATTGAATATACATAATAAATAAGACGGACGCACAAAAAAAACACACAACCGAGATTGCAGGTATCAAAAATTACACAATCAATTCATGAAATTATTGCCCATTCATTTTCATTTTTATCGAATATGTACACAAAAATTTTTGGTTTTGGATAAAATAAATTCCTTTAGATATCGTAGCACCGTCATCAATAAAATTTCAATTAATCATTTTTACTGATGCGATCATCGATGCTCACGATCAATCCGAGCAGCATCCAACCATTTTCTTATTATTTTTTAGTATTCTTCATGTATCAATTTAATACTTAATTTATTTATTAAATCTTTCTATTTACCTGTAAATAATAAATAAGGGATTTATATTCTAAAACTGTATATAGGGGGAATACAGGATAAGATGGAACCAGACGTGCTTACTAAATATGTAAATGCATTTTTTTTCTACATTTAGACACGGCATCGAACGGGAGTTCATGTTTCTATAAAGGTATGCTAGGTATCTAACTGTAAAATTACCCAAAACTGACGTTCCATTATAAAATAGTAATTAGTTGACACCGATGTCTCTCGGGACTCTGCGTACCTGAGTTCTAAACTATTCCTAGCATAATTGGCGTTTATAATTTTGGGGTATCAATTATTTTATTTTGACACCTGATCACATATAGATGGTAACAGATTTTGAACACTAACCCATTAATTTCGGTAAACCAAGTTATTGAAATCCTGATGAAAATGGTAAAAAAGACACTACTCCAGAACCATTTTTCTCTAAATTCTGAAGGCTCCTCATCACAAATATGCAAAATAAAATTTTGTCCGTCTGTCCGGATGTCTTGATGTCGATGCCAATGAATTCGATATCGTTTGTGCGATTTGAATTATTTTCCGCCATTCTGCTTCTCCTTTTAATTCGGGTAATTGAAAAGCTTTTGGGTCCTGTACATGAAGGTATATCGTTAAAAGGTCTTGACACAAATTTAGTTGAAGCTGAAAGGTTTGGAAAAGTCGCTTATCAGCACTTTAGTTGATAAATCCACCGTTTCGGCGCTGGTGATCAATTATTTCTTTATTCTAGAGTATATAAGTGTGACATACCGTTATGCAATGTGCACCATGACGTTTACTTGGCATTCGACAAGTAAAGCGAACATTACACGCATAAAGATCAGCAAGCCATACTTTTTGAAATAAAACTGGTAAGGAATAGATGTTGTCCACCAGCATGGCCCGGGTTCATGCACATTGTACAATTTTGCTGGAATTGCCACCATACATGAAGATAATAAAAATGTGTCTGGGGTATAGAGCCTTATCCTAGCTTGCGTATAAATTACTTAGATGTTCGAAAACAGTTTTAGCAGACATTCAAAGCGAGAAAACAAACAGTGCTGAAAGAGCGTGCAGTGAAATTAACCTTGGGGATGACCCTACATACCGTAATAAGTAGGCTCAGAAATCGAAATACACCGCCTTCTATTTATCTGCTTAGTGATACTAAACAAATCTTTAATAGCCTTATTACCGCAACAGACCAATGTAATCTCTACCATTAAAGTAATTCTTTGAAAGAAGAACTTAACGGGGCATGTCAATGCATGAGAAGCCATCGTCTTACCGACCATTGTGTTTGTTGACAAAGTATTAGAGCGCATCGCCTACAACCGATTTTTTCAAATCTACTCAGCTTTGGAAAGAACTGGATACTTGTTCCAGTGACAGCATGGATTGTGAACGGCCCAATCGATAGTCGATGATATTCAACTCTTTTCTCTAGCTTTTAGACGCTTTTAGATACTGCACATTGCTCCAACATTCATCTCGATACATCGTCCTAGCTCTCCAGTTTCGTCATGCTATTATGCATAGGTCTTATTCGGTGTCTTCGCGTCAGTGCAATCGAGGTTTTCGAGCCATCTAACTCGATTGGAATTGCCGATAAGTTGCTTTATCTCGTGGTACATACGAATCCGATATTCGTTTGTCATGTTATTACAGACCGATTCCGAGATTTGGCATGGAGAAACACATAAGTTTTTTTAGTTTTGTGACTGTTCACTTCCAAACCAAGTCTTCTTGCGTAGTGGTCTATCACTAGGTCTTCGGCCAAGAATTACTGTCGACGAGGCCTGTCTTTACAAGGTTGTCTGTCGGAAGTCTATATATAGTTGATGTGAGGTTATATTGTACTCCCAACATTTCCAAAAACATCCTCATGGTGAAGCGTTGGTCAGTGGTCGATCGGTTGGGAGGAAAACCACAATGATAGCCGCTAATGATGTTTTCGGCAATAGGCATGTCTGGCAAGTACAACATTAGGAAACATTTTGTAATGTTGTGTGATTTATTCAACAGAGCTTCAACATTCGCCCTTTTTGTGCAGTGGACATACGAGTAGGGTCTTCCAATCCTCTCAGAGAGAGAGTAGCGTTTCCTATAGTTTAATATATTCTGCAGAGATTCCGGGGCCTTTGCAATTTTCAATCTACTCATCTATTCATCTACTCTCTCTGTACTTCTTGGATGGAAGTCTTTAGTGAGATTTCTGGCGTTAGCAAACTATAAAACAGTCTCTGGAATTTCCTTGTTCCGCTTGGAAGCTGATGTTTTCGATATTTTCTCATATGTTTACGTTTTGTTTCGAAGGTATTTAGTTGTATAGCTTTCCTAGCTCGGAGCTATTCTGCTAGAGTGTTTCTTGTGTTATGAACCAAACTTTTTTCAGGAACTAATTATTGCGAGATCTCGTGCTCTTCTTCCGATGACTGATTATATAGCTACTACTCTCGGATGTAAAGTGGAGGTTTTTCATTCGTGCCAATGACCCACCGTAACATGTAGTGTCCAGCCATAAACATTCTGTTAGTCTCTGCCTGATTCATTTAGGGTTACTCAGAGAGTACCGCGAGGAGTTATGAAACTAGGACTTCGCCCTAAGACAACATTACAAATTTCTTTGAAATCGCCAAGAGAGCTACAGAGAGTGGAAGGTGAAGAGAGCATTAAAAGTATTGCACAGTGATCTCTATATGGATGTATACAGAACGCCTTCAACTCAGCCAAAGGAGCTAGCTATATTTTTAATGCCTAAACGTACTTGAACTACCTCCACTTAAGGAGGATAATCACAGACTACTTTTGCAATTGAGTGCTGACGATACTGATACAGATGACGGTATCATGGAATATAAATGTTACGGAGGAATAACTCAACGATCAGTGTTCGTGCTGTTACTGTTTATGAGGCGTAAATTTCGGGCGATAATGCTGTTGTCGCGGTATCGAAAACTATAGAAGAAATAATCGAGATATTATGTTCGATTGCGCAGCTTAAATGGCCTACAAAATATTGCGTGTACTGCTATCACTGGTACTTATTCGAATTAGTTTTTTACTGAGGCGGTTCACACACTAACCTTGTGAAGGCTTCGGCTTCGACTTGATCGATTCCAAGTTCATCAGGGAGTGTAAACGTCTCATCAATCTTCTTTGTACTAATAACAACGTTACAGTACTGTGGGTTCCAGCTCACATGACATTAAAGATAACAAAATTGCAGATTCTCTATCCAAAGCAGGTTCACGATCTATCCTTATAGGACCAGAAGGTAAAGTTGCAATCAATCATTTGTTCCTATGTTTATTAAGGCAGCATTAGATGATCTGGACATGGTCCGACGATACTGTAGATGAACAAAAAAAGAAAAGCAGTTTAAGAATGAGGATTGCAGATTAAGAATGAGTCAGTTGCGAGCTTCCTAAGTAAACTGCGACTGCAGCAGCATGACAACGAGGAGCTGTAGAACCAAGTGGAATGCACCAATAGACCGAAATACCTAAAAAGAACAAAGCCTTTAAAATTAGTAGTTCCCTTAGTCGCTGAAATCAAATCACTGGCACAGATGGAATGAACCGATAGGTTAAATCCCATGAGAATCGACTTCATTATGTATGCAGCTTGCTTGTTGGTCTAAACTGATTTAGGCTATGCCAAGGAGGCTATGCGCCCGTGCGCACTTTCATGGAATCTCTGCAGTTTGTACTACGTATCCTTTGTAAAACTGAGTGCGGAACTCTGTTTGATTTTCAGCAATTTCAAAATAAAAAACAAAGTTTAAGTTTTTGAAAGTGCAACGGTCTCCATTAGCCCCACTGATTTCGTATTATTCCAGCCGGCATTATATAGTTTATGTCTGAGATTTTTAGGAAGTTTATAAACATATAGAAGCCTGACCTTTGCTGATTCCTGCTGATATTGTAATGGATCTGGCTAAAATTAATCAGGTTACACAACTAAACGTGCAAGTGTCGGATTATTGCAGCTGTAATAGGGATGGTTCCTATTAACTTAACATTTTAAAATAAAACAGCAGTTTTAGTTTAAAATGTTTTTCAGTGTTGTTGTTCCCGCACTGACATCAAATGGTTCCGTATGAAAGCCAATCCATCCATTAAGGTTTTGAATGAAAGCCGTTGTACCACCATTATACCTATATAGTTGTACATCATGTTTATTCTGATTTGTAAAAATACGGTTACGGTTGGCTTTTCATGATTCCAGCTGCATTGGTCTTCCAACTGTTAAGGATGTAGGTCGTCACAAAATAATTTTCTCAATTTCTCATTAGTCGCGTCTCTTTATTAGACAAGTAGTGTCACTGGCCAACATTTTTCATGCTACTTACGTCTTCATTTTAATTCTTCGAGGTTGATATTGTCTATTCTGTTATAGTATCTGGCTTTAACAAAACACTCTACTTGTGGATGAAACCCGTCCACCAAAAATGTATCCCAAACTGATAATTTGCCTTTGGTTGCATAGTTGATGGTTGCAAAGTAAAACGTTCCGGGCATTCCGGTACGTGTAAACTTGAGTCAATGATTTGATCTGCTGATAAAATTCCATACAGGAATGTCAGATAGCTCTAACCTTACTTTTAATTTTATTGACAAATCAAATCAACAAAACTTCATTGTTTTTGTTTCAACATCAAAAATTAAATTTTAATCGTTAAAACTCACTTTTGATAGAAGCCCCTCCTGCTCGTGTATGCCATGGGACATGTAAACCTAGATACCTAGATCAGTATAAATTGTGGTTAATTATCAACACGTAGGTACCTGCTCAGATTCATCGACCCAGATAAAATTCTACAAATTACTTAATTTACATAACGACTCAAGAAAACCTCAACATATGTATCGAATTCATTAAGATGAAACTCCCATAGACACCGATCACACACACACATTAAAATTTTATAATTCATTCAGCCTTTTTTATGTTTCAACATTTTTTAAACATAATTTTTCGGAAAGACAACATATTTATTAAGATCTACCAAAATTCTGCTAAATTTCTTCGTTTATTTTTCAAGGATCTGTTTGTTGCTTACAACATGAGTACAAGAGGTTTAATCATAAATTAATTTCAAAATTTTATTATTGCTTTGTTTATTAAGACACAGGACGAGAACATATTTCCTTAATTTGCATATAAACTAAATAAACCAAAAAAATTGTTTGTTTACGTTTTTGAACTGAAACGAAAAATTTGGGTACATCAAAAGGACATATAAATTTCTTGATGTAACGGGTAATTTATAAAATCGTATACGTAATATCCTTTCTCACACTCATCTCTCGAGAAACCAAATTACCCAAAAAATCAATTTCAAGAAACAACACACACACACATATACAGCACAAAAAAAATCGAGTATCCCTTAATTTTTTATTTTGTTGTAGAGTTTTAGGGCATCAATTTAAGAAAAGAATAACAAAATTTTGAAAGAAATATAAAAGGAGCTAAACAATTTTTTTGTTTCCTCCAGACTTTTTTGATTTTTAATTTTTCATTGGTATGTTATTTGTGTAACAGATATATCCAAAACATATAAAAAAAATGCAAGGGACCAAACATGTTTTCCACTCCTAACATACACAAAATATCCTCTTGCGATGTATTATAGTTTCTGACTGCAATTTTTAACATCTTGCACTCATCTTCTTGATTCCTTTCATAAACATATAAATAATTGTATAACAAAAAGAAAAATGTGAAACTCAATAAACGCAGACTTCCTTCCATTCATCAGTCAAATCGAATACAATTATTACGCGGCAGAGGCGGCTGCATATCCTTGATTTATATCCAATCCACATATAACACAACATTAAGTTTATGATCGACACTGTGCGAACGCAAGATCCATAAATTTTATTCGAATTGTTAACGATTTTTTTTTTTGGACAATTTTAGGGAAGAAAGTAAATTTTTATACGAAAAGGTGTAAAGACAGACCCTCACAGTAATATTCTCCCTTCCTTTTTCAAAATGTTTAAATTACATTTTATTGTTATGATTATTGCATTGCTCTAAATAGTATTCACACAAAATTGGTAATTTATGCACGGGAATCAACTAAAAATATGGAAATTGGTTTAATGTCGGGAGCTTTGATTTGTTGAAATTCAGTGCAGGAAAGAAATTATGTTTGTGGATTTAAAAGGAGTCCATATTTCGAGTATAATTAATTTACGTTGACTTCAGGGTTTATCGACCTTGTACACGGATCCTATAGGTGGCAAGGCTGTACAGAGTTCCTGGAGAACGATGATGGATTGTGCTCGTCACGCCAACTCATCATATCAGCCGGAACCAAACCAACTATGGCACAAGTAGGACAAAGCATTGTGCACTATCTGACTTGAGGTTTTCACCCAACTTGCACAAAAGAGGAAATCATTGAGGATCTCAAGAAAAAACGTTATCAAATAGAAAATGCTGTAAACATAATTAAGAAACAAAAAATCGAAACTGAACAAGAAGTTTAAATCAACAAGATACAGAGGGGGGGGGGGGGGGGCATCCACTATTTATGTTCACTTTTAATAACAAACAAAAAGTGGAAATATTGCCAAAGAGAGAGTATGCGCCCGGTTAGTAAAGATATTGCTTCAAAATGTGTTAATTGCAAGAAGACGCATCCGGCAAACTAAAGGGGATGTGAAATAGCTAAGGAGCTACAAAGATTAAGAAATACAACGCGAAAACAATATCCAGGAATATCAGGAAAAAATTAACCAAACTTTCACCAAAGAGGAACCAAAACCGCATGCAGGTAAAACGGTAGAGTCAAAACTATACTCGCAAGTGGTAATGATGAAACCAGTTATTTCGAAGGGCACAGCCGAAGATACAACAGTGCTCCAAAAGCAGCATGGAAGCTCTTAACATTCGGCTAGCTAAACAAGAAAAATGCCTTGAAGCTCTAAGCAAAAGGTTAGATAAGCAAGGCTCTCTAAATGAAATGGCATCCGTTCATGATAATGAAGTGTGTGCTAAAAAATCACACTGTTAAATTTGTTATTTTTTCACTTGGAACACGATTCTAAATATTGTGCCGTCGAATCTAGAAATACTAAAAAATTCTAGCTGACATTTTTGGTAAGATAAAGCATAAGCATTTTGAGATTCGTTCTATTAAAAATTATTTTTAGAAATTTATCATTTTTGACGGGTTTCAAATAATATTCCAGCCAATTCTGGAGATGTCCACGGGATTTCGAATGGGAATAATTATGATGGACAATTTTGATCAATATTTCAAGTTTTATAACGGGCGAGCTAAATATATTCACAGATGCTGGACAGTGTTTACAAATATAGCAGACAAACCACTACCGCCGAGATGACCAATATGGTACCCTAAACGCCTTTTATTAATTTTAGACATATTTTAACGATTTCATTTACTATACAGCTCGACCAGTACACTAAAATTGTTGTGAACGTTACTCAATTCCGTTGAACCTCGCTTTGGTTAATACAATTTTAAAATTTTAAACCAATTTGCTTTTTGTATACCGCCGATCCTAGAGATGTCCAGAGGTTGTCACCCATATTTTCTGATAGATTACACAATATTCTGCCGTTATTGGCATCCGATTCTAATGAACTTTAGTATGTCTACTCGTATACTAGTATTCATGTTTTCATATGTACTGCCATTACCAGAGATGTCTAAGGAATCTCTCCATTTTTCGACAGCCTAAAATATTTTCTATTTTAGGCGCGAATATGGGTCAATTTGAATGATTTTTGGAATTTTGAAGTTCTGTGATTTTGAAAACATATTATTTCCTTCAAATAAGCGACGAACACATTTTAATCGTTTTATTTAAATATCTGGAAAACTATACATGTATGTTGTAGGTAATCCGACCACAAGAAACACAAGAACGATTCAGTCTGGCTGTTCGAAATCAAGCTCTTAATTTTGAAGAAACCAGCTTAAATCCACACAGTACCCGAACTCTGTAATGCAATGAACGTTGTGTGTGTTCTCCAAATCAAAAAATTTCTTCGTTGAGAGTGAGTGCTGTGGCAAAATAAAGACTTGCGTATCCATTCTTTATGCAAGATCTTATGAGTAATCCAAAAAATCCCCACAAAGTTCATGGTCAGGATTAGATAGGTTGCTGCAGCATATAGCTGCTTTTTCTTCGCTTCTTGCCTCTCTGTCCAGAAGGAAACTTTTAGAGTGAGTACTAAAATAATTTTTTGGCGGTTTTTGGCAATACACCCTAAACGAGCGAAAAAGCAATACAAACAATTTAGGTTCAGAAGCTTATTGTGGCTTTTACACATTTAGAATGAATTTAATTTTTGATAAAAACTAATTACCTGAAAACCAAATGTAGAGAAGTGTGAACTGGCTAAATTGAATTTTGCTGGAGTACGTTCCTACCCCATTGCCAGGCCATAAATACAACAATTAAAATATTAGTCCTTTTAGATATAGAGAATTTGAATTTATTCGAAATGATTCGTTACCTGGGATATCAGTAAAATGTTCAGTTTTGTAAACAAACAACAAACCTCGAAGTTTGAGATAATTCTTGAGAGAGATACCAAAGATGATATTCCTAAATTGAGAGATGTGGTGGAATACTTATTATTTGACTAAAGTGAATAGAGTTTAACAGCTGCATTCGATAGATATATGATCTTCATCGCTTTGACAACATCTCTCAATTGAGGAATAGCATTTTCGGTATCTCTCAAGTGTCCTAACCAGCAGAATTCTTATAGTTTAAATCAATGTAAAATATCGGGTGTCCGCCGGGAAGGTATACTACTTTGTTTTGCCGCCATTTAGGCGAATATTAGTATTGACAGTTCATACTTGATAGTCGTGAAGTAGACAGGTGGCAAATTCTTCCACAAGACCATTTACGCCGCCGTACATATGCCAATAGGATGTTACAGCTCGCCCATGACAACCCCGATTTTCATGAAAAAATCATAATGAGTGACGAGGCACATTTTCATTTAAATGGATATGTGAATAAACAGAATAGTCGGTTCTGGGCAATGAAAAACCCTCACATTATTCATCAGTCACCTTTACATCCATTAAAAGTGACAGTCTGGTGTGCAATTTGGTCAGGAGGAATCATTGGACCTTACTTCTTTGAAAATGAAAACGGCGTAACGGTAACTGTGAATGGGGAGCGATATCGTGATATGATTGAAAACTTTTTAACGCCACAACTGCATACTTTGGGCTTGATTAACATGTGGTATCAACAAGACGGTGCCACATCGCATACAACCAGGATTACAATGGAATTACTGCGAGAACTCTTCCCACAACAAGTTATTTCAAAATATGGTGATGTTGATTGGCCTCCACGGTCGCCTGATTTGACTGCTCCGGACTTCTTTTTGTGGGGATATCTAAAAAGCAAGGCTTATGCAAACAAACCAGAAACGCTTGAGCAACTCAAACAAAATATTCGTGATGAAATTAATGAAATACCGCGTGAAATGTGTGAGAATGTAATGAAAAATGTATTCAAAAGGACTCGCATTTGTGAGGCTAACAGAGGCGGACATTTATCTGATATTGTATTCCATACATAATTGCCGACATTAAATTAAACATTTATCAATATAAGATCCATTCTCTTTCATTTAATCAAAAATCATAAACAAACAAAGTAGTATACCTTCCCGGCGGACACCCTGTACTTTGACAAATCTCATTATGTGGAAACCCTATCTTAAATCATTCGATAACATTAATCCTAGATTTCTAGCAGAGTGTGTGTACATATGGTTGATGAATACTGGAGGAAACAGACTATAATCAACATTTTCATCAAAGATTTAGCTGAGTTAAGTTCCAGTCTATGATGGCCTTAGCCTAATATCTCAATGAAAGGTCATCATTAATACGAATTACACCATCATTAACTGATGAATCACTTGATCTGTCAAATCTAACGTAAAATGCACACTGTTAGCAAACACAAGTCTACAATTGAGAGCAAGCGTTGGGAGATCGTTGTAATATAACGATTAACGGTCCCAATATTGACCCCTGTGAAACACCAGCAAAACGAGGTAATAGCGAAGATTTGCCATGCGAAGAATTTACATATTGAAGTCGATTAAAGTTATTAGAATGTATAATATGCTCTTTAATGAGATTGATTTTTGAGATGCTAGATAAGAGCAAACTAGGACGCAAATCGAGGGAAACGCTCTTCACTAAGGAAATATCATCACTAACTTTATTCATTCCATTAAGTAATCCTTTGTCCTTAAAGTTTTTCCAGAGTACCTTAGAGCTTAAGGTGGGACCTTTTTGTATTTGATATGTCGTTTTCTAAGTCCCTTAATCGTGCCCTTAAGCTTCTTAACATTATTGTTTATTATTCATGAAAGTACTCCATATTTGACTTATAAGCACTAGTGGTATGTGCTTATTCATAAGAAAGGTTAGACGATCAATAACCCATGTAAATTTCATATTTACACCATGACAGTTTTGAAGGTTGCCAATGTAATTGCTGAGCTCCACTGAGTTTAGGTGTTTAAAATTTCGAAACACAATAAACTCAGCTTCACACATAATAAATATAATTGGATTGAAAATTGAATTGGAACATTTCGTTTGGTTACATAATGAAAACTATTAAGTTGATAAGTAATTTTCCATTATCATTAATCCGTGTGGGATTGAGGTGTGGCAAGACCAAAATGCGGAAGTATCGTATAATGAAGAAATTAAATCTTTAAGATCATCAAGGAGTGTACCTTTGTAATGCATATATTCCAGCCCTTTAGCGATGATGCTCACACACTAAACTTTAGGTGTTTATTAAACACAGTAGTTTCTGAACAAAATCTTTTTCTGGCAGTTTTTATTGCAAAATAATTTCTAATCTAACAAGTTTACTGGGAATGGAGCGGATCTTTATGTGACATATTTTAAGAGACTCTAATTCCGATATGTCAGATAAGATTCGATTAGCTACCGGCTTCAAACTGATTTTTGAAGTTGTCTTGCCAAGAAGTGAAGTTGGTCCCAAAACTTATTTATAAACATTTTTGAAGGTAGAATTCATTATTAAATATCTTAGTTGAAAGGTCGTCATCCTTAATTAGTTTCAAGTATTACCTTCGTGAAATACGACTGTTTCTATTATTTTCTGTGTGGCCGGAAACATTTATCAACAAGCTCACTTGTCATCTGAGATTCAATGCATCTTCAAAGTACATGATGAATACATCATCATTAGTAATGAAATCCTCATTGGCACACCTTGAATAATCACGTTTTTTGGTTTTCACTCTTTATTTCTTTTTGCCTAATGTTTTTCAAGGGATGAAATTCGAGATTACAGCTAGGGTGGCCAAACGTACTCCTTTCTGGGGTATTATACCCCTTTTCTCACAACCAATTTGTAAAATACCCTAATTGAAAAGTATGAAATGGGGTACGAAAAAATACCCGAAAACGATCAATATTATTTACATTTTTATGCTTTTGTACATTTAAATTAACGCTCCGAACGATATGTGACACTAAATAATTTTTTTAAATCTGCGACTTTGTTATCCGCAATACAAAGATTTGTTACGTAATGTTATGACTTAAGCTTGACATTGCTTCTAACTAATGTACGGCAGTATAAAATGTCCAACAAAACAAAACGTAACTTTTGTCGCTTAGTAAAAGTAATTGTCCATTGGTGTTCTGGCCAACATCCGACCCTCCCCCACCTCGAATATACGCTAACCTCAATTTTAAGATTCCCCAGTATCTGACCCTCATGAAGTTCACATGTCAAAACCCTGTACAACATTTTCATACCGACCTTCACACCCCTGGTATGGATAAAAATAATTTCAAAAATAAAACGAAAACTTAGACGAATTGTGAACCCCAGTTTTTGTACTGACACTAGAAAAATGTACTGTCATGTAAATTGTAGATGTCAAGTCAATTTAGAATCTGAATGGCTTCTTCGTAAATCCCATAGAATACAAAACACTAGCAAAAAACAAGAAAGTTCCTACGAAAAGTATCACAACAAAAACTGGCACATCCGCCCGACCAACAGAAAATCAACAGGAACCATTCCTCTTCTAAATTCAATCCAGAACATTCCCGCGCCTACCAGGGCTTTTACAAATCCAGCATCTCCCAAAACATATGCACACAAGAACAAGTTCCCACAAAAAACGGTTTCTATCAAAATTAGTGATTTTGCGTAAAATTGTCAGGACCAGCCTTGCTACAACTTCAAACTAGAATCGATCCATTCCTAACCGACTCCCTCGCAAATGCTATACGAAAATACTGCCAAAAACGAAAAAGCCCCAAAGGAAGTTTGACCTCCCCCCAACCTAACAAAAACCTCCAAGTATGAAGTCCTGAGCAGTCAACCCACCTGGGACGTAGGCGGCTGAACCATGGCGAAATAACAGTTTAATACCAAAATCATCACTTCCGCATAAATTTTGGAAAATAATCCTGGACAACCTTATTACACATCCAATCCAAATTCCTTCCGCTCTCAAACGATTTATCGCAGATGATACCTGCCAAAATAATTGAAACGAGACAGCATAAGCCAACATAAGATCTGATAATCTGCCACATCCGACGGTTCGACCGCCGTCCACTTGGACATATAAAAATGATCAAGTAGGAACCCAGAGGACACAGACCGACATATAGACAGACACCACATCGAAAACTGCACCTTCACATTTCCACACTTACTCCTACCCTATCAAAGAAAGTTTACCCTATAAAAGAAATTCTTCTTCTTCTTACTTTTCATTGAAACTAATCCAACAATTATCCACCATGCCAATTTTTGGGATGTTTCATCATTTTTGTGGATTAATTTTGAGTACCCCAATTTAGGAATTTTGGCCTAGTCACTCTAATTACAGCTCGAAAAGAGATAACTCATCCTTTTTTAATGAAAATTATTTAATGGCGAACGATTTTTTTTCTCGATGAATTCACCAGCAACTGGGTAGATTTCCTATGGAAGAAGTTTAACGAAAATTCATAGCGAAAATAATGAACACCCTTATTCCCTTAGTCGCATCACTTCATGCGACGTGACTATGGATCTTCTTGGTTACTAGATTGTAAAATCGAAACATGCTGAATAATTTCGCCTCGCAGTGAATATTTTTTAAATCTTAGTTGGCTGCCTTAGTTTCAAAAAAATTATATTTAATTGTCGCGTCAAAATTTCAAGTAATGGAAATTGTCGTTTGAAGTGATAGAAGTCACAAGAAAATATTTATAAAGCGGCATATTAAGATTTAGAAAACAGCCGCAACGAGTTTTGTAAATAATTAGTTTGTAAGTTTCGGTTTAATAATCTAGCAACCAAGAAGATGAGTAGTCACGTCGCATGAAGTGATGCGACTAAGGGAATTATTTTACGAATACTCTGTTGAATAACTACCTTCACAAGTATGTTTTGCTTACAGCGATCGTCCCAGGCAAATTTGCAATACTCTTTTTAATTTCAAGTACAACTTTAAAGTATAGGATTTTGTCGAAGTGGACCCTAAAAGGTATATGCAAAAGCATAAAGCTTTTATCCTCAAGTCTAACATCAAAGTTCTCTAGAACTCTCTTTAAACTTCAGTAAGTTTTTATTATAAGTTATTTAATAGAGGTTACCCCTATTTTAATCCCACCTAAGAGAAATTATCGATAAATAAACTTTTACATTAGTTTAAAATTACAAATATAATTAATGATTTTACGGAATCAAAATAAAAGAAAAATTTAAAGTTCGAGTATCTTTGGACTTGAGAAAGATTCAATACAAAATTGCTCTAGAACAAATGTACGCCTCCTATTGTTTCTATTGCGCCTTCAGCTTACTCAAAAATCATGGTTGATTCATTCAACTTCATATTTTTTCAGTGATATACTATGTGCTCCTATATCGCAAAGAGAAAACTATAGAGCATACCATTTTAATATTTATGTTACGGTAAAAGCCCGAAATCAGTAAATGTCCGAAGAAAAATTGGAAAAAACTGTTTTGTCGCTTCGAAATCTATGAAATGGGAGTTCTATATTCTCGAGATGGTTCATTCTTTACCCCACAGAGTATTTTTATGTTGTGCAAATTAGAATTTGGAATAGTAGGGACTAACGGCCTTACCAGCTCTGACGGGCTCGCAGGAGCTAATTGGGTCCCTCTTGACGCGTAGCTCTCTGATGGGGAATAAATGAAACTATGGGGTTGTAGGGGTAAAGGTTAACACACATTTCGTCACCATCGGACCTCTTAACAACCAGATAAAGAACTGAAGTGAAACAAAATAAAATTTAGTTTTAGAAAAACATAAACGTAAGTTTTGATTCGATTCGAGAAGGTGTAGTTACGACATCCCAACCCAGGATACGACATTTTTGTTGGATATTACGGTTGTTTGGTAGAATTGTTATAATGAAGTTCCTCGAATTACGGACGAAAGCTTGAAGAACACCTTTATATTGACCAAGTAAGGTCAGAAATAATATTTGGGTTCTAGAAAAATTCCTTGGAGACGTCTTACTAGAAGCGAATGAGTTTTAGTTTGGCTGGAGGTCAAATTACGAGGGATCTATTTAAAGGGCGAGTTATATTGCAGATGCTGGATTTCGTTTAGGTTCTTTACTAAAATTAAATTGGAATTTTTAGTTACCTAGTTAGAACGCCTCAACCATATATGTATTATGAAGTATTACTGTTATATAGCTAATACATGTCTCAGCACATAGCTTGAATTACACAAAGATTAACTTGATAAAGTGCTACTCAATAGATAATTAATGTTAATATTGTGCAACCCTATATAAGTTATGGGCAGACTGTGTACTTGTTAAAACAAATTCGAGTGGTAATAAATTTTTCCCGCACCAACCAGTAAATAAACAATTACCTCCCCAGTACTTTAAAGGCCATACGAACAGTACCTATTTTGGCCCCTAAATGAGTATGCGCGTATTTGAACCCACCGTATTTAATGATTTATTATTTTATGAAACAAATCAAGAAAAAAATTATGTGCAAGATTGGTATGAGGTAACAAGGAAGTGCTACATGGTAGACTAGAGGAAAATGCGCTTTCCCGTAACGATTAATTTGAGCGATTTAAGGGACAACTGTTTTATGTGTTCTTAAAATATTTTTATTCTGGAGATTATATCGTCGCAGTGGATTATCCCAAACAACGCAGGGAGGCAATCATAAAAAATGTTCCCATCATACAGACACACAATACGATGAATGAATGACAAGTTCAATGTCAAATACGATATTCATTACAATTTTCTGCGTAAATTTAGAGATGTTGGCAGAAAATCTGAAAATCGAACAGATTCCGATTAAAAATGTTACAGGCTTGAAGAATCTGCTAATTTTTTTTAACAATTTATACTAGTTATATCCAAAATCCGGGATAAAAATTCTTCAAAAATTTCCATGATGCCGAAATGTCATTACACAAATTTTACCGGGAATTGCACAAATCGTAGTAATTTTACAAAACTAGTTTGAAACAAATTTAGGTATTTATTGAGCATTATTCAGTATGTCTCAGATGATAGTTATTAGTGGGCTCCCGTACATTTTAAGGGGTAAACTATATCAAAACTTTGCTATAAATATTTTAAGGTTAGGAATTACGTTTATGTTAATTTTAAGGGATTTTAACTAATTTAGACCACTACTTTTGGATTATTTCGATAGAGTTTGAAACAGTATATATATATTTGGATTATATTATACGGAAACGGGGATAATAACATCAGAAAACAAGTTAAATGCGGTGATTATGGCATGCCTTTCTGAAATGCATTATTTCACAATTTCACCACTTTAAACTGAAATTTCACGGATATGGTACATATTTTGGGGCAACCACTAAACTAATAATGTAATTATGATGTTTATAATCTTAATTTTATCACAACCATAAACCAAAATTATAGTAACTTCAGGAAGTTCGCGTTTGACATTTAGCATCACCACAATTTTCACAAGTCACATACCAAGCACTTAAATGAATATTTGATTAAAATAAACTTTATTATATTACATACAGACTTAAACAAAAAGAAATATGAAATACTAGATAGGCACTATCACTTCTATATATCAATTATAACATAAAGATCGAAACGTTTCACCTCGGGCTGTTGCACAATCTGCATCGCTGAATATGTAATCGCCTTTACCTCGGTCCCCTGTGGATGCTTGCCTAGTTTGAATTCCTCCCCGTAACATTCACACTCGAGCTTAAAATTATCTAAATCAAATTTTGTAATGATGAGCTTTTTGCATATCAGGAATGGCTCGGCCGAGAAGAGATACAGTAACTCATCTAGGTATCGATAGAGAAGCCCGTCGAGATCCTCGCTTTCTGCTTCGATTTTATAACAAGTCGTCATATCCACCGTATCGATTTCGGTCATGTAGGCATACATAGAAATACCACATTGTTCAAAGGCCTCGACTAGAGTAGTTCCCCATGCATGTAATCTAAAAATTAACAAAATTTACTGGACTAGAGTAAACCATCCACCAAAATATAATTGTACTTACTGTACATCGGCTGTATGATCCAGATCTAACCGAAATAATTCAATAATAAGAAAATCGTAAATATATTACAAATTTTACTTTTAACATAACCTCAAAAATAAACTTACATTCATACTGTACCGGGACCTCATCTAATTTCGTCTTATCCAATTCAATTTCCATTGTGCTAGTAAAAAAAATAGATCTTCGCCACACGAGGAATTTTATTTCACGATTATACCAAAAAATTATTTCACGGAACACACGAAATTTTCGCGTTGAATTTCACAATATTTTACTACTAATGTCATCGTCTGTTGATTTGTTTACAAAATATTTAATCATCTGTCAAAATTTACTAATACACATGATTGAAAATTATGAATGAATTCTAGTACATTTTTATGTATTATGGAATAGAAGGGCAAGGGAAATTTTTTTTATAAATGATTTTGGCGCGATGAAGAATTCGATTAGCAAAGGTCAGTTTAATTTATGCTTATTGGGTATGAATTTTTAGTGCATGTTATATACAGTCGGTGAAATATTTATTCGATTACCCGAGCTTAATAAAATACGAATTTAAATTAGTTTATAGAGATTTTATTCTTTTATAAATTTATCAATTGGAAAATGTCGAAATGATTCGGTAAATATATCTGTAAAAGCTGTGCTTATTAAATCGTTAATAATCGGCTTCATTAACGGGAATCCGGTTTGCCACATAGAATTAATAAAAAAATCTGCCACGTTTTCTATGAAATAAAATAGAATTATTAAAAATGATAAATAATCTGAGTACTAATTACCTAACGGACTGAGCCCGCCAAATAGATTATTAATATGCAGCTTCAAATCCCCAATATGATCTATCTCGATCCGCACTTTAATTGGGCCATCGTCTTCACCGACTTTTGTTACGCTCGTTGTTTGACTATAATCGTAGAGTACCAAATTCCATTTCCCGCGATTGGTTATTTTATTTCCAAATAGTTTCCCGCTAAAGTCGAACATCCCATCGAGGCTTTTCTCCGGAAAAAACTGCGAATACACAATACGTTTATTGGGCCAGTCGGTTCGATATTTTGTTACATTCGATTTTATCCATCCGTGTTCCACAACATTTCTCAGGATTAATTTAAAACCACCCACACCATTTCCATCACCTCGGCGCACTTCTACGTATGGTGATCGATGTGGATCAAAGGGTGCGACACCATATTGCGGCAAGCCATATTGAAAATATCGCCGTAATTCATTAAACGCTATCAACATACATGGATCAAATGTGCTGGCAGATTTATGACAATGCTGAAATATTTCCATTAATTCATAGTCGGATTGTGATGTAATCGGGTTGATTGTGCATATGAAGGCTAATACAGTTGCTAATTTATTCATATTTGTTGTTGTTTGCATCGCTGAAATTGAGAGAAGTATGGCGCGTAATGAATTACAGTTTGGAATATTAAAATGACCAAAAATAGCAAAACAATGTCAATTTTGTATGCTAAAGTATGCACTTTATTTGTTGAATATAAATCGAAAATTATGTATTTCCGATTGATTCGAGATGCTAGTTCTATTTTAAACCAATATAAAGTTAAGTACACCACAGAACTAACAAATTTAATGTCTTACAACAATCGTTATGCGTTTCTATAAGAGGATGGTTAAGTTAGTTTGTGTGAAGAAATTTACTTACGTTGAATGAGGTACATATTCTGATTCGTTACAGAAAGAAAGCTATAAACTATACTTGTTTTACTGTTTATTTATAGTTCATTATGTAAGATTGTTAGCTAACTCTTAAATACCTGAATAACACATAATAAATCAACCTATAGGTTTTTATGATTTATGCGTTTGTTAATGAATCTCGGATTATATACTCTACTTGTGCTAATTGTTTATGCCTAATCGCAACCAAAAGCGAAATTGCAAATACAAAGTTATTTCTATTTATTTTTTAATCTGCCGTTGTACTTTTAAAGAAACCTTCCGATTACTGTTTGTTATATTAAATTAGCAAATTCAATTAATACTTAAATAATTTCTTGTTAAATTTTTCTAATTTATTGAATTTATTTGGTATTTTATTTGCTCTATATAGGGAGTCTGAAATAGTTCATTTCTTCGTACTGATAAAAAAGTAAGAATCTTATGGAAGTCTTCGATTTTTGATATTCAGTGAGGTACAGTATATTTAAAGAGTTAGGTTCATCCAACTTTTTAACAAAATTCGTTCGCTTTTTGGTAAGCTGACGAAACAATTTGAATTTTTATAGCTTGCTTGGTATTTGTATTTTTGTGAAACCATGGAACAAAACCGTTAAAATTATTTTTGTTTCCCAAATAAAATTTCTCTACCATCAGGATTGCTCTGCTCAAGAGCCAGAGGTCTCCAGGAGATCGCGGAAGGTGGCAGAAAGGTCCAGTGTTAAAGCAACTTGAATTAAGCCTTTTAATGAGGTGCTCAAGGAACTCCTAATGGTAGCTATAACTTATGAAGCTCCGAAGTTCTTCAGTTTAACGCCTACATATTAAGATAAGTTAGAAAAGCTCTTATCATCACTCTCCTGAGATTCATGATGTGTAACTCTGGAGTTCTATGTCCTGTTGAAGTATAGAAAGACAATCAAGCCATGCAAAGACATGACTATGGCGGCCTGGGTAGACCAAAGGTCACGTCCCTCTTCAAAAACGCTGTAAATAGTTTAGGTGAGGTTTCGCCTAAAGCCAAACTGTATGTCATCGTCAGGGAGGATTTAGCCTGTAGATCTAAGAAATGGGCTTGGAACCCATATAAACCTAGTATTCTATGTAGGCATGGAACGTTACAAATCAACGAACCTCACTATCGTATGAAACAGGGAATCGGTGACTGCACTGCTAAGAATCAACGACGAGCAACTTACTGATTAAGTAACGAAAGTGACTAATTGGGGGATTCGGTAACAGGAGAAATAATTTTGAGTGGCGTCTAGGCTTGGGTCATCTACTAGATTTTGGAAGGAACCAAAGTCCGTCGAAGAATCTGATACTTTCATCTATTATCATGGCAAAGCAGTTAAAATCCGCTTGATGTGGGTGTCAGTGAATTTCTATATTATGGGGAATTTAAAGTTAGAGAAATGGAAGCTGCAGCCAGAAGGGTTAATGTTGAAATGTCATTTACTAGAGGCAAGCTATCTTCAGGAGAAGATTGTGAGATGATTCCAGATGAGCGCTTCATGTTAAATCACTTATAGGAACAATAATAGGCTGGCTTAGATGAAAACATACGCCATCTACCACTGATATCAACAATATCTGACGCATCATCCGGCTGTTACGGCGTTCATATATTGTGTCATTTTGTTAAATTATTTGCTTCGATTTATCTACAACACTTCGAAAGATATTGGCGATTTTCATCGAATGTTGATAACGTCAGTGTCTACGTCTATAGGGGTGACATTCACGTTTTGTTCGCCAGATGTCAGCTACTTTGTTGCAAAACGTGAATAGGAAAATTTGATACCAAATGCTTAGGTGTAAATCGATCTTCAAACACTGGACCCCCACTGGTGGGAAAGCATAATGAAATTTACTATTATCGTAGTTCTTTGTACAGTTTGTTATTAAGTTGGAACCAGGATTGCTTAAAAATATCCGTCGGATTTGTTGCTGAGTCAAATTTAATATTTTTTAAATAATTGAATTGGAAGAAATAGTCCGATCCATTGGTTTTGCAGATTTCTAGACCTTTATTAGATTTTTATGTATGGAGAAGTGTAAAAGAACTTGTATACTCCAAAATGTAAAAAAATTAACAAAACAAGAAAATTAAAAATTAGTAACGTTGTGTTTAGATCAAAACTAACTCTCAAACATAACTTTCTGTTGGAAACAGATGGAGATACAAGATAAAGCCTAACCAATTATCAGTTAAATAAGACCACGTTGGTTGCTTTGTGTTAATTCATTTGGAAGTTATAATTTAATAATTGTGAGGATTTTTTTTGTTAAGCAATCAGCCCTTAACTGATTAGCATCCCAAATCCGAAGAATCTGTATAATTATGTAATGGTGAAATTGAGAATAAATGTAAGTGTGATGATCAAATGTATCTAACCTTATAATTAAATAGAAATTTAACTTACTTCAATTCACAAAATTAGACTATTTACATAATCTGGGTTGATTAGGGCGGGGCGGCTGGGGCGGTAAGATGAACTGCGAATGGAACTGCGGATCATTTCTCAATCGATCACAATGTAATTCGTTTTCTTACATGGAATTGAGAACTAAAACTAATTTTGGCCCAAATTCTGGAATGTGGATATTTTCTATAGAAATTGAAAATTTTAAGTGAAATTTAGAATCCTCAGAAAAGATCAGAAATATGGCATTTTACAATAGAACCTATTTCTGTTGAAATCGAATTCTAATTTAAGTTCTCGAATATGGTTATATATGGCATAATGGAATATCCGGTCTGTTAACCAGGACAGGGATTATTAAAAATATTTCCCGTTTCATAATCGACCATGGTAAAATCCGATTGTAGGTTGAAAGTGAAAATTTATACCTTGAGTGTGATTTTACTTCAGAGACAAAAATCCTGAAAACAAAGACCCATTATATGTGCTCTAGTTTTTGTTCGAGCGGGGCACAACCAGCGGAACCACTTGCACACACCATTTAACATAACTCCGAGTTGAGTCAAAATGTAACCCAGATCCTAGGTCGCTGCTACTAATCTTTGTTGCCATAATCAGAGATCAAATTATCTAGAAGAGACACAAGTGCAACAAAATTAGCTTCAACTTCCAGAAAGAGCACTCAGCTTCAATAATCCCATCTCCTGGAAGCAACAACATCAACGGAACAATTTGTTGAATATTATCTATCGAAACATCTCTTAGATAATATATCGTGGTAAAAATAACAAATTGCAATATTTAGCCAGTATTCATTGATATAACCTAATGGATCTCCAGTTACTGAATTGTGAACCTTTGTGAAGTTCGATCTCGTATTATGATTTTATGATCGAATAAAGCGAGCTTTTTTAATAGGGGTACGTGTACTAAAATTTTTGTCTACTTCATAAATCACTTTAGAACAATAAAACTATTTGGAATTGGTGGATAAGTCAAATTGGAATCTAACTACATCAAGCGAAAAGATTAAACACCCTTAACTAATATTTACACTCTCACGATGGCCTAATCAGTGATGTAAGAAGTCTGTATTTTTTCGGAGAGGCTTGCTTGAATGCAAAATTAGTAAAGGATTAGTACAAAGCTCTAGTGGCAACTTTGAACGGGAACACCTTTCGAAAAGTAACTGAAGTAAAATGACTTGTAAAATATCTTGGAGTTGATATTTTTATTTGATTAAAGACTAACACATTGAACTTCCATATTACACTGATCAAAATTAAGGCAAATAAAGCTTTTGGTTATTGCCAATGCCAACCTATAATAAGCAAAATGTTTACTCGTAGAACTAATGAATTTGTTATAATTCTAATTGGTAGCATCGGTATCCTATTTTGGCAGGTTTAAAAAAAATGAGAAAGTTGGGTTGTAGATTCCGCAATTTATAAAAAGAAACCGATCAAATACTCATCACGTTTGACGGCATTGCCGTACGAAAATTTAAAATGTTTCAAGAACACAAAATCGGTTAGGAATTGTTCTAGTTACATTGAAGATGGCATAATTCCTGGAACTTACTTAAAATGAGGAAATTTCAAGAATCCCAACTTCACGTGATGAACCGAATTTTATAGTTGATTCCAGATTTCCATATTCCGGAATTTACGTCAAAATTCGAAAGACGATCGGTTAGGAAATACGCGACACAATTCGGGATGGCCATATTCTAGAACTTCAACAAACATTTCTTTTAGAACCCCTGATCCTTCCTACAAAAATATAAACCGAATATTATTATGATGATGATTCCAGATCTTAAACCAAAATTTATTTTAACATTCCAACCTCTCAGTGCATATCGAATTTCATAAAGATCCATTAAGAAATGGCCGTCCATTCATAATATAAGACTTTACTGGCAAATGTTTACAATCACCCTGTACGGTAACTAATCAAAACAAGCCAAAGGAGATTTAGAAAAAACTTACATTGTCCAGATGTAATATTGAAACTTAAACGGCGAAGTAACCGGCTTTTAAAAGTAATCCGAAAATCAGGTAATTGCAGCAACATCGCGTAACACAAGATTTATTATTCATCACTTAAAAATTTGAGGGGATAAGTCGGCTTCATTGGGTGAATTGTAAAAAAATATATACACGATTGCGGTGCAGAGGATGAGGTATTTCGCGATATCAGGTGCAATTTAACGTAGAAGATGAGCTAGACTTGTTTTACAATCGTCTGGACGTCCGCAATAGACAAAATGTGCAAACTAGAGAGAGAAACAGCCTAAAATGTAAGTTGTTCTTGGAATACACGCCAAATCTGGCTTACTAATGTAATGTTAAAGGGCAACTAGAAGTAACAATCCACTTTTGAATCAAAACAGGCGAAGCACAGTTCTTGATAGCTTCTCTACCTTTGCTTAGGGATAGAGCTTTATTTAGCTAAATAATATGCACCTTCACTATCTTCAATTATATAACGGGCAAGAATCCACATCATGATTTTAACATTTTAAAGCTTCAAACGAACACGAATATGTATAATACTTTCCTCTTGAAATCTCGTATAAAATGTACCATGGCTGCTTGATAATCGAGGAATGAAGGAAGGTCAGATAACGCCAAATCCTGCAGTGACATAACACAAAGTTAACGCCTTCCGCATAACATAATGTTTGCCAAATCCGCAGATATCTTTCATGTTATTTTTAGTCCGGATAACGGCTTGGTGCTATACAGCCGTTACCTAAAGCCATAGGTTTCTGTTATTGGTTGCGAAGTCCAGTCATTGGTGAAAAACAATATCTCAACGATGGTCACATTTCATTGCAAAAAAATTACTTGCATCGTCAGCTATAATTAATGATGATCTGGTCTATTGGCTAATAATTACTGAGGTTGTGGGGTTTAAATTTTTCCGAATTTTTCCATTTAGGGCATATACCATCACATTATACGTTCTACGAAAAATATCCTAGGGCGGAATCATTGACTCCGAACGGTAATGAAATTTTATATGAAAAAATCACAACAATTCTACAGATTTTGTTGTGTTGTTTACGAACACCATATTGTTGGAACCAAAAAATTCATAATATATGTTGGAAGTTCAATTTTTTGTATTGAAAATGAAAGTTGGTTCTATGCCATTTATATATGGAATACAACATCGTTCATGTGACCACCAGGGCTCCTGTTATAGGTCTGTAAACGAATATCAACATTTTTGATGACGTTTCGATAAAAGCAGTTCAATGACCTCGGTGGCCGAGGTGGCCGACATGATCTTGGTGGCTAATTAACATCAGAATTTCTTGAAATTATGCGATCATCGAACTTAACATGTGGCGCACCGTCTTATTGAAAGCAAGACCAGAAAAATCCAAGTAACATACCACGATAGCCCTCACTATTCACTGTGACTCAATTTTCACGATCATCTTCATTGTTTCACGAGTATGAGTGTTCATATGCTTTACGACCAGCAACTGATTCAGTTTCTTCAAAACATTAAACAGGTTTGCAAATTCGAGGCTGACCAAAATAATCACGTAATTTACGAAATATTTTTTTGCGGAACGATCATTTTCGTATTAAGTTTGGGTAAACGAGCACATGACTAAAAATGGCATAGTTTTGCCTTTTCATTGTTACAAAACCGTTAAAATTGTTGTTGTTCCCCGTATAAAATTTCATTGCCGTCAAAAATTTCCGTCCGGTGTTCAAGATTTCGCGCCCTGATTCACGATGTCTGTCCATATATTTTCGACATGTTTCGAACGCGACTTTTTTAAATCTTCTCAGAATTTTCCTGAGAGCCACCTAACCCTTTAAGACGTACAATTTTTTTAATTTAAATAATTTCTGCAAATTTGATATCGTCCAAAATCGAGTTGGTATGAGATGGTTATAATACGAGTATCTTGAGAGGTATAGAGAGGGGTTTTGGTATTACCTTTGAAATCATGAATTTCAAAATCTCGAAGATCAAAATCTTGAAAATCAAAACCCCGCAGATGTTTAACGGTTTTAACGATGTGTGTTTTAAAAAGAAACGATTCCTGATTTTCAAATTCTTAGTTGTAATTATGGTCAAATTTAGTTTGGTAGCAAGGAAGTGTTATTCCATTAAGATTTTTGAATGGACTTTTGTAATTTGGTCATGCTAATTAACCTGGACTATCTCTTAATCGACTACGGTTAAATCCGGCGTGTATAATGCAGAATATGATTACGGAATTTGTTCTAATTTTGAACAAGATTCTGGAATTTTGCCAAGCTGAGCGGAGTTTAATTTTTTCCTCAATTTTGGATACATTTCTAGAATATAGTTGTGGGGAATTTAACTTGGCAGTTTGTTAGCCGGTGGATTTTTTGAGTTGAGAGTCTTACGTGAGACGATGTTTTAGAATTTGGCCATTTTCTAACCAATTAAATTCAATTACTAAAGGATTAACTGTGAAAATTACTGAATGGAACTTTGTAGACATGATAAGGATTTTTATTATCTGAATTTATATCGCGATTATGTAAGTGGGACTTGCTTTGCTGATCTTGATTGACTGACAACTTATAGCTTGGGAAATTTAGTTTGGAGGATGCGTTTCGGAATTTTAACTTGATCTTGGCAAAGGTCTAAACAAACTAAGGTCAAATTTTGATTTTAACATGCCTTCTGATTGAAACTCCGCGTTTCTGAGTCGACTACGGATGGACTCCATTTTTAGGATGGGTATCCTAAGATAAATTTTGGATGCGGTTCTTGCCTCAGGCTTTGCTATAAAAGCCCTTCATGAGTATATCTCATAAAGCGCTAGTGAAAAGATCAGTGCACCCAGCGCTTGTGGAGCCTATAATTGAGAAAGAGTTATTTCATCTTATCTACTTGAACATTGAAATTCAAATTTATTAAGGATTATATTATATTAAGGATTATTAGGAATTTATTAAGGATTAAGACTCTACTCATTTCCTTCGCAGGGTATTTAACGTATTAATTTGTCTAAGTTTACCTTTTTTCATACTAGTTTTGCAATATTAAACATGATGAAAGGTGTTCATAAACCTTTCATTTGGCAAAGCTTCCAAATTTTGTCTAATTACAAGTTTTAGTCCCGTGATATAGCTCTCCACCTTAGCCCTTTCCTGTTGCAGATGGGGAGTCTCACCGTGCCATACGATTCTTTCCCTTTCGTTGTTCAGACGTCAGAGTTACAAGCCCTCATATGGATGTACCTTCTCAGTCAATTTTCCAAAATGAGACTTTGTGCAGAGCTCTACACCCCATACTCAATTCTTAAATAAATAAAATCATGCTACGATAGTATAATGTATGTGGCTCGAGCAGTCATTTAGTGCGAGATTGCAAGCATCAGTTTCTATAATTAATCTTCCCAAAATGTCCTACTACGATACCTGAAACAATTTAGAGAATCATAACAAGAATATCGCGGATGTTTCTCGTAAAAGACTTAGGTTCTTGCTCAATCTGTCAACAAGAGTTCAGACTTTAATCAGTTTTCAAATATGACTCACAAATTTTTCAATCCGAGTATGTTTCACAAAGGCGTGTCAAATATTTTTTGTCAACTTCCAATGTTTAAAATTTCTGGCGTTTCCAAGCCGGGCCAGTATGTGATTGTTTATCCACATACACATCGAAAGTTTATATTTTTAGTTTTTTTAAGTATAGCATTATGTGAGTTACATAAAGTTTTGGAATTTTGTGATGTAATTGAAATTCGTATTAACAAAATTCCTAGTAGAAAAATTCAATGTCTGAAAACGACAATTCTTTTACCAAATGGTTTTCATCGTCACCAATAAATGGTTCAAACCGACGACGACGGGGCATTTTTGAGGAACTCGATTCCTTTGACGAACTGAATAGTATACGAGAGGAAAGCAGTGTTTGTGAACCACCACTAAAACGAATTAAAAGTGATTTATTCGAGCAAAGTGAACATTTACTAATTGAAGATCAGCCGAGCTGTACAAATGATTTATCTATTCGTAAAGCATTTTATCGAAATCTAACCAGACATTTCCAATCGAGAAAAACGTTATTTTCGAAAAGAAATTCGAAATCATTAAATGATCGTTTACAAAATATTAAATCACCATTTTACGATGGTCAAACAATATACGGTGGTGCTGCCTGTTATTCAAATACCAGTACACGAATTGGTACTCCAGTTAAACTGCGTCACGCGTCCTCTTTATTAATCACGTCTGCATCGAACACTTTGAAGCACCAATTTAATGAGGTAAACCAGAGAAGCGCACCTCCGTTATCCGTAGCTCGCCATACTCGAAGCATCCGTTTACATAGATTGAGGAGTCCTTATACTAGACCGGATAACTTGCAAATTGATTCTGTGTCACAACTACTTCAAACTGAGAGGTTACAATTCCAAAATAAAACCGAGAGATTGCGACAATTAGCCATCGCAAGTAAGAGCGTATTGAATATACCTAGAAAGGTGATCGGATATAAAATTCAGGAAGATGACAACTTACTATCACCTGTAAATCTTCCAAATATTCCTTTTCCGGTAATGAGGTCGATTCCGCAGTTTGATGTTTTTAGATCATCGCCTGTACCCCCTTCGAACCATACTAGGCCGATGTTTAATTTCAGCAAACATCTCGATAAATTTTAACAAGTCAAGGCAATTAAGACAGTTAAATGTCCCGGAGCTGTTAGAATAATTAGGAAAAATGAAACAAAAACAACGTACCGCGAAATTAACGATAATAAACTAAAGTATGATACAGAAATAATTCATGTTTTATGTTTTAATCGAGCACATTTCCAGTTTAAAAATCACTGATGCAAATTTTATCACGAACCCTTTTTAAATTTTGATCAACTTTTAGAATTATTTAAAAATAGTTAGACACAACATTAAACTACTTAGGTTTGTAAACACCGGTAACTCACATTTATGCACTTGCAAATCTACGTCAAATACTCGTTAATTATATTTTCTATTGTTTCGTGGTCGTCTCAACTCGATAAGTGAAATTTATCTACTGAAGATATAACAAATTAGTTTTATTACAAGTTATAAAGATCTTTGCTTATTTTCTTTATAGTCTGTGCAAAGAAATTTGTCTTATAGTTTTGATATTTTTGGTTTAACATTACCCAATGCTACACGATAAAGTGAATGTGAGTTTTATAAATGATCGCACACCCATAAATTATTAGATAACAATAGTTTCTGCTTGACCAAAAGATTTTGGTTATAAAATTTCAACACCACTGTTATCTAATTTTTGGTATAAGATTAGCTTTGCGGACAAAATTAATTGATTTGTGGGGGTGAATATTTTATGTAATAAACAATTTCACCAAATTTTTACCCCGTAAAGACGGCTTTTGGAGAGTTTAACTTTTATATATTTGGTTTAGTTCCACTAGTGTGTGACAGGTGTCACTGGTATGATTAAAAGTGAAAATCATTAAATTTTTATAATTTTGTTGAACAGCTGATATTTTAATATTCAAGACATAACTTCAATGAATTATTAATTGCAATATAAATGTTATTGACTCAATAGAGCCGTCAACCTTAAAAATTATTCGGTCATCTTTGTGACTTAATAATAGATGTATTGAATTTTGAACTGGACTATTTGCGATGCGAATTGGGAATCGTTTTAAAAATTTTAGGTTGGCTCATCTTTTGGTACAAAAAATTTATTAAAATTTTAGAATAGACTCACGCCAGAGCAACGTTTGCAAATTGTTCAAATTTACTTTGAAAGTAATGGTTCAGTTCTTGAAACTGATCGCGCGCTACGTCCATTTTATGGATTACTTTCACATCATGTTTACTCTAAATGATAATACGCGTCCCGCGAGATGCCATATGGCGCTTCGAGCAGACGGTGGCAGTTGTAGTGCGTAGTATTGAAGATAATCCAAATAAATCGATTCGTGCATATTGTGGGAATAACCATACGACCATCGTTCGTGCCGCCAATTCGGTGAACGGGTTGAAACCAATACTGATGATGCTCTTTTTTGGTTGAATGGCTACGTCAACAAGCAAAATTGTCGCATTTGGAGTCATCTACAAAAGGTTACCGTTTGGTGTGTTTTATGGGTCGAAGGAATCATCGGACCATATGTATTCAAAAATGATGCTGTGAAAGCGTTACAGTCAACGGAGACCGGTATAGAGACATGATTACTAATTTTTTTGTGTCTCAATTGGATGGTATTGACATAAAAGACATGTGGTTCCAAGAACACGGGGCCACATGTCACACATCGCGCGATATAATTAATTTACTGTAAACTGGCCACCGCGTTCGTGTTTTTCAACACCGCTGGACTTTTTTGTTGGAGGTATGTGAAGTCACTTGTCTACGCTGATAAGCCAGAGACTATTGAACACTTGGAATTCGACGCGTTAGTGCCGAAATACGAGCAGAAATGCTGCAAAGAAAATTAGCTTTCAAATAAAGTCATATTCGTGGCCATTAAAATTATTTTTCTATGTTTTATTTTAATTCAAAGTTTAGCACCTCGAAATCTGGCCACCTTCTTTATAAGAGGGAAATAATAGGAATTTCACATATAAACGCTTAACATTGGCATTCGAAAAGCTTGTTTATTTAAGGGCACAAGGCCAATAAATGTCAAAAACTATACATCAGAAGGTTACATAAAAAACTTGCATGAGTCAGTCAATGAAAAATTAGTTCCCGATTTACATAAACAAATTGTTATTCAAAATAAAGGTGGTAAATGGAGCTTTTGAAATTCAAGTCGCTAACAGAGTTAAACATTGGAGGTTTCCGCAGCTGACAGGTTCTTCGAAATTTGCGTTCCAAAAGTAATTTAGTTCTCCCTTTATTGATTTATATCAGTTTGCTTACATCACTCATAGTTACAATTCCAGCTCCCAAACAAACTGCCATCTTTTGTGATACGACATTCATACAGAAAATGTGTAAAATAACAACAAGTGTTTGCTATCAAAAATACAACAAGACTCTTACAGTTGAGTATACCGGCCGAGTCTAAAACCACGGTGCTTACTTTCATAAACACAATGCGTTAAACTACGTTAATAAAATAAAAACTAAAAAAAATTATCAAAACCACATTAATTCTTCTTTAGCATAAGGCCCATCAAATTGCAGAAATATTGATGTTACCTTTTGGTAACGCTTTGGTCATTATGTCGGCCGCCTGTTCATCCATTGCCATGGAAAGTTCCATCCTCATACCTCTGTCTGATGCAATGATATCGCACGTCTATGTGCTTGGTTCTCTTATGGAATGCCGGATTTCATATGTGCTGCCGCTGGTTTCTCCAAGTGTCGACTTGCATTGCCAATAGCAAATGTTTCGTCGCGTTGTCACGGCCAAACACATTAAGCTACCGATCACCTCACGATACGGAAAATTAATTGCATACCGCCTTGCCAAAACGATTGTGTGGCTTTTGCGCGTATGTCTGGTGACCCACATGAACCGATCCATTTGGTCGTTGTTCGATTTTAAGTCCCAAGAAATATCGCAAGTATCGTCATTCCATTCTTCCCATTATACACAAAAACACATGAAGCCGATTCACTGGCCACAATGTCGAATTTTTTAAAGAATGACGTAAACTTTTAGTTCCAGCAGCGCCGTAAACCCAGATATTCGTCTGTTGCCATCATTCGATCGGTTGATTCATATAAACGTTCTCGACCTTTCTGAATTGATTGAATCGATGTAGACTTAATCACAATTCTGAATGTTATACTGTGTAATCGATGAATCGCCGCGTCGCTATAATGTTGTTTCGATCACGCATATGGTGTTCTATGCGATATTCCGATTATCCAGTTTGCATATTGCATTACGTTCGATTGGTTGTGCCGACGTTATCACACCATCGTTTGCCGCCGATTTATTATCTGTCACGTTCGCCATTTCGTCGGTCTTCTCAGTAATCTTCAGTGCAGCCGTTGATTCTTCCAAAGATCGATATGAAAAATCATACCACGAGTGATTTCAACTTTGTTCGTCTCCGGTTTCCACACTCGAAACGAGTTCGAATAGTTATCATATCCAACGAAGACACATTTGATCGCCTTTGGGTCTAGTTTTTGTCATTTTTCCTTTGGAATGTACATAAAAACCTTCGAACCGAAAACCCGCAAATGATCGATTTTCACTTTTTTACCGCGCCATAATTCATAAGATGATTTCGAAGGCACTGTGCTTGTTCCCGGTCGCTCTAGTACATACGCTACCAAATTGACTACCTCCGCCCAGATTTTGCTGAATACAATGGTACGCGTAGATTTCCACAAAAAATGCACACCTTGTATCCGTTCTCTTACTGCATTCGCATTATCGCGAATTTGATCTTTGCTGCAATCTCTTCCAGTTGAATTTGTTTGCATTGACCCACATCCGTATGTTTAATTTTGCCATATTCCCTTGAATTCTCGTCACGAAGTTTATAACGCATGCAACTTCCTTGTCCATGAAATCGATTTCATTATTTTATAAAAATTTCTTCACGTGTGCGACGTTCTGATGTCCAAGTCGTTCATGTCTTGAGTGGAATGAAGTTTTCTTGATCACCACAATTGCGATGGCCTCATCAACCTCCGATAATTCCTCAATTTGAAACAGCCTGCCACGTCGACTTCTCACTTTTTATTCTTCTGTGTACAGTTGCGTTTCCAATGACCGCCCGCGCCACAATGAAAATAATTTTCCTTTGGCTTGCTACTACCATCCTTAGCTTTTCTTTTGTTGTTCTCTTCAGATAAATGACCCTTTTTGAATGAGAATTCAGGAATTCAGAAAATTCAGTCTTCGAAATGAAGATGGTAGCCCTCATCAACAAAACTCGAGTATCGAGCTGTTAGTTGGACGGGGTGTACGGGGTCTCTGCCCCATCATTTAACTCTGTGAAATTTTGGGCAGCTGAAGTTAAACGTAGCCGCAGCTTGGGTGATGATGAGCGTTCAGGACGTCCAAAAACTGCAATCACTGACGATAACATTGCTCAAGTTCATCAAACGGTGCTAGCCAACCGTCAAATTAAAGTTAGAGGGCTAGAAGAGGCTACGAATATGTCCAGTGAACGTGTTTGTCACATATTGAATCAAGATTTATAGGCATAAGAAAGCTGTACGCTCGTTGTGTGTCGTGTTTGTTCACTTTGCCCACTCTGTTGGTGCAGTTTAGGCACAATAAATCAGAGTTTTGGTGCCGGATAATTACTGTTGATGAAACTGGATGCACCATTACACTGGACTGCCAAGTGGAAATAGGCTCCAAAAGGCTGTTGCTTCGGCTGGGAAAGTTATGGCAAGTATTTTCTGGGACAGCCATGGAGTTCTCCTAATTGATTATCTTCATAAAGAGGAAACCATTACAGGAGCATACTACACTACATTTCTTGACAAGCTAAAGGCAGAAATTGCATAAAAACAGTCACATTTTCAGAAAAAATCTTGCTCCTCCCTAAGCGACTTTTTGTTACCTAAGCTAAAAGTTGCACTCGGAACAGAGATTTTCGTCAAATGAGGAATCCATTACCTTCATAAACAACTATTTTGCAGAGAAGATGCCGAGTACTATTTGGACGGGTTGAAGTGATGGGAAGATCGCTTGGAGAATTGTAACTTACAAGGAGACTCTGTAGAGAAATAAAAATAAATTTGAAGAAAAAGTGTCTTGTATCTTTGTTACTTGGAAAGTTTTTAGACAACCGTCTTAGCTTGGTGGTCCGCACTCTTTGATTCCCATGATATCTTCCAGCTCAACAAAGAATAAATGGCCTGGCTCGAAAGTTTCAGGAGATCTAAAGACCTTAAAAGGCTTAGCACGTCCCATGTTCCCATTTTGATTGCGTTACCCGTGTACATTTTCCGAGGTTGTTGTTGTGATGAATCCGATAAATTAATTTAAGGCCTCCATGGTAGGGTTCATAATTTGATGTATTTTGTGATATGGTAGTGTCCATAACTATAAGGGGAATTTAGAGCTGACAAGTGGAACGCCTTTAGTATTCAGTTGACTTTTCGCTGGTTTGGTCCCACGGAGAAACTCGACTTATTCCCGATTTTAAAAAAAACGATCGATTTTAAATAATTAAAGGAAAAACAAATTTCCGTTGTTCTTCCTTTTTTAAATTTTATAATTTTTATAAATTTTTGATTCTATACAACTAAAATCTAAATTTTGTATTTAAAACTACTTTCTTAAACCAAATAAATTTTTTCCTTAAAATTATTGTTTTGTAAAATCAATTTAGTTAATTATCTTAATTATACAAGTAACACATTCTTTTGTTTATTTTTATATAATTTAATGTTGGCCGAATGTCCAACGTCTTGATTATAATACTTTTTAAGTCATTCAGATGTTTAGTGTTTAGTCAATTAAAAACTTTTCAATTGGAACATATTTTAGTAGTTGGTTCCCGATTTTACTAAATTCAATTGCTAATTTTTTCTGTAGTTGCGGCTGCATTGCCTTTAGAACTTCGTGCCCATTCTCCTGGAGGAATAAGTTGGTGGCTTGAGCTATTTAATAATAAAAAAAAGGAGTTAATAAATTACGCTATAGATGTCGCGATTTAAATGTGCTTACTTAAAATACGGTTATTGGCGAACACACGCGATATATGGAGCTTGACTTTCTTGATATTTAGCAACAATTCTAAACTGTCTACGTGTAAATGAGTGCCAGTTGGTTTTTGTGATGTTGAAACAACACCCCGGATATCAGCGTTAACACCTTCGAGTTGGCCGCTAAAATCGCCTGATCCACTAGCTGGGATGATTAGTAGTACACCACTGCTTGTGTATTTCGCTTTGATATCCAATTTTGGTAGCGTAATACGTGCTTCGAATGGTTGATTATTTTCACTTAATTTTAATTTTTTAACGGTAAAATTACTGGCACCGAATACTTCCATGTGTTTTAGCGTTACTCGGTAGCCTTGTGGTCCTTCTGTTAATTGTAAAGACAACGAATCCATGACGAATGGTTCAACGGACGGCATCTGCAGATATATAAAAATATTTTTAGATTAAGAGGTGTACGTCTAGACGTGTTATCGTTTAATAAGAAGGAGTTTGCATTGAACGTCCTTCAAGATTTATTATTAATAATATGTGCCTCGACTTCGTAAACCTTGAAACGTGCAAATGTTAACGAATAAAATGATATAAAGTTCAATGCTTCGTAGTTACCTTCTGTGTACCTAGTGTGCTGAATAATAAATTTAAAATTTGTAAATCAAAGTAGGTAACCGTAGTTCAGGCAAATTGACTGTCTTATGTTATTGTTTTATTGGTATTAAACTAGTTTGCTTTTGGCGTTGTGTTGTTTGTTCCAGGATCTTCTATTCTGCTATTATGTCTATAAAAACTCGATGCGGATATGCGGTTACATGATTAAATGATTAAAAGTACAATAAACAAGTTAATTTACGACCACAAATTACCGAGTAAGCCAACAAATGATGTCAAAGTAAAACACTTGTAAATACTTGATTTGCATTCTCATCTCAAAAATTAAGGTTAGGTGATAGATATGTGCTTAAAATAAACGAAAGATAAGTCACGGGCCTTTTGCTAGAAATCGCAATAAAAATCCAGTAATAATAGGAAAACATTTTTTATCTGAAGTGATTGCTGTGTAATAATAATTAATTTAATATCTGGTAATAAATTAGTATATTTAATAATTATTTAAGTATTTCTCTTAAGGTTGTCGGTATAAGGCGTGCATATGACTATATGGCAAGTTCAAGATTTATACAGCTGGTTCACACCTTGATACTGGACTTCACCAGCCATATTTTTTAAAATTTTACAATTTAATTTATGTGTACAGCATAAATAGTAATATTTTATTATTCGATTAAATAATTGTTTTGACGGTCATTGTCATTCATGACCGACATAATTTGCCTCGCATTGGAAACGTACCGGTTGTGTGCAGATTTGGAACAGTTTCTGAGTAATGAATGAAATTATAATTAATACTTTTCAAAATTAAATATAGCTGTTTAAAATTTCCATTGATAGTTTTTTACCGAGGTTGAATCGGGTTTTTATTGATAGTTCAGTTTAGCGATTCGTCTAGGCTAAACTATTCATGTTCTACATATATAAACGTTTATGGAACTTTGAATGTTGAAATAATAGCAATTATTCAGTTCAGTTAATTTAAAAACGATAAAGTGCATAATATGATTTAAAACTACCTAGTTTTAAAAAATCGGGTCATATGAACTGTGTGAATAATACAAAGAGCTAGATACATTTTACAGCGTACGTTGCCTGGTTGTTTCGGTGAGGCGTTGCCTGTTCTCTTAAAAACAAATTTCGGCTGTAATTTGATGAAATTTGGTGAGGGGGTTTTGAGTTGCGAGAAATAGATTTAAAAAACTAGCGAAAAGGAGATTTAGAGTGCCAATAAGCCTCGATTTCAGAAAAATTCATTTAAGAGATCGTAATCGGTCCTGATGTTTGTTTGGGCCTGCATCAATTTTTTTAAATTTGTTTCGGTTCAACGATTTTAATAAAAATTTGTTAATAAAGTTGTCGATTGTCAAGAAGCCACTGAGATGTGTCCTTGTGGAGCCCGGGTCATAAAGAACACAAAATCAACTTTTCTGTTATTTAAGTGTGATTTGTAGCTTGGGTTAAATCATGTTTAAGTGATCGAATTCGATATATTGAACTGGGAAAAGTGATCGAAGTTATTTCAAACTACTTCAGGGGTACCACAAGGATCACATATTGGCCCATGGATTTCCATCATTTTCACTAGATACAGCATTTTACGATGATCTTTTAAAATTTACAGAACGCTGGTGTGACTCCAACCTTCAAGTGCAAAATCGAATCATTCAACTATCATATCAATGGCATCCTGTTACAAAAAGTATTCGAAATTAAAGACTTAGTGATTATTTTCGTATAAAATTTGTGTTTTACCAAGCACATAGAACACTGCGTTGCTAGAGTAAATTCAATACATGGTTCCATTAATCGGTGGACGAGAGTTGTACATGACGTTCAAATAATTAAAATCCTATATAGTGCCTACCTCAACTGGAATATGCTGTCAAGGTATTAAGATGTCCCTTTTACTAAGTAAATATCCAACGCATATTAATGTTTAAGAAAGTTTCTACTGTACATACTGTTACGAATTCTACTCTATAGACGTATAACTCTCGGTTATGAGGCGATTATTATAACCCGCATAGATGTTGCCGCTGTTGAACACGCAATCACCGCACCGGCCAAGATTTTCAGTACATTGGGGATCTGAAAAGCGGATACTGTTTGGATTATGCCGTTTGGATGAGCCTGCTACTCGTACATTTGAGAGATTAATGGTGAAGGTTATAAGACGCCTAAATTGAAAAACATGCCTGGTTTATTTGATGATCACGTCAACAATCTGCAAGAAGTTATTACAAGCGATCCTGACGACAGGATTGAAGTTAAATGCAACGAAATGCAACTGTTCAAAGAAGTCTAAAGAAGTCAGTATCAGTAATGGATTGGCCTGCATCAAAGGCTATTAGTCAACTAATCAAACTTCACCGACGTTGCACGAAGCCACAAGAGGGCAAAACCAGTGTTAAATAATTCCACAAATATTGGTAGATCCAAGAGTTTCTTCGTACAGATCATGCGGTACTCAAACGATTGATGCAGTTTAAGGAACCAGATGAGCAAATAACTAGATGGATCGAACGACTACAAGCCTACACTTTCAAGATTGAATTTGGATTATGGATTATCCAGAAGGAATCGTGCAGTTCTGTGTAAGCAATGTGTAAGACAGGAAGTAAAGAACTATTCCACAGTTTTAGCACGAGTTTGAAGAACCAGAAGACCATCTCAAAGCACTTCTGTTTAAAATTATTGGGCGCACTCGATGAGAATATAGATTACGAACTGCGAAAATAGTAAACAGCAAATTGTGCTACCGTCCAACCGAATTCGAGAAGTTCTACAAGAAACACGCGATGGAAAGGCGGAACACATTTGGGAATTTTAAACTCTTGGGGAAAATAAGACACCGGTTTTATTACGTGAATTGCCGCAAGAACAATGAAGATTGGTGAAGACAGTATGACGTGTGTGCTGCGAGAAAGGGGCGATCACAATGAAGAATGCAGCAATACAATCTTGAAGCCCCGTTACCGACACATTTGCGAACAATTGGATTTGCAGATTCGGAGTACCACAAGACACTCGGATCGAGGTAGAAATTTCGAGTCGTTATTTTTTCAAGGTACCACACCGTTACATCCACATTCAGGAGGAATGGTAGAGATCTTTAGCCAGACACTGGAAAAACATCTCCGAGGAAAGTGGGTCAATGCCAACTAGGATAAATGGGATCGGTCCATACCCGTGTTCATATTGGGGTGTCGCAGTGCAGACAAACTCAGGAACTATTCGTTGGCCGGACTATCGGCTTATGTCTGGTGATTAAGGAAGATTTATTGCAATTTCAGTGAATCTTTCAGAATTTTTCTATGGAATAGAGCTGAGATATAGTCCTTCAAACTCAGCAAATATTCGTTGGCCGGACTATCGGCTTATGTTAGGTGATTAAGGCAGATTTAAAGTAATTGCAGTGAATTTTTTAGAATTTTTCTATGAGGTAGTGCTGAGATATAGTCCTTCAAACTCAGCAAATATTCGTTGGCCGGACTATCGGCTTATGTCTGGTGATTAAGGAAGATTTATTGCAATTTCAGTGAATCTTTTAGAATTTTTTGTATGAGGTAGAGTTGAGTATAGTCCTTCAAACTCAGGAAATATTCGTTGGCCGGACTATCGTCTTATGTCTGGTGATTAAGGCAGATTTAAAGTAATTGCAGTGAATTTTTTAGAATTTTTCTATGAGGTAGTGCTGAGATATAGTCCTTCAAACTCAGCAAATATTCGTTGGCCGGACTATCGGCTTATGTCTGGTGATTAAGGAAGATTTATTGCAATTTCAGTGAATCTTTTAGAATTTTTTGTATGAGGTAGAGTTGAGTATAGTCCTTCAAACTCAGGAAATATTCGTTGGCCGGACTATCGTCTTATGTCTGGTGATTAAGGCAGATTTAAAGTAATTGCAGTGAATTTTTTAGAATTCTTCTATGAGGTAGGGCTGAGATATAGTCCTTCAAACTCAGAAAATATTCGTTGGCCGGACTATCGGCTTATGTCTGATGATTAAGGAAGATTTATTGCAATTTCAGTGAATCTTTTAGAACATTTCTATGGGGTAGAGTTGAGATATAATCCTTCAAACTCAGGAAATATTCGTTGGCCGGACTATCGTCTTATGTCTGGTGATTAAGGCAGATTTAAAGTAATTGCAGTGAATTTTTTAGAATTCTTCTATGAGGTAGGGCTGAGATATAGTCCTTCAAACTCAGAAAATATTCGTTGGCCGGACTATCGGCTTATGTCTGATGATTAAGGAAGATTTATTGCAATTTCAGTGAATCTTTTAGAACATTTCTATGGGGTAGAGTTGAGATATAGTCCTTCAAACTCAGCAAATATTCGTTGGCCGGACTATCGGCTTATGTCTGGTGATTAAGGAAGATTTATTGCAATTTCAGTGAATTTTTTAGAATTTTTTGTATGAGGTAGAGTTGAGTATAGTCCTTCAAACTCAGGAAATATTCGTTGGCCGGACTATCGTCTTATGTCTGGTGATTAAGGCAAATTTAAAGTAATTGCAGTAAACTTTTTAGAATTTTTCTATGGAATAGAGCTGAGATATAGTCCTTCAAACTCAGCAAATATTCGTTGGCCGGACTATCGGCTTATGTCTGGTGATTAAGGAAGATTTATTGCAATTTCAGTGAATCTTTTAGAATTTTTTGTATGAGGTAGAGTTGAGTATAGTCCTTCAAACTCAGGAAATATTCGTTGGCCGGACTATCGTCTTATGTCTGGTGATTAAGGCAAATTTAAAGTAATTGCAGTAAACTTTTTAGAATTTTTCTATGGAATAGAGCTGAGATATAGTCCTTCAAACTCAGCAAATATTCGTTGGCCGGACTATCGGCTTATGTCTGGTGATTAAGGAAGATTTATTGCAATTTCAGTGAATCTTTTAGAATTTTTTGTATGAGGTAGAGTTGAGTATAGTCCTTCAAACTCAGGAAATATTCGTTGGCCGGACTATCGTCTTACGTCTGGTGATTAAGGCAGATTTAAAGTAATTGCAGTGAATTTTTTAGAATTCTTCTATGAGGTAGGGCTGAGATATAGTCCTTCAAACTCAGCAAGTATTCGTTGGCCGGACTATCAGCTTAGGTCTGATGATTAAGGAAGATTTATTGCAATTTCAGTGAATCTTTTAGAACATTTCTATGGAGTAGAGTTGAAATATAGTCCTTAAAACTCAGGACGTAAATCATTCGTAGTTTCCTCAAAATCATGGATACTACTCCAGAAAAAGCCGCACAAGTTGTTGCTTTATTGCAAGAAGGATGTAATCAACAGTTCAAAATTTACAGCATGCCACCGTAAAGAGCGACTCGAATTTGCTCGCGATCACATCAATTGGAGCACCGAGCAATGGAGGTCCGTTCTATTCACTGATCAGTGCAAAATATGCCTCCATGGTAGTTACAAGATGGCCGGGTTTACCGGCATCCAGAAGAGTGATTTTTGCAGTACTGTTTTGCTGAAACAGTGTCGTACGGCGGTGGTGCGTGGGCCGGCATATCAGTTGAGGTAAAAACAGATCTTGTTTTCGTACTTGGCGGAGGCCGTGTAGGAGGTCTGACCGCTGAAAGATATATCGGCAATACTAAGAATTAACCAATAAAATTGTTTTTGGTTTGCTTGAATGTTTTGTTGTAATTTAAATTTAAATATCCCCAATATTTTTTTCATAATCATCAATTTTGGTTGCCTTTTTATGCAAGAAGTGTAACAATCTGCCTCGGTCTACCCTATAGCATTTTACAAGTAAAAAAGTGAATCATTTTCAAAATAAACCGTCAATGTCAACGACGCGTAGAGTTCACTTATATATGGCCATTCAATTTAAGTATTTACATAAATTAAAACAAATTATTTTGTAGTAAATCCCAAGTACGTGATGAATATGTTTGTTTAAAACAAAGTGTGTAGTGCACACTTTACATGTCAATAATGAAGGTTGATGAGAAAAGTACACATACGAATTAAATTGTATTTACTTAAATTAAATTAAAAAAAACAAAATAAAATAAAGTTTTGCTTACCTCAATCTCAGGAATTCCCTGTGCTAAATACGGTCTTAAGTGATGTAATGCTCCGGTAAGGCACGAAATTAATTTTGGATCTGACCTCTGGCATTGTTTAATGTATTCGGCTGAAAAGAAACAACATAAAGTTATGTTTAGCATAGCATAGCATTGCGAATTGACATATCAGATAAATTTTACGATCAACTCGACACCGAGTTGATTGCATAGTTTGGATTTCACGTGATTATTGTGAATCGTCGACCCTGAATACCTTAGCAATTTATTGATTGGTATTTACTCTTAGTTGGTATGTATTTTTTAAGAACCGTAAGACGATTTCATAAACTATTTACGTAATCATAATATAAAACATGTACCTATATGAGGTACAAAGTACCTGCACAACAAATTGTGGTAAACATTACAATAGCAATGTATATGAAATCTGCCATCATCAACATCAACTCATAAATTTCGTTTGATGTCGATTTCGACAGAAAAGCCAAATGAATTTATGTTACCGGAAAATGTATAAAGAAAATTGCATCACGACATGTAATCATTAAAGCGAATATGTGGCGCAGGTTTATGTGAAATTCGTGACGTTTAGGTTTTGCAAATAGTTAATTAGATGTAAATATATCGAAACCCCAGACATAATAAATTTGTAATGTGCACTCTAATTCCACCAAACAACTGTTAAATATGTTTTTGTAAGCAATCTTATCTGCATATATAATTAGATTACGTTTATGATATATCGCGTATGACACATTTTCTAAATTGGTTTTGTTACTGTGCATAGCACATTCTTTCGTGCAAATTTTAAATTATGCAAACCAGTAAACAGCAATGTTTGTTGTCGTTGGACGCCTTTATTGATGGATTACTGCATGGCCAATATTTAATGTTTAACAATTTCAGCGAACAAATAAATATTGTAAGTGGATAGTTAGCGGTTAGAAAATGTCAGAATACACACGAGTATTTCAATAACGCCAAGTTGCAAAATACATATGTTTAAGACAGATGTTTGTTGCAAATAAAAAGTTATGTACATAAAGTTTGTAGAATCTTGTAAATTTAACATATTAAATGTTTTTGTTGGTTTGGCTGTCTGGTAAAATTAAGTAAGTAATTGTTAAGTTATGATTATGTGACTACAATTAATGGAATGTAAAGAACATGTTGGTGTTTTCTTTGAACCTTTCAAAATTATGAGTAAAATGGAAAATATAAACAAGCACCTTCTTCCATGCGCAAGACTCTAATAAAGCAGGTCTGAATACGTCATGAGAAGGTGGTTTTTCTTAGCTGAGAACGTGCATATGAAGTTATCCCAGAATATCATCCCAGTAAAATTGAAAAAAAAAAATCATCTGGCAACACTAAAATGCCAAAGTGATCCCAGCCCGGAATTTAATTAAAAAACACATATTTCGTGTATTGATTAGATTGATTGGACTGTAGGAACGATATATTTTTTGGGAGCCAGTTGCAGACACGTTTCTTACGGCACAAGGCACAACAATTCTAATCTACTAGAAGAAAGGATAAGAGTTTAATCGGTTTAATGGTTAACGATGGTATTGGCCTTCAACCATTGCTTCTTTAAATCAGCACCTAAGAAATAAAAATTATTATTTCACATATGTCTGGAGATTTACTGAAATTTAATTCTAAATTAATATTTTTCGACTTCCTAAATATTATAAAACTTTTAATCTTGCCCGAGCTACTAAATTAAATCAAATTAAAGAAATACTAATGCCACAGTGATGCATTCCACTCCCCAGGGAGCAAACTAACATACAAAATTGCGTTTGAAAATAAATTTTCAATGAAAACTCGACAGCAACACAAAAACCTCTCGGCAGCATTGTAAGAAAAAAATGTATAAACCAGTTGACAGAAATATCACAAGAAGTCGACTGGATTTCGAGTGTCATTTTTCTCACGCGAGTGACAGCACCATTTCCTACTTCCCTCTCCCGATTTTCTTAGTTATTATCATTTTACTAAACTTCCATAATAGAGTCAATATTTTACTACACCTTGACAGCGTTGTGTGCGCTATTAAATTGCAAACGAGCAACTCATTTTATACATGAAACATCCTCGTTAGGATAAAATCAAAAAATTGGGCAAAATAAATTCTGGACAAGCATTTATTTACCGGATTACCAGAGGGACTCACATCCAGTGCCGTACGCAACTTTAAAAAGTGATCACTCTGCCTCCTTGCGGCGGCCACTGATAACTACTTCGTAACTGAGGTAGGCTAAATGTGCCTACAAGAGCCTCCACCAGCTCTTCGGTTAGGCATCTCAGTAGAAGCTCGATCTAATTGCACTACAAGAAACTAGGCTAATCGACAAAAAAATCGTCGATCGCGGTCATCACTTATTTACTCTCTGTCAAAGCAACAACTTCGATAGGTACGAGTTTTGCGTTGGTTTTCTGATCAGCAATCGTTTACGCCAATTCGTAACAGATTTTAGATCTATAAACAACTGAATCTGGGTACTCAGATTGTACAAAACATGATAAAAATACTTTCTTCGACCTCCAAGTGTTTTAAACAAAATTCCCCAGACGATGTTCAGATTGTTTTGGGTAAGTTCAACGCGCAAATTGGAAGATTTCCTACACTTTGCATCAAACAACAACGGGATGCAGACCATCGAGCTAGCTCTCCAGCACATATTTCTCACGAATCCACAAAGGCATATGGAAATCGAACTAAGAAGCTACGGTTAATCAAATTGATCACATACTCGTGTCCAAAAATATTAAGAACAAATGCGGGGACAACATCGATTCGGCCCACTTTATAATAGTTGCGACATATGCCGTTTGTCTATCCACCAGGTATTATAACCAATCCCAACGAATCTCAAGTTGTAATACCGAAGCATTAAGCAATTAAGTTATCCGAGCCAACTTCTTAGCTATAGCAGAAACCCTGGACAACCAACCACTACCGAATTATGTAGACAAACAGTGGAATAAAATAAATTTGGTGATAATAACAACGCAAGGCAATCACACAACGACTACATGGTCGCGAGAAAACACTTCAACCAACTTAAACTGCCAGTTTAAGAGACAGATACCGTTTTATAAAAGAAATCGCTACCATCTTCCGTCCACGTAGTAGCGCTATTCGCAATGAACCTGGAGAGTTACAAATGGTCACAAACACCATCCTGATAGTGTGGAGAAATTATTTCTCGTCACTCTTAAATAGATTGACGTTATCCTCCACCAAACAACCAACACCTTTGCATCAATTTGATATGAATGATATGAAGCTAATGTTACGATGAAGTGCAAAGATTCATATCCTAAATGAAAAATAATAGAGCACCTGGTGAGGATGGTTACATTGATGTGGTTCGCATAGAGAATCCCGGAGTTGAAAATAGCTGTAACTTGTTATTAGCCCTCCAGAGGGCTGGAAAGCTTTGCTCAACACCGGCTAAGGTTTTGGCCACAGTATATTTGCTGTCCAGTTATCAATTTGCAGCGAGCGTATTTTGGGCTACTACCAAGGCAGTTTTCGTCCAGGTAGGTCAGCAACAGATCAAACTTTTCCTCTGAGGATTGTGTTAGAAAAGTGCCTTCAGAGGAACGCATTGTGGAGTGTCTTGCCACATTAGAGATTCCTTCAAAGGTAAATCTTCGAAGTCTTTCGGAATATCATCAGAAGTACGGCAAGGAGAACAATAGCGCAAATTCTATACAACCTTTCGTTAGAATATGTCATTACTCAGCTCGACAAATATTAGCCTACGCAGACGACATATATATCTTGGGTCGTGACATCGTGTTTCTCAAATAAATTCTGCCCCCGCTTACACGGTTATTGCGATGGTATGTGCAAAACTTAGTCTCTGCAGATATAACATTACGAATCGCAGCAGGTTATCGAGCATTCTGCGCTAACATTAACATTTTCAAGTCTCGTAAAATATCGCGCACAACCATATTAAATATTTATAAAGCGCAGATCAGACCAGTAGTCACTTTTGGTTAACAACACGGGGCAGCCAAAAGCTTGCCGTTTTTAAGCGTAAATTAGTGTGTATATGATGCTAGGCCCTATTCAGGCTAAGTTGGCTCGGACACGTTCTATGTCCCAAAAATCGAACCATAAAATAGGTCCTGGAGTCGTCAACAATGAAGACAGGACCTTCGAACTCTTGGTTGTCATGAAATCTCTTCATGGTATGTAGCACCAGCGAAGGAGAAGAAGTTGGATATTATTGGACAAGAAATTCGGCATTATTTGGGAATTGGCTTTTCAAATAATTCGATAAATATGTTTTAACATTTTTTTGGGCTAGACCACCACATTTATCAAGAACTTTGCACAACAAATAGTTGATTCAACAACATCCTCTGCTCAAAAGACATTTCGCAAGTATTAGACATAGTACCATTTTCTGGTAGAGGGTGGGTCATCTACTGGTTTGTTTTTAAATCATAGGCTATGGCAACACTTTTTTCAACAATTTGAAAATTTTGACAGCTTGTCAGTCTGATATTCCGTGTCACGAAACAATCATGTTTTAGCTTGAGAAGCGTTTCGAAATATTGATTTTTTTCTTCAAAGTCAGTGTTGTGTAGCCGAATCCGTGTGAATTTTGAAAATCAATATGGGTCGTGAAAGAGCGCCATGCGGAATCGCTGTAATAAAATTGTTTAAGAAAGTTTGTGAGAAACGACAGAACTGCCTGATTTGGGATCCGGAACAGCCACACGTAATCGTAGAAAAACCAATTTCATCCACCAAGAGCGACTGTTTGGTGTGGATTTTGGGGTGGTCACATAATTGGTACATTTTTCGTCGAAAATGCTGCTGGAGACGCCGTTACCGCAAATGGCAACCGTTATACAGCCATGACCCACTTTTATGGTCTCAAATCGACGCTATGAACGTGAAAAACCGTAGCTTTCAATAAGATGGCATACAAACCGATCGACAATCGATCAAATGTGCACCAAATTTCACAATCGAATAATCAACCGTTTTGTAGACGCCTTTGGGCTTTTTTGTATCGGGTTTCGTTAAGGATAGATGTTATGCGGATCACCAGAGACCAGCAAATCTGCCAACTTTAAAACATAACATTGCGACAGTTATACGCGAAATAGGTGACGAAATCATTGATAGAGTTCTTAAAAACTGGACTCACAGGATGGCTTACTGTAAGGTCAGCAGAGGAAGCCACATGAACGAAATTATTTTTCATTCTTAAATCGAAGACTCAAACCTACAAAATAAAAAAAAAGTTTCCACAAATGAAGATTTATACTCATTTTATATCGTTTTCAAAAGCAAACTTTTAAATGGGCCTAAAGGGTGGCAAAATATATTTCTGCTTATCATCAATTAGCGATGTTAGCTCGACCCGTATTGGAACACTTAGCACTACACCCGGAAAGACAATTATAGAGAAAAAGGGTCGACAACTAATGCCAACAACACATGAACAGAATTCTGGAAATACTGTATATTCTGCTCGCCAGACAGAATTCTGTTTCTTGTCTCTATTTCTAATGTCGTTGCTCAGCAAGGCTTTATAAAAAAAGTGAATTAAGGCTACATAAGTTTGGTTTGGTTTTTTACTTTAGCCGGCACTACTGCGAACAAAAATTGGACCAATCGACACGCTTGCAAATAAACGAAATCAATTTTAAGGTATTTCCCTCACTATCCTTTCCATCGTATTATGGATGCGCATTGTTACTCCTAGTACTCCAGTGCAACTACTTTTACTTTAAATCAAATTAACGTTGAGATTAAACTTGAATCATGATGGTAGGAAAGTTTGAATATCTGGGAGTGAGGGAAGTTCAGTTTCTGTAGATATAAAATCCATGGTTGCAGATGTATATCGAGCATTCGGCGACATTTAAGTCTCTGTCTTGTAACATTTCGCACTAGTTAAAACTGAAGATCTACAAGTTGTTGATAAAATCAGTTGATTTAATTTCGAGTTCTGATTGTTAACAGTCCTTACGATGCTCGGACCAAGTAGAGATGAGGAATGGATCCGACGAATCGAATGTTTTGGTGAATATTGTTGAAACGGATATTTCCTTCCATTAAATTTGACTCAAAAGACTCTCTCATTTGACTCTGAAAGAAACAAATTAAATTTGGGCAATATTTTAGAATATTCGTGAACCCAATTCAGGTTGAAACATTTGTACTACACTATTTGCTATATTTTCCAACATGACGTCGAAGTCTTTCTTGCCGTATAACGGCCAAGTAAAATTTATTTACTTAACTCTGAATTACTCGAAATGGATTGTAATTCTTCAGAGGAAATCCATATAATTGGAATAACAAACGGAAACCTAACCTTAAACCTCCATCTGCTAAAGACTCTACAAAATTTGCAACTTTTACTTTCAACCACACATTTTTTTGAAAATGATTTTTACTCTCAGAAAAGGTCAACCTTCGCAATACAACATAACAAATTTTTGATCTTTTATGTAAAATTTTAAACATGAAACCAACCAAACCACTAAAGCAAATGAATTATATAACTTTATGCAGTAATCATTGAAAGAAACCGTATTACATATATGCACTCGTATTGCAATTTCACCAAAAGCATGTAAAAGAAATTATTATCATCCCAATATGTCTGATCGATATTAGATTGAATAGTTTTTTTCTAAAAATTCTCACGATATTTTTTGATTCAAAGTTTTAGGTAAATTTAGGTAGTAAAGTTACCGATCCGTAAATTTTGTATTTTGCGATCGTGATCAAGGAACTTACCGCAAATTATCATTAGAATTTAGAAATTTTACTTACGTTGTTGGCCGGAAACCGTTACAACTACTATCAAAACTACACAAATATATTTCCACATTTTTCTTTTTCTTTTATTTTAATTTACGATTTTCACTTTTATTTCGTTATATTGTATTAAATATTTTCACTTTTCTTCTCGTTTTAAATTGTAATTTTAACACTTGTGTTTTTTTTATATTAACAATTTATTTTACTTCCACTTTACTTTACACAAATTCGTGATAGTTAAGACAAAATTTTTATGCTCGTATTTATTGATAACTACAAAACCGCGATCTTAACTCGACGAATTTTTAAATATTTATGCTACTTTGTCCGCGCTGTTGTTTCAATAAAAACTAAAATTTTTCCCAACAAAAGTTAATGAAAAGTAATTCCGATTTGATGTGATCGTTTGGATGTGTTTGTGCGATCGGTTTATGGAGGAAAAATTCCCCACCCCATATCTTATAAGTTGTTTATAGTTTTTGTTTTGTATAAAGACCGCAAACAAGTCGTTTTGCGGTTTTACATTTCTGTTGTTAAGTTTTTATTTATTAATTCGACTTTTATTCTAAGATTGTTATGATGACATGCGTGGACGATTTTTTTCCTTACTTTAGTGTCCAACTTTGACGTGGTTGAATGATGCCGTTAAAAGTTTACGTCATGTTGGGTAGCGTCTTTTGATAATTTATTCATTGATAAGAAGTTTACATTTAACTTTTTGAATAAAGAATTGTTTAATAAACGTCATTGGTTGGTTTATGGCAGGCACTTAACACGTGAAATACGTTCATCGGTACCGGTTTTTGTGATTGGATTAATTTTAGTTTATTATTGACAGTTATTACATCTCAGATTCTAGATTTTATTTCTTTGGTTTGTCTCAGAGAATTTTGTTGTTCGGATAGGCACGTGTTCTTTAACATTCCTAATTGTGAATTAAACAGTCAGCTATTTAGCACTTAGAGGACCAATAAACTTTGAGGGCTGCCTAGCAGTTTATAGTTTTACTCTTACCTTTTGAAAATTCACTCTTTTACAGAACTCTTCGATCCTTCATTTCCCCACTCGAAAACGTTCTCAAAATTTTCACCATACCTACCAATGTATCCTTATTCGCCGTATATGCTGGCTTCTAGTTTTCTGGTTGCCAGATAAAGCTTGTTTAAAATTCGTAAACCTGATCAAGGGAGAGTCATGAACATAGCATTGAGTTTTCAGACGGTTTTTATTTTTTATTTAGAGAAGCACAAAAATTTAACTGGCTTTATTCTGTTATTTAAAAGAAATCTTAAGGCCTTTGCAAACACGCAATTTGCTAGTATTATTTACCACCGTTAAATGCGCTGAGGTGACGAACACAAATTTAAAACTTGCTGTACAGTTTTAAATTTTTGTTTACATTCAATATTTGAAAATGTTTTGCTTTACATGAAAATGTTTTGTTCAACAAAATATTTTTGGAAATCCGCAGGCCCAAGTAGACCAAGTTTTAATATATATTTTGAAAAAGGCAAGCCTCAACACATTTTAGTCTGAGAATCAAGATATATAGTATAAAACGCTTCACCTCAGGAAGATAATAAGTTCAAGGCCGTCGACATGTTAGCTGAAAGCTAAGTAGGTAAGCTAACTGCCTGAGAAATGAAGGAAATGGCTACAATCGGAATTGTAATGAACTGCACACTTAACAACAAATGAACTTGAAAGCTCAACATTACGTATGCGGTTCGATTCTAAATTATAATTAAGAAAAAATGTTATACAGGGTGGGCCATACGTCACTAAACATTGTATTTTTGATAGAATTTTTCTATTTTGTATTTTTTTTCTCTTTTTATTTTTCAGTATTAGAAACAACGTTTGGGAAATTCAGTAGCCATGTATACGATTGAGTAACGAGCAAAAATTGTTGAGTTTTATTTTGCTAGTCAAAATTCAATAATTCAAACCCAAAGAAAATTTTGAAATTTTTTTAACACCAGAAATGCACCATCACGATACAAGTACGCAATCTAGTCGCTCGTTTTCAGTCATCGGGATCTGTTAGACTTATCTCGGAGGGGAAGACCGCTTGAAACACGAACCCAAGATATTATCGAACGAGTTTGGGAGAGCGTAAATGAGTACCCTGAAACATCGACTCGTAAACGTGCCACTCAGCTTCAAATGTCTAGAACTTCACTGCGTAGAACAATGAAAAAAAAATTTATTGCTGTTTCCGTACAAGATACAAATGGCATATGCAATTTTGCCACAATACAATGCAACCCGCTTAAGATTTTGTGCAAAATTGACCGAATTATTAACGGATGATCCTGATTTTATGAAAAAAGTCCGTTGCATCCACTTAGAGTCACAGTTTTCGGCGGAATATCAGTAGACAAGATCTATGGCCCGTACTTCTTCCACGACGAAGATGGGAATGCATTGACTGTAAATGGAGAGCGTTACAGGCCTATGTTAGAAAATTTCTTGTTTCCTAAACTTGATAATACTCAAGAAATGTGGTTTCAACAAAACGGAGCTACGTCCCATACTGCAAGGGAAACAATGAATTTGCGGCGAACGGTTTTTGGTAACCGTATCGTTTCACTATTTGGAGATGTTAATTAGCCATCACGTTCACCCGACTTAACACCACCCGATTTCTTTTTGTAGAGATTTTTGAAAGATCGTGTATACGCAAATAAACCGCAAGGACTGCAACAACTACAAGACAACATAATAAATGGAATTATTGCGATTGATCAACCAGTTTTGGCTTCAGTTACGGACCAGGTACAGCAAAGAGCAGCAGCTTGCGAAGAGGCTGACGGCAGGCATCTAACAGATATTATTTTTAAAATGTAATTTTTTTTAAACTCTTCATGATTAAAACTATCTTTTCTAATCAAAATTATTCATTTTCAATAAAAAATAAAAAAATTATATCAAAAATACAATGTTCAGTGACTTATGGCCCACCCTGTATAACAAAAGCTCCATCCAAATGGTATAGTGTAGTGGATTTTGTTGTAAAACCGGTAAATTTCTGTTTTCCTTTACAAATTTCTCTAGCGTCCAAAATTGTCGTGTAATTATTATAATCTTGCTCCAAACCTTCCAACAATGGTAAGGCCCAGCAGTCTATATAGCCTCCAAATATTTACATTAACTTGGCTCTGATCAACTCCTATTTTTATTTGCCTACCTACAAACTTTGGTAACTTTGTGTTAAAACTGCTTGATTGAATTTAACGATTTGTATAACTTTTGGCATGTTTTAATGTGTATAAAGCCTAAAAATTCTAAAAGTTTTGAATTAAAATGCACTTGAGTTCCTCATATATTTGACTAGTAACACAAAGTGTCTGACATCTAGTGATTTTTTGTAGAACGAAAAAGGTGGTAACTTCATATTTAACCAAACGTACAAGTTAGAGGGATTTCAGTTAGAAACAAATTTTAACCTTTTAATCGTGGGATATGTAGCGCTGTTAACGGCAGTTAAAAGGCAAATAGAATGTTTATTATTCTTCATTGGCCGGATTTCGATGGTTATAGCTTGCAGAAGTTACATCATAAATTAAATACGTATGTCTGGCCACTCTACTCGATTTCGACGTATTACACAGGTTCGGAGGGTGTTAAACATAAACACTATGTCTGTTATTTTTATTTATTTTTATTCCATACTAAAACACTACTAAATTACTTTTATATTTTTTAATTTAATTTAACACTGCTTATTGCCTCAACCAGTGAACCTCAACCAGTGCTACAAATAAACAACTATAACCTGTAAAATTTTGGTGGTCATACCGCTCCTCTAAGTGGTCCAAAAGGAGCGCAACTTAAGCTCTTAAGTTTTCGTCTTCGTTGAGGTTTAAGGGCCTTTCCACACTTGTATTGAACACAACACATCATGGCGAAAAAGGGTACATTTAAACGAGTGTCCGTGTCCGCCATAATTGTATGATGTTTTAATTGTTTGTAGTTTGCCATAGCATTGAACGTATGCGTCAAGCGCACGTTCGTTATCTACTTTACATGAAGTAAATTCAATTTAGTGAAAATCCCGAAACAATTTAGATAAAAATATAACAGTTATGAGCACTCGTTTAATTCACCTTTTTTGTAGTCATGATGTGATGTGCTCAATACTCGTGTGAAAAGGTACGATTTCATGGAAAAACATAAATTTTTTGCTGAGCATATGACAAAGACAACAATTAAAATTTATGTAAGAGCGTCTGAGACACAACATTTTTATTTTATGGATTAAAAAGTTGGGGAAATTTTGGCATAAAAACACTAACCTTAAATTATTTAAAACAAAACTGAAAAATTTAGATCCCAAAAATTACTAAAACAATTAATATTATTTTTGCGGTAAAAAAAATATGTTGTTTAATTATTTGGATAATTTACGAAATTATCTAACAAGTGTTCTGCTATAAAATATGTGAGGGAAATTTTTGACAAGTTCATAAATAACAAAAAGTGTAGCAACTCAGATAGAGCGCTAGGTACCACAATGATTTATCCGCCATGTGTAATGGCGGACAGTGTGTACGCGGCATCATGGTGATCTCGGGCATTTTATATTGCGCATAAATATGGCGGAGTTTATCACTTTCATGTATTGTGAGCATGCGCACTTAGTACAAAAAAAATATTTACATGGTAGATATTGAATGAAAATGGAATTGATGGGTATATTATCCTTGTTTAGTGTACTGTCGAAACTATTACTGCCTCCTTGCTTCAATATCCAAACTAAACAGTTTTTAGCTTTGTTTTTTAATTCTATTTGAAGTATGGCTGTGTGAGTTTATCACGTTTTCGTATAATTATTATAAAATTGGGCGAACATCTTCTGTATTTTTATACTTTACCAAATGAATAGACAACTGAAATATTTGATAGGATCGGTGTATACTCGAGTACAGTTCGGCTTGTAGAATACATTTGTGTTGATTTCGGTACTGTGCATGAACTGAGTTGAATGTAAAATTTTGTATTTGCTTGTCGCCCTTTTGTTTCCATTTTGAAATACTTCTCGATTTGAAAACGTGCCTTGTGTTTTGTTGTTTACCAGTTGCACGTGGAAAAACAAATGGATAGCGATTTAGAGTTGTGCCACTCTATTTGGTCGTAATATCCTAACCACATACAGTGTCTGCTGTAGTAAGGACTGTAAAACAAAACCGTCACTTGAAACACACACACCTAATGAATCACGATAAACTTCATCATAATGGTAAAGAGTTTTCCTGCCCCGAATATCAAATGTCGTTTATCAATACAAACCGACTAGCACGGCCAAACCTTTATAACTAGTGTTTAGCAAAGCAACGAGTATTCCGTGGTGGTTATTGCGATTTAATCAATCTCCCTTTTTATGCGTAGTGCTCAAATCAAATCCGACTTCCACTCTTTTGAGATTTCCTCAGTAGACCAAACAGTTAATACAAGTTCACACATTCGGTTTTTTAGCACTTCACGTTGCGTAATTCATCGAAGGATGAGATAATTGACCGCCAAGAGATGGTGGTACTGGCCCATTTAAAAGAGAGGTAATATAATTCTGCCATATTTGATGGACTGCCTTACTTCATTATTGGTCTCCCTTATTAACTCTCCAGATTCGTTGCGGATAGTCCTGCTACTATGTAGGAAACCTGTATCTATCTGTTTTATATTGCGATATCTATCTCTAAGACAGGAATTTTCAATATTAAGCACAAGTTGATTCTAACATACTCGTTTTTTCGTCTGCCGAGCCGGGTGGAGAATTTTCTCGCGGTCATTTAGTCGTTATAGTTATTTAGTTATTTTAGTCGTCACTTTCAAGTAATCTTCTCCAATCAATCGTTTCTAGTCCTCGGTGAAGTCAATTGTTGATGATGATGCTTCGATTACTGGCTTTTTTATGATGTTCCACTGATCCTTCGCAGAATCGGGCAGTGGCTGGTTTTCAAGAACAAGAATCATTGTTACGATGCGCGGTTCCTTGGAAGCGACGATTGTATGTTCTTGATAAACGAAAAGTGTGTTTTGCATCAACAAGGAAGTGGTTGGAGCCGATGCTAACTCCGGGTCATGTTTTGATATCGTTGATACTGGAGCAATGTCGTTTAATTTCTATGTACCTTTATGAATGGATTTCCGTGGGAAGTATGTGCTCGCTACAACCAAATTTTGCTGTAAAGATAATTCGGTGATGCGCATTCCGTTGTTGTTTGAAATATGGTGTAAAGAGTCTTGGCACTTTTGTTTGAGAGTTGCCTCAGTAGGAGCGTAAACTTTTATGGGGTAGTTACAAGGAGGTAGTACTTGCTGTAGCTGCAGTAGATCCGGCACAATAAGCGAATCACTGGCACACTCTCCTTGTGCAGATAAAATTAGTAATGCCATTAGTGTCCCATTTCTTTACTGTTATTTTTGACTGTAACTTGACGGTAATATTCTACTTATAGTAGTAGAACGTATAGTAGACACCGTACTCTCTCTCTCTCTCTTTACTGAAACTAAATTTATACTCTTCAGCTGGAATGAGAGTGGCATAGTTTGCGCCTTGAACTACTGCTTTGAGATTGTTACAGTTTCGTATTAAATTCAAATACGGTCTGGCTCGGATAGTTTACCAAATTAACAACAAATTTATTTATGATTTTTACCGAATTTGGTTTTAATTTTGATAGAGTTACGAAGTGCATATTCAAGTCACGTCAAATTATTAGCGAAAAATTCATAGGGAAACTACAGAGGAGTGGTTGTTGGTTTAATGCTCTAATTGTTTAGACTTCAACTATTTAATCGCTTACTTAACTACTATAAACTATTTACTGGTTTAGAAACGAATTAGTTTTGATGAGAGGGCCAAATATACTATTTAGTAAGTTTGGGTAACTTGTCATTACCTTAGCCTCTTAAATAGGAGAGGTTTACAGTCAAAAGCATCAATTTATAGTAGTTTCGTAAGCGATTAAATAGTTCAAGTCTAAACTGTTTGAGCATAAATCAAAACCAGCTCTCTGTAATAGATCACGAGAATGATATATTTCTCAAACTTGCCAGGTAGTTCAGGTCGTCGTTCTCATAAAACTTTATTTGTTTGTAAATGGGAAAATAGTTAATAGCTAAACAGAAAATTCGGTCTTAATTCGACCACTGAAACAGAGAACGTAAACTTTTTTTAAGATTTTGCAATGATTATTTCCTATTTGTTTTATTATTATTCATGCTGTAATTGTTAATTTTAAATTATATGATCGTGTTAAATAATACTTGAGTATATTTGCACTTAGTTTTGTTCATTTGATCATTATCATTCAATTTACGCTACAACAAATCAACAAAATTTAGTTAGATCTAGTGAGTTCTTCCAAAGCTTTCCATTGCTAAGCTAAGCACAAATGACTGGCTTGCTCTACTTGCCAGATCATTTATTCCCGGATTCTAAACGATAAACCTCTGAAAATATTCAGTTGTCTTCCTTGCTCCGGTTCAATTTCTGGTTAGCTGCTAAACTACAGCAGGCAATTGCGACCTGGGATAGAATCATCAACTTTAAGCGATCAATAAAAGACTGACAATCACAACGTTAAAGGTCGACGTTTTGATAAATTAAAATGTACTTTCTAATTTTTGGGTACATTTGTTGGTAAGATTTCAAAGTCATACACGTGCCAGATTTGTAACTGGCGATTTGTAACTATAATTCAAAGCGGCGCGTTTGAAAATTACAAAATTCTTGGAAACTTTTAAAATCGGGATGATCATGCTACTTAGGGTTTTTCACGAATTAATGTATTTTGGTACATCATGACAGACTATTAATTTGTATTAATCGATGTTTCTGAAATAATTAAGAACCTGCTTATTAAATTTTTGTTATACATGAAGGTATACACATCGTTAGTGTAAGTTGAAGGTTTAGGCCTTGAACAAAGCATTTCACAAACCAAGTATAAATATCCAACATTTGCTGCTTAAGAACAGCAATATTTCAAACTTGCGGTGTCTGTAATATTTTAAATCGTAGTGGAGGATTTGTCTAGAATGGTGGTTCTTGTGTATACGTTAATAAAGTTTTAATCCTTGTTGTACTTCGTAAAGCTTATAGCTTAGTTACAAATGTAAAACCTAAATCCATAATCTCATTGACTCTTTGCAATACTCCGCTGCTGAGTTTGTATGTAGTATCGGATTCCTTTTACGATAAAAATAAAATTTTGCATTTCTTGTTATTTAGGTATAGCGAGTTTCGATCACACCACTCACTTAACCTATCTATGTCTTTTTGAAGTTTCTTCGTATCGAGCTAACCGTATGGAAAAATTTTACGTCATCAGCAAATATGAGCCCGTTTGAATTGTTCATTATCTTGGTTATTCGATCTATGGAAACAATACACATCCAGGACCCGATGTGTGTTCCTCGGACAACACTAGACGTAACTTTAATAACGTTTGATTCCTCATTTCCCAGTAATACAAATTATAGGTTGATAGCGCTTTTCTATCTCGTTAAATATTTTACAGGTGAATTTAACCAGATTAGTCGATGTGAATCGGCCAGACATAAATCCATGCTGGTTTACTGTATCGTGGATTTAAAGTTGTTGCATATAACTAATTCAAACAATTTAGCAATTGATTATGAATTTCATATTCCTCTGTGGCATGAAACATCCCGGTGCTGAAGGATTGGTTGAATGGGTAACATATTGAGTTTTAAAATGTTAACATACTAATTCAGAATAGAAGAGGGTATATTGTCAAGACAACAACCGTTTCCAAACCCCTTTAAAACCGATAAAATGTTATCCTTAAAAATAACAGGAGGAGTTATTGATCCGTTGTTATTGCTGGGTTATATAGATGCAGCTATATCTTTGGTGTCTGAGAAGCCGGTATTATTGTAGGTAATACATGCAGGGTATCCTTCAATTTCGCGTTTATTCCTAAAGTGTTTCCAAAACTGTTTTGGGTTTACTTTGATTTTTATTGAATTTTATCGCGATTCGACCTGTATTTTGATTTGAAATGGATTTCAAATTCGTTACTATGTTGTTGAATCGTAGTTTTGTCCGCTTCTATCCCGCTTTTCAGCATTTTCGCATACACTTTCGACTTCCGATTTCTTAAGTAATCTATCATCGAACCACTGCGGATATAAATAGAATTAAGAGTTATTTCCCAGTTGATTGATTCTAGGTAACTTTGTAGCCTCACGCGGTTGGAAGTTGTATTTGATTGGCTCTAGGTATTTCGGATGCGCGATTAAAGTAGTTTAGAGGACTAGGTAGTGGTGCAGTGGCTGAAGCTTCGGCACCAGAGGCAGGTTGCAAACCAAATTTTCCTCATCGATTAGGGTCGGTGGTGTTAATAAACAGAACTATGACCCTCTGTTGGAGTGCAGAAATCACCACTGAGGCACCGTCCATGTCAGTGTTGTTCAGGCTGATATGGCGTTTGCAACGTGCAGGTGGTACACTGTAATTGTGTGAGTAGGTGATTAGGAGGCGTTTGCGTGAATGGAAGAGCAATTAATTGAGAGAGTTTAGAATGTACTATTATCAGTTTCCAGAGAACGAGCATCTTTAAAAATCGTAATCATGACCAAAAGTTCACTACTCCGTACGCCGGGTTTTAAAGAAGTTTCACAAATTACATAAATAAGGTACTTCGATTTTAAGACGAAGTTGTAAAGCTGTGATGTCATTTTGATAGTAAATTGCATTTTTCTCATAAATTTTTCCTTTCTTGGATTTTTAGGGTTACCATTTGATCAGTAGTATAGGTTCGAGTCTTCATTAATAGAGCCCATGGTGAAAAACACGTTTATTGTCCAACGAAAATTCGTAGCCGTTTAGCTACTTCTTGGATGCTCGATACATATATTCGGGCTTAACGTACATCTCTATGCATTGTCCGGGCCTTTTGTTACCCTTCTGAATATGAATTTCCGTAACGAATGGTAGGGTATTTCCTCCTTTAGTTCTGCAGAACATTTACCATGCATTACTCCGTAGAACAAGCAGAGTTCTGCAACATCACTGCGGTATGGTTGGCTGTCTAGATCTTTTATAAGTCTGGAGTTACAAATCATTCGAATGGCATGCCGTTTAATCCTATCCAGTAACTGGAGGGCAACACCATATATGCTCCACCCCGAAGTTGACGACAGGTCTTATATATCTGGAAATTCGATTTAAGGAACCATCTTCATCTATTAAGGAACCCAAGTTTTCGTGCAGCTATCTTGACCAAGGCAATAATGGGTTCATTCAATTTTAAATTGTTGCTAATTTGAACACCAAGCAGACGAATCACAACCCACGAGCACATGGTCTTTTACTACAAAAGGGTATTCGTTGTGACTTCTTTTACGCGAGAATATGCATATTCTTTCTCCCCACTCAAATATTGTACTCAAATCGGAATTAAACGAAATGACAACTTCTACTCGTTTACCGTTTATTTTTGAAGGAGTAGGTTCAACCCTTGAATGAAATAGAAGACTGCAATGCTACGTGTTCAGCAAAAGCTATGGATAGAGTTAACAGTGCTATCCAGCAAATCATTGATGTATAGCAACCACAAAGTTTGTGATCAGCTTTGGGAGTGTGTCGTTGATGATTTCCCGTTTAGTACGGCGTTGATTTTTTGGTCTTTGAGAAAGCTTTTTATCCACTTGATATAGTCATCGAATCCAAGCCAAACCTTGCCAAAAGCCTTAGATCCAAAGCGATTGCAAAGGCCTCTTCATGTCGTTACTAACTTTAGTGACGGCTTTCCCTGGGAATAGAGAATTTTGAAAAATATTTTCATAGCATTTTTGTTTAAATTATAGTTTTCAGGTCTACTGTTGGAATTAGTTTGGTGTAAATATTTTCGAAACAAAGTTGATTGGGAAACTAGGGTGCCACAAAATTATTTATAGGGACACACATTTTTATAGGGAAAAATAATTCCCAACATATCTTTGTTTCAAAAATATTATCACATACTAATTCCAACAGCAGGCCTGAAACATATAATCCCTATTCCGAGGGAAAGCCAGAATAGTGCCACTGGTAAAACTTGCGATAGGAGATTTTGAACTCGGAAGCCTTCACAGATTCTTTCGGCGGCTTCTTTGGGAAAGATTTAAAAATTTGGATTGAGTTTGTGAAATGTATTTATTTATTACATGTAATAAGGTCTCAGTGAAATTGAAAACGGCGTCATCTATTTGATTGTTATAGAAAAAATGCCTTCCCAAGGGAAATGTTGAAAATTTACAGCAAACCATCATAGTAAGCCTCATTAAAGTGCCAAAGACGGCTTGGTTGCTTTCTGTATTCCTGAAGTGTTTCGACAGACATTTTTGAGGTTAATAGGGTTTGTTTAGAATTTACAATTACACGAATTTACACGTACTTCCGTGGAATGAGGGATTGATCAGAAACGGAGATCCAGAATATGAGCTCTTGTAGAATTTTGACATTTAAATGTGGAACCATTAACAATCTGTGTGAGGTCATGCGAAGCGCGGCAAACCCCTCCACTTGGCGCCCATCACAATTCGTATCTTGGTCATTCAACCATTCTTTTTGTGGGCATTTAGGTTATCAGATTTGTCTGTCAAACTATCTAAGAAATTTATAATTTCTGATTCCGTCAAATTTCACATTTCTGATATCGAGCGTGCGGTATGTGGTCTTTAACGAACAAGCACACTCCACGTTGCAACTCGAACTGCTAGCGCTTGAAGTAGAATTCATTATCGTAGATATTATGAGATACTTTTATTTCCGCTAGTACTAATATGTTGGGTCTGCGTGATTCGAGTTGTTGATGTTCGCAATTTTTGATAGTCACGAGTCCTCGGCCTCGCCTCGCGATCCGAATAGGCATAATTCGGGCATTTTCGATAATTATAGTGGAATATTTCCAGGTTCACTATGTACTCGGTAGTCTTCATACAGATATTGAGCTTACAAAACAAATCAATTGCATTTCCATCTTTACTTGATTGTGGTATCCAAAACAACACTATTACTTGCTGTGTCATCGAAAGGACGAACGCTATCATTGCGCTTTCGGTCAACACAAACCAATGATAAGCGAGATAACATTTTCTTATACCGGTTTTTCTAACATAAATAAGTATTTTCCATCGTTATCTATGACTTTCGACCATCTTTCTGGCAATTTATGGATTCCATCCAAAAAAACAAAAAAATTGTTTGTCTTTTGATACTGGTCTTGAAGATCGCATGGTTGCATTGATCGGAACAAATAGTAATCTGATAGGGCACAATCTGGTGAATGCGGTAGAATTTCTCATTTAAGGCTTCCAGCGTAATTTTTACTTGTTTTACGACATGTGGTCAGGCATTGTCGTGCAGCAAAATCACTTTACGATGTTTGTTGGTTGGAATTGGACGGTTGTCGTTCAATGCATGGTTCAAATCTATCAATTGTTGGTAACATTCACCAGTAATAGTTTCGTTCGATTTTAGCAGCTATAGTACATCACTCCTTTCTGATCCCACCAAATACACAACATAACCTTGGATGGTTCGCCTGGATGAACCCATGATTTTTGCGTTTAGGGTTATTGTAGTAAGTCCATTTTTCATCGCCAGTTACAATTTGAGACAAAAAAATGCCATCTTCGGTGTCTTGTAAGCAAAGAATTGTAAACCATTAAACGATTTTCAATGTTGGCTTTAATTATTTTCATGGCATGTAAACGTTTGCTTATGGCTGCTTGAGTGACATTTAACAATTTTGCCAGTTCTATTCCTGTTTGAGCTGAGGTTTCCTTCAATAATGCTTCCAATTCTTCATCTTCGAATTTTTTTGGTTGACCAGAACGTTCTTTGTCACTGACAACAAAATTACCACTTTTGAATCGTTTAAACCAGTTTTCGCAAGTCTGTTTCACTTTCAGCAGCTTTTTTCAGCTAAATTCGACATGTTTAAACTTGATTAAAAAATACGTTGTTTACGCTTTCACGAATAATGACAAACTAAATTTTAATGTGGAATGTGAACAATTTAAAACGCCGTAGGTGTCATTGTAAAAGAATGTTTAGTACTAAAGTTACGCCATCTTTTAGAAAATCAGAAAAACTAAGTTGTAACTAACTACCCACTATTTGGAAAACTGATGGTAACAAACACACAACTGATAACTTTTTGGAAGCTGATTTCTTCATTACTCGTGCTATAAATAGATAAAACACTAAGCAGATGAATTAACTCAATTCCGGACAAGTGCAAAATTACCACATCCATTGTAAATTCGTTTACTCTAGAAGAACCATATGCACTATCAAGGGGGTGTTTCAGGATGGAGCATAAATCTGAAGTAAATTTTGCAGTTCTAAAGATCCAGCTAAAAATTTATTAACCAAGCAAAATTACTGAGTTTTTAAAAGACCCAGGGCTGGGTATGGCTTTCATTTCTGTTAACAAAATATGTTTAATTTTATAAATTTTTTACTCGTACTGGGTAGACCTAGCTCAAAATTTTGGTACTAATCGAACCCAACTTGACGCGCCTAAAGCATTACCACAACCAATTGCCGCACTATTTATAACATTGCAATTGCAATTTTACTATTTCTAAATCTGTTAAAGGTCAATTTTGGATGTAATTAGCTTAAATCATAAATTATTGATCACGCCCAGTAATAAAAACAAAGAATTATGTCCGCTTCCCATCCACGGTTGAAATCACAACTAGGTTCGACAGTGACGATATATCTGAGGTCAAATATTATAAAACGAAACTGATTGCATAATTTCTCTGCAAAAATTGCATGTTTGCAAGATTAGATCACCCTATATTGTAAAACGAATACAACAACAAAAATGATGCATGATCAAAATCTGTTGGGCAAGCATGTATACGTATTCATATCACAACATCCGTCGTGATGAATTTAATTCCGCGCGCATACACAAAATTTATGATTTCATGTTAAAATGTAATTTTGACTAATTAGTAATTGTGTGTAGTCTACCAAAAAGCCATCCCACATAGGTCACTTACCGAGTTCGCGAATATATATAAATGCTCTAATTAGATTTGAGCGGTCAAATATTTTTTGCGCGTTGGTTTTTAAAATTCAATACTTTCAAAATCATAATCCTGAATTTCAACAAATCACTTTTTTCACTTTCAATTATTGTATTTTGTATTATTGATATAATCATGTATGTTTAGTATCACGAACGACAGGTAAAATGACGTAATGAAACTCGCGATATAAAACTCGAAATAATTTATTTACGCGCTCGCACAAATTATTGTGCTGTAATACCCACATTGTATACGTCATTTTGTGTTCTAAAGCGTTCCTTCTTCTTTCTCGTAATTGTTGTCATGTCTCAAAGTTCAACGATGGCGTGCGTTTGGAAATATATGAAATTAGGTAATGAGAATAATAGGCGAGGTGTGGAATTACTGTGCACGTGCGTGCTTTACAGGCGAGAGATGAATATCACACTTCCAATATAAAAATCATTCTTATGGTAGGGTACGAAACATATTTGGTACAATATAAATCGCATGGTGTATCGTCTCGCCTTTTTTATGATTATTTGTTGATCTTGAGCTGAAGGTGATACACAATGATATTAATAAATTACCCGTTGATTGATTAAGATTTACTATATGCATACTAAACACCAAAAAGCGATAAATCCGCCTTTTCCCATCATAAAATTTTTAACTATGGTATACCATCATTCAGGTGCTTAAGGGCAGATCAAGGGGATCCAAGCCACTTGCAACATTTTAGAGATAAACTTGAAAATGAATTACTAACATTTTTTGAAGATTCAAGAAATGGAAAGTTTTTAGACTTTCTGTCGGTATCTTGCGATTTCGACATTTTTTTTTTTGTTATTGCTCGAGCATATGTTATACTGTATATAAGTCCAAATAATATTCAAGGTTAATTACAGTGATAGATTAAAATATATTTTTAACTGGTTGTTAAACTTATATAATTTAATAACCGTGAATTTTTCTAAATTTGTTAGACTTATATAATTATTAAAAAAAAAATAAGTTTCTTCAATTCGTAATGCTTGAACTTGTATTTTGTACGAGTAAGCAATTTTTGTTGGTTTTATGATTTTTCAAAATAGATAATAGTCTTGAAAAGTGCGTGCACAGTTTACACGCATGGAATATACATTCCGACAAAAAAGTAACGGAAATTGGTCAGCACGGTAGTGGATCTGCATTCAAAAGCGGTCGAGATATGGTGGAAGATTTGCCTCGCTCTGGTCGACCTTAACTAAAGTTAACATCAATAAAGTGAAGGAAATGTTGACAGAAAATCGTCATATAGGTTTGAGAGAGATGGTCGCTGAATTTTTTGTGTATCACGAACAATTTTGCCGCTCGACTAGACTAGAACGAGTCAATTCCGAACCCACATTCGTAAAACGCATTTTAACTAGTGATAAGACATTTACGAGTTTGACATGCAAACCAGTCAATCAAGTCGACCAAAAGTCAAAGTAATGTTGACTGTTTTCTTTGATTATCGTGGGGTTGGGCACTCGGAATTCTTTAAAGAAGGTCAGACGGTAAATAAAGAATATTATCTGGGCATTATGCAGCGTTTGAGATAGCAAATTAGTCGATAAAGACAAGGTTTGTGGAAAGAAATTTCATGAATCTTGCATCACAACAACCCACTATCTAACAAGGCTATCATTGTGAATGAATTTCTGGCCAAGAACTCAACAAATATCACCGAACAACCACCGTATTCACCTTATATGGCTTCGGCTGACTTTTTTCTCTTTCTTTTACTCTTTTCTTTGTTCAATATTTGTATTTATTATAAAAATCGTAAAACACAATCGAGATGAACTAACAAAATAGCGCACTGTAAACAAACTAAATGCCAGATCAAGCTCAAAGTTTACTTCAAGATAGAGGACAGTTGTACCAACAGCGGGTTTTTTAAATAACGAATTCTCGTAACGTTGGGTACAAATCTTTTCAATTATTATGATCAGTACATTAAAATGATGCCCCTAAGCCTAGGGTACTCAGAGGGCTTCGGCTGTCGCTCTGTACATCTAGGTAACACCAAGGTAGCCGCGTTTAAAAGATCAATAGGTCCGGGAGTGTCGAAGGTAGGATCGGCTAGGAATATTTCATTTTGTAGTTGGCTGTCTAGACCCAATATGTTTTTATCCGGAAGTGGTTTGGTAATAGTTGTTAAGACTAGACCATTAGCTTGTATCTTAAAGATCGTTGAAAATCTGGGACTGATGTTTATTATTATCTGTTGGTGCGATTCCGGAAACTTCGGCTAGAGCCCTTGTCCTTGGTAAGCCGAGTTGTTGTGCGGTTTCTTCCGTGACAAAGGTGGCCTGTGATCCTGGATCTATTAGTGCCCGCACTGGGTCACAAACCTTGTCGCACGCTGATATATTCAGTTTCGTATAATTGTTCTGCTGATCCCGTTTTTTTATGTGTAGCAAAGTATGGTGGTTATCCTTTGTCGTATGGTTTTTGCTTAGACAATATCTACACAAATTGTGCAACATAACCATTTGATTTCGTTCGGAAGTGCTCATGTTTTTAAAGCGTTGGCATACTTCTGTTCGATGGTTTTGTTGACAGCATACGCAAATAAAAGTTGGTTGTGCTGCAGCTACGAAAGCATTGTTGTACTTGATATCTGGGTTGTTGTATTGGCATTGACTTATTGCTACCGATAGACTCTAAGGACTAAAAACGGCTTTCCAGGAACTTCAAAAACTAACTTGTCTCTTGGAATTTTCTTGGGCTTTCAAGAGAACTTTCCACCGGGTAATGGCTGAAACGAAGTGTTACCAAAACAAAACGCCACACAATTTGTATTTTTTGATTAATTTTATTGAATCAAAGTAAAAAATGTTCACAAATATTTCGAAAATAAATATTTTCGAATAGCATTAGCAGTTTTCGATTTGGCCTCCCCTAGCCGCGATTATGGCCTTCAAACGAAAGTGGCTCTACGGTATTTTGGCCCATTCCCGGCGAAGCGCTTGCTTGAGATGATGGACACTTTGGTATTTTTTTGACCCAACCTTGCTCTTCAAAATACCCCAAACCGAGAAATCTATTGAATTTGCATCCGGAGAATTTGGTGGCCATTGGGCATTGGAAATGAACGTTGTTTCTCAGTCAATCTTGATTGACGCGCGCTTTATGACTCGGCGCCGAGTCCTGTTGAAATGTCCAGGCTCTGCGGCCGAAACGTTTTTGTACCCAAGGTTTCAACGCTCCCTCCAACACATGAATGATCCCGATAAATTTAAGCATTTATCTTGATGCCACGGTCCAAAAAAACGAGTGGTGAACGGCTTTCGGCCAAATTTTCAGTAGAACGGCCGGGCAAGTAAATCCGGTCATTTTACTTGTTCATATATTGCTCAATAACGAACGGTGACTCATTGGAGAAAACCAAATTCGGCAAATCGCCACTTTCGTGCAAACGTAACAACTTCTTTGCTCTTTCCACTCTAACAATTCTTTTGAGCATCGGTGAGACCATGCGTTTTATTGAATTTCAAGGCCTTTAGTCCAAAATGAACTTTCAATATGTGCTGCATCCGATCGAGCGAAATGTTCGCCTGTTCGCCTGTTGTTCGAGCCATTTTTCTGCCGCTACGGCGCGGATTCCGAGCCAATTTGGCCTTCACCTTCCAAATAATATCCGGCTATGTTGCAGTACGTTTCGGTCCACCACCATGGCGTTTTGCAATGCTTCCAGTATCGTTATAACGATTTATGGTGCGATACATAAACATTTTATTCACATGCAAATACTTTAACTGGTTAACAATCTGCGGCTGTGGTTTTCCAGCCAAATATAGAGCAGTCACACTATTACGCTTGAATTTCATTGCGGATAACTTTTTCCTGAATATTTCCCACTAAAATGCTTTTGTTCGCATGTAAACAATGGAATGCACTTTAGTGTGTTTGACAGCAATGACAGTCTGAAGTTGGTAACACTTCGTGTCAGTCACCCGGTAGACGTCGTGATTCGTTGTCCAGTTTTTTAACAAAGTAAAGATGATGAATGGACTCCATGTGTCAATTCTAATGCCTGTGTTTCTTATAGCGAATAGACATTCGGTTGTTGTGTCGTGTAAACTTTTGATCGCAGCTGCGGATTCAGTTTTGATAGTTGGTTGACTTAATAAAGTATTTAACAGATTAGATATACAAGTAATCTTTTGTTGTTGAAGCAATTCTCCAAGATTTCCCAGGCTGCATCATAGTTGTCTCCGACATGGGTTCCAAATGGCTTACTAATTTTCCAGGTGCCCCTTGAACGTGGCTTTTTAAGTAGTACATTTTGTGCGTGTTTGTGAGCTGATTGGTATTATGAACTAGCTGTTTGAGAGTGTCAGCGAAACCAACCCATTTCTTGTAATCTCCATAAAAATATTTTAAACTAAATACGAATATTTTAAACTAGCTTCCTGTTGTTTGGAAGCTTCCGTGCAGATAATTTCATGCCGCTCCATGACCTGCATCATCATCCTCCCGATATTCTTTAATTTAAGCCGTAACGCTGGTCTGAATCTGTTGTTGCTTGCCAGTATGTCTTCAGCTGTGCAGATTTCTCTGTCTTGTTGTTTTAATTGTCGCACGAATTTTTGAGTTTTTTGATGTTCAGTGCTTCTTGATGGTTTAGACGATTGATTAGATGAAACTCATTTTCTTGGTCGTTGTTATTTGACTCTTCAGGTTGGGCAAAATTGTATTTGGAGGCTGCATCTGGGGTTGGTGTTGACGGCCAGGATGATGAGTTTAGGCTATTTGCCTATCTTTATAGTATTGGTGTGTTAATTGAAGTTCAGGTTGGAATTTTTTTATTTTGTTGTCTACATCGACGTACTCGTTGTAGTCCTTCTAAGAGTTGCTATTTTCAACTCAACATATTTTTTCGTTTTTCGAGCTGCCCCCTTTTTTAGTTCGATATGTTGTGCTCTATCTCAACTACCTTGTCCTTTTGCTGCTGCAATAATTGATCCTTGTCTGTGTTTTTATGACTGGGGACTGTTGTTATATGGCGTTGACTCCGGTTGTTGTTTTACTGTTGAATTTCGATACCTGTTGTTGTGGGATCGAAGTTTCAATATATCTTTGCCTATAGCAATATATTTGTAGAACTTATTGGCTGCTTATTGTTGTTGTGGTAGGTCGAGATTTCAATGTAAAATTCCTTTACAAAGTGAATTTTATTGTTGAATTTTCCAATGTTGAACCTCTTTGGTTGAGTTTTATTGGTTGTTGTAGTGGCTCGAAGGACCAATGTTTATCTAGGGAATAGTGCGCTTACCACGGATGGGGGATTGATCACTATTTCTAAATAAATGTGAAAGTGAAATCAAAACTAACTTGTTTGTATATAATTTTGTTCTATTTTATTCTAAAAATTTACACTCCTTTTATACAAATGTTAATCTATCTTGCTCAAAATATGAATATAATTAAAAATAACGTGTGCTTAACAATTATAGCAAACTATCTTCCAATTCGGGCCATACACAGTTCGTTATCATCTCACGATAGCGAACACCATTCACAGTAACTGCCTGACCGGCCTCATTTTGGAAATATACGGCCTGATGATGCCGCCAGCCCATAAACCGCACCAAACAGTCACTCTTTGTGGGTGCATTGGTTTTTCGACAATCACTCTTGGATTATGATTCCCCCAAATGCGGCAATTCTGCTTTTTGACGAATCCATTGAGGTGAAAATGTGCCTCATCACTGAAGATGATTTTCTTCGAAAATTGATCATCCACGGTTGAATAACTTTAACGCGTTGCTCGATTGTGTATCTTTCCATGGTCGGCCCTTAAAATTTAACCACCCTTTATATCCAACACCTGATGTCAATTAGAGGAAAATCTCCATTTTTTCCTCATGCATAACGTGAAGTCCACCACTTCGGTATTCTAAAAATGAGTTTGCGGGATTGTATGCACTATGAATGTAAAAGGGGAGAGGCAGTGTAACATAAGCACTATATCAGCGTCATAGTGTGCCTTTATACAAAAGCTGTACAATAAAGAATCGTAAGTGTCCTTACTGCTAATTCATTTTTTGCAGCAGTAAATAATTTACGTTTCGATACGTTGAAATTATTGATCTCTACAGTGACAATGGCACCACAATCACGCATGCACACAGAGGCTGGAATGGCAATAGATGATGATGCTGGAACAGCAAGAATCATTACACTGGAAACTATAAACTTAATCATGGGCCTATAAAGGTGTCATCGCAACGAACGTGCACTTTCGTCAATGCTTTAAATTTATGTATTTTAGATATACCACCCTTGAATTTGGGTATGGAAAATTTATCTAATCGATGTGTCATCAACATTACACGATACAAATATATTTACGAATTAATTAATTAATTATTAATAAATTCGAATATACATAATAAGACATTGATTGATATACAATTAAATAAAATGCCGTGACCCCAAAAAAGATGCAGTGTCAAAAATTTGCATAACCAGTGCACTCTAAAGCACATATGTATGCATATAATTTAAGCGTCAGTCATCCAAATTACAAAATTTATCTCAACGAATTGTGCAAGAAGCGCACGTCTATAAAGTAAGCTCGTTTTCAACCTTGTTGGCGCGCACATACATAACACTGATTTAACGACATCCAAATCAGCATTTATCAAATACCGGTTTCAAAATTTATAACATCTTAAAGACTGCGTCGACAATCTCATATAATATAACTTGCATAACGCAACCGCGTTCCATGAAGTATAAAACAAAACCATTGATAAAATTGTTCGAGTATAGTATCCGACCTTTCATTGTCAAGTGTATAATGCATTTATATATGGTTACTGGTATTTAACATCTTTAATATATCTACCAATGTTAAGATTGTCGCACCTGATATGTGCAACAACAGAAGAAATATTCAAGTGAAAATTAATTTATGGGTTCATAATTATTCTTCACACGCGTGTCTTATGTAACGTCGATATCTTTAAACATTGTATGGGCAGATGTAGAGTTGCATACGTATAGATTATAAAGGAGAAGGTCGCATTTGTTGTATTGAACCGCCATTAATAGTAGCGTTTCTCTCATCAATAAATAAACAATAGATTTTAATTGTGTGAAGTGACGAACCCGATTTTACAAACGAAACATTAATCATACAGCTAACCGCAACCGCGCATCTCTTTATATTATTTATAAAAATTTACTATCTTTTAGGTAGGTCAAGATTGATATTATTATCGCGCCTCGCCATCGCATATATATACGCATGTGTATAGCACATAACTCACATATTATACTTATATACAACAACAGGGTTTATTGTCGTGTGAATATGCATGCAAGAGGTATATATTTACATATACGGTGGTGAATCAAAATAAACTTAAAGAAGTATATAAGAAGCGTTATACTTGACCGCGTTATTAAAATTACATTAAGAGTATGTAGCCGAACAAAAACACAAAAAAATAGTTTGATATTAATTTGGTGGATTACACAATTTTGTTACTCTCAAACGAAAACAATTATTTTTAAAAAGTCTTAAGTCGAAAATATTAGATAAACAACATTTAAAGTTTAATTATTGTAGTTAAACCCCGCGGTTTTGAACGCATGCGAAATATTAAATTCAAGGTGAGGCACACACGTTTCATTAGGGGATTGTCAAATGTCTTCACAAAAAAATTATTTTGATTTACTTAATCAATTTACACATGTCGAATGAGGCGGTGCGCGTTCATCGTAAGAATAACTATTATTAAAGAACTTTTTCATTGATTTTATGTGTTTAGCCATGGTTGAGCATTTTCGACAAACATCCGCAATATATTTTGTTTGAATAAATGAAACTAACTCAGGTGTTTATGCCAAGGTACCTTGTATAACTGTAGGAATAATATCAGTTTATATACCAATTTGTTAAAGGTAAGTTGCTTAAAAAACTGGTCTTAGTGTCATGTCATGCACATTTTTGCTTTTTCTATTTAAGCAAGTATGGCGTTTACCATCTCTAGCCGCAAGGAGGTATGCAAAGTCTGGAGTGCCGGTTTATATCGGTTAATATCGCACTATTTCGTTCACTCAAGATGATTTCGGCCATGTGGCCGCCGCAGCTGGCGCGTACATTGCGTAAACTGGCGGTAACATTTTCGAGTGTTTGTGTGTTCAAGTGTTCAATCGTCTCTGGTTTATCGTCGTAAACAAGTGACTTAACATGTCCCCAAAGAAAATAATCTTGAGTAAATTAATTGTACCCCGTTCGGTGTGGCATGTGACACCGTCCTGTTGGAACCACATACCAGCAAGATTTATGCCAGCCAATTGGGGTACAAAAAAGTTAGAAATCATATCTCTATACCGTTCACCGGCCCATAAAGTGCACCAAACAATGATTTTCTCTGGATGTAATGGTGTTTCGGCAAAGGCTTGTGGATTACGTACCCATTCAAGCATAAGTGAGCTACATCGCTGAACAAAATTTTGTTTGCAAATTGAATATCAATATCAATTTGTGCTTCAGCCCATTGGTCGAATTGGTGGCGTGTGCGATGGTCGGATGGCTTTAATCCCTGCACAAGTTAAATTTTCTAGGCACGTAAACCAAGATCCTTAGATAAAATCTTCCACAAAGTGAATGGACATATATCCAGTTGCTGAGAACGACGTCGAATTCATTGATCGAGAGTATACGTCTAAAACATCTACCTTCAATTAAAGTTGCGAACAACAAATATCGGATTCGTAAGAATCGGAGGTAGCGATATCATCGGATTCATCAAATCCAATCGAGTTAGATGGCTTGGCCACGTTGCAAGGTCTCCACAACAACAGACGATTAATAAAGTGTTCAATCAACAACCAACAGGTGTGTGTCGTAGACAAAGGCCTCGATTGCGAGCTGGCGTGACGACGTCGAACAAGAATATATCGCATATTTGGATGTTGAAACTGGAGCACAAAAGCGACGGACGGAGACGAATGGAGGACCTAGTGCAGGCGGCAAAATCCCTTCATGGGATGTGAAAGCTCGAGAGAGATAGAGAGAGGTAACAGGTGGAAAATTAAATGTACTTCTAGAGGCGTCCAGCCATAAGTCTAAATATAATAATTACACAAAAAAATCTCTAAAACAACACATAATTTAAAATTGTAAGTGGCCGATACTAATTAAGAAATTCTATAAAACAAATGCTGGAGGTTATGCTGTTCTAACCTCTCCGAGTTTTTTTTACGACCAGATGGTTCTTGAACCGTGACTAGTGCAGAATCCTTTCAGCTACTGCTGCAAACACACTTTCCAGGTAGCTCCGAATCTTCGTCTTATAGGCCTAGGGGCAATAGCATCGAAGGCAAGGTAGTAAACAGAAGAAAAATACTGTAGGCTATAAATAGCTTTAAGCCTTATAAGTTGTCCAACAAACGACTGACTTAACCTTACTATTGCTGGAAGTTATCTTCAAGGGCCGCATAGAACTCTCTTACATTCCTAGTAAATGGACTGAAGTAAATGCAGTATTTATACCAATAACGATGGAAAAGCTCTCATTGTAGTCCTAAAGACCTTGCAGCTATAAGTTCAGCCTATTTCTTACGAAAAGTTTTGGAAATACAGATAAAAGCTCACATAAGGAGTTTGATTGATCCACATGTGTTATCAAAATCCCAATATGTATATTCACCGGGCATTCTGTTGAAACAGCTCTCCGCTCCTTTATTTCTCCCATCGAGAACTTTCTTGAACATAAGGCATACATAAGAAACTTTTCTGGATTTTGAAGGGGGCCTTTAACAACGTCAGATCAGAGGCGATTACGCAAGCACTCTCCTCTCTGGGGCTGAGTAGATCAAATAGTTAAAAGCAGGGTCCGGATGGCCAGCCTGGATGGATCCTCCAATAGCTGGAGTTTGTGGGTAGAGGCATACCACAAGATGGGTTATTGTCGCCTCTTCTTTGAAACTTGGTTTTTAATGACCTATTATGTAACTTGGAAGAGTGGCGCTTGTGGTTGTTTATGCAGATTATGTTGCGATTTATGTTTTTGATAAATATTTTTGCACCTTAAGCGAACTCAAGAAAGGTAGAGAAAATAAAGCATCTGGGTCTCATTCTGGACAGCAAACTAAGCCGGAAACCTAAGGTATTACAAACAATAAAGAAAGCTACAACAACCTTTTACTCCTGTAAAAGTTGGAACCATTTTATTATATGGGGTTACTGTTTGGTGGCCCGTTTTAAATATTCTGACTAACCTAAAATCGTTTGTGAAAGTAGAGCGAACAGCTGCCTTGAGTGTTAGTCAGGCACTTATGAGCACATCCACCCAAGCACTGGAGATTATCTTTCATCTCACACTCTTAGATAACCTAGGTTAACAAATGGCAGCGAGCCCAGCTATAAACCAACTTCATCTCCGTGTGGAACCTTTAACCTAGAGATGCTGGTTGAGAGAAGCATTTCTGAGTACTGAACGCGTGAATTTCTTCCATCGATGCATCGATGTTTTACTATGCAGCATGCGAAGTCAGAACCGATTATGAGATAAAATATTTTTTTTTGTATTTTAATCTATACCATCTGTTCTGGGGCCGAAGCACTCCCGACCTTTTCACGATACGATTTTTCACGTCCTAACTTACGCATTGCTTGCCAAATCGAGGACGTACGGCTATAGATCTGATTTACATAGAATCATCTGCACATTGCATAGCTCCATGCCAGCCTATAGTACTGGAATGGAACATGGATCGGCCCATGAGTTGTGCCCTCCGACAGGGGGTCATAGTTGTGTTATAAAATAATTTTGATGGAAGATTTATTTTAAGTTAAGGTTTCCTTCGTTTAACGGTTGCAGATAATATTTCAATACAAATCTCATCCTTTAGTGTACTCGAACTATGTACTGTTTCGTGATATTCCGTTTTGTGACATCCTGTTTTAGCACATCTTATTGTGAAATTTGCTATTCTCATTTAACGATGACAATTTACGAGTTCGATTCAGTTTCGATGAGATTTTGAACAATTAATCTCTCTTTTGAATCATTTTCCTGACAGACCTTAAAAACTGCTTTGTCAGCCTGGACTCTTAAACTTCAGAAATCTCGAACAATTCGTATGACTATTGGTTTTAACTTGTCGTGGACAGTGGAAATAATTCCATCAAATTATTAATTTTATTTTTATTTTTAACTCGAGCCCATTTTTTTAAACTCAGCTACAGTTATTTAATCTCATTGCGACAACCTCACCGTATTTTATTAATATTTTTAGTAACAAGGCAGCATTCAGCTCCAACAGTCTCATCCATATAGTTCTATAGATATACGGCTTCCCGATTGACTTCGTCGTGTTTACTTGTCGTGCTATTTAGATGTTTCCGCGATTTCAGCTGCATCCCTCTTCTGGTTACTGTTTATGCATTAAAATTTTTGTTGAATTTGTGATACGTTACCAGCTTACATGCTAGACCAGCTTATGGGGTCAATGACCATTTGGTTGCTCGGCTATACTAGTTATTTGTAGTTTTGCACGTATGTTTTGGATTGATATATTACTAAGGCCTGAATATAATCGATTAGCTTGATTTCCACGTTCACTGTGATTTGAATTTTATGGTAGATGTATTTCAATATCTAATTGTTTGATAGACCATTTTCTAAGATTGAAGCCGCTTTATTACTGGGATCATTCTTAGTTCTCGCAGTCCTAGAATAAGTTTTTCTGTGCTATCACAACTCTGGTTAACAAGGCAAGGACATCTACATAAAAATCGGGTGACATTATTTTAACAGCTATTTGGTAAGATTGACGTTCCATCTCGGCTAGTGTAACAGAGCACATACGCTATACACAACTGGCTGATGTGGTACCTTATGTAACAGTATTAATCTGTATACATCTACAGGCTTTGCTGGTTCACTTATCCTTAATATACGTTGAAGTCGTAATATCTGTCTGCCTCATTAATCGAGAATTTCGTTGACGATGCCAGCTAAATTCTTTTGAAATTTAACCCGGTCGTTTAAGGATGGTGGCCTGGTTCATGCTAATTTAGCATGATCGTTTTTAAACGGGATTCTCGGCTTATATCTTCTTCCATATGTGTTTTTTTTAAAGAAAATATTAATTGTCCAGTGGATTTAATATCCTTTAAAGATCAATTAATACCCCCTTTTCATTCACGCACACACCACCCATTCACACAATTACAGTATGCCACCTGCACATTGCAAGCTCCATCTCAAACCTGGACAATGACATGGACGGTGGGTCGGCGCTGAATTCTGCACTCCAACAGAGGGTCTTACTTGTGTTTATTAACATCACCGATCGTAATCGGTGACGAAAATTCGCTTTGCATCCAGCCCCTGATGGGGTTCGAACCCAATACCTCCCAGTCCAAGTGCCGAAGCTTTAACCACTGCACCGCTTGTCCGGTGTTGCGTTCTACAGTGGTGAAAAAGATATAACTTTCTACCTGGCATGCTTCTTCGGTGGAAGTTCTCTCTTGAATTTATTTTCAATTGCTTTGGTAGTTGCCCTGGTTGTCCTTTGATGAGATTATTGTACAAAAAAGCTTCAGATTCAGTCTTCTGCGGCATAGGATCTTTAAAACCTCCTCAAATTAGGTTATTACTAGCTCTTAACGGTGATTAGATTAGTCTCTTTGCTTCCAATATTAAATTATTCGGTCACGAATGATCAATCAATATTGATCAGCTAATTGAATTTTTTGGAAATCAGCCCTTTTAGTTGTATCAACTAAACTTCCCTTAAACGTTATATTTCAGAGCAAGGGACTGGAATAGTGCTGGCATCCATTGGTGATTTGCTAGTTACACATTTAAATAAACAGACAGAAAAAATTGTGATTGCGCTATTCCATTTGAGGATTTGATAACCGCTTTGGCTACGGCCATAACATACTAAGAACTGCTGCAACAAGTGTTTAAATTGTCACGGTCATTATTATATTTTCTGAGGCATACCGCTAGAAATTATTCCTTTCTTTTCTTGTTTTTTTTACACAGAGTGTTACTTTTAACTCTTTTGCCTTCTTGTTTCTTTCCGTCTAATGTGTCCTTCTTAGCTTGTGCATAGACGATTTGAGTTTCCAAAGATTAGAGTTCCACCAACTATTTCTTCTTTTACCTTCACTTTTCTTTAGAAATGAGTTATTGCAAACATTGATCAATCGTGTTGAGATCAGAACGCGCGCAAGCATCAATTACTTGAGTAGAGTCTATTTTTGGAAGTGGTTCTACACCATCCCAATCAGTAGATTCATAACTCGAACGTAATGATCATTGATCCTATATTCCTATATGTCTAAACTTTTCTTATACGTCACCCGACTATCGAGGCCAACAAGGTTCCATTGACAGTCGTTACACCAATATTCCCATTAAAAAAACGTTGTTGGGCTTCCCTGCTTGCTTTTGCTACATTTTTCTTCTTACATTGAAATAGTTTGTGATCATTACCTTTTCGTCAGAATCTTCTTTATGCGAACTTTATTATTTAAAAAACACGATTTTCCTTTGTTTCTTTTATTTCTTCTTTTTTAATTATTTTAAATCTTTATTTTAATTTAATTTTGTATGTTACACCTTACGCGATAACTTGATAACTAATCACAAAAGTGTTTCTTAATATAAAAACGTTGACATCCTTTGACGTTGGTAAGCAAAACGAGCACAAATTGAAAAGTAATTGAAGTTTGAGATTCTTGGAGCCGCATGTAAATGCTGGCTGTTGCTGGCATGACACTAACTTGGCCAGTTAGTGAAGGTGGTTTTTGCGTAGTCATATTGTAACGCTACAAGTTTACCGTCTTACGACCGTATACCCTAACGCTAAAGAAATTTGTCCCTATTTCATGCACTAACCCCATGTGCGGCTTTGATTCCCGCAGCTCAGTCTTGTAGGGGATGTGGTCGTGGGTTTTTGGGGTTAGACGAAATGCGGGACCTAGATTACCGCACAATAACAAAAGAGAAAGAGAAAGATGGCCTAATATTTACCATCTAAAGGTTGAAAAAAAATGGAAAGTGGGGTCCTCGGACCCAAAACTGGCGGGTCCTACATATTTCAAGCGGATGTTTTACCCATGGTTGTTAATTCTGGTTTCTTAGGGTAACATAATTACCCTAAGAAATACGCACCAAAAAAAAATATTAATAGAGAAGCTTAACGATTAGTGGTTTAATGGCGTGGAGGAGGTCCTCAGCAGAAAGAGGGTGTCCCGCCTATGGGCAGGGTTACTTTCGATGCCCTCGCTCCTAGCAAGACTCAGCTTTGCTAGAAGCAACTAAGGAACCTCGCCACGATTAGAATGGTTAGTATCTCTACTGCACTAAAATCATACTTACCAAAAAAAAAAAAAAATTTAGTCTGCAAAGCACTAGACTAAAAAACTCGCACTTTTAATTTACCTCCCGGATCAGTCTTTCAATGTATGTATTTCACTAACGTTTATTTTTATTTTTAAATTAATGAACAAAAATTTTCTTTGGTGTCAAACATAAATCAAACTTGCAACACTCCCACAAAACGAATTTTTCGGATATTTCACATTTATTGGCACTTGATTTGATTACATTCCCCGATTACATCAATTTATTTATGTAACTTAATGAACACTGTATAGTATCACGAGATAATAAACACATCCAATTTTCTTAATTAAATTTATTTCAGATTAATTTATACTTTTTTTTTAAAATTATTATTGTATTTCACTAAATTTTACACATGTTAACAAACGCATTTTATTTTAGATATCAGGAAATTACCCAAAAAGAAACTGAACTTTCTACCTCTTCTAAACACAGCTGCACGGCTGACTGTCTAGCATGCAACCCCTCCTTCTTTCTTTCCGTTGTACATTTTATACCAAAAATTGAAAACAAATTATTGTACATTCATCAAAATGTACGAACGCAAAAACGTACAACAACGTGACATTGATTTTCGCTTACTCAATGCACGCGCAAAAATTTATTTACATCAACAAAAAATCAATCGATCGAAAGGTGCAATTGTAGGTATTTTCAATAGCAGAGTTTTTTTTCATGCCATTTACCTCAAGACATATCGATGCAAAAATAAATTGATAATGTTGCATTATATATTATTATGGTTTACGTTTATTCACCTACTGCATGGATATATACAGTAATCTGAGTAACATAAGCAACCAATAACAATGCGAAATACGGCATGGTAATTTCTTTTGGTAGAATTTGAGGTATCACCTCGAAGGTTATGCCGTATGTTAAAATTTGATGTTTGGGTTGATAACGGAACTGAATAAAATTCCGTTACAGCGTGGGGAAAACCCAAACCCTGAGATGAAAAGGGATCTCATGCCCTAATGAAAGGAGGACAGGAGTAGAAATTCAGTTTCCTTACATCCCACGTGGGGAACTCCCACACCCTGAGCTAGTCTCAGTGCCGGGCTGTCTAAATTAAACACCTAACCTATATCTAAATATCTAAATTATAACTATGGGCTACTAATTATTACTACCAATAAGCATTAAATGTCTAACCCTACGTTCTATCCTTGTTATCAGATCAGGTTTCCCTGCGCCCCCTCAGCCTGGTTTCCGCCTTCCCGTGGTGTTGGCCGTTGCCTTATTGGTCCCCGTTGTCTCCACGGTCTATTCCAGAGTTTGCATCCCAAGAGTAACAGAATTAAGGTTAGTACCAAAGCTGCCCCAGTGCCCGTATAGTTCCCGATGTGATGCCAATTGACTTGGGACCACGGTTCCTCTCTTTTTAGTTCTTGGATGGTTTGCTGTAGTTCGGACACCTCGACCTCTAACGCATTGGCGGGGAATGTTAATGTACGCCTCTCTGTTTTCTGCGTGAGGTTGAATCTTGGAACAACATCAGCACGGATTACTGTTTTGTAAGTAGTCGTGGCCTTAATGACCACCGAGGCCCCCCTCAAACTACAGCCAGGGTCTAGTGATAGAATTCCGCTCCCGTTCATAGCCACTGCCTGAGATTGTTGCTGGCATTCCAGATCAAAGACTACTTCGCGGGGTAGTACCATGATCCACCGGTTATCCTTTAATGGGTGAATGTAAATCGAAGGTAGTGCTGTTCGTATGGGGCATCGGCTCGGTTGCTCATTGGCATGTGAGAGCAACGCCATTTCACAATGCTCATCTTGACTTTCAATCTTGTACGTTGGTCCTCCTGCTTTGCAAATTACCGTTCCTTCTTCCCAGCGTCTACACTCGTCCAACCTTTTTGCAGAGATTGGTTGGTACCACACTCTAGAGCGGCTAACCAAAACATACTGGTATTGTGGCTCGAGGTAAGCATACCCCCTTTGGTATCTTGTTGGAACCGGGATGGGGTGAAATATCTGGTACTCTTCCCCCTGGATAAGAGGTACCTGAACTTCGAAAATAATCTGATCCTCGATGATTGCTGCCTTGGTCTCCAGTAACCGATATACATTGATCCAGTGTGCTCTTGAACTAGGAACTTGCAGGTTCGTGGGGATCTGCTTACTTATCTCCCATAGTTGTTTTGCAAACTGCGAAGGAGGTAACAATCGCACACTTGCTCTCCCATGATGTACATCCGAGAGTATATCTATCGGGTCTCCTTGGACATCCTTATACATCCAAATGGCCGCAGATATCTGGAATAACACGTCCATATACTCTTCATGCACCATCACAGACTCGATTTCCTCCTGGATTACCCGATAATGCTTTTCCATTTCCTCATGCTCCTTACGGATAATGTTTCCGGTCAAATCTAATACATGCATTTGCTGTTGGAGCATGGTTTGTGTTTTTAGTACACCGGTGTTCAGGTGTTTGATTTGCTCCTGATACCTCTGAGCATCTCGTTGGCCCAACACTCCGATTATGTCCCCTGCTAAATCTCCGAGGAAATCCAAAGGAGCCCTCTTTTCCCGTCCGTGTTGTGCTTGGAGAAGCCTATTACTGTCCTCGATTTGGTCCATCAAGTAAGCTATCGGACTTAACAACGCCTCGCAATGTCTAACGTACCTGGTCGCATTGGCGTTTTCTGCACATGTCGCTCGGAGATGTTCTTGCGTTAGTCTCATGTGCTCCCACTCCCTCCAGTAGCTTGATAAGTTATAGTACCCCACTATGGTCCAAATGTTGGTGGATAGTTTGGCCCTACCTTCCTCCGCAAAGTATATACCTGGCTCAGTCTGAAACTCTTGGAACTGCAAACCCTGATTGCTCAGACTCGCTGCTGCCACCAGTATCGTCGTTAGCCTCAAACACCAGTTGAAAATACCCATTTCTAGACATGAGATAACAAGCATAAGACCGTTGTGCTGATGAATGGCGCTAACCCAATCCCACTTTGCTGAACCATGTGCATGGAATGTGATTGGGTCAACCTCATCCTTTCCTTAATCTTAAGTTAGTTTATATCGATTTATATAAAATTTGTGTAAAATATATTAACTTAGCTACTACTCTAACTATCATGAGAGGAGGGCGCCAAATCAATTTTACTTCCACAGAAGAACAACTGTAGTAACTAAATTGAGTCAGCCTCATTCTCTCATTTAACTCAATTCTCTTAAACTAATACCGGTATCCTCTAACCGCGCGGGGAATACCGATCTTCACTTTACCGTTACATCACCTATGTAAATGCCCAATTATACATAGATGGTCTAATGGGAAAGTGGATGGCGTATGCGTCTGTTTTCTACGGCGGCGCTTCCAATTTCGATATAAAGTTTTCACTAGCGATTTCCAGTTGTAATACACTTCGTAAACGGACGTAAGTTTCACATAGTCCAATAACGCCCTAATGCCGTGCTCAGTCTCACAATGCCACTTCCGATTTCGAAAGTTCGGAGTCGATTGTAATACTGCGGCGGTTATAACGTTATTGGCCATTAACTTTAACCTTTTTTGGATGTTTTTCATTACTCTAAAATTAGCCCTGCTTCTTAACGAATCAGCTTGAACTACCGGGAACACTTCTTTATCACTATGTTTGTTGTAGGAATGTGAATTAGATTTATTAAATTTTTGCCAAATTAATTGACGGTCCTTGGTTGTGGAAATTGAACCCACTTTAATTGCACCTGGCCTTGATTCTAACATTAGAATGTTTGGTGGTAAACATCTAAGATATTTTGTTGTTAGTACTAAATTCAAAGGATTTATGTAAAAATGGTAAGTCATTGACGAAGTAACCTTGATTAAATCAGAAAGGAAAGTCGTCGATAATTTAATTACCTTAGCTGGTGGACTTGAAATGATTTCGATCGATTTGATGGTATTTCCTATCTGTAGTTTACATTTACCTCTGATTATTAACCTTTTATCTCTAACTCGACCGTTCTTTTTATCTTTAAAATATTCCAAAGAAAACCTTTTGGAAAATTCCCCTTCAAAGTTAGCTAGGGTTTCATTTTTGGAAGTGCGTGATGTACATTGTTCTATTGCCGATGAACATGTTATTTGTGCTGCTTTAGGTGATGATTCTCTACTTACTTTATGTTGAGTTAATCGACCAATTCTTTCGGCTGACGACGATTCAACGTCCACTTCCGTCTTGCGCATAGACGGTTGTTCGTAAAATGCCTCTGCCCTCAAATTTTTGCACACACGTTGGTTTTGATCTAATTTTTGAACTATCCGTGCATTTTGCTTACGTGTTCGTTCATCTTTAAAATAATTCCTTCGCGAAGGGTTCGAGTGTAATGAGTTTTGGCTATGTGCAATTTTCTCCAGATCTAATTTCGCCCTAGATTCATCTGAGATGATTTTCAAATAATATAAGCGTCTTGCAGCTACTTGTAACTTATCGGTTACTTTTATAAATGCTAGTAATTCCCACAGATCCCTTACAGCCAAGATCATCTCATTGATTATCTCTTGTAAAGGGAGTGTAAGCCGGATACGATCTAATCTACCTTGAATGTGTAGCAACTTTGTTGACACCACTGGCAATTGCTCATCCGCCGTAATAACTCCATTCGTTATTTGGCGGAACAAATGTTTGACACCTTCCAGCTTGTGAAAACATGTCACTATTTCTTGTTTAGGAGATCTGACTGCAGTTTCATGTACAACAAGATTATTCCCCTTAAGGTTCACCTGTTCTTCCACCAATTCTCTTTTCAAAGCGAGAGCCGCTTTATGGTAAGACACGACGGGGATCTTTCGACATTCACATTCGATTAAGAACTCGTCACTGTCTAGATGTTCTACCTTCATTTTTCAAAACAAAACCTTCCACTAAAGAAAACTAAACTAAACTAAACTGATCAAAAACATTAATTTAAAATTCAAATGAAATCAATAACAACCATGGGTAATATCCCCCTTCAATGAATAGATTCCGCCAACTTGGATAAAAATAAGGATAAGATAAAGGCATTGAAATTGAAATTTTGATGAAATTATTTCCTTGTTCCCTTTGATGCAGCGGTAGTCTTAACCTGACATACAAGGTGATCCTCGCTGCTATGGTGAACTTGGAAACAGATGACATTTATGGTACCCAATAGACCATGGCAAGTTTGTTGTCCCCTTTTCTGCAGCTGGCAGTCTTACCCTGAACTCAGCAGAGGAGCTCACCTACATGGGTGACAAAAACGTTACCATGTAAGTCAACTGATGTTGATGAGACCTTTGCAGGCCTCTAACAACAGCTGCTATTGCTGTCTATTGGGGATGATAACACGCCGGTTATCACCAAGGATTTCAACAGTGTGTGGTATAATAGTGTTTAGCTTATGTCCGAAACCTCATCAATATCCGTTCACTGATAGAAAACCGGATTGGACAGCTAAACACATTATACCCTGAACGCGCCTACAACTAGCAATGGGAGGACTGGCAACCCCATCCCGGAGGATGATAAATTTTAAATGAAACGACAAAGTGGAATTTGCGCAATAACCTAACTATACACTGCTTGTTGGAAATCCATATTTTGAATAATAAAATTTGCCACAACTCGTAATAATTTCTTATAACCATTGTGGAATCAAACCGTAGGAAAATTTAGTGACAGTCGTGCAACTTACTTTAGGATGCGGAAAAGTAGTTTTAGTATCTGAGAAATGTGCAGCTCTTAATACCCCCGGTCTTATCACTCGGCAAGGAAAGAGATGATGCACATTGTTTCAAGGAAAAACCCTTTTCACCCTTACTAACATCCGTTGCACCACTGGTTGTTGTACACGGTACAGAAAACCGTACAACTGGATTATTGTTTGAGTTCGGTTATCAACGCATGCTCCAGCCTTCCCACCACATTAGATGAATTCTTAAACTCCTATAACTACCACGAATGTTGGTTTATCCCCCGGAGTGCGGGTTGGGACATGCCACGGATAAACCATCCATTCGGGGATCTAGCATAGAAGCTCAACTATCATCAATCTCTGTCGGTACGCGTATGACCCACCACGTATTAGGTCAGGCTTGCCGCTGCCATACTCGTATCGATAGAAATTTACATCTAACAATGATAAAAACCAAGCACACTGTTCTTTAAACCGATTTAAATTTTATTTAGAAGTATTTAACAATTTTTGAACATTACCCAAAAAGTAATGTCGAATATTAATTTAGACGAGAGTGTGAGGGGATCCTCAATTGAATTTCTTAGACTTATTGTGGTATTTGTTACCAGAATTTTTGGGCCGAATTATGGCCCCGTTTGGGCGCCACTGTAACGCTACAAGTTTACCGTCTTACGACCGTATACCCTAACGCTAAAGAAATTTGTCCCTATTTCATGCACTAACCCCATGTGCGGCTTTGATTCCCGCAGCTCAGTCTTGTAGGGGATGTGGTCGTGGGTTTTTGGGGTTAGACGAAATGCGGGACCTAGATTACCGCACAATAACAAAAGAGAAAGAGAAAGATGGCCTAATATTTACCATCTAAAGGTTGAAAAAAAATGGAAAGTGGGGTCCTCGGACCCAAAACTGGCGGGTCCTACATATTTCAAGCGGATGTTTTACCCATGGTTGTTAATTCTGGTTTCTTAGGGTAACATAATTACCCTAAGAAATACGCACCAAAAAAAAATATTAATAGAGAAGCTTAACGATTAGTGGTTTAATGGCGTGGAGGAGGTCCTCAGCAGAAAGAGGGTGTCCCGCCTATGGGCAGGGTTACTTTCGATGCCCTCGCTCCTAGCAAGACTCAGCTTTGCTAGAAGCAACTAAGGAACCTCGCCACGATTAGAATGGTTAGTATCTCTACTGCACTAAAATCATACTTACCAAAAAAAAAAAAAAATTTAGTCTGCAAAGCACTAGACTAAAAAACTCGCACTTTTAATTTACCTCCCGGATCAGTCTTTCAATGTATGTATTTCACTAACGTTTATTTTTATTTTTAAATTAATGAACAAAAATTTTCTTTGGTGTCAAACATAAATCAAACTTGCAACACTCCCACAAAACGAATTTTTCGGATATTTCACATTTATTGGCACTTGATTTGATTACATTCCCCGATTACATCAATTTATTTATGTAACTTAATGAACACTGTATAGTATCACGAGATAATAAACACATCCAATTTTCTTAATTAAATTTATTTCAGATTAATTTATACTTTTTTTTTAAAATTATTATTGTATTTCACTAAATTTTACACATGTTAACAAACGCATTTTATTTTAGATATCAGGAAATTACCCAAAAAGAAACTGAACTTTCTACCTCTTCTAAACACAGCTGCACGGCTGACTGTCTAGCATGCAACCCCTCCTTCTTTCTTTCCGTTGTACATTTTATACCAAAAATTGAAAACAAATTATTGTACATTCATCAAAATGTACGAACGCAAAAACGTACAACAACGTGACATTGATTTTCGCTTACTCAATGCACGCGCAAAAATTTATTTACATCAACAAAAAATCAATCGATCGAAAGGTGCAATTGTAGGTATTTTCAATAGCAGAGTTTTTTTTCATGCCATTTACCTCAAGACATATCGATGCAAAAATAAATTGATAATGTTGCATTATATATTATTATGGTTTACGTTTATTCACCTACTGCATGGATATATACAGTAATCTGAGTAACATAAGCAACCAATAACAATGCGAAATACGGCATGGTAATTTCTTTTGGTAGAATTTGAGGTATCACCTCGAAGGTTATGCCGTATGTTAAAATTTGATGTTTGGGTTGATAACGGAACTGAATAAAATTCCGTTACAATATATCTGATCAGATTAATAGATTTACGATTTCGACTTTTAGCATGTATCAGTACATGCTACACAGGTTGCCTTGACTTTGTTTGTTTTGGCTAAACATCATGTTTAACGCTACTTTTAACGTTGGACGGCACTTTTGTATTCGTTACATTCCGCGCAACTTAAGTGGTGATCATGTGGTTTGGCATGTATCTGCTATGTTTTTATTTGGACAAATCTTATGCACGTTATTATGTTGTGTGCAGGAAGAACATGTCACTTAAAGGATCTGGTTGCCGTAGAAGTTTTATCACTTGGCATCTTAACCAGATCAGATTCGGTTTTGCTAAGCAGGTTGTTGTCATGATACCAAGAAGCTCCCAGCTGTAATATTAAATATGACTTAGGTATAGTTTATTTCCGAGTACCGGTTCGGCGGCTAAGCTGCCTAAGCTAGAATCGTTCTCTTACTGAGATAGTTATCCGTTTTGTATTTGATTTAGTGTGTTTATCCTTTCTGTTGTTACGTTCCTTGCGTCTTAAACAAGCAGTACACTGAATTAGGTGCAACCACCTGGTGTCTTTGCCGCATTACCTAAGATTATTGATTTTTCGTTGCAACTGCACATAAGGTGGTGTGGTTCCTCAAGCATTTGTATCGTCATATTTTTAAGATAATTTTATACTTCACGGCACTTTGGCTCATCGAATTAGGTATTTCTAATTGCTCTAGCATCGTTTCGAGTCAAATGATCTCATGGTGCTTTTGACACGTTTGTGTTAGTTTGCTGGCCTTGCTACGAAATTAAGTTGTGAGCTATATAATGTGTCAAGGATGGAGGTAAACAAAGAGAAATTTCGCTATATTTTATGATTTTGCTTCGATAAAGGCGATAACGCAAGGTGGTGTCTATGAACCCGATATTGTCACAGCCAATCACGAACAGTTTTGGTTTCGTCGATTCCATTCCGGTAATTACGATATCAAAGATGTACCAAGCACTAGAAGGCCTATCGTCGAAAATGTCAATAAAATCCTGGAAATTTTCGAAGGAAGCCGGCTTGCGAGCTGCCCTAGCATCGCCCAGGAGCTGAAGATCGAACACAAAACAGTTTTAAACAATTTGCATAACGCTGGCTTCAAAAAGAACCTCGATGTTTTATTGCTGCATGAGTTGGCGAAGCGGATGGTAACTTGGGACAAAAATGGGTCACATACGACAATGTCAAATGGGAACGATCATTATCGAAAGGCTGTGAAGTTGTCCAAATGGTGGCCAAACCAGGATCGACAGCCAGGGAGGTTAAGCTGTGTGTTTGATGGGATTGGGAGGGAATCGTCTACTTTTAGCTGCTGCTCATTGACCAAACGCTCGATTTGGGCGTCTACTGCTAGCAATTGAACCGACTGAAGACAGCAATCGACTAGAAGCGGCCAGAATTAGGCAATAGGAGAGGCATCGTGTTCCACTAATCTCTTTTTGTCCATGGCAAACGCTCTTGGTGGTGTAAAAATGGCCTAAAGAGATGCTTATGGAAACTAGCTATCTCAGATTTTTGCTAATAGGAACAAGGCGATTTGAAAAAGCGGTATAATGAAATTGCCTTCTAAATGGCAATGAGTTATCGAAAAAACGGCGAACATTTGAGCCAACAGGAGTGATTGCAACCATCTTAAATAAAGCCCCGAAATAAATGTAAAAATAATGGATTAATATTTCCCCAACCTAATATATTTGGCAATATCGCAACATGGTCAATATATTTATCTAGCCCATCTTAGCTTTCTTTGGTGCAGTTACTTCTCCATAAATAACTCAATCGTCTGTTCTATTGAAGAACTATCGTTTAGACGTTCGTTTGACTGGTCCTAAAGGGTTGTGTGTTATAAACAGAGTGTTTTAGTCAATCGGCAAGCATTAAGTAAAGAGTCTATTGCGGTCTACCTGAGAGGAACGTCAATAACTGAAGAAAATAAAAATTTACAGCAATTGGTTTACTTTTTAAATTAACCTTGAATGTCTAAATATCTTAGTAATAAGATCAATAATCATCATATGAAACGAGACTTATAACGTCTATGGCAGTGGTTGATCATAAAGATCGAGAGACACCCTTGCAACCGTTCAACATCAATATAAATAGAATTCGATTAAATGACTTCATATTCTTTTAGTAGATTTGTTGCCGACATACAACACGGCCAAAGAAAACCATTATCGAACCACAGACCCTTATCACGCGCTGCTTATTGAGAATGTAACCCAGAGCGTTGAACGACCGATTATGTAATGAAATGGTAAGAGGAAGGGAATCCATCAAATCATAATGAGCCCATATATATTCAGTGGAAGTTCAAGAACGTTGCTGCTGTTTAGTAAAGAGTGCACTTTGGGACTATTGAAATCTAAATCGATCGAGCAAAATAAAATACGCGAAGTTTAGTTAAATCATAAAGATTAGTCATTAATGGGGAATAAATATACAATGAACATTGCACTTTACAAAACCATAATCATATCTATATATATAAGAAATTGAGTCCACATTCCTGTTAGAACCATTCAGAACGCAACAACAATACTGGAGCTATGACAAACCGCACATAAAACACAAAGCTATAAATGTCGTAAGCCAATTAACAGAACAGCTCTACGATCACGTAACTCTCTGGAAAAACAATAATTAGTCTGTCCATCGACCCTGAGTTATATGAATTGAACTTTAATATAAAATGTATAAATTTCAATCGACAATAATTATAAAGATATTACTCATAATAAATTAAATTGTAAACAATAATTATTAGTTATTACGCATTATTAATTTTTACTAGCAACAGCGCATCATATATCCAATAGCGGTGAATAGCATAACTAACAGTGTGATGCTATTCAGGTTTGTATTCTGAATAAAGTGTTATAAAATGTTAGCACACATTTTTAAACGAATTTTTACGTTTATAAATTTTATTTTATTAAATTTCACTTTCAGAATATTAATAAATAAATAATAATCAATTGTCTGGATTCTTGGTAATAAATTATGCCATGTCCCGATTTGTATACAACTAGTCGCAATTTATTTGCGTCACATCGCAATCTCTAATTTATTGCAGCTTTAAAATATTGTGGTCTAATTTATATTTTGGTGGGTGCGTACCATCGTCCATATTTCCAAGAATTGGGATTGCGATACCTGATAGTTCTGTACGTCAATCTATTGTTCTAAAAGTTTTATAGCATCATGTATGTACATCACCACTATTCATAATTATTGGCGCAATACAATCAAAATTATACTGATGCGGATCAACGAATGCTGACGCGGTCGACATACAAAATTATTCATCTTTGTCGAAATTAATACGGCATGTGGGTTCTGTAAGGTGGTCATATCAGTTAACAGTCGTAGAATTGAGGGTAGCAAATAAATATTTAATTGGCGTGGTTCAACAGATGGACTTCAGCGAAGAAACATCTATGCGATAAGCTAATTTTCAACTAAATAAAAAATGCAAGAACGAGGTCATCTAGATAAAGCATCACTACATTCTTCCGAAACATAATTATATCGAATTGTTGATACATAACAAAATTATTTATAATTGTATATCAAGTTTCCGATTGAAACCAAAATAGTTTGCCACCATCGTTAGTAGGATCGATTACTGCGGTCTGTTTGCTGAACGATGCAGAAACCTAGAAACAGAAACACATGGCAAGGTATGTTTGGCAAGTTATAGTACATTCATATCAGAAGCACTTTAGTTGCTAAAATTTAAGATTTTTGTGCAAACCAAGGAGTAAAGTGGACTTTGATTCCGCGAATGACATCCCACTTTCACATGAAACCTGTAATTTGGTTCGAGAGTGATGACTGGAGTTTTAATATACTTTCATAGTTCAATGAATGAATGATTAATTCCAAGCCAGTATGTCAGATCTTCCGATCCCAGCGAAATTTCCCCATTTACGCCAGGGCAGTTTTTGATTGGCATAGCGATTAATTCCTGAGCGATGTGAGTAATCAGTTTTCTGCAACAAATCACTAAAATGGTTCAGCAATATTGGAAATTAATAACCTTTGTTTAAAGGTTAATTGATTTGGTGCCGGTTGTGGAAGAGATCATGTCTAGTACACACTGCCTGCCTCCTAGAATGTGTTGAATACGTTTTTAGAAGAATCGGACGCAAGAGTACGCCGTTCACAAATTCGAACTCATAATGGAATAATCGAAAGAGGGATCACAAAGTTAATCCAGCTTCCGGTGGAAAATAATAATATTTTTTTAATCAACATACATTTATGATGTCTCTTTAAATGTAAAGTAACTTAAGATTTAGAAGTTAATTATGTATTATTGTTGAATTATGATCACGGGTTGATGGTCTAATTCATAAACTGTATGAAAGCTCTGTAACTGCAAAATTTCCAATATGTACTAAAATGGTATTCCTGCAATGTAACTTGGCTCAATAAACGTAAGTTAGATTCTGTAACTTTACAGCACCAAATTTGATGACGTAGCATTTCACATTAATAGCATCTCTATACCAGCAAAAGTTGAAGCTAATGCCAATTGTTGTTTATGAGCTTCTAGACAAAATTTATTTGATTAAGATTTTAGACGCCTAAAGGTTGATAAAGGAATACATACACGTACAGTCTAAACAAATAGTTTGTTTGCGATATACACAGAAAAAATATTGTTCTTAAGGTATACAAATGAATGTCGCCAACTGTACTAATATGTTGTTTGACAACTGTGCAATACATTCTTATTTTAATTTACTTCTTAATTAATTTACATGAAATTCAATATCTTTATGATAAACATACATAGCAAATTTTACTGATAACGCGAGTTTATGTCAATATTCGAGTGCAGCCATCGAATTTGATATTTCATTTTAAAATGGATTCATTTTCATCTGGTTACAGCGGCAAATTCATCCGTATTAATTCTCAGTGGCGAAAAATCTACAGTTTGTGAATATTATTTTATAGAAAACTGTGTCTTTTTCCCAGTAAGCAATTCCAGTAGAGTTACAGCTGGTGGAAATAAGTGGGATATTGAATGCGCCAAGCATGATCTAAGAATATTAGTTTCCTATAGTACTTTCTTGAACGGAAATATGGAAATTTTGGCCATATGACTTGGGGTGGTTTTAGAAAACTGTCGATTTTTAAGATCCGGGGTCGAAAGCAAAAGTACAGAATAAATGGGGTTGAAAGTTTATTTGTAAGGTGAATCTGTAAAAGACTATAACAACATTAAAATATTACAGAGAGTTACAAAAAATTTAATTTGGATTTAATTTGAATGGGAGGGGAGAGCTCAAGGGTACATATATGTTAAATCATAGATTGAGTAGAAGCAGATAAAATAAAACACTTTGAGATTTTCAAGTACGTAATGCTAAATTAATCATTATTTTGATAAATAAAATTGTCCTACAATTCAGTTACTATATGTACCTATTAACATTGTACGTCAAGTATTTTAGCAATGAAGGAACGTAAAGTATATTCAGGCTGGTAAAAAATAAATAAATAAATATGATTAAGAATCATAACTTACGAGTAAGATATTGCTTGACGCCAAACGTTGGATTTTTACAACCGATGTTGCTTTTTTCGCATATATAATGTATTTGGCACTCTTGCCACTTGGATGTCTTGGGCCAGGTTTTTTATTTGCAAATCTATAATTTTCATGTGTAAGATCTCGAACAATAACGCAGTTATACGATTGATCGAATAAAGGTAAGTAATTTGCAAGTTTAAGGATTTTATTTTTGTATAAAATAAATAAATTAACTAAAGACATTCAGCACAAAACGACCATTTGGTGGATCTGATTCGAGTTGGTCTAGTCTGATTAGGTCCGAAATCGGTCGAAAACGTTCACTCCAGTCATACCCTGATTATAATGGTTGATAAGCATTTGTGGCGGAAGAGAAATTGTTTACACTCGACAGAATTTCACCGAATACAAAATGCGAATGCAAATAATAAATTAACACGAAATATTGCATAAGATAGAGGAATATCTTAAATATCAGTGTGTAGCATATTAGTGTCGTTAGCGTCCCGCTAACCATCAACATCGTTGGAGTGTAAATGCTTGGTTTGGAATAGTTAGATCTCGTCTAATCGGCCCTTTTTGTTTGATGGAACACTAACAATGCAAAAATTGGGGAATTTTTCATTAGAATATTTTCCCAATTTATTGGAAGACATTCCATTGCTTCCCGGCAACAACTAAACTTAACGTTTCCAAATAAATGGATTTGAAGAAGTGGCTCAACTTGTTTTCCAGCACGATCACCCGATTTAATATATATGGGTTTTTATATATGGGGCAAAAAGAAAAACAGCCTATTTTAATCGGTCTACCACTGTAAAAAATATGAGTCAAAGAATTAAAGAAATTTTTAGAAATCATATTTCAGAAGCTGCATTAGACGCAGTTAATTTAGTTCGAAAACTCGTTTGCTTTAGTGAATATTGATTCCATATACAATTACGAGAATCTAGTTATACGCAGTGTCGTATCGTATTGTCCACACTGCGTAGTTATTTAAAATTCTACATGTGTAGACAATGCATGTAGATCATTAAAAAAATGGCGTCGACAATCTAGAGAATGTAAGCAAAATGTCGTCAATGTCAAAAATTACTGTGTCTGTTAGCGATCAGTAAAATTGAAAGATTTCTTTGTTGTTGGCTTCACTCCTACTCCACATTTGATATGTATTCCTACCATACCTCCATGTATTCCTACCATAAAATACTAAATTTTGATATAGTAAAACTACACAAATAGTCCAAAATATTGGGGTACTTTTATTGTAGGTGGAAAATAAACTAGGATTTAAAGTTTGCGAAACCAAATTGGTTGTACACAACCTCGACCTGTGACCACTATATCTGTATGCCACGTGTTGGTTGGATTTTCTCTTATGGCTGAATTTAGCCTCGATTATTTAAAGTTATGATTATCAATGAAACCCATTAAGGCATTTGTACCAGTTATTTGGTTTCGTTAAAGATGTAACTAATCAGAACAGCAAATAATACTTTCTATAGTAGCAACGTTGGCTGTAGATAAATCGTTGGCGATGCTACTATTTTCCGGATTACTTATCAAATATCACACGAAATATATTTATGGGAACATTTTCCTAAACTGATTAAAAATTAAAAAGCTTTTATTTATGCCGGTCATTTTAGAAAACAGATCTTGTCTGGCCTGTACAGAATTTCGGTAAACAAAATAAATGGTGCTTTATAGTTACGAAAATAGAAACCCGTTTAAAAATAACGCATTCAAAAAAAATTTAAGACCCAAACTACTTTTTAATGACTTTTTGCAGAATTGTGATTCCTTTAACCAATCTATTTGTGCTTTGTCTTATTGAATGTAAATTCAGCTTAATTGAAACAATATTCTTAAATAAAAAGGCTTTTTTGAGTTATCTTATCTCTTTTTTTTCTATCGTGCTCAGGGCTAAAAATATTCGTTTCTATTAGAAATGACCTCATGCAAATTTTCAGGCCCATCGGACCACGTTTAAGGGTCGCTCAAATTGGTTTTTTGATAAAAAAAACACTAAAACGACCTTTAGTGTTGTCTCCCTTTCGCCAGCTCGTTCAAGTAATGCCGGTTTAGTATTTTCTAAGTATTTTTGAGGATGCCGAATCCAATGAAATGATAAAAAAAGGCTGTCCTTTTAAAAAAATTAAAACTTGTGGTGTCGGCTAATTTTTAAAATAGTGCCTATCATATTTGGCTAAATTTCACTATTTGTGGCTATAGAGCAAATAATAACGAAAAAGGGGACATTGCACGTCAACATAACTAAACAACTAACAATTGTATAGTTGAAAAACGCCCAAAAGTTCGTTTTGCCGGCATACGTATTTTAGAGGATTTGTAATTATTAAGTGCATTTCTGTGGAGATAAATAAAGTGTAATTAAACACATGACGATTATTTTATGTGGACGCCTAGTTTTACGATATTACTTTCCGATGACTCATGATGAGTAACGAAGGATAAAATTCTGTATAAAATAGGATCAGTTTAGTTTAAACAATGACTATTATTTTAGAAGGTGAACCTGCAACATCTTTATTCCAGTAATAAAAATCCGGACAAGTGGTGCCGTGGTTAAAGCTTCGGCACTTGAGCCGGGAGGTACTGTGTTCGAACCTCACCAGGGGCGGGATGAAAATCGAATTTTCGTCATCGATTACAATCGGTGGTGTTAATTAACACAACCAAGACCCTCTGTTGGAGTGCGGAATTAAGCGCCGACCCACCGTCCATGTCAGTGTACAGGTTGACATGAGGCTTGCAATGTGCAGGTGGTATACTGTGATTGTGCGAATGGGTGGTGTGTGCGTGAATGAAAATGGAGGTATTAATTGGCCTTCAAAGGACTTCAAATCCACTAGACTGTTGATACTTTCTTTACAAAAAAAATAATCAAATAAGATTTATAAAATATTAATTGATTTTTGTTTTTGATTTTTAAATTTCATTAGTTTTTCAAGAAGTTTCTGAAATAGGTGGTTAATAATCAGGGAAAATAACGTACAGACCACATGTTGGTTGATTGGTAAGTTTGTCACTTATATAATTTCATAGGTGAATCTATTGAAAATCTACAAAAAGATAATCTTCCAACGAATCAAGACGTAATTCGACGATTCCTTTACAAGCTGACAAATATTGGTATAAGTATGTAAGCTAGCATTGTTGCGGAAGAGTAAGCTAGCATTTGGCAGCAGTTTGGTGTTTGTCCTCAGGAAAAGAGGAATATTATTAGAAAAATCATTAAATTTCATAACACATATCGAAATCTCAAAAAAAATAGTAGCAGAAAAAATGAAACTAAAACAAGTAAAAGAGAAGTTTTTCCTCACGATGGATGGAAACTCTTTGACATTGGACATGGTCGTAATATTGAAAAAACAGAAGATCCGTCAAAGTTGTGGTTTCTCGAGCAACAACGAAATATTAATGCTTTTAACATTAATTATTAATGCTCGACATTAATGATCGACAACTTTCAACAAATAGATCTCAAGAAACAGATATAAACTTAATCATTTCGGACACCAGCTCTACCTAGAAAAAAAACTAAAGCAAAAAAAAATTCCGTTTCATCTCACTCATCGCTACATATGAGGAACGTGATTGATAAGAATATAGTAGGTGCGTTGGATCGATCGAAAATAGCTGCTCTTTTAATCGCCACCACTGCAAATGCATTAGGGCATGATTTAGAATCAATTGCAGTTTTCAAAGAGACCATACGTCATCATAGACAACGGCTCAGGAAAGAAATCAGCGATGAAATATTTAAGTCTTTCATTTCTGATTCTATTCTGACGAAAAATGTTAGAAAAGATAGCAGAGAAAACAATGGTTGATCGACTGTTCGTTATAGTATCCGATTATGGTAACACCAAAATGTTGGGAGTTCGAATGATTATACGTGGGTCAGGCATAGAGCAGTGTGAAACGGTATATAAAATGATTGAAGACTGGAATATAACAGACAATATTAAAGGACTGCGCTTTGATACAACGACAAGCAACGTCGATAAGCTAAATCGAATCTGCAAACTTCTTGAAGAAAGATTTGGCAGAAATTTATTGTGGTTTGCTTGCAGACATAATATATATGAATTAATTGTACCTGCTGTTTTTAGTAGTTTGTTAAAGGAAGTATCAAGTGGGCCCGATATTTCGAATTTTTCAGAGATTTAAAAGGCAGTGGAATTCTTTTAACCATACCCACACAAGCTCCGGTTTAGATGACACAAATGTTCAAGAAACCTTTATTAATGATCAAATTGGTAAAATACATAATGGGCGTGATGATTATAAAGAATTTTTATGTGTATCACTTTTCTTTCTTGGAGAACCACTTACATATATCACTATAAGATCACTATAAGAGAATTCATTTAGCAACAAAAACAAATATTAAGGCTGCTGTGTAATGATGACGTGCAATACCTCATATTTTTCGTGTTTCATCTATAACCTAGCTCTATAACCACAAATAGTCAAAAGTATAATAAAACAACAGGTACTGTTTTAAAAATTCGCTGAAACTTATGAGCGATAATTTTTTTGCGAAGAACAAACCGAAAGTTAATTTTCTAATAGGCCAACCACCTTTTTTATTATTTCATTGAATTCGGCATACTCAAAAATGTTTAGAAAATACTAAACTGGCATTACTTGAACGAGCTGAAGTGAAAGAGAACAAAAACCCAATTTGAGCGACGCTTAAACGTGGTCCGATAGACTTAAAACTTCCTTAAAAATTTGCATAAGGTCGTTTCTCGTTCTCGATCATTTGAAAAATGAATTTTCAAAAACATTTGACGGAACAAGATCAGAAACAGATCCAAGACGACAGATTAATTTATAGGCTCAAGTTGTTGTATTCAAGTAAATATAGTTTTAATTTCAATTATTTGAGGCAGGTTGTGCTGACAGTTTTTATCTATAGATTTTTTTTTCTGGTGACAGGTTTTAAATTAATAATTTCAAAATTAAAATTTTTAATTATATTTTCTGAAAGAAATGACAAAATCGGGACATCTATGACTAAAAAATGTAATTTCTCTGGTTAGAGAAAAAAAAAGAATCCTAACTATAAAATCTAACAAACAAACGGATGTTGTTTTGTAATAATTCAATATTAACTTCCAAAATTTTGGAAAACACTAAATTGAACTAAAAAACTATAAGATGGTAACCTCGTGCTGAAAAAACATTGTGATAAAGTATGAAAATAATATTCTACATTTTCTACGAATTGTCTACCACTCTACCAATTATCGACATTGTCTACGCAGAAATCAATTGTCTACACTATTTTCGACGCCAACAAGTTATATCATCAAAACGAGACAGTTGATTTTGAAAATATGTAATTACGGTTTCGAGATAGGATCATAGGCGGCGGTCCATACGTCACACTTGCAGCCAATTAGTATTAAATATTATTGCAAAATATGTTTACATCAGCTGCCCATTTCCCATATGTGAGCATGCCGAAAATTTCAATTACCTGCTAACCTTAAATAGCCTAAACCGGTAAGATTGTAGGTACACCCCTAACCACCATTATTGTTCCCATCTTATCCCAATCACCTTGATAATTTTTTAATTATAAACATGAAAAACGCACAATGAAACCTTGAACATCTCACCAAGAAAATGTTATTCAAATCACTTTGTAATTGAGCATTCTTCGTGAGCGTCTTCGTGCTATTACTTATATTTTAAGAATTAAAGCGAAATGCATATACCAAAACAATCGCGTTTCATATCTTATTACACATTTCTCCTTCTACTCGCGCGCTTAAGAACATGCCATCACCACTTTCTTTACGTACCGTCGTTTGTCGATAAATTAAGTAAAGTTTTCAGAATTTTATTCAGTTATCGTGCACCACCCAATCCGTTAACAACACACAGGTGTACATAAATTTGAAGAAGGCCAATAATTGTATATATTGTAAGAAAGTGGATTCGCGTCACCCGCATTTTATCACAACAGAAAATTTCTTTTTTCGCGTCTTTCAAACAGAATTTCGCGAAATCATTAAACCCAGTATTTGAAAGTACGAATACAAAAAAATACCTAAGTATATAAAATCAAGTGTGTGATGTACTTTACAGTTTTTATATAAAGAAAACGTAAAGTGAAATTAAGTTTAAGTTACGTTGTGTGTTTGTCTTAAGAATAAAAGACTTCAATAATATTTTATTTGTCATTGTTAAAACGAAATATTATAAAGGTCAAGAACCGACCGAGTTTTTCTTATTGGTTTTTTGTTAAAAGTAGTTCTTGATTGCGGTGAATATTGAAACGTCTTGAAGACGGGTTCTTAGTATAAATAATAAATAAGCGTACAGAAATTATTTTAGTTATTTAAATTTAGTTAAAAATGAATAATTTTAAATTGTATTGGGTGTTTACGATACTGATTGGTGTCGTTCTTGCTGAACAACGTAAGTATTTATATATATTTTGAAGTTTACCGTACTTTTTATTATGCATCTTGAGTGGAAGAGTGTGTAAATAACATAATTAGGTAGAGAAACGGTGAAATTGCTTAAAGAAATGTGTTATGTAAAGTTATAAAAATTCATAGAATTAATTTTGCGATTTTAACTTATGTTTGGCCGGAAACTTGTTATGTAAAGTGTCTCTTGAATGTATACGGTACGGTATTCACTTATTTTGAAAAGTTTTTCTGTAATAATCTTAGTCTTACACCAAACATGTCCGTACACGGAAGCTTCAAGCACCCGTACTCCCGAAATGGCATTACAACATGAAGCAAACCGTCGATTATACTTTCGGTGTAAAGTGCAAAGCGGTGATAATCACGCTGTAAAGGAACAAACGCTTCAAATTTTCTTGTTTACATTCATTGAACAAATCCCAATGTCTCGCTGCTCACTAACTGTATTTCAAAAGGTTAAAATCGAGTTCTTCGTAAGCTCTTATATATTGATCCTTAAGCTAAATTTGCTTCATATATTTACGAGTTTTTGCCCAGGTTGTGTTAGTTCTAATTAGATGGTTCTTGGAAAAAGGTATGTTCTCTAATCTATGCTGTTAGCAACGACCCAACCCTTGCTCCCCTGTTAGGAAGTAACCCAATGGTTATTCCCGTTTGAATTTACATAATTTATTATATTTCTCTTTCCTAATGAAATACAACTGCTCAGTTCTAAAGGTTTTTGCCTTTGAAGTCTTCTTTCTGGTTTGTGAAGTTTACGTAAACCAATTTTGCTTCGTTTAGGCTAATGTGCCATTTCTTTGTCCAGCTACTCACTGAGTTGGTTGCTTGTTGAAGTTTTGTCGTTGCTTCTGATATACTCTTTTCAGTTGCCAGAATAGTTGTACCGTCTGCAAATGTTGCTATGGTAGCACCTTCTGTATTTGGCATATCTCTGGTGTACAGGATATACAATATAGGACCCAGTACGCGTCCTTGTGATATGCCTGCTGCTATTCTCTTGAGTTCAGAGCACTCTTCGTTATATTTTACACGGAAATTCTGGTCTGCAATGTAAGATTTGTAATGTAAGAATTTGATAGAACTGCTGAGGTAGATCTCGATGCGTGCTACATCTAAGAAGATACTGGAGCATGTCCGTTATTCTGTGAACTTGTTCTATCGTATAGTGATTTTCCCTAAATCCAAATTGGTGTGGTGGAATTAAATTTCGTTCTTCTATTATCGGCTTGAGTCTCTTGAGCAGTAATTTTTCAAATAATTTTGAAATGACAGGAAGTAATGATGATGTTTGTTTGGTTTAGGAATCATAATTACTTCAGCAACCTTCCACTGTCGTGGGTCTTATTTTAGTCTGAAGGCAGCATTGATTATTTGAACCAATTTTCGTAATGCCCTTCTCGGGAATGGGATTTATGACTTGGCCAGTGAATAAATCATAACCTGGAGCTTTTTTCGCATTTAAATGGTACTTGATCTCATCTTTCAATTCCGGTAATGTTACAAATCGTATATTATGGTCATCAATTTTGCTAATTGTTGTTATGTTTTCATCTGCAGTTTGCCTAGGTAACGGTTAAAAGGTTTCTTGCAAGTGAGCCGCAAATAAAGTACCTTTTTGCTTGTGACTGTTGGCTTAGCTTCCTTTCTCATTTTTAATAGGCGGCACATGCATTTTGGTCATTTTTAATCCCTTTGTTGCTTTCCATAGAGAGTAATCATAATTGCACAGATAATTGAGGATTTTTTTTCGGGGCGCGTGTCCTTTGACGAAGCTCTTTCGTGCCTTCTGTTTCTCTCTAACTAATTCCCTGACTTCAAGAGGATAATTTTGATTCCTACGGGATTCGGTATGATGTAGGATAACTTTCCCATGCTACGGTTCTATTGGCACTTGAAAATTTATTTGCTCTTCCATTAGTTCTTGGAATAGGTCCCAGTCAGTTTTATTATTTGGTAGCTTAGGCAAACTATCCTTATTAATTATCTTTGTGCTGAGTGTCATGATAATCGAGACACATGTAGTTCCAGAAAATCTCTTTCGTTACAAAGAAATTAATGAGATCTGGTATTTTATTTATATCAGCAGGCCAATATGTTGGTTTACCTCCAGAATGGAACTCGCAGTTGTTTACCCGACTTGCTTCGAAAAGCTCTTTGACTTTACGGGTTGTAAGTTTTGATCTCCAATAGGTGTTTTTTGCATTAAAGTCATCACCAATAATAAAATTGGATCTTAGTGATCTAACGAGTCCGCTATAATCTTCTTTGTTTAGATTATAGCGTGGAGGGCAGTAGAACGACGAAATACTGTATTCATGGCATACTTTCTTCTTCGATACCAGGTTCTTCATAATGTTTGACATTCTTTTTCACTATTACTGATGATCCTCCCCTCGCTTTCCCTCCAGGGTGAACAGCATGATAACATTCATAATCACGTAATTTGATAAATGATGTTTCTGTCAAGTGACTCCGATATAAGACACATATCTATTTTTTCTAAATTTAGAAACATTTTTAACTCTGGAACATCCTGCTCTTGAGTAGTTTGATACTAGATCAATACTAATCCGTGCGTGAGTTACATTTTGTTTTTGTAATGTGTTGAGCATCGTTTTAGTTTTAGAACTAAACTGAACCAACCGTTCCAACAGTTCTACTTATAATAAGGTTCCATATGAAACCAATGTTTTCTAGGAGGCGTTACATTATAACTCAGAATCTGACCGGCAAAGAAAAATTTCCACCGACCAAACGGCATAGTGGTTAAAGCTTTGGCGTTTGGATCGGAAGGTACTGGGTTTCAAACCCGATAGAGGCAGGAGGCAATCACTTTATTGGGGTTATCACTTTATTTCGATTTACTACATAATTATGAGAGCTGCCAGAAGCTATACTGAAGAGACACAGAGCATCACCGCGAAGCATGTTAAAATTTTAAAGAAAAGCGATCGGTATGTTTGGAAAAGGAGGGGGAGGTATTCCGCTCAAAATTACGGCTGATATGGCTGCTTTTGCATTCTCTTCATCTCCTAAATGGCGTCCTCATTGCACGACTTCGTCTTTTCTGAGCATGTCATCCTGCAAATCCTCGATGACCACACATTCTAATGTTTTCACTCTGCACGGGACAACATAATCCTGATCTTTGGCAAATTGCTTTTTGCCCATGGTCTACCGTGCATTCTTGCATCTTGTGGACAGCGCAAGCCCACCATAAAACCATCGGCAGCATTCTCATTTCGATCGTTTCGAAGTTGGGGAGAATGGGAACTCAGCACTTCTAGGTTTGGACGTTTACGCCACTTCGAGGCGATTGGCTGAGGTCAATATGAACCGGTGGTTGATCAATGTCGTACATCTGATCGCCATGGAAGTAAGGCTAAATGATCTCCGTTATGTTTTCAATGGCTCTGTTGCCGAGTTCTCGCAACATAACCTTTGCTTCGGCGAAAATTTTCAACTTCTTGGGCATGTCTCCTGTTATGTCACATCATTCGTCACGATGTTGTTATGATGTCAATGTTATCAATATTTCGCGTGGCGTTCGAAACTTGATCTTGATGATGTCCGAGTTCTGTTCAGAGATTGGTAGCTGGAAGAAATCGTGATGATTGGTTGAAGAGCGGAGCCATGAGTCGATGGCACTTAACATTTCGTATGGTACATTGACCGTCCTTCTGCACTGACATCTTAAACATACTATGTATGATTGATCAGTATGTGAATCTTGCAACTACTCCAATTAATACTGCTATATTCACGGCTTGTCTTCTAAGCAGCGATTGACCTGATTCTTTAGAGCACTAAAGTTTACCATTGATCCCTCGGTGCGAACACTCTGAAGCGATTTGTGCTACCACTCAATTGCATCTCTATGCTGTGCGTTACTGTTGTGAACATTTTTTGTTGCTTCATATTGATTGCTGCACAAGCTGACTGGAATTGCTCGTTAGTCAAGGGAAGATGCTCAATTGATTCCTCGAGTTGCGCCCCTGCGAAATTCTGTGGTTGTTCGAAAATTTTGAATGTCTGAGAATACATGGTCCCCATGAATTTATTCTTCTCATTCAGTTGAGCTTCGCGAGCAGGAGACGCCCCTCTAGCGCTATTGTATTAATCAGCCCGCTTTTCCTCTCATAGGGTTGGTACTGGAGAAGGATACTGCAGTAATAATTTTCTGGATCCTTTTGCTTAGTGAAATATCGCACTCTCGCTATACTGTCGGAGCATTGCGGATCACCATATTACTGTTGCCCGTCAGCGCAACTATGCTGTGGTTGCTCCGACTCCAGCACCGACGCTCTGTTCAGTGTTATTTTGCTCCTTTCCGCAAAAAGCTCGACAACATTGCGAATTCCATTAGGCACATCTTCTTGAAGTTGTGGTTTGGATGGTCCATAAGTCGCTTTCGTATGCAGATACTTACCGTTCTTTCAAATTTCGCATTCATATCCTGTGCAATTTCCGTGGGATAGTTGTTTCCTCTCGGCGAATTTATCTGATGGCCTGTGCGACGCTCCCATTCAGCTCAGTTAATTGGAACTTGGAAATGTACTTTGTAATGCTGTAGGTGATAGTCTCACTTTGTTGTCATGACTGAATGTCGTAATTTGATTCCTATAACTCCAGAAGTGGGCAGTAGTTTTTGGCAGTCTCACCGAGATGAAAAATCGTCCATTATTTTGGAATAATTCATCTGAAGTCTGGGAAACGATGCCGGTTCGTTGGCCTGGCTGGCGGGGAAGGCTAAAACGGCACACTTTCGAATTGTTGTTGTATCAAGTGTGCGAGTGTCGATGCATTTGGTTTCACTTCACCAATGTGTATCCTTCCGAATAATTCTTTCCGTGTGGTAATGGTACGAGATCACATCGTTAATAAAGTTATTGTTTCCTCTGTGTCGGACGATGACCATACCAGTTAATGTCGTTGCAGCCCCTCGTAAATAATCACTCATCTCTAGTATAATGCGAAGCCACGCAAATTTTCTAAGTAGAGGTTAAGGTCTATAACCACTTCATATTGGCCTCTTACGTCGTTGCACACTGCAGACATAGTTGATTGAACTCGTTTGAATTCGAACATGAAAGTGCATAGAATAGATAGAACGTTTGTTGAAATGAGATTCTCCTCCAACGATCCTCGATTGGAAGTAGTCCAACGGTGTATGGACGTTCCTTGCGTAACTCAACCCTTCCATAGAGCAGCAATAGCCACCAAGTGTGTTCTGCTTTCTTTCGTTCTCGTTCAACTTGTAGTCGACGTCAGGCTGCTTACAGTCGATGGGAGCCGTGACCAATGCCTGAACTGGAGCATACTGCGGCACATCGTAAAGAACTGTAACACTATACCTTGTTTGGAATGAAACAGTCGTAAATAGTCGTACATTGTCCTTTTACACGTACAAATACGTACAGTCACAACCAAAGTGTTTCGTGAATGTACAGTGCGTCCGACTATGCGAATCATCTCATCAAAGATGTCGCACTCAGTGACACACGCCTTATGTCGTGTAATACAATTTGACATCATAATGCATGAGGCTCAATTACTTTGATGAACACACAAAAATTCCGCCATTTTGCTCCTCAAAGAGCTGTTGAATTGCATTCAACAAGGCTTCTCGAAAGACTTCATCGTTGATGCTGTTCACTAAGCCTCCTTGACAGACTCAGTTGCCGTTATTCACGTGGGGTGAACGAATTTTCAAACACGTAGATGCCATCCTTGACTACGTTGAAATTTCTTAAAGTTAAGTAGCCGTCCAGTTTATTTAGGAAAGCATAGCTGGGCCTTGCGTCGGCCTCAAATCGCATTTGAAGTTACAGACCATCCGCTGCAATCATGTTTTGATTCCGTGCGATTATATACTATTATGTCGGTGAGAGAATGACAGCTCTAATCAAGTTCGCTATCACCATAACAATGCATTCCTGCGTATCCGGAATCGAAGATGTCGTCTCGATCATCATTTCATGAAGTGCAAACTATACGCGATGCCTCACTGATAGGCGTATAAGTACTACGTTGCAGAATGCTATTTACTTCATTGGTCTGTGTTTGTTGGTGCTGAGGCTCAACGGGGAAAACTCGAATCAAATCATCTTGATCTAGTCTAGCAAAATTATGAATAGTCACTTCTTCGCGAGATATGGTCGTTACTAGGTCGTCACTACAATTTCCGCAGTATCGCTTGCACGAGGTAACATGGCTGGAAGGTTTCCGCTAACTTTAAATATGTCGGATGCGAACTATACAGCCCGGCCCATGAAACCATAGTAGCTTATCTGTCGTTAATTTGGATCATCTTGATGAATGGAATGATGCGAGACAAAAGCCGCTGTTCCGATTGCGTCATAAGGGTCCTAACCCTTATTGCGTCAGGACCATATCATCTACAGCCAAACCAACTACGACACAAGACGCACAATGTATTGGGAGTCATTGAGCACTATATGATTTTTTAGCCGAAGCCTTATAATTTCAGCCGGAACCATATAAAGCAAGCCGGGACCATACTCTCGTTATATTTAAATTTTTTAATTAATTAATACTTTTAGCGTATCAGGAATTATAATGTGTAAAATAATTTCAGTTGAAATTTTAGCTAGTTCACAATGACCATCAACCATGCTTATTGTGTATTGGTCCGAATGGGTCACACCGACTTCATGAGGTTACGGCTGGCCTTCCTGATTCTGGTTGGCTTAGCATTGTAGTGGATAACGTTTCCATCGTTCTGGTTGAAACCTCATATGTTGCACTAGCATCCAAATTGCACTGTAATCATTGTGCAAGTGCCAAAATTATTCTTGCAAACATTTTGTTTCGGCTGGATTTTTGTGGATCCGTCTGGCAATAATCCGACTATAGTTTTTGGTAGTACACAATGATGCAATTATTCCGGATGGAAACTTATATGTACCACAACAATCCCAATTACTACGTACTTCTTTTGCAAACGCTTAATGATTCCAGCTTGTAAAACGCCTGTCTCAAAACCTGTTTGGTTCCAGCTGGCATGGTTCCGGCTGACTTTATGTGGTTCCAGCTTGCACCACGTTGATTTTGGCTAAAAATCAGATGTGCAAAATGAATTATGTTACTTGTGCCATATTTGGTTTGATTTCGACTGGCGTAGCCCTGGCTGGCCTCATACGGTTCCGGCTGGAATATATATTTTACAACTATTTAAGTGTATTGTGCTTATTGTGCAATCTCATAATGGTTCCGGTTGATAAAAATCAGATAATGCATAACGAAGCACAATGCATTGTGCTTCTTAAACCATAGTTGGTTGACTGTAGAGGGTATGGTTTCGGCTGGCTTTTTAATGTTCCGGCTGAAATCGCAGCTATTTAAGTGACTTGTGCTTATGCACAAGCTCCTAATGATTACGTTTAATAAAACTCTGGTTCCGGCTGGCTGAATGCATTCCGGAATGATGCACAATGCATTACTTCTTGAAATGGCTCACTCTTCACCTCTTAGAAGTATTTTTTATGGTATTACTGCAAATTGGTATTAATGGTAGGGACTAACGGCTTTACTAACTCTCACAGGCTCGCGGGGACTAATTGTGCCCCTCATGATGCTTAGCCCTCTGATGAGGAATAAATTAAACTACTGGGATGTAGTGGAGAAGATCAACAAACATTTCGTAACCATCAGACATCTGGACAACCGGTTTTTAATCGTCATTTCGGACTTTAACCGTAACATATATAGTAGCGGCCATAAGCCAAGTATCGAAAATTTGTTAAAACTTAACGTTAAAAGTGTTATGTGTGGAAAAGGTATTATTTGAATAGGTAAGCGGCAATAACCCCATAAAATTGTAATAATAAAAGGAACGCCATATCTGTTTCATACAGGCGAAAGTTGTGGCAAAACAAATTTAAAAATTATCAGGCATTTAACGGTTTGTAATTGTCGTTAAAATAGTTTCAATCCAAGATTATGCCAGGCAGCCACTGATCTGTTTACGCCAATTCGATGGTCCGTGACCATAGGTAGATTTTGATTATAGGTTTTGGGTGGTTCTGATGAGATTATTGCCGGAATTTTTTCCTTGGAGTTTCAACCGAATCTGCATTGTCGATATTTTTTGGCTGGAGACTTTCGACTAACTTTAACAGTATCACCCGCAGGGATATTTACACTGTCGATGAAACGGGACTATTTTATAAAATTACGCTGGAGAAAAATTTAATTTTATTGGATTACAGGATTACAGTGCTGGTGGGGACCAATATGGATGGCACAAACAAATGAAAATTATTTGTAATAGGCAAAAGTAAATCACCTAGTTGTCTTAAAAATGTTAAAGCTCTTCCTGTGGACTATACAAGTAACAAAAAGGTGTGGGTGACCTGCGAAATTTCTGATTGGTTAGGGCAATGGGATGCTGAGTTAAAAAGAAAGCCAACAAACCAAGGAATAAAGGTGTAACCAAGAGCCTTAAAGGCCGGTATCGACAGATTTTATTAATAACACAGTAAAAAATTTCGTCAGTGGTAAAAACACGACCCGTTCGCTTATATTAGGAGTGAGTAAAATTGAGACGATTTTATCGTGACTTACAATTTTGTATTAACCAACCAGGAACCCACCTTACAAAATTGACGATATTGTATAAGGTTTTAACTTTAGGTCAGCCAGAGGGTGGGTTATTATTGATATGTCAAATAGTACGTTGCAAAGGATATTGAAGATGAGACTGGTGGCTGCTTAGAATTTACTCCTCCAACAATTACCGAAAAATTTGACGCTTTGTCCACAGTCAAAAGGTGGAACAAGGATACGAGGATACATTAGTACCAAATGTTGGAAGTAAATTTCGTATTTTTTTAACATCTTTTACTTTTTGTGTAATAAATATATGAAATGTTGAGTTGTAAACTGAAATATTTTTTAACTTTACTTAATTTAAATTGTTTCCATTCATCTAACACGCACATACATATGTCATATAGGTATATACTGGCGCTGTGCGAATATGACTCCGGCATTTTTTTTATTAAAATAAAAAACATTTGCTTGGTTTGAAAATGAAAGAATTATTTATTGAAAGTATGTTCCATCTGCAGCTATAACTTTCCTAATCCTTCAGGCAATTTACGGATCCTCTTTGTGAATAAATAAGCCAATTTTCGATCTCTGCGCGAGAACTGAACAGCTCCTCAGTAAGAAATGACTGCACCGACTGGAATAAGTAGTAATCTGAAGGAGGTATGAGTGGTGAGTACGGCGGGTGGGGTATAATCCCTGTCGTTTTATATAATTTTTCACAACATTTAATTTTGCGTTGTTGTGCCAAAAAATTAATTTAATGTGTTCATTTACCCATTCTGATCGTTTTTATATATACAGGGTGGCTGAAACCTAGTGTTACCAAATGAAAACGCTGTAATTTTTTTAATTTTGATTATTTTTTATTGAAATTTCGTGGAATATGTTGAAAACATATTACATTTTATGAAAAACATGTTACTGTTCGATATGACCTCCTTTGACTCTGATTATTTGATTCAGTCTTCCATAGAAAGCATTGCATGCTGACCGAACGTGAGCTTGCGGAATTTTATTCCATTCTCGAACAAGAGCTCACTTCAATGCATCAACACTTTCGTATTTTTTAGTGGACACCTTACTCTCAAAAATGGACCATATGGAGAAATCCATGGGATTCAAGTCTGGTGAATATGGTGGCCATTCTTTCGACGAAATCAGCCGCGGAACGCAATTTTGTAAAAATTGCTGTGTCACTCGAGCTTTGTGTGACGGTGTCGAGTCCTGTTGGAATGTCCAACAGTTCGTACCAAAGTGTTTACGTGCCCAAGGTAGCAAAGCATCGTTTAGGATCTTTTGGCGGTTCATCTCTTGGTTTACCTTGACTCCATGTTCGATGAAAACCAGAGGAGTGCGTCCATCTGCAGTCACTGCAGGCCAAACCATAACATAAGCTGGTGATTGCTTGCGCATGGCAACTCTTGTATCCAAATTATCGTTGGACTTGTGCTCTAACCAAATACGATCATTTTGTTTATTCACATACTGTTGAATGGTGAAAATTTTCTCATCAGAAAAGACAATTTATGGAATCTCATCACGTTCAGCCAAAGCCTTCAATGCTCGTGTTCTTTCAAGCCTAACTTTTTTTTGTGCCTCCGTAAGATCTTGAACTTTTTGTATCTTGTAGGGCTTCAAGTGTAGTTCATTTTTCAATATGGTTTGAATGCTGTATCGTGAAACATGTAGACGTGCGGCTAATTGATTGGCTTTTTGACGAGGATTTCGTTGGATTCGTTTCTTCACATTTCGTATCATTTCTTTTGATGTTGCTGTCTTTTTAGAACCGCCTCTGTAGCGTTTAGCGATGCTACCAGTTTCGTTGTATCGAGTTATGGTTCGATACACAAACATTTTATTCACATTCAAATGCTGGAGCTGACGAACTATTTCTGTTTGTGAATTTCCACCCAAATACAGTGCAATTACACTATTATGTTTGAATTCCATTACGATTTTGTTCCAAACTTCAATCTGACAAAAAATTGACGCGCGAAAATGACAACTACACAAATGACAGCAGAATGAAGTCAGTAACATTTGGTCTCAGCCACCCTGTAGTTCGCTTCAAACGTATTAGTTGTCGTCGGTAGACATCGCCATTGATAGTTTCACTTATTCCAGTAGTTCATTATATACCACACCTTCTTGATCCCACCAGATACAGTGGTTGGAATGGACCAGCTTCACCAGGCTTCACCCAAGATTTTTTCCGTTTGGGGTTCTCATATCAACTCCAGTAACTATTCGATCGAAAAAAAATTTTCTTTGTTATCTTTGAAGCAGTTTTTGACAAATCGATTTTCGACGTTCGAGGTCTCTTTCTTTTAACTCATGTGTAACCCAGTTTCCAGATTTTGGAACCATTCCGATTGTCTGTGCAACCAATAACTTTCCAATTCGGCATCTTCAATTTTTTTGGGCGGGTTTCCATGCCCTTTATCTTCAATGCCAAAATCATCAACATCAAGCAAACGATAAGTTTCCGCTGCACTTTTCTTTGCAATAAAATCATGGGAAAGGTCAGATACATATTCACACACACCCAATACTTCGGCATAGGAAATATTGTGATAAAATTTTAACGCCATTTGCATACTAGGACATTCGGTTCTAACGACGAATTCCAGTTACATTTTCAATGTTGTTATAAGCGAATTTTACTGTATTAAATATAGAAAACAGCGGCCATTAATTAGATGACTTATTTGGCTAGATCGTATTCCGACCAATATAGAAGGCATTTTTATTTAATCACTAGAATTGGTCGTATCACTACAATTTCTTGGAACACGAGTAGGTACATAAGCCATATTTAACCACTGTACGTAAAATCTGGATAATTATCCCTATACTTAAGTAGGGAATCTTTTCAATTCAGCACAATTCATCCAAACCACTTTATTTACAATAATACGTATATAATTCACTAGAATACAATATATATTACTTTCTCTGTCTTTCTAGCCTACTTTGTCGAGAAATGTTACCGTGACGATCCCGAAATAAATGAATGCATGCGCAGCTCGTTCAATAATTTAGCACACTATATTCGGAATGGAGTACCAGAATTAGACATTTATGAGGTAGGTATCAAATCCATGGGATAATCTACATCTTAAAAATTGGTGAAAGAATAATAATTGCACGCGGTAACGGTTTATATACCATTGTTCAAGTCACAAGGTTTGATTTTTAGGTTACATGGTATGTAAATATTTATCGGGCGATTACAGTAAAAACGCTATGTCGACATAAAAAAATTTCACTTTGCACAAATCACCGCAATTTCTTTAATTTTGATTGGAATTACCACGAATTTAGTGCAAAGTTGATTTCTTAAGAACAGTCTCCAAAAAGCGTATAAAGTCAATGATCGTTAATTCAATAAAATGCGTCATGGATCTTGAACTTGTTTTTCGTATTTGTTGTCTTCAAGTAAATATTTAAGAACTTTTTGTATTAATTGTAAAATTTAACCGTTAATTATTAATGCGCGAGCGCACCTCATAATTGGGGCATCGTTTTTTTTTTGGGTCAGTGAGTCGATTGTTTGAAAGATGTCGCCGGATCGTCATTGTTTGTCACGACTCACAATTGTTTTATACGCGTTATGAATACAATTTGTTCAGGGTCGAAAATCTATGAAGCGATCGCGCTAAATTGCGCACAATAAAAGTGAGAGTATGATCAGCTTACTAAATTATATATATAATTGCATGAGCGGAAGAAGAAACAATTTTCAAGTACACGCGTGAAAGTATAATTTGTTTTTACTTTCTTTCATCTCAATAAATCTATTTAGGTACTAATTGATTTTACAAATTTCTTACGTATAGGTTGAACCGGTGGTCGTAGACGAAATTACGGTGGCAATTGGAAGTGGTCCAGATGGCTATCGTGCTATGTTCCGCGATATACAAGCATTCGGTGTTAGTAACTTAACAGTGACGCAAGTACGATCAGATATTGAAACGCTACAATTTCAATTGACTTTTGAAATACCAAAGATCAAGGTGAATGCTAAATATCGATCATCGGGTGTGCTATTATTGATACAAGCGTCTGGTGGTGGAGATTATTGGGGTGAATATGGTGAGTATTTAAAACAAAATGTACCCCAAATGTATGCTAATGATCGTAACTTATAACTTATTTTTTTACTTTATAGATGGCGTTAAGGCAAAAGTTTACTACAAACTTAATCCAACTACGTCGGATGGCGGTACATTTTTAGAAGTGCAACAATTAAAAATGGACTTTAGCGTGCGCAACATTAAAATGGGCGTGACAAATATTTCACAAGGTAATTCCGTGCTCGAGGCGGCACTAAATCTTTTTATCAATTCGAATGCCCAAGAGTTGTTAAAGGAAATGAAACCGGCGCTCAAGACAAAACTAACGCTCGTTATGAGAAACTTTTTGGAGCGATTACTCGATCGGATACCAATGGAATTATGGTTGGAGTAGAGATTCGTGGCCTGAACACAGGGGGGTTTAAATTACTTAGACTGTACTGTTACAGTTAATAATTAAATATAGTAAATAGTTTTAAATGTGTATGCGTGTATTTAAGTCAAATAATTACAAAATGAATTGATTTTAAATCGAGTTGAAGTTTTATTGCCAGATAGATGTCTGATTATTTAAAAACTGGGCGTCATATCATAAATAATTCGATGTGATTTAAATACATTAATTAGTCGTATAAAAATATAAAAAGTTTTATGTAAAATTGTTTATTTACATCAGACCAGTTTATGGCTGTAACAAATATTCAAAGGTAAGGATAGATAAACAATGGAACTTTAGTCGAGTTGGCAAACAGCTTAAATGATCTTTGTTCTACAAAACAAAGTTACAGTGTGTTAAGTAAGATGGTCTAAATGTATTTTATGCCAACAGTTCACTAAATTATAATATTGAACTTGAACTGAATGACAATCATTATTCGTGAACAATCGATGATGAGAGAACTGAGAAAGTGTATTGTGGCTGTAAATGAGAGACGCGAATGAATAATTAGTGTGTTCCGATGCACAACATTCCTCCCTCATTATTTTGATGAAGTCCTCGATCATGATAAGGGATCCAATTACCAAAGACCATGAATTCTTGTTGAACGACTTGGTAACTTTTTACGAGCTTCAGAGTCCGTAGGTGTCTGTCGAAGAATTGATCGTGGAGGACTAAATGTTGCAACCTCGCTTAATAGTTGACGATTTTGACTATTCAAAATCCCAGCGACAACAAACGGATCATCAAACCATTCGGTGTAACTACATCATACATGTCTTTGGCAAGCACCTGGTTGACCTCTCCCTCAATTCATTCAATCCGTTGCACCTCATGAAAAGTTTTGCAACAAAATGGGCTGGCCCACAATTAAATTTGTCTCCCTTTTGGCCAATTGTGAAAGCTCTATCTCGAGTGCGCGTTATACCTCTTTGAATATCAATCGTAAGCTTTACGAAAGTAATGTCGAACTTGGTTATGGATCAATCCCAGCCATATTATATCATCGTTTAAAAAAGATTCAAGTCTGACAACAATTTGTAGTCATCAGCATGATGTAGCTGAAATGAAGAGATTCCTGAATTGATTTTCTTATAAAGGGTGATCCAATAAGAGCTTCCGGAACTTTTTTTTTTAAATAAAACGCATTAAAATCAATTTAATAATCAATAATTGTATATTTGTGACGTAAGTTCGGTTTATGACATTAAGAAAATTGACTGTTAGATAATCCATTCTGTGGATCCAATTTTCGAGCACTCTTTCGAGCATTTCGGCCGATATTTCGTTAATTACGCGTGTTATGTTCGCTTCTAGAGGCGTCATTTGCGGTGCATTAAGCAAAGGGAACACTTCATCTTGCACAAAGTTGACAATAAACTCGGCTTTACCAATAGAAAGGGTTTTCCCGTAGACTAATTTGGTTAAATTGTCTAGTCACCAAATTATGAATCTCATTAGTCGTTTTGGGTCAATAAAAGAGATGACGCGGTCTTCTGGTACATTATGCTCCCACTCGGTGAGTTATTTAGTGATATCGCTCGTGTTGAACATGTCCGATTTTGTGATAACTAAACATCATTTGCGGAAGTGTTAATTTAATGTTTTAATTGGAAAAAATGACTGCTGAAGCACATCGAATGCTTGTGGAAGTTTACGATGACAATGCCCCAACCGATAAATCATGTAGAGAATGGTTTCGACGTTAATAAGCCTCGCTTCGGACAGCCAAACAAATTCGTAGACGGTGAATTAGAGGCATTGCTCGATGAAGATCCGACCCAAATGCAAGAGGAGCTTCCGGTACATTGGGGGTGACCCAACAAATAGTTTTCGAACGATTGAAATTTATGGGCATGATTCAAAAGCAAAGCAATTGGGTGCCTTATGAAATGAAACCAAGAGACGTGGAAAGGCGATTCATTTCTTGCGAGCAGCTACTTCAAAGGCAAACAAGAAATTTTTTTACATCGGATATATAGTGACTGGTGACTAGAAGTGGATCATCTAGGATAGCCCCAATAGGAAAAAATACTACGCTTTGCCTGGCCAATCGTTGCCATCGACCTCAACATCAACACCAAAGACGACCGTTCATGGTTCGAAGGTTATGCTGTGTATCTGGTGGGACCAAAGGGACGTTGTGTATCACGAGCTGCTACAACCTGGCGATTCTATTAGAGCGGTACAGACTACAATTAATTCGTTTGAGCCGTGATTACGAGAAAAACGACCGGAATATGAGGTAAGGTTATTTTTCTGCATAACAACGTACGGCCTCACGTTGCAAAAGTCGTAAAAAAATATTTGGAAATGCTCAAGTAGGATATTTTGCCGCACCGGCCGTATTCTTCGGATAATGTTCCTTCTGATTACTGGTTATTCCGACGGATGCAACACGATTTGGTAGGTCGCCGGTTCACTTCTTTCGAAGAACTTGAAAATCGGCTTCAAACATGGATTGCCTCAAAAGACGAAACGTTTTTCCAAGATGGGAATTAATTTGTACTCCCAATAAAATTTTACTTCTATGAAAGAAATTTGCATTGATAAATTTAACATCTGTCATTAATTTTCTTACCGTGTCACACAGTATATTATTGACAGAGTTTCGGGGACAATATTTTCGGAGCCTTTTTGATGAACAAAGCTGAAATCATACCATTGTAATTTGAAGTTCCAACGGGCAAGGCCAAGGCCACTCAATGGTGTGTTATTACCGTGAATCGATATCCTTCTAGATAATGTTGAAATTTTTATTTGCTTACTACCGCCGCCAAATACTCAAGTTTCTGGAATAAAACAGTCCCAGACCTTGTGTGCTAGCGTCACAACGAATACAACTTTCTTTTGTATAATCTGGGTTATGAAGGACCGGAGTGCGACTTATCAATTCTTTTAATTCCTGAAAGGCAAGTTCAGCTTCGACGTTTCATTTTAATTTAGTTCCCTTTCGCAGTAACTTGGAACCGGGGAAATGATTAATCTCTTTTATCTCTTTGCATGCTCTCCAACAATAAACCCCAGATATTTTGTCCAGCCATAACACACCCGCAACCAGACATAACTGTTTTTACCTTTAGATTTGCTAACATGAACCACCTCGTTACCCAAAAGACTTGAGCATTCATCAATCACCACCAGTGCAGGCATTCTATCTAATTCGACGAATATTACAGACTTAATGGCCGGTGACACAGAATAATGCCTTTGTTTAAATGGTTTGGCGTTTTCTACAGTTATCACTTGTTCCACAAAATGCGTTCTAGGAAAAAAATGAAATTTTGACATTACTTGTTGTAGTTGATTTGTTGAAGATGTTCAAATCAGGTTTCAATTGTTTTGATCCAAGAGATTCTGCCCTGGTGATTAACTCTGAGATAATGTGAGGAGCAATTTTGAATTTCTTTATACCTATAACTCGGATTGGAGAGAAGGGACCGCACAAAATTTAATTGACTCGGTTAATCCCATTTGCGAAATAGGCATTGCTACATGCACTGTTTGAAAGACAAATTTTATTTGTTTTACCACTTGCTTTTCCAATCACGCTTAAACTTTGCTAAACTATCCAGTAATCCAAACAATAATCGTCCATTTATACGAATTCATTTTCAGTAAGGTCGAGGATCATCATCTTTGAATTACGTCAAGGTTGATATGCTACACTGATGACTAATAACCCTTCTATCTTTCAGTAGTTGGTAATTCTGTCGTGTCGTTTATTGGCAGTTGATTCCAAAAGAGAGACGTTTGGTTGTTGAGCTTCGAAGTCTAGTTTTTGTTTGCGCCATCTGAAGTTCTGAGGCTCTTGTTTTTTCCGAACGTGGATCCTCAAAGTTTTGCTCGCTCGATTACACAAATTTGTTACAATCGTCAAAGTTCTCGCTTGCTAACCCAAAACCGTGTCAGAAAGTGTGTGTTTTGCCAATTGGGCACTTTGTGAACGTGTGTCTCATTGAATGAATCATCAGTTTGATTCGACTAGTTTGTGTGGAGCAACGAAATGAAAAATTTCAACTTCATTGAACATGTTCTGTATGGACAGACGAAATTTCATTTAAAAGTGATGGTAATGTGAACAGGCATAATTTATATTATTGGAGTGATTTGTTTTACCGCACGATCACCAAATCTAACTTCTATGGATTTTTATTTATGGGGAAAAGTGATTTTTTTTGCATATTTTGATCGGCCTATCACATCAGAAAATATGTAATAAAGATTTTTTTTGCTGAGATGTGGATTAACTTTTGCGTATATCTCTGAAAAAATAAACTTTACGAAAAAATTTTCATGAACAGATAGAACATTTTTCAACGAGCGTATAATGATGTCTATATTACTCACGAGGATGAAATTTACGACACGAGCCATTAGGCGAGTTGTAAACGAACACCCGAATGGTCCGTTAACATTCAGGGCATCAGAGGTCTACGGGCTTATTTGTAGCAGGTTAAAGATCAGGGACTTAGGTATGGGATTTGTAGACATGATGCCGTACTTGAATAAACCGCAGAAATTGAACAACTTTGGATGGCTTCTGGCGTCCTTTACTAGTCGTCATATTATTAGGCTGGCCACATATTGACTACTCGAAAATGTTAGGCAAACCACGTGTTGGCCGAGTTACATGAGTTGCGGTGTCCGAAATTGCCGACAAAAATGAATCATAGGCCACGTAAGGTAGCCTTTACCAAAATGGGTGGCAGCGTTTAAAACCGTTGATAAATAAATTTTAATTGCCCGGTTAGGCGAACTGTGTGGATTGCGGCATCCTACCTTCATACAGCAGCGTTTATTCGCCGATACAGGTGCTAAAATCACTTCTGGTTCCCGTCGGTATAAATATAAACTTCAGACCATGTGAGGCAATCTTATAACACTGATTGCGGCGCCGTTCAATACACAACGTATCATTAACACACTCTACTGTTACGGTACAGTTCCATACGACCTCAATACAGTTTGTACGATCATCACTAGTAGTTGGCTCAGTCACTATCGTATACATGCATGTATTATTGCGTGGATTACAACTGAAATTTTGAACGTGACACGGGCACGCTATGGCTCAGTGAACGGGGTGGGTATAATTATGAAGCATTCGTCAAATCTGGTTTTGCCATCAGGAGGAAATAGGACAGAAAAAAAAAATTAAAAACAAAAATTTAGATAAGAGATGGGATAATCGAACGAAAACAACCATCTTCATTCATAGTCATTTCGTCACCATGACCACCCTCTTCCCAACGAAATGTATCTCATTCTGAAGAAAATTTGTATTTCTTAATTAATAAAAAGAAGAAAAAACGAACTGTTTAAATTCAAACTCGAGAACAAGTGCGGTATTTTAATTTTCATCAAACCGAAATCATTTAATAAAAGAAAAATTTAATTAGAAAATTAATCAAGTCAAAGAAAATTTATGAACTATTTATAGAGTGCACTCGTATTTAAAAAAAATTATAAATCATAACAAGAAAACTTAACTACGGTCTTAATTACCCATCACCAATTGAGTGTTTAAAATTTTTTGTTTGACGTTTACACGAGTCGGTTGATGTGGATGACGTGTTGAGAGTTGTTATTCTGCAAGCTGATTGTTGACGGTAATATCCATTCGCGTAAGCAGATGTTATCCATTTTATTGGTACAGCCGACTTGTAACGGTATATGTCTTAACGTACAGTACTGAGCACGATTATCCGATTTATACGCAGATCAAGCAATGGGCGATGTTGTATTGTTGATCAGTACTGTAGTAATTAGTGTTTACGCGTATTATGGTGTGATTAAATTTTAAATGTTCGTATTAGGTTGTTGTTGTTGTTGTTAACATTATAGAAAATTAATTACAGAACTTTTATAAGGCCTAATTATCGTATTATAGTCTCACCACCATTTCCATGTTCAAAGTGCTGGTTTCATATACACGCCAACACTTATTTCACAATTTACGTTAAATTGTATATTTGGTCAAATATCCATTAATCGCACGAAACAACTGTTAAGAGACTCATGATCTCTGAACACACCGAATTTGACCTTTTGTGATCGCTGAAACACATTACACCCTTACTTGGATTTTTGGTCGTTGTTTTATGTCCCTTATATGCTCGGACGCAACGTTTTATCACCCAACGATTTTTTTTGTTTTTATGATTTTAATCACTCACTCGAAGTTTTATCTTACTTAACTTAAGCTATTTAATTTGTTTAAACACTATACTGCTTGCCACATTATATAACACAAAAAACCAGAAATTTTATTTTATTTTATAAATTTAGATTAAATTTCTAATTAGTTTTTTTTTCATAAACTTTTTAATTTTGATTCACAACCGTACTTCATTAAATCTCGGATCGAACTCCCCTTTGTTCTCGCTACTTCTCCTTTTTCTTTCTGTCAATCAGCCATGAAAAAAATTGTACTAGACTCATTCAATCAAACCAGAGGTGACCACCCGCACATCATTGTCGCGAAATGATTCGTTACAAGAGTGCCCATTCTAAAATAAGTTCAAAAGATCCTTTCGAAATATCATTATTTAAAACCCTTAACCAGCCCCCCCTCCCCCCCGCCACCTCTTACAAACAAACCCCAAACTACCAAACATTAACCGCAAATACGTATACGAGTAAATGGCGCAATATTTTTTTTCTATGTTGGTATGACTGTCAGTGACATCTGTGCCAAATGTCACATCAAAATAATCATTAGTGTTTAGTATACGCTTGTCTTTCTGAAGTACAAAAAGTGCATTCGGCGATTTTTACAATGAGTGAAATTGTTCAACAAAGAAGTTCCATTAAATTTTGTGTGCTGAATCAATTTTGTGGTGCCGAAACGTTCAGAATGTTGCAAAAGGCCGTCGGTGATAATTGTATGTCACGAGCAAGTGTTTTTGATTGGTACAAATTGTTCAAAGAGGGTCGAGAACGTGTTGACGACGAACCACGTCTAGGACGGCCATCAACATCAACTGATGATCAACACGTTAATAAAATCAAGGAATTGGTGCTCGAGAATCGACGATTAACAGTCAGAGACCTTACTGGCATAAAGCACGATTGGTTCCAAAATCACACAATTTTTTGGAAAAACAGCATCGCGTTGACGTCTGTGAAACAATGCGTTCCGACTACCAGGATGTCATGAAACGTATTATAATTGGCGATGAGTCTTGGATCTATGCTTACGACCCGGAAACAGACGATTAATCGGCTGAATATTGTGCCAAAGGTGAGCCGAAGCCGAAAACACCACGTCAAAGCAAGTCAAAAATCAAGGTGATGTTGACAGTTTTCTTCGATTATCGAGGTGTGGTGCACTCTGAATTCTTTCCAACCGGCCAAACTGTCAACAAGGAATGCTATTTGAGTGTTATGCGTCGTTTGCTCGAAGCTATTCGTAAAAAGAGGTCGGAATTATGGGTCGACAACTCTTGGTTTTTGCACCACGATAATGTACCTTCTCATACTGCTTTGGTTTTACGAGATTTTTTCGCCAAAAGTTCCACCCATATCGTTCCGCAACCACCGTATTCACCTGATTTAGCTCCGTGTGACTTCTGGCTGTTCAGCAAACTCAAACGACCGCTCTGGGGAACCCGTTTTGAGTCAATTGAAGACATTAAACGTGAGTCGCTACCCGCATTGGAGGCTATTCCGGAAATTGACTTTAACAGCTGTTTCGAGGATTGGAAAAAACGTTGGCACAAGTGTATTGAGGCCGGGGGGATTACTTTGAGGGGGACGAAATAGATTTGGAGAAACAAATAAAGAATTTTAAAATTATGAACAAAGTCTTACTGTTTTTTGCCCACAGTATTACTTTAAGAATTAATCAATTCACTAAGTGTAGTCAGCTTAGAGCCAAATCCGGTTAAATGCACCACACGAGATCCAGCTTCATCCCCGTTCCGGTTGGAACTAACATCACCCATGTTGACACAATGCGATATCTAAGCCCATATTCAAGCTCAAACTTAAGTCGGCCACACACCATCCGATCGCGCTGAGAAATGCAAAATTTTATAAAAAAGACCAACTTCCCTTTTAATACAGCTGCCAGGGTGTACAATACTGTAATACTGCCCACCACAATCCAGGCACCCAGTCGTGGCTTTTCCAGCGCGGAGACACCCTGCCAGAGTGCCCCCAGTATCGCGAGCCAATCATTTTTCACAATTTTTCGCCGCTCATTTTCGACAACCAAGCTAGCAGATCAAATGCTTTGATCACTGAACCAATCATCGCGGAACTCCGGAGGGGTTTACAACGCGCCACTGCCCCCGGATGCCAGGAGGAGATTTTACGTTACCACTGCGCCGGTCCAAACAGCTTGCGACAGCTGACCGACAACTCTGCAATGACGCTTGGTCCCTCAAAGCGTCGACATTCCGTCGAACGGTTCCCTGTGCTTGTCTATTGAATGTAGATGACAATTTGTATTTATATTTGAATATGACAAGTACATGATCGCTGTCCATGACTGAACTCTAGGCAAAAAGTACTTGATACTGCCGTTGTTGTTACTAGTTAGGTGCAGGCTGTTAGGACCAATATGCGATGTACCCCTGCACTCTCACTGACCTCCGCATTAAAGTCATCCACGATGATATCAATGTCGAGGTGCGGCATGCTACTGATGACCTCCTCCAGATCGACAAAGAACAGATCCTTGACGTCATCCGATCCATCTTTGGTGGGTGTTTGTACTTTAGCGATCGTAATGTTAAACGTCTTAGTGCAAAGTTCGACCGTGCATATCCACACGTTGATAAAGTGGAAGTCGATAATATAACGCTTCACACGCCAATGGATGAGGATGCCAATTCCAAACTCTCCTCCATTCTAACAGCCGCTGCAATGATAATTGCAACCATTTGTGGTATCATGCATCCCACTTCCAGACCATCCAAGTCCTTGCAAGCACGTCCAACATGCATCTCTCTACTTGGTTCGAAAGGTTCTGGAGATCTCCAGATCTCAAGAGGCCAGGCACGCTCCATGTTCCCATTCCTAAAGCACTGTAAGTGTAGAACTTCCGAAGTCGAGCCCGTGACGAATCTGATATGGCAAGGAACTGCAAGGCATCCAGTCCCACCTTGAACTCATTTATTCAGCGAGCCGCCTGATACAAGACACTTCAAACAGTTTTATGAGTCGACTATTTTTTGTATCAAGTCAAATTTGTAGACTTTTCTAAAATAAAATATGAATCGGGTGAAAAATATTTCTCCTCGTCACGAATCCACTTCGCTAAAAGCCGTTAAACCAACACCAGAATGTAAATCGATCGCATCAAGCGTATCCTCTAGAGACGGGTGAACAACTGTTAATCATTGTTAACCCCAACATGGTGTGGGCTGATCACCACCGTCTACCGCAATGTACTAAGAACATCAATGTTTTTAAGTTTTATATTGTGCTGAATTTGTACTCGACGCCCCACGGTTCTTCATTATCGATACCTATGCTTCGTAATGAGTTGCTAGAAGCTGCTTTGGCTTGATAAATTAATTATTTTAATGTCGCGCCTCGAGCACGTTTTCGAAGCACACATTTATCGCTGACACCAGTTATTGTTTTATGCTTTATTTGAATTGAAATTTCTCAATAGTCGCAGTACTGTGAAATTTTGAGCACTTCCAGATCAATCTTGCCACGTGGCCTTCAATTGGATTTGATGAATCCGATGCTATAGCGGCCTTCGAGGAGTTGCTTAATCTCATGATTCATACGAAGACAATATCCGTTTTGCTTTAAATTAATATTGGACCAGCTATGAAACGAATGACCTTCCTTTCATTGCAGAGGCTTCATGATGTGCTGTGGTATAATATGTTCTTGAACATTCGGCCAATATTATTCTGCCGATCGCGTTTATCTTCACTTGATGCATAGGCATTTACAAACGAAATGTTCGAGTGACTTCCATGATACCTACGTACACAAATAAGGTGACCTTTAGCTGTAAAGTTAATCACTAATTAACGATAACGGCTACTGGCGAGAAATCTGACTCGAAATTCATGCTTGTTGTGTGTACGAGTAATTTACATAAATAAACCAAGCAGTTAACGGTTTGTGGTGAGAATGTATGAACAGGGAAGGTGGGTGAAGTTAGTTGTTAACCGGTTACGTTTCTATTTTGTTATGTAAATAATTCTAAACTTTCACTAGTTCGAAATCAAAGTTCTAAACCTCTTGAAAACATTACGTGTCTTGAAAGCGCGATGAATCTTAAATATTCTAGCAAAATGCTACTCTTTAAGAGCTCACTAAGTTTATTGTTTAGTTACGTGTGAACATGTAACTGAATAAAATTAGTCCAAGTTCTTGCACCCTAAGTCCATAGACTTTCAAATCAATTTCAAAATTAATTAGCATTAATTACGGCGTACTGCACCGAGAATAAGTACATTTCGTAATTAACGCTCGCATAAATTATATCTGATTATCTTATTGTCGCATATATCAATCGGACATAAAATTATCCGATTTGCAATTACGAGTAGTTGAAAAACTGGTTTTTCGATTATTCACGATTGCCTATACAGATTATGAATAACATGAGGTGCGTTCTTAACGCTAATCATTTATAAGCTCTCGCGATTTACTTCCGATATATAAATAAATCGAAAAGTCATTATCATAATGTTCAAGTAGTAGGCGAGCGAGTGATTTGCGAATTAGTTAAGTCGACGGTGAGAGTGAGAATCGTAAGCTGTATAAAAACGTTTTGTTCTAAACGATCACGATCAGTGTTCGATTTGAGCTCAGGGAGCAACTATAAGTATAGTAAAGTGTATTAAGTGTTCTTAAGAAAAGTGTAAGTGGGCGTTTAGTCTTACATTATATTCGTCATTTTTAGTAATCCGAATTCGTGGAGGTCGGAAATACAAAATTCCTCGAATTTTATAAATACTTTAGTTTACAATTAAATTTAAGCGTGCACAATACGCGAATCGAGCTGTGCGGAAGTTTGCTCAAACAATGGATTTTATGTAGATTGTGTCACGTGGTCGTTTTTATTAAAGATGACAATATAATTTTGCGGCTGTCGCTAGCATATAAATTATATTTAATTAGTGTCTAAATTAAATTAATTTTTTTTTTGTCGTATTTAGATACGATCACAATGGCATCCAAAATATACTTGCTTGTAACGCTAATAGCAGCTGTCTCTACTTGTGCATATGGGCACGTGGAATTACCTGAATATCTACATGTTTGTCACCGTTCCGTACCAAATATGGAAGAATGTTTAAAAAAGTCCGTTGAAACAATTCGACCTTTTTTGGTCGACGGTATTCCATCACTTGATATTCCGAAGCTCGATCCAATGAGCATCGGTGATTTATTGCTGTCGGAGAAAAGTAAATCAAATAATGCTGGCCTACTGATTGCGGCCAATGATATTGTTGTGCAGGGGGGGTCAAATTTCACGGTCAACAAAATTGATATGGTCGAATTTAGTAAAAAGTACATTTTCGAAGTTTCACTTCCCGCATTATTTGTAAAAGGTCGTTACGTAGTTGATGGCGTTATTTTAGTACTGCCGATCAAAGGTTCTGGAAAATTTACGGGAAATTTTAGTAAGCGCACCGTTTCTAAAATGCGCGAATAAGTTCTAATATATATTTCTGTACCATAATTTTAGCTAACAGCATTGGCGTTTGCACAGCCATATTGGAACATATTCGGGAGGACGATGGTGAAATTCATACTCAATTGAAAAAACTTTCCTTGCGCATCACGGTTGGTGGTGGACGTTTAAACTTCGAAAATCTATTCAATGGCAATAAGGAACTATCACAAATTATGACCGAAGCGATTAATAATAATTTTCAGACGTACACCAAAGAGGTATTGCCGTTTATTGAGAAATCGCTGGCAAAACATTTTACGAAGGTGGGCAACAAAATTATCGACCGATTTACTGTGGATCAATTATATCCCAAGGACTAAAATTTTGAATTTATATCAATCAGGGTTTAGAGATATTTGTTAATGTACGTAGTTTAAACTTTTAATTGCTAAGTTTTAATTAAATTTATGTATTTATGCCAAAAACGAGTTTCTTTACTCAAACAAAGCGAATAAGAAAAAATCTGCCTTTTTATTACATTTACTGACATCTGTATGGCAATAGTATAATCAACACAATTTGTATAACGCATTAATGTCGAAAACTAAATATCGAAATATTTATGTATTGTACAATTTTTTTGCGTACATGGTGTATCTACGTGTATATACAAATTATTCCAATTTTTTGTGTTAAATCAACATCAATCGGCGGCAGTAAAATAGTTATCGTTAATACATTTTATGATTATTGTTTGATAACGACAATGAGTCTTGTTTTGCTGCTGATGGATGTCTATTATAGTGGTACTAAAATACATTTTCAAATCATTAGGTGTTGGATGAAATCATCAATTCGATTTATAATGTTTTGGATCATAAAGTTAACAATGTGTGCTCATGCTCATGTAAATATTCTGGAGTGGCTGTTAATTTATATGGGCCTAGACATTGTCACATGTAACTACCGGTTATATTTTCTAATGCTGTTTGTTGTTGGTGTTTTTGACTGCATACTTGTAAAAAGCATTTTATCTACTCAAATCACTCAGTAAGTCATGCTCGCTCTACAAAGAATTGACTTCTGTCCAATTTATAGGGAGTTGTATTTTGTGTTCGTTTGTATAGATTATCGTCGCTTGCCGGTGGTGAGTAAAAATAAATCATTTGTCGAGAAACCACAGAGAACTATACTGTTGGAAAATATTTGTAATTCCGCTTTAAAATTTATCAGATCACTAGTTTGTTGGGTTGCTAAGTGAAAACCACTTAGAAAGTCTAAACTAATTGCGCAATGCAAAAGATGTCAAACATATGGACACACGCAAAAATATTGTGGCAAACTTCCAAGATGTGTTAAATGTGCTGGGTACCACCTGTGGACAAGGCCGTCCCGCTAATTATCGAGGATGTATTGTAGCAAAGGAAATTCAGAAAATTAAAATCCAAAGGATGAATAAAACTCAAATGTATGGTCAGGCAAATCGATACGAGAGGCATACAAAACAAGACAATAGGCAACCATTTGGTCGCCGTCTAAAAACTGTAGGTGTTACATATGTCGAAGCAATGAAAGGCGTAGTCGACAAACCACAGCAAAAATCGATAGATATAGACAGCAGTCAAACATTACGAGTTATTCTTAAGAAACTACCAAATTTGATGAGAGGCTATAAAACTTGGCAGATAGCGCATTGGGAGCCAAACCCAAATCCACACAAAAATAAACAGCACAATGAAAATCATGTCATGGAATGCTAATGGTATCCTCCGGCATCAATAAGAACTACAAGCAGTCCTCGATATTGAGAATATAGATTTGTGTGTTTTTTCGGAAACACATTTTACTAAGAAATCTTACATAATATTTAAAGGCTATTGCGTATATCACACTACTCATCCAGATAATTCAGCCAGAGGAGGAAGTGCAATCATCATAAAAAAATTCTCCAACATTTTGAAGAAGCTAAGTATGAAAAAGAAGAAATTCGGGACACAGTGGTTTAAAAAAAACCAACAACTTTCCTATCGTTGTGGCAGGATTGTACTGTCCACCAAGACATTCTATTAAAACGAAACAATACTCAGAGTTATTTAAGCGTCTGGGAAAAGGTTCATAATAGGTGGTGACTTCAATGCGAAGAATACTCACTTCTACATTAACTACAACTAAAGAAAAAGAATTACTGATTGCCATTAAAGAAAATGGCATTATTTCAATGGACAATAACTTCTTGGCCACCTTTCAATGTCCCTATCTACAATTATCTGAAGATCAAGGTCTCTGAGCACGCAGCCGGGCTCGATTTCCACTATACCTGATCCTAAAATGGTGCAAAATGGATCTCAAACCCCGAATGACATCGACTGTGGTTTCGTTGGGTACAACATTCATCTGATTTTATCGTGAACAATTTACCGTAGAACAATTTATCGTAGGACAGTTTATCGGGTGCACAGTTTATTGTATAACACATTCAATGTCTTGGATTTGAAACATATAAAAACAACATTTTTCATTTCATCCGATCATGATGAGACTAGGTACGTTGGATGGAAATGATATTCTAAAATGATTTTTGGTAGAATTTCTGGAATATGGCCGGTGCTCGGCTATTTCTTAACCTTTTATGATGATGGGATTAGGAATGATTGATGGATATGGGATTCTAAAATCATTTTTGACAGAAGTTCTATAAAAAGGGCCACTTGAGCTGGAGCTTGGTTCGAAAAGTTTCTGAAAACTTCATCTCTTAGAAGGTTTAACACGTTCCATGTTCTCGTTATTACCCACTTATTACTTGGGTGTGTCACGTACTGATGATAGATTTGAAGGCATCCAATTTTACCTGAAACACGTTTACATAGCGAACCGCTTGCTAGAAAATAGACGCTTGCTTCTGCCATCCCTAAACTGGAGAACTGGAGCTAATGTAGTGTTGGTTAGGCGGCGCAAATCACTCGCCCTGACATGTAGTATCAATGAACATAAACAACATTTCTCATGAATCGTTTTCATTTCATCACTTTGTTCATTTAGAGTTACTCAGCGAGTAAAGCTAGAAGGTATAAATCTAGGCCTGAGACCCCGCAATCGTCAAACACAGTTCATATTGATTGACGATATTGAACTGAGAAACTTACAATTTTACAAAAAATAAAGAATTAGTGAAACGTAATGGTATTGCTATCAAACATTCTCCTGTCCCCTCTCCCTCCCCTCAGAGAAAAATGAATTAATGATCAATCAATATTTTAAAAAGAATCAATCGAGACGTAACTTAACTCGAGTGGAAATTAACTCTTAACGAGCGTTTCAATACAAACTTGATATTTTAGCACTACAAACATCGGAAACAGCGTTGGATGGAACACTCTCTGTGGAAGTAATAACATCAACAAGCCCGAATTTGGAGTCAGGTTACTCATCATTATTCGATATCGTCAATTCGTGATTATCTTCACACTTATTGGCCATCGTATTTGCAGACTTAGTTTTCATGGGCATAACTTTGACATTTCGTTTGGCAGTATCCAAGCCCCAAGTGAAGAAAAACCCGATTAAACAAAGGAAGCTTTCTTCAAACAACATCAAGGAATTAAGGAATTGCCTTAAGCAAAACTCTACAATGCGACGTCAAAATATTATTGGGTGATCCAAATATTCTCACGGGATACATCGCGGTACCGTCAGTTCGAACTCCGCACGTTATATTTTTAAACAACAAAGAGACATGAACCAACCAACCAGCTCATATTTACGATATAAACGCATCCATAATTACTGAAGCTCTTAATAATCAAGTTAAATGCGAGTATTTCGAAAAAACTAATTCAGCCATTTCTTGAGACTGTCGAGGATTAGTGGACGGTTAGTTAAACAGATGTTTCGGTGCCTATTTTAGGAACCCACTACAAGCAAGCAAATTTAAATATTAGGATGAAGAATCTTCTAAGCCTTTTGGAATAAATATGAGTCAGCGAAACCTATATCAAAATACAAAATAATTTGACCAAACTGCATGACCACAAGGACTTACGGTTTAAGCTGTGTGCCAAACTTAAGGTAAAACGTTTATTACGGTAAAAACCGGGCTTAGGACAGATTTTTCGATCAGTTTACTATAGAGTTTTTGAAAAATAATTGAATTTACCGAAAAATTTACTTAAAATTGATTTTTACCTTAAATTTGGCACGCAGCCTAAGAAATGAAAGAGTTATAGCCAAGACAGACTGCTGAATAGTTAAACTGGTTTAGCAAAATTGAATCAAGCACCCTTAGTAGATTTGTGAATTTTTCGTAGTGTGTCAAACTGAATTGAATTCTATTTCCTAGAGTACTTGACTGAACTTTTCTAAACCAATTTAGCTAATCCTCACTCTGCCCAGGCTATTACGTTGCAGGTGGCCATATTCCATAACTTCGTATAAAAATCATTTGAGAATCCCATTTTTATCCAACATAATCAATCCCATCAAAATCAGATATTCTGAAAATTGTTTAAGAATCCCATTTCCATCCAACATGTCCAATCCCATTTTAATCGATAATTAATGGCCAAATTCAATAAAATTGTATAAACCCGAGACACTTTAACTTTTTATACAGTCAATTTTACAAACCACGAAAAACTGGCATACGATAATCTGGCCACACGATAAATTGTGTCCATGATAAATTGTGTCCAAGATATACTGTTCTACAGTTAAATGTTCACGTTAAATTGAAACACTAGAACTTGTTTACGATAAAGTAACCGTCACCCCATATATATTGGTTGGTAGTGTGAAGTTTGGTCCATAGACTACGAGATTTTGGTGTCCTAGTGCTGCATACGCCATCTAGTCCAGGCTTGCGTTGTAGAATCGCTACTTCGCATTGCGTTTGGTTGATTGGAATGTTGATCATTGGTGATATTTCGCATTATAAATGTACAGGCTGGAATACTTGCCATCGCTTCACATCATCTCTCGTTAATAATGCAAATTGTTTACCCCGATTGTCCATTGGTTTATAATCAGTAGAACTAATGATGTGTTGATACCGGTGATGGAGGTCGTAACTATTGTGTGAATAAATTGTAATTCTTTTTTTAGCTGACTTGGTGTGAGTGTGAGTATGGATGGATGTAGCATTTTCTGATGGGCGTGGTAGAGCACGTATAATAAGCCTTGTTGCGTATCTTGGAGGCACTTTAGTACTGAGTTATTTCAAAAATGCTTATTAGTCCTGATCGTACTATGTCTTAGTACGTTCTATATTCTTGTATTTCTTGCCGTAGACGATGTTGATCCTTGATCAAGTTGACCGATGGCGTGGTGAGGTTTTTGTGATGTTTTACTAAATTCGTGTTATCGACTATAGTTGTTTGATTTTTGATAAGGGCCAAAAGATGATTCTCATCATTGTTAATTTTTTCAAACTGTTTCACTCGTTTGCGATCCTTATTGTTGCTTTCGAATAATAGCTCGTTGTCTGCTATTAAGTACTTGTATTGTCGTAGAATTTGCTGTAGAATAACATTGCACTTCAAACCGCGCCACCACCGTTTCAAACCGATGGTAAATCTGATATCCGTTTCGTCGACACTATATCGAGCGTGTCTAATTTCTCGAGATGTATCTCGATGGACTAGTTAAAAGGATTTATTACGATGGTGGCTTATGCAAGTCCCACGCCCATGTATTACATACTTGGTATGTAATGGCGGCAATGCTTCTTTGTTTTATAATTAGCGTTGCTGCAGTTGGTGAATGTATTCGGCGGTCCAGCGTTTCCAGGAATGTTGTACTAATTGTTTAGACTAACACCATATTATTTTTAGACCCTTTGAAGTGATTCGCCTATTAATAAGGTGTTATTGGTCCTAAGTTAGAGGCGTCATCTGGGAATGGTGTTAAAGGTCGTCAGTTTAAGCATGCTTTAATTTGATTTGTAACCGTGTACAGTTGCTCGAACGTTAAGGTTCATTCACCAATAACTCTTTTGAGATGAAATTTCACTGATTTTATTCTTGCCTCTCAGATACCTCCGAAATGGGGAGAGTAAGGTTGGATGAAGTGCCATAGTTGTTTCCATCAATGGCTAACATAGATTCATTGTCGCTTGGTAATCTTGTCCTCTAATGTCCTCGCTTGGAAACGCCTTGTAGGCAGCATCGAAAGATCCAGTTGTAAGACAGCTTACTATTTCGATACGATCGCCTTAGTTACCATACATAAGGATACCATAGACCGGATGCACGCACCGAAGATAAATCAGATAACCTCAAAGATCTTTTCTTTGTCGAATTCGAGGAAGTTACAATAACATATCGTATCTTCACATTAAAATCGACCTAAACGACTAAACTTCACCGGCAAGAAAGGCGCGAGTGTATGAGAAAATGCATCGAAAACATCAGCTTCCAAGGAGAATAAGAAAATTCGAGAGGCTGGTTTGCGAACGGTAATGTAATCAACAAACGTGGCTGCTATTCTCTCAGTTTGGCAAACCTATTCCAAGATCTGCTAAATCGGAATGATATAGTGACCCCTATTAGACCAGTAGCTAAACACAGTGATTATGTCTTTGGCGAATATCCTTGAATGGAGGAAGTAGACTCAGCTATTAGTAGATTGAGAAATGGAAAGGCACCCGGTCGGAATCGCCACAGAATTAATTAGAAGTCGGAGGCGCTTCTCTTATGAAATTTATATTATTTCATCGTGTTTTTGTAATCACTGTGGTTTTCGTCCCAACCCATCAACCACTGTTTCTCCATGAGGATGATTTTGGAAGAATGTTGGGAATGCAACATAACCATACATAAACTATATATAGACTTCCAACAGGCATATGACAATATCAACTGCGAGAACCTCTGAACTGCGCCTATATGTCGTCTTGGAATACCGGAGAAACTTGTTTCTCTGTATAAACTAAGAATGTCTGGAGACGTATATTTTATAAATCAGGCCAAATTCTTCGATCGCTATGCAAGTAGTTTGGAACTGAACAGCTGAGTCCTAACCTCTAATGACTGTTGATGTTATTAACGTTTGAAAAGAAGGTCGTTCATTTCGACGGCGTCGAACAATTCCTTCCGAAAATGGATTGCGAGGGCAATGTATTGAGACTAGTGGAGGTCCACTATGCAGATGGTAAAGTCCCTTCATGATATGTAAAAGCTAGCAAGAGAGAGAAAAAGAGATATTCAAACAAGTTTTCTCGAACTCCCTACATGAAATTTAGCTTGAACCCCCCACATGACTCCCCACAAAGGGACTTCATTCTCCCCAAACATTTGGGGGCGTTGGGAATATTGCAAACTTATTTCCAAAGTAAGTGCTATATGTTGCCGAATCAGTGCGATTTTTAAAATTAAATTTTGACCGAAATGACGCACCAACTCTGCTGTACACAAATTTGGCAAGAAAGTTCGAAATACGGGCAAGCCAGAGGACAACAGAAGCGGTAATCGTACTCGCACAGTGCATACAACTGCGGATATTGCTACTTTAGCTGAAATTGTGCGTCTCAATCCAAGAATATTCCATTGCCACCGATTGCAGGAACTCCGCATGAGCATTACCAGCCTGAGCAGAATTATGCGCAAAGATTGTTCGGTTACAAATTTCAATTGACCCATGAATTGAAAGCTAACGACCACCCCACTTCAACATCGCTACTCCGTTTGGACCTAAAGCACCTCTAAATTGCCGACGAATTTCAATTTCGATGGCTATATGAACAAGCAAACTTGCCGAATTTTGGTTTTGGAAAGCCCACACGTAATCGTGGATAAGCCATTTCATTCTGATGTTAACAACACTATTATAGCCAACAAAGAGCGATACAGAGCTATAATAACCGGATTTTTGTGTTCAGAAAGTAAAGACGTGAACTGGCCCAGCCGTTTGTTGGACCAAGATGGAGCAACATGATGCACCAGCTAACAAACAATCGATCATATTCGCATTAAATTCGGTAATCGTGTAATCAGCTATTTTGTTGATGTCATTTGGCTTTCGTGCAGCTGAGATTTGACGCTTTAGAAACCATCGAAAATGCAGTAAAACATTGGGTTTACAGGATGAATCAGTCACTTGAATGATTTTATTGCATTTTTAAAAAGAAACCGCTAAATGGCACATCATTAAGTGATTTCCACCACACAGAATTTACAAAACCAAATTGTGACAGGATGAGATAATTGCTTGTCGTTCAACTCAAGGTACATTCTGATTAATTTTTCATTGTTCATCATAAAAATGTTGATCTTGTCAATATGCTTGTTTTAATAAATAAATACACATTACGTAAACAAATCTGCAAAGGTTAAATAATGCCAAGAACTCCACGGTTAATCACAAATCTGTTAAGTCAATTCAATCGAATTTACGAAATCGGTAACAAGTCGTATCAAACATACAAAACGGAACGACAAAGCATCGCAATGACAACGTAATTGTATTAAATCGGTACGTGATGTTTACAATTTTCCAAAATTCCATACAGCGAATGAAAAACAAACAAAATAAAAAATAAGAAAAACTTTTCGATTTTCATCGAAACGAAAAGTGTTTTACTTTTCAAAAGTCGTTATTCTTTTATAATCAAGGATCCTCATATTTACCTCGTAACGTACTCGTACATTATTTTCTTTATGGTTTTTAATTGATCTAATTTTAATTTAATTTTCGTTAATAAAATTACGAGACTTGTTTTCTTTCGAGAGAGAGCTTTTGTTTAATTGCAATTAAACTTTTTTAACTTCGATTGTTTTTTTAACGTCACAGGATAAACTTTTTATATTTTTATGGCTTGCCTAAGGCCAATGGATTACTCTACGTATAATACTTAAACTTTTTGATTTTTGGCGGGAAAATTATTACGAGGTAACACTGCGTAAATCTACATGCATAAGTTATGATGTAATTTTTATTGCGATCATGCATTAAAATATTTGAACGCGGATTAACCGTGAAATTATAATTTTTTTCGTTTGTTTATATTTTCCAGGCGCGGGGTCATAAATCAACTTCACACCGTGAGGATTTAGATAAATTATAATTGATTTTTTTTTGTGGCGAGTTGGGTATTTTGGGGATGCGAGGGGATTGATCGATGTTTTACTAACGTGCGTTGCTATATCCATTACACGCCTTTTATGCATTACCCTTGTAACTTAATGTTCTAATCTATTATAACAATTAAATAGATAAAGTACGTCGGCAGAAAATCAATATACATAATAAGTCGGTTTGTACATTTAGATAACGTGGTACGAGTGATATCGATCAATTATTTGTATATATGCGATTTATATTTAGCCTTTAGCCTATGATTACGTGGTGAAGGCGCTAAAGTTTAAGTTAGGTTAGGGTGGTTATCCTATTGTGCCTTACCGTGCCACATTGTTTTTCCTCCTCAACTGCCTCACCGTCTCCTCCCCGTCGTACATTTTAGTAAGATCCTTGAAGTCATATAGAAGGGAAGCTCCCAGGAATTTAAGTCTACTAAGCACTAGACGAGGACAGATGAAAAGTAAATGGAAAACCGTTCCTTCCACCTCTTCATCTTTGCAACTAAGGCAGTAGTGAAGTGCAGAGACTTCTATCCAGCTCGCATGCTTACCTATGAAACAGTGTCTCGTAATATCACTCACCACCAGCCTGAGATGCTACCACCGCAGCGATACTACTTGTCTTAATTTTGACAGGTCTAGTTTTTGCTAGATGTGCCTAGTTATTACGCATGGTGAAGCTTCCTCTTGAAGCAGTAATTTTCACGGTGGAATATCAACATCTGCTCTGCTTGAGTTGAAAATTTCTATATTACATCCTAATGACAGATTATGGGAGAGCATTTCGACTATAAGATATACATTGATAATAAAATTGGGCGTTGTTGCAATACTCAATACTGACCTTTAGATCGTAATTCAATTTTGCAACTACTTCGGCTGAAGAATTACTGATATAAGCTAAAGCTAAGTCATCTGCATATCCAACGATTTTTCCAAACAAATTTAATCTGAAGATTGAATCGGAATAAATTAGCAGGGGAAAATAGCAAGGAAACTAACACAGATCCTTGAATCCTTGACCCTCCAATATCAACAAACAAACCAGCACCAACTTTACCAGTCCATTCTAGATGTTACTGAGAAATTCCGAAAAAGCTGTCTCAGAATAATAACATGAATGGCAATAGGCCGATAGTTTTCCTTCCGATTGTGATCACCACTTTTAAAGATCGGGATGATCATGACTAGTTTGAGGGTATCGGGAACAGTTCCTCTAATGAACGAGATATTAAAAATGTACGCAGATTAGGAGCTAAACTAAAATTTCTCAAGCCCTCACTGTCCAGAGCATGCTTTGGTTCTAATGAATCAATAGTATTTGAACAAAAGTCTTGAGAAAGATAAGGATCTTCAACTAGCTGTCCATCTATGAAGTGATTTTTCCTTTACTTATATCATCAACTTTAATCTCTTGCAATAAATTCTAAATTCATTGGAAATTTCTGTTTCACTATTTAGGACCGTCCCACTACCCGAATTTAACCTTTTAATGCCGCTTAATTTAGGTTTTCAATTTCATTTAATATCACCACGGTTTAGTGAAAAACGATTGACATAGTATGGTTCAGAAATACTTCTCTCAAAAAGTCCTCTCTGGTGGGCATATCAGTTCTAGACCTTAAAAGATATCGTCACCGTATGGCATAGTCGGTTGTATTTGGGATATTCCCTAGGGGTGTGAGAAGACTGGATGTACTGTTCGCTGTACTTTCATCAAAAATTTTAGGTTGGTGGGGCCAAATGGCCCTAATAGTAGAAATATGAAGCGCATGTAGAATGTGGGCTCCAAAACTCCATATTTTGCAGTCATTTTTACAGGAATAAAACGTTACTCCACCTTTCTTTATCCTTTCTAACATGTTAGGTTTCCAGCTTAGGTTGTTATTCAGAACGAGACTCGAATACTCGCCAGATACTTTCTCTTATGGTGCAAGGATATTGACCGAAGACACCAATCGCAACATGAGCCACATAAGCAACTACCTTAAAATCGCTCCATTCCAGGTTTAATAACAGGTCATCTAAGACCAAGTTTCAAAGAGAGGATAATTCCCTACCTTGTGGTGTGCCTCTATACACAGATCTGCTATTGGGGGACCCACCAAGGTTGGCCGTTATGACCCCGATTTCCAGCATTTGACCTACCCAGCCCTAGAGTTATTTGTCCACGAACCTAGAGAAATACCTGCGTGATCGCTTCTGGGCTGACATTGTGCAAGGCCTCCTCTATATCCATTTAATTCAATATAGAGTTTTGGGTTATTTTTGATGATAGCCAGATATGGTTTTGACTACGAGTTGAGTTTACCAAGACGTTGGAAGTTTTGTCTCAAACTGATGAAACATTGAATGCTTCATTACGCAATTGTCAACCCCTTCGTAACCTCGATTTGTTGAGACGACCGAATTTTTTAATTTCAAGAATTCAATGTTTTATTAGTTCGAATACCAACCTCACCTCGATGCATCAACATGGAGTATTCCTTATGTTCAAAGGATTTCTCGATAGGAACAACATGGGAGTGGAGAGAAGTTTCCACAAATTTCCCTTGCATGTTTGGATTTAGATAGCCTATTTGGCTCAATTGAACTTCTAATGTGGGCTTCTAGCTGTCTTTCCAAAAATTTTAGTAGGCAAAAGGCTAAATCTATATAGGTTTAAAGTCTTTGGGACTGCAATGACAGCTTTTCCCGATTTAGGTATAAATATTACATCAGTCCATTAACTAGAAATGTGTTAGTTTAGGCATAGTTTTAAGCTATCCTTGAAGATAATTTAGCCAGGGTAATGTTAAGTCAGCCTTTTCGGGTCCTGTCGACTTATAAGGCTTAAAGCTATTTACAATGTTACAGCCTAGATGCTTCAGAAGACTCCTGCAGCTTTAATTTCCGTGGCTCTTCCAAAGAGCCTCCTGCACTTTTTTACGAATGTTTTGAAGTCCTCTCGACCATCGCTAAGGCGTCGAATAGCTGGTTCACTAGAATAAGTAGGTCCACTTGAACATCAAGCTCTTGTGTTGGGTCAGGAGCGTTTGGAACCTGTTCCTATAGTTAGGTTTTTTGAGGGGTTTTGTCTCCAATTCCAATTAACAACGGTTAGAAACGGAATGATCCTCCGAAATCTTCCAATTCCACAAAACTATCCATAATGGTATCTGAGAGAAGTGTAATGTCTAGTGCTTTTTGTTTATTTCTAGTTATAAACGTTGGTTTCTAGCCAATATTGTATATACATATAGGTTAGTACTAAGGCTGCGTACCAAATTTTTCGATCAGTTAGAAAAATGAAATCAAGTAACTCACCTCGTTCATTCGTTTCAGTGTTTGTCAAAATTGTGTGATGTGAATTTGCATCGCTTCTCAGTATGATTCCAATTGTTTGATTTTGAGCATCCTTTAATGAGCTTTATAAAATGACAGGTGAGATATCTTCCCCGTCATGTAGAAGGTAAGCTGATATTAGCCAGAGACTTTGGCCATCCATGCTTGTTGGGCCCACAACTGCATTACTATAATTTAATAACTGAAAGATGTTCAGATTATTTTTACCAATGATGCAGGTATAAATTAAACGTACCTTCTTCGCGTAAAGTAGTTTAAATTTAAGAGTCCTAAGTCATATTACGTGCGGTCACCATTGACCAAGCATCCTTGGACTAGAATACCGTCTATCTTCTCTGCTCTTAGTTTACGTATGAGAGCAGCCGAAGCTGCCTTAGAGTGATAGAGGTCAATCTGCAACCTATACTACATACAACTGCTGCTGAGTCCTCTGACTGTGACTCCTCCAGAGATTCACAAAGTAATCCCATTAAAGTGGACATCTCCGTATCTATGGAGAGTGTTTCTACCTCCTCAGACATTTCCCTGGCGTTCAGGTTGTCAGCCGTGGCCTATACCTATATCGGCACCCTCAATATGTCATCTTCATCCTTCTCATAAATCTTGATTGTGATTGCGTTGAAACCATAGCTCATCAAACCATTAATGTCAGCGACTCTCTATTTAATATAAAATTAGCTGACATATAATCAGCCTTTGGTTCTTCCAACTTGGCTACTCCCCAGTCGGCGATCGGTAGTACAGGATTGCTAATTTGAACAATAGCATTTCCAGAATTTCTTGCGGATCTCTGGATTCCGCTAGGTTTCTCTACGTCTGCGTGGAATATCCTTTCTAGCGACTACTTCTAGTCAAGCACTAGGTCAGACTTCTCCTAGACTCTCTACAGCCCTTTTGTACAGCATCAATGACAGTTGGTCCGCACAAGATGTTAACTTTACACGACTCCAGTTCCAGCCTCCATCCCGGCAAGCCAGACCGGATTCAGGTTTTGCTGATAATTTTTATAAAATTGCCGACTAAGGCCTGCTGAACCTTCTACCAGTTGCTGGGCGATATATATCCGCCTTCTTATGAAGCCCCCTATATAATGATTTAAAATATTTTGAAAAGCGAACACCGGAACTTTAAAATCCCGAAATCTATAACATAACTACTAAGTACAAATCGATACACAGTGAAAATCAACAGGTGCCCATATTTTATGTAACATAAATATAAAATGTTTAGCAGATTTCAATGTATTACAATGTTCTATGTACAATGTGCGCAAATCGTGGAAAATTCAGTCAGTTAATTAAGTTCTACGAATTGCTGTACCATAAGCGTTATAAAAATATTTTCACCCAAACAATAAAATAAAATAATAGTTTCCCGTATATTTACATACAACATAAATTTTTGTTATGCTAATGATGATTTCCAATCAATTTTAAAATAAAAATTTGTATTTGTATGCTAAACATTTGGTTGCAAGCCTTTTTATTTTTTATTAGTCTGGCATTTGGTTTATAAATTTATGTTGGAGGCATACGTTAACAAGGTCATTCACCATTTCAGTTTTTGCATAATAATCGATAATATGTGCTGATAACATGCGTTAACTTTCTGTCAACCTTTATTTAACATTAGTTACATAGTGCATAGAACGTGAGTATTTTGTAAGGTAGATTTACGAAGTAAAAGAAGCTTTTATGCCCGACCGTCTGTCTGCGGGGTTAACTCGGATTCTATAACAACAACTGAGAAAAATTTGAAAGTGGTTTTTGAGCCGTCTGGCCCAATTGTCCAATTTAAATTTTGTTTTGTTTAAATTTGTAAATATTTCTGTCAGCAGAATTTGGAAGTCCCCTGATTCAGTCTTACACATTCCACCGTTCATTTAATAATCCATTGTGAGTATCTTAAAGGATAGCTTCTTTATTAGCTCACATCGGAAAGAGCCAAAATGACTAAACATACACTGTGGCCCCAAAGTGCTTAAATTTGAAAACACCCAAAAATTGAATTTTCATTTTAATATTTGAAAATTTTAAATAAACTCAATATTTTTAAAACTAAATTAAATAGAAAAAGTTAATTTTTGGAAGAAATTTTGAGTGGCGCTTATAAAACGAAATTCTTTAAACCATACACGCTATATGAATCGAACGATACGTAGGGCCGAGTTAAATAATTTCAAATGTTAAGAATTTAGTATTACACTCAATAATATCCTCTCTCGAATAATAAAAATCTCAGTAATTTCGGAGTATGTGGCTAAGTAAGATTGGTTTCCTACATGAAATACTAATTCAGAACCTCTTCGATGACCTCTGTGCGATGTGTAGGGCCGAGATAATTTTTTCAGAATTTTGTATTAAATTCAATGATATTCTCTCTCCAATATCAAAAATCTCAGAGATTCTCTAATTTAGAATCACTTTGATCAGAACCTCTGTGCGATCCGTAAGGGTTGAGATAATTTTTTTTAATGTTTGAGCATTTTGAATTACACTCAATGATATTCTGTCTCAAATACCAAAAATCGCAGAGATTGCCGAGAATGTGATAAGTAAGATCGGTTTCTTACTTCAAATACTAATTCAGAACTTCTTCGATCACCTCTGTGAGAGCCATTGCGTGTTTTTTTTTAAATTTCGTTTTATAACTGTCACTCAAAATTTCTTCCAAAAATTAAAATTTTTCAATTTAATTTAGTTTTAAAAATATTGTATTTATTTGAAATTTTCAAATTTTCAATGAAAGTTCAATCACCAAGTGAATGACCAGGTCAGGTGGGATGTGCTTTTACACGAGCAATTAGCCATCCTTGCTCACGAGCAAGCTTATTACTTCGACTGCTACCAGTAGCTTAAAAATAGAAACAAACATTTTCAATAACGACGCCATTCAACTCTAAATTTAAACAGACCATAAAAGTATTCGTAGTACACAAAATATCACAAGATCATCACAGATCCAAAATACTGTCAAACGACCAACAAATGGCAGGTATACACTGCAAAGATATAAGATTAACCATCATTGATACGACGACTTGCAGCCCAATACAAAACTCGGACATATGCAAAAGGTCACGAAGTGGCGTTTGATGCCTCTGTAAAAACAACCAGTAGTCGTTCACTAAATGATACAAGATCTTTAACATATCGCTATGTGAAAGCACAAACACGTAGTTACCGCAGACATCGAAAAGACAAAAAACGAAAGACGACGAATTCAATCAAAGCAAAACGAACGAGTTTATTTAAACAAAACTCAGGTTTACATTCATCCATCGGGCGCGCGCGCCACTATAAGGCAAGCACACCGTTCTGGCGTACAGTAAAATTAATAATAAAATTATTTGTGTTTAAATACAATTTATAATTAAATAAATAAATATTTAATTAAAACCCAAAAATATTTGTTTTATTTTGCATGCTGTGAACAACACCACCCTGTTCACACTCATTTACTCTAGCGTCGGCATCGATCATGTAACTCTCATGATCCAGCGGTGCACATAATGCAGTGAATACCATCACCAAGTTCACTCTCTCCAAACAAGCAAACTATGGAACCATCACTTGCGATCGACTTGACACCACTCAAGCAAATCTTATATTTTATCCGAACACTAGACACACGAATCGGACGCATAATTCAAGCTATTCATTAAGCTGATGCATCACTTAGGTTCCCATTGAGTACGAACTTCGAACTACAGCCTAACACTAACATGGAACTTAATCAATGCCAAAAAGATAAATGCTTTTGGTATCTCAATCAATGAATCAAACGATGCGCAATCAATCATCAATTAATTCGCAATGAATCGATCAGCAAATTTCACGCCCAATCTTTGTCGTGTTGAGCATATCGACAGATATCCTAAGGCATCACGACAATAGCCTTAATCGAAACTTATCTCCATCACTATGTGTCTCATCTCAAATACTTTTGGCTCCACACAACTCGAAAACGCCATCCGGTTGTTTTACCATGTGCAACTAGTAAACCACATAAAACGTGGCTCGTTTTCAAATCGCCACCCATGTTGTTTACAATAATTCTTGATAAACATCGTGTTTACAAAAACGGACAAACAAGAAGAAAATCTGTGTACCACACGAGATATTATGATACCAGTCTCACTCTTCGTTTCTTTCCCCTTTACCTACAAAACCGATTTTCTGAAAACTGGTTTTATAACAAGTTAACAAGTCCCCTGGACTAGATAACTTGAACGCTGAAATAATCCAGCTGGCATGGCCCATCATAGGGTCTAGCATAGTAAAATTATTAAACAGCTGCCTAAAATTTGGTTACTTCTCCAAGGTGTGGAAAAAGGGTGAAATCATCATAATCAGGAAACCTCGCGATAGAGATCCACTATGGTCGAAATCTTATAGACCCACAATGTTACTACCAGTTATGGGGAAGCTCTTATAAAGGTTGTTTGCCACTCGCACTATACCGCGAGTTGAACAGAGCGGACTGTTCTCGGACAAGCAATTCGGATTTCGACGTAGCACGTCTACTGAGGATGCGATAGTCCGCCTAACCAACACTGTCAAAACCCAAAGTTCTAAATATGTTATGGGTATATTCTTGGACATTGCCGAAAAATTTGATAATCTTACGTGGCCTAGTGTCATTGCAAGTTTATCGGTCTACAATCTCCCTAGAAACACGATGAATATTTTAAGAGCTACTTCAGCCATCGATACGCAGGAATCAGAGACATGTATGGTTCTGTATTAAAGCAAATTACAAAAGGATGTTGTCAGAGCTCTATTTTGGGTCCTCTAGTCTGGAATATCGTGTTTAACACAAGCATTGATCAACGACTTTGAGGAAATTGCTTTCGCGGATGACAAAGTCATTGTGGTGCATGATAACTCGAGGCGCCAGGATCAAATCGCAATAAATAAAATGATCCAATGGTGTGAAGCAAATAAGATGTTACTATCAAGCTGAAAAAATAATGATGCTGCAACTAAAGGGCAAATTTGACTCTAGTCGACCACCAACAATATCACTAAACGGTAAAAATATGAAAATGGTCAAGTGCGTTAGATATCTAGGTGTTGACCTTGATGAACGAATGGGCGTAGCATACCACGTTCTTAGAGTCTGTGAAAACGCTAAGAAGCTATTCCACTCTTTGGCGAGAGTGTTAAGAGAAGGATGGGGACTGGCGCCATATCAGATCACTAGAAAGTGCTCAGAGGAATATCCTGCTAGGAGTAACAAAAGCTTATCGAACGGTATCTAAAGATTCTGTAGTGGTTCTGCCCGGCGCACTCCCGGTTGATATTCTAATCAAAAAACGAGCGAACTTGTTTTTGGGTGACTTTAACTTACCCGGTATATCTTGGAACGATGTCGACGGTGTGTTCTCTTCATCCTCAACCGACGAGAAAGCATTGACTATCATCGATTACGTCGCTTCCATATCAACAACGCAGCTTAACCGCTTCAGCAACAGTTGAGAGAAATTCCTGGACCTAAATATTTTTTATACTAAATGTACAACTAATTATTTTTCTAACGATTTTCACTTTAATTTTAGAATGGCCGACTACGCATCCTTGAATGAATTTCTCAGCACTGCCGATTGGGACTTTTTACAGCGCGATGCGGATTTGAATGAGATGGTGCACAGATTCAACAAGCTTCTCGGGAGTGGCATCGAGAGACACGTTATGCGGGTTATCAATAATAAATTCGGCTTTCGGGAGCCATGTTATAATACCGAGTTGATGCTGCTCGAGAAACGGCTTTACGGCGTAGAATACTATCCCGATTTCGTTAGCGCCCGCAATGAATTTAAGACCCTTAATTGGTTCCTTTTCAATAATTACGTAGTGCATATCGAGCAAGTTTTGACATCCAATCCCAAAAAATTTTAGAACTTCATTAGCAGCAAGAAAAATGTATCTGGTTTTCTGTCGAATATGTCTTATCAGACATCCACCGCCCGTCAGTCATCCGACATTTGCAATTTGTTTGCCAAATTTTTTGCATCGGTTTACAAGCCACTTCGGCCAACAGACACCGGGTTTCCTATACTACTTCCACCTCCATTGTACTCGATCATTCCAAACTTACCGAACAGGAGGTTCTGGATCAACTGCTCCTTCTCGACGTTAGCAAGGGAGCAGATTATGACGGTCTTCCACCGATCTTATTCAAACGTTGTGCCGTAAGTCTGGCCCCTGCAGTTATCTTCTTGTGTAACGAAAGGAAAATATCATGCATTCATCCAATTTTCAAGGCGGATAATAGAAGTGAGGAAAGTAATTATCGTAGGATCGCCATTCTCTCTGTCTTATCCAAACTGTTTGAGAACATGGTTCACAGAGTATTGTACTTCCATACCAAGAGACTTATTTCTCCCTTTCAGCATGGATTATATCCCGGTAGGTCTACCGTGTCTAACTTGTCCACATTTTGTGGTCATCTATTTGACAGTCTAAACTCCAAGCAGCAGCTTGACGTTTTCTACACAGACTTCGCAAAGGCAAGTTGGAGAGTCTCGACTGTGATTTCATTCCCATCGACTGGATTCTTTCTCCCCATTATTTCAGGCGCCATCCGGCGTGCATTAACGACGTTGTAAAATGTTTTAAGTTTACCAACAGCTTCCTCTTCGTAGATGACATGAAGATTTTCGCCCGGGTCTCTAGCGTGTTAGACTGCAAAATGGTACAAGACGACTTAAACCGCTGTTGCAGCTGATCAATTAACAACTTACTGGCTTTAAACGTGAGTAAATACAAAACTATTTCTTTCTTCCGTATCCGCTCGCCTGTTTTTTTTATCAATATCAACTGTACAACGAAACCATTGATCAGGTTGAGTTCATTTCGGGTCTTGGTGTGATCTTTGAATCTGACGCTACATTTACCAGACATGTTAACGGCATTAATTATTTCAAAGTCATTATGCTTGGATTCATTCAACGAAACTGCAAGGACTTTAGTGACCCGTTAACTTTGACATCATTATACGTATGCTTTGTTCGGTCCATTTTGGAGTATGCATCTCCTGTTTGGTCACCCTCCTACCACTGTCATTCTGAGAGGATTGAGAGTATCTAGAAACAGTTTATTTTGTTCTACTACGTTCTTCCGCCTTATCAGAATCGATGTAATCTTTTGAAACTGCAACGTCTAGACAATCGCCGAGACGTAGCTTCTGCGCTGTTTGTGCGTGATATCATCAATTCCCGTGTCGATTGTATCGAGTATCAACTAGCACGTATCAACTTGTACGCTCCCGAACGTCGAATGCGTCAATGCGATGGAGCTTTATTCATCGACCAAGCGGTAACGGACCTCGGCCTTTCTGATCCAATTTCGAGAGTAGCGCGGGTGTTCAACAAGTTCTACGGAGATTTCGATTACCACTTGTCGAGAAATTCATTCATAAAGCTTTATATAATCTTTTGTAGTCGAGCTCATGCTCCGTAATTTCTTTTTGTTTACCAATTGTTTTGTTGAGCCGAATGTAGTCACTGTAGGCATCATTTATAAATAAATAAACAATTTGTGGAAGAATTTGTGGAATATGGCCACCTGGGACGAAACTCGGTTGGATGAAAATGGGATTCTTAAACGATTTGTGGAAGAAGTTCTGGAATATGGCCACCTGGGGCGGAACTTGGTAATTTATTAACCGATTATGATAGGATTTTTCATGTTGGATTGAAATGAGATTCTTAAATGATTTTTGGAAGAATTTCTGGAATATGGCCACCTGGTACAGACACCGTCTTTTTTGTATCATGATATCTCGTGTGGATGCACAGAATGGAAACAATACGATGATCATTCCAAAACGAAAACCAAAAGCGACACAAGCAAAGCAAAACGAACAATTTTTTTTGTAAGAAGTGCATAATTTTTGCGTTAGAATATGCGAAGAATATCCCTCCATTTTTTAACAAAATATTTTAATGTTTCTATCGGGAAAGAACCCGTGCAGTTAGAACTGATCGATTTTGTCCCAAAATGTGCTAAACGAAATGAGTCTAACCGGAAAAATGTAGTAGTAGTATTTGTGTTTGAGTTAGAGACATGCGCGTATTTTTGTTTTGCTTTACTGCACATGCATGTTACGTGTCATTGTTTTTGTTTATAAATATTAACCATTGTAAACGCCATATTTTTGTGATGTTTACAAGACACTGTTACTTTGTAAATTATTTATGTGTTTATGTATTTTTGAATTTTTTTATATTTAGTAACACAATTAATTTTTACAAATTTAAAATAAATTTATTAATGAAGCTTTATAAATTCATATAGAATTAATTTATGATAAGAAAAATATATTACCATATTAAATAATGGCACTCCATAGCTCGAGAGCAGACGTAACGTGTTGATAAAAGGAAATAAGCACCATAAGCAAATAACGATTAAACCGATTCACCCGAAAAATACAAATACAAAGACATGATTGTGTATTATACACTGTATTCGATTTTTTGCTTTACTCATTTTAAATGAGTAACTCACGGGACAAAATCGATAAACCGATTTCAATTTTTTGGCTTTTTGTTTTGTTGTTGCACTGCTGGTGCGCATCAAATTATGCATGCAGAATACATGCAATTCATTTCATAGATGCTACAGTGTTTTCTAATTTGCATGCATGCATAATTATGCACATCTGTTTTCAGCCTCATTATCATTTATCAAGTTCGTTCTCACAGCCGCTTAATAAAGACGTGCACACCATTTGCGCTCGCCACCACGATGAACGCACGCCACGCCCGTTCCGCCGTTATACATGGTGGATAAAATAATACAGGAACCGGAAAACCGCCTTCAAACAAATTGTTGATTTTGTTGGAACTAAGTGTGGATTGCGATTATATTGAAAATCTTTCGGATATTGCTGTGAAAAGGGTTAATTTAATGGGAACTAAGGATGTGGCGTTGAAAAGGTGCCAGTTTAGCCAGTTGTTTTGGCAATAATAATTTGGTTCCAATTCTGGTATCGGTTGCGTAAAATGGCTAGTTTGAAAGGTATTAAATTATTTCTCAATCAAATTTGCTATACAACTAATTTTGCCTGATGAAATTGGAATCCCAGAATGATATTTTGACCATTTAAAATGAATTTGGAATTATGTTAGAAAATATCCCGAATGAATCGCCCATAATTCTGAGGGATTGAAATTATTTGTATTGTATTGATCAATTATGGTACTACCAAATATTGGTACAATGACACCGAAATCAGACAATAATTCTAGGGACAACCCTACGTAAAACGTAAAGTAAAAAAAATTGCCATAGATACTTGATACTTATATTACTGAAATTTTTCGATACAATCTCTTTACTTATTAAAACTTAAATAAATCGATGATTCAAAATTTTTTATTATAATTAAAAATAAAATAATTTTGTAGACTATTAAATTTCATAGATGTCTTTCAAGTTTACTCTAATTATGTGTCATTAACTGCATGAGTAAGTCTAAACCATTTGCCATGATAGAACACCATCCTACCCATTTACTTATTTATACTACGTGAGGCGACAACGTAACGTCATAATTGTCGTAAAATTTATCGAAATATACAATCCCACTCGAAACATAAGTTTTACAAAACGACTTAACTTTGACGTCATAATATATCCAACACGGAGAGTATAAACATCTTACTCGTACAATAAAATTTAAATAAAAAATTACAAATTATACAAATAATTTATTTGTTGTAATTCGACTGAAATTTATACAACAAATAAAATTATAAACTTTTTATTTATGATGATATTAAAGCTTTCGGTATACTTGTGTAAACGAATAGACAAGAAAATAGAAAATCGGGAGCTTTTCCCGCTGTACGAAATACGAATATATAAAGCTTCTAGTTAAAATTGGTATGGTAATTATACAGCGAATCAAAATAAATCTTAAGGCATAAAAAGTTTGTCATTAAGCAACAGTAAAGTTGGTCGTAAAAATAATTTGCATTTAATGAGCGTAAACTTAACCACAGTCTGGATTTGGAATAGAACCAACCAGAAGTCAAATGACTTGCAACATTATGTATTTGTCACTATTCGCTTCACCATTGTCATAAAAATTCAGTCTTACATGATTGATTAATTAATTTGCTACCTAAATAATTGCTGCAATAAACATTATCACTAACGCTGAAGACATTAAGGTGCGATTAAATAATGTAGAGCGTTGTCGTAATGATTTTTGACATGCGGAGAATAAAATTGTGATGCTCGAACTGGACATCGACTTTGAAGAGAGCTACCATAAAGTTGTAGCAGGATTAAATCTTGCGTTACGAACAAACGATACAATTATCGAAACTACCATGTCTCCAGATACTACACAGAATGGCAATCTTTTCATGATCCCTTCTGCTCAACAATCCACGACAGATTGACACCTTCCTACAAATTTCAATATCTACATAGACTTAGACACATAATTAACGCGTTCAATATAAATTTGATGTTTCTACCATCGGTGGCCATATCAAATGGCATACATGTTCGACGTCTGCTAAGCACATCAGATGACATAATACGAGGACTCAAGTTGCTAAGAGAGGATGCTGAATCACGAGACTATTGGCTGAGTCACATAATGGTTATCAAATTAGACAAGGAAATCAGCAGCTTGTGAGCTGATGATTTCCTTGTCTAATTTGATAATTTGATGAAACTTCAGCAGATTTCAACCTATCAACGTTAAAGCAGTTTTTTGATTTCCTTACGAAACGGATTGATGATCTCGAATCTATAAAAAGCCAACCTAAACGTTCTCACCAACAAGTATCACAGAATAAACATACCATTAAAACCCACTTTGAAAACATCATGCTGCATCACGAAAACTAACTATGGATGCTGTCTGTTACACACCGCATTAGCTAAAGTAATGAATGAAATGACCAGTTGTATCATATATTGCTAGATTCAGTTGCGTCCAAACACTTTAATTAAAGAGAAACAACGCCAAGTTTACCACATCAGTTATTGAAGCCACAACCAATGGATATACGAAGCTACCCCCTTCTCATTAAACATTACACCAGGGAATAAAGCAGAACCAAACCTTCAAATCATAGGTTAGTGTTTCAAAAACTGATTGCAAAACAACTACGCAATATAGTGCTTTGGGATGGTCGCTGTCAGGTGAGACCATTCAAATTTCGACCATCAATGTATCCAGCTTTCATTCTCAAATCGAAATTGATTCACTTCTATGCAAGTTTTGGGAAATAGAAGAAATCTAAAATGGAAAGACTTTATCCAAATAAGACAATAGGAATGAAGAGTTCTTTCAGAAAACTTACAAGCGACAATCTAACGTAAATAATTTTGTTCAATTGCCACTCAAGTCACATTACGATTCAAATGCAGTCATCGGTTCATCTTACAAAAGGACAATTGGAATTGGAAATTTATCCCGTCTATTGAACGTCTCTTCATTTCAGTGTTGTTATTTACCACATCATCCAGTAAGGCTGCTAGTTCCATCGCTAAACTTCGTGTAGTGTTTGATGTGCGAAAGCGTCAAACACTCATTGAACGATATTCTATCAACGGGTCCAGCGCTTCAATCAGATTTACCAGCTGTCATCATCAACCGGCTTTTCTTTAATTTTAACAAGTGACATTGATACGTTGTATCGTCGAATCAACATAAATCTTCAACACACCCAATATCAGCGAATTTTATGGAGAGATTCACCCGATGAAAACGTCAAAGCGGCTCGAATGAACACAGCGACATTTGGGATGTGTAGTGCTCCACACATCGCGATTCGTGTAATGCATGTTGGCTCAAGATTAAAAAAACAATTTTCCACTACTTCCAAGTCACACCATCGAATCAACTATTGAGCTGATCAGAAAGTCAAACAATCTCTCCAGTCAGCCGATTTTGAATTAAGAAAATGGTGAAGCAATACATCACGGGTTCCAGACCGATAAAAACATTTGTGTGCGATAGAGTTAACGCAATTCTCGACATTACCAACATCAATCAATGGCATCACGAATCCACTTCAGATAATCCTGCAAATATTTAAAGTCATGCTTGAATGTTTCTAAATGGCTAGAATCGTTTCTTCCATCATCAGTCTCCATCGAAAAAGACAGCGACTCAGAAATGAAGAAAAGTTACATCACTGCAGCGATCCTCAAGAATGTGCGTATATTCGTTTACGTAAAATTACTGCATGGCTTTTACGTTTCATCAACAATTGTCGTGAAAAAGAATCGAGAATCGACTCACATCAGGCTACTTAACACTTATTGAATGGAGACAGAGTGTTATTCCGTTGCATACAATCGTCCAGTTTGAGGCATTTTCAACAGAAATTGCAGCTGTTTAAGTGCTGCCGATACCAACCAAAAGTAAACTTAGTGGTCTGAACCCATTCATCGATCGTGATGGCATACTGAGAGTGGGTGGCCGCCTCTGAAACTCATTATTACAGTTTGATCAAAAACACCCAGTCATCATTCCATCAAGGTATCACTTCATGAACCAGAGGTGTACAATTTACATTGAATCAAATACGCAAAACTTATTGGGTTTTACACGCACGTCGAATCGTCGGTTTACAACTGAAAACATGTCATGAATGTTTCAAAGTGAATCCAATACCACGTTCACTATTAATGGGCGATTTGTCTCATGTAAGAGTTCGACCTACTTTTCCTTTCTCAGCCACTGGTGTTGCTTAGCCGGTCCGATCAGCTTTTGAGTATCAAAAGACTAAACAAATCGTACAAGGGATATATCGCCGACTTTTTGGTCTCAGTACAACGGCAATCCATTTAGAACCAGTGATTGATCTCACTACCTCAGCATTCTTAGTAGCACCACAACGAGTCTTTGCTTGTCGTGGATTTTGTCGAGATATGTACAGATATGTAATCGAAAATTTATCGCCATCAATCGATGGCATCAATTACAGAAAATCATAACGGAATTTTGGAACGTCTGGAAAGAATATTCATCAAGACTACAAATTTGTCCAAAATGGAATCTTGTCAAGAAAAATCACCTAATCAATGGAGATTAGGTCGAGTCATCGAAATTCATGAAGGTAAAGACAAATTTGTTCGAGTCACTTCATTAAAAACCACCAACGGAATCATCATCAAACCTCCGATAGCCAACCTGTGTCGTTGAGGAGGTACAAGAGCCAGCTGACGAAAGCGTAATTGTTCAACTCAAATCGGGGCGCCTGTTGCACTCCAATCAAAATTAAATAAATCTTGTTTTTATTTCAGCTATCAAATGTACTCACCTTTATTTGCTTCAATCAAGACACACTCCGCCGAGTGGTAGTGGCATAATTACCACTGAATTTCAACTGATTATGGAGGAAATACTGATCACTTTCTTCCCTGCATCAATTGTCATGTACAACCATTTCAATATTTCAACCACTGAGGTGAGAGACGGCGCATTGTGTTGGTAGGGTTTTTCGCAATTTCTGTCTTCAGCTTGTGAAGTAATGATGCGCAGTATTCTCCTTTAACGGTTTCCTTTTTTGAAGATAATTTATTAAAATAACTCCTACACTGTTCCAGAAAACAGTCGCCATCACTTTCTCAGCTGAAACAACAACTTTTGCCTTTTGGAGCCGATTCCTTCTTGGCAGTTCACTGTTTTGACTGTATTTTTCATGGAGTAGTGTGTCAGCTATTTCTGAGAAGGCTACTGCAACAGCAACTAGATAAAGGTTTCCAAACTTGGGCTAAGAGCGGATTTTAAATAAAAGTCAGATCATCCCAGATCATCTGAAATGAACAAACCACAATCTCCAGTTTCAATCTGTTCTTTGTTCTGGCGAAAGGTATTCAGGGACTTGATGTTGCAATGCATTTTATCTGTTCCGTATAGGAAATTTGGTCATATCAAAATGAACTGTTTAAAATGTTGGATTGAAACAAAAAAGGATAGTCAATTTGTCCGCTTCACAGTAAGTTCTTACATGAACCAATCATTTTATTTAGAACCTAAGTTCAACAATTAGCTTTTGCTTTAATATGCAATTCATTTAATATTCAACGTTTTAACCATAAGCCTGTATAGTAAACCAACACTTTTGCACCATGAAGCTTCGGACCACCCCAAAAGCCTAGCATACTTTGCGGTATATATTCAAATACGAATGTGTTAGTTGTACTAGTGAATTATATCGTTACTGAATAAAATGAATGCCTAATGAATTGCTATAAATAACTAAGTAGATTTGGGAGAAATGTCATTTACAAAAAAAAATTGCAACAGTGGCAGGTCGAAATTGGAGTTGCTGTGGCCTTAATGTTACAGAGTACACTGGCTAGGCTAAAATTTTAAATTTTATGAATTTGTTTGGAACATGTAAGGCGGCGCGAGCTAAAATAAATGTATCGCATTTTGATGGGAGCTTTATCTAATTCTTTATTGGTTACAGATAATTGTTGTTCCCGCCAGTCACGGTAATGGTAACATGTGAATAGGTCAGAAACTTCTCATCTCAACAGTTGGCCAATCCAATTCATCTACCTCTGTAATTGTGTAAATACGGTCAGTGTGTTTTTTATGTATATTTTACTCGGGATATACACACATATATTCAAACACGTGTTATTATAACAGTATTCTACACCTTGACCTTCCACTATATTGCTACATGTACCCATATATTTCCTGGGAAAGACTGTTAACTCTCATACTCGTTTGAAACATAAAAAAATTATTTAATAGAAAAATACAACAATGATGATGAAGAAAATATGTCTCACCGGACCATTTTCAGCAACAGTAATACAACAAGAACGAAAACTAAAATATCGCGAACACCGACATATAAAGCAACAACAAAAAATACATAATTTATGATTATTTTTAATTTTCCAAACGCAAAAAAAAACTGAAAACCAAATACAATATACATACCTGTACGAGTATTTGGATGTGCGCTGCAAAGTGAGCACACCAACCATTCTATTCCCGTCTACCGTTAAAATTAAAAAAAACAAAAATTGAAAAATTTACAGTACCACAGAGGATTTTTCTTCATTTTTATTTTTTAATACCGTTTTGCAAAAACTTCTTTAAGCCTGGAAAATGTTCACAATAAAACGAATAAAAGTGAAAATGCATATTATCATACTCCGGTATCATTGAAAAATTTAAATTAGCAACAACAACGACTTGATGATATATTTATCTCCTGAAAGTTGTCTTCTTTAAGTATAATTTCCATGTAATTTCCATAATTTGTAATGAGGCCATAAAAATACAAATTACAGAATTAAGTTTAATTTTATGAAATGAATAAAGAAAATGATGACTCGTTACCGCACCACAAACACGCGCCAATGCCATAAAGCAGTGTCAAATGAATTCCCACTATAAAGAATTAAATAATTTACAATACGGAAGTAATTCTCTTTTTCCTATATTTATTTATATAAATTACACACAAAGAGCAAAACAGAAAAAAATTCTGTAATTTCAATTATCAGTAATTAATGTACATAACACAGTGGTTGACCCATAAAAATGCCCATATTGCATATCGATATAATGCATAATCAGCTCGATATTAATTTTAATTTGTTTAATTGGCAACAAATTGTTTATGTATACGATAGTATATACAAAAACAGTGGCGAGCAAAAATATTGAAATGTGTAATTTATGTTGCCAAAAACTGAACTTGTAACAATTACGATAACAAAATCAGTCACACTTAACACTTATTGTAATTGAAATATATTTTATCTACAGTAAAGTATTACAGGGGCCCTATTGCTGTACACGAATACGTACAAAAAATTTACGAATTCGTGTGATTGGTATTTTCGTATACGAATAATAATTCTTATACGTATTCGAGTAAGCAAGCTACGTTTGAAAATTTTCCCTAATCGGGCAGTATGAATTCGAGCAGTTTTTGTACATGCATGAACGAATATTTATCAAACCAAACACAACACTGACATACACTTATCAAACCAAACTCAAAATGTAAGTAAAATTTTGTAAATTTTGAATTTTTTTCAATTAATTGAGAATTTTTAAGAATATTTTGATAAACAATTTGTAATAATTTTATCAATGAAATTTGTAAATGTATACTTTAAAATCGCCATAGAACCGCCAATCAAAACTCCAGATCTCTTGAAGAATGTATGGTCTGATTTCAAATTCCATATAAAAAAACGACTGAAATTAAACAAAATTAGTAATTCCGGGACGGGAGTAGGCCTCTCAAAGATTTACAGCTTTTCCCCAATTGAAGAGGCAGTCATAAAACTAATCGATTTAAATAGAGTTGTTGAAGGAACCGCTGCTGAGGTAAGGGATCTGAGTGATAGCAATTTGGACGTACCAAGTTGTAACATAGAATCACCTCCAACTGTAATAGATGATGGCAGTGTCAATGATTCTCATATAGAACCACATAGTCCCATTGTATTACGAGCGAGGAAATCTAGAGATAATATGATAGAGAGCCAAATTAAATTGCAAAAGGCCTTTCACGAAAATGTTATCAATAAATTAAACTCTCTAAACAACTCAGTGACTGATACAAGCAAATCATTAAAACGACTTGTTCGGGTAAAAGAAAGAGAATTGGAGTTAAAAGAAAAAAGAATTTAAAATGAGAGATAAAAGCATATTGGAAGAACACAAGCGGAAACTAGACGAACTTAATATTAAAAGACGCAAACTTGAAATTCAAGAATTAAACATTTGAAGAACTCTTCATATATTTAATATTATTGAGTTCAATATGTTTTGTCTAATTCTTTTAGCTACAACATTCTCTCGGGTATCTGAAGCTTGCGAATTTACAACCGGTAGATCTAAATTTGATGTTATCTCATTTTCCAGCTCAAATGAATCGTTATAATGAACGCACATATTGTGTAGTATGGTACACGCATTGATAATTTGAGACGCCGTTTTTCGAGGTGTAATGCAACTCACGGGCACCCAACAGACACCTATAAAGCGAGCTTTAAATAAGGCAATACATCGCTCAATAATTTCTTCGTTTTCGAATGAGTAATTTTGAACCCCGCTTCTCTGCTTCCTTCGGGGGCCGTTCTAATTGGCGTAATCAACCAAGATTCCAAGGGATACCCCTCGCCTATAATAATGGTAATAAAAATAAAGTAAAATATATAAGTAATATCAAAATATTTTATATACAGGGTGGCTGACACGAAGTGTTAGCAAAACAAAACGCCACAGAATTTTTATTTTTTGTTGAATTTTATTGAATCAAAGTAAAAAATGTTCACACATATTTAAATTTTCAAATTGCTGGCCACCCTTGGCCGCGATTACGGCCTTCAAACGGCCGACAAAGCTATTGCATGCAGCACAAAAGTGGCTTTGCGGTATTTTGGCCTATTCCCGGCGAAGCGCTTGCTTGAGATGACCGACACTTTGGTATTGTTTATCCCAACCTTGCTCTTCAAAATACCCCAAACCGAGAAATCTAGCGGATTTGCATCAGGTGAATTTGGTGGCCATTGGGCAGTGGAAATCAACTGCGGAACGTTATTTATCAGCTAATCTTGATTGACACGCGCTATATGACTCGGCGCCGAGTCCTGTTGAAATGTCCAGGCTCTGCGGCCGAAATGTGTTTGTGTCTAAGGCTTCAACGCTCCTCCAACACCTGATCCTGATAAATTTGAGCATTTATCTTGATGCCACGGTCCAAAAAAACGAGCGGTGACCGGCTTTCGGCAGTTACGGTGGCCCAAACCATCACCATTGGCGGCGCTTGGTTTCGAGTCGCAATCCGTTGGTCCAAATTTTCAGTAGAACGGCCGGGAAAGTAAATCCGGTCGTTTTGCTTGTTCACATATTGCTCAATAACGAACGGTGACTCATCGGAGAAAACCAAATTCGGCAAATGGTTACTTTCGTGCAAGCGTAACAACTCCTTTGCTCTTTCCACTCTAACTTTTTTTTTGAGCATCGGTGAGACCATGCGTTTTATGGAATTTCAAGACCTTTAGTCCAAGATGATCTTTCAATATGTGCTGCATACGTTCGAGCGAAATGCTCGCCTCACGAGCCATTTTTCTGCCGCTTTGGCGCGGATTCCGAGCCAATGTGGCCTTCACCTTCCGAATGATATCCGGCGATGTTGCAGTGAGTTTCGGTCCACCACAGTATCGTTATAACGATTTATGATGCGAAACACAAACATTTTATTCACATGCAGATGTTTTAACTGGTTAACAATCTGCGGCTGTGGTTTTCCAGCCAAATATAGAGCAATCACACTATTACGCTTGAATTCCATTGCGGATAACTTTTTTTCTGAATATTTCCCACTAAAATGCTTTTGTACGCATGTAAACAATGGAATGAACTGTCATTAGTGTAAATTTAGCGCTCTGTCATCACTGGTTTGACAATAATGACAGTCTGAAGTTGGTAACACTTCGTGTCAGTCACTCGGTATTTACCAAGTAGCCGAGAATTGGGATTGTTGGTGTTATGTTGTTGGTGCAAATGCTGCCGGTAACTACTCAAACACCAAACTAACGAGTCATGTGAGGTTCCTGCGTATCTTGAGTCAACTGCCATAATTCGGATTTTATGGTCGCATGCCTAGAATGAATGAAAATATTATAATTATTTAATAGATCTTGGGTACTCTTGCGACTAAAATATAGGTGCTCGTTATTTATCAACCAATAAGACTAGGGAATCTGGTTTTTTGATAAAAAAAAAATCAGATGCTAATTGTTTGTCTCCGTCAGCATGCTGAAACGATATCCATTTAGAAAATAGTTTGTCCTCAATTAGTCAGCAATCGTGAGTGAATCGTTTCGGAAACTGTTGATTGGACCAAAATCTTGTCCCACACTTGCTTGATAACTTCCCTGAGCTACAGATCTAAGTGTTGATGCAATTTTGATAACATTTGCGATAGAGGTCAATCTAGATCGTTTTGGTAAAACATCTTGAAGCTCGTCTATCAAATATTACAGCGATTTTTGAAAGTCCAAAAACATATTAAATTATATAATTTACGTTCTGTCGGGAAGTTGAAAAATATCTGAATTATCCCTAATTTTCCGGTACCTGGCTACAGATGAATCCGCTTCATTGCTATCACGTTCGAAGTAAATAGTTATCAATAAATGGATTAACTCGAAATGTCAAAAAATTGAATAATTTGGCTTAAATTACTTATATACACTACGCTGATTTTAAGGAAATTTCAGCCACAAAAATTTCCCTCCATCTACGCTACATAAATTAAAATTTATTGTACGTTCGTATACTGATATACCACTTCATTTTCGTAACGCATTGAATTTTCGTATCGAATGAAGATTCATATCGTATACAGAAATAGGGCCCCTGACTTGGCAAAGATGAGAATCCCAATTTAACTGCGAGTCAACAATTAGGCCCAAGTATATAAACTCATTCACACCTAGAAACTGAAAGCACTGTTTAGAGCAAGGATTTCTGTTGTATAAGTCGTCAATGTATTTGGGTCAATGCCTACGTTAGATGGGTAAAATTCATAACTCTAGATTTATCGCTTACAGCCAACCGATGGTAATAGAACCATTTACTAAGTTTTGATAAATCACTTTGTAATTGCTTGATGAATTGATAAATCACTTCGCAAGTTGAGATTCTGATGAATTGCAGTCGGCGAACGCTGTGGTCTGACCCAAAAGAGTGACTTTTAAGATAACTAACAAAACAATTTATTATGACGCTTCTCACCCCTATGAACCTCATTTTCGTAAGCAGAATGTCGCCACCAACACTATCGAATGCTTTGGATATATCTAGAAATTAAAGCTGTAGGCTTTTGATACTTGTTTATGACCAAATATATATTACTTAGAAAGTGCAACAATGCCTCCTCAGTAAATTTTCCCTTTCTCCAAAAAGTTTCACCAATAGACCGTCGTGCCAAACTTTGTCAAAAGCCTAAGCCTCATCAAGAAAAACTGCTGAGCAAGTTCTCTTTTCTTCTAATGCTTTTTCTATGATGTCCGTTATCAAATGAACTTGATATATTTTGCAATGTCTAGCTCGAAATCGATATTGCTGTATAGGTAACTGCTTTTCTATTAATTAGCGCAGTTTCAATTGTTTTAACAAGAATTTTTTTAAAATAATTTTGACAAAATAGGTAATAGTGATATTGCGGTGTATGAGACGTTATTTCGTTGGATGGTTTTTCTGGATTGGGTTTCTGGTTTTCTTGGACTTCCGCAATTTTAAATAGCAATTTTCCCAGCCTGATGCATTCTTGGATTTATTTCTTGTATTTCTTTAAACACTTTCGCTGGGTGATTTTTACAACTTCATTTTTTCTATTTCTTGTATTTTTTTTTGCTCTAATTAGGCTGAAATATACTTTCTAGGTAATTAACAAAAGCTTCCGCTTTTTGTTCATTACTTCTATTGCTTGTTCTTAGGTGAAACCTGAGTTATTGGTGTTTTTAATCGTTTTGTTCTCTTCCACAATAAATAGCCAGGAAGTTTTTCATTGTTAATGATCGTAAGTACGAGTTCTTCTGTTGCTGGGTCAAATTATTCAGTATATTTTTAATGATGGACTTCTTCGTATGCTGCCATTTCTTCCTGATTTTTCGTTTTTTTTGCAACTAGGTCTCTAATTTATTTTAGGTAATTTGTATCTTTTAATATCTTTTTGATTGCGCGTGTATTATTCCATGCTGATTGTCGTGCCTTTACGAACTTTTCAACTTCTTCATTCAATTGCTCCTTCTTTTAAAGAGATACTTTCAACTTTATTCTATTACTTTGTTCTTTTTTTAATCCTTTCCAATCTGTACAGATATTTGTCAGTATAAGATTGCTTGGTTTGGAGATTATTTTGTTGCTGAGGGTGAGCAGTATAAACGAATGGTTAGAGCTCGAGCCGAAGCCTTCTTCGATACTTACGTAAGTTATCGGTAATTTCCTGGTTATAAAGAAATCGAGTAGATCGAGTATTTTATTGACATCCGTGGCCAAGAAAATTGGTTTTTTGTTAGAGTGCCAATTACAACAACATATCACTGCTTCGAGGAGCTCTTTTCCTCCAACAAACAATAGGTGTTTGTGGTTATACACACCACGTATTACCTATTTTTAAGAAAACTACATTTTCTCGTTATATATTCTAAGACACAGGTTTTATCGTGCTGGACCATAAACTGCAGAAACGGTTAGTGAATGATTTTGGGATTACGATTGGTGATTCGAGAAATCCATCCCTAATTTATATCTTGGTCGACAAGTTGGATGCAGAAACCAATAATCTTTGGGTTCAAAAATCACAGGTTTTTTGCAACAAGGAAATGCTCTAGAATTAGAGCAACGATCCAAAAGCTCATCAACCACAAAAGGTCAATAAATTTAAGGACCATGTGGTTATTAACAATTCGAACTGTGTTGTTTGTAATGATAAGGGCCATTCCACTTCTCAGTGTTAGAAATTACACGCCATGAAACTAGATGCTGAAAATGGACGATCGAAAAACCGAAGATGCAATATAAGTAATCGAAAACACCTTATATTGTTGCAGATCGATCAACCGGCATCAGATGATAAGCCGGTTATATGCCGGTCAAAGAAAAGGAGAGCGGAGGAATTGATGAATGTGAAATCAGCCACTGCATACAATACAAGTTTTACTTTGCCGAGCATTATTATTTGTAGGTTTCATGGCTGATAAGCGAATCCTGTTTGCAAATATTTCAAAAAAAACATTGAAATTATCATCAACTATCATAAATCGAGCCGATGTTAAAGACCTCAACATTTAGAAGATAGTTCTGGCGGATCGTGAATACTTTAAACCAAATAAAATAAACTTGCTTATTGGAGTTGAATACTTTTTTCCAGAAACTGAAGAATGAGCAAGGTTTAACAGATCGAATACAACTCTAATTTATTCAAAGAAGAGGAGTTTTGTGTGAAGTATTCTGTTGCAAATACTATCAATGCAAAGGATGGCCGATATATAAAGTCACCGGTTAGAGAAAATAAGTCTTACTTGGGAAACTTGGCGGCTGTATGGCATGGAACGTCGTTTTAATAATGATGAGGTTCTTTATGAGTATGTGTTTCATGCAAGAGTATTTAGCGATTATCTAATATGAAAGAGATACCTCGTTCAGAAATAAACCATTTTGGATCAACCATTGGAGTGTTTCTTACACATCATGGAGTTTTGAAACAAGCTAGCACTACTATCAAACTTCGTGTGTTGTTGATGCTCCATCTAAAACCAGTACAGGCGTGTCTTTAAAGCACTGTCTAGCGGTTGAACCTACAATACACTCTTCACTGTCAAAATTCTGATGCGATTTCGAGAACGTGCCATTATATTTGTAGCTGATGCAGAAAAAATATACAGGTAAGTTTGGGTAAACAGTGAAGACACAAACTACCAACGTATCGTGTGGAGAGAATTATCCGGAATTATCCGACGTTATAGATTACAAACTGACACGTATGGAAGGTAATTGGCATCATTTCTGACTACACCAGCACTAAAGGATATCGGTCTTCAAAACGTTGATATCAATCCAATGGATTCAAAGGCAATACTTGAAGATTTTTATGTTTTACGAAAACTGATACTTCTGGACCGATTTCGGCCAAAAATCACCAGGATCTCCCAATTTATGAAAGAACTGTTTTGTATTAAGTATTTTCTTATCAAGTTTCATCACGATCAGTCAGATTGTCTGTGTTGTACAGATAATTTGTCAGCCGAATTTATGCTGAAAAACAGTTTTTTGTCAAAAATCATAATTTCTGCTTAAATTTTCTAAAACTGATTTGGGTCGATACCGATATTGTTGCAAAATAAATTTACACCCCTATTCCCTTTAGTTCGGAAAAAATACCATAGTATCGTACTGAAGTTAGTTACTATTGCTTTTGTTCAATACAAAGTAAAACAATTTTTTTCCAAATCAAGTATGGAAGTAGTTGGAGGGACATAAAACATTTTACGAAATTTGATTGGGTTTGAGTGTGGGAGCGAGTATGATGATGCACTTCATGCGGCATGACTTAATTTCTTGGTTACTAGAATATAAAATCAAAATTTTCGAAATAATTTTGTACAAAACACGCAGTGAACATTTTTTAAATGTTAGTTGACTGCCTTGGTTTGAAAAAATTCAATTTATTTGCCGCGCCACAAGCAGCATACTAATATGTAAAACACAACCACAACGAGTTCTCTAAACAATTATTTTGTAAGTTTCGAATTAATAATTTCGTAACCGAGAATAAGAATAGTCATTGAAGTGACATGACTAAGAGAATCATTTAGTTCTTAATAGTTTTTCTTGTCTACTATTGGTCGATCGATTTCAGCCAAAACTGACTGGGATCTCCCAATTTATGAAGAAAGCTGGAAGAAAGTAGAAGTAGTTCACCACGATCAGACAAACCACCTGGGCTGTACAGAGGACATAGACCTTTATTCTGCACACACAGCAACACATAGATTTTTTTAAACCACGTTTTTACTTCACTAGATCTGCAAAAATGTCGAAGACGAACATTTTCATGATTAATGTCCTTTATTTTACTACGTAGATGAAAGTAAAAACTTTATTTGACCAAAATTCTGCATTCCCACAGCCCAGGCGGTTTGATTCCATCGGTTCCAGCGGTTCCATTTCGGAATGAATCTTCATAATTATGCTTTTTCCATAAATTGGGAGATCCTTTTTGATTATATAAGACAACTTTTACCAAAGGTCCGGTAAGTTTAATTGTCCAAAGCGTGTTATCTCAAGTTTTGGTCAAATCAGATGATAACTAATTTCGTTACTGGAGTCCTTAATTTAAATTGTTTCAATTGTTTCTAATTGTAAATATTAAATAAAAGAGTTCAGACAAAGTTCAAATATTATTTTCAAAACTTAGGTTAATCGCCATATTTTCTGGAAATAGTTTTTAAATCCTGCGACAGGTTGAAATTAATTTATTTTATGTTAAGTTCACACACTTCGGTTGTCAAGTAATTCACTCATAGAAAATGCCGAAGTGAACTGTAAATGAGGCGACGACTGTTTCACTTTGTTTGAAGTATCCAGCCTTCGAAGCTACAAAGTCCCGACTACAGAGCTTTGAATGTCGGTCGATAGTCTTCAGTACCTTGATTTACCCTCGCATATAGTTTGATAAAGAAGCTGAACACAATTGCGAATTATTTCATTAAACTGTTTAGGCAAGTACCCGTTGGTAGTCGCTCGCTTCTGAAGTACGGTGGAAAGTTGTGCATAAACAACTAATTTCCTTTCATATTGGTCGTTCTTAGTTGGGTTGTATGGATTATGATGTTCTCAACGTCCAACTGTGCTGGTATAGCGGAACCATTATTTGTTGTCATAAGTTTTGACAATAATTTGTGTATGTATGGAATCTCTCTCTCTCTCTCTCAGGGGTATTCGGATGTCAGACATTCGTATTATCGGCAACAACGATTTTAGAATTTTATGGATCATTTGCATTTCACAAAAATTTCAAACGACCGCCCAATTTGAACTCGTGAGGTGTTACATTTAATTTAATGCATGTCACATATTTTTCCTACGTCTGGCCACAATACTTGCGCCCGTTACTGTAAATAATTGAAATCTATTTTATTGCGATGAAATTTCAAAATTATTTTCAACTTTATAATTGGGCCATATTATTACATTATGGGGTGCAAACACACAACAATAAACAACTAACATATTTACATATGCGTATTATGTAAAACCCAACTTATAAATTATAAATTGAAATAAATTATTTTAATTAGACCTTTGTTCGACAATTCAACAGGTAATTTTACCTGGGTAATCAATATAATTAAAACAAATCGTTTCATAAAAATTTATAAATAAAAATTTAATTAATTATGATTTTATCGTGTTATTCGCTACTGTTTATTGTGGTTAGCAGTGTAAACTTAATTAAATGTGACGATGAGAGTGACAATAGTGTTGAACTTCGTAAGTTGTGTGCTTTCTGTGAATACATAGTTTTGTGCTTAATTCGGGCTCTTTCCAGCGAGTTTTATAAAAGTGTGCCACAAATCGGATCAGATGCTGAACGAATGCGTTCGTAACTCGGTTGAATCGTTGCGGCCTTATTTCCCCACCGGTATACCTGAATTCGGAATTCCAATATGTGAACCCTTAATAATACCAAAAGTTGCGTTGGATCAAAATTCGGGCGCAATTAAATTACACTCTGAGTTTCATAATATCACGGTGGCCGGACCATCAAAATTCCATTTACGTTCGATTAAAATTGATCCGTTAAAAAATCGTTTTTATTTGAAAATGTGGTTTCCAGAGCTTAGAATGAATGCGATCTATAAACTTAGTGGAAAGTTATTAATGATGCCGCTGCAAGGAACAGGGACTTGTTATGGAAATTATAGTAAGTCTTATGGTATAAAATCTAGGTACAATATAGTTCGAAAAATCTTATTTATATATAGGCGATGTCGATGCGGTGGCGGCATTAAAAGGTGAGCGTTACCGAAATCCGATAAATGGAAAGGAATATCTAAAGATCAAGGATTTCTTCATCGAATTCAATATTGGGGATGCATCCGTGCAGTTAAACGATTTATTCAATGGGGATCCAGAACTAGGGCGCACAATGAATAAATTTTTAAACGAGAATTGGAAATTGGTTGCCGCCGAGATGAGACCAGCTGTCGAAGAAAAAATATCCGATATTCTGCTAGACATTGCGAATGTATTTTTTGAAAAGTTTCCTGTCGATTTGTTGATACCGGAATGATGATTTTGTAAAACTGTTAAATTGAATGAATACATTTTTATACTTTTGTTACTAAACTACCCGTCACAACTATTTTGAATTAATTTAACTCACCAAAAATTTGACTATCAAATTAATGAATCACAATTCCAGTAACCGGAAATAATTGAGCGCGCTAAATATCAATGTCTCCCACTAAACTTTTATAATTACACGATTCACTATCAAAACGTAAATAATTTTATCAGAATCGCAAACACACAAAAAACTGCTTGAAACAGTCAATAATTATATTATTTGCATATAGATACTTAAAAATCCAATTGAAAATTTCCAGAACTCGGAATTAACAATTAAAATGCATTAAAACCACAACCCACACCCCCATACGCAAATACAAAATCCAATTTTCTGTTATACACTTTAACTTACTCATCGTCGGTACTATCGTGCTGGGGTGTAAAAAATTTCCATGATAACACGGTAATTTGCAATTTTCTCGAGTGTTGACACAATGATTAGAATTGTATGAAGTACAAGCCAAACATTTCGGATTTGGTACTCTAACTTTAGTAATTTATAACAATATTGCATAAACGTGTGCAATATACCTAGTTTCACATATGACATTGATATAGAACAGACCTTGCTTCCGGCTTATGTACATTAACAATAAACGCCACATCATACCGATTTCGGAATGCTGCTAAAAAATAAAATTGGAAAATCATAATACAAACGGCCAACACAATTTTTTCCGATTTCCCATTTCGACCCACATCAGTATAAACGCCGTTTGCGTTAAACCTCATTTTAGTTGTTTGCGGCAACACCCATCATAATATCTATTGACTTAATACATACACACACATAATTGAAATGAAAACAATAAATTTTTCCGATTTTTCCGAAATATGTTGATTTTTAATTTTCATATTTTATTGAATTCCATAAATCATCATACGATTTTTTCCCCTTATCATCGACTGAACATCAAACGAGCATCAACAATTCAAAACCCAAAAATCGATCTAGAAGCGATTGTAGGGCATTTCCCGTGTATCGCAACATAATTTAATGGCAAAGTATGTTTTGGGTTAAATCAAATACCTTAATATAGTAACGATAATGAGATTTACGTAATTATTATCTACTTATCATCGAACGAGCACGCATACACCTATACACACACGTGTATACAAACACACACGACTAATGAAGTAAGTAATTTTGTTTTATCGGGCAGGTACATGAAATGTAAATTACTGTGCCATCTGGTTTAGATTGTTTAGTTCATAATTCGGTGTCATAAAAAATTAAATCAACTTCCAATAATTATTATGAGTTTTAGTAAAATTCTAAGTTAGAATATTAGAATGGTGCTATATGATAGAGGAGAAACACTGTTCTTCAAAATTGCTGTTCTTCAGTACTTATGCCGGACGAGATAATTCTTCAACACATTTCGGCTAAGCTAAGCCATGGAGGAGGGCGCCTAGCAGAGCGAGATAATACGACAATAACACGAACGTGAAGAAAATTCTAATTTCATGCCAGTTTCATTACTTGTGTTCGTATTAGTGATATTACCTGTATAAGACGGAAGAATATTATAGAAGATTAGAGTTTTTTTAATGCTTAATTAGGCTCAAAAATATATTTAAACTTCTTAAAAAGCGTACTTTACACTACTAACTATCTTACTGTACAAATTTTTATAAATTCAGGGAAGCAATGCGAATAATTAAAAAAGTATCCGATGATTAATGACACAGAAAAAAGCCAGTTGCAATTACCACTAAGCGGAAGGTATTCATATTCAGACAGCAAAAATACAGAGATCAAACAGAACCTCAGGTATATGGACTGTTAGTTCTGGACCGTGTCAGTTAGAAACGTAATCAGGAACTCCTAATCCAGGGGTGCGGACAATTTATATAATTTAATATTATGACTGAGATATTCCTAGAGATCATAACACAATCGCATGGGGTGTTAGTTGGGCTCACGTAAATTAGAAAAATAATCGGAAGCTCCCCATCCAGGGCGGGGACATTTTACACAACTAATGTGCGCAAGTTGAACCAAATAAAATTTTGATCTTAGATCAAAAAAATTACTGCCAATACAATAATTTTCTATGACATTTCGTGCAAATTTAGATCAAAATTGTGTTTGGCAAGAACTTGCTATTAGAATTATGAATAAATTAATAAAAAATTTTAGACCAGCTGAGGACCATGTCAGTTAGAAAAAATAATCAGAAACTCCCCATCCAGGAGTAAGAATAATGTGGAGAATTTTGTATTATGGCCAAATATAAAATAAAATTTATTAGGCCAACTGAGATATCCCTAGCTATCTTGACGCAACTTTAGGCATAAGGAATATTAGTTGAAGATAATATCAGTTCAAAGAAATAATCAGGAGCTCAACATCTAGGGGTGGGGACAATTTAGAAATTTTTGTGAATGAATATTTTTCAAAGTGGTTTGTTTTATTAGAAAGGGTATACATTGCCATTAAGTATGGAAAACAAGTTCATTCAGATTACTTCCACGGCTGGCTTTACAGTACCCCATTCTGTCAACCCAATTTTTCAGAACATTTTCGATTGAATAGGCTCCTATCTCATCAACGGCAATTTTGATTTGATCTTTCAAGTCTTGTATAGTCTCTGGATGGTTAGCGTAATACTTATAAACACACAAAAAAGGCTGACGGAGTTACACCGAAGCTGCGTGGTGGCCAATTGACGTCTCTGTTACGGCTGTTTATTCGATCCTAGAAGACAGTATGCAAGAGACCGATCGTTACGTTTGCTGGTTGGCAAGTTGCGCCGTTTTGTTAAAACCAAATGTCGTGTGTGTTCTCCTTTTGAATTCTGGCGGCTCCTTGCTCATTTTGGAAAAAATGGACCAATGATGTCGCCGGTGCAAAATCTACACCAAACAGTCACTCGTTATGGATGCGTCGGCTTCTCCATGGTTACGCGTAAATTTTTTGATCCCAAATGCGGCAATTTCGCTTGTTGACGAAAAGATAATTTCTCGATAAACATTTTGATTCAGCTCCTGCACTAATTGACCTTTGTACCCCTTCATAGCGAGGTCTTTATGCAAAATACTCATCACAGAACTGCGTGAAATGTTCAATTCTTGAGCACGATGGTGAGTTTATGTTGATGGATGTTCAGACACATTCTAAGTAACACAACGCGCTGTAAATGCACTTGTACGTGTTGGTTTAACCAATAACAATCCAGTTTGACGAAAATGCTTCACAAATTGATCCACAAATAGCCTTGTAGGTATTTCATGTCTACTGAATGTAGAACACTCACCACTTTGAAAGTAAGTTTTCAATATTTCCCTATTTTGTTCAAGCGTAATACTACCTATTTCGTAAATGTCAAACATTGGTTGCTTACCAATAGTCGAGTAGATTGTTTACTACGGTAAAAATCGATTTTAGTACAGATTTTTGGATTAGTTTACCATAGAATTTTTCAAAAATTGATTTTTACCCGAGTATTGATACGCAGCAATTAAATTAATTTTCTATCATAACGCGAATGTCGTAACTATTGTCACACTTGAAATAACCGGTAGTTGGAAACCACAAACGCTAGTTAGGCCTCCCATTATATAAGGTGTTTGTTGGGGACCGTGTCCGTTAGAAAATCTGTTTAATAGCTCCTTATCTAGAGGATGGGACAGTTTATAGAATTTTGTAATATGACGAAGTATAACAAAAATTCTTAGACTAGCTTTAGTATCCCTAGAAATCTTAAAACAACATCAGGTATATGGAGTGTTAGTTGAAGGCAATAGCAGTTAGAAAAGCAAATCATTAGCTCCCCAGGAGTGGGAACAGTTTATAGAATTTTCTAGGCAAACTTCTTAGGCAAACTGTGATGCCCCTAGAGATCTTAACACAACCTCAGGTATTTCTTGTGATAGTTGGGGACCGTGTCAGTTAGAAAAAATAATCAGAAACTGTCGTGGTCTCCAACTAACATCCAATATACCTGAGGTTGTGTTAATATTTCTAGAGACATCTCAGTTGGCCTAAGAATTTTTATTTTATTTGCTCTTAAAAAAAATTCTCTAAATGGTCCTCTTCCCTGGATGAGGAACTATTGAATACTTTTTCTAACTGATATGGTCCAGAACTAATATCCCATATACCGGAGGTTGCGCTAAAATCTCTAGAGATATCTCAGTTAGCCTAAGTATTTTTATTATATTTGAACATGAACCCCGACCAACACTCCATATACCTGAGGTTGTGTTAAGATCCCTAAATGGGTGGGACATTTTACACGAGTTGAATTATGACCTCTGCGGTTATCTTATTTGATTTCAATAATTCATCCTAATGTAGTTAGTTGTGAATTGTGTGTTACTAATCTACGCTTAAACAGATGTTTTAGTTACTTTTTAAACTTTTATTAACCCCAATATACGAGTAAGTGAATATGGATTAATGAAATATTGGCCACATATTTAAAATAATTAATAATTTATTAACTAAATCAAAGTTACATTGATTTCCGATTTATACAGGTATGATTTTGATACTCTCTAACACTTATAAACGTTCAGCATAGCTTGAACATGTCATGAATACTTCTGTCAGAAACTTCATACTGTTGCTTGCTGTACAAACAAAACCCGGCATGCCAGCCTCATATAGCAAACAGTCTGCCCCATCCAGCCGCCCTGGAAATCCTGGCTAGGTTTCAATGGATCAACCACACATTAATCCCAAAAATAACTTGATTATGTAAGGGCCTAATCCCTCTATGGAATGCAGCGCAACCAAATAAAATAAAAATAAGCTATGTAACATCGTTCTTCAGCATGGAACTACACGAGCGAGAATAAGCTCACTCGATTAGTTCCATCGTATATGCACATTTCAACTATTCGTTCATACATTCTTTGATGATATTTACGCATATATAAGGTCACATTGTAATTTGGCAGACGGTACCTGCAAAAATATAAAATTTAAATAATTTTGTAGGCGTCAGTAATAAAATATAGAAGCTGGCATTAGAAAAGCAAAGATAACTCTAGCTAAATTCGTTTATAGCTCGCAACGTTTTTATACTTATCTCACCATTGTATCCCAGAAAATAAAAAGAAATCATCAGGCAACACTAATCAACAAAAAATCCACTTGTTCTTGTGGGTAGTTAGCCCAGCCCAGAATTTGCCTTAATAGTTCAGCCCAGTTAGAAATTTATTAGAAACGAAGTTAAACACAGAAATAAACATCCTTTTAAATTGTGCGAATTTTAGTCAAACATCCGTTATACCTATCGAACTAGTATTTGAACGAAAACTACATTTAAATTCTTTCACCGATCGCGATAAATATTTTTCATGAAAAATGTAAATCTAAGCCATTATGCATGTTTGAACGAATTTCTCGAAATTGGAACTTCTCTGCAGGAAAGTCATTGACAACACTCTAAAGACTCTTCAGTGACCGTCAAGCATGATACTTATATAGATATTTATCAGCGAATGGGACCAATTTTCGTGCGTGACATACCTGATATGAACCGTACGTGACATGTCTAGGGTGAATCGTATATGAGAAGTCAACTGTGATAGTGCAATCACAACTCATAAACGAATTCAAATTTTGTCAAAGCAATTTTTGTATCAATTAACGAGTTAGTGAAATCAATCCTAATGATGTATGAAGTATATACCACCCCATATACGCCGTTCGGTTAGCACGTAACACTAAATCGGGTTGCTGGTGTTTGACATCGGTTTCCTTGATAATGAAAGCGTATGTAGGCTTAGTCTATCTACTCAGCAAGTTTCAAAAATCCATTTCCAAAACCCTGCAACCTCGTTTAGTATTACATGGGAATCGCACGGTTTAATCATTTTTGGTGTATACGTGCTAAGCACCATTAGGGTAGGTAGAATTTATTAGATCTTTATAAAACTTGCAAAATAGATAGATTAGGCCTACATCTGATTCCATTATCAATGAATCTGAGATAAAAATGCTGCAACCCTGTTTAGTATTACGCGCTTACCGAGCGGCTTAAAGAGTTTTAGGGTGGTATACGCTCTAAGCATAATAAGGGTAGGTAGAATTCATTCGAACTTTATGAAACTCGCCATTTAGACAGATTAAGCCCACATCTGATTCCATTATCAGGTAAACCGATGGCAAAATCCTGCAACCTCGTTTAATATTGCGCGCACAAACCGAACGGCATAAAGAAATATCGGTCGCTATATGCTCCAAGCTCAACTATAGGGTAGGTAGAACTCATTAGATTGCATCTACATCTGATTCCACTAACCGTACGGCCTAAACAACTATGGTATGATCGGAGTACCAGAAGGTTACGTAGAATTTATTATAACCTTTTGAAACTTGTTGAGATTGAAGATTTAACCTGTATCGACCTCTATTTGGAAAACGATGCCAAAATCCCACAATCTTGTGTAATATTCGGAACAATTTGAATGACGTAACGAAAGACGACGTTGAATCTCCACTTTATGAAATATGCCGATTAGATGGAATGGACCTAAATCGGATTTTATGTTCAAGAAATCGATCTGAGTTGTTAATTAAGTTGTTGTCAAAGAAACGGAACTCTCGGATTTTTCTACGTAGGCTTAATTCCACTTTTAATGGTTTTTTCTAAGCTCTATACCAAAACCACCTAAATGATGGTCAGTCACTACCACGCCACACACTCCAATATTTTATTGTTTTGTTGTTTTGGGAGAAATTTAATATTTTACATACATCAATTACCAGCATCCAAAAATATTTTTATCATCAACAAAATATCATTTTCGGTTGTATTAGTATCGAATTTCGTGTTAACGCTACAATTCGGTACGTTTAGTTACACAAGAAGTAGATCCAATATCATTTGTAGGTGTAATAACAGGTGTAATACTATTTGAAAGAATTTTCATAAGGTGTCGTATTTAGCGAAGATGATGGCAATTGCAGGTCTGGTACATTTTGTTGTAACTGCTCAAACATATTAATTTTCAAGATTTTATTATCCTCACGAAGGTTGTCACATAATGTAGTTGGTGATAATACAGATTCTACCTGACTACCTACAAGCATATTCAACAAAACGGCAGGCAATCAAATCTGAGAAAGACGTTCCAAAATTATGTAAACTTACTGTTTGTTTTTCGTTTATGAAAAATTGGTAGGTGTGAGTATTATCGGCCAACATTTAGTGGTACTCAAGCAAAATAATGTTTGATTCCTAATCTAGGCCCTGCATTCATCACAGAACCACATACAATTTGGACATTTACGCATAGGGTTGTAAGCCAGTGAAACGCTTTGCTACAAAAATCAGAGTAGAGCTCCACGACATATTTTCGAAATTTCACTATAGAAGCTAACTATTTATAGACACCAAAATGTACAGGTAAAACAAAGTACACGGTTTGTAAACAACCAACGCATTCTAAATTTGAGTCTATTTTATTATTGGAATTAAATTATTAAATATTTTTAAAATGAAACTTCTAAAAAAAAATTATTTTCTATTCTCAAGAAACAAACACGTCCGGCTATTTTCTTGTCGAATTTCATACTAATTGAGTAAAACCCCGAAAATGACAGTTTTAGTTTAAGTAATATAATTCCAAAGTTTATTTATATTTTAAACTGTTGGATGGGTAAAATAAATCAACTTTTAAATTTGATAGGCAGAGGTGAAATAAGGAATGGAAATGAGACAAAATGGCCGGAAAATGGGATAACCTAATTAAACAAATTGTAGACGATTTTGATTAAGGCGAATCCTAAATTATTATTATTACCGACTTGAATAAAGCTCTGAACTTGAAATTAATAAAATCAATGTCAAGAACATTAAACAAACCTGGCCCAATAAATCAAATGACCAATTTACAAAAAATACAAAAAACACTGAATACAAATGTTAAATTATGTTTAACGACATCCAAACCACTCAATCTTACTTGACGTATGTAACAGGTGGTGGCTAATACCGTATTTAACCCTCATCTATTACATTTCTATATACGAGTATGTTCAGTCGTACTTTAGGGATTCATTTAACATAAGAGTTTTACGCAACATATTCATTGTTTTGTGTTCGATTTGATTAATTACGATTCACACAATACATCAAATAAAATGCTTTTAACTATCCAAAATCAGCTACTCAAATCAATTTGTTAAATAAATGGCGTTATGACATCTTCATTTAACAACAAAAACATTGTACATTAAAAAGTCGACAAATAGAATAGAGCACGTGGGTGTTAAACCGTTCTGATTGGTTCACCCGAAATGATACATAACACATATACATCTATATTAATGTGTTATGACGTCAAAAATTTTCTTGCGGCATACGCATACATATTTATGTATAGTGGGAAAAAAATTTTCCCCGCACATCAAATAACTAAATATTTGTATTTACGAACTCGAACATGCTACTTATAAAATATAAAATGACAACAACAAACACACCAATTAAAAATTTTCCATCGTTATCATAGATTCAAACCATCTGTCCATTCAATTTTCCTCAGTATAATATTCATTCATATCACAAAAATTGTAATCGGTTTTCTCAATTGTTGCGCATGTATATTGTTTTTGTTTTTTTTTTGGGATACCGTTAGGAAGCACACATACACTTGCCCGCCGAAAATTTCTTCGGTATATACGCGACACATACCAACAACAACTACGGCAATTTTTATTTTATAACCAACATACAAATCGAAATGCTTTTTTAAAGCGTCAACATCATTTCCATTCAACATTTCACTTCAATCTCTTGTCGTGATACAAACATAAATCGAGAGAACGAAAAATTGGTTTGAAAATTTTCGAGTCGAACATTTTAGTTTTGAGTTATATTCTTATTAATACACAGTGCAAAATTTGAGTGAAATTTACAAATCGTTTTGAACAACAAAAAAACACAATTTGAGTGATTTACTTTGAGTGGTGGTAAAATTTATATTATTTTAGTGATTTGAAAAGATAAAGTGGAAGTGTATTTTAAAATAAAAGATTATTAAATTGTACGAAATTTTGGTTTAGTTTGGTCTATATATAAAGTGAGTTTTTCATTGAATTATAATTAAGGTAGGTGGAGTGATTTTTATCCTATATTGAAAAATTTTATGTGAGATATTTTATCTATTTCATGGTGTATTCATTAAAATTTTGTAGGGCCAGAGCTTTGAGTGATTTTTTTTAATTTCACTCAAAATTATTATTTTGTCACTTCACAAATTATTTATATAACGTGACAATTTGTTAGAAATCATAAAATGTTGCTAAATTATTCTTTTATGCCATATTTGACCATGGAAGCTTTTAATAATCTTGTTACCAAAAAGCTATAAGCCTTAACAATAATTTGAAAATCACTTTAAAACGCATTCGAGTGAAATTAATATACTTATGGATTTTTTAAAATATTTTGCTTTATTGGATAAGATATTATCGTTTTCATCCTTAATTGTAATCTGTCAATCCCTTTCTTTACAGTAAATTTCTTTTTTGTTATTTAGAATTGATAACCAAGCTGTTTGTAGTAGACGAAATATTTTGCAAATAGGAAGGTGAGAAGTGGTCGTTGGTTTTAATATCGAAAATATTGTCACTCCTTCTCTAGATTTCTTTGATAATACGTTACTGTTACTTTAATTATAGAAGACATGCAAAATCATAGGTACGGATGATTTACGCGCAAACAGTCTTTTTGGTGTATGATGGTCTTGCTAAGCCAGAGGGAAGAAGAAAAAGTTGCTGTAAAGACCAACATATTTTTTTGCAAAGCTTTTCTGAACCTTGATTATTTTGCAAAACCACTCTAAAACCCAATGTGTAAAGAAATTTGGGTTCTGTTTTACTCAAACCTCGTAAAATAATTCCAATCTAAAGAAAACTTTCAATAAATTTTTATCTAAATTCAAAGGATTGTCTTAATTTTAAACTGTTCAAATTAAAGATAATAAATTACTAGTATTTTGAATTATTTTGTAAGACTTTTATTTGTCGCCGACCTTTGAAGTTAAATTAGCCATAATTCTATAAGTTGGTGAAACTGATTTGATCATAAAGGTTTTGAAAGCTCTTAGGCACCAACAACTTACTGTTATTTGTCATAGAACGAAATAGGATTTTCTTAAGAGTTTTGATTTAGAAAGCTTATCGTAAAGTTGCAGAAAAGACAATCTTATATTCAAAGTTGTCAGTTATTATTAATTTGCCAACAAGATGGTATAAAGTTAATTAGCCTAATAAATTTCCAACGTAAAGTTCCTAGTGAGGTACACCAGCAATAAACGTTGACCCAAACATTTTCAAATGAAAATCACCGATTTGTTTGGTATCGACCCTGGGCGCTATCACAATCTACCTACCCCAGAGCTGCAGCGTAGCGTAGTTTGTTTCGTGTATACAATATTTCTTATCATATCCAATCTTCTTTACATTTCACCCAGACAGCAATACAGTAATTTTATTTCTGTCCCTACCGTTTGTCTGATAATCAAGTCCCCAAAAATTTCTGAGAACGTTCTTCTCAACCCATCGACCACACTTCCTAAAATACGACATTCAAAAGCTTAGTGATAATTATCTATCAGGATTCGCTATTTGTAATCGCGGTCATCTATAATGTTGAAATTGTCTCAATCTGTTGCTGATAATCTTTATGGCTCGAAGTTAAATTTGGCCTTATCGATGACTTGGAGATGTTCAATTTTAGCTGTATAGCAGATTTACACAATCCTGTTATATACACAGAAACTGAGTTTTGTGGTCATAAAATTGGTTTTTGTTGTATGGATCTGATAATCAATTTGTCGAGAAATTAATTAAAATCGATCACTTCTTGAATGCAGATATAGTTAGTCGTAACTTAATTCAATGTAAAATTAGTTCCGCATTACGAAAGTAACTAACTAACTACATATTCCAAAAACTAAAGACTTTTTGGCAATTGGAGCATTAATCGTCATGTTATTTTCATGGTTTCATTAAGTTAGCGTTAGATATCTAACACCTAACGAAATTATTTTTCTGTCAATATGCCGTTGCTCAATTGGCCACTTGTATGCGACCTCAAAGCCCTAAATAATCTCGTGGTCGCTTTTAACACTTCGGTAAAATTCCATCTTCAAAATGTATCTTGTCCGGAAGAAAACAAGATTGTCGGTTGTTCATTAGAAGATGGTGCAGAATTATCTTTCATCTCTTAACAAATTACGGAGAATTAAAAAGTGGATAAACTTGCTCGACAAAGCACAATCTGCCTCATTTCCGTATCTCATGCGTAATAACTAAGCAGATCTGACTAAAACTAGACTTGTCAATATCCAGGCAGCTGGTATCACTGCGCATGTCAGAATGATGATGGGGTATTACGGGACAACGTCTCATCATAGATGAGAGCCTCCTCACAAGAATATTATCGTAGTTGCGAAGATGTAGAGGAGAATGAAACTGATTTCCAATTGCTTTGCACCTGTCTCCCTCCAGCTCAGTTTAATTTGTTCTAGTGAATGAATCAACTGCTACGTAGCATTCGATAAGAGAATCACTTGACCGCTGTTATTTTAAATTGTCATCCACAGTCGAAAACTTCGGTTAAGAGTATGTTTCCGGATACAGTTGTATGTGCACTTGGCGAGTTTGCAGCTTGGTTCTTGAAGTCTTCGATGTCCCAATACGGGTCGTATTGAAATCGCTGATTGTTGCTAAGCGGATATATATTTTTCCACTATCAGAAAATTGTCCAGTGTCTAAGACTGGAGAAATGCCTTGATACATAAGGATGTTGACGATTCTTCGAATTTTTAAGCCATGCAATTATCGTTGCTACATGGTGTTGTGGTTTACTCCAAACAAAAATTTGACATTTTATATCGAAAAAACGAATTTCATCGCTCGGTAAAGGTAATTTAACCTGAGCCTATTTATTAATTAATTAATTTTTTAAAATAACTTCCTTTCAACTCGGTCACTTATTCTAACGAGTTTCTATAGCTCGAGGGTGTAGTGGTCTTTGGTGTATCAATGCCTTTTTATAGTAGCCGGTGATAATTCTCCAAAAAAATTTTTTTTCGGGAATAACTTGTTAATTTGAGTAAATCTTCTGCTAGCCACCTCTTCAAGCCTGTAACAGATAATAATCACAAATTGCCTAATCCTGAGAATATGGTTTGTGAGCCAGGATTTACGAATTTTGTTTTTCCACTAAATGTGGTTGTTTGGCCTAACATGCAGCATCGAATCGATCCAATAATACAAGATGGGTTTTCCTTGTTCCAAATAGGCAATATGAATTATACCATGCACGACCTAAAAACAATCGCCGTAACCTGCCCAGCCAATTGTTACCGTTTTTGGGCGCTTCGGTGCACTTTCGCCAGCTTCCATCCGTTGTTTTGATTGTTCCTTGGTCTCTGGTGTGTAGTGATGTAATGTCACGAATCTTCAATTTACATACATCAGTCACCAAACGTAGATCATTTTCTCTAACTTTTGGCGCAGTCACGTTAAATAGCTTTCCTGAAAGGTGTTCGTCATTTGTGCTCGTACAGACAAACTTAAACTCTTGCATTCACCGTTTGATTATTGTATGGGAACGCCTGATACGATGAAAGAGTGGGTGTAGATTCTTTTCAATGTCGTGAATTTATCGAAGTGGCTCCAGGAGGACCCACTTTTGTTGGTTCCGACTCGAGGGTCTGAACATGCCCTACCTACCTTAGCCTAGATGATTTTATGAATCCTATTATATCTATTTATTCGAGATAATTTCGTATCTCATGATTTATTCCGATCATCATCATTGAATTATTTGAGTTTCTGCATTCCTCCTATTGTTAGCGTTCATGACTCATAACCAATGTTCAGAAACAGAAACTGAATCTTGCTCCGTTATCACTGGCTCCAGATAAACAAACTCTTTTACTTTTTACTCGTCTTCGCTTCTTGCGGTAACCATATATTTGGTTTTCGCTTCGTTGATACTACTATGATAGAATGACTTCTTTTAGTCCAAAAATTATTTGGTCAATAGGAACACCTACCGAACTCCTGCAAGTTTTGGTCGTTTATTGAGGCTATATGGGACTAAAAGGACCGCTATATTAGCTTTGTTGGATACCTAGAAAGGATAGAATGCGCCACAACGTGCTACTGTCGTAAGCCTGTTGAAATTCTACAAAGAGACTATGAACAGGCAGGTCCTTTTCATAACATTTCTTCAATACAATCGTCAGAGTGAAGGTTTGAAGATTGATGATCTGTTTGGATAAAATTCACACTAGTGGTCGCCTGAGGATGTACTCACTACACAGGGTGTTTTTTATGTTCCAGGTCGATATTTTTTTAAATAATTTTTAAATGAAATACTATGTGTGAAATTTAATGCCTGTCAAGTAATCGTCTCTGGCCATGGCACAAAGGCGAGCTCTTTTAAGCATATTTTTTAATATTTTGCCTGTTATTTCAACAAATGTTGTCTTTAAGCATCGCGGTTGTGGTTGCTTTATTGGTGTACATCTTACTCTTCAAGTACCCTCATAGGAAGAAATAGGGTGGAGTTATACCAGGGGATCGTAGGGGCCAGTCGATATCACCATTTTTAACATTATTCGGCGTGGACAAATTTCTCTCAAAATTTGCATCGTAGTTGTGTGTGATGGGGCACAGTCTTGTTGAAACCACATATTTTGTGGGCCTAATTGATCAAATTCGGGTACAAGACAGTTTTCCTACATGCCCTAGAATTTAATTAAATCTTTGGTCCTTCGAGATTTTACCAGATAGACATTGATCTGACTATGCCAATTCGATGGCCCATGACTCGGTAGATTTTGTTTACAAATGGAGTGGTGGAGTAGTTTTAATGAGGTTATAGGGGTGAAATTTTAGTATTCCCCGTGTTTTGTCGATAAAATCGTTCGTCATTCGAGATTTTGCCAGATAGGCACCAATCTGACTAAGTCAATTCGATCGCCCGTATAACCTTAAAATCAAAATGTCATCCCTATAACCTCATCAGGCCTACCTCTAATCTACAATATAATCAAAATTCGCCTACGGTCAAGAACCATCGAATTGGCATAGTCAGATCGGTCTCTAAAATCGACTACAGATGAAGTAAATTAAAATTTCACTCCTATAGCCGCAGCAAACCTACCACAAAGTAACAAATCTATCTATCAAATTGACATAGTCAGATTGGTGTCTATCTGGCAAAAAACTCGAAAAACGAATTATTTTATCGACGAAAGATGGTATAAAACAAAACTTCATCCAACCTCCAAATCCTGTTTATTACGGTTGAACAGCTCAAAACAGCGCACTGAATCATCGACTCGACATTGCTATACACCGACATTCCATAGACGCCGTCGGTCAATAAGACACATAGACTGTTAGCGCTATGATAAATATGCTGCTTGAATGTTTCGAGACTGATGTTGTACCACCAAAATGTTATTTACAACTATTGGTGCAAATTGTTAAATGTGGTAGAGAATTAGGTGGCAAAGACGATTAACTTGCTTACCAGACAGCGGCTATTTTGGAGATCAGAATTATAATATTGCACAAAAACAATAAAATTTCTATGATTATTACCACATTATCACTATAGTCCGTTGATCATGCATGTGAATTATTCACATATTCGTTCGCAGCAATTAAATGTTGGCATCGATATACTGGGTACACGTGGCGTATATAACACCGCATAATTACGAAATTTGTGAAACATTTATTCGAGACTTAGTTGACGAAAATGAAATCGTTTTAAAAAGCACTACAATGAATGTACTCGTCGGAGGAATGTTAAATGACCATTGACGTGATTCAAAAATAAAGGAGTGACCAATGAGAAACCAAATGATTGCTATACAGCTTTGACCCGAAGATGGTCAATGTAAACATAAATAGTGATAGTCAACCATGACACGATCATTGAAGCCGTTTTATTTTTGAGTTCTTCAAAGAAGTTCCGATAACATGTGAGAGATGAGAATGGATGATCCGTTCTAAATCAGCATTTGCACCAAGAAGCAATGTTAGACGTTCTTTGGCGACTTTGTATCCCGAAGCCGACCTTTCATCTCTCGAAATATACGTACGATTCGGCATTCGCTTCCTATAGAGGTCGGTCTCATCTACATTAAAAATTTGTTCGGGAACATATCCGCCTGCTTCTATTATATTTTTTAATATTTTCAGGTATTCACTAGCAGCATTTTCATCAGCACTAGCTGCTTCTCCTTTCATTTTAATAATGTGTAGGTTATGGCTACCTTTAAACTTATCAAACCAACCTGGACTGGCTAGGAAGGTGATATCACCATCAGTTTCGTTCGTACCTGAACTTTTTAAGATTTCGAAAATACTCAGTGCTTTCTCTTGGATTACCATTTGACTCATGGGCATTCTACGATTATTATTATCCTCAATCCATATTAATAATAATTTTTCCATCTTTTCTAAGATATTACTTCTCTGACGAGTTAACCTTGACGTATTTGATGCTGCCAATTGTGAATGCACCTTGATTTTCTCAGCGTGATCGCAGATTGTTTGGACAGTTGATTTGGCAAGTCCCAGTGCGCTACAAATTTGCACGATTTTCTCCCCAGATTCGATGCGGCGCAAAACCTCAATTTTTTTTCTAAAGTCACAGATACACGGGTTCTCTTTAAATTTCCTCCCTTTTCTAGATAGGAAGCGCGTTTTGAGCGCATTTTGATGCTAAATAAAGTTGCATAAAATAAAGTATTAATTAGTTTGTTGCCTTTGTTCATATAAGTCAGTTTATTTTTGTTAGTTACTTACAATAACAATAACGTTGTAAACGTAGAAACCGCAGAAATAACTCAACACAACCAAAAAACCTATTTCACGATAAACTCACGATTTTTATTTGTTTTAAAAGATCTATTATATCGTTTTTATTATATGTAACATACGACAAAACACAACCATATGAACATACGTCTGTCTTCTCCAAATACCTAGTGCCTAGTTAATTTACATTTTTCATATACCAAGGGAATCCCCAGCTTTTTGTTTTCATTTTTAATTTTTACCTTCTCTTTTCAAAAACAAAAACGTTTGACATACCATTTTTTATTATTTAGTTTTTGGCCGTATATCGAATATTTTTAGCCGTAAATCGAAAACTAAGTCATAATTTAAAAAAGGCCGTTATAGCGAATCGCCGTAAAACGAGGCGCCGTATAACGAGGTATGGGTGTATGTGGAAGATTAATAAAAACTCTATACTTGCTATAATAAATTCCAAAATAAAAACCTTCATATTTCGACAAATACATCTCAGTTTTAATAGGCCTATAGATATCACAAATGTGGCACATGCTTAATAAGACTAGCAGTATAAAACGCATCCGCAACGCCATCACCATACGATGGGGATAAGGGTCATATGCAAGCCATTTGTTTTCAATGATTTTCACTGTGAGATGTATGAAAACGACCATGTTTGACTATGAGTATCTCTGTTCACAGAGGTTTAAAGATATAACGGAATATGTTCCAATGTTTCAAGCCGTAGACCGCTTGCTCTCGCCACATGTAATCGCACGTTCTCGCCTTGACCTTGCCAACCGCTCGATCATCACAATAATTCTGGATGTTGCTTTTATGTTTAGTTGCATGCAAGTTAAAATAAAACTGCCGTTGACCTCTCGCTCTCCCATGTAATTGACGTCATTGCCTTGACCCCCAACCGTATTTGGTTTAACATTATTCCCGATCACTGGTTTACTCTGCAACACGTTGCATCTCACACATTTATTTGGAATATTCCAATGTTTTCGCAATAACAGTATTCTCAATAATTCATTGGTATTTGTATAGACTTGATTACTCATATGACATAACTTCAATGTTAAGTAGAACGATATTCTGATGATTGCACAAAACCTAAGCTCAGACATGTATGGAAAATCTCGCGTCTGTTATAAAAATATAATTTAAACGTGTTGAGTTGTTTTTTTATATTTATAATTGTCCAGGCATATATCCAAATGCCTTCAGCTTAATGCACTTTAATATTGTCACCAATTAGCAAACTAATACCACTTACGCCAATCCTCAACACAAAATATTTCAGAGAACTCAAATCGATCACTATTCCAGTCTAATTTCCATTTGGGCACCGCACTAGATTTTTTTGTATACTTTTAAGTTCGGCGTTAAATCGTATCCAACGATTATTTAAAGAATGACCAAATCAAAAAAAATTATATTTTGTATTTTCATTAAAATCGATTCGCCTAAACCGATGCAATACGGTATAAACCAATAGCATGCAAACCTCGCAGGCGTAACAAGTTTAAATGGTATAAAAAGTTGTGTGCATCAATCGCTCAGGCGCAACACAATGATGTACACTGTGGTATAAAAGCAACCAATAGTATACGCGATGCGTACATGGAACGGACGATACAAATGTTTGGCCATGTGTATCTCTGTTCACAGAAGTTTAAAGATATAACGGAACATGTTATTTGTTTGATAGGGCCATCAACAAAACACATCCGGTAGGCCATTACCATACGATGGGAACAAGGGCCATATACAAGCCATTTGCTATCCAATGATTTGCACTGTGCGATGTATGAAAGCGGGCATGTTTGACCATGTGTATCCTTTGTTCCCTGAAGTTTAAAGATATAACGGAATATGTTATTCGCTTGTTTTGTCGATGGCCTTATCAAGCAAATAACATATTCCGTTATATCTTTAATCCTCGGTGAACAGAGATACACATAGTCAAACATGGCCGTTTTCATACATCACACAGTGAAAATCATTGAATAGCAAATGGCTTGTATATGACCCTTATCCCAATCGTATGGCGATGGCGTTGCGGATGCGTTTTACTACTACTCTTATTAACCATATGCCACATTTGTGATATCTATAGGCCTATTAAAACTGAGATGCATTTGTCGAAACATGAAGGTTTTTTATTTTGGAATTTATTATAGAATTTTTATTAATCTTCCACATACTTTGTTTGAAAATTAGAAGAACAACTTTTGAGGTCCTGAGGAAAATTTTATATATATTTTTCGGGGTGGATTTAAATTTTCTGTTATTTTGTACTATTTTTCGGGCTGAAAGGCTTTTTTATTTAAGCGAGGACGCAAACATTTCTATTAAAAGGTTTTTTTCGGGATGGTGTTCGGGCCAACTTCACATACGTTTCATCGAAGACCCGCTGTCGTCCGGCCACTATCTGTGTTTCTTAATCATTTATCAGAGCAGAAAATGACGCCACATTCGCAAAGAAAAAATTGTTTTGGTAAATGACTAAGAACAGTTTTGCATGAAATTGCAAGTATTGACTTTTCGGGGGCAGCTATGGTGTTCGAACGATGTTATACAGAATCAAGCACATACTGTATATGAACATTTGATAGGTCCTATTACGCAGCCCAATTTGTTTCTACATATGTATAAGCAAAGCAACATTGCTCCATCATTTTTTAATCGCGTATTTATACTTATCTGTGATTCAAAAACATTGCTATTCGCGTACTTTCACAGCCACATCTAAGTGGTGACCGACCGAATGTCGTTATTTATAAAAAATAAAAAAAAATATAGTATTTTTGTATCCAATGCAATCGTGTTTTTAGAATGAGAATGGAAAGCGACCCATTTTGCGATTTGAAACAATGACGCAGTACAACAACAACAAATATAAAATCTCATTATTTATTCATTTTCCAAGTTGATTTTCATACAGTTGTAAAAGTTTGCTTGAATCCTATTTTGAACTAATTAAAGTTTGACTAACGTTTGATTAAAGAAGCCCATGGTTCAAATAGACATAAACTACCAAATAAAATTGGCTGTTTTTCATTATTTTCAATGGGAAATATAAATTTGTTTACCCAATATTTTAAGTTTAGTGGAATAAAGCTCGAACAGGGAGGCTCTATTAATCTAGATGGCTCTGTTAGGAGGTACCGGATTCAAGTCCTGATAGGGGCAGGATGCGGTGATTGCGACCCCCAGTTGGAGTGCAAATTTCACGGTCCAACCGTTTTTCATGTCAGAACTATGGAGCTTTGTAATGAAAAGCTTTTTATTTGAATTTCTTGCAAAAAAATAATGGGGCCCGAAGGCCTTTAACCTATCGTTAATTTTTTTTGCATTTTATGTACTTGTACCTAAATATTAATTTCGCTGTAAATATTTCGAATCAATCAGGTCTAGTCAAAGAAGTTAAGAAAAATTATCGAACCCAACAATTCTATAATTTTATGTCATTGAATCAATGTAACCGAATTACATTAATTTTATGCCATACTTTGTACGTACATAAATCGAAATGTTTTTATAATTTCTATACACAAATATCAAATATATACAACATTTCAGAATTTTGATAAGAGCAGACTGATAAGATCTCAATTAAAGTTGGAAAATAGACGAAACAAAATTTTGTTTTTGTACTAAGTGAACATATGGGAAAAATGGAAAATGATAAATCGAGTTTATCTATTTACTTCACATACTCGTAGTTTTTTTCATTTCGATGTCAACTGGTTGAATATGTTGTTTGTACTCGTATACAGTTGATGGTGTATATTATTGTTAGTGGTGGAAAAGGAAATAGTGTCTCTCGATTTTTTTTTAACTTTATTTATTTTATTTACAGCGTTTGTTGGAAAATCTACCTGTGGAGTATTTTTATTTATTTTTTAGTTTTTTGTTACAAATTTACAATTGAAATTGGAAAAAATAAAATCAATAAATTGAATTTTCTATTTTATCACTATTTAGTTTTGTTAGAAAAACTCTTATATACTCGTACATACTTACTTATAACGAACTATTTTTTATTGGTGTATAGCTCTGTTTATTTGTCTGATGGGACAACAAGTGAATTGTCAACAGATCATGGTGAATTGATAATGGGATTTTTTTTTAAAGAATTTGGGTGATTTATAGCCACTTCAATGTTAGGTTTTTTCGACTATTTGGGACGATTTGAGTGTGATCTTAGTACTATTGAGTGTGAATTATCCTTTAGATACTTAAAGTTTGGTTTTGGATCGACATAATAACGGATTTCAAATTTATAAAACAAAATTTAAATTTGATTGCAATAAGCAAAGCTCTATTTAAAGCTTTTAACCTCTTACATTTTTTTATTTTATTTTTGATTAAAGCTCCCTAAATATCCCCAGCTATAATGAACTACTCAACAGTAGTCACCGCAACCAGACCATTTGTAGGATGCTGGTAGCCGATCGATAGTAAAATTTTTTGAAATAAGAGTTAAATCTGACTGTTACTGTCCACGACCGGATTAAAATTAAAGAAACATTCCAAACATTATAAATTGTCGCTTAACTGGCAAGCTCTGCAACTGCTGACATTTTTGATTTAGCAGCTGAATCAACAGTACGTCACACATCCACCTCCAGACAAAGACAAATTAATAAGCTAAAACGACCAATCTTTAAGACGTATTCGCTGACTCAATAAAGCTTGGAGGATTGGGTCGAAAAAGATATAGGCGAAGATAAACCGCCCGAGGCTCCACAGCGCCATGAAGAGATTAGCCGGTTGAAAACATTAACGAGGAGATGGTGAGAAAACTGTGGATAAGAAGAATGCCAAAATCATCAGAGCACGCAAATATATAAAGCCGTGCGATTTTCAACTTAAAATAACGTATACACAAAGCCAGGTCCTTTAAGCGAATAAGTTCCACTTCTTTACGGCATATAGTGCAAACGAATCGCCGTCTTTTCCTTCAAGGTAAAAATAATAATATACTCTTTCTTGTGGATATTGGGGTTGACCTTTCAGTTATTCCAAATAAACTTTTGGAGTAAATTGCTTTCGGTTGATATTGTGCTACGAAGCAACTTTAACCATCCTTTCGTGTCAGTTAACCAACCAATCGGAGCTAACTTTTTAACAAAATTCGGACTTCTCGTTGACCTGCTTGGAGTACGCATTCTTGATTCGACCACGAAATTTACTGTCTCGGCAATGCCAGTAACTGTTAAATACTCCAACCCCGAAACAGTTCTTGGTTGAGAAATTTTTCGAAGCATATTTGTGAACGGTGAGCTTCGCTATCCGAAACCACGGCGACTGGATGATAAATTCAGGCATATATCAACTGTCATCTTCGTTTTTATCTTCACGCCATATGGTCAAAAGAGGGTCGACCGAATGCCATTACGGCACCAGATCGTTATCTGATACCGCATATTTATAATCTTTAAGTACACCTGCAAGAATGCGATATTTTGACAAATATTTATTCAATCAGGGCATACCAAGCAATACCGGTATACCGGCAGCTTCCGAAGGCGTATATAAAATGGCCATTACGAAAAAATTTGGATTATTCGAGTATTAACGATTTTGGTATGCGTAATGCAGCACAAACCTTTTAGCGCTTTATAAACTCAGTATTAAAAAACCTTTACTTCGTTTTCGCATAATAAATTGCCAACATCGTTCAAATGAAATATGATACGAAATACAAACCGTGAGTAGCTACTCAATTGTCGATTGCAGAGAATTTTGTTAGCTAAATTGTCGGTATTTGTCTTGTGAACTGATGATTTCTGTGAATTGTTTTGTGAACTGATGATTTCTGTGAATTGTTGATTCCGGTCAATTGTAGTTTTCGGAATGTGTCGAATTTTCGGTTTTCAGCTAATTGCTTTTTCGGTGATTTGCTTTCCAGTAAATTGTTTATCGATGAATTGCCGTGCTATCTGTGAAAGTTATGCGATCAGCAAGAGATTTTAAATTTTAACCTACACACTTTTCACCTTTTAATCTTTTCCGGTAGATCTTGATTTCTTGTCCCGTATCGAATTAAAAAAAAATAATAATATGTTTTCGAAGCGTTCCGCTAGAGTATTCAAAGGCAATTTGTGAAGAGTTTGAATGTCGGTCAGAAAACGGGTTCGAAGCCCGATAGGGACAGGATGCAAAAGGGAATTTTCATCATCAGATTACGATATGTGATCAAAAGTAGCACAACTATGACCTCCTGTCGGAATGCATACCTTATGAGCTGACCCATCTTCCATGCCAGAACTATATAGGCTTGCATGCGCAGATGGTTATATGAAAATCGGACCTATAACCGTACGTTCTCGAATTGGCAGGCAACAGCGTAAACGTAAGGACGGAAAAAGTGAACCGCGAAAGAGTTGTGAGAGCCTCAGTACAGATTGTAAAGATAATAAAAAAATAAATAAAAAGTTGTTTACCAGCAATACGATGCCGATGTGTTTATGCTTCTGCAGCGTTTGACCCGTCTAATACCTCAAAAGCATAAAGGCTAACATATTTTGAAGCGTTATGTCCATAACGGCCTTGGAACCAACTAATTTTTTGTAACTGTAGTGTTGGTGGCGCGTTTAGTGATTGCTGCTTAGGCTCTTTTCATCGCACTAGCCGATGTGACACGAGCATTTGGTAGCGGTTTGGTAGTGGTTCGCCATCCGTGGGGCGATGTAGCGCCTAGTTTGTGCTTTGGGTGGGTATTGCGGTTGCACGGCGATCTCATTATCATGTAACAAACCTTGTTGGCGGATAATGGCTCGTTTATTTGTTGTGCTAGGTCTATACAGTTAATGTAATGTTGTTAATGCGCTAATTTTTCTTGAGAATGGTTAAATTAAATTTTTAAACTTTATTTGATTGTGGAAAGTGTCTTCACTCCCAATATTTGATCGGGTGAACTCAGTATTCCATTGGCTGGTTTGAGCCTATCAATACAAAGACATATTGTTGGTTGTCTCTGATTTGCAAAAAAAAGTGCTTACGAAGGCGTCGTATCACTTTATACCTTCTTAAAGTGGTGTGAAGCCAGTGCGTACTTTATCTACTCATACGAAACATAGTTACAAATTTGCATTGACATTGGTACGTAAATCGCAGTTGATTTGTCACTGTTTCAGTGGTAACTTGGGGTGTAAGTCAATAATTCCCCATGTAGTTTAATAGTTTGACCATATACCATCAGCGGGTGAATATTTTACGTCATTTTTGACTGTTGCTCGGATTCCTAATAAAATGATTGGGGTGGGACCTCTGAACTTCAGTTGACGGTATTTGCACGAGCTTTGAGTGCTGTCTTGAGATGGCGATGGAAGCATCAACCATACTGTATGCTTGTGTATGGTAGGCAGTAATTTGTATTCGAGTGAATAGCTTGGCTATGAACTGTGTGTCTTGATCGGTCGTTATGTTCACCGGTACATATAAGCTAGACGTCTGGCTACCTCTTAAAACGATAAACGAAGATTTAGGAATAAGTGTATCCATTAGTTGGTTGAAGTGATCCAACAATATCTAAAAGGATATGTTCAAATCAATCTGGTGAAATTTCCGTGAGGTGATTTAGTAAGACATGGCACTTTGCATTTTGACAGTATAAAATTATCTTGAAGTGACGAGTTTGCGAGTAACTCGTAACTAAGTTTTGCAAGTAAGTACATTGCCTTTGCCTTGTATCTAAAAAAAATCGACTGAATTCTCGACCTTCGACAAAGTAGCAGAAATATTTCAGTTCTCTATCAAATGCGGAATATTTTCTTTCAGCATCTGATAACTCCTTGGATAAAAATCTAAGTAGTTCTCAAGTTATTTTATTGAGTTGCTGTAAGACCGCGCATTGCTGTGCTATAAATGCATCAGATCACCACTGTATTTTGTTGAATTTAGCGTATACGCTAACAGACTGATATTTTATAACCTGTTCTGAACCTGGAGGCATGCGTTTCGACGCGTCTTGACAATTGTGTGTGAATTGGGGTAAGTATCTCTGCGTGTTTTGGGATGAATCGGCGGTAGTAGTTTACCATACCAACATATCGTTGTTGCTTAATATTTTGCGGTGTTGGGAATTCTCTAATTGCATTAATTCGTCCCTCGCTTTGCAGAATGTCATTAGGATTAATCCTGTTATTGAGAAAGTGAAGATTGCTCGACCCAAACACACATTTTGCTGTGTTGATATTGACGCTATAATGTGCTAACTTTGCTTCTCTTCTTTTAATGCTTCGCGAATGTCGTCAATAAAAACAAAAACGAAATGATTTTGTTGATGAAACGCTGGAATGTTTGTGCCGCATTTCTTAGTCCGAATTCGAATAAGCCAAATTGTGTGGTAATTGCGGTTTTGTGAATATCGTCCGATGCGAAAATTGAGCCTCTATGTAATTGCATGGAGAGATTTTGTACATGTGAGATTGGGTAATGGTCAGAAGTTGTGACTGCGTTAAGTCTTCTGTAGTCCCCACGTGGTTTTAAATGATTATTTATCCGTTGATAAATAATTGTGTCCTCGGACAATTGACTGTGGTAATTAATTGTAATATGTGGTGTTTCTGGTAGAGGAAGAAACAAGCCGCTACGACATATTCATGCTTTCGCATACCCGAAATGATCAATTGGTTGTGCATCTTTACGGCTGAAACTTGGACATGTTTTCTTTGACAGGATCAAACGTTTAGTTATTGTGCTTATCTTCTTTATGGTTGCATAATGTGGCATATACATTTTTCTCTACGTTTTGAATCGATAGCCCCTGTATCCTAAGGATAAATTTATTATTCGTAAAGACTTGATAAGTCTGTTTTGAAGGAATCTTGCAATTACTTGTATTTAAAGTCTCTCAATTCCACGTTTTCTTGAAGTTTAAAATGTCAGTCCATGTCGCATGCACTAAGCAAAATTAAGAAAAGCTTTACGGATCCTCAATTCATTACATTTGATGAAATGCTTGCCAGAGGAAAGAAAAGCACGGAACTTAATATTAAAAAAAATCAAAAATTATTGTTTCGTTTTCAACAATGTAGATGGTCAAAATCCCCTTCTTACAACTTACTAATAAACTGTTCTTAAACCAATAAACCTCCTTGAAATTATTGATATACTTAGCTCATATAGAAAAAAATTTTACTTGTTGCAAAACAGAAAATGAAAAGTAAAAATGAAGAATCCTATATCTATGGTAGAGGAACAGTATTATACATAGATCCAAAATAAGGATATGCATAATTTAAAGAAGAATAACAAAACCGGAAGATAAATACAACAGAGAAATTTGTTTTACAAGAATAAATTTACTTTTATCAACATTTTGAAATTGAGAAATAAATTTGTATGCAAAACCGCACGACATACCATCAGACCCACACACACCACAACAACCAACATAAAAAGATGAATTGGTATCCCCAAGAAATATAACTTTCAAAAGATTTGCGGAAAGATTGAATTAAGGATTATGGTAATTCGCGGTTGATTATTTAATTGGTCTTTACAGAGTTAAACCACTCAAGAATAAATGTACTGCGACGTCTGGTGATTAAATGCAACAGGCGCCGATTAAATTAACAGCGTAGACAATTAAGTTATAAATAATTAATTAATCGTGTGCCATGTGGCTGGCGTGTCAATTGCCTAATTGAGTTTTTACAAAACACTTTTCTCTATGCAAAATTTGATAATAAGCTTATTGTGTTAACTTAATATAAAAAAATGTGAAGTACCTTGGTTTATTAGTACCCCGACGCTTTATTCGTGTATATTAAAGAAATGGTTACGAAACATGTTTTATGGTAGACCTATCTCTCGTTCCGTTTCCTTCCATACATGGCAATGTGTTTGAAACAACAATGCGAAAAAAAGTTTGTACATTTCGCCTGAAAAGCATATTTAAGGAATCCCATTAGGGGAACAATATCGTGATTGTGAAATATAATTCAATTAAGCTTTACGACACACAAGAATATGTATATTTTATACGACGTTTTGGCGGGAAGGAATAATAAAAAAAAGTTTTGTGATTTGCATTTTGGGATTTTACGTGAATTGTTCACTTGTATGTATGCTTGCAGTATAAAAAAATCTTAAGAATTTTTTTAAATTATGTGTTTAGTCAAGGATTTGTCCTGGATACTTCGTGCGAATTTAGTTTTGCAATTCCGAGCCCTATATTACTAATTTATTAAAATAGAACCATACTCAATTGAAATTAGTTAAGATGGTAGCAATGTGACTACATTTTCCAAGCGGCCAAGCTTTTTGTAGAATTCAGGACAAAAATGTCCAGAATTTATATTAAATTCCAAATTTAATCATATAATCTGAATTTTGTCCCAATCGATTGGGAAATGTCTTAATTTTAAATCTATATTGTGGACCATGACAGTCAAACCGAAGGGCTCCTAAAAAAATTTCGCGAAATCTCGATGCAAACAGTAGTTTCCTTACTTTCAAAAACTTTTTCTCAACAATTTTTAGCAGAAACTTTAGAGCCAAAAAACTCGATTAATTAACGTAACACGAGGCACCAAGGTGCAAAATGCTGCAAAATGCTGGTGTAACATTGCGCAACATAATGCCAAATCGCGCAACACGATGCAACATGGCGCAATATAACACAACGTGACGGTCTCACTGTAGCACTCCTAAAATAAATTTTTTGGAGTGCACTAACCTTCACCGAATCATGAATATCCTGCCAGTAAATGAATATCATTTACTATTGAAAGTCATCCAGCGGAGATATCGTGACTGGCCGAGCTATCTTGTATCCATTGATGCTCTTTGGTCATCTTTCTCTATAGACTGAAGCATGTAGTCGAAATATTAATTATTGTAGCTTAGAACTCTAGCTAACTCCGAGTTTTTCAGAGGTCCTTGTATGTTAATAGAAGCCATTTAAATGTTTGTACTGGAATTGTTCCATTTGAAATGGGGTTGGGCCGATGAGAGACCGACTATAATACAATCAAGTCTAATTGGTGTATTCTTCAAACCACTTCACGTGTTTACAAGCCCACAGAAAGGCAAACTCTCGGATTTGTGTTAATTGCGCGAGAAGTCGGATCTTTAGTGCGATCTTAAACTTCACGAGTAAAATAGCCTTCCATAGGACGCCGAAATAATGAGCCTTTGCCCCGCTTAAATAATTCAATTAATGCTGTTACATACAGTATAAGACAGCAGAGATTTGCCAGCTGAAACTAAGGCCTATGGGATGACTTGATCAATCAATTCGATCTGATATGAATTTTCGATCAACCAAGTCATAATGTGTGTCTCATATTAGTTCGTCTCCGAGTAGTTCGGTTTAGGTTTTCGCAGACATATCGCCAATGTATTGATGGAACAACTGTCGGCATTTCAAGTTATGATTTGCAGCGTTTCATCAATCGATTTGAATAGTAATTCGTGACATTGACTTTCTTATTCGTTTCCTCATCTCTTTGTGGATTTCCCAATTTGATGTTGAAGCGATATCCATTTTCTCCTTGCCAAGGTTTTTTTGATAGTCATCAGAGTTAGTATCCTTGGTACAAACAGTGAACAATTTTTACTAGAACTACGCGGTAAACTATAAAAAGTTTATAGACCGCAGATGGTAAAACCAATACAAGATTTTGGGTCTTAAACAAATTATAAGATATTGCGTAGTACCTCCGCTCGCTACAGTCACACATTTATTTTGTAATCAATTTCTGGAAGGAGTTTAATATTGCACCAAACCTAATATGCGAAATTGTGCAATTGAGATGTTTCCTTTGTTTTCGAGTAATGATTGAATGAACCACGTTTGAACAAGCTTTAATATAAGAGGAGATTGACAAAATGATTCACTTGGGGTTACAGAGGGGAGTTCGAGCTTCTGGAACTCACCGGTTGTTCTCGATCGGAAAGGTAACGGAATATCATGATTAAGGTAGATTTTGTAACAAAAGTCGTTAACATTAATAGATCGATAACTTAGCAGGCTGCATAATGCTTTTATGTTCCCAGGTCATCTCTATAGCAATTCTGTGCTACGGCGTTTGGGTTGTGTAATGCACCCAAACCATGTGTAGATTGATGGATTGAGTTATACCCACCCTAATAGAGGGTTGTCAATTAATGTAGAAAAATCTATTTTGTTCTGCATGAAACGAGATACATACATGGGTTTTCTTATAGAGGAAAAGAGTTTACATATCGAAAATAGAGACAATACATAACTTTCCCGTTCCCAAAACTGTGAGACAAACTCGTCGTTTTATTGGAATGGCAGGTTGGTATCAAATATTCAAACGTCGCGGCCCAAATAACAAATCTTGCGTACAGGATAAAAAACGAATTTAACCTTCGATGCTAACCTGCCTTTCGAAAAATTGAAATTCCTTTTGAAAAATGCCCTGGTTCTACACAACCTCGACTTCTCTTAGCCATTTTTAATTAAGTGTGACGCAACCACTAAATGGATTGATACTATTTTGTTTTGGAATGCTGATGATGGAACCGAAAAGGAGATTGTACTATCTTGAGCTTGAGTGCTTGGTGGTGTTGGTTAGCGTGAAAAATGTTAGGATGTACATCGGATTTCAACTCACAGTAATAACGGCGCTGGCCGATAGAACCTTCAGCTTCAGGCATGTGACCGATGGTTACCGATACTTCATATCGTGAGTACTTCGACGAATTAGTGGAATTATATTTTGAATTGCCGTGGAATGACGTAGATCATTTTGACTTGGAAGCCGTGGGGGATAATATTTTTCTCAAAATGACTACGCTTAACATTAACTCAAAGATGACTCATTGTGAAATCATAAAAAGCCTAAAAAGATTAATGCGTTTATATTACTGGCCATAAATGGCAATGCAGGTACATTACTATACTCTATCTCTCTCTCTGTGTGCCTAGTTTTCACATCCCATGAAGGGATTTTGCTGCCTGTACTGTGGTTCACCATTCGTCTTGGCCCATCGCTGTCGTCCTCCAGTTTCGACATCCTACGATGCACACCGCCTGGTTGTTGATGGAACACTTTATTAAAGCGTTGTCCGTGTACAATTTCCGAGGTCCAGTTTGTGGTGAATCCGATATGGAAATCCGAGGCCTTTCATTAGGGTTCATAACTTAATTGTTTTTATGAGAGAAGCTTGTTAGCCTGCTGCTCAACCCACTCGTTACGTGTAAGGGTCAGATATTGGTGAGAATCTTTAGCTATCCAGTCCTACTTTGAACAAATTTATATAGCGAGCCGCTTGGTACAAGACGGACGTCCCTTTAACCGCTTCTAACCTGGAGAACAGACGCTGATTTGGTATTGGTTTTAGGGCGCAAATGACTCATCCTGACATTCAGTGTCCATAACTATTAACAGAATATGCCCTGCTTAGCTCTACTGCACCGCTTGATTCATTTAGAGTTACCCAGAGAGCACCGCGAGGAGGTATGAATCTAGCTCTCCGCACATAATTATATTGTTAATTGTCAAATCTGCAAGCAAATTCTCAAATCAATGTAAGGCCTTGGTAAAAGATTTTGTTCAACTTATTGGGTTCTTATCCGAGGGCGTCTTCCGGCAAAACCATGATTTTAATCGTGCTAGACAACCTTACCAAATACATATTTTTGAAAACTCTGCCAAAAAAGAATGCAAGTAAAATATTGTAGTATACTTCCTACGAGATGAACTCGAGATGAGTCGCATCAATAGGAAGTGGTCGCAAGTACCGCAAATAGGAAGTGGTCTTAGAATCTCAATACATGAATCTACAGTTCTCTCACCCCACTTTATGATGTTTGGTCACCATCAAATTCCACATGCATCCGTTCTATCTATCCGTTATCTATTCTATCGAAACAGAATCAGTGAGCTTGCTAAATTTTCTTTCCCATTCCGAAAAGCTTTTGTGAAGGATAAGGTAGATAATGTTTAGGCAATTTATTTGAACCTCGTGTCACGTCAGTCGTCGGCTAGCTGTGCCCATTACGTGTTTGAAATGGTTGAATATTTTATATTCTAAAGCCTGTTGAACTTTTGTTTTTTGTATTTTTTTTAAAGCTGGGAAATAGATTACATCGATAAATAATAATCGATAAATAATTTCACCAATACCAAAAACTTTATAACGTTACGGTTAATTTTAAATTGTTAAGGGACTTTTACTCGTATATACGTATTAAAGAAGTCTGTGCTTCCTTCTGCAATTGTGTTCCATTAAACCGAAAGAAATATAAGACAACCCAACGACTCATTGTCGATTATTTGTCAACGGTGTTGCAATTTCATGTTTAAGATTATAGGGTTAGAATACATGTTTTGGTTTAGTGGGTACCTAGACAAAACGAACATAAATTTTTGATTCGAAATCGAATGTGAAAACCGTGCATCATTGGAATTTGTAACATACTTAAAGAGTCTTGAAGGGACCCATACCCAACTTTAATATAATATTTCGGACACATTTAAATAAATATATTTTATTTACAAATTTTAAGGTATAAAATCAAAGATGCTCAACTGTGACTGAAAATCGCAACTAAAGCGACGCACAAACTTTTGCGTATACTTTTCCTCAGCCGCCTAGTGCATCAAAAGAATATGAAAAACAATTCCTAAATCATTCACTTAATGTTATATTGATAAGAGAATATTTTCATTTATGAATTATTCATCATGAAAATTGATAACGCGAAAACAAACGAATCATTTGTGATGTCAAAAATATTAAAAAATTTCCTTTTGCATCTGTAAACAATAATCGTTGAAATGTTGATGAATGCAAAAAATGTTAAAAATATATCGTAAGAAGCCGTTTGCTTCGTATACTCGTACCTGTGTAAGGAATTGAATTTAAATATACAAAGAACATTTTCTTGAGAGCTTTTTATTTTGATTAGCATTTTTGTGTGCGTTATTTCGAACTCGGAAGGTATGCACAATTTATGGCGTAACCTGATCCTGATAGTTAAAAGACAAATCTCTTTTTGGCTTTGTGTGTAATTTGGCAAACCTATCTCAATAAAATAATGATATGTGTAGGCATATTATGCAATTGTAAACTATTATTATTTATGCTTTTGACAAATTTATGATTGTTGTCACTTAATGCGAATATTTTGAGATCTGATTTTTTGCTATAGGATAACGCCATTGTACTACGTAATTCTCTGTAATGTTATAATGAGGACGATATACACTAAAAAATCGTATACACTAAAAAATCGTCCAGGACTTTTCTTCTTGTGAATTTATATTTTTCACATCATATGAATACAGTTTTGTTACATGGTGAAAAGAATTAGTAATACGCCTGCGAGGGAGTAAAATAAAAAAAACTTTTTCAATTCATGCAATTATTATTTGAGCTATTGTCGCTATTGAAATAGCACAGTCGTTGTTAGAAGTCAGAATATTTTAAAAATAAATTTGTTTAAACATTTTATAGAGATTTTAATGAAACGGATTTAACAAAATAGATGAAACATTTGAATAATTTGATTGTTCCGATTTGAGGTGACAATATAGCAATACTTTTCTAACAAAGGTTCAATCTCAATGGCACCAATGGCATCAATGGGGCAAAATCGCTCTAGTATTTAAAATAGTAAATTTTACATCATACCATAAATTTTGGGCCGACTAAATTAAGAGTCAAATTAGTTTTAGCAACGAATAATAATGTCAATTATATTTCTGACGCGACTTTACAGACAACAACCAACTACCGCTATAGCAATGGAATTGAAAAGTTTTTAATGCGATGTGTATGCCATGCCATTTTACATTGCCATTCTCAACAAGTATCGCAAGCTGTGTTTCTTCATAATTTTGTAATGACTTTTAAAGTGTTCCGCCTACTCGTAGAATTCCGTGTTGGTCCAGAAAGAGATTTAATTGTAGAAGCAAGTTACCTTCTTTTGTCTCCTGACTTATTCTTAAATAATTTTGTTATTTCTTTGGTTTCATGATTAAATATGTTTTCTACTTTTGTGTACTTTTACCACTTTCACTTAAATTAAAGCAAGATAAGCTCTTCTATGTAGGTTAACCATTGATGAGAAAATTCTTCTGAGATGGGTTCACTCAATTAAGCGCTAGAAGACAAAGTTTCCGCAGCGTGATTTTTGGAGTGATTATTACTGGCACTATTTGCGATCAAATAACTTGGCTGTGGTACTAAGATGTTCCGCTTCATCAAAATCAAGTTTAGATGTGTCTGTGCTTTCGGTCACGGCTACGTTGTTCATTAAATTGAAACCGCCCTTTCGGATTAACTGAGTTAATTAATTTTCAATGAGTAGTGCTTCTTTTATCGTGTCGCAATCTGTTAAGAGGTCAGCGACATAAAAATCTCTTTTTACCACTCGATAAGCAAATGGAAAGGAGTTGTTGTAAAGTTCTGACCGCAAGGTCAGCAATCTAATGTGCCTTATGTAACCGGTGAGTTACGCCAAATTATGCGTTGCAAATTCCTGTCCTCTTCAACTCATTTACTGACCTACCACTAGTTGTTTTACAGAGGCATTAACCACCACTTTTAATTTGGTTGTGATGCGATGCTTTGCGGTTTAAAGACGATGTTGCATATAATATGTGATTTCAGCTGTTGTTCATATTTGTCCATGATCTTTCTGTATTGGGCAGAGTTGTTTTTCCAGTTGGAGGAATCTTGCTATTGCTATCTTTGTTGAGTCACCTAATTTGTTATCAATGCTGTTAAGTGATATTTTTACATTTGCTCGCAACTTTTTCTTCAGTGGTTTACTATCCCAAATTTTTTTGAGCGTTTTGACAATTTAAACTAGCGAGTTTTTCTCGGTGGTAAACACAGTTGTGCTTGTCAAGTGTTTATTTGCTTACTTGTTTTAATGACTTTTCCTTGAATTCCATTCTAGTCAGGAGTGATGAACAATTGGTTTTGATTACCAATATCAGTTAGTATGATATCTGCGTAATAATCTGCTCCGTTAAGTAAATCTATCAGTGCTGGTGTATGATGGAGTTAGTTTTTGGATCCGCAGATTTCCGTAACATTCAATTCGGCTTGTTTATTTTTATTTTCAACCTACTACATAGCAGTACTTGAAGTTAGGAAGCTTGCACGTGGGAAAAGATAGATAATTGCACGTGTATACCGGTATAGTCTCCGTCATTGGATGCCCTTTTCACAAGTGTTGTTGGTAAGATCACATGATTATTACTTCTAAGTTCCTTGGCAGTATGTAATGATGAATTGGTTCGATTATCTGTGGCTCCAGATTAGTTCGTTGTTCTTCAACTTTTTTCATCTTTTTGTGTATCATGATTTAGCGTACAGACAACTGTTGAATAGTTGCATTTGAGACAGTTACTGCACAGTTCCAATAGATTGGTTTTTTTCGTAAATATTCATTGTTTTGAAATTTTTCACTGCTCTGTATGTGATGCGTAGATGATCCTTTTGGCAGGCCTCACGTGTTGTATTTGTTGTCAGCAAGGTTACTCTTCCTACTTCATCCAACAGGATTATATTTTAGACTAAGGGGTGAAGGTTTGTGGATGCAGATGGTCTATTCGCGAAACATTGATTTAAATGCGGTAAACAGTTTTTCCAAACATTTCATGAGATTAACTAAAGTTTGAAGTTCCTTGGTAACCACATCTCATATACTCTTAAAGTTTCGGAATAGAGCTTTTCGTCGAGTTGAGCTCCACCCAGCAAAATAAAAAACTAAACTCTGGTGGGTAGTTTTCGGAAAGTTTATCGAATGAAGAATTTGAGGAAGTGTGGTATCGTGATTTTTATCCACTAATAAAGATCTAAAAGTTTTTTAAGAAGTCATTTTATCCAAATACTATAGTTGGATTTACTTTGTGTCTCCCAGGCACCAAAGCTGATGTATAACATTTTTTTATATTAGCAACGATTTCTACAGACGAAAAGTAGAAATTTAGGATTAAAGTTGTAACCATTGCCAGAGTCGAATGGGAAATAAATTTGAAATATTCCGAGATGTGTGAAGTTTGCATCGCTATAACGCGAATTTACGAAGTGAGGTATAGTTTTCTACACATTTTGCATTATTGATAAGTTTGACGATTACAAATGAGCTAAAAATTTAGTGAAACTTGAACCAGCATGCCCTAAAGCGAAGTGTGTTTTAGGATTAAATATATGAATATTGTACGAACCAATTTTAAATGACATTTTAAATAAATTAGTTATGTTAGGAACTTTTAACCAAATTATGCGAAAAATATGAAAAAATGGAATCAAACCATAACAACACAAATTTTGTGGTTTAATTTTGCCACCAATTAACTTGTTTTGCCACCTACGTACGGGACAATACAATTTTACGTTAAATTTTGTGTTTGGAGTATAAGAAAATTCGTAAAACACCATTAAATATCGTTTTGGATAAATGGGTTATATTTTCGAATTATTGATGGATTGTGTCCACCCAGAAATTAGTTTTACCCACCTGCATAAACCTACGTACGGTGTAATCAAACTTTTACGTTCTTAAAGCACAATCGCGGGTTTATGGGAGTGAGTAACACTGGGCAAAATTTACCATCAGATGAACAACTGTAGCTAAAAATAGTAATATAGCTCAAAAAATAACGTACATTTTTTATTCCGTTCATAGAGGGTGGGAAAAATCAATTATTTGGTGGACAAAATTCATTTAAATTGACATTTGAAAGTATCTTGTACCACATTTACCAACAACACCACAACACCATAAATTCCCTTCAGTAAACTCTTTTTGAGTGTGCTGGCTCAAATTTCACTCAATTGTTTTAGCGCTTTAAAAAAGTAACTTTTTAGGGGTGGAACTTTTTAAAGGTTTAACGCTGCATAACTAACTTCTTTGAACTCGCTTTTGGGAATCCTGGTTCAGTAATTCTTCGTATTTCTACAATAAATCAAGGAATCAACTTCAGAGGATTATGCCAATGCATGTGTACGTGGCCAGTTGAGTGTCATGTGCTCGTACGCGGTTGATTATGGAAGTTGGTGTCGGTTAATTAATTATCGAACTTATTTAATGTTGCACACCTTTTTATGAGTGGCTAAAGAAGAAGAAGTTACTGATATACATAAGCTCTTTAACTCAGTAAAATTTTGTGAATTTGTAATTCTCATATAATTTTTTATTGAATAAGCTTCCAACTCGAAAAAATGTATGGTCACTTACGTATTGTAAGCAGATTTAATATTTTAGTTTTTATTTGAAGTTTCTTAATTTACTCTTTCGAATTTATAAATTTTGAAATCGTAATACTTACATCTATTACAGCAAACACATATTTATCTATGTGAATTTAATTCATCACCATTTGATGAAAACAAAAAACGAAAACAATCCATTTCTATTTGATGAACCCGATTAAACCGAGTTCACGAATGCTGAGGCTTGCATTTTTCTGTCGCTTGTCATAAAGTCGCTTGTTATAAAGTAGGCTGTTAAATTATGTGTTGGTGGTAGCATGAATTCAGGGGATTTTGAATGTTCATAAAAATATTACAATAAAACGTAAATTCGGCTGCAGATTATAGCAGTCTTGTTGGTTTTGACGTACAGCGTTTAAGAATGGGGCCACTTATCAATATTTTTATTACATATAATTAAAAATAAACTATATTGAAATTATCAGAAGTTACATTTGTATGCCTTCTTATTATTTAAGAAATTGGTGCTGAAGTTTAAAAATTAGTCGTAAACATTTAAGGCTTGGATTTATAAGAATTACATATTTGAAAAAGATTTTAATAATTTTTGTAATTTTTATTCATGAGATGTATGAAACCCTAATACGTAAAGCCATAGAGTAATAATAAATATTTATAACAATAATTATTATTTCAAAGAAATGTATAAATAACACGCAATAACGTTATACAATTCGAAAATATAAATTAGAATTTAATTCTTGTAATCTTCAAAAACCCATCTCCGCTCACTGTACTGGATTTAGAGAAATTATATCCAATACGCCCAAAGCAGCAAGACACCTTAATTACCTACATACATACAACATGAGTATATAATATTTCCAGTAATTAATATAATTGTACCTCATTATAAAAGGATATATCAATCACTTTAATCCTTTTAAACAACATTTTTTCTTCATTTGTTATCGGTAAATGAAGCAGGACATAAAAGCTCTTTTTCTATTTTTTGTAATTAAATCTTTAAAATTTATTTATAGTTTTCTACATGCCTATAATTCTTCTGTATCTCTTCTTCTGTATCTAGGATATCCTCTCATATATCCTCGTTATTGTATATGGAATAGAAAATTGAATCAATTTGTTTTATTCATAGTGGCTAATTCTAAAGAAACTTTACCTTTAGTGGGTCAATATTTGGCCCTCCATATTGCTTTCTGGTATTAACTACTAAGTTCGTTTGCCGTATTTTTATGCAGTAGAATACAATTGAATTTCGTAAGTTCAGTTTAGTATCAAATTATATCATAGTCTAGAGGGATGTTGATTTCACCTTGGTCACCTTAATTTTCTCTTTAGTTCTCTTTAGTAAGAGAGCACTTACTCAGCTTTCGCGATTATTTAATATTGTTGTATAATTTTATTTTATTATTTGCCTTCTACATTAAAACACTGGCCCAGTATAGACTGGTGAAAACCCTTCGTGTATTTAAGACTTTCATGACCTACTGTATCGAAAGCTCGAACGACGACTAAAAATGCTTCCGCAATATTTCTTTTTTTCCAAATACATGAATTTCTGTTGAAAATATTTTCTCTTCCAGAACACTCTTCACCTAGCTAGTTAGTAGTTCACATGACAGGTCATAGAACATAGTGGTTTCACCCATATAAAAATACAGTAGTGTACCACAACATCCTTTTTGCTTTGAAAAGATTAACACTTCAACAAGAAACTATGGAATTTACAAAATTATGAAAGTTTAAAATTCGAGGCAAGTCCGTTACTTTACTTTAATTCATTATAAAATCTTTGAAATTCTCAGGCAACTTTATGTTGTTATGACGGGCTGCGGATGAAGGTTGTTGCAGCTCATTTGTTTCTGGTTTGCGGTATTAATTCCTTGCGACTTTAGTGATTAACTTGCATGACACCACTGGACCGTACTTTATTACCTTCTGGATTTCTTTTTGCAAATACTGGTTACGCAATTTGTACAGTTAGCGCGATTTCAAATCGAGGTATGACGGATATGATTACGTTTTATATCCTCGTCGACGATTTCGATAATTTCACATTTATTTTTATTTATTAAAGGCAAACCACACTAATATAAACACTATACTGGTAGTTTAATATTTTTTTTATTTTATAAACAATTTACTTTGGTTTTCTGTACTTAAATCGCGATTAACAAAACTTCGAAGTGTAAACAAAAGTTTTCTAATTATCGTTAAAAACAAAACATTTATTTTACAAAGCATACATGATAAAAATAAACAGTGCCAAAATGTTAGTTAAATTGTATTGAGAAATCCCCACAGATGGACTTGACTGAATTATATTTGAAATATTCTGCCACTGTAGTGGAACAGTCAATAATTTTTCTCCACTTTCATACAACTTTTGATCAGTTATTTTGCAATCTTGGCTGCAGCTTCTGAAAATTCCCGCTTTCAGCAAATTCTCTTAATTCTTCACTTGCGAAATTAGGGACGATGTCGGCAAGTATGCGCTGATGAATTGTCTGTTTCAAAGTTTCGTATCTTTGAAGATGTTTAATTCGAAATAATCGCTGTAGTGAGCAAGATAGCTTCAACCTCATCATGTATTAGGTGCTATTAGGTACTTCGAAGTGTAAACAAAAGTTTTCTAATTATCGTTAAAAACAAAACATTTATTTTACAAAGCATACATGATAAAAATAAACAGTGCCAAAATGTTAGTTAAATTGTATTGAGAAATCCCCACAGATGGACTTGACTGAATTATATTTGAAATATTCTGCCACTGTAGTGGAACAGTCAATAATTTTTCTCCACTTTCATACAATTTTTGATCAGTTATTTTGCAATCTTGGCTGCAGCTTCTGAAAATTCCCGCTTTCAGCAAATTCTCTTAATTCTTCACTTGCGAAATTAGGGACGATGTCGGCAAGTATGCGCTGATGAATTGTCTGTTTCAAAGTTTCGTATCTTTGAAGATGTTTAATTCGAAATAATCGCTGTAGTGAGCAAGATAGCTTCAACCTCATCATGTATTAGGTGTCTATACCATTACTTTACGAAGTGATTGTGGAATCAGTATACGATCTTCCATCAGTATGGACGTTGTCCTTCGGTAAACTGAATGTCTAGAGATTATCGATGTAGAATCATAAACATTAGTTGTAATCTCGTAGGAATCTTCAATAGTGGCATTCTGAAAATATTGATGAAAGGTCTGTGATTTGATTGATATTAATGAAAGTCCTGTGCTACTAGAATCACTCTATCGGAAGCATAAAATGAGTGCTTACATTTTTTCTATATCTTGTTAAACATATCACGTCACAGGAAAGTACACGTTAGTTTACAATTAATGCCACGTAATGTTTGAAACAAAAACTCGAATTTGTAATTGTGATCCTTAATGGTTTCTTCATCTACATTATACGATCCATCTAATATATAGTAAATCATCGTAAAATATCAAAATTAGACATTTTAATTTGGATAATTTGAAATGCGGTGCAAATTCCGAATGGTAAGCGACAAGATATGAATCATCCAAACGGAATCCAGAAACATGTTACTTCACAACTGGCTTCAGTGAATTTAACTCGCCAAAATCGTTTTACTGCATCACAAGCTGTAAAAACTTTCACTTGGTCTAACCCGGGCAATATTACATCGACAGTTGCTAACTGATAATTATAATTTAGTCGTTTTAGTGCCTTGTTCAATGGTAAATGATTGAGGCATATCCTAAAATAATTTTTACGGCTGATGATCAAGATGTTACTCATCTATGGAGTATGCTTTTCTATATTCAATATTATTTCAGAACTCTACAACTCTTCAAGTTCCGGCATACGATGTTCTCTATAGGCTAGTGGTGTGTAAATTCATGGAATTCTAATTCGGCCTACCCGGTTAGAGACCCTATCCATCTAAAATATAAGAATAACTCTCTTAACCGATTCTGGCAAATTATTAACCTTACAACATGTACGCACAATTTCTAACATGCGCACACAATTTTCAAGGGCTTACGAATTTGACTGGACGAATGTGGATTTAAACAAATGCAGAACTGTGTCTTTGTTGCCAAGTTGAGGGTTTTGGTAGCCAGCCATTGGTACAATTTGAAAATGTAGAAGAGGCTTCTCACATACAACGAATTGAGCTTGCTTGAAACTTTATTTGCATTGTCATCTCTAATAGAGTTCTCCAGTCTTTGAAGTATTTAGGTCCCAATGACCACAGTTCCTTGAATGTAGGTCAGATGCCCGTCTTGACTTAAGCACTTACAGTTTACCGGAGCAGCACAGCACAACTGCGATGTAGGATCGGTTACAATTCAGTCATGATCTAAATAAACTTAATTATGATCAATTTCGGATTGAAAGACAGAATTTACACCCTAACATAAATTTTAAAATATTAAGGACAAAGCCGTAACTACCATGGTTGTAAATCAGAAAAAGGACGAACATAAATAAATAACATATGACACGTTAAAAACACCCAGTCGCAACGTTTTTACTGATAACGAGGACGACAAACTAAACTAAACTAAAGATTGATGATTTTTCTGTATGCAAATAAATAAAAGTAAATGTTTCTAATGTCGTGTTCATCAACACAAAAGGCCAGACGCAAGACTAATATCTAGAAACATGAAGGTTGAAAAGAGAAATTTTAAAATAATTCTAGAATTCCTTTGCGAATCTTCAATTGCTCAAGCATTATACCAAGTTTCAGACATTTCGGTTCAAGGTGCAAAGTTTGGCATGCATTCGGCAAAATTTTTCTCCGCAAATGTTTAACCAACAAGTGCTGGATCGTGTGCGTTGAATGTGACATAAATTTTTGTGCCGTTTTCGTGCGCCACACACGTCCACATTTCCTAATTTGCGGCGAAAATATTTTCGCCGACACATTTTTGTCAATTCCACTATATTCAACTAAGTTAAATAATGCCCTATCCGAGTTTGCAGATTTCATTGCAATTTCTAAATTATTGAGCTTTTTCAAATTAAAAAAATAAAAATCAAACAACTTTTGTACTTAAATCAATAACGTTGTTTTAATATTTAATGTACTAATATTAAATTAAAATTACAAAATTGTTAAAAATTATAAATTATTATTCAAATAAAATTAAAAATAATTTTTAATATTTACTTTACAATTTTTATTATTCAATTCAATTGACACGGTTTCCTCTTCCCGTGATTATCTTGCACACCACCCACACAACAAAACCTACCGAATTCGTATAAACGAACAAAACGAATTCCTTATGGCAAATACGAGTATACCATTATTTGAGCTTTTAAGCTTAGATTTAATTGTATTTATGTTTTATTATATTTTATTTTATAAGACAATGGATAAAAATTATTTATTTATTTATTGAAGATTAAATTAATTTGCAAAACAATAAGAAGTCGTTGTTGTCGATTGTATGTAGTCGCGCAACCGTGCAGATTGGTTTGTCGTCATATAATAACGATTCGACGTTCGTGGTGGTGGTGGTGGTAGGGGGTTTTCTGTTATTTTCCCTTTTATTTCTTGTATTTTTGTTTTTCGAGATGAAAACATAAAGTGAACGGAAAATGTTTTTCTTTTATCGGTCGTAACAATATTTAACACGTTGTTTTCGGTGTATTTCTTGCTCAGTTGTTTTATTTTACTGCGGGTGTTAAAACGGAAAACAAAAACTGTATTGTGGGGTGTTTGTTAAATTTATTTAATCACACTCGATCCTACTTGCACGAAAGCAATCAAATATCAATGAGAAATTATTTGTTTCATATTTTGTACTTTAGTCTTCGCAATGGTTTACTTTTAAAGATGGCTGTATGTTTCGAATAACAGGTTGCATGATACGTCCAAGAGAGTTTCACAATGCCACAAAATAGTCTTAATCAAAGTTGAAGTAATTATTTAGTAAAGAAAGTGTTACCAAACTCTCTCTGAGTGGCCAGCACGATATCTATGAGAATCTCTGTGTTATTGATGGATCTTGACAAATATAAGCATTCCATGAAGTTTACACATTTTAAATCCTTCAAAAACCAGAATTTGAGCCAGTTGCGGCTGAATTAGAAAAAGACGGCATAGCATACTGAAACTCCCAGTTGAAAAGGTTGACTGGTATATTCGGGCCATATAGAAACAATAGCCGAACATATATTTGCTCTTCATTAATCAAATGTGCTATGACGATGGCTGATCAGCTCTTTGGAGGTACAACTTACTATTATTCGGAGTTTTGGCGCAGCTACTACCTAAGTATTTAAGTACCCACAGAGTTAGAAAACTGGCATTAATTTAGGGCGATTGATAGAGTTTAAACATATATACTGAATGTGTTTAAAATTTTAAAACTTTATCCAGGGCACATCATTATGACTTCATATTAGAGTTCCCAATTGAGAAGGCATTGAGCATATATCAAACAGTGGCAGCAGTTCTGTAACATTTACGTGACATGTAAATGGTTAATGTAGAGAAAGTAACTCCAAAATTCATCAACGAGACGAAAACAACAATAGTTGGTGTTTTTTAAGTTTTTATTCTTTGCAATCTATTCTAGGGCCGAGGCACTCCCAAATTTTTCGCGGTTCCTTATTCACGTCCTATACACCTTATGCAGTTGCCTGCCAACCAGTTGGAGTTTGCTGTAAGAGCTATTGAACAATAAGAAAGAAGATGTTAGTGCATTTAAATATCACCGTCTTTCTGTATCGCATACAGATTTTTTTCTAATTCACGAACCATACCTTCTTGATTGTGTTGTTTCTGGATTGAATACGAATAAAGGTAAAATTCTTGACTTAGTTATACTTGTCGTAACAATGTACGTCTTTATATTTACCTTTTGACTCTCTCAAGCCTCCTATTGTGGCCGGGTGTGATGCAAATACACACCCCTCTATATGGGGCAGTTCTAAAATAAACAGCAGAAGTGCATCTCTTCTCAATCGAGAATGTCAACAAAGGTTTCCGTTCATCGTAAAGTTATTGATTTCTTTCAATCTTAATCGTAAAGGACCATCTTTTAAACCTTGCCGAGTACTATTTCGATTTCTTTTGTAAACTCTGGTTCAATTATTAACAATCACTAACCAAAATGTTCATCCAACAAACTATTTTGGTGTTCTGATCTTAAAAGATTAAGGAAAACTGCTGGAGATTTAAAAACGTAGCAAGAAAAACAAACCTTAATTTCGACTGGGAATTTTTTAAAGGCACAAAAGGAATATAAAAGAAAAAATTCTGTGAAGAATTTTAAAGTATGCTGGCTAAACTGTATAAAATGTTGGTCGAGAATGACAATTGTCGATATTCTTTCCGTCTACCCAACGGAAATTTTACTGCTTCCAAAAAGGTGGCTGGAGAATTGCTTCTGTCTGTTCATTTTCCACGTTGCAACATCATCTATCCGGTTGCTGTTACCGAACAGCCGAATAGCCGATAAGTACGATATTCTGCATTGGATTCTTTTCTCTTTTGCACCGTACATGGCGGGTGGCACTGATGGAATATTTCCTGCCGAATTACAGCATGAATATAACATTTTAAAGGATCACCTGTTTTAAGTTTTTCAAGCCTGCGTTTAGTTTTGAACGCCGGGACATATTTTTTACCTAAAGCCAGTAAGTCTGACCATACCGAGCATAAAAGTTTCCACCCAATTGGTCTGTTTTCAACCTTACTAAAATGCTTAGAAAAGATCATTGATAGGTTTATAATGGAATACTTTCTGAATATGTCGTCACTCAGTACCAAGCAGCACGCTTACAGAGTAGGGAAGTCCTGCAAACTGGTAATACATGAGCTTCGTTACTAGGATTGAAAAATAAATTAACAACAAATAGTTACTCATGGGTACGTTTCTTGCCGTTGTAAGTGAGTTCACTTGTTTTGCTACGATCATAGACGCCTGTATGAAGTTCGGAATTGATGTCAAGAATGTTAAAGTTTGTACACATAGAGATGTGCTCTCATCATTACTGTGGCCCTTGCATATCGATGAATTAAACTTCAGCAGTTTTAGTGAGGAACATGAAGACGAAACATAATCTACGCAACTCGTTTCCTGAAGGAGCTTCAGGTCATAATTATCACTCACGCAGACAATTGCAACATAATGTTCTTAACCACGGACTACCACAACGGAGTACCACAACGATCTGTTTCCATGGCTTGAGAAGTCACGGACAACACTTATAGATAAACTTACGAGTAATAAGTTGATCATTGGGGAACAAAAAGATCATAGCACAACCTCCTAGTACCTTACCTAGAACATATGTACCACCAAAGATCCAGAAACCGGAGATTCTCTTAAGGCCGGTTGTGTCAAAGATTGGATCTTCATCGTACCACCTTTCATCATTTTGCGCATACATCTTAAACTACAAAACGAATGAATACAGTTCAAAGTTAAAAACGCCATCGAGTTCCTTCTGAGAGTCAATCTAATTAAAATGTTCCTGCATGTTTTCTATCGTGTACGTTGAGAATGACAGTATTCTATACCTGAATATCCGCCTGTTTAGACTGACTAACGACATTATCAGCAAGTGGTACAGGAAATCCTCGAATAAGGGTCGGCCAATCGATTTCTGGCTCTCGCATCCTCACCATTTGAAAGAAAATTGTACAATGACCTTCGCTCGTAATGTTTTCGGGCGCAGCGATGTACGGTTCACTCAGGAGTGCAAGCAGGTCATCTCTAATACACTTGGGAGAAATCATTGCCCCGTGCGTTTAATCGCTAAGTCTTTAAACTACTACTGGACCACGCAACCACAAAGACTTACTATAAGCATCGACACAGGGAATCTAGGTATAGCTATTGCGACATCACGTATTGTCAACCGTTCTCCACACGCATCAATAAGCTCATCGAGAGACAAATTCGTGGTTTATAAAATTAATTGCCTTGATTTTAATCTATGAAACAACTGATACAAGATCACAAGAAAGACTGACGTCTAAGATGGAGCACCCCCTTGCATTTTGATCATTGAGCAAAACTCGAGAAGGGAGCTATTGGAGGTTTTGCATATCAGAGATTACCCCAATACTGTCAACTTTAAGGTTGTCAGTACCAGGGTCACTCCTTTTATAGTATCCCTTAAAACACGGTTCACACCCATTTAATACCAAACGTCAAAATGTCAAAGAAGGGAAAATGGCTACCGAGCGATGTACGCAAATTATCATCTTCGCGGATTTTTAATGACAAAATTTCACTGTTTGCTTAACCAAACAGTATTTTTCAAGAAACATTCGGCCCTATATAGCCCAGACAGATTGATTGATTGGAATGAAACTTAAGCTTTTTCTACAAATTGAGAGATCCCAGTGATTTTTGGTCGAAATCAGTTCCCGGAACTGGCAGCTTTCATAGGAGATTTCTCGGTTCTTTCAAAATACTTTGAAAGGCAAATACAAGAATGGAGCCCCTATGCAGCTCTAGACGGATTAATTGATCGGCACGAAAAAATACTTAAGCTTTTTCCATAAATTTAGAGATTCCAGTGATATTTGGCCAAACTAGGTCCACCGGAAGCGGTTCGTTCATTGGAGCTCTTTCGGTTTTTGGTAAATATTTTGAAAAGAATCTCGTCAGAAATAACAAAGAAGACTATGCACTAAAAAATTTTAAATTTGATTTGCGACGATCTCGTGAAACTTAATATCACACGGTCTTCCGATTAAAGAGCTTTTTCACAAATCTAAGGATCCCTATTTTAAAAGATTGTAAATTAAATTTTAAACAAAATTAGTTCAAATCATATTTTAAGTGTTCCCAGAAACGCCAAGTTTTGGCAAAAAGCACTTTATTTTATCAAAATTTGACATTTCTACAGACCATGCGGATTGGCTATTCGTGATAAAAGTTCATACTGCAGCTTTTTCTATAAATTGCAAGATCCATGCAAGTTGCCATCTGTGTACCAGATGTGGCAGCTTCCGTAGAAGCCTGTTCAATTTTTGCAGTAATGATTAAATTTTCTAGGACCTTGCTGGTTTTCTGAAATTTCAGCAAGAGTAATGATTTTTTTTGCTTATACAAGACAGTTTTTATAAAAAAAACCTCTTAGGTTCGATTTTTCTTTATGAATATCGCATACCGGATTACATCGGCTGTATACAAATAATAATTGTACCATTATTATGTAACTGTGGCAAGGCTGTAAAATAATATAAAAAATATTATCGGGCTTGATAAGGCACGACTGGCTTGCTATCCTGCATTTCGCACGGCGAGGCGCTTCATCATTAAACCAATCCACAAATTTGGCAAATATAAGAAAGCCATGGTCGCTTTAAACAACAACTTTGCCTAATGACACTGGCTCTGAAACCAACTATGCGAGGACTGCTTGGAAGAGATTCATGATTGTATTCATTATGTGTGTAATTGTCCTGCATTTGTAAGGATAAGATCCCTTTATTTAACTCTTGCTATATTGCAGAGGATCATTTCAATTCCATTATTTGGTTCAAGTTCTTACAGTTTACAAGTAACCAGAGTGCAATTGATTGCGGCGATTGTACCATCCGCAACATTTAATAAAATGATCTCTGATAGAATTAATGCGGCTCTCGAAAAGAAATGTAAAAATTCTCTTAGTCGAAAATATCGAATTCGATTATGTTGGCTCTCGTAACAAGAGATTATTGGAATTCGGCTCCACGTGTAGTGAAGCTCGTGGAGCTTGGCCATGGTTAAAATTAGAAAGCTAATTAACTTCTATTTACAACAATATGATTTTGTTATACTCGTCTAGTTTAAATGAAGAGAAGAGAATTTACTAGAACTCTACTTTAGAATTTACTCACGGTGAAACAAAAAGTTTGGCCCTGTGTCAGAACTTCCACATTTCTGGGGTTATGAGTACCCCAATATTCTTCAGGTATTAGTAAACGGTTGTCATTTTGTATGGTAATCCAATTTAACCTACTAGTTATGCTGCCTATTCTGCCTAATATGAAGAGTTGGTATGCAAATGGGATACCCCGAAATAGTTGTAAATATAAAAGCTTTTAGCGTAAAACTTTTTTGTGCACATACCAGAAATATTACACACGTGGCAAGAAAGGTTAAAATTATTCAAGTTATCTTTAATAAAATTTATGCGTTATGTATGTGTAGTGCAGAGCAACAAGTTTTCTATATACTCGTACCATAAAGCTTTTTTTGATAGCATATAGTAAAAAATGAAAAATGAGCTTTTTCCTTTTTACAAGTTTGATGGAATTTGGTAAATATTTTTTCAGTTTCTATACATTGTGGTGGTATTTGAAAAATTGTACCGCAGATGTATCCGAAATATTTATTGGATCATGAAATTGAGGGAATATGTTTTTTCTAACAAGACAGTTTTATTAAGAAAAGATGCTTGATTGAAAAATGTTTATCCAGAACAAAAAAGCACAGACAATAGATACAAAAAATCTTTGTGTTAATTAAATGAATTTGTGTTGGTTGGTTTTTCCGCAACATTAGCAAGATGTGTTGTTTAAACGATCCCATTATTTATTGTTATTTGAGGGCGGAAGGAAACCAGAATTATGTTATCGATTCATTGGAGATGAATTAAAATAATTATATTGAGCTTTTTTTGCCTGCTCAAGCTTTTTGTGTTGTGGTATCACATTTGAACATTCTATAAATCGATTTGTGTAATTATATTGGTTATTACCGGTGGGTGGGTGGATGTTTATAATCAATAATATGTGCGGGTATGTACAGTCTAGTCACAGGTCATTAGATTTCATGATTATTTATAAACCACAGTAATTGTGTACAGAAATTTTGATTTCTATTTAATATTTGATCGATGGTTACCGATTGATTTGTGCGAGCTAATGTGATGATTATATTTAATGGTGTTGGACAATATTTAGTGTTATACATATATACATAAATACCGAATCAATTAATTACCAGATGTAGTATGTGATATTACTAAACCATCGGTTAGAAATGACCGGTCGTTACGGCAGTCTCTTCCTAACAATAGTGTTTCCGTAGATTTTGCAAATATTCTAAAAATTATTTGAAAAACAACAATAAATAGTCAGAAAGCCCTACATCTCGTAAAATTATTAACAGAAATTCTTAAAGTTGCGTAAAGCTCATTAGAATAAACACTTCGCACGAATTAGTACTTTAAATGTTAGTACCTGGTTCTCGACGGGCGAAACAGTAGGGACGATTATCGTTTTAATGTAAGACTTGCTGCGTGACTTTATTATATTACTGTCGAAAAATTAATAAATCCTATCTGAATACATTTAACCTCCCAAAAAAGCATTTGAACCATTGAGTGATTATTAAATTTTTTACTTCATCTCCTCTCGAATAGACTTACCGTAGACTTTTATCCAAAACTAGTAACTCATCTAAATAAATCAATTAATTCTACAATAATTCTGCTCGAGAGGAGACTTATAGTAGTCTTTCAAATAAGTCAACCTCCACAACATGAGTCAGAAGAGTAAAATACGAATGTGAAAGTCGCACCCAGAGCAAAGTGAGGCATCGATCCATTGTAGCTCTTTAATTTAATGAAGGTACTTTTTGAATTCTTTGACAATTGTTCTAAACCAATCAGCATTGTCCGAACCACATCTGTTGTGCTTTTTTGGAGATTTTTCTCAAAATCGAGCTGGTTTTAGAATGGTGGCACTGACAACTTTATTATAACTTTCCAAGACGGCTTCGATTAAAGTGTGTTATACTTCTACATGTCTACATATTAATGTCGAAAATAGCGTAGACAATAGGTTGTGTCGTAAAAAATGTCGGCAATTAGTAGACTATGTAGAAAATTATTAGACACAGAAGAATATTCGCTTCTGGTTATATTATGGAAGCTAGCTCAGATCAAGAAGTTCATTAATAGTTAAAAACAATTGGCGAATATTATATGGTGCGCTCTAGCAGATAATAATTGTATTCGCTAAACTCTTTAATTTATACAATTATTGTAGAAATTTTAATGAATTTGTTTGTAATGTTGTGTGATGAAAAAAATTTGTTTTAATATAAATTAAGTATCTAGTTTAAATAATTTTACTATACTAGTTATTTTATTTCCCGGCAGATGTCCCAAAATCAACGTTGGTTTTCGTCAATTCTTTGAAAATTTAGGTATCCACAAAATACAGCCACTTCACCCACGATCTTAATTAAACGCCATCTGGTTTACTCGTAATTCTTAACAAGCTTAAAGATTCAAAATGAAAGCTTTTAAAATAAATATCAGTTAAGCAATTTCTCCGTCAGAAGACGGGTAGTTCGGGGAACACCTGACGGCGATGTCCTCTCTCCTCTTCTTTGGAATGTAGTAATCAACGGACTACTATTGGAACTGGAGGGAGAAGGAATAGGTGTGGTTGCTTATGCCGATGACGTAGCGATAGTTATCTCGGAAAAGCACCTGGGTATGATCAGGGATGTGATGCAGTATGCGTTATTAATCACTGCGGGTTGGGCCAGCAGATGTGTATTGGAGATCAACCCATCTAAAACAGAGCTGGTTGATAAGGCAAGATTCCTAGGGATTGTTTTGGACAGTAAGCTCAGTTGGAAACCAAATACGATAGAAATAGTGAAGAAAGGCACTGTGGCACTATACTCTTGCAAAAATGCCATCGGAAGGAAATGGGGTCTGAAACCAGAGCTGTTGCACTGGCAGTAATATGCCGTATTGCTGTATGGTGTGAGCGTATGGTGAGGATCATGATGAGGAAGGTGCAGAGGGCAGCCTGTTTGCTCATTAGAGGGGCCCTGAAAATCATACCCACTAGTGTCTTAGAGGTCATGCTGTACCTTCTCCCGTTGAATATTATTGGTATGTAAACGACGTTCAATACGGCCGCTCGGCTATCAGCGGTTTCGGGGTGGAATTGCCTGCAAAATGGGCACTCAACTATAGTCAATTCTATGAGATATGACCTGGTGAATTTGGATTATATGAGGGCGTAGTGAGAAGTCTGGTAAAATTGCAATAGAGGGCGCCCCAATCGCAAATCTCAGATGGCATGTGACAATACCATCTGTCGCTAGACCAAGTTAAAATTTTCAGACAGATCTGTCATTTAGTTCAGTTTTGACAGCCATTGAAATCAGACAACTCATTGTTTTTTTGCAAACATGGAAAAAAGTGAATTTCGTGTGTTAATTAAACATTAATTTTTGCGTGGAAAAACCATTTACCCACATTACGGGGACTCTTCACCATCGATTAAAATGATTCACAAGTGGTTTACTGATTTTCGTTGTGGTCGTACAAGCACAACTGATGCCGAACGTTCAGGACGCCCAAATGAAGTCACCACACCAAAAATGGTTGACAAAATCCATGATACGGTATTGCAAGACCGCAGAGTGAAAGTGCGCGAGATAGCTGAGATAGTAGGCATCTCAGATCAACGTGTGCGCAATATATTACAGGAACATTTGAATATGAAAAGTCTTTCCGCACCGTAGAGATGAAGCAATTGGATTGCAAGCTAATGTAGGATCACGATCACTTCTTGTCTCAAAAACTTGACTTATTTATTTTTTAAACTAGACATCTAATCTAAACTTTCAACTATCTCTACCCTGTTGTAACGGAGGTATTTTACTTCCTTGGATATATGAATTTGATTTAATCTACATTTAAAGTGAGATATGCTTTTCGCCACAATTTCGCTGCAGGTAACAACTGAATGTGATTCAAATGTCGTTGGGACCATAAAAAGATCATGAAGTTAAACAGGATCCCGACCATCTAACTAATGAGAAATGGCCTTCTTCATAAATCGAACCATCCTTTGAATTACATACAACTCAAATAGCATGATGACAAATATGGCTCTCCCGAGATGAAAGCTGTCTTATCCTTACTTAGGCAGATTCGAGCATTTCAATTTTCCTTATTTACTTTACTATGCATACTGAAGATGTTCGGGGGCGCTGGCTTTTCTCGATTACTCCCAACTATTTGTGGTACATTGAATTCATGTTTGTCAGTTTCGACTAGTGATAATTGATTGAACTCGTCGTTGACCATCATTGGAGCTAATCCGATTCAATTTCAGCTATGATGTGCCTTGCAACACGCTGTCGTTGACCACTGGCTGCCCAAAATGTTGATGTTGGTATTCGCTCCCACATTTTGATAAGTCTATGTTGATGATTTGGATATTCAATTCGAACGGATTATAAAAAATAATACAAATTGAACAGTAGTGAGCTTTGTCGTTTAAATTAGCAAACGTGGCATATCAAATTATGAAAGCACTTTGTAGTAATATACGATGTACGAGATATCTTTTAACTTAACCGTCTTCAACTATTCTTTTGGATGTATCGATTTTTGCCTGCATTTTTTCTACGTACGTATATTTAATGTAAGGATACCACCTTTAGTCACATCATACGTTCTGTTTAAGAATCCAGTAAGAATTATTCATGATTTTGTTGAGAGTTAATTATATATAAAAGTTAACCTGAGTAGAAGAATAATTCTTAATGTTTTCGTAGACTGTTAAAAATCCAATGACATACGAAACAATGCTTTTGGCGTATACATTCCTTTCCATCTCTGCGCGTATATAATTGTATGTGCATGTTCTTCAGTACGTGTCTTAAGCCTTGTGTAACACATATAAGTAAAACCGGGGTTCGAGAAGATAAACTGCAAATAATGATTATCTTGTACCATACTAGCAAAATGCTCAACAGTAAACTAACTTTTTCAATTGTAGGATTTTGTACTTTACACATATGTATCTCGTATTTATACAGAGATACAACACATTTGGTCTAAATATACACATAGTCAGCACAAAATGCTAAAATCAATTTTTTGTTTGGTACAAAACATAACAAAAAGTTTAAATTTATTTAAATTTTATTTTAGAGCTTTCGTTTTACTTATCGAGTAAAAGTTTACAATTTTTTTTATTAAAAGTTTATGAATTTTTAATCGTACCGATTGTTATGGATTTGTAGTTGAATGTTTGAGTCGTAGCTAAATATAAGTAATTTGTATTAAGAATAAGACACTTTGAAACCAAATTCTGGACTTGACGATTGCATTCTTTACTAATCGATTCGGCCAGTTTTCTAAATTTTGGAAAGCTTCCACATATCCATATTCTCAGTATTGGGCGGAGGCAAATTTTACAAATGCAGGTCCGTTTCTCAAGAGTGAGTGTTAACGAATGATGATGTTGATTTTGAATTAATGTAATTTGATGGGTGGTCCCTGTGAATATCAGGCCTCTTGAAGAAATATAAAATTTAAGGTCAAAAATTTTCTCCTTATAAGGACATAACAATTTTATATTTAAATAAAGCTCAGATTAATTAAGATATTAGGCTGAAATTATTCCAGGTGGAGCACACATGTTACTTTTAACTATGGGATTCGATCTCGTCGATTCTTTGGAGCCAATTTTCAACTTTCAACTTTTCAATCACCTGTTGCAGCTATGTGGCATGTTCGATCCAATTCTGGCAATAAATAAACTTCCAACATGGCACGATAGCGAACTATATTGACCGTAACATGGCGATCATTTTCATCGACGAAAAAATATGGTCCAATCAGACCTCCTGTATGAAATCCACACCACACGGTTACTTTTTGTGGTTGTAATGGAAGTGCATCGTGGATTTGTTGCTGTCCAATAACGCACACTTTGAAATTCAGGATTTTTTCACACTTTAGCACAGTCCAATCGGAGAAGTTTCGGCACTTCAAATGATCAAGAAGCTTCAGTTTTTGAGTTAGTTTGATCTTGTAAGGGTGTAAGCCATGATCTTTACGGAAAATTCGCCACAATGTGGTATAAGTGATTCCCAATTCCTGTGAACGGCGTGCGATATTTTCAGTATTTCGACCAACCACAGGAACATCCAATACCATCCTGTCTGGTCTGGCGATTATTTCGAGTGAAAATTAGAGTAAGCGTTTTTAAAGTTGTGACCATTGGCTCTGAATTGCGGTAGAAATTTTTAATAATTTCCAAACGTTGCTCGTTCTTGATCTTTAGCATGATAAAAATGTTAATCTTGACTGAAGTTTTGCCGTTGCCTGATCATATAAAATGTTCAAGGGTGCGTTCGTATTAAAATACATAATTCTTATGTTCCTTTTGGTTCAAAGACATTGCAAGTTTTTTCGCGGAAAGTATTTTGGATGCGGTCAATGTTCATATGAGTGATATACTTCTAAGCTCGTCGTGATTTATTTGTTTTGTTTAGATGTTGCTTTATACCAACGAAATATAACATTTTCGATTTTATTTCAAAATTAATCGTTAGAAATAGAATGCCCTCAAAGCCTATCTTAGCCTATCTTCGTAGCGAATGCAACTAGTAAACAGTTCATTTCTTGCTCTTTGATGGTTGCTCCATTGTACGTCAGCAATGCAATAAATTCATCACCACTTATGATAAACATTTTATTTGGTTTGAGTATAGATTTAAGACAATAGGCTTTGATGTGCTAATGACACTTCTTTTAACACGATATCAAGCAATGCTTGCCTACGGATTGGAAATTTGGTACCGTGACGGAAGTTATTAAGATGGCCAAAGGTTTTCGGGCGATGTGTCGAGCCAATCTCACATGATATTGTGTTTCATCTTCTAAGAGAGTTTTAAACTTCTAATGACTCTTTTCTCAATTTTATAAAAAGTTTAGTTTACTTTTCAAACTATGCTTTTACCTTAAGTTACCTTATGGTATTTTCGCGTTATTTTTTTTCATCTTCCCATAACTGGTATCACAAATATATACATTTTTGGAATTACACATGTTCATGTCAACCAGCCGTTTTGTTTTGTATAAAATCCATAATTTTCCCAAATTGTATTCTAAATTAAATGGTGACTAATTTATGTCGGCCAGTAATATACACCACTAATAATCTCACAACAAAGTTTTACTTAAAAATTATTAAAATATTTAGTTTAAAACTGCTAACTAAGTTGAGATTTATTGAGTCATTTCTTGCAGTGTAATATGGGTTTATTGTGAGATATACTTGATATCCTGTAAATTATATATGTGGTTGCTTTGTGAAGTGTATTTCGGATATGAGACAAACATGTCCAAGAGCATTTGCAGTTCCTGCTGATGTTGCAATAGTCCATTGGGATACCATGCCAATATTCTAGTCATTCATTTTAATGTTTTTATGGTAGGAGCACGTTCCTAACGCTGTTTTCTCAGGTTTAGCAACTTTGGAGTATTGGAGTATCATTATCTTTTATTATTTCTTTTACTATGGCTTCTGTAGCTTGATCGCCACAGTTCACACACTTTGCTGTACTTTCTATGGGTTGTTTACATTTCTTTGTTAGATGTTTAACTACGCCTCTTGGGTTTCTGTTGCAATAGTTATGAGTGTGTCCATATAACAAACATCTTTATCTTCTTTACCGAATATTAGCATTAACACGGAACGAGGGCTGTTATCTGTTCTATTTTTCTGAAACAAGCCTACTTTTATATCCTTTGGTTGGCTGAATGGACGCAGCTTTTTGGTTATACCTTTTATAGGTCAAAAATGTTTGTCCTCATTCAAGTATCATGTATTAGCCTTCTTAGGCGTAGAAATCTATATCTGGAACATTTGCTTTGAGGTCTCCATTATTCATATTGCTGTTTAAGCAGCCGAATTCTCTATTCAATTCTGAAGCAGTCGCATATTCTTTCCGGCTATTTATCGATACGGCAACATTGATACTAGGTTTCTGGTGAGCGTTTTCTATCTCTTGAATCTTTCCTTCTAATTGTTTAACACTTACTGTAAGAGATTCTCTCTTTTCTTTCCAGATGCTGAGTCTTATACAGTAAGCGTTATTTATCTGTAACTAGTTTATCATCCTCACATTTAATGATCTCTATTTTTGATTTTCTAGTTGCAATGGTTCGCTCCTCCAGAACTCAAGGAGCTTATCTCCTTTGAGAAGGATAAAATTTCCAGAACAAAACCTGGTATTTTACCTGGGGTAATGTTTCCTTTCGGTAGATTTTCCATTGCATTGGCCTTTGCGTTTGGTCTCCGGGTAGTATTTTATTTCCTCCCTACCTTTAGTATCAATGGAAAATGACTAGCTTACCACGATCGGCTACCTTAGGAACGCGCTCTCCAGCGCTTACACGCTCCGCCAAGAGTCCTATTTTCTATTAAAAAAATATTTAATAATAATCACGAAGAGTTCTTCCTAAAAAGCTAAATTGCAATCGGTTATCCCAAAATGGACACACTGGAAAAACATAATTCTAAACTATAAAAATACTACAGGATGCGCCATCTTTTATGTCGGTATGTAAACATTGAATAACTGTGACATTGACTTGATTAGACATGTTTTTGAAATGTCAATTCAGTACAATTTTAACCATGAATCGCTGTACATTGAAAATATTTGTTCAGTTGTGTTAGCTCAACGTGCATATCGTCGAAAATATCGTGGCCAACAGCATCGTCTGACAATACTATTCGTCGTTTGGTGTCAAATTTGTTTCAGCACTGGACAATGGGAGATCGTCAACATGCCGTTCATCAACGATCAAGACGTTCCAACGTTCCAATGAACTGGTTGAACCGGTCAGATAGAGAGAGAGAGAGAGAGAGAGGGAGAGAGAGAAGCGTTGCCCAGAACCCAAAGTGTCGTATCGTCGCCGTGCTCAACATTTTGGCGGACAGACCGTCCATGTTGCTTGGAATACGGCCAAACAGTAGCTCGAATGGTTGACAATGAACGTGATTTGGAAGCAAATTTTGATGACCGACGAGGCCCATTTTACACTCTCTGGCAGCGTTATTAAGCAAAAATATCACATTTGGGGAGCGTAGAATCCACACGAGATCAATGAAACCCCATTGCATGACCAAAACCTGACTGTTTGGGCCGGCGTGTGTGCCAAAACCGTCATTGGGTCATATTTTTTTCAGAGAAAAAAAAACAGTCAATGTAAATCGATATCGGTGAATGTTGGCTCATTATGCCTGCCCGCAAATACTGGTTTCAACAAGACGGTGCGACATGCCACTTTGTAAATCAAACAATTCAGTTTCTGCAACAAAAATTCCTTGGAATTTGAAAGGCCCATCACGTGTAACTTTTAATTTTTGCATGGCACAATTTTTGCACAAAAATGTTTTCCTACACCAATATAAGCAATATAAGTTTATATTTTTCCCACCAATGGCGCTATTCTGGTAATTCCCCGGGGATAACGAATTGGGGAATGAATTTTCATGTAATTTCTGTTCAAATATTTTTTTCCGGCCTACTTCAGTGCAACTTTGTTGAGATGTAAATTTTATAAATTGGGCATAATTTTTCCATCAAAAAATTTCGCATTAACTTTTTACCTTAGTAGACGACAAAAAATGTTTAAATACAAATTACATAAAAAAAATTCTCCATTTCTATATTCCTGGGGAATTAGTACTAGTAGAATAAGGCCACAGTGGCCAATGAGCAGCTCTCAATAGCATACAAATATTTATTTTTGCACGCTGCGCGGTGATCCTCCAGCTTTTTTGTTCCATCGCCCGCTCGACTTTTTGTGTTTATTCAAAGCAATATTTAATTTGAAAGTGGAATTTTTATGTACCAAAAGTTTTGGGTTGCCTCGAGCCCAAGTGATAAATTCCGTAAATGAAAAGAATCACCACAATTCAAATATTTGTGATACGGGAAACGTATTTGTACAGTTGAAAAATATAAAAAGCCATAGAATGGCGCCACAACTTGTTCATTTATATATGTTCTGGACTTCTATGGCCATCTACCGTGCGACTACCCGCTGATCGTGAGATTCTCGTTATGTAAATTTGAGTGCAGGATCTTCCATATATTCTACGAATTTAAGTAACGAATATTAGTATGGGATCGGTACTTCTATTAAAAGGTCCACCGATTACTCGTTGTCAATAGTTTCTGTATTCTATTGGCCACTACATAACAAAACATTAAGTTCCGCTGACGCGCAAAATCTCGCTATTTTGAAATAGAAAAATTCTACTGCCATTGGATAAATAATGTCTGGAGGAAGGGTATTTATATCAAAGGTCCAAAGGGATTTAAATTGTTCCATTCCCTGTTTTATTTATATTTATTATTAATTGAGTGCAGGGCGGACTTTTAGACTGTCCTAACCCTTGTAACGGTCAGAGCTCCTGCAAATAAAGCGCTACCCTCCAAGTAAACGTTTATAGCTGCCTTAAATTTGTCCATTTTATAGTACGACAGAAATTCGAAACTGCTTATCGAATTCCATTTCTTAGATGTTTGAAAAATAAATCAGGTCTAGACTTTTTCAATTCAAGGTTTCGGCACCTTCACAATAAACCTATATGCATTGAGCTTTCCTCTTGTTATCCTACACGTAACGTTTAGTGCTATTTTGTCCTTTAATTTTGCAGAAATTTTACAATGCATTGACTGCAGAACACGCAGAGTTCTGCAACATTTCTTTTGTGTTGTAAGCTGTATAGTTCTCATTTATATGGAAGAAATATTGCATCGCAAGAGGCAGAATCACAACTAAATCAATAATCTCAAAATGACATGCCACAAATTCAAAAGCAATCCAGGGAGTAATCAACTGATGGGAACTCTACCATCCGCAAGAGTTCAACCAAAAAGACCATTTACGCATACCGGAGTAGGGAAGCAAAACTTACAAGGCATATATAGCAATATTTGTCTGCTTATCAACCAAAGCTATATACATATGGAAGTGGTGACAGGGCTCACTTCAGATTCTTTCATTGCAGCCCTTTAAATATTCATCTATAGCGATAATGGCACAAATTTCATTGAAGCCAATAATAAGCTAACAAGATTACAAACAAGACAAAAAATCCACTTCAATGACATTGTTGCTCAACAACTAGCAACAGAGGGAACAACTTGGCACTTGTAACCGCCCGCATCATCACATTTTGGTGGTTTGTGGGAAGCTGGAATCAAATCGGTTAAAACTTACTTTAAAAAAATCTCTTACTTATGAAGAGCTAACAATACTTTTAAGTCAAATAGAAGCCATCTTTAATTCAAGAGCTCTATGTCCAATTTCAAATGACATAACAGATCTTGAAATTTTAACAACGCGCCACTTCCTGATCGGCTTATCACTAACTACGCCACCAGGAGAAAATCTAACTGAGTCAAATATACATCGCTTGACAAGATGGCAGATGTTAGAAAAGCTGAAACAGGACTTCTGGAAAAAATGGAGCAATGAATATCTCCGAAGACTACAGCATCGACCGAAGTGGCTACAAACAAGGCCACAACTTAAAATAGGCGATCTAGTACTGTTAATTGAAAACAACTTACCTTGCACGAAGTGGGTAAGAGGCAGAATTACAGAAATACACCCGGGAACAGTCGGATTAGTGCGCGTAGTCTCAATACGCGGCCGCAAGAGACAATCGCAGGCGAAACAACTCCGAACAACACGGACAACTCACATCAAAAACGAGTGACAAGAGTAAGCACGAAATCTAATCTCTTGCTTTGCATGCTCTCGATTTTCTGCATATTTGGAATGGTGGCATCAGAAACATCATCCAAGTACAACATCTCAAATTTCTCATCACATCCAGGCATTTACTTCGATAGAATTGGCCAAAGCATGTTGATTAATGGTGAATCGAAATTAACAGCTCACTACAATCTAACAATCCACTCATCAACTAGATGAAATATGCGAAAATAGAACGCATTCTAGTATTACGTATATACATCTACATCGACCTAAGAGAGCACAACGAACTGCTGAACACACTTGGAAGAACTGATATCCCGTCATAAAAGGTCTCCTTTTGACCTCGGCACAATAGCCAACGAACTATTAGCGTACTAGATCAACGTGCCGGAAAGTTCTACAAAGAAAGCCTAGAAAATATCAACAACATCAACAGAAACTATTAAAACAACAGGTCTCTATAACAGAGTCAACAATAAACATTTTGAAGCACGATCATGAAGAGACAAATCAGAAGTTCGCGGCATTCGGAAAAATAATGACCGATCCTATCTTTCATGAAGAGTTCACTGACATCGCACTGCACACAATGTTAGACATGATGAAACTCCGCACATTCCAATCGGCTGTGATAGACGCAATAACAGAAGTACATCAGGGCAAACTAAATCCACTGGTTGTGACACCGAATCAACTTCGAGAGCAAACCAGACAAATATTTGACAACCTCAAATCGAGCCAAGATTTACCATATCGTAGCAAAGACCTAGTTGCCAAGTACAAAATAACAACGGAAAAAACCACAAAAATCGGAGAAACCATAATTTTCGAAATAAAAATCCCTTTGATTCAAAGAATCTGATACACACTGTACAATGTTTTACCGGTTCCTACATTACTTGAACAACAATACGTATATATTCAGTCATCTTCAAGTTATTTGATGGTAACAAGAACAGGACAAATAAGGAATTAAACGCATTCACCTTTCTAAACGTAGAACATCTCTGCAACATACGTCAGCCATTGTATAATTACGGCTCTAATGTAAGCAGATGTGAAATACAATCACTCAAACAGCAGGGCGGAATATCATCAATTTGCCAGATACTTCAGAGGGCAGTCGCCACCATTTGGATTCCTACTTGTAACGTGGTTTGCGAGCATGAAATTGATGGCATATTTAAAACAACAACAGTAGCCATTCAAGGAGAGGGGGTCCTGGAGCTTCAACAAAGATGCATCTTCAAAGGTGACGGCTTCACAGTGTCAGGATACAAAACACTCAACAGCGAGTTTAAGCTGTCCTTCCTACCATAGTTCAACTTGCGATCAGATAAATACTACTAACATCATAAACTTAAATGTATCTTCAAACCTCCCAGGGATTACCTTTACTATCACTATCTGGCAATTTACTTACTAATACCAGCAACACTTCTTATTATCGGATGGTACATGCTCAGGAAAATGAATCTTCTGAAATTGATGAATTTGATACATACACCAGCGGCATTACGCCTGCCACCACTCTCTCAGCCTCACCAGTGATAACTTAATTAGATCACACCGCTAATCTAACAAATCTTAGTCTTACAAATTAAAAAGTGGTTTGCTAGGTGGCCATGATTTATACATCTTGCGCTGCTTATTACTCGGATGGCACGCTTCTGAATTCTATCCAGTGACTGGAGGGCAATATCGTATTTTTCAGCTGTACAAATACGTTTCCCGTGTCACAAATATTTAAATTTCTGTGATTATTTCGATTTACGGAATTTATCACTTGGGCCCGAGACAACCCAAAACGGTCAGCACGCAATCTTCAAAAATTCCACTTTCAAACTGTGAATAAAAACAAAAAACAATCGGAAAATGAGAAATAAGTACAGTCAATTCCGCATAAGCGGGATATATCGAGATTGTCCCGATTAAACGGCTGTTCCGAGTAACCGAAGTTCCACAAAAAATTTCATTTTTATTATTTTTTGTTCTTTTAGTCGATTTTTTCTAAGATTACTGCCCGATGTATCGAAATATTGTCCCGAAGAAGCGAAGTAAATTTGTGTTACCAAGCAAATACTTGTTTTTTTCGTTTTTTACGATTTGTCCCAATTAAGCGACTGTCCCTATTAACCGGTGTCCCGATTAAGCCGAATCGACTGTATTTTGTATATAAAATGTAAAAGGTCTTGGATGAGTCTTTTAACACTAAATGCGGCTAGTGGTATTATTTTAAAAATCTTGGGATGAAAGTATGGGATAACTTTAAGGCGGTAAAATTTTGGGTTATTCTGCGTTATAACCAGACATCAGCTTCAGATCGAGGTGAGGATACCAAGACGTTGGTAGTTTGGTGTATATCCACATTTATGTTTTAATCTATGTCATCTGTTCTGGGGCCGAAGCACTCCCAACTCTTTCGCGGTTCGCTTTTCCCATCCTACTTTACGCATTGCTTGCCAAATCGAGGACGTACGGCTATAGGTTCGATTTACGTAGAACCATCTGTACATTGCATAGCTCCATACCAGCCTATAGTACTGACATGGACGATGGGTCGGCCCACGAGTTGTGCACTCCGATCGTAATCAGATGATGAAAAACCCCTTTTGCATCCTGCCCCTATCGGGATTCGAACCCGGTACCTCCCGATCCAAACGCCAAAGCTTTAACCACTGTGCCGTTTAGTCGGTGAATTTGTAGTTGTTGACTCACAATGTTAAAAGTTTGGTATACTTTACTTTATAAAAAAACCTAATCGAATATGGGAATTTCAATTTACCCTAGGAATTTTTTCAACTCCAGGTTTTATGATAGAGAATACCAAATTTTTTGACATTGTGGGTCAACAACAACAATTCCAATACATTTTGACATATAAAATAGGGCATTTCATTTTTTTTGTTCGATTGATGTACAAAATGATGTATAAAATCAATCGACATCGATATAATAGCGCTACAGAGTACAGACGATCAAATTTGGTCGGGCGGTTGGTCCAATTTATGGTTGGATCGGATGGAAAATTAGATGGAATGTAAACAAGTCGGTCGACAAAATTAAGTTGAACGTGTTGTCTGGAAGTTCCATTCAACCGACCAATCAACCAACCAAATTGAATGGTGTGTAGTAATGTAGGACGATATTCGTCACTCATGTAAAAAATTGGGCAAAAAAGGCAGTCACCTTAAATTCATTGGCTCTGTCACATCTTATTAAATTTAAAAGTCACATACATACAAAATAATATTTTATGATTTATGTTCTCTAAATGTAAGACGACTAATAAAAATTTATAATTTCTTTTAATTACAGGTTAGTTCCAACTGTATAAATTGAACCGACACCTACACAACATTATTTTACGTAAGTTGGTACCTACTTAAAATAATTAAATTCCTATCTAGAGATTAGACCACATTATCTAGGGTTAATGTAACACATCCAGTAAAATGTGTACGTGGTATACCATAAACTGTTATCTCTTCTTTATGCGATTACATTTCGTAACATGTACGAGTTACATGAGTAAAAACATCCAGGAAGAGGATTCGTACGAGCACGCATTAATTAAAGTATTATCACATTTTCCACTTTAAATTTACCATTTCACCACCAGCATATACGTAAATAACACAAAATACCCGTACCGCTGAGATTTTGTGTTCTGAAAAAATATTTTTGCAATCTCATTCGGTGTGTTATTTGCTGTAAGCCCATTTCGCAGGATTGGTGTGGTGTTTGTGTATAAATATACGAAATGCCATTTAAATATAAATTAAGCGACCAAGATTCGCGAATATCAAATTGTAATGGAAAATGGCGAGACGGGAGTCGGGATATTCCGATATAATAAAATATAATTAATTTTATAAATCAAAATTATTGGTCGTGATGATATACAAAACAAAAATATTTTCTATATCAAATCACAGATAAAAATCCATTTTCAACTTTTCCAACGACAACCGAAAAAATATACTCGAGTATCTCATAAAAATATTTACATGATGGAGTTGTTCTATTGCTGGAAGACTTTATGCGAGTACATATAAATCCCGAAATATGATGATGATGATGGTAGCAGCGCCGGCACGATTTATTTGGGGATGGTAACACGAAAAAGGGATAAAATATTTTTGTTATTTTTTTTATTTGTCATCAAATTTTATGGTTTTTTAACAAACCAAAAAGGAAAATGAAAATCAAATTTTCCCAATGTTTGTTTTTGTTGTTGTGTTGTTAGCATTATTATTGTGTGTTGTATTAATTTTAAATCGATGATGGAAATTTAAAAGTAAAACCGATATGCATATGACACAGAATTATGTACTGTGGTGGTATTAATACATAGGAATAAATTTTCTATTTTTATGATGTTGGAAAATCTATCGAATGCGGGTCAATACATCTTTATGTACGTAATTCACAAGGTATTTTTTATATTTGGTGTATTTAAGGTACAATCACAGTTTACTTATTGATTATAAATACGGTACGATTTATTCATCCGGCTTAGATAAATTCGATATTGGTTCATCAATCACGGCGCTCGAGAAGACTTAGATTTTGTGCTTAATTTAGTGGAAACTGTTAGTAGACAAATCAAGATACATTTGTTCTGTTTTCACAATAATATAGTTCCACACAAGAAATTGATAGCATAAATTCGAAAAAAGCTTCCCACCATCAACATAATACAGTTGCAGTATAGATATAGCCCAATACATAATCCATTGTCATCTTTGAAATGTCTCTTCCTTACGTCATAAAATAACAAAGTAATTCCGTTTAGGATCACTATTCTTTGGACTGAAATATTATTTGTACTTAATAAAGATAAAACAGGGAGAGGGGATTGTCCGAAATTAGTTTTCACTGAAAGGGGAGGAAAAGTTTGTTATACCAAGAAATTTTTTTCCAGTCACGTCGGAGATGGGTGTTGGTTGTCAGAAGAAAGGGACTCCCTTAGAGATCTCAAACATATGTGTTCAACATTGCCAGCAAGTCAAAATTATTACAGTGATGGCAGAGTTTAAAGTTGTTATCTAATTTCCCAGTTATCAAAGATTTTTCAAAATTGTTTATTTGGAGGAGTAATGTTGACCCTGATTCACCAAAATTTGCGTAAAACTCAAGTTAGGAAAAATAAAGAACGAGTCAACTAGTGGTTTCTTTTTAAATCAGTTAATAGATATTTTGACACTGAGAACTGTTTCCCGCTCAAAATATTGACAAGAACTCAGTATCATAAATCTGCGATTTTAAATTAACACATTTACAATTGATCAACGTTGGGAAATATTGAAAACTTATTTCCAAAGTGAGGACAGTGTTGCTGAAACACCGTGCTCCTTTAGTTCGTAAAAGTGAGACACTCAGATACTCCTAGAACCAGGAACACCAACTCACCACAGATCGCTGTTACCACAGGCCGGGATCATACTCAACAATTTTATTTTACTTTTTATTTGGATGCGGGGCGGACTTATACGCTGTTGTAGCTCCTGTAACTGTTAGAGATCCTCCACCTAGCGCGCGATCTTTAAAAAATGTTAACAGCTGCATTAAATTTGTGCAATTTGTAGTCCAACGGAAATTCGAAACCGTTAAGGGAATTCCACTTTTGGGATGTTCAATAAATAAATTCCCACTTTACACGACCATTGAGAAAATTTACGACAAATTTGCTCGAAAAATATTCCTTTCGGTCGAGGTACATTTCCACCTCGGCGGCTATGTAAGCAAGCAAAATTGGCAAATTTGGTGTTCGGAAAACACAATCGCAATCGTAGAGAAGCCAATGCATCCTAAACGAGTAGCAGCGCTGTGTGGTTTGTGCAGTTCAAACACAAATTCAATAAACTAAAACCGATTTTTGTGGACAGAAATTGAAAACGTGAATTTGGAGTGCCGTGAAAGATCAATTTTATGCGGATAATTCACAAACGTTTCAGGTCCTTAAGGACGACATCGATGGAGTTATTCGCGAAATACAGCCCGAAACCATCGAAAATGTACTGAACAATTTGGTTCACAGGATGGGCTACTGTCAACCCGCGACCACTTGAATGAAGTTGTATTCCATCAATAATCGGAAGCAATAACATTTGGAAAAATATTGATTTAAATTTGGTTTACTACATTTTACGTAATAAAGTATTATCATGAAAAATTTTGATCTCGAAATGTTTGCAAATTTTCCGTTCGCTGTAGTGGAAAAGTATTAAAAACTAGTTTTTACAAAATCTCTGCGTGTGTGTCTGGTGTCGTGTAGACTAAATGTCTATGTCTTCTCTACAACCTAGACCGATTGTCTGATCGGGGGAAAACTTCATACTTACGCTTTTTTTATAAATTGGGAGATCCCCGTGATTTTTTGGCGAAATCGGTCCATCGGAAGGTGCAGCTTCCATGGGAGCTTTTTAAATTTTTGCAATGACGTAGAAAAGTTTAGCATTTATAAAAACGACGAGGAATTAAAAAAAAAAATTAAAACTTTAAATTTTTTATTAGAATCACCAATAATGGGGGAAATATTTTTAATTCTTTGATGCTACATTCACCCCACTAGTTAAGTTGACACCTATCAGCTTCTAAACGATGACCTTTTAGTCGTTGAGGACTTTAAGTTATGTCTGACCTCATGTAGTTGCGCGCTGAGAATTCCATCCATTACAAAGCTACGAGTGCACACACCTTAAAGAACACTTCACGGATAATACGTTTAATTCAGGATTATTTCAGCAACATTCAAAATAACTTAGGAAAGCCGCTTGATCTTGTATTTTCTTCGGACACTGTTATCAGTGTCGTTCCAGAAGCTAATTTAGTCTTCTCCACCATATATCAATACCATCCTCCCATCTTAATCTCTATTTGTTATGAGTAAGGGAGGGCTAATGCCACTTCTAACTTGTCATTACGACTTAATATTCGCACAGATGATTTTGAGAAACCCAATTATATATTGGCTAACATTGATTTCAGCGTCATTCTATTTTTGAATGTATGAGAACAATCCGTACATCAGTACCTTACATTCACCGAAAGATCATCTGTCCAAGTCCTCCGTGTTACAATAAAAAACTAAGAATATTGCGCAACCTTAGAAATAAACATTCGGAAAAATGTCTAAAAACTCAGTTGGAGTCAGGTCGGACATATATTACAAAATTAAGGATTTATCTCAAGAATTGTATATTAGTTACATCAAACCGGCTCAATCCGACATTATCTTAGATCCTAGCTTCCGGCAGTTCATTAACCGCAACCAGAAATCTGATTGATATCCTTCCAAATTAAAGTACAATAATTATGCAAATGATCCAAGAGCTATTACCAACTAGTTCACTAAAGCCTTTAGTTCGGCTTTCTGAACAACGATTTGGATCTCGTCTCTCTGGTTTCCGTTCAGATACTGTCGTTGGGAAAATTGCAAACTTTAAAAGTTGATTTTTCATGCATCTTAAAAAAATACAATGGTATAGTCTTTCCATAAACAGTCTCTGTGGGAATTTTTTCGTCCATCTGAAAAGACTCTTTCATGGTTGATATTTATAAGAAAAGCTGCACCTCATAATTACTAATATCAATTATAGGGAAATTACAAAGTTGTCCTGCATTCCAAATTTATTCGAAAGCACAGTTTATCAGTCACTGTACTTTCATTGTAAACCTTGCTTTTTGTCTTTCAATATGGTTCCCTCAAAGGTCGGTTAAAGTTAAACATTTTGCAAACGCTCGGAAAGCGCCAAATTGTTGCCGGCATTGTGGTTGTTTATCAACTGTTATTTGGCGGCATGGATTCGTTGGTTCTGATTGTTCTGAACCCTATTACTCGGATGCTCCGCGAAACTAATGTAAACTTTGAGTTTTTGGCTTTAGCATTATCTTTGAAAAGGCTTTTTTTTACAAAACTTAAGAGCGTTCTTTACTAAACTAAACTTGTTATTGAACCAACCTAAAATTAAATTTTAATGTGTCTATTTAGACATTTTTTCTGTACCATTCGAACCTTACCTAATAGAAAAACTCGATACGAATTAATTCTTGGACCTCTATCGGCAATAATTTTTTTTGGAAATTATGAGTAAAGTGTTTTAAATAAAAAATGTTCCGTAATATAAAATTAAAATATTTTAAAATAAAAAAAAACTAGACACGAGATTATACTTTTAGGAAAGTAGAAAAAAAAATCGTTCCGTGGCAACTTTGCGAAATTGGGGCATGCATGGGCCGAACGTATCAATGCAATTCGTATTTGAACTAAAATTACAGTCGGATTAAGGCGATGTGGTTTTGAGACACTCATGCCTTACTTTTAGGAAGATAGAAAAAAATCGTTCGGTGGCAAATTTGCGAAACTGGGCCAAGGCCTCCCATTTAAATTTTTCACGCAATTTGTCAGTTCAAGGCTATGTGGTTTTGTGATGGTCACACTCATGTCTTACTTATAGGAAAGTTAAAAGCATAAATTTGTCGGTTTACTGATTTATGGGTTTAAGATGGTCATATACTCATGCCTTACTTAGCCTTAATCCGACAAAAGAATACTTTTAAAATGTTAAATTAAAATGTAATTTTATTTCAAAGTATGGATATATCTAGACCTCCGTGAAGCTAGTCCGAATTTTCAGCCCGTAATTTTAATTTTTTACTTATGGCAATACAACTTCTGTCATGACACAAAATATACGCAAATTATTACTATAAAGCAAATTTGAATCACGTGCAAATTATAAGTATTTATAAAATGTGTATAAAATAGCTACGAATAAATCGATGCTTTTAAAAATTTATTAAAGCAATAAAACCAAATTTATTACTGATAAAACATCAAAGCAAAAAACTAGATAGGTTATCTATTCAAAAAAAATCAAAAATGCTTTCAGAACTATATGCAGCTTGAGGCAAATTTAATCGGGAATTACTTAGAATATAGTCTATTAAATCAAGCCTCATGAGCGACTCACGAGCACATGACATGTACCGTCGAAATCGTTAAACTTATGTTAAACTTATTTAAACAAACTGAGAGATACGTAGAAAATTCTATTTGAAATTATCTGGATATAGTCGTTTGATTCTAGTCTCACAGGCGATTCACGAGCACTTGGCATATATCGCCGGATTCGTTGAAGTTTTGTTTACAAACGCGATGATTTACAGCAAAATTCTATCTGGAATTATCTGGATATAGTCGTTTGAAGCGACGGTATATGCCAAGTGCTCGTGAATCGCCTGTAAGTCGAGATTCAAACGACTATATCCATAAACATCAATTTTAAATTTCGGGCTGAAAGTTCTTGCTAGACTCATAGTGGTCAATCACTTAATGCTAATTAAGTTTCCGCATTGTCGCTTTCAGGTTAGGTTTGGGCTGTCTAGGTGTTCCAACAATTGAAGAGATAATATAAAAATACTTAAAAGTTATATTTATAATTTCGGGCTGAATGCTCTAAATATCATTACAGATTATCATGCCACATTTTACTGTCGCGACAGTGCTTTTTTCGGGCTGGGATATAAAATGTTCTCGATAGTTATAGTTTAGTATTGCAACGGGCTTTTCAACTGAATATTGGGCTAGCTTCATATAAATAAAGAGTCTGACTATGCCACCAAGCATATAGTAATATATCTTAAAAATACATAAAAGTAATTTTAAAATTTCGTGCTGAAGAATGTTATAAATGTCATGACATTATATCATGATATTGTTTCATGTCACGATAGTGACATTTTTTCGGGCTGGGATAGTAAACTCTCACGATAGTGATAGTTTAGTGTTGCCATCGCGTTTTTCGCATTACATGAATGTGACCATCTTAAACCCACATACCCTTAATCTGACAAATTTTTACTTTAACATGACAAATTTAGATGCAATTTTAGTTTAAATACGAATTAACGGTTGTATGGCTAAAATTCGCGAAATGTAAAAGGAATGAATTTTATTTTTGTATTTCTAATAGATTTCGGACTGAGCTAACTTCACAAATTTTTGTTTATTTAGAATCAATTTAAACAAAATCTGCGTGGGGTAAATTCAAACAAGATCAAGAGGGTTTTTTTATTCTGGGTTAGAATCTTTGGATAACTTCATATACGTACACCTCAACAAGTACAAAAATTTCGCTTTATTCAAGCATCTTAATTTGTTAGAAGCAAGTGCTTGGTTGATGCTCACTTCAAATAATCAACTGCCGGAATTAGTCAAGATTTACACCAAATTATGTGTAAACTATAGTCAACATTCAGGCAACACATAAATATTTGCATTATACAGGGTGGCCAAGAAAAAAGAAGTCCCGTGTGAATTCAGAAAGGCAAATTAATATTATATTTTTATTTAAAAGTACTAAATACAGAATATTACGAATAACAACATACTGAACATTCAATAGTTCACAGCAAGTATTCAAAGTATTCACCATGAACTTCAATACAATTGTGTGCGGATTGTTACAGTACACTTTACCCTTTAAATAAACTTGCGGAAACTGTACGCTTTTCTCCGAATGCTTCATGGACGTATGCCATTGGAAAGAAGTATGCGCCGTAGCACCATCTTGCTGGAAAAATGCATACTCCCATTCTTCTTCCGTCAGCTGCGCTATGTATGGTTGCAACAATTCCGTTACATACACTTTAGAAAATGTTCTCTGGGATTGTCTGTTGGCCAAAAGCGAGTGTTTTGAGAGTTCAAGTACTCACTAAGGTGGAACCATGCTTCATCTGTGATAAAATAATTGCGCAAGCGCTCAATATCACTTTCACAATGATACACGACACGGGACCTCTTTTATCTTTGTCATCTTTAATCCATTTTATTTTTATTGCTTGATGTTTTCTTGCTTCCTTGATTTTCTCCCATCTTTTTGCTGTGAGTGATACATGCTGGACTATTTTTATCGCTTAAATATAAGGTTTTTGGTTTATTTCATTTTAAAGTTCATCGTTACTCTTAAATGTATTAGCGGCTTGATGTCCTTGATTCAAACTGTAAAAAATAATAATAATGGCGAATCTTCGCGTCCGGTCAGGATAGGAAATTGGTCACTGGGAATTATTATTAATATCTATGAGGGCTAATGTGGCGTAGATTTTATTAGCAGCGCTTTCGCTATTAGTTTAAAATTGTTTACTCCACACGAGCGCGAGCTCTGTAGTACCCAAAACCGTATGGTGACCCATTACAGACTCATATGGCATAATTCAGTATATATTTTAAAAATTCAACATATAACAATTCATTTGAAATATAAAAACAATTAAAAAATTATTTATTTATTCAGTTACTGCAAGTCACGACTTTCTGCGAGCGTTCGAAACAAGCATTTTCAGTACAGCTCCCGCACCGTTGTTTATTCATTCAACCAAGTTCAGGAGGACACATGTAGCACCTACGCTTTTTTGTGTTAGTGCCTACGTATTTAAATGCAGGTTCAATATTTTCAATAGAACTATTATTGGTTAAAATTTATTCACCAAAGTCATGTTTTTTCGGAAACAAAAATCGTTCGATTTTACGCTCCGGCGTTTGGAAGACGTTTATTTGGTACGCACATTTTATTTTTACGCCCGACACATATCAGCGCCACACTTAGCATGCTCCTCCATGCTGGTGAAAAAATTATCAAATGTTAGATTCCTGTTTGAATTATAAAATGGAGTACACAATTGTTGAACCAGAGTGGATGCTAGGTTGATTGCTTTTTGTTGTCCTTCTTTCCCCAAGGCGGCGCTGTCGCAGATCCACCTCATCTTCATCCCTTATTTGTCCGACTTTGAGGGTATATATTGAAGAAAGGATACTCTACCTAGGGTACCAATTGCTCATCGATTATGAGGTTTTCTCCGGAGATATATGTTTTGTAAAATTCGCGTTTACTGCATCCCAAATTTCCCGAAAAATAGCAAATTTGATAAGGTTTCTTCTAGCCGTGTAAATTGTTTTATCAATTAAGCGAATAAATTTGGACAATAACTTAATTCTTTGGCAAGCAATCCGGTGAACTAGCGAACCTCAACTTCTTCTGTTAGCTTCCACATGTTTGCACGTTTCTCGTAACCGTACAAGTTGGTAGAGCTTACGATAAGTTGAAATACTTGATCGCATATAAATAGCGAAAAAGCATCTCCTGTGGCCCTATTCTGGTAATTCCCCGAAAATAGGGAACTGGGAAAAGATTTACGTATACTTTCTGTTTAAATTATTTTTCCGGCATACTATGGTAAAAAGTTAGTAGTTATTTTTTTAAACAAAATAAAATTGGGAATAATTTTTCCTGCCAGTTTCGCTATGGAAATATTATTCCCAATTTATAAATATTTACATGTCATTTTTTCTCCTCAGTAGTCCAGAAAAAAAACAGATTTATACATAAAAACAATGTAAATTCTTTCCTCAGTTCCCTACTCCCAGGGAATTTCCAGCACAGGGCCACTGGCGAATCCACGTGTTTTCCTGTTGGAAATTTTACCTTGTTGATACTATCTCTACAAGGTTACACGCGGCTGTTTAATCGTCTCTTTTTTGCGGAAATAAGCTGCTATCCCATTTGGTCCCATACTCCGCAGTTTAGTATGTTTCGTCGATAGATGGTTCAATAACATTCCGAGCATCTTCGAACTCAGATGCTTCTTGTTCGTCATCGCAGTCAGAGTCGCTTTCCAACACATCTATTTCACTATCAGGTGGGTCAACTCATTCCAAAATGTTATCCTGCCTGACTCTCATCATCACTATCCTCCAACGCAGCTCGAAGTTCTTCGTCGACCCACACACGCTTTCGGTTTGACATACAGTAGAACAATACAACATTCTGATTTGGACAACACACAAACTAACTTTGTAATAATAGATCACTTTTTCAATTGCCATTCACTTAATTGATATCTAAATTAGAATTACAAGATAAATAACGCATAAAGCTTGAGCGTTAATAAACAACTAATCCTGTTTTTCAATTTGTTGTGTTAAATAGACACAGGCATTACAATTTTTTTGATCACGTATAACGCATTTGGACCAAAACGTTTCAAACTAGTTTTTAAGATAGTTTTTTACACATCAAACTTAAAATGAGTCTCCGAGTCTCAACTTGAACTGATTAGGGTTAAAGAGTTGTTCAAGAAGTTTCTGCAATCCATATCAGTTTTGCAGCAAAATGTCACTTATTCCTCGAGTTTCGTTTAACCCATCATAAACCCGATCTAATTTATAGTAGATAGCCCTCAAAATGGTTCGGCTCGAGACTTTCCGTCCTAATATTTTAAACGCCTGATGTTTTCAATGAAAGTTGCAGTGATTATCAACTACCGCAAACTACCCAGTTAATTTAAAAATTGCAATGACAAAACAATTTAATTTCAATAAATTGTAATTTGGTTTATTTTAATCGAATTTCCATAATAAAATTCTCTGTCGTCCAATATAGACGGGGGGAAGCGAACTATTTTTTATTGAATTACATCGAGAAGAATATTATGTTCGATTACTATAACTGTTTTTGAATTGTCATGACTTTATAATGTACACACAGCACTATACCATTCGTCTATATTTATATGCATCTTTCTAGATCAAGCTTTACGTAACAGGTAGATATGGATTCACTATTTATAGGTAAAGCTGCCAATGGTATTGAGTATAAAAAAAACTTTCGGAAATAAAAGACAGCTTAGTTTATCGATATATCGGACTGAAAAATAAAATTCTGAACTAATTTTATTAAATACAAAAAAGTGTCCTTTAATTAGATTAGCAGTTTGATTTTATCATAAAACTTATACACCCGTAATTGAAAAATGGCATGTGCAAGGAATAGAATAAACCACCCAACACGGAAAATCTCTCGTTTGTATTTACTCATAGATGCTGTTGTAGTGCCTACATTCGAAATCTACGGAATATATAAAGATACGATTTTCCGGATGTCAATATCGTTTTGATAGCATAAATATATATGATATGGAAATTGAAAATGTACGTACTTGTGTACGCCAGTGGTGTGGGATGCAAAAGCTCTATGGCACATACATAAACTTATATAAAACTTTTTACCTCAAAAAAAACGGAAACTGGAACATATGTTAGAGGTATTTGTTTATACGGCATTGTGTAATTTAAATAAAAGGTGACAGCGGGTATACGTGTGTAGACAGATAGTTTTCGGGTGCTTGGTATTTATTTGTTTTGTTTGAAGTTCAAATTTAATTATAGGTTAGAAGTCGACACAAAAACATGTTCATATGTGTTTTCTAAACTAGAATTTTATATAAAATCGATCGGTAGTGCCCATGGCATGTATATGTTTAGAATTTTATTTGCCATATTTCGTCAGTATCTGTATAAGAATATGCATAAGATACTAGGTTCATTATGATAGCATCCCACGACGATTGACGGTCAATTTTAAATGTTTTACATTTTGTTAGATGTAGGTAGGGTCATCCAACAATCAAAGTGACGGATAAGTCATTTTATTTGACGGCAATTATTTAAAAAGGTATACCGTATTTTATAATATGCCATCATATCTAAGATATCATTCAAAATTTCACATTTATATGAGTTGGCTTCTTTACTACTATAAAGGTGTCTTAAGAACTCAGTGGTGGTGTCAATGGATAGCAAATATGTCAAATTCTATTCACCAATTTAGTTTCATTTGACAACTCTCTCTAAATGTGAATGAAAATCGAAGCAGTTAGCACTTTTGATAAATGCGATAAAAATAAAAACTTTTAACTATGGCTCCGGGCTGTTAAAGTTATTGGTACAAAATGGAACTTGGAGAAAACTGGCCCGCAATCTTAAATTTTTCTAAATGCTAAACTTTCCAAGCAACTCCGGGTAATCAATCCTAGAACACAGAATATCACGAAAAAACATGGCCCAGGCTATTTTTCGTTTATGATCTATACTTTGTAAATTAATTATTATAAATCAAGAAATGTTTTTAGAATGGATGCCATATAACCGCGGTCTACTCCAAAATTGGCCTGACATAGATATCATAAAGAGATCTTAACGTGTAGAGATCGTGAAATTCTTCGCTACGTCTTTTAATAACCCAACATAGAATACGCCCTACAGATTATGTAATCAATGTGTTTATTGAATGTTAGATTACTTGAAAAAATATTCCAAGATCTGAAATGCCACACACTCGACCTATTTGTTATCCATCAATACATATGAAGCCTCATTACCAGACGTCTGAGTTCTTGAGAAAGATAAACCTTTACATTTATTAGTATTCAAGGCAAACTTATTCAACACACACCAATTACAAAATATGTCTGAACTATCTGTCTAGTTCACGTTGCAGACGCTAACGGTCAATAAAAGAAGAAATTTTACAGGCTCCTAGGCCGTTAAATAAATGGCTAGAAAAACGCATGAGGTTAGTAATTGTAAATCTACCTACCAGGTCTATTTGCCAAATGAAAATCAAATGTCGATTTAACTAAAGACTCGAAAAGCTTTGGAATCACGAATAGAATCGAAATTTCTCTATAACATGTAGTGACTTCTATTGCCTGATTTAAATATTGGTATAAAAATGTCAATTTCCAAACCTCGGGAAAGGAAGCAGTGGAAAGACTTAAGTTAAACAAGTGAAGCAATGGATGATATGGGCCTAAAATTGGCCTAAAAATCCATGAAATTGTTTTGAAAGACTGTAAAGCGAAGTTGCGTGAGGTAGCTGACATTGTAAATATATCATTAAAACGAAATTGCACATTGAGTTGCTTCCGTATCCACCGTATTCGCCAGATTTGGCTCCCAGCAAGTATTACTTGTTTGCAGGCATCAATAAAAGCTCCAACGAAAGAGATTTGGCTCCAATAATAAGGCATCGAAATGTTAGAGAGGCGTTGGACTGATTGTATCGCTCTAGAAGGAAATTATGTTGATGAATAAAAAGTATGTTTCCCAGAAAAATTGGGTTTTCTTTGATAGATCGGGAACTTTTCAGGCGATGTTATTGGACAAAAAACAAATTAATTTAAAAAATTCAAAAATCATAAAATTTATATCACAAAAGTCTACATACAGTTGCACGTTTCTATTTACTCTCGAATTATTGCATATTGCAATGTACCGTTATCTTTTTGAAGTGTCTATCGACACTTTCAGTATTAGGGTCGAACGGAAGTGTCAATCGAAATATGAAATTTAATAATAAAGCTACGGGAACAGAATAAGAGTTATAATGAAATATCTAAAATTATTGGTAAAAGTCGAGCAACCATACAAACAATAGTGCGAAATTTTGATAACAGAGGAAGTGTTCAAAATAAACAACGATCTGGGCATCCTAAAAAACTTAACGCAGTTGAGATTAGGAATACCACTGGTAAGGAAATTCATCCTAAAACAGTTTGTCAAACTATACGAAACTAAAGGTTCAATGGAAGAGTGCCAAGGAAAAACCATTTATAAGCCTTACTAGGATTTAAGCATGCTTGCTATTAGCAAAAAAGGCTTGAATTAGCGAAAAAATACGTTAATAAAGGCAGTGAATTTTGAAGCAAAGTGCTTTTCACTGACGCAACTAAATTCAATATATTCGGGTCCGATGGAGAGGGAAAAATATGGCGAAAAATTAACCAAGATATGGCTCCAAAAAATTTGCTTCCCACCGTAATGGTTTGGATTTATGCAGCTGGTGTCGGAAAATTGGTATTTATAGAAGCTAATATGGATCACGGAATGCATTTGAACATATTGCGTAGCAATTTACAACCGTCCTTCGAATGCTTAGGACAAGGCAACCAATGGATCTTATATTAGGGAAATGACCCAAAACATAAGGCGATGGCAGTGAGACAATGGCTTCTATATAATGTGCCAAAACAACTTCACCGGATCTGAATGCAATAGAGCATATCTGGTATGAACTAGAACAACGGGTCAAAGTGCCCTTGAAGAGTGCATGGGCTGTAATTTCGCCAGCGGTTATTGAGAACCTGGTTTTATCAATGCGCAGGCGACTAAGCGGTGTTATTGAGTCTAATGGTGGCCCAAATATTAATTTAAGTTCTTAAGTGTATCTGAACATGATCATTTTGAATTCATTTACTGTATGTAGACTTTTGTGATATAAATTTTATGAATTTTTTGAAAATTATTTTTTTCTTAATTTTTTTTGTCCAATAGTAATTTTCTTTGTTTAAACATATTATTTAATTAATATTACAATATTTAGTTCATTTTATTTATCTCGATTTTGCAAATTTTCGAGGTGTGTGTAGAATTTTGTGACTGACTGTATATGGCGTTATTGGTGCGGAAGGAATTACGAAAATCAGCCCAAAGTTAAAAGAAATGTTTTTTTTACCACCGTTGGCTACGACGGCAAAATTGAACGAATGAAGTTTCGCATTGCTTTCCCAACTACCATAGTCTACGGATCTGGCTGCCAGCGCAGACCATAAAAAAATGCTCCTGGGAAAACAATTTTTCAGAAACAAACGCCCATTTTTGAGCTCAAGACATCGAAATGATAGAGGAGCGTTGCAATAAATGCATCACAACACACTCTTGAAGGAAACTAGGTTGGTGAAAGTCGAATTTAAGAGATGTCACAACCAAAAAAATTCATCACACGAACATAATATTTTGGTATAAGAGTATTTGTTTGTTTTTAGTACTTAAGGTACTTCTGTGAATATATTTACTTAGATTGGTTTCCAATTAGAACATTTTCTTTCGGTCCAAAAAATATTCAATGGAAACAAACCAAACAAATTGTTTCACTTGGATCATAGTAAAAACTTGCTATGCTGTAAGTAGTACTAATTTCAAATTCTTATCATTTTTATCTACGATTTAATATACTGTTTCTATCTTGCAACGGAAGCTTGGTATAATTCATGTTTTTATGAGTTATGACTCATTATTCAAGCGACGCATTTTGAACGGAAATACAAAACACACCGAAAATAAATATTTAATTACTGTTTAATGAGCTTTAAAATTAAATTAACTTTTTAAATCCTTAGCTAACCTAAACCTTTTTTATATTTGTATTCAGTATTCACAACCCAAAATTTACTTTTCGAGTATATACAACGCTACTATACGGTCAATAAACCATAAATAATAAAACATTCCAAGAGGGATGTCGGTCGTGACTCGTGGGTACACAAGAAACCCCTAAATCATACGTCTACTAAAACTACTAATAATAAAAAAATTTAAATAAAATAAAATTCGGTTTGTCGAAAAAGTTATAAATCATTAAAATCAAGTTTATTTTGGCGAAATATTGATTTGGGGCATAGATACATTTACATAGTCTATGGATGGCTATGCTGATCCATAATCACTAATTGGTACAGAGGTAATCATAAATATGTATATAGGTCGTGCAGCTAATTAAGTTATAAATTTCCATAACCGGCAAATGGATAAAATAAAATTATATCAATCATCCACCCCAGTAGCTCCTCGTTTACATAAACAGAACCATATGAAGGTAATTTACTGCTTTAAAACATCGAAACACATTTAATAATAAAATTGATATGACAAAAAATATCGATTTAAATTTATAATGTAAAATAAAAAAGCTTTCTACACACACGTACGTACATCGGAAAAAGCTTATTGTTACTATAAAAATAAAATAAAAATTTGTTTTTTAATTTAATTTAATCGAATACATATTTCAAAATAACACGGTACATTTACCAAATGAAAAAGGCTTGGGTAGAAATCAATTGAAGCACCATTTGGTCATATTTAAATTATAAAGTGAATTTTTTATGGTCATTTGTGTTCGGCGTTACAGGTGGTTTATACCAATTGTGTGTATTAAAATATATTATCCTTTCGGACAACCTATGTTTGTGTGCATTTTACGTTTCTGAGCGGAACTGTACAAAATATTGCAGCGAGAACCGAGAACGTGGCTGCGTGCCATTGACCATAATCATTAGGCATTTCATTATCCGTTGAGCTAATTCAACACACCAAATATTTAGATCAAGCTTTATTTCTAATGTTGTTTCAGCTTCTTTTATTGCGACATTTTGCAAAACAGTGTCATAAACGAGCCAATCCGTGTATTTTGTACGCTTTTTACAATTCTCATGAGACTTTACCGAAACTTCTTAATAATGGGGTTACGTGTTTGTATTCGTACGGGTTTTGTTTTGTATTTTTATAAAGTTTCAAAATACCGTTGAATAGTGTTAATTTCCTAAATAGTTTAATAAAATTCCTAGTAAATAAATCTAAAAGTAATTTCATTATCATTCATATCTCCTCAGTTCATCACTTTCTAACTTATTAAATTTTTTACAAATAAACATATTGTTGCGAATTTGCCCTATCAAATCCGGTTCGTACCACTGGATTATAATTCACACACTTTTTCGTAATTCACACACTTTCAGAATATTCGTGAAAATACCGAAAATTATCGCTGAATAATTTCCAAATATTTACGCCACTGTATATCCGAAATATTCTCGAAATATTTCTACAATAATTGTCTCACTTTTATTTTACCAACAGTAAATCACAACAACAAATAGTATCCACATTTATTTATTAATTCATTTAATCTTATTATTTTCTCGCAATTCACTTTCGCGTACCGAGTCTCCTAAATGACATATCAAGACTCACCCATTGTATTCGTTGCACTCGTATTTATACACCGATCGAATATTCTAGAATTGCCTAGATTTATTCTAGATTCTATTCCAGACTATTATAATCTGCTACACCACAACTGTAGTTGTTATTAAACTCGTTTGGTGTTACTACTAAACCCCAGCTGTCACCAATCTCACAAAAAATGTTTGTAAAATTCTAAACCTTAAATGAGCTAAGATCGCTGCAGTAAGCAAGATCGAAACAGTATAGATAAATATTGTTACGATCTCTCTATTGGTTTGATGGACAATTAATTTAGCAGCTTGGGCAGGAATTGATTCAATAAAAATTGTTCATTTAAGGTTTAGAACACTACCGACATATATTTTTGTGAGGTTAGTGACATCTAGGTTAAAGTAGTAGCGTTAAATATAATTTTATAACAAAGTTGTTGTACAGCGGATTATAGTAGTCTAGAATATTTGATCGGTATCACTATGAGTCGTCTTATTGAATTAAAGGCGGAATATTGCAGGAAAATTGCACTAGAGGCGTTAGCATTTCGTAAATAATTGGAATTAATTCAGAGATTATTTCCGTGTTTTTTTGCAAATTTTCTGGAAGCGGTACTAATTACGAGAATTGGTGTTGTAAGTGATACAAACCGGATTTGACAGGGCAAATTCATAACAATATGTAATTTAGCTTTGGTACACTAATATTTGTTAAAAAACATTAATAAAATTTATCAAAATATAAATCAAAAATTCAGAAAAAAAAATGAAAAATCGCTGTCAAATATTCCCGAGGTCGCGAGGTTGGGAAAAATTCTCATGATTTGTTTTTCTCAACCGATAGTGACCGTTAATTAACATTTAATCCCATTTGAAAATACTTTGGCGCAGTTTCCTGAGAATTGACACAATCACAATGACAGAGATAGCAACATACAATATGCAAAGTGAATATTATCAAAGCCATCTTTACTACTAACTAACACTACTACTAACTAACTTGTCAGTCTCTCTTATTCGATCGAAGTAACGGAATGTTCACTTTGTAATTGTAACTTGTTTTAAAAGTGGATTTTACTTTTCTCTTTGGTTTTAATGTGAACAAATTACAACGAACACAATCGAGTAGTTGTAGTTTGTGTTGTTGTATTAAAAACAATAAAAAAAAGAAGCCGTCGACTTAAAGTTACGTCATTAGCAAAAAATGAATGTTGTCTCGTGAGAAACACCAATGGACACCTTGAGCGTACTGCTTGATACGTCACAAAATTTATGTCTATAGTTTCTTTCCTGAACTGTAGATGGTAGTAATGTTCGTAAAAAGTCGTTGATATTTAGGGCTTTAATAATTAATAAATTAATTCTTACTAATAGTAAAGTAATTTTTAATTGATATTATTGTATGATCTGCTGTTTCTTTCATCGCGATTAACGTGTCACCAAAAACAGTTTATATAAAAAAACGAATCATTTATTTGATTATACTGCCACATATAGCCAAAGATTGGAACCGTCGGCATAAAATGACGTCATATAGCAAAATTGTTAAAGCAATGAGCCCGTTAGTGTCTAGGTACACTGAAAAACGTTCAAAATTCATGCCCAGCTCTAACTTTTCGTAGTTGTTTCGTGATTTTAATTAAAATAGTCAAAAGTGAGAATGTTTGCATTGCTGATCGTATTACTGCGGAGTTTTAAGTCGTAATTGGTGATCAATAAAAGAATAAATTCAATTATTTTATGAACTTTTTTCGTGTTCGTACTGCAGCTAATCGTTCAGTAGATCAGAGAATTCCTTATGCCGGTTTCAGTCTGTCAATGGCGATGGTCTGTGTTTTGCCTTAGATTGAGACAACAACGTTCTTTCGTAAACGACGAATCACCTTATAAAGACCTTCGGAGGGTGGTTGCAAAACTGTGCGAACTCTATTTATCCGTATATGTACAAAATTCGTTTTGTTTCGTTGTTCGAGTTGTACAAATGCACGATGATGCGAAGTTGGTCGATGACTTTGTCAGGTATAGGTGAAAGTAAAAGATTTTAAACGCCTCTGGGTTTGTCCGTAAACCAGTTCAGCGGGCCCTAAGAGTAGCTTCTGGCGGTCTACGCGTTCACCCCTGCAATTCTCTTGCGGATGATACTAAGTTGTACATATCCAATGAAAGCTCAGAACTTTCGTTAACTCAGTGAGAAGTTTGGTAGTTGTTTGAGCTGACATTTCATTCATACAATAAGCTTGAGGCGATCGTGCGAATCGATACAGGTCGATACTTTCTTAGCCATTTGAAGGTTAAAGAGGACCCACGATATCCAAACGGCCATGTTCGTACCTTTAAACATTTGATCTCTGGCAGAATAAACAGGATTGTGCCATTCACCGACGAGTAGCAGGACATCAGGATGTCAAATATTGTGCAAAAGCACAATAAGCATTCGCAGTTTCATGTTGAATGACATGCAGGAACCAAAAAGTAAATTCGGAAGTTGTTGTTTCGATATCGGTCGTGCGAGATAATGCGCGCGCGACTACATTATCTTATCGGTTTACATGTTGGACATCGTTGGTAAATTGACTAATATAATCCAAGTGGCGGCTGGCCTAAGCATTTTCAGGTAAAATTCGTAATGTTCATAAATCGCTGAAACGTTTGTCCTTCAGAGTTGACGATGGTCGACACACCCCCAATTCCACTATGTGCTGAAATTCTGTGAATGCAGCTTTATGGTACACTGGATTTAGTTCCCGCGAAATGTCGCATGCGTGCTCCTATAAATAAAAAATAAATAAATTGAGAGATTTCAATGGTATATGGCCAAAATCGGTCCACCGGACGTAGCAGCTTGCATAGGATATTTTTCGTATTCTACGAGTCTACTAGTAAAATAAAACAAAAACAATTTTTTTGGAACAAAAAGCAAAAGGATAAATTTAAAGGTGATAATAAACCACCAACTATTTTTTAAAACGAAGTTGAGTTTTAACCTGCCTACCCTATCTAGTCTGGGCAACCGTTGTGTGGGGAGAAACCAAATTCTAATTTGTAATTTTATTATTGTGGCCATGCAGCGGAATCTTTGGAGCACATTAATTTCAACCCCCATGCTTCATATAGTTAACCAAAATCATTTACATTTCTGCAATATTGCTTCAAATCACGATAACATCCTGACACGTGATCAAAAATAAAATAAAAATTATGTGTCTCAATGAAATTATTCTCATGTACGTTGAAAAAATATGTTTCCGGGAAATAATTTCGATTTCCCAGTAGAGAGACTAATAAAAATCAATTTCTATATACGTTTTGTGTTTAATCGTATTGACCCTTGTCAAAATTTCCGAACAAAATTGTATCAAATGTATTAGCAGATGTTCACGCACGCACCTCTTTGTACTGTTACATGTGATCGATTGGCTATTATCCAAGCTTAGTATACAGTAATAAAGGTACGTGTGGGATGATTTAACATTTGTGTCGTATTAATACGGATCTGACGAATTATGTAACACACAAATAAACTACAACAGTCAATTAAATATTAATTGAAGGTATTCGGTATAATTGGGATTATGATGGTGTGAGTACAGAAAAAATACTTCTGCACTCAATGTTGAGCGCTCGACTTGAAAATCCATTAAAATTGTAAAACAAATTATGAAAATTTATTTTCCAATTCAATTTCGCGTTTTCTTGTTTATTTAACAAGAATAAAGACAAAAATAATTCTGTTTAATTAAAAAATTACGAAATCAAACAAAAGCTCGTTACTGATGTCGTGATGTACCCCCGTTTTTCAATAGATAATTGAATTTTAAATCCTTGGCGTAAAAATATTTGTCTGAAACATGCATACAGCGACTTTTATCATCATGACCCGGAGTTATACGAAAATATACATTTACGTGTAATGGATATAACGAGTCGTATGTCTTATCACAAGTGGAAAATCCGTAAAAATCACAACACACGAAGTTTCTTATATCCAACCAAGCCATAAAACATGAATTATGAAGTGTTTGAACATCATCACCACCATTGCTGCAACAACAACAATAAAATGTAAATACAGAACTTTTTGTTGTTCCTGTTTTATAAAAATAAACTTAAAACGGATGAAAGAAGAGAAACTTTTTATTTTCTCACAGATCATAAATTTGTCAAAAATTATAAAAAAAAAATATTAAACGCAAGAGGGAAACTGGAGTGGGAAATTGGCGAAAAAGTTTTTTTCGGTTATACAGAATAATTTTGGAATTTCCCTACTACACAACCAACGGTTATATACTGTCGTAGGAGGGGTGTCAACAAATTTAATATAAAGTGACTAACTAACTGAGAAATTTTTAGATTTTTAATCAGTCTAAATGAATATTTATGTTTTATGCTGATGAATGGCTTGTTGACTAATTCAATAGTGGTATTGTGGTATACAATAACGGTTTATAGTCGGCGGGGTGAAACTGCAGTGAAATAAAACTTTCATTACTAATTATACGACCAACGAAATCGTTCACTTGTATGATCTGCTGCATGTGATGCAATCGTTTGGTCTAAATATTGTAGAGACTTATTCTACTGCTTAGAGGTTAGAAATAAAGGAAACTAAGGTACGGGACTCCTTTCTAAAACCATATCCAATGAAAATACCACACATCACCTAGGGAGCGTTCTGATGTTTAAGACATCCAATTATTCCCTGCTTGGCGTATTACGTTTAATGTGAAAATTTCTGGATTGTTTTGTCTTAAAGTGCTCTACAACTCTAAATCCCAATAATGTGCTTCAAATTAGTTTTATTCTGAATTGACACGCCTGCCTTCAAACAATACAATAACAACGTTTTCAAACACACGAAGGGTTTGGCAATAAGTATCCTTCTCGTCTGTTTTCGCTGATAACAATTATTTCACTGGCAGACATTTTTAATGATTTAAGAGAAAATGTTTATTAAGGTGTGCGAAATATTTATGAAATCACAGAAACTTCCGCAGTAATGACTTCAAATTTTTATGGTGCGTAGAGAGTGCACAATGGCGAGGTGGTACAATTGGGCTTGGTTTTCGGGGTTTTCTCAGGAGTTATTAAAGCAAATCGCTGTCAAATGTATTGGTTCATTCAAACATGAGCCTGTAGCGCCAAAAACAACGGTAGGATTATTTTGAAATTTTTATGGTCAATGAAAAGTAATTACTACCAGGCTTGGTTTCTCGAACTTAAGGTTTTTTGTCAAACCGAAACATGAAGTAAATCAATTCAAATATTGGACCAAACACTGAGCTAATATGATTGCGGTAACAAAGGATTATCGATGGAAAGAAAACTCACCAAGTAACTTGATTTGTTTGTTTATAAATAAGTTCCGCTACTAAGCACCTCAGCTCCTCTTTTACTGTTGCTCGAATCCCAAGTAAAACTTCCCGAATGTCCAACCTCCAATGAAATGTATTAACTGTGGCTCTCAGAGATTAATTTAGCTGGCGGGGGGAAGCGTTGAACCATTCCATTATATGTGAATGTTAGGAAGTAGTTCTAATTCGGTGTGAACCCAAGAGGTTTGTTAATTAAACAATCGATACATGTGAGAATATACATATACGAGTATGAGTACCAATTGGATGGAGGAAATGATCCTACGATGTCCAAATGGATGTTTTAGAATCGACCTGGTGAGATATCGAATTATACGTGTGGCGGTTTTGTGTTTTTCAATTTGATTTTTGGCGGGATAAACAATATTTGACCCACTTGGTTGTAGTTTATTTGTCGAACAAGTGTATAACGTATGGGAACGGAAAATAAATTTGCGGGCAACAAAAGTTTCTTGCTGATTTGGGCTTTCTGGCTAGATAGGTCAGGAGAGTGTGTGTGTTTTTTTTATGGGCGGAGGAGGGGAACCTTCGATAGGCTTTACGCGTGAACCCATATATCAAACTCGTGATAGTGTCGGATTCTTACCGACCAAACCACCACCCCCGATAAACCATGCCGTTCGGCCCCGTGGAACTACCGTTAGGTATTACTTCGCGAGGCAGGCTCAAGCTCAGCTTTCGCTGCTCGGCTGGAATTAACTCCTCACTGAATTTCTGCTTTTTTCGAGGCGTCTCAACTCTATCATTATCCGTGAGACACTTCCGTGTCTTACGGCGTTCCACCCATCTTGAGATGCCAGCATAAATTCCACTATATTTTCCGGCGTTCGTTAGACTCCACGTACACAAATACTCCTTCTCTCCTCAGCAAAGCGTGGACTCTCGAATAATACGTGCTCTACATTCTCCGTCACTCCATTGCATAAAGGGCAATCTGGTAACACTTCGTGTTTGAATTTGAACAGGTATGATCTAAAGCAATCATAACCCGTCAGAAACTGCGTCAGATGATAATCCACTTCGCTGTGTCGCCTGTTTAGCTACGCCTCGATGTATGGGATCAGGCGATGGGTCCATCTACCATTCGTCGACTCACTCCATCTTCTCTACCATACAGTGATCGTCTCAGCACGCGCTAATCGGTGGTTCTCCGCTTTTGTTCCTTGGCCACGACGCAGGTAAGTGGTTTGGCGCTCCTTGGCAAGTATATCTATTGGGGGCATTCCCGCAAGAACACCAGCAGCATATTCTGACACCGTCCGAAATGCGCACAATACTTAACCTCTGAACTGTTGCTACTCTTTGTCTATAAGTATTCTTCTCCAACGAGTTGACCCAAATTGGTGCCCCATACATCATTATAGATGTAACGACGTTGGCGAGCAGAAATCTGCTGCTCATCCGTGCCCCTCTTGTATTCGGCATTATTCGTGGTAGTGCCGCATTAACTCTCCTTGCTCGCTCGCTGGTGGTAATGAGATGTGTCTTATATGACAATCTGGCATCGATCATTACTCCTAGGTACCTGATGGATGGTTGACTAACAATTTGTTGGGCTCCAATCTCTACGGTTATGTTCTCTATTACTTTTCGGCTAGTAATAAGGACAGCTTCTGTTTTATGTTCTGCTAGTTGCAGCCCAGCAGATGTTAACCACTGTTGAATAAGTCTGACCGTCCTATTACAAATGTCCACAATCTCCTCTCTGTGTTTTGCGACAACTACAATCGCGATGTCGTCCGCAAATCCAACCACCTGTGCATAACTTGGTATGGACAGTCGAAGTACACCATCATACATCACATTCCAGAGTGTAGGACCTAACACTGATCCTTGTGGAACTCCACCAGTCACCTCGTAAGTTTTCTTTCCTTCCTCCGTATCATACATCAATATCCTCTCGCTAAAGTAGCTGGAAACTAGTCTCAGTAGGTACATCGGTACGTTCATCCGCGTCAGTGCGTTAAATATGCAGCTCCAATTCGCCGTGTTGAATGCGTTTTTCACGTCCAATGTAACTATGGCACAGTATTTTTTACTACCACGTAGCCATCGAGAACCGGATATCGCCTGGTGTGCCGTATCTACAACCCCTTTAATCGCATCCACTGTTGAGCGCGCCTTTCGAACGCGCTGCTCTGACAGGTTTGCTGCTCTAACTATAGCCTCTTACGCCAGGACGATGGCTCACTTGGTGGTTTGTCTCCTTTTGGCAACAATACTAGTGTGTGTGTGTGTGTGTGGGGGGGGGGGTGTGAATTGGAGCAAGTGCAGTAGTTTATCATTCTAATAAATTGCTGAATGCGCTTAATTGAATTACGAGCTACTGTATGAGTTACGGTAGAATGCCGGCGAGAGTGATTTTATAGCCCTGAATGCTAACGCCAAATCCTGATAATTATTGGGAGAGTTTGTGTAATACCTTAATTTGCAAAGTGACAAAATATTATCGATGTAAGCAAAACTGAAGCCTAGCTATGACGATTTGGTTAATAAATTTCTGAAACGTTTGAGCGCCGCTTCTGAAATCAAATGTCACTCGGGATAATTCGAATAAATCAAATGTCGTTGTAATCGCTGTTTTCTGCTCATCTTCAGGTGCGACGGAAATTAAGAGATACGCTATGATAAGGTCTATTTTGGTACAATGGGTACCTGTTTTCAGGTACAATGATAATGTTTAACCTCCAGTCTAGATCTTTTTTCCTCTAGAAAATCTAGAGGACCCGATACTGAGGATGTCAATGGTTGCCAGATTCCTCATTCCACCACATCTTGAAATTCAGTAAATGCTGCTCTGTGTCGAAAAGGATTTAGTCTACATGGTTTTGATACTGGTAAATGCCCTGTGGCTACGATGTGGTGTACCAAAAATTAGATTCACTGTAGATTTACAGCTGAGTCGCTGAATCAAAGCTTTTTATGTTTTAAATCAACGGTTAGACAAAATTTTACGGGAAAATCGGCATCAATTATTGGATGGCTCCTTGCTGCTACAATCAAGGTTTGAGTGATGGTTCTTTTAAGCCCAATGTTAACGTGGAGCAACTTGCTTTCGTAAGTATTGATTTTCGTTCCATTGGCGGCTGATAAGACCAGCCCTGTATCAAAATTGAGAATTGTAAGACTAAAAATGTTAGAGGATGATCGAAAGGTCAGCATCGATATCGTTTAGAAAATTTAATTTATTATTTAAGTCTTTCATAAAAAGGCGACCATTTGATAACGTATAATGGTCTGCCGCTGCAACCGTAAGAGTTTGCGGATTGATTATAACATCCAGTGCCAGTCACTGTAATTTTTTGTCTTATTGCCAAACTTGTTATGATATCAGCATATGTCCATTTACGATTTTTAGGGCCATTATAGAGGATCCTGATCTTGTTAAAAATTGTCAACTGCTGGAGCAACCACGTGATCTAATTTATAATATAACAAGCGTTAATTCCATTCTTTGCAACCGTTCTGTAAACTGACGGGTATGAAAGGGACCGACTACCAGAACGTCTAAAATATAAACGTTGTGCTGTGCGTCTGTTTGTTGTGGTACATCTGCTGTTTGGTGTTCCTGCTGTGGTGCTATGTAATATATATATGGAGGTAATTTTCGCATCCGGCGAGAATTTATAAGATCATGCTCTCTGGAAGAGAGAGAGGGATAATGTAACAACATAAACACCATCGATGTCCAGCAACCGTTGCTTGAGTTAGTACAAATTTGGGTGACTGGCATGCCTCACCTAGCAGTAGTCTGCACCTTTCAGCAGCTCTGGGACCTAGTTAAGACTCAACGGACAAATTAAAGATTAAATCTAAGGCAAACTGCCACAGCAAAATAAAATAGAAAAGTATTTTGTCTCGGAAATTTACAAAAATGAAAATTAAAGCAATTTTCAAAAGAAGAAATTAAATTTCAAGAATTTTTAAATAAAATATTGGGAACTGTCCTCTAGATGGCCTCAAATCCAAGAGGCGCTGTTATCATAGTTTAGACGACCAAAAGAAAATAATAATTCTAAATAACTGGAAGCCCAATACAGAATTTTGTTTAGAACAAAATAATCGGAAAATTTCAGGATGAAGGTGGCAAGTGCAGAAACTCACAGAAATTCACATCTGCAGTCACATTGAAATCCTCTACCACGAAACTGGACCATAGACCAAATCCCAGCTGTTAATATCTCTTATATGCCCAAACCATCTACACTTCAACCTTCAAATAATAAGATTCGACTTAGGATTCATAATTTAAACCAATATCTTCACTCGTTAGAGGCCATTGCCTCTAAAACTAAAGACCCTGGAGATCCAGAAAGCACATTATCGCGTATGCGCCGCGGCAACCAATATCGTGATCCATGATAAATCCGTTGTCATGTTCAAATTAATACGCTTAATATTTTCGGAAGTGCAGCTATAACATGTTTTGTTGACATTGACGTATCACAGATACTCTTCAAATCAAAATGCGGACTGTTCGAGAAGCATAATTCTTGGGTAAGTTAAACTTCCCTAAATTACCTCAACTGGCAATTTTAAAAGCCGCTATAAATAAATTCAAATCATTCAATGAATTGGATCTAGGATTAACAAATTTTTGCAAGAGCAACTGTAAAGTAACAGTTATACCAGGAATTCGATCGTAAAGTAGTCAGTTCGGTCTCTGTAATGCACTTCATTCGCTCTACAGAGTATACAAAAGAAAAAATAAACAGGGTTGCCGTTACACTAAAAAAAACACAAAACTAGGATGCTGAACACCCCAATCAGTATATCTAAATAGAAAAATACGGAAGTTTGGAAGCTTTGGAACTAGTTAAAGACGTTATGAACCAATAACATGTTGGGTCAACGCCTCCGCATGGGGGTATAATCGATTTTGGGCCGAGTATGAAAGTTATAATTCCTGTATTTTTTGATGCTGAAACAACGCAAAGGTGCTTACTAGATTTCAAATCAAAACTTGTCATGAACCGTTATGACAAAAGATATATTTTTTTACTTTACAATGATATGTGACATTTGATAAACGGCAACTGATGAAGTACTTGGCTGAATTGCGTGCGGTCTTTAAATTTTAAGGATTTGCTACATCAAATCTTATAAAAGATTTGTTTCCTCTAAACAATTATTTTTGTTATTCAAGTCGCTTGCAATTCATGAGTTCCTGTTTTGAAAAGTTCAAGATTACCTGAATTAAAGTTGTTGGTGGTGGTGATTTGAAAATTGTTTTTTCAACTTTAACGTTACAAAATTATTACTCGGTAAACATTTCTTTCAACAACTAAAGAGATTTATTTTGTGCCGCGGCGTTCGAAAATTTACAAAATTCAACACACTAAAAAAACATTTCCCCCTATAGTCATAATTTCAAGAATTTTCCAACTCAGAATATAAGGAAAATCTTTACATACGAAAAAAAAAAAAATATATAATTGAAATACATATACAACATACACACACACATATATACAACACCTATCCACAGACAGACATGCCATAATCTTATGTTAACATACGACAAAGAATAACTTGTTGTGTATGGAAAATCTGTTGAACAATTTTCATTACATTTCCTTATCTAACAATTGTCATCGCAGTGTCAAGTGTCATCATATATTATTGCTGTGTTGTATTCATGATTATAATGATCCCGGTTTTATCTTCGTATAGGATTTATTGTGATGTTTATATCGGATGAAGAAGGAAAACCATTTAACGATGCCTTATAATTGGTGAAATGCAACCGGTCGACCTTTAAAACTACCTTTAGGATGAATAGAAATCAGTTAATTGTACGTGTGAATATTTTTCCGAGACAGTATGCAGATGTAGCATGTAGGTCTGAAGTGGTAAAGGGTGTGTGCATACGTAACCCACATGAGGTGAGGTGACATTATTTTTTGTACCATTCCTAAATATTTATTTTGTGAATATTTTCAATTTAAAAGATTTATTTTTATTTTGTGTGTGATGCTGCTTGCTTGCTGCGAAAAAACTCACGGGTTATAAGCGAAGGAGCTTTTAACACGCACACACACACATGAAATTTACGACATGGTTTAAGGCAATTTATTCAATTAAATTTGAAATCTTTTCTTCTTCACACACGGTATATGTATCCAGATTAAAATTAACGTCGTTTGAGGGAGTTTGAATGGTTTAGAAAAGTAAACAACGTGAAATCTGATTTGGTGATCTTATCAATTAACTTACGGTTTTATTTAAAAAACATATTTTTGTTTATGTTGCTGCGAGAATGAAATTGATACGGATTATACTCGTATGTACCTTTACGGTGTACCTTTATGCTTATGCTCTTAATGAGGGATGTCAAAGGAATTGTATGTCGAATTGTTTCAAATGTATTATTGAATGTTGGGCACCATGCGGGTGTCTTACCATTTATAGGTCATTCGATTTTCAACACTCGCCCAAATCGGACGTGTTTTCTTTGTTTCTCGTGAAATACCAATAAAGTCAAATAATCCACATTTAACCTGTCCAAAATCGGACAAAAACTTAACTTACAAAACTCGAATAAAATACTGACTGTACACGAGGCGCAAGACATAACATCAGCAAGTATGATTTGTGTTCGACTGTCAGATAAAGCAATTAAATGTCGAGAGTCTTCCACACACTAAAGTGACTTTATTCAGAAATACAGGTAAGTTTATCTACTATTCACCGATTGCTTGCGAAAAAAAATTCCCCCATGTTATTGTAAAAGCTGGGAAAAATTGTGTTACAAATCCGGAGTGTAATCATGACTCTTCTACCTTGTCACATCCACAAAAGACTATGAAACAGATGGAACGTGTTGGTCATATTGCTCTTTCACCAAGACAATGCACCATGTCACAAGTCGATCGCAACAATGGCAAAATTCTACGAATTGTACATTGAGTTGCTTCCGTATCCACCGTATTCGCTAGATTTGGCCCCCAGCGATTATTACTTGTTTGCAGACCTCAAAAAAAAGTTCCATATAAAGAGATTTGGCTCGAATGAAGAAGTGATTGCTGAAACTGAAGCTTATTTTGAAGACAAAGAAAAATCGTTCTACAAAAAAGGCTACGAAATGTTAGAGAGGCATTGTATGTGTATAGAATGTATTTTTCCCAAAGTAAAATGTGTTTTCTTTGTTATACCAGGCCGCACTTGAGTTTTGTTTGAAAAGTGTAATGTTTGAACCGGCTAATAGTGAGCTTATATAGGAAAAAAGTAATCCAGGCCCGCATAATATGGTTATTTCAATGTGTGAATCGTTGGAAATGATTATTGTTTGGCATACAAATGGGCGATGGTGGTTCGATTTTTTGATCAGAAAAAATTTTTTTTTGGCATATGGAGGTGATAAATATGCATACGGTTGTATTGATTGTATATAGCATCCGGTATTATGGTTTAATAATGAACAAGTTTATCGATTAACGATGAGTAAAGAACAATTAACTTTAATTTTTAGTACGGTATATAGACCCTTTAATTATCACTTTTATCAATAATTTGTAAAAATCAAAATAAAATTTGGCCCAATTTTCGAGGAAGCATGTTTGCTGAAACAACAACGGTGTTCAACCCAGTTCAACTGCAATGGAATTATCAACCTTCTAGTTTAATTGTTTTTAAAATTAGTTTTTTGTTGCTTTGTAGCAAATTTGTCTAATCCAATATTTTATCAAATGTTAAAACTGGATGAGCAATAGGATGTATAGTGAGAAACAAACTAAGCAACCAATGGCGACGTCTCGAACAACTATTTGAACTCTTGGTGCTTGAAAGTTTAAGCGAACTACAACTAGTTAGCAAGACTCTCACATTATCCGTACCTACCTTGTTATTAATGAATTCTGAATCAACATATTCTGCAAGTTATATCGTAATCCGAATTTGACTACATTTTCTCGAGGCAGACCCTATCAAGTAGCGTGGAGTAGAAATCCGATTAGTATAGAACCTTGTCAGATCGTAAACCACCAAATAATAATAATAACTTCCGGGGAAAAACCTAACATAAGACTACAAAAGGTGTCGCTTTACTATTCGAAATGAAATAGATCCGAACCCCGCGCCGGCCTAAACAATAATGTCATATTTGTTCAAGAACCAACCAATTAGGAATATTAGTTTTCTGGAAATAAAGAAAGTCTGGACGCGCAATCGCTTTCAGACTAGAATCGTTTGTATGGTAAACAGCTACTTATACGAACAAATTATTTGCATTTATATCAAAATTCTTCAGAGATGGTGCGGAGAACTGTTATTGGGTTTTTACTTGAAATTGTCCTCATGCAACCTATATGAGAAGTGTAGAAACAGACCGCGTAACCCAACGAATTGTAGAAACTACTACAAGAATCTAGCTTGAAATTGAGAATATGAACATCGCCTTAAGCGTCTTTTTCAAGAATAAGAACTTTTAGTCCATTGCAGAATTGCGAATGATTGGTCATTGATACCAACAATCTTTGGAAAAACAAACTTAGCCAATGATCACCTGCGATAGAATGTACTACGAATACCAACGCAAACTACTTCTTCTTCCTTACTATAGTCAACTTATCAGTTTATAGAAACGGAACATTGACCTATTTTGATGACCTGTTTGAATTGTCGCATGCCTGAACATCGTTACCAAAATTGAAACTTACCTCCGCAAATAATCTTTTGTTATGGCTTTGGAGCTCCGAACATCATCAAACCACATTGTTCACTTAATCAGGGTATAGCGGCAAACCAGTCACTGGCGGTGTGACCAGAGCGAGTATGACTAGACCGGTAAAAATTTTGACTCGAACCCCGACATGAAATAGACATAATCATAAAATAGATCTCAGAAATATAAATAATTGGTAAGATCAACGAAATTTTGTGCAAGCCTCCGGAACTTTTATCCTAAATGAAACCGATCACAGATCGTGCATCTTACTTGAAATTAATGAAATTCAGTTTCGTGGTCTAATAGATAGCGAGGCTTCTATAAGCATTGTGATCATAGCGGGAGTATATCCACGAAAAGCAAAATCTTAGGTTTTGTCGATCTACTTGTCAGTCAATTGCGAATTGTGTTAAATAAAATTCTTGATATCTCTCTTTTCAACAAATATGCATGTCCATTGCCTCTAATTAACGGACTTTTCGGCGGGTTAAATTCAACAATGCACTTCTCTAGCATTGATCTTAAAGCCAGTTGCCTTCTGGCAGATATCACCCTCTCCTTCTTCTAGGGACAAAAAGACGTTCGCCTGGTAGGCGTGTTGTAATTGTTGTTGACCAAGTGATTCCATATTGCTATCACCATAGAATATTTGTCTATCTGGATGACCTCCTTATTACGTCCGCTATACAATTGAAGAATATTTGAAACTCTTAGAATTAGTATATATCAAGACATCTCTCCCGCATCGGACTCACTATAAATGTTTCGAAAAGCCATTTTTTATGAAACGCGTGAAATACTTGGGTTACATAGTAGGATACGGAGGTTTAAAAACTCCGGCAAAAATAGAAGCCATTAAAAGTATCCCAGCACCAGCTAGTGTCAAACAACCTTGCAGACTTCTTGAAATGACGAGATGGTTTCAGAGGATTCTACCCAATTAGCAAGCAACATCTCCAATCACTAACATTTTAAAAAAGGAAGTCAAATTCATGTGGACAAACGAATAACTCGCGATTATTCGAAACCTGGATTCGATGCGACTCTTCCATAACTGAGGTTGGCAGCGTTTTTTTTCCAGAAAGATCAAGATAGCAACAATAGACAAATCACTTTCATGTGTTCTATGAAGCTCACTCAAGCACAATCCAAAATTGACCCTTTATTGTGTTATATCACTTTACCCTTATAAAGGACCAGTCTAACCTTAAGTCGCTGATGGCATAAATCATTTCAATATGAAGCACCAGCGTGTATTGCGATTCGTTGAACCTCGATATTCCTTCGTTCGTAGATTTTTAATCTGTTGCTTTCAACGACCAAGAGTATGTAAACAAAACAGTTGAGAAACAAAATCCTTGATTATCAGGAAAAATATTCCTCGTTAGTCGTTCCGTTAGTGACGGAGAGCGTATGTGCAAGACGAATCAGACCACAAGACGTGGGATAAATTTCTTCTGGAAAAAATTAATCTTTAAACTAATTTCATTTATATAGTGATGTGACTTTTAGTTCAATGGATAAATCTCGTTTGTCAGGTTCAAATCATGGTGTCAGAACTTTTTAATGTTAACATTTAATTTTACTATAACGCTTGACCACAAAATTTAAAATTTAAGTTTAGGAACTTCTATAAGAAAGTAAGATCGTGCAATTTCGAATTTTTACGTTTAACTACTTCATACGAAAGCTTTTTTGCAAACATTTCTTTTTTGTGAGATTGGTGACATCTGGGGTTGAGTAGTGGTATTAAATATTTTTTTTTATATTATCCCTGCAATTTGTTCTGGGGCCAAGGCTCTCCAAACTCTTTCGCGGTTTATTTTTTCCGTTCTTACTTTTACGCCAATATCGGCCAATTCGAGGACGTACGGCCATAGGCCGATTTTTATAACCACTCCGGCAGGAGGTCATAGATGTGTTCCACTTCATCACAGATCATAGTCTGTTTATGAAAATTCCGTGTGCATCCTGCCCCTATCGGGATTCGAACCTGGTACCACCCGATCCAAACGCCGAAGCTTTAACCACTGTGCCATTTGTTCGGTGGCATTAAAGATTGTGTTATAACGTTGTATAGCGGATTATAGCCATTACCTCTAGAATAAATTCAGGCGAATCTAGTATATTCGATCGGTGTTTAAATATGAGTGCAACGAACAAAATAATTCAGTTTTGGTGTGTCATTTGAGAGATTTGATACGCGGAAGATTGAAAGCGAAAGCGAATAGTGGGAAAATAATCTATGCGTCCACACGAGGACTCATGATTGCAGAATCAAAAATTTTATTGGTGTTTTAAGTGAATTAATAAATAACTCAAAAATAAAAGTGGGAAAATTATTGTAGGAATAATTTGGAAATTATTCTGAGATCATTTCTGGTATTTTCGCGAATATCGTGCAAGTATGGGAATTACGAGAAGGGCTGTTGTAACCATTGACACGAACCAGTGATACGAACCGGATTTGATAGGGCAAACTCGTAACAATATTTTAAATTCGTCATATCAGGCTTTAAACCAAACAGTATCATTTTACGATTACAGTGATGATTTTAACACAACAAGTGTGTTGAATTTTGAAAACGAGATAATGCAACAACATTTTACTCATTTTATTTCACAGCCCATTAACCAAAATATCTACAAGTAACGTCGTACACAACATTTTCATCTCAATTGAGTTTTGCATAAAAAAATATTTTCTTTGTACATCAACATAAATTTTAATTCCAGCATCGGGTGCCATAAACATTTAATTTAACATGCTTTTACAAGTGTAAAAGCACTAAAAGCTTGTTCGCTTGCTAATATACGCAACTTTCCATCATTCAGTTCATAAATTTTTGGAAAATGTATGTGCGCCCCTAAATGAATTATGAGGTGATTACGTCAACTTACAGACTCATTGTTCGGTGTAATCACTTTAAAACGTAATATTAATCAATTAAAATTCACTAAATTATTTTGTAAACCCACCCTCTTCAGGGCCTTTATTATTAGTATTATTATTATTAGTAACGTACAAACCAAATATAGATTTTTCCAATTTTGTCGAATTTCCCCGATCGATGTGTATAGATTATGGTGATGATGATGATGAATTTTAAACAATTTTTCCAGATTATATACTAAAGTAGTGTGGTGGAGGGTGTGGTGCGAAATGTAAACCAAATATTTTTTTTTAATGGAGAGATGAATAAATAAAATAGCTGCAGGACATTATGAAAATATATTTTTATTTTTTTCCAAAAACCAGAAATAAAAAATGTTTTGTGCTTCTATCTACAGTATCTCGATCGGATGATGTACGTGGTATGTGACTATGGTACAAACATCGTCACGAATAAATAATTTAGATGAAAATCGCTCAAAACCAAAATATCAGAGCGCAGTTTGATTGAATATGCGAATTGTATTGATACGAGTATAACACTCGAAGGCAATTTGTTAAATTTTTATATAAACTTCGTGACGTAAACCATAAATAAAATCGTTCATAAATTAAAACACAAAAATTAGAATGAATTAGGTTTACCGCACTCAATTGAAATACTCGTAATTTAGGATAAATGGGAATTTAATGAGTTAAATTCTATCGGGGCAGGATGGGGGGCGGCGGTTACGCAAGTTCAAAACCAAAACAAAAAATTAGTCTGAGGCACAATTCAATTATACTTCTCAAAATAATTTTTTATGTTCAATTTAATTAATTTAACCAAAAAATTCGTTTTTTTTTTGTTATTTTTGAAAACAATTTTTTGCGCAATTTGAAATGTTATTTCCCAGATGGGGCGCAAAAATGTTTTCGCTTTTTTTTTGGAATACATTTGATTTATTTATTTTATTAAATGCTAATCAAAGGGAATATGAATAAATTTCTTTAAATTATGGGATATAATTAAACAATTTAATTGAGTTTGGATTTCCTTAAGTTTGTGGATAATTCAGATAAAATCGTGTACGGTTAATCATTGACACTATTGAAATAAGATGAGGGGCAAAGAATTCACTCTCAATAATCTGCTTGGGATAAAAAAATCAAAATTATTATTTATGAAATAATTCGAAGTCTTTAAGTCACCAGCACCGAATTTTGATTTAATATGTGGCAGCATCTCCCGCAGTGTATAGCATCTCCCTTCTCTGCCGTTTCACTAACCGGATCCATACCGTTTGTGCTCATTCTGAGAAATTTGTTGTCAGTTCATTGTTAAGCAAGAAACATTTGTTATTTAACAACTATTCACTTCACATAGGTACAACGATACAATTGAGTAACAGCCGCAACAAAAACGACTGGCACGTTATTATGGCTCGCTACCGCAACCAGTCATGCGATGCAGTTGTGTGGCGTTCCCTAAGTTAAACATCACTAACACAATTTTATACGTTTCAGTCACAAGAAGAAGAGCCACTTATTACTAAAAAAATATATAAACAGAGTTAAGATGTTATATACGTGGGCAGTACGAATTTTCACACAAAACGACAATTCATCGGAAACAACAATTCACGGAAAATGACAATTCACCGAGAGCTAAAATAATTCTCTACAAACGACAATTAAACGAAAATATTAGGTGTGCAAGTAGAAACCCGGCTCTGAAGTTGGTTGCATTAATATATACTTGAACGAATCTAAATCGGCCACCATTTTGAATATAAAGGGTTAGGGAAAATGTCCCTTTTTTGATTGACATTGAACAAAAAAATGTTATATTTTAAATGAACTTTATTAAACCAAATATGTGCCATTTTTCTGGTAGAGTCATGATCCCATCACTGTCGAACTTCTGTAGTTTAGAGGCGAAAAATCGAGACAACTCTTTTTCACAGGCTTCTTTTGAATTGAATGTAAAACCACTAAGATGGTTCTGCATGGACCGGAACAAATGGTAGTTCGATGGTGCAAGGTCAGAACTATATGGTGGGTGCATCAAAACATCCCAGCCAAGCTCTCTCAGTTTCTGCCGATTGATTCTAAATCGCTTGGCTCGGTGGCAGCACGTCATAATGCACGATTCCTTTCCAATCCCACCAAACACACAGCATTACCTTTCTTGGCGCCAATCCTAGCTTTGATACCGTTTGGGAAGCTTCACCTCGTTTCGTCCATGACCTTTTTCGCACAACGTTGTCGTATCTTATCCACTTTTCAGAACCAGTAATCATTCACTTTAAAAATGGCCCGATTTCAGGTTTCAGCAGCGTTTCGCAGATAGAAATCCGGTTCATTAAATTTTTAACTGTTAATTCATGTCGTACCCAAACGCTCTTTTTTGTATCCAGCCAATTTCAAATGGTTTAAAACTGTTTTTTGATCAATATTTACATCTTTACCAATTGCATGGCTGCTTATATGCCGATCTTCTTCAATTTTCTGCATGATTTCATCGACTTTTCTAGTGGTTGGTCGACCAGAGCGAGACATCCATCTTTGACATCCATATCTTCAGAACGAAAGCGCTTGAACCATTTCTTTGCTACTGATTTTGATAAAGAATCTTCTCCATAAACAACACAAACTTCGCAAGCCAGAGAAGCGTTTTTACCTTTGTCGTAATAAAATTGTAAAATCTATCGAATTTTTTATTCACTTCACCGATTTTAATGTTTTGTATGTCAAAGCACAAGTTAAAATGTCATATTTCACAGACACATAAGAATTGCCCGATACGATCAATGGTTACTGAGATATATGAATGTAAAGCCATCTTCTGGCAAAAAGGCCACGAACTTTTTCCCCTGATTTTATGGTATAAGTTTCAATCATTTACAAGCTGTCGTTCCGAGTGCATCAATTTTAAGAGATGAATGTCGATAAGCAACATTTACGTCATTGCATTCTATTCTGTTCTCAAATGAAAAAAAATGCTGCTCAAGCTGTGAAACTGCTTAATTCAACTTTGAATGAACACTCTGTGAGTCATTCAACAGCAAAAAAGTGGTTTGCAAGATTTCGTGATGAGAACTTTCATCTTGAGGACGATGCAGTAAAGTAATCTGAAGACGAAGAATTTAAAAAGAGCTTGCAGAACAGTTAGGAGTTACTCACCAAGTAATATCACTTCGACCGGAGAAAACGAAAACCAAAGAGTTGACATCTGCATGAATTTGCTTTCAAAATACAAAAGAAAGATTTTTTGCACAAAATCATTACGGATGATGAAAAGTGGGTTTTGTACGATAATCAGCCATCAACATCAGTTGCAATTATGAATATTCATGCCAAGAAAGTGTTACTGTGTGTCTGGAAACAGCTATGGTGTCAGCTTCTGGAACTTGGTCAAACTGTTACAGCTGAACGTTACCAGGTTCAACTTATCTGGGGAGAAAAAGACGATTTACTGGCAAAGGAAGACGGAAGGTGACAGAATGAAACGAAAGATGTACAAAAAAGGCTCGATGACTATTTTAGAAACCACCAAGTTTCTATCGCGAGTGTAGTCATCATCAATCTGATAAATGGCAAAAGCCCATAGATAGTAATGGCCAATAGTGAGTTTCTACTTGCCCACCTAATATATCAAATGAGTAGTTACTCAGGAGGGTTTGTATTTCGTATCATATTTCATTTTAACGATGTTGTTAAAAATTTAAGAGAGAGCCAAGAGTTACGATTTATGGATAATTCAGTCCCCAGAGGTCCCCTGTTTTTCTACGTGATCTGTTTTTTCTCGTCCTAGGGTTATTTTGATGATGGTAACTGAATTCGAATGAGTTCTGAAAGTTGTTCTGGAAAATTTTTAGAACTGGAGCTAAGTCATTTCACAACTGGAATCCCATTTTTTTAGGAAGTATCAAGAATGTGGCCGACTGGGACGGTACTAGATCATTTCCTAACCGTTCATTATGAAATTTGGTATGCAGGATGGAAATGAAACTTTAAAATGATTTTTGGAAGAAGTTCTGGAATCTATGTAGCAAACTGAACCGTAATAAATGGGATTTTAACCTAACTTTTTAAACATATTCTTGAACATAACCAACCATAATGGAACTAAGTCATTCCTTAGTCAATCATGATGAAATTGTATAAGTATAGGATAGAAATGGGATTGTAAAATGATTTTTGGAAGAAGTTTAGAAATTAGCCAATTGGAACAGAACAAGAGCATTTCCTACTCGATCATAATGTAATTGGAATATAGGAAGGAAATGGGTTTCTAAAATTATTTCAAATTCGGCTCACTGAGGTGGAACTATTCCATTTCATAACCGATCTAACTAAATTGTTTAAATAGGATTGAAATGGAATTAGAAATTGGGTATGTTGGATCGAAGTACAACCTTAAAATTATTTTTGGAAGAGGATCTACGAATATGATCAACTGAGACCGAAGTGGTTCATTACTTGAAACAATAAAAATGTTTAATTTTTATTGGGAATAAAATTGCAAAATGTGTTATTAAAATGAGTTTTAATTCATTAAAGTGGTTTTTGACAGCTGAAACCTGTATGTTTTCAGATTAAAATGTTTCCTCCTGTTTGTTCTCACCCCGTCTAGTGTTACTGAGTAAAATCACTAATATTGTAACTACTTAGAATAAAGCTTCTGGTTGAAAAATTATCGATACTGAACCAGGTTATTCTGTATATTCGTACCAATTATAAGCTTCCTATAGTCCCTCCCCCCCCCCCCCCTACAGTCCCAATTTCGGAAATATTACTTTCTATTACGTAGTAATAGATTATAGTAATTATGAAAATTTTTCGACCCCGAGATTTTTGTAAATCTACCAAAATAACCTTTGTGTGTGTGCGTGTAAGGGCATGGAGCTGTGCCTACTAAATGTTGTAGCTTCTGCACAGCCAAGACGAATAGACTGATCGGGATGAAACTTCATAATTAAATGTATTTCATAAATTAAGAGATCCCACTGGTTTTTGGCTGCGAAAGTGGTCGATCATTTTTCCAAAATTTAACCGGAAATGACATGTTTTACTTTCTTTTAGGTAGTAAGAAAATGGTTGCCGACGCCCTACTTACTTTTACGATAAATGTACATATATCTCGAATATGCCACACTTACATTCTAAATTGAAAAATTGAACCTAGGAGATTTCCAACAAGCCCAACCAAATCCAACAAGGTCAACCCTGGCTGAAAATTTAATCTTCACAACAAAAATTGAAAAAGCTGCTACACAAGTTGTCACTTCCGGTACACAGGTGTCCACTTCATTTCGCCTGGATTTCGCATGGATGAAGTTTCATCCCGATTAATAAATCCGTCTAGGCTGTAGTGACGCGGAATTTTTCTTGAAAAAGAGTTTGTATCAAAAATCGTCATTTCCGTTTAAATTTTAGGAAACTGATCTGAACCGGTTTAATTGCAAATTAAATCTAGAATATTTTAATATTTTATCGTTTTTCGCTTAAATGGTATACTTATCAAAATATTGGATAAAAAAGAAAAAGTTCCTATGGAGGCTGCCACTTTCCGTGGTTCGATTTCCCAATTTATAAGAAAAGCTTAATTTAAAATTGTTTTATGAAATTTCTACGAAAAAAAAACACTTTTAAAATAAAATTTGACAGATTTGACAAATCTCAGGAAATAGTGAGTGAAGAATAGTTTAGGAAATTTACCCATAAGTCAAAAATCAAATCTCGTGTTCGGCTTAGGGAAAGTAACACAAGCGTACACTATAAGTCTGCCTGTTCATACTTAAATGTTATGTTATGGAATTTCGGAACTAATTGTCACCTAGGAGTTTGCTAACATGATTCATTAAGCAAGGGTAGAGCACCTCCGTTTGCTCTTTTTTTTAAATAAAAATAAAAATTTCGCTTGATCATTGAATAATCAAACGCATGGAGTTCGCTATATTTCGTAAACTTCTAATGAGTACTCGATTCTATCAACTCATCAACTGAGATGTAACCTAGAAGGTATTCTCCGAAATAGGCATTCCGAAGAAAATAATCATGATTATAAAGAAATGTACAGCGATCCTGCAAATAAAGCAAACTGCAAGGGAAAGCAGAAATATGCAACTCTAAAGTCGGTCAATATAATCTACGCAGACGATTTATGGAAACTATGGCTCAATCATACCTAGCAGAAAATTCGGAAGTGAGAGTATGTCGGCCAAAAAATCATCATCAGAAAGACAAATTTTATAAAACTGAATCCGAACATTAACACACAAATTTCACTTCAACCAAGAAACATAAAAGCTACCAAAGTAGGCGGTATATAATGCCGGTATAATACGAGTATCAGTACTGTCGTATGGTTGTGAAACGTGAAAATACACCAGGTTGCACGAGTATATCTGCGGTAACGAAAATACGATATTTTTTACAAATAATTCTGAAGTAAATTAGAGCGAAATCTAATAGATGAACGGATGGATGTCGAAATCGTTACGAATGACTTACAGGTGAATTTCTTTGAGATGTTATTGTTGCCGCATTAGTTCATTTCTATCTGAATATTTGTCCGTCCCTATTGATAACCCAAGGTTGTTGATGCTTGCGTAACTTATGATATGTCGCTGGTTCGTGTTATTAATATTTCGAAAGGAAGTTGATCGTCATTGTTTTCAGTGTATCGTCGAATCAATCGCCGGTGCCAACCACGGAGTTAACAAAAATTTTGTAAGTCCAGAGTTAGTTGAAACCGCCATCTCAGCAGGAGCTATAGATTTTAAAAAACCGCAGACAGTTTTTAAAAGGTAAATAGGCATAAACAACCTGATGGATTTTATCGATTTACCGGGCCTAAAAAAAATCGATGTTATAATTGGTAGGAGGAATTATTGATCGCAGAAACAAGACTTTAACTATATATCCATAGCCATACAATATGAGATAACAAGAAGAAACAAATTGGCCAACTCTTAACGGATGGATTAATAATACCTTCCAAAAATCCATTTAACTAACCGATTTGGATTGTTGTTCTTGTTAAGAAATTGAATGCAGTAACAACATCAGACACATATCCGATTCGTTACATAAACAACACAATCGCAAATCTTGGGATTTCGATATTCTTCTATCCCCATCGATCGTACTTCAACATTACTTCTTTCTCAACAATGAATGAGAGGTACGAGTTCTTAAGGAAATCCGAATTAAAAAACGCACCAGCCATCTTGCAGAGAATGATAGAAGCCGTTTTAAAAGAATTTATCGACGACATCATTATATTCGGAGGACGAACTAAAGAAGGACATTTAAAGAAAGTCAAGAAAAAAATTTCGAAACAAGAAAAGGCCAGCTTACGGGTTAACCGAAATAAAATGGAATTCTTAAAAACACAAACAAAATTTCTCGGATACCTTACCACGAACAAAAGTATCAAACCAGACTAAAAAAATCTCCGCTATTCAAAACAACAAAAAACCCGACAACTTGCAGGATTTCAAATCTTTTCGTGGATTAGCATCTTATTAAGACGTTTTATTTGAGACTGCGCCAAAGTAGTGAAACCATCAGCTAATCTAAGAATTGGATAAAACGCAAAACCAGAGCAAACCAGTCAAAAAAAATTAAATTCAACCAGAACGAGAAGGATCATTAAGCATTTCAGCATATCAAATAGCAACTGTCATCCTCAGAAATACTTATTTTTTCCAGATTTCAAAAAGCCATCTTTCGCAATCACCAAATAAGGAAAACTATGCGGCCAATGAAAAAAAAATACTGGCCATCATCTACAATTCTGACGGATGACTAATCTTTAACATTTGCACTGCGCAACAGAAATAAAATTGCAAAGCGCTTCCCTCAATATGTCGAATGACTGAAGTAAACTGTGTTAAAAAATCTAAGTGTCGTTCGTTGTCTGGAAGCGCACCCTTATCTAGATTTTGACGTAACGAAAAAACTAATGGCTTATGATCTTAAAATAAATAAAATAAACTCCATGCCGTCAATGAAGTTTTAAATATGTTTAATGTCTGAATACGCCACTAGTAATTCTCTATCGTACGTAATATACCGAGTTTCGACCGCATGTAACTTTTGTGGAAAAAAGCAGGTGGCAACCCGTGTTGAAGTAGGGTACGCTAGTTGTGTGCAATTTACTAATTTAGCTGCACATAATTCAAATACTTTGATTGTCTTATCGCTGCCAATTATTCCTGTTTTTGGCTCGTTCTTGTTCGACTGGAACTTGATGGTGCGCTCGAACTAAATCGATTTTGGAAAATTTGATGCATGATTCAAGTGATTGCACTTAACGCTCGATAATCGTCGACATATACTTCTTGGACGATTCAGCTTACTTACATGTGTCGATTTAGTTACTTCTCAGCGTTTAATTTTATTGAAAAAGTGGACTGCGGCTGTGCGATGTCGCGTGTTATTACTAGATTAATATTACCGCTTATAGTCAAATTTGATTCCGTTGTGTAAATGATTGCTTGCAGTCCGCAAATTACAAATGTTAAACTTGGAAGTGTTATTTGAAATGACGACAAAATCAAAGGACGTATTACTTGAGTTGACACAGACAAAATTAATCATTTTCAATAAATCGAACCTATTCGGCTCTGTTAGATTTTGATTATTTGGCCTTTTCTATTAAAAGGAGGAGGATCTAGTTATCTAATTTGAAAAGGATACCACAAAACATTGAAATCATCCAAAGGTGCTTCATTATATTGAGCAATATACTATATTGAGCTAACTTAAACGAGCAACGAGATTTCCGAAAAAATTCTTAAAGAAAGTTAGTTTTTCTTGTAAATGATATACTTTTATACTCGTACGAAAATTGGCCCGGTGGACCGTCCGGGCTTCAGAGAAGCTACAAATATTTAGTCTGTAGGATACCACAAACGCACACCGAGAGATTTTTTAAAAATTACTTTTGCAAAAATCTCGAGGTCAAAATTGTTCATGATTAAGTAAAGTAAGTAGTAGTAGTATTTTATTACGTAACAGAAATCAAAATCCCCAAAAATCAAATCGATATACCTCAGACGAGTATAACTAAAAAGTCTCGAAAGTGTTCCAGAAGTGCTGGTATACTCAGATTTGGGACGCCACTAGAATTTTACATTTCTAGCAATTACGATCTGAGTGCATTCTAAATATTTTCTAAAGGACTGTGTTTAGGTAGTTGCATGACTTTATAACGAGTCTGACCGGATCAAATCACATAAGATTAAAAAATTGGATTTTCTAAAGTGTCTTCCAGGTGCATTCCAAAAAACTTCAAAATACTGGAAAATCTTTCGAATTACTTTGGAATAAATTAAAATACGGATTTATAATGTAATTGAACACTCTCTCGCCTAAACCACATTTTTGGAGCTGATAATCCTACAACATCACTGTATTCGATGCTTAATGCCTAGATCATATATCCTTAAGCCGTTGCTAAATCACAAATGAAAAATTATACTTTGATTCTCATGTGGCACTATTCTGGTAATTCCCCGGGAATAGGGAACTGGGGAAAGATTTTATATGTAATTTTTATTTAAAAAAAAAATTCTGGCATGCTGAGGTAAAAAGTTTGTGTTAATTTTTTTGAAAACAAAATTAAATGGGGAATAATTTTCCCGGCCAATTTAGATATGGACAAAATATTCCCAATTTATTAATATTTACATCAAATTTTTCTCCTCAGCAGGCCGGGAAAATAATATTTGAACAGAAATTACATATAAATTCTTTCCCCAGTTCCCTATTCCCGGGGAATTACCAGAATAGTGCCAATGGAATACCTTAGATAACTTGTTAACTTAAAGTTCTAAAAGATACCCAAGTTGGATGAACCTCGGCTTGTACTTAACTGATTTTACAGAAACTTCATTTGTAGGTTTTGGTTGGACTAAGTTAATTTTCGACTGAGTAATATTTGGTTTAATTTATACATACAAAAATCAATCAGAACAATGACAAAATTTTGGCTAAACTTCATTTCTTTAACTTTTTTCGGTGATAGATTCATTGTAAGACTTGTGATTCACTGAAGGTATCAGAGTGCGATATGTTGTACACTGCCTAATTAAGTTATGTATGAATGAGTGTATAAAATCAGAACGCCTGTGTATAAAATCAGGCGCCTGAACGCCGGGAATGTAAATAGGAACATTCAAACCATATTCTATTTGCCTGATTATGGACAGATATTACTGCTATCTAATCTCGCTATTAAGAAATCCAAGAATAAATACCTGGAACTGTGTTCAATATTATTCCAAATTTCAGTTTGAAATAAAACGAGGATGATCCAATCTAGTAAAGTTTGGAGAGTGAAGAATTCATGAGAATTTTATTAAACTGGTTGTTAGAACAGACGAACCATTATTTGGCTGTTAACAAAACCAATGGAACCACCGGTAATAGAACAAGTCGAGTTCTAAATCGCCTAAATGTTTGTTATTCACCATTAATACCAGACTGCAATTCAATCATTTAGTATAAACTTCACGCTCGTGAAATTTTTTCTAAGTTAATGCTAAGTTGCACTGTTTTACGTGCTGAATTACAGCACATCTATTCGTTTGTTTTTAAATCATAGGCCATGGCAACACTTTTTTGAACGATTTGCTTAAAATTTTGACAGTTTGTCAGCTTGATATGCCGCGTCACAAAATAATCGTGTTTTCGCATGAAGTGCGTTTCAAAATATTTAAAACTTAATTTCAAGCAGCAACACTGTAGTGAAATTGGTGAAGAAAGTTCTTGAGAAAGATGCTTGCTTTTGGATGACAGAAGTGATTTCCGAGCTCGAACAGTGTGTACGTCCGAGAATATTGCAGCTGAGGTCCAAAGTGTAGGACAAAATCCATCGACCTCAACTCGACGCGTATCGCAGCAATTGGCCATTAGGCCCACCAGCCTCAGGATAATAGTGCACAACTACCTCCGATTGTTCACCTACCAGGTTAAGATGACTCAGCAGTTAAAAGCAAATGACCATCCGCTTCGATATTAGTTCTCTGCATGGGCCATAGACCACCTTCATAATGATGTCAATTTTGGTCGAAAAATCATATTTTCAGACAAAGCGCATTTCCATATCGGGGGCTATGTAAACAAGAAAAACTGCCAATTTTGGGTTCGGAACAGCCACACGTAATCGTAGAGAAGCCACTGCATCCACCAAAAGTGACTGTTTCGTGTGGATTTTAGAGTGGTGGCATAACTGACTAATTTTTTTCAAAAAACGCCGTCACAGTCAATGGCGACCGTTACACCAATTTTTTAAGACCTCAAACCGTCGCTATGAATGTAAACAACCGTTATTTTTAACAAGATGCCACATGCCATACAAACCGATCGACAATTTTGCAGATGTCAATTGGCCTGTGCGGAGCTGCGATTTGACATCGTTGAACTTTTTCTATGGGGTTTCGTTACGAATAGATGTTATGCGGGTAATCCAGAGACAATACCAGATTTAAAACATAACATTGCGACAGTTATTGACGAAATAGGCACCGAAATCATTGATAAAGTTCTAAAAAACTAGACTCACAGGATGACTTACTGTAAGGTCAGCAGAAGGAACCACATGAACGAAAATATTTTTCATGCTTAAATCGGAGACTCCAACCTACGCAGTAAATCTTTAAATGGCCCATCCTTTAATAGCAGTCATACTTTGGCGGCGAGTACATAAACAATTAAAGATATGGTGTCAATTATCAAAGGCCTTTATCGATCATCTAAAACACATATGGCTGGCGCAAGATACATTAATGTGAGGTACGCCTCGGAACAACTGCACTTCAAATAAAGTCCGCAAGCTCCCACCGAACGCAGATCGCAAGTATTGCTTAACCTCTAACCGAGAGAGAGCTGTCTTTCCTAAGTTGATCCAAGCTCATTCAAATTTTAGATCGCTTTATAAAATAATCAAAATAAACTGATACAAAATAACCTCCTTAAATTTATTTAATTGAACTTGTAATTCGAATGTTGTTGAATCCAGTGTAAATATCGAGTCACTCTTGAATATATCTCCGGATAACCTTCCCTACAGTGCTTAATACCATATGAAACAATACCAATTTGTGTTGCAGTACCCTCAGAATTTCCTATTACAAGTGGCCCACCTGAATCACCGTTACATGTACGACCATGATTTTCTCCAAATGCGCATATCATTTGGCTGCCATCGATAGTCATATTGCATCTGCTTTCTGGTACTATCACTAATTTCAAAAATTTCAATTTTTCACTTAACACGCCGTTTTGATTATAACCCCATCCGCTAACTATTGCCGTGTACCCATCATAATTATGAGATGCGTCCCGTTTAGTAGGTAATTGTACAGTTCCTATCCCATTGCCGAGTCTCACTGGTGTGGGTAGCTTGACAAGTCCGATATCATGGAAACCATAATCTCTAAATTTCTTATGTGCCAGGAAATATATCGACTCCATATAAATAGTAGCTTCTCTTAAATTATGCGGTGATTTAGCGCCAAGGGCTACACCAACTTTATGTCTACATAGCGATTCAGATACAAAAATAATAATTTAATTCTGTAAAAAACAATATGGATATTAACACTTACGCTCCTCTTAAACAATGTGCGGCGGTTAGAACGAATTTAGTGGTAATTAGAGATCCGCCACAGAAATAAGTACCCGAAGTTTTGTGGATGTCTAACGCCGCTTGATACGGGAAAGTATCCGTGTCCGTGTCGGTGCCACCAATAATAAGATTCGTATCAGCGGGTACACCATTATAGGGCGAAGAGGTTCGAAACAGTAAAAACACTACGATCGATTTTAAGTAACTCATTGATAACATTAAATTGAATTACGATCGTCAAACATTATTCGCGTTTAGAAAATTATCAAGATTACAAATCGTTTCGCATTAACCCAATTATATTTTCACACTGTTGAAATTGAAGTGTGATAAAAGTTAATTTTTATTTTCCGGTTATAGCGTACCTATTTTGAATCGTACCTTTGCAGCGAAGTGATACTCAATGACTAAGGTGGGTCTAAGGCATCTATTCCAGAAGAAGCACGGTTAATTTTGCATCATTGTACTCAATCGAATTTCTCAGGCTTATTTCCGTCGGGGACGGAAGGTACATGTTTTGCCTTTATATTTCACACCGAAAGATGTCACCTGCACAGGATGTATTTTAATTTAGTTCATAATAATGACAATGCTGATTGAAAAGTAGTATGTCAAGTGCAATGTGATAATTGTTGAAGATTGGTTTTTTTACCTCTCGTGAAGTCTTAAGTGTAACAAGATCGTCAACTACTGCATAAATTTCTCGATGATGTAAAAAAGTGTATAATGGAAATAGCTTATATTTATTACTTGGCAAGCCAGTTAAAATAATTGGGGCGTCAGAAACAAATTTGAAAAGTACGAGCCTTGCTGAATCCAATCTATCACAAGACACAAAACAAAATTCAGCAGAAAATCGACGGGTTAAGATTTAAGTTTAAAGTATTTACCCTCAAACAAACGGCAACACCACTATCACTCCCAGCGTTATCTGCAAATACCCACACTCAACGAACTGACCAGGCCTTCATATGATTCTACTGTAGTGTTGTATTGCGCTCCTTTAGTGAACTACACTAAAATATCAAGCTGAAATTGGATATAAAAATATGGATTACATGTAGTGTTCGTGTCGTTGTAGTATTTAATATTTGTGGCTTACCACTGATGAGGGCTCACAAGTAGATTAAAAGGTTTTTGAGACGTTTATTAGTTTCCTTTGATATTTATACATTGATTTTGTTTACTTAAGCATAATTAACAATTATAATTGTATACATATCTTATAGGTTATTATATGTATGTAATGTATGCAAATACAATAATTTTGCTTATCAATCAATTCAGTACACGTGAGGTGACAAGTGTATTGTGTGCATACATCATATTTAATATGCAGAACACAAAATATAAAAACACTTATGCTATTTACGTTGTTGAGTATCAACATTCTCCCGGGCCGTGTTTTCTAAGTTATAGGCTTCGTTCGGTGGAGGCCTCTTTTTAGTTCGGCATTTGTAGATAATAAAGGCGATTATATGCTAAAAGCAATAATTGCATAGAGAAGAGAATAATAATGAATGGCATGGTGTGATACTGGGAGCTGCTCTTCTTGTATCTTCTTGTATTCATTTGTGCAGCTCAGTTATGTCATTCGCTAGAGTTGAGTTTTCCAATTTAATTGAGTAGTTTGTACGCCTATAGTTTTTAGAAAGATTGACCCCTCCTTTAAAGTGCATCCGCCTTTAAGAGAAATTATTACATTACGTGGTAGTGATACTGCTACGAAACCCCATCACAGGCTATAGTAGCCTGTCGCTCTTGACCGATTGAGAAAATCCACTTATTGTTTCTCAACTTTATCCATGTATCTCTGGGATTTTGCGATACCCATTTTACAATGTGGCAATGGTTGTTGTGATGCCAATACGTCTAATTCACATATAGAATTGTTGTTGTATCCGGAATGAATGGGATGTAGCAACATATAAATATATTCGCTGTTGCTTTGCTTGCAATGGCTAAACTCGTCCATTATCAGTTAAGTTGATTTGGCCACTGCTTTGTTGTTTGAATTTAAAAGGACATCAATTAGTTTTTGCTGAGTGTCTTTGAAGTCGAGCATCAGAAGGAGTGCGTGAAAGGTTAAAGACGTCAATTTTTGACTGTTGTTGATGTCACCTAATGCGGAACTTATTTGTTGTGTAATAGCTTGCCAATGACGTCTGTTGTCTTCATCAGTTCGTTTTAAGATGTTTAAAGTTGCGTCAGCAATAAATGTCTGATTCTTGGCTATCTATAAAAGGTGTTGTTGATTTAGTTTAACCTTTTGTATTTCCTCTTCATAGTGTTTCGCACCCCCGGTCATCTAGAACTCCAAAAAATAGGTCACTTGCCAAATTGTCCACGATATTTAGGATTCCACGTTTTCTTCTCCTTTCTCTGTAGTGAAGTATTGCGTTCTTGTCCTCGATTTCAGTAAGAATATGCATGAGCTGAGTGTTGATTACAGAGTATATCTGATGATTGTCTTCAGCTGTTTCTATGCAAAGTTGATTCATGTTATTTGCCAGATTTCTGTATGCCATCAAATCTGAATAGTAGGATGTGAGATTGAAGTAAACTACTATTTTCCACTGCTGATTGGTGAATCGGAGATTTCCTAAATTTTCTAAATAAAGCCTAGGTTGGTGACTAAGAGTGGTGATGTTGTACATCAGCTGTTCGGTCGAGGACACTGGACTCGGCAGTATAGTGATCGCTACTAAACATAGTAGAAGTAATGGTAGAGCTATGAGATTGGTGGCTTTAGGAACCTTGGTACGGGAGTCATTCGCTGACTTATTTTGCGACTTCTCGATGTCGAACGGTAGGACACTTACTTTGGTATTGGGGCTTTTGAATGTGGAACCATTCCCTCCTTTTACTGTGACTACTCTAGTCAAACCATCGCCAGTTGGCCAGTTTGTTGGCGGTAAGTTGTTGTCTTTTATTAAGACAATGTCGTTTACTTTAACTATTGGTTGTTTGCTGGTCCATTTAGTTCTTTGATGTAGTTCGGAAAGGTAGTCATTTGACCAGCGTTTCCTAAAATCTTGAACCATTTTTTGAAGTAACTCCACCGATGAATGACAGAAATGTTTTCATTCAGCAAGTTCGATTCTGGAGTAGTTATTTGTGAATCACCAACTAAAAAATGTGCCGGTTTTTTATATCAACGCATTTGGATCAGATGAAACTGGTGTAATTGGCCTTGAATTGAGCCATGCTTCTATCTGTGATGTAACCGTTGCTAACTCTTCATATGTGCGGGTTGTGCCTCCAATTACCCGTTTAAGGTTGAATTTTAGAGATTTCACTGCTGCTTCCCAAAGTCCCCAAAAGTGAGGTGCAGACGGTGGTATGAAGTGCCACTGAATCCCAGTGTCAGCCAGCATTTGCTGGAGGTCAAGATTTGCTTGTTGTAGAGGTTTTTGTTTATCCTTTTCGAGCAGTGCTTGGGCTCCAACAAAATTGGTTCCATTATCGCTGTAAATCCATTTGCAAAGATCTCTTCGAGCCACAAATCTCTTAAAGGCCGCGATAAAGGCTGCACTGGTCATATCGCTGACTATCTCTATATGCACTGCTCTGGTAGTCCACCATAAATTGTTGTTCTTTAGTTCCTTCGGACTGGTCCCTCTTGATGCGCAGTCTGCTGGATTGTCGGTTGATCCAACGTGATGCCATTGTGACGGACTTGAGTATGTTTGAATTTCCGATATTCGATTGGCCACGAAAGTTTTATATTTATGAGGACGCCCTCGAATCCAACATAAGGTGATCATTGAGTCGGCCCAAAAGAACGAAGTTGTTTCCGGAATTTGCATTGCTTCTTTAACTTGGTACATTAATTTAGTGAGCAGCAACGCTCCACAAAGCTCAAAACGAGGTAGTGAAAGTAAGTTTTTAATCGGAGCAACCTTTGTTTTTGATGCGGGAAGTCTCACAATAGTAATGCCTCCTGAATTTGTAGATTTTAAGCCGTTTAGGCAGCAGCATAGGCCTTTTCGGAGGCGTCGTAGAAACCATGAAGTTTTGTTATATTGTTCTCCTCAAAATGGATCCAACGTGGAATAAATATTTCTCCCAGTTGAGGTAGAGAACCTTTAAGTTCCTGCCATTTTGTTGATATGTGTGACGGAAGTTCTTCATCCCAAGATAGGCCTGCTAGCCAGATTTCTTGCATCATCAGTTTAGCTACAACTGTTATTGGTGCCAGCCAGCCTAATGGGTCAAGAAGTTTTGCATTATCTGAAAGTAGGTTTCGTTTAGTAGTCTTGCCAGGCGTGGATTGAGTGACGATGAAACCGAATGTATCTGTTGCTGGATTCCAGTGAAGCCCAAGAGTTTTAATTGTGTCATCAAGCTTGAATTACAATCGATTTTGATTCCTTAGATGCACTGGTATGGATTCCAAGAGAACTGTTGCCCATTTTCTTAACGTAAATCCACCGCAACTCAGTAAATCAATGGTTTGTTTTTGGCTGATTAAGGCTTCTTCCAGTGTGATTTGCCCAGAAATTACGTCATCCACGTAGAAACCATTTAAAACTTCATTGGACGCTATAGGATAGTTTTGTTGTTCATCGATGGCCAGCTGTCGTAGTGACTTCACCGCTAAATAAGTTGCTGCTGCTGTTCCATATGTGACGGTGGTCAGCTTAAACTCCTGAATTTCTAGTTGCGGAGACTCTTGTTGCGCAGGTAGTGAAAGGTTTGGATTCAACCAACATATGGGCTCTGAAAGTAACCAAATTATGGAAAACATTATGAACAGCATTGCAGCTATTACAAAGCGGCTAGATGACCAAAGAAATCTGAAAAACATGATACTTGATCAACTGAAGAAAATGCAACTCCCTCAACGCAATCCAACAAAAAATGTTAAGTAAGCACTAAACTTTTAAAATAGCAATCTGGAATGCGAATGGCATTATGCAACATATTCCAGAACTAGAAATATTTTTAAAATCAGAAAAAATCGACATTTTAACCCCGTAAAATACGGGGTTATAACTTATATCACTTCATCATTCATCCAGCGGAAAGAGCAAGAGGTGGTTCGGCATTACTAATAAAAGAAAATATAAAACACCATTTAGAATCAAGGAGATCAGTAAGGATCCAGATTAAACACAGACAGCTTACTGTCTCTGCAATATATTGTCCTGCCCGGCATAACTTGAAAATGGAGGGCTACCTTAAAATATTTAAATCGCTTGGACGTGATTTTATTATTGGAGGTGACTTTAATGCGAAAAACACCTATTGGGGATCTTGACTTACAACGTCAAAAGGTAAAGAATTGCTTCAAGCAGGGCAGACATCAAAATGTGAATTTTACTCTGGTGCTTCCCCAACATACTGACCCAGTGACGGAACGAAGATACCTAATCTAATCGACTTTTATGTAGCAAGAGGTATTTCCCAGAACTACATTCACATTGACGACCGTAATTCTCTAGCATTGGATCATTCCCCGGTTATCATGGCAGTCTGTGAAATGGTAATTCAAAGGGAGAGTGCACCCAGATTAACAAATTCAAAAACAAACTGGGATCTCTTTGTAGTATTGGAGAAACAAATCAATCTTCAGGTACCGATAAGAAACCCCATCAGTTGCAAGATGAATTTGAACAACTCAATGAAACAATTCACTATGCTGCTTTGGCAAGTACCCCAATTATATAAAATAAGAAGAAGCTTAACATATCCTATCCAAAGGAAGTTAGAGAGTTGGTAAGAGAAAAACGCCGGGCACGTAAAACCTGGCAAATAACTAGAACACCGGAGAACGAAATAATTCTTAACAATTTAGGTAACAGTCTCAAATCTCTTCTTAAAGAACTTCAAAATGCATCAATCAACAGATATCTAGCTAGCCTAAGCGATGAAATAAATTCTGATTATTCGCTGTGGAAGGCGATGAAAGGCCTCAAAAGACCCAAAATGCTTAAAAAGGAGGATGGAACCTGAGCAAGAGGCCCTAAATAGAAGGCTGATCTGTTTGCGGAGTATCTCGAAGATACCTCCCAACCACTACCAAGGCAGACGGCCAATGAAAATATAATGTCAATCCAAAAGCTAGATGATTTTGATATACGCCCAGCAACTCGCAATGAATTAAAAGAAGGAGTGAAAGGCAACATAAATGTTAAAAAAGCCCCAGGATATGACTTGATTACTTACCAAATAATCAAGGTTCTACCAGATAAAGGATTTCGTAAGCTATTACACACAATCAATGCAAGCTTTCGGTTAAAATATGTTCCGTGGCAAGCACCACAAAATTGATTCCGCACACAAAATTTAATGGAACTTCTTTGTTGAGTAATTTCACTCATTGTAAAAATCGCCGAATGCACTTTTTGTACTTCAGAAAGACAAGCGTATACTAAACACATTGGCACAGATGTCACTAACAGTCATACCAACATAGAAAAAAAAATATTTCGACAAATGGTTTTCCGCGCGAAATTTAAATTAAAAAGTCTTACTACTTTTTGTCCACAGTAGCATATAAGTAATTCAAGTATATAAATTAAATTATGTATATAATGTAAGTCAAGTATATAATGGTAATATATACAAATAAACATAATTTCATACAGGGCTTTACATCATTACAATTTAGGAGCGCAATACAACAGTAGTGTTATCACCTATCAACACCAGCACCAATGACAAGTGTATAGTGGTAAAAACCAGTAGTGCACCAGCAGTTGATGTTGCTGATGAAACTGCAAACAACACTAGTAGATTCAACACATCACCGACAACTATTGATGTAAACACCCGAGAAAAATCTAGCTTAGAAGGTTTAAATTCAGTAGAGTTACGGACGGGTAAATAGTTCGCACAATGAAGTTACGGACGGGTAATCAGTAGAGTTACAGACAATGGAGTTACGGACGGGTAATTTCAAAGCTTCCTTGAACGAAAAATCAGGATATCTAACTTTATTTTTGGCGACTAACATTAAAACCAACCTTTGGTGTCAACAGAGATCATACATCATTCACGATAAGTGTGTCATACAATATTTCCATTGTGCAATTTAATGCATGGCCTAAAGGTTCCTATACAACATCTCACAAAATAACAGGATACGCTTCAACAAATATAAAAGCTGCTCGATTTACTCCCAAAACGTGAACAAAATGTCACTAAAGCAGCAACTTTCGTCAACTTTGCATTAAAAGGAAATCATCTTATCTACAGTAGGCCACATGCCATACAAACCGACCGATAATCGAATTGGCCTGCGCGGAGCTTAAATTTGACGCCGTTGAACTTTTTTCTATGGGGTTTCGTTAAGAATAAATATAATGCGGTTATATTATTATTTGTTAAGAATAAATATAACATTGCGTCAGTTATTCGTGAAATAGGCGCCGAAATCACCGAAAAACTTCTTAAAAACTGCAGAGGGTGCCACATGAACTAAATTGTTTTTCATGCTTAAATCGAAGAGCACCTGCACAATAAAATAAAAGTTTCTGCAAGGATGTATACTAATATTGCAGCGTTTTTAAAAACAAACTTTTAAATGGCCCTTCCTATAATAGCAGTCATGCTTGGCGAGTATGAAACAATTAAAGGTATTGGTGTCAATTATCAATGGCCTTTATCGATTATCTAAACATATATGGCTGGCACAAGGTACTTTAATGTGAGGTACGCCTGGGGTCACCTGCACTTCAAATGAAGTCGGCCAGCTTCCAGCGAACGCAGATCACAAGTATTGATTGCTTAACCTCTACGCGAGGAAGAGCTGTCTTCCCTAACTTGATTGCTAGGGCTCATTGAAAATTTAGATCGCTTTAGAAAATAATCAAAATAAAATGATACAAAATAACCTCCTTAAATTTATTTAATTGAACTTGTAATTCGAATGTTGCTGAATCCAGTTTAAATATTTAGTCACTCTTGAATATATATTCGGATAACCTTCTCTACAGTGCTTTTTACCATATGAAACAATACCAATTTGTGTTGCAGTACCGTCAAATTTTTTTATTACAAGTGGCCCACCTGAATCGCCTTTGCATGCACGACCATGATAGTTTCCAAATGCGCATATCATGTGGCTGCCATCGATAGTCGTATTGCATTTACTTTTTGGTACTATCACTACTTTCAAACATTTTAATTTTTCACTTAACACACCGTTTTCATTATTACCCCATCCGCTAACTATTGCCGTGTACCCATCGTACTTATGTTTCGCGTCCTTTTTAGTAGGTAATTTTACAGTTCCTATGCCATTGCCGAGTTTCACTGGTGTGGATAGCTTGACAAGTCCGATATCAAAGAAACCATAATCTCTATATTTCTTATGTGCCTGGAAATATATCGACTCCATATAAATAGTAGCTTTTTTCAAATTATGCGGTGATTTAGCGCCAAGAGCTACACCAATTTTTTTTCTATATAGCGATTAAGATATAAAAATAATAATTTAATTCTGTAAAAAACAATATGGATATTAACACTTACGCTCCTTTTAAACAATGTGCGGCGGTTAGAACGAATTTAGTGGTAATTAGAGATCCGCCACAGAAAGAAATATACTTAGATTTGTGGATGTGTAACGCCGCTTGATACGGGAAAGCACCCGTGTCCGTGTAGTTGCCACCAACAATAAGATTCGTAACAACGGGTTCACCATTATAGGGCGAAGAGGTTCGAAACAGTAAAAACACTACGATCGATTTTAAGTAACTCATTTATAACATTAAATTGAATTACGATCGTCAAACGTAAATCGCATTTAGAAAATTATCAAGATTACAAATCGTTTCGCATTAAGCCAATTATATTTTCACACTGTTGAAATTGAAGTGTGATAAAATTTAATTTTGATTTTCCGGTTATAGCGTACCTATTTGGAATCGTACCTTTGCAGCCAAGTGATGCTCAATGACTAAGGTGGGTCTAAAGCATCTATTCCAGAAGAAGCACGGTTCATTTTGCATCATTGTACTCAATCTTATTTCTCAGGCTTATAAGTATAGGGGACGGAAGGTACTTGTTTTATTTTTATATTGGGCACCAAAAGATGTCATCTCCGCAGAATGTATTTTAATTTAGTTCATATTAATGACAATGTTGATTGAAAAGTAGTATGTCGAGTGCAATGTGATAATTGTTGAAGATTGGATTTTTTACCTGTCGTGTAATTGTAAATATTTTGTTTGGAGAAACATTTTGGCTAGGTTGCAACGGCACGATTTTGTTCATAGTTTACCAAAAGCGACGTATGGGTCTAGCTGTTCCAAAACCACTCAGCTCTGAACCGACAAATTAATACTTTTCACATGTCAAATTAAAATGTTATTTTGGCTCCAAAACTTATTACATGTAAATATTTTGCTCCGAGTTTAATTTCGCTAGGTTGCAACGGTACGATTTTTTAGTATTTTCCTAAATGTAGGATATGTGTTTTTCCGTCTTATAACCAAATTATCGTAATCTGACAGATTTATGAGCCAATTTGAAAATTATTTTACTTCATTTTATTACATTTATTTTGTGTGTTTTGCGAATTAAAATAATTTTAATAAACATTTTTATGTTTCATATAATAAAATTCGGGGCTAACTTCACGTATGAAGTGTATTTGGAATAAAATATAATATAGAACGGGGCGGGGATAACTTCACACAAGAGTTAGAGGCATACAATTTTGATAGTGTTGCCTGATTAATTTTTTTTAATTTCGGTGATAAAATCAGGGAATAGCTTCACATACGTCACGTATACGTCACGTTTTCTTAGATTCATATTTTCCGTATATCACGAAAGTAGCGTGTTACACTACACAATAAAATAACAGTTTCCGCAAAATAAAGATGTATGCTCATTTTATAGCGTTTTAAAAACAAACTTTTAAATGACCCACCCATTAATAGCAGTCATAACTTTGATCGGTTTAGAAAATAATCAAAATAAAACGATACAAAATAACCTCCTTAAATTTATTTAATTGAACTTGTAATTCGAATGTTGTTGAATCCAGGGTAAATATCGAGTCACTCTTGAATATATATTCGGATCACCTTCTCTACAGTGCTTAATATCAAATGAAACAATACCAATTTGTGTTGCAGTACCGTCAGGGTTTTCTATTACAAGTGGCCCACCTGAATCGCCGTTACATGTACGACCATGATAGTCTCCAAATGCGCATATCATTTGGCTGCCATCGATAGTCGTATTGCATTTACTTTCTGGTACTATCACTACTTTCAAAAATTTTAATTTTTCACTTAACACACCGTTTTGATTTTTACCCCATCCGCTAACTATTGCCGTGTACCCATCATAATTATGAGATGCGTCCTTTTTGGTAGGTAATTGTATAATTCCTATTCCATTGCCGAGTGTCACTGGGATGGGTAGCTTGACAAGTCCGATATCAAAGAAACCATAATCTCTATATTTCGTATGTGCCTGGAAATATATCGACTCCATATAAAAAGTAGCTTCTCTTAAATGATGCAGTGATTTAGCGCCAAGGGCTACACCAACTTTATTTCTATTGATATAAAAATAATAATTTAATTCTGCAGAAAACAATATGGAAAATTAAAACTTACGCATCTCTTAAACAATGTGCGGCGGTTAGAACGAATTTAGTGGTAATTAGAGATCCGCCACAGAAATAAGTACCCGAAGTTTTGTGGATGTCTAGCGCCGCTTGATACGGGAAAGTATCCGTGTCCGTGTCGGTGCCACCAATAATAAGATTCGTATCAGCGGGTACACCATTATAGGGCGAAGAGGTTCGAAACAGTAAAAACACTACGATCGATTTTAAGTAACTCATTGATAACATTAAATTGAATTACGATCGTCAAACATTACTCGCATTTAGAAAATTATCAAGATTACAAATAGTTTCGCATTAAGCCAATTATACTTTCACACTGTTGAAATTGAAGTGTGATAAAATTTAATTTTGATTTTCCGGTTATAGCGTACCTATTTTGAATCGTACCTTTGCAGCCAGGTGATGCTCAATGACTAAGGTGCGTCTAAGGCAACTATTCCAGAAGAAGCCCGGTTCAGTTTGCATCATTGTGCTCAATTTAATTTCTCAGGCATAACCATAGGGAACGGATGGTACTTGTGTTACCTTTATGGTGCGCACCGAAAGATGTCACCCCCGCAGAATGTATTTTAATTTAGTTCATAATAGTAGCAATGTTGATTGAAAAGTAGTAGGTCGAGTGCAATGTGATATTGGAGCGACAAACAAACGATAACATCATTTTCACCCCCAGCTTTATTTGAAATACCCACACTCGACGAACGGACCAGGCCATCATGTGTTTCTAATGTAGTGTTACCAGCTATCAACACCAGCACCAATGAAATGTGTGTTATGGTAGTGGCCCATAATGTACCAGCAGTTGATGTTGCTGATGACGCTACAAATGACACTATAATCAGTAAAGTTACAGACAATGAAGTTATGGATGGGTAATTTCAAAGCTCCTTAGAACGTAAAATCAGGATATCTATTTTTATTTTTGAAAGACTAACACTAAATCCAACCATTGTTGTCAACAGAGATCATACGTCATTCAGGATAAGTGTGTCATACAATATTTCCATTGTGCAATTTAATGCATGGCCTAAAGGTATCCGACTAAACGAATTTAGAATTTTACAACACTCCAATTCCAAGTGTTGTGTTCCACAGTACATCACCTCACAAAATAACAGGAAGCTTCAACAAATATAAAAGCTGCTCGATTTACTTCCAAAGCGTGAAAAAAATGTCATCTAAAGCAGCAACTTTCGTCAACTTTGTATTGAAAGTAAATCATCTTATCTAGTAGGTCAATTGATCGACAATCGATTTCTTGCACGGCAAACTCAGCCATTTTTGAGAGGTCAATTGACCTGCGCGAAGCTGGGATTTAGCACCGTTGAACTTTTTTCTATGAGGTTTCGTTAAGATAAGAAGTTATGCGGATAATCCCAGATTTGAAACATAACGCGAAATAGGCGCCGAAATCATCGAAAAACTTCTTAAAAACTGGACTCAAAGGATGGCTTACTGTAAGGCCAGCAGAGGCAGCCACATGAACGAAATTGTTTTTCATTCTTAAATCGGAGACTCCAACCTACACAATACAATAACAGTTTCCACAAAATAAAGATGTATGCTCATTTTATAGCGTTTTGAAAACCATCTTTTATATGGCCCACCCTTTAATAGCAGTTACACTTTGGCGAATATGAAACACTTAAAGGTATTGGTGTCAATTATCAAAGGCCTTTATAGATTATCTAAAACACATATGGCTGGCACAAGATACATTCAAGTGAGGTACGCCTCGGATCACCTGCACTTCGAATTAAGTCAGCCAGCTTCCAGCGAACGCAAATCACAAGTATTGATTGCTTAACCTATACGCGAGGAAGAACTGTCTTCCCTAACTTGATTGCTAGGGCTCATTGAAATTTTCGATCGCTTTAGAAAATAATCAAAATAAAATGATACAAAATAACCTCCTTAAATGTATTTAATTGAACTTGTAATTCGAATGTTGTTGAATCCAGGGTAAATATTTAGTCACTCTTGAATATATATTCGGATAACCTTCTCTACAGTACTTCGCACCATATGAAACAATACCAATTTGTGTTGCAGTACCGTCAGAATTTTCTATTACAAGTGGCCCACCTGAATCACCGCTACATGTACGACCATGATTTTCTCCAAATGCGCATATCATGTAGCTGCCATCCATAGTAAAATTGCATTTACTTTCTGGTACTATCACTACTTTCAAAAATTTCAATTTTTCACTTAACACGCCGTTTTGAATATAACCCCATCCGCTAACTATTGCCGTGTGCCCATCATAATTATTTGTCGCGTCTCGTTTAGTAGGTAATTGTACAGTTCCTATCCCATTGCCGAGTCTCACTGGTGTGGGTAGCTTGACTAGTCCGATATCATGGAAACCATAATCTCTATATTTCTTATATACCAGGAAATATATCGACTCCATATAAATAGTAGCTTTTTTCAAATTATGCGGTGATTTAGCGCCAAGAGCTACACCAATTTTTTTTCTATATAGCGATTAAGATATAAAAATAATAATTTAATTCTGTAAAAAACAATATGGATATTAACACTTACGCTCCTTTTAAACAATGTGCGGCGGTTAGAACGAATTTAGTGGTAATTAGAGATCCGCCACAGAAAGAAATATACTTAGATTTGAGGATGTGTAACGCCGCTTGATACGGGAAAGCACCCGTGTCCGTGTAGTTGCCACCAACAATAAGATTCGTAACAACGGGTTCACCATTATAGGGCGAAGAGGTTCGAAACAGTAAAAACACTACGATCGATTTTAAGTAACTCATTGATAACATTAAATTGAATTACGATCGTCAAACATTACTCGCATTTAGAAAATTATCAAGATTACAAATAGTTTCGCATTAAGCCAATTATACTTTCACACTGTTGAAATTGAAGTGTGATAAAATTTAATTTTGATTTTCCGGTTATAGCGTACCTATTTTGAATCGTACCTTTGCAGCCAGGTGATGCTCAATGACTAAGGTGCGTCTAAGGCAACTATTCCAGAAGAAGCCCGGTTCAGTTTGCATCATTGTGCTCAATTTAATTTCTCAGGCTTGTAACCATAGGGGACGGAAGGTACATGTTTTGCCTTTATATTTCACACCGAAAGATGTCATCTCCTCCACAGGATGTATTTTAATTTAGTTCATAATAATGACAATGTTGATTGTAAAGTAGTATGTCCAGTGCAATGTGATAATTGTTGAAGATTGGTTTTCTTACCTGTCATGATGTCTTAAGTGTAATAAGATCGTCAACTACTGCATAAATTTGCCGAAGATGTATAAAAGTCATAAAAATCGTATTGAATGGAGTGCAGGGATTATGTCTGTTTTGCCCTGAGTGTATAATGGGACTAGCTTATATTTATTACTTGACAAGCCAGTTAAAATAATTGAGGCGGCAGAAGCAAATTTGCAAAGTACAGTCCTTGCTGAATCTTATATATCACAAGACACAAAATTCAGCAGAAAATCGACGGGTCACTAGATCTAAGTTTAAAGCGTTTACCCTCAAACAAACAGCAACACAACTACCACTCCCAGCATTATCTGAAATACCCACAGTATCAGATTTACGATTAACACCAGAAGCGAATTTTACAAAACTCCAATTTTTCACACAGTTCCTGTACATCACCCCACAAAATAACAGGAAGCTTCAACAAATATAAAAGCTGCTCAAATTTACTTCCAAAACGTGAACAAAATGTCATCTAAAACAGCAACTCTCGTCAACTTGCGGAAGATCTTTAAATTCAGGAATACATAGCTCTGAGCCTTCCCAAGCGATTATGTAGTACATAATGATGCGATCGCTCAGTCGCAATCAGCACAATGAAATTCGAAAGCGGCGTTCTTTTAGTCATTCATTCATTATATAACAAAGAGTATATCTATCCATTTACATATCTTACATTTTCCCTCATTCTGGAAGTGATTTGCGTATGCAAAATGTTGTGATGCAATTAAAGAAGTTTATAACGATGCAAACCCTCTTGGGGATTTCAGTCTAAGACAATTGTGTTTTACCATAAAATGTAACCCTAGAAGCGACGTAATGTTCAGATGCAACCTGAACCAAATAAATAACATTGCCAACGAGGGTTGATGAATTTTGGATTTAATCGCCCCTAATGAACTAAATACCTCTAATATATCTCGATCTTTAGCACCATTTGTCTTAAATGATGTACACCAAAAGCCAGGACAAATCATATTCGAAATCCAGGAGCTAACACATTGTGATTGTTCCGTACATTGGTCTATCTTCAGTACTCTCGAATTAAATACACAATCATAGGAAATTATTCCATTTAGCGTCAATCACAATAAAACCCACTACAACAGAAAAACAAAAAAAGTAAAAATTATGAAATAAATTCGTAAAAAACACGAAAAGTTAATTGTGAGAATGAAACAAAGATGAAAAATATGAAAGAGTCTGAGTCTGAAGAGACTGATTTTTTCAAATCAATAATCTGATCGGTTCGAAACTGGATGTTGGGATTCTTACAAATTTTCCAGCTTTGAGTCAAAAATTCAAATAAAACTAGGGCTCTTCGAAAATGAAGCAGAGTAAATCATCATCACCCTTGGTAAAACAAGATTTAAGGAGATCAATTCCGAATTCGGATAGTTAATCATCTTATTAACAGTATATTTCTTAATTACATCAAAAATATTCAAGACATGAAAAGTCATTAAGTTGGATCCAATAATATTTTGATAGTATTGTAGTTCCAATGGCGAATTTAAAACCTTTAACCGGACAAACATTCACCTAGGAGGCTCTAAATCACTAAATCGTAAAGAAATAGCAATATGTTTGCTCAGTTCTTTCAATCAGTCTACAGACCTGAAGACATCTACGACTTCAAACACCAGATGAACTTAAATTGCAATAACACTGCAAATGGACGCAATTAGTGAAATTGGGGATGGTTGCGGTCCGGATGGTATTCCAGCGTTTATAATAAAAACACGCTAATCAATTTATCCTGCATCTTTATTTGCTCTGCAATTTGTCACTAGGTAGAGGATTATTCCCCAGCAGTTCACTCAAATCAGGGAAAATAAGCGATTTTTCATGCTACAAAAGAATAACTCTTGTGTGTAAAAAAATAAAATATCATTCCAAGACATCTGCCCAATTTTCAACTTGGATTATGCCTGGTGAATCCACAACGACAAATTTAGTTGAGTATACAAGTAGTATTCTTGAGGCCATTAAACAATATCAACAAGTGGATTCAGTTTATATGGACTTTAGTAAAGCATTTGACTCCATCATACCCAAGTGAGTCTGAACTCCTTTGGCGTTTCTGCGGATTTTGTCAATTGGTTTTTCTCATACCTGTCGGATAGATTAAAATACAATAAAAGCCTCGTGGTGCTGATGTCATTAAAATTAAGCCAATTCAGAGCTACCATGCTTCTTAGTAGCTTTTGGAACACTGTTGTATCTTCGGTAGTGACCTTCGAAATAACAATGGTGGTTTTGTTACTACCACTTGCGAGTATAGATTTGGTTTTCCCGTTTTACTTGTATGAGATTTTGGTTCCTCTTTGGTGAAAGTTTGGTTCATTATTTCCGATATTCCTAGATTTTGTATTTGCATTTTGTGGCTTCTGCGCCGATCTTGTCTAAAAGAAATCTATTCTGTGATTTGATGATAACTTAATTTAAAACAAAAATATTAAAAATTCAAATAAAGAACTTTAAAACACAAAATTATAAATCAAATTTTGATTTAACAATTAAAAATTATAAAAATAATTCTTCAGGATATTTTTGAAGTTATCCTTTGATAAATTAAAGTCAGATAGGTCGTCGACGATGTTGAAAGATTTAGACAACCTATTAATGGGGTTATTTTCCTCATAGTTTGTGGAATGGTGTTCTAGTGCTAAAAACTCATGGTTTCGAAATTCTCTGCAAGGCACAATAAATGATATGTTTTCCAAGATGTAAGCTGCATCGTCTATTTTCAAGCGCGCATATTTTGTAATTCGTGCATCTTATTGAATACGGAGGAAGCCGAGCCACATTTTCATGGAATAGTAAATTGCAGAGGCCTATTGAATTCTGCGTTTGGACCAATCAGTATTTAACGCATTTGTACGCAGCTCCAAATTATCAAGATGACCATGATCTTCTACACGAAATATCTTTCAGTACGAGAAGGAAGTCGCTAAACTTCGTGAATAATTAAGAGTAATAAAGGTATTTACAACCGGAAATCGGAATAAAAGACCAAGTACGAAAAGAAAAGCGCAACACTCACCAGAAATGGCAAAAACTTTATGATCAACTTTAAAATATGTGTCTATAGAAACAAGTTAATAATCAGGAAACAGCTAGTCCTAGAAAAATAACCAGCTAAACCAAAAGAGAAATCACCTTCACCAATAAATCGGTTGTGGTAGCCTGGTACAAAGTCGTATCTCTAAACAATGGCGTCTAGAAAAATAATGTTGCAGACTCTAAAACCTATAGAGCTTTGGCTCTAACGCTTAATTCCGAGAGACATTAATGGATTACCAGCGACGATAAGAATCATCGTTCAATCAAAGTTATGGCTGGAGGTGTTCATCCAACCTATGCAAAAGAGGAAATTATTATTGAGGATTTCAAGTAAAATGGTTATAAAATAGAAAATGATGTAAACATCCAATTTGTTTTATTTCGAATTCTTCTTCAATCATCATTCGAAAGGTGCGCAAAATTATACACCAGTATATTGAGAAACGCTTAAATGAATAAAACCGTTCAATGGGCAAATTTCCCAGTAAGTAAGATTTGATGTTTAATATTATAATCAAGTGATGTTGAGTTAGTCAATCTACCTCCTACACAAATTATTCAATCTTTATCGATAAAAGCGTGTAACGTTTTAAGTGAACTTTTCCAATTAATTTCACCTCCGTTTGTAAGAACCTTTAATTCATCGGAAAATGGCTCACATTGAATGATTTTTATCAATTGCAAAGTACTGTTTTCCAGCTCATTGACTGGCAAATTCTCAAATTTTGGCATATGCTTATTTTTACAACGTTTGCAAACCGTTCTTGCTTCAGTTCAGACCTTAAAACTTCAAACGCTAAACACGTTGTAATTAGACTTGATTCACAATTATTTGACTGGAGCATTTCAGAACCATGCCACCATAAGCGATGGTTGCGGAGTTCGTATGGCATAACACCTCTTGATATAAGATCTGCTGGATTATTTGCAGAATCTATGTGTTTCCACGTGAAAATAGATGTCAACTCTTGAATCTCTTGACTCTGTTGGCGATAAAAAATTGTATCTTATGTGGTGGAGTTTTATCTAACACTGTACTGTACACTGTAACAATTGTAAATCAAAACTGTGAAAGACAGATGATGTCAATCTAGATAGATGCAAAGCGGTGCCACTCGTGATCTACTGCAGAGTAGGGTAACATATATATTGGTGTAAGAATTAATGGTTTTAATGTACAGACATGCACAATACGCATTTTCCGAGACATCACTAAAGCCAGGTAATTCTGTACCAATTATTTTATTCGTTTTTGTATGGCCCAAGACATTCATGTCATATGGGAAATTTCGTTTAATGATTTAGAATAGTTGTTCCAAATTCCTTGAAGTTCACCTGGAATCAGTTCATCCTAGTCTATTTTGGATTCCCATAATTTTTATCCAATTATTTTGTCTGTTATTATTTCTGGAGAAAGAATGCTTAAGGGATCGTATAATTTAGATATGTCAGAGACGATCGTTCGTTTTGTTAATGATTTATCGGTTTCAAACATTGGAGGTTTAAAAACAAAATAATCCTCTTTTGGCTACCATAACAAGCCCAAGGGCTTTATGCAATCACCGAGACTGAATTCGTTAAACTTTATCTCCTCACGATCTTGAACCGAAATATTTTCTAATAGTCGTGGGTCATTTGCACACCATTTATGCAAATGAAAACCATCGGTATTTAGCATCTCAATCATTTCGCCTTGTAACTGTTTTGCTTCTTCGATGCCATCGCAACCTGTTATAAGGTCATCCACATAAATATCTTGTATTGCTACTCTAGACGTTGTAGCCAAATTCGCGGATTCATCACAAGAAAGTTGATTAAGCGTGCGTGTCGCCAAATATGGGGCTGATGCTGTTCTTGCCAAAGTATTCGTTGTAATCGTGTTTGTGTAACATGGTGAATCTATACGTTCTAAACCTCAACATTACCTCGGAAAGATTGTCTTGTAGTTTGGGACCGACGAAGTTTTGTGGACGATGACGAAGGTTTTAACACCGCATGGTGGGGCATATAAAAGTTGCATATGTCCCATCTATCGTTAGTGCAAGTTTACATTCTAAATGATGAACCCGAATTTTGAACCCGAAATAAGATTCACATTTCTTTTCATCATCAGACAGAAATCTTTTGGTCGGGATGTTTTCTATTTCCCAGAATTGCTTACTATTTTGGTCAAGCTCTTCGTTAGTAATCTGATCTTTCGTTAGTAAAAAATTGTATCTGCAATCTTTTGTTCGTATTTACCAAAAACAATCCATCCGAACATTGATTCCTTTACATTCGGGTATTTCGGTGATAGCTATATACGTTTTGGCAATAGTATTGCAGGAAATATCTCAACACCAATTATAATGTCAATCGGCGATGCTATGTTGAAAAATTAATTCTAATTTAATGTTTTTCGGTAATTGCCAACGCGAAATATCGAACCTATTCGCTGGCAACCGGTCAGATATTTTACCGGTTATCGCAAATTCTAACTCAACGTAAAATCGTTTGTAATTTAATGAACGGTGCGAAACCATTGATTTTGAACCGTTTATACCGTTAATCGTTATATTATTATCATATCGGGAAATAACAGTCAATCTTTTAACAAAATCTTCGCTGATAAAATTTGACTAACTTCCAGAATCTATAATAACATTCAACCAATTTCCCATTACCATCTTCGACTTTTCGCAGAATTCATTGTTCACATAATAATTATTTGTTGAGACTGTCTGATCCATCACCGAATCAACAGACTGCGAGTAGGCCGCGTGGCTAATTTGTTTTTCAGATTTCGATTTGACTGTTTGATCATAGTGTAGTAATATATGATGACGACCTCGACAGAGTTTATATCCCATTGATTTAGACTCTAAAACGCGAAGATTTGAACAGTTAATGCCCGAATTTAATGATTTGATTTTATCATATCGTTATTGGGATGTTAAACTGAGAAACGTTGAACAATTGAAATATAAATGATGTGGTTTGCTACAAATATCTCATACAGCATTTCCAGAAGTTGTCTTGTTAGCAAAAAAAAATGATTCCAGTTTGTCTATTATAAACGTTTTATGTCCGGTTGATGCTTTTGCATCACCGCAAAGTTTGTCCATTATATATGTAAATTTGAGGACCTCATCGATCGAATCCTTGTTATGAATCACGACTGTATACGTGTTACGAAAAGTTGTCCATTGTGTTAGAGCACCACTACACTAAATAGGGAATTTTTATTCCAGGTAATTTCAAAGTTCGAGTTTGAATAATATTTTCCTTTATTCTCAATAATCTGACTACCTACGTTGGAAATAAGGCTTTCATTTTGACTAACTGAATTCAAATCGGAAATTAAACTAAGATTCCCGATTAAAGAATGAAACCGATTTTCAAATTCGGCAAATGATTCCTGATACTGAGAAAACTCATCCTCAGAAACCAATTCTTTCTTATTTTGTAGGTTAAAGTTATTTTTCCGGCTTGCGGAATGAACTCCGTTTGATTGTACTCGTTAAATTGAAAGTTTTCAATTTTCTCGAATTTTTGTTAAATCTCTGAATATCCGTTTCGAAGGACCAAAATGTATTGGAATGAATTAATGTTTCCTTTTACAGCCCTATTAGCTCACACGTTTTTATTTTAAAAAATACAAAAAGTTTGTTCTTCGTTTGTTTTTTAAATGTAGTTTTTCATTCGATGACAGAAAAAGCAAGAATACAAGATTAAAATAAAAAAATGTTGATTTATACAAAGCAAGGATGTACAAAATCGTTCGTTCTCGCATCTCAAATGAGTGCGTTCATACGCTTGACAGTGCGTAAATGGGCGCGTTCAGGACCGCCAACTGTTGGCATCATGATTAATGAAATCATCGCCAATTTGATTTCATTATTTCATAGTATACTAACATTTTCATAACGTTGGCTTTGATTTTACTGAACATGTTCCCAACTGTTGGGTGCCCTGAATGCGCCCAATGACACAATCAACTTCAACACTGTGCTTGGATTTAAAATCAAGAAAATTCGGTTTCTGTGACACCTATTTTTCGGTTATATATTGTTTAATATGACAGTGTCTTATGCCAAATTGCTCTACTCAAATATTTATGAAGAAGTTCAAGTGTCCGAAATTTTTTAGTCAATGGAAATCAAAATTATCAATGCAGAACAATTCAATTAATCTACAATTCAATTCTTGAGGTTTTGTTCAAATTTTACTAAATTCACATAGCTTAAACTGACCAATATTAATCTAAAAATATTCGCTTGTTGATGCCTTCGAATTCTACGGTAGTTTGAAGTTCTACGGCACTTCTTAAGGTTTTGATCAAATCTTACCCTCAAGTTCCAGTTTTAGGAATAATGATTTAAGGAATTTTTCTTCACTGTTAAATCTCATTAATCAAAAATTTTTAAAATGAAAGCTTTCTTAAAATATCGTTTACGTTAAAAATAACAGTATCTATGAAAAGCTACGTATAATAAGCAAATAAGCCGAAATGATAATAATTTGATTTTGTACGTAAGATGAATGCCATTATACGAAAAAAAAGTTAAAAAAGCCTACGTATAGCTTTTTATATTTAAATCATTTTTTATTGAAATTAAAATCATACAGCTATACAGGATTAATGTAAGCTCACATAAATTAATAAACTTACCGATGAACTTTGCTATTAATTTGCTTTTATACCGAGGTTTAATCAGTCAGATAATCCGCTACGTAATACCATTGTATGCTTTAAACGGTGTGACATAACCTAACAAATAATTTTTATTGAAATTAACGTAACGAGTGTTTATTGTTTTTCACGGTAAAACTTTTCAATGTTTAGTTTTTATTAAAAACCATAATTATTGTTGTTTAACAATAAAATTATTAACACAATAAAGTTGTTGTTCTATTTATCATTGAAAAGTTCTTTTTTTTTGCTAAATGAACTCAATAAAAATTCTTTGGAAAACTTTTTTTTTTGTATACACAAATGAAAACTTTTTTAAAACTCTTAAATTTTTATGGAGCTTTTCTCATTTTATTATTATTATGTACATTACATAAATAAATACGATAAAGCTTTAAGTTGTGCTCTTGATAAAAGGTAATATACATTTTTATTTGTACAGTAATTAATTGTTGAATGTGTAAGGTAAGTTGTTCGTGTACCTAATAAATTATATTTTCTCAACTACCTTTCGGTTGTAAATTTTCAATTTACTGATACTTTAAATTTGTAAGGTACAAAAACGGTATAAAAAGAAAAACGGATAACAATCATAATCCACTTTGGTAGAGTATCTACATGCATGCATGTTTAGGAAAAATTGATTGGAGAATCTTTCCATATCGAAGATAAGAATTTTATATTTTCTCAATTTTTCACAATATTATAAAAGCTCAAATACGTACATTTAAATTGTGTATTATTATTTGGAAGGAAAGATTTGGGAAATAAAATAAATTTTCAATTTAGATTATACCTATGCTTGGCGTACAGGAAACATGTTCCTATATACACTTGTAATGATATGCGAGTGTAATAACAACGTATTATTATGGTTATTGCATAAAAGCACACTATTTGCTTCAACATTTAAGTAGAAAATGTGTAAAGAAAAATCTTAAACCGACAGAAAAATTATTAAAATATAATGAGGATAAATGAAAAATAGAATGAGCTTTAATTTTATGTTTGGTGGTTTCAAAATGTTATATTTGTTATCCAAAACTTGTTTAAGTTGTTTAACAATAAAATTTCGATTTCTCCCCTTACAATTTAAAATCCTTTTGTGCTGTAATGGTTAAAATCTTTTCCTAGCATTTCTGATAACTTTTGTCACTTTATAAAATTGAATTATATTGGTTTAATGAAAACACTTCTAAATTTCCTTAGAATGACAATTAAGTGCTCTAAACCTGCACCCCGCAATTTGGACCTAAAAGTTAACATCGTTTGTCCATTTCCAAATATTCAATATTAAAGCCTTATTTTTATCCATGTGTTACTATGGTTGCATTGAACTTTTCCATTTTATATGAAAAATCGGTTAAATTAATAATTTAATTACTGGAATCCAGGAGATATCCCCCTCGAGATTATTTGCTCAAAAGTTAAGTCCATCCATTTCAGATAAAACGCCAATAGTTCAAGTCTGAACTGTGAATATAAAGGTCTGTTCTAAAGCAAAATCTCAGTATAGGTTTCATATCTGAAATGGTTTAAATTTACAATTTATTTGCGGAACTCCTAGGCACAACCTCATCTGGAATTTGGACCTTTTAATTTAACTGATTTTTTCACACAAAATGGAAAATTTCAATGCAACCATAGTAACACATGGATAAAGATAAGGCTTTAATATTGAATATTTGGAAATGGACTGCGTTTATTTTGAACACAAAGGATGTTATCTTTTAGACCCAAATTCCCGATGAATGTTTCTATAGTTTTTGTAAACGAGCTTATATGTAATCGCTATATGCAACTAATACGATTTTCTTCTTTTACGATATTACAATTATTATCTGTATAGTATGTCATTACCAATTTAGTAACTTTTCGGGATAATTTTAGCGTTCTCATACAAATTTTGTAGATACACCAAATTTAAAAGGTATTTTTGGGGCTGGTTTTTCGGGCCAGCGTCACATACATAGTTCAATACCACCCCTATAACCTGGCTAAGGGTAAGTTTCACCCCAAAACCATTATAGGTTTTGCACTTCAAATTCACGATTTTGCAAATGATATTCAATTTGTTTTAGTTCATTCACAAGTTTTTGCAAGTCAGCCATGCAGGCTTAGCCATCGTTAAGAAAACTGTATAACAAATAAGTGTGCTTAAAACGTCTTTTTATATCTATGGAAGGCCTAACACACACTTCCCCCAGATCAATCACTACCCCATTCGAATGCAATTTTTGGTCATCATGACAAACATTTGTTAACGCGAATCATAAAAAAATCAGTTAAAAGAAAAAATAACGAAAGACCTAAGGATTGAAAAAAAGAATGTGAGCGAAATAACTTACTTCGCCGACTGTACACGCCCATACACCATGAATGAAATAAATGTTAATTCCAAAACGCAACGCAAGAACGTACCAAAAATACGGGCGTGAAATTTTTAACAAATAACAAATATATCATTGTATGAGTGTTACACTGTTAACTAATTTCTAATAAGAATTATGAGTGAAATTTTTTTGAAAAAACATGCTTTGGTTTAAAAGATTGTTATAATATGCCATCAAGTCAATAGAACAGTTTCAAGTGATAAAAGCTAATAGGCCTATAAGCCATATATATAATGTCCTCCCGATTTCTCAATTTTTAAACAATTATGAATAACATGAAGATTTACTGTTTGAGTACCTTATAATTCGAATAATACCATAAGTGCCACGAGCATTCTTCTAAGATGACAGCAAGAGGTTACAAAGTTACAATAGCCCCATGTACTAAGTAATAAACAGTCTATATGCCATGTCCCAGCGGCCTCCCAAATTTTAATTTTTTTATTTAATTTGTATGACATACCGATTTCACCTGTTTGAGTAGTTTATATGTCAGCTAAGATTATGAGGATCACAGGGATTCTTCTAAAATGTCATCGGGAGGTTACAATAGCCCCATGTACTAAGTAATAAACAGTCTATGTGCCATGTCCCAGCGGTCTCCTCTATTTTCAATATTTTATTTAATTTGTATGGCATAACGATTTCACCCGTTTGAGTAGTTTTTATGTCGACTAAGATTATGAGGATCACAGAGATTCTTCTCAGATGTCATCAAGAGGTTACAATAGCCTCATTTACTAAGTAATAAACAGTCTATATACCATTTTTCAGCGGTCCCGCCAATTTTCAATTTTTTATTTAATTTGTACGGCATAGCGTTTTCACCCGTTTGAGTAGTTTATATGTCGACTAAGATTATGAGGGTCACAGGTATTCATCTAAAACGTCTTACACTTAAAATTGAAAGCTGGGGAGACCGCTGAGACATGGCATACATAGGTAGTTTAATACTTAGTACATGGGGCCATTGTATCCTCTAGTCGAAGTTAGTCGTTATTTGTCCAAATATAATACACACAAGAACTTTAATAATCCAATTGGAATCATATACGTATACTTGTTAATTTTTTGTTAGAGACTTCACTGCCATCCAAAGATATCCATTCACAAATCGGAAAATGGAAATAAATAAATAAATAAAAATTACAATTACTATTGTATATTGTGTATAAATTTTATAATTTTTGAATGGAAGAACAAAAAAATTAAAATTACTAATCCTAATGCATGAACTAAACCTTTGAAATTTAGTTTCAAAAGATGATGATGGTGTCCTTCACATCTGATCTTCTACGGTTGATTCGATAATTGATGGCATTATCCAAATATAATGAATTGTTTTTTTTTTTAAATCCGGAACTGTAACGACACGTATAAACGATATTCTTGGTAGTACTAATATCGCTGGATTTAATTTTTGCTTTGCTCCAACAACCAAATATCACCCATGACGAATGAATTCACTTGACTAGCCACTTGACTGGATACGGAATGTATAAGTTTTATGCCGAAGAAAGCGAACCAACGGTAATATCGAAAGTCACGATTATGCTTTTCGAGATAATATGACGCTTTAAGCACAACACATTCTTTAGACTGAGAATTTTTTACGCACTGTATATTCTCTTTCGGGTAGCAGCAAAAAAAAAACTTGTTAAAAACAGTTTTTCTATCACTTTATTATAGTCGAATAATTATTCACCATCATTGCTTTGCCGGACCGCGCGTACGTCTCATGATATTCCACAAACAAATAACTTCACAATCTTTTCTTCATCTATTTGTATTTTTTCAATGTCCCGTATTTTTTTATGATTAACTTTGTTGTGATTAACCAGTTTGTGAAATACGGTTTATAAAGAATAAAGGGTGTGGAACCTGGCACCCTCGGGTACGGGAAAAGGCAGAGGCACCAAACCGAAATTCGTTACAATCTTGAACATATTCAAACGCCTTTTTCAAAAATTAATGGGCGCATCGAGAAAAGTTATTCGTTACACAGGAAATACTTAAAATTATTCTTGTATAATATTCATGTCTACATTTTCGTAAACAAATAAACTCATTTCCATTTAATATAATACACAAAAAATTCACTTACTTTTTAAAATTCATTTTGCACTTAATTATTTAATAATATTCCTCCGTATACGCGTCGTATGTACGTTATATTCAAGTACCAAACGAAGAATTTTCCAAATAAAAACATTTCCATTGCTGTGTGTATATTGTACGAGTACGAGTAGATATTTTATATAGCACAAGACGAAATCTGGTATTCTGCCCTATTGACTTAACAAAAGTAACAAACGAAAAATGTTGTTGTTGTCAAATTTCTCTCGTTCAAAAAATTACAGAGCAACGAGGAAAATCTAAGGTTACTGATTTATGTTGTTCATTCACGTCTCACATGGCATATTGAAAGAAACAAAAGTAAAACAACACACTAAACCACACACCAAGTGGAAAATATTTCCCGATAGATATTTACTAACTTGAAATAAAAACAAAATTTTTTGTATGGTTGGGTTGTGGGAAATATACAAAATTATAACCCGTTTATTGCGTGTGAATATACGGTTTATGGTGAAAATGTGTGGTTGGCATAATTTCTGTATACCGTGGGAACATTTTCGTCAGACACTATTTGTTCATTTTCCGGTGCATCGATTATCACAATATCCTTAGCTATTAGCGATTTTTTTCAGCTATTTCTGAACGGTGGCCTATTATTCGATTTTCCTTTTAAACTAGAGGCTAACGAACCTAAATCTTGCATAAACAAAACAAGACCCCTATGTGTCGTGTGACTTTTCCTATTTTTCCTTATACATATTTTCATTTTAATATTCCTATCTATCAATCAAACATCGAAAATTATTATTAAACTTTAAAGTAAATTTTTCAATTACCCACGACTTGCGGTGCGCCAAGGGAAAAATATTATAAAAGGGACAATACTTCAGGAAGAAAAAGTTTGTTTAAGGCGAAGATACCATTCATGGAAAAGTAATTTAAAATAAACAAGAACTTAGTTAAGACAATTTCGACAAAAAGTACCAAAAAATAAAAATAAAATAGGAAAAAGGATAACTAAGGCAAACATACACACACAAGTAAATATTGTAAAATTAAAAAGGAATTTTTAAGGAGACTATACAGAGTTTAGCTAGATTAAAGGGTAAATTTAAATTAAAGATGGAATTACTTTTCCTGCCAGTTATAATCATGGTAAACTAAACGATATATAGGAAAATGGTTTTTTCTTTTGGTTTTGTTAAAAATAAATTTAAAGGTCATGGTTAGGCAAAAATATAATCAGAAAGCCAATTTGTGTATATTCGACAAGGCACTGTATATCTTTATTACGATAATTGGTTCGTTATTAAGTGAAAATAAAAATTATGAAAAGTTAGGAAACTCGAAGTTTTTTTAACCAGCTGGTAATGTAATGAGTTTTTCCGTTGTCTCTTGTTTTATTCCATCATCGCTTTACGTTAAATATACAGAAATAACTGTTTATATTTATTTTTGTTGGAGTTGTTTTTGTTGTTGTCTCGGGATGGATAGACATAAAAAGACGGAAACGCCTTTTTCCATTTGTTGTTGTTTTGTGAAAATAAAAAATTCATTTCCTCCTTAACTAACATTTTTTTAGATATTAAATAGCAGTGTACTCAATCTATGCGGGACGAAGCATATATTTCTGTAACAGATTTTTGAGAATCTGGATCGAAGGAAAAGATTGAGAAACTTCTTGATATATACACGGGAGTTATTTCCTAAAAGAAAAAAAATTTAAGAATTTTTTTAGGAAAAGCTTCACGCGTGTCTAGAGAAATGTGAAGTATTTCTAGTTCTTAGATAAATATGAAAGTGTTAGTCTAAGTAACATAATTTAATATTCATATTAAACAGAAATTTATATTTTTTTATTCGTTTATTACGTTGCTCAAGAAAATTGTTCCTGAAAATTTGGTATAATTGAGATGAGTTGATAATTCAAAGAATTTTCATATATGTTACTAGTATGGATAGCATTATAGAATATTTTTATGAACAGGGAATGTGGGTGACTAAACTAACGTACCAAAAAAACAAACACAAGCAAATTTAAAATTTTTGAAGAAAATTTAGAATTCTCGAAATTCGCAGCCTATATGGAAATGGGAAATGGCCTATATGGGAATTTAGAGAAGAGAATCATTGCCGATTTAGCGTAATATTATTTATTTTAATTAATATTATTTAGAGAGTTATCGTGTATCGAGTTTCCTCCAAAGTTCCTGGTGTTCCTAAACGCTGGTCATCCTAACGAAAACTTATTTTAAGTAGGTTGCGCTTGCGACCTACTCTAACAGGAAATAAGTTATTTGAAAAAAAAAAATCAGTATTCCCAGGCACTTAGGATTGATGATTGTTGAATATTTTATAGAGAATTATTGTATATCGAGATTTCCTGAATTATCCTGGGGATTTTAAAGGATCTCGATCTACTCTAATAGAAAATAAGTATTTTTTTTTTAAATTCTATGGTCCCTGGCACTTAGGATTGATGTTCTTTAAATATTCGTTAGAGAATTATCGTATATTGTCTGTCGCTGAGTTTTTCTGATGTTCCTAAACGCCGGCCATCCGGAAACTTCTAGCAAACAATTTAAAATTGAGTTCTGCTTTGCAGACTCCTCAAAACAGATCCGCAGATTCAATCAATCAAAATACTTTATTGTGAACCGACCTGTAGTCGACACAACCATGATCGCCGATATACAAATGCAATAGGCAATACTATACCGATCTGAGTTCTTCAGACAGTTTTACAATTTTAAACAGAAATCTATGCGAGAGTTCAAAACGAAGTTTTTGAACAACATTTTGTTTTTGGTCAGATATTTATGCGACTGCCCTTTTCTTATCAGCGCAACTATAAAAAAAATTACTTTGCAAAACTAGATAGGATTTTTGCATTTCATATTCCTGATTTCAGAGATGTCGTGATGTCATAACAGTTCATGGTAAATTACGAGAATCTTAGGGATTGGCACCGATGGTGGTTAAATATATAAGATAGAAATGGCATACATAATAGAATTAAGATGATTTTATGCCATTTCGAAAGGAGACGTAGAGTACCAAAAAATGCTAAACTTTTACTAGTTTCATTGGTTGTGTGTGGGTTAGTTATTTTACTTGAGTGCGACGGAAAATTGTAAAATTATAAAATAAACTGGAACAAACCAATTTATTTTGACTAAGTTCTTGTCTGAATCTTTAATTTAACTTAAAAATATATTTAGTCTTTATAAGAACGTAAATTGGTCTACTGGCCCACGTGACAAATTATATAATTTTCTAGTGTCGTTTGCTTAGAGATTAGTGCCGCTACCGTTGCTCAGGGCTAACCAATAATTCTACACAAATATTTTAATAAAATGAGAAGCGAGAGCTTTTCAGTTTTACTCAAAACTTTACAGTTTTTATAGTTTGACTAAATGAAAATAGCAAAATAAATATGTCGTAGATAATCGTATGTAGGCAATTTAAGCTGTAGCTTCAATTTGCTCGAATGATTGAATTTATGTTTATTTCATCACTCAGATTAAATTGTGACATGAAAGAGAGGTCCAATTTACTGCTAAATGTCCTGTACCCTGTCAACGCGACTATTTCTCCTTTCAACTCACATGTTGGATCTAGCGTAAATATATCCGCTGCTGCTTTCGCATATTATATTATAAAGTACCTTTGATTTGATTACAAAGATCCACGCGATATTTGGCGTAGTGGAATTCATAATTGGGTGATGTCCATTTTATGGATATCACAACTAGTTGTAACGTCACTACTCTGCTGACAAAGTTGCATCTCCCAGCTGCTTTTATTTGAGTGATACACATTCAGTGGCTAATGTATGCATTCATCAGTGGAGTTGGTACAGGTATTTAGCTCCTCCGAAGAGAGCCATCTAATGTCAGAAATGCTGGTGGGGTGTCTCTTAGAGACCATGGCGTGATCTATTTGGTTTTTCGTTTTTCATCTTTCGATCTCTCTCGTTACTCTGTGGATTCTCTTATGTGGAAAAAAGGTACTTGATACAACTAAATTGTGCAGTATTGCTGTGTCAGTGATGCATTAATTGTTGTTGGTACTAATGAGGTACAAAAAATACAACAACAACAAACTTATTGTAATAATATTAGTAAAAGTAAACATTCAGGCGAATAATAACACTATCCCACACAGAACTTCTTCGTTTGTGATCGATCGTGTTTGGCCAGAAGCATTTTATTAGACGCCTAAAGCATTTATTCACAAATTGCTCGAGTCTTCTAGTGATTTCCTGCGTGTGTTTCCATGTTTCACATCCACCCAGCAGGACTGATTTCACACAGGCATTGAACATTCGTAGCTTTGTAATTCGTGACAGGACAGACCCATTCCAGATCTTGTGTACCATATTGAATGTATTACTTGCTTTGTTGATGCGTTGGTTGATATCCTCTTCAGTACAACCAAGGTATATGAGCTTGTCAAAATCCTCGATGGTTTCTTGGTTGATGTTAATGGGTGTATGTATTGTTCGTGTTAGTCTAATAGCCCTGGTGTTTCTGATGTTAATTTTGAGACCGACTTCCTGTACCAAATCAGCAAATTTCTGGGCTTAATGATGCATGTCTGCGTGTTTATGCGTTAAAAAACATATATCAGACACATATATCAGACACACATATCGTGGAGAGAGAACACATCCTTGAACTCTATTTCCGGCACCCCTATTGTACATTTCTTAAATGAGTTCAATTAATTGTCCTACTCGGAATACCCATTTCACAGAATGCTTTCCAGTTCGCGCATCTACTTACTGGCGGAATCAAATGCGCGTTCAACGAAGTTTCCACGAAGAGTAGATGTAGCGGTGAGTTCCATTCGTTTGATTATTCTACGATGATACGAATTGAGTTGACGCGACCTGTACAGCTTTTATCAGTTCTAAAGCCAGTCTGTTTGTTTCTGATATGCTGGTTGACTGTTGGTGGTATCCGCCCAAGAATGATTATTGGTACCACTTTCATTCTCTAAGGTCGCCTTTCTTCGGAATTGTTATAGTCAAGCCCTCTTTCCCTTTCTGTGGAATTCTACCAGTATTTCATGGTTCTTGTAGTAGTGGAGTTAGATTTTCTCCCGTTGCAGATGCGTCGCCAGTTAGTAATTCTGCTGGAATATTATTCATGCCGACTCCTTTGTTGTTCTTTATAGCTGCTGAATAGCAGTTTTAACTTCCCGTTCCGATGGATGGGTGTTTGTAGCTTCGTTATACTTGCCATCAGGGAGCTCGAAGAACTCTTTTTCCTTTCTATTTGGCTGTTGGTTTTCTGTGGTTAAGACTTGTTAAGTTTGTAAATTTTCCAGTGACAATTTTTACACATTGATGTAGTGTGTGCATTGCAGTCTCGAAAATGTCTTCGGTGTATTTTCTGCGATCATTTCTCATCATTTTCTGTCGTACTTTCCTGATTGCGCTGTCTGCCTGCTCCTCGCATTGCCACTACATGATGGACGTCATACCGGTGAAATCGATTTCAATTTTCGCGTTAAAATCACCTTGAACAATTTTGTACTAACCCACGCAATGGTTGCTTGACGTTGGTGATGAAGTTGTTGTCGTCTTATTAATTTCGCGGTGAATATTTTAGTTTCAGTAGTCCACTAATATCACTGAAGTACATGCTAAATAATTAGAATAAATTTACAATGACTTTGGAATTAAAGCTCTGGCGTTTGGATCCGGATATCCAGTACGTACTCAAATTTCGAACCTCTAGCCGTACGTAGGCAACGACCTAAGGTAAGCACGCGAAAAGCGAACAGCTAAAAATTCGGGAGTGCTTCGACTCCAGAAAAGAATGCTATGATAATGATATTTAAAAAAAATTTCATGGAAGATTCTGTCAGCTAGGGTCGGTCCTTTTGATCTCAGTAGTCCCAAAACATCACAGAAGTTGATGCAGAATGCTTAGAAAATACTGTGATTGACTTTGAAATATACTTAAGGCCCATTAAAAAATCACAATTTTAAATCTTATAGAACACCCTGTCAAACCCATTAGAAAACCATATATAAACCATACACATTTTAAATTCGCCTGAATGTATACGTTTACAGAAACTGTTACAATAAAATTGTTGTATTTGTATTTTTTGAATTAGTTTGGATAAATTTCACTAGTATGTACCGATGTGTGATATATTTTCTCCAGTCCTACCGATTTTTGCGTTAAAGTCGCCCACGATAATTTTAATGTCGTGTTGCGGTATATTATTGATGGCTTCCTCCTACTCGACAAAAATCTTTGACGTCATCTGACTTATCTTCGGTAAGTGCATGAACATTAACTATCGTGATGTTAGATTTCTTCGTTCGGAGTAGTCTAATTTAAAATTACTCAGAGAGCACCGTGTGCCTGTATGAAAAAAGTTGGAGTGAAATCGAGAAATCAACTCAAGGAAACGTCGCTCATTTATTATTGATTTCGTCAATGCCAGTATTTGCGTATGGCCAGTTTATGAGTCTCGCGCGCTCGTGTGCGTTTGATTCTGAACGTCGATTATGTGTCGATGATTGTAGTATCAATTATTTTCCGAATAATTGAGTTGCTACAGGATTAAGATTATAAAATGAAATTTACATATAACTCTACAATATTAAATGGTATACATGCAAATTTACTGTTGATGGCTTTAGCAATTTTAATATAAACAACCAACATATCTTAATCGAATAATATTCTAAGAATTGCAATTAACAGCCTTATTAAGAGACAAATCAATATTTCGTTTAATTTTACGATCCAAAATCACTGTATTTACACGTACATATAGGCACGCACACAAAAACCAATTAATCCCTATGTATTTTAATTATGAAGCTATAAATACTCATAAAAAGTAAATTTAGCACTCATATCGTTATCACAAGTCAATATCAATAAAATCCTCATTAAAACATAATAATTGTTATCATTAAATTTTACCATCAATAAAATCCAACAACAACGAAATTAAACTCCCCCAATTTTGCACATTATTATACCCCCAAATAGTGTATCGCTATCAGCATTAATCCATTTGATCCACCACAAACAAACCGCACACACAAAATATGTATACGAGTTCGTCGACAACGAGGCCAACAAAAAAAACTTAATGAAAATCCATCTCTAAACATTAACATCAAATCATCATCAAAATGAAATCATCATGTGATGAGATGAAAAACTATATGGATAGCAGAATATCATAATCTCCCGCCCCCCTTCCGACCAACTCCGTATCTTTACATAAAATGAAAATTTAACATTCAACAAGTGTACGATTTACATGAAAAATGATTTCGAATCTTTTATTCTCGATAATATAACATCGAGTGCCAAAATATGTCGTCATGTCGGAGGGAAAAAAGTTGTCAGGTTAATAGACTCGTTTAAGTCTACAAATCTTATTTGTGACACCGCACCATAAATCATATAACATGTACTCGTATGTGACATATTTAAGTCAGGCGTTGTGGTTACACCGCACACAATAATTATCGATAAATTTATGTACGTGGGATTTGCACATGTCGCGCGATATCAAAACCATAATAGATGCATGCGATTTATAACAGCCCGCTTTGTTTTTCATCAATGGCACATCATAAATTTTCATCGTACCTTTATTATGCTGTTGGTATTTTCTCAATCATTTATGGATAAATTTAACATTTAATCGCGCGTGAAATTATTTTTTTTTTGTCGTTTCTGTGCGGTTTTTCAATATTGTTGTATCGTAATTTACCTTTCATGTTACTTCCAGTTCATACTCAATGCTGTCATCATTGCATCGCATCTTTTCCTATTCTTCGCGAGTGTATTTTTATTGCGGTTAGAAAATAGGTTTTACTGATTTATTGAACTACTAGGGGTTTGCATCAATGTATACATTTACGTAAATGTTTACTTGGCTGCAATTCGTGATCGTGAGAGAGCAACGTAAAGTTAACTCTCTCTAAATGAATTCCAACGCGATCAAAGGAATGGCCTGCGATGGTGATCACATAGGCCGGTATGACAGGAAATTGTACTGGCGACGCAAGATAAATGGAAGAGCAGTTTTCGATATTGTCAGATCATTTCGAGGGATCAGTTCAAATTCTCCTATATTGCACTCCGAAATATTTTGGGCTATACGAAATTCCGAGCGGGTTCTTCGATAATTAATCGAATGCCATTACACAATCCCTACTTCAGAATGTGGTTTACCTTTTTTGAGGAGGAGCACATGAACTGGCATACCAGATGGAGTTTGACCGTTGACAAAATACAATGGAGAAATTAACAGTATCATTAGGATTTTCAGCCTCTGCTCCGTCTATTATGTCAATGTTTTTTCAATTAATTCAAGCGATTGAGTATTTGTTGGTGAAACGATGACTCTTTTTGTTAAATCCTCAACGGATATCTGCTGAATGTTGCCAAACATGCTGGATATTAAATCTTTAGTTGTAATCATTCTACTTGAATTTGAATGACGTCTTCTTCAAAAATCGCCACACGAAATGTCAGATGCCATCACTTGACGTAGCAATCGGTCGATGCAACGAAGTCCGTACTCGTAAAACCTTTGCTTCTGTTGAGTTGATGCGCATTGAAGAGGCAAATGTATCGAGCAAAGGGATGGGGTTATTTTGAATCCACTATGGACAGTGCATCTTCCCGATATTGCGAATGGCAAAACGATTTTGTCTTTATCTCTGAAGTACGCTATCAGTATTGTATCAGTAAAGGATCGTCTTTCCTGAGCCACTGATACCGTTAAAATAAAAGAGCTTCTACTTTTCATGCATGTTCTGTACCGCTACAATTATCTTAATAAATGCGTTGGTTTGCAGGCCTCATTGAGTTCTCGATTCGTTCATCTGCTAGTTGAACTTCATCAGCTTGATCATAGGTTCCTCCTTTAGGAGTATTTCCTTGCGGCTTTGGCAATCCAACTGTTGAACACGACACACGTTTATTCTTTGTTGATTGGGAATGAAATGTATGTCATGAAGTGCCTTATTGAATGATGTAGCTCATCTTATGAACGCATATAATCAATTGTCAATTTTTCCAAATGGTCTTATCAAAATTTGAGAGACTGAGCAGGTTGACAAAACATGAATGTTCACCTACAACATTTCGCGTAATTGTTGAGCATCAAGATAGTATCACCATCAGTTAAACAATGCTCCCACTAGACGTCTGATTCAAGAACTCCTAGTGCTATTGCTGCTATCTTGAAATTTTGGTAAACTACTTCATCTACTGTTCGTAAAGAATCGAAGCTGATCGTACCAGGCGCATGAAGAAGGCCAGCAGAAACACTGCCCGCCTTATTTGATTTCCCGGTTAGTCCATTTACCCCGCACATTAACATAATTATATGGGATGTTCGTGCAGAGATACTGCCGAGCATCTTCATCCGCTGTGTTCAATTCAAACCAAGGCTTCAACTTAGTCTTGCTCGTTTGAGCTTCGGTAGCAAAGCCTCTTCCTCATGACCTGCCTCAAAGATAATTTGTTGCTGATTTAGCAGGTGAACTGGGAGCCTCATGGCTGCATGCGAGCTCTCGTTTAACTAGATTGCTTTAGAAGCGCTCACGTAATGAAAATCTATAAAGTTTTAAATTACGTAGTTCCGGCAAACCGTTTGAAGTGATGGTAAGATTCGCACAATCGATTCCTTTAAATAAATATTTGGAAATATACTTTACAAAAGCCTGCTCATCAGTGCGACGTCTATACGATGGCTAACCATTGACATTTAGAAGGGTGACATCATTGAAGCATTTTAGAAATTATTTTGAGCATTGACCTTCCTTCATGCAAGGCTCGTTTGAATTCCTAAGACTACAAGGGCCATGTGTCAAACAAAAATTTTAGAAGCCGTGTTCCCGTTTCTGATGATCTTAGCCCTGGTAAATTGATCGATTCGTTGGAATGTTGCGAATTTGCCTTCAACTTTTAAGGTTACGTGTAGACGTGTACAATAGATATTCCAAAAATTTCATGTGTCGTGACATCATCAAACACTCACTTGCAAACTCGCACCACTAAATCCGTTCGATCTGAAGATATCTCTCCAGGTCTTAAAATTTCAGCAATTTCACACCAACGTGGATTTGCAGTGAACTCTATATAAAAATATATAGAGCACCAAAAATTTACAAATATTGACATTGCACCGTATATTCATTCTCGCATGTTACGTTGCAATCCTTCGAAGCTTCATGGGGGATTAACGAAATACCAGCGGCCCAGTTCTTGTTTTGACCCATGTTCTCCATGTAATCAGCGAATCCTTTATATTGCTCATCTCTCAAATATTGCTGACTTTATGTGGATGTAATTGAGGGTTTTGGCTTCATGTTGTTGGGATGAGTCAATTAACCATTATTGTATCAGCTTGCCACAATTGATAATCGGATTGAAAGCGTCTCGAATATTGGCTTATTTTCAAAAGGCACTTAAATAAAGTGTTAAATTGGCCATCCAACCAGCTTGATTGAAACTTCCTAACCGGGACAGAAAATTTGTTACAAATTTTTGTATTCCAATTTTGAGTTTGAGTGTAAATTGTAAACAGCCATTATCACGTATTTCCAGAGATTTGGACTCACACCTTCTCAGAAAAAACGAAAATTAAACACAAACGAAGGAAATTTACCTGATTGACTCTAGATGCGATGAATAAAGCATGAGAATCATAACAACAGCTAAAGCAAAGAAGACACTAGTGGCTTTAGAAACCAGACCAAATTAATTGTAGAATCGTAACAAGATTTTAATGCAAAAATTGGAACAGATAACACCGACCTTAGGGGGTCCACAAGCGTGTGTAATAATAATAATGGAGAACGACCATAAAAATACTGGAGAATAACTCATTCACTAGCATCACAAACCAACTATTCATAAAAGTCAGTAAATTTCCACACAATAATACAAAAATACACATGAACATCACCTGATGGCAGAGCAATGAACCTATATAGATCATGTAATGATCATCAGGAAATTTCTCACGTCATTGAAAGATGTCCGGACAATGAGTTGTCTGGGTACTGGGGTATCACAATCCAAAATTATGACTGTCGCTTGTAAAACTGATGAAGAAAAAAAAATCGAACACTGACAGATTAAAGGCTGCCGTGCCGACCCAAGAAACCTGACACAAAAAATATATTCTAGGAAGCGGTCAAGCTCCGCGTCTAAACCAATGAAGTAGCAGTCATCAGTATAGAGCCCAACAGTGGAAACAAACCGAAGAAGCCTATTTTGAAACAGCCACCAAGATACTCGGGTGGGTGATACCAAGAATTCAGACGCAAACCTTGGAGCAGTTATTAATTTTGAAAAAAAATTTAAAAAAACCGCAACTAAAGTTGTAACTGTGCCAACAAAATACGTTGAAGCAGAAATGTCAATACGAAGAAAATAGGACACGATAAATCTAGAAAATGGAGAAGGTATAGAGTACATACATAGGTAATACACTGAAAAGATTATCAAGGCAGGAGAAGAGGCAGCAACAACCCGAAACAACAACTAACAATAAGGGAACATCTGGCCAAATCTTAACAAAACAGATGAAGCACAATTGAAGAGAGATAGATTGAATATTTTGGAGACAATAACACCAATGGCAGAACAATGACATACACAAATCTTCGAACATACACAAATCTTCGAATAACAACTAGCGTTAATAACGCATCTGTTAACATCCAGCCACAACGGAGCGGGAAGTTAGCGGTGTCATTGCTAAAATGAAGAATATCAAGGCCTATGGAACTGACAAATAAATATACAAGCTGAAATATTCAAAGAACACATATCGGAAACTGCATGGCTCTAACACCAGTAAAAACATAAATGTGGTTATAATATCGCGATAAAAAAAAGAATGCTTGACTATAACGATTGCCAAGAAAGGTGATCTAAGAAGAGAATGTAAAAATTGACATGATATACCCTCTCCTCAGAAAATAATAAGGCGTGAAGCTTACTTCAGAACAGGGCGAAGTTACACTAGTCATATCATACATATTAACACTACACGCATCATCATTGTGAAATTGGCATCCCAACTTAAGAAATTAATCGAACTCATAATCGAGCAAGTAATCAAAATAGTTCATTACCAAGGCAGTAAAATGAATCATACTGTAACAGCCAAGGAAGCGTACTCTGGCCACTTCTGTTCATAATAGTGTTAGGTAGTTGTGATGACGATTAACGGAGAAACTCAGTGCTCTAGAATACGCAGATGGATGTATAAGCCTGCTAATACACAAACACCCAGCCATGCAGCATAAGTCAAGAAGTTATCGGATATATACCAAAAAAAAGTTGACCTCAAAATAAATATCAGTAAAACCAAGACGATGAGACCTTAATACATCAATATCCACACCAATATATATCAACCAAGAATATAAATAGAAGATATCAGTGAATTTTTATAAATTGGTTCTAACGAAAACAGATGGCACCGATGAAGAAGATATAAAGAAACAAATCGACAAAGCCAGAACAACATTCAACATGTTACACAAACTCTGGAACCCATCTGTACTATCCCGAAACACCAAACTAAAAATGTTTAATTCGTATGTGAAAGCACGGTTGTGAAAGCACGGTTGCAAAACCTGAAAGCGTACCATAAGATAAACAATAAGAAAATTCGTTAATAAATAATGCCTTAGGAGAATACTGAGGTGCTTCTGAGCCAACAAAATAACAAATGTTGTGCAAGAAGTTCAGGCAAACGTATCAAGCAGTCATTGGGATCGAAATAAGAAAGCGCAAGTTGAGATGAATTGGCCACTCTGAGGAAGTCGAAGAATGACATGACAAGAAGGCCTCTGGAATGGAACTCCCAAGGGAAAATGAAAACAAAGCAATAGCACACCTAACAGAGTTAGATGGTCCAACCCAGTAGACGCTTCTAAATTCGTGATAGAGGGAAAAATTGCTTGAAATATCCAGTGTTGGCCCACTATATTTTGGCAATTATTATGTTAAACATTGCAAATCTTTGCTACTCACTCCATTTTCCGAGCCTTATAACTTATTGTAAGTAACTATTTGGGATGATTTTACTGCCTATCGATTAACGGCCTAAATAACTGTCACGGGCATGCGGTAAGTTACTGTACTTCCTTTCCATCATTTAATCCTCCCAAGGTGACTTCACAATACTACGGGTATTTAGGTGAAACTCGTAGAATTTCGATGATTGCTAACAGATATAACAATTTTCGACATTGTCTACATTAACTACATTGTTGACGCCATTTTTAATTTTCTACATACATTGTCTACACGTGTAAAATACTAATTATCTACGTGGTATAGACAATACGGCACAACACTGTTTTTAGTACAGGATCTGTCATCATTGACAGATAGGTAGCACATGCATTTTTGCTCTTTTTAGCCCCTTCGTTGCTTTCCAAAGCGAGTAATCGTCAACCATTACTTCAGAAAGACCTCGAAGTCGCGTATTTATGCTTTTGTTCTTTATTTCCTTTATTAGTAGTTTTAAATTGTTGCACAGATAATTGAGGATATTTTTGTGTTGCGGAGCTCAAGTCTGCTGCCAAATTCTACGAGCTTTCCGTTTCTCTTTAACTAGTTCTCTGAGTTCAAGAGGATAGTTATGTCTCCTTGTAGTATTGGTATGAGAAATCGGTGAACTTTCCTAAGCTGCTTGTTGAATATTATTATTAAATGCTTCTAGTTCATCTTCCAGCTGCTCCTTCTTTCTAATTGGTTCGCCGAGATTTGTCCGCTCTTCGTTAATTCAGGTGAATTATCTATTCCATTATCATTGTACTCATAGGTGGTCATGATCATAGGTGAGTGGTAAAATGATAGTCCTTCACTATTTCCAATGCACGTGTAAGATCTGGTATTTTATGTATGTCAGTAGGCCAATATGTTCGTTTATCGCCAGAGAGAAATTCACAGTTGTTCTCGCGAGCTGCATTTAATAACTCTTTTCCTTTAGAGGTTGTAAGTCTAGATCCCCAATAGGTATTTTTTACATTAAGCGTTAATGTAGTCTAAATGTCAGTAATCAGGAGAAAATCTAATTGTATCTGTCTTTGGTGCTGTTCGAAACCTGAACCTTCCGGATCAACTGGCGAAGCAGCCACCACTCCTCTACATGTCCGGTTTTATATGTATATTTGTACGATTTTATGTTTACGATGCGATGGCCGTAAATCGGTTGGTGTATAAGTTTAATTTGTTTGGCTTGCCTCCAGGCAAATTTTCTACACAATTTCCATCGAACATGAGTGTCCCATTTAACTATCTATAAATCAATTTCCATCTATAAAAATCACACATTCCGGTATTCCAGAGCACATACCTTTCCATATTTTGTATGTATAACCAATACGATAACGATAACGATAACGATAAATAAATGATATCTCATCAATTTATTATGACAACAATGACGATGCTAAAACAAGACGGGAAAGCTTTATCTTGTATTTTATTTACTCGTGTACATATCTTTAAGTAAAACAGAAATGTATGTAAGATAGCAAGAAGATAATAAATGTATCGTCGATATCGCATCGTTTCAAGGATTGAAACGTGATGAAAACCGGTGTATATACGTTATGTACACACAAAAATATTGATAACAAAGAAAATTCATCTTAAATATTCTATCAACGTATCATAAATGAAAATTCAGAAAAATTTGTACATATTTTGTTTATGTTTGGTACGCTCGCTTGTTTAGATAATAATCTTAATATATATTTGACTTAAGATCTAAATACAAAAGAATAATAAAATAGGTACAAATCCGCCGTGCATCAAATATCGACTTATATGCATAACGTCGACATATACGTCGATGTCGTTCTAATATTTTTAAACCGGTAAGCGAGTATGTGTGGAAAATCGAGATAACGAGGAAATTATGCTGAACCAAAATGAAAATTAAATAAAATTTTAAATATGTGTGTGGCTTGTGTTTTAAGCAGCCACGGTATGTGAGTGTTTTCTGTTAACCTGAATTTTTTTCGTTCAAATTTTTCCGTCTCGCAGACAGGATTGGAAAATTTGAGTCTTAAAGCAAAGCAAGCAAATATAAGAAAATTGAATAAAAATTGATTGGAATTATGAATTTCTGTCGTCTTCATCGAATGTTCACAACACAATAAATGGTTATGTACCGAAGAGATTTTATTGCTTAAGACGATATATAGAACTTTGATTAGATTATTCTTGGGTAAGATGTTTCTGATTGTTTCTAATAATTCAAGGTAATCCAATAATTTTAATAAATTTTTAATGCTATTTGATTGTTCGCTAGCTTGAGCAAACTACAAAGAGAAAATTGATTCGACGACGGCAGACTAGTCTTGATAAATTAGAAAACCCCTGAGTAGGATAAATAATTGAAAATGAGATCTCTATGTTCGGTACTATTTAGGCCAACAAATATGGTGAGTCGGAAATTGGTACTACCGAAATGAAAAATTGCTTCAACACTTAACCAAATTTTAATTGTTTCTGCAGATTCAAAGGAGTTAGTTAGCAGAAGTGATTGGGTTTATTTATTGTTCATCAACATATGACAGTTTAGGATGCATTCTTTTGGTTTATGGAATTTATATTCAATGTTGGTGATGTTGCTGAAGGCTCTTGGTTATTTGGGTCTGTATGGAATTAAATTTAATAAAATGGCGCATGCAAACAAATTGATGCAGGACTAAGCAAGTTTAATTATATATTCAACATTTTTTCAAAATTTGAAGCGTTGTTCAGTTCTAAAGAGTTCTACGAAGATTATCGATTTGTCTTTGTGGCGAAAGTTGGATACTTACTATGCAATTTGACTAATTTGACTATGCAAATTGAATTACTTGCCTGCCCTTTTTTTTGAGGGCCATCAAAATCCCCCATAAAACACGATGATCTTGAATATGTTTTTTGTGGCTTGAGACTAGGTTGGTTTTAATTATAACCGAGAACCGAGGATCAATCAGAACGAAGTGCATCTGTACAAGTTCAGAAGTTTAGGCGCCCCCTCCCTCAAACGATGAGCTGGAGGACATAGTCCGTTATAATCACAAACACCAAATTTCTAATTTGACTATTACCGGAAAGGTAAAAATATTTTCCAACTTATTCAGGCGAATAAGCCGATAATGAATAAAGTCGGGATTGTTATAGGGCCGCCAAATGAAAGTCACATCTAAATTATATAGTGACAGGCAACCACAACATTAATATTGAAAATTTAGCAGCACCGAGCGGCAGGTGCATTGAAATCAGCAGTTAGCAATATTGACTGTTCGATTGGCTATTCTATGGAAGTTGCATCTTGTTCATCGGATGACCCCAAAGTGCCAGCGGGAACCTCAAGAGACTCTTCATATTGTTTGTTGGGCAATTGTTTGAGTCGAGGTAAGTGGGGGCAAGCATACATTTAGGCAGTAAGTGGAATTAAAACTTAATTTTAGTATATTGTATTCTGGTTTGTGATTCTCATGTTTCTTTCGAATAAAAGACCGAATCTGCGCGCTAGGTGAACTAATTCCGATTATGATTATAGCATTTAGAACCGATAGACATTCTGAACGCCGATATAATGCTCCGACCTAACATGAAGTGGTTAATTATGATATTTGTAAATAAATAAAACGAGCCTCCTTACCATCGAGACATCCATGTTTATCCAAGAAACCCGGAAGATTCAAATAAAAAGTTTATAAATCTTAGCATTTTGAGTTGTAATATGGATCCCATGACTTACGGATTCACCTTTCCTTATGATAAACCCGACTGACAACCGAATTAGTGGTTGGTTCAGGTTAGGAAGTTCCATACAGGCTGGTTTAATGTTAACACTCTATTTCAGGTGCTTTTTGAACCTAAGTTCAATTCTCTGCGAAGACGCGTTTATGACCGATTACGATTTTCACTCAAACTTAAAATTGAAAAACAAAAATTCGTAACAAATTTCCTGTCCTGAGTCCAAATCTCTGAGAAGGTGTGATAATGACCGTTCATCATTTTCGCTCAAACTCGAACTTGAAAAATACAAAAATTGGTAACACATTTAATGTCCTGGTTTGGAAGTTCCAATCAGGCAATGAAACTATAAGCAGTTAAACGATTAAAAATTCATAAGAAAATCCATTGCCCATAAGATGATGTGGTTAACAATTAATTACCCCTCGGTTAAATGTTTTAGAGTAATTTAGGTAGAGTATTACAGCTAATTTTAGAGTAAAGAGGAGGGGGGAGGTGGTGGTAGATTAGGGCTTCATATAAAAATTGTTTACATTTCTAAACATATCTAAGCCGATATCCAGCATTTTTCCCGGACAATACTGCGAATCAAGGATTTTTTCCAATCACGCAGACAAGTTTAGCTTTAATATCATCTGCTATATCTCACCATGCACACCATGTATTTGTTTTGCAGCATCGTTCACTATTTTAAGTTGCTCAGCAAGCGGCAAATCTGCTGCAATGAAAATTATATCGGCGTTTACCGAATAATGAAACAAACGATGGTCCAATGCATCAAACTCAGCAATTATATTTTCGAAGGCATTGGTATAGAATTTCACGGCTGCGAGTCAACTTCCCCAACGTTTGATATTGGATAGCAAGCGATCAACTTTAGTATAAAATCCTCTTATTTGTTGACATACACGGTGAAGACCATGCGCAAGGCAAGTTAGATGGCTAATTTTAGGATAAAACGTGTTTATTGTCCGGCCGGCTTTCATCGAGTATGGTGCTACGGGCAATGGTGTTGTGATTAGCTTTTTGTAGTTGTGCGACGTTTAATAAATATTTACGTTTATCGACTGTCTCGTCAGGACCCATAATGCCTGTGATGGCATGGAAAAATGATGTATCTTTGAAAAGCTCTTTCAACTAAATTTTCTAAATTTTAATTTAATTTAATTTAGGATTTAATTTGATTTACGTCAATGGGTTTAATAAAATTATTTTAATAGATCAATCGAATATGATTGTATGGAAAATTGAAGTATCGGAGGAGGGAAATTTTATAAAGTTGCATAACAGCGGTGTTGCCTGATTCCTGTTTAAATTAAATTTTAATTCTAATTAATATTTTTTAGGAAGCTTGCAAATTTTCATGACTTTTTGTGGAAGAAGTCAAGGTAGGAATCACAATGACTTTAACTGGGTTTGCTAATGAATTTGATATTTCAGCGGCTGTTTGAATTTTTGAAATTATAGATGGCTTGGAGACTACAGAATAAAATTTAAATGCAGACAAATATTGCTGTACGTAGATAGTTTTTTATATTTTCGGGGTTCATGGCACTTCTTTAATTGAATTATTTTCTAGGTTGTTCGGGAAGCTGTAAATTGGTAAAGGTTTTGGTTACCTTGTTCTAAGTTGGATAAATCGTTATTGCTGGTTGTCAATTATATGGGTGGAGGAAATGGTTAATCACCCATAATAATGAAGTTTTATTTCAGGAAATTTACCAATTAAACATTTTTTAGGATCTTGATTGCTGATTATTTAAATCCAGAAAACAAAAATTATTGTGCCGTCTTGTACTTTACTAACTATTGACTACCTAGGTGTCTGTAACCGGGTCAAGTCTATCATATCTAATAATCTTTCCTATCCCTTCGTCTTGTTATATGTAAAATGGGTGTACGGTAGGCCCGGCGTATCCGGATTCCCTGCTTAGTTTTGGCCGTACAAACTTTGCATAACAGAATCTTTCCATTCGTCTTAAAATCTGTATATGCAGCCAGGTATTTTTTGATTTATTTGCTTCACTTTTGGCACGCCTTAACATAATTTAGTATTTGCATAATTAAGAAATTAAAACGTAAATGATATTCACCAATTAATCGACTACGGTGTTTTTTCACAAATAAAATAAACCGATGATTCGAATGTTATAAGATTTGATTTTTATTTACTTAGACTTAATGTATGCAGGTATGCTTCGTTTTACCGTTTCTTTCTATCTTCCGCCCCGCCTCATTATTATTTCGCACTGACCTTTTTGCAAAAGTCGCGTCGCTCTGTGTTGAGTTTTCACCACATCCTGTCCACTTACACAAATACGATAGCATAACTAACCCTATATCCCCTGTTCCACACTTTGATTCTTTCGTCGTGATTCTTTCCTCGTTCCCTTTCCCTACGTCTAGAAACTGTTTTTAGTTTGTCGGTGAAGGGGAAGGCAACGAGGAAAGAATCACGACGAAAGAATCAAAGTGTGGAATGGCGGTATTTTATGGTTATATTTCCAACTAAAAATTCATAATATAAATTACGACACCAGTTTTTATTGAATTTTCTTAAGTGCATGTAGGTACTGACATGAATTTTTTCTGCTTAAAATTGTATCCCAAACTGAATTACACAAATTTAAAGTGCTCTTAACCTGCACCGACCAAATTAGCCCGCCTCAATGAAACCTGTACTATAATTTGTTACACATTTATTACAATTTATTACAACAAATCACGATTTTATTACAGTTACCGTTTTCGAGGAACGACTGGTCGGTTTAGCTTACAATTAAACCTGCTCCGCCAAAATTGTAACTTTTGATGTAGCTATGATATCGGGATGATTCTTGAACCAGAATTTTGTTACAAATTAATTACATTGAATAAGTTAGTTCAAGACCACCCCTATAACTATCCTAAGGGTAAATTTCACCCAAAACGATTATATATTTCAAAAACGTCAATTTAACCAAATTTAATAAAAAAAATTACACCAGACTGCCACCAGATTTTAGGAAAAATGTTGCAAGAAGTCTTGTCGAGAGTAGTTAAGCCCTATCCAGATGTGTAATAACTTATTTTTGTGTCACGATACGCGGAATTCGCTCCCAACGGTAGAGGCCTCGAATAGCAAATTTAACGGTCTATTTTACCATCTTTAATAATTTATTACACCAGACCGCCACCTGATATTGAGTCAAATGTTACTCCTTGGACATTGTGGTGGGTAGATCAACCTTATCTAGTTGTGTAATAAATTATTTTTGTGCAGGATACGCGGAATTGTCTCCCAATGGTAGAGGCTTCAAATAGGGAATTTAAGGGTCGATTTTAGCATTTTAATAATTTATTACACCAGACCGCCACCAGATATTGAGTCAAATGTTACTCCTTGGACATTGTGGTGGGTAGATGAACCTTATCCAGTTATGTAATAAATTATTTTTGTGCCAGGATACGCGGAATTGGCTCCCAATGGTAGAGGCTTCAAATAGGTAACTTAAAGGTCGATTTTACCACCTTTAATAATTTATTACACCAGACCGCCACCAGATATGGGGTCTAATGTTACTCTGTGGTCGTTGTAAAGGGTAGGTCAACCTTATACAGGTGTGTAATAAATTATTTTTGTGTCAAGTAACACGGAATTTGCTCCGAACGGTAAAGCTTTGAAATTTTTATTTTAAATATCGATTTTACCACCGATAATAACTTGTTACACCCGACCGCCACTAAATATGGGGTCTAATGTTACTCTTTGGACATTGTGGTAGGCAGGTCAACCTTATCCAGTTGTGTAATAAATAATGTTTGTATCACGATACGCGGAATTCGCTCCCAACGGTATATTCATCAAATTGGTAATTTAAGGGTTGATTTTACCATCTTTAATAATTTATTACACCAGACCGCCACCAGATATTGAGTCAAATGTTACTCCTTGGGCATTGTGGTGGGTAGGTCAACCTTATCCAGTTGTGTAATAAATTATTTTTGTGCCACGATACGCGGAACTGGCTCCCAATGGTAGAGGCTTCACTAACAATTGACATTGTTGATATCATTGATTGTAACATTTGACTCAATATCTGGTGGCAGTCTGGTATAATAAATTATTAAATTTGGTAAAAACGACCCTTAAGTTACCTATTCGAGGCTTCTACCGTTGGGAGCCAATTCCGCGTATCCTGACACAAAAATAGTTTAACACATAACGTAACAAGGTTGACCTGCCCACCACAATGTCCAAGGAGTAACATTTGACTCAATATCTGGTGGCGGTCTGGTGTAATAAATTACTAAAGATGGTAAAATCAACCCATAAATTTCCTATTCGAAGCTTCTACCGTTGGGAGCCAATTCCGCGTATCGTGACACAAAAATAATTTATTACACAACTGGATAAGGTTGACCTACCCACCATAATGTTTAAGGAGTAACATTTAACTCAATATCTGGTGGCGGTCTGGTGTAATAAATTACTAAAAGTGGTAGAATCGACCCTTAAATTACCTATTTGAAGCCTCTACCGTTGGGAGCCAATTCCGCGTATCCTGACACAAAAATAATTTATTACACAACTGGATACTGCTTTACTACTCTCGACAAGACTTCTTGCAATATTTTTCCTAAAATCTGGTGGCAGTCTGGTGTAAAAAAATTTATTAAATTTGGTTAAATTGACTTTTTTGAAATATATAATCGTTTTGGGGTGAAATTTACCCTTAGGATAGTTATAGGGGTGGTCTTGAACTAACTTATTCAATGTAGTTAATTTGTAACAAATTCTGGTTCAAGAATCATCCCGATATCATAGCTACATCAAAAGTTACAATTTTGGCGGTGCAGGTTTAATTGTAAGCTAAACCGACCACTCGTTCCTCGAAAACGGTAACTGTAATAAAATCGTGATTTGTTGTAATAAATTGTAATAAATGTGTAACAAATTATAGTACAGGTTTCATTGAGGCGGGCTAATTTGGTCGGTGCAGGTTAAGCGCACTTAAATTTAAGAGGAAAATAACCACAATAATATTTTCAAATATTTCAACGATACGATTTTACCGGTACTTTCCCGTGAAAAGTAAAATCCAAACCAAACCTATCGAATTAATAACAAATATGGAGTAACACACAATTGTCTAAATTATACCACTACGATGGTACGAAAACTACCATTGGTATAAATTAGCCGCCATCGGTGAATACCTGAATTAAATTCGTCTACCATTCGCCCTGCAGACAAACTCATTTAGTTGCAGTACAAAGAAAATTTAAAGATACAGTTTATTTTATTTTAAAACTTAAAAGATGCAATTTTAATGAGATAAAAAAATGAATTTTTATTAAAATTTAAAAATAATTGCAAATATTTTTCACAAAATATTTTAATATTATGCAAAATATGGTCTTCTGGGTGAAATATGCAAAAATATTCCTTTTGGGTAAAATATGCGCTTACAAGAAGGGCTTAAAATGTTTAGATTCTCATGAAATTGTTTATTTTTGGTTGCCCTAATGATTACTGTTCTCTATTTTACTAATAATTGTGTCAAAGCAGCGTAGATAATTCCGAAATACGCGTAGACGTCCAACTTGTTTAATACTCAAAACTACCGCTATGGCGCTTCTATTATATTCGACTTGTTTTAGACTAAATGAAAATGTTCGTCAATCTCAGCTTTAAAAGAACAGATCATTTATAATTCACAGTTGAACCAAAATGCTATAAACTAAATCATCCTGTTGTAGAAGAGAAAACCACCTAAACCTAAAACTAAACTTACTTATTAAAAAATCGGTATATCAATGAAAACCAGAGATAACAGATATCTCAACCAACATCAACAAACATACAAACCTACTCAAAATATTTGTCTTTACTCCTATAAAAACATCAAAAATCAACAACAGGACTTTTCTAATTTTATTTTCAAATTTGTTGCTTTTTTACTATGAAAACATATAAAAAAAATATTAAAAATGGAAAAATTTAATTTAATTTTCCAGTGTTTTTCCCCGTCTCGTCCTTTTTCCGCTGCCAAACTCGTTGTTTATTCTGATCCATAAACACCCCTTCTTATAATTTACAGAGAGCAAAAACAGCATCAATCTACATAAATACAAAAATGTTCGAGTTTTTTAAATTAATTTTTTGTTTTGCCTGGTTCTGTGGAAGGATTCAATAAAAATAACCAAATAAATATTTAAATGGCCATAATATAGTGAATTACATGGGAACTAAACAAAATTTACGATAATATTGAATTAATAGTGGGACGAAAGGATACAAGTATTTTAGTTTTACACAAAACGGACAAACAAATCCCTTGTCTCATGTTTTCTTAAATACTCAGGTAACTGTGGTAAGGAGACTAAACGTGTAATTGTGTATAGGTTGGTAAAGGATCATAAACGAAAATTGAATTATTAAAATCTATTGAAAAAAGGATTTCTAACCTACACAATACACAATAATTATTTATTATACGCTAAATTATTCAGCCAAACAATCCAGACGGGATTAAAATTTAGGACGAGATTGTTATTTATGAATCCAGTCTAATCCTTTTAAGAGGGCGGCGTACATTGAGACAACATGAATCAAGAAGAAAGCAAAGTATGAAAAGGACTCACCTGTAATTACGCAATTCATTGGTAAATTTTTAAATTAAAACAAAAAAAAAGTTGTTGAGAATTAATTAAAGGCACGGCGAGAAATGTTGGCTTTTGATTTTTTTAAATATTTTTTATAACATGGATAATCACCCGCTATGGTTTTGGTATCAGTGTTGTTAGTCAAAACCTTGAGTAAATTAAAAAAGTAAATGCGAATGGTTTGGTAAAACCAAAACAAACAAAAATAAAAATTCGGCAGGAATATATTTAGACGTCGTGTGTTAGTTAAAAATTGTTTGGTTTGTTGGTAAAGCAGGAGAATCGTTAAATTAACGCCAATGGTGTGCTCATGATTTTGGACGGTGTTTTGGTATTCCTCGTTTGGAGGATAATTTTAATTTGGAAATTAAATAATAATTCCCTTTGGAAGGCAAATTCGTGAAAATGTTTTTGTGTTAATGGACCGCGCTACGTTTATTCTAAGGGTATTAACACATTTTGTAGACATTTTGTTGTTTTGTTAAAATATTTAATGAATTTAACTTACAGATGTGATTACTACATGGGTGATTTGTATTAAATTTTAATCATGTTTAAAGTTATCAATCATCCTTTATTGTTTGAGTTTTTCTCGGCGTATTTTTTAAATATAGCGCCGAGCATGTTGGTTGTTCATAAAACCCGCACTATTGGCAATTTTCTTTCATGGTTTTTCATTCAATTATGAACCGTTGCATTTTCAACGAGTAATGCTTGCCTTAATGCCACCCATTAGCATGAGGAACCAAGGAATGTTCACAGTAAATGTTGTATTAATTTAGTCATTAATTAAGGCAACCGACTATCGGATAAAATGAATTCGCAACGGAATAGACATAAGTATCTCGCATTATTTTAGTAAGTGCTTTTCGATAAGATCTAAGGAAAACAAGTTTTAAATTGATCCAAATTAATTTCTGATCTTGGGTGAGAAAATTTATAAAAGTTGTGACATACTCGTATATTATCAAATTTTGCAGAGTTCGCTCCTTGTTCGATGTACGAGTATATCTGTCAGCAAGGTGTTCATTTTACAGAACTCTTAGCTTGAACTCGGCAGATGCGAATTACGGGCTATTGATAATATTGTGGCGTTTAATCGCTGAACATGTGCTAGCCTGCTTGCCGTTTTTCTTACTTTGCCAGGAAACCTTACTTCGAATGAGCAATTTCATTTGGACAGCGTCTGGATGCTCGTCAAGTAGTTTAGAGCGAATTTTAGTTTTCAAATTCTTGGTTAGTCAAAATCCTGTTTATTAAAATTTTTGTTTTGCAGCCACTATTGGTATGTAGGGTGGGATTGGTATTCTATAAAGAATTTTTGAATTTTGCCATGCTAAATGATCTCGACGATAGTTAAATTCGATGGACCATGCTCATGTTGAATGAAACTAGGTTATTTGTTAATCAACTATAGTTCAATTTAATGTAGCGGGCAGGATTAGGATTATAACACGAGTTCCAGATGTAGTCCTAAAATATGAATACACAGAAAGGAAATTTTGGTTTTCAAATATTGATTTTAAAATGTCATTGGGATTCTATCGCTAACTTAAAAAGTTTTTAAATTTGAATGTGCTGAGGGAAATTTATCAATATCCTAACAGACTGTAGTCAAATCAAAGTTCAGAAAAATATGCATTGATGAATTTAACTTAGCAGTTTCTTATCTGATTTTGGTCGAATTGGGTTTGTACGATGTGACTGAGACCTTTGGACAAAATCCTAAACTAAGTAAAGTGAAATTTCAGATTAAAATTCGAAGAAATGTTTCAGATTAAAATTCGTATTTTAAAATGTATTTTGAACGAAATAGTAAATTTGGACCTCCGGCTTGGAACTTCGTACAATGTCTTCATCTTTGTTGAAATTCAGCTGACCAGAAACCGAGAAGTACGATCACACCTGCTAACCCTACTACTATAATTTATGTAAAACAAGTAACCATTTATAAAGACGTCAAATTTCTAGAAATGACGGTTGAAGGACAGCTTGAATTTATAAACAAGAATAGATGTTTCAATTTACTTGGTAGTAAACATACCGTGAAAGACTGCCGGCCCTTTCGAAGATGTCAGTATTGCCAACGGACACCATTTACCATTCATTAATGCATGAACAGTCTCGAACCAGTTCTTCCAATCAACTGCCGCAATCTAATTTAACCTATAATGAAATTCCGCCAGAAACCAGTAAAATTCGAGTTACTCTCGATTGACCACCACAAGTAAACATATCGTGGGCGAATGACAAATATGTAGAGCATTATTGGATTCGGGGGCAGAGAGTTCTTTCATATCAGAAAATTCGTACAGAGACGTTGATTATTGCGAACTAACGCTAAGATCGAACTAACACCACCAGACGCACGATAACCAATACTTAATTTCCTTCAACATCAGCGTCAACGGAGAGAAGATAGATGGGTGATCCAAGTCCAGCAAATATTACTCGCATAGATGTTTTGATCGTAATCGATCAATTCTTGTCCCTATTATCGGAAGAACGACTACGTGAGCAAAATAAAGTTTAGTGCAGAGAAGTAAATTATGTTGGATATTTCCGAAACATTTACCGTCAACCAATCTACTTATGTCTTATGTTTGAGTTGTGAGATGAATATACTCATAGAAAAGGCGTAACGCAACTTCTTGGAAATTGACCGAAAATAGGAACCATCCCAAAGCAATCCATGTGAGGAGCATTTTGTACAGAATGTGTCACAAGAGGAGACTCGACGTTTTGTAGTAAAACTATTATTTAAAGATGGTAACGTACCTTTAAAAAGTTCGTATGAAGCTGCCAACGTATTGCCCATTGTGACATCCTGAAAGAATCTAGTGCCACCAGAAGTTTAAAGGTGGTATTTGATGCCTCAGTAAAAACATCGACCTGTATTGCATTAAATAACAGTTTGGAATGCCCTACCGATAGACAATTCGAGATACAAATTGAGATCTAATTCATCAGAATTTTTCAAAGCTTTTATCAATGCTGAAGCCAATGACCAGTCACCACTTGATTTACACCGTTAGATGAAAGGCCAACATCTATTCACAACAATTCATTCAATTAAATTAAAACTTGAAATGAGCCTTTACCGCAAAGGACTCAACATGAATGGTTCAATCTAATGCAGAGAGCACAGTTAGTCACCTCAAAAACAAGTGTCGTTCGCAAATACGGTATTAGCAGCGCGGCTTGAACTGAAATCCGCACCGATCTGACAACTGAATCATTTTTGACCGCCTTTGATTGATTTATTGCAAGACGTGGACCAATTTTCGATAAATTAAGCGTGTACTCATTCCGTTTGAATTAATTTGTAATCGAGAAACACGATCAAATTGCGTTCCAGATGATGAGGAACCACCAAACCAATTAACAGTTCATTCCGGTGCAGACGTAGTTACCCAGGTAATTGGTGACAAAATGTTATCAAATGATAAGTTTCACAAGATATTAGGGTGTCACTCGTTTATCCAGACGTTATCATATTGCCATATGATTGCTTAAGTCACTGGCAAGCGGTTCAGAAAATGACTCAAATAATATGAAAACGACGGTACCAACTAATATATTCACCGCTTACACAAAGGATCAAATAGAACCACGAGGAGGGAAATCTGCAGTAGGCCAAGCCGTGTTAATCAGCGAGGATAACTCACTGACAAATAATTCGAAGCTGGGCAAGGTGTTGAAATTACATATACAGGGCAGGATGGGAAAGTCCCTTGGGGATGTCACAATTCAAAACCGTAGATAGTGAAATTCAATGGGTAATACAAAAACTGTGCCGGTTGTTAAATCACGATATTCATTTGTGGGCATAATCTACCACTAAAATTTGAGCTTATTCGATGCCACAGAACCAGTTGTCATATGAGGAATACCAACCTACATATATCTAATTGTCCAGTATACAATATCCAGTATAACACCCAGTATCATGTCAATTAATCCTACAGATCTATCATACATTTAACTATAATCAATTTATTATCTGAACCCTTTCTATCACAACCCGATTTAAATACATAGTTTGACCAATGAATCCGGCGTTTAAAATGTGTGCACATATATAGATGAGTAACGATCTGTTCAGAAACTGCCGCTGGCTCTGTAAGAACGAAGTGTTTTAATGCTTTGGTGTTTCCTTTCATAAGCTGTATAGTTACTCTTGAACTTCGTTACAATAATTTACTCGTACTATAATGTTGAGGCCGTACAAGCATAGATAGGCATCTTGCAAGGACTCAACCAATAAATATTCTCACTCGACGTACGGCGTCTCACAAAAAAATCAAAATAAAAGTATTGCAAGTATGACTATAAAAAATTGAACACGTCATTGTCATACTTCCTCCCAAGCTTATCAATTTTCGCTTTCTAATTATCGACTAGTTACTATCAAGTTAAATGAATTTATAACAACACAGAAAATATTACAAATTTTCTGAAGTGCCTTGACACAGTCAGTGATGTGAGAAAAAAATCGAATATAACTTGATAAATGTGGATGCAATTTTCTCCATAGATTAATCTTGGATAGGCATTTCAGCAAACCGCAAACCATCCTCGCTGGTGTTTTGGTATGAAAATCATCATTTATGTTTATCATTATATCTTGTTCTCGTACTGACGGCAATCCAAAATTAATCTACAAATACTGATATTTTCTGTAGGGGTTACCGGCATACACACAATTTATATAGTTATTACGGCTGATAAAACAATATTTACCTCAATAACAATAAAATAAACACGATATACAAAATACTTGACCTACGTCACTAAATGAAAGGCCAACAAAAAATATCAAATAAACAGGCAATAAAAACTTAACGAGCCCCAAAACCATTAAATCCGGCAAAAACAACACACCGCAACGACGCAACCACAAAACAGAAATCCAAATTGATCATAATAATTGACTCGAAAAGTTGAGTTTATAAAGCGTAATTGACACACACCAAAAAAAAAAATCACAAAAATTTCTCACCATAATTCTATTTTTTCGCCTCCTACCATCGACCCGATGTTACACCAAAAATAAATCATCCACCGTATTGTTCGAATTTTCCACTTTTATAACTCAATAAAAAGACGAATACTCTTTCCACACGATTTTGATACGGTTTCCACACCAAATATTTATAGAAAGAAACCCTCCCAGCACAATCCTGTATTACACTGAAACCTAACCACGATATAAATGAATAAAAAAATACGTGTGTGGTATACAAGTACGATATTCGAATGAAGATGCTTACAAAAAAATAAATATACTCGTATGTTCATCAATCTTTATATCCTTTTTATAAATAGTCCTTCTTAATGTACATAGAAATACCCCATTCCCATAATCAAACAGCAGCAGGAGCAGTATAACAATGTACCTACATAAATAAGAAAATCATTTTCACAAAGATGTAACCATTTCGGTTGCATCTGTTTACGATTGTTTTGTATTTGCTTGTGAGCGCATATGCCATAAAAATTGGATGATAAAGGATTCTGATGTGCTTTGCAAACAGTAGTTCGTCATCTTCGGTATATCTGTGCGATCATCAGCCTAGCATGATGAACGATTTCTTTGATTTGTTTTGTTTTAATTTTCCACACTCGCAACGTTTATTTTTCATGCCTGCACTCAATTTGTATTCGTCTTTTGGAACGGTGTGTTTCCTTGTACCATTGTTTGTGTATCAACATATAGGTTTGGTGTTTTTGTTATCCTTTTATTATTTGCTGTTATCATTTTTATTATTAGTACACCGAGATGATAACAACAATAACAAAATCTATAAATAAAAAAACCCATGTCGCAATGTATAATATAATATATGAAGATAAGGAGTTGTCAGTGATTCCTAACGTGTTGTTCATTTTGGAATAGAAACCCTAAATTGGACAAGGGTAGTATTCCAGTAGCAGTAATGATACATTTTTTTCACTTTGCACACTTTTCTTGCCGAATATACACGGTGTTGGCTCAGTTCACAATGGAAAATGCCTGCTTGGGTTGAATTATAAAGAAATCCCTTAATGCACGTAATTATCGGCCAATTGACAGAATGATTAAAGCTTTGGCGTTTGGATCGCGTGGTACCACTTTCAAATCCTGGCAGGCGCACAAGATGCAAAACATATTTTTAATGTAAATGAACACAGCTGTAATCCTCTGTGAGAGTGCAGAACTCATAATTCGCCATATTGTCCATGTCAGCTCTACAGGCTGGCATAAAGCCTGTTCAACACATGATTGAACAGTATTGTCATTTTCGGTTTTTCCTTACATCGCGTTAAAATTAAATTTTAATATAATACAAAATAATTGATACATATTTTAGTATAGTCCACGCCAACCATCAAGCTGCACAGCGAAACACAAACTCGTTTTGGGTTCATCACCAACGTTTTAAAAATTAACGAGCGGTAAATTGACCCGTGCCATCTTAGCTGCTAAATAAAAATGAAGGGTCTATTGCAGAGTCAATTAGCTAAGGCAGGTGAGATAAGACAATTTATCTCCAACTATAAAAAGGACAGTGCAGATAGAAGAGCGAAGAGCTACCTAGAGGCCAGAATAGTGGGTTTAAAAAAGTTGTATAATCAGTACGTGACGGTGACAACGAAGTAAGGAATTTCAAATCTCCATTGAAAGTAACACACCAATACTACAAGGATAGACAGACAGCATGGGACACCTGTACAAAGTATATTGATGATGAACACCAACTCCAGAGTTAAACCCAAGTTTTAACTTCGACATGTCTGAGGGATCAAACATGAACGACCAGGGAAATGAGGTTCCATCATTCAGAAAATCCACTCATGTCCATCCTCCGAATCATCAAGAGATGAATCAGACACAAAAAACACAACAAAATCAGCCCACGAAATTGATCTACCAATTAAAACAACAGAACATCAAAACGCGAATTTTATATCAGGAAATTCGTGCGGCTGAGGATGTACTGGCAAGCAACAACTAGTCCAGAGCAGTCCTCAATCATAAAATAAAAACGATGGAAAGGGTAATGATGCAGATTATGGATCTGCATGAACAGATCTGCGTGGAAGCTTCTGAAAAACAAGAAGCTAACTTAGATTATTTCGTAGACCAATACTACGAAAATCTAAGCAACAAATACGAAGATATCATAATAACAATAACAACATTGTTAGAGGATTTTCGCAGATACATTTAAACGGCTAGTGACAACAATCAACTTACCAACACACTCAAAAAGAACTACCTTAAAGGTCATGTACAAGGATCAGCTGGGAGGCTACTGAGCCATCTGGAAACTACTTGGGAGAACTACGATGAAACTTGGGCAATTTTAGAAAATCGGTATAACAACAGAAGATTGCTCGTATCTAATCTTCTGAACACTTTGCTAAACCAACAAGCTTGCGCCAGATGTTCGTTCATCGGGGCAGTAGACAAGCCTATGATTTTCTGTTCAAATGTGGTATTGTGGTCGATTTGAGGAACAGAAAACGTTTTAATTCATTTACTAAATCGCTGTGAACGCAATTATCGCTCAAGTTGATACGCCATCCCCGAAACCTTTCTGCGTCAATAACGAATACAGCGCTCTTTTGAAAAAATACTCTTCGCTCACTAGGCTCTTAATTACAATACAATCGACCAGTGAATCATAACAACGAAGCTTAAAGCTGCAAAAACATAATTCCAGTGTATAACAGACATCGGAATCTTCCACCTCTCATCATTACCCGATAGCAAAATAAAGAAAAGCCTGGCGCCCTTATGGGGACTTTCGACAGTTGAACACTGTCATAGTCCCAGATATATATCTTATCCCCCACATACACAGTTTTCCTTTGAAACTCGCTGGCACTACTATTTTCTAGAGAATAGGTGTGGTTCGGGCTTATCATCAAATTCCCATTTCTCCCAAGGATATTCATAAAAACCTCCTTTGGTAAAAACCCAACCAAAGGAATGCTTTAGGGTGACCCTAAACTCAACCCAGACGTTCCAGCAATTTCGTAATGAAGTGTTGAAAGTGTCTTATATCGATGATATTCTTATTGTAAGTCGCTCCGAGATGAAACACAGTGAACATCTAAAGCTTCGAAATGCATTTTCGGCGTGAAGTTACTTGATTTCTTGGACCACACAATTTCGAAAGATTCATACTCCCGTACAATATTTAACGGAACTGTTATCGAAGGCAATATCAAAAGAATCATCTCTTGGCCCGAAGGTTGCACTGAATCTTTCGAAACGGAAGGGTTCCCTTGCCGCCAGCACTTTTTTGGTACATCCGTTGAACAACACGATTAACATAACTACTGACGCTTCTAATGTGGCAGTTGGAGCTGTCGTACAACAACGCAACGAAAGATGATGGCAACCATTAGTGTTTTTTCTCTCTATAAATTAAAATTCAATTTTCGATGGAAAACTAGTTGCTATGGATTTAGCATCGCAAACCCTTTCTTCATTTCACAGAAGGCAGAAAATTTCGCTATATTTACAGACTAAAAACCTCTCAAAACAGCTGTTACGCTAAAATCAGCACGTAGCTCCTGGCAATTACGACATTTCGATTATATTACTCAATTCGTTACTGACTTCATCACATTAACGGTAAATACTATATGGTGAGTGACTGTTTGCCTCGTTATGGTGAAACACTTGTCACAGAACTCAGCATCTGCTCTTTCGACGTACAGGAATTACTGCTATATGCACAACGCGACCACGAGCTGCAAAAATCAATTTCAGCACGCACCCCGAAATCAAGTGTCAATCTGCAACTGATCGAGTTGCCAGAAAAATTGACGAGAAACTTCTACAGGCATAAATCGACTCTTCGTTCCCCTCAACATGTGACGATCCTGAGCTTCTGGCCAAGAATGATCACCGAATCAGAACTTGGTGAATTCGAGCTACTAAGTTGCAGGTTTGAATACATTCACATGGACCTGGAAGGTGCACTGCCCCAATCGAATGACTATCATTTTATTTTAAAGATTATCGACCCATTTACCCATCAGTCAGAAATTTATTCAATCCGATAAATGACCGCAAACCCCCGTAAGCAAGCTTTTAAACAACGAGTATATCTGAAGTGCTGATAAAGGAGTCCCTCTCTTTATCACGACAGACCAAAGAACACAATTCGAATCAACGTTGTTCACCAAGCTCACGAAGTTCCTAGGTTTCCATCGCATTCGGACAACTGCAATCCAAAAGCAAATGGTTCAAACTGTTTCACAGACAATAAAAGCCGCATTAACAGTTCGATATAATACCGTCCATTGGGGGTCAGAACCTCCAACAATCCTATTGAGTATTCGAACTGCACTCAAGGATGGCCTCAACTGCACTCCAGTTCTCGATGAATTCTTCATCAATGATCAAAATTTCAATCCAATCACAGATACTTCGGATTGAAGCAGATTCGTACTACCACGGGAGCCTTAGTTCTCATGGACACAAGATATCTGACTGTACAGGAAACGTACATTCCCAAAAAACTGGGAAACTGTTCACACGTATTCGTACGTGTGGATAGAGTCAGAGGTCCGATGAGTATAACCTATTCTGGACCGTATACAGTAACCCTCAAATTGAATAAATTCTTTGTTGTAGATGTCGACGAAAATTCAACAACAATTGACATTATATGGGGTTATACCAGCATACAGAATACTTGTGGTAAACCCACTCGATAATCGTAGTGTTCGTAAAACCGTTAAGTTCAATTTAAAATACAACGATTTTCGATCCAGAAGAAATATTTATACACCGCACTGTTTAATTACGAGGCTTTCTTCGTTTTGCTGAATAGAACTATTTCGCGAAGTACTCTCGAATTTCGGAATTAAGAAAAACTCTAAATAACGGAAAACCCGCTCAAAAGACACAACTTTCCAATTATACTTCATTAAAATAAAATATAACACAATTCGACAATTTATTGTCGATTGTTTGTCGACAGTTTGTTGTTATTATGTTGGAATTCAAAATTTTGTATCATAGGGTTTTGGCTTCTAAATTTTGATTGTTGGGTGCCACCTTAGTGGCAAAGCTGAAATAAAAAAAATGTTTTCTGTTGTTTTGGATGGGGTGTTTAACTATTTGGTTATGAATAAAACTCAGAGATATTGAAATATGTCTGAAGTGAAGCGAAACAAGTGTTTTGCTTTGAATGCACCTAAGCTTCCCTTACTTTTTTTAAAACGTAGAAATAAGATTTCATTTAATTGGTACGGAAAATGATGAAAACCGACAACTAACCCTTGAAGCCTTTTCATATTTGAAAAAACGCAAGCTAGCAATATGGTACGCGGACGGTCGTTTAAGCATAATTGATAGACATAAAATCAACGATTTGTAACTTGTTTAACCAAATTTTTTGATGAAATGATGTACTTTATACACACATGAAAAGGATAATGTTTCCATTTTTTAAATTTTATTTTAGAGAATGTAATTAACGAACCGTATGAATATAATTCAAGCGGACTCAGTGGCACTGTAACATTAAATTTTATGCTTATGGTGTTTTATATGCGCAATATACATATTCAAACCAGACATTAGTGTACAGATAAAATATACACATAAAATGTCAAAGGTCATCTAATTTAACATGCTTTCTTTATTATCTAATTGCAGACAACATCTCTCGCCATGGGCCACATACTATACTATGGCAAATTATTAATAGCCCTAATATGTTTAAGTAACATAATTAGCGCCCATCCGCACCAACGAAATCCCGTATCCGGATTCCAGGCAACCAAAGGCAAACGCAGTATATCACCAACAATATTATCAGAACTATCGCAATCATCAGCATCATCCTCCGCATCAGATGAAAATTTATTAAATAATTTAAATACAAATAATAACTATAATAGTAACTATAATAGTAATATAAATAGTAATCTAAATAATAAAAATAATTTAAATAGTAATAATTATCGTCGTATGGAAAGTTTACCACCTAACGGGGATATCACATATACGCTAAGCCCGTTTAATAATAATAATAGCAATGATGATGACGAGGACGATAGCAATGAACAATATCTACAGCAATATCTTCAATACAAGTACGTATCGCTTATACCCACAGAAATGGATTTAGATTTCATTTTTATTGTGTTACGTTGTAATCGTCCTCATGAGGATTTTTTATAAAATTTTATTTTGGTATGTTACAGTGAACTCCCTGATTACGAATCGTTATACAGTAAACGTGCCCCAATGGGATTTATGGGAATGAGAGGTAAAAAAGATTCAGAATTGACGGAATATCATTATCCAACATCGATGACAGGGTTCGGCACACAGGTGAGATATTTTGCAACTAATAATTGTATGTATCATTGTGGACTATGACCTAACACTGACTATCTGAAATCACATTCTACGTTGTTAGCATTACTTGGAATTTTAAAGCTTTTAATGTTTTGGGAGATACAGTTTAGAAATGTTACTTCGCGGTCTAGCGCTTAACTTCAAATTGTTCATCGAATTACTGAATCTTACTTTCGAATCAAATCCTACGTACAGTGTTCTTATCAATTCGACCAAACCCCGCGTTATGTTGATTAAATATTGCCACTGTTGAATTTATCATTCTGTTCTAAGTTAGAATTTTTGACTCATAGATGGAAAATTTGTAAGAATCCCAACACAATCAGTTTCGAACGGATGAGCTTATTGATTTGAAAAAATCAGTGTTCTCATCAGGTCGCGACGCCTGATGTTGTATTACTTACATTGGAATATTGTCTATATATAGGGTGTCTCAGCAAGAGCGCCGGATTTAAATTTACCGCCATTTTGTTAATACCATACAACTGTACGGTGATTTTTTTTGACAGTTGTCACGTACGAGCAATTACATCCAATTCGGGCCACAAAAACTCGGTTAACATTTCGCGATACCGCACTCCCAAGTTCCTGGATTTTCGGCCACAGATTCCCTTACTGTGGCTATATTTTCGAGTGACCGACAAGGGCGACGATCCATCAGCGTAAATTTGAACGAAAACTTGACGTAATTGGCGAACTGTTCTCGAAAAAACTTTCACCATTTTTGTAATGTGTATTTACAATAATTTATCGTTGTTGGATTAATTACTTCTCCATATTCTTAAATCGCGTTGTCTGTACGTGACAACTGTCAAAAAATCACCATACAACTCGTATTAACAAAATGGCGGGAAATTTAAATCCGGCGCTCTAGCTGAGACACTCTTTCTATAGACTTTCTATAGAGATATATTCCAATGTAAGTAAAACAACATCAGTCGTCGCGACCTGATGAGAACACTGATTTTTTCAAATCAATAATCTCATCCGTTCGAAACTGATTGTTGGGATTCTTACAAATTTTCCATCTTTGAATCAAAAATTCAAAGGTATCCCGCGGTCCAGCGATAATGTACGAAAAAGTATGGGGTGGTTGGGAAGTTGATTGTGTATAAGTAGGTGTCGATTATCATAGTCGTTGTCACTCAGATTTGACGCTAAATGGATGAATTTCCTATGATTGTGTATTTTAATTCGAGAGCACTAAAGATAGACCAATGTACGGAACGATCATGATAAAAACCATTACAATAGAAAAGCAAAAGTAAAAAATGTTCTAAGTTAATTTGACCAAGTTTATCGTTTGTTCTTTTTGTGCTTCGGCAAAGTTTTTAACAATAGACCTAACTTTATCAACTTTCGTTTTCCAAAGTAGATAAAGTTAGGTAAAGTTTGGTAAAGTTACGTTTCTCTCAAAGTTTTTTTTGAAAGTTCTCAAATCTGATTATCAACATCTTGCAAGGTCGTGGAACATTTTAAATAAAGTCTACCGAATAAAAATGCATCTTGCATTAATATTCAGGTATTTAGCCATTTGATACACTTGATGAACTTTTCACTCAGTCACCAAGTATTATAATATGGTAAACAAGTACAAGGTTTAGTGGTTGCTATCGCATACTTAAGCCAATTATGACCCATTGTTCGGATCCGACATCGTTAAACTACCTTTAAAACCATTTAGTGCTATAATATAGCGTACAAGATCTCGTACATTACAGTTTTCGAAATCAGAGAGGCTGTCTTTATCATGTCTTCTGCCAGTTAGTGCAGGCATGGCTATAGGAAGTAAACAAGAGTCTCCTCCTCCTCGTCGTCCTTGCAGCTTCTACAGAAGTTTTTTGCATCCAGACCCAGCCTTCTCGCATGACCCCCGAAGAGGGAGTGTTCGGTAAATACCCTTATAATTCTACAAAATAATGCTTCCTTAGTGTGATTAAGACCTTGGAGCGATTCATGTTCAGCTCAGGCCATACTTGTTTCGCTACCCTGCCAGTCGAACTGGCGAGCCACCTAACATTTGCCAAGGCAACTGCTTTCCTGTGGCTTGCTGCTTTCGGCACAGACAAAGGCCTACCTACATATTCTTCCCCTGGTTCCAGTTGGAGAGTCGTACCGTACGTTGCTAATTCGTCTGCCCTGCAATTTGCCTCAACATCAGAATGTCCCGGAATCCAGACCAGCTGGATATTGAATAGTTTACTCATCTCGATAAGAGGTATGTAACAATCCAACGCCAATCCAATCCTTGACGCCAGGGAAACTGAATTCAGTCAAAGAATGGCCACCCGAGTGTCCAAATAAATAGTGATATCAGTCAACGATATTACATTATGTCTGAACCAGTTCATGGCGTGTTCAATCGCTATAACTTCAGTCTGGCACACGCTGCAGTAATCAGGGAGACGAAAGGATAGACCCACAATTAATTCCCCACAAAACACTTCAGAACTCACTCTACCAGCGAGCAGGGAGCCATCGGTGAAGAATTTAATTGTCCCGGTATTTACAAAGAGACCACTCTTCCAATCCTCTCTAGAGGGGAATATCACCAAAAAAAGCTTGAAAAAGCACAACAGGAGTGTTAAATAATCCAAATTCACTAGGTTATGCATCACAGATAGCCGGGCGCCGCATTAACCGCCATTTGCTTGCCAATAATATCCAACGGGAGAAAGTACAGCATAATCTCTAATGCACTAGTGGATGTCGTGTTCAGCGCCCCACTAATGAGCAAACAGGCTGCCCTCTGCACCTTCCCCATCATATTCCTGTATTATATTTTCTCCAGAGCTGGCCACCACACACTCACTCGTGTAGAGCCAGTGCACCGGCTCCGATTTCAGACCCCATTTTCTTCCGATAGCAGTTTTGCAAGAGTAGAGTGCTACAGTGGTCTTCTTCACTCTTTCTATCGTATTTGGTTTCCAACTGAGCTTACTGTCCAGAAGAATCCCAAGAAATATCACCTTATCAATAAAGGCCAGCATAGTACCATTCAGACTTGGTGGAACCAAATCAAGAATTTTATATCTCCTAGTGAAACGAAGCAGCTCTGTTTTAGAGGTTTCACATCCCTAATTGTGCCAAGGTACTTCCCGAGACAACTATCGCTACGTCATCGGCATAAGCAACCACATATATTCCTTCCCCCTCCAGTTTCAAAAGTAGTCCGTTGATTACTATATTCCGAAGAAGGGGAGAGAGGACACCTGACAATGGCGGTCTCGGATTTAAGTCGATGTGTTACTATCAAAGCTCATAAATTAATGTCATATTGTTTCGATATACAATACACAATATGACGCTTGTATGTGCGAAATGAACGTTTTCCAACACAATAACGAGCTCCATCACAGTTGTCACATTCAGTTATTCAATATTACCAACTGTTGGGCTAAAATTAAAGAACACCAGAAATGGATTATCAGTATAAGCAGTAAGAAGATGTTTGATCTCATTTGTGGAAAAACAGTTACCCAGTGAAGGTTGTTCATTGCAGGATAAAACATTTCAGATTGACATGTTGATTATTATATTGGGGCAGAGAAAAAACGAATGAAATCAACGACCAGCAAGACTTCCTGCACCAAGCAAGCACAGACGTTCTGACATAGTAGTTTGGCAACAGCTCTTGTCAAGGTGGGGGAGTTGATGCATCATCATAAAGTTCAACATAGCTACAATAAATTGGATTGTTGTTTAATTGCATTGTAATGCATTTTTGTATTAATAAAATTGTTGCCATTTCCACAAATTATTGACCTGTGAATTATGGTCCCCTAGTGGATCTTATTTTAAAAACATGTCGAGCTTTTGGTCGCCTTGATATAGCTATTAGATGCTGGCTTCCTTGATGATATTGGTAACTTTTGTAGCGCCTCTCTGAAATAAGTTTCTGCCGATGTTGGTTTAAGCAGAGTTCATGCATACCCCTGCAACGAGATTCTTTCTTTCAGCTTGTGACGAATTTTTTTTATTTTTGTTTTCATATTCTACGCCTTCTTTGGTCAAAAGGTTTAGTCTCTTGAACACTTAACACGTGCATAACCATGCCAGCCATTTTGAGGGATTATGATATTAGGTAGTTCACACAATCCATAGTTCAACTAACGTAAAATTACGAATGCAAGATCATATACTGTCTTAGCACAAACGAAGTTTACGGTAGTTCTAAACATTCATCAATAAATTAATATTAAAGTAGTGACATCTATAATTTTCTTGAAAAACTCGTATGTTATGGGTTTTTGCTAAACTGTATTAGACAAAAAAATTGTTACCACAAAATTATTCCCGTCTGACTGATTAGGCAAACAAAACCAACATTAAAATCTTTTTAATCTCCTAATCTACTAGACTTAATTACGGAACTATTCACTTTAATTATAAGACATTAAAAAAATTGTTAAGTAGTGTAGTACGGTAGTATTATTACCTTTTGACATACAACGACAGCACATAGTAAAATAAAATTTACTTTTGTGATGTTCTAATCAATTTTCTTTCATTTCCTTCGTTTATGCCTTTTCACCATCCTTCATAAACAAAACTTTTTGGGTCAAAACATCAACAAAAACAACAAAACCTAAACATAACAATTTTCGTAATGATTAAAACAACAATGCCATAACAACAACAACAACAACAAAAAGGATTCACAGGATAAACAGTTCTTATTGAATTATCCAATCCGGTATATACCTAAACGAGCACCATCTGGTTTCATGGGGATGAGAGGTAAAAAATTATACCAAAATGATTATGATTTAAAGCGAGCACCATCTGGATTTATGGGTGAGTACCAAATTGTTGGCTTGCGCGCGTTAATTCTTGATAATCTATTTACGTCTCAAACATTACTCAGGAATGCGCGGCAAAAAACAAAACAGTCTTAACTCATTCAACGAATTTATAAATTCGCTCGACAATGATTCCCTCCTCAAATACTATCAGCAGCTAAAGTATCACGATAGCAACACAAATCTTAATCGTTTACACGAGGACTACGATGAGATTTACGATTCGAATTATGAGAAACGGGCCCCATCCGGATTTGTTGGTATGCGCGGTAAAAAATCGTTTGACACATCCGAACACAGTTACGAATTTGAAGATGGGCAAGATAAGCGGGCACCTACATCCGGGTTCGTTGGTATGCGCGGCAAGAAAGATATCACAAATGTGTTGACACCGAATGAACTTGAAGAGATGAAGAGAGCACCGGCGGCCGGATTCTTTGGTATGCGAGGCAAAAAACAACCGATGGTGAGTAATATAAACATGATATATGGCGATAAAATTATATTTTACTAATAAATGCTTTCATTGTAAATATATAGAACTCGGCATTCTTTGGCACCCGCGGCAAAAAGGGACCCTATGAATTTCGCGATAAATTCGTTGGGGTACGAGGCAAGAAAAATCCTGATGGCACTTTTGTGCCACTACAACCCGGGCAGCAACGAATGCGATTATTTCGAGGCGACTCCGAATTTGGGGCACAAATGTTAGCCGCACAGAATGAGGCGATGGCAGCAGCCGATAAACGAGTGCCAAGCGGTTTTTATGGTGTACGAGGCAAAAAGTGGATAGGTAATATGATCGACTTTTAACTCGCTAAATTATTTTATGTAGCAATTTTTAATGATGGTCTAACGACAACATTCAGTAATTGGGGCATAAGGGGTGGGTGCCTTACATAAAACATATAACGAAACGAAATTTAATTTATCCCCATAGTAATTCGAGATTTTTACAGATTGATTAATAATATTCTGTGCGCTTTCGTTTCTCATAATTAAGGTTCAAACTTTTTATTTTTTGCTTTGGTTCGGTTACCGAATTCATATCACCACCCCTCCCCCCCCCTCCCTCCACTTCCGCTAAAACGATGATGATATTTTATTTTTTAATTTATAAATAATTTATTAAGTTCGTGGGAACATTGTGTTTCGGGAAAATTCTTATTGATTTTAAGAATTTAATATGATTTTTAAATATGAAACGAGTTGAATTTGAATCAATCATGAATGGTTATATACGGTTTTATGATTACATACAAAGATTCCTTTTGCGGGCATTACCAGCAGCTCAATTAAGTTTAAGGAAATTGGGTATAAAAATTAATTAAGAGTTCGACAATTCATTCGGAGCCCATATATTTGGCATTTTGGTAATTGTGTAGGCTTAATAAAATTTGAATCTTCCGTGAAATAAAGTAAAATTCCGCAGAAAGTGTAGTTCGCAACAAGTACGTAACTATAATTAAACTCAAACTGATTATTTCCATTATGTGCCTTTCCAGCTCTATACACTGGCACGAATTTAACCAGTCAAATTCGGTTCCAGAATACAACTTCCAGAATATTCTCGAAAATACCGAAAGTAATCACTCAAGTACCCACATCACTAGTGTAATACTGACACAACGTAATACTCCCGAATATTCTCACAATAATTTTCCCAATATCCACTAGACACTACAAAACAAAACAATAAATAATTTCCCAATTATTTATTAATTCACTTAACACACCATTTACAATTATTTTTAATTGCACCACTATTTCCTCTATAGACACCACTAATAATTTTTCGCACTGATCACTTTCTGTTTCACTCCTAAATGACTGACTCATTGTGTTTATTGCACTCATATTCGTATACCGGGCTGAATATTTCAGATTCTACACGAACATTCGATTTTGTTCCACTCTAATTCTGCTATAATCTGCAATACCACTAATCCGTTATAAAACTAACTCTAACGCTACTACTAAAACCTAGATGTCACTAACCTCATAAAAAGAGAATTCAAACTATGGCCTCTGCAATTCAGTCCGCACAGCTCCAACCAATTCAACCTCATTGCCTCTCGACGTCCCTCAACCTCGCACACACCATCCATGGTTTATTCCACCTCAGTCTCAACCTCGATGAGAATCCTCTTCGCCGCTGCTAGCACGACACGCATCACCCCCATACCCGGCATCACCTGTTCGCACATCTTCCGTTCCATACTGTCATCTTCGAAAATGCAGTTCACAAGTGATCTTTTCCGCCTTCGTCTGTCTCTCTCGATCTTTAGCAACATAGCGTTTTTGCGTCCTCTTCGTTAACGAGCTGTTGCAATAGACATACTGCCCCACTTAATAATCTTTCTGTGAATTGCCAATCGACAATCATCGCTTCCGATAACCCTTGCTGCCTTAACAGTCACAACAAATGGACCATCTGCAATCTCAATACGCCTTAGCCGGTGTCTCCTCCAGATATATTTTAATGTTCTCTCCAACGGAACTTTATCCAGATAACCATTTCAATAATCCCATATCGATCTGATCAGAATTCGTTAAGTTATGTCTCTATCACCTGCAACTAATTTCTCATTTTTCGAAATCACTTTTGCCGTTATCATCCATGCGTTGCAAACCGTGTTTGATTTTCTCCAGCACCTCACCACCTCCAGCATCAGCATTTTCACTTTCATCAAGTTTGTTGCACCACAATGGGATACTGACGTTTTCCGTTACATAAACAATCGCTACACCAAAATCGCCAAACCATCCCCACAAGGCGATCCGCTGTTATAATCACTCACTATAAGAACCCCGCCTCTCCCGCCTCCCGCTTACCAATACATAGCTTACTATGAGACGTTGGTTCTGCATCCGGTTGACCATCTAAGATCCCGAGTAGTTCATTTCATTCTTTTTGAAATGTGGCAATATTCTGATTGAATTGATCATCATTTTCGAGCTGCGGTTCAACTGATTATCCTTATCAGCTGCGCTGTTTCCTCACAACCACTCGATTCCATAAAGCGCAATTTTTACTCCCAACCAATGAAACCTACTCCATGATCTTCATCATTCGCTTCACATTATGTATTACGTTTAACCATTTTTAACATCTGCTCCCCACCGTTATGTGAATGTTCCTGGGCGTTCTGCTCCGTATCGCTTACACCACAATTTCGTTTGCCAAATATTGTCTTTCTTTTAATGCAGTTTCTTCTCCATGGTTTCGTTCACTATTTGAATTCCTTTAATTTCTTGTTTCATTTCTTGCATCAAACATTCACTTTGTCTATCCATTTGTTACGCCAAATCTTTAGATTGTTCATCGAATTTTTGAATTATAATGCGCCATATCGAAAATTATATGTGGCCCGGGAACTGTTTGCATTATCATATGTCTATCATCTAGTTTTTCCTGTATTACCTCTCCGAACACATACTTAGCCTGGTGTAAACCTCGCTTCTCCATAGTCTCATTTTGTCGCAATATTAATGCGTTTTTGAGATCACCCTCAAAAACCCCCAACCACCATTTGAGGCCAGTCCGCCTCACCGAATTGTGAATACAGCTATAGAATTTGACTGTTATAACAACAATTCTCATTCTCCGGTTTTTCGAAAATACCTAGTTATATACCAGGTTGCCAATTCCAGATTGTACACGAAGGTACGGCTGTGTTTCTCACTAATTCTGCAATAATCTCCAATAACACTAAACTCTTATAAAACTTCTTGTCATTAAACTGTTAACCATTGATTGGCCAATATACTTCGAATTGATGCCTAGTCCAAGTAATCAATCCACGCGGAATTTATGCCACCACCAACAGGTGAAATCGTAACAATATTGATAGCATAATTTACCATGAATTGATCGTTTGGACTAGTTGATTCAGCGTAAATTTTTGTGAGATTAGTGACATCTAGGTTTACGTAATAGCATTAGAAGAAGTTTTATATCAATTAAGTGGTATTGCAGATTGGTTGCGATTGTTTGCAGACAATTTCGAATGAACGTAAGGTATCTCCATCTCAAAAGGCCAGCTTAAGTTAGTCTTTGGTGAATCTTAGTTAAGACGCGAAAGTCAGTAGCGGGAAAAATATAACCCTTTTCGAACTAATAGTTTGCCGGAAGTAACTATCCCGATGGCTCCAGGTGTATTATTAAAAAAACTTCATACCAGCTGTTAATAACAAATGGGAGGGTGTATATATGGCCAACACCGCATGTAAAAGTTCTGTTCATCATTTTTGTCTTCCATATTTTTGATATCGCATCGTTTTCTTTGCTCTCTGTAGCTATGGAGAAAAAGGCATACGACTCTCCAGTTAGCTGATTCCAAAAAACAATTTGTCATGTGTTGTGCAACACAAAATGTTTTCGAAAACCAAGTTTCTAAAACGAAAACGTAAATTTACCTGGATTTTTAAAATTAAAAATTGTATCCGACCTCCATTTAAGACTCTCTAATTTTCCCGAAATTAGAATTTATCGAAATCGATTCTTGGCATTTGAATTCCCTCTTTACCAATTTTTATCAAAATCGTGCTAGCCGAATAAAAATAAACAATCGCCCCGCCGGATGAAATAAATAATGGCCCCTCCCTAAATATATTACCCCGACATCAGGACCAATCACCGTTCATTTCTCGTAAAAAAAAATATGGGAATAGAGTCCCCACCGAACCCACTAAATGAATTTCCCCGTAATCAGGACCCATCGCAATCGCTTTTGGCTACTCAAAAACACCCCTTCAGCAGATTTCTATACATAAAAATCATACGAGCCGAAAAAAATTAAATAGAAGGACACGAACCCCACTTTGGCGACATTAAAATCGTTTGTGCTGGAACAAATTGTGAAAGTACGCGATAATTGCAACCATGCAATATCCCGTAACGCAACTAACACAATGTGGGCCAAAATTAATTTAACGAATTAATTAAACGAATATAGCGCTACATCATTCAATATTCCACCACATGGTGTAACATAGCGTAACATTGTGCAACATCACGCAATATGGCGGGACATGATGCAATATGGTGCAACGATCACAATGGCGCATCCGAAGGACTCCAAAATAACAAACAATTTGTGAAACATGGTAGATGAATGGACTATAGAAATCAGAACTCATTGAACCGTTTTCATTCAACCATCCAACAAGATGCAACATCAAGCAACATGGTTGTGTGCAACATCAATCAACATGGCGCCAAATAACGCAAGATGTATACAACATGGTATAACTTCATGCAACATGGTGCAAAATGATGCTACGTGGTATAACATTACACAACAAGGTGTAACATGATGGCCCATTTGTAGGACTCCTAAATGGATTATCCAGAAATTTGAACTTTTAGCACAAATAACCATTATGGTTATTTGCGCTTTTAGTTTAAGATTAGAGTAGCAGATAGCTCCCTAATGAATTAGCGTACGTAGTTAACACTGATTTCAAAAATTAGGCCTAGGCTTTTGTATTCTTTGCTTTCGTATGATTGCGTGAGCTTGAGTCATTATATTCTGAGAGTTCTCCAATGTAGTAGGAATCCAGGTCACAGGTAGAGAGACGACGAAACGCCCAGAATCTTCACGTATACAGTATTCCATTTGCGTATAATTTGCAGCTCTGCAGTTGCTGTTGCCGCGAGTGAATACGAACGAACATCGAAAATCTATTTTTTCACGGAATGATTTATCTGGTAAATTTTGGAGACCCGCGTGAATTTCATGTCACTTCAGCTGCTTATTTTGTAGATGCCGCAGGTTTTTAGCAACTGTTTACGTGAGCTTAAGACGCTGAGTCGAGTAAAGCTTTGCAAATAACAAGTACAACATTTTTGTCGTAGATTAATCCAGTTGACAGTGAAACATTCACTTGAGGTTCAGTATCAGGAATTTAATTTAGAATGTAGTTCCCCAATGGTACTCTTTCGAAGGCATGTGTTGCCTCAGCGAATGATGTGACCTTATTTGTTGATGCTGTAGCATCTTAAACTAATAAACTTTAATTCAGCTGGATCTTGGTAAAATAGTGAAAATTATCGGGCACTTGAAGCTTAAATGGCCATAAATTTTCCCATAAATTGTCATTTTCAGTATGGCCTTATATATTAGAAAAGCAACCAAAAGTATTGGCTACTTTTGGGAGTTCTTGAGATAGTGTGGCCGGTAAGCCGGTACGCCAAAGAGATTTAATAAAACATCCCCTAGTTGTTTTGGTTGTTAGATAGTCTGTGATTGCATTCACTTTATCTGGGTCGATTTGGTTAATCCCATTACCATTTACATAACCGAGATATTTCGTCTCCTTTAAGACAAACTTCCATTGTTCTATGTTAATAGTGAGATTCGGGGACTTAAGCAATCTATCTACCTCTGTAAAAACATAAAAATGTTCATTGAGAGCCGTCGAAACCACAAGCAAGACGTCTAGGTAAACGAATACTTGGTCATGCAAATGGTAAAGGATTACGCGGTGCATCAGCCTGCATAGTGTCTGTGGAGCATTGCACAGGCCGAATGGCATAACAGTGGATTTGTACAGAGATCGCCTCCAATCGAAGAGATATACTTAGTATGATCCAACCTGGCAAAGGATAAGAATTCAATTTATTGGCGTAAAGACATATATCCTCACTTTTCCAGTATTCTTACGAACAATGGTTACACATGAAAATTAAAAACTGATTCCGCAATCATTTTCTTAATTTACCGTCGTAAAGACCAGTATCGGACAGAACGGCTTGGCTTAAATGCGGAAGATGGTGATATGTTTTGGTCTGAGTTGACTGTGTAGAAGTGCTCATGGGTATTTATGGAATGTATAGATAGCAAAAACGAATAGTTAGTGAACAGTTAGGATTATGACAGGTTCATGAAGTTGTGTATGCCGGCAATAAAGTTCCTGACAAGTGTTAGTGGCTTGTTCTACAGATTGACTCCTGGGTGTTTCTTCCCTCTATTGGTTGTTTTGCTATATCTGTATTATAGCTGCGGCAATAAGGTTTAATCACATTTGGAGCACCACATATAGGTAACAAATACTTCCCAGAACTGGAATTTACCACATTTCGAAGTCGAGGCGGTTGATTGCTAAAACGAAATTGCGAATTATTTTGCGAACATCTTGACACGATCGCAACTAATACCATTCACTTCCGGATACATCCATCTGCTGTTGTGTCTATTATCACCATAAGCATTAGTAATGTTGCCATTTATTGCATTAACAGAACTATTAGAAGCTTGAGGTGTTGTGCGCCAGTTAGAATCATTCAGTGCGTCACTTGTAATTCCTGGACATATTTACGAGATGGTTCCGGATAATTGTTTGCGCGCTTCCAGGTATATCTTCGACGTCGACGCACTGGTTAACCAATTCGGTGCAATGCTAACTTCTATTGCAACTTGGAACTCATGTATTGATGCAATATGAAAAAAAATTCCGATCCAGGCAATGTTTGGTTAGCGATAAAGTTGAATCTAAAAGAACAGAGTAGAATTCGAGGAAACTGTCACGGAATTTCTCTTTTCTGGCAACAATTGACTGTCGAATTTCAAAGTCCGCCTTCTTGTATTCCATTATGTTGGAAACCTGGACCAGTACCATTCTAAAGCATTTTGTTCTACGCGATATAAAAATCCAACAGGTGTCCCATCAAAAATACTATTCCACTTGTGGATTGGCGGAAGCGGACTCGAATTTTCGTTGGAATTTGATGATCTCTCGGGTATTTGACTCGAAAAGGGATTGTCGCGACTAATCACAAAGTCATTATTATTATTCGAGTAAGTGTGTTCCGGAGTGCTGACTTTAATTTGATTTAAATGGTCGGACTGATTAGGGATAGGTACTACATTACCACCAAGGGGATTTTTTTTTTTTAATCCATGCAATTTTTTTGGGGCCGAAGCACTCCCTGCTCTTTCGTGGTTGATTTTCCAGTCTTACTTTATGCAATTCCTGCCAAATCGAAGACGTACGGCTATAGGACCGGATTTCAGTTACCATTTGCGCATTGCATAGCTCCATGCCAGCCTATAGTACTGGACATTGAAGATGGGTCGGCTCATGAGTTTTGCACGCCGATAGGGGGTCGTAGTTGTGTTCCTTTTAATCACAGATCGTAATCTGTTGATGAAAATTTCCTTTTGCATCCGTGCCATTTGGTCGGACCAAGGGAAATTCTTCGTGCCAAATTAATGAACTAAGAGAATTCTTCTACTGATACAAGACTTTCACCAAATTTCGAAATGGTTGGTGATATCGAGTTTTCAACATTAGTAGACACAACTATGTTTTTCAGTTTCATATTTTCAAGCAATCTAAATTGCGTTTGTAAGCCTGATGAGGCTCCGGTTTGATTAAAAGGTCTATTCGAAAGTGGATATCGTTTTAACGCTATAATCGTGATTTCTTCCGTTTCAGAATCGGTTAAATCGAAACAGATTTTGCGAAATCATTTAATGTTAATTTGGACTCCATAAAAGCACTTAGAGCTTCTAAAAGTTTAGCACAAGAAATCAACAGCAGACTGCATTGTTCACGATAAATTAGTGACGATTTACCAAGACACCGAAAGCGCTCAGTCATGTGGAGTACTGCGGTTTCAGTTCTTTCAATTTGTTAGAACATAAATGAAACTCCTGTTTCGGTTACTTCTGGGCAGCTTTATGGATCTCGAGCTAAACGTCAGCAAATGCCAGTCCATGACTTGTTCTCGCGTGTGACATGTTTATTACATTAAAATTGATCTTGTTGATTATTGGTAATCGGTATCAAAAAAAATTGTAAAAAATTAACTACACCGTCTCAAAATTATATGACCTTGCAAGACTGATGTTAAAATAAAATGTTATATTACAATACGTTGGGTGTCACTGAAATGAAAATCAAAAAATTATTGTGAACAATCTAAACGATTATTTCAATCCAAAATTGAAACGCAAACCTGCACAAAATTTTTTATATTTACTTGTAAAGTAGTTGGCGAGCAGTGCCCATCATTTACTCATTTCACAACCTTGTCCAAAATACATACTCGCATTAAAATTAAAATATGGACCTGCGATGCGAATTTCATAATTATTGATTAAGAATTAGAAGTAGAAATCAAATTTCATAACGATTGGAAGAGGAAATGGCCAAGTTTAGTGCAGCATGAACAGATACTATAGAATTTTTTCCAAAACCCACTTTAGAATCCATATCCAATACTACAAACCAAATATCATCATAACTCGTTAAAAAATCGTGGAGGAAGATAGAACATAGTAGAATTTCAAAATTTCTTTCAGAAAAGACGCAGACAATCAGAAAATCTCTTTTGTGATAGTGATGCCACTTGTGGCGAGTGGGGTAATCTCTAATTTTCCGGTACAAAATTTCCGTCTCCTCATACAGCATGGCATCGCCCCTATCCGACCACTTTTACGTTAGCAACAAATTACAACCACAGGTTAATCAAGGTGGAAAAAATATTACAGTGTCTATATGTTATGAAGCACCAATAATAGTAATTGATTTATTAGAATTGCCGCAGAATGCAATCACGTAATTGAATTATTGGAAAAATTTTACTTTATTGAAAGGCGGATTTGATTAAAGCCGATATGGAATCAAAATCAATGCGTTACTAAATTCCTACAAATATCAAGGTGCGTTGCATACAAATACAATAGTCACACTAAGGTATCAGCATGGATGGGCATTGTGTCCTGCTAGTGTTAATAATAGGACTCTATTTACCTAATTCAAGTGACTCTTATAAATTTGATAAACTTGCCAGTGAAAGTAGTATTAATCCAGTTACATTAAGATTGATACAATTAATAAACAACGATGATGACCTTAAAATTACTGTTCTATCAATAAATCGTCATTTAGATTTTAGTGAGTCGAATAATTTTATAAGCAGTTTAAACAAATCCACGATTCTGACAGTAGCGAATGTCGCAGACATCACAGAATTTGAATCACACAAATTCGCAAACCATATCTACAACATAATATTCGTTAATGACTTTTTAGATATGCTGATTTATCACCAACTGGCCGATAATGACGCAGAAAATCCAAATTATTTGTTTGTTATTCTAAACGAAGTAGAATATCCTCCCGATTTGGGATTACATTACGTTACCGAATTTGAACAGTTCTATTCGTTTGGCATAATTTTTAAATATTTGAATTCGATTGAAATTTGGTTTGTGAGTTTGTTTCGCAACCGACTAATAAGTTATTACGCGAACAATTACAATGTTATTGAAAATCTGACGCAATGCACAACCATAAGTGAAATTTTCAAAAAATCAAATCAAAATTTTCAACAAAATTACGTCCGAAGCTCTTACAATGCATTTTATGGATTACATAATGCTGAAGCCGATGGTATCATGCGAGGTGTTACCCGATGGTTTTTTAAGATTTTACGTGACAAGCTAAACCTGCAATACTACACCATTATGAAGTCGGATGAGAAAATCCATGAAACAATAAGTCACCATACACCATTTTATGCTAATGTCACCGATTTATCAATGAATAAAGTCCAAAAATTAGGTTCCAACTTCTCTGTAGTGAATACGTATCCGTTTCATGTATCACATACCGTTGTATTGGTACCCCGAATTCCGAAATCATTCCAATTTTTATCAACATTCGATTTAGCATCGATCACAGCATTCATCCTGACTGATATCGTAATTATTGGCTGTTGGTACGGAATACACAGAAGAATGAAACTCAAGACATCAATTATCGATTACATCTTTAACTTATTCCAGTCGATCATAATGATTGCGGTCACACTTCCACATGGACACCGAATCGAAAAACTTTTGTTGCTAACATTGCTCGTGCTAAATTTTATGTATTTTAATTATTACCAAACGTTCATGATATCCGAATTGATATCGGTCGATTACATACCGAATATCGATACGATCGAGAGTCTGATCAAATCGAATTTGTCCGTAATTCAGACGGAACTAAACGTCATGGAGAATTTCATAAAATACAATCCCGGAATAATTAAGCAGACTAAATATATACCCTTTGAGAGCGATGCAATGAAGTACATTCAGACACATCATGGTACCAACTATGCAATTATCCTACAGGAGCACGAGGCCGACGCAATTTTAAAATCAAAATACAATTGGAATGGCCGATTGGAACGTTTTCATAAAATGAAGCAAAGCATTTCTGATTTCCAGGAATCGTATGCCGTTGCACATCGGAAACCATTGTACGATCATATAAATCAACTGTCGTATCGTGTGTTTGAAGCTGGCCTCGAAACATATTGGGAAATTCTTTATAATCATGAAAAATTTCAAGAAAATTTGGAACAACCAATTGAATTTGATTTGAATGGTGGGATCGAAACTGTTGACCAACAACTTTTTTATGAAATTGGGTTGAAAATTTTAATTTGCGGATGGATTTTATCATTTGTTGTATTGGTGGTCGAGATTATAGTCGCGAGCCTAAAATTGCGAATTTGTAAATTGTTCTAAATTTTTTTTGAAAATATTGCTTGATTTATTGCTTAATTTGAATTTTATAAAATTTTAACTTAAATAAACTTTTTAATATTTATGAATTTGAAAATTTTATTTTTAAATCAAGGCGCCAAATTACTTAGCCGCAGGTTAGGTCCGAAATAGAAAGGTCTGCTGATACCGTGGTACGGCGTGTAATTTGGCAAAGTTCCACTATTCCTCTATATTGAAATGATCTTGGACCGAAGCTGACGCAGTAATGTTGTAGTGCTAGTGAATTAGGTGAGGGTAGGTTATGATGGCTATCCTAAAGGACATAGTTTCTTCTCTACTCATTGATACAATTCAAAGTTTTCAACGAAGTGTAAAATTGCTTCGAGTTTGTGTCTGCTTTAAGAATGATTATCCAGAACATTATTGATACATTAAGACATTACATTTAACGAGACAAAAATATCTAAAATATCTAATATGGAGTGGCCAACTATACTTTACCTGCACAAATGTACATAGATCACGAATACCCCACCTCTTGATTGAATAAAGTGAAAAATTGAACTTACCGAAATTAAATTTCACAAAACTAAATTAAGATAAACTAATTTTTAAATTTATTAAGAATTTTTGACATGATCAACTTTTAAACATGATTGTAAACATCGAAAACCTCCTAAAGAATGGTCACTTCCGGTGGAAAGATTTTTGACAAATACCACTGGGATTTTTAATTTATAGAAAACGCTTAAGTATTAAGTTTCATCCCGATCAATCAATCCGTACATGGCCGAATTTTTGTTGAAAAAAAATATGTTGGCAAAAATCGTCATTTCCGGTTGAATTTTGGAACAACGATCTGGGCCGATATTGTTTCAAATTTAATTTAAAATCTTTTAAATCATAATCATTTTCCTCGATATTGCTAAACTTTTGAACATATTTCTAAAAAACGAAAAACCTCCTAAAGAAGGGTCACTTCCGGTGGACCGTTTTTGACCAAATATCACTAAGATCTTCAATTTTACGAAAAAAAAACTTAAGAATGAAGTTTCACTCCTGTAAATGAATTCATCAGGCTGTATATGGGTCGAATTTTCGCACTTACCTCTTAAAATGTTTCGCAAAAACAGAAAAAGCTCTTTTGGAAGCTGTCACTTCCGGTGGATCGATTTCAGACAAAAAACACCGGAATCTCACAATTTGTATAGAAAGCTTAAGATAAAGTTTCATCCCGATCAATATATCCCTATTGACAAATTTTTTTTTTGTCGTAAATCGTCATTTCCGGTTAAATTTTAGAAAAATAAACTGGGCCCATACAGTTTCCTGGTCCTAAATAAGATTTAAATTGTTGTAGTTCATAATCGTTTTTCTCGTCAATGCTATACTTTTCAAAAAAAGTACAAAAAGCGAAAAAGCTCCCATATAGGGTCACTTCCGGTGTGCCGATATTACTGGCTAAATATTACGGAGGTCTTCAAATTTTATGAAAAAGCTTAAGTATGAAGTTTCAAATTGTGAGTTTGTTTGACATGGTGGTATATTTTGGTGACCTATGGTACATACGCTTCGCTTCCGACCGAGATAAATCCTTTACTAAATTTGAAACCCATTTTAAAACTGATGGTCACTACAATTTCGGACAGTTTACCCAAATCACTTTTTATCCAGCCATGGAGAAGTGATTTATTTTAATTATAAGCAAGACTTTCCGATTTGCGTTATCGGAATTGTTTCCGGAATTGTTTCGACAGGAGCAATGGTATTATTTTGATACGCTGATGCTGATTGAACATCTCAGTATTAAAGCGACGAACATTTGATTAAACGTCAAATCTCGAATTGCATACCGAATTTATAGAAATAATTCTGTAAGTCTTTGAAAAACATTGTTAACCTGTATGCTGATAAAACATTTATTTTTTTAAGACTGAGGAACTAATACCTGATTCCTAATTCTTTATTCACAACAGTTTATAATAATTTACCAACTCTCTGATATTTGTTTGACAAGAAAAATTCAACGACTATAGGATTTTGTTCAACATTTCTGTTGCGTCAGCAGTATGTGGATTGAGATGTTTGCATCATAGAAATTCGACGCGTTTGTTATCTCGTCATTTTAATTCTGCTATTGTGATGGTTTCCACAATTTGAGTAGTTGGGCCATTGCATCCCTGTTATGTTGAACTATGGAACATGTGGTTTTTGTGTAGTAATTCCATTTCCTGCAGGTTGGCTATGGAAGTTATGTGAAGTTTTTCCAATGAAATTTCGGATTTAATGGTTATAATGTTTATTTCGTTAAATGTTATGTGAATGTCCTAAACTTCTCGGTGTGTTTTCTCTATTGTAGAGAATGTTCCGTCCTTGACAGTGGTCGAGCAATTTTTGAATTTTATGAGTGTTTGATTTGAGTCCAGATGTATATTGATTGCGGTCTGCACGTTCAGTTATATTTGAAATGTACAGTTGGCCGTAGCTTAAGTAATCAATACCAAATGTGAGTGAAACGAGTTGAAAGGAACATTTTGCAGGCCCTTGTATTATAATGGCTATGAATTGAGGTATCTCTATTATAAATACTATATTAGTTTTGTTAAAATATCCCTTTATAGGGATTTAGTGACCAAGTTGAGAATCGCGTTCAGATTTGGGAAGCGGATATTATTGTTTTCCATTATTCGGTCAATGTACCTACATTCCTGTACTGTTAATAAATGTCTTGAAATTATTTTGTTAGGCCTGAAAATTTTCTAAGTATCTCGGTGATAAGTGTTTTGATACTTCTTTTCCTTTAGGTATGTGAGTGTTACCTTTTTCTTTCTATCGAATAATATTTCTTCGAGTGTGTTAATGAAAATTTTAGTTATGGGAATGAGAGCGTCTGCGAAAGTAATCGAATCCTATGTAACTTTAATCTCCACTCCCCAATTGTATTTTTAGATTGGCTACCTGTAATTTGTGGAACACTTTATTTAAGTTTTCAATGTGTTCCTGGCGCGACGAGGAGAACACAATGATGTCGCCCATATAGCACAGACACGTTTCCCCTTGTAATTCTCCAACTCTCTGGAATCTACTGGGTCCATTCTTCAGTCCGAATAGCATTCGATCGTATTCGTAGTGGCCAAAATCGACTGTAAAGGCTGTCTTCGGTATGTCCTTTGGTTAACTTCGATCTGGTGGAATCCAGAAGGTAAGTCCAATGTAGTGATATATTTACATACACTTACCGAGTTTATCCAATATATCGGTTATATTAGGTAGAGGGTATCGAACAGAATTGGTTTTCTCATTAAGCTTGCGGTAGTCTTTTACTAGACGCCATTTAACCTTACCGCAAGCATCCTCGCTAGCATCCATTTTCGTCTTCTAAGCTAATCTCATGTTTGACCTGATTAGTGAACGTTAGCTGTTGTGCGTTATTTTGAAATATATCTTCGTACTGATGATTGATTCAACCTTCGCTTGGACGTAATGGTTGATACTTTGCTAGATATCTTCGGGTATTATTAGATTTCCGTGGAGGATTATTGGTTTGAGGTATATTTCTCCAGTTCCTATATTAACGGATATACTGGCGAGAAGTTGCTTCAGGGTAAAATTTTATACTGTTGGTACATTTAATTTTATTTAAATAAACGGAGATTTCGCAAGATCGATTTGCATTTTAGAATGCGTATTGAACAAGGTTTTATTTCTGTAAGTCGGTTGTATTTGATCTAGAAACGATTTGGTAGAGCCAGTATCTATCAATAATTTCAATTCTGAGTTTTAACTTCAATACATGGTAATCTATATCCTGATACTAATGCTTCGAGGTGAAAATCTTCGTATTCAATTTATGTGCCTAACTGATATTGTTCATTTAGTTCCGAGTGGAATGTGGGTTGTATGTCGCTGTGAGAAGTTGATTGAGGTTGAGATTCTTTGTAATATTCTTTGCAAACCCGTATATGATGAACAGTTATCGTAAAGATGATATTCAATTTTGAAGGGTTCCTGCAATCTAAATCTAGGTGGTGCTCTTTGTTGGAATAGTGGTTTGGACTAAATCGATCGCTGGTTATAGGTGCGTTGTTTATTCCTGTCGGGAATGGATGAAGTATCCAAAGCTTAAGAGTTCGTGGCTTTGCGAGAGCCAATTTGCGCCCCTCATCCTGGTTAGCCCCCGGATGGGGAATAAATAAAACTACGGAAATGTAAAGTGGATGGTCAGCACACATCTTGGTAACATCTGGCTTCGAAACAAACGGTTTTTTAATAGTGTTTTAATACCTATATGCACGGAATTACCAACTTCTGATTTATTCATGATTTCAAGAATCTGGGAAGACTTTATTCTTACTTTTGCATCTCACGAATTAATACATTTTTAGGCTATATTCTGTGTCTGCCACTGTTTTAAAAACAATCTTTGTCAAATGGTAAGATTTACTAAGTGTTTGGTAAAATGTTAAATACTCGAAAGCGGGATGCGATATTTCATATTTTATGGGAGTTTGAAATTCTATAGTTAATTAACTAACGATTCACAATTGGTTAAATATTCCAAGAATGAAGCAATATTAAATTCCAAGAATGTTATATTTACGAAGCTAGTGCACAATAATAAAGAGCTACCAAATATACAAAATGCATTACTTAAATAACAACCTAACCAACTGGCCTACTAAACTCCTTTAACATCACAGAGGACAACTATATGGTAGCATGGAGTACGTTGCAACAGAAACAGCAGCCGCAATAAAGAAACTAGTCGACACAGCTAGAGAAACTCTACAATGCATCTCTATTCAAAACGGAAGAAGGAGCCGTTTACAACATCAACAAGGTGAAATACTTCCCAAGAAATCCGTCATATAAAGGCAAAATTGTGTAAAAGGCGTTTAATACATTTCATCCACAAACGATGTGATTCAAAAACACAATGACGTGAAAACGGTCCTCAGGCAACATACATCGCTGAATCGACAACTCAGAGGCTAAGACTCAACAATCAAAAGACGAAATGGGAATATCCGAAATCGGCGACAAAAGAGTAACATCAACCAAGAAAACAAGAAAAACTATTAAACCCCGATTCGCTTTTGATTTTTAACTTCATGTCAATTCGTATGTCTTGCTCAAATTGACAAGAAGAAAGCCAAAAGATCATCTAAGCACAGAAACTTGGAGACACATGGACGATTTAGTTTGGACCGATCCGAAGTTCCGAAGTTCAATATTCCAGAAGTCGTAAATATTATATTAAGAATTGATTACGTTTCTGATATGTTAATGCTAGAAATAATAAAGGGTGAAACGGGGTGCACAGCTGAACGTACAAATTTGGGTTGGATCATGTTTGGAGCTATAAAATCAGTTTTCAATGAACATCAAATACAAACTATGATTTCAACGGTTTTGAGGAATCGAAGAAATCCAGTCACCGAAACATTTAACGACTGAGCAAGCTAAATATGAAAGACTTTACCAAGAGGACTATAAACGTTTATCCAATGGCTCTTATGAAGTGAAACTTCCATTAAATGAAAACGCAGGGGAAAAAATTCTGCGCTAACAAGAGATTATTAAAATTTTATAGACGAATACTTGAGCTTAGGACATATTGGAGCAAACGATTCAACAAGAACAAAAAATGATTTACCACATCATGCAGTCACAAAGGAGAAGAGCACAACAGAGGCACAACTAATTGGGCCAACCCTCCAGCAATATGGATATGTCTTCACTGCCGATATCGAGATAATGTATCGGCAAATAAAGGTTCCCGAAAAACATCAGGATCTGCAAACAATACTCTGAGGAGATGATCCAAATAAGCCATTGCAATGCCATTTGCAACCATACCTGGCCGTAAGAACATTACGTCAGCTGGCACATGACGAAGAAACTTTATATCCCAAAGCAGCATATTTTTGCTTGCTAAAAACGAGATTTTTATGTCGATGATGTCTTGACTGGGGCACATTCGTTAGACGAAATATTAATCCTGAAGAACGAGCTATTACAAATACCTCCTTTGGCAAATTTGAAATCACAGAAGATCAAAATGTAAACACATTAGGTATATACTGAGATCCTCGAAGTGGCGAATTTAGCTTTAAGGCACAAAAGGTTAACACCAAGTGGAACGACCTATCAAACATCGCAAGAATATTTGATCCACTAGGGTGGATAGGTCCCATAACTATAACCCCGAAAATATTGATTGCAAAAGATATGGGAAGGAAACATTGCGGGGAAAAATTACCTGGTCACCTGGAATACTATTGGATAATTCGTAGGAAGTCGTGTATCTGAAATACAAATAAATATTCATCATACATGATAAATATTCATCATACACGAAACTGATAAGAATCATTACTTACATAAAAAGGTTTAACAACAAATCCGGTCCATTATCGCCTGACGAACTAAGGAGCAGTCGGGTGCATTGCTGCATTGCACGAAGAAATAAAAATGTTAGAAAAGTGAAGAGTCTTCAACTTAAGCAACAAAAGTTCTTTGTAGCGATTACATCCATTTGTCGACAAAGTAGGTATCCTACGAGTAAGGTTGTAAAATATCTTTCATGTCAATTAAGAAGAATAAGAAAAAGGAAACAACTCAGTTAATGGGACAATTTCCAGCATCGCGTGTTAGGGCAGTACATCTAGAGGTTGTTAGTGATTTAAGAAGAAAGGACCAGGACTGTGCAGCTACATATACAGCGATTCCGGAGTTCAGCACAACCTATATTTCTGAAATAATTAATACTTTATCAAATGAAGGAATTAAGTGGCATTTTAATACCCCGGAAGGTCCCCACTTTAGTGGATTAGGCAGCCGTAAAATCAGCTAAATACCACCTAAAGAGAGTTTTAGGGGAAACCGTATTGAGATACAAAAAAACGTCCACTATGTGCACCACATCTTCAGGCATCAAAGACACAGATATCTTAGCCCCCGGAATATTTTATTATCGGATAATCATTAACCGTTTCCAATCATTGGAAGTTAACTCAGAAGCTGGTACAACATTTCTGGAGAATATAAGAAACTACACCCGGGCACAGGCGGTTTTAACGAAAAATCTACCTAATATACATAAGGATGGTGACTGCACTCCAAACACCTCAAACCAGTCAAATATAATCGAACCCTTATAACACCAGTCCCAAAATATTAATTAATTGCAGTTACAACATTGCAGTTGGTCCAGGAGGAATGGAAGACTGTTGTTCACTTTAAGTTGGAAAATTATGGGGTAGAGCTACAGGAATTAACAAACAATGTACAAACGATCCAGCTCGACGGATCAATGTTTATTCCGGATTTAGATGTGCTGCCGGTGGAATCTAATACTAATGATTCAGCTAGATGTATGTTAAATTGTTCAACATTGACGTTTATTGAGCCTATTAAGCCTATTTTCCGCCTACCGTGGGAAGGAGCTTGTTGAAATAGGTAATTTGCTATCAATGTTTAATTATGAATAATTTGCTTACCTCGAATGGGGCCGGAATAAACACCAACATATCAAATTTCAGTTATTGAATTTCATGAATTTTTTGTTTGTATAGTTTTCTGGTAGAATTTTCGGATTGAAATAAGGGCAAACCTCATAAAGATCATTTTTAGCCCAGCGCCAAATGACCCTGCTGCAAAATTAATAAATTCAAGTATTCAGGTTTCATTCGAATCTCTGTTCGATTTACTATCTGGTTTCTAGGTACTTGTAACCAATTGCACATTAAGGAAAACAATTCAACGCTATTATGACACACGAATAATTGATTTATTACAATTACCGCATAATTCAATCACCTAATTGAATTATCGGAAAAATTTTACTTTATTGAAAGGCGGATTTGATTAAAGCCGATATGGAATCAAAATCAACGCGTTACTAAATCCCTACAAATATTTAGGTGCGTTCCATACAAATACAATAGTCACACTAAGTTATCAGCATGGATGGGCATTGTGTCCTGCTAGTGTTAATAATAGGACTCTATTTACCTAATTCAAGTGACTCTTATAAATTTGATAAACTTACCAGTGAAAGTAGTATTAATCCAGTTACATTAAGATTGATACAATTAATAAACAACGATGATGACCTTAAAATTACTGTTCTATCAATAAATCGTCATTTAGATTTTAGTGAGTCGAATAATTTTATAAGCAGTTTAAACAAATCCACGATTCTGACAGTAGCGAATGTCGCAGACATCACAGAATTTGAATCACACAAATTCGCAAACCATATCTACAACATAATATTCGTTGATGATTTTTTTGACATCCTGATTTATCACCAATTGGCCGACAATGACGCAGAAAATCCAAATTATTTGTTTGTTATTTTAAACGAAGTGAAAATACCTCCCGCGCTTACTTTAAATTACGTTACCGAATTTGAACAGTTCTATTCGTTTGGCATAATTTTTAAATATTTGAATTCGACTGAAATTTGGTTTGTGAGCTTTTTTCGCAACCGATTCATGAGTTATTACGTCAATAATATCAATGTTATTCAAAATCTGACGCAATGCCCAACCATAAGTGAAATTTTCAAAAAATCAAATCAAAATTTTCGACAAAATTTCATCCGAACGTCTTACAACGCATTTTATGGATTACATAATGCTGAAGTCGATGGTATCTTGCGAGGTGTTACTAGATGGTTTTTTAAGATTTTACGTGACAAGCTAAACCTACAATACTACACCACCAAGAAGTCAGATGAAAATCTTTATGAAACAGTGAGTCAACTTCAACCATTTTATGATAATTGGACCGATTTATCAATGAATAAAGTCCATAAACCAATTTCGATATTCTCTGGAGTGAATATGGTGAATACGTACCCGTTTCGTGTATCACATACCGTTGTATTGGTACCCCGAATTCCGAAATCGTTTCAATTTTTATCAACATTCGATCTAGCATCGACCACAGCATTCATCGTGACTAATATCGTAATTATTGGCTGTTGGTACGGAATACACAGAAGAATGAAACTCAAGACATCAATTATCGATTACATCTTTAACTTATTCCAATCGATCCTAATGATTACGGTCACACTGCCACATGGACACCGAATCGAAAAACTTTTGTTGCTAACATTGCTCGTGCTAAATTTTGTGTATTTTAATTATTACCAAACGTTCATGATATCCGAATTGATATCGGTCGATTACAAACCGAATATCGATACGATCGAGAGTCTCATTGAATCGAATTTGACGGTGTTACACAATAAATACATGCCCTTTAAAATCGATGTAATGACGTACATTCAGACACATCACGGTACCGACTATGCAATTTTGATAGAGGAGAACGAGGCCGACGCAATTTTAAAATCAAAATACAATCGGAACGGTCGATTGGAACGTTTTCATAAAATGAAGCAAAGCATTATTGAATTTTATGTATCGTTTGCCGTTGCACATCGGAAACCATTGTACGATCATATAAATCAACTGTCGTATCGTGTGTTTGAAGCTGGCCTCGAAACATATTGGGAAATTCTTTATAATCATGAAAAATTTCAAGAAAATTTGGCACAATCAATTGAATTTGATTTAAACGATCGAATCGAAATTGTTGATCAACAACTTTTTAACGAAATTGGGTTGAAAATTTTAATTTGCGGATGGATTTTATCGTTTGTTGTATTTGTGGTTGAGATTTTAGTCGCGAGCCTAAAATTTCGAATTCGTAAATTGTTTTCAATTGGTTTTGCAAATCTTGTTTGATTTATTGCTTAATTTGAATTTTATAAAATTTTAACTTAAATAAATGTTTTAATATTTTTGAATGTGAAAATTTTATTTTTAAATCAAGGCGCCAAATTACTACTTAGAAAAGTCTGCTGATGGTACGGCGTGTAATATGGCAAAGTTCCATTATTCTCCTATATTCAAATGATCAACCACTTGGATCGAAGCTGACTAAACATCTTTTCGGCTAAAATATAAAGCCAGGCGACAAATCAGATCGGCTATGCCCTTGGAATTGGCTAGATGTAAATGTATGTCGGTAAAGTGTAAGGTTATAGTGTAGGTTATGATAGCTGTCCTAACGGACATAGTTTCTTCCCTACTCATTGTTTCATTTCAATGTTTTCAACGAAGCGTAAAATTGCATCGAATTTGTATTTGCTTCCAGTATGATTTTCCATGAAATATTAAATCGCTGCAAATTTGCAAACCGAACATTTGAAGTAAAGGAGACCTGTTAATTGGGAGCCCATTAATTACATGGGCAATAGAGCCGAAAAATCAAGTCTATGCTCTGATTTTGTTGTATGATTATTTTAATTTCCACTGGTGCGGTCCCAATCCCATCAAAATAAACTCGGCCATTTTTGAACTGATCAAGCTGGAAATAGGTATGTCAGACGGCTAAACTGAAATTTGGAAGAACTTCTGGAACATGGCCTCCTTGGGTGGGACTCGGCCATTTCTTATTCGATTAAAATGGCAGACGATTAGCGAATATTGTCAACGCCACTTGATTAGTTCTCTCCACATGTTTTGCTTTTCTAAGTGGTTGTGTCTCAGAGCTGAATTGTTGTTCCCAGTTAAACTTCTAAAGGTCAGGGTGACAATCCTTTTTGCAATTCGTCTTCGATCCAAAGTCATTAGCAGCGTGTGACTCAAGAACCCGTCCCAACTTCCACCGTGTGGCAAATAGCTGATCATCCTTTATTTACTATGTCGTTTGCCTGTGTTTTAGTTCATTTGGTTTGCTGCTGCAGTTGGTGAATATGTTCTGAGAAGCAGAGTTTTGAAAAGTGTTGTAATAATTGCTCGGTCATATGCCATCTTGTTAATAATCCCATGGTTTCAATCTTAATTCTGCTAAGTCAGCGGAGTCATCTATGAGTGGTGTTAAAGACCGGGAGCTGGGACACGCTTCAATTTAAGTTATAACCGTATAGAGTTACTTGAAAGTTAACGTTGATTCACCAATAACTCTACTTCAGATACCCCCGCAACGGGGAGTATGAAGTAGGATGAAGGCCCATTTAATTCCATTAGATAGATGCAATGTCGCTTGATAATGTTGTCTTGGCTGTGTGATAGTTAATTGAAATACAACGTTTGGTCCGACAAAGTAAGTTCCATTATCGGAGTAAATGTCGGTACACTTTATTCTTCGGTATTCTTTATTCAAGCACCCATCCTATAGAAATCGTCTTGTACTGAGCAAGTTATTGTATTCCTGTGAGAATTTTAAACGCTGAAGCTCTCTACACGACACTGCTTCTGTCTGATTGATTTCATCCACACTCAACACGAGTATATTGGGTTTAACTGTACTAAAAATCGAGCATACGAACCGATGCGCAAAATTGTTTTATGGTCGGCCATCTATTTCTGCCTCTCTTTTGCCATATATTACAGAACATCTTAGCAGTTTTTTTTTCACTTGTTTGGATATATCAAGGTTCGTTTGTACTGACCAATGTTGCTCTGGTTGACTTAGAAAGCTTGGGTTAGTCCACCATAACTGGTGGTTTTTTAATTCATCCAAGGATAGACCACGACTCGCGCTCTCCGCTGGCTTGAAACAAATGGGACAAATGGTGTTCATTGTGCTGGACATCCAGTTTAAAATTATTTTGGAGTCGATCTAAAGTGTGTTGCGTTGGTTTAATCCTCTTCTCGTTAATCACCGATTATATATGACTAGCTAGAAGTTCATCATCCATAAGTTTCACCAGTTGTTTCCACACGTAGAAAAACTATAGATGAGTAGGCCCGGTCGCTGGCCCAGTACTTCGTCTCCATTAGATGTATGCTAAGGGCTTTCTCTTCAGCTGAATGGATTGAGCGTTTTCGATTTCTTGTCGAAAATTGATCGATTCGCTAAATATCTCCGTTGGTAATGTATCGTCCCAATTAACCATGCCATGTCACAAATCACATTGTAGGATTATTTCTGCTCTGAATGGAAGTGGAGACAGCCAACCAAACGGGTCGAACACTCGACTTGCTTCAGAAAGGATCGATCGTTTTGTGCCTGTTCCTCTGACTGGAAGATCTGGTGCGAATTGAAAATCATATTGATTTGGATCACATGTAACAAATCATGTAATTTCGAATGGTTGCTTACAAATTTCCTTAAGTGAAATTCACCACGTTACAGGATGGCAGAAATATCTTTTTTCAGTTTAACTAGCTTTTTGAATGGCCTAGCACCCTTGGGCACATCTTCGACATAAACATCTTCCTGTATGCCTACAACTTCCTGAAGCGACAAAGGGAGCTGATGATGTCCCGTATGTAACTGTAGTTAATTGAAACGAGCACAAATTGTTATCATCGTCTCGCCAGAGGATCAATTGACGGTACATATTCTCAATCTCTGCTGAGATTGGCCCACAATGTGGATTGAACGGTTAGACCCGTGATGACCTTCCACTTTTTTCATGTGACCAAGGTTGTTGTATTCTGGTGAAATCGAAAAATGGCTATCTGGTAGTTACTTGGAAGTTTTGTTTGATCCCACTAGAATGGTAATAATGCTTGATAAAAGCTGCTTCTTCTGCACTCAACTCAGTTTGTTTAGAATCGCCGACCTCTTCCACTTCCCAGAATCGCCGCAACGTGTTATCAATATCGGGAAGAGTGCATTGTGTTTGGATTTCTTGAGGTTCGGTGTCAGGACTTTAACAACTATCCACCCAAAATTCGTGTTTTCAGGTGATCAATTCAGGTAATCAGGTGATCAATTCATCAAGGATTTGGTAAAATACGCCAGCCCCCAGCAATATATCGAGGCTTAATTGATAACACTTTGCCACCTTTTCGCCAATCTTCCCAACTCAGGCATTCTAGTTGCTATTTTCGGAATAATCAAGGAGCTGACGATCATTTCATGATGAGTTTGTTGTATTGGTTGTATACGGATTATAACAATACCTCGAGATGTGCCAGCTGATGAAAAGGGTTTCCCAATAAGAGGTTTCATTATGATATTTAAAAGAACGAGTATTTTTTAAGAGAAATCAATGAATGTTTATTTCATTGTCAAGAGGAAGGTATGCCATTAAGATTTGAAAACGGTATCGGCCAAAAGGCCACCACGGCTACGCCTGCAGCACCATATTATTTTCATGAAATTGTCCATGACCAGTTCGAATTATATCTTTAAGGTTTTGAATCGATTGTGGAGCATAGGCATAGATCTTAACTTTCACGTGGCCCCAAAGAAAAAAGTCTATTGTGATGACCTCTTCGAGAAATAACACGGTCAGGAAACTTTTCTTGCAAAATTGCGATTGTTTCGTTGCTTGTGTGGCACGTAGCGCCGTCTTGCTAAAAATAAACGTCGCCCACGTCAATATCTTCCAATTCCGGCCATAAAAAATCATTAATCATAGCTCGGTAGTGCAATCCATTCATCATAACAGTTTCACCAGCCTCATTTTCAAAGAAGTAAGGTCCAATCACACCGCCAGCCCAAAAATCGCATCAAACAGTCACACGTTGAGAATGCAGAGGATGTTCAACAATCATTCTTGGATTTTCTGAGCCCCAAATGCGACAATTCCGCTTATTAACGTAGCCTCCGAGGTGAAAATGGGCCTCATCACTGAAAATGATTTTTCGATGAAAATCCGGATTATTTTGATGCATTTGATCGACCGGCTTGAGTTCTTGTGTTAACTGAATTTTAAAAGACTTAAGGAATAAGTCTTTGTGCAAAATACGGTGTAATGTCGGTTGTGGAATGTCTAATTCCATCACACGGTTTCTATTCTTCACATCACTAACTTGTTCCAACAGCTTGTTCCACTAACTTGTTCCAATTTTTCCACCAGTTTCACTATTGCCTATCGAGAAGGTGCTTCGTGACGAACCAAAAGTGCTTTAGTTTTGCGAACTGTGACTGTAAAATTTTCACCATTTTTGTAGTGAATTTTAACAATTTCAATGCGTTGTTGAAGCGTGTATCGTACTATTTTTAGTAATGGTGTAGTTTTTACTTGCCAAATGTCAAAAGAAGACAGCTTCAAAATTGACAGCTGCCCAAATAGCAGGATATTCAAAATAAAACCTCTTATTGGAAAACCCTAGCTTCAAGGCTAACACTAGATCCCATAGTTATCGAATACTAAGACCGTAGCTGTTGGCAGCACTGCAATAAACTTTGATGCAGCTTGTATCTTCGGCTGAGTGAATAATGAAGTGACAAATTCGGAATAGAATCTCTTGTCTCGTCGATGCCCAGTGTTCCTTACGTTTTTAATTTCCGTGGCATTGTATCTTGAACAATCGAGCCAACGATGAGCTTTCATCATATACAGTAAACAGGACTTGGATTTTGAAACGTCTGGATTGGCTGATGTAGTAAACGAAGTAGATTTGAATGTTGCCGATGCTGTTTTTTATTGGAAGCAGATGCTATGGATTTATTTATTATATTTGAACTGTTTCAAGGGTTTCGACTCAGGAATACCATCTCCCTCATATTTTGACTCAGATTCTAATAGTGTGTCAAAATCCCAAATACAAGTTCATAATCTGGGTAGCAGTGTTCATTATCTTTTTATTTGAACTTTAGTTCTCCTTGGAATAAATGGTCAATAATACTCCTTACCAGAGATTTTCACTCAGGTTCCAACAGTACGCCACTTTACAAGACGCAAAGTGCCGACGATTCTTTTTTCGGAGACACTGCTACTCTGATGACTGGAATTTGTAAACGCTGAGTCGTTCCAATACTATAAAATTTCTATGTATCTAGAATATCCCATAGATTCCGTAATAGTTTCCCACTTTCTTGCTTTTCGGCAATTTTAATATTTTGAGTAATTTGTGTAATTTGGTAAACAAAAATGTACCATGCTAGGCGAGCGATTGGTGTTAATGCGGCGCTAACTGGCATTTCAAGTTTACTGCCCCAACTGCATCGCATGTTTTGCAAGTGCAAGGAGCGGGACTGAAAAGTGACAATAAATTACCGCCACACGAGTCAACATCATCAGCTGATAAATCCCTTTTTTATCATTATGAGACTATTCGACTGAGCGAACATGGGCAACAACAAGCTTGCGAAATTCGGCATATCTCCGGCTCTTAATACATCGCGCCTAAACGCTGGTACGCTGGCAAGGATGTTCAGACAAAACAACAACTACGCTAATTCAGCCGACAACGGGGAAAAGAAACGAAATTTTGTAAAATTGGAATTAACAAAAGATGTTTGTTGAGATGAACCAGCCGGAATTTAAGTTGTTTGGAACTACCTGGTTAGCGCGCTAATTTAGGCGCCCAGCGTGGGGCTCCCGAAACGAGATTGGCTTAATTGTTGTTTTGAAGTCCAGATTATAAAGAAGTAAAACAAACGGAAAAAGTGTGTGTTGGAACAGTGGTAACATTTATGGTTTAAAATAATGGGGGGGTGTTTTAACGGTTATTTTTATTAAATTTTAGTATTTTGCTAGATCAAGGCATTTCGAAAATTAAATTATTTAATTTCGCATTGTTCGAGCTAGATTGAGAACGAGATCACGTTTTCGATTAAATAGTTTAGTAGTTGCTGTTTGGGCTTCTTTAGTATAAATATCGTTACAATGGCGCTAGCCGAATGAGAGAAGCCAGAACCACTAATGGTTGCACTCTTCATTACAGCGGCCATAAGAATGGAAGAGAATTTGCATCGATTTCCGCCCTATTAACATGCGGATCCCAGGTCAAGCAAATATGCCCTTATAGTCATCACAACGAGATTCTATTACACCTATAGAGAATAGTACTAATGCGGTTATCCAACAAACAATGTTTAAACTTCTCCTGTTGGCGAAAGTTGAGATAATAGAAATCGTGGGAGCAGTGCAACTTGCTGACGGAGGGATACTAAAGTCAAACGGCTGGTTACCGAAATAGAAATATTACCGGACAAAAATGTGATAAAGCCACATAATAAAATGCATATCAAACATTACCACCAACAACTTCAAGCAAATATCACCGAACAAAGAATTATAACATGGAAAAGAAGGAATCTTTGAACATAGTTGTGTGTGTGTATATGAAATAGAAACTCCCAGATGATTGTGTTTCCACCAGGGATTGTATATCATTGGATCTTATAATTTTCAATAAAAGGGTTTTCAATAAAAGCCTACCATATTGCGGTGACAAAAGTTATTTTGGAAGACTGGGTGAGGGCAGCTGACGGTAATAAGATTGGGGTGGAGTATTAAAGTAACTAGTAATAACAATTTCTACCTTCGGACCTGTACATTTGGCTCTAAATAAAGTACATAGGCAAACTCAAAAGTATAATTTACTCATCCATAAATATTAAAACATTTATTCAAGTTGAAATTTTATAAAATTCAAATTAAGCAATAAGTCAAGCAATATTTTCAAATCAAATTTAGAACAATTTACGAACACAAAATTTTATGCTCGCGACTAAAATCTCGACCACCAATACCACAAACGATAAAATCCATCCGCAAATTAAAATTGGCAATACAATTTCGTAAAAAAGTTGTTGGTCAACAGTTTCGATCCCACCATTCAAATCAAATTCAATTGGTTGTTCCAAATTTTCTTGAAATTTTTCATGATTATAAAGAATTTCCCAATATGTTTCGAGGCCAGCTTCAAACACACGGTATGATAGTTGATTTATATGTTCGTACAATGGTTTCCGATGTGCAACGGCATACGATTCCTGAAAATCAGAAATGCTTTGCTTCATTTTATGAAAACGTTCCAATCGGCCATTCCGATTGTATTTTGATTTTAAAATTTCATCGGCCTCGTGCTCCTGCAGGATAATGGAATAGTTAGTACCAGGATGTGTCTGAATGTACTTCGTTACATCGGTGTTAAAGGGTAAATATTTAGTCTTTTTAATTATTTTGCGATTGTATTTTATTAAATTGTCCACGACGTTTAGATCCGTCAGAATCACGGACAAATTCGATTTGATCAGAATCTCGATTGTATCGATATTCGGTTTGTAATCGATCGATATCAATTCGGATATCATGAACGTTTGGTAATAATTAAAATACACAAAATTTAGCACGAGCAATGTTAGCAACAAAAATTTTTCGATTCGGTGTCCATGCGGAAGTGTGACCGCAATCATTATGATCGATTGGAATAAGTTAAAGATGTAATCGATAATTGATGTCTTGAGTTTCATTCTTCTGTGTATCCCGTACCAACAGCCAATAATTACGATATCAGTCAGGATGAATGCTGTGATCGATGCTAAATCGAATGTTGATAAAAATTGGAAAGATTTCGGAATTCGGGGTACCAAAACAACGATATGTGATACACGAAACGGGTACGTATTCATGATAGCGGAGGACGAAAGTGGTTTATGGACTTTATTCATTGATAAATCGGTTGCTTCAGCGCGAAATGGTCTATGATGACTCTCTGTTTCATAAATATTATCACCAGATTTCATAATGGTGTAGTATTGCAGGTTTAGCTTGTCACGTAAAATCTTAAAAAACCATCGAGTAACACCTCGCATGATACTATCGACTTCAGCATTATCTAATCCATACCGTGCGTTATAAGACGTTCGGATGAAATTTTGTTGAAAATCTTGATTTGATTTTTTGAAAATTTCACTTACGGTTGTGCATTGCGTCAGATTTTCAATAACATTGGTATTATCGACGTAATTATTTATAAGTTGGTTGCGAAAAAAGCTCACAAACCAAATTTCAATCGAATTCAAATATTTAAAAATTAAGCCAAACGAATAGAACTGTTCAAATTCGGTAACGTAATTTAAAGTAAGCTCGGGAGGTATTTTCACTTCGTTTAAAATAACAAATAAATAATTTGGATTTTCTGCGTCAATATCGGCCAATTTGTAATAACTCAGAATGTCAAAAAAATCATCAACGAATATTATGTTGTAGATATGGTTTGCGAATTTGTATGATTCAAATTCTGTGATGTCTGCAACATTCGCTACTGTCAGAATCGTGGATTTCTTTAAGCTGCTTATAAAATTATTCGACTCACTAAAATCTAAATGACGATTTATAGATAGAACAGTAATTTTAAGGCTATCATCGTTGTTTATTAATTGTATCAATCTTAATGTAACTGGATTAATACTACTTTCACTGGTAAGTTTATCAAATTTATATGAGTCACTTGAATTAGGAAAATATAGCCCTATTGTTAGCACCAGCAGGACACAATAACCATCCATGCTGATAACTTAGTGCGACTATTGTATTTGTATGCAATGCACCTTAATATTTGTAGGAATTTAGTAACGTATTGATTTTGATTCCATATCGGCTTTAATCGAATCCGCCTTTCAATAAAGCAAAATTACACGTTCATGACAATTCAATTATATAATTGAATAATGCGGTTATTCTAATAAATCAATTACTATTATTCGTGCGTCATACTAGAGTTGAATTTTTTCCATAGTGTGCAAGTTGTTATAAATACGTAGACACCAGATTGTAAATTGAATAGAACTTCGAATGTTAACCGGATAAGTGGTGCAGTGGTTAAAGCTGCGGCACTTGGACCGGGGAGGTACTGGGTTCGAATTCATCAGAGGCTGTGGATGCAAAGCGAATTCTCAACATCGATTACGATCGGTGATATTAATACACACAACAAAGACCCTCACAACTAAGAGAAGATTGAGCTTGCAATGTGCATATGGTATACTCTAATATTGTGTGAATGGGTGGAGTAGTGTTGTACGTGAATAAATAATGAAAAGGGGGATAATAGACCTTCAAGGGGGGATATTAATTGAAATTCTTAGTTTTGAAACAGAGTCGTTTGGGGCTTGGGGCAAAAATAACCTTTATGAAGTTGCTACAATTTTTAACACTGGCGACACCATCATATTTATATTGTTAAGGCAGGCTCAACAAGTAAATGTATAACTTACTAAAGTAATAATTAGTATACTAGTAGGTTATTGAACCTGTACAGTAAAATCTTGGTTTTGTATTTTCTGACTTCCGCTGAGCATTTATAAAATCAGCAAAATTATTACAGTGTATTATTTTGTTAAATGCAATTTGTAAGGTATAAGGTGTAAGGTGTTCAGCAACTAAATATTTGCTCCACTAGAGGTAAGCGCACTACTCATTAAATAATACTATTCAATAAGAAAAATTCTAATTCCAATCTGTGGTTGGAATTATTCATATAGTCTAGACAGTTGGATTAGTCTATTCACGGTCCTTCAACAAAACACAGCAGCAACTTTATCGTAAAGTCACCTATTGGAAGCAGTTTGTGCGCATAAACAACAGAGATTAAATAATTAAATCGTAACTAAGCGCACCAATTTTCATTTATAATTCATAATCACCCTCGAAACAGAGGAACACATCAAACAACAAGATACTCGTATCATCGACGACAAGCTATCCACCATCTGTTTACCAGAAGTGGCAGCTTCCGTAGGATGTATATCTAGCTTCATATACATCCTACGGAAGCTTGATAGTCAGCCCGAAAATATCTCACTATCGCAACAGTAAATTATGTCATGATAATCTGTCATGACATTTATAACATTCAGCAAGAAATTTTAAAATTACTTTTATGTATTATTGGCAAGTCAGATCTAAACTCTTCATTTGTATGGAACTAGCTACACTTAACTATAACTATCGGGAGAGTTTTTATGGTAAACCGAAAAAATATTACTATCGCGACAGTAAAATATGTCATGATAATCTGTCATGACATTTATAACATTCAGCCCGTAATTTTAAAATTACTTTTATGTATTATTGGCAAGTCAGATCTAAACTCTTCATTTGTATGGAACTAGCTACACTTAACTATAACTATCGGGAGAGTTTTTATGGCAAACCGAAAAAATATCACTATCGCGACAGTAAAATATGTAATGATAATCTGTCATGACATTTATAACATTCAGCCCGAAATTTTAAATTACTTTTATGTATTATTGGCAAGTCAGATCTAAACTCTTCATTTGTATGGAACTAGCTACACTTAACTATAACTATCGGGAGAGTTTTTATGGTAAAGTGAAAAAATATCACTATCGCGACAGTAAAATATGTCATGATAATCTGTCATGACATTTATAACATTCAGCAAGAAATTTTAAAATTACTTTTATGTATTATTGGCAAGTCAGATCTAAACTCTTCATTTGTATGGAACTAGCTACACTTAACTATAACTATCGGGAGAGTTTTTATGGCAAAGCGAAAAAATATCACTATCGCGACAGTAAAATATGTCATGATAACCTGTCATGACATTTATAACATTCAGCCCAAAATTTTAAAATTACTTTTATGTATTATTGGCAAGTCAGATCTAAACTCTTCACTTGTATGGAACTAGCTACACTTAACTATAACTATCGGGAGAGTTTTTATGGCAAACCGAAAAAATATCACTATCGCGACAGTAAAATATGTCATGATAATCTGTCATGACATTTATAACATTTAGCCCGAAATTTTAAAATTACTTTTATGTATTATTGGCAAGTCAGATCTAAACTCTTCATTTGTATGGAACTAGCTACACTTAACTATAACTATCGGGAGAGTTTTTATGGTAAACCGAAAAAATATTACTATCGCGACAGTAAAATATGTCATGATAATCTGTCATGACATTTATAACATTCAGCCCGTAATTTTAAAATTACTTTTATGTATTATTGGCAAGTCAGATCTAAACTCTTCATTTGTATGGAACTAGCTACACTTAACTATAACTATCGGGAGAGTTTTTATGGCAAACCGAAAAAATATCACTATCGCGACAGTAAAATATGTCATGGTAATCTGTCATGACATTTATAACATTCAGCCAGAAATTTTAAAATTACTTTTATGTAATATTGGCAAGTCAGATCTAAACTCTTCACTTGTATGGAACTAGCTACACTTACCTATAACTATCGGGAGAGTTTTTATGGCAAACCGAAAAAATATCACTATCGCGACAGTAAAATATGTCATGATAATCTGTCATGACATTTATAACATTCAGCCCGAAATTTTAAAATTACTTTTATGTATTATTGGCAAGTCAGATCTAAACTCTTCACTTATATGGAACTAGCTACACTTAACTATAACTATCGGGAGAGTTTTTATGGCAAAGCGGAAAAATATCACTATCGCGACAGTAAAATTTGTCATGATAATCTGTCATGACAATTATAACATTCAGCCAGAAATTTTAAAATTACTTTTATGTAGTTATTATTGGCAAGTCAGATCTAAACTCTTCATTTGTATGGAACTAGCTACACTTAACTACAACTATCGGGAGAGTTTTTATGGTAAACCGAAAAAATATCACTATCGCGACAGTAAAATATGTCATGATAATCTGTCATGACATTTATAAGATTCAGTCCGAAATTTTAAAACTTCTTTTATGTATTATTGGCAAGTCAGATCTAAACTCTTCATTTGTATGGAACTAGCTACACTTAACTATAACTATCGGGAGAGTTTTTATGGCAAAGCGAAAAAATATCACTATCGCGACAGTAAAATATGTCATGATAACCTGTCATGACATTTATAACATTCAGCCCAAAATTTTAAAATTACTTTTATGTATTATTGGCAAGTCAGATCTAAACTCTTCACTTGTATGGAACTAGCTACACTTAACTATAACTATCGGGAGAGTTTTTATGGCAAACCGAAAAAATATCACTATCGCGACAGTAAAATATGTCATGATAATCTGTCATGACATTTATAACATTCAGCCCGAAATTTTAAAATTACTTTTATGTATTATTGGCAAGTCAGATCTAAACTCTTCACTTATATGGAACTAGCTACACTTAACTATAACTATCGGGAGAGTTTTTATGGCAAAGCGGAAAAATATCACTATCGCGACAGTAAAATTTGTCATGATAATCTGTCATGACAATTATAACATTCAGCCAGAAATTTTAAAATTACTTTTATGTAGTTATTATTGGCAAGTCAGATCTAAACTCTTCATTTGTATGGAACTAGCTACACTTAACTACAACTATCGGGAGAGTTTTTATGGTAAACCGAAAAAATATCACTATCGCGACAGTAAAATATGTCATGATAATCTGTCATGACATTTATAAGATTCAGTCCGAAATTTTAAAACTTCTTTTATGTATTATTGGCAAGTCAGATCTAAACTCTTCATTTGTATGGAACTAGCTACACTTACCTATAATTATCGGGAGAGTTTTTATGGCAAACCGAAAAAATATCACTATCGCGACAGTAAAATATGTCATGATAATCTGTCATGACATTTATAAGATTCAGCCCTAAATTTTAAATTACTTTTATGTATTATTGGCAAGTCAGATCTAAACTCTTCATTTGTATGGAACTAGCTACACTTAACTATAACTATCGGGAGAGTTTTTATGGCAAACCGAAAAACTATCACTATCGCGACAGTAAAATATGTCATGATAATCTGTCATGACATTTATAAGATTCAGTCCGAAATTTTAAAACTACTTTTATGTATTATTGGCAAGTCAGATCTAAACTCTTCACTTGTGTGGAACTAGCTACACTTAACTATAACTATCGGGAGATTTTTTATGGTAAACCGGAAAAATATCACTATCGCGACAGTAAAATATGTCATGATAATCTGTCATGACATTTATAAGATTCAGTCCGAAATTTTAAAACTACTTTTATGTATTATTGGCAAGTCAGATCTAAACTCTTCATTTGTATGGAACTAGCTACACTTAACTATAACTATCGGGAGAGTTTTTATGGTAAACCGAAAAAATATTACTATCGCGACAGTAAAATATGTCATGATAATCTGTCATGACATTTATAACATTCAGCCCGTAATTTTAAAATTACTTTTATGTATTATTGGCAAGTCAGATCTAAACTCTTCATTTGTATGGAACTAGCTACACTTAACTATAACTATCGGGAGAGTTTTTATGGCAAACCGAAAAAATATCACTATCGCGACAGTAAAATATGTAATGATAATCTGTCATGACATTTATAACATTCAGCCCGAAATTTTAAATTACTTTTATGTATTATTGGCAAGTCAGATCTAAACTCTTCATTTGTATGGAACTAGCTACACTTAACTATAACTATCGGGAGAGTTTTTATGGTAAAGTGAAAAAATATCACTATCGCGACAGTAAAATATGTCATGATAATCTGTCATGACATTTATAACATTCAGCAAGAAATTTTAAAATTACTTTTATGTATTATTGGCAAGTCAGATCTAAACTCTTCATTTGTATGGAACTAGCTACACTTAACTATAACTATCGGGAGAGTTTTTATGGCAAAGCGAAAAAATATCACTATCGCGACAATAAAATATGTCATGATAACCTGTCATGACATTTATAACATTCAGCCCAAAATTTTAAAATTACTTTTATGTATTATTGGCAAGTCAGATCTAAACTCTTCACTTGTATGGAACTAGCTACACTTAACTATAACTATCGGGAGAGTTTTTATGGCAAACCGAAAAAATATCACTATCGCGACAGTAAAATATGTCATGATAATCTGTCATGACATTTATAACATTCAGCCCGAAATTTTAAAATTACTTTTATGTATTATTGGCAAGTCAGATCTAAACTCTTCATTTGTATGGAACTAGCTACACTTAACTATAACTATCGGGAGAGTTTTTATGGTAAACCGAAAAAATATTACTATCGCGACAGTAAAATATGTCATGATAATCTGTCATGACATTTATAACATTCAGCCCGTAATTTTAAAATTACTTTTATGTATTATTGGCAAGTCAGATCTAAACTCTTCATTTGTATGGAACTAGCTACACTTAACTATAACTATCGGGAGAGTTTTTATGGCAAACCGAAAAAATATCACTATCGCGACAGTAAAATATGTCATGGTAATCTGTCATGACATTTATAACATTCAGCCAGAAATTTTAAAATTACTTTTATGTAATATTGGCAAGTCAGATCTAAACTCTTCACTTGTATGGAACTAGCTACACTTACCTATAACTATCGGGAGAGTTTTTATGGCAAACCGAAAAAATATCACTATCGCGACAGTAAAATATGTCATGATAATCTGTCATGACATTTATAACATTCAGCCCGAAATTTTAAAATTACTTTTATGTATTATTGGCAAGTCAGATCTAAACTCTTCACTTATATGGAACTAGCTACACTTAACTATAACTATCGGGAGAGTTTTTATGGCAAAGCGGAAAAATATCACTATCGCGACAGTAAAATTTGTCATGATAATCTGTCATGACAATTATAACATTCAGCCAGAAATTTTAAAATTACTTTTATGTAGTTATTATTGGCAAGTCAGATCTAAACTCTTCATTTGTATGGAACTAGCTACACTTAACTACAACTATCGGGAGAGTTTTTATGGTAAACCGAAAAAATATCACTATCGCGACAGTAAAATATGTCATGATAATCTGTCATGACATTTATAAGATTCAGTCCGAAATTTTAAAACTTCTTTTATGTATTATTGGCAAGTCAGATCTAAACTCTTCATTTGTATGGAACTAGCTACACTTAACTATAACTATCGGGAGAGTTTTTATGGCAAAGCGAAAAAATATCACTATCGCGACAGTAAAATATGTCATGATAACCTGTCATGACATTTATAACATTCAGCCCAAAATTTTAAAATTACTTTTATGTATTATTGGCAAGTCAGATCTAAACTCTTCACTTGTATGGAACTAGCTACACTTAACTATAACTATCGGGAGAGTTTTTATGGCAAACCGAAAAAATATCACTATCGCGACAGTAAAATATGTCATGATAATCTGTCATGACATTTATAACATTCAGCCCGAAATTTTAAAATTACTTTTATGTATTATTGGCAAGTCAGATCTAAACTCTTCATTTGTATGGAACTAGCTACACTTAACTATAACTATCGGGAGAGTTTTTATGGTAAACCGAAAAAATATTACTATCGCGACAGTAAAATATGTCATGATAATCTGTCATGACATTTATAACATTCAGCCCGTAATTTTAAAATTACTTTTATGTATTATTGGCAAGTCAGATCTAAACTCTTCATTTGTATGGAACTAGCTACACTTAACTATAACTATCGGGAGAGTTTTTATGGCAAACCGAAAAAATATCACTATCGCGACAGTAAAATATGTCATGGTAATCTGTCATGACATTTATAACATTCAGCCAGAAATTTTAAAATTACTTTTATGTAATATTGGCAAGTCAGATCTAAACTCTTCACTTGTATGGAACTAGCTACACTTACCTATAACTATCGGGAGAGTTTTTATGGCAAACCGAAAAAATATCACTATCGCGACAGTAAAATATGTCATGATAATCTGTCATGACATTTATAACATTCAGCCCGAAATTTTAAAATTACTTTTATGTATTATTGGCAAGTCAGATCTAAACTCTTCACTTATATGGAACTAGCTACACTTAACTATAACTATCGGGAGAGTTTTTATGGCAAAGCGGAAAAATATCACTATCGCGACAGTAAAATTTGTCATGATAATCTGTCATGACAATTATAACATTCAGCCAGAAATTTTAAAATTACTTTTATGTAGTTATTATTGGCAAGTCAGATCTAAACTCTTCATTTGTATGGAACTAGCTACACTTAACTACAACTATCGGGAGAGTTTTTATGGTAAACCGAAAAAATATCACTATCGCGACAGTAAAATATGTCATGATAATCTGTCATGACATTTATAAGATTCAGTCCGAAATTTTAAAACTTCTTTTATGTATTATTGGCAAGTCAGATCTAAACTCTTCATTTGTATGGAACTAGCTACACTTACCTATAATTATCGGGAGAGTTTTTATGGCAAACCGAAAAAATATCACTATCGCGACAGTAAAATATGTCATGATAATCTGTCATGACATTTATAAGATTCAGCCCTAAATTTTAAATTACTTTTATGTATTATTGGCAAGTCAGATCTAAACTCTTCATTTGTATGGAACTAGCTACACTTAACTATAACTATCGGGAGAGTTTTTATGGCAAACCGAAAAACTATCACTATCGCGACAGTAAAATATGTCATGATAATCTGTCATGACATTTATAAGATTCAGTCCGAAATTTTAAAACTACTTTTATGTATTATTGGCAAGTCAGATCTAAACTCTTCACTTGTGTGGAACTAGCTACACTTAACTATAACTATCGGGAGATTTTTTATGGTAAACCGGAAAAATATCACTATCGCGACAGTAAAATATGTCATGATAATCTGTCATGACATTTATAAGATTCAGTCCGAAATTTTAAAACTACTTTTATGTATTATTGGCAAGTCAGATCTAAACTCTTCATTTGTATGGAACTAGCTACACTTAACTATAACTATCGGGAGAGTTTTTATGGCAAACCGAAAAAATATCACTATCGCGACAGTAAAATATGTCATGATAATCTGTCATGACATTTATAAGATTCAGCCCGAAATTTTAAAATTACTTTTATGTATTATTGGCAAGTCAGATCTAAACTCTTCATTTGTATGGAACTAGCTACACTTACGTATAACTATCGGGAGAGTTTTTATGGCAAAGCGAAAAAATATCACTATCGCGACAGTAAAATATGTCATGATAATCTGTCATGACATTTATAAGATTCAGCCCGAAATTTTAAAATTACTTTTATGTATTATTGGCAAGTCAGATCTAAACTCTTCATTTGTATGGAACTAGCTACACTTACGTATAACTATCGGGAGAGTTTTTATGGCAAAGCGAAAAAATATCACTATCGCGACAGTAAAATATGTCATGATAATCTGTCATGACATTTATAAGATTCAGCCCGAAATTTTAAAACTACTTTTATGTATTATTGGCAAGTCAGATCTAAACTCTTCATTTGTATGGAACTAGCTACACTTACGTATAACTATCGGGAGAGTTTTTATGGCAAAGCGAAAAAATATCACTATCGCGACAGTAAAATATGTCATGATAATCTGTCATGACAATTATAACATTCAGCCAGAAATTTTAAAATTACTTTTATGTATTATTGGCAAGTCAGATCTAAACTCTTCATTTGTATGGAACTAGCTACACTTAACTACAACTATCGGGAGAGTTTTTATGGCAAAGTGAAAAAATATCACTATCGCGACAGTAAAATATGTCATGATAATCTGTCATGACATTTATAAGATTCAGTCCGAAATTTTAAAACTTCTTTTATGTATTATTGGCAAGTCAGATCTAAACTCTTCATTTGTATGGAACTAGCTACACTTACCTATAATTATCGGGAGAGTTTTTATGGCAAACCGAAAAAATATCACTATCGCGACAGTAAAATATGTCATGATAATCTGTCATGACATTTATAACATTCAGCCCGAAATTTTAAAATTACTTTTATGTATTATTGGCAAGTCAGATCTAAACTCTTCATTTGTATGGAACTAGCTACACTTAACTACAACTATCGGGAGAGTTTTTATGGCAAAGTGAAAAAATATCACTATCGCGGCAGTAAAATATGTCATGATAATCTGTCATGACATTTATAAGATTCAGTCCGAAATTTTAAAACTTCTTTTATGTATTATTGGCAAGTCAGATCTAAACTCTTCATTTGTATGGAACTAGCTACACTTACCTATAATTATCGGGAGAGTTTTTATGGCAAACCGAAAAAATATCACTATCGCGACAGTAAAATATGTCATGATAATCTGTCATGACATTTATAACATTCAGCCCGAAATTTTAAAATTACTTTTATGTATTATTGGCAAGTCAGATCTAAACTCTTCACTTGTATGGAACTAGCTACACTTAACTATAACTATCGGGAGAGTTTTTATGGCAAACCGAAAAAATATCACTATCGCGACAGTAAAATATGTCATGATAATCTGTCATGACATTTATAAGATTCAGTCCGAAATTTTAAAACTACTTTTATGTATTATTGGCAAGTCAGATCTAAACTCTTCACTTGTGTGGAACTAGCTACACTTAACTATAACTATCGGGAGATTTTTTATGGTAAACCGGAAAAATATCACTATCGCGACAGTAAAATATGTCATGATAATCTGTCATGACATTTATAAGATTCAGTCCGAAATTTTAAAACTACTTTTATGTATTATTGGCAAGTCAGATCTAAACTCTTCATTTGTATGGAACTAGCTACACTTAACTATAACTATCGGGAGAGTTTTTATGGCAAACCGAAAAAATATCACTATCGCGACAGTAAAATATGTCATGATAATCTGTCATGACATTTATAAGATTCAGCCCGAAATTTTAAAATTACTTTTATGTATTATTGGCAAGTCAGATCTAAACTCTTCATTTGTATGGAACTAGCTACACTTACGTATAACTATCGGGAGAGTTTTTATGGCAAAGCGAAAAAATATCACTATCGCGACAGTAAAATATGTCATGATAATCTGTCATGACATTTATAAGATTCAGCCCGAAATTTTAAAATTACTTTTATGTATTATTGGCAAGTCAGATCTAAACTCTTCATTTGTATGGAACTAGCTACACTTACGTATAACTATCGGGAGAGTTTTTATGGCAAAGCGAAAAAATATCACTATCGCGACAGTAAAATATGTCATGATAATCTGTCATGACATTTATAAGATTCAGCCCGAAATTTTAAAACTACTTTTATGTATTATTGGCAAGTCAGATCTAAACTCTTCATTTGTATGGAACTAGCTACACTTACGTATAACTATCGGGAGAGTTTTTATGGCAAAGCGAAAAAATATCACTATCGCGACAGTAAAATATGTCATGATAATCTGTCATGACAATTATAACATTCAGCCAGAAATTTTAAAATTACTTTTATGTATTATTGGCAAGTCAGATCTAAACTCTTCATTTGTATGGAACTAGCTACACTTAACTACAACTATCGGGAGAGTTTTTATGGCAAAGTGAAAAAATATCACTATCGCGGCAGTAAAATATGTCATGATAATCTGTCATGACATTTATAAGATTCAGTCCGAAATTTTAAAACTTCTTTTATGTATTATTGGCAAGTCAGATCTAAACTCTTCATTTGTATGGAACTAGCTACACTTACCTATAATTATCGGGAGAGTTTTTATGGCAAACCGAAAAAATATCACTATCGCGACAGTAAAATATGTCATGATAATCTGTCATGACATTTATAACATTCAGCCCGAAATTTTAAAATTACTTTTATGTATTATTGGCAAGTCAGATCTAAACTCTTCACTTGTATGGAACTAGCTACACTTAACTATAACTATCGGGAGAGTTTTTATGGCAAACCGAAAAAATATCACTATCGCGACAGTAAAATATGTCATGATAATCTGTCATGACATTTATAAGATTCAGTCCGAAATTTTAAAACTACTTTTATGTATTATTGGCAAGTCAGATCTAAACTCTTCACTTGTGTGGAACTAGCTACACTTAACTATAACTATCGGGAGATTTTTTATGGTAAACCGGAAAAATATCACTATCGCGACAGTAAAATATGTCATGATAATCTGTCATGACATTTATAAGATTCAGTCCGAAATTTTAAAACTACTTTTATGTATTATTGGCAAGTCAGATCTAAACTCTTCATTTGTATGGAACTAGCTACACTTAACTATAACTATCGGGAGAGTTTTTATGGCAAACCGAAAAAATATCACTATCGCGACAGTAAAATATGTCATGATAATCTGTCATGACATTTATAAGATTCAGCCCGAAATTTTAAAATTACTTTTATGTATTATTGGCAAGTCAGATCTAAACTCTTCATTTGTATGGAACTAGCTACACTTACGTATAACTATCGGGAGAGTTTTTATGGCAAAGCGAAAAAATATCACTATCGCGACAGTAAAATATGTCATGATAATCTGTCATGACATTTATAAGATTCAGCCCGAAATTTTAAAATTACTTTTATGTATTATTGGCAAGTCAGATCTAAACTCTTCATTTGTATGGAACTAGCTACACTTACGTATAACTATCGGGAGAGTTTTTATGGCAAAGCGAAAAAATATCACTATCGCGACAGTAAAATATGTCATGATAATCTGTCATGACATTTATAAGATTCAGCCCGAAATTTTAAAACTACTTTTATGTATTATTGGCAAGTCAGATCTAAACTCTTCATTTGTATGGAACTAGCTACACTTACGTATAACTATCGGGAGAGTTTTTATGGCAAAGCGAAAAAATATCACTATCGCGACAGTAAAATATGTCATGATAATCTGTCATGACAATTATAACATTCAGCCAGAAATTTTAAAATTACTTTTATGTATTATTGGCAAGTCAGATCTAAACTCTTCATTTGTATGGAACTAGCTACACTTAACTACAACTATCGGGAGAGTTTTTATGGCAAAGTGAAAAAATATCACTATCGCGGCAGTAAAATATGTCATGATAATCTGTCATGACATTTATAAGATTCAGTCCGAAATTTTAAAACTTCTTTTATGTATTATTGGCAAGTCAGATCTAAACTCTTCATTTGTATGGAACTAGCTACACTTACCTATAATTATCGGGAGAGTTTTTATGGCAAACCGAAAAAATATCACTATCGCGACAGTAAAATATGTCATGATAATCTGTCATGACATTTATAACATTCAGCCCGAAATTTTAAAATTACTTTTATGTATTATTGGCAAGTCAGATCTAAACTCTTCACTTGTATGGAACTAGCTACACTTAACTATAACTATCGGGAGAGTTTTTATGGCAAACCGAAAAAATATCACTATCGCGACAGTAAAATATGTCATGATAATCTGTCATGACATTTATAAGATTCAGTCCGAAATTTTAAAACTACTTTTATGTATTATTGGCAAGTCAGATCTAAACTCTTCACTTGTGTGGAACTAGCTACACTTAACTATAACTATCGGGAGATTTTTTATGGTAAACCGGAAAAATATCACTATCGCGACAGTAAAATATGTCATGATAATCTGTCATGACATTTATAAGATTCAGTCCGAAATTTTAAAACTACTTTTATGTATTATTGGCAAGTCAGATCTAAACTCTTCATTTGTATGGAACTAGCTACACTTAACTATAACTATCGGGAGAGTTTTTATGGCAAACCGAAAAAATATCACTATCGCGACAGTAAAATATGTCATGATAATCTGTCATGACATTTATAAGATTCAGCCCGAAATTTTAAAATTACTTTTATGTATTATTGGCAAGTCAGATCTAAACTCTTCATTTGTATGGAACTAGCTACACTTACGTATAACTATCGGGAGAGTTTTTATGGCAAAGCGAAAAAATATCACTATCGCGACAGTAAAATATGTCATGATAATCTGTCATGACATTTATAAGATTCAGCCCGAAATTTTAAAACTACTTTTATGTATTATTGGCAAGTCAGATCTAAACTCTTCATTTGTATGGAACTAGCTACACTTACCTATAACTATCGGGAGAGTTTTTATGGCAAACCGAAAAAATATCACTACCGCGACAGTAAAATATGTCATGATAATCTGTCGTGACATTTATAAGATTCAGTCCGAAATTTTAAAATTACTTTAATGTATCCCTTCAATTGCTGTCTAGCCTAAACATCCATAACCTAAGCTGAAAACGGCAATGCAGAAACTAATTGCGTTTATACGTGATTGACCACCATTAAGCGACGACTATGAAACGAATATACGACTATATATTCGTTGGAAGTTTTGACTAGAAACTGAGAGATTTATAGAATAATTGTATCTGGAATTAATGGAATATAGTCGTATAAATCTCGCCTCACAGACGATTCACGTGAAATTGGCATATACCGCAGGATATGTTGAAGGTTTGACTACACAAACAGAGATATTTTCAGAAATTTTTTATATGGAATCAATCGTGAATAGCCTATGACGCGAGATTAATCGACTATAATTCAAGTATTTCCCGATAAAAGATTTCTCAAGTTGAATATAGTTCCTGAAAACTTTTCTGAAATTTTTTTGAGAAATTTGACCTTTTTAATTTTTTTTTTGGTTTGTTGTTTCATCAGTAATAAATTTGTTTTTATTATTAGCAAGATTTATAAGTCACGATTAATTCGATACCCATTTAATTCACAATTAATTACTAGTTATAATGTGCGTGTGAATTTGCTTTATCGTTATAGTTTGGGTATATTTTGTGTCATGACATATGTTGAAATTTACATTCAGGCCTAGCTTCATGGAGGTTTCCGTAGGAGCTTCTTCAATTTTTGCAATGAAGAATAAATTTTCAATAACGGTCGACCTTGCTGGTTTTCGAAAATTTAAAAAGGAATAATGAATTTTGATTATACAAAACAATTTTTATCACAAATCCGGCAATAACACAACTTGCTGATAGACGTGGATTGTGTCACACCGTATATTGTTATAACGTGAGCAATTTCGTGGGCACTGCCAAATTTAAGACGATAGAGTTAAATTCAAATTCAAAGCAACCAAATTTCATCTACGGTTATGTTGACCTAATCGCACCATTAGAGAACAAATTCTCACAATCGAGGAATTGACCATGTTATCGGTCGAAATTGAGTCAGCTTTGAAGACTCGCTCTTTGTGCTCATCATCATCACCGACAAAACTGACAATCACACCTTCGCACTGTATTTTGCATCGTCCAGCACAACAAGTACCCGATATAACTGGTGACCATATAACTGGTTACCACTACTAACGTGAATCTTGGGAGAGATGGTAAAGTACTTATGATCTAACTGAATACGTTAAATGCTACGATACTGGAACGTGCAATATAACCCCTCCCAACATCCAAATTGTTTTATTGATTTCTCACTGTTAGGGTATTTTCATTATTGAATTACTTTAAAACAAACGTCCTTTGATTTCCTAGAAGGTTTTTTGTATCTTTTTAATTTTATTTCCATCCATTTACGTAAACCTGAACTTGAATGAGACCAATCTCGTTTTATATTTCGCCCACAAATTATAAAAACTGACGGGCAACATGACCCAATAACCGTTTGAAATGTCCAAATATATTTAAACGACCGCTGGATATCTAAAAACCATAAATTTGTAAACTAATAAATTTCCCGATTTTTTTCTCGTTACAGACACTTCATCATCCGAACAAAACTAAATTAAAATCAAAGCTCCCAACAGCATTGATTTTTTAAATAAAATAAGTTTAAAAAAAATCCATAAATAATTCTTTAAAAAAAATGTATTTTATGTAAATTTAACAAACAACAAAAAAATGTTATCTCTTTTTTATTTTATTTATTTACAAAAAAAAAGAACAACAACAAAACAAAAAATTTAATTATTTTTATTTTATTTCTTATACACATACATACAAACACACACTGTGTTGATTTTGTTTAAATATACAATAAAAATTAATTTAAATAATAAAATTAAATTACAAAAATAAAATATTATATTGTTTTTTATTATTATTATCATTATTCATAAAATAAAAAATTAATAAATAAATTATTATTTTAAAAATTTACTTTGTTTCATTTATTTTTTCAAAAAAAAATAAAATTATATTTATTTTTAATTATATTAAATTTAGGCTGGAAAATTTAAAATAATTAAAAACAAAATACTATACATTATTTTTATAATTTGGATAATTTAATTTATTTATTTTTAACAACGAACATTATTATTTTACAATACACATTTTTTTGGTTTTAAAAACCTGAAATTTAAATAAATATATTCTGTCAATTTTTATTCTATTTTAACAAAATCTTTTAAAATTTATATAATTAAATATATATAAATATATTTTTTATTTTACTTGTTACTTACTAAAACCAACAACAAAAAATATTAATTATATTGTGTATTATAAAAAAAAATTAATATTAATAAAAATAAATAATGTTATAAAAATAAATATATAATAAATCTCTCTGAAAAAATGTTATATATAAATAAATAAAATCAAATATATAGAAACTATAAATATTGTGAAATAAATAAGCAAAAATAAAATAACAAAAAAAATTATATATATATATAAATATATTAAAAAAAACAATTTTAATATTTATTTCCATAAAAAAAATAAATAAAAAATAATTTATTTTTAATTGATTTATTATTTATTATAGTAGATACGAGTATTTTACAATCATTTTTTTGTTTAGTTCTGGACAAATAAAAACAAATCAATTACAAAACATATCATAAAAAAATTGATTAAAAAAAGTTATAAATAAATAAAATAAATAAAATGATTTTATTTTAATTTTTAATTGCCGGATTAAATTGATGGGACTATCCTCATTTCACTAACTTCGGTTATTACTATTTCCTCAATGCATTGTGGTGCGCAATATAGAAGTAATTAATTCGGAGCCTATAAAAACAAATATCCAGTGTCCCCAATAACGATTACACACAGAATATACTACAGAAACGACAGTAAGAAACCATAGTATTCTGACAATACCCCTAAAATAGTTCCTACGTACGCCAATAGATGGCTCTAATTTTGAAAAAAAATATCACGTTGTAAACATTAAATTTTTTAAAAAGTGTAAAAATAAATTCTCTCACTTCGACTATCTGTCAAATTGTTGGTGTCATCATTTGTCAAACAGTGAGCGAATCTACTACCACTGTCGGCCGGGAAAATGACATTAATGGTAATTCGTCGGAAAAATATGCATTATGTAAAATATGCGATACAACTTTTATCCAAATCAGACCACTTGAAATAAATTTGCAGAGCCATACGGATATAAATTCGTTTCAATGTGAACATGTGAAAAGCCTTGTCTATGCCCCATTTGTGGTAACGGTTTTCCAGATCAAACAAACTTGTTCGACATACAAGTGTACACATTGCAATCGAGGTTTTACCCAATCAAATGGCTTAACACTTCACATTCGGCGGTATACTGGAGAAAAACCATACGTTTGTGGAATATGTGGGGATCGGGTAATTCAGAGTACCGCACTACAATCACATCCCAGAGTGGACGGCCATTATGAAGCAAACCAACCAGCGCCATTTACCAGTATCAGTATAAATAATCCTAATCGGTATACAAACGCAGATTGGATACATTCCACTAAATACTACAACGGCATCGACTACAAATTCCGTTATAAAGCAAATCAAGACGTTCCACACCAAGTAAAAAAAATTTATTTTAGTCTAGCGCACCATCGCCATCAATGCAACAACAGTAAATCTTATGAATGATATAAATTCATCAAGATCCCAACTCTCATTTAGTTCGCCAAGTCCTACTCCGATCGGGAATCCCTAACCTACAAATCTAGCGAGGAATAATAATATCCATAATGCGCCACCTATCCTACCACCACTTCATCCTACATCACAACGAATTCTACCAAATCTTGAATTCCCATATTTACAATTTTAGAAATGTAAATAAATACAAAACAAATGTAAACATTTCTATTTATTTTATATAAAAAAATAAAGAAGTGATTTTAATGCACCAAACAAATATTTTTTTAATTTTTTAAAACGTGCCCCAATATTTCACTAGTAATGGCAAGTGACCGAACATCTTTAATTTTTCGCTGGCATTCACCTCAATCACTTCCTTCACATAGAACACGATTTGTTTACAATGGGTTGGTTTACATGCGGGCGACGTGGGAAAGCTAATCGGATTCAGTAACTCAAAAAATGTATCAAAATATCCAACGCTTGCGGTTAATGTTCCACCCGTATACGAAATTAAGGCAGTTTGTATCCACAAGAACAACACATTCACATGGTAAGAACACATTCTGGTTTACATCGAAGGAGTAAACACTCTGCCAATAACCGATAAATGCTTTGTATAGATTTGTATCATCGTATCCCACCATACTAATGTTACATCTATTCAGCAGCAGGATTCCAGCATCTTTTAAATGCCGTTTTCATGCAAAGATTACGCTGTCGAGCATCTCTTCGAACAGTAAAAAATATCCTATCCACTCCGACACAGTTATATCACCTTTATTTATAGAAAGTTCACAATCCATTTCGTCGTATAATATCCATGGCCAGATAAATAATATCAGAACTATCAACGCAAATTACGGATCCAGCTTCAGCCGTTGACGAGAACATTGAGGGAATGGAGGTGCCACATCCTAGATCTAAAACAATTTTATTTGTAAATACTTCGGTATTTACAAATAAAATTGAGGATCGCGTCCCGGTACTTATGCATGCGCACTTCATCCGTTAACATATCGTGATGAGCATACGATACAAAATAATCCTGATCATCTTCTGGCAATAAATTACCAACACATTGAATATCACTACGAGTATCTATTTTACGGTTTAATCGATCGATTGTTTTACCTGCTTTTCTAAAAGTGATTTAACGGATTTAAAAATGAAGCATACAGGTTGATTAGAAGTGATTGAGATGTATCACCACTTACTATATATGTCTATAATCCATTCGGCGATAATCAGTATATACTTAAAATTGAGCGAATTAGTATCCGCACTGAATGCTAATGAACACTGTGTTGTATTGTTATTAAATATTGATTGTTCATCACTCATAGTCTCATCAGATTTAAATCTATAGCAAGTCTTAATTTTACCAATAACAGCAATACGGTTGCCGCAGCCAAAATCAAAGTGACATTTTAAATTGAGAGAGCCAATTGAGGGGAAATTTTAGTTGTACACTACGAAGATTTTATAAACGATTTTAATTTTTCAAAACTACTAGCGCTATCTATTGTCTAACTATCTAAACTATTATTACCACTCCTATTTTGATGTAGAAGGTCAAAATGGAGTTATGTATGTTGTTTTTAGACACAAAAAAATTAAAACAATATGTAAACGAATCCAATAAGGATATTCTAGAAAATTGCATGCATTAGTTTCTACACTGTTAAACACATTGTTGAAAGAGACGGCTCTACGATACTAGAAAGAGATGAAACACTCGCCATGTTTTTTCATATAAGAAATTAATTAAAATTCCATTTCGTCTCTTTCTAATGATATTCAGCTCACTCACTCTTTAATATATAACTCATATTGGATTCCGATTTATATGTTGAGTGTTTGATTATTTAATTCAATTTTTCTACAAATATTTCATTGAAATGTAAATAATAATTTGGATCAAACAGTTAAATTTTCCATCGTCAGTTTTATGTTTAAGTAAAACTCGTTTATTTAAAAAAATAAGTGGCACACTTTAAAATTCCAATAACTCAACGGTACGATTTGGTACCGAAAGATTTTTGAGTAAAATTTATTCAGTGCACTCTTGCAGTCTGAGTGGAATAGATCAAGACATCGCAGAGTTTATACCAAAGTGCCACCTATTATCGAATGATTTTTATAGACCTGACCTTGCAAATAAAAAAGGTTTGATTTCCAAACGGATTGGTCACGATAGATTTTTTGAGTAAATTTCGTTCATTGAATTCGTTGAGTGGTAAAAGTAAGATGGCCAATAACAGAACATCGGAGAGTTTGTACAAAAATTTCATTATATACTATGACACCTATGGACTAAACCTTTCAAATGACATTAGCGACATTCCAAAACGGATTGACGTCGAAAGATTTTTGAGTAGAACTTATTCAGTGCACTCACAGTGCACGACACATGTCATGCTTTGACCATAGGTAGCAATTCTTCAGCCAGTAGAGGTCAGGATTCAACTCTCACTACCGATAAACAGACCCAGACTTTATTAATTTACACAGCGAAACGAGTTTATCCGGAGGCTCTCGCGATTGATACTTTGCCTGCTGGAAGTTAGTTGATGTATGATTATATTGTACTCCCAATATTTTTTCAAAATCCTTCTCATGGTTAAGCACTGGTCAGTGGTTTGACCGGTGGGGCGAAAACATTCTGATAGTCGTTGAATTCAATGAACGAGTTTTATTCAAAAAAATCTATCGTGACCAATCCGTTTGGAATTCAAACCTATTTTATTTGAAAAGTTAAGCCTATAGAAATCATCCGATAATAGTGGCATTTTCGTACAAACTCTGCGATGGCTTGTTATTGGCTCTTAAAAGTAAACTACTGAGCGCTCTATCATCACTGGTTTCACAGCAATGGCAGTCTGAAGTTGGTAACACTTCGTGTCAGTCGTGTCTTCCCAGTATCTTGACAAGTTGTAATTTATTATGATTGTCCACCTTAATGTCATCAAGTTGACAGTGCCGGTGTTATAGAAATATATATCGGCATCTGATGGCAATAGGTTTATTGTAGTTTCAGATGTAGCAGGAGCAAATAGCATCTGCAGTATTCCGAGTACCACGAATAGCAATCGCATAGTTGTTTTGCGTTCCGATCAGGTTGAACCGCTGTAGGAGGTGTTGCTTGTAGTTGTTGGTTGAGTGACTCTTGTATCTTTGTGTGATCCTCGTTCTCAGGTTCTACGAGTAGGGGCGATAGTTAATGAACCGGCCTTTTTATGAGGACTCCTCCCGGACATCGAAGTGAGACCACTATAACATCTGGATGTACTTCCATCACACGTCCAGTCAGCCATTTTAATGGAGGGACGTTGTCGTCCGACCATTTCGTTCTACGTTGTAATTGGTTTAAATACTCGGAGTGACATCTTTTCCAGAAATCTTGGTTGATTTTTTCTATATCATTAGCGCTAGCTGAATTCCTCCAAGACATTTTGAGGACCGTTCCACCATAAATTGTGTGTGACTAATTAGCTAGCTTCGATACCTCGGATACACAATCCGTGGGGTTATCAGATGAGTTGATATGAAACCATTGAGGTGGAAAGCTTAATCTCTGGATTTCCGAGATTCGATTTGCCACAGATGTTTTAAATTGATGGGGCTTGTATTTTACCCAACCCAACATTATCATCGAATCTGACCAAAGATATATTGGCAGCTGATCAAACTTCATGTTGTGTTGCACTCTATCCATTAAATCCGCTCCACACAACTCTAACTTTGGTAAAGTCAGCTTGGTAGCTATAGATGCTACTCCGGTTTTTGGTGTTGATAAAGTTGCTTTGTTTGATTACCTGTCATAGAAGTATATCACTGCTGCGTAAGCTAGTTCGGAAGCATCACAAAATTCATGTAATTCTCCTTGTGACGTTGGACTGAACTTAATCGGTTAATAATCTTAACCTCAGAATTTTAATATACTCCAGTTTGGGAAGGGATGTCTTCTGGTAGTTTCTGTTTGATCCCAGGTCACGCCAGAGATCCATACGGTTTGCATTAAGATTTATTTGGCTTCTACCAATGTTGGAGATAGCCACCCTAGTGGATCAAATACTTTGAATGATTCAGACAACATTTCGTTCAGACAACATTTGTTTTGTCATTTTTGTGCCTGGATTCCAAATTAGTCCTAAAGTTTTTACCGATTCTTCGTTTAATATAGCCGGTTCAAATGCTCTCGAGCTTAACTCGACAACTTCTACTAATAATTCAAGGTCCATCTTCTCAGGTTAAACCGAACGCTTCGTCAGTTGATTTTGCACTATCTGAGCCTCAACTAACCAAAGCATCCGTCAACTACTTGAAGAGAGCCTCGTTCATCTAGAAAGAAAATTAACTAAATTGGTTCATCATTGGCTCGTCGAGAGAAACTACCACGCGAGGCAAGAAACACGAAAAATGAGGCAGTTAGACGTTGAGCGAGACGAGATGAAAAAACACTTGTTTTGAACGTGAGCTCGTCAACAAATGAAATCAGGAAAAAGATGAGCATTAGTAAAGCTGAGCAAGCTCAAAGCAATCAAAAAATTGTTGCATAACAGGCTGCGAGAACTGTTGGATGTAGTGGACAGTGTTATAATGGTATAACGCTCTAATGGTTAATGCAGTTTAAGGATCCCGACGAAAAAGGATGGCACAACAAGATTTTCTGCTGATTACCGGAAATTAAACGAAGTGGCAAAGAAGGGCTGTTATTCGTTAAAGTGCAATGATGCCACCGTCGACGCGCTGTTAGGGGCCAAAATTTTCAGAACATTGGATCTTAAATGCGGATACTGGAAAGTAGCAATTCCTCCTGATGATAGAGAGAAGACAGCATTTTCAGCAGCGTTGGTGCTTGCTGGTTTCCAATTTGTGGTAATGCCGTTTGGATTATGCAATCCGCCTGCTACGGAAGATGTTTGAATCATATTGTTTCAAGCAAGGGTGTGCGAATTGATCCGAAAGTTAGTATTTCGTATTTCGTTAGTATTTACTAAAGAATATAAATGAACTAACGAGTTTCCTAGGATTATGCTTCTACTATATCGACAACTATTTCAGTGGTACACGGAGCATCAAAAAACATTTGAAAAATTAAAGAAGGCGTGATATTTATCGTAATAGGTACAGAGTTATCTCAAAAGCAAGAGAGTAAAGAGCGCGTTGTGACATATTATAGTCGATCCCTCTCTAAAGCAGGGCAACATTATTGTATATCAGGCTGAGAAGTTGGATGTAGTTAGTGAACAGTGTTAAACATTTCTATAATTATATGTACGAGCAAAAGTTTGTTCATCGAACAAATTATGCGGCGCTCAAATGGTTGAATGAACAACCGCGTTACCTTGAAATTACATATCAAAGCACCACTGTTATTGTGCACAGTGGTATTTCCGGAAGATAGATGGCGGATAAGAATGCTGCAAGTAAGAATCTGGAAATCGATTAATGGCAACAACAATAAACAACAAATTCTGCTACCATCCAATCGAATACGAGAAGTTCTACAAAAGACATATGGAAGATCCGGAGCACATTTGGAAATCAATAATTGGATAAGATAAGATACCGGTTTTATTGGGCCAATTCCCGCAAGGATATTGAACATTGGAGCAGACAACCATTTTTGTTACTGGTGCGTGTTGGCTACTTTTGCAAGTGGGTAGAAGCCTTTCCGATTGTAAATAAAAAGCGCGGAGAGTAGCCGACAAATTCTTGGACAATTGAATTTACAATTCATGTTGGTGTATCGCAGTGCTGTGCATGATTCGATGGGAAATCTACCTTCTATGGTGTTGTTTGGAAGAGAGTCTCGTGTACCGTACGATATTAAGTTTTGTTACCAGAAAATGAATCAGTTTCACAGCATGAATATTTAGCCGACCTTAAACGCAGAAAAAAACAGAATTAATTCACAATTAAGTAAGAAGCAGTATCGCACAGGCCAACGATAGAATTAAAACGAGACGCCACCTAAGAGCGGATAGCGAGGAGTCTGCATCTGCGTGACGACTATACAATTCCAAAATAAGAAAAGGAATATCACCGAAATTACAACAACGAATTACGGGGTTGTATATCGGCTCAACTAGGCCCTATATTGATAGATTGTGATGTTACAACATGTGGAAAGTGGAAATGTCAGTTCGGGGCGAACAGAATTAAGATGAGACACTAATTTTTTATTATAAAATGCGGCGATAGTCATTATGGAAGATACTGGAATTAACAACGACGTTAATCATCGAGACAGAGGAATTGATGATGTGGAATGTTTACGAATACAATACAAGTGATTTATAATTGCAATAGACATACACCGACAAATACAATAAATGGAATACTCTTGAAGAGCGATGGACAAGGATATAAACGCGAGCAAATTTCCATGCAGGGACAGTTATGATTTAACAGTAGGAGTCGAGTAGTCAATGTGAAGACAAAGGTGTTGGTAAATACACTTTGTAACTTTAAGTGTAGAGCATTTTATTTGAGAAATCCAATACGAATCCAAGTAATTCGTTACAACAATAAATAATCAAGAAATTTAAAAATATATGATTGACCAGAATTCGGGGGTCCCGATTTTGGGGATTGCAAACCCTACAAAATTTAGCTTGTTTGTCTATACAAAAATATTATGTACGAGTAAATAAAAAATGATAAAACTACTGCAATTAACATTTTGCAAATATTACTTAAAAATTTCACTCAAATATCAGATTTTCACTCATATTGACCACTTTCAATAATTAATTCAATTTTCCGTTCAATGCATTATATCTCGTTTATTTCACCATAAAGCACGTGCTTTTTGATTGCTAAACCACGAGGATATTATTGGGTGGTTCCAATTCGCATTCATGCGCACAGTATTCGCACTGCTACATAGACAAAAATTTATGCTTTCTCACCCCAAGAATGTCATAAAATATTCAAAAGGCGGCGTAAAGTGACCTTCGGAAATAAATAAACAGAAAAATAAATAAACGTATCGAGCCATCCCCAATAGAGTAAATACAATCAAATATTATAAATTCGTCCTCTATTTCAAGATTGTTGCTGATATACTGTTTAAGATTACGAATACAGTCTTCTTACGTGCTTTTAGCGCATTCAAGTCATCTGATCATTATTTATAAATTAAGTAATAATTAGTGGTTTTAATATTTTCATGAATACAAATCGAGAATGAAAAGAAATTGGTTCCATCCAGGATCGGAACTGGAGCCCTTCTGCCTGTAAAGCAGACGTGATAACCGCTACACTATGAAACCCTTATACTGCTTTGAGAAAAATTATTTGGATTTTTACTTAGAAAAGGTTTTTCGTTCGAGAAACAAAGCTTGCAAAAGAAATTGTCCAAATTCAAGTGTCTACAGTAATATTGGTGTTGATTTTTTTAAACAGTTCTAACAGTAAAATCAATACCGCGTTGGTTTAATACATAATTTAGAAATCGGCTTCACTTCAGAAATTTCACTAAAAACGCTTCAAGCACCTGGTGAGTGCAGTGGTCCTAACTGATTGTTTTTAGTTTGAAAACCTGCAGAAATTATGGTAGGAGACCATTTATAGTTTTCTTAGGCCGTTTTGGGTCCTTTTGAGAAAACAAGAATAATTGAAACCGCAACGAAAGAATATTTTATCAAACAAGTTGGTCCATTTTTACAATTTTTTTAGTAAGGTTAACATGATGGACTCAACGTGTTCTTTGGTATAATTACTGACGGTTTACGTATAAATCTCTTTCTTGAATAAGGGCAAACGAGCTATTAAACCAATAATAGTAACCCTCCTTTCTTCTGATTGGCTGAAATATGTCAGATGATAATTGAAAGACAGGCAAGATCCAATGAAAGACCAGCGAAAGTCGATGAAAGACAGTCGAAAGCCGATTAGGCGATCGCAGTGTTGATGGCGCAAGTGGAGCTACAAGTAACATCGCTGCATAAAAATCGATTGAACCACATCGAGAAATTTGTATACTCCACTGACTACAATTTGGCGTTTGCATTGTGGTACGAGCGATACGAAACTATCTTTATTGCTATGGATCGCTACAACCGACTACCAAAAGTTTGCCGTAATGAATCTGAAATGCGAAAAGTTCGACATTGCAATTTGCACAGCTGATGATATGCTGATGAAAGTATTAATGTTTGTGCAAAAACTCTTAAAGTCGCAAGAAGCCCAGACATTGGAGAAACTTCTTAACAAGCTTGACAACCAAGTAATGCGAGAAGAGGCAGCTGGAACGACTTTTGTAAAAATGACATTGCGAGACATCGTCAACATTGCGACATGAATTAGCAATCTTAAAGTCGAAAAGTCGATGGTTCTGTGCCCAGGCGTTACGAATAGTGAAGTGTAGTTAACCACCGGAAACCACAGTAAAACAGCATTACACGAGAGCGGAGTTTCTGTGTCCGAAGTATGGGGCAAATCATTTCCACAGTGATTGTCCAAAACAACGATTTGATTCAAAGCAGACACTTCCGAGAAGGACGACGAAATTCACAACAATCTACGTTGAAACCTAGCTGTGGGAGCTTTATTCGTCTCGACTCGAAAGTTTGTTGAGCCAACAATTGACAACACGAAATTAGAATTGCAACTCGATTCCGGATTTGACTGGACGATTATCTTCGACAGCAACTTCGGATGCGAAGAGCAGGCAAAGAACGCTTCCAATTAATAATTGAAATTGCACAACCGAGAAATCGTCGAAATTAAAATTGCGGAACAAAATTAAGATATCTTTAGCAATGAGGCGAGAACAAAGCCAATTTTTCACAATAGACGCTCGGTGAAGCGATCGAAGTTGAGCTCAAGAAATTACAATTATTGGGAGTAATCAGTCCGATCGATTACTCGGATTTTGTTGCACTGCTGGTAGTCATCAAAAGAAAGCACGGACTTATTCGTATTTGCGGCGATTATTACAGATTATTCAACAGGGTTGAACGAAGCACTAGAACCAAACAAGTACCCCCTGCTAACGCCGAAAGAAACATTCTTCGACATTGTTATTTGGTTGACCTTTGCTGGTAATCTCTATTCACTCGTTCGTTGATGGTGTTGACGTGCTTCCTCAAGGTAACACGGTTTCAAGCGGTCCAAAGTAATTTGGCATTGTTTGCCTCGAATTGTTTTTGGTACTCTCGGCGTAAGGCTGCATCTTTCGCAAGTGTTCGAGTTAAATCCTCGCGGTAACCACTGAGCAACTAGCGCACTACAGTATTTGTGGTGTATTATTCTAAAACACGGCGAGAACTGGATCAAGTTAAGGTGTTAATCGTACCGGGCTGATAACCGGCCAGGCTGGGGGCCTAGTATAAAAAAGATCCGTCTCTAAACTAATAATACAAAAAAAGGTGTCAGGCACTCTTAAAAATCTAGAAACTAATGTTGGTGACATTTTGTCCTGCAGGCCTTATCTCAGTTTAAGCCTTGCCTCCGCTCTTAAAAATCCTGAAACTAATACTGGTAGGCTGTCTTCAAGCCTTGCCTCGAAAGCATAGTTAACGAACGTGGGACTTTGGTCAGTAGCCCTAGTTCGCAAAACGTACGAAGAAAACGGGAACAACTTAAGACTATGACCCTACACACAAGTTATGATGTTCCCCTCGTAACAACTTACAAAACGAAGAAAAGAGGCTGGAAAGCTCTAGCAAAGCTAAAAAAAATTCAATTGGCAGAGAGAACGGTCAGGGATATGGAAACTCTCTCATGGGTAAAAACATCATTGAAATAAAGCAGGACGGTTCGTCTGAAGGCTCTCTATGGTACAGGCAGAGATCGGACGAGAAAACAGAAGAATGCAAAGGGAACTAGAATACAGGAAACTGTAACCAAACCAATCAATGAGATGTGCTAAAAGAGCATTTAGTGGTGGTTGTCATTGACAGCGTCCGCGAAGACAGATGTATATGGTCCAACAATTACATGAAGGTGGAGAAGGCTTTAGCTGCCACTGTTCTAAAAATTATGAGGGATCACCTTACCGGGGCTTAGGGTACCCTTTAAATAAACAAAAAGTTGACACCTTGTACAAAAAAGATATGTGGAGTCTAGGTGTATTGTCTCTTAAACCAACTAAACTAGCGCTGCTAAGGACTGGGACTGCTACCAGGAAGTCCTCAAAACATTCAAATACGAATTACGAAATGTTAAAACAAATGCCTGTAGTATACTGTAGTAAAATACTGAAATTTTCTGAGACATATAGGCTGCGTAAAGTATTATCTCTAAGTCCCACCATTCTGAGTTTTCTTCAACGACCGGATGGTTCTTGGACTAACTAGTGCAGAAACCTCGGAGCTAACCTCACTTTCCATGAAGCTCCGAATGTGCGCTACAAAGGCGTCTAGACAACAGAGTCGTAGGAGTTGTAAGACAGGTTATAAGCAGGAGAAAAATCCTGTAAGCCTTATAAGTGGACAGGACCCGATGGCATTTTATATAAGTTATCTTCCAGGGCAACCTAGAACTCTTTCACATTCCTAGTAAATTTAATATTTATACTTAAGGCGGAAAAAAGCTCTCATTGCAGTCCCAAAGGCCTTAGACCTATAAATTTAGCCTCCTCGCTGCTAAAATTTATAGAAAGACAGATATAGAAGCACAGATTAGGAGTTGGATTGACCCCAATAGGATTTCGATATCCCATTTTGCTTATTACAGGGGAAATCTGTGGAAACTGCTCTCCACTCCTATTGCTCCTGTCAAGAAATCATTTGAACATAAGGAAACTCCATGAAAATTTTTCTGGGCACAGGGGGGTCTTTAACAACGTCAGACCAGAGGCGATCACATACACTCTCCTCTCTGTGCGTGGACGAGCTTCTCATAGGCTGGGCAGATCAAATGCTCAAGCGCAGGCTCGTGACCGTCGACTGGGTGGGTTCTCCAATAGCTGATTTGTGAGTAGAGGCACACAGCAAGGTGGGATATTATCCCCTGTTCTTTAGAACTTGTCGTAAATGATCAGTTATTAAACCTGGAAGGATGCGATTTTAAGGTGGCTGCTTATTCGAATGATGTTGCGATTGATGTCTTCAGTAAATATCCTTACACTTTAAGAGAACGCATGCAAAATGCGCTTGGCATTCTCTCAGACCTCATTAAAATTGACGTCGAGGATATCACACTCGCCGTGGTTTTATAATTTTGTGTTGGATTATCGTAAACTGTCACAATGTCGAACAAGTGTGGCAAATGTAAAAAATCTGCATCTAACCGGGATTCGCTGTTTTGGTAATTGTAAGATTGCTTTTCATCCAGAATACAACGATAATAAAATGGAAGCTTCGGACAAATTGTTGAAAGAATGCACATATGCAAAATGTGTGTGCTACGATTGCCAACATGATTCTGATCTCTTAGTGCATCGACCGATTTAGTTTATCTTAAAAGAACAACTGCTTCTCCTGTCTCATAGGAAGTTATGGTGCTTACCATAAGTATCAATTATGGTTTTCAAAAACTAGCTCAGGGGATTTCGGTGGAATTCAACCTGTTAACTTGTAATGTTATGCATTCTGCTCCTGAACTGGATGAGGTCCCATGACTCATCGTATGCCAGCGCCGTTGGTGTGTAATGTTGGTTCGTGCAACGAAATTTATGCAACTACTAAAGTCGTTCGGGATAGATAATTGATCTACGCGTCCATTTTCCAACGCTACTGTGCCTGACGCCCTCTGTAATTATTTGAGTGATAAACTAGAAGTTCCTGTTAGGGAAATTAATTGCCGTCTGTTGGTTCCTGCAAACAAAGAAGTTAGTCGTCCCGATTGTGTCTCTTTTAAAGTTGGAGTTGATCCAGGCTTATACCATAAATTACTACAGCTTGACATATAGCCATCTGGAGTTTTGGTGAGGGAGTTTACTAACCGTCCAAATCACTAAAATCCAACAGTCATGATTTAAATACATCGAATATTAGAAAATAACATGCCAGTCGAACATGAAAGTTCGTCATGATCGAGCGCCTGATAATATCAATGTCGGTGGAGGAGTAATTATTGCGGTAAATAACGACCTTATATTTGATCAAGTATATCTTCCCTGTGCGTGTGGCGAGCCTATTATATTCAAGGTCAAATGTGGCTCGTTTTGGAAATTTATTATTGGAGTTTACATACCTTGTGGAAATACCGCTGATGTTTACCAGGGTTTCACTCAATTCGAGGCCAATACCGTTCTACCATTATGTGAGGAATGTGATCAGGTGTTGCTTGCAGGCGATTTTAATCTACCTTAAATTTCGTGGACTGGATAGAAGATGAACTAACTTTATGTTTAACTGTTGGACAGCTTCGCGGGTTAGACAATTTAACGCTGTTTCAATGATTATGAGCACAAATTGGACGTGATTTTTCCATCGTTAGATTTTATTGAAGTTTAATATTGTCTGGATTTAGCTGGACACTCTGGTATATATCACACACCACTTTTAATTAAATTTGATTTTTTAGATTGTGATTTGGTTGATTTTGTTAAAGATGATTTTAAATATGGCTTTGAGAACCCGGATCTTCCAATTTTAAACAACTTTCTCGAAAATGTCAAGTATTCAAGCGTTCTGGGAGCGAAATTGACAAACACAGCAAATTATGTAGAAAATTTAAATTTCTTAATGATTTTCGTTATAAAATGTTTAGAAATTGAAAGTGAAATTTCCCTTAAAACATAAATAATAAAAGAAAATCACATAGTTTTCCGAGGATTACGATACTTAATAATGTTTATTCCTGGAGTTCCATTGATTTACATAACGCATTCGCAAATTTTCTCCAAAACTCCTTTGATCTTCCTGACTTGTTAAGCTTGCCAGATAATTTTGTTGACTGCGGTAATTCTAATATAGTTATTCAATTCGATGCTTCAGAAATTATAATTGGCTTAGTAGGTTTAAACACGACAAGTGGGACAGGTCCCAATGGTATCGCATCGTTGATCTTGAATAAATGTGATCGCTCTTTGTGGGAACCTCTATTGTATTTGTTTAATGTTAGTCTCTCGAGCGGCGTGTTTCCTGATATTTAGAAAATATCGTTTATTATTGCCATATTTAAATCGGGAAGAAACGATATTATTTCTTATAGAGGCATTTCGATTGCCTCCGCGATACCTAAGCTTTCTAAATCATTAGTTATATCTAGAATACAAGTGCACATAAAAAATAGATTAAGTTCGCGCCAACGAGGTTTTATCACAGGTAAATCGACAATTACTAATTTGATGGTCTTTTCCAACGATGTATTTGACACTGTTGAAAATCGTGATCATGTTGATGAATACACACACTTTTCGAAAGCTTTTGATAGATTGGATCATAAAATTCTTATTCAGAAGTTAATCGATTTCGGATCCGACTTCATCTCAATTAAATGGATCGCGTCTTACCTTACTTCTCGAAAACAATGTGTTAATATCTTCCAAGTTTGCTCCTTTCCATTTTCCAGTCTTATGTATGCCGATTTTCTTACGACATCAATGTTCACGTTGCACGAGTGCAAGAGTACTAGTTCCTCTTCTCTCCCTGAACTTGTATACAATCTTCCTCTGCCTCTCGGTCGCGATTATTCGGTCCCTTATTTTAACGAAATATTCTTCAAACTAAAATTGTATCATGCAAATATACTCGTATCGTCAACTTTTGCTTAGCAGAACCTTTTTATAGAATATTCTCCGGATATTCGTGGACAGTCTTTTAAGTAACATAAAAGTTGGGACGATCATGTGCAAATCAAAAAAATCTAAAATAAAATTCTGTAAATAGTTGTAAATTTAATTTTTTTAGATATTTTATTTTATTTTTTAAAAAACATATTTAAAATACAAAATATTATAGATTAGTCAATTTTACCGTCTTTATATTATAAATAATAAAATATTTTTAGTTTATGTATCTTTAAAAGATATGAGAATTTGTAAATTGTGATTCTTTTTGTATAAAGGCAATTTTTTAATTTGATTTATAGTTTATTTATATCTACGAATATCAGATAACCTTATTTTACAAATTTGGCATTAAACATTTTTTGATTTGATTATTCAAATTGGACAACGTCATAATGAGAAAGATAGTTTCATATAGAAAGATAATTTAGTTAGATTTTACAATAAAAACACTTTAATTAAATATAGTTAAGTTTAATTAGATATTACTAATTGATATTGTGAAAAAGATAATAAATTAACTTTATTTAATAATAATTTAATTTTGTAATTGTGCTCAATCAAATGTGTTCTTTGTATATTTTGTAGATGAGATTCTTTGGAAGACTATTGAGATTCTGTATGTGCTCGTGCGTTATAATAGTTTGAGTATTTTATATTACTTCATAAAACCATTTCTATATCCAAATGGCACAACAATAAAAAATATTAAACCCGAACACTTTAAAACTTAATATTTTGATAGTTTAAGTACAAATATTTAACGATTTTACTAGTAATTGGGCACAATTTTGATCAATTTTATCTTATTGGCTATCAACAGAACAAGAAGTCATAATATCACAAAATTATCATAAAAATCATAAAAGCAACAGATAAATAATAAAAAATTGTCATTAGAAGGTATAAGAAACACTTAATGTGTTGGTTTACAAAGAAACCGGCTCGATGGCATCATCACTCTTTCGAAAACTTTTACGATTTCGTCCAGTTTCCGCATCAAGAAAATCATTATCTGAACGATATTTATCGGGCGAACAATGCCCAGGCGCTATCGGGTCATTCGGCCCACTATGCATCACCAAATCGAGCTGCGAACCTGACATGCTTGGATTCATAAGCGATTCCATTTTAATAAGTGTTGCAGTCTCTTGTCGCGGCACCATTCCATTTCGTTGTCCCGATGCTCGGAGTGTCTCTTGTTTTATAATAATTTCGTTTGTTATATACGCCTCGCGTCGAATTTGATCTCTTAATTCAGTTGGCATATCTGGAATTACCCATCGCACAAATATCATGACAAAGGCGACAAAATTTTCGAACACAACAATAAATGCAAGTTTAGCTGCAAGGATATGCCAAAATGTTGTAGTACGCACGTATTTGTTTGCCTCCCAAGGTGGCGCTCGAAAATCTGGATACCTACACAATGTTATATTAGGATTTGGTACTTTTGGCCCAGTACCATCTTCCCAGTCCGACGTGTTAAAGTAGGCCAACGAATAATCCAAATAGTTTGTCAACGAGGTATCATTCGATACGCTAAGTCGATAAACCATACGTGGAATAAAATCAGACGTAAACGCGATAATAAAAGCGTTCGTTATAACGCTTAATTTCCCGATACTATCGAGAATTCGATACCAAACTCCGATCCCGTGAACTCGTTGTCCGACTGGTCGCCGATGATGTGTTAATAATTTCTTCGCATCCAATCTCATCTCCAACATATTATTAAGAAGAGCAAAGAATGGTGCTAGTGGAAATGCTGAAACAAAGATTGTAACAAATCCGTATTGCAACACCATTTCCAAGTATTCGGGGAATAAACTTCGTGGACCCCATTCAGCAAGTCTTAAATCTCGAACCCAACGTTCTTGTCCTTTAGCAAAAGTATCTCGACTTTTACCCTTTCGAATATTATAAAGAATATACCATCGCTCAAATTTCGGCAAGATCATTTCGAGCACCGTGTTTAAAGTTTGTTTACCAACCATAATGATAGCTAATTGAATACAGAGTTCCATTAAGCAGCCACCAAGACCACACTCTTCTTGGCGGAAATCAAAAAATTTAACATATTTTCCTGGACGCCCAATAAATTTGCCCTTGAAAAATGCGATATAAAATATCGAGGCATAATAGTTGACGAATTGTAGCAAGTAAATCTTCAATGTTAACGAATCGTCGAATTCAGTCTGTGTTCTCAGCAGTTCAAATTCCGTTAAGTATTCAGCTAAGTATGTGTACATCCAATTGAAAACAACGATCAGAAGTAAATTTATAGTGGCTGCTGTAGCTGTTGTAAAGAATAGTGCCAATGACGTCGTAACTTTATCTCCGTATGCCGCTAGTGTAGCCATAATCGATATACGATATAAAACTACTCCGAGTACAGCAGCAATTGCCATCACAATTAATAATATCACAACAGAAAAACTAAATATGGTCGCCGGTAGTTTCATACGCCAAAATGGCACGTCTGGCTCGACTTGGTGTGTCACAACATTCACCCGTTTTCGTTGTACACGCGATAGCCTGGCTAAATATTGAGGCCGCGGGTGCTCCTCTTGCACATCGAAGCCAGTTAAATCCCAACGATGTGTTATTTCGGCCGAATACCGTTTCCATAGCTCAAGAAATAGGGCAGCCCAAAATGACATAAACACTGCAAAAAATACGGTTGTTGAATTATCAAAGAGATTGGTGACACGAGCATGAACACAAGTTTCTGAGATGTTCCAGTAGTCACACCATTTATCGCATAGCGGGCACATTGTAAAATTTTTATTTGTATCACATACATCAATACTTGGTTTATTGTCTGCGAGTGTGATCCACGAATAAATAAAACACAAGACACCCACAACGGCGGCCAGCATTAGCATGAACGTATAAAAACCCAACCATGCGAAATATAATCCTGTAAATATGATACAAATGTTTATTATAATGAAGACTGAAATAACATCAGGTAGTATAGACCTACCTATTTTAACACCAAAATAATCCTTAATATAGTCAAGTGGTTGATATCGATACCATTTTTTAACCGCCGCCCATTCATTATTTAATAAACTACGCATACTGCCAGGCGTATTTAACTCTCCATCGTGAAGTGGATATGCCGCTAAATACACTTGATCTGTAATTAAGCGATCTATTCCAAACGCATAATCATCTGCCTCATTATTCGAAAATCGCTTACGATCCAGTATAAACTGTACAATACGGGAACGTATTGTACTCGTAAAAAAACATGTCTGCGTCAAATCAAACAGATATTCCTTGTCGCGACTGTAGACCGCGGTGAAACGATGTGAAAGCGCAGGAAAGTGTTCTTCATCGACGAGCACTTTTTCAATAGCACGGCGCGCCACACCTCGAAATTGCTCTAAAATTGTATGACTTTTTGTGTGAATCGTTTGAAGGCCTGGAAACTAGATATTGAATGTAAAATATATATTAGTCACCCCTTACAAAGCGAAAAGCACATAAAATTATCTAAGAATCTAAAACATAAAACATGATGTTAATGAATAAAAGAGGAAATTGTATGAATAAAATGGATTTAAAAAAAAACATTACATATTAAAGTTATTAGAGGTGTAAAACATCACAAAAATATCAAACAATTTAACAAACAAATACAACTTAGAATATATGTATGTAAGTATTTGTAACATGTAGTAAGAAGTCGTTTTATTTCAGGAAGATTTACTGAAAGTGACGGCAGCGATTATGTACAGCTGATTGTTAAAAAATGTATGAATAAAATGATTTACTAAAAGTACAATTTAAACATGTTTGTTAACCCCACGTTGGGGTTAAACTAAATAATATTTACACAGCCTATTAAGGTTCTTAAAAAATAAATGTACTGAATTCCTTTTACAAGTAAATTATTTAATTTACCGACGGGCAGGTCGAGCCCCATATTAAGCTTTGAACTTTTGTTTGTCTGCCATGTGTTGAGTAAAATCGATATGGCGAGATTTAAATATAATTGAAACACCAAAGAACTTATGGGAACACTGATACGTTAAATTTAAGTTATGAGCCCCATACTAGGCGAAAAAGAATTATTCTAAATGGAATATTTCTATTTTGAGAAGATCTAAACAATATCTAGACATGTGTGTAAGTACTTTGGGATGAAATGAAAAGCCCTGCGGCTCTGAGAAAATTATGCATATATGTAAACTACGGGCGCTTTATTGTGTACCACGATGCTGAGAAAAATCAGTATGATGACACCACTGATACGTCATTAATCGTCTTACCAGCCCCGAACTGGGCGCCAACAAATTATTTCATTCTTACATTTACAAAAATATATTTAAAGTGGAAGCACGATAGTTCACCAAAATAGCAATTAACTGCAAACGACAGTTTACCGAAAACGACAATTGACCGAAATCGTTAACTAATCGAAAACGAAAAATCACCGAAATCTACAATTAACCGAAAACCACAATTATCGAAAAAGACAAGTCACAAAAAGCAACCATTCACCAAAAACAACAATTCAAAAAAAAAGAATTCACCTAAATCGACAATTCATCGAAAACGGAAATTCACCGAAAATGACTATTGACTATTCCTTTATACAACCTTCCAGTTGTTCCTTTAAAAGGCGGAATAAGTTTAAATTATACAAAACAATTTTTATTATTAGAAATGTTTTGATTATGCAATGATACTATAAAAGTTATAATAAAACATTTTTTTAACTTTACTTAAACTATAAATCAATTTTATCCGATTGAACCATTAACATTATTTCAGGTGTGAGGTGACAGCTAATGGCCAAGGCTTAATACCACTATTCTCAATTCGCACTGTCTCTCTCGGACAACATGAGGCGAAATCGTGAAATCCGAACAGAAAAATCAATTGTTTCAAAATATTTCAAAAACAAACGCAAAAGTTCGAAAAAAGATCACAGTTGGCTTAGATATTTTGTATGAAAGCTTAACGACAAAATTGTATATGACAATTTTTTCCTTATCGAACAAGTTTTACATTCTACCGGTAAAAATTTAACTTCGAAAATCTTCTAGCACATTAATCATTGCTCTTAAAACATTATAGAAATTGCATTTATACTTGTCCATATTCCGGTCATATTTCATGATCCCTCCCATGATCTATTATTTCTTATCTGAAGTAGCCAAATCCATTTAGGAATTACATATTCAGATTAGGTCTTTATTAGACAGAAATAAAATATCATTACCATGTTAACATCCTTGCCTGTATTAATATTTTATTGGGTTATTTAATACAGGATGGCACAAAAATTTCCGTTCTACTGTGAACATTTAATAATTTTTATTTAAATTAGGTATGTTTTTTTATTTTTATTTTCAGAATTTTGTAAAGAAGAATTGGGAAATTTCTAACGGAACAATACACAACAGAACAACGAATTAAAATAATTATATTTTATTATGAAAAACAACGGTAATTTATTTTGACGCAGCGGGCTTATCGACGGTATTTTAATGTTTTCTTAGTGCCGTAAGGAACCTTCCAGGTCCGGAAAACAACGTACGGCACGCACAATATTCAACGTGTATTGAGGAGTGTGCAGAATAGTCCAGAAACGTTAACAAGGAGACGTTGACCACAACTGGGACTATAACGAAGGTCCGTACATAGAATAATGTGCCCATATAAAACTCAGATTATGCAAGGATTAAGACTGACAGACTATCAAGAAAGACTTGATTTTGTCACTTCGTTACGAGGAAAACTTAAAAAAAAACACCGATTTCATTCACAATTTAATAATGAGCGATGAAGCCCATTTTCAATTAAATGGCTTCGTGAATATGCAAAACTGTAGGTTTGGACAACAAAAAATCTAAGATCAATTCAACAGCGACTGAAAAAATATTCAGCCCATGTTTCTTCGAAAATGAAGTCGACGCAACAGTTACCGTAATGGTACTCAATATCGGACGATGTTGAAAATTTGTTTAAGGTCAGTTATGCGAAATCGTTCAGAGCTGTAGTTCCAACAAGATGGAGCTATACTCCATACTACAAGGGACACGATGGCTCTGTTAAGAGACTTCTGTGGCGTTCAACAGATTTAACCTCTCCCGACTCTTTTCTTTGGGCTTATTTAAAAGAAAGAATGTATATCAATAAACCAGCGACCATACCAGAACTAAAGAAAACATTCGAAATTAAATCCTGGCCTTAACACCTGAAATTTTAAAGTTATGGAAAATATGTTAGAAAGAGCAGGAATGTGTGAAGCAGAAAATGCCCATCACTTGCGAGGTATCATTTTTCCCGTTTAAATCAAAGAAAATGTCCATGAAATACACTGTAATTATAGAAATTAAATAAAATAATAAATCATAAAGTTATTAAACATTCACACTAGAACGGTCTTTTGCACTACTCTGGATTTTCGTAATTTCAGAGTTGACTCTCGCAGTAACGATCAATTTACTAACTAATTGGTGATCGCTGATATTGTAACCGGATCAAGTCGGTCACATCTAACATTATTCTTCTTTCCTTCCATACTGTTATTTGTAAAAAGGTAATATAAGGGGAGCTCGGCGTGTACGCGATCACTGCTTAGTCTTGGCCGTGCACTTACATCAATCAGTCGATCAATTTGTTTCAAGTTATACACGATTTCTTTCTTTTGGTTAAGCTTAGATAATTAAAATTGCTTAGTGTTTTCCAAGAAAAGTTTTATATCTGTAACGGTTTGACACAATTATATAAATTTGCAAGAGCTCGAAACGGATAAATATAATAATTTCTAACAAGCTCGATAAATTCTATAATTATAATTTGTGTTTATGATATTAAAGTTTTATTATATACAAATAAAATAGTTGGTAAATATAGAAATAAGGGTTGTATAATAAAGCATAGAAATGAAAGCTTCAATATTTATTTACATTATTTGCCCTGCCGTGACCCTTGTGATTGCCAAAACAGCCTCAGTGAACGATTTGGGTCCACTAAACATTAACAAATTAACTTACTCGAAAATTTCGGGTTTCTAATTCAATATCACTCAGTACTCTCATCATCATTGTCTTTTAAATTTATAATGGATATATACAATAAAAAAAAGATAAAACACAAAAGACATGTGCGTATGTAATCATTTTGAAACAGTTCATCTAATAGTAAGTGATATAATAGTAAGATGTAAATATTTAATGTTTAGATTCACATAAAGACGACCAAAGCTGTGCGATAAACTCGTGATAATTATTATAACATGAATATACCCTGGAAATGTTAATGGAATGCGATTTTGGATGAACTTGTCTTGATGTTGTACGTCGTTTAAACGCATGCTGATATTGTCGATAGGGGAAATCTTGCGTAAAATATAATCGACCCTCCGACACAGGATCCTTAAAGGCAACAGTACGAGTTTTACGTTTAAACTGTTCCTCAATGGTTTTTACTATTAAATGATCTTCTTTTATACCCTTTACGTTTTTGGCGGAAAACAAACATAAACAAAATTATATTTTAATACCACCGTAAAATATTTTTGGGACAACACAAACAATTAACATATAAATCCCTTATGTATCCACCATATAGAAAATTTTCCCGCACCTCTATTTCTGTATTTAATAAAACAGCATAACTTGACATTTCGGTGCCGTCGGTCTTCTAGTAAAATTATGTGCAAAAAAAATGTTTTCAAAAATAAAAGGAAAACTTTAAAATTTCATTCCATTCAAAAAATGTTTAAAAGAAAACATGCGAACTATTTAGGGTACTTTCGGAAAAAATAACTCGATTATCAAGTCCATCAACAAAATGAAAAGTTATTATAATTTTATTAAGTTTACGCTAATCTCTAATTACTCAACCAAAGGCTAAACGAAAAGAGAATATAAATTTCCGATATATCGAGATTAAAGGTTCCGTAATTAAATTATTAAAATTTGAACTGAAAAATCATAATAATTTAATCTAAACAACACCAAAAACCTCGTCACACCTGGATAATTAAATTCGCTCCTTTTTTACGTTGGTATCAAGCTAATTAATATTTGGTAATAAATTAGATTTAAAAAAATACAAAAACAAAAAACTCGTTAATTTGGCTCATTTCTTTTTAAATATGTATCAAACCTTTGTGGTAATTTTTTGCGTTGCGTTTGATATTCTATTAGCTTTTTGGGTTGCGTTTAATATTTCCAACTCGGTTATCTGACAAAGTGACTAAATTTGAAATTTCAATATTATTTTTATTATATCAAGTACGCGTATTGTGGTGGGCGCGATATGTGAAATTACAAATTAAAAAATAAATAAAATAAAAATATATATATATTTGTTTTAAATTAAAGTGATTTAATAGAAAAGTATATAGTTTATTACTCATTGTTTACTTACCTCTTTCATAGGCATACGAAGCTTGAGAATTTCACTGTACCGTCGAAGAACTTCAATTGGGGCATGGATCTAAAAAAAAATTACTTATTATTATCTATTTAAATAAAGTGCTTTATACAATTAGGGGCGGAATCAGGAACTCCCGAAAATAAAACGGTAAAGTGATCAAAGTTCTCATTCAAATTCACTATTATCAATATTAACGCGCGACCATTTCATTTTAATTAACCAATAAATACAAAATCATCTCAATTTAAATACAATCTACTAAAACGATTACAATGAAAATATTGCCAATATTTTAAACTGAAAAATAAATAATATGATCTTGACCTTCCAAATGAATCAGTGACCCGCATTTAAAAGTTAGAAAGCAAAAACATTCCAATCACCCAAAATATTATCAGTATCGCCTATCCAAAAATCGATTACCTAATTTATAACTTATTATCGGTCGTTCAGTGAACTGATCACACTTTAATTTATAATACATTATAAAATTAAATTTGTCAAAATATATTATGACCGTCGATAATTGATCGTAAAAATATAGCAAAAAACTTTGATCACGGCGATTTCGCTGCAATTGTGGTAGTTCACGAAAATAGATTAAAAATAAGCGTTCAATATACGTATTAAAATTGTGTTCGCGGTCACAATGTTAAAAACAAAATAAAGGGATAAACAGAATCAGGGATACCGCGAATACTTCGACAAAATACATTTGTTTGCCGGTGACGTCGCTTTGGTAAACACAACACGAGCGTCCGCGTTGCAGCGACAAAACATAAAAAAGAATAACAACAAACCCTAAAATATTTCATTTATCTTTTTATCGACCCTTTTCAGTTGTTTATTACAGAAAATATTGTGTACAACATTCAAATTTAATTAAAATTCATTTGATAACAGTTCTAAAAATTTTGATAACAACATAATAATATCAAACTATTTGATAGCACTGCGACGACGAAAACAAAATTAAATAGATTCTAAACAAAATTCGACAATGTCGTTGTCACCAGCCGACATAGGTTGTATCGACATAGGTTGTATATATCGTTTATGCGTATATATCGTTTATGCGTATTTTAATTTGGCAGGCGCTGTCGCTTGCTGCTGTATCTCTGGTTCTGTTTATACCTTAAAGGTCAAATAGAAGCCTTTTGCACCGATATAAGGTTTATAAAGGACCACCAAACGGAAGATCAAAACGCGTTTTTTGCTAATGTAAAACGAATTTATTTCTTAATGATTATGACGCAATTTGGTATGTGAGATCGAAACGGATTTGTGAAATTATTTCTTCTAATTATTTATTAATCAAATTGATTGAGCCACATTGGCTCATTTTAACAATTCATACGGTGAAAAATGGTGAAAAATGCGTCAAATCACGAATTTTATATATGGGACCGGAAGTCGTAGATACTGATACTACTGGTAGTACTGATTAAAAAAATTGTGGAACATGATTTATTTTATATCGTTGTTGTTAAGATACAGGGTGTCAAAATTTGAGAAAAATTATGAACGTGGTATTGTATACAGGGTGAGTTTTTTAAAAAATGCCAGGCTTTTATCTCGGAAACGGTCCAACTTAGAAGAAAATTACTTATAATAAAAATTGTTCATTATCGAGGACGAATAAATAAAAATATTTATTTTTATTTCTCCTTAGAACGAAACAGTGTTAGAACTTAGCGAAAATTGTTTGCTTATATCTCTGAAACCACACGCTTTTCGAAAAATTTAGAATGAACAAACAATATTTATTTATTTATTTTTAACTGATTAATCAAAAAGTGAGCTCAAAAGTATAGGTTCTAATTTAACAAAAACTAACTTTCATCAAAATCTCCAATACTAATGAGTTTCAAGGATATTCAAGATCACCACTAAACGCCCTCCTCGATACTGAACAATTTTAATTTTAAACAATTTTCTTCAAATTGCATCGTTTCTGGGATAAAAGCCTGCTCCAAATTATAAAACAGAGTTAGTGGTACTATGTTCATCTCTTCCTTTTCAAAATGGCCGCCCAATAATTTTTTTATTTTAAATTTTTCCCATTTAATTCTATTGAACATACTAAAAAATTAAGAGTAGTAAAATGTTTTATTTTCTTGCAAAATACGTTTAAGTATGACGATCTACCCATTTTTTGAATTTAAAATCAAATTGTAATGTGGTGTTTTCAATTTTCAACTAATTTTTTTCAATCGACCTGATAAAGTAACTATTTAGAATAATTCAGTTGACGTTTAGGACTTCCTTGTTTCTAAGCAAGCATTGATAAGGCATCTTCCTTAATCTATGTCACAATATTTTTCTTCATTTTTACGTCACCTCACATGAATTTTGAGCCCGATCTTAAATGTGCAAATGATTCAACCAAGCAAAACAGTACGATGAGTAGTATGATTAGGGATTGGCTTCAATATCTTAGTTAATTGAAAAAAAAATGAATTTTAAATTTGGTAAAATTTGTTAAATTAAACTTCAATTAAGACTCATTCATACTAAATTATCTAATATTCTTTTAACATGTTTCCCTTCCGAAAATATCGAAAAATTTAAAAATGTACCGTTAATTTGATAAATGAAAATAAACGGTAAAACCGATTAACATATTGATCTATATACCAATATGTCACGCGATCAGAATTCCGTCACTGTTCAACTTTAAATAAATACCAATATTGATTTGTCTTGTGTAAGTGAAACAGCCGAAATGCAAAGCACATAAGATAGAGAGGAAGGGAATAAACTAAATGGAAAATCGTTCCTGTCTAAATTTTGGACTGATAAATTTACACTTTTATCTCGTTTTGCTTCTATTTTTGGTAAACATTTATTTTACAATTATGGTTAAATGTTATAATCATTGTTTTTATTATTATTATTTCCTTTTATTTTGTTTGATTTGGTTTTTCTTATCTTAGTTCCAATTTGCACAATGCTCTAAAATCAATCCACTTTAATTTAACGAAATTTAATTGATTAAAAGGTTTTTAGCGAGAAAATTTTTACACTAATTAGACCGCACAATATCCGGAATGACATTAACAAGGGCAATATTGATACCTTCGATTTGAACAGAACCGAATTTAACCTGAACGTAAAGGTATTTTGTAAAATTGTAATTGCAGATCGAACCAATAAATCGATTGAACATTCTAAGCAACATTAAACTTCCCTATTTTACTAATTTAAGGTGTGTATACAAAAAATATAAAAACACGTACACAAAATATATAACCTAGCCACAACCACAAATTTAAAGTGCTGATAAAAAACGCAAACTACTCACTTTGGCAAAATGAAGATCTTCTTGTACAATGTCATACTCCAACTCTAATCCTTCGTTTATTAAATTTTGTGTAAATATTTTCCTTTTTTCATCCTTCCCCCGCTGATCATCATCACCATCACACGTCTTCCAAACGAGCACAAAATCTATAGAACGTATCCCATCTTCAAACAGCAAGGATTTAGTAATATTGCACGGTCCCTGATGAAATGGATTACGCGGACAGTCCTCATAAAATTGATTAGTGTTACCATTATTTTTAGAATTGATACTATTCACTTTGCCGGCGCGGCGTCTTGCTGTATTATTATTACTTTCATAATCTCCCGACTCATTCCTGTAAATAAAAATATTACAACGTAGTGTGAAAAAATACTAATTATCACATTAACCATTAAATGTATACATTTTTTGACAAAGAACACAACACACAAAAAAGTAATACAAAATAGGTATAATCTACATAATTTTGGTGCACACCATAACCTGATACGATTTTATCATTTTTTAGTTAGTTAGCAAAGGCCCAAAAATAAGAGCTGTGCTCCAAAAACAAAACGAAAAATGCAAACAAACACAACAACAATAAGTACAACACAATCACGCGAAAATATTAATTATATGCAAAAATTGTTACGCGACATCATAAAAAAATAATTATTTAAACCAGACTAAGACAGCTGATTACAAAAAAAAAACTCAACTTACGTTTCATAACTACCATAATCATCTAATTCTAGTTCATCATCCATTTCAATTCCTCTGCCTTCATTGGAATTCATCAATAAAAATTCACTAAAGTTAATGGAAGGTTGTGTAATAAATTTACAAAAAAAAAATATATTCACAAATTAAACAATTTAATTAAACTTTTTTATATGCACAGTATTTAAATTGTTGATAACACATTACAATTTAAAACTAAAATAAAACTTTAACTATATAGCGGCGTTTAGTTATGTTGTGATGAGAGAAATTTTCATTTTTTACTAAAAAAAATAATTCTTTAGTAAAATGGTATAATGACGCGACTGAGCAGTAAACGATATACTCGTTCGTCTATGGTGACTCAATTTAGTAAAGCCAACAATGGAATTTATTTTTATGGCAGTTTACGTTAGTTTGATACGAGATAAAAAAGCGTAAATAAATCATCATATGGTTATTATATATATAGAGTGAGTGATCATTACGAATTAGTTGGGATTCGTGATAAATAATTTGGTCATGTCTAGATTATTTTTATTAAATACCTAATTTTGATTTTTGATTGAATTTTATTAAAATTAAAGTTTCTTATTATCAGAATGCTTAAGGAGAAGGAGCACCGTGAGTGACACCATGAAATATGATTTAAGCATTTAAGCATAGGTTTAATATAGTTAGCATTGTATTTCGGGAATAATAACTGCTATATCGACATTGTGGATGTAAGTGGCCGTTTTATACCATGGTTACGTTTGTATGTTGTGAAACAATGTTTCTTTCTTTCTTTCGATTAATTGGCTAAAACATTGGAGTACGTTTATCATGAAAAATTAACATTCATTCCAAGTAAAGTAGTAGTAAATATCCTTTCAATTGATGGGCACCATTTGTAAAATCACTTTAAGTAATGTAATGCCAGCTGAAAGAAAATAAATTTTCGAATAAACCACCAGACGAAGAAATAATACACATATTCAAAAAAACGATAATCGAATCTTCAAAACATTCGTCCAAAATAGTCCTAGAACATTGAATAAGAAAGTTGTTACCAAGTTGCGGATTTACCAATAGTTCGCCCAACAATTCTCCCCACGAAATTTTTCTTGGTTCAATTTCCCCCATAAAATTAATCTCAAAACATTTCTTCTCGAAACAATTCCTCCCAAAACAGTTCTTCGCACTAACCATTCTCAGGCACAACGGGCCGTCGAGGTTAAAAATGATTCCTTGAGGGAGAGTTTGTGATGGAGAATGGTTTGTGAAATACAATTTACAATATAAGAGTAGTAAATAATTTAGGTTAAATTATTGTCTGATTAGTAAAAAAGTAATAAATCAAAAAGTTAAAATTATAAGACATTCCTTTCAAGAACAGATAGTATAGTACAATTGACTAGCATAATCAATATTGATTATGTAGAACAAAAAAAATGCAAATGTATTATATTTTATCGAATTTTTTTTCTTGGAAATTTAGGAATATTTTGGAAAAAAATATATTTACTAAGAATTGTTCGTTTGGGAAGAGCTGAGTTCTCGAATTCTATCTTCGCCGTTGAACAAACAATTTATCAAGATAAAACAACTGCACCGGCAAACCTTACAAACAACGATGTGTAAAATATTAATTTCGGTCTGTAGAACCCAGTTCCCTGAGCCTAAGAAGCAAACAAAAAGAGTTCATATGGATTTCCGTACTGATGATATATACGCAAAAAACACTCAACACCACGATATGGCTTTGCAGGATTTTTTTGTATTTCCATGTAGAAGAAGAATAATCGTTCGAAATGTTTTGAATCAGAAAACAATGTTGCCACTACCATTTTAGTTCATAAATCAACCGTTTTAGCGCTGTTGACATATCAATAACTACTTATAGAATATTTACTTGTCGCATATCGCTGAAAAGGTCCTGAAGAATGTCACAAAGTTAACTGAAGTATCGTATTACTAGAGATACATATTAAACATAAGCGCGATGAACTAAGTTATTAAATAAAAATGATCTGACTGAGATTTTCGATTGGATTCCATGAATTTATGTGAATATCTGAATTAACAAACGTCGGTTCACTACTGTTTATAAATTGCGCGGAAACATGAAACACGACCGAAAAATTTTTTAACAATATTTTTAAACCTACTCAATTAAAACTGTTGAAATTTGCCGTAGTGCCTCTAAAGTACACTGTGCTAAGTTTGACACAACCAAAAAAATTGCGTAATTCCAGTACAAAATATTACCTGACGCCGATAGTGACATAGAAAGGTAAATATTTCTTTTGCAGATTTACTTCCTAGTTTATTATTTTGTTTTTCTATGATTCTATTTGGCAAAAAATTTTGATATAATTTCTTCTTTAAGTATTTTCTGAAGATGTATAGTATAGTGTTTAATTTAAAATAAATTTAAAAAAAATCTTACCTACTGATCAACGACTAGTAACTGTAACTGGTGTGTTCAAAATACGTATATTCCTTGAAGAGTTGGGACCGTTGCAAACTTGAGCTACGCTTTTCCAACGATGTGTTTAGAGATGTTATGTTTAGAGAGCACAGCGGGAAAAAATATACCTGGCATTGCTCATCTTAATAAATGTAAGCTAATTGTTTATCTCCAAGGCGAATATAAAACAATTAAATATATTACTGCAGATATTGGATTGATTCTAAGATTTAACAACAATGTTTCTCTTATTTAAGATTTAAAAACTAAAACGGGAATCTGTTAAATGAAAACACCACTCACATCAGTCAAAAAACACCTCAAGTGTGCAAACGGCCTTAAACTTGTTAGGCCTAAAATTTTAAATTTCTAAGCATTAATATGAAAATAAGATAATTTCTGGACTCATAAATCTTGTCAGACAACAAATAACAATGAAGTGGATATTCTGACTAACACAAAAGGAAAAATTCATTTTGATCGTAATAATTCAATCCGCCCAAAATTGATCAAATAAAAAAGTAGAAAAAGTAGAAAGGAGAAGTTCAATTAAATTCACTCGTTAAATGTTCTTACTACTTGGAGACAAGTGAGGAAGCAATCATGACACTTTATAGCCCTTCTATTTTGAAAAATAACATAAATTTGTTTCGATTTAAATTTTTCAATAGACAACGAAATTTAGATTTTGTACTACGAATCAAATTAAACGGATCATTAGAACTTACCAGATAAAATAACCCTAAGTGTAAGGTTTAAGAAACACCGAAACATTTTATTTTTCATTTGTAATTCGCATCTTCTTGTTAGTTTTTTACTGGGCACTTCGGGCCATGCCGCTATACAATATATCAAACCATTAATGTTTACATAAATATTAATTTATCGTGAAAAATGTTAAATACAATTTGAAGAATTTAAACTAATTAATAAAACTATAATAATTTCTGGTTACCTTGAATGTCAAATTCAATGCGAAATTCAACCAGCTTTTAAAATATGTATGCCAAGAATTTATATTATCTGCTTTTATGAATTCGTCAATCAAATAATACAATACATTGAACATGTCTTCTGTATTAGGTTGTTGCTGATGGTATCTTCATTGAATTAAGTGCAAATACAAATAATTGGCCTACTACGACGTAGTAGTGGAACACTAGCATCAAGGTGCGAAATGCAAACGAATAGTAATCACTTTTCCAATGCCTCCACAATTATTAAGTTTGACAAAACAAACAAACTTTCTAAAGTAGTAGATATGGCTAATCTTTAATAATAAACAATAAAACAAACCATAAAAAATTACATTATCTTTAATGACATCAACGAAATATGTACAAGTAGTAAGTAAAATTGGCAAGGAAGTCAACATTAGTGATATGTAATTAAATTGATTAAAAGCAATTACAATAAAAATTTGTGTTATAAAATAATCACTACTTAAGTAGATGGGAAATCCTATTACAATATAGAAACTAAATAAAAAACTAAATGCATGCTGAGTACTAATACAAAAATTATAAGAGATATAATGTTTCACGTTGAAAACTACAATCAATACTGTAACACAACATCCAATTAAATGTCTGTAGTTTATTTCAATAATCAAATCAAACAAAATAAAATATATATACTTACTTTTCCATGTCTATATCCATATCCTTTGACTTACGCCCCTCCATATCGTACAAACTAGCTACTGACATTGCATTCAGATCAAGCCCCGTCGGAAAACTAGACTGTGCCGATGCCCTCCGCAGCGGTGGCTGCCGAAAATTTTTTATCTGCGATTTATTTAATTTACCGTCTCGTATTAGACGCTGCTTTAGATCATGCCCTGACACATGATTATCGTCATGGCCATTATGATGATTGTGTTTAGACTGAGGATGTTCGTATGAATCTTCAAATATTTCTAAATTTATTGAATCTGTCGATGGCACTTTGTAATTTCGCCGCAGTGGTAATTCTAATTCATCGTGCTGTTCTAAAGGATAAAAGGAAATAAAATTACTAATTTAAAAAACTTGTAACTAGTTACTGCTGAAATTTAAATACCATTTTAAAGCTTTATATACAATCAATGAAAATTTTAGCTTTAGCAGTAGCTCGTCACGCATAGGAGTATGAGAAACGTAGAAAATGTGAGGTATTTGATGACAACATCAGCGACAAAGTAATTTAAATAAAAATTTATCATGCCAAAAATATACAAAATTCAACTTTCCACAACTCGCAATCAACTTTATAGGAATTATTCCGAGTAGGAAGTTATCACAAAAACGAAAAAATAAAAAAATTGTAGTGTTAATCCAAACAAAATAAAAACGTGACACTCAAAACAGTACAACAATCAGAACAATAAAAAACATTAACAATACAATTAAGCGCGAACATGATAAGACAAATAAATTTCATAAATATTATGTTATCATTACTCAGCTGTCTTAACATCAAGTATATACAGGGAGGCGTAACGATATTTATAGAATTGTTATGTTGAGTAAATTTCACACTTCTGAATAATGACACTCTAAACTCAATAACATGGAACTATGTATGTAGATTTTTAAGTCAAAGCCAATTTAGAAGAACGAAAAGAATTATGTAAATTTATTTTCTATCTATAAATATCGACCGGCGAACCTTAGAAAATAATATCACAATTGAAAAAACACTGAATTTGAATGTGCTGTTTGAGATGTACTGAAAGATATCAATGTATGTATTTCAATGTAGCGCCAATTAACTAACTGATGAGAATTTAATTTAAAAGAAAACAATCCAAATTAAAAAGTGGTAAATTATACCACCCATAAATAAATTGCTAGTTTAGCTTTCGATAAATTGAAAGTGAATTATGCAATTCAGGAAAATATGATATGTCTAGTTGTCGCAGTTTGATTTTGGCGCATTGTGAATATGATAAATTTCCTCGGGTAATTTGAAAAGTTTGATGATTCGTTTTCAAGATGTCTATCAATATAGATGTGTGATGAAAGTTCTTTCAATTTTGATTTGTTATACAGGGTCTAACACACGTTTTGTTAAAAATAATGTCATTCATCATTAAAATTTTTGCGTGCACATCCCATTTATGGATGAAAACTAATTTTCGATCACGTTTCTACATAATTGGGGGCTCTATCTCACGAATGGCCGGTATTGGTCTTGATACCTTCGATTGATCGTCGGTTATTCTCATAAACCGACTTTCACAGAGCGCCACAAAAAATAATCGAATTGTGTTAGATCACGGGTTCTTAGTGGCCAACTAACATTCCCTCTTCGCGGAATAATACGACCATCAAATTTGTTTCTCACTAAACTCTCTCAACTAACCAATTGTGTCATTGGCTGCATGACATGTAGCGCAATACTGTTGAAACCATCACAACCAAGTTGTTAGTATTGGCCGGCATACAGCCACCATTTGCAGTAATACCGTTACCAGCTTCATTTTTGAAATATGCGGACTAATGATGCCTCAAACCCATAGAGCGCACCTCACAGTAACACGAGAAGAATACAGTGGCTGCTCAACATCTGCTCTTGGATTTTCAGAGACCCAAATGCGACAATTTTGTTTATTTACGTAGCTACACAAATGAAAATGAGCTTCAGCAGAAAAAAAAATATTTGATTTAAAAATCATTCAAAAAGCATTATTAGCACCTTGAGAATAATCTTGCGGCTTTATTTTGGACTAATTGGACAAGTGAAATCGATAAACGTGAGTTCCCTGCAACACATTCTCTCATTGTAGCAATATTTTCGGTTGAACGACCTAAACGAGCACGTGCTGCTGTTGGTATGTTTGCTACTGAACTAATGGACTCAAATTTTTGTAATCAATTTTTAATAGCGGGCTCAAATAAGCGATTTTGTCTACCAAAAATAATGCGAATTTTACGAAATGTTGTTTTTACAAATCCACCATTTGCATAATGGACTTTAATTATTTTAATATGATTTTGAAGCCAAATTGAATTCATTTTACTAAATGTTTAGCCTTCTACTGTTAATTTGTAAAAAAATTGAATGACGGAACTTTTAAAATAGTTACTGTATAATCTATTGAAAAAACTTATTGGAGACCCGTTATAAAATAAAATGTTGAATAGTCGATTCAATCACTAAATCCATTCATTCAACGGGGCAGGCATTTTATTTATAAAATTTATGTTAATTTCCGCGATTAGACTTTTGGTTAAAAAAATATCCAGAAATATATAAATTCAAAAATCGCAAAAAAATACTAAATTTAAAAAATGTCAAATTCAAATTTGGTTAGTAAAATTGATTGAAAAGCCGCCAGTTGCTAACTGGTCGAGCATTTGCGCAATAATAATAACATGAATTTAGCTGATGGAATTATCACTTGGATTTAATCAAATTTTATAAATAGATTAAGAAATGCTCTCATCCAATAATTCTTTAATTACGATTAAACGCAAAAAATTGTGTCTCCCAAATGTTTGGTGACTACTTTCCTTAGACCCAGTGTAAGCGAAGTTCTGATGATTTATATGTCGACCGAAAAATTGACTAGAGTTATTTTATTAAGATAATAATATAATAAAACTTTTTAATAATTTCAAAAATTTTACTTTCAAGTCTTTTTAAAAAATAAAATAAAATTCATCAAACTTTTTATTTTAAAAAAACTATGGTCAACAAAATAGGAGTGGAAAATTTTGTACTTCACGAAAAAAACTTTTAATAATCTCTGCTGACATAATTGAACCGCTATCACAACTAGAGATTTACTTTTATTTCATCAGAGCATAACAATTGTTTCCCCTATTTTTGAGTTTCCCGCTTCTTGATTATGTTTGGTGCAAATTTCATCCCGGATTCTGTTTTTGATAATAGTAGGAAGTGGCAGCCACTTAAATTATTTTCTGCTAATCTTGACTATAACTGTAAATCGAAAATATTCAGGTTTTGATTCTTTTTAATTTCATTGGGTGTCAAAAAAGTAGCTTTCTTGGCTGTCCGAACTATGGAACCGTTTCCCTTTTGTGTGAGATATCCATTTTCGATCAAATTTTTCGGTTTGAGGGCATTTATTATCATTCTGCACGATCTGTCTAAAATTTTTGCAATTCCTGAAACTCGAAGCAACAATTTTTTTAAATTTGCTTAAAATAATATTTAGATTTGAAATGATTTTCCTATTTTGTTATGTTTTTAATTAATTGTTCGATGTGAATTGCCCCAAGTTCAAATTAATAAGGATGTCATCTTTCTTTAACAGGGGAAAAATATGCTCATGACTAAAACAAAATTTGTTTTAGGTTTTCCGTATAAAATTTGGACTGATAGTGTCTTCACGAAGCAAGATCATTTTTAATCCAACTTTTTATCTAATCAAATTGTAATATTCAAGTAAATCCCGCACATTTTAACCCAATAAAATTATATTAATTAATATTTTTTCGTTTTCTTCAAAAATCAAAAAATACTTGTGAGTAATCTAAATTTTTAAAGAAATATGATAAATCTCGCTTAGAGAAATTCACTAATATACAATTCAGACTTCGTAAGCGCTATTATATAGTATGTAGTTCGAAATGAAATACTTTTGCCAGAACTGTCGTTACTTAACTCAAAAACTCTCCAGTACTTGGCAAGACGAGCCTTAGGTAGCCTTCTCACACAAATCTACTTCAGAATAAAAGGTAAATCATTCAGAAACTTCTTTGAGTGGTGCTGTTTCATTTAAATGAAACCACTGAGTTTAAAATGATACCTTACATTGTAACCATTTTCATCGAGTTATTCATTATCGTTAACAACGGCTGCCCCATAGCGGTAATAAGGCAACCACATAAGTTTGGGGATTTTGACAGTCGCACATCTTGAACCTGAAATGTTTTTGTAATATAAATCGCTTAATATTCATATTTTAACTCGATTTGTTACCTTTTAGCCGATTCAAACATTTTTTATTCGTCCCAAGCTTATCCATGCCCTTTGTTTAACTCTTATAGCATGGCATTTTAATTTATCACGTTAAAAAACAAATCCAAAATATCTTAAAACAAAGTTCGATGTAATGTGTATATTTTTCTTAATATCTAAGAAATCGGACTGATCTAAGATGAAATAATAAAATGAAAACAGAAATCTGAATCTGAAGTGTTTCCGAAAATTGACAGAGCACAAATAAAGACGAAATAGAAAATTTTGTTTAATTTTAACAAGAAAATTATCCTAAAAGCTTCAATGTCGCTCATTAATGAATAATTTCTCTGCTAGAAAAACTCTAAACGTACATTAATCGTCGAACTTTATTAGTTAGCTATGTATGGATCACATAGTTTCGGAAGGTTATATATTTAGATCCTATTAGCATTAAATAATCAACTTTTCCACTTTTAACTGCTATTCCTGGGCCCATCCACTCGCTCGCAACTCGTTAATTGTGGTCTATGTACCATGTTCAACTAATTACTGTTTAAGGGATTCGAAATTGTTCTTGTACGTTCAAAGCTGATTTGAACTGACAGACAAACGATGTTTTCATTAAGATTGTTTCCTCAAGAAAATTAAATGAAATGTCAGATAAAGCGAGTAGAACGATGAAACTTGACTTAATATGCAAACCTATAAGTAATCAAAATTCCAAAAGTCAAAGGTCGCAAAAGCGGTTGATTTACGTACGACCTTGTATTGAGTAACAACAGTTTAAATCAAAATTTAATGATTTTAAAGAAGTGAAGGTCGTAAATGAAAAGGCAATTATTTTGTTTGTGCCTAAGACATTTAACAAATTAAATTAGTAGATTTCTATGTATAAGAATCTTTTGAAATAATAATGCTATCCGAAACATTTAGCCATTGAAACGCGTACGTCCTTCAATAATGGGATCAAAACTACTCGACTCCCACTAAATTGTCACAGTTATGAAAATGTATTGTCCGTTAAATATACCGAACCTGATTGGAGAATCCACTATTATCTTTTATTGATTTAACTCAATTTGACAAATGTACAATAATAAACAAACAATTTTTCATTTTTAAAAATAATTAAAAATCAATATGTGTCAAAGCATTTCGAGGATTTACGATAAACTGAAATTTATAAGGAAAATATAGTTGTAGTTTTACACCCCCTAGAAAAGCGGTTGGAGCTAATTAGCTGTGCCCTTTCCAGAAATCTTGAGCATACTATTAAAATATTTTATATTACATTTATTCGGCGGCGGTTGCCAGCTTACCAATTTTTGAAAGTTACCAAATACGAGTAATTAGGTACTGGCTGGCTTCTTAGCTTGCAACTCGACGAAGCAATATATGCAGCCATTAATAATAAAAATATCTTTAAACGATGGGCTGAGTGAGGAAAATTATTTCAGCATTCCTAAGGTTTTTTGGGAATAACCTTGAGTATCAGGTGCGCAACCAAATTTTCTGGTTTCTCACACAGATGGTGCATTGGTGCTAACGACACATCTAGTTGTCATTTATGTCAGAAGTTGTGCTTTGTTTATAACGTGGACAATTGTTAACGATAACCAGTTGTAATACCAGTACATATCGCAACGTAAAAATATTTTCTCTACGAACGAAAATGTCGAACTTTGTGCCAAACAAACAGCATTTGCCTTTCTGCTTCAACTTGAAAAAAATGCAGCTCCAGCGCGTCATTTGCTTGAGGAGACCTACGAAACCTAGATAGATTTAAACGCTTCAGAAGTGGCGATTTCGACATTGAGGACAAGAAGCGCTCCGGAAGACCAAAAACATTTGAAGACACCGAGCTGCAAGCGTTATTGGATTAAGATGATACGCAAACTCAAGATCAACTTGCGGAGGCATTTTTAACACGGCTCGCCAAGGTATTTCCGAGAAAAATGCAAATGGAGGGAAAATGGGTGGCGCATGAGTTGACTGAGAAACAGATGGAAAATCGAAGAGCCACTTGCGAAATTTTGCTTTCACGGCATCAAAGAAAGAGCATCGAATTGTTAAGAGAAATGAGAAGTGGATCTTTTTTAAGAATCCCAAACGCAAAAAGTCGTGGCTTTCATTTGGCAAATCATCAACATCAATGGCACGGTCAAATCGCTTCGGAAAGAAGACTGCGTTTGGTGGGACCAGAAAGAAATCGTGTACTATGAGCTGCTGAAACAGGACGAAGCTGTCAATGAACACCGCTACCGACAACATCAATCTGAACCATGCATTGCTCGAAAAACGACCAGAATGGGACACGAGACACGAACAAGTGATATTGCAGCACAACAACGCTCCATGCCATCGCACTCCCATCGTCTAGAACACCATTAAAATGCTGAGATGGGATCTGCTACTGTACTCACCTTATTCGCCAGACCCCCTCGGATTATCACTTGTTCCGGTCGAAGGCGCATGGCTTGGCAGGGCTACACTTGGTCAATTTCGAAGTAGTGCAAAATTGGTTGGATGAATGGTTTCGGTACAAAGACGCGTGGTTTTATCGTCGTCGTATTCATGTATTGCCAGAGATGGCAAAAATGTTACAGTACCTAGCACATGAATTAGAGCCATCTTGATTTTGGTATTTTTTCAAATTTATCAGGAACAAAATAGCAACAGACACATATTACTAATACAAAATGTTTATTTATGTTTTATAGTAGATATTACATCAATATTTTGTAAATCCTGCTTTGGCTTTAATGACTGCACTAATTTTAGCTGGCATGCTGGCTTCTTCGACCGAGAAACATTTTAGTTAACCTTCATATTGCCTTTCGGGTCTATATGACCCGAAGTGCAGGTTAGTTGTTTATAAAATACTGTTTTGAATCGAGTACGATTGATTGTAAAATAATGTATTTGATGAAAAGTTTCTAAATCAGGGGGAATTTTAATAAATAAATTGATTGTTGAATTAAATCAAATTCGTTTTACCATACATATTATATATAAATAAAATAAAATTACTGAAAGTATTCGAGACTTCGCAACATGATATCAGCAAGAAAACAAGCTCTTTAAGGCTGCATAATAAAAAGCATCACACTCACTCTCGTACTCCAAACCAATCAAATTTCGTGAAATGCATTTTGCCCCATATTTTTAGCTTGGTTGTTGTTTTAATATATTCTGTGCGATACCATGGTATTTTTTACTAACTCCCGATGTCATATACGCAGTCCAAGACTGCGTACATGACATCGGGAGTTAGTTAGGAAAAAATGCTATGATATTGCACAGAATGTATTAAAACAACAACCAAGTTACAAATATTTCATCTCGAGTATGAAATTAATAGGCGGGGCATAAAGCATTTCTCGAAATTTGATTGGTTTTGAGTTCGGGAGTTGAGTATGATGCTTTTTTTCTGATGTCATGTACACACTGTAAAGAGCCGAGCCATAAAGTGTTAGGAGCATACATAGATATACTACAGAACAAGGTACTAATTTAGGGTACATACATCGCTCGGTTAAAAGGCAATCAAATTACTATATGTATTTAAAATAAATGGAATTTTCCGGTTTCTCAATATAGGAAATCCCAAAAATGTAAGAATATACGTACGATTATGGTATGTAGATAAGTAACACAAGGCTGTCTATCCCCTGTCAATCAATATCATGTCGTTCCACGACTTTCAGTAGCGTTTTAAAGAACTACAAAATTATTTACAATGACGAGATAAATCTAATCAAACTACGAGTAGGTAGAACTTGCCGGTGGAATAATGCACAGATTAGTTTATGTACAGCTATTTACAAAAATTTGATATATCTACAACACTCAAAACCAACACAACACAACACACAACTATAAAACTGTCGTTTACCGAATTTCAAATAGTTAATTAACCTAAACTGTTAATTGGTAGTTTGCATGCCATATCAATCACACCCTTTAGGTTAGTTGAAAACACACCCCAATAAAATGTTTTTAAAAACTTTAATAATCATGTAAAATAGCACACAACACACATAATTTGGAATTTTGTTTTACCTCACCACCCAAAAAATAATTCTTATCCCAAAGTATAATATAAACTAAAATCTATTTTAAGATATTAAACGACTAGATTTTATCCAAAATCTGTTTTTGGTATATTTTTAATTATCACCAACTAAATAAATAAATTTTCAGCTAATCTCGAATGGTTAACACAACACAATAAACACATCACACTAAAATCTCAGTTTGAGGTTATGAGTTTACTTCTTTTCTAATAAACACAGATTAATATTTAATTCAACAAAAATATCGATTTATTAATCTTACCCATTATGTTTTATATATAATTACACTATTTTTTGTAGATTTAGTTTTATTATTCTACCTAGCTATTTACTTAAATAATAAATTATCGAAAATAAAATTTTCTTTCATAATTCCACACAACCAGTCGCTCACAAAAAATGACAGTACAAATAAAACTATTTCTGATTGGATTTGGGATTAATTGGATGAAAAAATATTGAGAGCGCCACGCTAAGCTGAGAGATATTTTGATTGATAAAATGCGAATGAATCGAAATGAATCATAATCGTTAGTACATTTATAGCGGATTGTGATGTTCACTGTTGATTATCTTTCCAATTGTTATAAGCAGTTGCGTTCAGCTTAACTTATGAAATTAAATAATAAAAATAAATATATTATATGCATACAAATAAGTATAAAATTTTAATCGACTAGAGTAATAAAAAAACAAAAATATTTAAAAGCACCAACTGTAAAATGTACTAATATGCATTTCCATTCTTCCAAATGAAAATATTTTTCAATTGATTCTTTCTCTTTCCGGAGAGGAAGAGAGGAACAGAGAAATGATTTGGATTGTTTTGTCGATAGTATTGTAATTTTATTGAAATGTGTGTGACGTATCATGAATCACACATTTGTAATTGGAGTTTCTTATAATTGTGACGTAACAATGACGTAAATTGTAAACAAAAGCAACAGCTGATTCTTTCATGACATAACTTGATGTGGGTACGCATTTTATTTTGTATCTATGCATAGTTCCTAACGCCATATTAAAAAATATGTGGCGCTGTTGATTGTTGCGGTATTGAAATGTCTACGATGTGAGATTTACATGGCGGGTAATACCCCATTTATGTATATGCGACCAATATTTTTCTTCTGTAAAATGAAAGAGATATATCATTGACTTTTTGCACGTGAGAGACAAGAAAAGAAATATATCCAACATACAAAATTTTGCAGAAGGATTTTTGAGCCACTACACCGCCAAAACCACTATAAAAATGAAAATGTTGCAACATTTTTAAAATTAACGAAAATAAAATTACTTTATATTTATAAATGTTAAGGATTCATAATAAAAACAGACGCCGTAGATAAAAATTAAAAATGTAAATTTCGCATTTGAATTAATTAAAAATAAATTAATAATTTTCCTATAAAAAAATTATGGCATTACTAATGGACCTGTCCGAATACCGTGATAATTATTTATACTGTTATAATCTGGCATTGAGCTGATTGCAACCAAATTATTAAACCTGTGCGTGGCTGTGCGTTATCATTTTTGACACAACTGAAATAATTTTTGAATGATATTTGGTTGACGGTGGGAATGCGCCATATTTTGAATTGTGACATTATAATTGCTATTGTTATGAATTCAACAAATTATTAACTTTTAAACTAAATTAACACATTTAATGGAATATTTAAACCAAAATATGTTTCTGTTGCCTTATTTTCAAGATACAACCAGAATTATTTCATTTTATAATAATGTCAATAATATTTTAGTAATCGGACTGCAAATGAACTAATTGGTTATGTGGAAGAGAAGATTATTCTGCTAAAATGTCAAAATTATCACGGAAAAATTATTTATTACAGCAATCGGACACGTCCTATATATGTTTATTTCTTTTTCGCATATTGAATATTTTTATATAGCGAATGCTTCTTATTTACCTGCAAAAATTTGCAGAAAGAACCAATTTTCTACATCTAAATGCCCCTTGCAAATAAATTAATTAAAAATTCTTAAACAGCGAGAATTTGTCAAAATTAAATATTTTATATTTTTATTAATGAATGATTTTATAATTATAAAACACTAAATATTAATAATCTTTAATTTTAAAATTTTTTCGGCTTTTCAGGCAAAATATTATTTTTAATTACATGTCTCAATGTCTACTTTTTTAAGTTAGTGAAAACAAAGAGGCCAGTTACTCACAATAAATCTACCACAAAAAGTAGAAAAATGCAATTCCCCGCACCAATTTTGAACCCCAGGGTACTTGTGTAAAGATACACAAGGTTTTTGGAAAATGAGAACTTCTTTAAGTTTCTTCTTTGGCATGGTGAATTTTTCTACTTTTCGTGGTAGATATATTGTGAGTAAATGGCCTCTTTGTTTTCACTGAGTTAAAAAAAGTCGTAAACATTGTGAAATGTCATTGAAAATAATATTTTGTCTGAAAAGCCGAAAAAATCTTAAAATAAACAATTAATACAGATGAATTTAAAAACTTCTAAATTTAAAAATTTCTAAATGTCAAAAAAATTAGTTTGATTGATTTTTGTTGATACTTTAATCGAATTTTACGTAAAAAATAAATGTTGTTTATTAATGTGAAAAATTGCATATAGATATTGCCAATTGATATGACCAGTTTTCAGTATAAACTTACAGCAATAATATTGCTATAAGTAAATATAATAAATTTCCTTTAAATTCTATTCCCAGTTAATTATTTCCTAAAATAGGTATGGAATAATAAACGTCAAAACTGCTATAATGGGGAATAATTTTTTCCCAAAAGCCAGAATACACTTTGCGGGAAAAGGGAATAAAACTGCACAAAATTTCAAATTTCCATTCCCCGGGAGTTACCGAAATAGAGCCACAGTGGCCCTATTCAGGTAATTCCCCTTTGTAATGGCTCATCAGTGTGCCGTACCATTCGTGATAAAACCATGCGTCGAAGAGGTAGAAAATCGTGGTATGCTACAAGAAGGTATATACCGAGTATCAGGATTTGCTGATGAAATCGAGGCGATTAAATTGGCTCTCGACAAAAATGCCGAACAAACTGACATGTCCGAAGCAGCGTATTCAAATGTGAATGTAATATCCGGCGTTCTTAAACTGTACTTGTGTTTACTTCCAGTTCTCCTAATAACATTCCAAGCATACCCAGACCTAACAACTGAATATAATCCATTCCCCGGGACCAAAATAGGGGTACAATGGCCCTATTCTAGTAATTCCCCGGGAATACGGAATAATTTTTTTTGTAGCAGCTATTCCCCAGACATTTTCCCCAATTCCTCGTTTTCCAAAAATTAATTCTGTCGATTGCGAAAGAAATTTACGGGAAAATAATTTAATTATTCGCGGTTGATACGCGATTGCAAATTCCATATATGTGATGTGGCCGGCCGTATACATAGATAGGCACTGCTAAACCAAACGGCTTCATTGCTCAAATAAAATTAAAGCAAAAATTTTCGAAACCAAAATTTATATCATCAAACTGCTCGCAGTCAAAAATTTTGACAACTACTACATTCGATTATTTGCGAAACAAAACTCTTTATAAGGACTAAACAAATTTCCCAATTCATAAATGCCTCCAAAAAAGGATGCAAAAGGTGGTTCAAAAGATAAAGGTGGTGCCAAAGGTGGAGCTAAAGGTGGCGGCGGCGGTGAGAGCTCAGAAAAAGGTTTGTATATAATAACTTAACCTAATATTTGCGAAATTTACTGGGGAATCGAAATTTAGGTGCCGGCAAAGGTGAGAAAAAAGGTGGCAATGCTGTCAAAGTACGCCATATTCTGTGCGAGAAGCAAGGTAAAATATTAGAAGCTATGGAAAAGCTTCAGGCCGGCCAGAAATTCCCAGACGTAGCAGCAGCATACAGTGAGGACAAGGCAAGGCAAGGTGGAGATCTAGGATGGCAAATACGTGGTGCAATGGTCGGTCCGTTCCAAGATGCAGCTTTTGCACTACCCATATCCACTGTAAATAGTCCGGTGTACACAGATCCACCAGTAAAAACAAAATTCGGTTATCACATTATTATGGTAGAAGGGAAAAAATAAAATTCATCGAAATTTTTGTAAAGAATAGTTGGAACTTTATTTTATTTTATAATTATTTATAAAAAATTAAGAGAAATGTAGAGACAATAAACAGAAAACAAATCCATAATGTATCTTATAAAACGACTGAACCGTACGTACCGTCGTCAATTACATTTGCCTCACAAAAACAAATTTTTGTATACAAAACTATAAACTAAAACTATTTAATTTCATAACGGTAATAATATATATTATAGATAAGGGTTAGTAGTAATAATAGAAGTAAAGACGAATAGTAACTCCTCGTCCTGTTTTCAGGTGCTTAGCGTTTATTTTTTCGACCATGACCACGTCCCGATTGTCGATTATTTCCTCGTTGACGGTTGGTATTGTTGTTCTGAGCGGTGGGAGGCTAAAAAAATATATACATAATTATTTGAATCATATTAGCATAAATTTTACACCAACCGGAGTAATAAATTCGGTTTCAGTATCAGTTTTTCGTGCTGTTGTTACTGGTCCTGTATTCCGGCTAAAAGACAATTTTACACCAATCGTTCGAATATTTAAGCTTGTGCTAATATTCAGACAGGCCCCAGTGTTTTCCACTCGCCGGCTAGATTGATTATATCCGTAACATAGATCCGAATATTTGGCTAACATGTTACTGATAGTCAATTCTAAATTAAATCGAAATTGTCGTGCCTTTTTATTCGGAACCGTCCCCTGAACCCATCCCTTAAACGTAGTTCCACCACACTCTTTTGTCACATTTATCACTAAAAAGAATAGCCCAAATTTCGTAATTTTAATGGCATGCCTATAATTTCGTGCAGGTATTGTAAATTCCATCACTGGGGTTGCATCTTCCTCAACTTTAACCTCACGATAAAGGCTCTCGTGATGATAGCGAATATGATTATAAAGGCGGCATATAGGTAGAGCCGCCTGACAACTAATCATTTGGCACCTAATATTTGACCCGGCAATTTGTTCCGGACAATCAATACCCAATGTACGTTCCAGGGAACTATTTAACGAGATTGATGAATCCGAATCTCCGTCGCTAAATATGTCAAGCATATTTGCTACCGTAAGGCGACCAAGACGAATACCAATAGAATTTGCAGCTGTATTAGTAGTTGGCGATTGGTTAGCTTCAATATTCACTTCTCCAGGTTTCCGTATATTTGTATTATTCGAGATGGACGTATCCCCAGATTCGTTACCCGATGATTTTTTCAAATCGGTATTCAATTCTTTAAGCTTTAACACCATTCCTTCAAGTTGATAATTTCGGGTGCCAGTATATTTGCTTCGGCAAATCGGACAATCGGATAGATTCCGTTGACATTTTTCGCACACAGCATGCCCAGCACTGCACATAAGGATTCGGCCCTCGTATACATCGAAACAAATTGGACAATTAATCAATTCTCCGAAAGGATGTGTCTAGAGATCAAATATTTGTAAAAAAAAAAAAAATATTAAGTAAAGTAAAATGAAAGACAACCATTTTTAAGTAGGATCGCATAAACCCATGCATTTGTATCGTCTTCCCACAAGAATCCTCAAAACTCACCATTTTGATGGTTTTTGTTGTTGCTTTATAAAGCTACTCACAATCTTTTGTTTGGTACTTTTAACTTAAGATAAATATTCTAATTAATTAAGCAATTTACAATATAAATATAATAACTAATAATCCAGAATTTTTTAATTACAATTAGATATAAATGTTCCGAACAGATTAATAAAAATTTTCAATACACACAACACGGACGATTTCTTTCTGCTCGCATCTGTCAAATTGATTTGATATGGAGACAACTCCGAAAACTGCAAATACACGATGTTACTCCGAAAAAAAACAAATGGACAGTCGTCATACGTTTTGTTAAGTATTTTGCCGAAATATAATACAAAATATAATTAGATAACATATTAGTTTTATTTATGCAATATAATCTAATCACTTGAATCGTACAAAAATTAACGAACACCATAAAAATGCGGGAAAAGATTTCAAACCAAAATGGTCGTTTCTCTAGACAACTCTTTATTTTACCTTTTTAGCTGCTTCCATTTTTATTTCTTATTTGCGAACCACTTCAGACGGCGGTCAGAAAACTGGACCAAAGTTCAATAAACTGTTCAAAAATTTTTACGATATTTAACGTAGTCCAAATTGAATAAACTTATGACTGCCTATGCTCGTAAACTGTTTGGCGAATGGCGAACTTGAAATTCGATCGTGCGTCGTCACGTTCATTAATGTTTGTAAAATCGATGTTTTTTTGTTTTTGTTTTTGTATTTGTTGTGTACGTATTGAGAATTGAGATGTAAATTCAGTGACGACATTTGCCAATTTGGTGGCGACCTTGGCGATGGTTGCCATGACTAAATCTATATTATCGACAAAACATGTTTGATCGTGAGAAAATTTTTGCTTCTCCAAAAAAGGTTGCTACCTAATTGTAAAATGTAAACATTACATAAAATTACCAGTAAAAACACATAGAGTTCCTTTAAGTTTTTCTTAGGAGTCATAATTTCTATAATATAATGTCCAAACATTAAATTGCAACGAATTAGGACTTAGAAAATCTAAAGAAATTATATTTCTCCAAATTGGTTGCATCCAAAACTAATATTATTGTTTGTAAACTTTCGAAGGCACCCTTTAATAATATTTTACTCACACTTTGCTTGTCAAATAGTGACAGCTGCAACATGTCAAAAAATACAAAGAAACCCTAACTTATTAGGAAATCGGCGCTTTAAAAATGTTTAAATTACCTAATTGGATATAACGTTCTCTAAATAATGTCCAAAAACTTTCTCGAGCCTAGTTCCCCAATTCATAAAGTATGGAAGCCCGAACGTAAGTAATTTGCTTTTGTTATATTTGGTCGTAGGATGTAAATTCTAATTCGAAAACTTGTTCCAGTATATAAAATCCAATTGGAAGCGCCCACACCAAACCCAATTGTGCGCAAGGCTGAGGTATCGGATTGTCCGACATACTACGCTGGTGAATTTCATGGTGTTATTGATCACAAACAAACGGAAAGTATTTTGGGAAGTGCAACAGATGGTTCCTATCTGGTGCGAAGGAGTCCTGGGGCCTGTGGTTTTTATACGCTTAGCCTCCGGTTTGACAGCAAAATTAAACACTTCAAAATATACCACAATAATAGTTTGGGACACTATTTGAAAGAGGACTCTAAACGATTTGATACAATTAATGATTTGGTGGCCGATGGACTAGTCGATTTTTATATGCAGAAACATGCGGCTCCAATTATTAAGGAAATGTTGGCGCAAAACCGGAGCAGTTACCAGCAAAGTCCATATATGACCCTAAATCGTAGAAAACTGCGCGCTCTTTCGAACGGTTTACGAAAATTCCAAAAATGTGAACTCTTTGATTTAACGGAGACTATTAACACAAATATGGTGATCGATGATACCAATGCTAAATTTGATCTTTCGACCAACCAGCAAGACGATAGTGATGTGCTTCCCGTGATTTACGAAAAACCACATAAATTTAAAGTTCATACGTTTAAAGGGCTGAATTGGTGTGAGCTGTGCGCAAATTTCTTGTGGGGATTCACTTCCCAGGGCGTTAAATGCGAAGACTGTGGATTCCAGGCCCACAATAAATGTTCTGAATTAGTGCCGGCGAAATGTGTTCCCGATTTAAAAAAGCTGCGCGGTGTATTCGGCATTGATTTGACTACCGTTGTAATGGCTCATCAATGTGCCGTACCATTCGTGATAAAACGATGCGTCGAAGAGGTAGAAAATCGTGGTATGCTACAAGAAGGTATATACCGAGTATCAGGGTTTGCTGATGAAATCGAGGCGCTTAAATTGGCTCTCGACAAAGATGCCGAAAAAACTGACATGTCTGAAGCAGCGTACTCAAATGTGAATGTAATATCTGGCGTTCTTAAACTGTACCTGCGTTTACTTCCAGTTCCCCTAATAACATTCCAAGCATATCCAGACCTAATTACGGCCATACGACATAAAACTCCGGGCGAACAAGTAATAGGTATGCGTGAGGCTCTCAGAAAACTACCTACATCTCATTACAACTCGCTTAAATTTATGATGGAACATTTAAATCGGGTCTCGTCACATCAATCCGTGAATAAAATGACGGAACACAATTTGGCCACAGTTTTTGCTCCTACATTAATCGCCACAACAACACATCTCACGGATTTATCACAGGAAATCTTTTTGCTAACCCAATTGATAACTAATTGTCAAGTTATCTTTCTCTGAAGAACTGAATATAATCAATTTTGCCGTTTTATGTGATAGGAAAGGATTTTTTATAAAAAAAAACTTTATACTTATTTTTATTAAGGCACATTTCCAAATCAAAATGGTGCGTTGCCGCCATACTCAGATTCTGTAACAAAATCTGGCATCTAACGTCTAAAAAGTATTAATTTATATACAATTTCTAAATATATACATATGTATTTTTTATGTTTATCACTAAGTAGTTTTTATTATAAATAATATTTTATGTACCTATTATAATTATATACATAATAAACTAAATATGTAAAATTAAAAATTCTGAATTTGGTTGTTTTCAACGAGATTAGGAAATGATCTTTATTGTTTTTTAAATCGAAACGAAATTGGTTAGCAAGTTTCTTGCGTTGGCGCAATTAATTGGATTTGTAATGTCTAGTGTTTCCAGTTTCGCGATTTGTGTGGAGGTCGATCATTATTTAATTTGGTTTATTTTAATCGATATGTCTGTTTAATTTATTTCGACTTTTTTATGTATGTATATTTTTTGTAGCCGTCTTTCAGGGGACAATTTTTAAAATTAATTTTACAAATAAATATGAATTTTAGGTTCTTACAAAGCAATACAAAAATTAAAAATGCAATTGGTATTTGAATAAATAGAGAAAAACTTTGCAGAATTTTGTAATACATGGTCACACCACTTCCTACAGGCTAACCCAAAAATTAAACATAAACATAAAATTAAACAAGTGTTAACCAAAACGCCATAATGTACAACAATCGATTCTAAAAATGAACCCTTCATTAAACAAATCGATAGTTAGTAACGGACAAAACTTTTGCAAGTCCAAGGAGCTCAATAATTGCTAAGAATTGAAACATCGAGTACCCGGGCAAATATTCAAAAGTAAACTATAAGAAATCATATTGCCATCAAAATTAACAATTCGTTTGCCCTATTGAGGATAAATTCAGGTACTCAGCAAGAGACGGGCTTAACAAACGTATACAATTTTAATAATACGAGTTTTTTGATATTTTCTGTGATCGATCTAAATGGTGGTAACATATCAGCCAAAATGGCAGACTCACCTGCACGTTGTGCCACCTGTTAATTAATCACGTAAGCTCTATCGAATGAGAAACGGCGGGATATCCGAGCACCGAACGACTGTACTGCAGGTTAGGTCAGTGTCAGATACTCCATTCCTCTAATTAGGCTTCTTCAGTTGATTCTAGGGGAAGGGGGGAGTCAACCATTGCTATTCATATTTGGACGAAGCTATAGCTCGATAAATTATTAAAGAAAATCAGAAACTAAAGTAAATCGCAACAGGCAAGCCGGTTTTGTCGTATCTCGAGAGTAACCTGATTGTAACTTTGAAGACCGAAAAGGACAATGCAGTTGGTTCGTTCATCATTTTAGCCACCCCATCATTTCAATTTTTGACAGGTCTCTATTGTTAGTTCCAACTTATTATTTCGATCCGATACCATCACTCTGAAATCATTCCACATTGACATCTGAGGTCCACCTAATTCATGTCGAACAAGTTATTGGCCGGTCTACTCATCGGTAGTACAGTTCCGACCGTTCTCCAACGACGGGACTTTTTCGCTCAATTTGTAGACTGTAACATTTTTAGTACCATAGACTCGTCCGGGAGTTTCATCTAGTCCCGGTAGAACTTAATGGGATCCCAAGAATGTCATATACGAGTCACGTATATGTGTTTGTTAGAATCACATTGGTAGTCTTGTCTAGTCTGGTAGAGATCGGGCTGTTCTGAACAATTTTCTAAGAGGATAAGAACACAAGGTTTAAGCAATTGAATGGTTAAAGGCCACCTGTACCCCCGAGAATGTCCATGCGAATGTTCATCATGGTGGACGCATGAAAGTGAAGTTAAATTGTTCTGCGCTACGATGTAACCTACAGAGGCGGTAGTTTGGATTCTGTTCGGGACGAACAGGAATTCTTCACCAGCCAGTACGTGACCCACATAAGTAACAAGCGGGTTGAGCGGCAGGCTAACGACCTTCTCTTATTAAAACTTATGAACCCCAAAGAAAGACCTCGGATTACCATATCGGATTCACACCACAAATGAGAACTGGGAAAACCTGGAGATCTACAGAACCTTTCCAACCAGGCAAAGAGTTACACATTAGACGTGCTTGCACTACAAGAGCTTAATGGTCTGAAAGTGGGATCCATGACACCACCAATAGTTACACTGTTCATTACAGCGGCCACCAGAATGAAGGAGAATTTGGAGTTGGCGTTCTCATCCATCGGCGCGTGAAGCAACATACCATCGCTCTATTAATACGCGGATATGCTCGGCCAGACACCCTGCACTAAGAAATTTAACATCACGATCGTTAATGTACATGCGCCCATTCGAGTTGGAGAAGGTCATCAATCGACCGAGTACTGAAAACACATCACACATATCGGTCACAACAACTTGCACCTCACTAGTAACAACAACGGCCAACGTTTTTTCCACATAAGAGAATCCACACTGTAACGTGGCGATCGAATGATGCAAGAACTGAAAACCAAATCGATTACGTCATGGTCTCTAAGACACTTCAATAGCATATCCGACGTTAGACCTTATTGTGGTGCAGACATGGACAGTGCACATTTGCTTGTCATATTCCATATAAATGTAATCGATCATCTACGTTCAATACACAAGCACAAAAGACTATTCGATGGAATATCGACGCTTTAAAAGACCAAGCATCATTGCAGAATTACCAATCACCTGTGACGACTATTTAGACCGGCACAGTAAGAACGAGAAAACTTCTCCTAACATCCAAGAGTTGTGGCACGCTTTATAGTCAGCTATAACTACCGCGGCGCAAGATACTATCGGAAGAAGACCTCCGAGATCCTGCAATGATTGGTTCGATGATCAGTACCGCCTGATCGTCGAAAATAAACAAAAGCTTCGTGAAAAATGGTTGGCAAGGCACTGTAACGCCAGGAATCTCATTAAACACAAAGAATAACAGCCACCAAGGACGGGAATGGAGAGTTGAGAACAAACGTGACTGATGTTCTCTCAGTATGGCAAGCCTACTTCCAAAATCTGCTAAATCGGAATGACGAAGTGATCCTTATTAGAACAAAAGCTCATTCACGTGTAGGAGTCTTTGTCGAATACCCACAGTGGAGGAAGTAGACGCAGTTATTAGTAGATTGAAAAATTGAAAGGCACTCAGTCTTGATCGAATCACCGATGAATTGATAAAGCTTGGAAGGGCTACTCTTGCACAACAATAAATCCGCTGCACAAAAAAGGCGACCGTCTTAAATGTGAAAACTATCGTATAGCATATAGTTCTAATGAACACTGCCTACAAAGTGTTGGCTAACGTTATACTTGCCAGACTCATGCCGCTTGCCGAAAACATCATTATGTTGTTCATAAGCTTTTTCATAGCCAGTCTCGTTTCACTGCACAGTCGAGGTTAATTGATGTTACGCAACATGATGATGACTGAGCCTACTTTCAATTGCAAATTGAGGTGGTAACAAGGGCAATTCCAGCGAATTCAAGAATACAGCGGAATAGTCAACTACTTCTCCTGGTTGAAAACTGTGGCAACCATTTTGAGGGAAAACAATTGTCCCAGAATGACATTTTTAAGGTCGCGTTGAGATCATCGACATGTTTGTTTTCCGATACCATTATGGCTCGTTCGCTCAGCCAATTATGGTTTTTGAAGTTTGCAGTATGTTAGGAAAAACACATCAAATGAGCTTCGCCTTCGATTTGGTCAACTTCCAGAAATCAGTGGGCAATGTGATGAATCCGTTCGAGATGTTTTTCCATTACCAATGCCCAACAATTGCTTCAAAAACACATCTGCATTTCGATCTTGTTGCAGAAACACTCGCAAGTTAGTCGTCAATCGGAGGGACATTACATGCCGCCACAAATTTGATGATTTCAAGCACGCGTTTGGTTCGTCTGCTGCAGTTGAACGTGGAATAACAGACAGAATCTGAAAATTTTCGCCATTGCGCTGTTTTTGGCGATGTTACAAGTTGGTGTTTCGTTGATTTGCGTGTTTAGTGACAATTTAAGTGAAGAATGTGCAGTTCATCCGCCTCCTAACAAAGTCGCTGTTTTTCCAGTCCCTCCGGGAGCATCTAGGAAGTAAATACCACCACTTCTATTTTTCACTGCTTCCATCAAATAGTCACACGCAGTCTTTTGTTGTTGATTCAATTGCAGAACATTTGTACGAACTGCTTCGGCTAATGCATCAGTATCGTATTGTTGGTTTCTTTGTAATTCGTGGCCGAATGCATCGTGCATTGAACGATTAGGTGACATCATGCCCAAATACGATAATTTTGATTTTGATTTTATTCGCCATCAATAAACACATGTCTTCTATCATAATCAAAGCCTCATTGGGCATTTCTGCTATTTCATACATGATGCAAAACATACTCAGACATGTCGTTCTTATATTTCACCCACAAACCGTGATCGGATTCGAAGGGGAACATGTAGAGATGATAATCGCAAACAATATGCGAATTTGATGCGGTGATGAAGATATGACGGTATCTTTGAGCGTATTGTCCCAATGCGAATCGTTCTCGAGCAACTGTAAGAGTTGAAGACACGCCTCACAGTAAGTTACACACAGATGCCTATTAACTGTTCTCAGTTGTTCAAGCGACATCGGACTACGAACATTCAGATCGAAGATAGTAACATTCGTCATTATTTGGATGCTTATGTAGATGAGACCCAGAACGTCTGAAGCAAATACATTTGTATGTTCTTCAACTGGTGTTCTTCGTTTCCGACGCTAAAATGATTTCGATGATGTGTGAGAGCGAAATCATCTGCTTAACAAACTGAGAAGAAGCTTGTAAATATATTGTCGATGGTGGCCGTGCCGTGGCTTTGTCTGTTGCGTTCTTGGGTTCAAAATACACTCGCTGCCCGTTTTCCAGATCCACTGACAAATGTATAACTGTATAGGGTGTGGATCGTAAAGGAAAAGATGCACCAAATCACCTTGTTGCTGCGCTCACATAGCAACCCATCTGATACTGAGATACTTGATCGTTTGCCTCTCGGGTATCGCTTGGAACTCTTGCCATATCACCCTGAGTCGTTGTTGAAAATTCCGCAAGGCCATTGATCATATTCTTAGTCACCACTGCATGCAATTTCAGATCAACAGCTTCATCCGCGATTTAGGTTGAAATGATGGAATCGATTTCACCCGGTCTGATTTTTTGAACGAAACAAACCAAAATGTGTGCGTGTGGCAGACCACGTTTTTGCCATTCAACGGAGTACATCCAACAACGAACTTGGCCATATACACGGCGCTTTATGACAAAATCCATCAGAGATTTTAATTTCTGGTTAAAAACTTTGGCAGCGATGTCATGTCTGCATAAACTGGTGTTTGGCTGGGTAGCTGTTCATTCTTGATTTCGATATTGTCTAACATACGACATCGCATCTAACGTAACGTGTACTCGTGCATGCGGCGAGGGCATCCGATCTAAGTGGCCGGCAAAATTGTCATTCTTTCCACGTTGTTTGCATCGCCGTCGGCATTAATCGCATCGCGGAGATGAATGTATTCTTCAGATCGGAGCTGTTTTTGATTCAAATGAATATCTGTCAGTAGTCAACTGATGGAAAAGATGGCGACACTTCGAAATGTGATTTTCGTCATCTTCACGGATCATAAATCTGTCTGAATAAAAATTTTTAACTGACTTTTTTATTGGTTTCGGCGCCTGCAATAGCAATCGACATACGGTTCGATGTAAGAAAATTAACGAATGAAGATTGATACATTTATCTGTTAATGGATTAACCATTTTGATGTAGAAATGGTATCCGCCCTCGCCCTGCCGTAAGATCAATGGAACTTATACCGCATCGATGGTGATGTGAAATTGACTGTGTTAAATGATTGCAACGTGTTTTCTGGTGCAACAGCGAATAATGCGAAAGAGAATTGTGTTGTAATTACATTGAAAATGGGCGTGAAAGTTGTGCCAAACGACGTCATTTGGAAGTAACTGTTGTATTTTTGGATGTTGGTCAGGAAATGGGTATAATCACTTCCTGTTCCAAAAACCAATGAGCGTAATGGCTCTGGTGGCGGGACATAATTAATCGGGTAATTTTATTTTCCCACCTGCGCAACACAATCCAGGAGTTACGCCGCTGAAGTTCAACGCCTTACTTTGTATGTTCAAAAGACTGACATTTCTCCATTATCGTTACTGATGGCGCTACTACTGGTCCCGTGCTGTTCATCAGTGCGGTTCGTACCTGAAGTAGATCACCGCGCATTTGACTGACTGCGACGACCTATGTTAGCTTTAGGCATTGTAATGGTCACTGTAAAACGACACGGGAATTACCTTGTTTTTCTTCACTGAGAACTTTACAATATTGACATCCTCGTGTATCAAAACTAATCGAGTCTCGCTAAGATACATTAGAATGATTTTGTGGTTATGTCTAAGCCTGTAAAGTTAATTTACCTTAATAGAGTAGCTGATCAAAATGATTGGTCGCAAAATCTAATTAAATTCACTTTCACCGAATCTGTTCTACAAATTCACTATACCTTTTTTACGAAATGTTTGAGTACAGCCGCACGGTGTGCGTGTGAATAATCGAATCAGAAATATGTAATGAATGGTGCAGCTGTCAAACGATAGGTCCGCCACCAACGCCATCTATTGAAAGTAATCTGAAGTGACCATATAAATGAATGCTCATTGTCGAATGAATGCATTCCCGCATATAAAATTTCTATACAACATTCCCAGTTATCGAGTTTTTGCGAAACTCACGCACAATTGATTTATATATATACATATTTCTCTCACTGTACCTAGAACAATGCAAAATTGAAAACAGATGATTGTGTTTGTTGTACTTGAAAGAATAATGAATAAATTTTAATAATAATTTTTATGATTAAGACAAATTCATGAAAACGACAAATTATGGTATTTTGTGGAGCAGCAGCAAATCTATATAAACAACAACAATGAATAGTCGTGTGGTAGTCGATGTTATTGAATCAAATTTACGTAAATTACAAATTGCGTATATATAGGAACTATTTTGATCAATTAGAATAAGGTTCGTCGCTTATTCGCGCGCAATACTCAAATCTTTTGTTGTTTCTTTAAATTAACTATACGGTACGGTACAAACATAAAAGCTGAGCGCGTGAATATTATGTGACTATATGACATAATCGGCAACCAATCCCGAGCCCCAACTTATATAACGTACATAGTTTGGTATAAGATAATGGTTCTAAAAATATCGTTTATTTCGTTTAAATGCAAAATCGCACAAGAACCCACGCAACTTTATAAGTTGACGCGGTGAAAGTGATTCCAGTTATTTTATATATATATATGTATTTATACTACATGATTCACATGGCCGATTCTGATAACAAACAAATATTCAGTAAATCTGAATATCTCAAGGATACGACGAGTTCTCGTCTAACATGTACAATTTTGGTCTGAACGATAAAAATGCGCGATTTTGTGATCTTGCATATAACTAAACCAATTATAAACAACGTGGGATCATTATAATTTTAATTTGCTATATAATTTACAAAATAATCGATTTTTTTTATTATAATTATAAATTAAATTATAGAACGCGCTCTCTTACGAGTAGTTTTTATGTTATTCGGAAATTTAAAGCGATAAACGACCAATTCCAACCCAAATCGTATTTAAGTGAAAATCATACGTTGCTTATCGGTACCCGACGTAAAGTAAATTTCGCATGTTTTGTATTTTCGACATAAAGATCTTAGTTATCTAATATTTAACATCCGTTATGTAAACGTATGGGAGTAGTAGGGTTTAAGACTTGGTTTTACCTTTTTGAAATATTTAAGGAATTAGATAGTTTCGCAAAGATTAAATTGTTTACTTTCGCGTATTTAAATTGTTATGGTAAGTTGCTGTTATATTGTTTGCCAAATTTATCAATATGTATAGCAGACAATTACATTAAAAACAGATAAATATATTTCGGGACCGTGTAGGTTGCAATTTCATAGTTGTTACTTGTCTTGTGGAATAAATTAAACAAAATATTATTGTTTGGTGTGAAGTGTATATGATGTATCCGCGATGATTTATGAAATGATTTATACAAAAAACGCCTTGCAAGAATTTTAAACATATTAATCATTTTCAATGTGCGCGAGATGTTCTAGCGTTGGTGAGGATTATGGAGCAGCGCTTAATTTCGGTAGCCATTTATTACAAGTAAATCACGATTTAAAATGAAATTCGTGATTTAGAGTTGCCACAAAGGTATAATGTGTGAGGTCGTAGGTAAGTAATTATACAAACTATTTCCTTCTGGATGTGCTGCGCATTATAAAATTGCTGGCGGATAATCCGTAACTCATCATCATTGTATAGATGAATGGTTTCGTACGTATACGGCCTTTACGGCTTCATGTGTGATAAATTCATTAGTTACAACTGTTTAACATCAAATGCTCAACAGCTTATGACTAAATTACCTAAGAAAGCCATGAAATTTATATTTGACGGATTGCCGGGAACCAACTTTGTCCGAAATGCATAATTAACATGAACAAATTGAATTCTAAATCGCTCGTCTCGTCAAATAACATTCTGATTCTTTGAACAAGGCAAAATATATATTGGGCGAGGCCTCTAATAGCTCAAACCAGAACAAGAGCGAAGTTGCCTGTCATATTACAAAACACCGAAAACATGCAACACAAACACAACCATCGACGCTGGCGACGACGATTTTTTCGTTGAAATAAATTTAGAGTCTATTTCTATTTTCATCGCCGGCGAAACAATATTGCCAACTGTTTTTCTATATATTTAAGTTGGTAACGCCCCACCGTCATGTGCCAAAAACATAAAAGATAAACAATTTTTATAATTTTGAAATTTTTATTATTCGAGTATGCTAACTTTTAGAATCCATTTTGACTTAGATAAAATATGTCGTGATTATGTCGTTTGTGGTTATTTTTTATCGCTGTCAGCTACAGCGATATCGCGGCGATATTTTTTATTGATTCGTCGACGCTCGTCGTTGTCGCTCTTGTTCTGTTTCGTGCTAAAACTGAGAACCTTATTGGGTAACACGATCACAATCAAAAATTCAACATAAAAAATGACACAATACAACCAACTGCCTCCTCGATGTCTTTTAAACATTCTGATATCTTAATATCGTCTGTATCGAAGATCACTGACTCGCTACCTTAAACTTCAAATTCGTTATCAACACCTCCATTAGTATAAGAAGTACATTAACACAATTGTAACGTCAACCGAGTCATCGCATTTAAAGCCTATACCATCAGTATTAACATCAGCAGCATCACTTAACTCTCAAATCTCTCTTGAACAGCCATGCCAGTCAGCATCGAATGAAATAAAAACTGTAGAACTCCGACGATGGCTCTTTGTCAGTAGAATTGAAAACTATAGGACGGAAGAAAAATAAAAATTCGAAGACTTTATAAAAATAAAAATGAAACTGGAAACGGCCGTATTTATGTCTAGGAGTATATATGTCAGTTTACCAGCAAATCAACTTTTTTTTTTGGAAACGACGTACAAATTCCAAATTTTCATATCCAGCCAAAATCATATTTAACCCTAAACTAAGAGATAAGCCGAACATTACATCGTTGTTCAAAGTAGTACCAAAACGTAAATAGAATGGCTTTAAAAGCAATATGGAAGGCGGCCGATTGCGCTAATCTTACCATACGTCTGGCCACAGTTAGTCCTTACCGTAGATTAATCAAAACATAAAGAATAATTTCCGGCAAATATATATATTTCTAGGCGAATGGCACGATTTCCTCATATTCTTATATGGGGCCATCTGGACCTCTTAATCATTGTAAGCCCGTACATACCAACTCAAAACAGTATCAATCAGTTTCTTTAATCGGAACAAACAATTGTTAGCTACAAATCATATTACTTACAAAAACTATTTATAACCAAAATAATATAATCAAAAACAACAATTAAATGAAAAAATCTGGGACGGATATTTTATTGTGGAGTAAGTAATTTAAAAAACAGATTCCGTCTTATACAAGTTTATATAGAAAAACCTGGAATGAGATGAAATAGTATTGTTTGAGGAATTTAATTTTTTTCTGGGATGAAAAATTGGGCTTACTTCATATGCTTCATCAACAGATGAAAACAAGCGAAACCCTGATACTTAAATGGGTACAGCAAGAGAAGTTTTCTTTTTTCTGCGGTATCTCCGTTTAAAATATTTACATCCGAATCCACCAATATTATTATTCATATCGAGAACAAGATGTTTGATAATCGAAACAAAAGCTGTTATAAAATTGCCCATAGTAGCGATATACATTGCATTCGAAGTCGTCTAAGATTAGCTGTACAGATAATGAAGAATTTACCTGCATCAAGGGTCATACGCTTACAAATTCTTTCGCTATAGTTGGAGTTGACTATACGCTGGTCCAGTTACTATAAGTTCCAAAAAGGCTAAAGGCAAGGTTCGAAAGGCTAAAGGCATACATTTGTTTGTTTGTTTGTATGGCTTCATCTGGAATTGGCCAGCGATTTATCTACGGATGCGTTTATAGCATCACTGAAGCGATTTATACCAGAAAGTGGCCTTCCTAATGTTATAGAGCGACAAATCAACTAATTTTATCGGTACTCTAAAGAAAACTGACGAGTTCTGCGCGATTATTGCTTCCAAATCACACAATGAACAGGGATCTGCTAATCTTGAGACTCATAAAATAGAGATAAGATCATTCCTCTTTCTGCTCCACATTTTGGTGGCATATGAAAAGCGGGCGTAAAATCAATAAAAACTCATCTTTGTCGGGTATTGGATGAATCAGCACCAATATAACCCAAGTTAATAACGAATCCTAGTTAATAAAGATTCAGATGAAATACTGGAGGTACCAGACAAAATTCCAAGCGACGTCTCACTGAAATTATGTGATAGTTGGGAACTAATTTAAATTATGTCGAAAGGCTTTTGGAAAAGATACACAACATTAACTTAAAATGAATATTTTATATAAATAAAAATTGTGAGAATCTGCTTGGCGTTTTGAAAATTAATTAATTTCTCGTCGATTTGGATGTTCTTTGATATTCTACTGCACTTCGAATCATTGCGAGCCGGTCTAAAACAATGAATTCGAGAATAGTCTCGCTCATTGAATTGACCGTTCCAGTATAATTCTGTAAGGTTGGCTGCTTGATCATTTTGGTGTGGTGGTACCACGGTCTGAACGAATTGCATATTACTAGCTCAAACAATTTCGGAATTGATGAAATTGACGTTGTTATACCTCTATAACATGAAACATCATTCCGTATTCCAGTTTTGAATATTTGTGTTACTTTTGTTATTTCCCACATCTGAAGGAAAATGATTTGTTTCAGTGATTGATTGAAACGAAAGCACAGAAGACATTTTTAATAATGAGGGTGATATACCATCCGGGCCGCTTCCTTCTTTGAACGTTTAGAGCTAGATGTAGCTGCAATGGGAGTGGAATTTTTATGGATACATTGTTGGTACTATCATTTGGTTTTATGTATTTATCGATACACTGATTGATAAAAATGGGCGAACATGTTTGATATGACTTGTGGATCACAAGATGTTTGCCCTTCAAATGTCATATGTTCCGAGTAACCGTTAGTCTCACTCTTTGTTTGAAAGGAGGTCCAAAAGTGTTTTGGACTATTCCTTATTTTATCTTGAAAACAAGAGGTAGAACTTTTGAATTCGTTTGATAGTAGATATCGTATTGTTGGTTGCATGTTGTGCATTTATGTTTACTAGCCTCAGAGAAACCTTTTTTGTCTCGCTTTATAAGCCTTGTCATGAAAGAGCATGACAGAGCAGTTTGTGGAATTTATCTGCATTTACATCAACGCTAATGCTGTTTAATTCGTCGTCCCAGTTGATGTTTTTAAAGTATAAATCCACGTTCATTGGGCGTTCTCAGGGCACCCAACAGTTGGGAACATGTTGAGTAAAGTCAAAGCCAACGGTATGAAAATGTTAGTACTATAAAATTTTGAAATCAAATTGGCGATGATTTCACTAATCATGATGCCAACAGTTGGCGGTCCTGAACGCGCCCATTGTGTCCGCTTTTCTGTAGTTGTATTACAGCCTTTCATTCAGGTGGTTTTTCATACTGGTCTCGCTCCTCAAAACTATTTCGATCGTTTTGTGGTTAATATCCATTGATGACGAATGGTGATAATGATTCGTATATGTTAACCAAATCAGGTAAATTAGTAAAAATAAGATCTAAAATTCTGTTATGACCATTTAATTTATCAAATATTCGACTCAGGTTAGAAATTACCATGGTATCTATGAACAGGCACTCAATTTTCGAAGACACACTGGTGGGTAGAATTGACTTTGATGTTTATTTATACGATGGTGCCGCAACAAGCAGATATAAGATGTTAATGAAGATGTTGATCGTTGCTTTTACACATCATTGCTCGATCGATAAGTTGGATAGATTAATCCAATCCAGAATTGATTTGTTAATTGCTTATCAGTACATCTCTGCCCGAGTCTTTCTGCTTGTGCTGCAGACCTCTTTATTCAAGAACATCTCACATAGTATGTAAACCGGAAACAAAGTTTAAACAAAAATTGTGATGCTTTGAAGACATTCTGTTTATATTTTGGAAGTAGATTGTCAGATTATTATCCTTATTATAACTCGACTCATGTGTGACAATAATACAATTAGTCACTCTGGATATCACAATAATATGTTGCAGATTCCGAAAATGAGGCTCTACGTAAAACTGAATACAGTTGGTCACCTTCCACTGGTGCGTAGTATGTATGCCTTCAAAAATTTGCATTTTTAAATTCAGTAAATGCATGCAGATTAAGTTAGCCAATGTTAGACCTTGTGCCTCATATAGCCCGTAATTTACCTGAATCTGGTAACTTGAATGCTAAATGTTTTTTGTCGATTTCGTGAATGGTTAATACAGTCTGTTCGATAATACTGAAATCTCAGCGATTGATAAACTTTGATGGAAACTGGCAGAGTTTATAGAGGTATTGGTAGTAAAGAACTCATTTAATTGGATTTCAGATTGACATTCTAAGTGGAGGGGAATATGCAGATAACGAAAGAAATTGTACACGGCGGCGATAATCATCATGGAAAATACTAGAATTTAGCAACGAACCTTAATCATCAAACCAAGAGAAATAATATGACATGGAATATGCGTGAGCACAAACAACACTACATGAAAGTGATTTTGAATTGGAACACAAAATATACATCGCCAGCACAAGCAATTTGGGACGCAGACACAGTTGTAATTAAACCAGTGAACAGTGAACAGTGCAAGTCGAAAATCAAATTAGTGAAAACTTAGTGAATTAGTCAAATTTGTGAATAAGAAGAAATTAAGGCGCTGGGAAATAAAACTTGTACCTTAAAACGCGAGCGTTTTCGAAATTCGTAACATTTGGTGTCAGTAGTAGGATTTTGCAAACACAATGGTTTAAAACCTAAGCACCTATACATTACAGCGGTTGAGGGAAAAGCTGTAGAGCATCTGGCTATCAATCGAAGGCAATAAGAGCGAGCTACTATCGAGGCTTCAGAGCGCCTTGGAGGAGGATGCTGAAAGAGGAGGCGGAAGATCGCAACAAAAATTGACTTTAGACATGGGAGATATGATGAAGGCGCGGTTATTCTAAATGAAGGAAATGAAAGCAGGTCAGGCTGCCAAATTCGATCAACTCCGCACAGAACACGGCACCAAATTAGACCAGCAAGGAAGGTGTAAAAATAGATAAGCAAGATGAGTAGCAAAGGGCACAGTTGACAGAACTACTATACTAGAGAGCAACAGCACGAAACTAGAGCAGGAAACTGGCCGATTTTAGAAGAGGTGACTTAGTGTGATTGAATTCCAGGAAGCTGAAAAGCAGATCTCAAGATACACAATGAGATTAGAAAGGTCTATATAAAAATGTGAAGAGGATCAGCGACGATGTGTATCGGATACAACAACGCTTTTAAATGGGCGAAAAGTTGTGCAGCTTCATAAACTAAAGCGATACGACATTGGATGTGTCTGTTCGAGTAGTGTTACGAATACTACTATATATAAGCATATCACTCGATGGTCGAGTGGTAAAATTATACTCCACCAATGTTATCAACTCAAAGTTCGAACCCAATTTAATTAAGGGGTTATTATTATTTGAATCAACGATGTTGTCGGATCAAGCATACCTCCAATACTGATTGGGAATTGGATTTTATTACATGAAACAGTGATCACATGACAACAACTACATGAAAGTACTTTGTAATTGCAACACACATACATCGCCAGATGCAATAAAACGAATGATCTCGAAAAGCGATCGATGAAAAGTAAAAGTGCAAAATAATGAACAATAAAAGTGAACAATGAAAGTGGTGGTTAACAGTAACAGCAAATTAGTGAACAGTGAACGGGTGAAATTTGTGAATTGCTGAAGAAATTAAGGCGTTGGGAGATAAAGCTTGTACTTAAAATGCTGAGTGTTTTATTTGCAAAATCCAGTACGAATCCGTATCGAACGCCCGAAATTAGTAACAATACTATAACACTTTCTAGAAGACTGTTAATCCTCTTGAAAGGTTCAGACAACGTCATTACCGCAATTCACCATATAGCAAAGCGTTCATAAAGCATATATGTATTTACTGAAATATGGTTCTTCGCGGAAATTCATAATATCGGCATAATTTGATGATATACAAGGCTACCAAGCAATTAACATGCAAATTATAGCTGTATATAAACAATAAGTGTGAATGAAATCATTTTAAAAAGCTGAATGAATTGAAACTAAATTGTTTCACAAACTTCAAACTTTATATAGAATTATAAACGGCCATTCGGTAAATGTTGATATAGCAGAGCAGTGTCAACCGGATGTTCCTATATAAATTTCAGGAAAGCGCACGGTTTTCGATGTTAGCACCCTATTGAAAACAGAAGAACCTTGAGATAGTATCTCTTTGAAATGATCAGATAGTAGTTTCATTCATTCACACAAAGTTATTACATAAAATCAAATACAATAAAATGTTTTATAACTGACCTAGACGGAAAAAACTTTAAGTGTAGAAAATACATCTGTATCGAAATCTAATTTACTACTAACACACGCATCTACACAATTCTAGTCAATTATTAATTTATAGTTCTAAATAAATTATTACTGTTTGGCTAATTAAAACAATCACGCAAGTAGACATAAAATGCTTCTTCTCGAAACTTAAAATATAAAATCAATAAGATTTATTTGAAACAAGCTTAGTCGTAATCGTGTGCCTCAAGCAACTCGACACGTAAAGCCGAGTAACTTAAAAATTTATGTTCTGTGAAAATTTGTGATAGACCATGGTGAGAATAATAATTTTTATGTCTACTTAAGATACCATATGTGAAGTGATTAGACCTATAAAGTTTTTTGTGTGAATTGAGTTGTTTTATTTTAATTTTGTGGTTATCAGGGGTTTCGGCGAAACACAGTTATTAGTTTATTTGTTTTGTGTGTTCAAAGTGAATTTCTATGATAAATGATGGGCTCGGGCCAAATATGGATTAAACATAAATTACCTGACTGACTTTAACCAACTTTGATATCATATTTTGAATGCTACACAAAAGCAAGCGAACGTCTTAAAATTTGAATCAGGTTCAAGCTCGGCCTAATACATCACTGGATATACTACTTACTGGCAGCAACATCTTTGATTATAGCCCCGACAGATTTTATCTCCTCCAAAGTAATAACTTCGACAATCACAAGTTTTGAGTTGTTTTTATGATCAGCTATCACTTACGCAAATTCGCGTTAGATTACATACCCGTCATCTAGTTAATTTCAATTGTATCAAACTTAATCGTAACCATTACATGGGTGGGTTACACTCAGGTCGAAACTGGAATGACTAGATATATTCAAAACGACTACAAGGTCGCGAGGAAATATACCAATCGAATCTACAGGAATAATAAGAACATTGATGGCAGAAAATGCTCAAGTCCGAAGGCATCAGCTTACGAGATAGAGACTCGTATTTCAATCAATAAAATAAATCGTTAATAATATCAATCCAGTTATTTAAAGAGGGCTACTAGTACGATATTTATGAATTTCGAGCATTTTCATAACCCATCGTATGATGAAATGAGCATCGGCCTATGTAATGAAATGCTCTACGAGATTTATTGCAGATTTACCATTCGCTACAGACATTACAGTGATTTTTGGTTGAAATCGATCCACCGAAGGTGGCGGCTTTTATAAGAGGTTTTCGTTTTTTGTAAATAATTTTAAAAGTAAATTTAACCGGGAATGACGATTTTTGGCAAAAACTGTTCTTAAAAAAATACAGCCCTGTACAGCCCAGATGGATTGATTCATCGGGATGTAACTTCATACTTAGACTTTTTCCATAAAATAATTGGGAGATCCCAGTGAATTTTTGCCGAAATCGGTCCACCGGAAGTGACAGCTTCCATAGGAGCTTTTTCGTTTTTCCACCGGAAGTGGCAGCTGCCATAGCAGCTTTTTCGTTTTTTGTAAATATTTTGAAAAGTATAGAATTTGCGAGAAAAACGATTGAACTAAAAGATTTTAAATTAAATTTTCAACACTATCGGCCCAGATCATTTTTTCTAAAATTTAAGCGGAAATGACGTTTCTGGGCAAAAAACGGGTTTTCAGCAAAAAGAGTATCTTGATTGATTGGGATGTAATATCATACTTAAGCTTTTTCCACAAATTGACAGATCCCAGTGTATTTTGGCTGAAATTGGTAAAGCGGAAGTGATGGCTTCTATATGAGCTTTCTTTGATAAAAAATCGTATTTCAACAAAACTTCAGCTCTGTACAGGCCAGATGTACTGATTAACCTGAGTGAAACTTCATACCTAAGCTGTTTAGGTAAGTGACACCTTCAATATGAGCTTCTTAGATTTTTGCATCTATTTTGAAAAGTACATACCATTTACGAAACACCCATAAAATAATAAGATTATGTAAATTAAAATTCAAACAAAATTAATTCAGAGCTAAATTTTACCGGAAATTACGAGTTTTGATAAAATAATTGTATTCCACCAAAATTCGGCATCTTTACAGACCAGGCGGAATAAAATTTAACACTAAAGTTTTTCCCAAAAATTGGTAGATCCATGCGAAATATAGTGGACATCTGTGTACCAGAAGTGGCAGAAAAAACGGAAATTTAAGCAGGAATAATGATTTCTGAATATACAAGATAATTTTTATCACAAATCCGGAAGGTTCAACTTTTTGCTTTATAAATTAAGAAAGTCGAGTGTTGGCCACAACAATAACTGCCCACCATTTTTTACTATTTAAGAACGTATTAATGAAGTAGTAAGCTGCAAAGTCAGCCACAAGGCAAAATAATTTAGAGACGTTCAGAAATTTAGAACACATACAAAATATCACTACACATACATGGGGCTAAAACACGTAAATGAAATGTTTGACCTTGGAATAACCCTAGGAATAGCCAGTTTCTCTAAAATTCCTTTTAATAATTTTGGCAACAGTTCCTAATATTTTGTAATATTGTTTGCATTGCAATGAAAGGACGAACTTCGAAAATCAACCATCACTTATGATACGCAACAGATTTTCGAGTAATCCGTTTCCAGAAGAATCGCTGTCCTCCAAATTCAATACACGTACAAAATTTAATAATTCTGCTATCCGACTCTGATTCTGCGCAAAATTTGTCGTCGAATTCATTTTCGTAAAGGTCTAATAGGTTTTCATCCCGTCAAAAATTCTTTCTGATTTCAACTATATATGTAAGGTAAGGGTTGTGGCACTATTCTGGTAATTCCCCGGGAATAGGGATCTGGAGAGAGAATTTATATGTAATTTCTGTTCAAATATTTTTTTTCCGGCCTACTGAGGAGAAAAGTTTGATGTAAATATTTATAAATTGGAAATAATTGTTCCTTACCTAAATTGGCAGGGAAAACTATTCCCGAATTAATTTTGTTTTCAACAAAATTAACACTAAGTTTTTACCTCAGTATGCCAGAATTTTTTTAAAACAAATATTACATATAAATTCTTTCCCCAGCCCTATTCCCGGGGAATTATCTGAATAGTGCCACAGGATTTCTTAATTTGGTTCGTTTGTCATTTGTGATATCGTCCTACTCCAAACTACGTCATTTAAATTACTCAAGTCTTTAAGAGCCGAACGTAATTTATATAAATTTTAGATCGATTTGCTTAGTAGAATTTTTTGATTCTGAATCAGAATAAATATCACCCAACATCCTTTAATACGCAAAAAATTAAAAAAATACCAAAAAAGTAACGTAAAAGTCACGGTCAACTTAATGACAAAAATGTGCTGTATTGACGATGTAAATCTATATCTGGCAGCTCTTCAAATGTTCAAAATTTCATCAAATTCATAATAGACGTTTTTGGAAATAGATAGAAATCGTGCCAGGTTTCGCTAATGTTGCAAGAACTTTATACACGAATTACTTAGGAAGAACAAGCCGTTTGAGTGAAAGAAATAACAAGAGGAATCATTCGTTGAAATAAGTCAACGGCTATGCACAGCAACTTTGCCTGTGCACCATATACGCAACGTGAAATTCATTTGAGAAACCAATATAAGCAATGATGGTACAGGAGGAGTGTTATCACAAGAAATCGATTTTCGAGAGCGAGTTATTGCATATTACTCAAAAATCCTATCGAAACCGGCGCGGAACTATTGCGGGACGCAAAAATAACTATTGGTTATAGTGGAATGCGTGAAACACTTTCATAAAAAAAAATCCACTAGTAGATGAGTATCATTCGAAAGAAATGCTATCGACGTGGAACAGAATTATTCCATATGTGGTAATAATAGGTATGTATTAGGGATACTGGACTATATTTTAGCAAATGGCCGGTGTTGTATTCTATACCCATCAGGAAATAAAAACCATCGTGTTGATGTAATAATTAACAAATGGATGGAGATTCACTCGGATCAAGGCAGAAATTTTCAATCGCTGATATTCCAGGAAATTTGTCAATTGTTCGGCATAAATAAGACAAGAACAACACCTTTGCATCCTCAATCAGATGGTATGGTGGAAAGTTTAAAAGTACACTGTCGAAATATTTAGCAAAGGTTGTGAATAAAAATCACTGCGACTGGTCCAGGATCGACGTATACAATTGTTCTTGATGGCTTATCGATCAATAGTATACTAATGATGTTATATCAGCACATCTAACGATGTTACATCAGTCAGAACAAAATTCTGGAGTAATCTGCGATTATTGGAAGGTGTTAAGTTTGGTGCTGTTCCATCATCAGCGTTATATGGTCAAGATTTCGTCGATAAAATGCAAGAAGAACTTGATGAGATACACAAATTTGTACGAGACAAAAATCGGTAGTGGGTAGTCGGGAATCTGTTCGGGTCGAGGTGTAGGTAATGTTACGATTTCGCCTATTAGCTTCAATTCAGCGTAAATTGGCCACTTGGACTGGTTAATTCAGCGTAAATTTGTAAATCAAGTGCTAAGAGTTAATAACATTTATCAAAATATAGCGACATCTAGATTTAAGCATTAGAAATAGTTGTATGGTTAGTTGTAACAGTTGTAACAGTTGTAGCAGTTGTAACAGTTTAGTTGTATAGCAGATTAGTGTGGAACAGAGCCCAATGTTCGTGTTGAATTTGGGGTATTCAGCACGGTATATAAATATGGGTGCTGATGAACACTAGTTAGTCATTAGTTATTCAGAGAGAGATTGGGGTTGGTGAAATAAATTATGTGATTTATTGTAGAATTTTTGGTATCTTGGTAAAATAGGTGGAAACGATTTCGTTGGTGGCAGGTTAATAAATGCGGCAGAAGTTTCAACGGCGTTTGTACTTCTGATATAGTCGTCCTCATATTCAGATATATTCAGCTCCACCATGTATACTCAACACAGACCGCTATGTATTAGATACAAGGCAATCGTTTAGTTTAAGTTTGCCGTGTTTGACACCAATTGATCTGAATCCGTTCAAATTTTACCCGGAAGACTAATTCAAATTTATCTTTTATCATTTATATATAAGAGTAAAGTTTTAATGCTCACTGAAGTAAAGTTACTTGTTACTACTCGTATAAATAGTATGCTCTCCTATCTTAGAGATATTGAAGCAAACGTTCTTGTCTAGATGAGTGAGAATTGGGATTGAATTTTCAATCGAACCCTAACGTAAATATAATAATTGTCTTTTACGGATAACTATCGAAGATGAAGCGGACAGCTTCCACAGCACTTATTAATTCCCCAGCTCCAAAAATTTCTGCTTAATTCCCGAGCTCCAAAAATTCTGCGAACACTAGCTTGAGAAACTAATATTGTGTTTGATTAAGCTGCAATGTTTTGGCCAAATAAATGATGACCTAGCTTTTCATAGCCAATTGAAATAAACAATTTCCAAATATATGTAAAACTTCAAAGTTGAAAATTTGTCAACATCCATGTGAATCATTTTTATGAGTATGTCACGTTTCTATTTCTTTCCTTTTTCGTAATGTGTATGAAAAGGAAATACACTAGTGCGACGACAAGTGTGAGACATGTCGTATACAGTTCAAGGCAATGTCTTAAGCGAAACATGTATGACAAGTCTTCATGTTACTCATCCTATCACGTACAATAAAAAATGGCGTAGATAAACAAAGGAGAGAAATGGATAAATGTATATTTCATTTCATGTTCTCTCGTTGTAACCACGAGATAAAGCAACTTCTTGGAGGTAGCGACGATGATATCATCGGATTCATCAAATCGAGTTAGGTGGCTGGGCCTCGTTTCAAGGTCCCCACAAGAACGTATGATTAATAGTGTTTCAAAACAACCAGCCATGTGCGTTGTGGATTAAGATAATAATAATCGTTTTCAGTAGTTGGCAGATATGATCATCAGTATTAAGCACACCAATGCTCATTCTCATGCGATGGGGATAAGGGTTTTCCTGCTGGTTCACAGAGGTTGACATATATAACGGTGTATGGCATATACATGTGCTGACTATCAATATCATCCTCACGAATGCTCATTAGCTTACGATGGAGATAAAAGGTCTTCCGAAATGATTGAATATTCGCTTGATATGGTAATGAGCATTGGTGTGCTTAATATTGAAGGTCAGTATGCCATATACCGTTATATCTGCCAACCTCTGTGAAACGAAATAATAAGCAAACCTTCTTGTAATATCTTTTAAACGTGAAGTTTGTTTGTGTATGTGGGACAGTTTTTATTTTGTCGGGATGAAATATGATTTGTTCCATATGTTTATTTTTCGGGCTGAAGGACCCTTTGGATACAGCTATGGATTTAGCGAAGAAACACACCTATATTTTAATGCGGAACACTTATATTTTAATGGCGTGTTTCGGAATTGTTTTCAGGTCGATGCGTCGTCAGTGCCTTATTTGCTGGGTTCAGCTAATAAGAATTAATTTACATTATTCATCACTATTTTTTTAAAGCAATTAACATTCGATTTATTATAGACTTTACTTCCCATTTCAGATGTTCAAATCGACCAGCACTGCCTTATTATTAACTACCCTTTTCAACTGCCAGCTACACCCGTACACGTTAGGTACGTATGCTAAAAATATAATCTTACAAAATCAAGACCATCAGACAATGCGGTGCACTTACGGAACGTACCAGGTGCACATAATGAATATTCATCATAAATTCACACCTCACATGATGCAAAAAGCAGCACAGACAAATGGCATACTTAATAATTTATTTAGTATCTCAAAATTTGGAAACACCGGCTATTAAATAATAATCTCATCAATTATGGGGATTACTCTCGAACACACGCATACTGATTTACATTTTTATTGATTCATAAATTTTTATTTTTATAAATAGCATTTTCTTCGTATCCCACTGAAATCCAAGATTGTTCAAATACGCCATGTGGGACGAATGCATTTTGCGACGTAAAACGAAGTCGCCCTACATGTTCATGTCAACCTGGTTGTAGTGGAAACCCGTATACAAATTGCCGCCGGGACGAATGTTCAAACAGCAACGAGTGTCCGGGTTATCAATCATGCCGCAACGGAGCCTGTATAGGGAGTGGTAAGTTACATTTCGATTGGGCCTTAAACTTGAATTATTCATTTCCAAACGAAGGTTACTATACAGAATCCACTGCTAAATATGGTGGAACCTTGATTACTTGTCGTAAATGTAAACAATATAACGTTACGTATTTTGAATAATTACTCGTTTAGTTGTGTTATGTAAATGTTTCTGGTGGTGTAGGATTGTTTTAAAGGACGGTTCGATATAATAATTGATTTCCGTAGAAAACCCGTGTTATCCAAGCCCATGCGGGACAAATGCAACATGTGAGATAAAAAATGGATTAACAACGTGTTCATGTTTACCTGGTTATGTGGTATGTTTTGATACACGCGACTCAATGGTCTAAGTATATGAATAACTAATAAAATATTTCTTTTTTAAGGGGTCCGGTTTTTCGGGTTGCCGTCACGAGTGCGAATGTGATGATGATTGCCTCGATTCAGAAATATGTTCAAATTATAAATGTAGTTCAGTATGCCAGCAATGTGGTAAATTTGCGTTATGTGTATCAACAAGAAATCATCGGGTTATTTGCGAATGTCCTAAGGGATATGGCGGAAACCCGTATACCGAATGCTTCGATCTTTGCGACCCAAATCCGTGTGGAACAAATGCTGAGTGTACACCAGATATTAATCGATCTGTTTGTACATGCCTACCGGGATATATAGGGGATCCATTATTAGGATGTATTCGTGGTGAATGTGTCGTGAATGAGGATTGTGCAGATAATTGTGCTTGTATAGGATGTAAATGTGTTAATCCGTGTATTGGACAATGTGGTCTCGGAGCCGATTGTACGGTAAAACATCATTTAGCGTATTGTTGTTGCCCGCCTGGTACTGCAGGTGATCCCTTTGTAGCATGCCAAGAAATAGGAATGTATCCAGTTATTAGATATGTTGGCCGAAGTACGTGTCGTGCTTGTTTGCAATAATGCTGATTGCAAAAATTTTATTTTTTGATATTGGCGATGACCAGAAAATCTAAACTTAACAAATAAATTATTCTACATGTCAATAACTGGTTTTAATTCTATAATTTGGAGATTTCAACATATTCTTCTCATTAATATACAGGTAAAATAGCAAATAAAATTTTTCAGAGAGCGATTCTGCGATTTCATTTCACTACACCTCACGATTAACCCTTGGTAAACTGTGGCTGCTCAACAATTTTGTCGCGCTTATCTATCAATTGTCTAAATATACTCTCTAGTCAAGCATGAGACGTCATTTAATAACAAAAAATTGCTCTCAATCCAGGATATTGCATTGATTCAATCTAAATGGTTAATGAGTTGAATGAAGCTGTCCAAAGAAAGGTGTGGCTCTTGGTTATCAACAAATTTCTTATTAAGCTTCGCTTTTCAGGCTCATCGCTGATAATTTTATTTTAAATATTTATGAACAGTGACGCCTACCAGTCATGATGTTTGTGAAGATAGCCTAAATTCCATCCCCTAAAAATACGATGGCAACACTAAATATTGATATCATGGCATTTTTTAGTGTCAGCCCCAAAAATATATGCTATCACGATAGTTAAAAACTGTCATGACAGTCGAAATTTTCGGGGCTGAGAGTAGAAATAATATTTATAAAAACATGAATGTGAAGTAGACCCAAATTCAGTCTCAGAAAATTACGATTATTGCTATCATGGAATTTTTTGTTCTCAGCCCAAAAAATCAATACATTTTTACTATCAGCCCCAAAAATTCTTGTATCACGATAAGATGACACACATGAACAAGGCGTGAGCATATTAACAAAAGCTAACGCAAAGAAGGCATAAATGGAATGAAAACCATAGCAAATATCAGAATAATCTTAGCAAGATTCCATTGAAAAATACGAAACATAATCATAATTCAATACTACGATCCAACAGAAGTCGTAGATGAAACAACTAGGGATGAGTTCTACGAATAACTACAATCCACAATAGCAAGGACACACAGAAATTATGTTAAGATAAAACAAGGAGATTTCAATACAACTGAACTGATAACACCGATCTCACAACCATCATGGGCAAGTTAACATTAGACTCTGTGCGTGATAATATCGGAGCATGGTCATCGACTTCTGCATCAGAAGCCATCTCTTCATATAAGATCGTAACAAGAAACCAAATAGATGAAGATTAAAGGGCACCGAGAGGTGCAGATATTCTCACCAACTGGTAATGTTACGTTCCCAAATGCTTAAGCCTAAGCCTGCCGCTGTAAAACGCATAAAAACAAATGGAAAGAAATTTAACAGAGAAACAGCTACCAACATCCTTAGGTGCCAAGAATACAGATGCAAACGCTGGATCAGTGTTAAAAACTTAGAAGAAAACTACAGAACGCCGAGACAACTCAAGTTGCAAATCTGCCAACAAAGTACGACGGATTGGCAGCTGAAAAATTTATCAATAAATAATCATCCACGGAGCGGGCAGTTTGTAGAGTCATTGCTAAAATGAAATGAGAATAACAAGCCCTCTGGATTGGACAATAGACCAACTGAAATATTCAAAGGAGGCATATCCACAACTGGTTGGCCGGCCATAGTGAACTTCCCTCACAAAGAAAATCAATTCTATTGAACTAACATATATTTTTTCCATTTCTTTCGACCAAAAACACCACCTCATTAGCTCAAAAATTGAAAGCAAAACACATCAGTACAGCCTAGCCCACAAATACTCGTAAGCTCCAATAATGCATTCCACTCCCCCAAGGACTAGATTAGATTAGTTACCAGAAATCCAATTATAAAAATCGAATTTTTTTTTGTACAAAATCGTCTTTTGAAAGCAAATTTTCAATGAAAACTCGACTTCAACACAAAAAAGCTCTCGGGGGACATGTAAGAAAAACTAAATCTACTATAAACCACTTGACAGAAACATCACATTTCCACCAAAAAAAATCGGCCCCGGGTGTCAATTTCCTCACTCGACTGACAACACAATCCCCTACTTCCCTTCCTTGATACCACAAGGTACCACCACCAACTCTCGATTTATAAATTAAACATCCTCGTTAGAATAAAATCCAAATATTTAGGCAAAATAAATTCTGGACAAGCAGAATGACGTGTTGTAAAGTAATTCAACCCGGTTTCGTCAATGTTATTTTCATCACTGATCGTAATCACACGATGAAAAATGCTTTTTACATCCACATTCTACCCCTATCAGAATTTGGAATCGAACCCGGTAGCTCCAGATCCAAACGCTAAAATTTAAACCACTGTGCCGTTTGATCGGTAAAATAACCATTACAAAGCAAAGAAAAGACAAATGTTGTACGAATGTGGGTGCAGTCCAACAATTGAACCATTTAATTTGCTTCTTACAATAAGCAGTGGGTGCTGTGGTTGAATTCTAGGCGTACCCCCCAACCACAGGGGTAAGCGATCGTGGTTAGCGTGAATATTCAAAAATTATATGCGAAAGCTTTACGGTTTATTTCGAAATGGCAAGGTTATTTTAATTCCACAATACATGCCCTTTCAAACTTATATAGTCACTGTGGGAGTTCTGAGATTCGTGTAATGTGCCACAAGCTACATCGACATCCTGATGATTAAAATTATTTCTGAACAGATAAATATGAAATACAAAAATTTGACCTTTTTACAAACAAAATTAATTTGTATATTTACACGTTTAAGAAATGTACACGTGAAAAAAATTAATTTTGGACACTCGCTTAAATTTCTGGTTAAACTATAAAAGTGGCCAAAAAGTATCCAAGACCAACCAGTGAAGTTTTATCCCAATCAATCAAAGCTAGAACGGTATTGTTGCAAAATTAATTTTACAATCGCTTTTTCCATAAATACCGATTTCGGCCAAAAATCACTGAGATTTCTCAATTTATGCTCAAGTATGTAGTGTCACCCCGATCAGGCAAACCGTATCTGGACTGTAGAGGGGACACAGACATTTACAGATTATACAGATAGATCTTCAAAAATCACGAGATCAATATTTTTCATGATTACTATACTTTATTTTACTATGTAAAAGAAAGTAAAAAGGGTCCTTTATGCTGCGTACATGACATCGGAAATAAAGAGCATCACACTCGCTCCCGCACTCAAAACTAATCAAATTTCTTGAAATACTTTTTGCACCGCTTACTAATCCCGCACTCAAGTTGAAATATTTATAACTTTGTTGTTATTTTAATACATTCTGTGCGATACTGTGGAATTTGTGCAGCACTCGCTCCCGATGTCATTTACGAAGTCTTAGGGTTGCCGGCTATATAATATATATATATATATATATATATATATATATATATATATATATATATATATATATATATATATATATATATATATATATATATATATATATATATATATATATATATATATATATATATATATATAAAGACTGCTTGTTGTGTTTTACGCGTCCAAATTATAGTAGGCAAAACACTATTTTCTTTTTTATTCGATCTTCAAACTGAGTAGATCAGTTGATCGAAATTCCAAGACCTATTTCGTTGCCGACGAAGATTCGAATGGTTGTATCGCTTATAGCATTTTATCTATCGATAACGTAAACAAATATTTTTTAGTAGCTGCTAACCCGGCTAGCGATCATTATGTTTTCGGAAAGAGGCGGCACCCTTTGAGTATAATAGTATAAACATTTGCCGCTAGCTGTCACCACTAAATGATGTAATGTAGCAATATCAAAAACTGGTAAAACTAACTTATAGTGTAAAAGTGATAAATTAGTATCATTTTTTTCTGCTAAAGACATATTGGAGCAACATCTTGAAGAGAAGTCAGAAACAAAGCTTTAGTGCTTTCTGTTCGTGGAATTCTATTACAGTATAATACAGCAGTATGTTTATGTGTTAATGATGGAAGAAGAATGTTCCAAGAATTAGTTTTCTGAGGAATAATGCAAATTGATCAGTGAATAATATCTATTCGGATTAAACCGAAGTCATTGCACTTGCTTCTCAAAATTAATCAAACTATTCAGCTGCCTCGCTTGATCGTACTCATAATTTCCGTCACTATATATACACAAAATTTTTTTTTTTTTTTTTTTTTTTTTTTTATTTCATTACCAGCTTAATCATTATAAATAAAATACATTGTGTGTAAAACATTATTAAAACTAACAAGATTAAGAAGGTAAGATAAGAGAACCATTGGATCAAATAGATCACGTGACTGGTCCCCTGATTCTAAGCCACAAAAAAATATTTGAAATTTATTTACAAAATTAAAATCAATTTAAAATCAAATTATTTTACAGTTAAAATTGAGAGAAACAAAAATTGTATAATAAAATTATAACTACATCTTAATTACTACACATGAATATATTAAAACCTCTTAAACTACACCATTTAATTTTAACATATATAATTTTAAAACCAATAAAAACAAAAACAATAATATTTTAAACTAATAGTTGAAAAAGATGGTCAATATTTTTAGTTTGATGAAGCCATTCTTTAAGGTATATTGAAAAACTAGAGAAGTTGCCGCACTTACGAATATCAAACAGTAAATTGTTAAAAATGATTGGTGCAACGATATTAATAAAGTTTCTCCGTAGATCTAATCTAAACTTAGGAATATGTTTCAAGAAAGTATGATTTGATCTGAGATTATACCCTGCATGAGTCACAAAATTATTCCCACTTTTAACATAGAATATTCTAAGTACCTTGAAGACGAATATGTGACGTAGAGGAAGTATGCTGAGATTTTCAAATAATGGCCACGAAGGCGAAAAAGATGGTTTAAAGCACATTATTCTGATTAACTGCTTTTGACGCACGTAGATAGGACGTAGTGTAGCATTGCAAGCACTACCCCAACATGATAAACCATATTGCAGTATTGAGTCCGCTAATGCAAAGTAAATCGTCCATCTCTTACAGTTAATAATAAAATATACTGGTACCTGGAATCCAATATTAATTAGTTATAAATAACAGAATCTACTAACACTAACTATTATTGCTTGACTTTTTCAAAAATAAAACAACAACCACGCAAATTATCAGCAATTTTTTTTGCTTATTTTTCGTCTTAAAAACTTAAAATATAAAATCAATGAAAATATTAAAATAAAGTTTAGTTATAAAATTGTGCCTGAAGTGCACACACAGCTTACGAATTTATATAAAATCAAATTGTGTTCTCTTAAAAATTTGTGATAAAAGTTTTTCTTTATTTTTATTTAACCATGGTGAGATAATTATTTGATTATTTGATTGTTCTATAATAAAGTCTATATTATATGATTTATGACTGGAGTGCGTGTATAAAGTGTAAAGTGTTAGAGCGCGCCTAATTATCTGATCGATTAAGTGAAAACATCTTTTATTTTTTCTGAATTTTTGTGGTGATCTTGACATGATCATTTATGGCGCTTGAGTAATCGCGATCGACCACACTATTATATACCGTGTATATTTAAATATATTTTGTTTTTTATTATTATATGTGTATATTTGGTCATCTTAAGGTCGCCGTGTATAAATAAACGATCGATCGATATGAAATTCACAGCTTTTGTTATATAATTCGTAAAGTTAAAAAAAACTTGTTTGTAAACTTAGATCCGTGCCATCTTATAAGATGATCTATATGTTATACAGAACAAAATTAATTATATAAAATTAATATTCATGTCACACATTCTATATAAATATACGTTAAAATGACGTCGACCGATCGATCGTTATTTCTTAAACTGTATGGTTTGAGTCATACATTTATACGATCGTTAAATATTTGCGTTAAACTAAAAGTGTTTAGTATATCATGTACTTGAAATTTTTTTGAGAGATCGTTTGCATATTTCGATGAACTGGTACAATGACGATCTTAATCGAATATATTTGTTATATGAATTGGATTATGACGGTTATTTAAATAAATAATTTTCGTATATACGAGTCATTATGCGTTATACGTAAAATAGCCTCTGATTTAGTTTTTAATTTTAAATTTAATTCTTCTTAGAATATTAGAAGATCTAGAAATTTTGTTATAGGTTATCGAGGTATAGAAGATAAGCATGTTAACCGTAAACAAATTTTGAGATCAAAACACTTTCTTGGATTAGGCATCGTGATTTTGATAAATTGGTGATCATTGACCAAAATTGGTGATCAAATCTAATTAATATAAAATGTAGCTATATTTTTATTATCATAAACTTGTTTAAAAACAATTCTAGGTTGACTTTCGTCTAAGCATAATTTTTTTTATTCAAACAGGAAAATTCTGGGAAGTAGAAATTGTGGTCTACAAACAGACTTGAATTAAATTTTTTTATTAATTAATCAATAAAGTTTTGAAATATTCTAGATTTCTAAAAGCTGGTTTTCAATATTCCAATATCAACACATATTTATCGCGATCGTACATAAAAAAGTTTTACTGAAAGGTCATAAATTACTACAAAAACAAATTAATTGTACTAATGTAGGTCTACGGTTTTCGAAGGTGTAGAAATAATTTAGAAATATTTTAGAAAACGATCTATCTTATCTACGGATGGGCCTCAGTAGCATTTTGAACAAAGTACATGCCAGCAACTCTACAGAAATGAACTTGCTCTTAGAGATGGTTTGGTGTTACAAATTTTATGTTTTATTAGAATTTAAATGAACTAGGAACTGTAGGAGGTTATCTAGGTATAGAAGATTAGCATTTAACCGATTAAACTTGTCAACAATTTTGTGAGATCAAAACACTTTTTTGGAATTATATATTAAATGATTATCAAGAATCTGTTTAATTAGGTAACTTGATAAATTGGTGATTAAATCTATCTGGTAGGAAAAAATTTGTATAAATTTTTTATGATTAGAAACTTGTTTAAAAAAATTCTAGGTTGAGTTTCGCCTATAACATTTTTTGACAAACTTAAAAGTTCTGGGAAAAAAATTAATCGACGAGTTAACCTTGTTTCGAAACAATAAAAAGTTGGCCTACGAACAAACTTGAAATATATTTATGATTAGAGGCTCCGGCCTTGGGAAGTGCACCCTATATAGTTCCGACTTTAGTTATTTGATCTGCGCATCTGACCTTCTGCTGAAATGGGTTACATGTAAGCAGTTAAAAAAATTATAAATAAGAAAGAAATTTTAAATTTTTACCGGCTACATGTTAAATTTCCCATTTACGACAGCTTGACAGCAAAACTAAGTAACGCTGGTTTTAAAGCAGATATCAATATCTCGTCAATAATCTTCGATTTAAGACAACTGCCGTAATAAATATTTTAAAAAAATCCGAAAAAATTTTCAATTCCACTTTATGATTTTGAAAAATGTTGTTTTGCCTTGTATAAGAACCACAATGACATACAATTGTTTACAAAATTTTGGTTCGAAATATAAAATTATTATTTAATTCAGCTCACATTTTACTGATAAAAAAATATTAAGATAAACAATGATTTTATAAGGAGAAATTGGAGAAAGCAAGGGCTACTACATTTATGTTGGTTTCAAAGTTAATCATATTTTTCGTAAAAAAGTTGGTTAGTGATTTTTTTGCTCACCCAGTAAAAAAAATCAAAGGCCTACTACAATTTTATTATGAAATTTATGGATATTTTATTGATTTTTTTAATCGATTTAATGTGCGGATGGTTCCTGCCCAGTTTGCTGTTACATCGCATAGGCACATCATTTATTTGATTGAACAATTGATTTAAAATTGCTCAGCTCACTTTTGTAGCAATTAAAATTGTGCAAATCTACAAAATAATTTAATTTTAATTATTTGTTTTTGCATACACAAAAAACTTAGAGCGCGCTGTAGAAATATTTGTTTTCAAAATTTCAACTGTCAAACTTGAAAAATTTGAAGTTATTTAATCTATTGACGATTGGAGCAAGACGGATTCCGTAGTGGATATTTTGTGAACTGGGGTACACCAAATTGAAATTTTTAATCGACATTTTTCGATTACATATTTAAGATCTTTTCGAACTAAAAATGCGATTTTCGTACAATAAAATGGTTAATGTTTTTATTTACATAAATTGTAAAAATATTTCAATTTTACAAATTTTTTTTGTGTAATTTTATAATGTGTCCGCGAGAAGCACTTATCATACTTTTACAAACGACAATAGCTGCGTTTCTTGATGCTTGATCTGATCCGGTTCAGTTTATGTTTCATGAAACAACACAAAGGCGCTTGCTAGATTTCAAATCAAAATTTGTGATCTAAAACATGTTTTCCATATAAAATTTGTACTGATCCGGATCAATGGGTGTCAAGAAACACGGTAAATATTGCCAATGGTAATTTTCTCAAAACATAAAACCGCTGTATGTAGGGAGGTGTGTGTGAATTTCTATATATTTACTTTGCAGTGATAGTTTTTTATTAAATTATACTGATCTAGCGATTTAAATTACAGAATACGGAAAATTATATTTTGGTATCTGTAAATATTGTGTTCCTTACATGTGCAAGTCATTATTGCTATTGTTCGCACTCATAATGCTCGTTTGACTAAAGATCAATGTAATCCAGCTTTCTGCAATAAAATCATGCCGGCCGGATAGGGACGGTTGTAATAAATTAGGCGTGTTAGCAAAGTCAATTTGAGATCCAAACCATATCTCAACCAGAATTATAAACAAAAACATCTAAATAACTAAATCTTAAACCTCCTCTATAAAGTGTGACTATACTTACTAAATTGCTGACCTTCATTTCGTTGACTAAGCTGACCTTATAATGAATTCCTCCACCCAAGAATTTTAACTTCATGTATTAGTGTCTCTGACATACTATTAATTCTCAATGATTTAGAAAACACACCGCCCGTACTAATCAGCCTCGAATTTTCGCTAAGGTTTTGTTATCAAAATCCGGTGCAATGTAAATTGCGGTTTAGTTGCGTCGATCGGTAAGGATCAATTCAAAATGCTAGCGCTTAATTAGACCTTCTGTAACAAATATGTGATCTCCCTTAGGTAAACCCTACTCTGTCTGGGCAGCCTCCACAAGCTCGGGCTATAAATTTGCCGTAGCGGCACTAGTGATAATGAATTAAATGTCAAAGTAGAATACAAGCATAGCTGTCAAATGAACACGGTTTCATGAAAACGCTAAGAGTTATCGCCGGCCGCCATGTTTTTACTCAGCGAAACCGAAATCCATTTTAACTCAGTACATGTCAACTATTTGTATATCCTTGCTGGCACTCGAACTTCTGTTTGGTTTTAATTACTAGCCAGGGACAGATTTGAAATTTTAAGGGAAATACGGTTAAATAATTATTTAATTAGTGTACAAAAATAGAAAGTTTTAACGGTACACAGTTGATATAATTAGGGAATTATTTTGCAAATACATAGATAAATATTTATTTACAAAAAGTTTAATAAAAGCAAAAATCAATTTCGAATAATTTCGAACTTAAATTTTTGTGAGCACGATACTTTCAACGGAAATATTTTTTAGAGCCAGGGGTGCATATAAAATGAGTAATGGTACTATAAAAATAATTTGCTCCATTAATTGTTGTGTTGTTTTCAGTGTAATCGTAAAGTTAAACACCCCTGTTGAGCTAGCCTTACACCCTACCCTTCCCCCTTTAGTAGCCCTCAAAATTCACAAATAAAAAATTTTGACTCAAGGCTTATTCAGCTCCCCAACACTACCTTGGTGGGGTATTTTGAATAAATTTTTATTGTAGAATTAGGAGCTTTTTATGAGATTTCATCATTCAAACCATAAACAACCCATTAATTGGTTTTAATCAATCGCATACTGTATACCTGTTCGTATAAACGACAAATTCCTTTAAAATTGCAAAATCTAATTATTTCAATGTTCGACATGACAGATGATGCAGCTTCATAGATGTTTTCGCCAACACACACTAAACTATATTTTCTAAATTAAGTGTTGCCATTCCTGGTTTACAATATACATTAGGATATGTAGCTATTGCCAATATCTTCTTTTAATTAGATAGATCGAAATCTAATAGACGAACGGGAGGACGTCGAAATCGTTGCAGACGGCTTACAGGTTGTGGTGAATTCAAAATCTCATCATTTGTTTGAGATGATATTATTGTTTGATGTGTATTTCGTTCTGTATTCAGCTGTAACAAGTCCAACTCAGTCTAATACTGTTGAGCTAGTCGATTAGGCGTTGAACGGTAGAATGGAGGAATTTAGTTAAGTTTTCCTTGTTTGATCCTTCATCCTTTGATTTATTGAGTGTGCTTTTTAATATATTTGCGAATCGTTTTGTTCAGCCGTTGGGTGATACGTCGGAGTTTTGATGATTTATTCGTCGTAACTCGCTAAATGATTTAAATTTCTCACTTACGAATAGAATGCCATTATCCATCACTAGATTTTCCAGATTTGTCAACAACAAGAATAAATCGCTGAGTTCCTCAAATAACGATGTGTATACGGTTCGTGGGGCGCGTCATCCATGACCACCACTGTAGTAGTGTTATAATTAGAAATTTTGCATTTCGGCGATTATACAGTATATATGTGATCTCGCCAGCATTTTCATTGCAGCACTGTATGTGCAACATGTTGCTTATATGCAAACTGAGTTTCCGGAATCTTTATGGCACCACTATTCCACTATCACACATGATTATAAAACTGCAGCAACTCATTGCTGTCAGGTAACTTGTTCTTCGACTCTGGCCACCCTTGTGAATGTATGTGACAATCATTCGGAGAAACACTTTTTCTAACTGCGGTGGCGTAGCGAATAATAAATCGTTAAAAATCTCGAAGTCGAAATTGTTCATGATAACGAACCAAAAAACTACGAAAACCAGTTAACAAATAACTTTTTACTTTCTTTTACAAAGTATAAGTAAGTCTAGTAACCACGAAAATTCCCGACCTCGAAATTTTTGCAATTTATCTATATGGCCAAGAGTTCTGAAAGTCTTGCATGTATCAAATATGGTTTCAACAAGGTGCGCCTAACTTTTGGCGCGTAAGCATGTTACTATAATCTGACTGAAGATGTCAGCGTTAACAGATGAAAATTGATTAATATATGGATGAGTTTAACATACATTTCGGAAACACATTATGAACCCTCTTCAGGGACACTGCGCCAGGCTCTCGTTCATGGATCATGGAACATCAGTTTAAAAATCAACAAAACCAACTTTAGTGACTGGCCAATTTGATTTGTAAAACAAAAGGACGTTATACCAACATCATGCGAGATCTTAGAATACTCTTTTATGTTATTGATCAAAATGTAAACCAATGAAACGAGTTAATGGCTTCTCATAAATTTGAATATTCACAAGACTATTGAGAAATGGCACATGGTTTAATTAATTCACAAAACATAGGCCGTCATACTCTCATGCTGTCATCTTAGAATAATCCTTGTACGATTTTAAATATTAATCTAAACGCAAAACACTTAAACGAGTTACAGTGGCGTATAATACTCGATTATCTAAGTTATGCTGGTATTTAGTCAATGTGCAGGTCGGTTTCTCTATTATTGCAAATATTTTCTACAAACCCGAGTAATAATGGGTTTTCCATAATATTAAGCAGGAGTGATGATTTCTTGGAAAGTTATCTGAAAATGAAAAGTATTACATATTTAGCTTTTTACGAATATTATCTAATGTGAAACAATCGATTCGTTGTTCAAATACAAGAAATGTAAAATACCATTAATAAATCTAAGTTAACAACAAATTTTAAATAACAATCAATACGGGTAAAGAATGTAAATCAAGAAAAAATATTTTCTTTTTATAAGAAATCAGAGATTGATATTAGCAAAAATTTTCTCATAAATAAAATATTTCTCAGTTGAAGAAAATTTCTTTTAAAATTTAAATCTACGTCAAAACGTAGAATACATCTAACAACTAAAATTTAATTTAACCGACAAATTGAAACCCATAACACCACAAATTGTTATATGGAGAGTATTTTGATCGCACGATTCGTTAAATTAGTAAAATTTATTGAAGTTACTCGCTGAAATCTACGGTTGCAGATCTTAAGAGAAACACTTATCTGAAAAAAAAATGTATCCTAATTAAACAACTTGGTTTAAAATGATATACAATTTATAATAAAATACTCCTTTTATCCCATTTCAGATGTTCAAATATGCGACCACCGCCCTACTTTTAACTACTATCCAGCTGGTGTCATACACATTAGGTATTCAAACAATCGTATACCGTGATGGAAACGGAATTGTAACGCGTGTAACACAATCAGATAATTATTGTTCAACATGTGATTACGGTTCAACGGGCTATTACAATCCACATTCACGTGTCTCACAAGATTACACATCAAGTAAACACAACCAATAATACAGTACTAATTACAAAAATAAACAAATTTACTAACCTGTGCGGCCAATTCAATAAATTCAAACTCATCACTCTTGATATTCCCACGCGCTTGGTTTAATTTACATTTTTATTGATTTTCTTGTTTTATTTATTTATTTTGTGCTGTCTCGATGAAGGTCAAGGTTGTTCAAATAGTCCATGTGGGCAGAATGCAATTTGCCGCGAAAAACTTGGCCGCCCCGTATGCTCATGCCCACCCGGCTACAGTGGTAATCCGTCAACCGTATGCCGACGTGATGAATGCTTAGACAGTACCGAATGTCCTGGACATCAAGCTTGCCGTAACGGAGTATGTACCAATCCATGTGCTGGAGAATGTGCGGCAAATGCCAATTGTGAGGTACGCAATCATATTGCTGTGTGCAGTTGTCCAAGAGGTTACGGTGGTGATCCATTCGCAAGTTGTCGTCTCGCCGATCCGGGTAAGTAACATAATTTATATTCAAGTTGACCTTAAACTTGAAATATTCATAAACGTATAACGTGTTTGCGAGAATCCACCTACATATATGATGGAGCCTTGAATATTTGTTGTAAACAATACGTATTTTGAATAATTACGAGTTTAATTGTTATACACGGTAGTGTAGGATTTATTTAACGGACATATCTGTATATTTTATTTCCGTAGAAGAACAATGTCACCCAAGCCCATGCGGTGTAAATACAAAATGTGAAGTGAAAAATGGTACACCAACGTGCTCATGCTTACCTGGTTACTTGGTACGTAATATTAGATCATTACTGTATTTAAAAAAAAAAATTGTTCGATAAATAAAAGTTTTAACACAGCGGCTCAATGGTCTAGGGGTATGATTCTCGCTTTGGGTGCGAGAGGTCCCGGGTTCAAATCCCGGTTGAGCCCAATTTTTTTAAATATTACTTTACATTACATTAAATTTATTTACTTAGGGTTCTGCATTAACTGGTTGTCGTCGTGAATGCGAAAGTGATGGTGAATGCGGCAGCACTCAAATGTGTCAAAATTACAAATGTATCTCGGCTTGCGATCAATGCGGTAAACAAGCTTTATGTTCCCGATCAACTAATCATCGTGCCGTGTGTGAATGTCCAAAAGGATATATTGGAAGTCCATATACAGAATGCCGACCAGAATGTTACGGTGATGTAGATTGCCCAGCCGGTCGTCCCGCTTGTTTCTATGGTATATGTAAAAATCCTTGCGACGGTGCCTGTGGTGTAAATGCTGATTGTAATTTACGAGGTTTAACACCAGTATGTAGCTGTCCAAAAACACATACTGGAAATCCTTTCGTTAGTTGCCGCCCATTCACTAAAGGTATATGCAATTATTAATTTTATTTGTGAATTGAGGCCTGACCGAATATTATATTTTTAGACGATCTCTGCAATCCAAATCCATGTGGTGAAAATGCACAATGCGTCCCCGGCCATGACAATACAGGTCGCGAACGCCCAGTATGTACATGCTTACCAGGATACACCGGAAATTCATTAAGCGCTTGTGTACGTGGTGAATGTCTCAGCAATGACGAGTGTGGTGATAATCGAGCATGCGTTGGTTATACATGTGTTAACCCATGTGTTGGAGAATGCGGAGCCGGAGCTGTCTGTAATGTTATACATCATGTTGCGTCGTGCAGTTGTCCAGAAGGTACCGCAGGGGATGCTCTTGTTTCGTGCCGCCAATCAAGAAGTTATCCAGTCATTAATTATAGTAGCAGTAGCACTTGCCGTACATGTTAAGAAATTGCCATACTAATTGTAGGATGTAGTTTTTCGAAAGTCCGTAATTATTTTCCGGGTGTGGAAAATAAACTGAAAATCTAATAAACGAAAATATTGTTTTTTATATAAGTTGTGTAGTTTTTTTTATAAAATTGTGTAAGATAACTCCTTAAGTTATGCAAATAAAATGTCTTTTAAATATCTTCTGCACGAATTGTTGCGTAGTATTTGTTGCACAACTTGCATAAATGTCATGGTGGAGATTATAATTTGGTTGGTACATGACCCCTTTATATTAATTACAGCAAGAAGATTCAATGGCAATGTAGGTAATTGCAAAATTAGAATATTTTGATTTTCGAACCATATTCGTATAAATCGGCAAATCATTGAGCCAACATGTATTTGGTCAAGGTTAATCTAACGAAAGGTTAGATGTAGTTTTATGAAAGTCACAAGACGGTAATTATGGTATTCATGAAATCAAAGAGCTCGACAGTCATCGTTAGTGAAACGCCATTTACCATTTCAAATGTTACCCACCGATTTTGTTTGGAATGCACAGTTTTATCAAGTGGCTTTGGTTTCGGTATTATCAACACTGTGCAGTGTTGATAACCACATGTGGTGTCGACTAAACTGATAACGGTGATCAGGACAAGAAGAGCATTTTTGATCTTTTCATTCAGTGACGGTGGTCGTTCATTGCTATATTAAAAAATTAACGTTAGTAAGGTTTTTTGTTTAATTTTCTACAATCGACGACGGGAAGAAAATTGTATGGGTAAACGAAAGTGAAATTGAAAACCTTGCTGGTGAAAACGGCTCGCTAGTGTGGGATAGAAACAGGGCTGTCGAATTCTCGGAAGCGATGTACTAGAAGAGGTAGTTTTGGTTTTATGTAAATTGTGATCGAAAAAAATTATTAAATGATTCGACCTGAGTGGCAAAATGGAAAATCGTGGAGGTTAGTTGTTTATTGGTTCTAATGAGAAATCGTATAGTGATTGTAAACTAACTTTAAAGGAGACTTCTAAGCCCAACACTACAGCGGTCGAGTCAATGAGAACAAAATAACCGATAAAAAAGAATATTCTTGATTTAGCAATAAGGCCCATGATGTAAAAACCCTTAATGATCAGCATTAAACAAAAAATGTTTCAAACATGAAAACAGCGGACATTTCACGAATAAATGACGCGCAGCAAGTACGAATCTAAATCGAAATAGTCTATAAGTGATAATCGTAGTAATGAACTAAATCCTATAAACGTTACGATCCAGATATGATTCCATTGCTGTTCCAGAGCTGTGTTCCACAATGAAATTTATTCTAGAATTCCAATAATAAAGACCATTAAACCATAGTAATACTTAAACCAGTCCGATGGTCCAGATGGAATTGAAATTGGTTGTGAATTAGGCGTAGTTTTTATTATTTTATTGAAATTATTAGGAACCCTACATAGGAACAGGGATTCTATGTCACACTGCGGGTCTCTGGTGCAAACCGAAAATTCTGTCACACAGCGCAAGTGGAGGAGCAGGGAAATTAACGTTCAGAAAAGGTACGAACTGAACCGAGAGGTGCTCCTCTACGAGACAGTCTTCACACAAGCCACCCAAAGCAAGATTCATGAAATACACATGATCCGTGACCAGCGACAATCAAGACTTGATCTTTCCCTGGGTTAGTGCATACAAAGTTTTACGACAGACAGAGCACATAAGCCACGTTTGCTTTGCTTAGTTTAGACCCAAAGTTTCTATTTGATTAGTGAAGTCTTCGGAAAACCATAAGTTTCTAGATAGACAGACAACTGAATAAGAATCACCAAAGTCAAGCTCAGGCAACATTTTGTCGTTAATCATAGCAATTTATAGTAGCAGTAATTAAAAATTGCAGATGCCTCACAATTCAAATAGAATTTGTTTCAGGAACAAGATTTTGGAGACAGACCCCAAGAGTTGTCATTAGCTTAACACTGCCAAAATAAGGCAGTACCTTTTTCGAGTTTGTCGTCAAAATGAGGCTTCCAGGAAAGTTTGCTGTGTAAAGTTACACAAAGATGTTTAACGGACTCTGATCTAGTGACCACCTGTGCGACCAGTTAAGGAACCAACAGTTGACTAGTAAGTTTATTTTTTAATTCAACCAGAACAAGCAGGTTTACCCTGGATCTTTTACACCGCAAAGATAATAAAGTGTCAAATGGTCCGGTGTGCATAGAATAACAACTTGTTTTTTCTTTGCATACTCTTCGTACTCTGACATTTATTTCAGAGTAAAATTTAAAGAAGATGCAGCGTAAAATTACTCAGGTTGTCTAAAAAACACAGATTATTTTTTGACACCGCACTGCTTGTTTGGGTTAATCATAAAGTAGTAATCATAAATATTTAGACCTCGAGATTTTTTGCATAATTTGCCATTCGCTATATCGCCGAACTAAAAAAAAGTAGTTTTGAAAAATTCTCCCAATGATCCCATTGGTTTTTGGCCGAAATTGGTCCACCAGATGTGGCAACATTCATATGAGCATTTTCGTTTTTTGCAAATATTTTGAAAAGTATTTACGAGAAAACGAGTAAAAACAAAAAGATCCAAAAAGTCTTTCACCAAAATTCGGCATTTCTACAGTCCAAATGGCTTCACTATTCGGAATCAAACTTCATAATTTAATTATCACTTTGCTCGCTCCGATGTCATAAAACATGCGCCATGGGGTGGATTATTAAGCATTACGACTTTCTGTAGTTGTTTTACTCGTACACATTTATTAATTCGAGGAACAAGTCGTAATGATTATAATTTTTTGGGTTTCCTTGAAAATTTGTCAAAATTAGTTGGAGTTGAAGGTCGTATGTCATACTGATAATGTTTGTGTTATTCTCTTCATTTCGTCCCGCTCCATTTTTCATATGAACTTTTAATCGCATTGGTGATAAGTTTACGTTTTTCATACAAAAAGCATTGAACGAAACTTATGTGTCCGGGCTTTAGCCGAAACTATACGATTCGCGGCAATCAAATGTAGGTTACCATTTTTTAAAATCAAAATGGCATTTGATCCTTTCTGGCTCATCAAATTGCCAGTGACATATTGCTATATACATAATATAATTTTGTGGATTGATGACTCATTAATTCTAAGGAAGGTCGTGATGGAGGTGTGCTTATTGCGGTCCGCCCATATTTCCACATTTGTGAATTTACAGTTCAAGATATTGGCGATCTTGAAATTATTTACGTAACTGTTACGAGTGGTCTGAAAGCAATTTTAATTCTAAACTCATATATATGTCACCAAGTATTCCATTTTAGAATAAACCTGATTACTACCAAAGATTGATTGACGCAATTATTAATGTATTCGATTACAGTTTATGATTTTAAAGTTTATGATTTTATTATTCTATGTGACTTCAACTTGTTGCATGTCAATTGAATTCCAGTTGAGGATGATTGTCATAGCGTTGCAATTTATGTATTATGGTACACGAGTGTCTTGATGATGGCATTAATTCATGTGGCTTGCCACAGATTAGTCAAGTGCCGAATAAGGATGGGAGACAGCTGGATCAAGTTTTTAGTTCTGATCCTAGTAACTCATCAGTATCATCCACCATTGTGGCATGGTTGTTGCTTCAGACTGATTAACGTGTGTGTATGTTTGCTTTACTGAAAAATGTTGAGTATTTTTGCCAGTCTTTACCTTGTACAGTCAATAGAAATTTTGTTTTAGTCCGCCAATGATACGATAATGAGATCCGAACGTTGTGTTGCAAGGAAAACTCCGCAAAAAGAATCTACGTAGAATCGAAAAACCATCCAGCTTTTCGACGAATTTTAAATGAAATCTGAGCAACTATACAGGGCCTATATTTCTAAAGTTCAAAATGAAATCTTTCGTAATCCTCGCCAATTCTTTAAATTCATCATCTCAAGGCGTAAAGCAGATGGATAGTCCACAACATCGAATTATTTTAACAATTCTTCCAATGACCTCGGAGTAATTATGAATCCATTATAATGACTGTCGTTCGGTCCCTATATATAGTATTCCACCAATAGTTATCAGAAAGTGTTGTGAGGCATTTTCTCTTCACATTGTACACCTTTTCCCCATAAGACCGTCTGTCCAAATTCTTGAACGTACCATATATACAATCAATTTCAACAACAATAATAATACAGTCAATCACGCAACATGGCTTTCAAAGAGATATATCAACAGTAACCAATTTGGTTTCTTTCGTTTCCAGAAATATCTACACTTTAGAAAATGGCCGATACTATCTTTACAGATATAAGTAAAGCATTTGATAAGCTACCACATAGTGTAATTCCTCGTAAACATAGTTCTAATAGCTTTTTAGTCCGTAGTTTATCATGGCTGAGCTTCTACTTAGATGTCAAATTGCACACTTCTTCAAAATTGAACACATTTAAGTGCGAGGTAATATCGTGTTCTAGAAAACATAATGAACGATGAATTTTGATTACGTACATAAGAGTTCCTGGAATCACATCTCTCCAAATTGTTATATATCACATATGTTAGACTTACGCTTGAGTATGCATCCCAAGTGTGGTTTCATTTTCATGCTGTACAAATTAACCGGATTGAATCGGCTCAAAAACATTCTGAACGTTTTGCATTAGGTTATATGAACTGGTTTGATACTTAAGAGACGACTCAGACCCAGTTACGAGCACGACTTAACTTTTTGCAGATGCTATATTGATTAATTTTCGTGAAAATTTGCGTAACTTACGATCAACTGAACGGTTGGATAATGGGTTTCACCACAAGATTATTTAATCGTTTGTTTAATCAAAATTTTCCGTTATTATGCGGTTCACTTACGTTCACGCATCAACACTTTTAAACCCACCCAGGCTGAGTTCGGCAAAACGAACCGCTATCGTTTGATGCTGTTGAATCGATAATTCTGTTAGCTACGTTAGGTAACCAAAATGGCCAGTTTTACTTATTCGTATGGTATATTTTAGAAGCAAAGGTGTTAACAAAAAATATGATAAGGCGGAAATATTAATGCTTAATTGCAAACCATCTTAATCGTGCAACGTGTAAATAATTGATCGATGGAACAAATCCATGCTAATCCATGATCTGCAACCCGAACTTTTCATAGGCCGCCTGAAAAATCGAATAATTTTGTTGTATAAAGCGAAGTTAGACATAACATTTGTTTGTGAAAAATCAAGACTAAATACCTTAGCTAGGGATGATATGTCTAAGTTTGTTAAGATACTCTAATAATACTTATCTAAAAAAATTTAATAATAAAACCTTATTTATAAAATATTAGATTTTAAATTTTAAATAAAAAATTTATTTGTTCGACATTTGTTTGTTTTGTTGTTGTTTCTAATTTTTAAACAAACCAAATTTATATTTTATTACAAATATAATAGTACGTTTATTAATTATTATACCAATATATAATAAATTTACTTTATGTATAATTATTACATTTAAATTTTGTTTGTACTAATTAATAAAAACTAATTAGTAAATTAGTATATTATATCGGGAATTGGTAAATTAGACATGAGTGTTTTTGTAGCAACCAAAATATAAAATTTTTATTTTTATGTAGGATATGTATTGTTTAGTTATTTCTTAATCATTGGGGTTTTCTTTTTTCAAATCAAAATAATATGTGTTATATGCGAAAAATAAATGCACTTTATAAAACGATACTGAACGTAGATTTTGTATAATATGTAAATGAGCTACTCGGTTACTCATTGATAAGTTGACTTTCGATGAATCAACCGGGACTCGCAATTGAGGAATGGTTTAATACATAATTAAATATTTAATTTTAAAAAACGTGTTCCAATTTCGAATTTTGATAGCAAATGAAATAAATGCATACGATATTACATTTTGGCGCCCAAGGTGGAGTACTAACTAAATAAGTGATTTAGTTTTTATTTTGTGCTATGTTGTTACAATTGCATTTTGATAACGTGTTTTGTTCCTTTTCCGACATGTAAACTATATTAAGCACAAACTTAAATCATAAATTAGCCACGAAATCCCGTAATTTTATCTACGGCGTCTTGCCCCATATTGGGCGCCAACATACAATATATTTTAATTCAATTTTTAATATTTGCATCATGGGTAGCACCACAATCCTCTTGTTCTTAAATATTTATTGCATAAATTTGCTATCAGCTCCTTTTCTATATACAATACAAAAAAATTTTAAAACATAACCTAACTAAGCGCGCACGTGTTACATTTTGCAAATTTAGCAAACCAAATATTGTTAATTTATTTAATTAATTTGTTTGTTTTTTATTAAATATATTAGTACAGTCTGTTTCACTACTAAAAAAAATATTACAAAAAAATTAAATATTGTGACACAATTAATTAACGTTAAATTAACGAGCATACAATTTTTGATTAAATCTCGATTTAAATAAAGACTAAAAAAATATTAAATAAGTCATAATAAAAAAATAGATAAATTTTACTATTTTATAATTAATAATTGCCAAGACAGAAAAAAAATTGAAAATAATTAATTTAAAAAAAAAATACTAAATCACTATTTACACTAAATATGTATAAATAATATTAATTAATTAACGCTGCATGATCATATAATGAAAATATGAAACTTTTTTTTAATTATTGTTTTCTTTTTTTGGGGTAGAGGGTGGTAAAAAATATTATTAAATTATATAATATTTATATTTATATGCATAGATTAAATTATAGTAATTAATTAATTAGTAATAATTAAATAATTAATTTTTTTACTAGCAGCACTTGTGCTTCTTTTTACCATGGGCTTTTCTTAAATTAACGGTATCATTTGGTTGCAATGCATTCTGTGCATTCTGTGATAATTTATGCTTTAATACTTTTTCTGTGATTGCGTAAAACATTTCTTCCACATTTAGATTATCTTTGGCTGATGTTTCAAATAGCTGAATGTCCATTTGTCGTGCGAAACGTTGAGCATCTTCGGTTATAACTACTTTACGGGCGGGATCATCATTTTTATTTCCAACTGGGAATGATAAAATAAAATAATTTTTTTTATTAATTTTTATGCTTTTTTCGTCTTATTTATGAAAAAATAACATTTAAGCAGTTTCATTTCATAAGATAATCCTATCAAATTTTTGCTAAGGATAATAACAATATTTGGGATTGGCATTAGACGTGTAAATATTTTTGAGCACCAATTTGTTAGTTAGTAGTAACATAAGAAATCCAAATTTGTGATTAGTAGTTGTGAGTGGCTTAAAGTTCTTGCGAGTACTTTGCTAAGGTCAATGATACCTATTTTCGAAGGATAAATTGTGATTTTGTATCAGTGGAACGTTATAACGGCAAACTAGAATATAATTTAATAATCGTACGGAGACAATATAAATCCGTTAGCGGGTCTCACTGAATGTCGAACATATCCTTTGTGTCAACTTTAACCACAACCTTGTTGTGCGGCCAATTTCGTTGAAGACCTAGATAAAAATATACACTCACCGAGGACCAAAAAAATCCTTCAACTTAACGTATTTTTTATTTTTTTCATCATAATATTTAGTACCTACAGAATCTTCAAACAAGAACTATATTCAAGGTCAAATGATCAAATTTGCAGTTGCCTTTTAATAAGCGTGATGCATATCAAAGTTTTAAATTTGAATACTCCTTAGTCCATTTCCCACAGCCCTTTCAGAAAATATGGGAATTCACTTGATCATTTTTGTAAACTACACAAAATACAGTTTCCTTGTAAATCTACATTAATCCAATTGTATTTTCTATTAGCAGTGGAAAATGGGATAGTGAAAAGTGTAAGTGATTTTTTTCACAGCCGCGGTTAGAGTTCAATGTCGTCGAGAAGTGAGGCAAGTTAACGTGAGAGAAATACGATCAGACGAAGGTTAGCAAACGAAAATTTACATACACGAAGCCTGTCCGAGGGTCAAAATTAGTCCCACACCATCGTGTTTCAATTTACACATGAACATGTTAAGTGAACGATTGAAAATTGGAAAACGGGTTTGTTCTGCGAAACATATTGAATTTGTTTTAGATTCATCTGATAGACGCGAGAGAGTATTTAGAATAAATGGAGAATGATTTGCACACCGTGTATTTTGCCAAATGTAATTAGTTTGGGTTCGCTTTTTGAGGAGGAATTTCCTTTGAAGGGTGAACGAACGGTATGTTTATGAAAACAGAAATTTAAGATTTCATTGGTATATAACGGAAATTCATAATGAACATATTGTACCGGCCCATTTATTCCTCATATTGAACTAATTGCGAATCCTAATATCTCGAAGTTCGTATCGATCAAATTAATTACCCAGAAATTAGCCCCAATGAGCATTTATGGGATAACCTCAATATGCGCATAAAACTTGATCTAACTTATCTGAGACAATAAACGACTTTCAAACCAAGAGGTCCCGAGTGGGACCACATTCTTTAAACCGCCATTCAAGATCTGATTTCCAATAAGTCCGGAAGAATAATCGAAGTAATTTTTGCCGGAGGGAGTAAAGCGCGATATTAACGAGCAAGGGAAACAACAGTATTGGTTCTTCGTCAGTTTATATGAATTAAAAATATTACAGGTTTTCTGAATTTTTATGTTATCTCGACTCATCTTGATATTTTTGTTTATTTAATGTATGTGCATAAAATTTGACGATACCGCGAGCCGCACGCGATTAACTTTTTCATACTTACTTTTTGATATTTTTACGACGATTTTTAAATGTTGTTATACGGTATTTTGAAAAGGTGGAAAAACTCAACCCGATGTTAATTATGAACAGTTCTTGTTTGGTTCCACAACAATTTACTGAAAAACAATTCACCGAAAAAATAATTCATCGACTCACCGAAAACGATAATTTACCGAAAATATTACAAACACTTCGCATATTATTAAAGGGTATTATGCAATTTACTGAAAATTAAAATACTAAAATAAAAAATCCCGAAACTTCGAAATTCTGAAATTAAAAATACTTAAAAACGGCATGTTAGACTTAAGTCGTAGGCCAACATCCAGTTAGGATTTCGGCCAAATTTTACAAAATTGTGAAAACGCGTAAAATGAAAATCAATATGATTTGATAAAATACTGTTATGGTTTGGTGCGCATAAATTCTGAGTGGATTGGTCACTTGATCAACAGAAACTGTACAATTAAGGGTTATAAAATTAATGACGTTTTGTGAAATTGGAGACATCTAGATTTAAGCACTAGAATTTGTTTTATAACAGTGTAGCCTTATAGCAGATTATATCAAGATCAATACCATTAATAACCAATAAGCCTGTATCCTTTCTCCTACTAGTTAGAATTGAGTTGTCTTGTGCCGTGCGATCGCTTGGTATCTGCAACCAGGTCGTTCCGTCCTAAAAAATAACTTTCCTATCCTTCCCTCTTGTTATGTGTAAACAGGCTGTAGGAATAGGACTGGCTGTATCCGGAAAATCATGTACAGTACTTGTTCCTACAGTCCAATCAATCAATGAATTAATCAATCAATCAAAGTGTCTTATAGCAGATCATTAATAATTACCTGGTACAGAACCAAAAGTTGGCGAAACTCATGCAAAGTATTCGAAACCGTATGCTGAATTGATGTACCATAGTGGCCCATTTGTTGGTCAGCAGGATCCAAGAGAGGCGGTGTTCATGATGAATGAGGATGACAACGGATCACCTGACAAAAATGGTGTCGGTAGTTTTGGTGGAAGGAATATTTATGTAACGGAGAACAACAGAAAACTAAAGGAAACTGATAATGTGGTGAGGTGACAGGGAAAATCGAACACGAATTACAACGCATGGATAATGTCAGTCAGTACGTGTAAAAGAAAAATGAGAAACTCGTTGCAGGTGTTCGATGCTCTTGGATGTTGCCGAGAAGCAATTGCAGCAACTACGTTTGGACAGGATAGGGAAACATAACTTGAATGAATCCTGGCCAGTTCAAATTGGGATTATTTGAGTAGTCATCTTAGGATCGGATGGAGTTCCGTTGGATAGAACATTGATATCTGGAAGAGATTCCGGTTAAGGCAACTTGAGATTCCAATTAATCCACCAGTTATAACTTCAAGGGCAGCAAGAACAATCGGAAGCCGTGATTGGCGACCGCCAGTAGGTTGTTAGAGGGATTGGCCGAGACCAATGGCGAGTAAGAACCATATGAAAGGCAATCAACATGAAGAACAGCTTATGACAGATGCACAAACGGCCAGGAATTTGCACAGCGATATTAAATGAGACGGGTTAGACTCTATGTTGCAAAAAGTAGAGACGATCAGACGAAGGGAAAAGATCATCGTTGAAATGCTAGTCAAAGAGAGTGTTAATAATGGGGGCGTTGGCTGTTTCAGAGGATTACAGCGCGGATGAAGAGATGTGTAAGCAGGCAGAGAATTGTTATTGAGGATGAAGCTGGAATGGAATGAACCGTGGAGAGTAACTGCGAGGTGGGATGGTGTCAAGAGGCAAGCACAAAGGACGAGTTAGTTGGCGCTGTACGATCTAAACTGTACAGGCGGTAGTTTGGATTCTGTTCGGGCCGAAAGTCATATTTGAGCAGCAGAAACTGTTCAGTTAAGGATTAGGAAATTAAGAACTTTTTATTTGTGAAATTAGAGACATCTAGATTTAAGTACTAGAATTAGTTTTATAATAGTGTAGTGTTAGAATAGATTATAGCAGTTAGTCTAGAACAAAACCAAAAGTTAGTGGACAATCTGGAATATTCAGTGCGGTACATAAATACGAGTGCAACGAACACGGAGAGCCAAACTTGAGTGAGCCTTTGGACAGTCTTAGTTAAAACGAGGAACGCGACATAATAAAAGCGAAAATGAGAATTGGGAAAAATGTGCCATTTGTGCGAAAAAATTATTCTGGGAATATTTCTGGTATTTTCGGGAATATTCGAAAAGTCGGAATAATCCGGAAGCGGTGTAAATTACAAGGATTGGTGTTATAACCGTCAATCTACAGCTGTCTTCATAATCCAGTGATACGAATCGGATTTAAAAGTGCAAATTCGTAATAATATTTTAAATTCCGCTCATTAGAAAAATCGCATAAAATAAACTGAAACCGGTTGCAAACTTGACACATGATCCTGTTTCTGGATATCAAAAGAGTTCACTATACTCTATTGTCCTGACGATATTCATTCAGAAAGCTCTCTTTTAGAAAACTGATATGAAATTATTTTAGTTCTAGCGAAATTACCAAATGAGCTTTTGGAAAATTTGCAACGATAAACAATTTTTTCACTAAAATACTATAAATAGAAAAACCCAGACTATTGAGAAATCGAATTTCAACATATGTAAAATATAATAAAATATAATAAATCATAATCGGATATTTCGAACTATCCGTTTCTTTTGACTTTGAATTTTTCCTCCTCAGTCATCGATTAAAATTCTTAATTCTATAGTGCAAAAGACTTTGATAAATTACATATGTAGTTGTTTATATTCATTTATTTCAATCAGATTAGAAAAACACAACGCTATCACATTATGTAATGTCATTTTTCAATTTCAATATGTTGATTAACCCTTTGAGCAAACAAGATTTTTAGAGAATTAGCTAAAAGTGCCACGCTGCTAGAGGAACATAGAAATTTAGAAATATATTTAATTTTTCGAAGCATTTTATTTACGAAAATTATTTCAAAAACTAACAATGAATCTTATAATCTCAATAAATATTCAAAAATATTGTCAACAATAAACAAGAATCGACAAATATAAAATAGAGATCGTGTTAGTTCGTGCGGGAGCAAAAGCGCATTTCCTTGGCATTTTCGACCAGTGCATTGAGGAGCGCGATCACGCTCCTTGGCACTCAGAGGGTTAAAATGCTAACCTACTACGTCAAAAAATTGAGAATTATTTAAACATTTGTCTGGTAAAAAATTTACGATGCCTATAATTAACAATTAACTTACAAATTCCGTACGTTCCTGCCACATTTATATGTATGCCACTATAATTGCGGCTCGACAACTACGGCATAACATAAAATAAATTTTAAATCAAGAACCGGAAAAGTCCAATTATAAATAACTAAACTAAAAAACGACAGATTCTGCTCATTATCAACGATCGTACACAACATGATAGTTATTATGTTGTCGTGGCCAATGTAAAGATTTTCAATGTTCCATGAAATCGCGAGTGATAAAACATGTGTATATAAAAAAATCTATAAAATTGACTCATAATCAAATGGATATTAATTTAGAGGCGTACCAATATATTATAGTTTTATATAGAATTTAATCAATGTCTTTCAAAAACCTTGAAGATCTTACACAAAATTCATAACAAAACCCTCATATACGTACCAAAATATGTATATAAAATCTGCGGTAACTTACCTAATACTTTATTTACAACATCACAGTTATGCTCGATTTCTTGTAGCCACCTTTTAACATTCGCAAATGATTCACCATTGGTTACGTCATATACTATTATAACACCATGTGTACCTCTATAATATCTGTTACCAAAACACAAAACAAAAAAAAAACATAATCAATATATTATAGAAGTAATATAAACTATTGTTATTTATTAAAATCAATAAAAATAAACTATTAATGGTAATAAGAGTACACAACTGGATACTAGCTTAAGATTTGTTTATCACACCGAAATAAACTATATTAAGACGTAAGTACAAGATTATTTTAATAGATGCACTCGAGAATACTTAAAACGTCTCTTGCACATAAAAATCTTCTTTGTGCGCCTTAGTAAATTATATATCGTTATGATATCATATAAACAAAACAACACATAAGCGAGAGATTATCTAATTTAGAATTGAAGAAAATTACAGTTCGTTTAAGATTTGTGGTTTTGCATATTTTTTATGACCATACAAGTTCATATCTCGACGCTCATCTAAATATTTAATAAATCATTTTATCATTGCGGGGCTGCCGAGTAATCTATTCAGTTTATAATATTGTAAGAAATCAGTGACGTACTTTTCAAAAATTTAAATGAAGAAAACTGGGTTTCGAATTCGTTCTGTAATTTCTGTTTGTAGTTATGACCAACTATTTTTTGAATTTTAAGTGTAGGTTTCAGCTTAAATTCATCGAGATTGAAACAATTTTTCAGAGGAACCTTGGATGTATAATTAAGATTACTGAATATGTGTTTAGAATAAGTGTTTTCTCACTTCAATCGCTCGACGTCCATAACGAGTAAGGTAATTTCTAATCAAATGTAACTTAAATTCAAGATTGTGGAGGTATATTTTTCGATTAGGTTAAACCTTTATTAAGAACTCCGACGAATTTTTTTACAAATTATAATTTGGAATCGTAATTCACACTTGCGTTTCAGTGCTCCCTGTATATCAGAGATCATGAAGATGAATCAGGTGCCAGGCTGGATAAAAACATAATGAATGATCATTAAAATTACTTAGTCGGTACGTATTAAATTATAAAACCAGGAAGAGAGCCCGAACAAGCGAAAAAAAAACAAACAAGGATAACAGAACACTTGCATGACGAAAAAGGATTACGTAACCTAAGCAAGACGTTTCGTCTGAAGAGGCGAAAAACCATGTGTAATATATAGATCTCGAAGAATGGCAGTATATCACCTACGAATTACTGTGAATCTGTTCCGTTTTGTCGAAACCTGGCCCGACCAACGGTCACGGTCCGTTTCCAAAACAGCTCTACAAAGATTAGGTGAGGTTTGGCCTTGATCCAAACTGGCAGCCTTCGTCGGGAAGGGCATTCTCTGTGTGACTCAGGGTAAAAGCTGGGATTCCATAGGAAGGGGTTCTAGCGAACCTAACCTGACCTACCAACTCTAATTGGGAAATTGGGAAAGTAGAAAAAATAAATTCTGAACTATGAGGTCAGCGAAATCGAATAATCAGCGATTAGACAGCTAATCAAAATTCTCAAATCCCTACAAATAAAGTTACCTGTTAAGCAGTCTCGACTGTTCTTCTATCCAAAATAAATACAAAAGATGTTCACATTGTCTTAATCAAAGAAACTTGGTCAAGTAAAAACCGAATATTTGTTTGAACTTATAACTCCTAATTTTATAATGCTAAATGTAAAGATTCGTTCTTGAATTCTTACTAAAAAGAACCTGAATATGTTCTTATTAAATAACTACAGGCTAGTGGTGGCAACGAAATTCACCAAAAAACCTATTTTAAACAGGGTCAAAACACACCAAACGCCACGGTAGAGGCCCGTAATAAGTCAAATAATACAGATAGAACATCATGTGCGCGAAAGCAGTATTAAGCAATTTAAGTTGCTAGGACGAGGCAGCATCGTCCCTGAGGTTGTTCAGCAAGCCGCACGGCCTTCAAGAGAACAAAACGTGTGGCCAAACGACCTGATATCGATATAAAAACTGATAGGATAAAGGTAACGGATTTATTTATCTGCATGTTTTGGTCGTTGACATGAATATATGAAGATGGGACGATACAATTCCTTGTGTGTTACTCCGCATAATTGTTTATAAAAATAAATTCGAATAAATTTAACCATCAAAGTGTTTTCATGTTATGATAAACCAGCATTCCCCCAACATTGAAAAATTTGCTCTATTTACCAATGAATTATTAAATCAATAGAAAGCAAAATTAAAATTCCCAATAGGCAATAACGCGTTGCCTAAGTCAAAAACTTAGACAATAAACATTCATGATGTCATGAAGAGGCGCTATAAACATTACCAAAATCATCAGCGGAAACTCAAATGAAGGAGCAACGGGACAAGGAAGCCTTTTGCATAAATAAGCCAATTCAAACGGAATGGTGGTATTTTAACCCGAAGCTATACGAAATGACACGAGGGCGGGAACATAATAAATAGCTAATGATAATTTGGACCAGGGTTTTCCATACTGAGTAGAGCACAAGCAGATACAACGTGGTTACAAGTTAATCGAGGAATGCCTAACTATCGTGCATTGCCTCCTGAACCAATCAAAGTGACAGCCAAACAAAAGAAGGCTTTCAAAGTAACCTCATCGAGATCAATTCCACATGCACTTGACCAGGAAGTAGAGAGATCCAAAAACTCGACAGCTTCTGAACATAAATCCAACCACAGGCCATCACGTGGATCTCTTGACAACTCCATTACAACAGAGGCACAAGTCAGAGACAATTCTAATGAGGCATTACTTTACGAACATAATATTAATACGTGGCTCTTATACCGAAAGCTGGCTGGATTATATTGTTTACGATCGACTAACAGGCGCTCGACAACATCCAGCCATTTCGTTTAATTTTGAAAAAGGCGAACAAAGTGAAGTGTACTTTATGAAAGATTATTTCGGAGCCATCACACGGAGTGCAGCATCGTTTTTACCCAAATTACATTCACTTTTACGTAACCAGCAACGAATCAACACAAAACCTGCATCGAGGAGACAACGGCAAAAATGGGTTTCTTCAAATTGCATCCTCTAATCAATGGTGATGCAGCAACCAACATAAGCGATTTAGTTTAGAGCATAATAGTATGATCATATTACAACCAGGGTGCCCGCATTTACCGCAATGAATTACATTTGCGCGCTGACAGCGGGCCAAAAGACGAGATGAACATCTCATCTCTTGCAGATGCAAATGTGCTGGACCAGGAGTTTAAGAAACTGCAAATTTATGAGAAGTTTACCATGGGCAGGCACCATATCCACATTGAGACACCACTTATTTGATATTATGAACACTCATCGAAATTGGAATTATCATCACCAGCTGGTCGTCATTTAATTGCATGTTCTGGTCATTGATATGCATAAATGATCACCAGACGAAATAATTCCTTAAAGGCGACTTCACATATTAATTGCTTGTATGCATATATAATTCTCAAGGCCAAATATTAATAAGTAAAATATAATAAATGTAACCATCAAAGTATAACTGTTCTTTATATTAAACAAGCATTCTGCAACTGGTGCTAAGTTGCTCTCCTAGGGAGGCACACATCAGGATTTTTTACGAACAATCAGACTTCGAAAGTAGCCCAGAATTATCGTTTACCTATTTCAACATTCACTGGCTGTAAGTGGTAGTGCATTTCTAATTTGTAGGGAACTTAAAGGCAGATAAGCTCTGCCTCATTTCACCAGGTGGGATAAACGTTCGAATACTGCTTGCTACGAGCAAACTAATGTTTGAGGAGCAAGCTTTTAGATTAATGACCGACGAGCAAATAGATCTTCATAGTGTTTTCTATTGAGAAAACTGAAGCTAAATGCAACTAAAACACAATTAAAATAGTGACGTAAGTGTCACAAAACATATTTTAGGTGGATTATCGTTTTTTATTATTTTGTAGAAATTATTATTGAATTACTAACTAATTCATAATTTTAATGCGTTTCCCGATAACACACGATACAATTTTCTGTTCGAAGCTGAAAGATAATTTTTCAACACTTTATAGAAGGTTTTATAACCAAAACATAACTTTTGGTAGTTCTCCTGACATTCTAGACTGAGTGTTTTTCTGTCTTGGACTGTTCTCCAACCATACTTTGTTGTTTCGACTGAAATAGTGGCACATTACATAGATTCAGTCAAACTAACCTACGTTTGTGGCAATGATACCCAAAATTGACATTGTCCTTTATGACAAAGGAATTAGAACCAAATTGATGTTTTAAGACAGGCGGTTTCTAACGTTATTCGAAAAGATAATATATGTTTATCACCACGAGATATTTTTGTTAGTATTATAAGAAAATAATCATGGAAAACAATGTTCTTTCAGCGATTTAATAAATTTAATTAATTTTTCAATTATGGAATCGTTAAAATATTTGGAGCGATAAAAATCTCATCAAGCTCGTTAATGCATTTACAAAAATACAAAGATAACATAGGGGATCGACCCTAAATAAATGGAATATTATATATTACAATGTCACTTTAAGATTCATTATTCATTTTAATCTTTAATTATACGCAACAAGATTCTCAACTTTCTTAATAATAATTTTCCCAACATTATTGTGATAATGTATAGAATGAAAACGAACCGACTAAAAATATATTTCAGTCAATAGGTCATTGTCCAAACATACGATTAGCGTATCTACGCTAAATAATGAAGGTCATCGGTTCATTCATCATATACCATCGTAGTGTGATACATTTTATTTTAATCTAATTTTAGCACTTTGTAGATCAGCGATCTAATCGGAATTCAAAGTTTATACTTGCTGCCGTCAATTTATAGGAACCTAAGGTCACGGTAATCAAAGACCTGAAAAATTAATTTGATTTAATTATGTAAAACGCTCTTATTTTACAACATAAACGCGGCATAAACTCTTATCCTACCTTAGAAATAGTCAAGGGCCAAGTATTGAGGCTCATGCAAAGAGGCAACTGGCGGAACCGTCTCGTTATAGTGACATATTCAAGACTATCTGGTCAATTATTACCAATTAAAACATTCCCGAGGCCTCTCTAGCAACAAGACTCGCCACGACAGTTGTGACGGAAAACCTACGGGACACTTGCAAACTTAAAAGTTATCGGGGAGGTCCAAACATTGCACCATCAAATTTTCTTTGTCTATCTGGTACATTGCAGAACCGAGATGAATGAGGAACCGAGGAAAGCCGTCACCTGCTGGCCAAAAACAAGGAGCTACGGAACGTGTAGTACAAGATACTGTCGAGGAAGGATAGAGGAATTGGATATTTACAATTAATCAGGCCTCCTTCGATGACGAATCCATTAGTATCGCAGTGACTAGAGGTCGACTCCATGGGGAATCCCCTCTTCTCTTTTATCTCTTTAAAAAAAATCATCACTACCTCACCCAGAATAGGGGAGAACCTTAATGACTCTAACAACAAAGTAAATTGGCTTTTCGGATCGGTGTACCGGTAAAGTGGCAGGATCCTACCGAAGAAGGCGGTAACCAGTCTACGCAATGGAACATCGAGAACAGGTCCTTCAAGTCTTAATAATAGACCTTCGCAACATCAAGACTTATGGGACACGAATAAAGGCATTACGCACCCCTGCATCATCTGTCAAGACGAAACCCCTCTGGTCTTAATAATAATGGCCCAGCACAGTACTTTGCCTGGAAAATACCAAAAGCAGTGATTGTCTTCATCGAGACCCAAACAGCTTCCGTCAAAACATACAGAAAAGGATCCAGTGGAACCACTAAATGATCCATCGGAGGAGACCCAGCAGACCCAGCAGAGGTGCGTTTAGATTAACCTGCATAGGTCAAAGCAAGCAGCTGCACACCTTTACCGCCTCTTTGTAGCGAACCACTGGGACTTTGCACTTACTCAAAATGAAAGGATTATCGGAATGCAGATAGGCAAGTTAATCTATAACAGACGTACATACTAAACAACGGCGGATGAAATTCGTTCCAGTGAACGAGGTAGACCTCCCGCTTGTAAGCGTACCAAGCTTCACACAAGTTGATATTAGAAAAGAAGAGAAGAAAGAAGTGAGGAAATTTTTAAATTTTGTTTATCAAATAACGTACCGTGATTAACAACATCCTGATCAAAGGATGGTACAGTTTCAAGGTTCAACTAATGCCGGAAGCTAAACATATGGATATTATCGTTATGTTTGATCAAAACTGACATGGAACACCTGCATCTTCTATCTAACCAACCAAGCTAATAAAGAATAGATCTGCCAACGAATGTTTGGTAAAACGTGGAATATCACTTCACGTGACACTATAATTATATCGAAACAATATAAGGCGTATGATTTCAGACGCAAAACATGCATCAAATTTAGAGGCCAATCTGTTTAAGAGCATGAAAACATGCCCCACAGTTGCTATTGAGCGTATATCCTTATCTAGGAAAATTATCAACCGTATTCCGGTTTGCGCACAAGAATGTATACGAAAAACTAAGGATATACGAAAACTAAGATCCACAATCTCAATAGCCCGGTCTTTTTTCCTAAGCTGGCATGGAATTGCTATTGCTTCTTAAAATAATTAGATAATGACAACGAAATTTCCTTCATGTTATCCACTAGCAAATCTGGCATTTTAGAAATAGAAGCAGCCGTCCTCTGCGCAAGGAAGAGGTAAAATAGGATCTTCACTGGTCCAAACCTAGCATTGAATATTCTAAAAACCACATAAATATAATAATAATGAACTGAGTAAATGACACCATCGAAGCAGCTTGTGAACCACCTTTGGGAAGAGAAAAACTAAAAATTTCTTTAGTATTAACTCAAGTTACATGACAAAACATAGCCCATTTAATGATCACTTCCCTCGCTCTTAAAAGATTCATATTTCTCGAAATCTATACTTCAAACCCACGATTTCCTCAAATTTTCAAATAATGGCATATATCAGATAACTAAATGCTTTCTACACGAAATAGGCTAATTGGGATGCGCAATAGAGCTAACGATCGCTGTGAACAGGTGACTGGTAGAGTATTGATGTAACGGTAGCTAGAAACCATAATTTACCATCAAATAATTCTATCATTGATAAGTAAGAAATGATTAATAATTATTTTACTTACGTGCTAGTTATTGTTCTAAATCTCTCCTGCCCTGCTGTATCCCATATTTGCAATTTTACCCGCTGCCCATCTATCACCACCGTACGAATTTTAAAATCGACTCCTATCGTTGTTATATAGTTACCTGAAAATGTGTTATCTGAAAATCGAATTAACAGTGATGATTTTCCAACACCTGAAAATACATAAAAAATAAGATTTATAGTCAAATGTACGTCGAAGATGAAATTAATTTAGACAACAACTGTAAATATAATAGTTTACAAGACATTTATAGCTATTTATGTCTCAAGAAAGTATTTTTGTTTTATGCTTTAGTGATAAGAAAACGCGAACGAAATTTTTAATGTATTACGAAAGCACAACAGACGACGATTAAGATAACATTTACAACAAAAATATTATGCATTGGTGGGTATGGTGGGTATGGTGTGTGTGTGTATTATACAGTAGACATATTTCAACAAGCGCGATAACAACTTAAATGACTTCAGCGATCGTATAATATGACTCATCAATCTATGATCCTTTCGATACCCCAATTTTGTTTCTTGGTATCTTTAGTAAAAATAAATTTGTCTTGTCGTCGTTATATATAAGAACAACAATAGCAATTGATTTTTTCGGAAATACGTTTAGTCATCATCTCGACCACAACAATTTATGACATACAAATATTTTATAATACTATGTGGAATTAATGCCAATCGATTTGTTGATTTCTTTAACACGGAAATGCAATTTACTTTAATAATGCAAAATATATAAACGCGATCCACTTTGCAGATTAAATTGCTCTAATTGTGGGAAATTGCTGATTATTTATTAACTAAGACATTTTTATTCGCGCGAGATAAGAACATGAATGTGAAGTATGGAGAGCGGAATATTTCAAATAGAACACTTGTGCGTTAAATGTCTAGCCTTTTAGGAATTCGCACGACGCGTTCATCTATATGGCTTTGCGTGACACTTCCAATTATCTATGTGATTGCATGCATTTGAAATACATAATTTAAAATAATTTGTTGTAGTTTGTGGATTGCTATTCGATTCAATCGTTTGGTTTAACTACTTATTATTTCTGCATGATTTACGGATTGAAGTGTATGAAGAGGGAACAAAACTTTCTTTTCTATCACAATTGCTATAGGAACTAACCGTGCGATTCTGATGTTGACTATTAAGAGGCTAACAGTTAGGAAGTTTTTTGGTAAGATATTTTTTAAGAGAATCTCTTAATTAATATTCTTAAAATTTCTCTTAACAGGTCTCCAGAAATATTTGGAGATATTTGAAATTATATTTTTAATAATAAATAAATGATTTAACACTCATATGTTTGTGAAAAATGCAATTTTAACATTTATATGTTTGTAATAAATTAAAAACATATATTTATTTAATCAAAAGTTGAATGTTGTTGTGTGTCTAACTGCCTACCTACAACGATAATTGTTAAATTATAAAATAATTTCTTTTTACATCAAAAATCCCATTTAGAGCACTGTTTTTGACTAGTTTTATTGCAACATAATAAAAATTCTAATAAAATAATGTTTAGCACCATCTATTCGATAGGTATTAAGTTAAGCGGTTTTCAAGAGAACCTCTTAACTAATCAATACGTATAGAATCGCAAAATAGTCTTATGTACGAGAAATCCCTTAATTATGAGACATTTTGCAGTTAAGAGGACTATGGCTATACATCAGAATCGCACGGTAACTCAATGTATCCATAATATTGATGTACATTGCTTACAGAGCAATATAAAATAAACACCAACTGCTGATAAAACAGCAGCAAACCGGGCCTATTACAAGTAGGTACTTAAAATAACTCGAGTAAAAACTTTTATTAAATTAATAGCAATAAAATTATTTAAAAACAACGATATTGCAATTGGTATCGATTTTGGGAATTTTGATCTTTCTCAGTGGTAAAAATCTTCTCATCAGTGAACAGCACATTCCAAATCGATTACGTGGGGAAAAAATGGCACAGGCCACGTTTACGACTACGAAGTTTACTCTTTATGAGGTGGTCAATGCAGCACTCGCTTATCTCTAGCTCCTCCACCATTTTTCTCATCGATTGTTCTTGATTTCGCCGGATTCTTTAACGAACAAATGCTGATTGTTTTTATTCCCGCCTTGTGCAAATCAAATAATTAATGCTGGAAATAGTCGTGTGAAATTTAGACATGCGAAAACGCAAGTTAGCTACATGAGCGTATTCTCTGGCATTGTGTTTTAATTTTTTTAGAAGCCATCTTTCGGTTTTCTATTGAATTTCAGTTGTTGCAAGAAATAATTTTGATGTGCGAGTTTGTGGTTTAATTAAACAGGGTGGGTCATCTGTTACACATTTTGGGGGAAAAAGTCAAAATTTTTTATTGATAAGGTAAGGTGGTACTATGCCATTTATGTATGAAAAACAATATCGTTCATATGCCCACCACGGCTTCGTCTACAGGCCTGCATCCGAACATCAAAATTTTCGATGACTTTATCCAATAAACCACACAAAACAGTGACTCTTGGAGGATGAACTTCTGCTTCGTGAATAACATGAGGATTCTTCGCTCCCAAAATTCGACAATTTTGCTTATTGACGTGACCATTAAGATGAAAATGAGCTTCATCGCTAAAGATAATTTTTGATGAAAAACCTTCATTTCGTTCAAGCATCCAATTAACAAAACGATGACGATTTAAATGGTCTGGTATGGCTTCAATTTTTGTAGTTTGTTGAGTTTTGTATGGATGCAAATGAATGTGGTTCGTGAAATGTTTAATTCTTGTGAACGATGTCTGGTTGATGTGCTTGGTTCGTTACCAACACTTTCACTCACAGCTGCCACTTCATCAGGAGTACGAACTGGATGAACATGTTGATACGGTCTATTACCTTCCACTGAACCTGTTTCTTCAAAACGATCAATAATTTTGCCAATTGCACGCTCAGTAGGACGTCCATGTCGACCAAAACTCTCTTATGAAATGCTATTGTTTTTGTCTCCTTGATTATTTTCATAATAAATTTGGACAATCAAAATGCGTTGTTGTGTAGTTAGCGGCTCCATGATGATAAACGGCATATTTTTGACTTTTCATATGTCAAAGAATTTTCTAGAACAGCTAACATTAAGTACTAAAATTCATCGATTGAAAAAAGAACCAACAGATGACCCGACCCACCCTGTATTTATTAAAATCCGGTAGTGTTTTCAATACACAATATAAAAATTGTTTTTGAATTTCTGTCAAAATATTTTAAAGCCGTCGTGAAGTCAGTATTAATTCATGATAATTTTTTTTGTTGTGTAGTCAACACTGATGCCGTGCGTTGTTTTAGAAATAGGGACAATTTGCGGAATAATGCATACTATGCGGAATACATGTATTTAATTTCATATAAAGCAATGTATTCTAATTTAGAATTACTTTTTAGTTGAAATTTACATGAGATATTCCTTTAAAATAAATGGTTTTGACAGAAAACCTCGAAAAAATAAAACGAAATATACAATCATATAAGAATCTGGGAACGTTTATCGCACCCAGAGAACAACGAGAGAAGACAACATTACTCATGATGTAAACCGAAACAAGAGTATCAAGAAAAAAACTTGGAGAGCGAACTTATCGTGTAAAATAGGTCAGAATACTAATAAATAATCCGTATACTAGGTTGTGAAGCTCGACAGTGTGGTATCGCAGGTACAAAGGAGAGTAATCAACATTTCTTGATGATAGGGGAAAAGATTCCGCTTGCGGAAACTGGATTCTAATTCCCAAAACAAATTGAAAGATATATTACTGAAATCTCCGAAATTTTCTCAGCCAATTAGTCAGTATCATATGAAATTGGTCTACAAGCCCCTCAAAAATGCTGAAATTCAAATACATTTATTAACAAAGTTAGGCGGAATACGTAAGAAAAATAATTCGCTGCAACAGAGCGAATAAAGAATTTCTGATTAAATAGGCGAATGTTCACTTATTATGTAAATGCGAATTTAATTGAAACTTCCGATGACATTTACAACATTGGGAACGGGAAGAAATGTTTACCGAACTCGGTGGTAGCAAAACATTTAGCATATTTTCAAATATTTTTAAAATTTTATATAAAAAAGAAAGAAAATTTAAGACGATGAACAATCAAAACAAGTTATGATTATCAACATGCACAAGAGGTTATTAATTTAAAAAAAAATTCAGTTCTGGAATAAAATGTGGACCTGCCAGTTTTGAGCAAATATTAGATGCTATGCTGGCTGGTCTCGGCAGATTCAAAAGAGCTCATTCAAAAGACAAAGGGGCATAAAGCGATTGTCAATTCAATTTGTTTAAGCAATTAGTAGTCAGTATTTATGCAGATGTCAGTGATAGAGACGTAGATGTAGGAGTGTTTTTGTACAAGTATGAATATTGAAAATTATTTCCAAGTCGAGGAATGATAAGTAAAAAAAGAAAATAGAAAAATAGTAATATTTTTTGATTCTTAAAGCAGGTATCGTGACAGAGAAGATAATGCATTTATGGATTTAATGTATGAATGGGTATGATCTGGTCTGTGTGGAAAAGTCTTATAATGCATTCTTTTGCATACGAAATCCAAAGAAAATGAAAGAACCGATATGCTTGCAAACACGGCAATGTGAGAGTGAAATGATTCAAGTGGATGAGAACAGATGTTCCGTGGGCGTTACACAGGAATATATAGGTTGAATGGAAAAATGAGTATCAATATTTGAGATTAATGAAATGTAGTACTTCTTCTTAGTAGCAGTGTGATGCTCCCCCTAGAGCTCCGCCCTTTAAAACGCTCAAAGATATGCAAAACTGAAGATTATTTACGCTTAGTAAGAATAGCAGGGGATTTCGCAAAACTGAAATATGAACATTTAGGAAAAACATATTTTACAAAACTGGTTGGCAAGAAAGTACTTTCGGTTGTCAAACGTTGATAGCTTGTAAGTTTTTGATGGACTTCTGTCAGTTACAATATTTTCCTTTTGGCATTTGAGTTACGGTATGTCGGTACACTCACATTTAATTTGAGATGAGCAAATTGTGCGTAGTTTTTTGAACCCGTTAGTTTTCTGCTAGTTTTTAAATGTCAAGTTTAGCTCTTTTGCTAAACACGTAATCACGTAATTAATTCTTTCTTTCTTTTTTTCTTTAGGAAAAAATAGTAGACTCTGGATGCTAAATCTACGATGCATTTCTATTGCCATTTCTATTAGTTTTATTTTTTAGCAAAGTTTAACGGTCTTTACTAAACAACAAACTGTCGCCATTTATTTATTAGACAATTAACGGATCAAACGTTGACAAAATCTTGGCTATAATTTAGTCTGTAAGCTTCATGTGGAAAAACAAGATAACTTACTGTCATATTTTGGAAATGCAGAAAAATAATTAGAAGATTTACGGATTTTCAAAATGCTTATAATTAACCGCAACCTATACATATACTGTTTTCCACTTGAAAATCTTGAAGAGCTCGAAAATACTTGTCGCTTATTCCTAAATTTCCGGGTTTTAGTCTACATATTTTTGCCATCTCTCTGGCAATACAAGAATTGGACGTCGCGTCTTTGGGTCGAAACCATTCATTCAGCCAATTTTGCACTTCTTCGAAATTGGCCAAGTGTAACCCTGCCAAGCCATGCGCCATCGACCGGAACAAGTGATAATGATGCAATATCACTCGTTCGTGTCTCGTGTTTCATTATGGCCGTTTCTCGATCAATGCATTGTTCAGATTGACGAGTTGTTGTTGGTAGCGATGCTCATTGGCAGTTTCGCCCTGTTTCAGCAGCTACACGAGTCATTTCTGGTCACACGAAACGCAGAGCATTGTCTTCTGTCCGAAGTGATTTGACCGTGCCGTCGAAGTTGATGGTTCGCCAGGTGACAGCCACGACCTTTTGCGATTGGGATTCTTAAAAAAGAACCACTTCTCATCTTCCATAACAATTCTATGCAGGAAGCTCTTTCTTTCATGCCGTGTACGTAAAATTTCGCAAGTGGGTCTTCGATTTTCCACCTGTCTTTCAGTCAACTCATGCGGCACCCGTTTTACCTCCTTTTGGATTTTTCCCATAGCATGTAAACGTTTGGAAATACCTTGGCAAGTCGTGTTTAATGCCTCCGCAAGTTTATCTGAAGTTTGCGTAACATCTTCATTCAATAACGCCTGCAGCTCGCTGTCTTCAAATGTTTTTGGTCTTCCGCAGCACTTTTTGTCCTCAATGTCGAAATCATCACTTCTGAAGCGTTTAAACCAATCTTCACAAGTAGTTTTCGATAGTGCATGTTCGCCGTAGGCCTCCTCAAGCAAATGACGTGCTTCAGCTGCATTTTCTTTCAAGTTGAGGCAGAAAAGCAAAGCTTACCGCAAATGCTGTTTGTTTGGCACAAAACTCAACATTTTCGTTCTTAGAAAAAATATTTTTGCGTTGCGATATGTGTTGATATTACAACTGGTTATCGTTAACAAGTGTCCACGCTGTGAACAAAACACAACGTCTGACATAAATGATAACTAGATGTATCGCTAGCACTGTCTATTTGTAAAACAGTTGTGCACCTGATAAAACTGTTTGCTTCGCGAAAATCTAAATAAAAATTTGATATATGTAATCAATTGGCCTCTGGTTCACAAGGTTCCAAATATAAGGTATTGAAACAGTTTGTTTTCAAATGTTCAAACATTTTAATGGTATAATTGTAAGTGACTGGACAATAATTTACGTTTGTTACATAATGCTCGCTTTATTCAATGTGTAAAATACATTGTCAGTTTCGGTTTTTATTAGTTTAAACCAAAAAAATACTCTACTAAAATGACGTATTTTAGTTTTATCACTCTGGGGAATAATTCCGTGTGATAAATAAAATACTTCATTTATTGGAATTAAGACCTGCCTTACTAATATCGATTTTTAAACAAGTAACATAACTATATACATTGGCGTATGTTGAATTGACTGATATGTTATAGAATATACTCACATACATTATTTAAAGTAATTTACAAAAAATATAGATTAGATAATTATCGATATGATATCATTACTAATTTTAAGAGTAGTACTTTATTGATTGTGGACTTTTATTTAAACACATATAAGAAAGACCATTAATTATGAATTTAAAAAAGATATAAGATATCGATACATACAAGTGAATCACAGAACTAATAGCCACATTGTAAACATATAGTAGATACGTAACGTAGTTCTATTTCAGACAGGTAACTCACAATTTTTCAAATTTTATTTCTTTTCAGTATGTATGAAGTGTATATGTTACGATGAAACTATTAAATCGGTAAATGTCCGAATAAAAATTCGAAAGAACTGTTTTATTGCTCCGAAATCTATAAAATATCCAATATTCCCGAAATGATTTACCCTTCACAACTCTTACTACTCTTTATGTTATTAGTGCAAAGTCATTTAGATTAGTAGGGGCTAACGGCTTTACTAACTCCCACGGAGGAGTTGTCGCTTAGCCTCCTGAAGCAGAATAAATGAAAGTACGGGGATTTACAGAAATGATCGAAACCCAATCTCATTACTGTAGAATAGATATGACTAAATGTATTTCCGAGCCTATTTATGAGAACTCAACCAAGAGACCAAAAACGCAAACAAAGAAGTTCCTTAATCATAATACGACGGTTATATCGAGCATGACAAATCATTCCGCGCCAATTATAAAGGGTGATTTTTAAGCCTTTTTGTATTCACACGTGATGTGTCAAAAACATATACACGAAAAACTAAAAAGAAAAAAATCACCCTTAAGAACTCAGTTGGGCTTTGGCCCCTGACATGTTTATTGAATAAATAAATAAATATTTTACACATTATAGTCAATTCGAAATAATATATTTGGCCTTTCGAAATTATTTGGTGTTCAAATTTTTTGGGTTCAAGTGAGGAACACTTTTTGGGGTTCAAATTTTGATAGCTGATGATGAATTTGCGGAATATTAATATTTTCCAAACAAATTATTATTTGTTTCTTTCTCAAACGTATTCACTCAGTTATTCACAAAGACTTTGTTAGAACGACATCCATAGATACTTGACAATTCCATTTCATATCCAAATAATTTGAATTAAAAGTCAATTGAAGCAATTTTACGGTAAATATCTTAGTTGTCTGTGACAAAGATATGCGCCTTATACCATAGACGAAAGTAATATTAAAAAGAAGTCGTAATTTGAATAAAAAATATATCCCAAATTTTGCGGGTCATCAAGACATCTCTCAACATTATGTTAGCTTGTGCTAAATGTTTAATTTCAAAATTATAACTTAAAAAATTTACAATTTGTTTTAAAGATATATCCCTAGATTCAAATGCCTATGGCAAACTAATACACCAAGCAGTCGTCAATTTCGTAACTTCTTCACGGATTATAATTGAAATCGTTCCTTACTAGATTTGCTTAACCGAAAAATTAAAAATTTTAACATACTAGTACACAGATAGCTTCCTTCAAAATTTATTATCGCAAATTGCACAAACGTTATTTAGATAATTCATAAATAGTTTATGCATGTTACTTATATAAATTGTGATAAGTAATTCCATGTTTAGTAGCTGAAATTTACAATTTCAAGTAAAGAGGCGTACGTTACACTCAGTCGGCCAGCTACTGGTGTCAAAAGTTGCTGAACTGCAATCCTCACATTTTCTTGTTTTACGTTGGTCCCTATTACAACGTATAAATTAATAGCGATCTAAAGCTAGATTCTAGCGAGGCGCGTGGCAGAGAGAGATAATGCCAGAAGAACTATACTATCAACGGCAAGCAACCATTGCTAGTGTTAGTACAAATTTAGGTGATCGCAAGGAGGAACACAGCATGATACGTAATTGTAAAGTGGAAGGAACAACGAGATCAGAGCAAGCCAGCAAAATAATTTAATTAAGCTAGCTTCTAAACAAATGGGACCGAGTGTGTGGTGCAAATGCTTAACCAACGAATTATTTATGGAACCAGTTCCTTTGTTATAGAAAGCACATAAAAAAAAAAGAAAATAGTTTCAGCATCAAAAGTATTTCATTGACAAATTTGGCAAAGCGGTTTAGCCATAATTTATGGTGGTTTGTGTAGAAAAAAAAACACAAATTTCAACAAAAACCATTCGCCTTAACCACAAGGCGTTACTTCAGAAATTTTATCAGTTATAGAAAATTTCTTATCAATAATGCAATGCAAATAAAACAATGTTATATGTAGTATAGCTTCATAGCATAACATTAGTTGGAATCTTGACCACCAACATGTTAACAAAATTACAAACATTTTTGCTGATCGTATGATTTCGATTTTTCTGTATGTATCGTCATCGTTCTCAGAAGAAAAGTCCCACTGACATCTTCAAATTTCATAAACAAACCATCCCGTACACATAAAACAGAAACCAGAGATTATTTCTTTTGTATACAAAATCGTTTAATTATAATCCTAAGGTTATTTTTAAGATAAAATAAAATAAAATTATTACAAAAACACACAGCGACAGAGATAGATATATAGTAGGGTTCACGAAAAGATAAGGTCGCCTATGTAAGAAAGAGATAAAATCGTAACAGTAGTAGTAGTAGTAAATTAATTATTTCCTTCAAATTTGATAAAATCATTTTTTTGTTGTTTTGTTCGATATTAAATCGAGTAACTTACCGCTATCCCCTATAATTAATAATTTAAATAAATGATCATATTCACGAGTCATTTTCTTTATAATTTTTCATTAAATTACTAGAACACTAGTAAAAACGGAATCTAAATCACTTCTTTTGTTTTTTTACCCAATACACTAAACACACCAAATTTTTATTTGTTTCAAACTTTTCACTATAATTTCACGATAAATATTCACAAATATACACAGAAAAAAACTCGTATCACTATTTTTGGTCGATTAATAATTGTTTTATTATTAAATTTTTGCATCAACACACGAAACACTAAACTTTTTTTGTGATATTTCGTGATTGTCACAAATTAGAAGACATTTTGACGTACGAGAAATTTTAGTTGAATTAAAAAAAAATTAGTTGGATTCGTGTACTATTTTAGTACACGATAATGGGACGAAATCAGGGATACACACTATAAATGATTAGCATACGCGCGTTTTGTAACGCTGTTGTTAAGACAATTAACCAATTGTATCCGGCACGCGAGATTGTGAAAGTATATAATAAAAATTATTAATTGTTTCTACTAACACGAATTACTTCACTTTCTTTTTTCGGATTATGATAATGCCAAATTCTTAGTTCAGCAGTTCTTAGCTTCTCAAATGCTTCATTTATTACATAATTTTTATTAACAATGTTGGCATGAAAACACAATATTTTCTCCTCGCATAAAATTTTAGGAAGACGCAAGCAAAGCTTAATTTTCGAAGTAGCTTTGCCAATCTAATGTCGTGTTTTTTCCGCCGAAAACTTTTAAGCACAACCGTCAATATCCAAGTTGCAATTCTTCAAATCATTTGTGATAAGCTTTTTGGCGATTAGGATGAGTTAGATTACATTTTTAGCACAAAAAACCTGTTGAATCTAATCACAAGATACTGTTTTTAGTAAAACGGAGAATTGTTAAACAAATAATTTGTTTAAAACAATATTATCTGAAAAATCCTTTTGTATTAATTACAATTGCGTTTTGAGATTTGTTTTATTTCTCCTTTTCACTTTTCCTAATATAAATATAATTACTACAAGATAAATTGATATTGCGCTCATAACAAGATTTTGTTGTTCTCTTTGTAAAATAACTCCAATGAAAATGCTAAGGATGACTCAATAATTGTTTATTGCATTTTAATGGAAAATAATTTTAAAATATTTCGTTAATTTGCTTTCCTTACGGTTTAGTGTACACCCACAGCTTTCAACTATATAGGTTTCGACTCCGATTAAAAAATTGTTACAAAATAATAATTTTTAAGAGCAGACTATTTGAAAAGATAAGAACCTAAATCAGATTTGGATTACAAATAAATCATGGAACATTTTCATACTCTTCAATTAAATATGGAATGATTACTACCATCACGGTTACGTAGGTTAAGGGTAACATATTTTATGCGCTCTTTGTTGAGTCATTATTACGTAAGCCTACAAAAACCTCACAAAATTCAGTTATTTCTAAAATCGAGAATTTATTATCTTTAAATAACATTTGTAAAACTAAAGTGGCTAACTTAATGATACTGAATTCTCCATCATTAAGTTCTTTATCGATCGTGCACCCACGAGTAACTTTAAACCGAAATATTAACAATCAAACTGATTTTTGTATACAGTTGATATAATTTTGATGTAAACTCCGGCAGTTACGTTTTTCGTAAGTTTGTATACAAATAAAATTTGTAAAATTTAAAATTTGTAAATGTAAAATATGCTTTAAATAAAATTTTATTTGTTTAATTATTTAATTATAGTTTTAAAATAATTGCAAATTCTGTGTTTTTGCAAAAACAAAATTTACTCGACATCACATTGAAAAAACCCGATATAACGTTTGTTGTTAGTTTTTCATTCTCATAAATTGAAATCGTTATTATGTATTTAGTTAAACAAATGTTTTCGTATTAAACAACTATTTTTACTAATTCACCTGCTCAAAAGCAAGGGAGATGTCAAAAAGTAAGATAACAAAACGACATAAGCACCTTAAAAATTGAACCGATTTGTACTGATTCATAATTTTTTATGCTTACCTTTCCAGAAAACACACAAATATTTCCGCAGAACATTTAACACACATTAATATAAAATTGTATAATATACACCTAATGCGTCTCGTCGGGCCTCGGATTTCGAACATAATTTGCGTCTAGTAACAAATTTTAAACTTGAACTTGTTTCAATCCTGTTTCTTCGTAGGTTTAGTTACAATACTATAAACATTAGGTTCAGCAGTAATATTTTTTTTAATGGTTGTTGTTTTTCAAGATGCCTGAATATAGATTAAGATTAATAACAAGGTTAATCACTTGCACTCTGCTGACTTATCAATCATCCAAATTTGGAATCAATCAGCCTATCACACTGAATATCACTACAATTATTAACATCATTATTACACGTGTTTCAAAGCGACAATGACCTTCTATCCATTATATTTAGTTTTTCGATTTTATAGTCAATTTATTAATATAAATCTTATAGTTTAGATTTATTATACTTATCAAGTTCATCTATTTAGTAAATTAAACATAATTCTATAATTCCTCTCCGGAATTCGATTGGGTAAAAGCAGCATATCAAAATTTCTATAGATAGTATATAACCGCTTGCTGCTGCGTTATTCGTATCCACAAATATTTGAACAGGTGCGCACCCCTAAAATAATGGTACAAAAATGTAAATTTAGTACAAGATTCTAATTTGAGTGTTAGAATTGCACAATTTCAATCAGGCAACACAACGCTTTTTCGTGTACAATTTTTATTTTGATTTGATTGTCCTCCATAAATTTTATTTAATTAAAATAAAACCTAAGCGTAAACCCAAATTAGGACATTGGAGCTATAAAATCGTGTATTTAACTGTCGTGCAATGTAAAGTTTTATTCAAATAACTTATAAATTGGTGTAATTCTTGTGTTTTAGTGAATTTTGGCGCAATCCCCGTTGTGGTGTGCGTAACAATAATTATGTTTTTAGTGGTATTGTAATTTTTGACATTTCTGCCACTCGAGTCAAATGCCAAAAAGTGTTTGACACAAATGAATGTAAATAAAAATTTGTGGAATCGAATTTTTTTTATTTAATTTAAATAATTTTTAACAATTTTATGATGTCGAGTAAATTGGAGTTTGATATAGATCCCGTAGTGGGTCTAATGCCGGTGGGTTAATATGAGTAACAATGTTATTTGTGCTTGCATGCAATTCTAACCTTAAATTTTGAATTGTGTAATTACAGGCGATTCAAGCGTTGATTCGTCCACCTGGGGAGGAGGTTCCTAAGCCAATTAGTAAAAAAACACCACATCCATATTATAAAAGGCCTGGGAGAGGTCATAATCATGATACATGTGACGCTTGTCAAGAAGGTGGTGCTCTCATCTGTTGCGATAAATGCCCCTCATCGTTTCATCTGGGGTGTCAGTAAGTGCGATTATTTTTTATGATGTGATATCAAGTTGATTAAAATGATATTTTTTGTGTTTTTAGTGATCCTCCGCTCGCAGAAGAGGATATTCCGAACGGCCAATGGTTATGTCATACCTGTCGAATGACCCAAAAATATCCGCAATCGAAATCTAATTCTACCGAGCAGATAGCGGTTGCCGTTAAAACAGAGCAACTCTCAGATCAATCACGGCCAACGACACCAGCCCCAATTGAAAGTGCTGCTGGGAATGCAGCCATCTCAGATTTGAATATAATAGCAACCACAGCTGCTGCGATATCTGCACGAATCCCAGTATCTGCAGGCACATTACCAAATGTGTCGACGTCGATTCCTAGTAAAATCCGTAATCTAAGAAAGCGCAGTAGCTCGCGGATGTCAGTTTCGAGTGACACAAGTGATAAATTTGGGAATAAAACGACTAATAGTATAAAACTGTCAAATTGTACAGAACCCCCCGCCCTTTTAAAAGCTTTAACGGATCCAAACAAAAAACCGACCCCGATGGATGAGTTAATTAAGGCGGCTAGCATACTAAATCCACGGCAGTTTGAGCTACCGCGAGAAATGAGCATCTATTGCCAGTTTCCTGGGGCTGATAAAATCGAGCCATGTGGCAAGAATGGAGCAAAGCGATTAACGCGGAATAATAGTAAGACAAAACCATACGAACTGGATCAACAAGGTTTGGTCCCATTGCCAGCTAAGACATGCTTTACTTGTCGGAAGTCGTGTAAAAAAGCTCCATTAGTGTCATGCGATTATTGTAGTCTGCTCTTTCATCAGGATTGCCTTGATCCTCCGCTTACTGCACTTCCCACCGGTATGTGGATGTGTCCAAATCATCCAGAACAGTTTATTGACTGGAAACTGGTTTCTTCAGTATCAGCGACGGAACGGATTAAATTATGGAATAAATTCAGCGGCCCAGTTGATCATGAGACCATAAAAACCGAATTCTTGCGTAAAGTCCATTTGAAGAATCCACCGTTTCGGATAAAACTGAAACCAAAGCCCCGCGATCGCGTGGAAGTTCCACCGATGATCGTGTATCACTATAAAAATCCGCCACCTCTGTTGCCATCTCTTAAAGAGGTGTTGCGCTTCGAAACATTAAACAAATTCAACCAGACTTCAATCAATCTAGACACGCTTAGGGACTGCGATCAAAATTTATTCGAGTCAGTTGATATCGATATAAAATCACTGGAGAACGCAGATTGCTTAATGGATGGTGAGCGGCCCACAGAAGACGCCGGAGTACAATCGGATTCTGATAACCATGGTGTCGATATTAAACCAGATCCCCATAATGATACAACGACTGATGTGCTAATGTGCCACGAGTCCATGCAGCCAGAGGCGAAAAAATTAAAATCCCTTGTCGACAGTGATGATTTGGCGAGTCTAAATTTAGAATTAGAACTTAAAAATCTTGACCTATCACTGATCAAGCTGCTCGCAATTCAGCGACTCCAGCAGATCATAAAAGATAACCCTGAGGTTGTGGGTAAAATATGTGAGCAGAATGAGCTCAAGAAACATGATGCGATTCAACTCGAGTGTCGCAAGTATAAAACGATCACGCCATTACCGAGCCAGTTGCTTACGAAAGAGGACATTGAACGAATTGCTAAACAATTTTGTGCGAATCCTATAAAAGTAGAAGACGCTACGATGGATGGAAGTATTCTGCCAAACGAAACAAACAATAATGAGGCAATGCTGCCGGACGAATCCAAAATTAAGCAGGAGATTGAGGAGCCATTTTACGGGGCGGATCATAACACTGAAATACAAAAATTTGTCAAGAGCTTAGAACGCCCGATCCTCGAGTCGAATATAAAATGCCGTGCTGTAATCACACCACTTGATAATGCTGCTTCTTATCACATGAGTTGGCCAATGAAATATTCTCTTGACCAATCTGTTTTTATGCGATATCGGAGCTTAACAATCGGATCAGGCCCCGGAAATGATCTTCAACTAACGAATTATGGCCAATGCTCGCAGATTTCTAAAAAACACGCAATTATATTTTATGATGATGCGACCCGGCAGTTTGAATTACTGAACTATTCAGAGTTTGGTAGTGAATTAAATGGGCAGCTCTATTCGTGCGATCTATCTGAGCGGCCGGTTGAACTAAAAGCGGCCCCGGCTAAAAGCGCAGAGCCAACCCAAAATGAGATTAAAACGTTGTATGAAAATGTTCGGGAAATTTTAGATAAAAAACGGGGTATAAAACGAGATAATTACTATCACAGTTTTGAGAATCTAAAGTAGGATCGTTACCAATTCATCAAATTTATAAAATATTAATTTTTATCTTATATTACAGAATGGCCGCACCTGAACTTCCTGTGTGCAATTGTAAGGCACGGAACCCATTAATTGCCGGTTGGGAGGGTACCGGACTCATACCACACGGTTCTCTCTTAAAATTCGGTTGCATATCATTCGTATTTTCAGCTACGGATCGCAAAGGTGACATGAAAGAGATGAGCGATTCCGATTCCGACGACGTAGATTAATTCGAATCACTTGAGACACCGCCGCGTTACAATTAAAGCTCAATTTGATTAAGAAATGCTCAAAAAACAAAACCACAGAAATTTTTAACGATATTGGAAGCGTTGCGAGAGAATGTGATTAATTTTAATTAATAATAAATAATAAAATTTATTAGCAATTTTTTATTTGAAGATGTATAATATATTTTATAAAAGTACAATTTTTTTGATTTGATAGGAATATTAGCAAACAGTTATTTCTTTATCAGGTTTTTGTCTTCGTTTTTAAGAATTATAAATACATACAATTAAATGTTATAAACGTACTTTTTAAATATTCTTTTAAATATAGTAACTTCGTAAATATACAAAATTTGTGTTTTATTTGGGCTCGAAGCCCTGAATTGTAGAAATATTATTCAAAACTTGATTTTAAGCAAAATCGTAACTAAAAGCACGACATTTAGGGGTAATAAAAGTTTTGCAACCAAATTATTAAGCAAATTTTTTAAATTTTGAATATGTACAAAATGGCCGACAAAAAGTAATTAATCAACTGGTTTATCAAGTGCGTTGGCCAAACGAAAAAATAAAATTCACTATTGAAGATTGGAAAGTACTTTTAAGTTGAATAATTTTCATTTAGTTATAGCATTACAAGAATAATTAGGTATTTTCCTTGTTAGTGTTACATTTCTGGAGAATATGTTTTTTCAGGTAAGATATGTTCACAATTTTTGATTTGGCTGCCTCAAGACAACCGTTCGTGTGAATTATTGTGCGAATTTCTAGATCCACACGATTTTGCTCAACATATCTTCCTTATTTTATTTTAATTTTACTTATTAATTCTTAATTATTTTGTTTCAATTTGTCGCTTAGGCTTAAAATGTTCTATGTATTTGTTATAATCAAACAGTCAAAACAAACTAAAAATAAAATAAGATAATAAATGTGCGAATCTAAAAATCCGCAAAATGATTCACACTGGAGCAGTCACCTTTACTGCAAATTTATACAATTTTTTGGCAGAAAATGAGGAGAAATTGGTTTACAAAAAGGCTTGCTGCGATTGGGCTTTTAGGTGTCCCGTGCTGCAAATTTGCCAGCGGAAAAATTCAAAAACATTTCTCAGAATATTTCAGTTCGCAACAAGAGCTTTACGATAACCGAACCTGTGCACTTTCTTCTTCACGTCATACATCCATCGATTAGGTGGTCTTCGACGAGGTCCCACTTTCGATGGTATCGCCTCCTGCGTATGTTTAGTGGTCCGATTTTATATTCGTAGAACATGTTCTAATCATTTCAGCATATTTAATTTTATGAATTTTTTAATTCTAGATTTTCGATCTAGATTTTCAATCTGTAATCACGGGCAAGTTTCTGCATGTCCCTATCAATCAGCGTCTAGGGTGCTTTCAGGGCACCCAACAGATAGCAAAATATTGAGTAAATTCGCGACCGACGTTAAGAAAATGTTTGTCACTATGAAATTTTCAAATCAAATTTACGATGATTTCACATGTGATAGGGAACCTGAAACCTCCCTATGACTCGTTAATGAAGGTAACCGCTGATAAAGTTTAGTTTGGCCCGCTTGGCGTGAAATGTTGCGAGATCGTAGATTTTAAGGTTTATGCTCGATATACAGCTACGATCCTTGATGTAACTACCGATCCCAAATATTTTCGGGTTTGGCATCTTGCGTGTTTTCTGATAAAAATTCTCTATGCGTATTTGTGTTTTTGCAAGCGATTATAACGATGTGAAGACCGTGGTTAAAAAATTGATTTATTTGTAACACGGTCGACCTTAAAATCAGATGAATACGGTGACCTAATTAATAGCCTTTTGATAACTGTATTTGTATGAGTATCGGGTAAATTTCTCCATAATTTGATGGTTCTATAAATTGAGAGAGTTGGGAATGGTTCGGCTCCGGGAACATATTGAAAAAAAAAACTACAAAAAACTATCTTTAAGTCACGATTTCTGGTTTTGATCTGAATATCCATGCGTGTGTTTTATGAAAATTAACAAAAGATTTCCAAACAACGTGTTAAATACTGCACCCTAAAACAATGAACTACATCTCAGATATCCCAGAGCCAGAGTTAGTAAAGTTGGCAACAACACCTGCAGCTAAGCAAATAAATATTAAATACGACTAATCGACGGCAATATAACGATACCAAGAACTATATCGACAAGGGTGCTGTCCTAAGGTTTCAGAAGGAGAGGATTCCTTTAAAGGAAGCAGTAAAAATATAGGTTGTTTAAAATCAGTGAATTGCAAAATTTTATGAAACTGATAGAAGATTCATAAATAATTCTACTTTCAAGCAACAGTACCAACGATTTATAAGTGACTTAAGTGATACTTAAACTATCAGGACCAAAGATGCCTAAGTAGCTTAAAAACAACTATACAGCGCTGAAGTGCAGAACGAAAAACGCACGTTCATTTTCAAGTTGATTTTAATGCACGATGTTTTGGTGCATACAGGGCCTCAACGAATTACAACTATAGTTAGACTAACACCTCTAAACCTAACACAAGAATATTTCAAATGCTGATATTTAAAGAAGGTATCAACGGATAAACTTGCAAAAGGACACTAGGACTTTCAAATAATTGCATTGGCGTATCTCTTGAAACCACGGAAGCAATTTAAATTATCAACGATGATAAACGGCACAGCAACAGCATATAGAAGAAATAATCACATTGCATAGGAAATGACGGGGGCTTTCGAACGTGAAGCTAAAAGAAGATTGAACAGTAAAAATTGTAGCCGTCTATTGGAATACTAAGACGGATTGATTTAGTTATAAGGTTCCATCAAATGGCACTTCTAATAAAGTAAACACGAAACGTTATGTTTTTTATACGTTATTGCTAAAATATTGGATCGCTTAGGCATAATATTTAGAAAATCAAAAACCAGTGGTTAACCTTTCAACAACAATTGCAATCGTTATCATATACGATCCCTAAATGTATATATGTAAAATTAAGCATTTAATACAGAATAATAGGTAAAGAATCCAAAACCAACAACCTTACCAACGATACTTAATGTTTAGATTTGGGAAAGCTTTTCATCATCACTTACTAAGCTGATTAGAACTGTCGCCTTTTGAGACGGTTTATCAATAATGCATGGTGCCAGCAGAATGCAGACTGTATTAGGTGCATTAACAAAGAGATTTAAGAGGCAATCGGAATAAGACACTCATCATCATACAAAGGGCCAAATTTAAAAAAAAAAATAGTTTAAGATATAGGAAATAATGTAAACAACGGCAACTCCTTACGACAACTGAATACGTTCATCGATACGAAAGGCTTCTTACGAGTAGGTGGCAGAGTAAACAACTCGTTTGCAATATGTAGTATCGTAGTCAACACCCAATTATTCCACATTAATAAAAAAAGTTGTTCTTGTAAAAAAACTTGCAAGGAGGATGTCAGCTCTATATACCCATATTGGTGCATGTGAAACATCACAAATAATTCGAGAACTACCTACATCGGGAGCTACACCATCTTGGCCGTTTACGCACACTCGTATTAATTATGCCAGACTGTATAAAGCTGAAATCTTCTTAGAAGGAGGGAGTTTTTTTGGCTGTAGTTAAAATTTTAAAATAATAATTTATTCTTGTAAGATCAATTTCAAAAACTTCCAAAATAATAAATGAATTGATTCTTACCAGGGCATTGCAATAGAAATATATATGTTCCGTGTACAAGGGGTCGCCGAATGCTAAGGAGATGGAAGATTTGCTAACGACGAATTAAGCCAGCATTGCGATGAAATTAGAATTCAGGAAAGATCTCGGAACGTTGTCAGTCGTCACAAGCATTTTGAAAATTATTATTTTCTATATTACCCCAAAATTGTATTCTGTTCTCTCTAAATTAATTTCAACTCGTTGGCGCACAATTCCAGCTTGAATGAGTTCTTGCTCAACATGGATTGTGTAAATAAGTAGAAGTTGATAATATAGTTGCCATTTGCCACTAACTCAATGGTTATTAGCAAACAAAAAAATTGAGAAGATATATCCAGGAATATATCTGATGGAAATTCAACGCGATATTGATAAGGCTATAGTTCAGAAACTATATGTGTTTTGCCAATAAGTGGAACAAGAAAACAGGAACCTAACTCGACAAACAGCTAAAAAGGGATGATAAGAACCTTAGAAAATCACCAAGATTCCCTAACGGACTAATGTGGTTTGGTAATAGTGCATCAATTCATCAAGCAAGTTTAACTTTCTACCCACTCCCAAAACTGCATTAAGTCATTTAAGACAAGTTAAAATACAACAATTCCCTAGTGCACCTGCACAGGAAGAATGTAAAATTATAGTTCAATATAATCTGCAAAACTATTAGATTGAAGAGTAGCTTATAAAAAATTGTGTAAAAAATCACAAAACAATTTTTCTCAACGCCCAAACTACTTCGGCTCAAAGCGACGGTGAACCCATAAGTAAGTTGTGTTGGCACATTGGAGGAAGCTAACTACCACCTCTAGTTTGGGAGGTGTTTAAAATTAAGAGCATGCAAATTTTCACAATTCTAGCTATGAACACAGCGCTAGACTTAATCTGTTATCAAAAACACTTAGAGAATTATTAAACATCGTTATTGATACTCATCAAAGATCAACTCGCTAATTCAAACAATAAAACTGCTTGATGAACAAATGGCGCTGATACATTAGAATACATCAGTAACTTTATCAAATCTAGCAAGGCATGCAGTAAAATTGGTCTTATCGAATGACTAGTAAGAACCTAATCAAGGTATCAAGTATATAATACGCATGGGGACAATTGTTCGTTACCGTCTATCTGGTTAACGAGACCAGTTTGGGTCTCGCCAACTGCATACACCACGAGTGACTTTCGATTTCCCTAACAATCATATTAAAAGTAAATAACAAATAGAATAAACCATTCCACCCACATGCCAGACACGTTGCATTGTAAACGGCACGCTATACGAGGAATCAGTAAAAGCCCATTGAAATGTTTAAAATTTATTTATTTAAAATTTGAAAACGATTTTTGTTAGCAAACTATAACAATGAATGGATAATATTTATTATTCGCAGATATTGTAAAGAGTTTTTGCAAACACACAAACAATATTAAATCTACAGACAGTAGTAAATTTCTGCTTACTGTACCGGTCTTATTTACTCCGCGATTCTATTGAATTTTGATGTACGCACAGCTTCTTCTTTTTTATGCATCTAATATAATGTATATAGTTTGGAAGCTGAGTCATATTCTGTTTTTGGAATACAATGGGATCAACAAAAATTATTAATTTTCGTTTGAAAAACTACAATTGAATTGTAGATTTATGGGTCATTGTGCGCGTGCACGCATCGTCATTAATTAATATTCTTAATTAAAATAATATAGCAAATTAATTCGCTAAATAAGATGACACGCGTGCGACAGATGGATAAGCGTAATACTTTATTGAATAAAACTGTAACAAACGTCAAATTGAATGCGCGCTTTCCCTTAAACTTTTGTCATGGTTTAATTCGTTCATATCTAAAAAACATAGCCAACGTACGTCGTTCGGTACGTGTTCCAATTAATTTAGTCAAAATGTTTTTTGAACACTTCAAAATTATTGCTATTTATTGAAGGTTTCCAGGACCAGTAAAATACTTAAACTCGATCTGTCGGTAGATCTTTTGTGTTTTCCACAAGATTTCATTTTATTAGGAATTTTTATAAGTGACGATAGTCCGTATTAATTAAACCCGTGTAATAACATTAATTAACAATCGTGATGTATTATTGGTTGTATAAATGTATTTTCGACCTTTTCTAGTGAAATAAAAGACATTAGTTTGTGTAGAAAATGAAAGAATGTTTTATTCAAACTATGCTCCTTCGGAAGCTATAACCTTCGCCCATCGTTCAGGCAATAAACGGATTCCTCGAAGGAAGAAGTCTGGTTGTTTTGAGGCGATCCAGTCATCGACCCATTTTTGACGTTTTCATATGAAGTGAAGTGCTGCTGTGCCAGGGCTGATTGCATCGCCCGGAGCAAGTGGTAATCAGAGAGAGAGAGAGAGCAATGTCTGGTGAATACGGCGGGTGCGTAGAATTTCCCAGTTCGGCCTGTCCAAGTAGTTTTTGACAGGTATAGCAACATGTGGCCTAGCGTTGTCATGTTGCAAAATAATCTTATCGTGCCTTTTGTCCCATTCCGGTCGTTTTGCAGCTAGAGCTTGCCTGTAAGCCATCAGTTGTCGTCGATAAACTTGTCCCGTAATGGTTTCATGCTCGTTCAGCAGCTCATAATAAACAACACCCGTCATATCTTACCAAATACAAAGCATCACCCTCGAACCATGCATATTTGCTTTAGGCGTCGACGGCCCTGGTTCACCTGGCTTGATCCACGCTGGTTTCAGCTTTGGATTGCCATAATAGATCCACTTTTCATCCCCAGTGATGTGAATTTTGTGTGGCACTCAATTTCCCAGCTGCTGAACCAATCCCATTGCATGTATACGTTGCGAAACACATTGTTCGGTATATTCAACTCTTCTGCCAATTGTCTTTCGGTCTGACAAGGGTCCACATCAAGCAATTCTGCCAATTCTGTATCTTCAAATTTTCTTGGTCCGCCTTCACGTTATTTGTCTCTTACGTCAAAATCACCAACTTTGAATCGTTGAAACCACTCTTTGCATGTTATATTCGATGGAGCATGTTCACCGTAAACTTCCACAAGCAAACGATTTGTTTCCGCTGCACTTTTCTTCAACAAAAAATAATGAAGTAAAACTTTCCGCAAATGCTGTTTTTGGCACAAAATTCGATATTTTTAATAGCATGAAAATAATTGTTGTTTACGCTTTGAACAAATGTCACTAGTAATTATTGAAGCTTGACATCTACCCTTCAAAACCCCTCCAAATCTACCCTCCAAATAGAAAACAGCAGTTGTTTAAGCATTTCGGTTTTATTTCTCTTTATTTCACCCAACGCTTGTGCCAAATTGAATTTTTTTATTTTATTGGTCTCTGACTTGGCTTTGTTGGTTTCCCGGCGATTCAAACTGTGTAGTTATCTGTGGCGACACCACCTGACTCATTTCCGCGCATTAAAATCATTAAGGCATTAAAATCATAAAATAATAACCGCTGCTCAGCGCTCAGCGCGTCTCAATATATTTTTGAAGGTTGGATTATTCGCAACGAGTTCGAAATAATCAGTCAAAGCGAATGGTCGCAAAGAAAATAAATTTACTCTTTCGATGCGTGTGTGGGTGCTTAGCACGTCAATAAATCGTGTGGGGTTATAATTTGAGTTTTAGGCGTCCAGGATAACACTGAACATTTTTCTACGCGTGTTCTACAGTAACACGACACACTGAGAATATCCACTCAGTGAAGATTATTTAGCAAAAATAGTCCCTCACCGAGGGATTAGTGGTTGGTGACCCCGACAAAAAAAATTATTCCAGAAATAAAAATCGGCTCAAAACATAACCTATAAAACACGTGCACATTTACAAGTCGCAGCAACATTAAACATTTAAGGACATTTGCAACAATTTAAATACGAAAACGCTGAATCGAAATATCACAAATATTTTTGTGCAATTTGATGATGCAAAATTAATTCAATATTTGTAAAAGTTTTCGGCTATTACGGGTGAGTAAATTTCTTTTACAATTAAACTTAAGCTGAAACATTTTTTAATGGAATTAAATCGGCTGGTTTTATTAAACGTATTACGACTTCAGTGTTATTTTTAACTACAATCGCGTAAAATTCAAAATGTTGGATTCAAATGATAAGAAAAACCAATTGGAAGCAAGCACGATGATATCTTCAGTCGGATTTCTACCATAAATACGATTAACACATTTATACAAAGTGCCGATAAAATATTCGTCTTTCAATCGGGATGACAAGGAAATATTGTTTACGCAACTGGAGGATCAGTTCGAGGTCGGTGGCATTTCCGACGACGCAACCAAGTACGGGCATCTGATTGTGGCTCTCGGTGACAAACTTCTCAAAGCCCTTATATCCGGAAACTATAAGGCTCTCCTTTAAGTGCGATTCAGCCAAGAATAAACTCGATCGCCTATTATCCGGTTTTCAATTCGGCGATAAAAAGCAGCTTTCCCAGCTTTTACTTCTCATGGAATCGGTGCTTAGGAACTTGTGATTACAACGGGTACCAACGCACACGCGAGCAATTTTGCCGTATTTTGGAAGACGTCGATTTATCAAAACTAGCAACGAAGGCCGATAAAATAATGGACGTTAATAAACGTGCGAGCCATCACACGTTCCATGCAAATCCGAACAGAGGCATTGACTTACAATCTTGCGAGTTAATAACACGAATTGATGCTTTGTTACATCGCGTTGAGAATCTATTCAGTTCGCGTATCATTATCGATTTGGCGCTAAAGCACTAAAGTATTTAATGCCCCGCAATTAATTACGATAGCATTAGGTTTCAACAGGTGATGGTAATCAAAATTATAATTACCGTGTCATTATAGTTCCATTCACAACAAACTGCAATTTTTTATAGACGCAGGAGTGGAAATTTCGATAATACCACTAACATCTCTTGAAAAATCTAACGTGCCATCATCCCAATTATATGCCCCAAATACACCCATGATAGACACATTTGGTAGCAAAAATTTGATTCTCAATATTGGTTTACATAGACCATTAGTTTGGAAATTTATAATAGTAAATGACGGTCGCTATATTCTCGGTGCGGATTTTCTTTCATATTCAGGTTTATTGGTCGCCGTTAACAATAGAAAAACTTATCGACCCAATCACGTTATTAGGCGCCAAAGGCAAGTCAGGTGCGAGGCATTTCCTTCGGAGTTCTAAATTTGCTGTACGAATGTAAATTAATATGACATGAGACAACAACGTTAAATACAATCAAATACAATGTCGCACGTTGCATCGAAACGAAAGGCCCACCATGTAGTGCAAAGTTAAAATCAAAATTTTCAAAGTAGTTACTCCGTCGAAAGTAATTGGGCCAGTCCACTCCACATTGTTAAAAAAGGAGAAAAATGACGACTTTGTGGCGATCGCTATGCAATACCATTCGTAAGCGATTTCACCATGAATCATGCGAATATTTGTCTTCCGGTCGAAGGTAAAGACGTTGAAAAAACCGCAATTTGTACACCGTTTGCCTTGTTTGAGTTCAGCTCAAACATTCTAACGGCTAATAACATTACATATTTCGTGATGTTCCGTTTCGATTCCCATATATCGACGACCTTTTAATCGCGTCGAGAGCCAATGATGATCATGTCAAGCATTTAAGAATAGATTTTCAAAGGCTAGGTAGGTAACGCAGGTTTGGTAATCAATCTCAATAAGTGCGTATCTTCGGCATATCGACCAAAGGGATTTCTCCGGTTAAGTCTCGTGTTGTAGCGATTACAAGTTTTTCAAGGAAATCTACGTCAAAAGATCTACAGCGGTTTTAGGCATGACCAAGTATTTCCGAATATTTCTAAAGCGTCGAACGATCATGTAAATTTATTTCGCATTTTTAATACAATGGGTCGAGTGAGACTATATCAATTGATCTAATAGATTTACCAATTCTTTACTCAATGTAACAAATTATTTACAGAGAAATTGGATATTTAATCCATTGACATGTTCTTAATTACTTAGATATAAGTTTTTATACCAAGCTCAATCATTTTATTAAAATAAATTTAATTGGCCAAATCTAAATGACATATTTGGTAAATCACTTAAATCATAACCATATATGACTGTTCCACACATCATCGTCTACCATCAATGTGGCACACCAATCTAATGGCAGGTAAATTAATTAAGCAACATATTGAAGTGTAATCAAACACAAAACAATCCATAATAAGGCAAATATGTACAAAATAGAAGCCAATCTAACTATCGATCAACAAATCACGATTTTTAATATCAAGCTGAGCGACCAGCCCAATTAATAAAGAAATTTGCGCATGAGAAACTCTGTAACGCGCCAAATACGTGTCGATGTGATATGTATAGATCGTAAGCGCACAGTTTAAAGGCGCATGGGAACACATAAGAAAATGTTTATAATTTCTTTATTAAATCTTTATTTATTAACATTAGTTGAATTTGTATAAGCGTACGCGCGATCGGTACACGCACACACTCAAAATAATAAAACATCACGGGTGGTATTTTTGTAAAGCATCGCGATAATCACGGTTTTGACCTTTTGTGATTACTTCGGGTCATTTAAATATTTTTCCATTTATTAACAATAAATAATAAAAAATATGATTTTAATGGTTTTTCGGGGTAGATTAATTAAATGCATTTGTTGGTAAATTATATAAATAATTATGATTGATTTTCACCTGGACATCTCACACTTACACGAGTATATTGCGGTTGGATGTGCTCTGTGCGCGAGTGATAAATGGCCAAAATTTATTTCATACAAAAAAGGTTAATAGTAATTATTAAAGACGTTTTGGGATCAAACGAATTTCATTCGATTGTGCAAAAAGAAAGGTTCATAGGTTGGAAATGTATTTGTGTCGCACGTACCGCACGTACGAATAAGATGAGTTAACGTGGTACGCATGGTTGGACATATACTAAGGAAAGTAAGCTAATTCTTAATAATAACTCATTACAGACGGTATTGTTATTGAATCGTTTTGGCAAAACAACTGTCAAAGACGAAATAATTAATTATAGATTTTATTTCTACCTGGTGGTCTATTAATTAATCGTTTGTTTAATTTGTGTTTCCAAATTATGACTGGGTTAATTGGGGTCGAGTCATAGCTCTATTATAAACTTGTTCATGGATATTGCTTCTGATTTAGTTCAAAGACGATTTTAGGTAAGTAGCTGACATAATTTTAACCTGAATTCCTCTATCAGCTGGCATTCATTTTATAAGCATTTTTTACCTACGGATCACTATGAATTTTTTTTATAGTAGAGGAGTGTAATTATTGTGACCAGCACAAAAATAGTCTTGTAAAATAAAAAATTATTATTTCTGCTCAAATTTCAGAAAACCAACAAAATCAACGGTTAACAAGGTCCATGTTAAATATTTAATGTTCATGCAAAAGCTTCTACGGAAGCTGCCACTTCTGATACACAGATGTCCAAAACATTTCTCATGGATCTCCAAATTTACGGAAAAAGCTTTAGTATGAATTTTATTCCGAATAGTCAATCCGTCTGGTCTGTAGAGACATCGAATTTTGGTGAAATATATTTTTTTTTATCAAAAGTCGTCATATCCGGTAAAATTTATACTATGATCTGAAATAATTTTATTTGAAATTCAATTGAAATTCTGTTTATTTTATTCGTTTTTTCGTAAAAAATAAAAAAGCTCGACTGATTTCCGGTGGGACTTCGGCCAAAAATCACTGGGATCTTCCGATTTATGATGAAAGCTTAAGTATTAAGTTTCACTCCGATCAGTTAATCCATCTGAGTTGTAGAGAGGGTACAGACATTTAGTCAAACAACGAAGATAAAATATGTCCATGATTATAGTAAAGACATTTTTTTGGAAAATTTATCTGCACCGATATTGTTGCAAATTTAATTTAGAATCGGTTAGTTCATAATTAATGTTCTACATCAATGTAGACAATGTATGTAGACAATTAAAAATGTAACGTCAATAATGTAGAGAATGTAGACAATGTTGAAAGTTACGGTTGTTGTTAGTAGTCAGAAAAATTCTATATGATTTCTTCGTTAGTATTAGGAGTGGAAGTAGAAACTCGGTTCTGAAGTTGGTTGCATTAAAATATACGTGAACGCATCCAACTCGTCCGCCATTTTGGATATATGTAGCTTAGTCATTGCTTTATGACATAAGTTTCAGTAATTTGCAGGCTGTCGTTCCGTATACATAAATTTTAAGAGATGAATGTCGATAATCAACATTTATATACGTCATTGCATTCTATTCTGTTTTCAAATGAAGAAAAGTGCTGCTTAGGCTATGGAATTGATTAATTCGATTTTGAGTGAACATTCTTTGAGTCATCTAACAATAAAAAAGTAGTTTGCAAGATTTCGTGATGGCAATTTTCGTTTTGAGGATGATCCACGTCCAGGTGCATTACAACAATTTGAAGACGAAGGACTTAAAGTTTTACTGGATAAAAATTCGTTCAAACTCAAAAAGAGATTGCAGAACAGTATGGAGTTATTCACCAAGCAACATCACTTCGATTGCATACAATGGGAAACATACAGAATGAAGGAGAATGGATTTCTCATAAACTGGCCGAAAAAACAAAAACTGAAGAGTTTACATCTTCAAGAATTTGCTTTCTCGGTACAAAAGAAAGAATTTCTTGCCCAAAATCATTACAGACTTTGAACGATAATCCTATAAATGCAGAAAACCATGGGTTGATCTAGGCCAGCCATCAACGAAAAGTGTTACTGTGTGTCTGGAGGGATTTGAAAGGATTCATTTACTACGAGTTTCTGGAACCTGGTCAAACTGTATCAACTGATCGTTACCAGGCCCAAGTGATCAAATTAAGTGATGCTCTGGAGGAAACATACCATTTACGGGCCAAGGAAGACGGAAGGTGATATTGCTGCATGACAACGCTCGTCCACATAAAAAAATCAGCAACCTAGGAACTCAACTTCTCCACAGGCTGGGAAGTTTTACAGCATACAACGTATCCTTCCGACCTGGCTCCCTCTGTTTACCACTTATTTAGATCGACATGGTCATATTTGAAAGACCAGCGGTTCACGAAAGTTGAAGATGTGCAAAAATGTCTCGATTACTATTTTGCTTCGAAACCACCTAGATTCTATCGCTATCGCTTCTATCAGTATTCATCATCTACCTAATAAATGTAAAAGACCATTGATAGTAAGGGCGAATATTTCGACATTAACCTTTGTAACAATAATATTTTCAATAAAGTTGAATTTGACCAAAAGCAGAGTTCGTCGTGAAAAATTTCGTGTGAGATCAGATGATAGATTTTACGTGTTTGTGGTTAACGTTTTTTGCAATTTGGTAATTGTAATAATTGTTCTAAATCGCGTAATCTTTGTTGCTAAAAGAAAGATAAAAATCTTTGGAATTATGGGTATTTCGGTAAGTCGGATTTGTTTTATTCCTAAGTCTAAATTTGACGTGGGAGCGTCTGGGCTTTACTGACTCTTAAATTCTATTGGTTTCGGAGCGGTTCCTATTTGATTAATTTATTAGCTGCTTGGCTTTGTTGGTGCTTAATATATAATTGTTGAGAAGCTGGTCTCGTTTGATTGATTTGATGTATGTGTGTGGGGACGTTATTTGTTTTAGTAAAGTTTAGGTACTTCTCAGGGATGGCGCCCATTGTGTATCTGTGTGTGTGCTCATTATAGTGATATTGGTGTGGATCATTATAGTGACTTGGTGTTTTTGGAAAAAAAGAAACTATGTCCTGTCGTTATTTCGCAATGTGACCAGTATTTCGGTTGTGGTTTGTTTTTTTGGAAAGGTTTGTCTGTAGTTTGTTGCCACTTGGTTGTGCGGGATAATTTTTTAATATTGGGATAGGGTCAGTTCAGTTTATACAATCCGTTAATACCAGAGCATGTTTTAATTAAGGAAACGTTACCTACAATTCCCCAATCTGACCTAAATCACCAAATGTTATAATGAAACCCGATCTATTATGAACTGTGAAGCCCAGTAGGCTTGAACCACCGGTAAACCACCAGAGACATTCGAGGGCCCTTTTAAATATTGTATATTGAATTAACGAGGAACACACAGGATTGAATTGCTTGAGCCTTGAGACAAGGTTAGCCCGACCAGAAGAAGTAGAACGGCAAGGGTTAGCGGAAAATTTTATTGATAAAAGTATGCTTTTCGTTAGAGGTAGTTCAGAATTAACCAACGATAAATTAAACTCTGTAATTTCATACGAAACATTGAAATTCATAATCACCTATTTCGCTACCGAGCTTCAAATTAAACCTGTAACAAACAGCTACTTCGAATTATTTTTAAATGTTAACACTACTAAGAAAAAATCATTTCATACAAAACTTTAGGCCATTTATAAAATCTCTACATGACTTGTTACAATTCGTCAAGATACTCGAACAAATAATTTGACAGCGAAGCGCGCGCTTTCAAAATTTCACTTTATAGTTAATAAAGTGAGTAGTCATCTCCAAATATTATTGGTATTTGGCACATTGATCGAACAGTTTAAATATATTATGACTGTACGATGACGGAACTGGCATATTCTTGAACCCAAAATTGTGCACGATCAAACATGGCATAATATTTTATAATCTCCGCGTATAGAAATTCCATTCCACTTATATTCGAATATTTAAATCTCAAGAAATCACGAACAAAAATACCACTTGAGACATTTCACTATGTACAAACAACAACAACAAAATAAAACGTCTTATTGTATTTTGTGTGTATGTTGTGTGTTGTTATTGAAAGCAATGAAATTAAGAAAATGAAAAATCGTTTTTCAAACCCAACTATGCATATTACATTACAGAGGTAGATGAATAGACAAAATACACGGCACGTATATGGGTAGCGATTACCAAATGCAGAACTACGAAGAAAATAAAATACAGAAATATATAGTGCTGGATATGGTAATATGTCAATTATTTAACTGACCTAACCGAATATTATTGTTATTAAGATCTCGGGCTGGTGGAATTCTCTGTAGATCGTACTGGTTTCTATTATTTGCGTATATTTTGGTTTGATAACTTAATTTTTACATCAAGCGAACTAATTTAATTCGCAATTTTTTTGGTTCATGACTAATTTTAATGAATTTATAAATCAATTTGAATAAAGAGAAGAAATTAAATTTGGATTTCAGTTTTGTTTGGCGCGCACAAAAAATGAAATTAAATTGATTGATGAAAATTAATTTGCGGGATTTAAATAACGAATTACTTTCACTTACTCGGTTTTATTGAATTATTTAATTTTTAATCGGGTGTATTAAACCGCCATAAACGATTAAGTGTGTGTGTGTGTGCGGCCTAGAGTTATATGGGTGCCAATAATCCAGTTAGCTGTTCATAATTAAGATTTTGGGGATTTTTGTTAGCTATCAAAATTTTCTGTTTATTGATTTGATGAAGATCCTGCCTATGTCCGGGTGGTGATTTGAACCAGTCCCTTCCGGGGAAGGTTAAGAAGCCGGTGCAGTACGATTACCGTTATTTAATCTACCCCTTTTGTGACAAAAATCTGTAATGAGATAAGCGATATTAAATCCGAAATTAATTTATAATTTAAATTTTTTAAATATTAGTGACCCAAATTTATCGAGGAGGATTTTAAATTTAGTATTAAGTAAATATAAATTTAAAATATTGCCTAAAATTAAAAATTCTAGAAAGAAGATCGGACGATGTAGTCTTTAAATTGTAATTTAATGGTCGGGTTTATGGATGGACCTTGTGGGAGCCAGGTCAACCTTATCAAGGTGTGTAACAAATTATTTTTGTGTCAGGTTAAGCAGAATTTGCTTCGAACGGTAAATGCTTCAAATAAGTAATTTAAAGGTCGTGTTCACCACTTTTATAATTTATTACACCAGACCGCCACCAGAGTCGGGTTAGACGGAAATGGCTTAAAACGGTAGAGGCTTCAAATATATAATCGATTTTACCACATTTAATAATTTATTATAACAGACCACCACCAGATAATGGGTCAAATGTTACTCCATAGGCGTTGTGAAGGGCAAATCAACCTTACTCAGGTATGTAATAAATTATTTTTGCGGTAGGTTAGACGGTAAAGGCTTTTCAAATATGTAATTTATAGGTTGATTTAACCGGTTAAATAATTTATTACTCTAAACCGCCGTAAAATATTGAGTAAATACTTACTCTATGGCGCTTGTATAGGGGAGGTTAACGCATTTCAGATATGTAATAAATTATGTTTGCGTCAGATTAGACGGAATTGCCTTCAGACGATGTAGTCGTCAAATACGTAATGAAAAAATCGGTTTTACCACCTTTAATAATTTATTTCGTCAGACTAGTACTAGATATTAATAAAAATGTTAAAACGTCGGCCTTGCGGCAGGTCAACCTTATTGGCATTTATCATCTGAAGCAAATTTCATCTAACCTGTCACACCTGTGTTTATTACACACCTAAACAAAACGATCAACCTTCCGCCAGGCATTTAAAATAAAATTTGATCCAATATCTGGTGGCGGTCGGGTGTAATAAATGATTAAAGGTGGTGCAATCGACATTTAAACAATATATTTCAAACCTTAACCTTATGAAGCTAATTCAGTCTATCCTGCTTAAAAATAATTTACTACCCACCTTAGTATGGTGGACCTGCCCTTCACAGGGTATTTGGAGTAATATTTGACTCATTATCTTATGGCGATATGGCGTAATAAATTATTAGACGTAGTAAAATCGGCCTATAAATTATATATTTGAACCCTTTAACGCCTGAAGCCCGTTTATCCAGACAAAAAAATAATTTATTATCTACCTGGGTAAGGCTGATTTCCCATTCATAAGGCTCACGGAGAAACAATTGACCCAATATCTGGTGACGGTCTGGTGTAATAGATTTTTGGTGGTAAAGCAACCTTTAAATTGCATATTTAAGTATTTACCGTCTGAAGCCAATTCCGACTATCTGACAAAAAATAGTTTATTACACGTTTAGTTACACGTTTAATTAGTTTATTAAAAATAGTTTATTAGGTTTATTTTTTATAGAGCATCATATTTGACCCAAATATGGATCCCAATGGATGTTTTTGAAATAAATAAACGTTTTGAGGTGAAATTTGTCCATAGGCAAGTTGTAGGAGTGGTCTTGAACCAATCAATGAAATGTAATTAATTTATAATAAATTCTCCTCCAAGAACCATCCCGATGTCATAACTACACCAAAACTTACAATTCTCGCGGTGTAGGTTTAGTTATAAGCTAAACCAACCACTCGTTCCTCGAAAACGGTAACTGTAATAAAATCGGGGTTTGTTGTAATAAATTGTAACAAATTATGGTATAAGGCTTCATTGCGGTGAGTTAATTTTGTCGGTGTGGGGTTAACGCACTCATATGTATTAGTGCGTTTGTATTTCCTTATTAAAAAAGTTTTGATAGAAAACGACATTTCAGATTATTAAAGAAACTTTCCAAGTTTTGGATTTGGATTTTGTTCGAAATTGGATTTTGACCGAATAACTCAAAAGCTTATCCATATATAGAGATTTTAAGTGTCTAGGACTCTAGCCCTCGGATATTACCCCTAGGTCTTTATCCACTGCCATCACCCCCACTCCATTTATTGAAGCAGAACCAATACCGCGATACCAGGATATCGATCAATTTTGTTCTGTATTAAACAACGGTATTCAAAGGTTAAATAGCGGTATTTCGGTATTTTAATCTTTACTAATTTCATTAATATTTTCAGTAATATTTTTATATACTCTTCTTAGTTTTGATTGATTTAAGAAATGATTAATGATTGATTAATTGACATTGGTAAGTGTATTAAAACGCGCCTAGATGTATGTTACATTACTTCGGTGTACTTAATTCTGGATAGAGAACATAATTTAAGAAAGGGAAGGAAGCGACATCTATGTATGAGCATTTATTATTTTTAGTTACTAAAATTCTTAATAGAACTAATGTTTGATTTTGATCATTTTTATGAAAATTTTAAATAATAAAATTATCTAATCTAGTTAATCAACAGAAATACGATATATTTTCAGATTTGCTATAGTTAAAAATAGTTTTACAATCATTTTGATGTTTATCAGGGGCTAGTGTGCGATGGTGTTATAAATGATACTGATTTTACGTGATACTCAAGTAACGACTGAAGAATTTATTAAATTATGGTAATCATAATTTATAATCTTGTAACTTTCAGTACCATAAGCATGAGTTTTATAATGTTTAGGAAGAAGAGCTGTATTAATTTAGAATTAATTTCACTAAATTTCCAGATGTCGTCTTGAGCCGTATGATCGTTAGGTGTCGGCAACCGGGTCGTTCCGTACTAAAAAAAAATACCTTTCCTATCCTTCCTTCTTGCTGTGTGTAAACAACGAATTGTCAAACTTTACATGGAATCACAACTTATAATGCTTGTCACCAGACCGTGGACTAAAATCGTTAATTTAATTATTATTGAATTTTCTTTTTATCGTCCCAATTCTAGGTAATGCTCAAATCGCTTATACATATTATGCTATATTTTTGGAATATTTTTAATTTTAATATTTTTAGTTTTGCTGTTAATGTATTTAATTTTGTAATATTGATTGGATTAATAGTGGTACAATTGAATGTTTAAATTTATTTTTATAAATATACATCCTATTCTACAAATTACTAAGAGTATTACCATATGTGCAATTTTAAAAAAGTCTTGCTAACTTTTGGTGCTAGCTTCGTATCGGTAAGCGGCATGATTAGTGATTTACTTCTCTCATGAAGTCTCTCTTGAAGCCGTTCGCCCCTACTATTCCGGACGACTATATAAACTAATACCGCACCAAAAATAGTCCATGGGGTTAAGCGTGGACCCTTTTAGTAAACCAGTTTTTTTAGTACTTTAATAAGTTTATTTGTAGTTATGAAAAGAACAAATTACAACTGAATTCTTACATATACTTTCGTCATTTTTAACGGGTAATATACGGCTTGAATCTAAAAAGGTTACGCACTAAATGTCACATTGGGCCCATGTTGCAAATACTCGGGTGCAGATTTAAGAATTTCTCTTAAACACTTTTGAATAATTTTGTTTCAAACGAAAATTCAAAGCAATCTACCTACTTTCACTGATCACCACATACAACTTGTCATCTTTTAGTCAATACCCAGAGCACAATTATAATCTAATATTACTTTAGATTACAACATTTAATTCACCTCTTTCCAATAGTATAGATACTCGTACATGAGAAAAGCAATGTGTCAATAAAATTGTTTGCCTTTTACTGGATTGTTCTTCGATCACTGTACGATTTAATATGTCAAACGAACAAAATAAGTACGTTCAATATATTCAAATTTGAAACATGTCCCACCTAATATGGATTTAAAATCAAATCTACATAATATCGATTTAATTTGAATATACAAAATAAATGATTTACGCATACTTGAGTTACGAGTATGTGTAACCTGTAATGTTGAATACAAAACAACCTGCGCTCAGACTAATGATCTTTTGTTAAACGGTCCTGCTTGTAACCACAGTAGTTATTGATAATAAAAATTAAAATTAATTACCTTTAATTAAAAACTATTTAACAAGAATATTAAATTAAAGGGTTATTGGTTGAATCCATGCGAACATACATCTTTAACGTTTAAACCGAGCACGTTACTTAATAGGTGGAGATATACGTACATTCAGCGAAATATCTCCGATATATTGTTAAAACACAATTTTTACTTTCGTTAAATACCTTGGAGGCGTTTTTAAAATATATAATTATGGGTTTATGAATTGATCGCAAATTATATGAGGATCCCGATCAAAATAACGGTTATTAGAGTATATTTAAGACGATGTTCGTTTAAAAAAACAAGTGTATCCATAAACCATCATGTGCGCAGGTTAGGAATTACCGCTATAATCGATACCTATAATTTATATCTCGGGTACATACATAAATATACCCTAAATACACGCAATTTTTCATATATGCGCAATCATAAAAATATTTCTGTAATTTGCCGCAGCGATAGAGATTGAGATCGACGATATGATATGCCACATCAGAAACAATGTTGTTGCTCATATTATTAATGAATCGTTCAATAACCGATTTTATAGTGCCATCAAATAACAATTTTTTTTTTGGTTTTTAGGGTCACTTCTGATGTTATCGTGCGCATTAAAATCGTATATGTACATATAAAATCCAAAATGAGATTTTATGCGAATGATAAGATTTGATCGTGTAATTTGTGTAATTATTGTGCTCACCGCATCGGCGCACAAATTAAAGATTTTCTCTTTTTATTTTGCAAATGTACTGTACAATGGACACATTATATCTTTTTGTGATCGTACCGACAAATTCATTGCATCGTTTTTATTTTTAATTCGTAAATTATAATTTATTTGTTAACACTTTACGGGTCGATATAATTAACATTTATTGAATTGGTTTAAAAATGTATTAATGTATTTTTGTTATTTTTCATTTATTCTGTGCTTATATTTAGTTTACGCTGAGCGCTGTGCATACTAATGGTTGATCGCCGTTAATACTTTGCGGCAGTTTTGTCAGGAAACTCGTATTTTGGTGTCCTCAAAGGTTCCTGAGAATGATTCAATTTTTTTGCAAGTTATTGTGTTTGTAAAATTTAAAATTATACCATTTTTATCATAATTAGCCTAAATTTTTTACATAAATAAGCCATGAAGCCAAAAGATAAGCAGATTTTGCATGTGCCTATGTATTTGTTGACTTCTATAATTTACTGTACATTTTGCCATCTAGTGGAAGATAGAAATATTTTGTATTTCTTTTTGCATAATATATATTGTTACGTTCTTGCCTGTTTGTATGGGTGGCATAAATTACACGTGGATAGGTCACTTGGGCGAGACAATAATTCAGCGTAAGTAAGGGTTGAGAGTTTAATGTCATTTATAAAATTTAGTGACACCTAGATTTAAGTAGTAGCATTATAAGTTTTTTATACCATTTCAGTGGTATTGCAGATTATAACGAATTAATTACGACTGTTCGCAGATCATCTAGCATATTCATTCCGGTATATAAATACGGGTGCGATGGACGCAATCAGTGAGTTGTAAGTTAGTCTTTGGTGAGTCTTGGAGTAAATTAATAAATATTTCTGGTATATTCAGCAACAATTCAGTACTGATAGTAGGAACTTAAGAATATTAGGAATTTATTCAGAGATTATCTCCGATATATTCGGGAAAATTCCGGAAGTGGTTGTAATTGGCGGATTACAACTGTTATTCACAAACCACCGATACGAACCGGTTTTTTCAGGACAAATTTGTAATAATTGATGGCACAGGTGCTATTGTGAATCAGATTGGGTTTAAAAGATTTGACGGTTGTGGAATTAAAATTTCAATTAAAGCAGAGATGTTTGTCCTGAATTCCAGTTAAAGTAGAGAAACGAAACTTCGAAAAGGTAATAAAGGAAAAATTAGAAGGTAAACGTGAATTGGTGGAGACATTTCCCGAACCACCTAGAATATTCGCTATGGTGCAAATAATGAAAGCTATAAGTCGGTTGACACAACAAATGAATAATTGGAAAAGCAAAAATTTGATCAACAAGGTACAAAGAATTTAATTAAAAGTTAGAGCAAAGTAAGGAGAAACTGAGGCAACCAACTCAAAACATTATGTAGAAACTAGAGATATGGGGCGGAAGGTTCTCATTCAGTTAACGGTGGAGAGCAGATGTTGCAAATGACGGTCGGTAATAAGATGAAACCGGATGATGAAGATCATGGAGTGGGTGTCATTGGAAGGGAGGAATCATTCGGATTTGTGGAATGGAGTGGTGGTGCGAAGACAGCATATAAGGAAAATCAGCAGAGCCAGTTCGATGAACAATTCAACGGAGGTATTGCCACAGCTCAAGACGAGATTGACGTCTCTTAGTGAGCTATTTGTTGGCCAGCGGGTCAAGGGAGGCGGGGTTCAATGGCAAATATCGTTTCAATGATTTTGAAGCAGGAATTGCTTATGTAATGGAGACCGACAGTAATCCAGACGGTGAAAATCGAAGTCGGAGTGCAACGCATTGATGATACCTATCTGAAAATGAAATTTTGTCCAAACCAATAATATTTGTTAAAACTATTTGTCGCGTAACTATCGGGTAACGCCATGTTTATAGAGATTCAGATGCAAGCAATGTGGAAGCCCACATCACACATTGTTCGACATAAATATTTAAGTGAATCTATACACAACCTTCGCAACTACGCAATACCACACGCACATATCACGCTAACACCCGCCAACTGCATTAGCCGATATTCAAGATGTCCTGGGTAAGTTTCTTTGTTGCAGAATTCTATTAGATTCGAGGTCGCAGGGTTCTTCCATCTCCGAAGCCTATATTCAGAAATTAGGATTAGGATGGACAAATACGGAATACAGAGTGGCTGGAATACCAACAAATAACCAGTATATAGGGGACTAAAATTTTTATTTTAAATTCGAGATACAATTCACATAAAAGGTTTCAATTCAAATTGATGTTTTCATAATGAAAAAATTAACTACGTTACCACCGACTAGATCCGAGGCAAATCAGTATTATTGGCAATCGAATGATTGAGGTTCGTAGAAAGGCAAATGCAAAAGGATCCCGCATACAACTCATTCTACTTGTAATTCATAAGAGTTACTTTATATTAAATCACAACGTCAGCCTTACCATTCATCGGCCTCTCTGGTCAATTATTCTAGCATTCCATTATTCACTGGCAATCCAAACGCTGTTTCAACCGGCAAAAACAATTCAAAACTAATTTTTTCTTTATCCAATAAGATGGTAATGATTATTTCTCTTTTCGCTAGTAGATGAACAATTTTGTTGTATTCGCTGAGAATTTGATGAGCGTTTTGCATTAAAACATTATTGATCTTGTACTGTTGCTTGTTGTTGTTGTTGTTGTGGTGGTGTGCTATACATTTCCATGCGGATACATTCCAGTTGATTATTCGGCGAGGTTTTGTTTTTGGTCCTTGAGTTTTGATCTTAACTGCATGATTTGGTTTGTTTGGTGGATCAGTTGAGGCTCGAAGACTCCTTTCTCTAACAACATTACCGAATGAACTTGATAATTCTATTGATTATTTATTCATGGTCGGTTAGCCTATGACATGAACTAATTTAAATCTTCCATTGATGATTCGCCCAATGCTTCATTTTAAAGTTACTAAGAGAATGTTATATTCGTAGATGGTAAGTGAGCTTGTTAAACTCTACAGACAGCAATAAAAAGGAGAAAGATTATTGTTCGATTATCTTTAGCAACAGTTTTTGGCTTGATCCATTGCTTAATGGCTTTATAATTGATATAGGGACTCTGCGCCATCGAAAGCTAACGTCAAACGCTTGCTTTGTGAATTTTGACGTAGCTGTACAAACACGATGATTCTGAAATGGTCGCCCGAATTCAACAGTTATTCCAGAAAAAATAAAAAAGGGCACAAACTCGTTTTGGAATACCATAAAGTGAAGTTACGTGGGATAGCTGACACCTTAAAAATATCAGACACTATTTTGCATAAAAGTTTGTCCATGAGAAATCTGTGTTCAAAGTGGGTGCAGCGCTTGCCCACGTTGGACCAAAAACAGCAAAGCGTTGAAGATTCAGAGCACCGTTTCGAGCTATTTAACATTAATAAACAGGATTTTTTGCGTCGGGTATGTAAGAATGGATGAAACATGAACCCAACACTTCACTCCAGAATCAAAACGTCAGCCAGCTGAGAGGACGACATTCGCCCACTATCTTGAGAAAGGAAAGACCATCAACCGCGAATATTGTATGGCATTATTGGAGAGTTTAAACAAAGAATTTGCGAAACAACGGACCAAAATGCGAAAGAAAAAGTGTTTTTTCAACAAGACAATGCATCGTCTCACAAGTCGTTGGCTACGATGGCAAACTTGCACGAATTGAAGTTTAAGTTGCATGTCCATCCATCGTATGGTCCGGATCTGGATCACAGCGGCTACTACCTGTTCTCAGATCTCTCAAAAATGTTCCAGGGATACAGATTTACGTCAAATGCTTTAGTCATAGTCAAAAAAGGCATCGAAATGTTAAAGAAGCGTTGGAGTCCCTGAAATTTTCGAAACAGAAACTTGCTTAAAGTAAGTCAATGTCTACTCTAATATAAAATAAGTCATTTTTAACAATTCTTTGCTTTCAAGTACTCAGTGTTGACAGTTTTTGAATATTTTGTATAAAATTAAAGTCAGTTTGAAAAAAAATTCTATGTTCTCAGCCCCCCTCAAAAACGGTTAAAACAAAAAGATTGTAAATTAATTTTGAAGCAAAATCTGAACGATCATTTTTAAAATTTTACCGGAAATAACGAGTTTTGCTAAAAAAATCATTTCACCAAAATTCGGGATCTCTACAGTCCAGGCGGATTGACTATTGGAAAATCAAATTTGGTGGAAATCTGTGCACCGGACTGGCAGCTTCCAAAGGAGTTTTTGAAATGATGTTGACAATTTTAGCATTTACAAAAACGACAAGGAATTCAGTGTTTCAAATAAGTTAAAGATTAAATTTTCAACAAGGTTCGACCAGGGAAATTGTAATTTCGCTAATCATCATCATCATTTCGCTAATTTTTCAGCAATTTCGCTAATTTCTCGCTTTAGAAATCGAAGGAAGTGTTAGAGATGATTTGCATTGTGTTAATTACTGTGGCCAATAATATTTTGATCACGACACCCTCTCGACGAGTCACACAAAAATGAAGACATCGATTGTGGCTGGTTGTTGAGATTGATGATAGTGATATTGAAAAATATCCGGTGAACTCTTCAATAGAGGCAAACATTAGTCGTCAGTCCGCTTCAGAATCGTCCTTGAGCTTGAGTTACTTGCCAACCGTGGCTATGAAATGGTTAGTGATATTGAAAAATATCCGGTGAACTCTTCAATAGAGGCAAACATTAGTCGTCGGTCCGCTTCAGAATCGTCCTTGAGCTTGAGTTACTTGCCAACCGTGGCTATGAAATGATTGTCTGTCATATTCGAGCCGTATCGATTGTGGCTGTTTGTTGTTAACCTTTCAAAGGATTTACGTCGAATATCTCAAAGCCTTTGAGATCAAGAAAGGGTCGATATTTGATTTTGTCGGTTTGTGTTGTCATTTCTTCTAGTATATTCGTTTCTGTAATCTGCTGAGGTTTTGGGGAGGGGGGAGGGGGGTTTGTTTCATTTAATTTTTTCACTTTTTCTACTACGATGTTCTCAACCGGTCACCCAAACTTGTACTAATAAACCAGTCACCCAAATTTGTACTAACCCAAGCAATGGTTGCTTCACGTCGTTGATGAAGTTGTTGTCATCTGGTGCATCATGCCTAACTGAAATCCCGAATCTTCTCACTATAGAAATCTCATTAATTACATCGCATTTTAAAATTTTTTAAACTTTCAATTTGGTGGGAATTTTCGTCTCGAATTGGCTTGATTTCTACCTGCAAGGATTTAAAACCAGAATTCACTCATAATTTGTATAATTTTGCAATTAAATCATTAATAAAATACAAAAGCAAAAATTTCACCGCAACACCGCATGTCAGTAACCTCTCGAAAGCTTAACAATAACCAAAAGTTAAAAAATAATTTTTCTGTTTATTGCTAACATACACATATTTCCATCAAACTTGAACAATAATAATGTAATCTAAGCTAACCTTAAATGACTTTGCAATTTGCATACAGTAAACAACATACACATGCGTTGGGGCTTGAGCGATGTCTAAAGCCGTTTTTTATACTCGGCTCTACTCATGAATAACACACATAGAAAAAATCTGATCATAATAGTAATAGCAGTAATAACAATAACCTACAATAAAAAATATTGATAATCATGTTGAAATGCGACATGGATCAGGTTGAGCCGAAATATTGGCTATACGTGGGCTAACCAAATTTGTAACAATATTTTACTCAACCTCATAATATTGAGACGAAAAGGTGTATTACAGTGATCAGCGTTCACCGGAAATAACAAATAAATCGAAATGTACATAAATAAAAGATCGATAAGTGGATTTAAATAACAACTTTTTAAGAGCAGACCGGCTTATCTAAACTATTCAATCAAACTGCCTCCGCGTCTTTTTATACTTTTAAGCATAAGTGTATGCGACTCGTGTTATTGTCCACAGTTTGATTTTAAATTCGATGATTTGTTTATTGCTCGCCATAGTCATTAGTATGTAGAGCGCGCATTTAAATTTAAAAGAGTGGTATATACAAGAAGAATGGTGGTTTAGAGCCTATAATTTATGTCGCAACATGTGCGACAAATTACAAGACAAGACAAATTATTTATAAAGTGCCAAAACGAAAATTCCACGATCATCCCATTAAATTTCCAATTTATGTACTCGCGCGCAAAAATGGTTTGATTCGATAGACATGATAAAAACATCAAATACATGTTGTATATATTTTGAAATGTCAAAATATACATAAATTTATGTAATTTTTTTTTGTTAAACTCATTAATTTTAGTTCTTACATATTCACCTTATTCGCGGATATGTTTATATATGTGTGTGTGTGTGCCTGCGCGCTAAATGAAGATCGATCGACGAAGAAGATTATATAGCGGTCCAAGAGAAAAAATTCTTATAGTTTATTTATTTGATTGATGATCGAAAATGACCATATATTTTGCGGAAAACTGATCCGTGGAATATTTGTCCATCACTGTCAACGATTAAGTTTATAGCACATCCCTGCTTATGTGGTAGATGTTAAACCGAAGCACGCGACTTACATCTTCAAAGCATGATTGAATTAAAAACGTAAATTCCTATATTATGGTTATGAAGTTGTATTCGATTCTTGCAATTTCATTGATTAAAGACCGATCAGGTTTTATTAGTTAACTGCGCTGTTTTTATTTAAGAGACCTAAAAGGTGCTGTCATAAATTCTTATGCTACTACAGAAGACAGAAATTGAAATTGAACTTGCCTAGACCCGTTATTCCATAGATTGACTCCAGTAGGTATTTTGAGCCGAATACCTTTCAGTGGAGTAGTAGTGTTATTTGTGGGCTTGAGTAGCATCTCGAACCTGCTTCTAACAAAGAGCTTACAAATCACATATAAATTTATAAGACGTACCATGAGCAATCATACATTACTTGAAGCATTTACTGAAACGTCCATTTGTGGGTCCAGCACTGTATTGCAGAACTATTTATATAATTTCTCAATTTTATATTTTATTTTATAATTTTATATTTGATGACAGACAGTTCATAGTGTTAGTCCCGATTTTATGCACCGAGTTAAATAAATCCCGGTGATTGCAGTGAACGAAATGTTTCATCGTAAACGAGTTCGTTGATGCTGAGTGAGAATGTACTTGTTTGAGTGGTATAGTGATCAATTGGTTGGTAGGAGTAGTCGCTCATGTCTCCGTCCATACATCAGTGGGCTGGTCAATTTATGGAGCATCGATGAAAGAAGGTTAAACCTTTATCGATATCGTAGATTCGACGCCTTTGATCAAACGAATTTTTTTCGTTTCGGTTTATGCCCGGTATGGTTCTTGATTCCTTGGCATGCCGAGATGTACATAAGGGCTGAATGTCGTTGAATTCGGGTTAACAGTTAGGCTTGCTTGATGCAATGAAATCCGTGGGTACTCATAAATTCTGTATGCGTACGATTGGCGAACTTTGGAGATCGTTATGAGATCAAGTTCTTAAATCAATTAAGATTAGTGGTAATCACCTTGTCCACTCTTTGTTGACTACACACGTAATTGCGGCTTTGTGGTTATGTTGCCATCACTCTGTTAAACCATTGCATGGGCGATATGCCATTTGTAGAGAGAGATTTGGAAAGTAAGGAACGATTTTTCGTCTTTAGCAATATCGCACTTGTTGAGAATTATCACTAGACCCGCATCGTTTGATCATTGGAAGACAATTCGTACGTGTTTAATGTGTTCTTCTATGCCTTTTAACGCTATTAAAAGATCATTGATGCAAGGAAAAACAAGAGCCAAGCCTCGGCACAAGGAATGGATTTACCGTTGGAATGATTTAGCTGCGTTTCGAAACCGGACGTTATTCGTTGAAACTGGAGCCTGGCGATAAGCTTGAATTAAATCGATTTTTGTGAACTTTTGGTACATGCCTCAAGTTGATTTAATGCCCGATAATCGCCACATACTCTCAAGTTATCATCTTTCTTTTTTGTTATGGTCGACAGACTCCTTGCTAACCATACGTCGATTTTGGACTTTGCGATGACCATTTTATCTGCGTTTAGGCGTCGAACTTTTGCATGGCAAGGTTGGCCGATTGTTTCAATACAATGAATGACTTTGTGCTTTACAGTATTTAGGTTCGTCGACTCACGTGTAACTGCTTTGAATTCATGTAACAGCTCTGTGGGAACGTGCGAATCGGTTTTGATTGTTCTTATGCCGTAGAAAATGCATCGATCTTTGATATTGTTTGGGTCACCAAAATTGCATAGTTTAATGTATTTCTTCGCCCATGAGCCATGCTTGTAATGGTATACCAACAAATTGGATGCTTGGCTACCTGCTTCTTTGAGCGGGATTGACTGCGATATCGATCGGTTTTTGATTTAATTTGAACATTGCGAACGACCACTTTGAATTTTTGCATTGAACCGACCAAACAGTTTCTCGACTCGTTGTGTCAATGTATTGATTTGGTACTTTAAATCGTTTCATTGTGTATTTATATCACAACCTTATTTTTGCACATCAAAGATTTTGTCTGCTGCTTTTGAGAGTTTAATTAGATTTGCGTCGTTCATACATGATAATATCTCTTGCTCGTGTGTCGGGAGTCATTGCAACTACAAGTATCGTATAACCGGTACAGCGACTTGAATGATGGATAATGTTTCCATTTCCGCACGGCAAATCGTTGATTTTGTTTCGTCGAATTCAATCTGAACACTTACCGCTGATGGGGGTTACGTCCTCAACTAAATTCACAACTGTTGTACAGCGCGTTATTTTCCCCTTTGTTATTATTAGTAACATAGTCTAAGTGTAGTGCTTTGGTAAATTTTTTTTGTGAAATTAGCGAAGTTAATAAATTTCGACGTTTGCCGCTTTCGACGTCGCTGAATGTCTATTTTTCATTTGTTCTGTTTCATCTGTTCTCTAATTTTCTGGGTTAATATCACACTAATCATCTGACTGATGTTAATGTTATCTGCCCCACACTATTAGTGCACACTTGTCGCACTGGCTCCTATCTTTTACAGTGAAGTATGTTATGTTCTGGTGTGTCCTCTTCTTTGCAATAGTCACAATTAGGCGTCTCCTTGATATAAAAGAAATGGCTGTTGAAACAACAGTGACTAAATGTTAGTCTTAGTATACTTAGATGTTTTGAATGAGCTGACTCGTCCATAGACAGGTGTTCGAGTTCTCCCATCGTGCATGCAATTGTTCTTCATTGACTTCTTAATCTTGGTTAAGCACCGCCGCTCTTTGTTTCGACATCAGTGTGATAGATGGCACGTTGACCATTACGAAACCAGATTCTTTCGAGGCCGTTCTATAAGCAATAGATAGAAGAACTCGTTCTAACTGTTACACTCGTTCTAACTGTTCATGAGCTCTCGTTGTGTTTCAAGTTCTGATCGATATAGGTGCTACATGTATTTTTATGGATGTAGCCGCCGATGAGAGTAATTTGCTTTTCCTGTACATGGTCCGCCAACGTTTACCATCAGTCGGACAGGGCTCGTTGTTGTCTTGGTCACGGTTTGCCTAATGTGCTCTTGAAAAAAGCATCGATAATAAATTTATAGATCCAGGTACTAAATTTGAGACGTAATTTTTATTCAGATTCATTCGTTATTAAACGTCATCTTTTGGAGAGCACCTGTCGTTACAGCTGCTTCTGTTTTTCTGGAGCGAACTGCATATGATGGTTGTGAAGCCATCAACAAATTGCCTCTGTAACTTTTACTTACTCCACCAGCTGTTGTTCGTGTCATGCAGGGCATTCAGTGATGGATCATCTGCGTAACTCACCAGGTTAGTGCCTTCAGGTAATTGAATTCGGAATATATCATCTTGCTTAAAATTCCGGTACGTCGACTCCACGGACCGAGCTTTGGGTTATATAACTTTCGACCTCCTTTTGACTGACTGTGCCTCCCACTTATGGTATACGTCCATAAATAATTTGTTAGCGTATTGTACTTCCGCTTGGCGCTGCAGTTTTGCTTCAATAGATTTAAAGCGCTAAAACCGCTAGGTGAACTATTGAAGTGAACTACCCAACCGTTTGGTATCTTTGGCAAGAAGAAGTCTTACAGCAAATCGATCTGAATAGTCCCTAGTGAGAGTGGTTTTAAATAAGTCCTTACAGCATTTTTGTTCAAGAGTCAATATTGATTTGGTCGGGAGTTCTTCCATTTGCAATGCCAATTTCCTTTTTGGTTTAGCCTCCTGAAATAATCAATTCCAAAGCTGTATTTTGCGTGATCAACCCGTTCGGTTCTGTGATTTGCTCTTGTCTTAATATCTAGAAGATGTGATTTTGCCCCAGAAAAACGTCGGTCTCGCGACACTTCTGCTCAGAGGATCGGCGATTTGAAGTGATTTCAACTATTGCAGATTTCAGTATTTAGTCTTGCTGTGATGTTAGTTTGTCCAAAATGAATACGTCGATCTCTGTGAGAAATTCGGTGAATAAACGTGATGTGATGGTAATCGCTGCTCCACTCTTTGTTGTAGTATTTGATGCTATTCCAGGGATTGGAACCCGGCAGTTGTGGCGAGGTAGTTGCAATTTATTCATGCAGGATTGTGTGATGGCAGAATGACGTTTTCCAAACACATCTTTGATACCTACTAAACCGTATGCGTAGTTCGCGCAAACTTTTGAATTTCAGCTTGGCTTGTCGATTCTGAACCAGATATTTCGTTGTAGATCTTTCAAGTACTGGAGTTTGTGTATGTTCGTGGGTATTGTAATGTTATGTACATATGACGAAAACAGGTCCTTGAATGATGGAAATTCATTATATTTCTCGGTGGAATTGCAGAACTGCTTTGTTCGTGCATGGTTTGAAGCATTTCCTATTGTTGTGTCGTTGAGGCTTATTTAGTGTTATCGACCTGCGTTTGGACTGCTGTAACCATTGGATTGGGCTCGCTTTCCGCAATGCTGCATTTGCTTTGGTGTACCGTTGGTCAATTGTTCCAATCGCGGACAGTGAGTGGTCCACAGCAATCATGTCTTCGCCGTATTATTCAAATTGAAAATAATCTTTTTCAAGTAATTGATGATGTCATTGCGGCTTTAGCGTATCAGGCTTGCGTTTAAGTATGTCCATATCATCCATTTATGACACAATGTTTACTTTTACTTGCACTAAAGCTCACCAAATAAGTGCTAATCCTGTCCCTCGAGATGTTATCTTGATTATATTGCTGAATAAATTTGTCTGCAAATTACTGGTACACACAAATGATTTGATATCATATGCCTTGATATGATTTGATATGATTTGATATAATTTGATATCTTTTGATATGATGTGCTATGATTTGATATGATTTAATGTGATTTGTTATGATTTGATATGATTTGATATGATTTTATATGATTTGATATGATTGATACGATTTGATATGATTTGATATGATTTGATATGATTGGATATGATTTGATATGATTTGATATGATTTAATGTGATTTGATATGATTTGATATGAGTTGATATGATTTGATATTATTTGATATGATTTGATACGATTTGATATGACTGGGTACGATTTGATATGATTTGATATGATTGGATATGATTTGATATGATTTGATATGAGTTGAAATGTTTTGATATGATTTGATATGATTTAATGTGATTTGATATGATTTGATATGATTTGATATGATTTAATGTGATTTGATATGATTTGATACGATTTGATATGATTTGATATGATTTGACATGATTTAATGTGATTTGGTATGATTTGATACGATTTGATAAGATTGGGTACGATTTGATATGATTTGATATGATTAGATATGCTTTGATATGATTTGATATGATTGGTATGATTTGATATGATTTGATATGATTTGATATGATTTTACATGATCGGATATGCGTTGATATGCGTTGATATGATTGATATGATTTGAGATGATTTGATATGATTTGATATGGTTTGATATGATTTGATATGATTTGATATGACTTGATATGAGTTGATATGATTTGATATGATTTGATATGATTTGATATGATTTGATATGAATTGATATGATTTGATATAATTTGATATGTTTTGATATGATGTGATATGATTTGATCTGATTTAATGTGATTTGGGATGATTTGGTATGATTTGATACGATTTGATATGATTTGATATGATTTGATATGATTGGATATGATTTGATATGATTTGATATGATTTTATATGATTTGATATTATATGATTTGATATCACATCATATCAAATCATATCATATCAAATCATATGATTTGATATTATGACGTAATTTGATATGATGTGATATGATTTGATATGATTTAATGTGATTTGGTACCATTTGATATGATTTGATATGATTTAATGTGATTTTGTATGATTTGATACGATTTGATATGATTTGATATGATTTTATATGATTTGATATTATATGATTTGATATCACATCATATCAAATCATATCATATCAAATCATATGATTTGATATTATGACGTAATTTGATATGATTTGATATGATTTGATATGATTTAATGTGATTTGGTATGATTTGATATGATTTGATATGATTTAATGCGATTTGGTATGATTTGATACGATTTGATATGATTTGATATGACTTGATATGATTTGATATGATATGATTTGATATCACATCATATCAAATCATATCATATCAAATCATATGATTTGATATTATGACGTAATTTGATATGATTTGATACGATTTGATATGATTTGATATGATTTTATATGATTTGATATTATATGATTTTATATCACATCATATCAAAACATATCATATCAAATCATATGATTTGATATTATGACGTAATTTGATATGATTTGATATGATTTGATATGATTTAATGTGATTTGGTATGATTTGATATGATTTGATATGATTTAATGCGATTTGGTATGATTTGATACGAATTTGATATGATTTGATATGATTTGATATGATTTAATGTGATTTGGTAAGATTTGGTATGATTTGATATGATTTGATATGATTTGATATGATTGATACGATTTGATATGATTTGATATGATTTGATATGATTGGATATGATTTGATATGATTTGATATGAGTTGATATGTTTTGATATGATTTGATATGATTTAATGTGATTTGGTAAGATTTGGTATGATTTGATATGATTTGATATGATTTGATATGATTGATACGATTTGATATGATTTGATATGATTTGATATGATTTGATATGAGTTGATATGTTTTGATATGATTTGATATGATTTAATGTGATTTGGTATGATTTGATATGATTTAATGTGATTTGGTATGATTTGATATGATTTGATATGATTTAATGTAATTTGGTATGATTTGATACGATTTGATATAATTTGATATGTTTTGATATGATTTAATGTGATTTGGTAAGATTTGGTATGATTTGATATGATTTGATATGATTTGATATGATTGATACGATTTGATATGATTTGATATGATTTGATATGATTGGATATGATTTGATATGATTTGATATGGGTTGATATGTTTTGATATGATTTGATATGATTTAATGTGATTTGGTATGATTTGATACGATTTGATATGATTTGATATGACTTGACATGATTGGATATGATTTGATATGATTTAATGTGATTTTGTATGATTTGATACGATTTGATTTGATTTGATATGATTTTATATGATTTGATATTATATGATTTGATATGATTTCAAATCATATCAAATCATTTCAAATCATTTTAAATCATATCAAATGATTTGATATGAAATGATCTGATTTGATATGATTTAATGTGATTTGGTATGATTTGATATGATTTGATATGATTTAATGTGATTTGGTATGATTTAATACGATTTGATATGATTTGATATGACTTGATATGATTTGATATGATATGATTTGATATGATGTGGTATGATTTGATATTATGACGTAAATTGATATGATCTGATATCATTTGATATGAGCTGATATGTTTTGATTTGATTTGATATGATTTAATGTGATTTGGTGTGATTTGATATGATTTGATATGATTTAATGTGATTTGGTATGATTTGATACGATTTAATATAATTTGATATGTTTTGATATGATGTGATTTGATTTGATATGATTTAATGTGATTTGGTAAGATTTGGTATGATTTGATATGATTTGATATGATTGGATATGATTTGATATGATTTGATATGAGTTGATATGTTTTGATATGATTTAATATGATTTAATGTGATTTGGTATGATTTGATATGATTTGATATATTTGATTTAATGTGATTTGGTATGATTTGATATGATTTGATATGATTTAATGTGATTTTGTATGATTTGATACGATTTGATTTGATTTGATATGATTTTATATGATTTGATATTATATGATTTGATATGATTTCAAATCATATCAAATCATTTCAAATCATTTTAAATCATATCAAATGATTTGATATGAAATGATCTGATTTGATATGATTTAATGTGATTTGGTATGATTTGGTATGATTTGATATGATTTAATGTGATTTGGTATGATTTAATACGATTTGATATGATTTGATATGACTTGATATGATTTGATATGATATGATTTGATATGATGTGATATGATTTGATATTATGACGTAAATTGATATGATTTGATATGATTTGATATCATTTGATATGAGTTGATATGTTTTGATTTGATTTGATATGATTTAATGTGATTTGGTGTGATTTGATATGATTTGATATGATTTAATGTGATTTGGTATGATTTGATACGATTTAATATAATTTGATATGTTTTGATATGATTTAATGTGATTTGGTATCATTTGATACGATTTGATATAATTTGATATGTTTTGATATGATGTGATATGATTTGATATGATTTAATGTGATTTGGTAAGATTTGGTATGATTTGATATGATTTGGTATGATTTGATATGATTGATACGATTTGATATGATTTGATATGATTTGATATGATTGGATATGATTTGATATGATTTGATATGAGTTGATATGTTTTGATATGATTTGATATGATTTTATATGATTTGATATGGTTTTATATGATTTGATATTATATGATTTGATATGATTTCAAATCATATCAAATCATATTAAATCATATCAAATGATTTGATATGAAATGATATGATTAGATATGATTTAATGTGATTTTGTATGATTTGATATGGTTTGATATGATTTAATGTGATTTGGTATGATTTGATATGATTTAATATGGTTTGATATGACTTGATATGATTTGACATGATATGATTTGATATGATGTGATATGATTTGATATTATGACGTAATTTGATATGATTTGATATTTTTTGATATGATTTTATATTATGTGACATGATGATATGATATGATATAAGGTTTTAATATATAAACAAACCGAGACTACTAGCCTTGTTAATGTTGTAAAAGCAAGCTCTCTGTACGGTAACTTCTCAACCGTTGTATGGTTTTAAATTTTTCTTCCAGGCTCGATAGAGACTGCGTTGACAATAATTTAACAATTGTGTCTCTCAACATATCTAAAATATCATTCAACTTTTACAACACTAAGTAAATCCATATCAATTTATCCAGAAGCTTTAGACCAGCGACATGAATGTTTACTATTACTTTTATATGATAAGGTATAAACCTTGATAATAGCTTTTTTATCCTTATTTCATTTGATTAACCATTAATTTTAAATTGCGACCATTTTCTCATCTCGAAACATCAAGAATCTTATTTTTGTCGTGCTGTTTTATGAATGAATAATAAAAATTCAAGGTGTTACAAATAATTTGATTGGGTGTTGAATAATAATAACAAAAATAAGTTTGAAGGGCATTCCGAACACATATTTTTATCCAAACACTTAGTCAAATTGAAACCTACGAGTAATACCATTTTGATTATTCGATTAGATTTTGATTTAAGTATATTTACGTGATTTTATGATTAACGATCGAAAACAAAATTTTTGGCCATATATGTGTATAACCCTAGCAGCAAATTTATTTCCTATATCATATAACCATAGTTTGTAAAGTAAATTTAAATACTTTTAAAATTTTGGTTTTTATCAATATTATGGTTGGTAATTTATCCACCTCAAGGATATTAATGCATACACCATTATTTATCCGCATAATAACACCCTTTGCGATATCGATTATCTTTTTATATGACGTATACGCATAATAAACGAATATTGGAAAGTTCGACGTGAGCTTCACATTCAATATGATTAATAGTTTTAAAATACCTTGTAATATACTCGTACATATGATTGCAAAAAAAATTTTTTTTTGGCCATCTCATTGTGCCGTCTATATATTCACGTATGCCATATGGTTATTTTGTGTAAAGTCATTTTATTTATGTGAACTACAATATTATTGTTTTTAACGAACTTCATGAACTTTGTATACATTATTTGTCTATATGGAAACCGCTACACAACTATTTTGATTTTAATTGAAATTTGTTAAAAATAATTATTCCTTTGCGAAAGTCCTATACACACGGTATAAATAGTAATTTATATACCACCCGCGTAACTATCGTATCGTGTAAATATTTATGTTTGTATCACTAAACTCTAAAGCTCTCTAAATGAATATCGGTAATATATCGATTTCTGTATATCTCGAGATTTCTATAGATAAAGCTAAAAATGCGCGTAGGATTTTTATAAAAAATCTATTAAATGGTTTGTGCGATTTGTTTTCTAACTATCTCTTATATATAAACCACTTTGTATGTGAATAAATTAATTTTCTTTTGATTTTATTGTACAAAATATATCTTTTGAGATGATCGGGGCAGAGAACAAAACTATATTTATAAAAACAATTTATTAAGATTAATGATTTTGGACATTGTGGTATATTGGTATTTGTTTATAAATATCAGTTGAAATGCGGTGCTTGGTGGCGCTCCAACATATTATAGAATATTGCGTAATCCCGCATATATCTCAGGTAGTCGTACTACTGTGTAAAATATTAGAAAGTATACCAGTAAAATGCTGAAACGTTATTTAAATGTATCAGCCCCACGTTGGGCGCCAAACTCGTAAAATCAATCACCCATTGTGCAATGACCTTTATATACTTAGCTGTCTGCTCACAATCTATCTAACTGGGAACATGCAAATCATCAAACCAATCACCTTTCTCGTATATATGTATATATATATATATATGAATTATATAAAGCTAGGCATGTCTATATATAATTAAAATAAACTACAAATAGTGCAATAAAAACTTTGAGCAAACATCAAAAAGATTAGCATCAATAAAATTTTATTTAACCTTTTTTGTTTTTGGTGTATTTGTACGTGTAAGATTACGAGGAGATGAAGAACAGCTTTATAGTGCTTGAAATGATTTATTGGCATTTTATTGACTATATGGATTATGTTTATTTGAACGGTGTTGTTCGTGAGGTTAGCAAAAATAAAAATTATTTTAATTACTACATTCTATGCTTGAAGCTGAGAGAGTGAGTACCACGCTTTTAATAACTCTTGAGTTTATATTATGATCCCATTAAATTTTATATGATCATATAGCCCCTTATATAGGATATAATGATCTTCTATTATCGTATAGCGTGGTAAAATATTTTGAAAGTTCCAGCTTTAAAATTATTTTATAATTCGTTTATTGACCAAAATTTCGAGCACAACCAATTTCGCTTCATTTTATTTGTTTGTTCGACTTAACCCCTATAATTATCTGGGTATAGTGATTTTATAGGCTTCCGTTTATTGTACATTGTTGCATGAATTATTCGCACATACACGTATACCTAAAGTGTTATTGTGCAAATATTTTATTGCCTCACTCAATTATCACCTTTTCAAAAAATGATTTTATATAAAATTTGACATGCGAAAGTCAAAATATTGCATGATTGTATAGCCCAGACACAAAAAAAACACTTTAACACCGCGAGTCGAGAGACATCCATCAAAAAGTTAATTTTGATTTTTTTTTGAATGGGTTTTATTACAGTTGGAATCTCGAGTACGTATTCATGTAAAGTATAAAAGTGGCCGTGGGTGTGAAATTATTGAAAATTAAATTTTTCGAGATCGCATAAATTTTTCGGTGTTTTTATTGCAACATCAATAATGCTTAAGTGCATTATCGAAATGCGTATATTACGAGTATAAACCACCTGGAGTGAAAGGAAAATACACCAACGCCCGAGTTGTTTTTATTTTATATTTAGGTCTATATGGGATACTGTGATTTATGAAATAATTTTTCGTGGGATTCACTTAAAATTAATGATTAAATTAATTTTTCGTAGACACATTGAAACAGTGGTCTTCGTTCTTGCACTGTTCTCATTGCCTAGACCTGGCCGGAACTGGTTCACTGTTCTTATTGCCTAGACCTGGCCGGAACTGCTTGGGCCCTGCTTTATATTTACGGTTTAACGTGTTTAATTTTATCTCACTTTTGTTATTTCACATAATAATTTACCTTTCCCAGTCCGTTGTTTTACATTGTCTGAAAGTTCAGCAAATTTTAATTTGAATGTTCCTGAGCAAAAGTTGCTGTAAATATTCCACTCATTGTCGGAAACGTTTTGAAGCAAAAGGCGGCAGAAGATTGAAAACTACTTGCCTATATTGTTACGTTATGAAAAAGGATGGAATTGTCGACTTTAGCGTTATCCAATGAGCATCACATTCCCCTGAAAAGTGCCGAAGTAGTGTGGATTTTGCTTTTGTATACCACGAATTTTTAAAATATATCTACATATGCTTCTTTGTGTGCGTATTTGTGTTTTTTTACATACAGTATGAAACTCTTATATTGTCTAAACCACTTGCTGTATGTGTTCTATTGATCATTTCGTGTGTACGGAAATGCTTCGTGATTTATTTAGTTATACGGGTTCTCCGCGAAATTCTCGTTATAAAGATCATGGTTTTCAAAATGTTTGTTCCAAAATCCTGATTTTGTAAAAAAACTGATAATTCAAGACTAATAAAAATAAACGATATTCCACATATTTCAAAAGACTATAAATTAATTATAAATAAAGAAGCTGCATTCCACATTTTATTATTTTTATTGTCCGCTCTAATTTGCACAATTCGAGTTTTACCCATTATTAATTCTTTTCTCAACTCCAAAACTAGTTGGTAAACGCCAATGTATGCTTTGACGACTACCACCTTTAGTCTTCGATGCCATACTTCTACTAAGTTTTGTGTCCTAGGTAAATTATTTATAGCCTTATCCCACATAGACCAGAAATTTGGAGAGTACTGTGGTTTTGGTTTTCTTAGGATTTATTAAATAATTTTTCTCGAACCAATTACCGATTCGCCGAGCATCAGGATCGATTTTTTATCTCCTAGTAATATACAATTATATCTTCCGCTGGTACAAAAGCTAAACTTCTTAACATCCTGATTCGCTAAAATCCTTGTTGTTACCGTATTTCACAGCACACTCTTCTGCTTCTTAAATGGAACAAATACGCCAACAATCTGCATCGGCCAATTGTCTTAGACTACTAGACGGTGTTGCTAATCTTATTATGGTTAGTCTGTAAACATTTTAACCAGCCAAAACAAATTGTTGCCCTTCTGGATAATTGAGCTCTCCTGGAATTTTTATATTTTTAATACTATCCGGATCTTTTATATTGGTACTCTTGTACGAGTTACTTTGTGCCGTTGCGCCTATTCAGCCTATTCGGCAAATAAATGCGTTTCTGTGTTGCATTCAACAACACGGTTCCGAATAATTTTCTTAGGCTTCAGTGTTTTTTTCCGCCGGAAATGGATTTCTGATGTGTCGGGGAGTCGTGGCTGTGTGTTAATGGTCCTTTTTTAATAGCATATTCTTTCTCAACCACCTTTGTTACCACACTTCGTTGGGATCGGTACAAAAGGCAGAATTACCAAAACCCGAACTATCGAAAACCTGAACTTTTAAAAATCCCACTTTTCAAAATCCTGGGATTTTTTTAAATTAACTATTTTTGTTATCTAAATTTTTACTAGGAAATCGGCTAATTCTTGATTATGGCAGATAATTTGCATTTTAATCTGAATTTTTGGAATTTGGCCATGCTCAATGGAATTTTGCTATTCCTTAACGAATAATTGTAAAATGTGGTATGCAGAATTGAATTTGGATTCTTACTTGAATTTTGAACGAAATTCTGGGATTCAATCATGCTGAAAGTAACTAGGCTAGTTATTAACAAATTTTGGTGAAATTTGGGTAAAAAAATATCAGTTCTGGAATTAGATCATTCTAAATGGAACTTTGGTATTTTTTAACCAATCACAGTAAAATTTAGATTGTAGAGCTGGATTGAGATTTGTACATCCACTTTGACTGATGTTTTGAATTTTGGCCATAGTAGATGGATCTTTGCCACATCTTAACCAATAAAGGTCATAGGTCTAGGTTGAAATTCTAACATGAATTTTGATCGCATTTAAGGAATTTGGCATTGCTTAATGGAACTCCTATGGCCAAATTTACTGCGCACAACGTTTATTCAAAGTACAAGAATTTGCAAGATTTTCTAGAATTCGCCCATGAAGTTTGGAAGTATGGCATATTTAACGTATTAATATACGAGCTGGATAGGGATTTTCACATAAATTTTAGATGTAGGACTAGTTTTTGGTAATACTAAATGGAACTAAGTCATTTCTTTGTATATTATTGTCAAATTTGGTATGCAAATTTGATTTTCTATGCAAACACCTTATATGAGATTACATTTTTGGAATTTGATTCTTATCTAGTCTTCTAATGGACTTGACAACTCAAAATTTCTTACAATATAGAATTCTAATACAGCTCGATTCGGAACCCAGAATTGTTTTATGCATTTACTAAATTGTAATGATAAGAAAATGATTGTGAAAAGCTCGCTTTTCTTAATTTTTTTTTGTATGCGGGATTTTGATTTTGTGATTTTAAAATGCGGGCAAATAATCCCATTTACACAAAAGGGATTTTCTTTCGCCCCACGTGCACTGGAACGTTTCGCCTCTTCTCTGTTGGTGATATGCATAACCTTTAAAATTAATTTGCGGTTTCCTTTATTTGTCGGTTCTATTTATCACAAAACACTCATTTTAAATAACAAATTGAGAAAACCAATAATAAATCGGTTGATTATGTTGATCATTTAAGTAAATGAAATTACAAGCGCGAAGGAAACTAGAAAAACAAAAACGGAAATTCGGTTATTCCATTCTAATATGTGTATCACTTAATTTGAACAATTTGGCCTGGTAACGTTCAGCTGTAACAGTTTGACCAGGTTCCAGAAGTTCGTAGTAATTGACTCCTTTCCAATCCCTCCAGACACACAGTAACACTTTCCTGGCATAAATATTTATTTTATAACTGATGTCGATGGTTGGCCTGACTCCCATGGTTTTCTGCATTTAGGATTATCGTAAAAAATCCACTTTTCATCGTCCCGTAATGATTTTGTGAGAACAATTCTTTCTATTGTACCGAGAAAGCAAATTCATGCAGATATGAACTCTTCGGTCTGTTTATGAGAAACCAATTTTCTTTCCTTCTGTATTTTTCCCATTGCATGCAATCGAAGTGATATTGCTTGGTGAGTAACTCCTAACTATTCTGGAAGCTCTTTTTGAGGTTGACACGGGTTTCTTTCAAATCTTACAAACCATTTTTTTGATCTTGAATTTGCTGATTCACATAATGTTTTCTCAAAGTCGAGTTAATCAATTTCCCTAGCTTGAGCAGCACTTTTTTCATTTGAAAACAGAGTAGAATGCAATGAAGTCTTAAAAGTTCTTAAAATTGAAGCACACGGAACGATAGCTTGTAAATGACTGAAACTTATGTCATAAAAATGCAATGACTAAGCTACTTATTCTAGCTAGTTACTTACAACCAACTTTAGAGCTGAGTTTCTACTTGCACAACTAATAATTTACGGTTTTCTAAAAATTCTCTCTTTGTTATGCAAAGTTGTAAATAAAATAAAACTAAATAACATAAATGGGTACGGTATGAATATTTGTTTACTCTTGTTCATCATCGATCCTTTCGCTGGAATCAGATTCGCTGAATTGGTAGATTTCTTCAGCTGCTTTTGTTAATTCGCCTCGTTGTGGTAAAAGTGTAACCCACTGACACTGATGGTCCGGTTATAATATTGTAGGTCTTGGCGTAATGAGTTGTTCCCGGTGAAACATGGTCGTCCTCGTTTCATTGGTCCAGCAGAGTAATTTGTAGCGGCACTCAAGAATACTTTTAATGGGGCTCCAATTGATGTCGTTTGCATATCGGAAACGTTTCTATCGTCCGACATTCCCGATTCCGCGTTGGCCATTAGTGGTTATAATTTGTTCAGGCGTGATAGAGCTAATCTACCGGTTAATTATGCTGGAGTATGCCTCTATGTTAACGAGCATATTAAATGTAATGTTGTATCGGTACCCCTCTCAATTTCTCAAAGGCTCGTTTCTAACTTTGAGTTTCTTTTTCTAAATGTCTTCGTGAATAAGCGGAAATTCCTTTTTGGTGTGGTTTATAATCCTCCTAAAACGAATAAGAGGTCGTATGCTCAATTTAAAAAATCGCTTTTAGACATTGAGTGTCTTTTTAGTTATTTTTCCTGTCGGTATGATGAGGTTTTCATTTCGGGTGATTTCAATTTTGATATTTCTCAAGAGACTTTATTTTCTCGTAGCTATTTAAATATCTTAAATAGCATTAACCTTTCAGTTTATAACACTGAAGCGCCCACTTACTCTTATGCAACCGCAAGTGGTGGTTCTTATTCTCTTATTGATCTTGTTGTCGCTTCTGCTGATAATTCCATTTGTTTTTTTTTCAATCAATTGTCTCTTGGTATTGGTTCTCTGGTAAAAGTTTCAGCTTTAGGGATTTTTCGAAAATTGACGAATCTCACCTTTCATCAATTTGTGGCTCTATTTGTTGGGACAATATTTTTTCTCTTAGTACTTCTACAGATCAAATTGTTTTTTTTAACTCCTCTATTAATTATAAAGTCTCACTACTGTTTATTTTAAACCTAGGTCCCCCCTTGGATGGCGCAAGAGAATTCGAATGCTATTTCTGTTCGTTTTTCCAAATATCGTCTGGTAGACAAGTAGGTATAGACTGGTAAGTTTAATTCGTATCGCTAAGCAAAATTTCTTCCCTCTAAGATATTTTGGCGTAACGTTCGCAATTTGCGCCTTGGTAGTTGCAAAGGAGGTGCTTCGGTAAATTTCAAAGTTAATGATTTTAACCATTACCTAAGTAATTCTAGTTCCACCCATGATATTTTCAATATTGATTTAGTATCCGTAGAATCCCTAAATTCTTTTTCGTTTGCAAATATATCTATTGCCGATTTGCATTCTACAATTTGGGAAGTTAAATCGCAATCCACTGGTTTAGATATGGTTAGTTTAAAATTTGTTAGCGTACTTTTCCTAATGTATCAAGATACTTGTTATATATATTTAATTTTATTTTAACGACCTCGTTTTATCCCGCTCAGTGAAAGTTGAGTAAAATTATTCCTGTTCCTAACATTAGCAATCCTTCTGAGCTTTCCCATTTCCGACCTATTAGTATTTTAAGTTCTCTGTCCAAGGCGTTTGAATTGGTAGTAAAAAACCAAATTCAATCTCATATCGATAGCTTTAATTTGCTTAGTATTTTTCAATCGGGCTTTAGAAGATTCCACGGTACTACCTCTGCTTTACTGAATGTTTGTGATGATATTCGTCGTAGTATGAGTAAAAGAGAAATGACTTGCCTTATCTCGAAGCTTATTTTGAACTTTTATTTTTCTCTCTCTGCTGCTAAATTAATTTTAAACTATATTTCGGGTCGCTTTCAGGCAGTCTTTTTTGACAATTCGTTTTCTGACTTCTTACCTGTCTCTTCTGGCGTTCCTCAGGGGTTGGTTCTTGGTCCTTTACTATTCTCAATGTACATTAATGACGTTGCATGTCCGATTCGCCATTTTTCTTTTCATATTTTTGCTGATGATGTACAAATTTATAGGAGTAGTCGCTTAGATAATGATTCCATTAACTCTAATATTTCTCTTATTAATGAAGATTTGGTAAGAATTTATAATTGGTCACTATCTAACCGGCTCGCTAATAAATCTCAGTCTATTATAATTCATAAAAAATCTATAGATACTTCCTCTTTTCCTGGAATTTTTCTCGGTGATTCTTTAATTCCATTCTCTAATACAGTTAGAAATTTAGGGTTAATTTTCAATAAAACTCTTACTTGGGCTGATCATTTGCTTAAGGGTAGCAAAACGGTTTTTGGAATGCTTAGTTGTTTGTGTAAAGTTGTTGGGTTTTCTGATAGTAATTTTAAAAAGCGTATGTTCCTCTCGCACCTACTTCCACATTTTCTATTTGGGGATGTTGTTTTGTTTGGTGTGCTTCAGGAGAATATGAATGTTCTCCAAAGATGTTTCAATGCTTGTATTTGTTTTGTTTTTAGTATTAGGAAATATGATCACATTTCTCCCTTTTTGAATTTGATTCTCGGTTGTAATTTAGTTGATTTTTACGTTTTTATACGTAGTTTGTAAGTATTCACTTCTTGCAGTATCCTCCGTAACAAATGAGCTTGAGTGGATTTGTTTTTTGAAAAAATCTGAGGTTTTTATGCCTAATGCAAGTATTTTTTTGTTGTTGATGTTCATTTATTATGCTTCCATATGTGTTTTTCCTCTACTAAAATTGTTATGTCAATCTATCAATCAATAAATCAATAAAGTACTGTTTTCAGACTGTAGGTAATCATGGACACAATAGTTGTATGCATGGTGTGATTGGGAATTCGAAATCGATTTCGTATAGTTACTCAAATTGGAAGTTATTTCGGTCTCCAAACAGCACAACATTTTTAAGGTTATCAAACCGACTAGAGCTTAACAAATAAATACTGGTTGGGGGATTGGCAGCTGGCTTGGGTTCTCGAATAAGAACCGTACATTGTTGGTGATTGGTTTCCAGACCCGCGAAGCTAAGTACTTAAACGACTCCTGAAGTATCGGCTCTAATAAATTGGCATCACGGGAAATGAGTATAAAGTCATCTGCATAGGCGAGAACGAGTGGCAATTGGAGATTTTCTCTCTGTTCCAGTCTTAATTCTGGAAATTGATCAGTCACAATCATCAAAATCACGTTTAAGATCAAATTGAAGATGCGTAGGGAAAGTAGGCATGTTGTTTGACTCCTTTGCTCTTACTAATTTTTGTGGTAGTACCACGACTGATTTATTTTGAGTCTGTAATTTTGTTGTAGATCTTGTGATACTTTTATGGCTATTGGTGCAATAACGTTCTTCTCCAAGAAATGTTTCAAGAAGCAGTGTATTTTCATTTATATGAGCTGTGGATCGTAAATTTTCTTGATATACTCGTATAAAATGATTACTGTTATCATTTTATGTTCTGTACCTCTATATTTTCATTTGTATTTATGATCTTAAATTTTAGTAAAATAATTTCTTAAAAATTATTCTCATGAGAATTAAATTTAACGTTAATTTTTTTTCTTACATTTTTATCGATCGAAAGGAAAGTTGTCAATAATATTGTAAGATTGTAACATATTTTGTCGTCGTCGTAGTCGATTAAAGAAAAACATGAAAATGTTTATTTTTTTATGTCTTCTGTGACTGCTTCTTATTATTATGGTCGAAATAATGTTTCAAAAATGGTAAATTCAACTTGTCACGTCATCCCAATGGAATTTCAATTAAAAACCATTACGACGATATTATGAGAGCTTTCCTTGCATTTTACGTTTAGTTTATATACTTTTTGCTGGGTAGCCGCAAAGTGCTCGTTAATTAGATCTCGTTAGACTATTTGATAAAATTTACCATGATACTAAGAAAGTTCCAAAAGATTTTCATTCAAGATAGTCATATATTTTATATTTCGGTATACGTTAAAGGTAAACAAACGGAAACAAATTATCGGATTGTACACCACCACCATCGTGAAAAATTAAAAAATTTAAGAAATGAAAAATTATCTCACGTTTCATATCGCGAATCTTTATATCGCAAACAATATGTTTGGTTGATTTTGTTCTTTAAGGCGAATAAATTTATTTCCTCACCTAATTTCTGGTACAACGCACCCAACCAATCTTTTAAATCATCAGTACCTGTTTCTCCGGTTAATTAATTCGCGCTGTAAAAGGAATTCGATTCATTTAATTAAAATACAAAAGACAAAATCGCGATCTGTAGACTTTCTTATGTGGGAAGGGTTCGGTAATTTAATACCGATTTTTTACAGGTGAACGATATGGTTCACGGCTCTTTTATGTTTGGTGCTTGTTGCTGTTCGCGGTTTAACGTTTAAAGTTGTATTTTATTTTTAATTGTTATGAGTTAATTTGGAAATTTGATGATTTCTTTATGAATGCTGATTTCTTGGTACAAAAATTAATCAAGATCGAAAGTGCTTGATTAAATTAATAACGAAAGTTACACCTTACTCAAAACATGCGTATGTATCCAACCGTATAAGGTTTGTATAATACTCAACGTTTATTGGCTAAGTAAAGGTAAGATGTTTACTACCAAGCGTTAAAGTCCAAAAGGGGGCTGGTTATGTAAGCTGTACGAGAATGACTTACGAGTTTCGACTTCAACTAATTTTGACAAATTTTTTATGATCACAAAAAAAAATAACTATGATGACTTGTGCCTCGAAATTATAACTATAGGAACGAGTAAAACATCAAAAACAGTAGGTGTATCCTTGACGTCATTTGTCGTAAGTCTTAGCTCGCTATGGTCAGATAATCTCTAGGTTTCAACCGGACAAGAAGTAGAAGATGATTATGTCTAATGACACGGTGTTTCAGATCCCAACAACCTGAAATTATTTTATCAAGATTGAGGTCCTGCCTAGATACAAAATACTCCCTAAAATCTATGCACGGTCGCCATTTTTCTTACCAACTAGATCTACTCTACTTGCATATTCACTAGCGGTGAACTATTAAAAGTTTTATCTGAAGTTAAATGTATCTTCGATGGACGAAGTAACATGTAAAAACTTTCAATTTAAGTTCTTGTGGCTGTATCCTAGCACACTGGTCCTTCGAGCCGGATCTTATCATTAATTCGCACCTTCAAATAATCCAGAACTATCCAGAAATCAACCGGAATCTGAATAGCAACCTTTGTTCATACATATAACGGAAGACCTCGTCGACGTTGCACAGAAGGTGCAAGAAGCCGATACCGTGTGTTGAGATAAGTAGCCATTTTGATGATAAACTTGAATACTTTAAATTAAAATAAAGAACATCTGGCCTCTTGATTAAATTTACGTGAAAAGAGAATTCATTTTCTGCCTGGTCTCAATTAAATTGAACAAAATGCTTAAAAGGTGAAAGTAATCGTTGTGAGTGGTTAGGCGATTACGGCGCGTGGAGAAACACATGAATGAATTTACGGAATTAAAAATGCGTATTTCTATGGAAGATGCAGAAGAGGCAAACGATCTTACCTATGAAGAGAGAGTGCATCCGCTCCAATAAATTTCCTTTGTCAATTAAGATGTAATAAATTTATACACGTCTGGCAATGATAGGCAAATTGGTGAACATACCAAGATTAAGCTACCAAAAATACATATCCCATCATTTTCTGAGGATTATTCGGAGTGGCAGTCCTTTGATATGTATAACATCACTACACACGAGACGCCGAGCTTGAGGGCAGGTGCAGTTCAGAAGTTCCAATATGTCAAGGGGTACATTACTGTAACGGAGAGTAACTATATTGGCGCACTCAACAAATTATAGGAAAGGTATGATAGAAAGAAAAAGTCAGTCAATCCAGAATTTCCCGAGTTTCTTGAATTTTTGAGTCAACGTATAGACGCTTTAGAGTCGTTAACATCTCCGTCAAAATCGAAATGATCCACTCCAAAAGAAGAAAAGAGAAATTGGTAGTCACGCTGTGGTAAAACCGGTTTATCAATGCGCGATGTGTACCGACAAGGATCATTTTATTTTTCAATGTAAGTAGTTTCAAGCATTGAGAGCTAATGATGAAAGGAGTTTGCAAAACGTACAAATCGCTGCTTAAATTGCCTAAGCAGCAGTCATCCGATATTTAGATGTACATCTAAGCGACGATGTTAACGATGTGGTAAAAACATTTTACATCTCGAACAAGAAATCAAGAGTCATCACTGCCAAAACAACAGCATTTTAGCAATTCTCTTCATTGCTGTAATGCAAATCGTTGACCATTCAGGAAAAACAACGTCGTATAGAGCTCTGCTGGACTTCAGTTTACGAGCCTTTAGAAAAAAAAGAATCACTCGTTATCGATTAGTGGATTGGGTCATTCGAACTCATGAACTCGTCTTGTAATGTCAAAAGTTACCAGCAGACTATCTCTGCAAAGCATAAATGGTGATATAATGACGTACGCTGGTACCAAATTAGCTGTCTCGATTAAAACAAGTTGGATCATATAGAGGTACTCATTGGGACTGATCAGTTTTTCAGTATTCTCTGGAATGGGCAGATTAGAACAAACGCGAATGATACTGTCCTTCAAAATACATTATTCGGATGAATAGTTTCAGGGCAAACCTTAAGCAGAAGTTTAAGAAGATTTTGGGAACTCGAATCACTGAACGAGCAGCAAAATCTATTAACGCCGGAAGAAAACTTCTGTGAAAATCATTTTGTAGAAAACGTGGTTCCATTATCTCCTGCGATTCAAAGACTAAAGACTTTCGCACCATTATAACGCGATTTTATGGCAGAGTATCAGAATTGAGCCACATGATAGAAATTGTTCGATCAAATTCTAGCACAGGTGTTTCTCTAAATAATCGTTTTTCAGTCGGTGCTACAGTACAATTCAGTTTGTTCGCAATTATCCTGCGCTAGGTTGCTCTTGCGTCAGAAGATACTCAATATCAATGAATTGTTTGACTGCCAGTTCCTTTGCAACCTATAAGACATTTCCAGCTTACGACGGCCAGCTTCTGCGACCAGATTGCTGATTTTTAGCCACCAGAGAGCGGAAACAAAAAGCAGACCACAATAAAAATTCCCAAAATTACTTCTATTGCTATAGCAAATGACATTTACGTAGACGACCTTATGACGGGAGCCGATAACGAAGACGATGCACTGTAGCTACAGGAAAAGATAGTAGGCATTTTAATTACCTTTGGGTTTCACCTTAGGACCATAATAATGTAAAAATTCAGGACCATAATAAACTGATCGTGAAACCCGTTAAAGTATTAGGAATCAACTGGAACTCCAAAACCCATTGTTTTACTTTTAATGCTCAATTTCATAACACCACGAAATTCACAAAATTCACAGTTTTCTCCGAAGCCAGCAGACTCTTTGACCCTCTGGGTTGGGTATCTCTAGTGAAAAACACGTTCAAAATTTATCTGCAGATGCTTTGGTGTGATAACCTGGAATGTGATGATCCTCTCCCAACAGAGATGGATATTATTTGGAATAAGTTATGAATAAATTTGCAAAATATTAATAAATTTCCATGTCCAGATTCATTCACTCTTCAATTAGTTCCCGAATAGATATACGGGGGCTTCTGCGATGCAAGCCAGTTGGCGTATGCAGCTATGATATATTTCCACCTTGTTAACCAAAACGGAGAAACGAATGCGGCACTTGTATCCCCTAAAACAAAGGTGGCGCCGATATAACAACAAACTCTACCTCGTATCGAATTATGCTCAGCGGTATTACTGATACATCTCATTAACACTGGTAAAAGGGAGTGAAAAAAGAAAATCTACGATGTACATGCATGAACTGATTCATAAATAGTACTGGATTGGGTTAGAAGTTATCCAAAACGTTGGAGCCCTTTCGGTGGCAACCACACATCTGAAATTTTCTCCACATTGTCGAGGAAACATTGGCGCCATGTTTTCTCAGTAGAGTATCTAGCCGATTGTGGTTCTAACGGTTTGTCTCCCAGTGAACTCAACTCTCACGAGTAAATCCATTGAATTTTGGCCACCCCAATTAAAACAGTATGGCCAAACCATAGAAGAAAGACCAATTAAGGCCATCTTTCTAACACTCATTTGCGCCAAGTCAAATGACTGGTTTGATGAATTAAGTGTAAAATATTCATCGTTCTGCAAGCTTCAAAGAATTATGGGTTATATTTCTTCTACGATTTTTCAACAGTGCTAAAAACACAAAGACACAAGAACGAGCAGTATTCCTCTACTACGGGAAGAGTTGATTCAAGTTGTGCATCTTATTTGTCAACACTATAAAGCCAATATTACAAAGATGATATGTTGACACTTCAATCGAATCGAGACATTAACAAAACCAGTAGTCTCAGGTTATTAAAACCGTTTTTAGATGACGTTGGGTTACTTCGAGTTGGAGGCAGTTTGCAGAGTGTCGTTCATTTGGGTGCAAAAAATTCGCACATTGATCAATTTTCAACAAAAGTTCAAAAATATCAAAAAATCCAATGTTTCAGCACCTATATTCAGTGGCGTCTTTTTTGAACTTTTAGCGTACTAACAAAGTGATTTTTGGGGTCAAAATCTGAAGTACACATTTCTTGTGACTTTGTCAGCATAAAAATTAGTGGTAAAAATCGTATTCCCTGCCCTCACCCGAATGACAGCTCCCATTCGATGTATAGGTTCCCATTCCTCTATGATCGCCTGTTGCAGCTCCTGGAGACTGGTTGGAGCAATATCTCTGGATCGAAGTCTCTTTTTCAGCTCGTCCCATACATTTTCGATGAGATGGAGATCCAGGCTTCGAGTTGGCCACTCCATAACAAGCACAGCCACTTATTGAAGGAAGTTTTCAACAATAAACCCGGTAAAAGGTACGATGTAGTCCTCGAGTATTTCAGTAATGTATCGTTGAGAAGTCAATCCTCTTGATCGACGGCTAGTATTCGCTCCGGAGATGAACACAAGATACGAGACACGTTCTTCAATGCGACATTGTGCAAACCGCTCTCCTAATCTTTTGTACAATCTACCTCGCTCGTCGTTGCCCGGTTGTTATGTTGTTTACATAACATACATCCTGGACTCGTAAGAGAACATGATTGTTCTCCATTATTCTTCTGTCCAATCCAAATGCTTTAGTTTGCTAGTTTGTGTGCAGTCAGATCACCTTCTCGAAGTCGTCTTCTAAATGGCCACCGACTGACTTCGACTTCACGAACTTCTTGGAGCCGCTGTCCCAGTTGAATCGCATTTAAACGACGATTTCGCGACGAAGTCGTCACAAGAAAGCGCTCATCACGCTGTATTGTAACACGAAGTCGGTCAAATCCTTGTCGCCGTTTGTTGATATCTGTGGCACACTCGACGAACGGAGAATCGGACCAAATTTAGTTGTCGACCCACTTCACTTGGGTTCAGCCCCGCATCAATTAGGGCAACTACTTGAGCAGCTACGTATGGTGTGATATTCATTTTCTTGTTCCGGATGAAGACGTAATCGACGAAGAACCATTCAGGCTAAGCGTTGATGTGTGAATGATGACAATTTCCTTAAAACGTATCGTTTTATACTTGCACAAATTCCGCAACCGCTGCTATCTGGAACGAGCGTTTTCGGGTTGTTGTGTTCTATTCTTGTTATTGTCCTAGTTTTGAACAGACAATACACACATGTGGTTTCATTGGATAGGTGAAATAATCTTTAACTTGACATACTTTTATTCAAAAAAACTTTTCGATCGGCGAGAAAATTAAGCAAAAAATGAGAAAAAATGCAACTGTGCGATTTTTCTGCTCTCAAGTGTAGTTCACGAGCTGAATTGATTCGACCATTTCTGAAAACTGGACCAATTTCCATTCTTTTAACAAAAGAGCAGATTAAAATGCATATAAAGCGTACATACGCCTCTTTGTATATGTCCAAGTATGAAACCGGTTCATTTGGAACTGGTGGGAAATCTATCCAGTGATGCATTCTTCACTCAAAAGGTTCACTGCACGGCGTGGATTTTATAGTGAAATTCACGGTGACACTGGGAGCAATTTTGTTGGTTCTGACGAAAATTACGATATTTGTTTGCTAAATTAATCAAAACTTAAATAAATTCTCCCAAAATGGCGGAGGGAATCTTAGTATGTCAGTAAAACAACCGAAAGTATTAGTTACTTGTGGGAGTTTTTGAGATATTGGCCGGAGCCCGGGAAGAACTTAAATGGCCGCAAAAAATCAAAAAATTAAAGTAAAAATTCTAACAGATAATTTTTTCAAAAAATTCCCATGTAGTCTCAGTGTGACCTGAGCTATTAGAAAAACAACCGAAATTTTGGTTAGGTCGAGGTAGCCGAGTTCACTCCACCATAAGCGAAATCCATTTAACTCGTGTAGAATGGACAGAGATCAGAATTCCATGTAAAATCTATGTTTTACTCCAAAATCAATCTAAAATCCAAATTTCATAATGATTGGTTATGAAATGACCAGTTTAGTCCACCATGAACAGATTCTAGAATTTTGTCCAAAACTCATTTTAGAAATCCAAACCAACAGTATTCACCAAATTTCATACATGTAATTCATTAAGGAATGGTCTAGAAATATGAAACTGAATTAAAATAATTCATAGACCGAGTTTCTTTACTTCACAGACCAATTAATTTGTTATTTTAAAGAACTCGTTTAAATTTTCATCCCGCTGGAATGTTTTATTTTGCAAAAGAGGCACAAAACAAAGAATAAAATATTCCGCTAGTTATAAAATAACAACCGAAATTCTCTTTTGTGATAAGGCTGCCACTTGTAGCAAGTAGCGCAATCTCTTATTTTCCGCTGTCGTAAAGAGCATTGGCGCCTAGTTAACGTTGACGGCTAGGTTTGTGGTAGAACTTCACCAAGTCACATCAAAAATGTGACGTTTTCTTATTTCCATTCTTTATCAACTAAATAACTAACAACTTTGTCAGGTCTCTCATATAGTTATTCCGTCACAATGAAATTTTTTATGTATAACTTTGTCAAATACTTGTATGTAAATTAGTTGGCAATGAAAATCGAAGCCCAAAGTGTTACACCAATTAAAAATTGTTTTAAATGAAATGACGTATTAAGTTGGAGAGTGAAAATCGCTCAGATGCACAACGGCAGCCAACATATTAAATTACCGATATAAAATATAATTAAAATCGAATACACTTCGAAATATTGAAAACCACATTTAAAAATCCAACTCCCAAAAAAATATTATTTTAAACTTAATTCAGTCATAAATTAAGATTAATCGCTTTTACGTTAAATATTTTACGTCTGCGCGCCGCGCCGCAACTGTATATGCATAAGAAAATCAAAAGATCGCGCTCGAAAATTATATCGAATTCATAAATTAACCAATCAAATTGAAAATCAAATAATAAATTTAAAAATGTTTATATTTTTTTCATTTTTAAATAAATATATAAAATATTTATTTATTTATTTTATAGAATGGGATAATTTATGGAGGCAAAGAGAGAGATAATCGCGTTATAACTGTGCGCTTTATAGAGCTGTAATTCCTTTCAGAATATCTCGATCTCATATTTTACAAAAAATTTTGTTTTGATCAAAATATTCGCGAAAATTGATAAGTCCACAGAAAATTCGTGTATGCGCAAAATTCTAATCAAAAAGTATTATAAATATCGATCGTTCGGCATTCTCGCATGTAAGATCTCAGCCCTATAATTCTACCTGTCACATTTCTCTTCGATCTTTTTTTTGCATTATGTGATTATCGTTAATCGTTATTACATGTTTCGCGCCGATTAATTTGTAATCTTTACCTTATACGATTTTTTGGTTATGTTTTTTTGGGGGTATGGATAATTAATTACCTCCAATCACTTGACTTTCTTATACTTCTTGTACGTACTCGTATTATGTATATAGAAAACGATCTTTGAAATAATTTATGTGCGCGCCAGTGAAATTTAACAGATCGATCGTGTGCTTTGGTACAAAATTTATAAGCTGGAAAATACCAACCAGATATTTAACCCACTTTTCGGTTGTATCTACAGATCGAACCGCGGATTTTTATAGAAATTTCTAATATTACGCATCCTACACAGAATTAATGGTTTAGCGATGATGCATTTTATAACCAATTTTATTACCATAACATACTCGTACCGTAAACAACCAGCTTACAATCAAAACTATTCGACTCTTGTGCAGTGTATACACACCACGTTATATCGTAGAGTCGTGAGAGATTTACATAAAATGTATGTAAATAAAAATATATTGACATTCAGCTGTGATGAAACGCCACCTACAATTAAATAGTGCGGCCGCACAATTTGCAAATTTGCGGATTAAAATATTTATATAAGTAGTTTTAATTAAAATTCTATGTCATGAGTGTTGTGCGTTAGCTAATTTTATCGCATCGGTCAAAAACATTGTATTTTGCGAATGTTAATTGTCTGTGCAAATTATTTACTTGCAATTTGAATGGGCGTAAGTGGGTGCAAGACAAACAAATGTTAAACGTCTTTGTGTAGAAAAAGTTGGCGGTTTGTATCAATCGAGCACGTTTTGCTGAAAGTCGTAACTAATTTATAACTATCGCGAGTTGCTCTGTTCGGTGTTTTCTCGTATTTCAATCTTATTTCCTTCCGAAGATTTGCAAAATTTGGAGTAGGTTAGTTCTGTATTCTTGGGATGACTATCGGTACTGTTTTATGGCCTTCTCCTGTGACATTGCCTTTTAAAATCGAGAACCAAAAATTTTTAATAATAGGGCTAGAATGAAGTTAGCTCGTTTAATCCAAGTTCGAAGTTCGAAAAGAGACCGCTAGTGACCTTTGTGTGAACAATTAGAACCCGATTTATCTGTGTAATTTGTTTGTCAAAAAAAAAAATAGTAATAAATCATAAGCCATTAAAGTTTTAGTAGATAAGCGAATTTTAGATTTTATATAAAATATTTAATTAATTACATAATTAAAACTCATATTTGATTAATTATCAATATACTGTGATCAAATATTAATAAATTCTTACGGTTAATAGAAAAACATACAAACAAACACTAGTTCAAAAAATTGTGAAATATAAAGTGAGGTTAGGTATTACTGAATCGGTACTCCCTCCACTCAACAATATGGATTTTAATCCATTGTTGCAAAATAATCTTACCAACGAACTGAATGCATGGGAGACTTCCCGCGTATGGATCAGAAAACAGTGCATGCCGGCCAAGCTCGAGCGTAATTCGTTACAAAATGTTAATTCATTTACCCAGTTTTACTCGTAACTCACATATAAAACTTCAAAAACACGATTGTGCAACAAAGTGGTGTAAATTTATCCCGGCTACCAGGAGCCGTAAATGTCAAGTAAAACAATGGAATTAGTAGACCCGATTGCAGAGACGGACATTCAAAGTTTTCTAAAAAATGAAAAATACCACCAGTCCGGAACGGACTATACTAAACGACTGCAACTTAAATCGTAATTAAATCGTAATTGTTGTTGCACCATCCACTTGAAGCGCGTAACGATCGTTCCCAGTTTGTGAACCAAGCTAAACGCGGTAGCATACCGAGTGAAGAAAATTTATTTAAATAAATTATTTGTTACGTTTTAATTCAGTCAACATTTTCCGTCTGTAGGTATCAGCCTCCTCGTCGGTTCGATAGAAGATTGACCGTTATGACCAGTTATATACTATAGTGTTGATTTTCAGATGGGTAAAAATACGTGAAATTTAGTGGGTCCGGACATACCGATCCACTTGCCAAAATAGAAGAGAAATGTCAGAAAACTGAAAGATAGTGGTGTACTGGGTGATCCGATGTTGTGATATTAACGAACAGTATCCCGATATAGCCGATATACCCGATAAGAACGTATTAATTATTCACAGTGTACCACCTGTACATTGCAAGCTCCATGTCAACCTGAACACTGACATGGACGGTGGGTCGGCGTTGAATTCTGCACTTAACAGATGGTTTTAGTTGTGTTTGTTAACACCACCGATCGTAATAGATGACGGTGGAATTCGAACCCAGTACCTCCCAGTTCAAGTGCCGAAGGTTTAACCACTGCACCACTTGTCTGGTTAGAATTGTTGTAATATTGACTGGACAATCTGTGGCGGCAGTCGAATTTTTATCTCCGCTTGAAAAGTTTCGTGTCCTTGTTCATAATTACATTGGCTTTTAACGAAATGTATATTCTATGGAGAGGGGAGGGGAGCATGTAATGTCCAGGATCCGTTATGTAATTAAATTGTACCGTTCTATGTATCAGCTGATATTGAGAACTCGGTTAAAAAAATCGAAATCACCTATGCAGCAGAAGCACTTCAGTATTCCTTCTTTTTGCTTAATAGAAGTATAAATTTATTTTTAATATGTGATCGATTGGTCGATCAATTCAAATCGATTCGTAATGCGGTTAAAATTGCGTGTGATTTAGTCGCAGAAGACCTACGCGTTTGTCAATTACACAATTTTGGTACGTTACTTATAACGCTGCCTGATTTCTTCGACAAGTACCATGATAAAAATTATCAATCAGCTCTGGAAATTTTAGCCGAAACGAACTTAGTTCCGCTCAATGTTTTCGACTTGGACAATGGCATGCAGAATTTTGAACGCTTAGGCAAAGAGGTGACTAAAGTAGATCCAGATTTACTAATTGCTTCCATCGGCATACAATCAATATAAAATGCGAACTACGGGATCATTGCCAAGGCGTTTACCAATATGGCGACAACATTACCGTACCGAATGCCGGGCGACACAAACAATCATTTGGTACAAAGTAAACGTTTTAATGCAATAATTGTACAAGATACGTGCTTCATTTTTTAAAAGAAAATTGACTTTTCTACTTTCTATTCCTACATAGGATGTACTCTTCCGCATCATTATCGTACAATAATCACAATTATAGGTGATCCCTGTAGCAATATTTCTTAAGTGCTGTCACTTTGATTCGGATAAACCATTTTTCACAAACAAACTATATAATTCGGAAATATCGGACCGGATTCTGTTATTATTTAGAGTACGGTTAGAATCCGTTATGTTCATGTACGTTGATGCAGCCCCTAGGGCCGATTAAAAAATTTTGAAAATTTTTGCCGGCACATTTATAAATTTTAACCCTTCGTTGTTATTGTCGGTTTCGTAACTTTTACACAATCGTTTAATGTGCCGGCATCGTAGTAAACAGCTTCCGTTTATATGCCCATTCACATTTAAATTGGGACGCTCCATCAAATGTTGTTGTTATCGGTATGCATGTGCAAATGCAATTGTAATGTTTCTTCAACCGAAAAAATTTCCTAAACCAGGTCAAGCTATTGGGTGTATAACTTAGTTGTTTGGATTTTCTAAAAGATGGCGTAACTTTAGTACTAAACATTCTTTAACAATGACACCTCGGCGTTCTCGGCTGATATCTCACATTAAAATTTATTTTGTTACAACATGTTTTTTAACCCAGGAAAATGGGTACCACATGAACTAACTGAAGCCAACATAGAAAATCGTTTAATGGTTTGCAATTCTTATCTTACAAGAACCGAAGATGACATTTTTTGTCTCAAATTGTGACTGGTAATGAAAAATGGATTTACTACAATAACCCTAAACGCAAAAAATCGTAGATTCATCCAGGCGAACCATTCACATCAACAGCAAAGCGAAACATTCATGGAAGTAAGGTTATGTTGTGCATTTGGTGGGATCATAAAGGAGTGATGCACTATGAGCTGCTAAAATCGAACGAAACTATTACTGGTGAATGTTACCAACAATTGATAGATTTGAACCATGCATTGAACGAAACCCGTACGATTCCAACCAACAAACAGCCTAAAGTGATTTTGCTGCACGACAATGCTCGACCACATGTCGCAAGCCACGTACAAAATACGCTGGAAGTAGTTAAATTGGAAATTCTACCGCATGTTCCCTATTCATCAGATTGTGCCTCATCAGATTATTATTTGTTCCGATCAATGCAAAACGATCTTCAAGACCAGCACTTCAGAAACCACGAAGAAATCAAAAAATTGCTCGACGAATGGATCGCATCAAAAGACAAACAATTTTTTGTCGATGGAATCCATAAATTGCCAGAAAGATGGTTGAAAGTCATAGATAACGATGGAGAATATTTTGTTTAAAATAAAACTTACCATTTCTTAGAAATACACGTGTTTTTTCTGCAAAAAAATACAAAAAAAAGTTCTACTCCCAATAATATATGCTGTGACTAAAATGATCAAAAGATCGTTGAGACACATTGTCCAGAGAGCATTGCAGAGACCGATCGGTACTATGGTGAACAGGTGAGAGGACAGATAACTATAGAGAGGCCGTAAATATCGTTTCATACTATAATATGTCTCGCGGTTCACATTGCAGGAAGAAGTTGCGCATTTTCCTTAGTTGATCAATACGAGTATGCACATCCCTGGATTAGTTGAAACATTATCTCAACTTGATCGGCGCTTTCACTGATATCTATCGTGTGCATCAACAAGATCTTTTTCGGAATATAATTAATTCCAAGCGTTTCACTTTAGACCAGATAGCTCACTAAAAATTATGGCTTAAACTGGAGTAAATTTGAACAATCCAGACCAACATTTTTAAGAAATTACGATATTTGTTCTAACGTCTTAATTGGAAAAATTAAATCGATTAGTTGTGATTGGTTGTAATGTAATTATGATTATAGCGATCACATTCAACGTGTAAAATCATAATGAATGATTTGATATGGGAGATACAATTATCCGGCCCACTCACTTACCAGCATCATCAACAACAGCAGGAGATCATAAGACCAAAACCTTAGTTGAAGTGCCAAATGAAATATGTAGTTTCACAACGAGATTAAAGCTATTTCGTCACTTGTCCAGACGATTAGAAACGTGACGAGTTGAAATCTTACCTAATCGGGAAAATGGGTATATTTACGATTACACTTCTTTTGCGTAAGTTTACCTGAAGAACAGTTCACAGTAGTAAATTCGACAATGTGGCCGCCTGGGTTACTATAGCAAAGGAATTTCAATGGAAACTTCGACACTAAAATTGTCAACATGTAAGTCATTACAAAAACCTCCTGTAACTTCTACAAATTCTTCATATTCATCTCCTACCGCAAATCCTATTCCATTCCTTTTATTTCCAAGTCAAGAAAGCCCCCGCCTTACATCGAATTTATGTCTTTTTATTATCAAAATGTTAAACCAAACCAATTTCGATGCGCATATTATCTGTGAGAAAATTAAGATTACCCTTACACATTTTCCGACCGCCTGGATTTTTTATTTTTGGAATGTTCAAACTGGTATGCGATTGAACCTTGACTTGCAATATAGATACCAGACCCAAGGAAGGTGGAAGTTGGAGAGCACGGGCAACATCGAGGTCTTGGATGAAGATCATTGGCCTGTACATTTTCAGTTACTATCTCACTCCCAATGAAAGCATGTTGGTATTCAGAATAAAGGTGGTTCGCCTCGAAGAGGCAGTGTTAAACTATAGAGGAGATTGAGGGATGCCTTGGAACTATAGGCATCCACGGAAAAAATACATAATCGAGATGGCCTGAAGGATTGGGCTTCTGCAACCTATAATAGGGTAGCCCAGGAGTCAGTGACGTGATGGAATGTCAAAAAAATAACGTAAAGTTTGCTTGTACTCTGGTCCAGTAAATCGTCAGCCACACAATTTAAGAGGAAACTTTTGTCAAAAATACCAAGGACATAATTGTCGACGCGTGTAATTCTCCATGCCAAAAACAAAACTTGGATATAACAGAAGCTCAGTATACTATGGTGGACGCCTGAGATCGCTGAACTTCTCAGACTCTGTTTGCAATCAAGACGGCGAATGCAACGGGTAATATCACGAGGAAAAGCTGTTGAAGGATGATCATTGACGACAAGTAAATGAACCCCTTCGCCTTGGCTACACACGTGTAGTTAAGAAACCAGGAACAAACAAAACAAACACCGTCAAGGAACCCGCCACGATGGAAAGAATAATGAGTGACTTTTTTCCAATCCACCCTGAACGCACGGATGAATCCAACACAGAAATAATCCATATGTCGCTATTCTCTAAAGATGAATTGGACATAGCGGTTAGTGTGTTAAATTATAGGAGAGCTCTAGGCTCTGACAGTATACCAGGCGAAGGACTTAAAATGGTGCATCAGCTGAAGGCGTGGAGGAACATTAAAAATATCCAGAATTGTCGTCATCCTATCGTCCGTTATGTATGTTTGACACAGCCGGTAAAATCTTGGAGGGTTCCGAGAAGGCTGATCACCAAGTAACGCAATCCTGGACTTGATTAAAATAATAAGGGCCGCAGAGGACCGAACTCATTTTTCTCGGAGTAATGTTATTCTGGTGATGCTAGATGTTAAGAATGCGTATAATTCGGCCAGATAGAGCGAGATATCGTGGGATGAGAAATATTAGTCACGACTAGAGCGGAGTAGGGATCGGTTCCACGACCTATACTTTAGAATGTAGCTTACGATAAACTACTGCGGGTTCTCATGCTCTTTAGCTTACGTTGAATCAAGTAATGAAGACCGTGAATAGGTGGATGATAGACTACGACCTGTCCTTTGCGATAAACAAAATGGAGATCGTAATACTCACTCAACGCAAGGTACGAGTAGAAAGAACAATTTCGTTCCTTTACTACGCATTCTAAGACCTAGGTATACAGCTAGATGGCAAATTAAACTTCTGAGAGCAGATTGCACGCAGCTGATAAAGCAGCCAGACGTATTTCTTGGTTATGCAGACATGATGGAATACACCGTGGGTGCAAGGTCAAGTAAGTACCGGTTGTTAATGACAACGGTGGAATCGATCCTGGTATATGGATCCGAAATCTGAGTTCAATGAAGTGCAGCACTAAAAGGTATTGGCACTTGCAGTGCTTGTGATAGCTGGTGCAATCCAAATTGAGCTCCTACATGTGGAACGGTAGGCTATATTTAGAAAGAAAGGGCAAGACCCAATTTAGTTCCTGATTTTAAAAAAATTAGTATTTTTAAAGCTCCAATTATTACTTTGGAGGCGAACCAAAGAATAATTACAATTTGAAGTGGTGACTGTTGCCGAGAGAAATCAAACTAAAATAAAGGCCGTACCATCGCAACTGAAATAAAGAAAAATAATCTTGTGAAGTCATGATGTCATTGAACAGAGGCTAAATTGTTACATGGTTGCAGATAAAAAATATGATGCCCCTTTGATACGAAGAAAATGGTCATATATTTGGAAATTATTGTAGAGTGTACACGGTATAAATAAGCTTTAAGCTCAAAATGGGATGCACCGTCTAATCAAAAATGTAATCAATATAAATAAATAAGGCCCAGTAAAACAAATAAAAATGGAGAAGAGAGAGCGCACTCTTACTAGGTGGCAGGAGTTGTGAGACCTGGAAGACGGGGGTCGTTGGGCCAAAAGGCTTATATTAAGCTTGAGTTGCTGGATCGCAAGTGATCAGGAAACATCAATTATTAGCTAACCTATTTCAAGTGGATTGCCCATTTATGCTACTTTGTAAAGTAACTCAACACAATTGAAAAGTCAGATTCGGTGGATTGCACATATTCAGAGAGGGAATGAAAAATGTGTTCGAAACGACGCTAAGTTACGAGAACATAATTGAAATTATCCTTCAAGCGGAGGTCTTCTGTAGAGAAATTCATTGAAACCGTGCCACGGTTTCGGATTTGGAAAGTGAATTTGATGAAAATGAAGATAGCAATCCTGTGGGCATTTGTATGCGAGATGACATAAAAAATATTTAAACAGTTACTATAGACGTTTTGGAACATCTCCTGTACAAAACTCGATTTTACAAACACATATTTTATCTGATCATGAAAAAGAATTTGCATTACTTTGAAACGAGATGGAATACCATTGAACAAAATGCTTGAACAGGGTTGGTTTGTAAAAGATAATATTTCAAAAGCTTTAGTTAATTTAAAAAGGGACCCTGGTGGGGTGGTTTCACAAATTAAATTTCTTCACAATCCACAGTCTAAAAATGTCTGAAACCGCAAATTATTAAATTGACAAAAGAGTTCAGGACGAGGCTGTTTAATTCGCTACAATAAAATCTTGTTTAGCGGAAATGCCAGTTAACGAAGACGCAAGTTAATCAGTAATTCGAGAGATACAATTCTACGAGGCTACTAAGAAAAACTGCAGGTAATTTGAAACCGTCTAAAATTGTCAACCAACATGGTTATTTAAACAGCATCTGTTCCTTGAAAAGTTATTTTCTAAAAGAGCAATAAAGTTCTAAAATATTTTGCAAATTTTCTTTATTTATCTGTTTTAAAAATTTTCTCCAGCTTTCATGAAAAACTATTTGACAACTCGAATTCTCTAGAACGAAAAGTTATCGAGTTTTCGAACGCTCTACTATGCACCCGGGATTATTTGATTCTGCACAAACTTCGCTTGGTGAGCAATACACCGGTTTACTTTGCTCGCTAGGGTTGAATTATAAAACAGACCCATAGTCGACGAATTATGCTTTTACCATAAAGATGTCGAATCAGTCGCTTGAAAATACTTTGATTTTATATTTAGAAGAATATTTTTTTAAGTCAGTCGGTATGTACGCAACCCAAACTGTATCGGACATTTTGTTTGGAAGAACATCAGCTTCAACCATCTTGAAGTTACAATAGCTTCAAATCTTCAACTTAGCGTTGAATTTAAAATTCAGATAAAAATAATATAATCCTATACTAATCGATAAACGATTTACACATGATCAAGTACTCGTATGTAGGTCTCATTTTCAGTCTGGGAAGGCCATATGTATTTCTCAAATACCATTTTAAAATATACAAAAAGTCGTACATGTGAATATTTGAAATTCAATATAACAAGATGTCTCTAATTTCTTTCATCACATATTATCTAATATTTATTCGTCTGCTAAATATAAATCATTGACAACAACAATATAAAATACTCGTGTGTATAGAATCAAAATAAATCAATCATCGAATATAAATTTTGTCGGCAAACTCTATAAGCTCGCGAGATACAGCGATGAGAAATCATTTAAGAAAAATAATATAAATTATGATATCGCGTCTTAGATCCAAAGATTTGTAAATAAAATGTTTTCTTAATACCAAAAGTCTCAATAATAATACGAATAAGTACAATAATAAAGGAGGTGATTAATGATCGTATCGTGTGATCGCGCAAAGAGAAATCAAATATTTTAGTAAAACTTCACGCATTTATCTGATTGAGATCCTATCGCGCTTGCTTCAAATATAAATGTCGTATTAAATCGGGTTCGTCACTTTTGATATTACACCTAAATATAATTGAAGTCTTTTGTTTCTTATGTATATATTTTAATGCGCGGGCGCTTAACTGGAAAGGTCATCGCGGGCATAATGCATTTACAATGTGATTTGCTCGAATTAAAACCGCGTTCATAAATCAATATGACGCGATACCAATCTACAGCAAAATTTATTAAACCGTTCACAATTATTGGCATGTAATTTACGCATAAGAGCTTCGCACGACCGAAACTTTTTTTTCTTAAATATAATTTTAATCTTAACTCAATAATAATATTATATTTAATTGCGGCCCTTCAAAATAAAAATGTTCGTAGCACAATCCGATTTTTTATTGGATTTATTTGGAATAAAAACAAATTTAATTAAATGCGAGAAACACGTTGTAATTGGATTGGAAGAGAGTGTGGCGGACTGCACGGTCCTATCCAAATGTACCAAAGTATTAAGCAATTTATTCTTTAATCAGCGTTTACAAATCTCTTAAAATGCAATTTATTGTGTTGCCTGATTATGATACGATGCGCGTATTTTATTGTCACAACAAACGCAATTTGCGAGAAATTTTGGCAAACCATTTTTTTGATATCTCAATCAGAGTTTTCGGATTTAAATGGGCGATGCAATTAATTTTTGGGTAACGCGACAGTTTGCAACACTTGGGTAATTAAGTGGCAATTTTTTGTGTAGCGCGGTTAAAATTATTATCATTTTATTTAAGGGAATGTCGATATTTTACGCAATTCGTATGGACCGTTTAAAGTTTTTTTTTTATGTTTAAAGTTTTTTTTGGAAAGTTATTTGAAAGGCAAATAATTTGTCTTAGTGGTATGTCGGTGCGCGATATTTTGGAATACCTTAAATGGTGATATGATATATGAGTGACACTATGTACAATCACGCTTTAGCTAGCTGATGATATATTTTAAAGCTCTATATCAAAATAATCATGTTACTGAAATGTCTTTAATTGACAAAAGGTTCTTAAAATTTGAAATGAACAAGCAAAATATGTAAATCAATGCTATTGCAATTCTATTTTTAAACATTGTCATTGCCTTTCATTTTCCTACATTAATTGGTCAAAAAATAATTTAAAATCCAGCTACTTCGAACTAATTTTCTTAAAAGTAAGGCATGAGTATATGACCATCTCAAAAGCACATAGCATTTTTTGATTATTTAACTTGTTTGCTTTCCTCACCTACTCATTGGACCATCTTGAGATCTGCAAAGCAAGTTGAGAACAGTTTCTTCTCCCTCTTCATCTTCGAAACTACGACAGTAATTAATCATGTGAGGAGACACGTCCATTCTGCTCACATGCTTACCTATGAGATCGTGCCTGGTAATGGCACCCTTCACCCGTCCAGTGTACAGAAAACCTCACCCAACCTTTCAAACGATGATGGCGAGATGGCATAGTCGGTAGTATATGGGATGTTACTGTTCCTCAGAACAGATGAGTATTCGGTATTGTTGCAGTTCTGCATCGAGATGGAGTTGAGCTTAATATCTGAGCTCGCTACGATTTGTTTACCTAAGACATTTAAAGGTGTGAGATGCAAGAGAATCTCCTATGTTTAATTGGATGGCCACCAAATAGTAACCCCATATAAAAAATAGGATTAATTGTATAAATATAGAGCCAATGTATAATTTAAGGCACCGAGCCCCATATTTTTCCAATGCATTTTTACAGGAGCAAAGCGCTATTGTAGTTTTATTACTCTTTCTAATACCAAGGTGAGTTTACTATATCCAGAATGAGACCCAGATACTTTGGCTTATCACCTTATTTACCGAATACACCATTCACAACATTAAAGTCGCCCCTTTCCAGGTTTAATATCAAGTTATTTATGACCAAGTTCTAAAGAAAACGGGACAATACTCCACCTGGCAGTCTACTTCTAAGGTTTAAGGGCTTTCTCGATAGGAGTAATAAGGAAGTTGCGAGCCTTTTCCACGAAATTACCCTTGCGATGTTGGGATTTCGATAGCCTATTTGGTTCAATCGGACTCCTAATATGAGCTTCCATCTATTGCCCTAAAATTTTTAGTAGGGAAGAGGCTAAACTTATAGGTCTAAGGTCTTTTTGACTGCAAGGAGAGCTATTCCCGCCTTAGGTGGCAGAGTTTTAGCCTGCGCTTGAAGATAACTACCAGCCATGGTACGGTTAAGTTTGTCGTTCGTCGGATTCTGCCGTACTCTATAGCCAGTAGCTCCAAGGATTCTTCTGCACTAGTTTCGGTCGTTCGAGAAAACTGGAATTTTATTTTACCATTAATTCATATTTGAATGTTTTGAGGTCTTCCTCGTGACACAGTGCCTTAACATCGTCCTGACCACGGAGGTCGAGATTTAATCGGAAATCTACTTGAAGAACATGCACCTAATATAACCTGATACGACATGAATCTCACCAGTAGTGAATGACTTAGAAGAGTTATGAAAATATCCCAGTCGGTTTTACTGGGTCGGTTTCTATACTCACATGTTTTGATGGGTTTTGTTCCAATTCACATTATAGATAACAATGACCAGAGAGGGAGGATCCCCTAACATCTTCCAATTCACTAAACTATCCTTAATGGTATCTGAGACAATTGTAATATCTAGTACTTCTTGTCTATTTCTAGGTTAGTACTAAGAATTGATTTTATTCTTCAGTAACTCACCTCGATCATTCATATCAGTGCTTCCCCAATTTGTGTGATATGAATTTGCATCACTTCTCAGTACGACTCCAATTTTTGTTTTTGATCCTCCTACATTAAGTACATTCCAAAATAGCATGAGGGATTTCTTCCCCATCATGTGGAAGATAAGATGATACTAGCTAGAGATTTTGACCATCCATCTCAATGCTTGTTGCGACCATATCTGCCGTAATTTGATAACAGAAAGATATTCAGATTAGTTTTAGCAAGAATGCGTATGGCAGTTTATATTTAAAAGTCCTAAGTCCAAGCACCTAGCCACTACTGACCCAAGGATCTTGGGCTAGGACAATGTTTGTCTTCTCTGTTTTTAGTTTGAGCATTAGCGCAGCCGAAGGAGCCATGAAGTGGTGAAGAGTACTCTGTAGAAACCTCAACATTAGGTTTGTTCCTTTACTTTAACCTTCACCACAGTTGCATCAGAATGCTCCTCTGTCTGTGAATCTCCAAGCGATCCAGAATGTAATCCACTTGAATTGGATATCTCCATGTCTGTAGACTTCTCACCCATTGTCATGTGGCTCAGGCTGTCAGCGTTAGGACTCCGGTATAGGCGCCCTCAAGAAGTGACTCTCATCTTTCTTGTAAATATTGTGTATGGTGGCGGTGAAACCATAATTATTTAAACCATTAGTTCTCACCAGCGCAGCCAGCCACTCTCTATTTAATATGATAACAGCTGACCTATAATCAGCCTTTTGCTCTTCCAACTAGGCCACTTGTGAGTCGCGGTCAGTAGTTCTGGATTAAAAATTTTTAACATTTGTAGATTTTGTTTTGTCTCGCTGGGTTCCTCGCAGATATAGGATATTACTCTAGCTCTGTAGAGTAAATCCTCTAGTGACGATTTCTAGTCTAGCACTCGACGAGGCTTCAGATTCCAGTGCCATCCTCCGTGCCGGCAAGCCGGAGCGTGTGAAGGGTTTTCCTCATAATTTTTTAGTAATGTGGCAGCTAAGGTCTCCTCCACCTTCTTCTAATTGCTGGATGAATCCGCCTTCGTAGGCTCTATCAATGACAAGCACCACCAAGTGCTCTTTTACTACCTCATTAAAAGGCCTAGTTACAGTTTTCTACATTCTAATCCTATGCTTGCTTCTGTGATTTCTTTTCCGATCTCTGCCTTTTGGCCTTCAGACGAACCGTCCTACTTCATTTCAATAATCTTTTCAATTCTTTTGCGGTTTCATATCTCTGTCCGTTTGTTCTGCTAACGAAATCTTATAAAGGTTTGCTAGAGCGTTCCAGGTTGTTTTTCTGGTTTTAAAAATTGATACGAGAGAACCGTCCTTGATTGTCCGTAAATATTTGATTCGGGGAACCAGCCTTGTTTGTACCTGTGACCCATTTTTTGGTTCGTCTTGAGAGCCAGGCATAATGATTTAAGTCCTTTGTTATTCCCGTTTTTTTCGTACGTCTTGTGGACTAAGCCCAATAACCATAGTCCCATGTTTGTTACCTGTGCCTTTGAAATCAGGTCTAAAGACCAAAGAGTGTCGGACTCTTTTGTTTTTGTATTAGTTTCATCCAAGTTTTGTCTCAAGAGTAGCGAAGAAAGAATTGTCCATCGGTGCAGAGATCCGCAGTACACAGATAAAGCAGGTTGATCCAGAGGGTGCCAGATATCCGAATACATCGATAGAGTACGGTACGATTATCACCTTAAAGTGGTTCAATTCGCACCGTGTTTTAGCCCAGCACACGACAAATATTGTAGTAAGCTAGTTACCCGGTGGCCACTGCGAAGAGGTACCATGAACACTTGCAGAAACTGCAAGATACGAAGCTGACGCAAGTGCTAACAGAAAGCTTCACGCAAAGATCAACACAGATAACGTCCTTAATTTATCTGTAATTTTAGTTCGAGATACGAGTTTCTTAGATATAACGATTGCATTGCTAAAATTCGCAAAATTTAAAAGGAACGAATTTTATTTTTCTATTTAAAGTCATCTCTAATTAAATCCGGGCTGGGCTAACTTGAATCGTGGGATAACTTCATATACGTGCGGATTTCTAGATTGTGTGCCCGCACATGTTGTAAATTTTTCTCGGAAAAATCGATAAAGTTGTATCATATTGCTGGGAGAAGAAATTCGATGAAATCGACACTAACGAATCCCGGTCCGAGAAAAGAAATGTCAGCTTCAAAAATTTGGATCGGCCGAAACCAAACATTGTAATTCCAAAAGAACTAAATAACTATTTTTATCATGCATTTTTAAAACTTGCATACTCTCCGCCTCAGGCTGATGAAACTGTAAATCTATCTCCACGAGAGTACCCGTATTCGAGATACATTGAGGGTCTGCTAAGCCTAGATTCCTCTTAATACAGGTTCAAGGAACCAGGTGGTCTTCTCATTGCCCGGACGTTGACTAATGGGCCGAGTGATTGCAAATCATCTCCATGGCGCATGCTCGTTTAATGGCAAGAGCATTTATCTCGTCTCCAGGAAGTCAGCTGATGGTTGCGAGAGAAAGGATTAACTATCAATGTCGGAAAAAGGAAATTTGATTTAAAATCTACTAAAATTCGGGAGTACCCACCACCCCGAATGTTAAAGAATCCAATTCTCAGTCAATTCAGTCAATTTCTCTTAATGGCGGGATATTATCGATGAATTATTAAAAGTTATTCAAGTCTTGCCACTCGCCTTAGGAATCTCAACAATGGTAACTGCTCCGGTAATACGACACGCTGATTTTACGAAAGAAGTTTTTACAGTTCAGTACGATGATAATAGAGATAAATACTCCATAACTTTCTCATTGCAAAAGCTAAATATTGCACAGCAAATATACAGCATTACTCAATTAAAGGGTCTTTCAATGGGGACGCTCGCAATTTGTAAGGTCATAGCAGCCATCTTGATAGGGTAAGGCAAACCAGCATGGAAGGTTATAGCGTTGAACAACATGTGCAAATCATCAATTATTATTTTCAAAAGCAGTGCTTCGATTCGAGAATCATTCCACGCATTATGTGATTTTTATTCTCGCCACAATCGTCCGAGTCGACTATTCTGCTGATTATACGAGGATCATAGGAAATGAAGACACCAACACTCGATTGTTAAACCAGTGCTAGTGCTAGATTATGTTGTTCTTCGGATTCATAGAGAGATCACTTTACATAACTGATCAGCGTCATGGACGTGTTCTTAATATCATGTCCGACTTTTCATTGCACTAAAATTATCATTAAGTTAACGACTGTAGCACCATTTTAATAGCTAGTGATCATTAGCCAATTCAAACTTTCAGCTCTGCCAAGGACCAATTCCAGATTTCAACAATCTCCATTATTTAGTTTTAGGTTTTATTTCTGTACACTAAACGGAAAGATAGAAGCTTGCCCAAGTAGCCCATATCCCACCTACCGCTATACTATCGGAAATATGTTTTCTAAAACCGAACTCACCTCTAATGGTGATTATTGATGTAAATGTCAGTTTCTTTAAAATGTGTTTAATTCCCTTGAGATTCTGATGAATGCGATTTTGAATACCATTCGCTCACACTTTTTAATCCATACAAAATAAACCAATTTAAAATAGTTTTAGTTGAATAGTTTTTTTGTTAAAATTTTCCAATCAAATTTTTTCTTAAGCCCAAAAAAATTATTTAGTCCGATCATTATATCGCACTGTACGGGGATGGCAATTAATCAAAGACGTGTCAACATTAATTTTAACTCATTTATCATGTAATTTAGGTTTTATGGCGTACACTCGTAACAATAAATCGAAATCGAAAGTGCACGTACATCAAAAATTAATTATTGCGGATGATGATCAATCTCAGTGCTCGATCCATTAGAAAATTTTTATTTCATTGTATTTTGATTTGAATTTTCAGCGTCTATTAATTCCACTGGGCGCGCTCTTACCTGCATATTAAACTTATAATTTTTTTGACGATCACACGTGATTGATTTATGATTCAAAGTTATTTGATTTTATAAAAGAAGAAATTGAAAAGTTGATGACATGATTAAAAATGATGATTTATCTGTGATTAATTAGAAGAAATTTATTAATTGTCATTAATTTGATTTGTACACAACATTAGGTTTTTTTTATAACATTGATTGATCATGAGTGGCGCACAGATTAGTTTTGTCTCGTCTGGAATAAAATGGATTTTCAATACAGATCTTTCTAGGTGAATGGCTTAATCAACCTTGGCAATTTCATCTTTTCGCTTTCCCCAAATACTTTTGGGATGTGCCTTGGTAGGGCTTAGGTTCTCTTTGGTGATTGTTGCTGTGTTTTTATGCAATTCCAAAATTAGATTCGAAACCGAATAACGCCTTATTGTTATAGAAGGCGAATACAAAAATGCGGGTTTTCTTGAATGAAAGAAATACAAAAATGCGGGTTTTCTTGAAATTGAGCATTTTCAATTAAACTACACTTCGTGTAATCAGAGTTAATTTCACGAACACGAAATTCATTTGGCTCAACAGTCCAAATTCATAGTTAATTAGCTGACCCGGCAAACTTCGTTTTGTCCAAATTAGATTTTTTGATTGAATTAATTTGTAAATTTGTTTTTTTATACACGCAAAGCTGACCCGAAGGACTTCGTTCCGTCCAATATTTGGCGAAAATCGAATAATATGAAATTGAATTCTATTCGTTTTAGTGAAATCTAAAAGATAGAATAGAACAATGATTGTATTCAATTTAAGGCTGCATAATACACAACATTTTTTTCTGCTCCGGAGCGTTAATGAAGAGTGGGGCTGGTTTCCCAACTCGGGAACACGCCACAAATAGAAAAGCATGACATTTCCAGATTTATGCCGCACACTTCCAGCGGCTGCCTTTGTGATTTGTTTATGGTCATCGCAAATGCAAGTTTCACTGGGAACTGAATGCGTTTGAACTGAAACGGCAAACCAGTTGAAGTCAATGGAATTCGCGGAATTAGGCATTCTTCTCCCTTGAACGTCCCTTTCAAAATCCTTGCCACTATCACATTTATCATTAGCTTCGTCACAATCGTCGAGTTCCATTGCACAGTTTCGGGGCATGAAGATTTCGTAGCATAATGATGACAGATTAAACTTTAAGACGTAAATGATGAGGCCAGGCAAACCCAAAGAGTTTAGGAATTCCACTGGATAATTGACGACTTCGTCTTCGTTTTCAACGCGATCGATCTATTTGTATGAACGTAATTCTCCCGGAATTTGATTTTGAATCGTCCAATTCAAGTCATTGACGCCAATATTTTTCGCTGCTAAAATTGCGCGTGTGCTCAACCAATCGTAGTTACGATAATTTTGATCAATGTTCGGATAAAACATTAGTGATGAGTTCATCTCACGTGGAAGTGAATTGGCAAATTTCAGGTGGAATCGATATTAAACCACTGGAAATATCTACCGGAATTTGTCCATTTCCGATTCTCAGCAGTTCTTTGGAGAAAACTTCTGACGTTCTATCCTGTTGCAGGGACACTCGTATATTCATACTCAATGCAATGGTTTTCACGTATCGCCACAAATACGTTGGCCTCAGACATGCGTTTCATTCATCCGTCGCTGTTGATTTCGGAATCACGAGAAGTGTTTATTGGAAGTCGTCCGCCAACAGTATCATCACGCCACCAAAGCGACGAGTATTGTTGCGCAAATCTTTCAATGTTCGATCGAGTGCTTCTAATGATCGTTTGTGCGCCATCGTGCACTCATTTTGCATTTCCATCATCCACAGCCTTCATCAGTTGATCATACACACTCTTTTACTGTTCATTCAACAGTGGAACAATTGCTTGTACTTGTTGTTGCAAAGTTGTCGTGTCGTAAGCACGCTCGTGTTCCAATTCACGATACAATGCATCTCTAGTTTGACAATTTGGCGCTGGCATATGAATTTCAGCCAATAGTTTGCCACTCATAAGTAAACACACATCTTCAATCAGCACTAACGCTTCGTTGTAGATGTCATCGTTCATTTGCAATTCGAAGTACCCTGTCGCGACTCGAAAGCAATGTAAAATATCTTCTGCGTTATCATCTTTGTACGTATCCCATAATTGACGTGGGTTTGAAGGCTAACATGTCGAAATGATCATAGCGAAAAGTGTACCAACTTGATTGGCAGGCGAATAAGCTACTGCATCGTCTAGCGTTTGATTCCAGTGATTGTCGTGTTCAAGCAATTGTAACTGTTGACATCCTTCTCGAAATGTTGAAATTCACAAACCACGATCTATTTTTATATATACATATAGATAGTGCTTGTCGGTGAATATTAATAAGAACGTGCACAGTCATAGTCAATCAACGGGAAACTAGTTCATATATCATAGACTCAGGCATCCTGCACCAAGTTAATCGCATCTAACGAAACGAAATGCTTTGGAAACAGCATCACTAAAATAGCGCGTCCAATAAGGACAGGTTAACCCAAATTTTATGAACAATGCAAATGAATTGACTCAATCGAAGAGTTCCGGAATCGCCTAACTTACGTCAGACAGAAAAAGATTCGAATTACCAGTATGAATAGAGTTACTGGTCTAACATGCTCAAATCAGGACAAATTAATGATATGACGTAAACCGGAGATGGATATAATGAAGTAAAACGGATAAGGATTAACATTTCAACATTTTTCGAACTATATTAAGAATGCCCGTCCTTCTATGACTTCTACTGCTCTATAATTCTAATTCATGATTCAACACCATTAAAAGCGGTACTCACGTAATCAGCAGTTTTATTGCGCCACATCAGTGTCACGGAGAAAAATGACTTGGGCGAAAACGGCCTGTCATGTACTCATCTATCTAAACCTTCATTGAGCAACCATAGTGATAAAAACTGCAAATGCAGCAAATATAAAGAGAATCATAGACACTTCAGATGAAGTAATACGCGGTGCCGAGGCGCTTGGTGAAAATGGAAAAACGAGATTCATGGTTAATCTTGATGATACTGAACAAATTGAATGACAAATCAAAAGCTCAATTGGCAGAAACTACAGCCGACACAGCTAACCCGACATTTGCAGAACTTCTCAAAAGTTTCAAAAGGCGAATCGACACATTAAAATCCTTTACGATTCCGTAAAGGCGCTCCAGTTGACGCTCCAGACGTTGCTACGAATCGTACAAGTCTTAATTGTGCACTATGCAAAGGTGAGCATTCTCAAGAATTAAACAAAATGAATATTAAAAGAAGACAAAAATGGGCCAAACCAAGACTAGAATACTCCCAAAGAGCAGAGCTTTTCTGGGCTCAGGCTCCAAGGTGAGCTTCATCATCGAAACATGTTTCCAACATTTTAATCTAACGAAACGTAGTGCACGATCGTTACGAAAGGAACAAACACGGCTTCTCTCATGACAGTCAACAGGCCTAGCCAGCTGTTGTATTTTTTTTTAGAAATGACCCAACTTAAGGCGAAGTGAACTGTAAAAAATCAGCCAAAACGACGATTGCTCCAATCGCTACTGGGAGCTGTCCTGTTATCCATTTTTCCAAACTAAATCAAAGGGGAAACACAAATTTTGGACAGATTTTAAAATTGTTCTAAATTCATGGTCTCGTTATCATGAGGAACATGTACCATTTTTAAACCCAGCTGATTATGCTGAAGCAGAAAGCAACTACTATTCAGATTCACAGTTCATTCAAGGTTCATTCAAGTATCATTCAAAGCCTAATACTTTGCTCAAATGCATCCTTACACGATATTCATCCTTCGAAAGGCTTAAAAGAATCTTCACGTTAATCTGCCGGTATGTTAGCCATCTAAGAAGATCGGTGGAAACAAGGGCAAGTGGAATCCAACTAACGAGGGAACAAATATTTAATAAAATTTAGAAATATGAAACACTTAAATACTATTCAAGTGAAATCGAGTCACTGATGGCGAGAGGTCGCATTGAGAAAAATAGCATAGTCTTAAATCACTTCACCTATTTATCGATGAAAATGGTATCATTCGAGTTGGAGGAAGACTATAGTCTTAGAAAAGAGAAAATGGTATGGTGTCCTTTTCAACCAAACAACCAATTATTCTTCCTACTAAATCCCCGATCACGTCGTTAATCCTGGAAGACGTACACAACGTCAACAATCATGCAGAAGGTGATAAATTTGAGGTGATAAAATTGGATACCTGGAGAAAACCCATACTCAAACAATTCATCAAAGACGTATATCATCTACATATGGCGCAACAAAAATATCAATTGGTGGGCAGCCCCTTACTCTAGGGCACCCAGAGGGCTTCAGCTGTCTTTGTAAGTACTGCTTCGGCAAGTAGCAAAGTCCAACCGTGGACCAAATACCAATGGAATAACTTGGCAAAAACAAACAATGAGTACAACAAATACGGAATGTAATACCCCAGGTGGTACAGCAGCACAGGTGATTATCGGGTTGTTCGATGCGCGGCACTTTATAAATTTTAATAATGATAAAAAAAATTAAATTTAATTTTAAAATGAATTTTATTTAATGCAAATTAATTTTTTTGTTGCTGGTGAGTGATGATGCTGCCGCGACGTGTTGCTCCGGCAAAAATCCAAATTGAATAGGAAGTAAATGTTCTTCCTGCTTCTTCATTGCTATGTGCACCAATATATTTTGGTGCACCCGTTATTATGTTTACGGAGGATTGTCCGTTGAGAATGAGTGTGCGGAGTTTCTTATAGTTGAAGAAACTACCCGCTACATCACCCATCGCGCAGTGAGTTCCCCCACCGCGAGTTCTGTATCCGCTGGCGTTTGTGGTTGCATTTGGTTGTAGTACCATTATAATGATGAATGATCGTTGTAATGGTAGAGGTGATGTAAATTGTGTACCAATTGATTGCTGGTAGAAATGCGTATTATCCGATAATGCGGACAGTTATCTTCACTCCCGATATTTGATCGGGTGAACTTTGTCTGGGCGGGCCTTCATATGGTGGTGTGAGGCCTGTGCGAACTTTGTCTGTTCGTTCGAAAACATAGTCACAGGTTTGCAGTGACTTTGGTACGAATATGGCAGTTTGATTTGATTTGCGCGTGTCCGTTGAGATGAGTTTATTCATCGTGGAGCGCAGTTGATGTATCACTGTGTCAGTGGTAACTTGGAGTGTAAGTGAATGTTCCACAAAGAATTCCCCAGGTAATTTGATCGTTTGACCGTACACCAGTTCTGCTAGTGAACATTTTAGGTCGTCTTTCACTGTTGCTTGGATTCCCAACAATATGATTGGGATCTCTGAGCTCCAGTTGACGGTATTTGCACGAGCTTTGTGAGCTGTTTTAAGTTGGCGGTGGAAGCGCTCAATCATACCGTTTGCTTGTGGATGATAGGCAGTTGTCCGTATTCGATGTGAGCCTAATAGTTGCATAAGCTCAGCGAATAGTTTGGTATCAAACTGTGTGCCTTGATCAGTCGTATAATGTTGACCGGAGCGCCGAATCTAGAAATGTAGTTTTCGACGAGCGTTTTTACGATTGTTTGTGCGGAGATGTCTTTTATGCAGTAGGCTTCCGGCCAACGCGTAAAACAATCAACGCAGGTTAACATATATGTAAATCCATTAGATGGTGGAAGTGGTTCAACAATGTCTCAATGGATATGTTCAAATCTACCTGGTGGAATTTCGAAATTCCCATGAGGTGATTTGGTGTGACGTTGCACTTTGCATTTTTGGCAGGATAAACAAGGTTTCGCCCAAAGGGTTAAATCTTTGTTCATACTGGGCCAAAAATATCTTGAAGTGACGAGTTTGCGAGTTGCTCGTACACTTGGGTGGGAAATACTATGCAGAGTGTCGAAGATAGTTCGACGCAGTGACTCTGGAATGTACGGGCGATTGTTACCCGTAGATATTTCACAGTAGATTGACAAATCGGCTAGTGGAAATTTTTCTATTTTCCAATTGGATTTTCGCCGGTTTGTAGAACTAGAGAGTAAGTCTTGTAGTTCTTGATCGCTAGCTTGTGCCTTTGCGATTGTTGTGATGTCGTAGCGTGTCGGCGACGACATTGTCTTTGTCTTGAATGTGTTGGATGTCTGTCGTGAATTGAGAGACAAAATTCAAGTGGCGTGATTGCCGTGGGTATCGTTCCACTTTAGAGGTAATTGCTCTAGTAAGCGGTTTGTGGTCGGTGAATATTGTGAATTCCCTACCTTCGACAAAGTATCGAAAATGTTTAATTGCTTGGAAAATTGCAAGCAATTCGCGATCAAATGCGGAATATTTTTTTTCTGCATCCGATAATTTCTTGGAGAAAAATCCAAGAGGCTCCCAGGTCTTATTGTTGAGTTGTTGTAAGACCGCGCCTATTGCTGACATTTTCCAAGCTGTTCTTGAGCTGAATGAATGCGTTTTGACACTCTCCAGTCCAAGAAAAATTTTGAGTCGTTTTTGGCTTTCGTACCATGCCGATGAATTGTTGGATTTGTTTCACATTTTGTGGTACTGGGAAATCTCTAATTGCAGAAATTCCATTAGATGTAATCTTGTGACTGAGAAAGTCAAGATTATTTGTCCCAAACACGCATTTTACCGTGTTGATATTGTCACCGTACTTTGATAATTTTTGGAAGAGCTGTTCCAAATGGAGTAGGTGTTGCTTCTCGTCTTTTGAAGCTACGAGAATGTCGTCGATATCGAAACAAAGACGAAATCGAAATCTTATACGATTTCGTTGATGAAACGCTGGAATGTTTGTGCAGCATTTCTGAGTCCAAATGGCATTCGGGTGAATTCGAGTAAGCCAAATGAAGTGGTGATAGCAGTTTTGTAAATGACGTCAGGAGCAATTGGTATGAGATGGTATGCTCTGACGAGATCGATTTTAGTGAAAATTGTGCAACCATGTAGTTGCTTGGAGAAATTTTGTATGTGGGGGATAGGATAACGGTCAAATGGTCTCCAGTCGTTGTCCTTCTTCTTCACCATGTGTAATGGACATGATACTGCTGAAGAAGATGGTCGGCAGATTCCTAGTTCCACCATGTGTTGGAATTCTAGCCATTGTTAATTTTGTAATGCAATGGTGATGGTGTATCAACGCGTGCTGATGTTGCGTTGATTGAAAGTTTAGTGGATGGATCAATCAGTTTGTGATTTTTTAGATCCACTAAAAGACCGAATTTCTTTAGGACATCCGCGTCTATAATGGGGCGGTTGACATTGGCGAGAATGAAAACGTGTTTGAATGAACGCTTTAATCCAATGTCAACGTCGAGTAGTTTGGTACCGAAAGTGTTTATTGTGGTACCATTTGCTGCTGACAGAACTAAATCAGGATTCCGGTTCGCTCCGTAGCAGTAGTAATTGCGGTACGGGATTACGCTTAGATCAGCGCCGGTATCAAACAGAAATGAGATTTGATTCACCGAATTCCGTAGAAATAGGCGGTTGTGCTGCGGTTGTCTTAGGTCTGCCGCTACGACCTTAAGACTTACTCGTTTGGGGATGCGGTATTTGCGGATCCCGTTTTGCTGTGTAGCAAAAGTGCATGGTGTTGTGCATTTTGATGCTGTGTTACCAAATTTTGCGTGACACCAACACCATTTGTGAGGAAATTGATATCTTCGTGATTGTTGATTGTTTTGTTGAAATGAACTTCCCTGGTGTAATTGTGATGGTGGATGTATTGAAGGAGATGAAGTTTGTCTCCGTGGCGATTGAGAATGCGAAGGTTGTCGCTGTGCGTGTGAATAATTCTCTAGCTTTACTAGCCGGGCGCTAATTTGTTTTAGCGTGTTTTTAATTCGGCTAGAGCTAGAGCTTGGCTCGTGTATCTCTGAGCTTGGTGTACGCGTATCGCGTTTAGTTAAACTCAAGCCCTGAGTCCGCGTGCCAATGATGTCATGTAGTTTATCGACGATGACAGCAAGATCCTCTTGTAGTTTGTCTTGTTGAGGGACCAATGCTGTTTGTATGAAATCAGGGAGTTGCCTAATCCATAGTCTTGTAATGAAGTTGGCAGTGAAGTATTTTCCGGCCAACGTTTTGATTCGGTGTAATACATCCGAAGGTTTCTGATGGTTTCTAATCTACGCTCCTCAGAAATTGAGTAGCGATTGATTAGGCTTTTCTTGAGCACGTCGTACTTGTTGTTAGCTGGAGGGTATTGTAGAATGCACTCAACCTTCTCCGCTTGTGCTTCCGATAGGGACAACACTGTGTGCGCAAACTTGTGTCTGTTTTGACGTGGCTAATTCAGGTTGGGGTGGCAACTGTTGCTGACGATTTGTGTCATCATGTACATCATGTACATATATTTTTGTTAAAACACGCGGTTTTTTTTTGGGGGGAATAGAAAAATGATTTTTTTTAGAATTAGTGTCGGAAAGGACACGTGTTTTCTAAAAAAATACGACCAGGGGTTAAGACGATTTGCGAAAATAGTGCGCTTACCACGGGTGGGGGTTTAGGCCACTATTTCGCTAAACTCGTTTTATTATGATTTAAAATTTATTCAAAATTAAACACACATGCACTTTTGTCTTTAAGGGGCTTTCAATTAGGCTGCTTGAGCGTTTTATGTAAAATATTATTTCCATGATCGAATTTTTATAGCTGAATCTTTCTTTTTACCTAAAAGTCGTATTTATACTTAAAACTTTTGCTGTTTAAACAGTTTTCGAGCAAATATAAAGAATGTTTAAAATTAACATTTACTACGTTGCGGTATCGGGTGTCCGGTAATATTTCAGACTGATTATTCTTCATATATTGTATTCTCAACACGCATTATTTGGTTTTAGATGGTCACCTCAGGGCCATTGGATCCAATTACCGGCGGCTATAGGTAAATTCCATAAATTATATTTTTTAAATACGTGTGTAGGTTTTAGTAATTCTAGTTACCCAGCGGGTCCAAACAAATCGTTTATCTACTCAGCACGCCAATCTAATGCTGCATGCATAACAACTAAATCATTAAACATAAAAAAAACAATTCGCTACGTACGCAAGTGAACAAGTGTTTCCCAGCAAGACAAATGTCTTGATTATACCAATCTGTCTTTCGCCATTTATCATCTCTGTTTTAAAAGACGCTCTCGTCTCCTCGGCACACAAATGGTTTTAATTTTTATTAAATTTAATAAACTTCAGTTAATAACATAACTGTGCGCGTTTTTATATGTTATGACGATGTAATTTTCATCTAAACAGTCGAGTACATAAGAAGAAGAGTTGTTACGAGTTATGAAAGATGTCTTAACGTATGTCAATTAGGCATTATCTTGTTTTCTTTATATACGCGCGATTATTTAGTTTTCTAATTCATCTCTAATGTCTAACGTCTAATGTATATATAATTAAATGATTTTTCATAATACATATTTATAAATTGATTGATATGAGATATTAATTTCTATTAGAGGCCGTCAAAAAAAATATTTTTTATTGCAAAGCCCCTCGAGCCTTTAATAATTTTCTGCTAGTTTTGTGTTAAACCTCGTAATGGTTTAGCGCACCGCATAAATTAATGATGGATTTCAATTTGACTAATTATGAATTTATTCGTCTACATTTAATATGGTCCGCGACTTGATTGTAATTGAGTGGCGATCCATCAGGCGACCGCACGGTCTTTATAAATTTCGGTCGATAGATGTTGGGAAATTTGCATATAAATGTGAGCGCCGACTGATCGATCATTATATATGACGCGGTCGAATCAATATAATTGAAATTTTCAAAATGCCGAAATATTTGGTGCCCCTTCACTTATACAATATATAGTTGGATATTTGTACAGAAGTAACTTGTTTACTGTATGGTAGTTAAATAAAAAAAAAAAAAACTACGCGAATTTCTTTCACCTGCGAGGGTAACACACAAAAAAATAAAACTGTTAAGCGCACATTCAACTACGAGTATGAAACGTAAAATTTTTGACACATAAGACAAGAAGAATATTAAGTACCTGTATAAACCACTCAACGGCGACTTAAGCCCATTGATTAATTATCTAAAGCATTTCGTTTCACTAAATTGAAAAAATAAAAATTCAGTATCGCCCACTAAACAAAATTCAAGTTATTCAAGAAACATCTTAAGATGCTTATAAAAATTAATACATCAAATATTTTAATTAAATTGTTAATGGAAATTAAAATTTAGATTTTGCCTAAAGGTTTTTAGGGTTAGATGTTATAAAACCGTGTTACAATGAAATTTATGTATACCAAATATTTGTGTGTTCGCCTTCTCGTCTCCATACATAAAAGATGATGGTCGTCGTCTTCGCCGCTGTTAAGTTACAAATTTGCAGTTTAACATTTAAAATATTTTTTTTTTGTAATTAATCATTAACACTTAAGAGCTAAATTAGAAATTAGAAATCGATTTCACGGCATTTTTATGATTGGGTCTCAGCCATTTTACTGTATGTAAATATATTGATGATTATTCAATAAGGTTTTATTCGATCGAATATTTCTAAAATCGAAAGCAGGTTTTACTGGCTGTTTAAAGAAAATTATTTGACATTAAGTTCACTTACATTCACTCCTTGAAGACTGCGATATTATCTAATTCATTTAATCCAACCGAGTTATAAGGGTGGGAACGTTGAAAAATCTGGCACAAAATTAACCATAACAAACCTGTAATTAGACATTTGGAAACAACAACACAAGGAAACATCACTACAATACTCCCCTCCAGCGAAATCACCTGAAGTAAATTCAGTGGTTGGGTTGGTGCTAGGTATAAAGATTAAAGAAAACTTGTTTCGTTTTATCCAGAATAACTGTACTAGACGTGGGTAGCTGTAGCAGGGAAACTTTCGAATTTCAAAATGAAACTTTGCATACCGATTAAGCCCAATTTGTGCTAATTAGTGCTCACGGGAAAAAATTAGTGCTAGTCCAGGAGCCGAAAAAACGGGAAAGGAAAATTTCAAATTTCGCCTGAAAGACGGAATAAATAAAACCCTATTTCTAGAAAAGACTAGAAATAATTTAAGCCTAATTTTAAAACTTTCTAAAGGCCGCTATACTAATGAAATTTGTGCGTATCATAGAAATATAATTTGTAAATGTGTACGGAACTAAATTTTTAAAACTTGACATCGGACTGCGCTGCGAATTCTCCTGGCAGTTCATAGTTGCTGGATTTTTTGAGAAAAACTGGTTTGCTTGTGGATATACAGATACCGAGGCTCATAGATCCGTATCTGTCCGCTCTCTGTATTCAAATAGAACTCCTTCCTCCTACGATGATACTCACCTGAGATTCACAAAATTGAAACAAACCGACTACCGGTTGCATGCAAACCACGACGACTAGCACCGGACAAATTTATCATCGCGAAGACAGAATTCGAAAACATGATGAAACTCGGAATTTTGCAGACCTAGTAGCAGCCCTTGGTTCAGCCCGCTACACTTAGTACCTAAAAAGAATGTAACTTGGAGACCGTGTGGAGACATTCGTGCGTTAAATAAAGTCACAATCCCAGACGGGTATCTGATTTCACATATTCAAGACTTTACACAACGACTCGAGGGCTGAACTATATTCACAAAAATAGACCTTGTCCAAATTCCTATTGAACCGACGGACATTTCAACAGCAGTAATTTCAACACCTTTCGGACTATTTGAATTTTGTAGAATGACTTTCGGTCTTAGAAATGCAGCACAGTCGTTCAAACGTCTTATGCATTCAGCATTACGTGGACTCGACTTCTCTTTTGTATATTTGGACGACGTACTCATTGTCTCTCGAAATTATGACGAAGAACATGGACTGGTATTTGGTAACTGGACAAATTATATTACCGTCGCATGAACGGGTTTAAGTCATCAAATATTTCGAACGACAACAAACTGTTAAACAACTGAAACGTTTTTAGGCACGATCAACTTTTATCGACGCTTCATTCCGGGCGCCGCTGCTGACCAGGAATTGTTGAACGATTTCCTAAAAGGGTACACTAAAACCAGTCGAGTTCCAAAACAATGGTCAACGGTGGCTATCGAAGCGTTCGATAACAGTAAAATTAAACTTACGGATGCTACTTTACTTATTCATCCATCGTCATCAGCACCTCTGGCTATCATGGTCGACGCTTCCGATACGGCGATCGGAGCAGTGGTCCGGCAGTTAGTGTCGGACACTTGGCAACTACTCGGTTTCAATTCGGTACGCGGCTTATTCGGGAATTAAACATTTTCGATTTCTTCTCGAAGGTCGTTTATTCACGCTTTATACCGATCATAAGCCACTTGTCTACGGTTTTAATCAGAAACCGGAGTTCATTGGTCAATTCATAACCGATATTCAGCACATCTCTGGGCTGGATAACGTTGTCACAGAATCAGAAAGTATTGATTATTCTGTCATCGTAGACGCTCAGACAATGATGAAGAACTTCAAGCAATTTTAAGGAGTAACTCTGTTCTCAAATTTGAGAGATTTCCCGATTCTTTCAATTCATAAAAATTAATTTATTGCGATATTTTTACCACTACACCTAGGCCATTCATTCCCCTAAATTTCCGAAAACAAGTTTTCGAGGCTTTTCGTAATCTTTCTCATCCTGGCGTCAAAAATTCCATCAAACTTTTGACTCAGAATGTCATCTGGTCATCGATTAGAAAAGACGTTCAGAAAATGGCTCAAAGTTGTGTAGCTTGCCAAAAGGCTAAAATCTTTCGACATACAAAATCTCTGCTTGGTAACTATAAATTAACTTCTCAACGCTTTTCGATTATTCACCTCGATATCATTGGTCCTTACCAGTTTCTGATAATCAGCGGTATTGCGTTACATTAATTGTTAGATACACTCGCTGGGCCGAGGCGGTTCCAGTTCCGGATATAACTGCTGGAACGAACGACTTACAGTGATGAACTAAAAGCTACAACTCGAGTTCCTGGAACATTTGTAGATACTACGAACGATCAAATTTTACAATCGAACTTTATTACGATCTTAAGACGACACTTTGGTGAAATTCGGCCTGCACCTGCTTGACAAAATTTTCATCAGTAAATATCTGCTGACTTGCTCGCACGTTTTCTTACGGACTGACGCAGCACGCAGATCACTGCAACCACCATATACTGGATCGTATTTGGTTATCGACCGTACAGATAAATTTTTCACTTTAGATCTGAACGGAACTCACGCCAAAATTTCTATCGACCGACTCAAACCGTGTTACTCTGACAATCAATCAGAAATTGACACAACAAGAAATATTATTTAGACTTGCAATAATAGTCTCTATATTTAAAAGAAATAATAAATAAATTAATTAAGACGCTAATAAATAATTTGGTCTTTAAATACCAACGCTACACTTTTTAGTAGTTACGCTTTTCGTTAATTTGTGTAGCTAAAATTCTCGTTAATTTATGTAGCTACGCTTTACGTTAAAAAGTTAACTTCGGTAATTTTTAACGACCTTATTGATTTTCTGAAATTTAAGCAGAAACAATGATTTTCTGATTTTACAAGACAGTTTTACCAAAAGTCCGTTCTAATAAATGTTTCGCTCTAGACTTCAAGTGTGTTGTATTCGAGATCTACGTATACATTTGTGGTAAAGGATCGGGTGTTGACCACAATATTATTCACCCCTCCATTTTTTTAAAACGTTTATCACTTGACAGAAGTCATCCACGTGCGATGTAACCCACGAGCCACCTTTGCTTTCATCAAAAATTTTTCGTGCCAGTCAATTGCGGGGCACGCTGTGTAGATGTAGAAAATATTATTAGAATATTTCACTTGCATACCAACCCGGAAAAACCTCGTTGAAATTGGGACATCACAGATGTTAAAAATAATTTTTTACAATATCAACGATCTAAATGCTTTAGCACATGCTAGCACATGCAGATGCTTTAGCGTTATGAGTTCTTTAAATTCCACCCAGCGCTCCTGATATCGCACCAAGGACACATAGATAGGATTACATTAGGCGTTCATATTCGGCTATCTATTATTTATTAAAAACAGTGACATCTATTAGCGATCACTTTAAAACACACCAAACAAACTTACAAAATGTAAATCCTCCTTAGTTCTAATCTCAATAATATTTAAATAAAACAGTATTTTAATTACAAAAATATATATAATTGTCTATTTTTATTAAATAATATATTAATTTCATTTTAAATATTAAAAATTACATAAAAAATTGAGATAAAAACAAAATAAAAAAAATATTATACAAAAAAATTACATTAATTTAGATAATATACTTAATAAAATTAAAAATAATAGTAAAAATTTATTTATTATTTATACATAACATTATTTTATGCTACATAAATATTATTGGCACCATTGAATTACACTTTGTGATAAATAAAATTGAAATTTATTTTATTTAAAACAAAAATCTGATAAAGATAATAATAAAATATTTAAAATAATTTTTTTTTAAATTATATACAAAATTAAATATTAGATATTTATATATTAATTAATGTGTGTGATATGTTTCTTATTTATGTATATTAAAAATAATTATTTAATAGTAATTAATTAGTATTTAAAAATAATTAGGGATTTTTTACGGTTTCGGTAACTTATACATTTATTTATATACGAATTTGGTAAATATTTTATATAATTTTAAATTTTTGAAGCAGTTCCACATACTCGAATTTGAATTTAAATTGCTTAGTTGAAATTACGTTCCACATTCAGCCGTAATCAAATCGATTCCTACTATAAAACTATTATTAAGCAAAATATTTGTAAAGAATGATAAATTGACGAAAATATTAGATTCCACAAACCAATTTTCTTGAAATATTTTATTTTGAGGTCTGCAACATGATTTTAAAGTTGTTACTCAAATTGTTCATACAAACTAACCAACCCGTTTATTTGTTATTTGCTATCGCCCCTCGTTTTAGCAAGTATTAAATGGAACCTGCAGACGATTTATAAATATCATGAAACGCAATATTGTGTCATCAATCTAAAAACATTTTTTGTTCTCTCAATCAAATTATATTAGCATAAAGCGTGGGCCGTTTGCCCTAGAGATCTGAATATCACGCACCACATTTTAAACGCAGCGTAGGACGGGCATTAACAAAAGAATTATTGTTAATTAAGTCACAGACAAAATCGTAAAGCAAAAAAAAAAATCTAAATATATAGGCGGCAGGTGTAAAGGTGGGTGTTATTTACACCTACTTTGCGGAAGGAAGTAGGCTGATCATTGATCACTTATCTAAGACCTTGATGAGGACGTCATGCCGATCCAATAAAAACTAACTCGATATGATTCAGCACAATCATTTCAAACCTGCGCGTTATTTTAATGTATGTATAGGCAACCTACATCCACTCGGTGCCACTACCTACCCTGTCTCTACATATATGACTAAAATAAATGTTGCTTTAATAAGTTTAATACCATTTTAAGGTCGTTTATACCAACAGGTAATTGAATAATTTATTATTTATCTTTCACTATTCATGTATCGATCGATTTATAATATGTTTTATGCTCTTACTATGTTTAGAATAAAATTATCCCCGAAAACTATCAAATCCTTTCAAAAATTGATTTACTATGTATTATATAATCGATACACTAGGTGGGTGATTACTTGGTTGCATTTTATACTACAATACGTCCCACACGAGTTTTTTGTCCATATTCAATCAAACGTAACGATCGATCGCAAATCAAATACAAATACTACATATGCACGCCCACACTACCTAACGCAATCCAATTGATTTGATCTCTAGCGCGTATAACAAGTGTAGGTTTTCATGTATACATTTTCTAAAATGCTAATGCTAATAATAATTAATTAAATCTAATAAATAAATTGGTTGTTTGTGCGCGCGAGCGGACTTAGACAAACAACCAATTTTTGATTCGAATTTGACTAATTTGATTATATACGACTAGGTGTGTATCTCGTTATTTTCTTTCAGATCAATCAAATTTGTTAATTTTGTTAAGCATATGCAAGTTGTTGTAAGCAGGTGAAATAGAAAATTTCGTCATTTTCGATAACGTTGTGTGTGCTTAAAACATTGGTGGAGCTTATGTTTAGTTGTTTTCTTATGACAAATTCAAAAAGCAATTCGCATAATTAAGGTTGCTGGCTAAGTTTAAAGATTTAGATTGTAAAACTCTTGTTGAACACTGAAATAAACAATTCGACATTTGTGGAACCTATTTAGATTACTTTGTAATTGTGTTACACAATATACAATATACAATATAAATAACACAAAATATGCAACATGATATGTTGGTTAATTAAGTGTGTTGTAATACTCTCCTGTGGAATCTAATTTATTCAACACAATTTTTTACAACCCACTAAAAATGCTACAAAATAAATCCAAATAATTTTATTTTCACATTCAATTATATGTTGGACCTGTATTTAATTAGTTATTGAAGAAAGAGGCCCCATACTTATCGTGTAACTTGCTATACTCGTATATTTGTTCATGCAAGTTGATCTATAATGCAATAGAAAATCACACAGTTAAGTCAAATAACGATATGTTCCCAATTTGAATTGTAATGCTCCTGCGAAATTAAAATTCAATATTTGTGGAACCTAATTAGGTAACATGTTATGTTTAGTTATTATTATTAAAACGTATACGACGATATATGGACCGACGATATATTTGTAACCTAAATTTGGCTAACAAGACTGTTGAATTTTTTGTTTCGAGACTTAAATCTACATTTAACATTTTCCTTGCAAACTGCAATCTCCATCATCCCCCGCACAACATATATTGAAGGTGTTTTTGTTAACGATGGATGTGGTGTCCCTTTACAATAAAGAAGAATGTTTTCAGTAGTAGTTGTATTACTAATACTGATCGCCATAGCGAAGCTATAGTAGAAATCTAATGAATTCTGATCTTATACATAGAATATCTGAGAAGTCGGGTAGTGTGCAACGAAATTATAAGGATTTGCATAGTAAAGTCCGTCCCTAAATTCGTTTACTGCAAATTAAAATTTCACAGACAAACACTTGTAGAAACCATTTATTTTAGCTATTTTATTTTCGTTACCTGTAATATAAAAAGCATATCATTAAAACGGTTTAATTTATTGCGTTCACTACTAGAACTTGCTTGTGGAACCCAATTTTATTTAATAGTTATAAACATAATTTGATAAACCCACCAATAGACCACAAAATACGTTTTAATACGATTATTTATGTACTCAGTATTAAAACTATTCTGTGGAATCTATTTTTATTTTCAAAAAAATTTAGTGTTTACAGCCAACTTAAAAAATGCAACAAAATAAAACCAATTGATTATATTTCTTAATTCAAATTTATGTGGGACCTGTTATTAGTAAGTTATTGATCGAAAGTTTTCTATTTAACTTAGTATTCAAATGCTTATCGTGTATTTTGCTTATTCATTCAGATTAATAACGTTTGCTAATTTACTTAGCACATGAAAGTTGATGTAAAAAGGTTCAATAGAAAATTTCGACATTTCCAATGACCTATGATTAATTTGTTGTTTACTTGTTTCTAATACAAAGAGCAAATCACACAGTTAAGTTTGCTGGCGACACTTTCCGAATTTGGATTGTAAATGCTCTGTGGAACTAAAGCTTAATATTTGTGGAACCTATATAGTTTGTATGTTTGTACCTCGATGATGTACACTTTAATTAAGCGTAGGATTTCTGAACTAGAAATATCTTATGGAATCTTAATTTACAATTGACGATTCTTGCAAATTTCCATCACTCTGTACATATTGAGGGAGTTTTCCACTTACACACACTTGTTGAAGCTATTTATTTTGGCTATTTTACTATCGGTATCTGCAGTAGAAAAATTATATTACGAAATAACGTTTAACTTGTAGTGAAAACTACTAAAACTGTCTTGTGGAACCTAATTTTATTCCATAATTGTAAATATAAACCTGCTAAAACCACAAATAGACAACAAAATACGTTTTAATACGAATATTTATAGAGTTGGTTAGTTATTGAATGTACTCGGTATTAAACTATTAATAAAAGTAATTAAATATATTTATACATTCAAATGTATGTGGGACCTACTAAATAAGTTATTGAACGAAAGTCTTATATTTGGCTAAGTTCATTCATATACGATTGTGTATGTTGCTCTATTAAAAAAGTCTGCTGATTTGATGAGCATATGCAAGTTGATGTAAGAAGGTTTGTCATTTCCAATAAAATTTTGTTTAATACATTTGTGGGACCTGTGTTTAACTTATTGTTTTTAATGCAAATATCAAATCACTTATTAAATTTTACAGAATTTACAGAATTTCGATTTTAGCATCCCAGTGAAACTGAAACTCAATTTTTGTGGAATATATTTAATTTAAATGTTATTTATAGTTAAGTCCAAAAAATTAGGTTCCACAAGATATTTATTTTATAATTCTAATAACAAATTAAATTAAAATATATATCGTCCAGTAATACTTATTGGACGATATATATTTTAATTTAATTTGGTAATTTAATTTTTTAATAAAACTATAATAATAAATATCTTGTGGAACCTAAATTTAGTCAACAAGACTCTTGAAAAGTTTGTTGGTTCTGGACTAAACATACATTTGCTTGTAAATTGAAATTCACTCTGAAAAACATGTTGAGGACGTTTTTGTTAATGAAGTTGATCGATCAGCTAGCCCTTTACAATAAAGAAGGATATAGCGTTGAAAACTAACAAATTTTGAGCTTATACATAGAACTTCTGAGAAATCGGGTTGTGTGGAATACATCTAACATCCAAAAGTTTAATGGTTCTTATGGGCTATGGTTGACAACAAGTATATTTATCAAAATACATTTAGTGGGTTACAAATCGTTTTACCAGTATTACTCGTGGTCTAAATAATGCCCCATTTTTAGTGTTACACAATTTTGATGCTCAGAAAATGCTCAAACATGGAATATCGGTTTGGTTTTGATTGTAAATTGTCAAAACTAGCCTAAAGAATTAAATACTCGGTATAAGCCAGATAGAGTTTCGCTTGTGTTCCAAGACACTTAGATTGACATCAATTCCTTTGAATTTGATTTCCTATTAATAGTGAATTCTTGTACGTTTGAAAGAATTTCACTTATCGAACGTTGCTCACTCTGAAGAAGTAAACGTAGAAGCTACGATCATCAGGATTCCCATGAAGAGGTTTTATAAAATTGTTGAAATTTCTCGGCCAAGGTTGAGCGGTTTCGTACCTACCTGACAACTGCAACAAATTTAGCCATCTTTAAAAACCAGATTTGATCATGAAAGATTTAACTGCGTAGGCATTCATTGGATCTGCAGCTGCAAGTTGGATGTTTGTTCTACACGATTGAAGATGAGTGACTTAATATAATCTTCATTTGAATTGAAGTGATGGATACTTTCTTAGTCATTCGGTTTAATACGTTACAATGCATAACCACATAAATATTCGGAAACAATTTTTGGTAGAATGCCTCTACCACGATATTCTAAATTCAGTACTTTTTAGACAATGATCCAACGATGATGAGAACCTACTTCTCCGCCAAATTAATTGTAATGCTCCAATTACCTAATTAGCTGGATCATACATTATCGGCTTATTGGTCAATTGGGACCATATACACCGTAAACGAACTTTGTGAACCCTAGAACTAGATTCTTAGTATGCGTATACCGTTAAAATTAGGTGAAATATCTCTAATTAAAAAGTATCGATAATGCAGCCTTAGCAAATATGTGAGAGCGGATGTTACATACGACCCCGATAATGTATTTATTTAGATTTAATTATCGGTAAAACAGATACTGTTTAAGTTTCGAAAAAATCGTAAAAGATAATGACATTTTCTTCTTGTGGATTATCGGCACAATTTTACAAACATTTAACTATACTGGTGTCATGTATTTACTTTACCGACATTGTCGGTATTTGCTTACACTTCATTATCGATATTTTACTCTAGATGTTTCGACTAACATTTCGATGATATACTGAAACGACTGTGTTTATAAAGTAAATTCAAAATTAAGGCGATATGAAAATACGATTAGACATCAATGGTCACCAATTATTTAATTAGCTAGAACTTGGGCATACTTTAATGTTGAAAGTCCGAGTCGATATAATTTTGGTTTTTTTGCTGTATGTAGCATGGTTTTTTCAGTTTGGTTGGGGTAAATTGAAGGTACGATAGAGAACGTAGGATCATTGCCTCTCGGTCATTATCCAAAAATGCTGTATGTAAAAGTCTCTCTTTATGTTATTAGATCATCTCAGTATAGTGAATTTCTCTTGAATTCAAAAATGTTCGCTAATGCCTCTATATAAAGGGTGTCCCAAAAAGACCAGCTAATTTAAAATTTAGTGCATTTTAGTGTGTCATTTGTCGAGGTTTAGTCATGGAGAAATTTTTGAGAAGACGGTTCGAAAATTTCGTGCCTTTTTCGGTACCATAATCGAGAAATTTAAGGCGTTTGGGTCAGTTCCAACCCATAAGAGACCTGTCCGTATTCATGCAGCTCAGGCTAATAAAAACATTGCAGCAATTAGTGAGTTTACAGCGAATTTTTACTAAAGATCTGCATTTGCATGCTTACAAGAATCAGTTGACACAATATTTGAACAGCATCTTCTACGACGAGGAGTATTTCGAACTTGATGACTATGTCAACAAACAGAATTGTCCCATTGGGGACTTTCAACATTCCATGCATTTATCACCACGACTGGTTGGTGTGAATTTTGGACTGGTGGAGTTATTGGATCGTTCTTCTTCGAGAATGCGGCTGCGGCAATGCGGCCACCACCGCCAATGGTGTTCGTTACCGTGAGATGATAAACAACTTCTTCTGGCATCAAATTATTGAAACAATTAAACTGTTGAGGACGAAATTGGAAGAGAGTTATTTCGCACTGTGGCGATATTAATTGGGCATCAAACCAAGATCGTGAGATTTGACGCCGTCGAATTTTTTTCCTTGGTGTATTGAAACGAGATTCGACACGCCGTTGATGAAATTGACCACCGGCACCATGGAAAAATGTCATCAACAATTTTGTCAAAAGAACCAACGAGTGCCATTACGAGCGCCCATTTATCGGATATTGTGCTTCATACATAACCTCCATGTCTACACTCTTTATTGCAATAAAACATCAGAAATTTCAAAATAGGCGGTCTTATGAGGAACCCTAATAAGCATCAAATGTATCTCTTGGTTTTAATTTTGGAAAGTATGGATTTCTCATGGATGTTCACTAAACCATAATTTAATGACCGATGTTGTCTAATTTATTTCAAATAAGGAGTAGTTTCGGTTCTCATCCATCGCCAACTATAATCTGTCAAAATGTCGATAATGCTGAATCAAAAATAGATATGGTATGACTTCAGTAACGTAGCGTTAGTGTAGTAGACTTTAGTAATTCTGTGTATTATTGTGTCGATAATGCAGATAATGAAAATATCAATACAACATTAATAGCTTTTCCGGTTGGAGGTGGTATTATAGATCTGCTTAAGTTGCTTATAATGTGAGCCCCAAACCGACTTTGTTAGGTGACGCAATTTTAGATTGCACTGTTTTCCCGTTATTCTGGGGTCGCACTATTCATATTAGATAAAAGTATAAAATGGTCAAAGTAAGCATACATTGGTAATATTGTATTAGTAAATTGAATGCATGCGGATGAATCAAACTCAAAGACGTTTGCTTGTAAGACGTGCTACTGTAATTTTAACAAATTTGAATTTTAACAATGGATCGTGAATACCTTTTAGCTTTCTGTAGCCGTCTTTTAGCCTCTCTCCTACAATTTTTACACTACGAATGCCGTTGCTTCACAGGTTCCTTAATTCGATGAATAACCTTACCAAATTTAGTTAATCTGGACCATGATGGTAGGGAGCACAGTTGTACTACAATGAGAGATTTTCAAGGCATTCTTTACGGTACCTTGTGCAAGCAACTATGGAAATTGGTGACTCATTAATTGGAGGTTTAGTTATCTACAAAATTGTAGTTATTAAAAAACTTCCAACAATTAATGAGTCACCAATTTCCATAGTTGCTTGCGCAAGATATCGTAAAGAATGTCTCGCAAATCGTAGTAACTGTTCTTTGCAGTGTTCATCTGTAATTGATGATAAGCTTATTCGTCAAATTTAGTAACCTACGAGGCACCGGCATTGGTAATGTAAAAGTCGGAAAGATCAGACGACTAAGCCACATTCACACTCTATTGTTTCAACGCAAATTTATTAAAGTTAAAGCAGCACCCAGTCTAAACATCCTTGATTTAACCTTTAAGTGATATTTTAACATGTCAACGCGATTCATCCATGCATTTAGTTTACCAATAAAATATTGCCAATATAGGCTTACTTGAACCATTACCTAATAGGAACAGTGCCCCAGGTAGCTTCCTAGTAAGTATTATATAGTGTCACGATGTCGGTAAAATAGATATACAAATCGGTGTAGTGCAATCTAAAATTGTGTCGATAAACCAGATGATGAAAATACCAATAAAATATGTAAGCTTGTTTTTCTGATTCCAATATGTCGATAAAGTAGATTGGTGTAATCCAGAACTTTGTAATGAAAGTTTACTCTTTTGAAGGCGGAAAATGAGTAAGATACTTGCGGTATAAAACATTAGATTATGATTTTTAAAGTTGCTCATTGATCTCAGTTTGATTATTTCAAGTAGCATGAACTTAGCCATACTTAGACATTATGATTGGGGAACTCTAAAGGCTCAAGTGGCGGAATTTTTTCGATATCAAATTATTAAGCGAGGGAGCGGCTGTTTTCAAAGTTTTGCCTGTTGGCCATTAATACTATGACTATATGATGGAATATTGATAAGCAGAGGAGGACCGTAAATCGATTGAGAAAATGTGGTTAATACTCCTTTCTAAACATCACATATCATCTTGTTTGTTATCTTAATCTTTTCCTTTATATATCGACTAAACATTCAAAAGATCGCAACCCAAACTTTAAAGCCAAGGAATATCGTTTTTAAGCCACAAACTGCATTACCGACTATTTGATAATACTCGTAGGTTTAAGTCCTACTGGAATCAAAGATATCATGTATTAATATGAAATGCGTGCGGTTCACAACAGTGAAGTGTGCAAACTTGTCCCAGGATTTCATCCGAAAAAAATAAAATTGTTCATCAGGCAATACTATGTTTCATACCATTCCAACATTTAAATTTTTTCAGAGATGAAATCCTGGGATCACTTCACACACTAAATCAGCATTAGGTTTTTTGATTCGGCTAAAAAGTTTAGAAATCTATTAATTTTCGTACAAATTATTGTTAGAGTGAAAAATTTCCTATCTATATGACAAAGTAAATTATCTATTCGAATATTTTTTTATGAAAATGATTATAAATTTAGATCAAGGAATAAATAAAAATAATAATAATAATTCCAATTTGACAGTACGTTATGAGCCTTAAAGTGAATTTCGTCATACGGATCATAAAATGAAATGAATATTTTCAAAAGGATTGAAATTATTTTTCTCATTGATAAATATTTGTTGAAGTGGTCAGCTGGAGAAGAATTGTATTGATCGGTTGTTTATTAATAAAATGTCAGTATAACAGGCATGACATTTCTAATTCCATTCAAATTTCCATCTACCTAAATAAACCCACACATAGACATTACAATTAAATCAAATAAATTTCCTAATTTTCTTTTGCTTTAAACACCGCACATTCAAAACAACATCACAAACCCCTGACTCGCGTCAACGCACATCTCAAACACACTTCATTTAGTAGTCAATCAAATTACACCAACACGCGCATTTGTGTTTAGCAATTTAATCACCGCTGTTAACTTACATCTTTTGTGTATATAAAACGAAATGACGAAGAGTTACGTAAGTGATATTCAAGACAAATTCGAGAAGGTGGAATCTTTTTAAATTTTTTTTTATGTACAGCTCATCAATAGTTACTTGATAGTTTTGTATATACTTATATACAGATAGAAAAGATGTTCGCGGTAACTGATTTATAAAAATTAAAAAAAATTCAACTAAGTGTTACGTTAAATAAATGTCAAGTGTGTTATGTTCACTAAAACCGGACACCGACAATAAATCACTAAACGGACTTAGACCATCGAGTGGGGCGAGCGGACTCAAACACGGTTCCGATAATTGTAATGATTCTCCGTCCGATTCGAGTAGCAGGCCCAACTCAAAATCATTATCCGTTGTGATATTATTAAATGTTCGGATATTATCGTGACAAAGTGAACTTAAACTGTGCTCGGAGTATTGGGCCATCGAATCGGTGTCCGAGTCGATTAGAAGATTCGATATTAAATCATTGTGTAGGAATAAATCGTTGGGATTTAATGGGGTGGATGTTGATAGGGAGAGCGGGGACTGGGTTAAATCCGACATGGATGATGAATTTGACGGGTTCGATATTATAGATTTTGGCTGGCGTCTTTTTACATTAATTGTACTATTCTTGTAGTTGGATACTAGTTTAGTAGGTGTCACTATGCTATTATTGACTGGAACATGTTTTTTATCACTAATATTATTACTATAGCTACTACTAGTACTATCATCATTACTATTATTATTACTATCTATATTTAGTTCACAATCGTTGGTTAAACACTCGCTGAGCGCTTTAATATATTTCATCGCTAGGCGAAGTGTTGTAATTTTAGTTAGTTTTTCATTTGATGCGGCCGACGATGGTGACGACGACGATGATGAGGACGATGAACTCGATGGGCATGGTGATGCTGGATTATTGAAATTGCCGAATATCGAGGCGGGTACACATTTACGTAGGTTTTCAAATGCCGAATTTATTTCACGCATCCGGGTACGTTCCCGCGCATTTGCATTTTTTCTTCGGTATTTACTTAGTGGGGCGGGCTTTGTTTTCGTTTTTGCCTTATCCTTACTACTACTACTGCTATTTGATTTACTATTGCTACTTTTACTATTTGATTTAGTTGATTGTTTACTAGTTCTTTCACTACCGTTTAGATCAGCAGCATTTTCATTTAAATTTGGTTTATCGCCTCGTTTATGGCGTTTACGCAGCGAATATTTTTCATACTTTTTTGGTCCTCCGTTCGTACTGTTCAGCACATTGTTGTTGTTTAGTTCGTCCGCTGATTCGTACTGATAGACATCCATTTTGGTTGCACCCATTTTGAAGTTTGTCTGAAAATAGAAAAGAAAATTGGTTAATTAAATATTGCGCTATAACCTAATAAGTTTATAATTGATTGCACGATAATTTGTCAACGATTCAATGCTGGAAAGCTTACTCATTCTATACCATCTGCGTGGGTTTACCTACAACAATAGATATTTTCTCCATCCTCCTTAAGTCTGGAATTATTTAACCGCAACAAATAAATCACTACGAAATTTTGGTTTGAGGTCACCATAAATTTATTTTGACATGGGAACTTCCAGTCTGCCAAATTTCGTAGTCATTCAACCAATGCCTCTCTAAAACTAAACCGCAATAATCCGCTGTCATGTTACAAAACACAGTACAAAAATCACATAACCCTAAAACCGCACTAAATACTCAATTATCGTCATTCTTGTCACATTTTGGTGTTACAAGAGAATAAAATCGTAGATTAGGAATGAATTGACATTTTACGCGATAATTTACGCGGTGTGAAATATAAAAGCACAACAAAAATATTTTGTTGTCTATTTACTAGTTATAGTTCACCATATATGGTAACTGTCTTGTCTTTTTAATGTGCACGTACGTATATTAGAAAATTACGTCGACATATAAATAATGTAATCATTGTTGTTGTTCAAAGTTTGCTACAAAATGATGATTCAAACATTTTTTTGATTTAAATTATGCATAAATTATAACTCGACTCGAGTATACGCGATCGAGGCAAAAATGGTGTGAATACTATATACGAGTACACTAAAAGGCAGTTAAGTACAATTATGGTAATATGAAGTGCACATTAAATCATTTCGGATTAATAAAACGTGCGAGCGCCATTGGGAACCATGTGGATTAATTTATATAGAGCACACGTGCACGATATCCGACATGATAATTCTAAATATGGATTCGGTTACGTTTATTTTCGGATTTACTTAGTCATCATTTAATGGATCGTAAATCATCAGTATTTTATTATATTATGATGAGATCATATAATCGGCAGATTTGTACAGATAAATCTTAGTGGTATCATTAAGAATCAGCTGTACCAATAAACCATTGGTTTTAGAAAATTACTCTTTCGCAACGACAATAATTGCAAGTAGGGGATGTTGCTCAGATTTGCTCAATATGCTTAGTAGATGAAACTGGTTCATTTGGAGCCCGATCTTTTCCTCTCTCATATTACGTTAATGCCAAACCTACGAGATTTTTTTTATTTATATCACAATCATTTTCTCGTATAGCTCAGTATTTAGCAATACCCAAGTATAACAAAACGAAAGTCAGAATTGAGTTACAGTACTTTCCTTCGGTTTCAACCAAAATTATCGGGAGTTAAACGTATTATTTAAATACATAATCTGTATACATATAAAGGGTGATTTTTAGAGGCGGAAAATTTTAAATTGGCAACACTGTTTTCTGTGATTGCCGATTTGACTGTTTTCGGTTATTTTGAGGTTAGATTGGTTTGACAATATATCATAAATATATAGACTCACGCCGCATGGTGCAATCCGAGAAACTTATCGGGCATTACGTGCACATTTTATGGTGCTCATAATCTTCCATCAGGCTGATTAATTCGAGAAACTATGAATCGTTTTCGCGATACGTTTACTCTAAACGATAATATGCATCCCGTAAGACGTCGTACAGTGCGCGCACACAACAAGCGATTGATGGTGTGCAGCGTAGTGTTGATGGTTGGAAAATTTTGAGTAAAGAGCTTAGTCTACATGCTTACAAAATTCAATTTGAACATGAGTTGAAGCTACATCATCGTTCACGCCGTACATTTGGTGAATGGGCAGAAGGAAACACATGATTAAACATTACATCCAGAAAAAGTCACCGTTTGGTGTGCTTTATGGGCCAGTGGATTCACTGGTTCATATGTCCTCAAAAATGATGATGGTCAGAACGTTACAATCATATGTGAGGGATACAGAGACATAATTACTTTTTCGTGCCTCGTGGAAGACATTAATATTGCAGCCATGTGGTTTCCGGCGCCACATGCCACACAGCGCGCGATACAATTAATTTATTGAAAGAAACATTAACTGGCCACATCGTTCGTGCGATTTGACGCCTTAGATTATTTTCTCTGAGCAAACAATTGAGCACTTGGAAGCCAACATTCGACACATTATTGCGGGAATTGAAGTTCTCTCTCTAAACATACTGTAGAGCTATGGATCAATAAAATAATAATTATTGATCTGTACGTGTACACGTCAGTTGTAGCAATGCTCTCTAGATATATTCCTTATTCTCCCAAACCTTAGGGTTCTCATAGTACCATCTTAGTAGACTACTACATCTCTCTTTTCCCTTCAAGAGTTATCCAGACACACGGCAATACAGCTGGGAACTGGCTTTATATTAATTCTAAGGTGATGACTTTTTTGACACTAGTCTGCAGTACCTGAGGTCGATCGTAGTTACCACCAGCTCCGATGACTTGCTTGATTGAAGGGATATTGCCGCATCAATATCTTCTTCATCTAAGAACTTTACATTACCTGAACAAGTTGAAGGGCACAACTTTAAATGAGCGATGTTTCTTCGTATGATATTTCCTGTTTTGATCGAAATAAGTGAAACATCACCATCGTGTTTATTGATCACTTTGTATTTCTCGTTGCTGTAAGGAGCACTTAACTTATCCGTCCGTTGCTTTTTAGCCCAAACCACATCACCTACACCCATTTCGGAAGTTCTGACCTAAATCGTTGTCACGTACCATCTCGTTATCTCCTACTCGTTGGTCTTCCAAACAGTAATTCCACGGGCGAAAAACGGGTGGTTTGCAAGTCTTTCCGCCAATCATTATTTTGATAGTTTGCGCTAAAACGCAATATTTTGAGAATTGATCGATTTTGTCGCTCCACAAGACCATTGATGGCCTTCCATGATCAGCCGTTATCGTTTTTGCAACGAACGTTTTAAATCGGCGGTAGTAGTCAATGACCGCTAACAGATAATGTCCTGAAGGAAGAGGACCGCAACATTCAATAGCTAGTTCACTCCAAGGTGTTGTTGGGAATTCTCTCATTTTCGACTCGGAAATCATATGCTTGCAATCGTAATACCCATCTCTCCACTCTTGCACTGGGTTTATGCTTCGGGTTAAAAATAAATTCTAACGGTTTATGGTCCATAATTAAATCGGTTCTTCTCCCACACAAGTACCTATGGAAATGCTTCACGGCCCAGACGAGAGTCATCGCTTGTTTTTCTGCTATGTGATATTTTCATTCGCGATTACTTAAGGTGCAATGTCCGTAAGCTAGGTTATTCTAGGACCGTCACGACCACGTTGAAACAGAACCGCTCCTAATTCTACTAAGCTGGCGTCACCTACCACTTGAACCTCATCTTCCAGAGCATAGAACCCAGCACCTAGTCACTTGTGAGTGCTTCTCTTAGAGTTTTGAATGACTTTGATTATGATTCCACCAACTCACATTTGTTTGACTTGATAAGTTCCCGAAGTGAGAAAGCTTTTGTTGCATCGTTGGATATGAATCTAGAGACATAGTTATTCAAACCCAAGAAGCTTCTAATTTCCTCCACTTCCGGTTGTGTAAATTGTCGCCCAGCTTCAATTTTAGAATTGGTAGGCTTGACTCCATTTGCAGATATATCGTGTCCTACAAATTCTATTTCATTAGTTTTTATTTTGCACTTACTTTCATTTAACCTGACATCCTATTCCGCAAGATACTCTTTCCCAATTTGAAGTCGATTATCGTGCCCGCCTTCGATAATGTCGTCGATATAAATAAAAGCTCCACTGCATCTGTGTAGAATCTTTTCCATCGTTTTCTGAAACAGTTCCGGTGAGCAGCTAATACCAAACATCAAGCGTTTAAAAGCCCTCTGTTGGTCACGAATGTTGTAATGTGTCGCGATTCTGGTTTTATTAAAACCTGGTGAAATGCCCGTTTTATATCAAGGCTTGAAACAACTTTGGCATTCTTTAATTTGCATAATAGCTCCTCAATTGTTGGCATAGGATATTTTTCTCTAAGTACCGCCTTATTAGCTTTTCGTATATCCACGCAAATCCTTTGTATCATTGTTTGATTTAATTATCACAACCATAGGCGAGACTCAGCCAGTGTGCTCATCGACAGGTTCAATGACATCATTTTCTAATAATTCATCAATTTTGGCATCTAATTTTTCTTCATCGGTATGGTATACGTCGGTTATACGAGTAGATATATCTATTGGTATGTCGATTTCGATTCCCTTTGTACAAGGTAATTTATTTATGTTATGTGATAAATTAAAAACATTTAATCCGATTTTGAGGACAACCAACTTGATTGCAGACTTTTTTTAATTAAAGTTGTTCGAGCCCCTTTTACAACATAAATACGCTCATCAGAATTGGATTTGTAGACATCAATGTTCGCAATAAAGGGTTCCACAGTCAATTTGTCGGTCCCTTATGATTTAAATCAAATATCGAACCTAGTGATATAATTACTAATTTCCGCTTTCATCTCTTGGAGGAATTTCCAACTTTTGTCCAAGTTTCCAATTTTTGTTGGATCCTGCATCTATGCAAGTATCAACCGCCACTCCCCTAATTCGACGTCATGCTGTATAAGATAGCGGAAACTGACATCGAAAAATAAGAGATTACGCTACTCGCCACAAGTGGCAGCACCATTACAAAAGAGAATTTCATTTATTATATAATTACCAGCTGAAATTTTTGATTAATTTTGTATCTCTTTTTTCACTAAATCAGATCAGGGATTTTAAACTAAGGTTTGGACAAAATTCTAGGATCTGTTCATGCTGGAATAAATTTGGCCATAATTTATTTATTTTCAGTTTTTGGCCAATATCTCAAAAACTTCCACTAGTAACCAATACATTCGGTTATTTTTCTAATAGCTTAGATCATACTGAGACTAGAAGGAAAATTTGCGGAAAATTGATGCATTAGAATTTTCAGTATAATTTTTTGATTTTCTGCGGCCAAAAATTAAGGTTATTTACGTTCGTCGAGAGCTCTTGACCATTTTCTAAAAAGGTACAATTTTATTAATCTGGATATATTAGAATTCGTTGCCGATATCTAACACCCAAATTTGGCTTCTAAATGTTCTTTGTGAACATTGTAGGATTCCCCGAAAATGTTTCAAACATTTTCCGGAGGAATTTGAAATATTGAAGTTCTTGAATTTAAACGGAAAGGAAAATCGATAAAAATTAAATTAATCATCTTATGCCCCTTATATGTGGCACTGATGCTAGAGCTAAATAGCTTCAGGATCAAAAATAAATAAGAGTCACAAAGTTTTTATATTTTCTCAAATATCAGACTTCATCGTCAGAGCCGATGAGAATTTTAAAAATAGAATTGATGTAATGCATCACAAGCAACTAGAACCAACTACGCTGGAAAATTTAAATTTTGGTTGTGTTTCTGACGTACCTATAGGTTACTTGCACTGCGTTTTATTAGGGGTTACGAAACAACTAATCACTTATTGGACTAGAAAACGAAAGTTCCAGTTTAGTTTACCTCAGATAAAAATAAATTTTGTCTCACATGATTCTGAATTTAATAGACAGCCAAGAGGTGTAGATGAATTTGAAAGATGGAAGGCAACTGAATTGCGGCATTTTCTTTTATATACTGGACAATATTGCCTTATACTTGGTTTACTTTTGAATTTGGGATTTGGAAAAGGAGTAAAGTCACTTATCACAACCGCTGAACGTGCGTTATTTAGTTAACTGTGAGAATGTTAAGTTTATAGTACCTTTTAACGATACTGACACATTTTTAAATGTTGTTGTAATAGTAAGAGAAGCCCTTGGCCTTTACTACTCCTATGGCCTAAATGACTGAAAACAGCGAATATTTATTAAGATTCATCGTCGGTACAATGAACAATACTAAAAGCAGTTCCGCCAAAATACCATCGGTCTCACGCTATTGTTAACCAAGGAAACCAATAGCCAAAATTAAATAAGCAAATAACCTCAAACAAGTTAAAATACCAGTAACGATGCTGACAATTCAAAACAAAAACAAGGAAATACCTGCAACAAACATTTCCGTAACTTGATTTAACATTTGTGACAATTTAATGAGATCGCATAGAAAATAGATTTTGCCAATCAGCCCACGATCTCATTGCTATTTTCTGTTAGTCCATTGAGCCAAAAACGTGCGTGCCGAGTTTTAGGAAAATCCCGTGTATTTTGCTACCCTTATGGCATGCACAACTAAAATCGAGAAGCAACTAAAAGTCTATGCTCTACGAAAAAATATTAAAAATGATTTTGCCAATCAGCCCAAGATTTCATTACGATTTTCTGTTAGTCCATTGAGTCAACAACATCTGTGTCGAATTTTATGGAAATCCCTTGGAGTTTGCTACCCTTAATGACATGTGCAACTAAAATCGATAAGTAACTGAAAACGAAAAAATATGAAAAAAGATTTTGTCAACCAGTCCAGGATCTCATTACGATTATCTGTTAGTCCACTGAGTCAAAAACATGTGTATTGAGATTTGGGGAAATCCCTTGGATTTTGCTACCCTTATGGCATGTACAACTAAAATCGAGAAGTAACTAAAAGTTTATGCTCTACGAAAAAATATTAAAAAAGATATGCAATCTAGTAATTGCAGTTTACTTCTCGATTTTAGTTGTACATGCCATAAGGGTAGCAAAATCCAAGGGAATCCACTAGCAAAGGTATTCCACAACCCGAAGTGTAAACAATACAACCACCGTAAGCCACACTACTATACAGCCGCCAAGCCGACCGGCAAACAATAAAACGGCAACCAGCAAAGATTTAAAAAAAAAACAAATTCAAATGCAAGAAGAAGTAATTTTCATCGAAATACGAAAGCACAAGTGGAGACGGCAGTTAGGTCTTTGAAACGGAAAATCATACGGCCAGCTGTAACATGAAAACTAACGATGCTAACAGAAGCAAAACAAGTCGAAAAGTAAAGGCTGGAAATCAAAGCAACAGCACCCAACAGAGTTAGATGGCCGAGAAAGAAAAAAAATTTTGCTTGAAATATCCAGTCGTAAATTATTATTTAATTTAGACAATCTAGCGATATAATACTTGATACTAAGAACTTCAGTTCCATGCTCGGGTTAATCAAACGTTGGACGGGTGAGTTTATTGGTTTTGAGACAATTAAGATCCTGTATTGTGCTTACGTTCGACCCCAGCTGGTATATGCTGTAAATATGTGGTGTCCGTTCATACGTTCTACGAAGATCATACCAAAAGTATTGAGAAAACTGAAAAAAACTTTACTTGGAAAACCATGATCTACCGTACAACGTGAGTTTACAGTAACAACCACCATGTCTAACTGGAAGTAAGACTCACAACTTGACTTCACTAGGAAAAAGTCATTTTTATTGGTAATCTCCTGCTGGGCCTAATCGAAGCACCGAAAGTATTTAATTCAATTAAAATAAGGGTTCGCAGTAGTCAACTAACTACTTGTTAATTTTCAAATCCAAAGCGGATTTATTTTACTTTTACATAACTGTCATGGGTACGCGGAAGGTTGCCGCACCTCCTTTCTACTATTTAATCCGCTCAAGATGAATAAACAGCATTACGGGTATATAAGTGAAGAAGTCAGAAAACTTGTGGGTAGCACAGACCCCATTGAAAACCGATTTTAATCGTTTAACGAGTTAACGAATTCGCTCTTTAACCGTAACATACACATAAATGGGTTTCATTGCCATATACAATCATGGGTTCAAGTTTTTAAATGTGAAGAAAGTATAACTCCATATTGAACTGGTTGCTTTAAAAAAAAACATAGAAATGTGATGATTGCTAAGAGGAATAACAATTTTCGACATTGTCTACATTATCTACATTGTCGACGCCATTCTATATACATTGTTTACATGTGTAAAATATTAATTATATAAGCGAGTACACAATACGGCACAACACTGCACTATTCAAAAATGTTAGTCAAAAAACCGACAAGTGCTGGATCGAGTGCGTTGAGTGTGGCAGACATTTTTGTGTCATTTTCGGGTGCGATTATGAACGGAAAACGGATTCAATTGATTCACATACAATTCAATTATTGAGGTTTCAATCAAATTTTACCTCCAAATCCCCAAGGGATTTTCCTGAAACTTTATGCAGAGCTTAAACTGACCAATATCTATCTACAAATATTCGCTTATTGATGCCTTCGAATTCTAAAGTAGTTTAGGAAAGCAAAATTGTGAACGGAAAACGATTCAATTGAACTACGTGTTATTTAAGTTCTTCGGTGGCGTTTTAGTTTGAATAACAATTTTAGAATAAAACGAGTATCAAACGATTTTAAATTTAGGAAGGTTTTAGGAAACTCTTCACTACCGTCAAATTAGTAAATTTCAAAGAGCGCAATTTTCATCCCCAAGTAAATAGACGATGAGATAAAAATTAAATCGCTTAGAGTTACAACATTTCGCATCTACAAAATATTTCGTATTTTTTTAAATTATTATTACCCGGTAAAATTAAAAATATTTTATTGGGTTCGCGTACGCCGCTTTCATTATATATCTAAAAAGGTAATTAAATTATTTATGTAAAATTTTTATTAAAGTCGTAAACATAATATGGGTCTCGATATGATCGACAAGATCAAATCGAGCAAGCAGACAGACAGACATTTTTATATATATCGTGTCGTGCTCAAACCGTTTTGATAGATTTATAGCTTCTGTTTTACATTTGTATAGCCTAAAAGCTTAATTTCCTGATTATTGCGCGTTCTACATTGCGAATAACATACTCGTATATAAAGACAGGTCTCTTACCTCAAAACATTTCTAAACTACTCGTATGTGGTGGTCGTGTACTGGTACAACAAAATATACGATCTCTAATAAATAAACTATTAAATTGAAATAATTTAACTATAAATTGAAAATGGTAAATGGTATTGCATATATAAAACTAACAAATCATGTCACTTCACCGAGAGACACATATCAACGTTAACACCTTCATTTTCAATTAGATTTCTAATCCATCGCGAAATTATTTACTGCGTTAAACTTGCCTTTGTATCGTGTCCGTCTATTGAGCGCGACTTTTTATTAATCGAAATAAATAATTAAATTTTATTATTATTGCGATTATACGATTGAGATTACAATTTTATAAGAAATTTATTCGCTGTTTACATTACACTTGTTACAGGTAATCTTATGTGGCGCAAAGTGTTTTTGTGACTGCGAAATTGCGAATTTGAAAAGGAATTTAAATTGAATTTTATTTATTAAACGGCGAATAAATTTTTTTTATATTTAAATAAATAAAATAACGTGTTATTATTTATTTCTATGTAATTTAAATTTTATAATAAGAATAATAATTTTACAACAATTTATATGTCTTTCACAAAATGATTTTTCTTTGTTTGTGTCTTGCGCGCTCGATCTTTAAAAACACGCGTCGTCGATCGTTAGGTAGAGATGCCATCTATTTTGTATGCCGCGCGTGCAGCATCCGATATAATTTTACTTGTATTTTGAAATTGATTTACTTGTTCTTGTAGCAGATTGAAAGTGACCGTTTGGCATGATATATGGTACATCTTTTTAGACTTAAGATGAAGATCTTCGTAAAAAATACCTTGATTGCACTTAATCGATTGATCGCTATACTTGAATATCGGGTGAACCATAAAGTGCGGCTTAACAAAATTACATTATATGATGCGATGGGAAAGCAAGAAGTGCTCGAAGAAGAAAATTCATGCTAGATGCATCCTATGATTTATTTGAGATGTAGAATGAAGCCAATTGCCAAGCAACTGAAACTCAATATCTGAATAAATTTTCGGGCATCCTGGCTATTTGCTGGGAAAGTGAATCTCCGGCTTCCAATGAACCAAAATACATTTGGTCGCTTATTAAAAATGGTTGCGAGAGACTAATGCCAAAAACATCGTAAAAACGGCAAAACATGGGATGAGCTGAAGGTTTTGCTGAGAAAATAATTCAAACCGATTGAGAATAGTTATTTCATCTATACAGAGTTCGGCGCTGGAAATGATACCAAATTCACGCTGATTTAGCAACCAAACGGATAATGACAGCGGTGGTCTATTATATTGTATACAAGCCTACTTGTAAGCTATCGAAATGGAATTCAAATGCAACATTGTTATTGCTTTGTGTTTGGCTGGAAAATCTCAACCAGCCATTGTTAATGAGCTACGACATTTACATGTGAACAAAATGTTTGTGTATCGGACCATTATACATTACAATGATACTGGTAGCATCGCAAAACATCATGGCAGTGGTTATCCAAAAACAGCAACATTGCCGAAAATGTTTCGAAAGATGAAGGCCAGAATTGAGTGTAATGCACGAAAGTGCCCGCAGTTCAATTGGCGAATATTTTCAATGTGTCTGCTCGTAGTGGGTGCATATTATAAAATTAACTACGTTTACGGCTTACAAAATACAAAGAGTGGAACTTGCACGTTGGTGGCGAGCTTGAGAATTTGTTTTTTTTTCTGATGAACAAATTTTTATGGTTCAGCAATATGTAAACAAACAAAACGATCGTGTTTGTTTAGAATGCAAACAAAAAGACAATTTAAACCAGATAATTTCTCTGCGAGAGCAAGCGCCTTCATCAGTGATGGTTTGGGTCGCAGTAACTGCTACAGGACGCTCATGACTCGGTTTCATTGAACAGGGCGTAAACGTAAATCAACAAATATATCGTGAACAAATTTTAAACGATACTTTGTTACCTTGAGCATGTAAACAATTCGGTAGAAACCATTGAACTTTTCAATAAGACTCGGCACCATCCCATAAAGCTCGTGAAACCCAACGTTTTATACAAGAAAAAGTTTCCAGTTTCATTTTTTCACAACAATGGCCACCATATTCCTCGGACTTGGAGGACAAAGTATTAACTAAAAAATATGAGGTGGTCGCGGGACAAAATACTATCAGAACACAATCGTGCAGTGTGTGAAGCCTTCTCGGACAGACCCGATGCTATTATCCGTGCTGAAGGTGGCTACATCGAACAATAACATATTTTTTGATAAATTTGAAATGTTTTGACAATATATAGAAGTTTTGAAAGGTTTTCACCTTATTTAAGCGAGAATAAGCAAATCTAGGTAAATTTGAGGATGCGGCTATTTTTGAGATTGATGGAATTGAAAATTTTGAATTCAAAAGCAATATTGTTAGGAGCATCATCTATCGACTAGTTCCAATTAAAGTTACGGTGTTACAAGGAAATTAAGAAGAAATCACCTTCAAAACACGTTGTATTATTAAATAAAGTCCACGTTACGGAAGAAACTCACCTCTTAGATATTATTCCTGTGGCACCAATGGTCCTACAGCGAACAAGCAAATTGTGATAACAAAGACAAAGGAAGAAAATGCATTGCTGCGAAGGCGACAATTTATGGAGTGGCATTTGACTGTTTGTAACAAAAATTGGACGATGGTGAAATTTACGAGATAATTTTTTACGTTGGCGGGGATGGAGTGCGCTCAATCGAGATCATATTGAGAAAAGAACTTAATAAAACAATAACAGTAATCACGACTGAAAAAGTTCTTCAATGAAAAAGTTTGTACTCGAAGGTGGATGTTTTTGTGTGACGAGGGGTGAAGCGAACTAACCCATATCGATGAGATGGAAGTAGCCGAGGACATTGAAACAATGATCGTTGGATATTTCAATAAAAGAGTTGTTTGCAAAAGCGATATTGAGATAAGGTTTGCGCAAGCAGATCGAAGAATGGACGGTGGAAATTATAATTCGGGGCAGCTCTTCAAAAAAGATGGGCCGTCACGTTTGTGTGAATATTATCGCAAATTGAATAAATATATTGTCAGTGATTGCTATACCTACTGCCGTTGGTAGAAAAATAAATTGATCAGCAACAAGAAGCCATTCTCGATTTGAAAAATAAGTTTTTCCATGTTTTAGTATGAATTTTTAGAAGTTCCTTTTCAACTATGCAACGCCCCTGCCGTATTTCAACAGTTTATTAATATCAACTACAGCGATTAGTGTCGGGAAATAACAGTTTACATACCGCCCATGTACGGTTTGATCGGTCCATCTAAAACAGATAGAGCAGGTGCTATTCGGTTGCGCAACGCGTTAGAGTTAGCTGCAGAAAATGGGCTTAACCTGGTGTTCATAGTGCAGTTTCTTGTTCCCAAATGCACCAAACAAATACAAAGTTTATTGGGCCTGACGAGCTATTTAAGGAAATTTGTAAAGAATTTTGCTCATCTGGCTCAACCACTGTGAGTTTGCTCCAAAATAACTTGACGTATCATCTGATTTTGAAATTGTATGTGCAAATTTGGTCTTGTGCGATGTACATGTTTCTAACCAGTATTTTACTATTCAAAGATAGGATAGATATCAATGAGAGCGTTGGCGATTGTTCGTGTGCTAAATAAATTTTGGGTGTACTTGTTTGGCTTGAAGTTTCGTATAGTTACTAATTGCACGACGTTAAAAGCCACTTTGGAGAAGAACATAAACTCTCGAATATAGACGGCGAGCTCTCAGATTGCAATAGTTTGCATTGAACTCAATTATGATGGATGTTAATGAGAGACTAACAACCAGAGTTCCAGAGTTTGGCAGCACAAACAAAACATCGGAATAATGGTATAACAATTCGGTGTCGCCATCCGGGGCATTTCTCGGTGAAAAAACGGAAGAGCTGGTGATGCGAGAATTTTTTATTGCACGTTTACAGTAGAAGATCAAATTATGCATACAAAATTATATTCCTTGTCTCCTGATTGAAAGAAAGAGAAGATTTCAAGAGCAAAACTATCAAGCACAGCTGTGATAATATTGCACCAGTATTTACCTGTAATTTGTTTACCTGGATATTTTGATTTAAAAGATGGAAAGCCATCGAGTTACGCACGCCATCAACCGGAATAGTTGTGTTTATTAATGTCAGGAAAATTATGAGATAATCTCTCCATATGCAAATCGAAAATATGTTGAACGTAAAATCCTACTTGAAAGTTTGTTTGCCGTATTTACTTATGCAGTTCTGATTGCTCGCTTTGGCAAACACAAGAAGAGCGCTAGCGTAGAAGCGATAAAATAGGAACTTTAACATATTACTTAAAACTAATTTACATGAGCATACATATTTTCTCACAAGCGAACGAAATTAACGGTACGTAATATGAACATATAAATAGCCTACTAAATGAGCCATATTTATCCGTATTGGCTTGTGTAAAGCCTAAACCAGTGGCACTATTCTCGCTTTCCCTGGGAATAGGGAATTGGGAAAAATATTTTCGGACCATTTTTGTCTAAATTGTATTTTGGTGGCCTATTGAGGGAATAAGTTTGGTGTAAATATTTTCGAAACAAAGCTAAATGGGAGAATATTTTTCCCTATAAAAATTTTGTGGAACAACAGTTTCCCAATTAACTTTGTTTTGAAAATGTTTGCACTAAACTTATTCCTTGCCAGAAAAATGGAATTTGGACAAAAATGGTCTGAACATATTTTTCCCAATTCCCTATTCCCAGGGAAAGCCAGAATATTGCCACAGTACGTAGAAATAGGGTCCTGCCATGCTAATTTATTTTTATAATTAATGTTGGTTTCTATTCTCATGAGTTCATATTTTAGACAAACGCCATTTTGTAATATCAACATCGAAAATTTAATTGGGAAGCTCTAGAATTAACTAACGCCCACCAAGAGATTTTAATCCTTGAACACCTTCGGTAGACGCCGAATTACCGTGCTTATGTTTCGAACCATTTCCTGCTTTGGCCATCGGTAATTGAATCGCTTCAACTTTGGGCACTACAATTAAGATTCCGATAAAATCACATCGATCATCACCATGAACAATTTCGACAATTTCAGCGAGCAAAATAATTTCTACCGAACGTGGTGTGGTATACAACCACAAACGAAACTGTTGGTATATACATCTCTAATTTTTGTTTGATAATCAAAACACCCAAATGTACCGTAAACAATTCATGTGCATGATGAGTGCGAAGCGAAATACAAACCAGGGTTCCAATTTTCGAGGCTTTTAATTCGCGTAATCGATGCCGTGTTAGTTAGTACTTCGGTAAATGAGACATAATATTCTTGATCTTTCGTAAATCTGAAATCTAATAGATATTGTTTCTAATCGACACAATCAAAATGTGCCTCAATAAACATACTCACTCTCAAGAAAATGTTAGAATAATTTTTGATCAGTGTAAAAGTTACGAAACCGACAGCAACAAAGGACAGATTGGCCAAAATTTATAAATGTGACTGGAGAATTGTTCAAAATTATTTAATCGTCCAGGGGGGTGCATGATGCATCAACCCAACACACGGCACGTGAATCGCTTGAACGCCATCTTCTAAAGTATCACGACAGTGAGACATTAGTTTTCTTCAATTCTAACAACCATCCTGAATGAAACTAAATATATCGAGCTTAAAGGAGACGTTGAGCAATAATACGTTTTTTTGCCGAAAAAATATCTTTTAGTTAAATTTAATCGAAACTTGCGTTTTACCGCAGTAAAATCCGATGTAAACCACTGTTGAAATTTATCCATGACGGTCAAATTCCCAGCGATAAAAGAACTGCATAACTGTATACTAACTTATTCGATGAGATTATCAGATTTGTCAGATGAATCTCGTCGCTCCAAACCGATTTTTTTGCTCAGAATCATACTGTCAAATTTTTTCTTCGGAGATACGTTTTAATCTATTTGATTCAGGATTTACATGTAAATTACACGTAAATAACACTGATTGGACAACACACGCCCAACACTGATTGAAAGCGAAGGAGGCATTCTAAATGTAATAACCTAAAAGTGTCTGCTTCTAGACAGTAGGATCCTCGACAGTAGGAGTAATCCTACTGTCACTACAGGAAGATCACAAAATGTGACCACTTTTCAGTAATCTTTGTATAAACAGAAAATTTTAATATGTTTGCATTATTTTAAAAGCTATTCTTAGATTTAACGTCAAATTAAAATTTTTTGGAAAATTTAAAACAATGAAACGCGAGATTTTTTAATCCCAATCCTTAGTTGCGATAGTCAAGTAATAATTTTCGGGGACAGATAAAAAAAAATTAAAATTTGTACAGCAATTTTATCAGCCGAAATTTGAGGATTAAAGTCTTAGAAGAGGTGATATCCCATTATAAGTTGATTTATGGTTTGTCATTCAATTAATCATTCAATCATTCCAAGCTACACCAGACACCACTCTGAAGAGCCTGAAAACTTCGGATTTACTTAACGCCTCTTTAATCAGTCCCAAGTTCGAGGTTTAATAGTAATAATTGCTGAGATTATGAGCAAGTAGTAGTTAGTAATTCCTCAAGTAAAATCTAGTATTACGGCTGGCGCAGGTCCATTGCTTTTCTTGGAACTAATCTCTGCCAAGGGTTGTATTATACATAAATTATTTTACCTTCAAATTCGCTTGTAAAGTTGCTGAAATATTGGTGGAGTAGGTAGAGGTGCAGAAAGTACTTTCAGGCTGTATTCAGTCCTAAAAAATTCCTTTCCTGCCAATATAATCACTGATAAATATATAATAACAAAATATTTGCTTTGCGCGCCATCTCTTATCAAATAGACTTATTTATCGCGATGGAAGACTTTTTTGGTCCACATATCGTGATAAAATGTGCAAACTGGAATTATAAAATATGAAGTGTATGAATCTATTCGTGTTAAGTACAATTTCAAATCACTAACAGATTGATTTGCTGCTTTCTCAAAATATCTCCAAAAATAATAAGATGCGACATTGTTTCGATATTGAAGTATTAAGAACTCGCACCTTGTTAGCGCCAAGATATTATTGTTAATGTTTGAGTGTTTTACCCATAATTTGTTTTATCTTTGACAGATTCTACTGTACACAACTGACGAGAAGTCGACGATATCGACGTAATTATCTATCTCCGACAGCAAGTATGGAAGTAAATTATTTCTGGAGAAGATGCAACCCTTAACTTTTGGGCGTCTATTACCTTGGCTTGTTAAAGAAATTACCCATCTCCAGCAACCGTATATCAATAGGGGCTTGTGGCCACCTGAATTCCTCACCCAGCAATTTTTGTTGCGTGGGAAGCCAATAAACCTAATTTATTTCCCATAAAAACTACCTACGCAACCGGGTTACCTACCACATATTCAAAATTTGTTACGCCGCACGGATCGTTATTTTTCTAATTGCATTTTCTAATTGCGATGCGAATTGAATAAAAAAACGCGGAATTGTAAATAAATGACAAAATGACAAAATAAAAATATATTTATAACACAACTTGTCGTCTTGTCTTAAACGGCTACAAGTATAAGAAAGTGCATTTAACAACAGCAACAACAAATTGCATAGTAGGTACATTTAAAATGCAAATGAATTAATAAAAAAAATTGTATCTATATTTGTGTATTATATAGTTGTCCGCTTATCGCACAAACATGCAAACTTATCTTGTATATGGCCGTCTCCCAATGTAAATTAGCGTGTGCACGCGTTTTGATATAATATTTATATAGATATACATGAGATTTGTAAGGATTACACGAGTCACTAATTGGATGTGTAAAATGTGCCAAGTTCACACGGAATTAATAAATCTTAGATATTTTAAAACGATGTGATTATGTCATCAGCATGTTAAAATTATTCTTGTACCCGTATATATAAAACTGTCAGATTGATATTTTTATGCCTCGATTTCTTTTGATGTCCGTTATGTAGTCCATTTATATACGAGTACATACAAAAGAGAAATAATTGTTTTAATTTTCTTCTTTTTCCGATGTGATTTACCAAAATAAGCAATTTTAGCCAAAAATGGTAAATATACAATCGGCGATGACACAAAACGAAACCAGAAAAAAAGTGAATTGAAAATTTTTCTTCTGAAAAATAGTCTTTATTTTGTACTTTTGATGGTGGAAATCTATAAAAGGTAAAAAGAAATTGTTATATGAAGTGACTACGTGTATTATTTCACATCAAAATTTAAAATCGGTAACGATGCGATCGACAAATTGCTAAAACATAGATAAAATATAGTAACCCCACGTTGGGCGCCAAAACTTACCAATTTTTATAAAACACAGATTAATTCATCGAATCGCTCAGCGTATGCGATCTGAAATTAAAAAAGAAAAAAGTCCGATTAAAATGCTGCAAATATAATTATAAATGACCGCAATACACCATACACAAAAGTCGTTCAAAAGTATTCCATTATATCGCCCAACCGCCATAATCCAAATATTTTCCAAAAATTAATTCATTTCATTCGCAAATTAATTCATTTATTAATACAATTAGATTTAATTAAATTACCTAATCCGTGCGGACCAGCATCCAGCTGTTCTTTCATCGCAATCATTTCTAATTTGCTTCGCACACAAGAAAAAGCCGAACTTCTTCTCTATAATCATCGCTTAATTTGATTATTAATAGAAAATTAGAAATGTATATATGGGCGATAATTATATCGTTGCGATTTCAAATTAATATTCAATATTGGTATATGTACGGCGGGCACATTCCAAGAAATTGTTTTTGTTTATATATTCGGCACAACATGTTGTTTGTGAGAAAGATCATTTAAGCTGATAAGTTGCATGCAATATTTATTTGTGTCAACAACTTTGTACGTATACATTTAGACTCCGCCAAAATCATTAATTTAATTATAACAATTATAATGTACGTATATACAAACATAACCTATATAATTTGATTATAATGGCTTCTTTTTATAAACACAAAATTTTTTGTTGTGTCCGTGTCTGAAACTTCCTCATAAACGGTTACAATTTTACACGGTGCGGTTCGCACAACGATAAGAAGTCATCGCCATCAAGCCAGCACTAATGATTTAATGACTTTATTATGATGTGAAGTATTAATAAAACGACTTTTTGCCTTCTTATATACATATACAAACGTGATTAAAATGTTCAAAAGAATCGTCTTATTTATTCAAAGCTGCTTTATGTAGACAACAAATATATAATTAAGAAATTAGCTACGGCGTATCCATTAAATTTATGTGGCCGCGCATTAACCAAAATATCTGTCGAATTTATATCCAATGTCAAAATGAAATTTTACTTCTCAAGTTTTCGATTCAGTGTTTTTTGTTATAATTAAATGTGAAATGTATATTTAAATCGGGCTGATTAATCAGATGCTTTAAAAATATGTCATTTAGCTGAATAAAAATGCGCGCATAAGGTATTATCATTGGTTGTGAAATGCGGATATAATTTGATGTTCGCAGCGAGGATCGGTTTCCCTTAATTGAATTAAATCGTTGTGACCCGGTAATCAACAATTTCAATATGGTGAACTACATTTTTAACAGTTATAAGCTCTCTCGTTTAGGGAGAAAAAAAAAAATTCGCGCAATAATTAATTTTCTACATTTTGTAGGTCAATACTAGTAAAATAATATCATAAATAATGTGAATAATGTGAATAATGTAATTAATGTAAATAATGTTATAGATTTGCTGTCTATTTATTTGTTATATATTTTAAAATTATAATTGCAGAAGAGCGAACTATTTTAATCGCAAATGATTTATTAATTTAATATCACTGTGCTAGTTGAAAAAAGTGACCACCTGGGCACGCAGGAGGTAAACTTACTTCGAGTACGCTGAATTCAATAGTGCTAGTCCCATTTCAAAGTAAGTCCCCATTTTTGACGTATGTGAAGCTGGTCCGAAAACCATCCCGAAAAACGCCTTTAAAATTTAGGTGAGTTTCTCCGCTAAATCCATTAAAAGGCTTTTCAGCCCGAAAAATTAAAAAAAATCGAGAAAATCAAATTCCATCCCGAGAAAATAAAACAAGGTCACGCACACACAACAAATTTTAAGTATAAAATTACCTTACAGTGAGGCAAAGAGCCCTCCCCAGCTGATTTAATATTCGCTTCTGTTAGAATAGGTATCGGAATTATGCTCATATGTCGCTGAAAAATTCTCCGTTCACAGAGTTTGGCAGATGTTACGGTATATGCCTAATTAATGCACTGACCAACAGCATTCTTCAGCAAAGTTATCAAGACAAACAACTTTTCCGAACATATCAAGACCAAAAAACCTCATGCACCATAAATGTGTGTTTTACTTGGTGGCTGCTTCCGCACACATAGACCAATAGTGGCCCGTTGTGATACCAGACGATCCTATTTCCCCTTTACCCCTGTTCAAAACCATTCAGAGCTACGTACGTAGCGCAAAATATCTCGCACTTCGTGTGAGAGATTTGAAGTCCGCGAGATTTGAAAGGCTGGCCATACTGTACGCGCAAAAATACCTATGCCTTCTGTATGATAGTGCCGGACACGAGCATATGAAGTTATCTAAAGTCTCTTCCTCCTCCTCGTTCATGCAACTTCTACAAAGTCATTCGTCTGTAGGCCCAGCCTTCTCGCGTGTTCCCCAAAAAGGCAGGGTCTTGTCAGTTTTGGAAAATGTTACTCACAGACGACTCCGGCTCCTACCTTGCCGTATAGAGAAACATGGGTTCACTTGTGCAGAGATCCGTATACACAGGTTCCGTATACACAAGGCTAAATACAACTGGAGGTCGGCATACTTAGGCCAAATTTAATAAAATGTACATAAAATCAGTTTCGCACAACACATAAAAATTGAAAATCATAGGTACACTAAATTCAATGAAAATTCAACCATTTTGCACGGTCCTTCAAAAAAGGACCGAAATCAGACAGGTTAGAAGATCGCGTATACGTACACTATACAAATTTCTCATGAGTCATGAGTCAAGTTGCGGCCAAAATCCACACGCTGAAAATATACAAAACCAAAAACAGCAACAATTTACTTAACGACAAAATCAACACAAAAACCAATAAAATTTTTAATTTTCATTTAAATATATAAAGTGACAGAAGAACACAAAAATAAAGTGAAAATCGGCTTGTGAAATCTAGTGAAATAAATAATATGGATCAGTATTTTTAAATGAAGTGCTTTTGTTGTGTGTGTGTGTGGAAAATTTACAATTATGAGCAATCGCCGCAAAATAAGTGATGAAACCGCTGATTTATATCGATTATACTTTTCACAAAATGTTATTAGTGGTGTAAATTGGACGCCGTCTTTTCTTTGTACGGCTTGCATTTTCCATCTGCATAGATGGCAAAACACTGGAGCCGCAATGTCATTTGGTGTCTCATTGATATGGATAAATCGACAAGGACATGATCCAGTTCAATGTTATAAAACACAAACAGAAAAAAAATTGTTTCTTTGGCATACACTGCAACGACAAATGCTGCAGCATGCAGATGAAATTCCTGTTCCGGAAAGATCAAACCCAACTGAAGAATATTTACCACTAACATTTGAATCTGATGAAACCGGAGTAACATCTGCATCAATAAAATCTCACAAAATCGTTCGGATATTATGGTATGACGCCTGAAACTATCGCAGCGGCAAACCATTCTTTCGTCAAAGGGTTTAAAGCAAGTGAACATTTTGGCTTCAAATGTCCGTGCATATGGAGCAATAAATCGTCATCGTCATTTTATGAATTTTTTCAAATCACGTGCGAATGCAAAATGCACAAAGCATATAATCCCGAAGATTGGCGATTGTTTATCGATTACTCAAAAGCAGTTTGAAGGCAGTTCTTCTTCACGTTACCAACTCAAAAAAATCCATTCCAATTGCACTCAGCACAAACACAAAGGAAACATACATCAATGGAAAAAATCATTGATTTGATTAAATACAATGGTCATCAATGGAAGGTTTGTGCAGATTTAAAAGTGATAGCTCTTTTAAGAGGCATGCAATTGGGTTACACTAAAAACATGTGTTTTATGTGCTTATGGAATACACGTTTTAAAGACGACCAATATAGCGAACGGAACTCGGCTTTACGTGAGAACATTTGATTGCGATACGACAACATCGTTGAGGCTTTATAAAAGCGCTGAATCCAGATGGAAATGAGGTCATCGAATTACGTCGCATTTTCCACGGTTAAGCTTTGATCAAATGAAATTTCATTTCGCATCTTGTTTTTTATTACAGGAATACTTAATTGACCAGATATTCGTCGTTTGATGAACGATGATGCATGTGAAAATGCTCGCCTCTCAGTGAACGAGAGCTTGTGGCATGGAAATGTGTAAAACAAGTTATTAAGAATACTCTTGGAATTAATCGATCCGATGATTGACGCAAATATATTGAAAATATGTTGACCGCTTTTCATAAAATAAACGTTCGAATGTCATTAAAAATACATTTTTGCATTGTCATGTGGAACAATTCGCCGAACAATCACCAGCCGAATCCGATGAGCACGGCGAGCGTTTTCACCAAGTGACGGCAAGGCTCGAACATTGGCACAGCGGCAAAAATCTACATGCACTCTTGTAAGACTCTTGAAAGAAGATCCCGAAAAAAATTAAGAAAAATCAATCTGAATCGATTTAATTTTCTTTTAAATAGTTTTTATTGTATCTATATTTGTCGATGTGATGTTTATTTGATCGATTTCACTCGATTTAAATTCAATAAATGGACAAAAAATGATTAAAAAAAAGTGTTTTTCGTCGAAATGAAAAGAAAACAGAAAAATAACACAAAAATGTGAATGTAGATGTGGTTTTTCGGTCTTGATGTGTTTGGCAAAGTTGTTTGTCTTGGCTTGCGCAACAACTATGCTGAAGAAAACAAAACGAAAAGCTTAATGGTTCAAGAGCTATCAACGTGAAAATGAGTGTATATTTTGACATTTTTGATTCAAAGCCAAAACATTTCGAAAGCGATATCTCAAAAATGGGGACTAACTTTGAAATGGGACTAGCACTATTAAGTTGAACATACTTGACCTAGGTTTACCCTCATGGGTGCCCAGCTTGTCACAAAAAAAAGTTTGCTGTTCCAGCACAGTGTATTTATTGAAAACTGAAAAACTCAATAGTGTTACTCACAGTGGCTAGTGGTACCGACTCTACAAATAAACAAGAGTAATTCTCATATTCTCAAAGTGTTTTTCATAATACCAAAATGCGAGATCACATTTTTTCATATAACGCATCCAGAACACCACCGCCAAATCGATCAATTTGTAAACTAAAGTTCAATAAGCAAACGGTAAATTTTGTTTTTTCGTTTTGGTTTCAAGATCCTCCAAAGCGTGGTAAAAAGTGATTTTAGAACAATAGGTAATTTTATGTCATTTTACCCTACGTACCATGTATAAAAAGCTAGCCCAAGATTCATCCCACAAAACAACGATGACAACACTAAACTATCACGACAGTTTTTCATCCCAGGATATTGTTATCAGCCCAGAAATTTTACCAACCCACAATAATTTATCCCAGGAAAACTACTCGTATAATGACAGGAAACTATCATATCGCTTCTTCACGTTATACAGTAGCTGTTGATAACACTCGAAACCTCAAGCCCTGGATGAACTCGCATCTTTTACGTCGAATAAAAAAGCTTCATAAGTTTTCGAAGAAACTAAAGTCTAATCCATTCAATGGTAGACTACAAAAATTCCTTAAAAAACTATCAAATAATGTGAAGAGCAGTGTCAAGGCTACAAAGAATAATTATTACAAAAATAAATTTTACTCAGTAGGTAATAACTCTAAGAAAACTTGGAAACTGATTAAGGAGATTCTAGGAAAAAATTTTGGCCAACGCCCAATAACGCGCATTAGAAAATTAAACACAGATTGGTTGTTTCTGGTTCGTTAGCCACTTCCAATGAATTTAATAATTTTTTTATAAATGTTACATCCGGCACATTCTCAACGTTTAACAATACCACATTATCCACCGATCTCCATGAATTCTCAATATATACAACGGGTTCGTCAAATGTTATACAGGGTCTCCGCCGGGAAGGTATACATACTACTTTGTTTGTTTATGATTTTTGATTAAATGAAAGAGAATGGATCTTATATTGATAAATGTTTTATTTAATGTCGGCAATTATGTATGGAATACAATATCAGATAAATGTCCGCCTCTATTAGCCTCACAAATGCGAACCCTTTTGAGCACATTTTTCATTACATTCTCACACATTTCACGCAGTATTTCATTAATTTCATCACGAATATTTTGTTTGAGTTGCTCAAGCGTTTCTGGTTTGTTTGCATAAGCCTTGCTTATTAGATATCCCCACAAAAAGAAGTCCGGAGCAGTCAAATCAGGCGACCGTGGAGGCCAATCAACATCACCATTTTTTGAAATAACTTGTTGTGGAAAGAGTTTTCGCAGTAATTCCATTGTAATCCTGGCTGTATGTGATGTGGCACCGTCTTGTTGATACCACATGTTAATCAAGCCCAAAGTATGCAGTTGTGGCGTTAAAAAGTTTTCAATCATATCACGATATCACTCCCCATTCACAGTTACCGTTACGCCGTTTTCATTTTCAAAGAAGTAAGGTCCAATGATTCCTCCTAACCAAATTGCACACCAGACTGTCACTTTTAATGTTACATCCATGTCCACAGGTGACTGATGAATAATGTGAGGATTTTCCATTGCCCAGAACCGACTATTCTAGTGCGTTTTGTTGGCACGTTGTTTCTCCCAAAAATTTCACGTAACTTTTTCATCGTCACAGTAATCGATGATTGATTTTGATAAAATGTTTTAACGATTAAAACACGATGGTTTATCGAATATTTTTCCATAATAAATTTGCCACGTGTCTTTTGCCTAAATGGCGGCAAACAAAGTAGTATACCTTCCCGGCGGACACCCTGTACTATTCAATTAACTATGGTTTCAGGAAATTCTATTGTGGAGTTGCAGGAGGAGGGAATTAAATTAATACATTTTATATGATTTAGGTAGCAGGGACATAGTAATTTAGTATTTAGTAGTACTAATTTTAGTATCATAAAATTTCCAGATACATATGAAAAAATAACATTTTTCCTTAGGGTGCTGAATTAAAGAAGCAATTATTGATAACCAATACAATCGTTCACCATTTAACCTATTAAACCTTTATCCTTCCCCTAGTAGTTTAGTATTGTGTTGTCTTTGGGTTACTAACTATCGGCTATACCTAGGTGTCTGTAACCGGGCCGATTCTGCCCCACTTAATTAACCTATCCAATGCTTTGGTTTTGTTATATGTAAAAAAGAGTGTACGGTGGGCCCGGCGTCACCCGGGAGCTCCTGTGTAAGACCTTGGTTGTACATTCGGAATCAATCAATCAGAATCAATATTATTTAGGAAGCCGCAGATGCTTGTGAAATAATATTTCTTTGAAATATTAATTGTTGATTGTGTAGATTAGAATTGTGTTGCTAACTATCAACTTTATCTAGGTGTCTGTAACATTCAATCAATCAATTTTCTTTAGGAAGCCGGAAATTATTAATGCGGAATTATATTTCAGGAAATTTCCAGATGTACGTGAAATAATAATATTTTGTTCTCAGGTTGCTGATTTAGAGAGGCAATTGTTGAAGACCAATACCATCATTATCCATTAAACCTATAAACCTTTATCCTTCCTCTAGTAGATTAGAAGTAGACTAGAATTGTGTTGTGTCGTACGATCGCTAGGTGTCTGAAACCGGGTCGTTCTGTCTCAAAAAAAAACCCTTTCCTATCCTTCCTATTGTTATGTGTAAACAGGCTGTAGGAATAGGCCCGGCGTTATCCGGGACACTTGTCCTGTACTTAATCCTACAGTCCAATCAATCAATCAATCAATCTTTTTATTTTTCTGTATTAGAAACAACGTTTGGGAGATTTAGTAAAAATATCAGCAAAATAAAATTATTGAGTTTTATTTTGCTAGTCAAAATTCAATAATTAAAACCCAAAGAAAATTTCGAGATTTTTTTAACACCAGAAATGCACCGTAACGAAATGAAGTACGCAATCTAGTCGCTCGTTTTCAGTCATCGGGATCTGTTAGTGACTTATCTCGGAGTGAAAGACCGCTTGAAGCACGAAATCATGATAATATCGAACGAGTTCGGGAGAGCGTAAATAAGAACCCTGAAACATCGACTCGTAAACGTGCCACTCATCTTCAAATGTCCAGAACTTCACTGCGTAGAATAATGAAAAAAATGTATTGCTGTTTCCGTACAAGATACAAATGGTACATGAAATTTTACGCAAGACTATGCAATCCGCTTAAAATTTTGTGCAAAATTGACCGAATTATTAACGGATAATCCTGATTTTATGAAAAAAATTATAATGACCCATGAAGCGCATTAAGTGGACAGTTTGGTGCGGAATACCAGCAGACAAGATCTATGGCCCGTACTTTTTCCAAGACGAAGATGGCAATGCATTCATTGTAAATGGTGAGCTTTACAGGGCTATGTTAGAAAATTTCTTGTTCACTGAACTTGATAATACTCAAGAAATGTGGTTTCAACAAGACGGAGCAACGCCGCATACTGCAAGGGAAACAATGAATTTGCGGCGAACGGTTTTTGGTAACCGTATCGTTTCACTATTTGGAGACGTTAATTGGCCATCACGATCACCCGACTTAACACCACCATATTTTTTTTGAAGGGATTTTTGAAAGATCGTGTATACGCAAGTAAACCGCAAGGACTGCAACAACTACAAGACAACATAATAAATTAAATTATTGCGATTGCTCAACCAGTTTTGGCTTCAGTTATGGACTAGGTACAGCAAAGAGCAGCAGCTTGCGAAGAGGCTGATGGCAGGTATCTAACAGATATTATTTTTAAACTACCTTTGTAATCAAAATTATTCATTTTCAATAAAAAAAATAAAAAATTCAAACCAAAAATACAATGTTCAGTGACTTATGGCCCATCCTGTATTACCAAACTTTGATTAATCATGTATAATTAAAAATATTTAAAGAGATCTTGTGGTGTAAATTCGATTAAGCGTGAAGCACTTGCTTGACATAGTACTAAATCCGTATTCTAATATATGGTAATCTGATATAAATGTAAGTAACCACTAACTCCGTTACGAGTTTACATATACAAATCGTGTGGGATGACATTTTTCGAAATGCTACTGCACGCGTGTTAATTTAATTAAAACAAAATTAATTACATACGAAATAAGGGCAAGATAAGTGTATAACATGACACCAAGCACAACAACAACAACAACGATAGAACATAATTATCATAATGCATATACTTGAAGCTGTCACACACTTAAAAACTATAATGTAATCTAATTTTTAAAATTTTTTAAACATGCGCGTGATAATAAATCAACTTTCACTCGTATAAATCAGGTCTCATGTGCGAGGTTTATGCGGATGAGAGCTTTTTAAATAGAGTGTGGGCGCGATTTGGTAAAAGTTATGGCGCCGCTTATTGTTTATAAACCATATATTTTATATCTTGCATCTCATAGTTTATGATGAGTTGATATATTACGAAATGGCCGAGAAAAATTATCACCAAATTATATTTTATATCGTGTGGTTATTAATTGTGAAAATAAATATGCGCGATAGATTTCCCAAGACGATTAACTGCAGATACAGTAGCAGTATACAACTCTAATTATCGACTAATTTTAATTATTAATTAATTAATCGATTTTTTAGCTCGATAATTTTGCGCGCTAACTCGCTTCAATGATTTAATGAAAGGTGACGAAAATTACGGCTATAATTATGTCGCGCGGCTTTTTACTTAACCGTTTACCGCGCCGCCCCGGCTTCTATAATTTATATTTCTTATTACATTACATATTCCATTTACTTGTACTATACAAATTATTTTTGCAACAAGAAATAAAAAAAAAACTTCTTATTTATTACTTATATGATAAAAAATTACAATAATATTTATTATATTATTTTGAATAGATTAATATTTAGATATAACTAATTGGTTAGACTTTTACTCGCATGCACATTTTAACAACAATTTTGTATTTAAAATATACATAAAAAAAAATGCAAAATTCATCAAAAGATGCCGAATAAGGTATAAAATTTACATGCAACTTTACTTGTTCTGTTTCACTTAATTAATAATATGCCGTTGACGTAGAAAACATGATGCTGCAAATTGTGCCTGATTGTGTTTTAAATCCATTTGCAGTCGACTAATTGAAAAAAAATCACAACCTTGACAAATCTTTGATCAATTTATCCGTTTGGTATAATTGTCATTTTTACTCAGTTTATGGCTCAAGAAATTCTAGATTTAATAGATTGTTGCAATTTCACGCTCATATACGGGTGTTGTAAAATTGCATCGGTTTTGTTGGCATCATAATCACCGGAAATGATATTTTGTTTTAAGAAGCTTAGATAAATGTGGTATAATTAAATAATTAAGGTCAGTACAGTCGATTCCGATAATTAAGTCATACAATAATATAACTCAAGGTGGGACTTAGTGAAGTCATCCAGTTATAATAAAAATCTCAGACTACTTTACGACTTTAACCATACGTATAAGCAGTTATCCCAAGGAAGAAAATAAAAAAATTTGATCAAGCAACACCAGTGTTGTGCGTCTTCGCGTATTTCGGAATTATCTACATGTTGGTGTCAAAACTAGGCTAGATAATTGATGTTTGCGTAGACAATGTCGGTAATTGGTAGAGTATGTAGACAATTCGTAAAAAATGTAAAATATTGTTTTTTGTAGCTGTTCTCGCTGTTTTTTTCAGAACGAGGTTGTCATCTTATATATAAATAGCTTTCTAGACCGGTGTGAAGTTTTTACCGTCAAAAAAGTGTATAGGCACACAAAAAAGTGTAAAGTAAAGTAAAAAGTGTACAATTTACGATAAATTATGCAACAATACTTGAACAAAAGTAAAAATGTTTTCTAAATTTAAATTTAATCTGTGTGCTCGCATGGTGACTATATGGTAATTAAAGCGGATAAAGTGGGCTATCAAACTGTCTTTGTGCCATTTCCTTAAATAGGCTATGACTCTTGACATACCAGGTGTGTAAATATGAAACCGGAATTTTTTAGTAAAAAGTACAAGTTCATCGTATGATAATGATTAAAAGTATTTTATTCTAAGTATTGCCCATTATTAGTTATACTTTTCTTCCATCTTTCAAGAAATGCATGGATGCCACGCCACAACAACTGTTCTTCTTTTTAGGCAAACCAGTTATCGAGCCATTTTCGTACATTTTCGTAGGAAGTGAAGTGCTCCTTAGCAAGCCCGTGCCCCATCGATACAAATAAGTGATAATCGGATGGAATAAAGTTTGGCGAGTTAGCCGCATGTGAAAGTATTTCCCAATTAAGTGCTTCCATGACCGGTTTTGCTTTGTGTGATGGTGCATTATCATGAAGCAAAATCACTTTTGTTGCCTTTTATCATATTCTGGTCATTTTTCACGCAAAGCTCGATTCAAATTGATCAGTTGTTGTTGGTAGCGGTCAGTATTTACGGTTTCACCAGGTTTTAGCAGCTCAAAATAAATTACAGCCGATGTCGAAGGTTGTCCTGGATCAACCCAAGACATTTGGCGTTTTGGGTTCTCAAAATAGAACCATTATTCATCACCAGTCACAATTCGATGGAGAAAAAACTTTCTTTTGTCTCTGGCGAGCAACATTTTGCAAGTGGTTTTTCTATGTTCTTGTTGCCTTCCATTCAGTTTATGCGGAAACCATTTGCTCAGCTGTTGGATCTTTCGTTTGAGCGTTATCCTGCTTGCAATTCACTGTCTTCAAACTTTTTTGGTGGTCTTCCATGTTCTTCGTTTCTCACGTCAAAATCACCACTATTGAACCACTCATATAGCATTGTAATTTACCAAGAGCATGCTCACCGTAAGCTTTGACAATCACTCGATGTGATTTTGCAGCAGTTTTTTCCAAATGATAACAAAAAATCAATGATGACCGCATATCGTAATGTAGGCACAAAACTCGACATTTTTAAGACGTAAAAAACATGCGTTATTGTATGAAACTTGAATGGTTATGAATTGGATGTTGTTGACAGACATCAAAAGAAAACAATAGTGCCGATGACGTGGTTTGTCGGAAGGTACATTGACAGGTGGCGCCATTTATTGGTAAATTCCGATTTCATACTCACACACCTGGTAAATTTTCAAAAATGTAATGTTTACCTATAAATTTGGTTCAAAACTTGCTTAAGTACATTCAGCATGGCCGAAATCCAGAACGGGTTGGGTAAGACTCGACAAATCTAGAGTTCCAAAATAAAAATTTTAAACAACAGAATTTCCTGAAACTATAGCTCCAATAAATAAAATTCAAAAACAGAAAATTCCTATACCAAATTTCAAAATTGCTATATACCACCAAAATAATTTCCTTTACACGCCCATTGATATAAGAAAGGCGCACCTTTCATATTTGCATGGGCATAAAATGGAAATTACTTTGGAATTTTGCCTGGTATGACTGTACCATAAACAAGTTTGTAGGCATGTTTGTAGGGAAACAGTACGGTATTCCAAAAACAACCCAACCCTGTTTGTAGAATCACGAAGCGGTATTCAATCTGGTAAAAATCTGAAATCATGTTTCTGTGTTGATTGGCTAGAACAATTAAATTAAATTAAATTAATTAATTTAAATAAATAAGAATTTTTGCGAAATGTTGCAAATAGTATGTATTAAGCTGATTAAGCGTTCCTTTCCAAAACTTCATTCAAAATTCTAGTTGGAATTCCAATCCAATTCCGCATACTGAATGTGATAATTGTTGACTGTGGAATAGCCGGGATGTTTCATGATTTCAGTAAACACGGAATTTTAAAAGGCGGGACTTTAAAAAGCGAGATTTAAAAAAACGGGATTGTCGCTTTCTTACCGACTCCTTTTAAAATTTTTACTCTCGAGGATCAATTGTATTAATCCGGAACTGTACATAACCTAAAATATTTGTCAAGTATAGTCATCCGGCCATTTGGCTAACCGATATTAGGACAACCATAAGTGATAGTATTATATGGAGGCCACACATTGAAGCTTTGTTCAACCCATTTCGTATTGCCTGCTGTAAATCCAGCTTCATTCACCAGAGATTCATCATTCTTATTTTTTTCCACTGAAAGGATTACTTTTAATTCATCTCAAATGAATAGTTAGTTGTGAAGCCCTCGATAGAAAGACTAGATTTACTCATGCAAGTCGTATTTAAAGTAAAATTACATTTAAATTTGGCGTGTTAAAGAGCTCAATTTAGCTAAGTCGCTGTGGTTCGATATTCTTCTAAAATTAGAGCATAAATGGAGTCATTTCAAAACCACATAGCCTTAACCCCAAAACTATATGATTTTAACAAATCAAATTTAAATGTAATTGTGGCAGTGTTGTGCGTCTACGAATATTTTGGAGTTGTCTAGATGTTGGTGTTGAAAATAGCGTACGTTTTTTCCAATGTTTTTGTGGTACGAGTCTCGTCACTTTTAAGTTTTCCAGTTTAAATTGGGGATATTTTAGGTGAGGTTAGTAAGTTCAAAGTATTTCAAGATATTCCAATTCATATTCAAATTTATAGGTTGGATTAACATCTGGTTTTATCATTAACAAACTCTAACGCCACATATTTTCTAAATTTTCTAAAGTTAGGTTAGCCACGTTTCAATAATTTTTGAAATTTTTTCCTAACAAACTAAACTGTTAGATAGATAAAAACTGCCAACTCCACCTAGCTGATAATTGAATTTAAATCTATCGTTGGGGTACAAGTTTCTTATTCTTTTAATCCATCAATTAGGTTAGTTGGTTATAATGTCTGGCGTCGTTCCCTCCAATCATTTACTTTCGGTTTGGATTTAACATTTCGACTTTGCACCACAATGTACTCAAATTTGCTTCTGATCATCACCTGCTACAAACTAAAATGATTACCGTTGATTTGAATTAAATTTTACCGAGTATTCGACTTCCATATTTCGACTCATCTTCCTTTTTGGACGACCCAGAAATTAACTCTTCATCCCACGAGATGTATTAGCCCGACCGACTTAATAGAGCTCCGCGATTTAGAAGATGCCAGTCAATTTGCCAATGGTGCTACAATTCATCAGATACACACAACACAACCAAACAACCATAGACGGTCTCTTGTGCAACTTTTAAGTTCAAATCCCGAGTAGGGCTGCTAAAATATATTGTCACGCCTGGAGCTGTGCGGAGTGCTAATTATGTCAGTTGGTTTGTAGAAGTTCGACCCATTCAAAATTGTTCAGTCATTGATATCACTTATTGAACTGATTCAACGGTCGTTTTATTTATATTAGGATTTTGAATCGGGATAGACTTTGTTTTTAAGATTTGACTTGATGTGATACCACGAGCTATAAAATACCCTACCGAACAACATGTAAATTCGCATTTAGTTAACAGAAATCCTTAAATTTCACAGAACGGAGGAATCCACGAGAGGAAATTTGGTTTCACCTCACTTGGCGGCAATGGAATCGTTAACACAGTTATTCCTCATATATCCCTTTTTGGGGTAAAACGCATATTAAAATATATACCACAATTAAATCAAAAAATTGTATAGATAATGAAGATTTTGTCTTTGCTATACAACCTGAAACTTAACAAATCCGATTGCCTTGACCATGGTGGCATCGATGCATAATTAGGTTAATCTAGAGCGCCGGACCATTCAATGAATTTGTTGGAAATTGAACTATCGAAATCTTGTGAATTACACTTCTATATCCCCTTCAGAATTTTTTCACAATTGGACGAAAGTTAGATTTAGATTAACCTAGAGCGTTGTTCCATTCTCTCAATTAGCAAGAAATTGAACTATCGAAATGTTGCCAAATTACAGCTCCGTATCAAAATCAAAATTTTCCCACAATTGGGCTAGAGTTAACAGGCCTATGAAATTTAAAGCCTATCAAATGTCCAAATTGCATCGATATGGATTTAACTTAACCTAGGGCGCCAAACTATTTAATAAATTTGCCGGATATTGAGCTATCGCAATCTTGTCAAATTACACCCACGCATCTCCATTAAAATTTCTTTACAATTGAGCGAGAGTAAACAGACATTAAGGTCTATGAAATGACCATAGTGACGTCGATGTAAAATTAGGTTAACTTACTGCTCCTAACCATTCAATGGATTTGTCGGAAACTGGGCACAAGAACATTTAATAAATTTGGTGGAAATTGAACTATCGAAATTTTAACAAATTCAACCCCCATCCTCATTAGAATTTCTTAACAAATGAGACAGAGTTAACAAGTATGCGATATTGGTAGCAATGCCGATTTAGGTTAACTTAGGGCGCTGGACAATTCTATGCGTTTTGAATAAATTGAACTATCAAAATCTTATTAAATTAGACCTTCGCACCCCCATCAGAATTTCTTCACAATTAGGTTAGAGTTAACAGGCATCAAGACCTATCAAATGGCCATAGTGGCATCGAAGCCGATTTTGGTTAACCTAAAACGCCAGACCATTCAGTGAATTTGTCGGAAATTGAACTATTGAACTCTTGCCAACACACTCGTACCCCGGATTTAGGTTAACCAAGAGCAACGAACCATTCCTTGAATTTTCAAGAAATTGAACTATTGAAATCTTGTCCAATTACACCACCGAAAACCCATCAGAGTTTCTTTACAATTGTGGTATAGAGCTACCAGGTATTAGGGCCTTTCGACACTACGGTTATAATGGCATTGATGATGATTTAAGTTGACCTAGAACGCCGGACAATTTAACCAATTTGCAAGAAATTGGACTATCATAATCTTGTTACATTTTTTGTCAGAATTTTTTCATAATTGAGCTAGAGTTAGGCATTAAGGCATACTAAATAGTCATAGGATATTAATGCGGATTTAGTCTATTCTAGAGCGCCGAACCATTCAATTAATTTTTATGAAATTGAACTATCAAAATCTTCAAATTACACCCTAGAGTTAACAGGCATTAATATCTTTGAAATAACTATAGTGGCATCAATGCGGGTTTTAGCTAGATTCAATGAATTTAGAACTATCGAAATTTGGCCAAAATACACTATCCCCATCAGAATTTCTTCACACTAGAGCTAGAGTTAACAGGATTAAGACCTATATCAAATTGCAATAGATTAGCCTAAAGCACCGAAATTGAACTATCGAACTCTTGTCAAATTACATCCCTTTGTAGGGGTCCTTTGATGGGGGATCAGCATTTCTTCTAAAGAGGCTTTATGACCTTTAAAATGAGTATAGTTGTACTAGAATTTATAAAAATATTGTTATTCTTGACATTTAGTTCATACCCACCCAATAAGCAAAATTGAAAATTAAAACCCATTAATCCAAAATTTGCAATGACAATCTAACGTGAACAAATTATCGACATTTAATTTCGGAGTTTAATTATGTTTTTGAATATTTTGTAAATATGTTAAAATTATGCATTGGAGTTTATTTTTTAAACTTAACTTCCAATTTTGTTATTAATTTACAGAATTAATGGAACGTTGGAGTATTAGCAAATTAATAACGTATAAACTAAAAATAGATTTTTGGTGGTATGGAATCAGATTAAGCAGTGTATTCTAGCTTAAACCCCATATGTAAACATTAAATGATGGTTTATGATGCTGTGAGTAGATCCCGGGGCTTTGTTGTATACAGATTTAAACTGCATCCAATCAATAAAACGGTTCAACTAGTTTGAGATATTAGATCGGCCTCAATATTGAAATATTTGTTGCCTCACACCTTTGATCGTGCTGAATACCGCTTACTACCAAATTGTTAAGATAAATGACACTAATCTATACAAATGTAGGTTATATTTTATTGCAATATTTTTATTCATAGTTCAAGGCCAAAAATTAAAAATACGCCTTGAATCACTTGATTTAATTAATTGGATGCTTGCATAATTTGCTTCTTTGCAGTCAATGCCTAACTGAGTTTAAATAATTCTGCCAAAAAACCATTGAGTCGGATGTAACTGTTTATCTCGTATAAGCACGTTATCATTAATATGAAGATTTGGCGATTTCCTTCCATTTATTTCGAACTGACATCTTAGTAAGATAATCTCGGTGTATTCGTTGCCAAAATGCTTTTTGTTACGATTTACTGTGTACGGGGCGTTCGAATGTTATCCAATTATAAAGCTCGAGAGTGAGCGCATTATTTTCCTAAGTCGTCGCATATAGCGAACGCGAGTCGAGGATTGCATCAATGCAGGCCTGAGACATCGTGATTTCTTCCAATAAAAGTATGGCTTCAAACTGCTTCATCTAACATTTTACTGAAGTCTATCCTCTTGTACATAACGATTAGTATATTAAATGATAATCCAAACATACTTTGTCGAACGAATGAACGTATTCAACACCCGCTGGTGGTTAACCGACCTATAGTTGTTGCGATCTAAGTGATTTTTGCTTGACACACTTTACACATTTGAGTACAATATACCGAATTGTGTTTCTCTGTCTGTACGGATCACCCAAAATTGCTTACGTGAGAAACTCAACATAAACCTAATACATGCGTGAAAAAATTGGTGATGTACTCGTATCATATGCTGTTGAATAGCGTTTGTTTTTTCGGTTTTGCGAGGTAATACTCGTAACATTGAATGTTTAATCGAGTTTGTTAAGATTGAGAATTCTATCCTATTTCATTTCATGAAATGTTCTGCCATGAAATGTTTGTGTTGAGTATATCGAAACAAATATAATGATGCTATGCTCATACCATCTGTATTAAGAGGTTTAAGATGCGTTCCTTTGTTATTTGCTATAACTAACAATGCAGACACAATCAGATTGGTGGTCGCGATTATAAACGACCTATGTTTTGTTTAAGTGGTCAGAAGAGCTTAGAATTTTTACAAGTTTGTTGATCAAAGATATTATCTATCGAATACTTTCCAGATCCATCTAATACAACGCTAAGTTTCGTTATGGTGCTGGCTGAGTTTAATACTCATGTGTCTCACCTTCCATATTCGGTCATAAATTCATTATACAACAGATATGCTGAGAGTGCGATCCCAATTTGGTCGGAGATTCGGCTTTCCCCCAACACTTCTGCTGACTGATGCGAATCAGTACTTTCCAAAAGAAGAAATTAGAATCAGTTCTTCCCTGACCAAAAAGCACCTTTCGTGAAGGAAAATTATTTTTAGATTAATCAAGGAACCCGATATTTTACATTATACTCAAGAACTTTAACAGTCTTTAACAGTGTTTTAACAGTGTTCTTTAATTTTCTGATAGTAATGACAGAAAAATTACAGAATAAATAAATTTTAATAAACAGTTTGATGGAATGACGCTTTTTACTGCAAAGCATCAACATAGTATGTCAACGTAATCACCTGAGAGTGAAGGAATATATCTTTTAGACTCGATGAAATCTTCTTTATTGATGCTAATTTTGCCACTTGCAAGTTATCACTAAATTTTTTACGGTATAACGTGAGTTATGTAGTTGCTTCGAAAAATTAGAGTAATCTTCAATGTTGAACTATATACATTGATTGCTTAATGGTACAAAGCAAAATACATTCCAATATACCATTTGTTTAAATTAATATTTATCCGACCAAATAGCACAGTGTTTAAAACTTTGGAGTTTGATCGGGAGGTACCGGGTTTAAATCCCGATAGGAGCAGGGTGTAAACGGAGTTTGTCATCATCTAAATACAATCAGTGATAAAATTGAACAAAACTTTGACCCCCTATAGGCCTACTATAGGCTGGCACGAAGCTATAATGGTTCTGCGAAAATCGGATATATAGTCAGTTAAGTACGTCCTTGATTTGGCTGCTGAGCCATGCAGGGCGTGAAAAGCGAACTTCGAAAGAGCTGTGAGTGCTTCGGCACCAGAACCGGCTGCAAAAATTAACAAACAAACAAACAAAATTAATATTTACTAGTTCTCTATGAGAATCAAATTATAGGCATGATTGATGTTCATAGCATAGAATTGAACAAATGCACATGATATGCTTCTACCGTTCACTCAATTCCGATAGTCTCAATTAAAGGAAAAATAAATTAAAAAACTGCATTAATAATCTGTTCTAAATTACAAATTATTATTCTTAAAATTTTAAAAGGGGTAAACAATTTAAAAGCCCATTCACATTACAATGAATCAAGTCAGAGACAGTATTAAAATAATTACCTCCATTAGAGTGCGGCACGCTTCACACTTTCTTTTAAATAATATATCAATCAGATTAAATTATTTATACTGTACTATACCGTGTATTGTTATACCACACCCACTTCCTAAAGGGTTAACATACATTTCACAATGTTCAAAAAAAGCAAAATGTAAGTTCCATTTTTTATTTTTGTTCTGAGTAAGTCCGCATTATATGCATTTGAGGACAGCCTACGAGGTGTCAAAATTTTTACGAATGACATGAAATTTATTTCTTTATTCAAAAATATAAACTCATTGTAATGTAAAGGAAGAGGAAGCGTAATCAAATTTTATAAATTTATAATACGAACGTATATAATCGCGTATAGGTATATAAAAAAAATTACGTCACACCTTTAAATTTATAATGCGCGAGACGCTATATAGATAGTAGATAGTTTCGTTTGTTTTAATAACCTGGCGACATTGGTTTCACACCCTCATACTAATTTAATTTTTATGTAACTAAACTATGTTTTCAGGGTACTCATATAGTTTTGTCAATGAATTTTATATTTTACTAAACTATTAATGAATGAATGTTGTCATATCATTCATTCATTAAACAATTTTATTTTGTGTAATTTTATGAATGAAAATGTGTCATTGATAGTCAGTTAGTTGAATTAATTATAGAAAAAAAAACTAACAACTATATATACCTGATTATCTGAATTGCATGTGACTTTACAAAATAAAAAATATTTATATGAAATTATTGTGGTCGGATAGTAGGTTGGCGGTTTGTTATTTATATGCATGGTTGCATGCATATAATTTCTTATATGCATATACATATAGAATAAGGCGCCAAATTTGACCAGCAGTCGATCACCTCGATCAAGGTTGAAGAAGGCATTACATTAACCTTCGACATTGTATGTAAGGAAACATATCGGCGCCGCGCTTTATTTAATTTATAATCATACATTAAAACCATTATACCATTATTGTTTTGTTTATATCAAATAAGCTAAATTACAAACAATTAGATGTTGCAATTTTATATACATAAAAAAATGCATTAAGCACAAACAATTTATTGTATCCATTTCAATTCGCGCAATTCAATAAACACTTTTATAATGGCTATATAGATAAATAACCATCAATTAATCGTATCGTGGTTGTTGTTGCATCTAACTGCCAATTAAAATAAAATTAGAATTTATTTTTCAACAACTAAGTTACTTACCAATCTATCGCTAAATAGTTTTTAATTTATGCACGCAAATGTAATTTAGAATGTATATAGATAGAGGTATGCCCTCGCGTAGATACAGTTAAATGATTTGTTTTGTAATTAATCTCCCGCAATTGTAAATTATAACCACGCCGCCTCATACTAGGAACAACGTTTTAATAGACGATTATATAAATCAATCATATTGGTTGAAGTTTAGGTCGATTTATCGTACGGCAACTTATCGAAATCAATATTAATATACACTTTCTTTTCAAACATCAGCACCTACACATCATATAATTTTATTGCATAAAATATTAAAAAATTTTATTGTTTAATAAAACAAAAAAATGATTGCCAATAATGTCAATCACGCGATATTATTACTAAAATAAATCGATTTTATACAACCCATGTGATGTGCTTCCTACTTCTAATATATGGTAATATTAAATTATTTAATTGACCTCAAAAATGACATAGCATATACAATAAATCGTTAGAATATTAATTTGAAGGTAAGATAAAACATATATCACAAAGATTACATTTTAATGTGCGAGTTAGATTCGGTTTACAGGACAAATTTCTCCGTGCGCAGATTTGAATTGTTTAATCCAAATTATCTCTTATCCGAATAACATTTTGCAAAACACGTATTACACGCACACACCAACATATAAACGATTAAATAATTATTAAACTTGTTTATACATATAGCTCACTATCACTGTATAATTAATAATATTTTATATTTAATTAAATTAAAAATAATTTTGTAAATACGATTTAACTGTGCGCGATACGAAATGACATTTCAAATATATTAAGGCATGTTACCAATTTGATTTTTTAGTTCCAGTGCTTCACGAAATGATGCGCCCTCATCTATGCGATTTTGTTTAGTTTAAAAATAAATTCGTTACTAGAATGTTGTTTGGAATTCATTTCCGATTCGTGTAAAACGTTATTATGAACTGGTCCACGCCATTTATGCACATATAACAATAAATTTTGAATGGAATGTTAAAAATGTATGTTCACCTACTCTATTTACTAGCTCATTACACCTTTATATAATATTTACCATTGTATTTATAGCCAACGCAACATTGTTTCGGTATTCAAACTAGACTTGAATAATTATATTTACTGTATAATCTTATTCGATTTATCTCGAGAAAAAACATACAATTTTAATTAAAAATCTCGCGCGTCTTAAATTTCGTTATATATATATATATATATATATATATATATATATATATATATATATATATATATATTTACATTACACACATTGTATAATAACATGCAGTATGTAATTTCATTCACGAGCGCGCGCGCGCGCGCTTCTAAACCAACACAAAAGATATATAAGATTCGTTTACTACACAATTCATATGGGTAAAGAATAAGAAAGCTTTTATGGATGAATATTTAAAACAAAAATAAAATAAACCATTCAAGGTAATAAAAAATCAATATTTGAGTGCATTTTAATATAAAACATATTATAACCTGTCTGGCGTGTGTGCGGCCCCATATTGTAGGTGGATTAACACGGTACACAAAATAAATAATGGAATTTGATATTTTTAATGTTTTTGTGTTGTTCCTTTTGGGAGGAATTCGTACTAAACAAAATTAGGTGAACTTGTAGGTGGAATTGGAATAAGATTTAAATTGCAAAATTAGAATATAATACGAACTCAATTATTCTGTACACCGCACGATATATTTTCTGGGTGGCATATACAAAAACCGGGTAATTGAAATACATCTGCCATTTCATCAATTTCATTTTATGTAAGTAGAACAGTCAATTGCTAAATGACCGTAGATCGGTATGAAGTTGTTTCGTTATATGATTCTATTACAACATAAAAATTTATGTATCAAATTTATTATTTCTTTTGTGTAAAAATAAGAAAACATAATAAGAATGAAAGTATGATTAGGCAAATAACAACTTAATGACATAAAGAATTTAAATCATTTGGATTGTAATGCTGTAGTATCTGGAAAGATGTCTTAGTATAACGATATTTCACAATATTTGAGACATTTTTGTATTATTTTGGTGAGGTTTACGCAAGACTTTACTTTTTATAGCTGTTATGATTATAATGTTCTCTTAGTTACATAAAATGTATAAATTGCCTTAATTAGTGTTAATTTAGTTAAGGAACTACTATAGAGATGGCGTTTTTTTTATTATTTTAAAAATTGGCTCGCGGGGCAAATTTAGAAAAAGTAACAAAATCAAAAAAATATATTAAAAGTTAATGAGTCAAACGAAAAACAATTGCGTTTTGAAATCTTGGTTGTGCTAAAATTTCAGATCGGTAATAATGAAACATCAAATCAATTATGATATATCGCATCAATCCATTGTTAACGCAATTGATTTAAAACAGTTAAACGCAAATTTTAACCAATTCACCCGAAATCAATTTGTCTAATTCTTTTAAGTCATCATAATCATTTTTGAAAGATATCGTTTTTTGTTTCTATTGTATAATACTTTATAAATTGGGTGATAGGGCAACTAAAGAGAAAACAAATCAAACATCAAAACAGGAACAATTTTATGGGTAGTTCTTGTAAATAAACACTAATATAAGCGAGAAAACAATAATCAAGTTTAAGGGTCGGAAGTGATATTTTGTTGTTACTCATTTAGTAATAAATTGAGCAATAATAGATGTCTGACATGATGACACATGGAGGAGGTTTTAATGTAATTTCTGGGATTTTTCCAAAATTTTTGTAGGAGATGGCGTTGATATATAGTCTCCCGAGCTCAGGAGGTATTTGCTGATCAAAAACACAAAGCAACTAGCGTTTCGTGACAGAAAACGATTGAAATAACACATCACGTGATAAACCAATGCTTAAAGTAATGATTAAGCTTCTTATATAGTTGACGACTTTTTATTAACTGCTTTCTTTTTATGCTAGTGATATACCTCATGGTTATAACTTTTATAATCGCGGGTAAACGATCTAGGATTAATCCACTGTTTGCATTTTATGAACGACAATAAACATAAAATAAAATCCGAGAGTTTATCCTCTGGTTTATCTTCTCTTTCTAGCGTCTGCCATAATTGGATTATTTATTAGGAAAGTTAGGATATTTAGGTAAAAATGTAACAGTTTCAAGTACTCGTTTAATTCACCGTCTTTGTGGTCATGATGTGTTGTGCTCAACACTCGTGTTGAAAGGCACCATGTAGACACCTGGCGCACGTCGCGTAACCTCAACGCCAAGCGAACACATTCGTTTGAGTATTAGCAAATTTTTAAAATATAATCACATACAGTGAACCTTCGTACATATCTGATAGCATTCAATACTCAGTTTATATTCCAGCTTTAATATTAAGAGGTTATGGACTCACCACGCCAATCAACCGTAACTACCGTTTTCAGAGGGATTGATTTTGATGACTGGAAGTTCAGATTCGAACTGTTACTGAAAGAAAATGAATTATTTGAAAGTATTAGGACTGAGCCCACTGATGAAGTTAAGAAGGAGAACAATTATGTAAAAAATGATGTAGCTGAAGAATCAGCATATCACATGAGGAAATATTTGTGTGATACTTTTGAAAGTAAAAGCGTGAGCTCATCGATCCATCAGTGCACTTAAGATGCAATTCAGACATGAACAGAAACTGTAATCAGATTAGACATAAAGCCAATAAGTACCCAAAGCTACCAAAAAATAAGAATTCTGCTGATGGAACATCACAGAAACGAATAAGTAGCAGCCAAACCTCAAATGGTCAAATAAACCTTTTAGTTGGTTGTGCTTGTACTGATTATTTAATTATATAATTTAATCACTCACCAGAGTTAACGCACAATCTACTGTCGGTTAGCAAACTCGATAATGCCGGTTTTAAGATCGGAATTGGAAATGGTACGCTATGTGCTATCAAGGATGAAATCGTTATTTTCATGTTAAATGTTAAGGGAATGCCAAGTATTATTACCTAAATTCCTGTAGTTTGTGAATGCTGTATCAGCTCCAAACAAATAAGACAACCGTTTAGTGGAACCAGGTCCCCAACGCAGCACACGTTGGAAAGCACACGTTTGAAGTTGAAATATTGACGCATAGACTAAACTCACTTCTCCGACATTTTCTTATTGAAGTTTAAGAGTGAGTTACGTAATGTATTTAAAGAATATCACGCGATGGTCAATACGAAATTTAAGCGTAAAATTGAATATTTTCGATGCGATCAAGGAGGTGAGTACACAACAACCCATTTGAGAGATTATGCTGTTAAATCTATCACTCGAAATCGTTCATCAACCGGAGCATTAGAGAACAAAACCCCATTCGAAATGTGGTACGACCGATAACTAGTCCTATCAAATGTTAGAGCTTTTGGATCGAGGGCATTCGCACGTATTCCGTAATAGGCGTGGAATGCTTTCAGATACAGGTTCCGAATATATCTTGATTCTGTACTAATACTTGCTTTCGATTTTTGGCGGAAATTCTGTATGAATTCTAACACACGCACACACACACAAATCCACAAAACACAACATTTCATTATGAAGAGCATAACAACAACGAGCCGGGAGATGTCGAAAATATTAATGTGGACACGAATCAGAAAGACCCGATCAACGTAGAAGACCTGTTGTGTATAACTCCTAATAAAACAAAACGTTCGAGATGCTGCAGATGAAAAAACAAGTGCAGCTATCGTGTTAACCCCGAAGATCGGTATATCACAACGATTATGAATACAAAAGTCATATGTCATTTTTCATTGGAATGCCACAGATTCCAACGGACTATCAAGATGTATCCGGACATGAAGATAATGTAGTCCAAGAAGAGATCGTTTTATTGGAGAAATAGGAAACTTGGGATGTTGTTAGGCCAGAACGTGGTTCAATGATAATAAGTTCTAAACGGATATTTAAAACTAAACCTTTTTGAGGACACTTATTCGCCCATAGCCAGACTTGCTACTATACGTCTATTGATGTCTGTGGTTGTTAAATTAAAACTAAAAATCCATTATCTAGACGTTGTCACTGCTTTTCTTCATGGAAATCTATCCGAAGACGTGCTAATGAAAGTTTTAGAAGGCATTTAACGTACCGAATGGTAATTTACTGAAATTTAAGAAATCATTGTAAGAAAGGACTAAAGCAGTCACCACAGTGCTGAAGTGTTCGTTTTCATTCATTCATCAACAAACTGAAATTTGCACGATCAAATGCTGACTATACTGTCCATAAACTCGAACTAGTAATAGGCCTACGATCTACCTAATCATCTACGTTGATGATATGATAATTACTGGGAACGAGGAAGAGCAGATTGCTGATATTAAAACAAATTTGTTCGCTGTATTCGATATGAAGGATCTAGCTTTTATTAACCAGTTCATTGTGCTTAGCTACCTAAGCAGTTTCCAAGATTGTGCAATCGATGAACAACACTTGTAAAGGCTGCTTCAATATCTAAAAGGTATTTCCTATTTTAAGTTTAAACTTTTACGAAATTATAAAGATGTTTTCATTGGGTATGCCGACGCTGACTGGCTGAACGATAGTGCCGATCGAGAGTCAAGTAGTGGATTTATACTCATAGTTTTTGGTAATGTAGTAATTTGGGAAACCAAAAAACAAAGTGTTAGTGTCCCTCTCAACGTGTGAGGCGGAATTTGTTGCTGCACAGTAGTGAGTGAGGCATTATGAAAGAAAAAGGTAATTTGTGATATGAAGTTAGAAATGTCCCTTCCTAATAAAATATTTGAAGACGATTTGGAATGATTCTGATTATCAGGAGTGAAACTCGTTGAAGTAAATATATCGATAACTAGTTCCACTTACTTCGAGAGTTGATATGGGATGGAATATGTAAGTTGGTAAGCAGGACCAGTTGGCTGATATTTTCACAAAAGCATTGGACAAGCAGCTAACCAAATACACGCAACCAAATAGGTTTCCATTTACAGTTTCCATTTACCATAACAGACAAAAATTAAAAATCGTGATGTGTCTGGATTAGTTTAAATGTGTGCACTCTCGTTATTTTTGCATGCCAATTGTAATTTGCTCAAATATATTTTTTTAACCAAAATTATCCCTTTCCTCGCATCTTTAACAGTCACCTTTACCGTCCCAAATAATTACGGTGTATCGTTAACATGGCTTGCTATCGGCTTGTAGCTGTATTTTAGACAAACTAATTTGAAGGCGAATCAATTTTGAACAAACTGAGTTAGGATAAAATTGTTTAGTTTTAGGCAAATACTAAAGAACGATTTTATTAAACACCCCTCCGACTGAAATTGAAAAAACTCCGCCTTATTAACTTTGTGGTAACCACGATCATCCACTCTATCCTAAAATTGGACAATTGGACAACTAATTCATAAAATACATCGCCGTTTAATCGATTCCGCGTGCCCCATCAATTAGGGGAGACTCATCAATATATTACACGTATTTTGATCAAAAATATATGAATGACCAAATAATTCTTTAAACCGCATACGACAATTAATTATAAACGTAACCTGCTTAAAAATATGCATTAACATTAATTAACATGAAACGAAAATTTGATTTAATAAGTACGAGTATTGACTGAATCGATTACAAAATCGATCGTTTTGGATGCCGCATAATATGATGGCGGGATTAGATGGTGACAACTTATTTTATAAACAATTTAGATTCAATTAGCGCAAGATGTTAAATCTCGATCGCAACTGATGGTCATCACGCTTTTATATCTGAGTTATGATCTAAGATCTATAATATGATCGCTGAAGTCTATATAAGACCAAGGTGATTAATCTATATTCTCTCTAGATGTTTGCGTTCGCGACAAATGTTTTCATGGTCACACCATCTCAAATTAAACTTTAACAATATATATTTATATTTAACATTCATCTGTTGTCTGATCTTTGTTATAAAATCAGAGTGTAGACATTTTGCCCTTACTCATCTATACATAATAAAATTTATTAAGATCGTATTCCAAAAATAACGTCTGTACCCTTTTTATGGCATAATGATGACTGACACATTTGGGATACAATATGCATACCATATTCATAACGCAATGATCTAATATAGTATGCGGTCCACTCAGACATCGAATCATCTAGAGTGATGATCATGACCAGGATCGGTACACCTCACGCAATATAAATAAAATAGAAAATTCGTTAAAATCTCTCGATCCATATCGATCGAACCTAACTATTTATTGTTTGTATATTTAAGTTCGAGTATGTTCTAAATGATTTCATTGCGTTTGTCTTCTTACGAACTCATCTTTTCGTGTAACATCTTCTTCCTCGTCTTATGTTATTATTACTACTGTACAATGTTCTAAAAATAACCACGGTGGATATCGCTATGCCATACGCCGAGTAGTTTGAACTGCATCGTATCTACTATATGTAAATAGCTGTATCTATCTAGATAAACTAACAGCTGTTCTAAATTAATTTTATTTATCGTCTTCGCGGGATGAGATTTGTAGCGTGTGTGTGCACTGTGCAGTAATAAAGAAATCTTAAGATAGTTATTTTTACATTTATTTTTTGTTGTTATACTCGTACATACAGGAAATCTTTTTAATTTTATTTTGGTTGGAATGATAAAAATACAGAATTTGGATAAACTTAATTGAGTGTTACATTGTTTTATGTTGCGTGTATGCGGTAGATAAAGTTCATTGCCACCCTGCTCGCTTAACAGCTATCTCTTGTATCGAGAGAATTAGTTGGCTTCAAGATGACTGAATATAGTTGGTAGAAATCAGAAAAACTACTGTTGCTAAATTTATTAATAGATTACACTGTTCATTTGTTATTGTGTTGCTGACTACGTTCGAGTACGGGACCAAATCAGCTCCCTGAAGCCTTTCAGTTTCCGTCAATTGTATCGCTCAAAATGTTTAACCATCGTGCCCAGAGATTCTCGCGGGTTCCCACCAGTGACAGCCGAAAGCCATTTCATAGTGATTGAAAATTATTTCTTATGCACGTCAACTTCAATTTGAGGTCTGTTGGGTTCGAAAATAAAATTCTGGTAAATACTGACAAAATCGTTTGCTTCATGATAATCAATTTCTTAACCGGTTCGGATACAGCTCAGTGTCTATATACTAACTAAAACTAAACAAATTTATCAACCGACTCATATGAAGTTCACTATGAGTTCCAGATGGGTTCTGACAAAATGACAAAAGTGAATAGGACTAAGCCATTTGATGGTATGATTTACAGGCGACAGTGGAAAGGATGATGCGGTGTCTGGGTCAATCAAAAATTTTCATTCGAAATGAGAAAAATATTGGCCAGTAAAGGCGAATTAGTACTACGTGTCTCAGGGCTTGTTTTGGATAACGGGATTAATGGCAGTTATATTTTAATGAAATTGAAGCAGATTTGGCTCTATCTCTGAAAAAATACTTCAAGAATGTGCTGAAGAAGCACCTCAAAATTAAAACATGATCGACAGAAGTTTCAAATATTATTAGGAAATTTCACTCAATGGTTTCCATATTGCAATGTGAATTTTTCGAACTGAAACATCATTTTATTAATAAAAAAGTATATTTAGATTAGTGTCCAAGATTTGATATAACAGACGTGCCTCACAGCCCTCCCCCTTCACCGAATCTAATGAAAGTTGGAAAATTTGCTCAAAATTGTTAAGCTGAGAAATGTTTAAACTGATGGTACTATGGTACTTAAGTTTTACGTTCCAAAATTTTCGAAGTCAACAAACCGCTCAAGTTCAATCCACTCGTATTAAGCTCCCCGATTTTATTATTCGAAATGCAGTTCCAACTCTAACAAATTATATCAGATGATTTTAATACTTTTGGGACTAAATTGTTTTCAGTCGATATTGAGCTACAACGCACCTTTATACCCATCCTTTTCTACGATCCTCTTCGCGATAATTGCGAGCTGAATTTTTTACAAAATTTGGTCTTCTCGATGACTTGCGTGGAAGACGCATTCTTAATCTGGCCTCGAAATATACTGTCTCGGCCATGACAGTTCCTGTTAATACTCCAACCGCGAAACAGACAGGTTCAGAATATTTTTGGAGAATTACTAACCAAATTTTCAACCCTCACCGAAACATCAAATTATAATGTCCCAGTTAAACACACCGTGTTCTAAACCACGCCGACTGAACCTCACGAAACACAAGGCAGCGTATAATGAGTTCGGACATGTTCGGGATTTGCCAACCGATACGTTATCTGATACCGCATATTCATAATTTTTCAGTACATCTGCAAGGGTACAATATTTTTACAAAAATTGATTTAATCACGGCATACCATGCAATACCAGTAGCTTCTGTAGAATTGGCTAAAAGTCTTTTATGACTCGTCTATAATAAACGAATGCCATTTGGTCTTCGAAATGCAGCCCAAACCTTTCAGCACTTTATGAATGAAGTGTTAAAGACCATGACTTCGTTTTCGTTTATATTGACGACATATTGGTGGCAAGTAAAACTGAGAAGGAATATTTATTTTATTAAAGACAAGTTTTTGAACGACTTGCAAAGTATGATGTGTTTTCGGTGTTCCAACACTTCCATTCCTCAGCCAATATTTACTAAACATGGCATTAAATCTTCGCCGCAGCGCGTAGCAGCCACAAAAGATTTCCAGTAGCTTACTTCAGTTAAATCAACGCAGAAATTCGTCGGAATAGAAAATTGCTGTTAAACGCGCGCTTGTTGATGGAACGCATCAATTTCCAGTTTTCACTCATAGATGGTGCTAGCGACATAACTAGTTGTCAGAAGTTACTAACTTTGCCGTTATGTTTCAACTTGAAAAAAAAGTGCAGCTGTAGCACGTCATTTGCTTGAGGTGGCCTACGGCGAGCGGCTTAGACGCATCAGAAGTTGTGATTTCGACATTGAGGATAAAGAGCGCTTTGGAAGACCAAAACCATTTTTCACGGCATGAAAGAAAGACCTGCATCGAATTATTACAGGAGATGAGATGTGATTTTTTTTTAAGAATCACAAGAGCAAAAAGTCGTGGCTTTCACCTTTCACGGCCAAATCGCTTCGGAAAGAAAACAATAATCTGCGTTTGGTGGGACCAGAAAGGAATCGTGTACTATGAGCTGTTGAATCAGAGTGAAACTGTTAATGGGCAACGCTATCGACAACAACTCATCAATCTGGACCATGAATTTCTCGAAAACCCGAATATTTCTCGAAATATGACCCTTAAACATTTCCATTATTTCGTAAGACGACCTATGTTTTCAATATACACTGATCATAAGCCAACGCAATATACTCTAAGATGGATCGCAGTCCGCGGCAAATCCACCATTTAGATTTCTTATCGCAAGTCACAACTGTCGGTTGAGGCTCCAAAAACTCTATGGACAAGGGTAATCCAAGACTGCCCAAAAGTGATGAATGAGAGGTGCTTTGAGTTTTCTCACGGTAGTTAGATTCTCTATTTGATGAAACTCGGCCCTTATCTAGAAACCCAATCCACACACGCAAGACATTAATAAAAACGAATCCTTAATTAGTATTCTGTACTAAAAATTACAAACTTCTGAAAGTTGCAACTCTTACTTTGCACTAAACTCATTTAACTTACTGATAAAGCGAGATTTTTAACTTTTAAAAGTCTGGATATCGAGTTAGTGTAACCTAGACGACTAAAATGTTTTTTCCAATATCGAGTAACCGTTAAATTTGATTGAATTTCCCACGTGGTAAAGTAAATTATTCAAAATGGTGTTAAATACTACTGACATCGTGCTATAAATGATTGAATATTGCACTGCCGCATCGGGAAAACTGAGCTGCCGTAAAAACCCTCAAGCTAGTCGCGAGAGGTGGTCAAAATTACGATTGCAAGCTTTAAACATTTTTTGCTGAACAAACAAAATATTACTTAAAAAAATCATACATTTTCGGAACTTTCAACGATTTGAAAACGAAAGACATGAATTCCTACATATAACACGAAAAGCAACGAACCTGACATTACATACACAATGGAAAAATTATTTATTCAAAATTCAATTCAATTCAATACAAATAAAATAAACAATATCAGTTGCAAAGAAATGTTAGTCAAAAATACAAATTCCTAGCCAAACCGACTGAAATGTTTTGACTACTATTACAGCAGCCACTCCAAATTTGACAAAAATTGGGTAAGAATATTCAAAGTTGGGTCCATTGCACACAAGGTACCAGCTATAAACGAGATTTGACCGTGGTTGGTTGGCCAAAGTCTACAACATGGCCCAAAAATTATTTTACGATCTCATTCTACGAGTAAGTTTTCACCAAAATCGATTTAGAATAACCAAGCTCCATTCTGCATGGCCAAATTTCAGAACTTTAATTTCAGTTTTACTCAACAACATGGGAACATTCCAGAATTTGGTAGTCTAGTCAAATTCCAAAAGTAAGTATAAAATACTTATTGCAAGGTGTCCATCAGATAGTTTTACAATTTTTATTGCTGCCATTTAGGCGAATATTAATATTGATATGGCAAATTAATTATGGAAAATATTCGATTTAACAACGCGTTTTAATAGTGAATGATTCGGATTGATTACGTGAAAGTTTCGGAATTTACCGGATTACCAAGAAATTTGAAGAAAGAGGGATTGTGGCAAATAAGCCAAAATATATGCAACAACATATGTCAGAACACCAGATAATATTGCTGCTGTACGTGAAAGTGTACGAGATAATCCAATGGCATCAATCAGACACCGTGCACAAGAACTTGGACTTTGAAGATCAACCTATATTTTGCATAAAGACTTGGGTTTATTCCCGTATAAAATTAAACTAACACAAGAGCTGCGATCACTCACCATTACATCCCTTGAAAGTGACGGTATGTATGGTTTGCAATTTGGGCTGGAGGGGTATAAATATTTTTACGAAACTCCGAATTCCGAAGTTCCACTCCAGCAAGCCATATTCCAGAACTTAATCGAAAAATCATTATACAGGGGGTGGCTGACACGAAGTGCTATCAAAACAAAACGCCACAGAATTTTTAATTTTTGATGAATTTTATTGAATCAAAGTAAAAAATGTTCACAAATATTTAAATTTTCGAATTGCATTAGCAGTTTTTGTTTTGGCCGCCCTTACCCGCGGTTATGGCCTTCAAACGGCCGACAAAGCTATAGCATGCAGCACGAAAGTGGCTCTGCGGTATTTTGGCTCACTCCCGGCGAAGCGCTTGCTTGAGATGATCGACACTTTGGTATTTTTTTGTCTCAACCTTGCTCTTCAAAATACCCCAAACCGAGAAATCTAGCGGATTTGCATCCGCTGAATTTAGTGGCCATTGGGCAGTGGAAATGAACCGTGGAACGTTGTTTCTCAGCCAATCTTGAACATGTGCGGATTCCGAGCCAATTTGGCCTTCACCTTACGAATGATATCCGGCGATGTTGCAGTGCATTTCGGTCCACCACCATGGCGTTTTGCAATGCTGCCAGTATCGTTATAACGATTTATGGTGCGATACACAAACATTTTATTCACATACTGATGTTTTAACTGGTTAACAATCTGCGGCTGTGGTTTTCCAGCCAAATACAGAGTAATCACACTATTACGCTTGAATTCCATTGCGGATAACCTTTTTTCTGAATATTTTACACTAAAATGCTTTTGTACGCTTGTAAACAATAGAATGAACTGTCCATTAGCGCTCTGTCATCACTGGTATGGCAGCAATGACAGTCTGAAGTAGGTAACACTTCGTGTCGGTCGCCCGGTATCATCTGAGCACACCAAAATTGAACAAGGAAATTTTTCTGTATCGCCCTAGTGCACAGAAATTGGATAAGGGGAGTTTTTGGGTGTCGTCCGAGCGTACCTAACTTAGTAAGAAATATAAAGTTCTTACTTTAAGAAAAAAATTCTCATATTAAGAATACTGTCTAATTAAAAATTCAAGGTTTAGCTATTTTATGTCGCATTTCCGTATTTTTATTGCATGGAAGAAATACATATGTTAATGCTAATTTTTTCCGATATATATGTTGAATACGACCCTGTCTCGTTCTCTAAAATTATTTATTAGGCAAATTAAAATGCATCGAACATTTTTCAAATTACCCAATTAGCACAAATACACGATGAAAATAAAAACATGAAACTCGTCTCGTCTGCTTGCAGTCTATACTGCTCATCTGTCTGTTGATTCTGTATGCATGCACTGCAACTCTAATTAATTAAGACAAGCGCGCGCTTGCACTGTACACTACACTATGTAGAATTTTTTAATTAATTTTATTAATTTATGATTAAAATCAATGAAAAGCAAATATGTAATTAAAAAAGATTTATTCAGTAAAACATAAAAAATAACCAAGAGAATATATTTTTGTAGAATTTATATTGTTAATTAAGTAATCGTTATAAAATATTTTTATACAAAGTCTGCGCGCTCGTACATGCGCGGCTATTAGGATGGGAATTGTTTCTTTCAAACTTCTTCATTCTTTGAAAATTGTTATATTTAGTCAAAATTATAAAACTTCCATTATGTAGTAGAGTATGTATATGATATCGAACCAACCAACCATTAAATTATTCAACAAAATATAAAAAAATCTTTACGATAATTGCATGTTCATTATAATTTGAAGTTATCTCATCCAGAAATATCTGTGTATAATGCGAGGTTCATTGATTTTTAGTTTTAGCTCTTTTTATTGACTTGGTTTGGTATACAACAACGGATGGGTACGTTTTTAATGTAAATGAACTATTTTATAATAACCGATACGTATTATACAGTAGTTTATGAGAAAATCGAACCTTAATGTAAGCTGAGCAATTAAAATCTGCTTGGAATCCCCGCCAAGAAGAACAAGATCAGAAAAACCCCATTTTTAATATTTTACAACCAAACCACTTCTCTAGACCGGTCCCAATATTTAGCTCATACGTAAACGTCATCAAAACTCATTAGCCATACTTAATGAATGAATGTCTATAATTAAAATTATGCCGAATAATATTATTCTATTTAGTATATGAACAAATCTAGGTTAATTGGTTTAATTATCGGTAGTCAGTTTAAAAATATCATTGGGAGTAGTTGAAATTTTTATTGGGCTACAGTGTGAGTAACTGCTGCTGCACGGGAAAACGGCACAAACATAAAAAAATCGCCCAAAGAGCGAAGTAAGTATGGGAGGAGTTCAATCCGCATCATGTACTGCCCTAAAAGCATTTTGCAGAAATTACGAAAATAATTAGGTATTCGGTGTCTAGCTCTGTTGGTATACGGTTGTCAAAATTTTATTGTGTAACCCAAATTAATTTAAATTAAATTATTAAAGTGAATTTTATTTATTTGTTTACGACTTTTGCATAAAGTTGATCCAATTTTATCTGTTGAGTGATTGTACATTGTACAGTTAATAAGTTACACGTTGCATTTTACTTTTAAGAACCGTTTTTCAATAAAATTATTTACGAATATACTGGGGTTTGAACAGGTTTGTGATTGTGATAAAGGTTGCGGTGCAACGTTCTTCGTCTGAAATGAATTGCAATAAGTGTATGCTTACAAACTCATCGTCACAAGAATCAGATCAATGTGTTGTTTGTAGTTGTCATTGTCACATAAACTGGACATATGGGCTCCGTGGAGTTCTAACTATCCTACGTCTTCGTGAGAATATTGTACTTATGTATACTGTTCCGAGTATGTTAAAAAATTAAGAGAATATCGCGACCAATAAGAAACTTATTGCCCATTCATCCGTTGCTTCGTCATTCGGATAAGACTAACTTTGTTTTAGCTTTAGAATCAATATGCCAGAGAAACAATTTTCTAAACTGATGCTTTCCATCCAAATATTCCATATTTTGGCCTCGAAGTTCTAGTTCGTGAGTTCGTACAGAGATCTAAAAATTTTCGCAAGCTTTCCAACGTTGTAACAACATCTACTGTATTCTCAACCGAGTATTTGCCTCTATTAACTCCGATCCTGCATTTATTATTCACCCGGCAACTCTAGTGGGATTCGCTCAAAATCGCGGTGTTGAGAAATGGGTATGATGTCACTTGTATCAGGGAAACACGGCTGACAAACTCGCATAGTTCTACAAAGTATTTCGCCCTGGACTACTATGTTTTCAGACGCGATCGTTATTCGGATCTTGAATTGATGGCGAGAGGTGACCGGCTTCTACCAGTTGGAGAGTAACGAGTGGGAATATTGCCTGTTAAACTTACTTTCAATGGAAGGCTGACGTTGATATTTATTATTTACATTCCATACGGATACTCAGATGTTATATATGGAGAGATATCTGCATTTTTCTCAAACCAACTAGCGGTTACGGTTGCTGATCTCGATTATGTGATGATTTTGGGAACTATTAACCTGTCTAAAGTAAACCAGTGGAATTACATGGTACACTCATTGCTTGTGATGATCTTGGCGGTTATTCGAATATTTTTCATACACCACTGGGCATCCAATTAATTTTTGAAAAAATTGAATCTATCCGTCGTAAATTATAAAATATTTAGTGCTCTCAAATCTCAATTAAAATGTTTAAATCGTTTCCTGTATAATTCATAAATTGTTGAGGTCGAATCGGATATTAGAAACAACCCTAAATATTTCTGGAGCTACGTTGATTCGAAACCGAACTGCGTTTACTACCGATAACGATCTGCATGTTCTAAAACAAATGTGAATATGAGTTGTGGCTCGGACAAAATTCAACCACTTATGTTAAAAGACTGTGCTTGGGTCAACCGCTAACGGACCTCTTCAATTTAAGTTTGGTGAGTGGAGCATTTCCTTCAATTTGGAAACCCAGGTATTTCTATCTTATATAAATTATTTGAATCGATGGTCTAGGACCGTATTTTTTTCTTAATTAAAAATTTCATCTCTGTAAGCCAGCATGAGTTTTCACAATGACAAATCTTGTTTTATTCTCAAATTTTATGAATTATCCTTAGAAGGTGGTGATAGTGTTTACTGATTTTAGTAAAGCATTCGATTAAATTGACCATGTCTTAGATTATGTAAAATGGTGCTTCAATCATTGTGAGTTTTTGATTTATGCTGATGATGTAAAAACCGTTTGTAAGATTTGAAATGACGGCGATCTGTTTAATCTACAACAATAAGCTTAGGCTCAACGTCTCAAAATATAAAGTTATGAACTATGGTCTTGATTATAACTTATAAATGGTATTGCGATCGATCTAGTTCACTCTAGATTTAGATATCTTATATTCTCGAAATTTGTCGTTTAAAGATCATAAAGGCAGATGTATCAACAAGCTTAATTCAATGTTAGCTCCCGGCCGTTGTTTACTATTGAATATTGAACCATTGTCTGTTCGTAGACAAGTATCTTTTCAGTTTTCGTGCGCGACATTCTAATGGGCCGAATTAATTGTTCACAACTATTGTTCTTATATTCAATACGTGGTCCGGGCAATCGGATCTGAGTCATCGCATATCACTCGGATACCGAGGCTTCGTGAGCGATCTGCACTCCCATGGCTCGAACTTTGGTATGTCGGGTCAGATTTTTAATTCAAGTCGTATATTAAATAATGCTTCTGCCGTGTACGATTTTAAATTGTCTGAGACGACAATACTGTTGACTAAATAAAAAAATAAATTTTCATTGATCGAGAAACTGTCATTACAACTATGTGGTTATAATTTGACGTGCAAAAGAGGAAAATTGTGTTTGAAAGCATTTTAAATTCTAATGCATTTTTGTGCTAAGAATAATTTAAGTTGTACGTACACCTGACCAAATGAAACGGTGAAATAAATGTTTCCCCGCATTAATTATAAAATTCGGGTAGGAGGTTTCCAATTTATTGGTCTGTTTACGGTTCCCATGGTTGTAATCGAGTCCAATAATTTCGGTAATTAAACGAAGCTACTCAAAGCTCATTTAAAGAAAACTGTGGGAATTCAAAGTCTTAAATCTAAAAAGGAAAGCTGTAGATTCAGTCTAACCTTAAATGAAAGGAGGAGTTTGAGAAAAAGTCGGTACCTGAATATGAATGTACATTATACTGATGGAACTTTTGTCAACTTTGGTCCTGTTTATATTAATGGAAAGTATACAGTGTACAAAATTTCAATTAAAATCAAGTGATGTGGTAGCATTGACCACAGACGGAGCTGCAGTCATGATTAAGCTCGGAAAGCACTTTTCGTTTTTTAAACGCTATTTATCTAGCCATAACTGATGTTATTTATAAAAACCAAATAATGCAATCCATCAATATAAATTATAAAAGCTTATCTTTTTACATTACGTAAAGTAAAAAATGGAAAAATTAATATAAATTGACTTTTTGATGACAAACGCGCCATCTATTAAATAATTTAATAATTATTATTGAAATTGACTGATGTCAAATAATTTGAAATTATTAACTGTCTTGATTGATCTCTGTTGCTGGATTTGATAAATTCTTTAAAAGTTAAAGCTTTCGTTAAGATTGTGATGTCAAAAGAATATCAACTTTATTTTCACCGTAGGAAACTTTCCAAAAATAATCAGCAACTATTCGACGAATTTTTAACGCTCACATTGATTAAGAATGCTGTATACAGCAATTGAAAGTGTAGTGTTAGGCACTGAAACTTTCTTTACTTGTGCGCCGTAGTTTTCTAACGAATCCGCTACTTTTATCTATGTTTCTTAAACTTCGGTCGACAATCCTTTACAATGTTATTCGATCGGAATTCCAATTTTTAAGTTATTCACGTTTAGGATTTCGCCGTCGGAAAAATCAAATTGGTTTTCTGCGAAACGGAAAGTCGAAATAATCCAATAGGAAGAAAGATACATCAGCAAATTTTTGAAACGGCTATAAAATTAGCAATCCGGCAAATACATCGACAATGCCATGATTTGGGTGCAATTTCTCCATATAACGACGCCCGGAAATAGTAGGTACATTTTCATTTGATGGATGTGCGAATACCATTCCGCACTTAAAATGTCACAGTTGGAGCTATAATCCCACAAATTGAGGTACCATTAGAAATCGATGCCAATCGTGTTTCGCATTCGCAAAAGGTAACCGGACTGTAAACCGAATTGGAAAGTTAAGCTTACAGTCTAAAGAATCAATTAGACGATATGGACAAATTGAGCGCTAATGTTTGAGATGCTGACAAATTGAAAATGGAAGAGGCCATCGGTGGGCAAACTGATTCGGAAGAATTTAAAACACAAAAGAAAGTACTAGAATATTTGTACAACCGATATCGTGAAATTATACCAAGGTCAAGGCGGCTCTCAGCAACCGCTGACGATAAGCACGATTTCAATGTCGAGCTATAGGTAATTAGTTCCTAGTTGATTAATTATACCTGTTGATGACAGTGCAGTAGTATTTTTTTAATGTAAAAATTGTAAACTTTATAATTTAACGAAAAGGAAGAAGGCTAGGGTAATTCTACCGAACTCCTTTTTTCGTGTCAACTCAAATCCCTCGCCCTTTTTAAATAGCGGCAATAATATGTATTTTGTAAAAGAGAGTAATGAAATAAATCCTTTTCTTGTATCCTAATATTGGCACGTATTTAGCAGAGATCGTAAATATTTTTCGCTTATCAACACCATCAAATTGTGCCTTTTGATAATCTTCCCAGAGAAGTTTAAACTGAATTTGTTTCATAACTTAAGTGCCGGCATTCTTCGCAGCGTGGTAGGCAGTATGTAAGCATCCTATAAGCATATAGGTATTGTCTGATCTAACCTCACACGCTACTTTAACAAAATTGACGAAGAGTAAAACATCGGCGCAAAATAAACTATGTGTAACAAACTTCATGCAGTCCACAAAGAGCGATCTATTAGTATATACTGGGACATTGACACCTTCCGATAGTGAAAATGGAGAAAGATCACTGCCTGGAGTCTATGGCAGTTTCCGATTTATTAATGATTTTTGCTCTTCGAAAGTAAGTGACATTTACCAAATTGTTTGACATTTACAAAAAACCGTATAAAATGCTACAGATTTGATAATAGATGACACGTAATTATTTCGCCACAAAAAAATAATTTGCACTTTTAAATTATTTTCTTTCTCAAATGTAGCTAGATGTCAGTAAACGGTTATTTAGAGCTTGTTTAAGACGAAAACAGATGGCATTGTAAATGAATAATTTAATTTTTTCTTGTGACTTGAGCTGTTTGATTGATATGTATGGTATATGTATTAACCCTATAAACAAACATTTGTATCAATTATACAATATTGAGTTTTTACGTTATTTACAAAAAAATGTAAATAAAATTTTTTACATTCTAAATGCCCAGACGTCAGGGATGAACAGATTAATCAAGGCATTGAATGCGAATGTGATTGTGACAACGAAGGTGACTCTTGTTCTGATGATGAGGCTATCGAGGAAGAGACCTAATGAATGCCACAAAGTCTCATATTATGAGAAGCGATTTGAAAACATCACTTGATATGTTTCGACAACCTGTTACAGTCTTCAAAAAATCTCCAATAAAGAATTCCATTCTTCAAACATACGTAAAAGAACAACACAGGCGAGAGGTGACATTAAAATTTAATTCTAATGTTAGGAAGAACAGTATCATGGAAATGCTTGAAACTTTTATGAGATTAAAAGAATGTATTACCAAGACATTGACGGACATTAATTGATCAGATTTGTATACAATTGGTTTAATCAACCATCCCGAAGCATTTGGACGAAGGGATACAAATCTGATGAGAAGTGAAGGAATTTTTTAAAATTTATGTTCGATGGCTTATTAGAACTGAATTCTGCGTTCTGAAATTTTAGACCGAATTAGGACTCGAACTACGGATCAGCATAATCAAGGAATGAAGTATTATTTAGTGAAATGTTTACAGAACCTTAAAAACTTTTGATGAGGTATAGTTCAATATATACCGTGCCGACTTTTCCCCAATGAAATTGCAACAGAAGAATCGGAACCAGAATTATACTGTGAAGAACAGGCAGGTTGACGACAACGACCAAATTAGAAAATGCATGAAACATCGCTACAAAATTTGAAAAAGTTGTTTCAAACCATCATTCGCAGTACAAGTTTTGTCACCTTCTTTTTGGCCAAAAGGTGTCTTTGTTCGACGTTTTGTGTGTAAAACCGGAGGTTCATAAAACGGCAGAAGAATTTCCCTAACACAAATGGGGATCGACAATCCTATCCAGAAATAATTGACTTTTAGGTTCTACTGTAATATTTCTTTTTGCCGAGAAGATCAACAGCTACACCAATACTGCCATCACAGTAAATTATCCAGTGATAATCATAATTAATTCACCACCTCGAGCCTTTGTAATATCAGTTATGTAGTTAATTGTAAATTTCATAATTTGGATACCTTGCTTTCCAATATTTTTTTATATTTTAGGTCAATCACCAATTCTGGAGAATGTTACGATTATGAATCGGGATAGTACATGTGTTAATTTTGGATTTATTAATGCCGGTAGTCTGTTTTGCCATATCGATAAACTGAGAATATTTATCGATTCCAAAGATCTCGACGTATTTTGTATCGTGGAGACTGAAATGATATTACCATCTATGACTGTACTGATTGTAGTTTGCTACTCCCGTGCAATCCGATTTAGTTGATTTTCAGGAATTCCTATCCTCGCATATTTCAAATTATAATCGTTTTATAATTGTTTGTCGGCGTTCTTACCATTCTCATCAATACATTGCCCCAGAGTCAGATTACTTTAGGGTATTGGAGTCTAGTCACACACCTGACATCTCTGACCATGATTTTCTGACCAATTCTTATAAAGTCAGATCAAAGCGTGTTAAACTGGACTACAAGCTTACCCATGACTGTAGTCAGTTACATACTTTTCGGGCATTAACTGGAGCTTTCTGCATGCGTCTGATAATATCAATTCCCTCTTCAAATGCTTTTATGATTGCCTGTATTATATTCATGACTATTGTGTATCAACTAAAACAATAGTTAATTGCCAATCGGCTGAAGAAGAATTATATCGTAAAGAACGCGATAGGGTAACTAGCTTGATAAGAATTTCCAAACAAAAATATTTTTTTGGAAATAGTAAATTAACCATGAAACGAATTTGGAGTAATTTTAACCATATTGGATTGGGGGCTAGTAGGTCTGATGTTTCTACTGACTTTCACCTTCGATTATCAACACTTATTTTTCAATGTACTCTAATCATCGGTAGTTATTCCATTGCAGGGGATGGAGCACACAGGCATGCATACTTCTCTCTCCTCTATTTGGATAATCTTAGACCGCTTCTTAGTATTCGAGATCATTCTTCGTGATCAAATCAACCAGCATTTGGCTAATTGTAATTATCTTAATAAATTTCAATCCGGATTTCGTAATAATCACAGTACAACGGTTACCCTGCTTCATGTTGTAGGCGATCTGGCCTATCATCTTGACGGAAAAAACTCATTTGTTGTGCTAATACTGTTGGATTACTCCAAAGCATTCAACCTCTTGTTACTACAGAACTTGATGCTTTTCTTTAATTTTGACAATAGAGCACTTAAACTTATGTTTAGCTACTTAACAGATAGATATCAAAACGTCATTGGAAAAGAAATCAGCTCCTGAGCGTATACCTATAGGTGTATTTCATGGAACTATACTTGGCCCAACTCTGTTACTTACCAAAAGCAATAAAAAACTCTAAATATCACATGTATGCTGGTGACTGTCAAATATATCTAGTACCACTAGTGAAAATATATTGAAAACCTTTAACAATATTTATTTGGATCTTGGTCCTAGTCTAATGGAATCTCACTGAACATCGATCGCTAAAACGCAAGCAATTCTGATTTCTAAAAGAAGTTTGTCAGTGATACCCGATATCTTTATTCGTGGTGTGAAGATTAAGTTTGTGATTCTACCTCAAGTGACATGCTACAAGTTACTTTGAATAACCGTTAAACGTGTTAATGGACTGAGAAAATTTGACCACATATCAGCTAAGTTTAAAGAATTTTTTTTAATCGAAATGATAAAATAATTACTGCCTGTTAGCCGTTCAAATATTTGCAACAAATCGCCTCTGTTTACCTCTTTTACAATTTGGAATGAGGTTCCGATTGAGATTAGACGTATACGTCTTCATATATGAAGCCTTTTACTAGATTTAAAAATATGGATAGAAAAGCTATGCTTTATCCCTTATACTGAATAAATAAATAAATAAATTTAAAAAAATAAAAAAAGTTGTTAAGGTTACATCTACTGATATTGAGCGAGCCTTAGCAGATATAATCCTTATTTGTTTTGTTCAGCGGGAAAAATCACTCTGTAAAGTTACCGTAGGTTAAACAAACATTCAAATCAAAACACAATTCAGAAAAATTACGAGATGGCTTAAAGCTATAATCACTAAACATTTACAACACAATTTGCTACATAAACTTGATTAGATCATTAATTCTTAAATTTTCTGATTCATCAAAACCGCAAATGAGAAAAAAATATTTTATTCATAGTTCATTTCGAGAAACATTTCTTAATCACGCACCTTATCAATTCTAATAAAAATTTAATCAATATTGGAACTCCCACACATAGTAATTTTTCTATTTCACACACCGAGATGCAATGTAATTAGCAGAACATATCAATTAATCCAGATAATTAACTTAATTGATCACCCCCAAGCACGAGGCAACGAGCACAAAAAACGTCAATTATCCATTAACTTTATAATCATATTAATCCAAATTTGATATAAAAAAAAAACAACTTACATTATTTAGCTCTCGATCGAGAACATATATAAAGTTAAACGATCAAGATGAACACACATATACAGATACACATACACAAAAAACAATCTTTTAATTTATCCAATTTCAAATTAACAAGATAAATTTGTCATCAAAACTAATTTAAAATAAAAATTAACAACGATCGTAATGAAACTGAAAACGATTAATCTTGATCTGATACATAAAGTAGTTTATTGTTATAAAAAAAAAAATAACAAACCAAGAAGATTATAATTCGATGATAAAAAATAATGTCTCTTCGTATATATTTTATTTCTTGGTTGCTGCACAAATTGATTATCTTGATCGCGATTTTCTTAAATTCGCGATCGTTTATATTTTTAAGTCACTTTTATTATTATTTTAAATAAAATCATAACAAATCACTGTAAAACTATATTTAAAAATGCAAAACAAATGATCTCACTTTTTCAATTCTTGATAAAAACCCTTAAATAATTTTTCTTATTTGCTGTAAGTAAAACGATCAACAGATCAACAAAACTTTTAATCAAATATATATTATTTTTAACCACAATAATTTTTTTTTTTTTAATAATTTATGTTAATTAAATTTATTATAATAATTCTTGTTGTTGTTTATAAAACCGCGCACTTTCGCCTTCGATCATCCCACGGATATCCGAAATAAAAAAAAAATAAAAAATTTATGCACAAGAACAAAACACAACAAACATAAAATTTAATCGCGATCGTGATTTTAAAACACAAAAAAATAGTTTCAATAAAATTGTATTGAATATGTTTATTGTGCGGTAAGCACACGTCTAAACAACTTAAAGAACATCGTCGAACTAACGATTAAAGGCAGAAAAATTGTATGTGAACTGAAAAAAAGTCTGAAGACAAATCATCTGACGGGGTGATCTTACTTTATTTCTTATAATTTTATTTTAACATTTTTTTTTAACTTTATATATTTGCGTGGTACGCGCGGCACAAAAACTATATCGTATATAAGAAACTAAATGAAATTACGGAGGCTGATCATAGATGTTAAATACAATATTACTCGTTACAAGGCATGGTTGTATGTGTGTGAACGTTGTAATGTGAATGTGTGTTTGCGGTTTATTATAAGATATGCGATCGCGATATTTTTTGTTGATGTAAGTATTTAAAAGAAAATGGTAAGAACAGAAATGTGGGTAAGAATGCATGCAACATTTAACGCAGGAGTGTACATCTCTGATTTTCTTTGGTCAATTAATTTTAATGGGAATGTTTAGTTTGAATTACAGTGGATTAGTTAAATGTGATCGTGGTATGGTACGGGTTGTCAGAAATTAGAAATATTTAAGATGATATGAAGTTATTACTCGTATGGTTGTTTCATTGGCACTAAATGATAAAGTACGAAAATAATATTGGGTGTACAAATGTATTTCCGACCTTTTTTAGTGAAATAAAAGACATTAGTTTGTGTAGAAAATGAAAGAATGTTTTATTCAAAGTATGCTCCTTCAGAAGCTATAACCTTCGCCCATCGTTCAGGCAATAAACGGATTCCCCGAAGGAAGAAATCTGGTTGTTTCGAAGCGATCCAGTCATCGACCCATTTTTTGACGTTTTCATATGAAGTGAAGTGCTGCTGTGCCAGGGCTGATTGCATCGGCCGAAACAAGTGGTAATCAGAGGGAGCAATGTCTGGGTACGGCGGTGGGGTAGAATTTCACAATTCTGCCTGTCCAAGTAGTTTTTGATAGGTATAACAACATGTGGCCTAGCGTTGTCATGTTGCAAAATAATCTTATCGTGCCTTTTGTCCCATTTCGGTCGTTTTGCAGCTAGAGCTTGCTTTAAATCCAACAGTTATCGTCGATAAACTTCATATCCCACCAAATGCAAAACATCACATTCGAACCATAGATATTTGCTTTTGGCGTCGACGGCCTTGGCTCACCTGGCTTGACCCACGCTGGTTTGCGCTTTGGATTGTCATAATGGATCCACTATTCATCCTCAGTGATGATCCGATGCAAAAACCCTTCCTTTGTTGTCGTTGAAGCAACAATTCGCACATGGTTTTCCGACGTTCCATGTCCAGTTCTTTCAATTTGTGTGGCACCAGATTTCCCAGCTTCTGAACCAATCCCATTGCATGTATACGTTGCGAAACACATTGTTGGGTAATATTCAACTCTTCTGCCAATTGTTTTTCGGTCTGATAAGGGTCCACATCAAGCAATTCTTCCAATTCTGTATCTACAAATTGTCTTGGTCCACCTTCACGTTGTTTGCCTCTTACGTCAAATTCACCAACTTTGAATCGTTGAAACCACTCTTTGTATGTTGTATTCGATGGAGCATGTTCACCGTAAACTTCCACAAGCAAACGATTTATTTCCTTTGCACTTTTCTTCAACAAAAAATAATGAAGTAAAACTTCTCGCAAATGCTGTTTATTTTGGCACAAAATTCGACAAATTTTGAAATTATGTAATATGACAAAATTGAACAAATGTCACTAGTAATTATTCAAGCTTGACATCTACCCTCCAAAAAACATGTATTGCCCGATTGAATAATATGCAAGCAGTGATACTAACGGCATCTCTATAAAAAGGTCGGAAATACATTTGTACACCCAATAATATTTAAAATAAGTTTGTAAAGGAGTTTCTGAAAGTTTATTGTGTCTCCCTCTTTCTAAAAATTAATAACAATTCTATACCTAGTAAACAATTATAGGGTGAACCATACTTTACTCTGCGGTTTTGCAGGTGCGACGTCCCCTGTGTAATCGGCAAGGCAACTCTTAGCTAACGCGAATTTTAACGCATTTTAAAAAATTTATTTCTAAAAAAATAGTAACCCCTTAACCGAAGCTGCATCCTCCATCTCCGGAGTTTGAAGACCGTTGAGTACACAAACCACAATGAAATGGCTCTTTTGAACTATTTATTTGCTTGAACCTGATCATATTAAATAGAGTAATAGGTTTGGTTTATTGCTGCCTCACGGAGCCTAAGTGAGAAGGTTATTCATTGGAACCTCTCTGTTAGTAAACCCACCCGAACTGGGCGAACTGTTGAATTGAGAAGACTGAACAAGCTGAAAAGGTTCAATAAAGCCAAGCACCCTGGTAAAACGGAGGTCTGGGATTAACGTAGAAATCCAGGTTATTACTCGGTTGGTTGTATTCCGAAAAATGTGAATCATACCACACAGTCTACCTGATGAATTCAGCCAGATGTCTCACATCCAGCGTTTCATGACGAGATAAAAAATTTCGATACTAAAATATTTTTTTAGTTAGAGTACATCGAAATTCTAAAATAACTATTCCACCGTCAACGTAATAATTATTTGGCGCTGCCAGAAATTCAACAACAACATTTTTTTTTATCATTAAAAGTAAATAATTTATAGACCGATACCATTAACCCACAACAAAACCGCTAGAGAATCTTTAGGAATGGGTAGAGGAAGAGGGAGAAATCTCACGATCGTTCGCAACAGAATTAATATGATGATATAGAGTTGGGAAACCAGTTTCCAAATTTGAACACGGAGAGAACTAGAAACTCAAACTTTGCTGGACGTTTTCCGGTTATAAAGCGCCGTAGAGTGGTAATAGAAAAATTGCCGATTAGAGTGACTTTGTTTGGAAACTAACAATACAAGAAGTATATAGAGGATTTTGTAAGTTACTGCGAGGTGCGGCATTGAAATGGTTGGAAATAAACGCAAGTATGATCGAAAATTTGAACTAACAAGTAACCGCGCTAAAACAGAGATTATTGTTCAAGAATCATGATTTGATGATGTGCGAGGCTATTTTAGAAAGAATGCGGATAACAAATGAGAGTATTGCTGATTATCTGATGAACATGTCGGAGCTTTTTATTGAAATATTTTCTCCATTGGATGAAAATTACAAGGTGTATTTATTACAAAAAAATATGCTGCCCCAATATCGTATACAGTAGGAGGGCTGAAACGGTATTACTCAATAAATGCAACGGTAGCCAACTCGTGTCTAGACAATTTAAAGACTTATAAAATATAATGTAAATCATTGGTTCAATGCCTATCATCCGCAAGCTAACCCGGCTGAGCGGATTAATCGTAGTATTTTGGCGGTGATCAGAAGTTATTTTGGTGAGCATTATCGCAATTGGGATAACATTAATCATGTATAGCATGCGCGATTAGATCGCCTGTACTAGATTGTCCGGTAGGCCAGGTGGTACAACAGTACTCTAATCTAATAACTTACAGACCCGACCGAAAGAATTTGCGATCCGAGAAATTGTATTGAAGAAGAAATTTAGATGATCTAATGCTGTTGAAATGTATAATGCTAAATTTGATGGTGTTTATATCAACCATCGGGAAAATAGGACCGACCACATATTTCCAGGAGGATTTAAATGGCAAAAGGCTAAAGAAATTCTAATCAAATGATTTGTTCAAATGATAAAGTGAATGGATATTGAATTTGCGAATGTGATTTGAGTTTGAACAGGTTATTTTGTCGGATTGACTGATATAGGGATAAATTTTCATACATGGCTTTCATGGTCCACCAGAAGTGATAGTTTTTCATAAGCTTTTTCGTTTTTTGCAAATACATATTGTGAAAAGTGAAGACATCCTTCGCATTGCGAAGTAGTCTCGTTCCAAAAAATAGTAATTTTTAAATAATGAAGCTTAAAGTACTATAACGGCAGCTGTAAGATAATGTATCACACATTGTGGGCAGAGTTAGAACGGGATGATGCCATACCAGTAAATTTCACGGAGGTGTGGTATCAGATCAAACCGAAACTGAGAACCACTGCCGCCTGTCAGTATCACCCGTCTCCTCACCATTACATGTGGTGCAAAAGAAAGACAAGGACTGGCGTCCTTGCGTCAAACACTGCCACCGTCCCAGATAGATATTCTATCCCCCACATACACAGTTTCTTATTGAAACTCGCATGTGCCACTATTTTCCCAAAAATAGATTTGGTTAGGGCATATCATCAAATCCCCATCGCTCTCGAGAATATTCACAAAACAGTGATAACTACTCATTTTGGGCTTTTTGAGTTCACCCGATTGCCATGTGGCCTTCGTGATTCAGCCCAGACATCTCAGCGAATCCGTAAAGAAGTGTTGGAAGGGCTGGACTTATATCGACGGTATCCTCGTTGCGAGCTGCCCTAAGATGGAACACAGGGAACATCTCTCGTCAGTATTAAAACGTCTCTCCGCATATGGAATTATTATCAAAGCTTCGAAATGTATTTTCGGTGTAAAGTCACTCGACTTCTTGAGCCACACACACACACACTTTCGAAAGATGGCATCCTCCCATCGAAAGACATATTTTATGTCATTTTATATTTTCCAGAGCCAACATCAATCCGCCAAATAGCAGCCAGGACTAACTTTAACTTCTTGATTTCACGTTACGGAACTTCCTTTAATTTCTAACCAATATAACGGTGTTGGTCCACTTGTTCTCTTATGAATATGTTCTTGTGTATGTGCGTGTGTATTACTGTTTTGGATGGCGGATTAAATTTTTATGACACGAAATTCCTTATGTCGTCCGTTTGTGTGTTGTGTAGTGATGCACCACCGTACAGACGCTGGAACGATTACCATATACTAGCGTAGAGTTCTGCACTCCGACAGGAGGTCATAGTAGTGTTCTTTTTCATCACAGAAAGTAATCTGAGATGAAAAATTACTTTTCCATCCTGCCCCTATCGGGATTCGAACCCAGTAATTCCAAATCCAAACGTCAAAATTTTAGATTTGTTGATGTATTTAGGATTAGAATGTTAAGATGTAAATATTGTCTCCAATGTGTTTTTTGTATAGATCCGCGCCTAAGAGGACCTTGCAACCGTCAAGTAGGGGATCAAAAATCACAAAGATCACATTGATACCACTGTCAGTCACCAGTCGGTGATCAGGCGCATGTGATCGCGATATGTTTGTATTATCCTCGACTCATTCTTGGTTTTACTCGTCAGTTTGAAGAAACTTATTGGATGTTCTTTGTTTATCAGAACGAAGCAATATAAAAACTATATTTCACTTTTTCGGTATTGGTGAAATAGCTGAAACCAACGCTAGGGAGATACGTGCTACTGAAGTTAACACAAAAATTCAGCAGAAAAACTGCATTATCGACATATTTTGTATCAGTAGCAGTACAAAGTTTATAGATAATAAGGACTGGGTGAAGTTAGGCCAACTCGTAATTGCTGGATCCCATAATTTAAATTTGTAGTATTAGTGGACAATGCACTTGAGTTGTGCAGCCGATATTTCGTTTTAAATCTAACGGAATTAACACTTTTAGAAGATTTAAGTAGAATGCATGGGAATTGGTTAAAAGATATACGCCAAGGAAATATGCTGCGGATTTATCCGGCCAATAAAAAAAGGACTGATGGCTAGAGAGAGTAGCATTACTGGCGAGAGTCAATACATTAAATAATGTTGAACTTTTTAATTTTGAATATATTGAATTTATCGCCGAATCTGGGCAGAAATATGTTAATTGTTAAACATATCTAACTCCTGTTAAATACCTGTATGATAGAGAAAACCCTTGAGGGATTTTTGAAAATTTTTTGATTGCACATTCGCGTATGTGGGGTTGTGAAAACAACGACGAATATGAAAATTTGTTGGTTGGCCTCATTCTGGATTTGGACCTCGTAATGCTGAATGTTGGAAGGCAAACAAAGTTGGCTAATGTTAGGGCCAATGCAAATGCGATAGACATTACTTTAGTGTCTAGCGAGCTGGCGGCCCAATCACGTGGAATATTATAGATGAGAATCAGGGTAGTGATCTTTATCTGATCGAAACAAGTTTAGGTGGGATAATTGTTGAAATTGAGAAAAAGGTTAGAATAAATCGTAAGAAATAGGTCCTTTGAATTAAATGATTCTGACCAATTTGAGTGTGAAATAGGGAGAGTGAATGATTTGGCTGTACGAAAGTAGACTATATTAGGAAAGAATAGGGAGTTTGCAGAACAATGTGTCCGAAATGACACATTATAGAACCATAAAAAGATGTATGGGATAAATATAACAGGATTATGCAAGAAATGCAGTGCTAGATGACTTTAATACATGTATGTTACCTGAAAATGATAACGCGAACCCGAATGAAATGTGTTAAGTTCGATTCGACTCCCGGGATAAACAGAGTAAGTTACAGAATGCTTGAGTTTGGAAGCTAAGTTAACTTTGAATAATGCGTGAATGAGAATTCAAATACCGAAAAATGGAAGGAATCAGAGTGGTTCCAATACCAAAAATGAATCGTGACCTAACTGTGGCAACAAATTATAGAAATTTTATTAAAATTGTGAACGGAATGCTGAAAGGTAGGATTGCAAAACAACTTTTTATTTTCGTAGTAATCACTCTGCTGAAAATTTTGTTTGGGAAGTTCGAATTGAAAAAATAATGTTTTGGCGATTTTTCTGGATAAAGTGTCTATGATTATGTGGTTCCAAGGAAACTATATCAAGTTCTGTTGAGCTTGAGTTTTCCTGGAAAAATTTGTAAGTAGGTATACGATTTTAAGTCTGATTGAAAGTTAGAGTTGTGTGGGAAGAAGCCTTCAGAATGAAGGATGTAGTGACAACGGACTTCCATAAGAGAGTGACATTTCACCGATTCTGTTTCACTGATGGCTTTGTTTTACTGGGAAAATAAATTATAACGTGGTCACGTGACATTTAGGAGAATAGCAACATATTCTCCAAAATAAGACAAATTAATCAAAAACTTCTCCCTCGTAATCTTGTTGTGTGCTTGAATTTTGGAGGCATTAGCAAAACACTGATGAATGAGTTATCGGTTAAGCCAGAGTTTCGTAAAATTCAAATGTGTCATTTTGCAAACGTGGATGTGTATGCAGATGCTAGTGTAAATGAAAACCGTGTAGGTGTGGGAATATTAATTTCTTCAATGAGAGAATGTTAAGAATAAATGATAGCACCTGTATACGAGTTGTGAATGCAGAATTGATAGGAATTATAGAAGGAATCAAGTTGGCCGTGAGTGAAGTATTCTCTGACTCCGTGGGAGTGAAGTGCTTGCGAATAGGGGTTGTTTACTTGATGAATTAATTGAATATCATGTTATGGATGCAAGAGATGTACTTCATATGTTTCAGGTGATTCTGTGGGAAAAGTGGAAGAATGAATTTATGCAAAAGAGCCCGGTGAAAGGAAATAAGTTCTTTGAGTTGTACAGGTCACTTCCATAATCAGTTGAAAATAAATGCGTAATTGAGAATTGATTAACAATGTGGTTTAAGGAGTTTTGTAAATAATTTTGAGCGTATAATAATGTTACGAATTCTACTGTACACTTATATTGCATTAATGAGTCTATAATTTGAGCGATTATTACTTTTAACATGCCTTGATGTTATCAGATCAAGTATTTCTCCAACCCTGATTGGAACTTCTTGCTAGTGATTTACAATTGCAATATACGGATACTTCCCCAGATACAATAAATGGAATAATCAGGCGCAACAATAATACCATACAATAAAATGACCAATCGAGTAGCGATGCACAAGTACACAAACACTGAACAGTGCAAGTTAACAAGTAAAAGTGAACAGTAAAACTGAAATTAGAAAATAATAAAATAGTGAATGGTAGAAGAAGCTATAGATGTTGGTGTAAGTAAAATTTGTAACTGAAACGCTGAGTTTTTTATTTGCGAAATGTAATGCGAATCCGTATCGAACGCCCGAAAATCGTACCAATAATAATTCCCATTCCGACGTTCCCTTAGTATACCACACCATAATTACACTCAATCCATTTCGTCAAAGAGGTATATAGTGTTTGAAAGATTAACACATTCATATCTTGAATAATTTATCAGATAATTTGATTTAATTTGTGAAATGTGTTGGTCGATATACTCGTATACCCCTCCATCGTTATGGTTATTAAATGAACCGTCGCTACTTTGGTCACCGATTTATACTTCAGTACTCCTTTTGCCATCAAAGATGGTAATCTCCAAGTTTTTGTTCGCTATAATTTATTTGCTAGTCGGAATTTACACATTCTGTGACCACAAATTTAGTTTACCATTTGACGTACTTCCACTATCAAATGTGGCGAACACCACCGAACTAAACGACAAAGGAATGGAAATAAATTACATGGAAATAAAATCGCATAAAGAAATAAAATTAACAATTTCATTATACTTTTCTAGCCAAATATTAGGATCGCTATTAACGAGTATGAAAGAATTTTCTCCGTCAATAAAAAATCCAACTATCAATGTGATTAGGAACCATATAATATCGAATGGTAACAAAACCAGCGCCTATCAAATTTGTATTGGCTCATTTAATAAAAAAAAACAGTTTGGCAGTATTGAAGGTTGTATTGCCGTACCGAACACTCAATTAGTATTGATAAATTCCACTGTAATTGTGTTTAATTTCGATTGTTTGGTTTGGACAGCTGTCACCAATTTAGCACAGAAAAAGCGGGACAACAAAACGGTCTATTTAATTTATGTGACAGATACTATGTTCAGTATGAACAAGATGGTCGATTCTCAAAACCAAATAATATTTTATTCAAAAATTACCCAAGAAGAATTGAGTCGAGAAGAACAATTTTATACACTTACCATAGTTTTTGGAATTATTTTGTTCACTTTAATTGCTGGACTAATAGTGTGTAATGTTAAATTTCACGATGTAGTTTATCCATTTCAATCTTGATAAATTTAAAGTATTTTACATTATTTAATTTGAAAATTGATAATAAAATGACAAAATCTTAAAATTTATGCAATCTGATTTTTAGTGCTTTATGGAACTTTCGTTTCATTCACTACTATCACCGTAGTTACCTTCTCCGTTTAAATTCGAAGTTTTTGTGCCATTGGACATAAACATTTCAAAATTAATTCATTTTAATTGTAATACCGTGGAAAATATAGACTACGAGTACAAAGTGGAAACTAATATCAGTTGCTTCTCTAATTCTGAATACAAAACAATTTAACAATTTTTTTTTATTTCCATGCGCCATTGTTTACTATGTCGTGCTCTATGGGGACGTTATTTTTTTCGCCCCAGCAGTTTGCTGGATCTGAACAAACCAGAAAGTTGTTATACACAGTTTTTTCAGACTGCCATTTCCGGTAGCCTTACAATTTATGAAAAAAAATTAAGTTTGAAATTTCATCCAAATCTGGCAATGGGTCTGGGCTGTTACGAGGATACAGACGGACAAATCTGCAAAAATCTCGAGGGCCAAAGTATTCATGATTACTATATTTACTTTCACTTATTAAAATTAAGTAATAAGCACGAAACACTTGATTAAGCAACGGCTCAGTTCTATTCAATTTAAGAAACCCACGGTTTTGTGTCAATCAAATTAGAAATTTTCATAGTATCAACCGAGTTCCACTCTATTCGTTTGAGAAAGATCTTCGTTCCACCGGAACTCATTTTGGAATTTCTCTTAGAAATGGCTTAGGTTAATTTAAATTAACAATTTTCCAGAGGCAGGTCCAAAATTTATATTAGACTCCTACTCATTTTAATCGTTAATGTGAGTTCCATCCCCTTTGATTGAAAAACGAGGTAGTTCTATTTTAGTGAAAGACTCAACATAACGGATATCCCGAAACATCTCTCAACCAATTTCCCAAAATCATCATCAGTTGCAGTCGTTTCCTGACACTTCAATATATCATTTCTCAAATTGTTTATCAAAATCGTTCCAATTGAACTTTTTATATAGAGATTCGGATCCAATTTGAGAACCGATGAGGCACTTGAAAACCTTTCTCATGCATATTAATAAATGTCATTTGACCCGAATCCTAAGGCCCAACTCGAACCAGCATATGGAAATCTGGTATAAAATTGAGCGACATGGTGTAACATGAGGCAAAATACTGATATATCACACAACATCCCTCAACAAGATACATCTTCACGCAATATTGCGAAACAACAGGCATCATGGTGCAATATGCCACAACATGATACAACATTGTGCAACATCACGCAACATTGTGTAACATCATGCAACATGCTACAACATGACGGCCCTTCAGGAGAGGTTCTAAACGAATTATCCAGAAATCAGAACTCCTTGTAATAATTTCCTTGAATTTGAAAATTCTGTCCCGACAAATTTTATCAAATTCATTGAAGCCAAATAAAATGTTAATAAAAGTCCCAAGCCTCACCAAGAACCCTCATAAATAAGGTCCTATCAAAAACAATTCCTGGCACACGAAAACACCCTTCACCAATGTTTATCAAAATCGTTCGCCAATCATTACTCGAATCCAGCCCCACCGAATGACCCCTTAAATGAATTTTCTCTAAATTTTATAAAAATTGTGCGATCCGAAAAAAAATTAAAGAAAGATAATTGGGCTCCACCAGATGACCCTCTAACGGATTTTCTCGAAATTAGCACCCATCTTAATCGACTCCTGGCACTTGAAAACTAACCTTTCCAATTTGTGCATGGCCCAAATGATTTTGTCAGAAAGCAGGACCCATCGCAATCGGTTCAAGGTATTTGAAAATCCCCCTGCAACAATCTTTATGAAAATCGGGCGAGCCTAAAAATCAGAAAATCCGTGCAAACCAAAAACAAGTTAAATATTGGAACCCAGCCTAAACCGGACAACGAACTAAATAAATGTTGGTACTTGAAAACCCCCTTGAGTAAATTTTTATTGAAAACACAACATTCCGCAATATGAAGAGACATAACGCAAGATGTTTAATTAAAGAAAAACACAAGACCCAACACGAAGCAACATTATGGAACATGATACAAAATCGCACAACATGGTACAACAGTACACAGTACGGTGCAACATAGTATACATGACCAAATAGCAACGTGCCATAACATGATGAAATATTCTGCAACATAGTGGATCATTATGAAGCAAGGTCCAATATCATGCAATACCACGCGGCATGGTGAAACATCACGCAATATGATGCAATCTGACAACCCATCTGGAGTATTTCAAAATGAATTAATCTGCAATCAGAACTTCTTGTAATCGTTTCCTTGCATTCGAAAGCCCTGTCCCACCAAATTTTATCAAAAGTTGAACGCCAAATAAAATGTTAAAAGAAGGCCGCAAGCCAACATGACGCAACATAATGGATCATCACAAAATATATTTTAACAAGGACTATTGGTGAAGGACTAGGAGGACTATTAAATGAATTATAGAAAAATCAAAACTCCTTGTAAAGGAGGACCTCTAACCGGATTATTTCAGAACCAATCACCGAAAAACCGAACGACCCTCTGATCTTATTTTCCCGAAATACTCATCGCAATCGACTCTTGGAACTCGAAATCCTCCACTCACCCATTTTTATAAAATTAATTTTAGAAAAATTAAAGACTGGGACTCGAGTTCCACACAATATTTCGGAAATCAAGACCTATCGATTATTGGTACTCGAAAAAATCACGTCAGCAATTTTCATCAAAGTTGTTTGAGCTGAGAAAGAACTTAAGACAATTTTTAAACTTCTTCATTTTCCACTAAATTAATATTTTTGTGGTCAATTATTTTTTCAGACCCTTACATTATCCTGAAAATTCAAGTTTTTAATTGGATTAGGTCGAGTATAAACAAAACACCCATTCCAAACATAGGGACCTCTTACAAATATCTTATAGGATACAGTACTTTTAATGCGATTTTGAGGTATACAACTTTTGAAAATTACTCCCATGGTTACCCGACATTTTCCGGAAGACTCGTATTTTTAACTGCATTGGGTCTGTGGGAAAAAATGAAAACACCCATTTTAGCCGATGTAACTTCTTAGAAATGTTTTAGGGCAATGCACTTTTAATGGTATTTTGAGGCGTACAACTTTTGAATAATACACCCAGTGTAATCCCCTAGATTTTCCAAAAAATTCAAGTTTTATTATTGGATTGGGTATGTAAAGGGTGGTTAAATTTTAAGGGCCGACGTTGAATGTGAACCACACCTAAACGTCAAGGTTTTTTTTCAGACTAACTCAATTTGAACCATGGAAAGATACAATGGTCAGAATGGTGGCAAGAAATGGCAACAGTGGATGATCAATTTTCGAAGAAAATCATCTTCAGTGATGAGGCAAATTTTCACCTCAGTGGATTCGTCAATAACCAGAATTGCCGCATTTGGGCGAATCATAATCCAAGAGTGATTGTCGAAAAACCAATGCACCCACAAAGAGCGACTGTTTGGTGCGGTTTATGGGCTGGCGGCATCATCGATGCCGTGAGATGATAATGAACTTTTTATGACCCGAATTGGAAGATACGGATGTGGACGATATGTGGTTTCAACAGGACGGTGCCACTTGCCACACAGCTAACGAAGCAATGGCTCTTTTGCGCGACAAATTCAATGGCCGTGTTATCTCACGTGGTGGCGATGTCAATTGGCCGCCAAGATCATGTGATTTGACACCGTTGGACTTCTTTCTTTGAGGTTATTTGAAAGAAAAGGTGTACGTCAATAAGTCAGCAACAATTCAAGAGCTAAAGGATGAGATAATTCGGCACATTAACGGTATAGAACCTCAATTATGCCGAAGCGTCATCGAAAATTTGGACCATTGGGTGGAGGTGTGCCGCCGAGGTCGCGGCGGCCATTTGGCCGATATTTTATTCCATACATAATTGAACCATACCATATTATCATAATAAAAAGAATTGACAATAATTTCCTAAATAATTTGTGTTTTATTCAAAAGCAACATCGGCCCTTAAAATTTAACCACCCTTTACAAAGCGAAAACACTCATTCCAGCCCTAAAGGTTTACAACTTTTGAATATTACGAAAATTGACTTCAAGGCCAGACATTTTCTGAAGTTGCAAAGGTATAGTCTAGAAGTACTGTACATTCTAGACATTACCCACCTTTCTCTACTTTTATAGAATCAATACATAACCCATACACAAAATCAATAAAGAGGTCAGCAAACCTTTATAACCATGCGCTATGCGCACACACACAAATAAATTTGATGTCATAATCCGCGGCTAAATTAATTATTTCCTTAACAAGCAGTATATAAGGTCTTGCGATATTGGATTGCTGAATCATTTATAAGAATCTGAATATATTTGTGTGCACGACACGATGCACGATCTTACAATACAAAACTATCAAAAAGAACAACATTACCGTAAATGGGATCTAATAAAAGGCAACAACAAAACATACAAAAAGTTATTAATAAACTATAAATAAATAAAAGTTATATTTTTATGTCGATGACATAAACTAACGATTTAAAGTTAACTTTTGTACAAATATCGTATTACACCTGATTAATGTTTATGGTTTGCTGTGAACAAATATTTGATAAAACAAACAAAAATACTAAACAACTTTTATACCAACCTAATATAGCCGATTGTACTTGTTCACCCACAAAACCTCTCATTCCGAAAGAATATAAAATTCTCGTGGGCATTGCATGTAGAAAAATTTGCATACCTTTCTTACTTTGGTAAGTAAATATCGCGCGATTATACAAATACAATAAAGAGTGTTTGGAGACACTCACATTAAGAAACCGAAAGTGATTTTAATTTATTTAGCGCTTTTTATGATTTGTTATAGTTTATAAATAGAAAAATGATTAAATTAATTACAGTAAATTGGTTTTTATTGCTTTGAGACGGTGTCTCGTATGCCGTAAGAAATTCAATTCGAATTGTTTATGCATTGTGATCGCGCGCGCTAGCGCAAGAAATTCTCGACAAGTGGAAAATTGGAAAACAAGTTTTTCTTGAAAAGTAAATGGCGAGGCGCCAGAATTCTCGTTTAAAATTTCGATATCTGTGTGCGGTTTGTTTGTTAAAATTTATTAAGTCGTTGATTTTATTGTACAGTTATGTACACTGATTTGTTTCTCCTACTCGTACATGTATACGTTGGAACTTGAAAAGTGCTTCGATCATGTGTAAAAATTACAAATTTTAATTTAATACCAATTTTTTATCGTTCAGCTTAATAGTGAGTGCCAATCAATTTTCTCTTTTGTGGTTAAACATCTTAATAACGTCTCACGGAGTTGTCTAATTGAAAAATCTTGATCGAATACACACGGTGACATATTACAAATATAATGATGGTGTAATCACTAAGAAATAGCAGTTTTTCACTATTACAAAATTAGAAAGACATAAAAGTATAGGCCCAATAATTAAAATAAGTTTAGGAAAAAATATCGCTGCGGTGCGTGAAAGTGGGCGGGAATCCCGAGGCTGTAACGATCTATCTGACAGGCATGTGGTCAAAACCAATAGATACTTCTATTGTGGAACTAGAAGCCCAGATCGAAAACAGAAAAAAAAACTTTAATCAGGCAGAGGCTTCCTTGGTGGACTCTTTAAGCGCGGCTATGGCTCAGCAGTTTGGGCGTGGGATTTTTGGAGGAGGAAGCTTGCCTAATTTTGGAACTGCCACCAGAGGAAATTATAGATTTACTATCAACAAGTTTTGGGATCGCTATACCACTTTCTCAGACAGTCATACTTACCCCACCGAACTCACCCATCATGTCACGGTCCCATCCTCACTTTCACTTCCTTCACTTCATCCTGGAGCACTTAATCACTTGACAAAGAAAAACACATCGCAAAATGTCGAGCAACAGACAAGGTGAATTAAAGCGAAAAACTAGTCCTTTTAAGTTCTGAATAACTCATTATGAATAAATTTTATTTAAGAAATTTTTAAACAGGAAATGAAAATTTAGATTTTTAAAGTATTAGTCAATGTTAGTAAATTAGGTAACGCTACGAAATAATAATACCACCATAACAAATTATTTCAAACCGCTGGAATATTATCAAAATAGCAATAATATTCGCAAATAAAAAAAATTAAAAAAACAAAAAAAAACCAAAAAAAAATGTTGGAAGTACTTTGTTAGGCTAATAATGATAACTTATGAATAGTTATTAAAATTTATATAATTCATGAAATTATTTAGAGATTTGTTTTAAATATGAATAGTAATTAATATTAAAAATTATTATTAAAGACAAAGATTACTTGACTTAACCATTTGTATGGCTGACGCCTTTTCCATCCAATTTTTCTTCCATATTGGTTGATTTGTGGTTTACCATACGTTAGGCCGTACGGTATATGGAAACCATGATGAAGAGAATTGTAATAAGTATACTTAAATTTTCTACGTTTTTATTGAATTTTATTTAGCGTTGAATACGATTAATTAATCACTTTAATCAATTTAACCCCCACGCATGTGGGTTTATAATGTTTGTGCACAAATAATTTCCACTAAAAGTTTGTGATCACTAATTTTGTCGTTCACTCACGTTTTTATGTGTACGAATAACTTTAGTATCCACTGTCCTTATACACATAAGCACTTGTTATTACACAGATGAATAAAAAAAAAAAAAAAATTCCGAATATTATTAAAATACTATTAATTCATTCCATTTAACAAGACATTAGTACGATGCAATCATTCTAATTTTTGAACGATGCAATGATTCTACTTTTTTCTAATGAAACGGAATTTTCACTTAGTACAAAACTTTAGAACCGTTCTTTTTGACCGGTGCTCAAAAAACTAAAACACTAAAAGTTCGTTATTAAGTTTTTTTGTTTTTAAACAAAGTTTTTGGTAGATGCTAAACACACATATAAAATTATGAAATGTTTGAGGTTTAGAATGCACTGTCGATTATATGATTTTATTATTCCATTCAAATTTTAGCATTTTATATCACATGTTTTTATTTGATTTTTTTTAGTTGATAAATTTTATTATATTTTCACAAAGGATTATTATTATTATTATGTTACATGAATTATTAGGTATATTATCTGAATTATTATTATGGAATTATTACAATAGGTATATTATATATTAGAAGTCGATACACGAAATTATTAAATTATTATCATAATATAATTTACTATAGTTATTAAATTTCACATATCATTTAGCTTAGAATCTAGTAAGTTTTAAATAGTATAAGCAAAGTAGTTAGCATTTTGTAAAAAAAAATAATTTTTAAGTTAGACTTTACTTAATTTAGGCAAATAACTATCAGAACTTAAATTCGACACTCAAAAAAAAAAATTTAATTGTTTGGTGCTACTGCTACCGAACTAAATATTCAACTCCCCGCGTGTTGATTCAATTCCCTCTTTATAGGTCAACAAAAACCCGTAATCATCATCGTGCGATATTTTTCGTTGTCAAGATCGGAAAGCGATCTCGTTTATCCATTGATTATCGTTTCTTTTAACGGAAAAAACAAATACTTTTCGCTAGTACATTTCAATATAGATAACATAATATAAACTAGGGGATGACCACTGTGCCTGATCTTGGGGCGAACAAAATTCGTAACAAATCGTGGGGACGACCTTGCCCTGAGATGAGTCTTATTCCGGGTATCGGTCACCTGACCAAATCAAGACTTCCGAATTATACTTTTATGTCTTTGAGATGGTAAACTCCAATAGATTGTCCGTTCAAATCGTCTAGCTCCACTGAAACATTACCAATTACGTTAGAGACAACACATTTTATAAACTTGGGTGCGAGCTTAGCCGCAAAATTATCGGATGCCTTGCTCTGGACGAAATTTCGGACGAAAACCGTTTGTCCTACACGTACGTCGGGTAGTCTACTTCGTGTGTTGTATATTAACTGAGATTTCCGATTTGCCGCTTCTAAGTGCTGTGCAACTTTTCTGTACACCCGATGCAACATCTCTGGTTTATCCTCTAAATATACTTGATTTCCCCCAAGTTCTTGGCTCGCCTTAAGCAGTTTATATACCGTGCCATGAAGAACAGCGTGTTGTCCAAATACTGTGAAATGTGGAGACACTCCAGTGGCTTCATGGACCGAATTCCTTAACGCATTTGTCACGGCATCTAGTTGAATATCCCACACTTTCTGGTCCGAGTGAATATATGAGCGAAGTGCTGCAAGTAAAGTGCGATTTACTCTCTCGGATGCGTTGCCCTGAGGTGCATATTTCGCCGTAAATATATGACGTACACCATATTTTCCACAGAGGTCATTCATTAGACTACAATCGAATTGTTTCCCATTATCTGTCACTACTACCTCAGGAACCCCGAACATCAAAAACACCTGTGATTCGAGAAACCGTACTACTTCATTGGCAGTTGCTTGACGCACAGCCCTGGTTAATACAAATTTAGATAAATGGTCGACGGCAATCAGTATATGGGTGTTACCCTTACGCGTTCGGGGGTAAGGTCCCAAGAAATCGAGGTATATCCTTTGCCAGGGTCTCGAAGTAGCAGGAAGAGTTCCCAATGGAGGACGATTGCAATAGTTCAGAGCCTTGTTCGTTTTACATAATTCACAAGCACTAATGAAATTTTTGACATCATTTGATAAGCCGGGCCAATAAAAATAGCGTTTTAAAATATCTACGGTTTTCCGTATGCCTAAATGGGCAGAACTTGGAGGTGTGTGGCTAGAATTAATTAACGATTTCCTAAGCTCGTCGGGGACAATTAATTTCCAACAGGGTATATCGTCATCAGTTGGAATTTCCGTTAGAGGCTTAAGATTGATGTACACCTTACCATCGAGGGTTTTAATATTAGTTTTAGAGCGATTGGTTTCCAAAGCCAATATTAGTTTTGTATAGTTTTCCGATTGAAAAGCAGGAGAATCGTATGGAATATTTAAGGGTTGCTCTAAAAGAGAAAATTCATCCATATGAACACGTGACAACGCATCGGGGACACAGTTTTGCGAGCCCTTGCGGTACTCAATAGAAAAATTAAAGCCCTGGAGCTTTAAGCTCCAACGAGCCAATCGACCAGTCAAATCTTTGGTTGACATCAACCATGTCAAACTCGCGTGGTCCGTAATTACAGTGAACGGAAACCCTTCGACATATGCTCGAAATTTGTCAATAGCCATCAATGCTGCTAAGCATTCAAGTTCCGTTACACTGTAATTACGTTGGGCACCTGAAAGTTTATGCGACATATATGCCAATGGTCTATCCTCCCCACCGTGATCCTTTTGAAAAAGAACAGCTCCGACACCCGTCGAGCTCGCGTCACACTGGATAAAGAAACGCTTATTGAAATCAGGTGTAGCTAAAACCGGACTTGAGACCAACGCTGATTTTAGCTCCTCAAACGATTGTTGAGCTTCTTCGCTCCAGTAGAACTTTCGACCCTTCTTCAAAAGGTCAGTCAGGGGGGCCGACACCACAGAATAATTTCGTATGAAACGACGATACCATCCCGTGACACCCAAGAACCTTCTCACTTGACGAATGGTTTTTGGTGCTGGGAACTCTGCAATGGCCCTCACTTTCTCGGGATTAGGACGTAACCCTCCCTCACCAAATACATGACCAAGGTATTCGATTTCTCTCAGTAAGAAGCTACATTTTTCCACATTGATGGTAAGACCCGCTTCTGTGAGTCGATCAGCTACTTCGGAAAGAATCTCGAAGTGTTCATCTAATGTGGCTGTGGTTATTAAGAGATCATCGAGATATACAAATACCCGATCATGCAGTTGATGAGGAATAACCCGGTGCATCAACCTCGACAAAGTTTGGGGTGCATTGCAGAGTCCAAACGGCATCACTTTAAATTGGTACAATGGGCGTCCCGGGATGGTAAACGCTGTTTTCTCCCGTGAGCCTGGATCCAAGGGGATTTGCCAAAAGGCATCCTTTAGATCCAAGCTCGAAATATACCTAGTCTGGTCCAGTCTGCTCAGTAAGCCGTCAATCAACGGTAGTGGGTAGGCATCCTTTTTAGTATGAGCGTTTAGTCTCCTGGCATCCAGACATAATCGCACGTTTCCATTTGCCTTCTTCACAATTGCCATCGGGGAGCTCCAGGCACTATAGCTTTCTTCAATTACATCTAATTGAAGCATTCGGTCAAGCTCTTGGTAAATTAGTTTTTGTACCGCTGGGGAGACAGCGTAGAATCGTTGTTTGACCGGTGACGCATCACCAACGTCAATGTGGTGACTCAGTAAATGAGTGCGTCCTAGCCCCTTGTTCTCGAAGTTTGGAAAACGGGCGATTATGTTCTGGAGCTGCTGCCGTTGATCTTCGGTCAGATCGTGCTGTTTCGGTAGTTTTTCTATATTTTGAGTGACTGATGCTAAATCTAATTCGGCAACTACCCTGGGTGTGATACCAAAACTCTCCCAAAAGTCACACCCTAAATATAAAGATTGCTGGAGCGAGGGAACCACAAAAATTTTCATAGGGACTGTTTTCGCATGGAACGACACATTTGCGTTAATATATCCTACTACTGGTTGGGAGGAACCGCAAGCCGTTTGAACGTATGTCGCTATTGGATGGAGCACGAGTTTATGTTTAGCAATGAAGTGGGAGGCTCCATTACCAAGTGCAGTAATGGTCGCTCCGCTATCTAAGAGACCTTTGAGTTTGGTACCCTCAAGCTCGACAGTAATAAAAGGACGGTTGTCTTCGGAAGTTCCAGGCCAAGTATTTAATACTGTTTCAGCACATTTGGCATACATGCGCCTGCGTTCAACAAAATATTTCTTAGATCGAAGTCTAAACGAGTTTAGTTTAAGGCGATTACGATCAAACGTTTTGATAGAATTAGCAGGAGCAAAATTCATGGATGATGTTGGTGGTCCGATTGGAGTTTGGAACCCATCGTTTGGGGTCGCGGCAAAATGGTTCGAGGTCCAGAATTTGGAGGTGGGAAATGAGCTGGACCGCTTCGTCTCATCTCCGGAGTGGCGTTTTCCGATTTTCTGGAACACTCGGCGCAATGTACTGTTTTGACCTCTGCTTTACCACAAACATAACAGAACGTTTTGGAAGGCAAATCACATCTAAACCAATGGTGGCCGACTCGCCGACAATTAAAACAGTAAAGCATTGATGGCGGGGCAACGTGACGGTTGAACGGAATCGACTGACTATAATTCATTTCATTGATATTGTACGGAGAATAATATTCAACCGAGGCATCTGGAGGTCGGAGATGAGCTGAAAAATTGGTATCATTACAGACGATCGATCGAGAAGAGCCACTTTCCGGAATAATAGCGTTCGCAACTGGAAAGTTCTCATTAGAAGTTGATATGGCGTGTATGGTATGCGTTTTTCTATTTATTTCCATGGCTGGCGTATGTCCAATTCTTTTCCAGGTGTCTTCAGTCGAAATGCAAATACTGACCAGTTCGCTGACTGAGTCTATTAGTCTTCCAGCTAAATGAGTAATTAATCCGAGACGCATATTTTTCTTCAGAATTTCTAATAGTTCGCGCTCCGAAAGCGGAATTTTCATTGGCATCGCTATTGAGAGAATATCGTAATAGAAGTCTACAAAAGTTTCATCCGGCTTTTGCTTGCGATCATCAATTAGCTTTCGAATATCAACATCTGTCCGCCGATCTTGGAAACGGTGAAGGAAGGAATAACGAAGATTATGCCAAGTACATTTAGGATTACTCTGAAGGGTAAGCCAATAATGTTCTTGAGCAGGACCACTGAGTAGAAATGTTACATCATTAACTAACTGTTCTAAAGACACACCATGGGTCATGGCTAGGTGTTCAATTCGCATGAAGAATTTTTCTATGGCCATACTGCCCGGTAAACCATCAAACTTCACATTCCATTTATAAACGGGAGTTGGTTTTGCTAATTTTTGTAAATGGCCACCTGGATTTTCAGAAAAATCATGATTTTGAGAGGTCACGTTTTGTGCACTATGCGGCTCAGCAACAGTTGCTTGAGGTCTCCAATTATAATGTGACGTAAAATTTCCTCCCCATGGTAATTGCGTCATTGGCTGATAGGGTGGAAAGTTCTGATAGACCGGGGGCGGTAATAACGGATTAATATAACCTGGTTGTGGTGGATGCTGATAATACGACTGTGAAGGAGGTTGAACATTGGCCTCACGATGTTGTTTTTCGGGACATGCAACACGCGAATTCGGAGTCGACCGATTTTCTAGTGTTGGATGTTCAATTGGAGGCTTTTGGGGCTCTGGTTGTTTACTGGGAATCTCTTCGACGAAATCCGCTATGTGAAGTTTGCTCAGGTTCATTAACGAAGTGTCCACGTCCTGCGACTTTTGCTTGTGATTTACACATAATGTTAACAGATTATTACAACTTTCTAAATACGTCTCACATGCAATTCGTACCTCAGCTAAAGTATATAGGCGTTCCATACGTCCCCGGATATGAATTAATTGAGTAGCGATAATTTCGAGTTCTTCGTCTGCATCAGGATTTTTCTCCAGAAATTTAAGGCACCGTGCTCGAAGGTCTTGTAGTTTAATGGAAATTAAAGATATTTCGCTATTCGGAAATCGAAGCGCATATTTATGAGGTTTTACGGGTACTAATTCCTTATGATCAGTTTCCTGTTGAAAACGGGCATCTAAAGCGGCAAATTGGGTCTTCAGAGGACCACTTATTTCACGTATCTCGCATTCTATTCGAAAATCGTCACTTTCTAGATTTTCGGATTTTAAAATAAATGTCGCCATTGTGAATTTAATTTATTTAAACCAAACACGGATATTTCAAAATAGGTATTGGTGGGACTAAAAAATATGGGATTTGTTCAAAATAAGGCAATATAAACTATAAAATAAAATTGAAATCGTAAATGGGACTGAATAATCTTATGTTTTAGAAATTTTTTTTTTTTTGTTTTTGAATTGTACTAATCCGTAAAGACAAAATCTAGAAAATTTTTATTTTTATTTTTATTTTTTTTTTTATTTTTTTTTTTTTTTAATGAAGAAAAATATTGCTAATAATAGAATCTTATAATTGACACGATAATATATATTTTAAATTCGCAAGCTAGTAAGAGAGGATGCAGCCGTGGCAGAATGAAGCGAGCTCCAAAAGTAGGTAAGTATGATTGTCTGTGGTGGTATAGCGAGATGAAAAATTTAAGAAAGAACAAGGACAACACGAAAAATTGAATTCATGGTAGTCATAATCTACAAATAAATCTACCTCATTTGTGAAGGAACCAATTGTATGAAAATCGCATGAACTCGTGCAAATTTAATGAAACTCGAACAATGACATCAACAAACTAAGATTTGGAAAGATTGCGGTTTCTTGTAACCGTTTAATAATGTTCAAGACCTTGAACCACACCTACCGTCAACAGGTTTGTACCTGGAAATATATAGGTGTATTCACGTGGCTTTAACAATATACCGGAAAAAAAAATAATAAAACGGTTATTGAGAAAAAAAAATAACACACCCATATGAAAACTAACATTTGCATCAACACAACAAGTATGGAGGCAAATGCGCACATGGATGATTAACGGAAAAATAATAAAAAAAAAAAAAATTTAATTGTATAAATTGTTTAAAATTATATAGCCGTAAAATAAAGCAAAAGTGTTTGGGCGCCACTGTAACGATCTATCTGACAGGCATGTGGTCAAAACCAATAGATACTTCTATTGTGGAACTAGAAGCCCAGATCGAAAACAGAAAAAAAAACTTTAATCAGGCAGAGGCTTCCTTGGTGGACTCTTTAAGCGCGGCTATGGCTCAGCAGTTTGGGCGTGGGATTTTTGGAGGAGGAAGCTTGCCTAATTTTGGAACTGCCACCAGAGGAAATTATAGATTTACTATCAACAAGTTTTGGGATCGCTATACCACTTTCTCAGACAGTCATACTTACCCCACCGAACTCACCCATCATGTCACGGTCCCATCCTCACTTTCACTTCCTTCACTTCATCCTGGAGCACTTAATCACTTGACAAAGAAAAACACATCGCAAAATGTCGAGCAACAGACAAGGTGAATTAAAGCGAAAAACTAGTCCTTTTAAGTTCTGAATAACTCATTATGAATAAATTTTATTTAAGAAATTTTTAAACAGGAAATGAAAATTTAGATTTTTAAAGTATTAGTCAATGTTAGTAAATTAGGTAACGCTACGAAATAATAATACCACCATAACAAATTATTTCAAACCGCTGGAATATTATCAAAATAGCAATAATATTCGCAAATAAAAAAAATTAAAAAAACAAAAAAAAACCAAAAAAAAATGTTGGAAGTACTTTGTTAGGCTAATAATGATAACTTATGAATAGTTATTAAAATTTATATAATTCATGAAATTATTTAGAGATTTGTTTTAAATATGAATAGTAATTAATATTAAAAATTATTATTAAAGACAAAGATTACTTGACTTAACCATTTGTATGGCTGACGCCTTTTCCATCCAATTTTTCTTCCATATTGGTTGATTTGTGGTTTACCATACGTTAGGCCGTACGGTATATGGAAACCATGATGAAGAGAATTGTAATAAGTATACTTAAATTTTCTACGTTTTTATTGAATTTTATTTAGCGTTGAATACGATTAATTAATCACTTTAATCAATTTAACCCCCACGCATGTGGGTTTATAATGTTTGTGCACAAATAATTTCCACTAAAAGTTTGTGATCACTAATTTTGTCGTTCACTCACGTTTTTATGTGTACGAATAACTTTAGTATCCACTGTCCTTATACACATAAGCACTTGTTATTACACAGATGAATAAAAAAAAAAAAAAAATTCCGAATATTATTAAAATACTATTAATTCATTCCATTTAACAAGACATTAGTACGATGCAATCATTCTAATTTTTGAACGATGCAATGATTCTACTTTTTTCTAATGAAACGGAATTTTCACTTAGTACAAAACTTTAGAACCGTTCTTTTTGACCGGTGCTCAAAAAACTAAAACACTAAAAGTTCGTTATTAAGTTTTTTTGTTTTTAAACAAAGTTTTTGGTAGATGCTAAACACACATATAAAATTATGAAATGTTTGAGGTTTAGAATGCACTGTCGATTATATGATTTTATTATTCCATTCAAATTTTAGCATTTTATATCACATGTTTTTATTTGATTTTTTTTAGTTGATAAATTTTATTATATTTTCACAAAGGATTATTATTATTATTATGTTACATGAATTATTAGGTATATTATCTGAATTATTATTATGGAATTATTACAATAGGTATATTATATATTAGAAGTCGATACACGAAATTATTAAATTATTATCATAATATAATTTACTATAGTTATTAAATTTCACATATCATTTAGCTTAGAATCTAGTAAGTTTTAAATAGTATAAGCAAAGTAGTTAGCATTTTGTAAAAAAAAATAATTTTTAAGTTAGACTTTACTTAATTTAGGCAAATAACTATCAGAACTTAAATTCGACACTCAAAAAAAAAAATTTAATTGTTTGGTGCTACTGCTACCGAACTAAATATTCAACTCCCCGCGTGTTGATTCAATTCCCTCTTTATAGGTCAACAAAAACCCGTAATCATCATCGTGCGATATTTTTCGTTGTCAAGATCGGAAAGCGATCTCGTTTATCCATTGATTATCGTTTCTTTTAACGGAAAAAACAAATACTTTTCGCTAGTACATTTCAATATAGATAACATAATATAAACTAGGGGATGACCACTGTGCCTGATCTTGGGGCGAACAAAATTCGTAACAAGGCAGCCAAAATTGTCGTTGTTCACAAGAACTTGGGGAAAAGGAACTTGGGTCTGCACTCGTATACTGTAACTAATCCAGGAACTTAAGAAAAACGACCATAGACAATACCGTGTGTTCGCTGATAGGGCTCTGGAGCGGTTGGAAGTTGACCCAAATCTCGCCATAAAAATCCGTCCAAAACAAAACTGGCATTGCCATAACCGCAAACGTAAATGACAAATTGACGATAAGCGATTTCCATCGGTATTAAAGTTTCGACCATTTTACGCCATTATAGGAACTCTAATGTAAAGAATATTTTCAATAAATATTGAGAACAAGCAACTCGTTTTCTCCATGTCAGCGACTTAGAGAGGTTTTACTGTACATTTTACAGGAATAATAATTTATATTAACTGAAATCTTCGGAAACGGATGTGCAAAATATGCATACATCATTCAACCATTACTCACGTAGAGTTAAAAGTATTTGCTGACTTCTCTACGGTTAATCGACGTTAACCACGAGTAATTAACTTACTCACCATACAGATTATGGCACGTTCAAACTTATTACCCGTACATGTGCTTTGTTTGTTTAATGCAACCGTCTATAGCTTCTCTATGGCCCCGACAGATTGACTGATCGGTATGAAACTTCATACTAAAGCTTTTCTCACTAAAAACCGGAGGAATTATTCTGTTAAAATGAGCCTCTAACTATCCTCAACTCATAGGAGTTATCAATCCAGATTCGAGAGCTTTCGCGCTGTGAAAACATTAGGATTGCTTTGGAACCCTGTCACAGATACCTTTGAGTTTCAGGTGAACCTCAACGAAAAAATGAGATTATGATTAAAAGAAAAATGTTGTATGAATCATCCAAGGTCCTTACAAGCCAAAATCTTAAGTCAAACTCTGTAGATCTTCTGCGACACCTGGGATAAGAAGCTACCAGGCGCGACATCCAAAATAAGTTCCTCCAATATTATGTCTCTCCCTCCAAACTAGAGAAGGTAGATTAGCTTCAGCTCAACTTTATCAGGAGAATTGCATGGATCTTGTGATACTTCAGAAGTGGCTTACGCAGTCAAATCATGAGTGGCATAAATAGCAACCGATTTAAGGTTCACAAGACATGAACATCGATAAAACACCAACATACTTTTGGACAGGTTCCTGGGATAGGTGAGAAACAGACCTCATTGAATTTAAAATATTTATAGTTTTCAGAAGTTAACTGTTCAGTCTTAATGGTTTTATGTCAAATCAATCAACCTCGGATTGCACACCCTGGGGTATTGAAACCATTCAATTAACCATGCACAATTTATGATGGAATCAATACGTCTTTGATATTAGAAACGCCACTACAGAAGAATTAAAATATTCTACATTTCTTTCTAGTTAAAAGTAAAATTAAATTCCTGTTATGACGATGCCTTGTGCATTGATGATCGATCATTCCAAGAGACCATCCAATAGCTTAATATTGGATCATACGATGGATGACGCCTGGAAGAACATTTTTGAGGACTGTAGTCGATTATGCGGGAGCTATTCTGATTCGCACAAAAAGGAAAAGTCATAAGGCACACAAAGGTTGTTTAATGATCTTTGTTTTTACGAATAACGCCATCTTCATCCCATTTTGGATGACTTTGGGAGTGCAATTAAATCAGTAAAAAGACGTTTAATCAATTGATACTTTTGAAGAACTATTGACGGTCACTTAAGTTGGTGGAAATAATTAAACAAGATTTCTGGAGAAGCTTGCATAGCAAGTACTTGAATTAATTTCAACATACTCGTAGAAGAAAATTGTCGGACGAATAACCAAACATGTCGACAGGGACTTCGTACTCATCACGGTGGACAACATCTCTCAATTAAAATGGCTAACTGGTCGTCTGGTGGAAGTACATCCAGTCATAGGTGAAAACGATCGAGTAGTTTCACTTCGTGGCCCGTGAAGCGTACTAATAATGAAATCAACTCACAGAGTTAAATGACTTCCCATAGAAGCTGAGAATGAAATTGACCTTAGAAATACATAGTCGTCAGTCGATCAACAACTACAATCAACGATACCTTTACGTGTTCCAGCTCACCGCGAAGTTAAACGACGAGTAGACCAAAGCAAGGGTATTATTTCAGGATATTGAGAGTATAGAATACTACATGAATCATTTGAATAATACTTGTCAAACTGGGTGGAAGGTGGAGGAGAGACTGAAGATTTGTGATGTAATGATACACCAGCTAAATGAGCAAATGGAGTAAATAGCAACGAAAAATGTCCTTCTCATGTCAACTAACAAGGAACACTGAAGGAACGATACAATAAGATACATCCTTCAAATGAAACGAATCAAAAGGATGCCTCATATATAGAAAATCAACTGAATCTAATGAGAAATATTTATGGCATTAATCAAAAATCAAACATCAATCAAAGACTCAACACGAAACGTATTCAAACACGACAGAGATTTTAAAATTATCGCACATCAGTTCTTGTATCTCGTTGGAAGAATACAAAAATTATTCATAGCAGGTGAACTTTTTGACAGGGTTCCATCTATTACCACATATACGATTCAAATAATCAAGGGCATATTCATCCAGCTGTATTAGAGTCAAGGCTATATTTCACTAACTATGACAATTCCCGCCGGCGACTGCGATAATAGTGTTGGGTATATTTACGATCCAACAACAGTCACAGAAACCATATTCTATTTCTCCTCCAGGTCCCTTTAGAATATGCCGAGCTACAGGATACAGTTGGGTACAAACCAAAGGATATTCTCGGTGACAGAATTAAAAATAGTTGATCTAATATGAATCAACGAAACTACAAAATTCTGGGATACTCAATCTGGATCCGAAATGTATATTAAAAAACGAGCGTTTCTATCTCACAACTATCGACGAAAAATCCAATAGGATTACTCCATCTTTTGCTGCATCAATAAGGATTCCAAAGAGCAGCATTTAACAGAGACAGACACCAACAATCCAGCAGGTTTCAGTTTAAACATGAACATAATTAATCTTGAAACGGCCGTTGCTCAACAAAAATTCGAAGATCAGCTTTACCAAAGTCAATGGATTCTTTTAATGTTGGGCATCATATTCAACATTATGGCAATTCGTAATTTTGATGTATCTCTGTAATTACAAGAAAAATGAACGATTTTTATCCGAAGGTGTATCACCACCACAACACCAATTCCATGGCTAAGGGCTCTCAATTTGTCACGAAAAAGAGTTTAGCGGATTATGTATATAATTCACTAGATTGAAAGGTTTATGTTTTATGCAGAAGCGTGGAGTATTAAGCTTTATTTTTGTAGATGGTCGCTGCAGTTCACAACCAAAGTTACCCAACTTGTCGTAATCTCACCTCCTCACATATTTATGAATGTTTGTCTGTGGGAATATGATGCCTCCGATGTAAAGTCTATTTATAATGTCGCTACTATCATAATGATCTGGTTCAATAAGAGAGCGTAGCACTGGATGATCCTGGGCAAGCCAAGATTATGCATTCCAAAATGTTTGAATTCCATCAGAGATTGTTTTGCTCCAGATTTTATCCAGATTTTCATCCATAACGGCGATTGTTGTGGGTACGATACCCGACTACCTTATTTCGTGATAGTGATGCATTTCTCTGCAAGCCTAAGATGTTTCGACATATTAGTGGATTACATTGTTTTGACAATCTGTTGGACAATGCTGGTTATCACAATTTTAGTTCGCGTGCGCCTAGTTGGCGATCACTGAAGAAGAATAGATATAAATTGAATGTAATTTATAAAATGCAATAAAAAATCAGTTTTTTAATAAATAAATATAAACACAAAATTGTACAAAAAATAATAATTCATTAAAATAAACTTAAAAATTAAGGTTAAGAAATAATTTTGTATTTCTTTTAAATTTAAATTGCTTATATTATTATATCAGTTTGACCTTCTCCTACGCCTACCGCCCACTCACTTATACTTAAATACTACCATTATGATCAATTTAAAAAGAAAACCAAAACTATAAAAAAAAACTAAAATGTTGCGGTTTCATATTTTTGATTCGTTGAATTTTTAATGTCATAAGACGAAAAAAAAACTTCTTGTATGCAGCAAAATGATTATTATGATTTCGAATTTCGATATGTAGATAAGCTTACACTGTCAACATATTTTGGGCAGAAATGTAATGATTTAACTTTTTATGTGTTTTATGTTTTACGACAGTACGCCAATTAATTAAAAATTCGAATAAAATTTAAAAAAAAAAAGCCTCGCGCTGTTAAACCCACAGTCACCACGACACCGAATATCAAGAAAACAACTTTATATTTACGATCTTTAATCATCGTACCGCGTATTGGTAATAATATAAGAAAGTTCTTTAAATTAGCGACGACTGTCTTAAATAATAGTAAAGTTTTAATGATTTTAAAACACTCAATGCATGATGATGCATCATTAAAAATCTATTAAAAAATTGTGTAGGCCATAAATTTAACAATAAACCAGATGAGTTCTAATACACGTATTAGAACGATAGATACCTATAAGCACGATGCATGCAGGAAATTACAACGAGCCGCCCGTATTTACATATTTAGCTACTGATCCGCACTTACCAAGTATTCGTTTCTCTTTTATATCGCATGCCGGTCGGTTCAATGTGAGGATAATAGAAGCCAGCACTCTACTTCACAATTACTCATATACTGTTGATTTCGCAGATATATCTCTAAAATGACACCTACCATGGTTTATTTATTCTTTGCCATTACTAGTAAATTGTTAAGATTATATGTTTCAAATGCCTCACAACTAACCCGTAAATCCATTTCAGTAGCAATACTTTCCAGATTTCGTAATTGGTGACGCAAATATTAAGACGATAAATTAGGAAAACTAGAGTCTCATAAACATACAAGCATATCATATAGTAAATATGTACAGTAAAATAAAATTGTTTAACGATGTAATAATTTATATAACTATTGCCTACCAAATGGACATTTTGCACATTCGCGAGTATGCAGAAAATTAGCTCGTACCACATATTTGTCATTATAGTGTGCGCGGCGCATAAATTTTAATTAAGGATTTCCAAGTCAATTTTAATGTTTCGGCCATTTATTTTGTACGCGAATAATTTACTTTACACGTTGAATATAATAAATATAATTACCGTGTTTCTAGTATGCATATTGCATATTTTATCTTAGTCGTATGCAATTAATGTTAATTCTTTACACTAACGTTTATTGTAAAGCATCGCGCGTAACTATCAACATAATTTTTGTCACAGAAGCTAACTTTAGAATCAAAATATTAGAGGCCAGTTTTCGAATATGCAGTGTTTTGATTCTAATTTATCATTGTAAAAGAAAATTGTTCATCATAGTTGGCGTATTTATCTTTAGTAATACAATTCGGGTGAAATAAACATACCGGGTGATTTTTTTAAGCCGAAACTTTCAAATATCTCGGAAAATAAGTACTCTCCGAAAACAAAAGTCCATTATGAAAATTTAATCGTTTAGGGGGGGGGGAGGTGAGGGGCGGTAGTGGGGAGGCAAACATTAGTGCTAGATGTAGTACCCCTCCTTATTAAAATAGGAACATTTTTCTCGATTCCTGATAGATGGCGCTGTTAAATTAAATTTATATTAATTTTGTTCGATTTCGATATCGATTCAGTTCGAAAATTATTTCGAAAACAATAGACATATTTGCGTTAGGCTATTAATACAATACAAAATAGAGTATTTAACTGTTCAAGAAAAAATTTAAATGGTCCTGGTTTATGGAGAAGCTGGCCATAGTCTTGATAATACTGTCACTCTCTACGCTTCGCGTTTTTCGGACTGGATTCGGTCACGTGCTTCATTTTGAAGCACCGGACTGATAAACAATTTACTACTGATGGAAGTGTTCAATTGAAAAAAGGACTCGTCGAACAACATTCACTGAGGATACTAATGAAATTACTGTATTGACTGCAGTAACTCATAATCTTCATGTTAGTTCACGAAAAATAACTAGCGATTCCGGATTGTCCGAAACCAGTATTTGGAACATTTTAAAACCGTATCATGTATCTTTACACGAGCCGTCTTTTACAAATTATGGAACAGTTAATCGACACAACATGCATTACTGGAGTGTTGAAAATTCGCACTGGCTTCGCCAAGTTAAACATCAGCGCCCTTGGATTGTCAACGTGTGGTGTAGAATAATTGGCAACACGCTCAACGGCCCCCACATTGTTGAAGGCAACTTGACTGGTCAAATGTACCGAGGCATTTTGGAAAATGAACTGCCAACACTATTTAAAGACTTGAGCTTAGAATTGCGACAGAACATGTGGTTTCAACATGATGGTTGTCCAGCAAACTATTCATCGGTAGCACGTCGAATCGGTAGAGATATCGGTAGATCTCCAGTGCCAGATTTCTTTTTGTGGGGCTATCTCAAAGACAAAGTTTACCAAACACCAATAACACGTAAGAATATGATTGAGCGAATCTGAAATGCTTGTGCCGAAAATCAAGCAGATACGCTTCTCAGTTGTATACATTCATTTGAAATCCGGAATAATAAGTGCATTGAAGTCGAAGGCCATTATTTCGAGCACTTAATTTAATTAAAAGATGATGAGGCGAGGGGAACCACGTAAATCAAGCACCATACGTGAGAGGCGAGGGAACTCACGTTTATCAAGCATCCCGAAGGGAACAGAAAACTACTACATCTACGCCGTTGTTCCAGGATTACGCTGAAAGTAGTTTATTCACCAGCCAATTACATTTCTACAGATAACAATTTCCCAGTTATTCAGATATTTTTAATCCAATGATCCTGGGTTACGATAATAGGTAGTAGTTTCTTGACAAGTAATTTTTCAGTAATTAAAATTTAAGAAATACAATTTGTTTAAGACTAATTTCGAGTATTTACATTGAAAACGTGTTAATTTTAATTCTAACGTATTGCAGAATCATATGCATAGGTTATCAGTAGGAGAAATTAAAATAATTTAATATCGTTATTACAGCGCCATCTATCATGAATCGAAAATAATGTTTCAAAGAAATCTTAGGCACTTTAAGCCGTAGAATCCGAATCTGCCAAGGGTTCCTATTTTAACTTCAAAGTTACCTCTCGCCCCACTTACAAGAAGAGGAAAAGGGGTACTAATTTTAGCACTAAGGTACGCCCCAAAATGATTAAATTTTGATAATGGATATTTTTTCGTGCTTATTTTTCGAGATATTTGAAAGTTTCAGCTTAAAAAAACACCCGGTATTTATGATAGTGAAGTATTTCCTAAACTTTCCTAAAATTTATATCCGCCATTTCTGTTTCAATAGATGCGTAAAACTACGTATAAACGAGTAAATTATAATTTATATGAAATGTGGAAAACAGATTAACAAATGCTTTAAATGATTTTTAAAATATGAAAAGCCCCCCACTATGTGTACTTTCGGGTTAATAAAGGGGGCTAAGGGTGTTTAGTATGCTCAATACGCAATACGATAAATTTACGTTGTAAGCGATTTTCCATAAAATGTTCCCAAGTCATAGGAAAACCCCCAAGAAATACTAAGTGCACATTCGAGATAACAAGGATCCAATCCAACCGAAAATCAACATCTCTTGAAAAGTTTCTATTATTGTTAGTGGACCCACGATTTTATCCATTGATTTATTAATGTTGTTAATAAATCGTAAGGAATAGGTGACTCGAATTACAAGGTTTGAACGGCAAGGTTTTTATGGTCGATAAAGTAGCAGGTGTGGTCGACTTGAATTCGAGATATTGTGACATATCTAATTCGGAATTAATGTTGGATAAAATACATTCTTTCGTATTTGTAGAATATAAAATATCTGGTCCACCTCACCATAATTTATTTGTAGACAATTCAACGGGAGGTATTCCTCTAGTTAGTAGATCGGCAGGATTGAATTCGGATGGAATACGTTGCCAAGTATAATTAGACGTAAATTCCTGTATATCATTAACTCGATTGGCAACAAAAGTTTTAAGTCTGTAAGGCTAATCCAACACAAATCTGACCATAAAATTACATTATCAAAATTTAAGAACATTGAATCAACGAGTAGTTTAACTAAATTTGAAAGCAACATTTCCCCGCATAGTTCGAGTCTCGGAAGTGTTAAAGCTTTGAGAGGGGCTACTCTGGACTTGCTGCAAAATAAATTAATTGATATGTTATTTAGTTTATTGTTTTAATATAAACAGAGGCTCCGTATACCTATTGCATTCAATGGCTTCTTAACACATCCATTTAGTTTTATTTCATTTACCGTAGAAAGCTGTGATCGAGATTGGTTCCACGCTTGGCACTCATTTAAAGGGAGTTCTTCATCCCAACCGTGAGGGGTATAAGTGAGGGCATCTCAAATACGAAAATACCTTCTTCTGGTCTCCAGATCAGGCCTAATATGTTTTAATATATTCTGATCCATTAAATTCGTTCTTCTTAGGTTTTTCACGATTTTGTATAGGTATGGTTTCCAAAAGTCGTTCATTATGTGCAAACTATTTATGTAGTTCGAAGCCGTCTGTTTTCAACAGTCCTCTAACGTATCTGATCCTGAAAGGATGTCTTCAACGTAGAAGACTGTTTTAGTGATGTTGGATGCTTTCGGAAAATTGCGTCGTTCAAATTCAGCCAATTGTGGTAAAACGCGAGTAGCCAGATACGGCACTGACGATGTACCATAAGTTACTCAAATGGTTTTATTGAATCAGTATTGCTAGCAAAACGGTATTTTCTGAATCTTAGGACTATAGCAAATAAGTCTGATTGCACAGTGGGACCGATAAGTAAAAACGCAGCTTTGTAGTTGAACTGGAAACTTCATAACTATTTCCTCACATTGCCTTTCTTCATCGGAAAGGATTTTTTTTAAAGGAATTGTATTAATTTTCCAGAATTTTTTGATAGTTTGCCTTAGTTCGTCTGAGAGTCCAGAATCAGTATGTGTATAAAAATTATCTTGGTTACAATTAATTGAAGTTTCCAACCTCCCACCAATGATCCAACCTAACAAGGATTCGTGGATCATTGGAGTGTTCTTATTAAGTTTAATGTCATTCATTCCGACTATTTCAAGAAACACCTTTGCTCCTAATAAAGCTTCAACGGGTCTTTAATAAAACTGAATAATTTGTGAACGTTGTTCTTGCGTATATCTCACCATGATGAAATTGTAATCATTGCTGAATACAATGAAATAAAAAATCACAGACATATTACAAATGGCCGAAACGCCACTTAAAAATCATAACATTCCTATTGGAAAACCCTATATTTATGAATGTTTTGCTGCTTGAGCTTTAATGACTTCTAAGGAAGAATTTAATATTTGTGACTCACATCTTGAAAACCTTTGGTTATCTCCTTTGTCCTGAATTTGATCACATATTTGTAATTCGGTTTTGAATATCCGTAAGGAGAATAAAGTATGTTTCTTCAAATTCAGTAAAGGACTCAATGAAAACTGCAAACTCTTGTTCGTCTTGTACAATTTCTTTCAAGTCAGCTACAGCAGACTGAAACTCACCGTACGTTGTTTGCAATCAGTTTAATTGTGCGGTATATTCGCCTTGCTTGTTCCAAAAACTTTTCACAACCGTTAATTTTGGCTTTAAGGCTGGCTGTAGGTACTCAAATTATCAAAAACGATGTTTTTGAAAACATCAGTGAAAAATCAGTTTTTGACCATAAAATATTACCAATTAACATAATTCTTTCTTTAGCATGAACTTAGATGTATAATTGGGGGATTAATACATGATTATCCAAATAAAATGTTTAGTCTCTATGGTTAGGTTTCAAAGTTTATCGTTTTCTTGAAACGCACAAATCAACTTTTTCAATATTTTCCCTCTAAACAGCGAAACATTTTTGTATCAAGTTCAATATGTAATACCGACGGAATTCCGTTTACATTCGCGCTCAAAAACCACACTCTTTCTATGGAAAGAAACATGTATAATACACGGAAATCCATACTACTCGCCAAAGAAAAATGACACAAAAATTCCAATGTGGGTGTGAATCCCGACTAAAAAGAGAAAAAATCAAATTGGAAAGAAGATGGAATTTCATCGGAAACTCGGGTTTTTTCCATATATTTTTCCATACTAATTGCACACACTTTTCTGCATGCTACTAGAGCAGTTTTCCATAATACTTTTACGCAAATTAAAGCAATTGTTTATGCATTTTTTGTATTGTAAAATTTATTTATATTTAATTTTTAATATCAAATTACACATTATAATTTTTAATTTAAATTTAATAAATCCCGCCTATGTATTTACATCTCTCTCGGCATCCATCTTAAAAAAAATAAATCGACATCGTACAAGATGATCGAAATTCAATTTTATTACCTATTTAGTCCAATGTTGTTGATCGCGGTGATGGCGAAATACGATCATAATTACACTTAAAATTAATAAAATTTTACTTTAATACTTAAAACACATTTTAAAAAATAAAACAGAAAACAATAAAAAAAACCGTAACTGCGTACATGTTCATTCGTCGACATGTCTCACGAAACTAAAGATACAAATAAATCTTATTTTTACTCAAAATGGATTTTTTGTGTCTTTGATAATTTGTAGTACGGAATTTAGTGCGGAATGGAGCTGTTTTTTCCACACACTGGAAAAATTGCATACTGGAAGGTGTTAAGAAACTTAAAATCGAGGAACTAATACATAATTATCAAGATTAGTCTTGAAATGACGAAGGAAATGTAAAATTTAGTTTAAAAATATTAAAAATTTCGGATTTTATCGATCGAAAAATTACGTCACACGATGTTTATTTGTTTTTACGCCGCAATGACGATTAGTTATGAAAAATTTACTGACACTAGATGGCAAATGACGAAATAAAAAGTGTGTCCTTGATAAGTGGTTACTAATTTATTATAATATGCAAGATCAGTAATAATGAAAAATAATAAGTTTATTAATTAACTTTACACATTTAAACAATATAAGTGAAGTTTAGTAAGTAAATTATACGAAATTATGCTAATCAAAATTATTGAAGTCGAACAGTACAACATTTAGGGGCATTTAAATATCGATACTAAAAAATAAATTTGTTTTTCTCAGTACCATACAGCGTTAGTGTGGCAAATTTTTATTATTTACTTTAATTTGAACTTCCATGACTTAATATATTGAGGTTTTACTTGCTTTACAGCAACAATATGATTATATACGTAATAATATTTTAACTATTTATATATTTCGTTTAATTATAAAATTTAATAGAACAAAATTAAACGAATTCAAATTTAATTTATCTTGCTTAAGTTTAACTATCAGATATTAGATGGCACTATGACCGGTGTGATTAAGTTGTGGCGATGTATGAATCCTTTTTTATGTTGATGTAGTTAACGACCACTCTTCATTAATTTCGGTAACTACCTTTACTCGAAAATTAGCTGCGGGTGTCGTAACAATGAATTGGGTTGACAGTTACGGACTCTTTAGGTAGGTTTCTAAAAGCATTTCTATAACCATTTAAACTTGCAATGCTATGCGTATTTTGAGCGACATGCGATCACCCACGAACTTAATTATAAATTTGTTATATCTCTTCGTTTAGATCATTACCGTTTTATTTCTTCCTCAAATGGGGTTCTCGCATAACGAAAACTGTATGGTAAATAAATACTAAGTATGAATCACTCGTGATTATTATTCATCGCGTGTAGATCAACTTTTTTTTACCTTCTTCATCGTATTCTATATTCATCAATTGTTGTTGTACCCTCGCTATATTATCATATTTCAATTTATTTCATTTTTTATATCAAGTCTTATTACCAATTCATTTCTTACGTATATAGCATAGCGCAACTATATCGCTTTATTGATAGAAAAGAAAAGAATAAGATTTATAATAAAATCATAAAGGAAGTTGTTAAAAATCATATAATTAACAACGATGATGATAATTTATGAATGAATGGATACAAAACGAACGATTTGTGATTTTTAAAAGACAGTGATCGGTTTGGGTATGTGGGTGCGGTGCGGTAGAGCGATCGTTTATATATGTACGTATATACAGTTTATTAAAGGCTTATCAAGATTTTGGAAAATGTACGCAGACGCACTACAAATCTATAAACATGAAGAGACATATAGAAAAGTGATTACTTAATAAAAAACTTGTGTGCGCAAGACATATATGTATGTAAATTAAACATTATTTCGTAAGCCATACTCGAGATCATGTACTCGCGAAGCAAAGTTAAACATAGTAATATGCCTCTATATAAGACGAAGAAATCACGTATAATTTATTGCGCACAGATTTACTTATTGTATGGTACTCGTACTCGTTTACAACGAACAAAACACAATTTCATGAGGGTAAAGTATAATCACTTGCGGGTGGGTGGAAAATTGTATGCTTTGGAGTTGTTGTTTTTGTTGAATTTGTCTATAAATGAAAACTAATTGAATTTCAACTTATTTTTAAGAAACGAAACTAAATTAATCGCTTTGGAATAACAATAATCATAATTCATATGCAAATCTTTTAAGTTTTTATGTTAATCTCACAGAATTTAATTGGATATTGTTTGCGGATTGGATTGCACCGCCCCGATCATTTTATGCGTCGAATAAGGCGATAAGGAAATCCATTGTTGTTTTCTTGAGTTTAATTATGAGTTTGGCTGAGCAAGGTCCGCAATGCCTGTGCTCCTATTAATTGAGGGCTTGATGTTTACGATGATTTCGTCAGTGATCAAATACCAAAGGGCAAGCAAACCCGATTTTTGCTGGGTGTGTTTCGTTCCAACCCAAATGAATACCAAGTATCCAATAGTGAAGGAACAAAGTGGGGCGAAGTAATCTACTCTTTCGGAAAACCACGCGGCATCTTGTCGGTTCTGATTACATCGACACAAACGTCCGTGTTAAACTGGGATTAAAGTTACATGAGATATATCGGTGATCGCTAATTTACCGAGTGATATGCGTGAAATAATTCTTCAACCCACTCTACTGCCGATGAATCGGTTTTAAGCCGGTTTAACACAGATTACACCACTAATAAAAAATTTCAAAATGTGTCACGTACTAATCTCATCTGTTTGGATCGCAAAAATTGAATTGATTTACCCTCGTACTGTAAAGCTGGAAAAACAACAAGAGAACAATAATCTACATTGTCTTCGAATTATCTACATGTTCTACAAATTGTCGACACTATCTAGCCAATTCTGAAATACACGTAGACGTAAAACACTACGGATTTGTGATAAAAATTGTCTTGTTTAACCAAAAATCATTATTCCTGCTTAAATTTCAGAAAACCAAGAAGGTCAACCCTGGTTGAAAATTTAATCTTTAAATCTATTTGAATCTTTTAATTCTTTGTGGTTTTTTGGAAATGCTAAATTTTTCTACATCATTACAAAAATTGTGAAAGCTCCCACGGAAACTGCCACTTCCTGTACACAGATTTCTACCAAATCTAGCAAGGATCATCCAATTCAATCTAATCAAACAACTAACTATGGAAGCTACCACTTCCGGGGAACCAATTTCGGACAAATATCACTAGAATCACCTCTATTGTGAAAAAAGTTTAATCATGTAGTTTTATCTCGATCAACCAATCCGTCTGGACTGTACAGATACCGAGTTCAAATTGGAAAACATCTTCCGGTTAAACCTCGTTATTTCCGCTTAAATTTTGGAAAACTGATACATAATTTTCAAAATATTTGGAAAACCCGAAAATTCTCTTATGGAAGCTGCGACTTCCGATGATCCGATTTCGGCCAAAACCCACTGGGAACGCCCAATTTATGGAAAAAGTTTTACCCTGATTAGTCAATCCGTCTGGGGTGTAATGAACCAACAAACATTTAATCTGCACGGAACCACATACAACAAGAAACGACTATGAATTAAAAGATTCTAAATTAAATTTTTAACAATACCGGTCCAGATCGTTTTTCTAAACTTTAAGCGGAATTGACGATTTTTAACAAAAAAAAACTGTTTTCAGCAAAAATACAGTCACTATAAGCCCGTAGGGGTTGATTGATAGATATGAAACTTCATATACTTAAGCTTTGTCCACAAAATGAGAGATACTAGTAATTTTTCATCGACATCGGTCCACCGGACGTGGCAACTTCCATAGAAGCTTTTAAATTTTTTGCAAAGATTGTAAATGACGAGTTTTAATAAAAAATGTCCAGGCGGATTGACTATTCGAATTCAATCGTCATATTTAACCTTTTGTGAGCTTATATTCGTGGTAAAAGAAAGTAAGGTGTTGGCGACAACATATTCACACACAAAAGATAAAATGATGTGTCTGTTACGAGATTCAACGAACGAAAATTTTAATCTGTGGTCGAGTATAGATTCAATTCTAAACACGTTCTAGATCTCGATAATCTATAGACAAAATTATATAAACGCGTTACAATAAAAGGAATCGGTCGTGATGCGCGTAAATTTCACAACATTTTTCTATTCGATCGCGATCGATTTGCAGTGCAACATTCAAAATAATCGGCATCCGTTTGATCTGTATTTTCTTTTCAATTTTTCATCATTCGATTTTCACAACATAAATAAATTCCTTATTCCATATAAAAATAAAATACACAAAACATTAATTTCAATGCATTAACACACAATCGATTTCAAAATTGTACGTTAAAAGTACTCGGATTATTGGGTTGTAGGCACACGCAGCGTGCAATATATCCAATACCAGCTTCAATGGTTTTTTGTTTCAACCCAAACTTTTGGAATCGCACCGCATACACAATTCGCACACACAAAACCAATAAAACGTAAATTTCACCATTGATTTGTGCATTTCATGTGTAAGTATCTTTCGACTATCGTGCGCATGTAAAAGACAAGACAACATCTATTGAATTGAGATGAGACGACCGGCGAGGCGATATAAAATTAAAACCGAATGTATGTATGTACGTACATGATGCGAAATTGAATTCAATCCAGAAAATATTAGACAGAAACCGTTGAACAATGGCCACATCAATTTGTCTTTAAATTACTGTGCAAATAGAATAAATTAAATATTGCTGTCGCGAGAGTATATAGGTGCGAGGGAATGGGTGCAATCATGTTTTCCTGTCTTGGGCCGGTTCTCTGATATTTATTGTAAAATAAAGTTATGTGATGTATATTTTGCTCTAAGGGCTGCTGCGAAAAAAATTATTTACAACTCTTGAAATTTATGACTTTCATTGTTTCAAGATTTAACACTTTTTTATGTGGTGTCCGCAATTTTAATTTGTAGTTCGGATTACAAATTTGCACATATGAAATTTATATCGTTTAGCTCGGTTATAATTTTTGGATGCTCTCAATGCTGAAACGTAATACGGTTTAAAACAGAGAAAGCTTTTTTAAATCATTTAAGAAAATCAGAAACATTTTATTTATTCTTTTATGTATCGCCCATTTTCTAAAAACAAAACGTCCCGATGTCGGGATGTCAGAGCGATGATATCTCAAGGATGGTTTATTCCATTTTTTTTTCTTCAATTATCTTGTAGTGTTAGGGTGACTTTCGACTATATTCCAACTCTGCAACTATGTAGAGACCACCAAATGTGCCTAGTGTGTCTATGCCTCATGTGGTAACACTCTAAATAGAAGATGAATATTCAAATAATAAGCACCCTGTTCCAAAGGCGAGGAAGGGTTACTAGATCTCCTGAGAAAACTTTTAATTCCTCATTTGAAAATCTTAACATGGAGCAATTCCAAAATAATATGGGCGCAATAACCGCACTCCAACAAGCAGATATAACAACCTCATATAATTATGGCTAAACATCTGTTCTTGAAAGTTGTGCCTCAGAGAAGGAGCGAATGTTATACAAACAATGGCAAAAAGTAATTGATGAGAAAAATCAGCAAAGCATTATTATTCTTAATCTACAACAACAAATTGACGAACTAAAAAAAGAAATGTTGCAATTAAAGCAGCATAAAACTCAAGCTAAGCCATCAATGAGGCAGAACCAGAATACCAAATTTAATGCCAACAATAGCAACTGTCAAACCAAATCTCCAATGGTACAGAACCAAAACACCAATTATAATGTTAATAAAAACGTTGAATATCAAACCGACGAGGAAGACTTAAAACAGCCTCAGACAGCCTCAAAAGGTTGAGACAAACGTCAAAAAAGATAAAAATGGCCTTTCCACCACCTATCATATAGTAAATGATGTTAAAAATTATCATGCGTTCTATGATGTAATTAAGCCGAGTGTTTCAGAAGATTCATTCATCACTAAATTGATGAATCAAAATAAAATAAGCATCAACGTAAATAGCGGAGATGCGAAGGCTCATTTATATTTCACTCGTATGAAAATAAACAAGAAAGGCAATCAGAGTCATGACAAGCAAGATGCTAGACATGTTTGTATTAAAATTCAGCTGTGACGAAAATATAACTAAAATTTATAATATCACTAGTTTATTGGGTTGCAAAGTGGAAATTCAACCACTTAGAAAGTCTAAACTAATTCCGCAATTCAAAAGATGTCTAGCATATGGACACACGCAAAAATACTGTGGCAAACTTCCAAGATGTGTTAAAAGTGTGTATACTGTGGACAAGGCCATCCTGCTAATTATCGAGGATGTATTGTTGCAAGCGAAATTCAGAAAATTAAAATCCAAAGGATGAATAAAATTCAAATGTATGGTCAGGCAAGTTGAGAGGCGTAGTCAATAGACCACAGCAAAAATCGATAGATGTAGACATCAGTCAAACATTACAAGATATTCTCATGAAACTAACAAAATTTGATGAGAGGCTACAAAAATTGGAAGATAGCGCATTGGGAACTAAACCCAAATCCACACAAAAATGAACAGCACAATGAAAATCATGTCATGGAATGCTAATGGTCTGCTCCGGCATCAATAAGAACTACAAGCAGTCCTCGATTTTGAGAATATATACTAAGCAGCCCTACATAACATTTAAAGGCTATTGCGTATATCACACTCATCCAGATAATTCAGCCAAAGGAGGAAGTGCAGTCATCATAAAAAAAATATCCAACAATTTGAAGAAGCAAAGTATTAAAAAGAAAAAATTCAGGCCTCAGTGTTTTATAAAAAAACTCAACAACTTTTCTATTGTTGTGGCAGGATTGTACTGTCCACCAAGATATTCTATTAAAAATAAACAATGCTCAGGATTCTTCAAGCGTCTGGGGAAAACGTTCATAATAGGTGGTGACTTCAATGCGAAGAATACTCACTGGGGTTCTAGATTAACTACAACTAAAGGAAAAGAATTACTGCTTACCATTAAAAAAAATGGGTGTGAATCCATTTCAACAAGAAAACGAACATAGTGGCTAACTGACCCAAGAAAAATATCTGACCTGATCGATTTTTTTATAACCAAAAATATTTCTAATGATTTTATGAAAGTCGAAGAAAGCCAAGATATGAGCTCGGATCATTCTCCGATAGTCCTAACCCTAAGCGAGTATATCATCCAAAAAGGGAATAATCCAGTACTAACCAACAAACATACGGACTGGGAAAGTTTCAAAGAATACTTTCTAAGTTCCTTTAAAATCTATCGATCAACTGGACAAAGAAGTAGAAAAGTTTATTATGGATATTCAACAATCAACATGGGAAAGTACTCCAGAAATCAAATCAAGGCTAAAACGAAATAACTATCCAATAGAAATTAGAAATCTCCTTAGGAATAAACGAAAATCCAGAAAAAAGGGGCACCAAACTAAGCTCCAAGACAAAACAAAGAAGACTAAACCATAACAATTTCAACTTAAGTAACTTGACGAATGACATTAATACGGATTATTTGCTCTAGCAAGCAAGTAAAACTCTGAAAAGGCCAAATAATGCCAATTCATCTTATTAGAAAAATGGATGGAACATGAGCAAAGAAAACAAAGAAAAAGCTGAAAGATTTGCAAATCATCTTGAAAATATTGTTCAACCTCATGAATGTCAATTACGAGCAACATTTAATGAAAACATAATACAAATTCGCGAAGATGTCACACCTAAATCGCCAACTGAAGTAACAAACGAAATTAAAAATAATTTAAACTTAAAGATAGCACCAGGATTAATTACCGGAGAAATAACAAAGCAGCTACCGAGAAAAGGTACGGTAACGTTAACTAGTATCTTAAACGCTGCATTCAGGTTAAAATATGTGCCAAAACTTTGGAAAGTGGCTGAGGTTATCATGATTCCCAAACCAGGAAAACAGCGCCATCTAATAACATCATATAGACCTATTTAGCCTATATAGGCCACCAATTTGGTTCTCGCACTGAGCACTCAACCTTTGATCAAGTGCATAGAATAACCAATATCATTGAGAAGACTTTAGAAGAGAAAAAAGTTTATTCCGCAGTATTCCTTGACGTAGCACAGGCCTTTGACAAAGTTTGGCTCGAAGGTTTAATCTACAAACTTAAATTAATCCTACCTAAACAGTACAGCATAATAGTGGGATCGTATATAACGGAAAGATATTTCAGTCTTAAGCAAGAAGATGAATATTTTCAGCGTAACAAAATAAGAGCAGGAGTTCCACAAGGAAGTGTACTTGGGCCACTTCTGTATTTGTTATACACCCGAGATGTTCCAATCCCAGAAAACAACACGGTAGCCACTTTCGCCGATGACACAGCTATCATGGCAGTAGGTGATAACAACTCAGATACAACAGAGAAATTATAAACCGCCACACAACTGGACGCAAAAATGGCGCATAAAATTAAATGAAACCAAATCTGTACATGTCGAATTTACAAACAAGAGATTAGTACACAAACACTGCCAAATATCTTGGTATGACATTAGACGATAAGCTTCGCTGGAAAGCTCATGTAACGAAGAAAAGAGAGGAGTTGCTAAGCTAATAAGCTTCTGTTTTATAAGCAAGTATTCAAGCCTGTCTGAACTTGTGGTATACAGTTGTGGGGATGTACCAAGCAGAGCAACTTGGATATTATCCAACGATTCCAAAATAAAGTGCTAAGAAACATCGTCAACGCACCATAGTTCGTCAGAAATAGCGACATCGACAAAGATCTGGGTATGGAATCCATCAAAACAGAAATTATGAAATTTGCTAGAAGTCATGAACAACGACTACTTCACCATGTCAACATACGGCCATCCAGCTACTGGATAATATGGAGTAAGGGTAAAATCAGCTAAAATAATTCTCTATTTAGCGCACAACAAAAGCTCGATTGATCACGGGCGCTTTAATGATAATTTAGATCGCATAAAACTGACACAACGAGACTGACGATTGTATTAACTTGGTATGCAGCTCTCCAGCCTTCAATTATGTAGGGTTGCAAATCATATTCAATTTGCTAAGGCAGCAGACTGCATTTTCGGATTGGGATTTAAATATAATCCTCGGTCTGCACCTTGTGTCCAGTGTAATCTTGAGTGCGGGTCCTTTTGGATTCCAGCCAATTTCAAATAAATATATAATTCCGTCTCCCCAACCCTCCAAGCTGAAATAAATAAAATAACAGAACTCCCAGGCTATGGTTAACATATTATGTAATGTCTGGAAAGGAATGTTAAATTTTTTTACGGACAGTCAGATTTTTAATCTGCACACGGACAGTCTTTCGTAAACAGTAGCCCAGAATTGTCTCTCGTCTATTAAAGAATTTGTTGTGAGAGCCGGAGAATTTGATAGAATGATGCTGTTTATAGAAAAGAAAAAAGCAAACATCATACAGGGGTCGGCTGATCTCTAGCCACAATGATATGTTGGCTGCTTGCCATTTTGCGCGCCCTTAGGGTGCTCAAAAAAATCTATATCATACAAAACGCAATTCAATGAAACTATAGGTTCTGATCCAGAATTCCTTGCCTACTCGTTGGCCAAGATATACGATATAACAATATTGCGAAACTTAAAAATATTGCCCGTTTGGACCAACGTACAAGGCATTGAAATTTCGTTAATTTAAATTTTGAAAATGTGTCAAATAATAATTTTCTTGACCGACAATTTCAATGCAATTTGTAGGTTTCCCAATCCTTATATATCAATCTCTGTCTTCCATCCCTCTCACTCTCTTTCTCCCTTTCTCCCTCCTTGCACCCTCCAAACATGACATCATATTATTCGTAGGTCTTGTTCGACGTTGTCTCGCCAGCACAGACTTCTTTAATTGAATCAAAGATTGTACGAATGGTCTTCCTTTCGAAAGTAGATAACATTCTAAGGCCGTTAGAAGTCGGGGTCCAGCTCTCGCTTCCGAAAACCAGCACTGGTATAGTGAGTGGTTTGTAAAGTGCAATCTTACACAAATGACAGATGTTTAGATCGCAATGTCCTTGATTGGTGTAGGAAAATCGATATAATCGATGTTACCGCCGACCCGAGATTTTTAAAGTTTTCTACGATATAAAAAATGATGGTCCCGATTCCGATATTTGCCATAGAAATGCTCCTGGGTGAAGCAAAAGGGCTTGGGTTGAAAGTGAACATAAGTAAAAGAAAACTCATATAATTTAGTTTTACCATACTGCTGTTCACTTTAAACCCAAGACATCTTGAGTAGAGATCGAGCATAATGAAACTGCTCTTGATATCGCTAGGTCTTTGGCTCAGAATATCTGCATATCTATAAATTTCGCCCGACATAGATATGCAGCGCGAAGTTTCGATGTAGGTTTTTCCTACTACGTACTCGAGTGACAAATTGAACAGCACTGGTGCGAGTGCATCACCCTATCGAACACAATGTTATTTCAAAGGAGTCGGATACAGTTCCTTGGACTACGATTCTGACGTTTTGTCTGAAGTTTATAGATAGTTGGTGTAAGGTTATATTTTAAACCAAAAATTTTTCCAGAATCGTTCTCATGGTGAAACACTGATCAGTGGTTGATCGGTTGAAAACCACACTCTTGTCGCCGATGATGTTTTCAATAAGATGAGACTGGCAAGTACAACAATTTTATTTTTTTCCGTTTAGCTTTAATTTAATGCAGGGCGGACTTTTAGAGTATCGTAGTTTCTTATAACTGTCAGAGCTCCTGCATCCAACGCACTCAGTCCTTCAAAATTCAAAACTGTTTAGTGAATTTCACTTCTTGGATGTTCGATAAATAAATTTGTGCTCGGCTTCCTCAGTTCGAGGTTTCGACAACAGAACATTCTGCAGAACATACCACCATGCATCTATAGAACACGCAGAGTTCTGCAACATCCCTGCTGTTTGTGGGCTTTTGTTAGTTGCTAATTTGAACATCAAGTAAACGAATTGAGTCACAACCCACGAGTATATTCGTTATGACTTCTTTTACACGAGAATGTACATATTTGTATGTTTTCTCTTTACCTGATATCTTTCTCCCGACTCAAATATTGTACTCAAATCCGAATTAAGTGGAGTGAGAGCTACGAATATGGCGACAACAGCAAAGTTGTAGATCGGGTTGTGGAGCAGTTTTCACGAAGCCATACTATTTATCCGAATTTATTTTATTAATTTCAAGATGCTTCACTAGATGTTGGTTAATGCCGGTAGTTCGAGTTGTCAGTTTTATCACAACTAATTAATTCTGTGGGGATACCCTCGGATACGGCTGAATTTCCATTTTTCAATATTTTTTTGTCTCTACTTAATCTACGGTGGTCACACTTCGTCAGTCCAATTTAGCAGATTTTGGAAATAATTTTACTCTGTTGAGAGAAAATATCGGCCACGTCCATTCTTAGTTCTTTTATCTGGTCGTTGATAGCTATACTTCTTGGGTCAAATTGTCTAGCGCGAGAGTGCTTCTAATGTTGCGAGGCAACCATTTTCACTAACCAATCAATCATTGCGGCATCTCGGTGGTTTTCTTTCGATAGTATTTTGTGTCGCGGTAATAATGGCTGACTGTATATCGAGCCACCGTTTCTGGATGTTGGGTGGAGATTCTTCGTCCTTGCACAGTAAGGGTCTAAATAGTCATTGACTGCTAACAAAACACACGATCTTTTGTGCTTGCCTATTGAATGTATAATTGACAATTTACACTTGTATTTAAAAACGACAAGCATTTCGTCTGTAAGATCTAACGTCGGATATGCTTGTAGAATGTCTCTTAGTCGCTTATATATCATAACGTGATCAACTTGGTTTTCCATTCTTCTGACATTAGATCTCCTCAATTACCATAACTTTAATGATAATGACCCCTACCAACTCGTCAAAGAATAAATTTTTGATCTAGATGTTAAATTTCTTAGTGTGGAGTTTGATCATGCATATCCGCTTATCGATAGAGCGGAAATCGATGGTGTGTTGCTTCACACGCCGATGGATGAGAAAGCCAAATCCAAATTCTCCTTTGATGGTTTCATTGATGCCACTTCCATGTTGTTTAAGCTCTGGTATTGCAAGTACGTCTAATGTGTAACTCTTTTCCTGTTTCGAAAGATTTTTGAGATCTCCATTGTCCGTGGACAGTTTCCGAGGTCGTGTTTATGTGAGAAGTTTCCATCTATCTCTACCTTGCACATATTTATATAGCGAGCCGCGATGATTATAAGCAGAATTTCATCTGCTCGTTTGTACCGCGTGATTCATTTAGTGTCATCCAGGGAGCATCGTGAGTAGGAATGATTCAAGGGCTTTGGATTCTAGAAGCTATTCGAGTACTACCGCGTTAACTTTGAGATACTTTTCTATTAGAAGGAACTCACGCCATTAAGCATTTTGGAGGAGTTGGAGTTCTGGAGGATTCCAGTTACCAAAATTTCATTTTTTCATTATCTTTGCAATCTGTTCTAGGGCCGACGTACGGCTAAAGGTCCAATTTTCGTAGAACTATCTGCACATTGGATAGCTCAAGCCAGCCTATCGTACTGGACATGGAAGATTGTTTGTCCTTTGAGTTTTGCACTCCTATAGGGGTCATAGTTGCGTTCCTTTGTCCTTTCCGCTTTTAAACCCCGCACCTCTTGGTCCAAACACCAAAGCTGTTAACCACTGCTGTTTGGAGCAAATCAATTTATGGAATACAATTTGGGCTAACGTCAAATATATTAAGCACACCGATTAGCCTAAATACAATATGCCGACAAAATATTTATCGGCAAAATCAAAAGCAAAATTACAACACGGTCACCAACAGGTACTCAAAAAAGTTGCATTTTAAATTATGGTTTGTACGTACCTTGAATGGATTAGATTAAGCTATAAATTTCTAACTCGTACATAATTTTTAATTACTTCATATCGGTACGAGTATATAGTCTGGTGTGCACGCGCGGTTTGTTCATAATTTTTACGAATAATAATTTTGTTGTGTTTTGTATTTGTAAATTCAATTATTTACAAAAAAGACGCATAAATTATAATAAAATTCGCATAATCCGTTAAATAAATTAAAATGTATTACAGAAGCTGCACCCATTTATGGATTTTTATGTATAGCAATTCTTTCTTGAAAAGCTACATTTTATGCCTCTACCTTACCAACCACATCTTCTTCATGCCTTGTACATTTTATTGCTGTTATTTATTTATTTAGTCTTAATTTTAGTCTTTCATTTGCCAATGTCGAATGTAAGTAGAAAATTTTGTGAAAGATGATTCATGTACCAGTCATTTCCGATACGCTTGTTTTGAGAGTCTAGACTTGTTTGTAGGATTGGGAATCTAGAAAAAGCTTCTTCTAGATGGTTGTGTAATCATTGTATTGCATTATCTGTCAGTGTCACGGCATTTCCGGGCTTTCAACAATTTTTCATTTTTTTAGATTGCCATACCCAAAAACAAAAAAAAAATTAAATAAATAATAATAAAATTTAATAACAACGATAAATTAAAAAAACAAACAAATCTACTTTACTATAGTTAAGCATATCTCCTCCTACACAATTGCACATACACGATCGTCATGAGCATGTTACTTACACACGAGTATGCCCAAACAACATAAGAAAAGAAAACACGAAATTTATGATCTCTTATTAGTTTAGAGACTAGAGACTTGTCTATAGAGGAAACGATCGTAATCAATATTTAATGATTGCTAATCATTCAATCGTAACAACAAATAATTTATTAATTAAAATTAATTTTGGGAAGTTTGTGTAAACGATTTGTAAAGCATTGTTTATGGGTTTGGTTAATTTTTGGTGGCAAATTATGTTTTACAATATTTTTTTTTGTTTATTCAATTAATTGGATTGGCCCAATTATTGTATGGCGCGCCTTAATTAATAACGAATATTAGATGAAAACTTTAAATGTTGAGACTTTGGAGGATATGAAGGGTCAAATGGTATTTTTAAAACTTATTTTGTATATAAATTTTGAAAACCCGAGTCTCTATAAAATGTAAGATTGTAAGTGACCACATTTCGCTTGGATATGGCAAAATTCGTAATTTCCTGCCAATTTTAAAAAAATAATCTGAACTAATTTTGGTTGAAACTTAATTTACAATTTTTAGCTTTAATCGTGTTTTGCTAACTGTTTTATACTTTTCAAAAACGAAAAGCTCATATAGAATCTGCCGCTTCCGATAGACCGATTTCACGATACCACACACACACGAACATGTTTTCATATTCAACATGTACTAAAACAGCCAAAAAATATTCACATAAGTAAGTAGGTAGAGACACTGATTCATTTAAAAACACCTAAGAGAAGGCTAACAACCCAAACCTCCGCTGACCGTATTATGTAACCAATATTTTCGGTTGCTGTGAACATTCTAATCCATAAATTGTCCCAAAATTTTCCTTGTAGTCGTCTCAGTATGACCTAAGCTATTAGAAAAACAACCGAAATTATACGAGTAGGTTACTAGTGGAAGAAGTATTGGTTATCAAATGGCCTAGTTTAGTCCAGCATGAACAGATCCTAGAATTGTGTCCAAAACAAACTTTAAAATCCCTGCTCAATACTAATAACCAAATTTCATCGTCGTTCTTGAAGAAATGGATCAATCAGTTTGTCATTTTACGGATCACTTTTAATATTTTATTCTGCTAGGATGTTTTCTTTAGTGAAAAAAGAGATGCAAAATGAATAAAAAATTTCCGCTGGGTATTTAACAAAATATATTCTCTTTTGTGATGGTACTGCCACTTGCGGCGAGTAGCGCAATCTCTTATTTTCCGTTGTCAAAATTCCGCTATCTTATACAGCATGGTTTGTCGTCTGTTTTTTTTTTCTCTTTTTCGAGTTATTTGTGTGGCGTGTGTGCGAACTAGTGAAATTGCGGCTTTTGGCTGACGCCGCACGGTAAATGCGCCTAAATAAATTTCAGCCGCTATTCCACTTCATGGGCTCGCACACATCAAATAGTACGCATTGTTTTCGATTTATTTAGTTAGTCTTTTGTACGTTTTTCGTTTGTCTCAGTGAAAAAAAAAACTTTTGTGCACCGCAACAGCAACAAAATCAACGATCAAATTAAAATTCAAGTGACGAAAAAGCAATGACGAATCGAAAAATCGAAAAGGGAGTAAATGTGGAAGAGGCCAACAAAGCGACCATCCATGGCCATTTAGCGGGCCGGGAAGATATTGCTCGAATGTTCAATGCTTCGCCCGGCGTCCGGCAACAAGACGCAAGTGCGTCGAAAGATCGGACAAACAACATCAAAAAGGATTTGAAAAAATTAACACAGTATACACAGTGGCATGCACAATGGCCATTGGAGAGAGGCTGCAGCCACCGGCGAAGCCTCCAAAAGTGTCTTTTGATCTTTCAGAGGCCGTGAAAGACTACGCGGTATCGCTTCAGGTGAAGCTGGCTAGACTTAGGCCAGTAGAAGCGATGCCATTTTGTCGGAGGGCGCAGCACTATCGTCAAACGTGGATCTCCAGATATAAATAGGTTATGTGTAAGCAGAAAAAAGGCGGAAAAAGATTACTAAAAAGCGAAACTGGAAACCAGATCGTAGAAAGTAAATATGTAATTACAAGCCGAGAAATGCACCGAAAGACGCCCTGCTAGAAATGGTAAAAAAGTACGATAAGAAAGATCACAAGTACTAATCTAACATAAAGAGCGCAAGGCAAACGATCAACTCACAATTACCACCGGAATGGAAAATGAGATAAATTTAAACGAGTAAAACTGGTAAGGCAGCCAAAAATATGAAATTGAACACCAAATGATTGAAGCTCAAGAGCAAGCCTTACATTCAATTATTTGGGTAACAAAATATTTGACACAAGAGTCATCAAGCAGCAGACTTTGTCAACAATATCACGAGACGATCATTCATATAGTAACGGGACGCTAAGTACTTGCCAAGACAGACTAAATCGAAAGACACGATAACGTAGCAACTATGCTGCATTACAATATATGCCAGAACATAGAAGTACGCGTGGAAGTGCCAAAATGGTATCAATACACAATAAAACCCGTTATGACATTTCCGGACAACACATCGGCAGTATTGTTGAACCAACCTATAATTACAAGATACAATAATACAATACAACAAGGAAATTTTAAGGTTGGTTGCTGGGATAACCTTTAGCTTTAATGCTGTAAGCGAGACGTGTTGTTAACTGGTGCAAGTAGGGTGGAAAATTATATTGAAAACAACGTGAAATGGAAACTTACAAACAGGTCCACTGGTGGTCTGATTTATTCTTGGGCTGGTGATAACGCTCATTGTTTGAAGGAAATATTTTCTACCAATACTGCCAATTAGGAACACATCTTTGTGGATTTGTCAGACATCATCGCTCATTGACCTATTAATCTAATTCAATGCTGACTGAATTGTACGATTTTGGCAACTTCATGAAACTTTTCTTGACCATGATTTTATTACAAGTTGAAACCTAGCTACGCTTTTTCGGAAACAGCAATTACTAGAATGATTCAAAATTATTTGGAAGAACGTTCGCAGTATGTAAGAGATTATGGCGAATTTTCAGAGCTCCCTTCCACTTCGATTTTTATTAATCATCGATCCCATCACATGGTTTATATAAATAAAGGGTGTCCCAAAATGTACGCAAGATTTGAATTAAATAGAAAAAACAGTTTTTTCAATTCTATTTTTTTTATAGAAACATAAAGTGCATTGGATATGGTTGAATATGGTTGATGCAGTGCTGAATCTCCTCCTTCAGTGCACAGTGAACTCCATAGAAAGAATTCCAATGGTGTTAAATTACATGATCTAGAGGGCCAATTCTGATGGCGGAAACAAGAGGTCAACCACATGTCGTCTACATCAATATCATCTAATTTAAGTAGAAATAACTCCAGCCGAAAATCCGCACCAAACAGTAACATGTTGTGGCATTTGTTTTTCGACAAACACATGTGGGTTCTCTGAACCTATTAATGCGGCGATTTTGACGATCAACGAAGCCATCTTGGTGAAAATGAGCTTCATCGCTTAAAAATATTTTGCTCGAAAAATCAGCATTCACTTGATGTTGTTTAGTAATCCATTCAACAAACTCTCTTCGCTGTACATGGTCATTAGGATTTAGTTCTTGTGTCAATTGAACTTTGTAAGCATGATGTTCCAACGCTGGACTCTCACGCACTGCTTCGATATTATCATTTGAACGGCTTGTTATTAAACGGCCAATGTATTTAGGGTTCCCAATTGATCCAGTCTCTTTGAATTTTCCAATTACTCTCTTCACCGTTGACGAAGTTAAATCAATATTTCGACCATATTTTGTACGAAATTTGCGAACGGTAGCAGCCAAACTTTCATTATTTTTTAAATATTGTGATTTCGTATAGTGCTGCATGTTTACTAACCCCAAACTGTCCGCTGTCAAACCGTATTCGTTTTTGGTCGCAAACACTAAATTAATTAATTGTCTATTCAATTCAAGTTTTTCACAAATTTTGGAACACCCTTTATAAATGATAATGAATGTAGCTTTGAGTTACGTTGATAAAATTCGCTACCTGGGAGTGATATTCAATTTTTACCTTGGTAGGGCCGAACGCGTAAATCTTGCTATCAGGAAGGGGGTTTTAAAAGGATATCTAAATTCAAGTGTTCCATCCCAATGTGTTTTCATTAATAAAGTCTCTAGCAATTGCCCTATAAATTAGTCAACTTATTTACGCATACTTTATTATGACAAAATTAAATTAAGAGCTTAACCAAAAGCTACAAATAGGCTTTAATCCAACTACACCAGCTATGTATTTGATATTCCTAGATACGGTCACATTACCCCTTACTCAAAAAAATTATTTGTTAGTACATTTAACAATTCGGGCAAAACAGGTTTGACCAAAATTGGACTTGCGGCGCTGCAAGGCACTAGTATCCTAGGGAAAACGAGAAGTAGGATTGGTCGTAAGGATACTGACAGGACACTGCCTTTTTGGGGAACATGCGAGAAGGCTGGGTCTACAGACGATTGACTTTTGCAGAAGTTGTATGAACGAAGAGGAGGAAGAGACTTTAGGTCACTTCATATGCTCGTGTCCGGCACTATCAGATAGAAGGCATAAGTACTTAGGTGTGTACGGTATGGCTAGCCTTTTAGAACTCGCGGACTGTGTAGTGCGAGGTATTTTACGCTACATAAGAACTATCTCATGCAACTTTACTTTACGGTCTTTCAAAACAATTTCGTAGATTTTGTTATGCTCATTTGGGCTTCAGAGCGTGATGCACCATCGATGATTGTACGACCACGTTTAAATTCAGCATACCAGTCAATGGTGGTTGATTTTTCTGGTGTAGAGTCCGGATAACACGTATCAAGCCATTGCTTTGCTTGAACGGTATGTTTTCCCATCAAAAAACAGTTAATCAACACAAGAAATTCATTTTGTCCATTGTTTTGGAATTAACTAAAGTAGCGGCACTAAAACAACTGTAACTTGTAAACTTAATGATCGAAATGTAATGAAATTTTAACAGGGTTTTAAATTTTTGGCACCATCTATGTGTCAGACTGGGAACTTTTCAGGCGATGTAATATGTTCTTATTCCAAGTCATTTACGGAATTTCTCCAAGTTATTTAACGGCCAAAATTCAGCTGTCATAATACCTAATCATAGATTAATACCTCGTGCTAACTCGTTTATGGGGCTCAAAACTGGAATAGTTTATCATTGGTTTTAAAAAGGATTAACCACTTCACGCAATTCAAAATACGTACACCAATATCAACATTGGTAAATCCACTCTCTGTGGAGACTGGCCCTATGGATTCTGGGGAGGGCCATCTATTGTATTATCAGGAAACATCAAATCCGTTCCAGAAAAGATCAAATTTACTCAGATCACCGATAAAGAAAAATAGAAGCAACTCGGTAGCTGACCAAGCCGATACTTTTTCTAACGCTATACCTAACAAACATTACACGAAATAAATAATGCCACCGGAAATTTTACTTTGCAAACAGCCGAATCTAGTAAAACAACTATTGACCTAGAAAAGGAGAATATGGATCTCTTGGCGAGGCTAGAGCATACGGAGCAATTATTTGCAGGGCTAAGTGAAGAAATTGAGTATCTAAAGCGAGAAAATGCAAACCTAAAAATTAATTAATTACAAAGAGAGACGGGCTGGATACTAAAGTAGAAAAGAAAAGCTGAATCGTCATCTGAGGCTGAGCAACTAAATGGTAAGGGACAATCTAGCCCAGATTCAAAAGATGTTCTACCCAAAGTCAATCAACCAAAAGGTAGTAAATTTTCCAAGAACATTACATCAAATTTGGTGCAACCGAAAGAAAAATCACCCCACCAATAAATATTGTGGGTGTAACCAGTTACCCAGAAATTTAGTCACTGATGAAATCGGTTACTGACAAAGACTATAAGGTAACAGTGCTAAACAATAACGATTGGAAAATTAATACCCTGGATTCAGATGCTTATAGAACCTTACCGAGAACACGAGAACAAACAGGCCCGACTCGTAAAAGTCATCGCAAGAGACATCACACTTGCTCAAGCAAAGAAGTAATGGAAGACTTACAAAATAAAGGTCATAAAATACTAGATGCTGTGAATATTGTTAAAAAAGAGAGAACAGAAATCCAGGAAGGAAACCAAATTATCAGTAAAAGGGGACTCCCTCTCATTATGCTGGTATTTGACAACAAAGAGAATGTTCGAAGCATTTATGGAATAAAAGGAATCCTTCACATGAAGGTGAAAAATGATCCAATGAGGAGAAGCACAACACGCATACCCCAATGCAAGAAATGCCAGGGATTTAATCACACCCAAAGATATTGCGGCCAGGATCCAAGTTGTGTAAACTGCTCAGGTAATCATATTACCCAGCATGTACAATAGGGAGAGATGAGTCAGCCAAGTGTAAACAACTAAAAAAATTAAGAGATAAAACAATAAATCAACCGCAAAATCACGAAAAACGAAAGGTTCAAATATCAAATCAAATGGATCAAAACCTACAACCAAGCAACACAGGGCAAAGAAGTTTACTTGGCCAGGTAGTCAAAGGTTTGGGTGCAACAAAACATATGGGCTTCAAAAATATCCAAATTATGGAAAACATTATGAACAGAATTGCAGCTATTACAAAGCGGCTAGATGACCAAATTAATCTGCACAACATGATACTTGGTCAACTGAAGTAAGAACACAACTTCCAAAACAGCAATCTGGAATGCGAATGGGACTATGCAACATATTCCAGAAATAGAAATATTTTTAAATTCAGAAAAATGCGACATTTTAACCCCGTAAAATACGGGGTTATAACTTATGCCAATCCATGCATCCAGCGGAAAGAGCAATAGGTGGTTCGGCATTACTAATAAAAGAAAATATAAAACACATATCGAAGGAGAAACAATGCAAGTCACTAGTGTAAGGATCCACATTAAACACAGACAGCTTACTGTCTCTGCAATATATTTTCCTCCCCGGCATAACTTGAAAAGGGAGGACTACCTTAAAATATTTAAATCGCTTAGACGTGATTTTGTTATTGGAGGTGAGTTTAATGCGAAAAACACCTATTGGGGATCTAGGATTTCGACGTCAAAAGATAAAGAATTGCTTCAAGCCGGGCAGACATCAAAATGTGAATTTTACTCTACATTCACATTGAAGACAGTAATTCTCTAGTATCGGATCATTCCCCGGTTATCATGACAGTCAGAGAAATGGTAATTCAACGGGAGAGTTCACCCAGATTAACAAATTCAAAAACAAACTGGGATCTCTTTCGTGAAGTAATGGAGAAAAAAATCTTCAGGTACCGATAAGAAATTCTCACCAGTTGGAAGATGAATTAGAACAACTCAATGAAACAATTCACTATGCTGCTTTGGCAAGCACCCCCATTATATAAAAAAGAAGAATCTTAACATATCCTACCCTAGCCTAAGCGATGAAACAATTTTGATTATTCACTGTGGAAGTCGACGAAGGGACTCAAAATACCCAAAATGCAAAAGCCTCCTTGCGGGTCAGTTCTTTATACCATACTTATTCGATGATTGAATTGAGTTTTTTGGATGATGACGGCATTTTTTTATTGATTTTCATCCCCATTACGAGCCAAAAGTTTTCAATGGGATTCAAATCTGGTGAGTTTCCAGGCCAATCCAGAGTGGGAATTCCATTTGTCAACAGCAAATATTTAACCTGAAGAGAAATAATAATAATTAACTGTTTCTTTTTTTTATCGTCTTAAATATAAATTTAGTAAATGAAAAAAAAAATAATGCTTACCGTTTTCGCTCGATGACAAGGGGCGGAATCATCTTAAAAAATCACAGACTCAGTACTCAAAAAATGCATTTCAATGGAAGGGAACAAATGGTCCTTTAAGATCTGTTTGTAGACTTCTGCGTTGACAGTTCCTTTAATAAAGGCCATTTCTCCAATTCCATTATAGGAAAAACATCCCCAAATCGTTTGGCCCACTGATCGCTCAGTCGTTCGCCGGATTTGCGCCTGACGTACTAAATTCCTTCATATCCAAAAAAATTAAATTTACTCTCATTGGAGAATATAACTGTTCGCCACTGCTGTAGACTCCAACCAGCGTAATTTCGAGCCCGTTCTAAACTTTTTTGTTTCTTACGTCTAAGAAACAGTTTTTTTGCCGGGGACCTGGCCATATATCCTTTTTTCCGGAGGCGGTTACGAATCGTATACACCCCGATTTCTTTGCCGGTTTCTGCGTTGTGTTTAGCCCGAATAACAACAGCAGTTTTAAATCGATTGGCTGTTGACATTCTGATAATTTTGGAATCTTCTCGTGCAGTCGTCTTCCTTTTTGGATCTGGTCCCTTTTTGCGTTCCAATTCACCGGTGGAATGAATTTTTTTTAAAAAACGGCACACAGTCGAGTAATTGCATCCAATCTCAACAGCAATCTGCCTCGATGAGATTTTATCCAATTTTTCTGAGCCATAGTTAGTAATAATTTTAATAACTTTCTCGTGCGAATATTTATCCCAAACTAACTAAAAAAGTTAAATAACGATTGTATTTATACCCAAAAAATAAATCAGCCTCCTACGATAATGACAAGGGGCAATTAGTACAATTTTACCTGAAAAATATTGGTGTTGCACTTTCTATTCTCGGTACAGTAATTTCGCTGATGCAATGAGCAAACTCCAGAATATTACCAATGCGATTTGTAACTGGAGAATCAAGCTTAATGAGACAAAATCCACGCATATTAACTTTACATATCAAACGGCTTCCCATCTACCGATAGAAGTTAACTCACGACCGGTACCATATGCAAACAAAGCTAAATATCTTGGCATGACACTCGAGACCAAGCTCAAGCAGAGAGAGCATGTCAAAAAGAAATCAAAAGAACTTAATATTAAGTTCAGAAAAATGTATTGGCTCATAGGTAGAGGCTCTGAGCTTACAATACACAACAAGCTGCTGTTATATCGGCAAATACTGAAGCCGATATGGACATACATACCCCCCATGAGCACAGTCTCAGTTGTAATTAATAAAGGAAAAAAAACTTTTCTTATAATTTAAAAAATTTTAGCGTTTTTTTGTAATGACGGTATATAGTGTTTATCTAGGATGTTGTTTAGATTTGTAGAGAAATTTCCGGCCGCAGCTCCCATGTCCTGCTTTTCTTCTATTTTAAGGCTCCGTTTGGCAACAATTCAAATTTATAATTATAAAATAGAACATCACGAGGTGGTCCAACGTCAATCATTAGTAACTACCTTATCATTTTCGCAACTGTTTGTATATTATGGGAACAAAAGACCCTTACCTTTTGTATGTTAAACACTATAATCATTCCATTAAGAAGATGCGAAATATGAAAAACCGCCTTACACACACAAAAAAGCCATGTACCAATAATCACGTTTTTATTTTCTTAAAAATGAAAACTGTTAAGAAAAAACTTTGCAAACAATAATATTTACAACAACAAATTGTAAACCAAAAGATTTCTACGTGCAAATATTTTAAAATTATTTGACAGGTTGTGATGATGATGATTTATGCTGGAGACCAAAATGTTTATTATGTTAAAAATTTTCATAAAATCAACAAATCATATAATATGTACCTACAACAACAACAACAACAACACAAAACATGAATTATTGGTTATGTTCATGTGATTCTGGAAAATATATTCATATGCACTCCGCCGATACACTCAATTTTCCATTCAGCACCAGTTTATTTTTTTTTTGCCGTCGTGGTCGTTTTCATTATTAAGCATTGTTGTTGTCACAAACATATCGTTCGTACATTTATATGAAGTCGTATTGTTCTGTTTGGCATAAAACAGAAGTATTTATGTTTTTTGTGTGTATCTTAAGATTTCAGAAGTTTTAATTTTCTTTTTTTGTCTGCAACTTTGAGAATGACGAAGAAGTTAAACGACAGTAATTTAGTTGCGGTTTTTTTGTTACGTTTGCTTACATACAGCTTTACTCGTACAAATGGTAATTGACATCTGAAGAAAAAAACGTTTCATTTTATATTTGCAATTACACAAGTACACTTCACCTCAGTACGTGTTAAATATATACGCATTTATAAAATAACAATTTCTCTTGACTCGTATGTAGCGTGGCGCCTATTTCAATTTCTCCAAATGCATTTTGATCTAAAAATCACACCTTGACACACTAACGTAGAATATACGTCGAGAAATGACATCTCAATCGAATAATATTCGTACTTGATCGTGACTCGCAATTTGTCCCAAAAATCTTAGGTACACAACAATTGAGTTGTGTTGTAATTCAACTTAATTCTGTACGATCACGATCCAAGTGTTATAGATATGGAGCAGAAAAACAAGCCAACATCACAATAGTACATAATTATGCACGCGTTAAACGACAACAATAGAAATATTAAACAAGCAGAAATCCAGATACAGATCACCCTTTATAGGAACGTAAGATCGCGAAGATAAGAAAGACATGGTTTTTATTGTTCACTTGATCACGATCTTAATTAAAACACACACCATTTCTGTGTTATATTCATAATAATTTCTAGATTGGTAATTCGATTATGTGCGATATGTATTTACGACACTTTTTTGTGCGAAATATTGTGCGATCTCCTAAAATATCAGTTTACCGTAGAAACCAAGACGGTACCGCATGCAAAATTGTAAGCAGAATAATAATTAATTTTTGAGGCTTTAATTATTTATTTTTTTTTTTTTGGAAAACTGAATTCGTATTCTTTGATGGACCACCCAAATTTGAATAAAATATCATACCTACATTGTTGTTGCATTTTCGAACATAATAAAATATTAAATTTTTTAATTTATGGACACAATTTAAAATTTATTTTATGTTTATTAAAAGCGAGCAAATTTATTTATTTTATGATTTTAATTAAGGCGTGGCGATAAAGGCGAGATGGGAAGTCCAAGTTAAATGTTATATTTATGCGATCGCACACTATTAAACTTACTACTAACCTGATTCTTATAACTTTTCTTTGCTTGGCGGTGGCTGAAAAAATTGCCTTGGTGAGAAAGCAGCGTTCTGAAACTTTAAATTTTTGCTTAATATACTACTGTGGGCAAAAAGTAGTAAGGCTTTTTAATTTAAATTTCGCGCGGAAAATCATTCGTCGAATTTTTTTTTTCTATGTTGGTATGACTGTCAGTGAAATCTGTGCCAAATGTCACATCAAAATAATCATTAGTGTTTAGTATACGCTTGTGTTTCTGAAGTACAAAAAGTGCATTCGGATATTTTTACAATGAGTGAAATTATTCAACAACGAAGTTCCATTAAATTTTGAGTGCGGAATCAATTTTGTGGTGCCGAAACGTTCAGAATGTTGCAAAAGGCCTTCGGTGATAATTGTAGGTCGCGAGCAAGTGTTTTTGATTGGTACAAATTGATCAAAGAGGGTCGAGAACGTGTTGACGACGAACCATGTCTAGGACGGCCATCAACATAAACTGATGATCATGATCAACACGTTAATAAAATCAAGGAATTGGTCCTCGAGAATCGACGATTAATAGTCAGAGATTTTCTGGCATCGTTGAAATATCGGAAGGATCAGTGAAAACCATTTTGAAAGATCATTTGGGCCTAAGGAAAGTAAAAGCACGATTGGTTCCAAAATCACTCAATTTTTTGGAAAAACAGCATCGCGTTGACGTCTGTGAAACAATGCTTTCCGACTACCAGGATGTCATGAAACGTATTATAATTGTCGATGATTCTTGGATTTATGCTTACCACCCGGAAACAAACGATCAATCGGCCGAATATCGTGCCAAAGGTGAGACGAAGCCGAAAAAACCACGTCAAAGCAAGTCAAAAATCATGGTGATGTTGACAGTTTTCTTCGATTATCGAGGTAAGGTGCACTCCGACTTCCTTCCGACCAGCCAAACTGTCAACAAGGAATACTATTTGAGTGTTATGCGTCGTTTGCGCGAAGCTATTCGTAAAAAGAGATTCCGGCCTCTGGGGGGCGACAACTCTTGGTTTTTGCACCACGATAATGCACCTTCTCATGCTGCATTGGTTTTACGTGATTTTTTCGCCAAAAATTCCACCCATATCGTTCCGCAATCACCGTATTCGCCTGATTTAGCTCCGTGTGACTTCTGGCTGTTCAACAAACTCAAACGACCGCTCCGGGGAAACCGTTTTGAAACAATTGAAGACATTAAACGTGGATCGCTACGCGCATTGGAAGCTATTCCGGAAATTGACTTTAACAACTGTTTAGAGGATTGGAAAAAACGTTGGCACAAGTGTATTGAGGCCGGGGGAGATTACTTTGAGGGGGGCGAAATAGATTTGGAGAAATAAATAAAAAAATTTAAAATTATGAACAAAGTCTTACTATTTTTTGCACACAGTATTATATCTCAATCATAGATCCTAACATCCTAAAATAGACCTTTTTACCATAATTTGTAGATTTCCGAATAAAAAGGTTTAGATACATTTTATTCCCTATTGAGAATTGATGTTTCACTGCTGTTGTTTAATATCACAGCTTGTACGTTAATCAATATTTAATTTCAACAAGTCGAACTTCGTTCGAATTCATGAACCCAAATAAGCTGGTGATCTTCCTTGATGATCATTTCTTATCGATCTTGATCTAAAGCATGTGAGCTGCTTTCCTGGTGAGGGGAACTTACTGCTGCTTTAAGCTGTACACAAACATTTTGGCTTACTCGCGCTGAACATAAATGACCAAATTGCTTGCTGACCTCCAAAATGTCAGAAGTATTTCGAATTTTTCAAAAATATTTTAGATGCTCAACTTCTAGATCAAAACGAGACGAATTGCATCTTCAGACTAATTTTCAAAGGTCTCAGTGTCTTCAGGGGATCCTGTTACCACATGGAAACACCAGGATTGAAAGGCTACAGGACAGTGCCACATAGTAAATCGGTTTGTGCATGGATTCAATTCAATAAAACAGTAAGATTATGTAGTAATTCAGTTTTTATTTTATTCAGATAGTACGGACAGGTAGTTACCTATTTATTCATTAGTATGGTATAAATGGCTTAAAACAACGCAAGCAGACCTTTGTCGCACTTAGTGCGAGAACTTCGAACAATCGAATTACATAGGTCGCCCGCACAGCTTCTCATCTGCTCTAGAGGTATAACAAGGTGATTTGTCTTGCCAATCGGCGCTTTAGACTTGAAACGCTACTATGCGACTCTGCCGGATCTACAAAATTCTCATATTATTAAAATATTTGTGCATCGAATTTGTTCAATCGAATCCTAAAGAGGTTATACTAAGTCAATATCTTGCATTGTATTATCGAATAAAGTTTATTTATGCTTGTTCTCAACAACTCTGAACAACTCTGGATATTATGTAGAGTACAACCGAGTTCGTCAAAAAACTTAATAAATGCTGAACTGACGAAACAGGGAAATTTTTTTAGTACACAATTTTTTGATTGTTCCTAACTTCATTTACAACAGGAAATTTGAAAGAATGAAAATGAAATGACTGAATTGTATTTTTAATAAGAATGGATTTATAAATGTCAAAATTATTGACTTGAAGTTAGTTAAAGTTGTTAAGTTGTTGTCAAGTTGTTGTTCTAAATTTTTTTGCCTAAATTTCCTTGTATTTTCCCTATATTTTATCGCGGTCTCGAACACCATATTTCAAAAACACGCAGCTATAGTGTTCGAGACCGCGATAAAATATAGGGAAAATACAAGGAAATTTAGGCAAAAAAATTTAGAACAACAACTTTAACTAACTTCAAGTCAATCATTTTGACATTTAATTTTTGGTTTATAATTAAACACAATACTCGTACTATCCTAATGGCTAGGTCGAACTGATCTGCAAACGACATTTTCGATCGTGATTTGCGAAGAGAAACAATTTTGATATCAAAAAATTGGGTACATTTGTTCAAACTCATCTTCCGAAATTGGACCAGAACATGCATGCAATTACAGCCCAAAGTGACGGATTGTACTTCCTAGATGCAAAACTTTTCTAATTTATTTTGACAACTACTCGTATACGATCACGACAAAATATTGCACTCTCAATCACATCATCTGGAATTGCGGCAATCCTTTTAGATAATGCACAGAAATTGTCGTTGAATATGCAAATCACTAAGATACCAACATGCATTATCATCAAAAATTCTGGAATGGGTAAAGTACTGCAATCATGCCAACTCTTGGTGCGCAAAAAAGCGTTGGACGTGCTTCATCGTATACTAGATTTTAGAAGAAATGCAAATCTCTTTGGTGGCGCACTTATTTTATTATCTGGTGAGTTTCAACAAACTCTACCAGTTATATCACATTCAACAGCCACTGATGAACTTAATGCAGGAATTTGCTTTGAAGACCAATATGCGTGTATAGCAATTGTTATATGCCTTGCCAGGCATACCGCCACACGCTTTAATTGAACGACTTTGCAACAATACCAGGATTTTGGTGAAAAAGATGATATTGTTATCATCGAAGCCCCAATTTTTAAGTAGATAATTTAAAGGAGAAGCTGTACTGTTGCCACACATCCCAATGATTCCGACAGATATGTCGTTTGCGACACGAATTCGCAATTATAATCAACAAAGCACAGTGACAATCGCTACAAGTGTGTGGCCTAAATTTGCAAAATCTATGCTTCTCACATGGATTGTAGGTGGCCTGTTCACGTGTCGGAAAACCTACTGATTTATTTATTTTTACGTACCAGACAGAAAAACAAAAAATATTGTGTATCCAAAAGCAATGCTGTATAAGATAGCGTAAAATAAGAGATTACACTACTCACCGCAAGTGGCAGCACTATCACAAATGAGAATTTATTTTCATATATCTATCCAAATGTCATCGTCATTCTTTAAGAAATGGCGGAAAGAGGGAATATTGTTAAATTTCAAGATTTCATTTACCGAGTCCCTTTACTTCGCAAACCAATCAATTTGTCCTTTTACGGATGACTTTTAATATCTTATTCCGCTGGAATGTTTTATTTAGTGAAAAAAGAAATACAAAATGAATAAAAAATTTCCGCTGGTAATTATACATCGAAATAAATTCTCTTTTGTGATGGTGCTGCCACTTGCGGAGAGTAGCATAATCTCTTATTTACTGCTGTCAAATTTCCGCTATCTTATAAAGCATCCAAAATCACTCCAATAAACAGAATTAAAACACACACACACACACACTTCCTTTCTTTTTGAGTGGCACTGCAACGCATGCCAGCTACTAGTAACCAGCAACAGCTAGTAACAAACAAATATGTATGTGTAGCACTTAAGTTTGGCGTGGAGGCAAGTGCAGCCTAAATGTTTTATCTGGCTAATTGAGTGTACCAAGCTTAATTTATTTGGAAAGCCAATAGTTATCTGCCATACAAACCAGCTTTACACTACAGGATGAAACACCGTCCCAAAGAGCAACCGCTGCACCTGACGGCATTAAAACTTAAATTGATTTATACTTTTCACAAATTATTTGTGTTACATATTTAACCATTGTGTCTTTAATAAAACAAAGTTGTCTCCTCTCTAGAGTTTAATAACAATAATTACGATTTAAAAAATTATTATCATTAAAAACCATGTAAGTATATAACCATATTAAGATATAATTGTGTATCATTTTAATTTCACTAAATTCGTGCGTATTCAACTCGAACGTGTTATATGAATGAAGCATTACTTGATGAGATATACAACTTGAGAAAAGAAACGAAATATTATGGCATGCCCAGCCCCTTGCGAATCACATTTGAATAAAATAATTTCTAATATGCCCCCAAAACAGGTCTAGATATCATATGTAGGCCATACAACCGCATTATAAATCACAAATTGGATATGATGTGCCGCGCTCTCCTCTAGAAAGGAGGAATTAATTTTCGCACGCCAATACTTCATCACGTCACCATGTAATAATAATATAATGATCCATATAGATTACAATTGAAAGGCGACTTAATTTATTTTTAATAAATAATGCATTCACCACTTATATAGAGATTCAACCGTACAGTGCAAAGTAATCGCACCCAAGCAATTTTTTTTTTTAAAAAAAGAACGAGGTCCGTATACCAATCACTTTGGTTGTGCGAGAGATAATTACGACACATTTCATTCGGTCCCAATCCAAAACCAGTCGAATTATATTTACATTTTGTTAAATTTTTATAAATTTTTTATGTTGGCGTACAATCATCAAATTAATTTAGATACAATCATAATGTAATTAATCAATTTTATCAACAGGATAATTGCGCGGTTCGGTGTGCGCGGTTAGTATGGTATGGTATGGTATGATAAGTATTCGTGTGATTCTTTCACTTTTGGGCACACTAATCTGTTCACTATAACAAGACGACGATTTATAGCATTTTGTTGTGTTGTGCTTTCGCGCGCTTTACATACGCGTACTTTCAACTAATAATTTATAAGCGCCCGGCTTACAATTCCTCCATTTACCTTCTCATTTAGATTGTGTACTCTTTTATAGTATGATGGTGACTCGAACGTACACCAACAACAATAACAAATTATTAATATCTGTCCAATTAATATCCATTAATATTTTACCAGATAAATATCATAAATTTTACGAAATGAGATCTCATCGTGTGACGGTGCATCGCAGAAAATTCAGATCACACACAACACTATGTATGTATAAGGAACGAGTACGTGAAAATTAATTTTGTATTTGCGATTTTAATTTTATATCTGATCGTAATGAGACTTTGTGATTGAAGTAAAATTTAATAATGACGAGAAATTTTCTTTGTTTTTTTTTTTGGGATGGCATATTATGTGAGGTACAATGACTCGGACTGAATTGATGATTATAGGTTTTCGGCCAAAATTAAATATAGGATGAGCTTATATGATGAGAGGATGATTTTATCAATTTTATAGGTATTTAATGAGATAGTTGGTAATTGAATTTGGTGGGAAACGATTATTTATTTAATTTGGCGGTGCCTTCCCTTTTTAAAAACTACCAGAAGATAAGAATAAGGTCATAAGGTTAAATCTTGCCTGAGTGGAATATATTTTTGACAACACTTAAAAAAAGTTTTAGGTCGGCTTATTAGACAAGCTTCTATATGTAAACGAATGGCTTAATCGACACTGGTCGTCAAATCAATGGAAAGTCGCAGAAGTAATTATGATACCTAAATCAAACAAACCACTTAATGACAAAAATTCGTATAGGCCCATTTCCTTACTCCCAATAATTTCAAAATTATTCGAGAAACTACTCCTAAAGAGACTCAAACCAACAATAGTAGAAATAAATCTTATTCCTCCACATCAATTTGGCTTCAGAGAATTCATTCAACAATAGAACAAGTACACCGAATTACAAACATAATTGAGAAAAAGAAAGTAGGTTCAAGCGTCTTCTTGGATGTAGCACAGGCCTTTGACAGAGTATGGCATAAAGACTTGGAATATAAATTACAAAGAGACTTACCAAAGCAGTTTTATGAAGTTCTAAAATCTTACATACCTAACCGACACTTTCTAGGAGTTAAATTAGATGGCGAATACTCAGAAATAAAGAAAATATCAGCAGGAGTAGCACAAGGTAGCGTACTGGGACCAACTTTATATGTTCTATATACCTCGGACCTACCTACGACAGAGGAGATCTTAGCAGTTGCTAATAGCATAGAAGAATCAACAAGCAAATTGCAATGAGCTACTAATATTGTCAGTACCTGGACCAAGAGATGGCGTATAAGACTTAATGAAACAAAATCTGTTCACGTAAACTTTACCAACAAAAAGGTCAACTGGATACCAATAGAACTGAATGCTCAGCAAATCCCCTATGCAAACACGGCAAAATATTTAGGTATGATTCTAGACGTGAAACTAAAAATCAAAGAGCATGTGAAACATCAAATACACAAAGATGGATTGGCTCTTAGGAAGAAATTCTAAGCTAACTCTACATAATAAATTGAGGGCTGTACAAATAAAACCAATGTCAATTGGTTTGTCATCCAGTCATTCAAAAGCAAAGACCTACGTGGAATAGTTAATGCACCGTGGTACATAAGAAATGACAACCTACATAGAGATCTGAAAATGGATTTCGTCAGTGAAGAAATAAGCACACGCGAGAAAACACATGCAACGTATTAGTCTACACCAAAAATGCTGAGATACGTCGTATGTTGGATGATTCAAACGCAGTAAGACGACTGCGAAGGAAGAAACCACATGATCTGCTAGATCCAATCAGGATTAACTAAAAATATAATAAAATTATACAGAGGACTAGCCAAGGAGCTACAACCTTCCAAACAAGAATATAAATTTAAAAAAAACTGGTCTTAAGAGAAATTTACTGTCAGTTTATCCTGAACAATTTATCGTGACCAATTTACCGTAGAACATTTATCGTAGGACGGTTTATCGTATATCGCAATTAATGTCTTGGATTTTAGGTATCTTAAAACATAAAACTTTTTTCATAATATATCTCGTATAAGAATTCGGTCATTTCTTAACTACCGAGATGAAATTAGGTATGTTGGACGGAAATAGTATTCTTAAATGATTTTTGTAAAAAGTTCTTTTTGGAAGAATTTTTGGACCAGTTCATCCAGTCTTACCAGAAACTTGGTTACATCATGAGGCCAAGATAGATGGCTGCTTACGTCGCCCCTAACCTGGAGAGCAGCAGCTGATAAGGTATTAGTTTTGCGGCATCAATAACTTGCCCTGACATGTAGTGTCAATAACCAGAAACAGAATTTTGCTTGAATCATTTTCAATAGACCACCTTATTCTTTAGAGTTACATATAGCATATATTACATTTTCGCCCTCATATTACCTTCAAATATAATTTAAATAGATTGACGATATAGAACTGAAAATCTAACAATTTTAAAAAATAAAGAATTTCCGAAATTCAATGCGATTGCTATCAAACATCCTCAGTTTTATTTTCGTTGACCATAATACTGAAAAGTTAAGTGAAAATGAAACAATCGAAACGGAAAACTTCCACCTACATTTTGAAAAAGTATTTCAATAAAAATTAGATATTTTGGCACTACTGGAAAAATTGGCAATAGTTTCGTCGATTATACACACGGAACGCACTTTTTGGAAGAAATATCGAACAAGCTCGAATTTGGAGTTGTGTTATTCATCACTAACATCATCAATTCGTAATTAACTTCATGCCTATTAGCCATCATATTTCCGTACTCAGGTTTCTTGGGTATCAGTTTAACATTTCGTTTATTAATATCCAAGGCCCAAGTGAAGATAAACTCTTCATTAAATCAAGCATGCTTTCTACAAACAACATCATAAAATCGTGAGCAAAATACTAAAATATGGCGTCAAAATATTACTGGCATTTGAATTTTCAAATGCCTCACGAGGTATATCGCGGCACCATCAGTTCGAACTCCGCACATTCTGTTTTTAAACAACAAAAGGACGTGAACCATTCTTCTAGTTATATTCTACAATCCGTTGAATGCAGGCATGTATTTTATATAAAAACGCATTTACGCACTGTGCCAAGTAGTTGCGAAAAATGTCTATCATCTACATATATACGAAGTACAATAACCCTTTCATCATCATGTACGATCAAACTGTCCGTTAAATTATTGAAGCGCTTGATAATCAGGTAAACCGCGAATATTTCAATAATACTAATTCAGCCATTTCTTCATTTCGTCGGGAATCAGTGGTAAGATGGCCATATTCCAGAACTTCTTCCAAAAACGGTTTAAGAATCCCATTCTCATCCAACGTACTCAATCACATCATAATCCACAAGACCATATCCAAGAAATCCTTCCAAAAATCATTTAAGAATCATACAAAATCCCATTAATATCGGTTAATAAATGACCGAGTGTCATCCCAGGTGGCCATATTGCAAAACTTCTTCCAAAAATCATTTGAGAATCCCATTTCCATCCCACTTAGCGAATCTCAACATAATCGGATTAAAACTACCGAGTTCCTTCCTAGAAGGCAATATTCCAGAACTTCTTCAAAAAACTGTTTTAGAACCACATTTCCATCCAAAATAAAAAACTCCATCAAAATTAGTTAAGAAATTACCGAGTTCCGCCTCAGATGGACATATTCCAGAAATTTTTACCAGACCCAATATCATCATACTCGGTTAAGAATTGGCCAAGTTCATTCTCATGTGGGCATATTCCAGAATTGTATCCAAAAACCATTTAAAAATCCCATTTCCATCCGCGCGTCGGAAACATTGGTAGTATATGTTTCTAGTCGGAATCATAACAAGATCAGCCAGAACTACTACAATAGCGGCCGTATCATACAAAGTTAGCCGAAACCATACCCTACATGATCAAACCAACTATGGGACAACATGCACAATGTATTTTGCATCATTGTGAACCGTATGATAGTTTGGCCGGAACCATGTAGTGCCAGCCGGAACCAAACCAACTATGACACAAGTATCATAATGCATTGTGCATTATCCCGTTTTTCAGCCGGATAAGCCAGCCAAAACCATTTATAGCCAGTGGAACCAAACCATCTACGGGACAAATAGCATAATTCATTCTGCGTCATTGTGCACACTGTTCTGGCGAAGCCAATATTGCGCAAGCTGTATCCATATAAAGCCTGCAGAAATCGTACCAGCCAAGACCAAATAAGCTATGATACTAATATTAAGCCAGCCGGAACCAATTAACGCATGCTATAACCCAGCGTTTTATCAGCTGGAAATATTGGAGCTTCAGTGATCTGATGGAGATTCCAGATAGATCGGAACAAAATTCAGTACACAATGCATTGTGCTATTTACACCATTTCGAACCTACTTGCCTCATATGTTTCCGGCTACTACTTTAGTGGTTCCGGTTGACCTTGTTATGGTTATGAGTAAAAGCTTTATATGTTAAAATCTGGTCCCTGCTGGCTCTAAATGGTTCAGGCTAGCTTAGTATTGGTTCCAACTGAAAAATCAGATAGTGCCGAATGATGCATAACGCATCATGCTACTTCTGGCCATAGTTGGTTTCGTTCCAGTTGATATGATTTTGCCTGAAGTGACGGACACAAAAAACGTGATTTTTTAAATCTTTTTGTGTGTGTATATGTGTATGTATGAGAGTGTGTGTACGAGCAAACTAAATCATAACTAAAAACCGTTTTCAATAAAAATTCGGCCATTGCACAGCCCAGATGGACTAATTGATCGTGATGAAACTTCATTCCTAAGTTTTCCTGCCGGAATTGAAAGCTTTAATATGAGCTTTTTCGGTTTTTACATGTGGATCAGGCGGATTGACAATTCGGAATAAAACTGCACACTAAAGCCTTTCTATATAGTGGGAGAACTATGCGGAATGTGGTGGACATCTGCGTAACAGAGTCAGCTTCCATAGGAGCTTTTTAAATTTTTGCAATGAAGATTAAATTTTTGGTTTTCTGAATTTTTTTTTTTTTTATACCAGACAATTTTTCAATCGGTGTGTTCAATTTTCCGCTTTACAAATTAAGTGTGGCATAATCGAGATCTATGTACATTTGTCGTAAAAGAAAGTTGGGTGTTGGCCACAACAATTACACATCTCCATGTTTACCATTAGAGGAAAATTAATTTGGCAGTTTATTCGAATCCATATATCGCTAGAGGCATTGCAACTTTTCGATTAGACTATGATTGGCACCTAGCGAGGTAATTTCGAATTTAGATTAAGCCGTTTTCAAGTTTGATGTGTCAAGTGTCTTGTAGTTTTATACAATTATACATTTACGACTTTATGTAGAACAAAATTGATTTTTATAGGCTAGGATTAGTTAATAAAAAAATTCAACTGACTTCTTCCTCCTGACATATTGACGTAAATTAATGTACAGTTAATATTTTATATTATCATGCCATCACATAGCAATAAAAAATTCCAAGTATTTTTGCCATAATAACTATAAGCAACTAAATAAAATAACAGAACGCCGCGTTCAATTAATTTTATCCTCCACTTAAAAAAAGAAATTAAACCAAATCCGATATCCAGTCGTATTCATTATTTATCATCAGCTAATTATCACCTGTGTGTTAATTGATTTTCCCATATTTGTTTTAATACCCTCCCAACTATGTTGCAAATTTTTATCTCTGTACAGAAGTGTGCATTGTGCCACCAGTTTTATTCCCAACTAAGGCAGATCTAAGAAACGTTTTTCAGTTAATGTTCCAAAATTCTCAAACAATGAACAAGCAGAATTGTCAGGAATAGGATTTGGGGACGTTATATTATTCGCAACACACGTTGTCGCCGCCTGTTGCTAAAGTTACATTTGGGACTGGTACAAATACTACATTAGCTCATGGACACTACTTTGCCTAGGTGTGAAAACGAAAGATCCATTAAATCAATATTAAATTTATCTAGATACCCTAAGTATATAAAAAAATCATTAAACTAAGTAATATTATGACAACAACAACAAACATTGGCATAATTAAACATTAAATACGCGCATCTCAGCGCGAAGAAGATCGCGATAAATTAAAACTCCATTTAGTGATGCTGTGTAGTACAGTAAAAAAAACGAGATCATTAAGTGTGATCTTAATCAAGGTGTAAATTATTACTTATATGTGGATAAAGTAAGAGATTGATATAAATTTTATATTAGTTTTCTGCTTCTTAATCTGTACCTGTGAGATTTTTAATTAATTTTCAACACATTGCGGACGATAATTAGGTCTATTTGTGAGAATTGTATTGTGACTATTTATAGGTAATGAGATTTTAGTTACGATAATTATACATCGACTACAAATTGATTATTTTTTACGGTTTATGTTGTGTGTCGTTAAAGATGATGGGAAAATTAATTTGATGCGCGCTAATGATGACCGCGGAATTCGATTTGGAATGCCATGAACATGGTTGTAGAATTATCACATCATAATTTTAATGAACATTAATCATAAATTTATGAAATTCGATTAAATATCATGAATAAAATATTTGAAACGTCTATACAATAATTATTGAATTATAATTACATTGTACTATATACAGGTATGCCTTGTATAATGGCAGACAAATTCGTCGAGAGAAAACTAATTTCTCACGGAATTGTTCGGGGTATTCATGCGAATTTTTAAGGAACAGCAACTGCATGCGAATGCGCCAATCGATTGTACCATCGTTCAGTTCGCGAAAGTGAGTACTCTTAACCACACAAAAGCCTAACCAGCGATATTAAGCCCTGCGATTTGAAGGAAATCAAGCAAAGGATGTTCGTTCTGAGGTCTTTGAGCGCTATTAGAAGCGACCAAAGGATCATCCGAATATAACTTCAAGGAGATGTGCCTAGTGGAATTAGCAATGTAGTTTGAGCCTTTCTAGGGAAAGCAGCAAGACAAATGCATGTGAAGATACTGCTAAAGGTTTACTAGTAAAAAAAATTATTGAAATCAGATGAGATAACCGGAGAAATTTTAATTCATACTCGGATAAACTGGGTGGGGCAATACACTTGAGTGCAAAAAATACGCACATTGATCAATTTTCAGCAAAAGTTCAAAAATATCAAAAATCCAATGTTTGTTTAATTATCTAGAATGCAGATTCAAAGTCTGTTTCAACACCTATCCAGTGGTACGTTTTTGTACTTATACCGTGCGAACAAAGTGAGGTCAACATCTGAAGTACACGTTTTTTGTGAATTTGTAACCGAATAACAGCTTCCATTCAATATTTCATTGATTTTACCAAAGATTTCACCAAATCTTGAAATATCGCCTCCCGTTCGTCCGCGATCGCCTGTTGCAGCTCTTGGAGACTCGTTGGAGCAAACCTTTGGCTCGAACTCATTTTTTCAGTTCATCCCATAAATGTTCAATGCGATTGAGGTCCGGGCTTCGAGCTGGCCCCTCCATCATAGGAACATCCACTTCTTGAAGGTACTGGACCACTAGACTAGCCCTATGCAGTCTCGGATTATCCTGCATGAACAGAAAGTTTTCACCAATAAACCCGGCAAAAGGTACGACGTAGTCCTCGAATATCTCCTCAATGTACCGTTGAGAAGTCAATTTACTTGATCGGCGGCCAGTATTCGCTCCGGAGATGAACACAAGATCTGTCTTCGCCTCCAGTGGCATACCTCCTCAGAACATGCACGATCCACCACCATACGAGACACGTTCTTCAATACAACATTGTGAAAATTGCTCTCCTGATCTTCTGTACACTCTTCTTCGTCCATCGTTGCCATGTAAACACATCCTGCGCTCGTCAGAGAACAGGATTGTTCTCCATTGTTCTTCTGTAAAATCCAAATGCTCTCGAGCGAACTGAAGGCGGCTTAGCCGGTGCTCTGGGATCAATTCCGTATTCTCAATATCAATCGAGTGTAGCAGAGATACGAGTCTGCTACACTCGACGAACGGAGAATAGGCTCAAATTTAGTTTTCGAGCCACTTCACTTGGATTCTACTCCGCATCAGTTAGTGCAAAAAAAAAATGGATGCAAATTGGATAGCAATGGATGCATTGCTTGGATAGGAAAAACAATATCTGCATTCTCATTTTTCGGCTGAGATAGCGAAAACACTATCTGCATTACCTTTCGGCTGGAAACTTTCGGCTAACTTTAACAGTATGGAAGGTATGCCATTAACATTTGAAAACGATTTCAGCCAAATGGCCGCCACAGCTACGCTTGCAGCACCATATCCTTTTCATGAAATGTTCCATGACCAATTCGCACATTTGCGGCTGTGTGTCCTCGATAACTTCACGAATTCCATCTTTAAGGCCTTGAACCGATTGGGGAGCGTTGGCATAGACCTTATCTTTCACGTGGTTCCAAAGAAAAAGTCTAAAGGTGTTAAATCACAAGATCTCGGTGGCCAATTGTGATCACCTCTCAGAAATAACACGGTCAGGAAACTTTTCTTGCAAAATTGCGATTGCTTGTGTGGCACGTAGCGCCGTCTTACTGAAAATAAACGTCGTCCAAATCAATATCTTCCAATATCATTGTTTGTGGAATGTCTAATTCCAAAGATCGACGAGGCATCGACAAACCTGGGTCGATTCTTCAAATCGCTAACTGTCCCAACAGCTTAAATTTTTCCACCAGTTTCACTATTGCCGGCCGAGAAGATGCTTCAAGCAGGCTATTCAAAATGAAACCTCTTATTGGAAAACCCTATATTATAAGCAAATATTATAATATTAAGAACTAGATGACCCGGTGAACTTCGTACCAGCTAAAATTGTTATGATTGCTACTCTTCATAAGCAATTATGAATCCAAATCAACTTTCCAACTCCAATTCATTGATATTGGCAATATTGGCCGCACTGTGTACGGTTTGAGTTTCGTTTGGTGATTAAATCAAACTCGTTTATAATTCAAATGAATTCAATGTCTTTTATTTACTTGGAAAATATATGAGGTTGAGATTCAATGCAAAGCTTTGTGGTAAACCACGTTTTTCGTTTCGTTCTCTGGCGCGTAAACAAACAAAGATGATTGAAACATGGAAACTCCAATCGGGAAGCGCGGAATCAAAACATCCTCTTCTTTGTACTTTATCTTGATAACCTTCGCGTCGATGATGTTGTTTATGAGCTTTTTCACAGCAAGTCTCGTTCTATTGCACAGTCGAGGTTGGTTCAACCGATGTGTCAACCGATTTGAAGGAAAATAACTGTTCCGGAATGCACTTTTTAATGGACGCGTTGAGATGATTGGCATGTTAGTTTTTTGACGCCGATATGGCTCGTTTTCAAAGCCAATTATGGTTTTCTAAGTTTTGCATTATGTTCGAAAAAACACGACGAATGAGGTCTGTCTTTGATTCGGTCAACTGGTGGATATCAGTGGGCAATGTGATAAAATCCGGTCGAGATGTCAACTGCGATTTTCCCATTACCACCAATGTCCAACAATTGCTTCGAAAGCACATCTGCAGTTCGATTTGTTGCAAAAACAGTAGCATGTTAGTCGTAAATCGGAGGATTTTCCTATGCCACCACAAGTTTCATGATTCAAGCACGAGTTTAGATCATCAGCTGCAGTTGAACGTGGATAACAGGAAAAGTCTGACGAAAATTACCAGATAACAGAATCATGGTTCCACCAAAAATGTTTTTATTGCCACGAAGATCTTTCAACATTCTAAATAAATGTGCATCTCTGTAGAATCTTTGCCATTGCGCTGTTTTTGGGGATGTTGCAAGTTGATGTCTCGTTGATTTGAATGATCAGTGACAATTTCAGCGTAGAATGTGCAGGTCGTCGGCCGTCTAACAAAGTCGTTGCTATTCCAGATGAAACCAATGCCAGGGCAACTTTACGCTATGAATAAAGAACGTTTTTCCAGTCCTTTCGGGAGCATCCAGGAAGTAAACGTCACCAGTTTTATTGTTAACAGCTTCTATTAAAGAGTCGTACGCAATCTTTTGTTGTTGATTCAATTGCGGAACATGTCCAAATACGATAATGGTATATTGGCCATCAAAAAACACATTTCCTCTATCATAATCAATGCCTCGAAGTGCATTTTTGCTGTAATTTGCAATGTCCGATTTGAAGTTTGGAAACTGAATATTTTTATTATATTTAGTCATAGTACAAACTTTTATGAAATGTCCCCTCCCCTGGATCGGGAGCAACTGAATATATTTTTTAACTGACATGGTATCCAACTAACACTCCATATACCTGAGGTTGTGTTAAGATCTCTAGGGATATCTCAGTTGGTTTAAGAATTTTTGTTATATTTGGTCATAATACAAAATCCTCTAAACTGTTCCCACCCCTGGATGGGAGGCTCCTGATAATTTTTTCTAACTGACATGGTTCCCAACTAACATCCCATATAGCTGAGGTTGTGTTAAGATCTGTAGGGATATCTCAGTTGTCCTATCAATTTTTATTATATTTGGTCACAACATTAAATTGTATAAATTGTCCCCACCGCTAAATGTCTAGCTTCTGATTATTTTACCTAACTGACATGGATTCTAGCTTACACCTTATATACCTGAGGTTGTGTTAAGATCTCTGGGGTATCTCAGTTGGCCTATCAATTTTTATTATATTTGGTCGTAATACTAAATTGTATGAATTGTTTCCACCCTTGGATGGGGAGCTCCTGAATATTTTTTCTAATAACTATGGTCCCCTTCTAACACCTCATACAAATGAGGTTGTGTTAAGATCTCTGATATCTTTGCAATGACGTGAGAAATTTGTTGTTGATCAATACGTGATCTATTTGGTTTCTTGTTTTGCCCCTAGGTGATGTATTTGTGTATATTTCTGGATGGAAATCTACTCCCGCCTAAGAACAGTTGGTTTGCGACGCAGAATTCTGTCAGTCGTTCTTCATTAAAAATACGCACAGAGTCTAACGCTTGTTTTGTTTGGACATAGAACTGAATTATGGTTGTGTTTCGGGTTTTTGAATGGAATCTTATTCTGGAACGATTATTCTGCTCTTCTTTGCTTGAGCGTTGTTAATATGCCCACGCGTTGTCATTTTATGTTAACTCGTCCAGAAAATATCATTTGATTACCTTCACCCGTGTTTACGTCACCACTGTTTTTCCATCTCACTTCACTGATTCTGATGTTCCAATTTCCGATTCGTATTCGTATGGGCTGCTAAATAAGGCAGACTGATATGCTGAGGGGATCAGTTTTCGTTCCAGTCCATTTCTCACTTTCTTCTACGATGTTCCCAAGCGGTCAGCAAAATTTTGTAACGTTCCGTCACAATGTTTAGAACGATGATGGCTTGGGCAGACAATTTTTCTAACTCCTATGATTAGGATGACAAAGACCACCGTTTGAATCAAAAGCCGATCTTACAAATTAACGGCCAGCACAATATGTGGCCTCGCAACGCAACGCGCCGTGGTTTTACCGCCAAATCGATCACTCACAAGAAAACAAGAAAAAAATAAAGAGAGGAATTGGCAACTCACCTGGCTGCTTCCTTTATAGCGGGCTGGCCCGAACAACCCCCTCGGCTTCAAATTTGCGAACCACTTACACGTGCTGCTAAAGATACCGGCACTATTTCTGAAGCAGAATGGATTCAAGCAACTAAAAACAGAAACCCACCCTCATTCTCGCTCACCTTATCTCGGATTTTTACTTGTAAGACGCGCATCCTACTCTGATATTCTGCTCTTAGCTACACACTAAACCACTTGACTGTTCCGGTCTTAATATCACGGTTGTATTTTTATCACCACACTTAGTCTTTAGTCTATTTTCACGCACTTGTATGTAGATTCAAAATGGAGGAACTCTTGTTTTTGGTTTCACGAAATATTTTCACACAACCTTATAAATTTTACTTTTTAGTTGTTTCCACAAAATACATTTATATTTATGTTTTTTTATTTATAACCAAAAAAACTTCTTCACAATTTGCATTTTTGTACCGCGTCACTTTCTTGTTTCTTTGGATTTTGTTCCGATCTGTATCGTATCGGTTATCGTCTTCCCCTCATCATACTTTTTCTTCTATTTATACCTTGATATTAAGAGTCCCCTCGGCTGCCGTCTCCCTCTAATTTAATTCAAACGTCGACACGATAAAACGTTCGCCCCCTGTTTGCACTACCATCTGCTGTATGGCACCACGATACTCTTGTACTAAAAATTTTTGGTTGCGGTTTGATTCCCCGATATGTCATCATGTAAAAGAAAAAAACTGTTTCTTGGTTAATATAACAGTTCAGACGGGAAAAAGACTTGTGAATATTGGTTTTTGGTTCCATGTCTAACGCACTACGATTTTATTTTCTGGTGTTGATGCAAGCGCAATAATAGATGTAGTAAATCTTTAAAACCCTCGAGGTCAAAAATTTTGAAGATTACTATACAAAGTTTTTAGTCAAAAATCGTCACTCTATTTCCGTTCTGGTAAACTTTCGATCTGGATCGAAAGATATTACTGCAAAGGTTATTTTGAATATTTTAGTTCATAATCGTTTTCTCATAAATGATAAACTTTTCAAAATCAAAAAACAAATAGCTCCTATGAAAGCTGACAAGTCCGGTGGACCGTATTTCGGCCACAATTCACTAAGATCCCCCAATTCATGAGAAAAGCTTAAGGATGAAGTTTCATCCCGATCAGTCAATCCATCTGGGATGTAGAGAATCTACAGTCATTTGGTCGGCACGACGCCACGTACACACGCACACATGGTAAATCTTTGAAAATCTCGAGGTCAACATTTTCCATTATTACCAAACGTTACTTTATTACGTAAAAGAAAGTAATGTTTGCGCCTCTAAATATATATTCAACCTACATAAATAAAACGGCCAAATATACCCAGAACGCGTTTGTATACTAATAGAGCCAAAATGTATTTAATCCATCCCAGCAACGATTTGTACAATCTATAGCCAACTGACCAGATCTGAAAATCGAAACTGTTGCATCATTTATTAGTTTGATAGTTCGAAATTACTCCTACCACGTTAATTACTAGGCCAATTGAAATGATTAGATTAACAACTGGTAAAATCTTGAAACAGGACCATCAATTAAATTATAAACAATATTAAATAGACATCTGCATTATCGATTTGGTAGCACAGACACTATCTGCATTATCTTTATCTCTTGAGTCAATTACTAGTTTTTATACATCATGACGCGATTTTGTCAGCTTGCATAATATATTCCTCGCTTTAATTTCATACACTTTGAACATTCGCATAGTATTTAGTTATGTGTTAGGTTATTTGGTTGGATATCTCGACAAACACCAGGTCACATCACAAAAACAAAAAATTTACTTCAAAACTAAAATGATTGATGACTATGTTTGGAGTTCTGTTTTAGCATGCGCCAGATAATAAATCTTCTCGTTCTCTAATTTTTATAGTTTTGTATAATAATCTGGTATTTGAATATTTTTATTGTATGGTTTGTTGGGTATATGTATATCGTTAAGGAAGGTTATGTATAAAAGATGTAAAGTAAAAAGATTTTAATTAACTTGACCTAAAATCATGTGGCCGTATATATTTCGCAGGTTTCATCTTACATAACCAATGTGGAATTAGGGATATGATTTATCACATGAAAATCGTTTTGACAGAGTCTTGTGCCAAAGTTCATACATCTCGTATAACTCTTTTTACTTTATTACTTAGTTAATTTGGATTTCAAGATTTAGAAAGATTACCGTTAGACGCGCGTCTATTTATTATAATCTCGTAATTAATTTCATATTCACGATGTCATCTCCAAGAATATTAAAAGGGTGCTAAATAAGGAAGACAATTGCAAATCACGACGGAAAATTATGAAAATGCCCATGTGTTTATCAATAAATTTTCTATAAACACGTTATCATGATTATCGTATCGCATGAATCATATACGTTTAGCAATAAAATTGTGATTTATACGCGAAATGTAATAATAATTTACTGCTTCAAAGGAAAGATGATTTATTGTTGCTGATATGCAGATTCACTTTGAATTTTCATTCATTTCATGTGCATGCATTTCCATGTATTATCACCCATAAGATCATAATAAAAATTTAACAATGAATGTATCGGCGCGCGGCATATGATATCGGAATTGTTTTGCAGAAATAAATGTAAAGTGTAAATTTATGTATCGTCTTCGTCTGTAACTGCAACACCACACAATAGAAAATCTATGTAAGAAGTGGATTGCTGTAGCCTGAAAATTTACATACAAAAGAAAATTGATTTGAAAAATTGATAACCTAATAGACCAACTAGAATATCGAGATATAATACTATCGAATTGAACAGGAATACTTAGCTTTACGCTGGACCTGCGGTAACAGAAAAGAAAGGCGATGAAGATGATGATGTTCGATGTACAATAATTAAAAATTATTAAAAAAATTGTGCTTAAATATTTTTCGTTCAACGTCGGGTGTCCAGAGGGATTCGGCTGTCTCTGTGTACACGTAGGTAGCAAGTACGACACGGATTGTTTTTTTTTCTGATGTAGACATATAAACTTATCAGTATGATTTTCCCAAGTGGGACAGTAATATAGCTGAAAATGTTTTAAAATTAAGCAAATCCAAAATAAAATTTATCTCAAACAACTTCAAAATTCATATCTCATGCAGATCACCTTAGCAAAATGTTTGTTTTACAAGCACACAATTACTTATTTCAGTTCTTCAGTTTATTTTAAGAGATTTAAATATTTTCACTGAAATGCAAATTTATTTCTATGGCAGTTGTTTTACTACGTTTAACTGGTAAACAATATAAACGTGGCTCGTTTTCAAAACGCCATCCATGTAGAGTGACCAGACCAAAACTCCTTAATTGGCGTACTTTTAAGTTCTTTCTTTTATAGGGTAGGAGTAAGTGTGGAAATGTGAGCTTGCGGTTTTCGATGTGGTGTCTGTCTATGTGTCGGTCTGTGTCCTCTCTGCAGCCCAAGTGAATTTACTTATTTTAATGAAGCTTCATATTTGGGCATTTTTTCATGTGTCGAGGTCCAAGTGGGATTTTGGCAGAGGTCGGGCCACCGGATGTGGTAGCTTATTTTATCTTATCTTATCTTGGCTTGCGCTTGAGAGCGAAAGGAATTTGGATTGGATTTGTTATAGGGCTGGTCAGGATCATTTTCCAAAATTTAGCCAGAAGTGAAGATTTTGGTAGTAAACTGTTATTTCGCCTAGTTCAGCCTCTCTGCGACCCAGGTGAGTTGACTGCTCAGGACTTCATACTTGGAGGTTTTTGTTAGGTTGGAGGAGCTGGAACTTCCTTTGGACCTTTTTCGTATTTGGCAGTATTTTGGTATAGCATTTCGATTCTGGGTTGGAGTTGTAGCAAGGCTGGTCCTGATCATTTTCCTTAAATGACTAATTTTGATAGAAACTGTTTTTTGTGGGAGCTTGTTCTTATTTGCATATGCTTTGGGAGATCAAGATTTGCAAAAGGTAGGTGCGGGAATATTCTGGATTAATTTTGAAAGAGGAATGGTTCCTGTTGATTTTCTGCTGATTGGGCGGATGTGTTTTTGTTGTGATACTTTTGCGTATTAACTTTCTTTTTTTGCTAGTGTTTTGTATTCTATGGAATTTACGAAGAGGCCAGGCGGATTCTAAATTGACTTGGCATCTTAATTGGTCCAGTACATTTTTATGGAATTTGATCGGAAGCGAAGAATTTTTATAAAAAAACTGGTTTTCACCAAAATTCGCCTAAGTTCTCACTTTTGGAATGATTTGTATCCGAAATAAACTTTTTTGTTTTTTGTTATTTTGGAGACGAGTCGACAACTACGGGTTGAAATTGTGTGAATGCGTAGCATAGACACACAAATACAATACTTGACGTTTTCGGAGAGAACAGAGAAAGCAATATATCAGGGGTAACGAGGTCGGTATGAAAATGTTGTACGGGGTTTTGGCATGTGAGCTTCATGAGAGTCAGATGGTGGGAATCTTAAAATTATTTGGTTGCCTTTAGCCGCCGTAGTGTTCAAGTCTTGTGATTAACGTATATTCGAGGTGGGGGAGGGTCGGATGTTGGCCAGAACATCAATGAACAATTGTTTTTACTAAGCGACAAAAGTTACGTTTTGTCTTGCTGGACATTTTAAAATGAACAAACATGACGACAACGAGAGCAATCGCACGAGTACAAGCAAAGCAAAACGAACAATTTATTACCAACCAAATGGCGCAGTGCTTTGGCGTTTGTAGCGGGACGTACCGGGTTCGAATCCCGATAGGGGGCAGGATGCAAAAGGAAATTTTCATCAACAGATCACGATCTGTGATTAAAAGGAACACAACTATGACCTCCTATCGGCGTGAAAAACTCATGGGTCGACCCATCTTACATGTCCAGACTATATATAGGCTGGCATGGAGCTATGCAATGGGCAGATTAAAACATTATTTGAGATTGAAACGATCACCGTCGGTTCATCATCGATAGTCATTTGCGAAAGTTTAAAACCATGTCTGCACTACAAGTTGAATCATCTGTGGGATTTCGCAAGATCCTTGGTGCATTGGCCGACACCATTCGCTGTCTGAAGGTTTTAGGAGTACCATATGGGATGTCATCTTAAATAACATCATCGCCGATAAGTTGGATCCAGGAACCATCGACAATGGGATATGTCAATAAACCGTTATCATCATATTCTTCGCATACATGAGCACATCGCAAACAATGCGGACTCTCGCATCTTCACGTGTCAAGATTGTGCTGGTGATTGCAACTCATTCTATAGTGCAATCACTTCAAGCCTCTTACATTCGAGGAACAAGGGTTTGTAATAAAAGACACCAGACGCTACTAAACAATTCAAACCCGAATAACGAATCACCACCGATCGAATCATCATCTCAAACTCAGGTCACCAAGACCCACGTCACATCGCCATTCACGGACGTATAGCTCGCCACAGTAGTCACAATCGTATCGGACTCCAACCAAAACTTTACCATTCGAGTTCCGTTGGTTTCGGAATCACAAGACAGCTTCATATCGGAGAGTCCAACAAATCGCATCGGATTAGCGAGATGTGCAGCTGCCAAAGTCACCTTCAGTTGTCAAATTTTTTTCAGTCGTCGTGAAGATCACAACCAATTGACGCACATCAGTGGCCACACTTACGGCACTTAAAACTTGCCTATCCTTATTACTATCTTCCGAACAAGACAAATATACAACTTACTCGTACCTGACATCGTTGGGATGCTTATAAAAGATGGTTGCATCAGCGTTGTTAGCGGTTCATAATTCGTCCAAAATACTAAACTCGTCTACATCCTCTTCGGCAAGGTGGAGTGCAAGACAACCAATCAACGGCCCATGTTAATGGCAAATATCGAACAGTTCCTCGACTCCAAGAGTGAATTTTCTAAGAGTGATCAACTCCGCTCTGAATAAAACAAGTTCATGTCGACCACCTGAAATCGGGTCTTATATGGATGAAACGGTGTTGCTTTCTTCCTCATCACATTGTAATGCAGCGCAAACGTGGTATTCGACGACTTGATGACCGATAGAACTGCACCAACGTGTTGGCTTCGAACTGCTAAAATGACACAGCCTACTGGTTCTCAATGATGTAAAAATTGAACTCCGCGAGCATCAAAATACTTTGGACTACATAGGTCTCCTTTGGCCGACTGCTTCGGATTCAACATCGAATGTTCGTACATGAACCGAAGAAACAATATTCTCGCAGGCGTCCAAGATATATGATCTGTTCGGCTGGGCATTTCCTAATTATCGCCAAAGTCATACTTCATGAATTGTGGGTACTCGGCCTATCGTAGGATGAAGCGGTCTCATTTATAGGGGTAGTTTGAGATCCTTGGAGGCTCTTATAATCGATCGCTAGATAAATCATTCGTTAAATCGCATATTCAAATTTACAGGTTCAGCGATGGTTCTGAGAAAGCCTACGCGGTGGTATATGTTCTTATAACATTGGCGTATGGATGTGGAAGGTCGCATTACTGAATACAATCAGCCTGCCACATCTAGAGCTTTGAGCAAGCGAGCTTATCGCCAAACTCATCCACAAGATATTAGTTCAATTACGCAACGTATCACAAGTTCAGATGTATGCATGGACCGACTCACAAATAGTACTTGGTTCGCTACGTAGCTTGCCTCTGGAAGACGTTTGTGGCCAATCGGGTTTCGCAAATCTCGAACTACCTTCAACCGACCAATTGAAATTATGTCGACACTAACCAGAACCCCGGTGATTGCGTGTCTTGTGGTGTTGTCACCCGTTATGATAGACAGGTCCTATTTGGATACGGGAAGATCCCAGTTAATGGCCACGCCAAAGAACTAGGCCTGCACTAACATTGACGAACTAAAAATAAAATCAATGGTAGCTCAATTGGTTATTCGAGTTATCGGTCCAGCTAGTTCAAGAAACTCGGTTCGCTGACGAGATGTCAAGATGTCAATCCGGGGAACACTTATTAGACAAAAGACCACTTCGATCTCGGCAATGATGGTATACTTTTGGCTATACTGATATACTGATTGGCTTCACATACGGTGGCGTGGATTACGCGGGCTCAAAAGAAAATCCAAGAAAACCACAACAACCACTAAGTACGAGTATAGGGTTTTCCAATAAGAGTGATATGATCCAGACTTTTCTCGCAATAATTCAATTGTTGCACTTGCTGTGTGGCACGTAGCTCCCTCTTGTTGGAACCAAATGTTGCCAAGATCAACTTCTTCCAATTTCGGCCATAAAAAGTTGGTTATCATCGATCTATACCGATCTCCATTGACAGTAACGGTGTTACTAGCTTTATTTCGAAAAAAATAAGGACCGATGATTCCACCAGACCAAAAACCACACCAAACTGTCAATTTAGGTGAATGTAATGGTTTTTCATGAATAGTTTGTGGATTTTCTTCGCACCAGAATCGACAGTTTTGTTTATTTACCGCACCACTCAGATGAAAGTGAGCCTCATCGGAGAAGATGATTTTCTTAATAAAATCGATATCGTTTTCAAGTTGTTCAAGTTGTTGTGGTTTGAGACAGTCCCAATTCTTGAGAACGTCTTGGAATCGACAAATTGCGGTTTTCAGCAACACTTGCCTGAACGGCAGCAATATTTGCATTACTTCGAGCGAATCTTTGTCTTATTGGCACTTCAACATTATGTAAAGAAAATATACGCTCAAAATTTTCAACAATTCGACGAATAGCGAGCACACTTGGACGATTATTACGACTATAAAATGGCAAAAACGCACGAAAAGTTGTAATTGGAGAACGATTATTTTGATAATAAAACTGAATAATTTGTAAACGTTGTTCTTGCGTATATCTCACCATGATGAAATTGTAAACATTACTGAATACAATGAAACAAAAAATGACAGATCTTGACATATTACAAATGGCCGAAACGTCACTTAAAAATCATATCATTCCTATTGGAAAACCCTATATTATTCTTCCGCAATCGCCTGAACTAATTTTCAACTCAAATCTGGTATCATTTGTAGCATTTCGCAATCGCTTCAAACGATAACTAAACAAACTTCGTGGAATTAATAAACAAACCAATCTATTAAAATGAAAAGTAAAAAAACTCTTGTTTTGCTTTCAGCACTTCCAGTACGATACAATGAATATTAGCGTAATGCGGAAAGCGTCGTTAGGGAAAAATACCGATTTTAAAGAGCAGCCTTCTTATGGCCGGATCAATCCACGATCAGTTTGTTTTATACTTGTAAAAACCACGATTGAAACAAAAATGTATAGTCAATGTTCCATGGGTAATTGATACACACATATCAACGAAAAATTATTGTTAAACTGGAATTGGAAGAAGAACAGTTTTCGTGCCACAATAAAATGTTTCCTAATCAACTGTGCTGCGTACATAGGGCGTAAACAAATTACCAATGAAATTGAAGCGACACGAGGTGCGAACTGGCTAAAATTAAAATATTACACATTTTGAAAATTTTTAAATTCGGCTTCCCTACATTCCCCAATTCGAAATTTGTGTACCCGAAGTGGCAGTAATAACCGGGGGTAATGACCGTGTGGAGAGGGGGTATTGACCGGTGGGGTAATCACGAGAGGGTTATAACCAGAGGGGTAGTGGCTGAGGGGTAATGGACTGGGGGTAATTGGCCGGTGAGTAATGGCGCGGGGTAATGTCCTGTTATAGTTTTGGTGATGTATAATGACAATTATTTTTCAATATATTTAGATTAATCGAATTCTACTAAGTTTTAATATCGGCTATTATGCTATCATCTTGGTTTCGGTAACCAATTAGTGTTGTGAGAGAAATTATTCAGAAATTAGTATTAAGACAAACGGCAGAAAACAGAAGCCATCACTTTTTCCTCATTTGTTTATAAATCGGAATTTACCTCTAGTCTACGTCACAGGGGACGACCATGGCCTATAGCGACATCTAACAATCTTTGTAAAATATTGTTACGAAACAAACGATATTTCTATATTAAAATAACACAAAACTACAGGTGTCCCATTCGTAATGGCGCACGGTCGAGTATTTAGGGCATACTCATTAGCTACTGTATTAAGGTGATATCGTAACCAACATATCGTGTGGCGCCAGAAGCTAATTATGATGTAACTATAAAAAGAAAACTTTCCATGCAAGTACATACGATACTAGAGTTATGTGCAAAGTTAAAGGTGTTTTTCCAATATACGGTGTGTGTGTGTGTACCCATAAATCGTTTCTTAACATTTTAACAATCGGCGCGCAATGATTTAATTTTCTTTTCTTTTATTTAATTAAAAGAAACCCAGGGTTAATATATTAATTCTTTACGTATACGAGATTTAATTATTTTTTTGTTGGTGTCCGAATGGTACGGACGAAGAAATCGTGATATTCAATTTTCTTAAATGAATATGATTATTTGTGTGTTATTATTTTATAATAAGAAAGAATAATAAAATAAGAAACTAAGAATTAACATGATTGTCTTGTGAAGGTGTTAATGTTGTGATTTTAATTTATGCGTCGTTTAATACTTGGCTTTTTATTTTATTTCATTTTAATTAATAAGATTTACGTCCGCTTGTTCTTGGAACATAATTTTGAGGGTGGATTATTTTCCATAAGCAACTTCTATATATGTGTGTGCTGGATGTGGTGACCTTTTACGGTGATTAAAATTTTATTTTGATTTAAAGTGTCGTGTCACTGTACGAAACGGTTAAATTGGAATTATTCTTACATACGAAAAAAACGTATGTTATGACATTTCACCGTTGGATGTCGAGGCGCCTTAAACCTAGGTAGGTCCGTGCGGCCGATAAATCTAGATTAAAATCGCTTTATAATAATTTTAACCAAAATGATAGTAAAATAGTAATAAATCATGGTGCACGTACATTTTGATTATAAACTCGCGCATAAATTTTAATTCTGAATCGTAATGCTGCTGCATGTGTGATTGCATTAGCTGTCGGTATCACCGCATTAATCAAAAACACTTAGGTAACAAAAAAAAAACTGTAGCAGAAAAATAACAAGAATATTTCATTTATATATAAAGTGTTTTTTGTCTGTTTGTTTGTTTGTTGTGTAGTTTGAACAGAAAAATGATTTATCGTAAAATAATTCAGTTTTAATGATAACACGATCGACTGGAATTTAATCGATAGCCGCGTATAAATTGAAGGAAAATAAATCGAATGATTAATAATGAATTAAAATTGAAAATTGAATAAATTTAGTTTATCTCTATAAATTCCATTTCATATCTCTACCAGCTACTGGTGTCTATAACTATATTTATCTATATAGAGTGGTGTGTACCTATCTATATAGGCTGCCGGACGACGACGGTGGAACAGAACGAAAAAAAAATTCTGTTTTTTTCACACAATGATACAAGGAGTTAAGTTAATTTAGAATTACTAAAATTGTAGATCGCAATAAATTTATTCGCATTGTTAGTTAGCTGGCTAGTTGGCGTGTAGCTTTGAAGTTTTCAGATCGGATAACAGGTACAAAAATGAAATTGTGTAGCTCTTAGAATCGATTTGTATTAATTCGAAATGATGTTAAATAAAATATACATTATCGTGGCAAAGTGATTGCAGATTTATTAAGATCGTTTAAATAAGATATCGTATAGTGTGAAATTTATTCGATGGGAAATAAATTCAACATTTTTTTAAATTGTGTAAAGTAATACAAATTTATCGTAAAAGTGTTACGCTCATGAATAATGAGCCTTCAATTAGAAACTTTAAAATTCTATAAATTTTACTTTATTATACGTTTACTTTGCCGGCCTTGAAAAGCACCCTGCGATATCTTCTGAAAGTGAGAGAACATCCTTAATTATGTATGTTTATGAAGTTGGTCCAAATTTCAGCCCAAAAAAATACAGTGGCAACACCAAAACTATCATTTCTGTTATGAATGAACTGTCAGCCCAAAAAAATCGTGTATCACGACATTTTAATAATCTCAGGTCAAAAAACAGAAATATCTGTCGTGATAAATTTTTGAAGTCAGCCCATGGGTACAAATAATACTCGTACCATACATACGAGTAAATACATTGTTCTGCAAAAACTGATTAGTTCTGCAAAAAAGTTACGTTTTAGGCTATTGGCCTCACTGTAATTTTCGGATAGTTCTGGTTCCAGCCTTCACATTCCCTGATCATCGGTCATACTGTTAAAGTTAGCCGAAAGTTTCCAGCCGAAAGGTAATGCAGACAGTGTCTTTGATAACCCTGCCGAAAGGTAATGCAGATAGTGTCTTCGCTAGCCCAGCCGAAAGATGATAATGCAGATATTGTTTTTGCTATCCAAGCAATGCATCCATTGCTATCCAATTTGCTTCCATTTAGCATCCATTTTGTTGAGAAATTCTGAAGGGGTTGCAGGGGTGTAATTTTGCAAAAATTCTCTATTTCAATATATCGAAAATGCATTGAATGGCCTGTCGCTCAAGATAATCGTGCTTTGTCATTGATGCCACTATGGTTATTTGGTAGGCCATAATGTAAGTCAACTTCGGCCTAATCTGAAGTTGACCAACATTATGGCCTATCAAATAACCATAGTGGCATCAATGACAAAGCACGTTAATTTTGAACGACAGGCCATTCAATGCATTTTCGATATATTGAAATAGGGAATTTTTGCAAAATTACACCCCTGCGTGCCCTTCAGAATTTCTCAACAAAATGGATGCTAAATGGAAGCAAATTGGATAGCAATGGATGCATTGCTTGGATAGCAAAAACAATATCTGCATTATCCTCTTTCGGCTGGGCTAGCAAAGACACTATCTGCATTACCTTTCGGCTGGAAACTTTCGGCTAACTTTAATAAGGTTCATCGGTCTAGCTATGATTTTCGGATAGTTTTGGTTATAGCAGAAATCTATTCTGATTTCTGTGATTTCAGACAATTTAATTTAAAACAAAAATTATATTAAAAACTAAACAGTCAAACTTTAAAACAAAAAAAAAATATAAATCAAATTTTGAATTAACAATTAAAAATTTTAAAAATAATTCTTTAGGATATTTTTGAAGTTGTCCTTTGATAAATTAATGTCAAATAGGTCGACTTAGACAACCTGCGGGGTTATGTTCTCCACAATTTGTGGAATGGTGTGCTAGTGATTGATGTGCTAGAATTGATGTGTTTTCCAAGATGTTAGCTGAATAAACGTGATGAAGCAAAACGTTACCAATAAAAGCCGCGCCCCAAGGGGGGTCGATATTTTCAAGCGTGCATATTTTGAATCCGTGCGTCTTGTTGAGTGCGGAGGTAACCGAGTTTTCTTTCAAATAATGTGCATAGCACAGCATGATTCCACTCCGATACAGCGTATACTTGTTGAGATTCAACGTAAGCGAAATAGAGTGAACATAAGGTTTGAATATTTTTAAATCCACCTGTCCATCTTTTAATAAATCCTAACATGGCATTCGCTTTCGCAATACAACTTTCAATATGCCTATATTGAAACTGGCATTTTCGACAAATGTATAACACCTAAATCTATAATCTCATTGACTCGACGATAGAACGATATGATTTTGCGTTTCTTAATATTAAAGTAAAACGAGTTTCAATCACTCCACTCACTTAATCTATCGATGTCTTCTTGAAATTTCTTATGTGATCCTTGGGGAACACCAGACGCAACGTCAATAACGTTTGATTTATCATTTCCCATTATTATAAATTATCGCCGGTTTGATGGATAAGACGAACCAATTTATGTAACCGAGTGAAAACCCAAATGCGAATAACTCTGGAGTGTCTTTTGATGGCAGATGGAATGAAATGCTTTACTGAAATCCGTGAACGCTACATCAACTTGCTGATGGTTTTCTATCTCATTAATTATTTTACTGGTGAATGCAACCAGATTAGTTGATGTGGATCGTCCAGGCATAAACCCGTGCTGGTTTATTGAAATATGACGTGTAATTGTGAATTTAACGTTGTTGCATAATACTAATTCAAACAATTTTGGAATTGATGATGTAGTTGATATTCCTCTGCAGCATGTAATGTCATCTCGTTTACCCGATATTTTTTGGGAAACACGCCGGTGCTCAAGAAGTGATTGAATAGGTAACATAATGGAATTGCTAAAATGTCAGCGTACTCCGTCAGAATAGAAGAGCGTATATTGTCAAGGCCACAATCGTCTCCAAATCCCTTTAAAGCAGATAAAATGTTATGGGATCCTCATACGGAGAATGGCCCATATTCAGCCGCTTTAAGAACAACCATAATGATTGTTGGGAGTTGGGATTTTTGGTATTAGTCGGCGATCATAGTTCTGGTTCTAAGCGTTACGAGTAAAAAAGAAAATAAATAAAAATCATCAGGCAACACTAATCAATAAAAAAAACTCCACTTGCTCTTGTCTGAAGTTTTTTTTAAGGAAAGTATTAACTGTCTAATGGATTTAATGTCCTTTGAAGGACAATTAATGCCACCTTTTCATTCACGCACACACCACCCATTCACACAATTGCCGTATACCTGCACATTACAAGCACCATGTCAACCTGTACACTGACATGGACGGTGGGTCGCCGCTGAATTCTGCACTCCAACAGAGGGTCTTAGTTTATTAACATCACCGATCGTAATCGATGACGAAAATTAGATTTGCATCCAGCCTCTGGTGGGATTCGAACCCATTACCTCCCGGTCAGTTAGTTAGTTAGTTTCGACATCCGTTGATTGAAATCATCACTCATCCGATAAAGAGGAGATTACGATTTTTTAATTGGCTGAATATGTTTTACCGATAATAAGCGGTACAATCTCTAAAGCGATAAAATGTTGTTGTGTGACCTTTACAACCGATTACAGATGGGAATTAGGTTAGCGGTGCACCATTCAAGGGTCAGGAGATGAAACGAATGCTACAAAACGGATGTATCTATATAGGTATCCAAATTTTAAAACCAAGCTATGCCGATGTCTATCGATTTTGCTGAATTTTTCATGGCACATAACTTCCTAGTGGTGATGGATGCAAAATCAAAATGGTTGGAAGTTGTTCCAATGAAAATTATTACGAGCTTCTGTCCATCCGACCATTACTCGGAATGCTCGAACGTTTTGGTTTATCATCAATAGTTGTAGTTGGTGATGTGGCAGGATTTATAACTGAATTTATATTATTAGATGTATCACTTAATTTTGACAGTTTTTTTCTTCGAGCTTAAAATAGAAATATAACGCAAGGTTTCAGAACACCGAACAGCAAGTCTACGTGAGTTACATAACCTCTCAGGATAGCAGAGTTTTCGGTGGCAACTGATCAACAGCACATTCGGCATTCCGACAAATTCCAACAAGGAAAAAATGCGTGACCAGCCGTGCACTGAACAACCTCGAAAGTTTGAAGATGCGAAATTGTAAGCTCTACTGCAAACGCAACAAGAGCTTGCAGCTCAGCTAGGAGTCACCCAAATAGATATTTCCAAGCGTTTGCATTAAATGGGAAACTCCAGAAATTCAAAAACTTGAAAGTGGGCCCCACATGAGTTTACCGAACACAACCTAGGTCAACGTATGAACACGTGCCCATTGCTTGCCCGGCGCCAAAAAAAAGAAGTTCTTGTGGAAAATTGTGACGGGTGATGAAAAGTATATTTTTTCGAGAATCCCAAACGTAAAAAGTCGTGGATAGATCCCGGGCAACCCAGTACATCGGCGCCGAAACGGAACATCCTGGGTACTGGTCAGACGGTGACCGCAGAACGCTATAACCGACAATTGAACCAACTGAGCCAGGAACTTGATCAGAAAAAACCATTTACTGGGCAAGGAAGCAAACTCGACCTCACGTTGCTCGCGTGACTCAGAAGACTCTCTTGCACTTGGGATGGTAAGTTCTCTCGCACGCGGCACATCCACTAGACTCGGCCCCATCCGACTACTAATTGTTTCGGTCAATGCAGCATGCCTTAGTGGATAATCAGTTTATAACACTGGACGATGTGTGTAAATTGGCGATGACTTTATGGGGCAAGGTCATAAAAAACGATGGACAATATTTCAAAATTAAATGGCTGTGTTGGTGGGCGTTGTTGTAATAAATTCTCGATATTTCCCTGTCGTGTTGACGATGTATGTGAATTTGGCTTAAAATGCATCCCAAAAAATGCTATGGCAACACTAAAATTTTCGAGTAGTTCTGGTCGTGACCGTTGCCAGTGCAAAGTTTTAGGACGATGTAGTTGGTACTTTATGGCGAGAATGGCCCACATATAGACACTTTCAGAACACACTTTATATTTCTCAATGGAAGTTGAGATTTTGGGTATTGGTTGGTCATCTGTCTCACTATGATTCTCGAGTATTTCTGATCGTAACCGTTGCCAGTGCAAAGTTTTAGAACGATGTAGTTGGTACTTTATGGCGAGAATGGCCCACATATAGACACTTTCAGAACACACTTTATATCTTAATGGAAGTTGAGATTTTGGGTACTGGTCATCTGTCTCACTATGATTCTCGAGTATTTCTGATCGTAACCCTTGCCAGTGCAAAGTTTTAGAACGATGTAGTTGGTACCTCACGGCGAGAATGGCCCACATATAGCCACTTTCAGAACATCCTTTATATCTTAATGGAAGTTGAGATTTTGGGTATTGGTCATCTGTCTCACTATGACTTTCGAGTAGTTATGGTCGTGACCGTGTCCAGTGCAAAGTTTTAGGACGATGTAGTTGGTACTTTATGGCGAGAATGGCCCACATATAGACACTTTCAGAACACACTTTATATCTTAATGGAAGTTGAGATTTTGGGTACTGGTCATCGGTCTCCCTATGATTTTCGAATAGTTCTGGTCTTAACCTTTGCCAGTGCAAAGTTTTAGGATGATGTAATTGGTACTTTATAGCGAGAATGGCCAAGTGTAATGTAACCGAGTGAAAACCCAAATGCGAATAACTCTGGAGTGTCTTTTGATGGCAGATGGAATGAAATGCTTTACTGAAATCCGTGAACGCTACATCAACTTGCTGATGGTTTTCTATCTCATTAATTATTTTACTGGTGAATGCAACCAGATTAGTTGATGTGGATCGTCCAGGCATAAACCCGTGCTGGTTTATTGAAATATGACGTGTAATTGTGAATTTAACGTTGTTGCATAATACTAATTCAAACAATTTTGGAATTGATGATGTAGTTGATATTCCTCTGCAGCATGTAATGTCATCTCGTTTACCCGATATTTTTTGGGAAACACGCCGGTGCTCAAGAAGTGATTGAATAGGTAACATAATGGAATTGCTAAAATGTCAGCGTACTCCGTCAGAATAGAAGAGCGTATATTGTCAAGGCCACAATCGTCTCCAAATCCCTTTAAAGCAGATAAAATGTTATGGGATCCTCATACGGAGAATGGCCCATATTCAGCCGCTTTAAGAACAACCATAATGATTGTTGGGAGTTGGGATTTTTGGTATTAGTCGGCGATCATAGTTCTGGTTCTAAGCGTTACGAGTAAAAAAGAAAATAAATAAAAATCATCAGGCAACACTAATCAATAAAAAAAACTCCACTTGCTCTTGTCTGAAGTTTTTTTTAAGGAAAGTATTAACTGTCTAATGGATTTAATGTCCTTTGAAGGACAATTAATGCCACCTTTTCATTCACGCACACACCACCCATTCACACAATTGCCGTATACCTGCACATTACAAGCACCATGTCAACCTGTACACTGACATGGACGGTGGGTCGCCGCTGAATTCTGCACTCCAACAGAGGGTCTTAGTTTATTAACATCACCGATCGTAATCGATGACGAAAATTAGATTTGCATCCAGCCTCTGGTGGGATTCGAACCCATTACCTCCCGGTCAGTTAGTTAGTTAGTTTCGACATCCGTTGATTGAAATCATCACTCATCCGATAAAGAGGAGATTACGATTTTTTAATTGGCTGAATATGTTTTACCGATAATAAGCGGTACAATCTCTAAAGCGATAAAATGTTGTTGTGTGACCTTTACAACCGATTACAGATGGGAATTAGGTTAGTGGTGCACCATTCAAGGGTCAGGAGATGAAACGAATGCTACAAAACGGATGTATCTATATAGGTATCCAAATTTTAAAACCAAGCTATGCCGATGTCTATCGATTTTGCTGAATTTTTCATGGCACATAACTTCCTAGTGGTGATGGATGCAAAATCAAAATGGTTGGAAGTTGTTCCAATGAAAATTATTACGAGCTTCTGTCCATCCGACCATTACTCGGAATGCTCGAACGTTTTAGTTTATCATCAATAGTTGTAGTTGGTGATGTGGCAGGATTTATAACTGAATTTATATTATTAGATGTATCACTTAATTTTGACAGTTTTTTTCTTCGAGCTTAAAATAGAAATATAACGCAAGGTTTCAGAACACCGAACAGCAAGTCTACGTGAGTTACATAACCTCTCAGGATAGCAGAGTTTTCGGTGGCAACTGATCAACAGCACATTCGGCATTCCGACAAATTCCAACAAGGAAAAAATGCGTGACCAGCCGTGCACTGAACAACCTCGAAAGTTTGAAGATGCGAAATTGTAAGCTCTACTGCAAACGCAACAAGAGCTTGCAGCTCAGCTAGGAGTCACCCAAATAGATATTTCCAAGCGTTTGCATTAAATGGGAAACTCCAGAAATTCAAAAACTTGAAAGTGGGCCCCACATGAGTTTACCGAACACAACCTAGGTCAACGTATGAACACGTGCCCATTGCTTGCCCGGCGCCAAAAAAAAGAAGTTCTTGTGGAAAATTGTGACGGGTGATGAAAAGTATATTTTTTCGAGAATCCCAAACGTAAAAAGTCGTGGATAGATCCCGGGCAACCCAGTACATCGGCGCCGAAACGGAACATCCTGGGTACTGGTCAGACGGTGACCGCAGAACGCTATAACCGACAATTGAACCAACTGAGCCAGGAACTTGATCAGAAAAAACCATTTACTGGGCAAGGAAGCAAACTCGACCTCACGTTGCTCGCGTGACTCAGAAGACTCTCTTGCACTTGGGATGGTAAGTTCTCTCGCACGCGGCACATCCACTAGACTCGGCCCCATCCGACTACTAATTGTTTCGGTCAATGCAGCATGCCTTAGTGGATAATCAGTTTATAACACTGGACGATGTGTGTAAATTGGCGATGACTTTATGGGGCAAGGTCATAAAAAACGATGGACAATATTTCAAAATTAAATGGCTGTGTTGGTGGGCGTTGTTGTAATAAATTCTCGATATTTCCCTGTCGTGTTGACGATGTATGTGAATTTGGCTTAAAATGCATCCCAAAAAATGCTATGGCAACACTAAAATTTTCGAGTAGTTCTGGTCGTGACCGTTGCCAGTGCAAAGTTTTAGGACGATGTAGTTGGTACTTTATGGCGAGAATGGCCCACATATAGACACTTTCAGAACACACTTTATATTTCTCAATGGAAGTTGAGATTTTGGGTATTGGTTGGTCATCTGTCTCACTATGATTCTCGAGTATTTCTGATCGTAACCGTTGCCAGTGCAAAGTTTTAGAACGATGTAGTTGGTACTTTATGGCGAGAATGGCCCACATATAGACACTTTCAGAACACACTTTATATCTTAATGGAAGTTGAGATTTTGGGTACTGGTCATCTGTCTCACTATGATTCTCGAGTATTTCTGATCGTAACCCTTGCCAGTGCAAAGTTTTAGAACGATGTAGTTGGTACCTCACGGCGAGAATGGCCCACATATAGCCACTTTCAGAACATCCTTTATATCTTAATGGAAGTTGAGATTTTGGGTATTGGTCATCTGTCTCACTATGACTTTCGAGTAGTTATGGTCGTGACCGTGTCCAGTGCAAAGTTTTAGGACGATGTAGTTGGTACTTTATGGCGAGAATGGCCCACATATAGACACTTTCAGAACACACTTTATATCTTAATGGAAGTTGAGATTTTGGGTACTGGTCATCGGTCTCCCTATGATTTTCGAATAGTTCTGGTCTTAACCTTTGCCAGTGCAAAGTTTTAGGATGATGTAATTGGTACTTTATAGCGAGAATGGCCAACATATAGCCACTTTGAGAACACACTTTTTATCTTAATGGAAGTTGTGATTTTGGGTATTGGCCATCTGTTTCACTATGATTTTCGAGTAGTTCTGGTCGTAACCGATGCCAGTGAAAAGTTTTAGGATGATGTAATTGGTACTTTATGGCGAGAATGGCCCACATATAGCCACTTCGAGAACACACTTTTTATCTTAATGGAAGTTGAGATTTTGGGTATTGGTCATCGGTCCCACAATGATTTTCGAGTAGTTCTGTTCATAACCTTTGCCAGTGCAAAGTTTTAGGATGATGTAATTGGTACTTCGTTGCGAGAATAGCCCACATATAGCCACTTTGAGAACACACTTTATATCTTAATGGAAGTTGAGATTTTGGGTATTGGTCATCGGCCTCACTATGATTTGAGCCTTTCCCGCAATGAGGATGTATTTATAGTTTTATGTCATGATAGTATTTTTGACATGACAGAAATTTGGGCCAACTTCACAAAGGTGTGTTGTCGACACAGTCTAATATTTTTCTCTGTGTATAATCGACTCCCACGCGACTCGTTTTCAAGATGGCAGTTCGCTTGGACAGACGTGATCACATATATCTAAACGTACGTTTAAATACAAATTTGAATATCCGCATTCATATCATCTGTATAAATTTGAAATATTTTGAAAACCAATTAAAATAAATATTTTATAATAATAAACAATATTTTTTATTTATTAATAATGATATTATAAAAATGTCAAATGCATTATAACTATTTTATTGATAATAGATATATAGCTTATATGTAGTTATATAGACAAGTACCTTTTCATTTGATTGACATATCCGACAAAAATAAAATCGAACGACTGTATTAATCTTGAGTGTATCATGGGAGGACTTGAAATGGAACGCAGAATCAAGATTTATCGCAATCAAATCAATTCCAATTTTTTGCTATGCCTTACGCTTCAGCTGTATACATTTAAATGAAGTTGTACGTCATTTTAATGTTTGGCTGAGAAATTAAAATGGATTAAGATGTGAGTTGTTAATTGTGTAATTAAGCAAAATGATTGGCCGGTTTTTGGGAGATTTATAAAAATTATGTATTTGCATTCACTATATACAGAAACTATATTGCATAATACATATTCACATCGATCAAAAAATTGTGAAATATTCGATTGGCCACCGTCGATAAGGAAACAGTTTTTTTTTTTTATTTAACCATTTGAATGTCTAATTGAAATTTAAATCTTATTTTAGATCTGATAGGACGACAAAAGTTGTATACATATAATATTTTGTCTCACAGTCACAATGTATAAATATACGCCAGTCTATTACTATAAATGGATTGTCACTATCTGAAACATCTTGATTTGGTTGCTTTATTGTGCGCTTTTCATTATAGTAAAATGGAAAATCTATTAATATGCGCCGCGCGAATTGTGAAATAGTTGTGGCACCGTTTTATACATGCATAGCTTTTATTATGAAAAGTTGTTTTTCAATGCACATCGCGCCACAGGATACAATAAACCTTAAGAATTATATCAGATTTCACCTTCAATTAATCACAGGAATTTTTCTTACGCAGCACCGTTAATCACCCACGGAGAAAGTTTTCAATGCACACAAACAAATCCATCACCAGAAACCAAATATTGATAAAACACAAAAAAAAAGTCGTAAAATTCAATTAAATTAAATTAAATAAAAAATAATAAAATCTTCATTTTTAATTTGAGGTGGATATGCCGCGATTTAATTATTTTATTTCATGTTGCTGGTCAAATAAATCGCATATCGAAACATAAAACCATTAAAATTAAAATAAATAAATAACGCAAGAAGACAAAAAAAATTTATTAAGATCATCTTTAATTGTTCTACATACGAGTACGAGTACGGGTACCTACATGCATACCACTTTGAGTTCAGATGTTATAACGCATAAAATGATGCGAAACCTTTTGATCGGACTTCAATTTATGAATATTTATACGTCTGTAACTGTATATACAAGTTTGATAACTCTGCACAATTTAAATGTTAAATTAAAAAACGAAAATGTCAATTTTTTATCATTATTCTTAGTTTTTTGGGTTTAGTTCATTATTTCGTCTTAATTAAATTAAATTAATATTGATTTCCAATCAAAAGTCAAGTTTTTTGTGTATGAAAATACTTACGCATAATGTTAAGTCGTACATAAGGAGAAATTGTGCTTTGGTTGGACTACATATTTCTGGAGAATACAATTTTCTTGTCAATAAACCTTAATTCATATAACATGTCTAGATTTAAAGAAGAAATTTTCACCCAAAATATTTGATTGCCAGTTGGAAAGAATTTGCTAGCAGAAATTTAACAGCGGAAAATACGAGATTACACTACTCGCCGCAAGTGGCACCACTATCACAAAACAGAATTTATCTTGATATATAATTACCAGCGGAAATTTTTTATTCATTTTGAATCTCTTTCTTCACTAAATAAAAAATCCCAGCGGAATAAAATATTAAAAGTGATCCTTAAAATAAAAATTGATTGTTCTCCGGCAAATTAAATCTTGAAATTTAACAACATTCCGTCTTTCCGCCATTTCTTACAAAATTGTAGTAGTATTGATCCGGGATTTTAAAGTAAGTGTTGAACTGAATTCTAGGAGCCGTTCATGCTGGACTTAGCTTGGCCAATTTTTTAAATTTTCAAAAGGATTGGTTATGAAATCGCCAAGTTTAGTTCAGCATGAACAGATCCCAGAATTTTGTACAAAACTTACTTTAAAATCCCAGATCAATACTACTATTCAAATTTCATCGTCATTCTTTAAGAAATGGCGGAAAGATGGAATATTGTTAAATTTCAAGATTTCATTTACCGAGCCCCTTTACTTCGAAGATCAATCAATTTGTCATTTCAAGGATCCGAACTTAATATTTTATTCCACTGGGATGTTTTATTTAGTGAAAAAAGAGATACAAAATGAATAAAAAATGTCCGCTAGTAATTATATAACAAAATATATTATCTTTTGTGATAGTGCTGCCACTTGCGGCAACTAGCGTAATCTCAGATTATCCAGTGTCAAATTTCCGCTATCTTACACAGCATGTATCTACTCCAATAATTATTAATTTATTATTGATATTGCGCCACCATACCCACGATTCGTTAAACCTTTTTAGTTTCTCCAACTAAAGAAAAACATTATCCCAAAGTTAACATCGAATCCAAAACACTCCTCCGTTTCTCTCTCAATAGAAAAAGAGCTGAATTCAAACCAACCAACGACGCCTACTAAATATTTGTTGAATCAGTTAACTAAAGCAAAATCAAAACACGTATATAAAGCGTAAGATTTACGCTTTCCAAGTCAAAATTCTCCACTTCAAACCGCAAGCAAATTTAACCACACCCAAAACTAATCTTGGACAAGCACACACGACAATCAGATTAACATCCAAAAATTATGCAAAAACGTTTCTCCACTTATCATCAAAAGCAGCTTGGTTTCGAACTAATGAAACTAATGAGTTCTAAATTCGGAAAAAGTTGTTTAGGCAGTTCTGAAATGCTATCCGGGTTCGAACCCGGAGTAGTTTGGTCGTTGTAGTTTGGTCACTGCAGTCTGATGCTACGACCGATTTTTTTAAATTAAAAAATTCAAGTTTCATTAGTTCAAACCAAGCTTTCTTTGCCAAGAAAAATTTAAGTTTAAAGAAATTATATTGAACGAAGTTGCATCTGTCGCGGCATCAATATGTACCACACGCAGCAGCATCAATTTACTACTCATCGCTGCTAGACTGCTCATAACCTCGATAAAATGGACACAATTCGATTTTACTTCTAAAACAAAACAAGCTGTTGCACTGCTTGATATGCACTCAAATTCACAGCCGTTAGTGTGGGTCGCTTGGAACACGCTGCCCTGCTTTTGGTGTGTTTCATCCTTAAATCGGTGAAAGGAATGCGCTGCTTGCATAATTTAAATGAACATAGCAACAATATAAAAAAAATGTACCCAATATGCAATGCCAACGGGATTCCGTGTTTATTCTCGTGCGATAACCCCACTCTACCTCTGCAAAAATCTTCAGATCTTCTTGGGTTCGAACCCGGTTCACATTTCAGAACTGCCTAAACAACTTTTTCCGAATTTAGAACTCATCACAACCGATTCTCAGTACACGAAAACCCATCTCACATAAATTTATAAGAATCGTACGAAAATTTAGGACTCATCGAAATCCATTCCTGGCATTAGAAAACCCTTATTACCACAATTTTTACCTGAACCGTTCAAGGTTGAGGTAAAAGTGGTGAAAAAAAACAATAAATGCCCAGGTCCCACCGAAGGACCCTTTACTCGATTTTTTCGAAAAAGCACCCCACGAAATCGACTCCTGGTATTTGATTCGACCACTCCCTTCACTAATTTTTATTAAAATCGTGCTAGCCGAAAAAAATAAATAAAAAAACCAGGGCCGCACCAGACGACGTTTGAGGCGGAAGAAAAATAGTGAAAAAGGGATCAGGGCAAAACATTAATTAGGTAGCAAATTCTACAAAAAAAATATTGTTACTCATAACAACCAACATTTTCAAAAGGACGCTATTAGTGCAACCATATAATGTCACGGTAACACAACCAACAAAACACGATGCAACATTCCGTAATACGATAGAATATAACGTCAATATCTAATTAACATAAAACACAACACCCAACACGTAGCATCCAAATGCAGCATAGTACAAACTCGCGCAACATCACGCAACATGGTACTCCTGACGCAATATGGTGCAATACCATACAAAATTCCGCAACGCGGTTCAACATCTCATAAAATTGTGCACCGTTAATCACACAACTTGGTGCAATATAACGCAATATTGTGCAACATCAAACAATATAGCCGCCTATCCTCCTTGCATTCAAAAACCCTTTCCCGCCAAATTTTATCAGTATCGTCAAGGTAAATAAAATGTTAAAAGAAGGCCCCAAGCCAACATGGTGCAACAACACAGTGGAACATCACGCAACATTCATCAATAAGATGCAACATCAAACAACATGGCTCAACATCACACAACATGGTGCAATACGACCAAACATGACGCAACATTGTGAAACATCACACAACATGGCGCAATATAGTGCAACGATAGACTAATGCTGCGTACATGACATACTTGATTTGTAATATTTTTCACTTAAAACAAGCAAACTAACTTCACTACGATACTAAGGTATAAAAGTAACAGAAATAAGAACTCCTTGTAATCGTTTCCTTGCATTCGAAAACCCTGTCCCTGACTTAATGGTTGCCCACTTTTTATTTTATCTCCTAGTTATGCAAATTTTTAAAATAACTCGTTACACGTTGAATGGTTTTTTCTTATTTAAATCTATCGTTTAAATAATTTCAACGGGTTATTGTGGATGACCCTAATGCTGCATGAGCAGCTGTAGAATAATCCAATCAAAATGGTGCTTCAATTTTCCACAAATGAATTACACATTTGTTACACAGTTAGACAATTTTGCAGGTCCCGTTATGCTGCAATTCGTATATGGACTGGCATTAGTCAAAGCTACACCACACATTTCGTATTTTTGTTAATATTTATTGTATCGTACTGGGGGTGGTTCTGGCAGTTTTTACAAATTAATTACAATATCTGTATAGTTCAAGCCAAAAATCTACTCCCTAAGGGGTGCAATTTTTTAAAAACCATATGGTTCGTTAAAACATTCTCATGTCATTTCAGTTAAAATTTGTTGTATCATACTGGGGTGGTACTGTAATTTTACAAATTAATTACAACATATTGGCATAGTTAACCCCCCCCCCCAAACTACCCCTTAAGAGGTGCAATTCTCCAAAAACCATATTTTTCATCACACCACGCCTTTTGAAATTAGTGCCGGAGTGGCACTGAATTTTTTTACAAATTAATTACAACATATCGATATAGTACAATCTCCAAAATCTGCCGCTAAAGGGTGAAGTTTTTTAAAACAATATTTATCTGTACAGGTCATGGACTTGCTGTAAATGTAACAAGCAACCTACCCCCAATTAATATGAAACAGCTCATTGTGTACAAAAAATGGAAACGCATGAAAATATTACAACAGCCCATAGTCACAAAAATCGATCATGAATGTATCGAATTACCTTCCTGTGCAAGAAATAGGTACCCCAGTGTGAGCTGCTGTAATATAAATTCAGGACTGCGTATTTCCTGCAGAGGAAGGAAACTCGATGCATTATGTTCGAGTTGTGTGGGTGTGGGCTATTGTAATAAATTCCGAGGAGCTTATTTCTTGCACAGAAAGGTATTTCGTTACATTATGATCGTTTTTTTGTGAATATGGTCTGTTGTAATATTTCCATGTTAACCCTTTTTTTGTACACAATGAGCTGATTCATCTTAATTGGAGGTAGGTTGTTACATTTATAGCAAGCCATGACCTATACAGAGAAATATTGTTTTAAAAAGCGTCACTCTTTAGGGGCAGATTTTGGAGTTTTAATTTTACCGATATGTTGTAATTAATTTGTAAAAAAAATTCCAACTCCACCCCCAGCACTAAACCAAAATTAACAGATATGCAAAAAGCGTAGTGTGATGAGAAATATGGTTCTTAAAGAATTGCACCCGTTAGGGGTAGTTTTCGGGGTTTGAACTATGCCAATATGTTGTAATTAATTTGTAAAACATCCCACTACCAGACCCAATACGATTAAAAAAAAATTAACAAAAATGCGAAAAGCATGGTGTAATGAAAAAATGTGGTTTCTGAACAATTCCACCCCTTAGGGGATGTGTGGTTTTTTGGGCTTAAACTATGCCGATATAATGTAATTAATTTATAAATATTCCAGAACTACCCCAGTACGATACAATAAAAATTAACAAAAATACGAAAAGTGTGGTGTAGTTTTGTCTAATGCCAGCCCATACACGAATTGCAGCATAACGGGGCCTGTAAAAAATTGTCTAACTGTGTAACAAATGTATAATTCATTTGAGGGAAATTGTAGTATCATTTTGACTGGATTGTGCTACAAGTACTAGTGCAGCATTAGGCACATCACAAAATAGTTCATAGTACGCTAAATTACAAGGTACAGTACAGGACCGATTAAAATGGGACATTACACGACAATATGTAGTAGAGATTTACATATATCGAAATATTTTCTGCAACTGGTATGTGAAGGAATGTTTTACTTGAACTGAGATAAAGTCAATTGTTATTCAAAATTATTCTATAGTTACTTCAACTGAAGGCAAATCTCCACTAGACAAAATACCAATAATCCATTATTGCACAATGTGCTGTTTTGTGACATCCTGTTTTGATCGGTCCTTTTCATGACTAACTAGATTTCTGTTTCTACAAGCCTTCGCTGTTACTATTTCCTTCCATTTCTATACAACAGTTTTTAAATCTTTCATAATTTCATTAAAATTCATTAGGTTTTTCAGTTGGTTTACCTTTAATTAAGATGCAACTACTAATGATCTTTCTCTTATTATTAGTTCTTGCATTTTATCTTACCAATCATAATCAGATGAAATTTTAAGCAGCAAACGTAAAATGCCCTCCGGACTATCAATGTTCACAATTTTCATTGAAATTATGAAAACCAAACTAGTATTTATTAGCAAAAAAAAATAATTTAATTACCAACAGTACATAACAACAGTCTAAGTAATTATTAAAGAAATATTTAATTAACAATCTCATCGAAACGTTAAACAAGAATATGTTACCCCGTACGGCCTCAACAAGTGCACCAAGGTACCAAATTAATGAAAACTATGTTAAAAATGTGCGTGTTGATGTCAATAATTTTTTTTTTATATTTTAAACATGTACTACGAGTATGTCACTCTGCAGGCACTGCACAAAAAAATGAAATATTTATTTTTAAAGGTTTCCGGTCCATATATTTGCGGTCCGGTTAATGTTTTGTTTATATTTACACAGAGTGGCGCAAATAAATACTTAACATTTTATCAAAAAACACGATCAAGAATTAAATTTAAATAAAAAAGAAATTAATTTTCTCTCGACTCGATCATATAATTCAGTCATTAAAATGTACTTCGTTTGCGAGTGCCTTTATATTATAGAGACATTAAACAGTAGCGAAATCCTATATTGTGTGACCTTTTTGTGTGCACGGACAATTTTCTCCGGCGATCGATTGATCGATCAATGATGTGATAATCAACGATACATAACCTCAAGAAATTTTGTTGTGCATAAAAAATAAAATTGAAATATTTTTAATTTAATTTTCTACCGACATGTTTATTTAATTTTTTTTTTGTTATTGATTAACCATCAATTAATTGACATTTTGTGGTTCGTTTAAATTTCCCCCGAAAAAAATGTATGTTAGGTTTATGTATGCGCGATCAATTAAAGCGGTACCTCGATCATATATATACGCAAACACTGTCTGTCGCCCAACTTCGATAAAATGTCAATAAAAATTGTAACTAATTTAGGTTGGATTATATGTACCAAGATTAATTGTTTTTTTATTGTACCACACAATTTAATCGAAAATATTAAATGTTATCGAATTTTAATTGGAAAATTCGTTGAAAATTCGGCCAATTTTACAATAAAATTTCACTGCAATTATTCGCAGACCCATAACTTTGAAAACATATTAATTCTTTAGATATGTTATTGATCTTTGCACATACAAGTTAATCTCTTTAAATCATAATTACGCACAAAAGTAATTATCTTAATTATTAGTTTGGGTTAAAAACGTTGATTGATTGTTTTACCACTGAGCCAGATAATTTAAAATGTTGCCAACCAATTTACGTAATCAAAATCCAAAAAAAAAATTAAATTCTGTTTTGTTATTTTAAAAACTAATCAGGTAGGTAATAAAAACAACAATTGATTGCTGGAGTCTGACATAACAGGCATGCGTGCTTCCTAAAGACGTACAAATTATGTTTTTTTTTATAATAATTGCAAATTTTTTATGCTAGTGAAGTTAGCCGAAAATTCCAGCCGAAAAAACCTTGCATTATCGACATATTTCGTATCAGGTGGTAGTACAAAATTCTGTTGGTATTAGTCGAAAAATACATGTTATTGAAGTTGACAGTAAATTTTCGCCGAAAAAAATTTCATATATCAATATTACATAATATGGGAGGAAGGAAATGTGTCGATAATGCAGGGGGTTTTCAGCTGAAATTTTCGGCTAACTTCAGTAGCATAAATTGTTTATACTATTAAAGTTAGCCGATAGTTTCCAGCCGAAAGTTAAAATAATCGATAATACAGATAGTGTCTACTGTCTCAGGCGAAAATATAATCAGCCGACATTTCTCAGCCAACAGTTCTGGGCCGATATTTTTCTGCCGAAAGTGTTTTTATATCAAAAATATTTGTTTTCTATAACAAAAAACAATTCAACAAAAAACATTTTAACAGTCAAAAATAAAACAGTAAACAATATTTCTAATAGTATTTTGCAAATAAATTCCAGGTCAATTTTCATGTGGGGGAGTCCGGGCAAACTCGATTGAATATATCGCACACACAAAATTTGAAAATTTCTAAATATTGACTTAAACGGTCAAATTTTGTGTGTGCGATATATTCAATCGAGCTTTCCCGGACTCCCCACATGAAAATTGGCCTGAAATTTTCTCCAGGTGCGGGCATCATTAAGACGTTTCATTTGAATCTATTTCCAACCATTGCACTTTAAATGGTCAATTGCCAGAAATTCTCATATTTTGTATTCATGATATATGTTTAATGCAATTTCCCAATAGTAAAATGAATTTTTCCGAAGAACTAAAAATGCTAATAAAAATATTGTTTAGTGTTTTATTTTTAACGGTTTCAGTTGAATTGTTTTTTGTTATAGAAAACAAATATTTTTTTGGGGAAAATAATCGGCTGAGAAATGTCGGCTGAAGTATATTAATATTTGACATAACACATTATATTTTCAGCTGAGCTAGCAAAGACACTATCTGCATTATCGATTTTTTACTTTCGGCTGGAAACTATCGGCAAACTTTAACGGGGTAACTTTTTTAATATTGAAAGAAATTATTTAATTGTTGACTACATTATTTCAATTTCAGATACTTCAAATTTTGAGGCTTATCATACCAAATTTTAAGGCTTATAATTTTGTACCTTGCTATTTGCTTTTTATGCGAGATTATGAAATCGTAATACGACTAGCAACACAATAGTCTTATGAAATACGTCCCAGACTTTTAGCCCAGTATTTAATTTCAGCAAATTAAAAAAATTTCATCAGGCAACACTAAAACTGCATTATCATCCCAGCCCAGGATCTATCTATAATTTTTGTTAAATATTGTAAACTACTTCATCCTACAAAACCATATAATGTGAATGCTTATTCCAGAAAAATAAAAAAATTACTGAAAACTATAGATTACCAAAAAAAATGTCCATGAAATATATTGCATTTTGTAAATGCAATATATTTCATGGACATTTTTTTGGTTTGGTCATTTTCTGCTATACACATTCGTGCTCTTTCTAACTAATTTTCAATAACTTTTCTTAAAATTTCAGCTGTTATGGCTAGGATTTCATTTCGAATGTAAGAAAGCCCAAATAAAACAGTCGGGAGTGGTTCAATCTGGAGTGTAGTTCCATTTTGTTGGAACCACAGTTCTGGATAATTTTGCACAGCTGGCCTTAAAAAAATTTCCAAATCGCCCGATATTGAGCATCATTGACGGTGACTATTGTGCTGACTTCATTTTCGAAGAAATATGGTTCAGAAATCTTAATCTCAAACGATCTTCTGCGACAAACAGCACATTAAGTGGGTCTAATTGTTGAGTGATATTGGACTTTCTATTGCCCAAAATCTACAGTTTTGCTTGTTTACGAAGCCATTTAAATGAAAATGAACTTCATGGGCTGTTGGTCTTAATTCTTGTACAAGCAGAATTTTATATGGGACTCTATTAATGTGGCCAACATTCTCTGTACGGACCTTTGCGATAATCCCAGTTGTGTTGAACTTCTCCTTGTTGACGTTTTTGGGCAATTCTGCACACTTTCCAGTATACGTTGAATTTTATCATCTAGGGATGCCATACGTCGTCTTTTGGAACCTGGGAGGCTCCTTACAACACCTTTTTGCAGACAATTTGAAACCAAACGATAAAAGAACATTAGAAAATTCTGAAAATAAAAATAAATTATTAAACATTCACACTAGAACGGTCTTTTTGCGCCACCCTGTACAAATATTACAAATCTTTACTAAACGTAGTAATTAAATCAAAGTAAAAATTTTAAAATTTTATATTTTCCCTAACCTTTATAGTGGTCATCATTACAAGTCGATACCGCTTGGTTCGGCTTCCGCAACTCGTGGTTTGAATTTGTCATACTTGAGCCATACACATAATAGCCATTCTCAACATACGGATCAACTTGGAAGTTTTAGGATAAAACCATTACCATCCAAAACTCATGGTTCCTGGGAAAGTGGGCGGAACTATTAATAAAACCTGCCTCTAACGTAATGGGCTTTGTACTCGTACATATGTGAGACGAATTTTGTAAAAACAAAATTTGGGTATAATTGGTCACTATTGGTTACAATTGGTCAGTTATTACCAGTAATTGGTTAGTGACAGGAATGTTTTAAAATAGTTATAAACATTTTAGCACCCCAATTAAGGAAAATCAATAAAGGAAGAATGCCATCGATTGAGCTGGAAATTCTGATAATTGGTCAGCTAAACCTAATATTTGGTCGGGCCTGCAAATAAATTAAACCAGGTAAATATTAAAATATAATGCGGCGCATACTTGGGTTTGTTCACTTTTAATATTTTATTCACTTGGGATTTTTTATTTAGCGAAAAAAAATACAAAATGAATAAAAAATTGCCGCTGGTAATTATATAACAAAATATATTCTCTTTTGGGATGGTACTGCCACTTGCGACGAGTAGCGTAATCTATTATTTTCCGCTGTCAAATTTCCGCTATCTTATACAGCATGGTAGATACCCGATTGGATAGCAAGCCAGCCAATTGCTAGCCGAAATCCGGACTACTCAATCAATTTTACAAAGGAAATTTTAATTTTAAATTATATTTTCAATAAAATTTTTGTTTATTTTGGCGAATGGACAGTATAACAACACAAAAATTTGCTGCAAGTGTTTTGAAGCCGCAAATTTTACTGTAACATCGCAAAAATAGTCAAAAATGTTATGAAAAACGTATTTTGAAATTTAAATTTCTTTGATACTGCTTGATTTAACAACGGCAATTGCTTGTCACTGGGAAATGGCTGTTGAACCCAAAAAATAAAGAATCATTTTTACCAAAACTAATTATTGTGATAAATATGTACGATTTGTTACACACAAATATTTCTTTGGACAAATATTTCTCTAACAAAATACTTATCTAACAGTGCATGGAGCCGGAGCCTCGTGATTTATTATTAGGTGAATGCGGGAAAATCATAAATGTCCGCAAAATAACTAAGAAAACATAATGATCATCAAACAGTTATTTTGGGGTAAATTTGTATATCAATTTGTTGTGTTGCCTGGAGATTTTTTAACAAGCACGACAAAAATATTTTGTTTTTCATTTTCATTTTGATATTTCACACACATTAAATCAAACTGGCAACAAAATCAACAAAATTGTTCGAAAACTGGTCGCAGTCACACTAGGAAATTTCCTTTAATAATAGTTGGGCGGCAATTTCATTTATTTGTTTAAACGTCACTTAGTAGTGCCACTACTCAGACATAGATGTCACATATTCAATGTATTTTTATTTGAATTTATATTAAACGTTGAACGTTGACTACTGTGATCCGAACAAAATAAATTTATGAATCTTTTCTCAAAATTTTAACAATGCAATAATTTGCCATGAGCGCCAAATCGGATGATTTGTGAATTAAAGTCTTGATATTAAAATTATTTCGGAATAAAAGAACATGTACCTTTCTCGAGCATCAGGAAGGCAGTTTTGAATATTATTAGCGTTGTCAAAATTATTATCTGATTTGAAGCCTTTCAAACGTTCACCAGACATCCAGGTTGTGCGCATTCCTGGAGAGGAGTTGTCCGAATTTCAAGTATAAGATGTTATGGGTGAAATTGACTCTTTATAACCAAGAATATTCCGTTCACTCTTTTATAGCGCATGCTAGAAAAACTTGTGGGTGCAAACCTAGACATGGAACTAAAATTTAACTGTGGCAGTTTTTGTTTTCTTATGAAACGTGTGCTTTGCGAAAATGTGTCAGTAGTGTTCAAGAGAAATGTACCATTACAGGTTTTGGTGTTATATTGTTAACAAATGCACTTTGAACATTTTTAACCCGAAAGTGTTATTATATTATAATTTCGGAAGGGCTAAAACCTTAGTTACGTAAAAGATCTAAAGTAAATAACGATTTTAAAGTTTGTTGCTTCTTTAATTTATAATTACACAGCCAGTCGTCGCATCATGGTTGTTGTGAAAAATCAGTTTAAAAAAATGTAAATGTTCATTAAAAAATACGTTTATTAATAATAAAAAAAGAAATTTTTAAACCATTTAAGGAAATAACTGGATTTTAAACGATTGTTTTGTAATTGAATGGATTTTAAAAAAACAACGAGGACCTGAATTGATTCGATTTGAGACTTTTTTTTATTATCATTATTGGAATGGGATTTTATTTTTTTATTAAACGATTTTATAGATTGGGATGTTATGTGATTATTTACGATTCGTTAAAATGGGTAAAACCACTTATCGAAAGTCGTCTCCAGCAATATAAAATAAAAATCGGTTTCTTACAGCTTTTACGATCACATTTTCCCCCCACTTTCCGTAATGCAGCACTAGATAGTAGCACCGCAATTATACCCACACACAAAAATACCAGCTTGAAAAAATGCCTAATTGATTGTTTGTCAAATGAAAATGAAAAACTGAACAATTTCCCACGTCCGACATAATTTCCAATCAATTTCTACAAAATACGAAATAATAATCAAAATAAAATTTTATTTCTTATTTTTTTTTATATTAAAATGTACAAAAATGGATAATAAATATTTTTTATATGCGAATTTGATCGAATATAGATAAAACAAGTTATCAACAAAACTGAGTACGAAAAAATAAAAAAATTTATTGAACCCATAATTCTTGTTTCGGACTGTTGTGATTTCTTTTTATTTTATATACGGCTCTTGTGTGTTGTGATTCCAACAAATCACAATCTTGCAAACAAACAAACAAGCGCAAGCATAAGCAAAGCACACAACACAATTCCGTAAACTTAAAAATAAAATTTAAAATAAAACGTCTTAAGAAACACAGATAAAGATATCTTAAATATTTCTGAGATATGCATCTTGTGTTAGAATCCGATTGGGGAATTAAAATAATTAAAATATCAGTAGAAATATTTATAAATGTACATAAGGAGGAGGAACTGAAGACGATACACATAAAAGAAACACTTTATGGCTATAAATCATATATGGACAGGAAAGATTATCTTCTTTTGGTAAAAGAGACGATTTTGATCTTCTTTTACATATTTTGTTTACGTGTTAAGAGATCGTTTGAATATTTATGCTTTATTGGGAAAGGTCATTCGGAAATAATTTAAGATGATATTGGAGTAACGTGCCTTAGTATTACCCCAAATTACGAACCAACGCAAATTTCGAACACGATTTCGCTTGTCTCGTGTTAAAATTAATTCGGGTGTAAAGCAAGAACACACCACACGAGCCAACTTGATTATTGAACCGCCGATTTTCTACAGTTCTAAAGTATGAAGACCATCTCTCCACACGCACCTAGCCGATACTTTCTAGGAAATTATGACCAAGATTTCTTATCAAAGCCATAGTTAATAAACCTGATTTAAATTTTGAAGTTGATTCGGGATTTTAGGTGTCATTATTGAGGTCAATATCTAAGCAAACTATTTTTCAAAGTTTGAAATACATGAACAACCACCGCGACAGAGACTGTCTTTCCGAGCTCTATCCCTGGTGGTTGCTGTTTTGGAAGTTTATAAAATCGCATGATAATAATTTGTATGGTTCGTGAATCCATATGTGTGCAAAAGTTGCGTCATTAGCAGATTTTAACCCTGAACTATTGTCCCGTTGCCAAGGAGTGTGCTAGAGACCAAGGTATGGTAAGTTTGGTGACTACATTCTAAGCATATATGCAACCCACCGTAAAGTTGGTAAACCCAGGACTCTGTAGCTTACTGGCGCAGGGAAGAAGACAATTGGGACATCACTTAAGTAAGTTGAGTCATATTTTCTTCGGCTACCAATCGTTACGTTCCCTTTAAAGTCACTACCATCCACAGTAAAGTAGATGACTAAGTAGCGGAATTCCTCAGATCATTAGATGTCTGATACTTAAGATCCAACATTTTGAATGTGGGTTAACTGACACAGGTGTACTTATTTTGTGGCGGTTAGAATATTGCAACCAAATATTCTAATCGTACATATCGCAAATGTATCATTTCGAGATAGATAAACGAGCTTTTAATTTTTTTTTTTTAAAACCTAAAATCCCTGGTGTTATTGGGTGTGTGAATGGCACGCACGTAAAAATTATCAGGCCAAACGAAGAAGTGCAATACTTATATTATAACAGGAAAGGAAGTTTTGAGATATTGGCCAAAAACTGAAAATAAACTAATAAACAAATTTAAATTTTGAAAAGTATTGGTTATGAAATGGCCTAGTTTAGTCCAGCATGAACAGATCCTAGAATTTTGTCCTAAGTTTTGGACCCCTGATCAATACTTTTATCCAAATTTCATCGTCATTCTTTTAGACTGGTGGAAAGACGGATTATTGTTAAATTTCAAGATTTCATTTACCGAGTTCCTTTACTTCGGAGATCAATCAATTTGTCATTTTAAGAATCGATTTTAATATTTTATTCCGCTGGGATGCTTTATTTAGTGAAAAAAGAGATACAAAATGAATAAAAAATTTCCACTGGTAATTATATAACAAAATAAATTCTCTTTTGCGATTGTGCTGCCACTTGCGGCGAGTAGCGAAATCTCTTATTTTCCGCTGAGAAATTTCCGCTATATTATACAGCATCGCCTGTACAGTTTATTGTTCGTTAAGTTTTTAAGGACTTTAAATTTAAGGTCCGCCCAAACCTTAATAAAATTATTGTAAATAAATTTCAATGTTTTACTTTTAATTTATGAAAACTTACTTTAATCCAACCGTCTGGGTCTTTTGTTGGAGGTCCTATACTCTTCAATTCTGTAGAAATTCGATCCCATCTGGTTTTCAAATCAGTTTTAAAATCTTTTCCCGATTTTATAAACCCACGGGCAATATCAGTGCCCATGAAATTACTGATACTCCTAAAAATAAAATACCAATTTTTACAAAATCGATCGTACTAAAATAATTTGTTGTTTTATTTTAACTAGATTTTTTTTTCAGTTTTTCATAATTTTAAGAAAATGTTCAACTTAACATTTTTATGACTGCACGTCGTATATGAATACACTAGAGTCGCATGCCAACCACTAAAACACGGCGGATTTACGACAAATGTCGTGTCGCAAATCGAGTCGTTCCCCAATTTACGTCGAAGCGACAACCACAATAAGGCTGAATGCCTTGAAATGGATAATGATCACCAAGGCTCAATCAATTTGATTTTATTAAAAGGCAATGAAGTTTTGTAAATTGCTCTTAAACTGAATAATTTACCATAAATGTTTGTAAACAGGCAGAGCTCAAAAATCGTTGGCCTACATACAAAATAGCTCCGCCTAATTTTCCATATAGCAAATGACAAAACTAAAAATTGAAACTTCTATTCGGCTTTCCAATATGGTAATGAGTCCAAATATTCATATGTCGATCCGCCTCATTATATTGATTTCATATAAATTAATGTTGTTAATTGCCGCAAAAACGAAATTTTCTCACAGCCAAAATTTTATTCTTCTAATTATTTACATCACTCGCCAAATATGTCCACACATGTGTATATGTGTGCACACCTCACATACGAGATGCAATCAAGGTTCATCTCATCAAACACGCATGAAAAAACCACAAAATAATGTTGTTGTATGTAGAAAAAAAAAATTAATGAACTCAAAACTAAATTAAATGTTTAATTTCAAGATTAAAATCTTCGAAATATATGTTGAGTTGGCCATGTTGCTGGCTACAACAACACTTAAGAAATTATTTTTGGTATCGATAAAATGTCAAATTTTGTGTTACATAACATGCTGAGGGAGATTTTCAACGTTTGGCAGATATGTTGGTCAAAATATTATTGTGTGCATTCATAACGGATGATAATCTGTATCAAAATCATGTTGAATGTGTATCTACGAGTTTCTTAGCACAAGATTCTATTCTTGTGTTGTTTTCCTCTTTACCAACGCTTTTATATATTTTCGTTCTGTTGTGCAAGACATTCGACCTTTTTGATATAAATTCAATTAAAGTCGAACAGAATTTACGCGAACACCAAAAACATAAATTCTCATGGTTATTGGAAACAATTGTGCGCGATCAAATAGGTCAATTTAAGGGTTAAGTAACTTAAGTCGAATTGTTTTTTATTAGAAAATGCAATTAGAGATTACTATATTATGTGTGCTTTCAGGGCTACATATAGGCGCCTGTCACCTATGTAACTTAATCGTATATTTTGTTTACGTTGCTGTAACTCCAATTTAGGTTATAACGCGCCGACTGCGGGCTGGGCCATATAACTCTGTTGAGAGCTACTGTTTTTACCTCTCCGAAAAATATTACAAATTTAGTTTCCAATTTATTTCATTTTTAATAGCACCGATTTTCCGGGTTCTTATCTCTGGACGCATCCAAAGAGGACCGACAGGGCGATGCTACTCTACCTAAGTTTCAAAATATATTAATTTGGAATAGTAAACAGTAGGACGTGCTTCTTGTTCAGGATTTACTACAACTACGATACGTGCTCATACTGCTTTCTCAGGTTGGACTAAACGTGTAAAGGCTTCTTGAAACGATGTCCTTGGCCGTTCCCATTTTTGATTTTAATTAAAATTTCGCTGTGTTTTTGTATGGGATGTTCTATTAATTATGGTTCCAATTACTCTAAATAGATGTCTCTTATAGATGGAACGCATCGGTATTCCACGATCTACAACCAACGACTGCGTAGAGACGTTTCAAATTACGTACCAGTTAAGAAATTTGTGTTGAGCTAATTTGAGTTGTTAGTGAAGAACAAATTAATACGAAATTTTACCATACAAACCTTGACAAAATTTGGAATTTCAGCAATGACCTCGACCTGACTCGAATATCAGCCTGAACAAGCCTTGGATGCTTAGTTTGTTAAAGCAATAATACTAGCTAACATGAATTAAGGGTTTGTTTTCTGGAGGCTTACTGTATATTACGAAACGGGAGTTGTGTTATTAGAATTCGTTTTTTTTACTATCCAATGGGAATTTCAAGCGTTACTTCCAGGTTGCTAAATTATGATTTAGTATAATTTCACCTCGGCGGGTTAATAAAATACCACTCGCCGACCAAAAATCCGATAAGGGAAGGCACCTCGAAAATAAACCACACGGAAGAGGAAAATATGAAGAACATTACGGTGCAAGTATCAGGATACTGGACAGTATCGGCGGTTTCTGATACGGAGCTCTCATAGAGACACACGAACCCATAAAGAAAGTTATACCCTTTTAGGAACATACATTAGATAACCGGGTCATGCACATTCCAGGAGAGTGAACACCAGGACTCGAGAGCATACTGGGAACTGGGACCTTGCAGCCGGGCGAATTCGTCAAATAGAAAGCGTAAACATAATTTTGATTGATGGTGAGCACAGACTGCCAGCTTCCCTCAACAAAAATGAGAACAACCCGGAGTTTGTGCAAGCGACCTTCAATGTGGTTAAAATCTGAGAATTGCCACCAGTCGTTTCAACCGTTCCGAATATCATTAAGCTCCGGAATATTTTGAAGTGTTTTTTGATCTGACCATCCTAGTCAACGGCAGGTGGATAGATGAATACTGAAATCCTTGAAAAAGTGAAGACAGAGATCAACGTCGATAAATTTGGAATGATGTGATCGGTTTGCAAAACCCTAAGGCCGACGATTTGATTTTTTATGTAAAGGGCGGTAAGACAAAAGCTTTTGCATTGAAAGAGGTTATCCAGAGAAAGCGGTTCGCCGAAAGGAGATGGCCATCGAACATTTATATGGCCTTGAGAGCTAAACTGGTAATACAGAGGTGAGGATTTGCTGGAGAAATAAAAATCACATCAGTACATTATGACATGAAGAATGCTAGGGTCAGTATACCGAAAGACCAAGCAAATCATTTAGTGATGAAGGGTCGAATCCGTATATGATAGGTTTTCAGCTGGATGCACCTGCTTGCTGTAACCAGCTCCTTTTACAGTAATAGAAATCTCTGCTACAAGAATTGAATGATGCAGCTGGTGATTGGAAAATAGCCTTAGGAGATAACGCAACGCCCATCATCCTTTCAAGAGATACTCCATTTAGAAAATCCGATTGAAAGAAGGAGGTCGTATGGATAGTGCTGGAGGATTTTGCCATCTGTTACTCTTGTCCAACATACCTTTGGAAGAGTGGGCTCAAAGACTCAATGATTTGTCGCCGGTGATTTTAACTATAATCACTTGAATGGGATGGGCGAACAGATCCAAATAGGCCGCGACATGTAATATTTTCCTCCTTAATATAGGAGACGCTTTCGCTTTTGGAAAAGGTAATTATGGGTAACTTTTCTATCAGAATGGATCGTAAGTGAAACAAAAAACTGGGCGGCTAACGAGATCGAACTTCCAGTGATTATTGCATCACATTCGAAGTGGATACCGTCGACACAATAAATGGCAAATCACCCAGAGATCAGTTTATTGACTGGAGGGTTATGATAGTTCTGAAAGCAGATATCTCCGATCCGCAATTACCGTCACATATTAGCAACTATTGCTACAACACCAACGGGTGACGAATGCATGTATAGAAATACTGCAGCTCCGCGGCAATAGAATAAAAACAGCCGTATACTGGTGGAACGCAGAGATTACAGAACCCCATAGGGATTGCACCTATGCTAGAAGGTGCCTACAAAAAGAGAATAGCCATACAACTTGGCACTAGCTCATATAATCCTAAATATATTGATTCGGCACTATAAAACTGCTAGCTGGAAGGACCTTTGTTTCAGGTTTGATAAGAACCCCTGGGGAGATGTCTACAAAATTGTTACAAAATAATTTGGAATTTATGGCGTGAAAAAATATTCAATTGAAGAAGAGTGGAGGCTCCGATGGTATTTTCCCCTTGGCTGTTAGGATTGCAGAAGAAGTACATCCAGAAATAATTTTGGAAGTGTTTACCAGGGATTTGAGAAGAGTGGAGTTCCTCTCCATATGAAAAAAATCTCCCGGTTAGTCTTATTAAAAAAAGGCGGATAAGCTTGATGACACACTATCATCCAATAGACACCTATGTTTCCTAGACACTTCCGGGAAACTACCTGAGCACATGCTGCTGCACTGACTGCTGAGCGACATTAATAGGGCAGGAGGGTTTGCAGACAATCAGTTTAGAATCTAAGCGGGCCACCCACGATCAACACCATAAGGAAGTCATAAGGTTCGTCAATTTAGCGACAAAGAGAACAGGTATTTTGAAAGGATTCCAGCTGTACTCACATTAGACTTGCAAAAAGCCCTCAACAAGTATTATAGAACGTGCTATATGATGGAGGGCTCCGGTTCAATCTGCTGTCCAAGAGCTAAATACTTTTAGGATATGCAGGTAATCTGGAAATCGCCGCTAGCGTCAGGAACGAAAAAGCACTAGTAGAGCATGTCAATGCAGCGGTGGAGCAGCGGTAGAAGTAATGACGGGACGACGTTGTCATGTCGTTTTTAAATCGTCACGACAACCACAATAAGGGTGATTAAATTTTAAAGGCTCGCAAACTCGATTCTTTATAATTGTACTTAAAGATACATATTTAGTGGAAGGCTTATATTTGTGGAAAATGTAGAGAAATGTAAAACCATCAAACCCTTTATTGGTACTAATGATCTGGTAATGGTGAATGACGCCACAGGGTAGACATACGCCTTAATCCAGGATTTTGTTCCAGAAAAATAAAACGTTGTGAGGCAACTAAACTACATTATCACCCTACCCTAAAATTTTTCGTATTTTCGTGGTTTAAATAATATTGTTTTGATTCTCGAAAGCTGATCTGACCGGCATGATCAGCAGCAGTGGCTGAGAACGGAAAGGTAGGTCGAACCCTTACATGAGACAAATCATCCATGATGAAATGATGATTGGATGTTTTTGATCCAAAGGTAATAATGAGTTTCGAAGGCCGCCACTCACTCTCAGTATGCTGATATTGGGCGATAGTATGCAATGGAATAACACTCTGTCTCCATTCAAGAAGTGCTATGTAGCTTGAAATGATTCGATTGTCGATTATTTGTTCACGAAAATTGTTGATGAAACGTAAAATCCATGCAGTAATTTTACGTAAGTGAATATACGATGAATAACGACGACTAATGCCACTTAAGAATTGAATTAACTACGACAAAACAACAGTTGAGTCGGTCCAAAAATGACTGTTTATTTGATTAGACGACTGTTTATTTGATTGGATTAATTTGGAGTGTTGACTTGAAGTATTTATGCAATTTCGTTGCCAGAACAGCTGGCATTCATCATTGAAATTGTAAGAGCCCGCTTTGGAGTTACCTTGCATTTGGAAAATAGAAAATGAACGAGGACTGCACGATGAACGATTCGATTCGTAAATACGTTGCAGCAGAATAAACATGCCTTGATCCATCAAAAAACGTATCTAAGCCAAATGTTTGTTGACTGTTGTCCTCTGCACCACCTTTTCATGACTAGGCGAACAATTGAGGACAAAACCGTGCATTTTGTGTGATTCTCAGTTTCTAAGATTGTCCGACTAAAAATCCGATTTTACCCCGCGATACGACAGTGGAATTGATGATAACACTTATGATGCGTTGATTGACCATTTTCTTAATTCAAAACCGGCTGATCGGAGACATTCTATGCTTTGCTGTTGAAGTTCAATACTCGATTCGATGGTTTGACTTCCAGATAGTTGTCATTCCTATCAGCTAGTGGAAAATTGTTTTCTTCTTCTTGAGCTAACTGATGCATTACACGAACCGCGTGTATGGAGCGCTTGACGTTCTAGACGTCTTCGATACGTTTTGATGTTTGTGGAAGCAATTGTCTTCCTGGGGCAATATATTTTAGTTTAGGATTTCTCCTATTTCCCAAAATTTGCGTAGAAGTGAATCATTTTCGATTTGACAGTATCCATCCGAAAGCAGTATACTGAGTGATTTTAGAACCAATTTTTCCACGGCACAGAGCTGGTCGTAGGATTGAAGGATGCAGGTCTTGCAGCAAATCGATATGGCTCGGTTGCTAAAAATGTGGATCCGCTACAGGCATAACTTTTCAATATGATCCCAATCAGTGAAATCAACGCTATATGAAGGCAATTTTGTTGTCAACTTATCGAGAATCAATGCACCAGTGTGGCATTCGGAAGGGTCATCGTGGCACGAGCTGAAGGCAACTGAAATTGAGGATTTGCTTTAATTAGTTTGAGAGCTCAATACAATAATATTTGACGGCACCGTTTTGTTGATTTCGTAGACGCGGACAATAATGTAGCCGAATCAACATTGTATTTCACAAAATGAAGCAATATGTAGTGACGCTGACGAGCACTACACGTGGCACATTTCTTCTGGCTAAACGACAATTCGAAGAAATGTGATTGAATCCAAGGCAATTGAAACAATGCCTAGATTTCTCGACAATTACTTTGCGTTCTTGTGCGGATAGTTTGAGAAACGATGGCCATTTTCGCAAAACGCGGGATTCTCTGCAATGTGGACAATATGCTGATATTGAATTGGATACATGGCATGCATTTGGTTTTTTATTCGATGAACTGGGCATTATTTTATTCAATTTTCATGATTCCTTTGACGGGAAAAACTGGGCATTAGAATTGGATGATGGCTTCTTGGCATCACTTGAATTATTTAATGGAAAAGAAGCTAATCGAATCTCGATTGCGTTCTCTAGGTTACACCATAATGGGATCTTTTTTGCATCGAAGAATTGAAGGCAGAATGTTTGAGTATCGCGATGTAATTTCTGCAGCACAATATGAACGGAAATCCCTTCGCTCGATTGGCACCTAATTTTGAAATTTTCTTCTGGTGTATCTCTTTTCTTTTAATTCATCTTCGCCTTGTACCTTTGAGATACTGAAACTTTTGTGGAGAAGATAAAGTCAAACTATCATGAATTTATTTAAACGGATCGAATAATGAAGGCCATTCCAAAATATTTCAGGAAATTTAGGTAAATTTTCGAATCAAATAATTGCATAAATTTGTTGCACAAAATCCAACTAATCAAATCCCTTAAATGAATGGAAAACCAACGATTACCTTTGCTTGCGAATCTAGTTAATAGATTTCCATGTCCGGTTCGAAGGGACAGATTTTATGTTGAATTTTTTTTTATTTACTAGTGGTCCGAATTATGGGTGGTTCCGTTGGTAAAGTTAAAAACTGTTTTTTTACTTTAATATTTATTTTGCTTTTAGGCTTCAACACAAGCGAGAATTTTAGACAGATCTCTTTGTTTCTCCTTCGAATCGGAACACGATCATAAGAGCAACATTCGTTTCGTCACAATGATCAGAACAAAATAAAATAAAGTTAACTCTGATAATTACGAGGTCTGAAAAGTTGTTGTTTAACAATCGTTTCAGTGAATCGATGTGAGAGTTTTTATGAAAATCGACAAAATCGAGTATCGCGCTTTCATTAAATATTTATTTAAACGGCAACACGCATCCGCAAACCAAAGACGAGTTGGACGCTGTGTACGAGGACTCTGCACCATCATTTACCACCGTGAAATTTTGGACAGCTGAATTTAAACGTGAACTTACCAGCTTGGGTGACCATGAACGAGCGGAACGTCCAAAAACTGCAACCACTGACGGTAACATCGTTCAAGTTCACCAAATTAGCACTATTTGGTATATACGACGGATGACCGTCGAATTAAAGTTAGCGAGAGATAAAATGCGATGAATATATCCAAATAATGTGTTTGCCACACATAAGCTGTCCGCCCGTTGGGTGCTCACTTTGGACCAGAAACGTGTTCGCAGTTTAGGTTTAGTGTTCGCAATAGATCCGAATTTAATTACTGTTGATGCAACTTAGATACACCATTACACTCCAGAATCAAAAATACAGTCAAAATAGTGCACTGCCAAGGGGGAATCGGGTCCAAATAAAGTAAAGGCTGTTCCTTCGACTGGCAACTATTTTCTGGAACAGTTATAGTTATCTTAATCGATTACCTTCAAACAGAGAAAAACATTACAGGAGCATAGTACGCATCATTACTTGACGAACTGTTCTTCCCGTACACTGATTTACATCAAATTTCAACTTCGTATAAAGTTTAATATTGATCAGCCAATTCGTCTGAAAACATTTCCGCATAAATTTTGAACAGATTTTGTAGCTAATTTTATTTAAAATAGTTTAGTTTGTAATGGTATAAATGGGAAAGCTTTTCGTTAGGAGCTGTCACTTCTGGTACACAGATTTCCTCCATATACCAATCATTGAATTTATGGAAAAATCTTAAAATGAAGTTTCATCCTGATCAGTCAATCCGTCTGGAATATGGAGAGCCCAAATTTTTGTGTAAAACGGTTTTTTCTCAAAAATCGTAATACCCGCATAAATTTTGGATGAATGTAAGACCGATATCGTATATTCATTAATTCGAAATAAAAATTGATTTAATTTTTAAATTTAATTTAGAATCTTTAGTTTTTAGTCATTTTTATCATCAATGACTTTTTATCATCAATGTCATTTTTATCATCAATATTTTAAAAATATAAAATAAAACTTTTAGCCTGCACAAATCACACACATACACTTAGACTTTTTTAAAATCTCCTTCTTTTGACTTCGACGATATAGTAAAATATAAATCTGCAAAAATCTCAAGGTCGATAATTTTCCTGATTACTATACATTCTGTCAAAAAAGTAACGGGAATTGGTCAATAAAACATTAAATATTTATTCATTCAAATTTATTGTACTGCCTTCAAAGAACCCCTCTTCCGGAATAATACACTTATTCCAACGAATAATCCAATCATCGAAACATTTTCAAACGCATTTTCCGGAATCGACTTCAGTTTTCGCCGCGAATTCTCTTTTATGTTTTCTATCGACTGAAAACGAAGAAACGAGCCAGCCGGAGCCATATCAGGTGAATATACGGTGGTTACTCGATGTTATTTGTTGAGTTTTCGGCCAAAAATTCGTTCACAATGATAGCCTTGTGAGATGGTGTGTTGTCGTGGTGCAAAATCCTGGCCTTTTCGACGAATTTGCTCCCCTAAACGCCCAGATAATATTCTTTATTTACTGTCTGACCTTTTGGCAAGAATTCCGAGTTCACAACACCGCGATAATGAAAGAAAACAGTCAGCATTATCTTGACTTTTGATCGATTTTCTCGAGGTTTTTATGGTCTCGACACAGTTGGAAGGTGCCATTCTGAAACTTCTGACCTTGTTGACTGGTTTGCATGTCAAACTCGTAAACCCATGTCTCATCACCAGGTATAATGCGTTTTATAAATATGGAGTCGGAGTTAACTCATTCTAGCATGTCTTCAGTGACCTTTGCGCGATTGAGTTTTTGAAGAAAATTCAGGTCTTTTGGAACTAATAGAGCGGCAATGCGTTTCAAGCCCAATTGATTAGTGAGACACAGAAACTTCAGCGGCAATCTCTCTCAAACCTAAATGACGATTTACCGTCACCTTTTCCTTAACTTTATTGATGTTAACTTCAGTTGAAGACGTTGATGGCCGGCCAGAACGGGGCAAACCTTCCACCACATCTCGGCCGCTTTTGCATGCACCACTCATATTCACGTGTTTTTGATAAAGTCGATTCACCGTAAGCCTTCCGTAACATTTTCAGCGATTCGGCATACGAAATTCTATTTGCAATACAAAATTTGAGACAGATTCTTTGTTCGATAGTTTTATTCATTATACAGGGTGTCCCCCGGGAAGGTATACTACTTTGTTTGTTTATGATTTTTGATTAAATGAAAGAGAATGGATCTTATATTGATAAATGTTTTATTTAATGTCGGCAATTATGTATGGAATACAATATCAGATAAATGTCCGCCTCTGTTAGTCTCACAAATGCGAGCCCTTTTGAGCACATTTTTCATTACATTCTCACACATTTCACGCGGTATTTCATTAATTTCATCACGAATATTTTGTTTGAGTTGCTCAAGCGTTTCTGGTTTGTTTGCATAAGCCTTGCTTTTTATATATCCCCACAAAAAGAAGTCCGGAGCAGTCAAATCAGGCGACCGTGGAGGCCAATCAACATCACCATTTTTTGAAATAACTTGTTGTGGAAAGAGTTCTCGCAGTAATTCCATTGTAATCCTGGCTGTATGCGATGTGGCACCGTCTTGTTGATACCACATGTTAATCAAGCCCAAAGTATGCAGTTGTGGCGTTAAAAAGTTTTCAATCATATCACGATGTCGCTCCCCATTCACCGTTACCGTTACGCCGTTTTCATTTTCAAAGAAGTAAGGTCCTGTGATTCCTCCTGACCAAATTGCACACCAGACTGTCACTATTAATGGATGTAAAGGTGACTTATGAATAATGTGAGGGTTTTCCATTGCCCAGAACCGACTATTCTGTTTATTCACATATCCATTTAAATGAAAATGTGCCTCGTCACTCATTATGATTTTTTCATGAAAATCGGGGTTGTCATGGGCGAGCTGTAACATCCTATTGGCATATGTACGGCGGCGTAAATGGTCTTGTGGAAGAATTTGCCACTTGTCTACTTCACGACTGTCAAGTATGAACTGTCAATACTAATATTCGCCTAAATGGCGGCAAAACAAAGTAGTATACCTACCCGGCGGACATCATGTAAAAATCGCAAAACACCCTTGAGATGAACTGACAAAATAGAGCACTGTAAACAAACTAAATGATCTGTCATTCTCGTACTTCACGTCCAGATAGAGGACAGCTGTGCCAACTAAGCGACAAAAACAGTTTTACAATCCCTTTAAGCGGGCTTTTTGAATTACCAATACCTGTTCCTTTCTTGACATACTGTATGCATATCTATGAAAATTTAGTGTAGGAATAATACAGATTACGTTTTGTAGAATAAATTTTAAAGCATTCATAGCTTAATAACGGTTATTCGGCATTTAAATACAAAAATTTTAATGGACAATCCCACGAATGAAGTAAAATACGTTAAATTTCGATAAATTCACTAATCAATTTACGACATTCCGATTATCCACGTACATAAGTTTATTCAATTAGCCATAAAAGATTTTTTCGGATGAGTTCCACTTTGGGATAATCACAAAGTCGTGATTCACATAAAACAACCCATAATATGTAATCAAATTCATTTCTCATAATGATACAAGTCAAGATGCCTAATGAGAAAGCAAGGTTTAATATTTTACGTCTTACAATTTACAAACGAAACGAATTTCACATTTTACTAATTTTAATTAGCTGCGATTTTATTTTAATTCTAGATCTGTATACGTCCATCAAATTATTATTATTTTTAGCATACGAGTATATCAATCTTTAATGATGATATTTCAATTTACATATAGTAGTTTTCATCATCCCATCTCACGGAGATGAAATCGCGCGGCACGGCTAGCATATAGCGAAAAGGTTAATTGAATTGTTGTACTTAAAAATTATGAGCATTGTACAAATAATGATCGTGCACAGAACATGGGAGATTGTGATGATTCGATATCTCATTCTCGACCGCGATGCTGAACCATGCTGGGCAATATATTTCGATAAATAGGCCAAACGATCGGTATACAAATGATCTCTAAATAAAACCGAAAGAACGATATACGTTACAACAGCCTCTCCTGTTTAATTTTTAATTTCATTGCGAGCATTCATCTCACTTAGATTAATATGTTCAGCCGCAAATTGATCAGATGAAATTTTAATCATCGATAATTAATCATTTTATCTCTCGCACATACCAACTAACATGTCGAAGAATATCTAATATTAGCAAAAAATACTAATTGTAACATCCATCAAGACCTAGAAAATTGTATGAACACAAGGCGGTGTACTTTTATATATTCAATCAAAATTTAAAATTAAAATTTTATCAAATCTTATTATTTTTAAATCTTCTTAAGAAGTTAAAATTTATTTAAATACCGCGCGCATTGAAAATTTCTCTCTGCACTTCGTGCCCCATCCCACATTCATGTAGATTGTCATATCGCGTTTGTATACCGTGAATATGTAATTAACGTAAATCTTCTTCTTAACGGGCACGAGAAGTATGTTACGTACAAACAGAAGAAACGATATCTGTGGTATAAAGAATTAACAACAGCAATGTCGGCGCCTCTTACCATGTTATATGTTTAACCAAATAAATCCATTAATGTACACAAAATCTTACAATAAACTACGTGTAAGTATCTGTACATAGAATTCAAATATAATCAAAGTTGAGCAGCATTACGCGCGTTTACTGGTAGATAAAGTTGAAAATTCCAAGACGGTGATAATTTTCGAAAGAATTTCATGGGAATTTTTTGTGTTTGTAGATTGGACAAATGACAACGAGGTGCCTATAATAAATGTTCGGTAACTTGAATTTCATCACTTTTAATTACCAAATAATTTATATGGCCACACTCGGTATTATTTAAATGCTTAATGCTCCAAAAACTACAAAATTAAATCATAATATGAGAAGTGTTGCCAGTCGCTATATCACCAAAATTTGAAAAATGTGTGTTAGCTTTTCGGAGAGTAAAGTAAAATTTGGGGGGCAAATAGCATAGAGAGAAAATACGTAAACAACATCAAGCAATTACTGCGATGGCTATAACAAATTTGGGAAGGAAATGCTAAACCTACCGTTCCTCCCCAGCAACCGGTGTGAAGTGTCTAACGTTAATAAAAAGTGTAGCTACACAAATTAACAAAAAAGTATAGCGTACACAATAGTAGACATTCGAGCCTAATCAAATTAGTATAGTCCGTACATATAAAAAGAGTTGCACTCCTCTGACAAAATTTGATATGTTGACAAAAATATGATATGAGAGCTGATCATGCACACCCAATCAACAGTTCATCCTAGAGTTTCCGCAATATAGCCACTACTATTTTGATAAAGACTCGAATGTCTACTATTCGATAATAGTAGTGGCTAAATTGCGGAAACTCTAGGATGGACTGTTAATTGGGTGTGTATGATCAGCTGTCTTATCATATTTTTGACAACATATCAAATTTTGTCAGAGGAGCGTAACCCTTTTTATATGTACGGGCTATACTAATTTGATTAGGCTCGAATGTCTACTATTCGATAATAGTAGTGGCTATATTGCAGAAACTCTAGGATGGACTGTTGATTGGGTGTGTATGATCAGCTGTCTTATCATATTTTTGACAACATATCAAATTTTGTCAGAGGAGCGTAACCCTTTTAATATGTACGGGCTATACTAATTTGATTAGGCTCGAATGTCTACTATTCGATAATAGTAGTGGCTATATTGCGGAAACTCTAGGATGGACTGTTGATTGGGTGTGTATGATCAGCTGTCTTATCATATTTTTGACAACATATCAAATTTTGTCAGAGGAGTGCAACCCTTTTTATATGTACGGACTATACTAATTTGATTAGGCTCGAATGTCTACTATTCGATAATAGTAGTGGCTTGCGGAAACTCTAGGATGGACTGTTGATTGGGTGTGTATGATGAGCTCTCGTATCATATTTTTGTCAACATATCAAATTTTGTCAGAGGAGTGCAACCCTTTTTATATGTACGGACTATACTAATTTGATTAGGCTCGAATGTCTACTATTCGATAATAGTAGTGGCTATATTGCGGAAACTCTAGGATGGACTGTTGATTGGGTGTGTATGATCAGCTGTCTTATCATATTTTTGACAACATATCAAATTTTGTCAGAGGAGCGTAACCCTTTTTATATGTACGGGCTATACTAATTTGATTAGGCTCGAATGTCTACTATTTGATAATAGTAGTGGCTATATTGCGGAAACTCTAGGATGGACTGTTAATTGGGTGTGTATGATCAGCTCTCATATCATATTTTTGTCAACATATCAAATTTTGTCAGAGGAGTGCAACCCTTTTTATATGTACGGGGTATACTAATTTGATTTTGCACATTTTTGATTGTGTGCGGATCTATTTCGACAATGGTTACTTCAATATTGGCTTTCATTTGCTCAATTGTTTGTGGATTGTCCGTATAACACTTTTCTTTCACGGCACCCCACAAATAAAAATCCAAAGGCTTCAAATCACAGCTCCTTGCCGGCCAATGACCATTTCGAATGATAATGCGGCCATCGAATTTTTGACGCAGTTTCGCTATTGTAACGTCCGATGTGTGGCATGGCGCACCATCTTGCTGGAACCAAAGGTTGTCCAAACCAATATAATCAAGATATGGCCACAAAAAGATTTTAACATGTGGCGGTAGTTGATTCCGTTGGCCGTAACGGTCGTGCCGGCCTCATCTTTGAAGAAATAAAGCCCAATAATGCCGCCACGCCACGTCCGAAAAGATGATTTTTTGAGCAAAATCCTCATCAATTTCGTATTTGTCGCAGACGCACACAGCGGATCGCTATCGAAGCGGATGGTCACGGGGCTTTAATTGCTGAAATAATATACTGAGTTTCTGGCAAATAAAGAGTGATATTAGTGTTGTCAAAGCGAACATAACCGATATGTCAAATCTGAACCGGTTATTGTGATACCCTATACATAGAATAAAAATTTGTGTACCATGTTCTTTTTTAAATTATGTATCAAAATATTATTTATGTGTGTATGTGTGAGAAACTGTGCCAAAAAATCATCGAATATATAAATCATCGATAATACAGCGTTCGCTGAATTTTCTGAGAGAAGCGGAGTCGCCGAAAAATCGTTGGATATGTAAATCCACCTTAATTCGTCCGCAACGCAGCTACAGCAAGGAAAAATTACTTTTTCTATTTGTATCAAACGCTAAACCTAACATTCTTATTTGTATTTGTCTCAAGCTCTGGCCGAATTGATTAAAGTCGAAACTTATCCGCGCCATCTAAGTGTAAGCACACCAACTTCTAAAACGTATAAATTTAGTTCTAGTGTCTTGTCTTTAAAAATAGTTGTTCAAAATCTCTCGAGGGAAAACCACCAAATAAATAAAAATCAAATTATAAAGTAAAAAAGGTGTTTTATTAAATTTCAACAAATTTAATTTTGGTGGTAAGTCACCTTTGCGGTTGTTTTGTGCGAGTTGTAAGAGAGTTGCTGTAATGTTTTAATAAAAATGAGCGCATAGTCCACCGCAATAATGAAATACAATTGGAATAATTATCACAATCACTTATTCACAAGCCATAGATAGCAATAGATGAGACAATAATCGCATGTGGGGAGTGCTGTAGGTAAGAAATGTATTTTCTCTCCTTAACATAGACGTCTCTCCCTACAATAAAACAACAATAAACACCCACATTTCCGGGTCAACTGGGTCACATTTCCGAAACATCAGGCTTTCAGTCCCAAATATAATTGAACCCCCCATTTCAATCCTTTCTTCGTGCTCTCCAGTAACGCCAACAATCGTTGCAATGATTCTGTTTGGTTCATTTTATTCAAGCTGCATCCCCAGCTCGTGAAAAGTAGCCAGTTTCTTAAATTCTGTAAACAACGTGTTCGCATATCACTTCGGGCACATGTGATCCATAATCGCCACAAATACTAATGTCTCCGGTGCTAGCTTTTAGCAATATTGGGTCTCGCTTATCTCATCTGACAACTTCGAAACCACGTTCGAAAGTCACGCCGACCGCCTTCCACATAACACATATTCTACTGCTCTTCATCCATTATTCCACCTCAAGTCTGTGAGACTCGTAATAAGCAGTCCTGATCTAGACAGTTTCATTTATGTTACCTCGTTCCGTTGTCGCATAAACCTCTCGAAACTTCGCGTATTACAGACCGGCTTATCCGATATTCAACAGTTTATAACCGAGTTGCAATGCTACTACCATCAAATAGTAGACAGTTGAGGCTAGTCAAATTAGTAAAGCTTTTACATATAAAAAAGGTTGCGCTCTCCTGATAAAATTCGAAATAACCAATGAAGGCACCGTGCCCAGTTTCGTAACAAATAATCAATTGAGAATGAGCATATTTTTGTTTTTTCCGCTTAATAAGAATTTAAAGCATAATACGCCATATTGTGTACCGACAAATCTCACTAGGATGAAATTCGTAATTTCCTGGGCATGAATTCCGGTTCAATGACTAATGAGAATGGCTAACGATTTTGTATTTTTGTCATTCATTTAGTTTGAATTTTTAAAATATTCATATTTCCGGTCCTTTAAGGTAGCTTCAATAGCCTGGTTAAAGAAGCAAACCCGATAATTATTTGAAAACTAAGGCAGAAATTACCAATAAATAAAAAAATTATTACTTAATGTCATTAAATTAAAATGAAAATAAATTAAAAGAGAATAACGTTATCGCCACAAAGCGGATAAAGGAAATACAATTGTCGGTATGCAGTCAAAAGCAACCAGGAATACGAGAGCGTAGTGAGAAGTGTGGTAAAAATGCAACAGAGGGCGCCACAATCGCAAATCCCAGACGTCATGTGTCAATACCATCTGTCACTAGACCAAATTAAAATTTTCAGACAGATCTGTCATTTAGTTTTGACAGCCATTGAAAACAGACATTGTTTTATGCAAACATGGCAAAAAGTGAATTTTGTGTGTTAATTAAACATTATTTTTTGCGTGGAAAAACCATTACGCAAACCAAAACAAAGCTTGATAAATATTATGGGGACTCTTCACCATCGATTAAAATGATTCACAAGTGGTATACTGACTTTCGTTGTGGTCGTACAAACATAACTGATGCCGAACGTTCAGGATGCCCAAATGAAATCGGTAGATAGGTAGGTATCCGCGCGTTGGGTGCCGCGTTTGCTTACAATCGACCAAAAATGCACACGTGTGACAACTTCAGAGGTAGGCTTGACGATGTTCAAGCGAAATAAAAGGGAGTTTTTGCATCGTTTCATAACTGTGGATGAAACATGGATCCATCACTATACACTGGAGACCAAAGAACAGTCTAAACAGAGGATTTATCTGGCGAATCTGCGCCGAAGAAGGCTAAGGCGTTTTTATCGGTCAATAAGGTCATGGCCACAGCTTTTTGGGATGCACGCGGCATAATCCACATCGATTACCTTCAAAAGGGGAGAACAGCCAACGGCGAATATTAAAGCAACTTATTGGACCGTTTCAGCGACGTTTTGAAAGAAAAACGACCGCATTTGGCAAAGAAAACAATTCTCTTACACCAAGACAATGCACGGGTGCACACATGTGTAGTAGCCATGGCCAAAATCTATGAATTACGCTTCGAATTGCTTCCACATTCGTCTTAGTCTCCAGCTTTAGCCCCCTACGACTATTTTCTGTTTCCGAACTTGAAGAAGTGGCTCAGCGGAAATAGGTTCGGCTCTAATGAGGAGATCATCAATGCAACAAACGCCTATTTTGAAGGGTTGGAGAAATCGTATTATTCGGAAGAGATCGAAAAATTGGAAAAACGTTGGACTAAGTGTATCGAGCTAAAAGGCGACTACGTTGAAAAATATTTTTTTTTGGTTGAAAATATTATTCCTTGTTTCATTTTTACCAGACTTCTCACTCCGTCCTCGTAATTTAACACATCGAAAATAAAGTCGTCACGCGAGCCGGAACCACAAGTGGCACAAGTGGCACGATGCATTGTGCATCATAGAGCATTCTCTGGTTTTCCAGCCGCAACCATATAAAGCCAGCCAGTACCAGCACAATGCGCTTAAATGGTTGTGCAACACATAAAAGCTTACAGCCGGAACCATAAGTTTGCCAGCAGGAACCAACCAACCACTGATGTATCAGCCAAAACCAATATTAAGCTAGCCCGAACCAATCAAAGCCAGCCGAAACCAGAGTTTTATCAGTCTAAACCATTTAAATGGCTCTGGCCGGCTTAATATTATTTCCGGATGATAAATCAGATTGGGCACAATGGTACACGATACATTTTGCTACTTGTACCATAAATAGTTGATTTGGTCCCGGCTTATGTGCTACACAATCAGTTACGCGCAAAATGCTGATTGTTCAAGCACTTAATGGTTCTGCCTGATAAAATTATGGTTGCGGTTGGCTTTAATTGGTTCTGGCTGATAAATCAGATGATGCACCGGTTGGTATGTTTCCAACTGGGTTCATATGATTCCGGCATACATGGTAGTGGTTCCGCCTGATCTTGTTAGGTTTCTGACTGAAACCTTATATGTTGCACAACCATAAACTAAAGAAACCAAATTCAGCACGCTCAAGATCTTCAAATTAAAGAGCTAAGAGGAGAAATAATAATTCTAGAGGTGAAAGTCGACGGCTCTGAAAAATATTGGAGATCGCTAACTAAAAAAATGTTATGAACCAAACCAGTTGCTGGAAACTCCAGGGAAATTCTTAAACCTCTCACATTCGATGGTGAAATCCCATTCGATAATTTTAAAGTCCCCTTTCAAGCGGCAGTAAAGCTCAATGGTTGGGCCACAGAGAACCATATGACTTGCAAACTGTATCCGCAACAGCAAGGAGCTATAATGGGTCATGACTGAGTTGGAACTAAGATAAGGATAGTCACACGTCAAAGAATTGCAGAAAAAGGGATAACGAAATCGATGCGACAACATCGACACCCTCTGAAAAATCATTTGAGAGGTAAAACCATAAATGAAGTATTGACGTTTGCTTTAGAATATGAGGCAGCCAAGAGAGGAGTTGAAGCAACTAACGCTAAGCTATTGGTGGCATATAATAAAATTACAACAGTTAGGTGCAGAGCCAGGTGACATCAAAAGTCGAAGGTGACATCAAAGGTCACTACATTGGAGACTGTTGACTAAGCTATGGAATGATGGATTTCGCGGCACCTTGATCTCCGAGGAACGCAACATGAAAACTGGCGAGAGGATCTGAGACCGAGAAACAATCAAAAACAGAAGCAAATGCTCAGCCCAAGATCAACAAGTTAGTGACTGCGGGAAGAGAGTACATGGTTAGAGGAATTGGGTTATCAAATGTAGCAAAGATCATTGGGAGGGGCTCAGCAGAAGATTCCAGCACGATTGTTACGGGCGAGTGTGGCAGTGGAGTTGTTTGCTAGAGAGAGTCGCGTGTAAAGGTGGCATACACTGTTGAAGCAAAAAGTAGTAAGACTGTTTAATTTAAATTTCGCGCGGAAAACCATTCGTCGAAATATTTTTTTTTTCTATATTGGTATGACTGTCAGTGACATCTGTGCCAAATGTTACATCAAAATAATCATTAGTGTTTTGTATACGCCTGTCTTTCTGAAGTACAAAAAGTGCATTCGGCGATTTTTACAATGAGTGAAATTATTCAACAAAGAAGTTCCCTTAAATTTTGTGTGCAGAATCAATTTTGTGGTGCCGAAACGTTCAGAATGTTGCAAAAGGCCTTCGGTGATAATTGTATGTCGCGAGCAAGTGTTTTTGATTGGTACAAATTGTTCAAAGAGGGTCGAGAACGTGTTGACGACGAACCACGTCTAGGACGGCCATCAACATCAACTGATGATCAACACGTTAATAAAATCAAGGAATTGGTGCTCGAGAATCGACGATTAACAGTCAGAGACCTTACTGGCATCGTTGAAATATAGGAAGGATCAGTGAAAATCATTTTGAAAGATCATTTGGGCCTAAGAAAAGTGAAAGCACGATTGGTTCCAAAACCACTCAAATTTTTGGAAAAATAGCGTCGCGTTGACGTCTGTGAAACAATGCGTTCCGACTACCAGGATGTCATGAAACGTATTATAACTGGCGATGAGTCTTGGATCTATGCTTACGAGCCAGAAACAGACGATCATTCGGCCGAATATCGTGCCAAAGGTGGGTCCACGATGTTGACAGTTTTCTTCGATTATCGAGATGTGGTGCACTCCGACTTCCTTCCGACCGGCCAAACTGTCAACAAAGAATACTGTTTGAGTATGTATCGTTTTCGCGAAGCTATTCGTAAAAAAAGGCCGGAATTATGGGTCAACAACACTTGCTTCTTACACCACGATAATGCACCTTCTCATGCTGCATTGGTTTTACGTGATTTTTTCGCCAAAAATTCCACCCATATCGTTCCGCAACCACCGCATTCGCCTGATTTAGCTCCGTGTGACTTCTGGCTGTTTAGCAAACTCAAACAACCGCTCCGGGGAAACCGTTTTGACTCAATTGAAGACATTAAACGTGACTCGCTATGCGCATTAGAGGCTATTTCGGAAATTGACTTTAACAACTGTTTCGAGGATTGGAAAAAATGTTGGCAAAGTGTTTTGAGGCCGGGGGGGATTACTTTGAGGGGATCGAAATAAATTTGGAGAAATAAATAAAGAATTTTAAAATTATGAACAAAGTCTTACTATTTTTTGCCCACAGTATAACATTGGAGTTGAGAAGGAGGTGTGCTAGAATGTTAAGAAACTAGGCATGACGAGCCAGTAGCGAAAGTGTCCGGAAAGACGAGATACAACCGATTTGTCAGAGAGCAACAGCACGAAGGCCAGAAACAAATCGGAAGCGTACCCGACCAGAGTGGTAGAATTACCTATTTTCGACGGGGTGATTTAGTGTAGCTGTACGATTCCAGGAAGCAGAAAAACAGAGCTCAAGATTCACAACGAGATTGGAAGGGTTCCTACAAAATTATCAAGAGGATCAGCGACCATGTGTATCGAATAAACGAAAGCCTTACAGGATGGACGAAAATTTCTGCAGGTTCATAAACTAAAGCGATACGACAGTGGATGTGTCTGTTCGGGACGAACAGATTTAAAGTGAGGGTAGTGTAACCCAAAGGTGACGAGTTTATATCTAGTCAGAGTCTATAATTTTATAGGAAAGAAAATACTGAAATTAACAATTGATGACTTAGAACATCTCTTACATCGATTACAAGAAACCGATTTGGAATACGCATACATCGCCAGATGCAATAAAAGAAATATTCTCGAACAGCGATGCAAGCATAGTATACAGGCGCGAGCAATTTGGGGTGCCGGGACAGTATTTAACCCATGAACAGTGCAATTTAAGAAGTAAACAGTGCGAATAGTAAAAGTGGAATAGTAAAAGTGATTTAGTGAACAGTGACAATGTATTTAAACGTCAAACGTGACAATTTGAAGTGTCGTTCAAATATCAAAACTTCTAGATTTCTCGATTTCGATTGAAGTGTGAGTGTAAAAGGAGTACTCCAAATGCTATCAAAATGATCGATTGAAAAAAACTGACCTTAGAGTAATATTTCTGCAACCAAGTTAAGAGCTTTTACTCTAGGTTTTGATCGAGTCATTTCATTTTGAGATGGCATTTTGACCTAAAGAGCAGTGCATGTGATTTTCTGTTCCGTTGATGCAAAAATGAGTGTACAATTTTCCGAGTAGGAAAAAACCAATCGAAAGCGACATAAATCTATTAAATTTCTAAAAAACGATAAATCTTAATTGAAAGCATTGTCGTCATACACAAGTGGATACACATCGTTACTTGTGTAAACGTCGATCGAAGCTGCCCTGTACAAAACATTGAACTACATCTTCTTTTGTTATATGCAATTACGAGTACCATATAGTATGGTATAAATGGCAAAGTATAATATTTAACTGCCCACTATAAACTTGGACACACATAGTTCTGTATATATCTAGATATGATCAAGGGGTCACAATTATACTTTGTGTTATATATCATAAATTTCTCGAAACGAAGCAACTAAAAATATTTTTTACTAGCAAATCTACGAGTATGCATTGAGAGATTAACAACAGTAATAACATTAATAAATATATTGGTAATAACAATAACATAATAATAGCAATGAAGTGATATGGAACTATATACGACTACAGATAATACCGTGAGACTTTTCTTCTTCCATTATTTAGCGCTTTATGGACAACGACATGTAAGACGTAACATAGTTTTGTAAAAAATCGTATGGTATTTTCTGCAATCCCTTTAGCGCTTTTATCGTTACGAATTAAATATAGAAGTTGTTGTATAATTGGATATTGTCGACAAGTCACCACACTTCATTTTTCTAAGTAAATTGTTTTGAAATTTTACAAGAAATAGTTTTAGATACATTAATGGCATAACTATTAAAGATAACAGCGTTTCTGTGCCGCGGAAAATGTGGATCGTTAATAATTATGAAAATTGTTTATTAGTTTGTTGTTCGCTATAATTGGATGTCATAAGTCAATTTTAGTTATGTAAGAAATTTTTAAAAACCAAACAGTACTCCAAGCAATATTAGTGTTTGATGATTTACTGCTTTGTGAAGCACTTTTAGGTTAAGTTAGGAAGACATATACCGGGTGTTTCTTTTAAACTGAGACGATCAAATATCTCGAAAAATAGCCACTCTACGGAAAAAATGTCCATAATCAAAATTTAATCATACCGCGGGGGAAATATATTTGTGCAAAAAAAATATTCCCCCATCCCCCGCTTTGTAGGTGGGGCTGGGGTAACTTTTAAACTAAGATAGGAAGCCATATTTTTTATTGCAGATACGGATTCTACGACTAAAAGTACGTATAATTTGAATGAAATATTTTGTTCGGTTCATGATAGATGGCGTTGTAATCGAAGAAATTCAATTTTTTCAATTTCTCCTTCTTAGAACACACGCATTCGATTCTGCAATACGTTTGAAATAAAAAACATTACGTTTTCATAATTGGCAACAAACTCATAGGCCCCGACATTATTGAAGGCAACTTGAAAGGTCAAATGTACCGAAACATTTTGGAAAATGAACTGCCAATATTACTTGAAAATTTGAGCTTAGAAGTGAGACGGAACAAGTGGTTTCAACATGATGGTTGTCCTGCACACTATTCGGTGGTGGCACGTGAAATACTTAATCGTGATTTCAATGGTCGCTGGATTGGTAGAGCTGGTCCGGTAAATTGGCCTGCCAGATCAGCAGATCTTACTTCGCCAGATTTCTTTTTGTGGGGCTACCTCAAAGACAAAGTTTACAAACAAGAACCAACAACATGTGAGAATATGATTGAGCGAATCAGAAATGCGTGTGCTGAAATTCAACCAGACACACTTCTCAGTTGTGTACAATCATTTGAAATGCGTATTAATAAGTGCATTCGCAGGCCATCATTTTGAACACTTATTTTAAGCTAAAATTATTTTATTCACCTGCCATTTACATTAATAAATTGTTTTAATGACGAATTTCGAGTATTTCCAATGAAAACGTGGTTTTTTATTTCAAACGTATTGCAGAATCGAATGCGTGTGTTCTAAGAAGGAGAAATTGAAAAAAATGAATTTCGTCGATTACAACGCCATCTATCATGAACCGAACAAAATATTTCATTCAAATCATACGTACTTTTAGTCGTAGAATCCGTATCTGGAATAAAAAATATGGCTTCCTATCTTAGTTTAAAAGTTACCCCCGCCCCACCTACAAAGCGGAGGGTGGGGGACTATTTTTTTGCACTAATGTATTTCCCCCGCGGTATGATTAAATTTTGATTATGGACATTTTTCCGTAGAGTGGCTATTTTTCGAGATATTTGATCGTCTCAGTTTAAAAGAAACACCCGGTAGTTTCCATAAAATACTACATTGCATAAGTTGGTTTTTGTAGTGCACATATGTTTAATGTTTCAAAAGATTCTACATGTTTTACTAATTAGAATATTTGATGAACACTTGTTTCTTTGATAATTCTTACGTTACTCCATAAAAGAAGGAAATCTTAGAGAGGAGAAAATATTTTCATACTCAAGTTCAAAAATTTAATATACTCCACGTATTGAGGAGTATTAAGAAGGCTGAACAAAGAGAACTGTCTATAAATTGTTCGAATTCGATCACTTTTTTAGCTTTTTCACTTTAATGGGACGTCTTTGAACAAACAAACGTCTCTAAACAAACATTGGTCCTTCAAAACTAAATAAAAAATCAGCGACGAAAACAAGTTAATAAAAATCATCAAAGCCAAACAACGACCGACAAATTAATTTCAACACCAAACACCAAACGACCAAACAGTTGATCAAATCTTCATCTGGTGACGTAGCTCATCGAAGACAAAGCTAAGTAACAACCAGCAAAGTTTTCAACCATAGTCAAGCGCAACCATAATTAATGGAAAAATAGCTCAATTCGAAAGCAATTACAACAAAGATGGACCAGCCCGGAAGGCGAAGAGGTAGCTAGAAACGAAATTAGAATAACCGAAAGCTCTATACACAGAGTTCGTAAAAACGGATAAAAAATCTACAACCTTGATCCAACAATCGATAAAAATCATGCATACACCCCAATGAAGCACATATGGTATCAACCTACAAAAGACATATGGAGGAAATGCGCCAACGATTAAACAATGGGTCGCCACATACACCGCCACCATCCCGCAGCAAGGAGTTCCTACCCCCAGTGACAGACGAGTCTACTAAAAATTTCGAACAGTCAACCAAAATACCAATTGGTCAAAGCAGCAACAGTACGCCCAACCAGTTGCTACGAAAACAAGATTTTAAATTGACTGGATTGTGCAGTGAAATAGGGAAGGTCAAAAATGTTTTGGAAGAAAAACAAGGCAAGCAAGCTATGCAACTCACCATGCAGTACATGCAGCGTGCTATGAATCAAATAATTCATAAACACGAAGAACATTGTGTTGAGGCCTCAGGTGTAGAACATGAGAGGCTAGAGTACTTCGCAAGAGAGGATTATGAAACATTAAAATAAGAATGTACATCATGGCAATCAAAATGGCTACTGCAATAGAAGAAACATGAGAGTACATAAAAAGGAGTAGTTTCTGAGAAATATTCAAAAGGCTCTCAGATACGCATAAAATCAATTATCTGAGAAATCACCTTAGAGGCGGCGCACCAGCCAAACTGGTATGTCACTTGGAATCAACGGCGGATAGTTATAACACGTCCTGGAATATGTTAAATAATAGATACATCAAGAATCAGTTAATTATATCAGCCTACTTAAATACGCTATTAAAGCAACCATCAATACTGAATCATCAGCGGCAATCAGGAATTTGCACGACGCCTTGGAATAAACAACGAATCGTGGAATTATTTTCTAATTTTCACCTTATGTAAGAAATTAGACAATGACACCCTGCGATTATGTGAAAGTTCGCTCCAGAACCAACCAGAACTTCAGGAATCCAACGAATTTCTGAAGTTTCTTGAGCAACGCTTTAAGTCTCTGGAAATCTCTTACAGCACTAAAAGCCAGTCGCAACAACCAAAGACACGATATGGATTCGTACACGATTTTGCAAATAAAACACTCAGCGATTTACGTTACAAACTTTATTTTCCAACACCTTTTATTTCCGCAGCAATTCACAAATTTCACTCGTTCACTGCTAGCTACTTCACTTTTCTTGTTCACTTTAACTGTTCACTTTTACTGGTGGCACTGTTCACTGGTTAAATTACCATCGTGCCTGCGTCCCAAATTGCTCGCGCTTACATACTTGTCGATCGCTGTTGACACAAACGGAAAAGTAAACGTTTGCGGCAATAACCCTACCCGATGTTTGCATCTATTGTCAAATGAACCATTCAGTAGACCAATGTTAAAGGTTCAGGCAGCTGCCAACAACAACTACGCTAGGCCCAGCTTATAGCTCGAAAACGTTGATCAACATCACATCAAACGTACCACTGCATCCAAAACAAAAATTGTTCATTTTACATACAGCAAAGCCAAAAGCCCAAACCACGAGCACATGTGAAGGAAGAAATTCAAGTCAATAAAGTCAAGGTCAAGTAGAATCGTGGTTGACCCAGGATCACAAGCAAATTTCATTACCGAGAAAGCAGTTCCGAGATTGAAGGTGAAGAGGCAAATAATGTGTGCTAAAATAACTGAAGTCGGTGGTCACAACATTGGAGAGGTAAATGAAATAGTGAACCTCAAAATCCAGCCTATGAGAACACCCAAATTTGAGTTACAGTTAGATACATTAGTAGTTATTTCAAAAACTCACGAAACCACTACTATAGAACAACAGATACAAACGGAGTAATGGGAGCATCTTAACAGCCTAGAGCATGCAAATCAAAGTTATAACACAACAGGGTCCATAGATATTTTCCTTGGAGCGGATTATTATAGAAAGATCGTATTGGGTGACGTCCAGGACAACCAATAGCGCAAAAACACGAATTGGAATGGATCGTGATTCCAAAAATTTAAAAGTCTAAGTGCCCAACATTATCACATAAAATCGATGAGAACATATACGGACTTAGAGAATCAGTTAAAAAGATGCTGGACAATTCAAGAAGACATAAAACGATAATTTACCAGTGGTGGACAGAGATGCCAAAACAAAAGATCAGGAAATGGTACATACCAGGTCGCATTTAATGAATTAAGGAAAAAAGCTTCGGCATGCCTTCTTTAAGTGGAAAACTATTAAATAAAATTCAGATGCATATCATTAAACGCATTCAGATGCATATCATTAAATGACCTACTCCATACTGGCCCAACAATGCAGCAACCTCTCGTAGAGAAATTGCTAGTCCGAGAAATGTGATAATCCGTGACTTCTTTCTTTATTTCATCGGTGGCATATTCCATCTTAAAGTCTTTATGGAGGTTATCTTTGCTGATGTACCATGGGTCCTTATACATTGGTCTGCTTACCACAACCCAAAATTTAGATATCATAGGTACATACTGGTTTTAGCATTTTCCTGTACAGAAGCAATTTGTTGTGTATTTTGAGCTCAGAATTTCTACTCATGAGCCAGTACATTCTTCTATAATTGGTGTTCAACTCTTCGTTACTTTTATGTGTTCTTTCCATCTTAGCTTAGCATCGAGGGTCATACCAAGGGATTTAGCTGTTGCATTTGGCATTTGGTTTAAGTTGACAATCACGAGAATCCAATGTACATTTTGATTTGTCTTGAGCAGCAGTTTTTCAAATATTTTGATATACCGGAAGCAGTGATATCGGTCTATATGATTTTTATCGTTTGCTAGTTTATCTGGTGTAGAAAATATAATTTATTTCTGCCACCTTCCATTGTCGTAGAACATAATACAATCTGAAGTAAGTCATAACCTCGGGGCTTTTCTGACACAAGTTATTATTTATTTCAGTTTTTAGTTCCAATATGGTTGCATGTTTTATATTAAGAACATCTATCTCATGTTTGTGTCGGCAACAGATGAAAAGTCTCTTCCAAATGGGTTGCAAATAAAGAGACTTTCTGTGTCTCACTTTTAGCTCAGGATCTGCCATCATTTTTGATAGATGACACATGCATTTTGGTTCTTTTTAGCCCCTTCGTTGCTTTCCAAAGCGAGTAGTTGTCATCCTTTAGTTCAGAAAGGCCTCGAAGGCGCTTATTTATGCTTTCCATACGAACTTTCCTTTTCTCTCTAACTAGTTTTCTGACCTCAAGAGGATAGTTATGTTTCCCTGTGGTGTTGATATGAGAAAAAGGTGAACTTTTCCAAGCTGCTTGTTGGATAGTATTATTGAATGCTTCAAGTTCACTATTCCGTCTTTTATTCTAAGCTGACAGCTGTTACTGCTTTTGAAGAGTATTAGGCAAGAAAAGCAATAATAGACGGAGTACTCAAGATGGACCTTCGATTATTGAGATCCCTAGTAAAGCACATGACAGGACGTGGCACATTTAATGGCCACTTGGAAAAAAGGAGAAATCCCCAGTGAACACAAAATGTTGAAACCTAAGATAGATGCCTCATCTAAACCAATAAACAGGTGTGCACTTGTTGATCCCTCTTTTGGGCAAAGTTAATCTATCTAACAGTTTGTAGTCTCAGGCTTTGCATTTGCCCCCTTAATAATCTCTGAAGGTTCTTGCATTACTTTCTTAACATGTGCTTAAATCTCAACAGCCCTAAAATGTCACTATAGTTCACCAGAAAACAGGCGGTATATTTATACAGTGCTGGGGTTTTTGTCGAGCTCTTATGTGATCAGGAAATGACAATGCAAATATTGTTTAAATGAGCGAATAATCCAACCTCTCGGAAATGATCCAACCCAATTGATATAGTCAAAGGATCAAATGCTAGAACTTCAAAAATATGTCCTGGATACGGTACCGAAGCTCATCACAAAGGGTGACAGGTTCAATTTTTTCAGCAGCAAAATGAAAAATGGTTGGTTGACTGTAAGCTGGACGTGTAAAATTACAGCAACATGACTTATCATGACGGTTCCGACGTTAAAGCCATAGGTCACTGTAAATTTAAAAAAAAAATCGTGCGGAACTAAATCTCGCTTCTCACATCGAACAACTGGGGTACGGCAATACAAGGAACGACCAAAAATCGAAGCGTCTTGATATTTCAAACCACATAGCAGCCAAGGACCGCAATTATTTGTCGACTTTATCTTAATACCCGCTTCAAACAACCAACCTACCAACAAAATTTCCAGGGATAAAAGCACGATATCTTTCGGGACGCAGTTTACCATAAAGCACGGCAGAAAGGCCTTCGCCGCCATGCTACGGCTATTGGAGGTGGATTAATTAAGCCTAGCTATACACTCCACATACCTTTCTCTAGAATCCGATATTTGTGATTGACAAACCCATTATATCTTAGGTTCAAGACGAACCCCGAGAGACTTGGTCCGAGAATTTATAATAGAGATTTTTAATAGAATTCCCTCATTATCGTCAACTCCGAAACAAGTTGGATATGCAAAAAAAACTTTATAATTGGATGTCGCTCTACGATACTAACAAGTTGTATGAGCTATTCGATCAAATAGTTACAGTGGCAGAGTATTTGAAACATTGCCTGTAACAACCAACAATTGAACCTAAATAATTATATTACAGAATTGTCTCCCATTCACCGTCAATTGTTAGGAAAATCGCAGATCTTTTAATTGAATAAGTGAACTGAGGGACTCCCATAGCCACACACATTTGTCAAAATAAAGTGTCAATTTTTTATTTCAGCTGTTTGGGTTAGTTTTCATATGTAGGTAATTTGCATCAATGGCCACGTTTGTTCTTAGTGGACAATATTTATTGTGTACTCGGTAGCACATTCATTAACTGAAAGCTGGTTCCAATATCCCTGAAAATATCGAAGCAATCCTTTTCACTTTCTGCTTATTATCACAGTTTACAGACTAAACTAAAATATACAGATGTGGCCAAATTATTATCACTCGTGTCATTTTCCCAGACTTCCTTCGCCGCTTCGATCAATTCTGATTTGGTGCGCGGGCACTTTTTTGCTACTTTTTCTTTAAGAATAGTCCAGATATTTTCGATGGGATTCATATCTGGGCTATTCGCTGGCCAATCAAGGATTTGGATGCCGTTGGTCATTAAATATTGGTTGACTTTTTTCGCCGTATGGTACGGAGCATTGTCATGCATAAAAACTCCGTCCCTATTGAATTTTTTATTCATAGTCGGTACCCGTTGTGATGTGATTGCAGAACAGTTAAATATTGACTCGCGTTCATTATCCCGTTTACTTCATAAAGTGGGAAGAGTCCTTTTGATGATATTGCTGACCAAACCATGATTCTAACTGGTTGTTTGGTCTGCTGTTGGATATCGGAAGGTAAATATTATTATTATTTTGATATTTGAAAGGTCCCGGACATTGGTAGTGTCAAGGTCATCATAGTCTCGTCACTGAATACAACCTAATCAAGAAATAGAAAAAAAAGTTGAAAGAGACATTAAAATATACTAACTATTAGTAACTTTAAACTATTATTAAAAGAAGCAATTTTACTGTGTGTACCTTTTCCCAGTCCTTTCTAGACCATGTAAAATGTCCATTTGCCCATGTTTTTCTTTGTTGTATCATTCTAGCATTTCACCTTTACTTCTCGCGAGGTTGTCTTGCACATAACTCATATTGAAAAAGTTTCCGTCTCACTGTTCTCTCCCCTCTTCATCAATGTTATACGCATTGTTACCCCTCAGAGACTTACTGGACAACGTTCGATCTTCTTTAGCTTTCCAGATTCTCCCCTTCTTCTGGGACTTGTTGAAGACTGAAATGTTAATTTTTGCGAATCCTGGCCTACTTCCAAATACGTCGAAGTTTTGGCTCTGGTTACAGTACTGATGTGCTTTGCTTTACCCAGATTAAATTTTACTAATATTACAAAAACCACTTTCACTTTTACTTTTCAAAGTCACAAACGAGACTGGAATTCTTCAGTAAAATACTAATTCTTAAATACAACCCAATTGACAGGACAATAAATACTCGGAGTTCATATTTTGTCGAAAAGGGTGGTGGTGCGTTTTTGAATTTTTTTTAGAACAGTTTGCGCAGCGACGTTTTGAATTGGTTTCTATTGGTAAATGTAGAGATACTTTGCCCAACAGTTTTCAGTTCTTTCATTTACTGGAAACTTTAAATTACCCCGCGTTAGAAGCCAATCGAAAAAATCTGCCAAAATTTCAAGGAAAACTACAATGGGGAGAATCCACATTTAAAGATTCTACAACAGGCCTTTTGAGTGCAAAGCGGAAGGACACAAAAGAAGTTATGGTTTTAAGCAATTGCCCGTAAACAAGAATTGACGACTATTAAAAAAACACCGAGAGATGGATCAAAGCTCCCAATCGCGTGTGCAGAAATGATAAAATTGTATCGCCAAATAATGGGTGGTGTGGATTTAGCCGATCAATTCTGTGGTATATATGAATACGACCGAAAATCCAACAAATGGTTTAAAAAATTGTTCTATCGTTTACTTATGATAGCGGTTGCCAATGCTTGGATTATACAGTGTGAGGAAAAGAAGAAAAAGAAAAGAAAATTCCACTAATTGAACTCCTAACATCATTGTCAGAAATGTTAATAGTTGGTGGTAAAAAGACTGCAACGGTGCAACGAAAAAACAGACGATTGTCTAGAAAACTGTTGGGCAAAGTTTCTCTACATTTACCAATAGAAACCAATTCAAGACAACGCTGCACAAACTGTTCTAAAAAAAATTCAAAAACGCACCACCACGTTGTGCCAGGAGTGTGACATACCATTATGAAAAAATTGTTTCGCATCGTACCAAATTACCGTACCATATACAATTTGTTTTAAAGGGTGGTACAAATATGTACCATACACCCCTACCATGAGGTTCCTCCCAAATGTGTTTAAGTGATTATGTTCAGATAGATAGTAGATCAACATATAGCAACAGAAAATTGAGATTGAGTGGAAATTATAAATCCATAACGAGTAAAAAAAATGTTTGTTGTCACTATCGAGTTTGGTACAAAACTGAATTGCACGAAAAGAAAAAAATGTGGTAATTCTCGTAAATTAACGTTACATTTTCCGCATCGAACTGACTGTTACATTGCTCATGTCATTTAGAGCAAGCAGTGCAGTTTTAAACATCTAGTGGCACAAATGTGTACCATTCCGTTTCGAAAGGGCTAATGGCGTGTCAACTATACAAAAGGTTCCAGTTCGGGCTTTGAAAATCACATTACCATGAATTTCGTGTGAGGTGATAATAATTTGGCCACATCTGTATAACTAAACGCTTATTAGGCCAATCGCAATTGTAGATCTAAATTAGATCAAAGATATGATTGTGTGTTTAGTATTTAAAGAAAAATATTCGAATCGCAAGAGATTATATCTCCTATGACATTTCCAGCTTTAACACGAAGTACAAAAATAAATAAAATGAATGGAAACACACATTTTTCACAAACATAACGATTTTCCCACTACAATATCTTATAACTAGCTGTAATGTACAACAATTTAATCAATGAAATTGTCTTGCATTATGCGCTCGTATTTTATTGCAATGCAACACAAAATCAACAACCACAAGTTAAATGTTTTCGTTATTTATAATTAAATTGAGTAACAACTCCAATTGCTTTGCTTCGCTTTGCTGTACGCGATTACAATAATAGTCGCAACACAATTACGAGTCTACGAGATCGTGCATGCAGAGTGTGCACAAAAAACATAAGTAACGACGTTTTATATTTTTTATGAATGAAAATCTTATTTCTTATTGCATTTAACATTAACAACAGATCAAAAATCGATATATCGATACTCGAGTTCATATAAAAAGCTATAATATGGATCGTACCCGTTCATCCGTTCATGCATGTAATAAACTAATTTAATTTTTTATAGCCCCATAGATCGTTCGATATCGCTGAGATAAATTAAAATTCTTTTTAAAGGTATATTGTTCCTCCGGGATATCAGCTCAGCACATACGAGTACGTATCGATTAAAAATTTTAATGGCTTTTCTGAGCGTCAACATATCATATTTCACTCAATGTGACGCCGAATTTATGAATGTACGTATACTATAAAACTCACACGCCTACATTATTATGTGCGATACAATGTATGTATGTATTGCTGGATTGTATGAGTTTTTTGATCTTGTATTGATCGATTGTAATCGAGCGTATTTACTTATTATTGTCATGCGGTTGTTATGCGCGAAGGCAACTAAGGTTTAATCAGTTTTTCAAAATCTACTGCAGTTTGAATGCCTCAGGGGAATGGTTAGGGTTAACGAGAATTTGCGGACCAAATCTCTTCATAGAAATAGCAGTTATTTCTCCTTTTACCATAATACTTCCCGTCTAGAATTTTGTATGTTATTGTTATCTATTACGTAAAAAATAAAGTCGGGTTAGTTACACCATTTATAACTCAAGATAAGAACGGCTGGACTGATTTTTATAATTTTTGATTTGTTGGATTTATTTCGGCCCCGAATAGCAGATTAGAAAGAAGAAAATTCATTTTTTGATGATACTTGAGAAAGGATTGACTGATTTTGACGAATTTTTTTGTTCTTCTCGGCCTCAAGAAGTTTCCTCGAGCATTGGAAAAGGATGAAAAGACGAACCATATATTATTTGTCCATAATCATCTCTCTCCAACTATCCACGCTTAAGAAAGATTTTATATGGGAATTTGTTGTTGTTTTCAATTGTTTCTGGTCTGTTTCAAAGTATTTCATGTCTCTGTGGCATACCATTGAGCACGTGCGCCGTGATTTATCAGCATTTTTTCGAATTTTCACCAATTTTCATTCAGTTTTCGGCGGTTATTACATTTGAATTTTCTGAAATTCATCAGCGAAAAGTGATTTCAAAGAGATGAGTTCTGAGTTTTGAGATGCAAAATTCCTTTTTCATTTGATAAATAGTTAATTTAAGTGCTTTTGGATTTTCATTAAGTTAAAATAGTTTTATAGTGGTGTAAGAACAATTTTGTAATATTAAAAAGATTTATATTCACGCGGCGTGATTTTAGACAGCACGTAAGTCAGGCGTGGACAAAAAGAGGGCTTCGGCCCTAAAAACGGGCGATGTTTGAAAGCCCAAATAGATTCGCACCATTGAGGATGTTGGGAAATAATACCCAACCCTCGACCCTTTTTCCAAAAGAAAAAAGATCGAAGAAATGAGAACAAAGAGATAAAGATTCGGTGGCAGTGCAGATATAATGGATTGCAATGGAATGAATGAAAAATATCTAATAATTAAGCACGAGCAGGAGGGACAAAACCTGTCAAATTTTTCACCTTTTGGAATTCAAAAGCGCTGGATATGATAACCAAAGGAATCATTAAAACGCAACGCTCGAGAGCTGAAGAACTGCTGGTACTGGCAAAAACTCAGGCAGCAACAGATGCATTACTGAAGGCAACATCTCTGGGGCAATTGGCCAAAATAAAAGTGACGGAACACCCCATATTAAACAGTTCCAAAGGTATCATTTTCTGCCACGACCTAAAAAGTTTAACTGAGGAGGAAATCAAAGAAGGGCTTAAGGGCCACGGCGTTATAGAGGTATATAAAATAAAGAAATGGGTGGAAAACCAATTAACGGACACAGCAGCAATTATCCTGACTTTTAATTCACCAGTGTTACCGGAATATGTGAGGGCAGGCTTTATACAACTAAGCATTCGATTGTACATTCCAAATCCGTTGAAGTGCACCGAATGCCACAAATTTGGTCACACCAAAAAGAGATGCACAAGTGACCCTAAGTGCTACAAATGTAGTGAAGTAACACCACACAACCAGCCGTGCACTACACTAAAATGCATAAATTGTGGAGAGGCACACACCAATAACAGTAAGGAATGTCAAGTAAATAAACGAGAAGTAGAAATAGTGAAAATTAAAACTGTAGATAGATTAACATTTCCCGAGGTGAAAGCCAAATACTTTCGATTATATGCAAACACCACACCAGCTAACCAGACAACATATGCAGATACACTAAAAACCGCCTTTAACCCACCCAACACTCCACAAAAGCCGCAAAACAACGAAAACCAACTAGAACAGACAAAACCACAATCATATCAAAAAACTATTTCAACTTCAAGGCAACAACAGACACAATTAAACCAACCACAACAACAACAGCAACAAAAGGATCAAGTACAACAACAACAAAGCCAACAACAGCCGCAACAACCAAAACAACTACTAGAAACGAACAAACTACAACAACAAATACAGCAAGTTCAACAACAACAAGAAATATTACAACAACAACCACAATCAAACCAACAAACAACTTGTAATACAGCAATAGACATAGAGAAAATCAAAAAAAATGAAGCATGGCTAGCAATGAAACAATCTAATTTAACTCCAAAAGAATTAACACTATTTGGAACTAACCATGTAAGTACGAGTACCATTGATGATGAATGAGGGAAGGAGGAGAGAGAACGCATTTGCGTTTATAAATGCCCCCTCCCTTCTTCATTCCTTTGAATGGTAGAGCGAATGCTGAGATCCAATGAATGCGTGAAAATTGGCCTGATAAATATTCGCAGTTTATATGCCAATGGCGATATGTTGCGGAATTATCTGACCAATAACGATGTGAATGTGATGATTTTGTGCGAAACTTAGGAGCGTGAGGGTAAGACGTTTCGGGTGAAAGGATACAATATAGTCCAGACCGAGGGCTGGTGGCTTCGGCGGGGTGCGGCATGCTTCGGACGATATACCGTAAAAATTCCATTTAATAAAGACAAGCTTCCCGGAGAATCCCGGAGAAAAGCCTCAGCCAAACTTTCGATAAATGTTACCAACAACGAGGTGGCATTACAGAGAACTCATCTATAACAACTTATGGTGGTACGAACTACTCTTCCTGAGAACTATACCACCCCAATGGAATACTGATGAAGTTACTCCAGACTTACCATTAAACTTACAAGCGGAGGATAGAGGGAGCGCACATATTCGCAGAGCTATTCAATAAGGTCTCTGGATACAACAGAATTAAGTGCACAGTCGCAGATTGTCTACGATTTATCAACAATAGTAGACAAAAAGGTGTTAGCAAGGGCTGACTGACCGTGAATAAATTTCAGGTTGCAGAAACAACTATCATAAGATTAACCCAAGAATCGAAAGTTAGATAAGAACAGCAAGCTAGCTTCACTAAACTCAATCCAGGATGACCACGGCGTGCTACGTGTAATGAGACGTTTTCAGCACTCAAATCTGACTGTCATAACATAACATATTATAACATAACATGTTGCTGTCTTCAAAAGGTTGCTTTATGTCTCTAGTTTAGTCGCTAGAGGCCAGGATCCAGCACATGCTTCCGAAAGCCTGCACAGGATGAAAGAGTACTTCAAAATGCGAGTAAAGTGCGAGCTTGCACAAGAGCAATAGATGTTCAGATTACAATAACCTTCGGGCTTTTAATTATGCCTGCAGCTCATTGACAATGTTATTACTGACGCGAGGTATTTAAAGTTTATACCGGCTATCAAAATTATGGTCGCCGATATGTCATGGAGATGCTCCTGGATGTTGCAAATAATTTGGTTTTGCTGCTGTTTACATCCAAACCAAGTATTTTCGCAAAAATTTGGCCTAATTTATTAAATATACAGCGCAAAGTTTCAATGTTGCATTGAACAGCATCGGCGCGAGAGCATCTCCCTGTCGAACACCAAATGTTATTTCAAAGGAGTCTAATTAAGTTCCTTCGGTTCTGCATACAGACAAAACGTTGTTAATTTACTACTTCACTAATAAAACACAGAGAAACAATTTTCAGTTGATACTGTTATATGCCCTCTCCGGCCAACCTGAGGTCTGCATATAGTTGATGTATTATTATATTTTACTCCCAACATTTTTCTAAAATCATCCTAATGGTGAACACTGGTCAGTGGTTGTTGGAACAAAAAGTACTCTGATAGTCGCCAAGGCTGTTTTCATCGAGAGGGATGATTCTAACTAGTACAACGTTAGCCAACACTTTCTAGGCAGAGTTTTTACATTTAAAACGGTCGCTTTTGACGGGCAGACATATGCATATGAGCACGGTCTTCCAATTCTCTGGCAGCTCTTCTTGTTCCCAAATAGAGACGATGAGATCATATAAATTTGATGAAAGAGTATAGCGTCTCCGAGCTTAATCAATTCTGTGGCGATTCCTTCGAGACCTGATGCATTTGTATTTTCCCACACTAATAGTTACGTCCAGTTTCACCACTGGGGGATCTTCGCCAAAAAACTCTTCACCTGGTGGAGCAATTGCTCTAATGGGGATCATCTCGTCATTCTGATTTGAAGCTTTTGTTTATTTCCGATGACGAGGCGACAGTGATCATAAAAACCAATCATTGCGGGATTTTAGTGGTCTTCTTTCAATAGTTTTTTACTCCGCGGTATTTATGGCTGACTGTATAGCAAGCCACTGCTCCTGGATGATAAGAGGAGTTTCTCCATTGTTACTGTGCCTGTAAGATAGTCAGTGATAGCCGATTGCTATTTCTGCTGTGATGCTTGATCTTTTAAAAGTTGTGGTTATAGCTAAATGATCGCTGTCAATGTCTGCACCTCTGTAAGATCTAATGTTGGATAATCTTGTGGAGTGTCTGCATATCCACATATCGATAGAGCGGAATTCGATAATATGTTACATCATCATGTTCAAAATTCTCCTCGAATGGCTTCCTGAAACATGTAGTGTCCTTGACTATAGACAGAATTTCTTCTGCTTGTCTCCACTACACCACCTAATTCGTTTAGAGTTACCCAGAGAGCACCACGATCAGGTTAGAATCTAGGACTTTGCTATCCAAGTAAGATTAAATCGTTTACCCTTCTAGACTAACTTGAAAATGCTGCTGTATTGATTGGAACTGAGTAAGGAAAAGGAAAGCAATCTAATGTGGACTTTCGACCACTCTGGCATTCTTCGAAACGAAGCGTTAACGTGAACGTTAATCTCCTTGCTTACTTATTTAAAGATCCATTTAAATATAAGACTCACGAATTGGAGGAATTATTTTGTAGACTCTGAACTCTCAACTCTTCTGTAGACTCACAACTTCGCCCTTAAAAGATTAAATTTTTCATAGTCAGTGCCATAAAATAGCTCAACGCCAAAACAATTAATTAATCTGAAATAGTGGCAATCATAAGGGAACTTAATCCTCAATTCACGTTACAGGTCAACTGGAATGCACAACAGATTTAAACTGCGCAGTGCATAAGGCTGTTCTTCACAGACCTCACCCTCCAGGAAAAGATATATGTGGGACACGAAATTTCTAGCTGGATCCTAACACTAGAAGCTACAATTTTCCAAAATCCGGTCTTCATCCAATTAAAATATAACTGTTTGCTTTTACTGTTTGTCTCTTAGGCATATTACAGAAGCAGTTGATTTTTTCTCACCACCCCTGATATCCAATTACATCTTATATGTAAATATATAAAATAATCGACGGAATACATCAAATCAATCATGACGATGTGTCATGTGTGTAATATTCATGAAATCAACAAAGTCGATCTACTTCACACGCCAAACTCGCCAAACAATGGAAAAATATACTGTCACCGAAAAATTATGTGAGAAAAATCATGCTGAGCGTTATGTCGTCGTCGTTACGTGTACTCGCACATAATACATATTGATAAATGCGGTAATAATGTTGTTATGACTTAATAAAGCAAAAACTATTTTGAACATTTATAGTAAGCAGTGCCAGGCTACATAAAGTGTGTGACTAGAAAAACATGAATGAAATTTTATATTTTATTCATGGAAAAATTGAATGAAAATTACATAAAATGAAATTGTTTCGATCGAGGTTTAACACTGCATACCGCTGAGATGCGCTAAACATGTCTTAATATCTCAATCTTAGCTTAATCCGTTTTTACGATTTATACGTTTACACCTCCACTAGTTCTTAGGTATCGATTTATATACAAACAAGAACAAAAGGTAAACAATTTTGTGGATTTCAAATATGCAAAAATATAACGTCAAGGGTTATTAGGTCATTCCATTTTCTATAAATCATTTCGACATTTTATATGCTTGTACACATACGTACACATTTAATCGTACATACATATGGAGAAATAATTGTAATGTTATTTTGTTGTTCTTGGATTTATTTTAATTAGTTAACCCATTACACCCATGGGCATAATAATTCACCCAGTATGTATAAGAACGAGAATCTTGAAGCTGTTTTATATGCCCATGAAATACTATATATGAGATGTGGTTGTGACGTCATAGCTGTGCTATAAATTGCATGATAGGGTTTTGTGTTCAAAATCACTGACCTAGGTCGACGCACTTCCATCGTATATTACAGTAATATGTGTCTTATATTCATTTTTCATTTTGGAAAAGTGGCAAAACAAACCTACAACGATAATTATTTCTTTAAGGTTGAAAATAAGAATACCTTCTTACAATTGATAACAACAACAAAACTAGAAAATACGTTTAATTTGTTTATTTCGCGATAAATAACTTAAATTCCAATCTTTAAATCCATAAGTAATTTATTTCATTTAGATTTTGCGTTGGTTTTCTAATTGTGCGCCGGGAATGGAATTTAAAAATTTAAACTTTGGTTTAGCACTTTAGAATGGTGTGAAAATGCGCATAATAACGCGCGAGATATCGGTATTGAAAGACTATACAGTATAGAGTTCGATAACCTTAAAAACCGTTTATTGGTTATATATTTAAATAGCTGAATTCAGGGATTCTTCTATATGCGCCACTCCTGCTGGATCGTTCAACATCTGGATAGTTTAAACAATTTGACATCTTGCACATATGATCGCTTGGAAATTATGTTGCAGGGCGACCTATCAAGAAAAGCACTGATGATAAATAATCTGAACTCTCACTGTTAAAATCGATCCTCTTCGTCCACTATTGCCTCTAGTTGAACGCCTGTATAGGATTACTATGGTTTGCATAGTTTATTTTCGAATAATGAAAAATGGAACTAAACCGTTAACATTTTCGCGCAATAATTTACAACTTTCGACGTGGATTAACTCGACAACAGTACATTGATGAACGTGATGATGAAGTACCATCAAGTATCAGTGTCACGAATTTCGTGAAGCTCGTCCAAAATTGTTTGTCGTTCCGAAAAACATTGATGCTGTGCATGAACTGTTATTGCAAGATCGTCATGTGGCTTATCATGAGAATGAGGCATCCTTAGGCATTATAGTGGGACCAGCATACATTCAATATTGCCTGAACCTTTGGGCGTCAAAAAGATTTGTTCGCGTTGGTTCCGACATAATTTGACTAACGCTCAAAAAGACATCTAATGGTCGAAAGAATGGATCTTAATGGTCGAAAGAAATGCCCTAAAAATATGATCGTGGTACTTCAAAACATCTCTATGAGCCCGAAATCAAACAGCAGTCGACGATATGGGTGTTCCAATATCCTACAAAATTTGTTCACGCCCCTAGTACTTCGAAGCAAATGATCGCCTGTTTTTTCGGAAAAACTGGGCATGTGGTAACCGTCAACACACAACCATTTGTTTGCCAGAAATCTTCGCCGAAATATAAGGAAAACCAACCGCCGACGACAGATTATACTGTACAATGTGAGCTCTCACACATGGACACAAAGAACTGAATATTTGAGCTGTCAAAACATCGAATCAATGGGTTATCCGCCGTATATTCCTAACACGGCACCCAATGACATCTTTTTATTCCCGCAAATCAAAAATAAACTCCGAGGTCAACGTTTTCCGTCACCTGAAGAACCGGTTGATGAGTTCAAAATGCATGTTTTGGAGGTACCTTCAAAACGTCGAGAAAAGTAGTTTTGGACCATGGTCATCATCTTTATCAACATTTCAATAATTGGGCCTGACAGACCGAAGTTAAAAGTTTGTCCGTCCGTCTAAATGAATTTTTTGTGACGGCGGACGAAATCCAGGCAGATATCTAGTGGTATTCACTTAACGTAAAAGATCTCGCACATTATAGCTTTCGATATCAGGATGGTATCGAATATCCATAGTGTATTTGCCCAAGTGATCATGTCTCAAGTGATCAGGTCATTTGCATCCAGACCCCGCCTTCTGGAAAGCCGAATAGGCAATGTCCGGTAAGTACCCTTACAATTCTATCTAAATGGCTTGCTGCTTTCAGTACAGACACAGGCTTTCCTACACATTCTCTCCCTGGTTCCAGTTGGATTGGTGATGATCGAACGCCACTCTTGACGCCAAGGAAAGTGAATCCACTGAAATAATGGCCGCCCGACTGTCTACGTAAATAGTAATATCAGTCAACGATGTAACACTATGCTTCGACCAGAACATGACCTCTTCAATCGCTATAACGTCAGCCTGGTACACGCTGCAGTAATCAGGTAGACGAACGGGTAGACTCACATTTGATTCCCCACATAAAACACCAGCTCCCACTCTATCATCGAGCTTGGAGCTGTCGGTGAAGAGTTAAACTGTTCCGGTCTCCATGATGGGACCACTCTTCCAATACTCCCTAGTACGCTTGCAAAAGCACAAATAAAATACAATCCAAATTCACCAGGTCATGCCTCACAGAATTGGCTATAGTTGAGTGCCATTTTTGCAGGCGATTCCACCCCGAAACCGCTGATAGCCGGGCGGCCGTATTGGCCGCCATTTGCTTACCGATAATATCCCACGGGAGAAGGTACAACATGACCTCTAAGGCACTGGGTGTCGTTTTCAGCGCCCCACTAATGAGCAAACTGGCTGCCCTCTGCACCTTCCCCATCAGGTTCCTGTATCATAATTTCTCCAGATCTGGTCACCACACACTCACACCATACCAGTGTACCAGCTCCGGTTTCAGATCCCATTTTCTTCCGATGGCATTTTTGCAAGAGTAAAGTGCCACAGTGGCACTCAGTGTCACTGTGTCAGTGTAAAGTGCCACAGTGGTCTTCACTGTCACTTGCGGTGATTTCAACATTTTTCGGGATTTGATTTTTGAGAATTTTGTATCCTGCCCTAGTACGATAGCCAATGATTGATGCTTTTGTTATTTGCTGGTTTATATTTCTTCTACTAGTATTTGCTTCTATAAACATTTTAGTTTCGGATTAATGAACGATTGGTCCAGCTTCTACGGCTACTGGTAAGGCATACTGGCATGCCGTAGGGTATGTAATGTTTCCGCCACGATGGTGATAAAGATGTTATCGCCAGTTCACGAGACTATAAAAATACTGCTACGATTTCATCTATTGAACTAAACGTCATTTCAGCGTGAATTCGTCACTTGTCCTAAACGTTAATTTAGCGTACATTGATCACTTATGGGATAAGAAATTAGTGACATCTAGGCTTAAGTAGTAATAATATTTTTCTAGCAAATAAGTCTGGAACAGAACCTTTGTGAATATTCTAGATGTATCTAACATATTCGTCACGATATTTAAACTCTAACATTATGAACGCATTGAGTAGTAATTTGAAAGTTTATTTTCAGGAATATTCAAGAAATGGTGCAAGGATTTGACGATTAAGATTACCCCAAATTATTAGTTCGAAGAGGTAATTATAAGCCTGACATTTTTAGTAGAAACCCCAGACAATAAACATGGGATGGTGGAAATATTTCCCGAATCCAACTGAAAATTTTAAGGTTTTTGCAATAATGTCGGCTATATGAATGGCTGGAGTGGATATGGAGTGGATATATTATACAAAGTTGTTGTCTTCTAGCGAACTATTTATTATAATCAACCTGATCCAAACGAGACGGCGTTGAGTGAATCATTTCGAGAACTTGTGATCATGATTCCAGAAATGTCGATATAACGTAACAAATCGGATGTGATACAAACGGTAACGAATCATATAAGGATGATGCCAGAAGAGGTGAGGTGACGGAGAAAACCAAATTAGGATGGCGACGCATGGAGGATGTCAAGGAGTATGACAAAGAAAAATGAGAATTATTGCAGGGCTCACGATGCTCTCAGATGGTGCCGAAGAGTATATCTGTTTTTGATTAAATTAATAAGACGAACAAGAACGAAGCCTGGCCAAGATAAATTGAAATTGGTTCAATGGTCATTAGGATTGGATAGAGATTCGTCATACAGAACATTGCCACTTATCCAGGAAGCGTACCGAACAAGGTGAGTTATGATTACAAATGGTATATCATTCGTCATAACTTCTAGAGCAACAAGAGTATTCGGAAGTGGCTGTTGAACATTCACAGGAAGCCTCTAAGCGTGGGTGATTTGTGAATTGCAAGGCCGAAAGATGGTAGAGAGTTTTATGCAGAAGTGACAGACATCAAAGAAGGCACATGCAAGTGATAAGTGTGAGCGAACGGTGTGACGCAATGAAAATAAGCTACGGCAAACAAGATCATCAATAAAACGTTGACGATCAGAGAGATTGTAGAGGTTTTTGCGAATAGGGAAACAGTTGAAACGGCGGATGCTTGGCTGTTTTCGTGGATGACAGCATGACAGCTATGTGGAGCAAGTGGTGTCGGATATGGGACAGGCGAGTAGCATTGCCGCATTGCTAGCAGTTGCATAGTGGATGATGAAGCAGAAATGGAATCGACCGACCACAGTGACTCTCAGGTTAGAGCTGTCAAGAGGCGATTACAAAAGAGAAGTTGAATCATGTTCGGAGTAAACCGGCTTAGGTGGCGGTAATGTAACGGTTTTGCCTATTGGGATTAAGGTCAATACAGCTTAAATTCGTTATTTATAAGTTACAAAATTACTGACATCTATGTTTAAGTAGTAGTAGTAGTCGTTTTTCTTGCAAATAAGTAGGGAACAGAACCTTTACGTAAATTATGGTTATATCTAGCATTTTGATCATAATGATCTAAGAAATTACTGTAAAGCATGGTCAAATTTCAGAATAGCGTTGAAAGCTAATTTGAGAATTCTTAGTCCCCATTCCTAGGCATTTACTTTGATCACCGTCTAACTAGAAACAGCTGAATTTCATATAACCGGGCCAAATACCAGGTAACCCAAAACTTAAACCAAGATCCTAGTCCAGATCCATAAATTCTTTTTTGCACCAAACTATTAGGTAGTTTTAATTAGCTTGAACTTGGCAAAGCTGCATGATTAGGCTAATCGGATTTAATCAATAACTTATGTTAATTAGAGATCACGTCTATGCAGCATAGCGAAATTCCAAGTCATACTGTTGGAATCGCATTTCTGTTAACTCGAAACAAGAAAATCGTTTCAGCGTGACCATATTCCAGAAGTTCTTCTAGATTAAAATCTCATACCTATGACACCCCCAAAATACATAAAATGTATATTGTTCTAGTGCCCACCAGATGGTTCTAGTGGTTTGCCGCACATAAAACATGATAGCATAATTTGCTGATAAAATCGATTTGTTATTTATTCAGCACCACCAAAATACCAAATGTCAAAATATAAAAATTTCATACTTTGAGACGGACGCAAAACAAAAAAATTTTGTAAACGATAAACGTATCGAAACAATTATATTTTATATAAATATTTAATACCACGGCTACTTATAATTGTGATACGGTAACGTTTATCGAACACTTATTAACGTAAAAGGTAGGAACGCTTAAAAATTAGTATTATTGAAGAAATCGAATGTACAGACGCGATAACCTTCGAGTCGTTCATTTTGTGTCATTACAGAGCCATAAAATTACGAACGGAGGCATCATTTAAATATCAATACCATAAAATGAGCGCTAAAAAAGAGATGACAGGCCCAACTCCCAGCCAAAAGATCGAAGATGAATATTCTGTAGAAAAAGTATTAAATAGGCGCGAGCGGAACGGAAAGGTGGAATACTTTTTAAAATGGAAAGGCTACTCATCGGATGAAAATACATGGGAGCCCGAAGAAAATTTGGATTGCCCCGATTTGATTGCGGCATTCGAGGAGCAACGTAAAAAAAACGAGAAATTAAAAGGTAAGCGTAACCAATGCACATTAAAATGTTTTATGCATAAAGATAATTAACATAATGTGCACATGTTTTATGGTTTATTTTTAGAATCTAACAAAGAAGAAGAAGTTGGTGCGAAACGAAAAACATCAAGTCCGATACCAGACGATTTCATCAACCGTAAAAAGACACCATCATCCAAACAAGGTTTCGATAAGGGAATGGAACCAGAAAAAATTTTGGGTGCAACGGATACGTCCGGTGAGCTTATGTTCCTAATGAAATGGAAAGGTATCGATGAGGCGGATCTGGTGCCAGCGAAACAGGCAAATGATAAGTGCCCTAAAATAGTAATACAGTTTTATGAGGAACGGCTTACATGGCACAGTACCGATAAACCTGATAAGAATAAAGGCGATTAGAGTTTAAGAGAATGCAATGCGCTTAATTAAAAAAAAATTTCATATTTTCTTTACCAGTTTATTATTTTATTAATTTAATTCATAAATTTTCGTTTTTATTGTGTTTTCGATACTCGAAAAATATTTCATTCGAATCAAAATGGATTTACATTCGTTAAATTTAGTTTCCTGTAAATTCAACTCGAATTTTGTAAATAATTCCTTTAGTGTTCGCTGAATTTCACTGAGGATTTTCTCAAGTTCCGGTTTTGTTTGTGCCTCGGCCACCTGAAATGAAACATAAAAAAGTTAATTTTAAAGTGAATTTTCACGCCATATCGATTTATGTATTATTGATTATTAATGTTTAAGAGAAATAAATTTATAAGTATACAAACCTCTTCATTTTTATCCATCATCTCGATCAAGAACTCCTTGTCCATTGTACTATTGTCTTCTGAGATTTCGATGCCATTTTTTTGAAGGATGTATTCTGCGCGCTTTATCGGAACGGAAAGGGTTTTATAAGCCTGGTTTATTAGTGAGCTCCATTCTACGGAGTTTGTTCGCTCTAAATTGTTTCTACAAATGTGAAGTCCCGTTTACATGAGATAACAAAAAATAGACAGTGATAATACTCACTTGCTGTTAAATTTGTCCGGATGAATAATGTTCTGGATTTCACGAAATTTACTTGTCAATTCGGTGGATGTTATGTTAAAATTACTCTTAAGTCCTAACAATTTAAAATAGTCCTGGAATTAAAACAATTAAGTGTGATATGGCTTTGCCGATCTCTGAATCTAAATTTACCTGATCCTTAGCCACTTCCAACAAACTGCCACAATTTTCACAGAAAAATAGATTACCATGGAATGAATTATTGCCGAGCGCTTGGCAATTCCAACAAGGATCGGATGTGACACAATAACTTCGTTGAAATAATGCCCAAACATTACAGACATCTCTTAGTCTGACGTTCGACGGACGCAGCTGACGGTTGCATGATGAAATGCATCGTATCGCAAAATTATTTCTCAATAATGCAGCCTGCACCATGTAAGAGCATTTCGTGAGTCCTCTCAGATTAATCCGCATCATTCCAAAATGTAATAAAGTAAAAAACAATTATCTTATGTAATTGGTGTTTACAAACGAACGATTAAAATCAAATCAAGTACAAAGTATCTCATAAATCAAATTGTTTATTGTCAAAAATGATTGCATGTGGTAAAGGTAAGCGGATACTATGCTTTTTTACTGTTTGAGATGAATATTGAAACAATATCCCTTGAATATTTATAAAACATTTAGTACCTTTTCTTTACATCCAAAAATGTTTCAACCGATGTTCCATCAAAGCCTCTACATAAGACCAAGCCAAACGTAATTTATAAAATGTAAGGGTGAACATGTTGTGGCCATCAACCGACTTTCTTTAGTACAAAATGTAATCTTTAAATTTATTTGAATCTTTCAAATCTTTGTCTTTTTTGTAAATGCTTGAAAAGTACAACATTATTGCAAAAATTGGAAAAAGATTATATGGAAACTGCCATTTCCGGAACACAAATTTCCTAAGAATCTCCCAATTTATGGAGATACCTTTGTATGAAGTTTCATTTCGAATAATTAATCCACTTAATCCAATCCATTTATTTGGTCAAAACTCATCATTTCTCGTATTAGACGAAGTCTAGAACAAATAAAGGACCAAATCGACTATCAAATCGAATAAAGGACCCGGTTTCGATATAATAACCAGGAAAATTCAAAAGAACCTAAGAGAGACTATAGTAAAAAGAGCTAATATCAAAAGTGCGATATTCAGGTACATAGAATAAGTAATATCTTTGGAAAGACATTAGTACAGAAAAATGTATGATCCATATTATTCTTAGAAGTAGCACAAGTCTTTGGCATGAAGATCTGACCTACAAACTATAATTAACTTTTCCTGAAAAGTATAATCAAATGCTAGAATTTTCATTTAATTTTTTAATCAAGATAAAGAATACTTTAAAGTTATAGAAATCAATGAGGTGGACTCGGTCCCGTTGTCTATTTATTATATAACCATGATCTTCCAATACCTAAAAATAGCACTATAACTACCAGATTATACAGTAATCAAGGCTTCAGGTAGCAGCAACCAAATAACGACAGAAAGATACAAACAGCCTTCGAGTAAATACATGGTAGATACAACTTAATGAAACTAAATCAATACACTTTGATTTCACAAACAAAAACTAACACATAGACCAGTACCTTGGTACGTGTAACATTAGACGGTAAGCTTCGCTCGAAAAGTGCATATCAAAAACAAAATGGAAGATTTGAAATTAAAATAGAAAATATTATTTGGTTACTAGCAAGGTGCAAATATTGTTTGGATGTAAGGCGTTCAGTTGTGAGGATATATCAAGCAGAGTAATATAGAAATAGTTCAACGAATAAGTCTAGTATATCTAGCTCAAAATAATCAATACTATGGTTTGCTCAACATAAGCTTAACCAAAGGAGTCATCAATGTTTAAGAGAAGATTTTAATTGTGTAAAGTTCTGAATAAAGTCTTTATACATATATTTATGCTGGATCCTTGGTTTGGCTCCAGAGTATTATGGAAAAACCTTTAGGAGGAGAGTATCAGTAAAAGTAACAACGGCTCAATTACTAGTTGATTTGATCATGATCTACTTAATACGACAATTGTGAGATCCCACCAGTAATACCTGCTTTATTCTATGTAAATATTTGGTAAATTATTGAAAATTGTTCCACAAGACACGTAGTTTGACAACAATACTGTCAACGACGTACGGCGTACTTCACAGACCAGTCTAAATCATTTAATTTGATAAACTGAGTATTAAGTTAAAATAACAGTTGGAACTTTCTAGGATAGCTTTAAACTTGTTTCTAGCATACCTTTCGGGTCGTTTCCAATTTAAGCTTACGTCTCTTGACCGTCCTTCGATTCTGATCTTGTTTGCCGATGTTCCCTTCAGATCAATTTTGGGTCCTATTATATTTTGTCTGTGTAAATCAATGATATTTCCAACCATATTTTTGCGGACGATGTTCAATATATACCGAAATATCTAGCACAAGCCATTTAGCCATAGATAATGAAATTAGTTTAATTATTAAAAATTAAACCTTAATTAAAATTTGGGTTCGTAATATTGCCAAAATCAATGTATTATATATGGTCAAAAGTGAGTGAGAGCATTAACTCGCATAATGCAAAATCTTTATTTCTCGCATTTAGGTAAAAGTCGCTCAATAAAGCGAATCGCATCGGATTTGGAAAACTATTGCTTCTGCAATGCTGCTTGCGTTGTTTTAGTATTATTTATAGTGTCGGGAACGGGCTGTCTAGATAACATTAGCTTGGCGTTTTTGATCATATAATTTCACATGGCGGTAACGATGATTATTCATGGTAGTGGCAGCACTGAGTTTATTTTGTATTCGTGATTTATTTGCCATAATTCATAACTTCATTTTAGGACGTAACGTTTCACTCCAAAATTGTTCAAAAGTACATAAAATAATATACTTGAAATCGTTTTTTCAATAGATATTTTTACTGGTTTTAAGGCTTTCTTCTTTTTAATTATTACATGATGAAATTCCGGTATCTATTCGACTCAAAATTAGCTTGGATTCATTATCAAAATTTGTCAAATTTTTGTTTAAATCTCGTTTTTGGGGTGTGCCTCACCAAATATTATTTTCATTTATAGAAGGACCACATAAAAATACGAGATAGCTCTCTCTATAGCTTTCACATCCCATGAAGAGATTTTGCCAACTGCACTATGGTCCTCCATCCATCTCGATCCATTGCTCTCGTCCTCAAGATTCACAACATATTTTATTTTATTATAGATAAAATATTACGATTGTAATATTTAGTTTATTAAACATTTTGTTTTATATTTTATATGTTTCATTACAATATTACTGTAAGTCACGTGTTAAAAGTATAATGCTATTGTTTTCATTTTTGCATAAGACAATTTAATGTTAGTCGTAGTAAACGGGCTCTTATTTTTGGTTTTTATCTTGTACATATATAATTTAGTTGCCTTTAACTTTCTTGTCGGACTGTTGTTCGTTTTTTATTTTCCACGTTTTAAAATTTTAATTTATTATTTTGTTGTTTATAAAACTTATAAATAGTTTTGTTGTATCATGCGTGCGAATTATTTAATCTCGCTACAGTCCAGCAAATGAATACAGCTCCCAAAACATCAAACATTAGAGCTGCTATCGAGAAAGTTGTTTTGACTTTTGAGGTGCCGCTTATAAAAGCGATTTAATCGTTACCAACCAAAAACTTAATTTATCGAGATGAAAATAGTTACAAATGCAAACAAAACAGAAAAACGAGAAAGGCAGATTTCAAAATTCCATTATAACCTGCACATTTTGTTATAAATGATCTGGTATGCTCAAAACAGAGTGTGTAGTTTACAAAATTATCGTAAACTAATAAATAAAGAAATAAATAAATAAAATAAATCAGATAAAACGTTGCCTTTGCTATAATCTTCATATTGTTTTACTTGCACTTTCATAATAAGTGCATTGCATTGATAAAAGAATTTAGTGAATTTAGAGAATTTAGTGAATTTAGATTATTACCAAAGCAACTGCAAAAATGTTTTGTTGTGTGTTTCGACAATGTCAATCAACGATATACAATTTTTCGAATACTGGGGGTGCACATGTGTTTTGAGATAACATTATTACATATCGAAAATTCAAACAAATTAGATAAATAATTGTCTATGATAATTTTGTTTTTTAAGTAAATATTAATAAAGTTTATAAATTGGACCTTAGTGGTAATATTTACTCAATTTTTTCAATGTAATTGTTGGTGCATATTTAAAAATTTAACCAATTCAATACACCAATATATGCGTTTAGTATTTATGTTTGTTGGGTACGCCCTACGATGATTCAAATTATCAATATACTTCTACAGTGTAGGTAATTCTAATTTAGTAATTAGGTCAATCAGTAGATGTCACTTCATTATTTTCAAAACTTCAAAATTTAACCTAAAAAGTTGTATTCGAATATTTTCACACTGCCTGTCAATGTTCATCACGCGTTTTTAATTTAAATAAAACTAATCAATTCTGTAGTTATTGCGAATAGTAAAAATTATAAATGTCGTGGTTATTCGGGTACAAAAGTCAAGCACCGCCACAACCACCACCGGATGGTTCAAGTGGCGAAGGTAGTGCTACTACTGGGGGCTCAAATGTTCCGAGTGCCGATATGAACCTATCGCGCGCAGAAAAGCGTGCCATGGAAGCCTATCGGTTTGATTCTTCTGCGCTGGAACGGGCTGCTGAGGCAGCCAAAACATTAGAACGTTCAAGTAAGTGTTTAGAGGTTATGTCTGACATCAATTGAATGGAAGATTGCATAATACAAAAAAATGTTAATTGTGTAATTTATAATAGAACATGCCAAAGAAGCGCTCGAACTATCCAAAATTCAAGAACAAACCCGGCAATCGGAATTAATGGTCAAAGCTAAGGAGTACGAAGCTCACATTGAACAGTTAAAAGTGGAACAGAAACGGGTCGATTACGATGAAAGGAAAAAACTGTTGGCCGAAGAAACTAAACAAACACAAGCCCGAGCACAATATCAAGACCAGTTAGCGCGTAAGCGATATGAGGAACAATTAGTTCAGCAGCAACGGGTGCAAGAAGAGAATTTACGCAAACAAGAGGAAAGTGTGGCAAAACAGGAGGCCATGAGACGTGCCACCATCGAGCATGAAATCGAAATGAAGGAAAAAAATAAATTAAAACTCCTGGAAGCGGAACTTCGGGCCAAGGCAAAAGTTGATCGAGACAATCGTGACCTAACGCTCGAACAAATTCGACTCAAGGCACAAGAAAATCGTGTGACCGTACTCGAAAGTATAAAAACAGCTGGAACTGTGCTGGGAGCTGGGGCACAGGCTTTATTAACCGACTGGGAAAAGGTACTCGCCGCCGCCGGTGGCCTATCATTATTAGCCTTAGGTATTTATTCTGCCAAAGGGGCTACCAACGTTTCGGCTCGATACATCGAAGCCCGTATTGGTAAACCCTCGTTAGTAAATGAGACGTCTCGATTCTCTATCCTTGAAGCAGCTCGTCATCCAATCCAAATGATCAAGCGATTTAAATCAAAACCAGCCGATGCCCTACAAGGTGTCGTTCTAGCACCAAAACTCGAGGAACGCCTCCGGGATGTAGCAATTGCCACGAAAAATACTCGAGTCAATAACGGTATGTATCGCAACATATTGATGCACGGCCCACCTGGTACAGGTAAAACGATGTTTGCCAAAAAATTAGCTGAGCATTCCGGTATGGATTATGCGATAATGACCGGTGGTGATGTTGGGCCAATGGGACGTGAAGGTGTCACTGCGATACACAAAGTTTTCGATTGGGCGAATACGAGCGGACGGGGCCTATTATTATTTGTCGACGAGGCCGACGCCTTCTTACGTAAACGGTCTTCAGAACGCATTTCGGAGGATTTGAGATCTGCACTCAACGCATTTTTATATCGAACTAGTGAACAAAACCCTAAATTTATGTTAGTGCTGGCGAGTAACACACCGGAACAATTTGATTATGCCATAAACGATCGATTGGATGAAATGGTCGAGTTTACATTACCCGGATTAGAGGAGCGCGAACGTTTGGTTCGATTATATTTTGATAAATTTGTATTACAACCCGCGTCTGCGGGTAAAAAACGCTTTAAACTGGAACAATTTGATTATGGTGCGGTTTGTTCGAGAATGGCTAAGCTATGCGAAGGCATGTCGGGTCGTGAAATTTCTAAACTTGGTGTCTCATGGCAAGCTGCAGTCTATGCGTCCGAGGATGGTGTACTAACCGAGAAAATGGTGTTGGATCGATGCTATTCGGCGGTTGAACAGCATAAACAGAAAATGGCTTGGTTATCGGAACAGGAGAAGGGTGATCATAAATCGATAACAGGTGGAAAACACGAATAATTTTATTAGGCTTAAAAATTTCTTAGATTAAAAAAAATTCCCTTTTTACAAATCATAATTTTGAGACACTGTGATGGGGATGGCCGTCGGCCCGATAACTGTACTCGTTATACTAAATTAAACTATATCTCGAATAGCGATTATAGCAACGACCGTTCTTCCATCCACACCCCGTTCAGTTTTTTTTTTTTTATTTAAATGTATCTAGCCCCAAGTTTAGCAAATCTCAGTAATTCAAGAAATTTATATTAAACTTCTTTTGGGATTTGTGAGATTTTTTATGTATAGGTATTTTTGTAAACTGTTAATACGAAACTGCATTTTATTAGTTTTACTGTATGAACGCAATTGTTATAATTTTTATTGTTTATAATGAGTTTTCAAATTAGGAAGGAAAATTGTGCAGTTAAATAAATGCGTTGGATATTTGTATATAATATAAAACATGAGACATGATGTAAAGTAAAAATATATTTGTTAAACAAATTACATATAATAAATTATGTTTTATGGGTATGAACACTTCCAGTAATGTGTAAGACTATTTCCAGTTGTGTACAGAATATTTTATTCCATTCTTCTGATAACCACTACGAATCACCACTTCCACCTAAATCATTACCCTAGCTTTTTCTTTTAACTTTAACATCACTTTCATCTTTATTTCTCTTTCGTTGCTTCTATAATTTAATTACAGATTTGCTAGCAGGTAAAATCAGGGGCGAGATCATCAAATCCGATCGGAAAAAACAATTGTTCCAATATGCATATATCGATGAACCCAACACTACAAAATTTGAAAAATGGTTTTTAATGCTCTTGAAATGGGTGGAACTCATCAATCATGGATTTCATCAAAGTGCACAGCCTCCTTGGCAAACTGAATAAGTTTAACACCCTTATTCCCTTAGTCGTATCACTTCATGCGACGTGTCTACTCATCTTCTTGGTTACTAGATTATTAAATCGAAACTTACAAAACTCGTTGCGGCTGTTTTTTAAATCTTAGCCTAATAAATATTTTCTTGTGACTTCTATCACTTCAAACGACAATTTCCATCACTCACTTGTCAGCCGTGTCATGCAAAAGTTCGAAGACTAAGTACAGACAAAATGCTCATAGTCAAAACGGAAATCCATGGTTAGCACAAGGCAACTGTCGTCCATCTATAAGCAATTTGGCCAGTCCTTTGCATTTGACACCCGAAAAGAATGATAGTTGGCGATTATGCGGCGATTACAGAGCATTAAATACATTGACAAAACCAAATCGGTATCCAGTACTATTTGTCACGGATTTCACTCATCCGCTCGAATCATGTACCAAATTTTGTAAAATCGGTTTGGTTAGAGCTTATCATCAAGTCCCGGTGGAACCACAAGATATCGAGAAAACAGCAATAATTACACCCTTTGGATTATTTAAGTTTCCGCGTATGAGATTTGGTTTACGAAACGCTGCACAAACTTTCCAAAGATTGATACATTCACTGTTCGAAGATTTAAGGTTCATATTCCCATATATCGACCGTCTCATAGCATTAAAAAATATGGAAGAGGTTTCCAAATTTCCAATCAAGGCTTATCACCAGACAAACAAAGAGTTAAAATAATTCAAGAATTTCCACAACCGAAAACCATCGACGGTTTACTTAGATTTCTGAACTTTTCAACCTAACGCATCAGATCAAGCTCCATTATATGAATTTTTAAAAGGTCGAAAAAAAAGGACAAATCAGAAATTCCTTGGACTGAAGTAACATCTAAAGTATTCGAATTATGCAAATCTAAATTAGCAAAATGTACTCAATTAGCATATCCGAATCAAAATGCGAAATTCGCAATATTCGTTGACGCGTCTGATTTAGCTGTAGGAGCACTATTAATTACAGCAGCTTACAGAAAAAGGTTGGGAACCTTTATTTTTCTTCTCACGTAAGTTGCAAGCGCCTGAAATAAGCTACAGCACAACGTCAGAGAAGTACTGGCAGCATATGCAGTAATCAAACACTTCAAAAATTGTATTGGAGGAAGAGAGCTCATTTTATTTTCGGATCATAAACCTCTAACATTTGCATTGCATCAAAATTTGGACAAAGCCTCACCTAACCCACAAATTCTCGATTCTTATCATAATTTATCACATCCCGAAATTAGAGCAACTATACAAAGCAAATTACGAAAAAGTGCATATGGCCTTCAATGGCAAAAGAAATACACACATGGATAAGGAATTGTATTGTTTGTCAGAAATGCAAAGTTACCAAACACGTTAACAGTAAAATTGGTACATACCAACCAACCAACCAGTAATAGATTTGAAGAAGTTCATATCGATATTATTGGACCTCTTCCACCTTCTGAAGACAAAATGTATTGCCTTACGATGATTGATAGGTACGGTATACACGATGGTCTGAAGCAATTTCAATTGCGAACATCCGAGCAGAAACGATTGCCGATGCCTTACTTAAAAATTGGAACGACAGCATATAACCCTGCATGTAACGACATCAATGAACGATGGCATCGAACGTTAAAACCTGCAATTATGCGTGCAATAAATACGCAGCGGACAAAATCTCTTAAAATAATTTAACTCGGATTGAGAACTGCATTTAGAGAGGGTTTTCAAAGCTCTTCAGCAGAATTAGTATATGGGCAGAATCTTCGATTGTTCGCAGATTTTATCACATTGAACAAGTACATCAGCCAATCTGATTCCGTTATTCAACTTTGAAATCAATTTAACAATATACAACCATCAACAGCCTCACGACATGCCAAAGATCAAATTTTCGATTTCAAAGATCTGTCACATTGCGAATCTGTTTTAGTACGGACAGATGCATTACGACGTCCTTTACAACCTCCATATGAGGGACCTTTTCCGGCCATCAATAGAGGTGCAATTTTTTTCACACTATGAATCAAGGGTAGGTATTGAATGAACCGTATCAATAAACCGACTTAACCCGCGTTTTATTGAATCACAACAAACCGACAATTTAACGGATACATCGACACCATTACACAATACTCAGCATATTAGTTCATCACCAAAAATTTCGCAACCCGTAACTCTCAAACGAGTAACTTTCACACCAGACGTTACTAAACAATTTAAATCAACATCAATGACAGCCAGTTGTGCTGCTCTATTGCAGTTTTAGCAAACGTAAGAAGAAATATTTGAGTGTAACTTTACCACTATTTAATGATAAATGAATAACAGATTCTGGTCTTAAAATACATGGTGCGAATCCGCTTTGGCCAGTGAATGTCGTTGCCTTCAACGTCAGAGTGAGCTGGCATCCACATGACCAACATTGTTGTAACTACAAAGAAGATCTATAAGACGTTTACACTCTGTTGAGCTACCTAAAGCATTAACCATCGCCTTACAGTCAGTGCATAAGAAGATGTTGAGCTTTTTACTTCACATCTTAGCGCATTGAATCCACAACGAGTTCTATGTACTATTCTAAGTACCTAGACTGGCAACACCTTAAAGACCATCTATGAGCAGTAGATACAGAAGCCTGCAAGGTTAGTGCGCGAACCGTCTGAGTAGAAAACTGGTGATTTGAACACTTCGTTCCTAAATTCCTGTGACGTTCATAAATCTCTCGAAGGATAGACCACCGAGAATGATTTAGAGAATATTGCACGAGCTCTATACATAGTTGAGAATTTGTCAGCAGCAGAGCAAGCTGTGTGTAAGCTGACTACCTGCTACCACACAATAGATGCATAAGATAGCATAGGTAGAACTAGTGACTTGTAGATAATGCACAACATTTTCAGAAACAATAACTCGGAAGTAGCAAAAGCTCTTTGGCTTTACCAATATATAAGATATTTTAAAATTCAAAATGACACCCCAATATGCTTAACACGATCTGATTTTATGAGCATGCATCCAAAAAGTAGGAATAATAAGGCCATCCTGATTTCTGCGTCTTTTGAATACCAGATCACTTTTAGTTTAGATGGATTCACGTGAAGATTCTTACTGACGCATCAAGACTCCATAATATGAAGTTCTTGTTGTATCAGGCCAAATATCGCATTCAAATGTTTCCCTTACATATTATCGTAATTAAGTTGTCGGCATAATTGCAAGTGTAAAGTCCAAAAGTACTCCACCCTGCGGACAACTTTTGGTAACTTTTACAGACACTGAGAAACCCAACTCAACGTCGGCAATGCGAAATTCGAGCATCGATTCAATTTAAAATAGTCCCTAATAAATCTATCAACGATTCTTTCTAAAATCTGCAGAAAGTTCAAGGGCAGAGATAGGGCGAAAAGGGTCAGTATAATCCGACCTGTCAATTCCTCACGAGATGGATTGAAACTAAAGGCGACGCAAGCGTGGAAGAGAAGTAGCGCATGGTCTTTATTTAAAGGATAACCATACTGGATTTCAGCGGGAAAAATCCCATTAGGATTATCCACTTTAAATGGTGCAGAGGAGGTCAAGCACTGTTCTGTATTGGACCGTACATTATTAGCCGTTGCGAAAAAAAATAATCCATCGTATCAACTAAAGTTATAGATTGTTCGAAGGCAACAGGATTGGAAAATGAACGCTGAGGAGTTGTTCAGCATCGTCCTTTTTGAAGAGGTTAACTTACCGTTAGGTAAACGAAGAGCTTGAATGACAGATTATCGCGCAATAACATTGATCCTTTTGACACACACCTTCTAGATGTACTTACCGTATTGTTACAAATTCTCCCCTACACAAATATAACATTTTGTGGTCGAATTAATCTCGAGTGGCTTTAATTCACTACCAATTGGTAACGTAGAGGATGTTATCGGATACCAAGTATTCCTACATTTGGAATTTGGATATTACAATGACATTCCATGTGGAGGGAACTCTGAAATAACGAAAGCAATTGTAAACGGTTTAGAACGGTTCAGCGCAAGGTTTAAGTTGGTTAGAACAGTTTAAGGTAATTTAGTGTTATTTGGAGCAGTTTACAGCTGTATCGGGCGGTTCAGAGCTGGTTAGAATAGTCTGGAGCGGTCAATTTTAAAAGCGTCATGGGGAATAAGTGAGAAGAATTTGTTTTTCAGTTTAGAGCGGTTTAAACCGGTTTATAGCAGTTTAGAGCACTTTCGAGCAGTTTAGTGCGATTTAGAACACTTTGGAGCGGTTTAGAGCTGCGTGGAGCGATTTAGAGTGGCATGGAGCAATTTGGAGCAGTTCAGAATACGAAAAGCCGCGCAGTAATTAAATCTCAAGAACTTCATTCCTGATATGTATCGTTTAGTTTTTTTTCAGAAACTATTTCAATTTTTTAAGGTTTTCCGGTATTTTTGAAAATACGTAAACTAAGATTAACTACAAATTTATTTTTTTAAATATTACAAAATTATTTAAGATTTGGCACTAGAATTTTAACATCGGCGATTGGGAGACGTGAAATCAAATAGAATCACAATTGTGGTATGAAATGTCTTAAAATGCAAAATTTTAAGACGAGAGCAATATAGTCGAGTCAATGTTCTTGAACATTTGTTCAATGAACTTGAAGCCGATTTCTTGTTTCATCATATTGGGGATTAGAGCACTTTAGAACGGTCTAGAGCAGTTCAGAACGGCTTAGAGCAGTTTGAAGCAAGTAAGAGCAGTTTTTAATAACAAAATCAAATACAGTAAAAATTCTATATTTTCGTACATTTTTGGTTCGAATGATAGTTGTAGGTAAAGAAGTTTTAAGCAAAAGCACTAAACATGGCAAAATCAATCGGAACTTTGTGGTGTTGTCGCTATAATCGGATGGTCGTGTCGCTTTAAATGAATTGCACATAGCCTGAATTTTCTTAATTCAGACACCATGACATAAGTGTTTCTTCGATGGGATTCAACGACTACAGTCATGAGATCAGCAGTGCTGCTATAACCACAAGGACTTCCCGTCAACCATGAAAACCAAATATTGTCGATTAGCGGGCTCCCTTCCACCCAGTTGTTGCGATTCGTCACCTGTTTGTTGATTAAAACAACACTAGGATTCTGCGGCGAATCTGGAACCCAGGTGTTTAATAACAGCGGTTTCGGAGGATATAACACTATAGGTTGGCAACCGCTCCAGATTTCCGTAATTTTAGTGATTTTATCATAAAACCATAAAACATTTACCATCACTGTTGCAAGCTGTAATTTTAACAATTGAGACGAGCTTTTTAGTGGGGTCTTCCATTCCTCGGGAAGCTCCTCTTGGTCCTAGATCGCAACGATAAGTTCATATAGATTACATACAAGAGTATTTCCTTCGTGTTTTAATAATTCTGCAGGAATTTCTCCAAGGTCAGATGCCCTTCCATTTTTTAATAGGAGCTGCAACTATTTTCTCTATTGTGGGATACAGGGCGAGTTATATACGTATTCCGTGACCAAATTAACACGACCCTCGGGGAATGTTTTATTACAGATCTTAGAAAACCGTTATACTTGTGATGTTTGATATGAAAGTGAGAAGTTAGAAGACCATAATCAAGTGATTCTAGAAATGGCTATTTAGATCGGTGAGCATTATCAAAATTAACCCTACACTTTTATATAAAATATCGCAAGTGGAGCGGTTTTCTAAGATCAGTGAAAAATTCCTCGAGGGTCGTGTTAATATCGTGGTTATTAAAATTAATCGGTAAGAGTACACACAATCCGAGACATTCACAGATCTAAATAGATAATTTCTAGAATTACTTGATTATGGCCTTCAAACAACCTCTACACTAGAGAGAGAGAGAGTAAACATTGGGGGTATTGTGAGTTCTCCAGGTCTTAAAAGGCTTAGCACGTCCAAGGTTCTCATTTTTATAGAGTAGTCCGTATACATTTTCCGTGGTCGTTGCTGTGATGAATCCTATAAATTAATCCGAGGCCTTTGTGTAGGGTTCATAGCTTGATATTTTTGTGAGAGTAGGTTGTTGGCCCGCCACTCAATGCACTGCCTGAAAGATTTTTATATAGCAAGCCGTTTGCTACAAGGTAGACCGTTCGTTTCAGCTGCCCCTAACCTAGAGAACAGACGCTGAAGCGGTATATTGGTTTTGCGGCGTGACAGTGTAGTGTCCAAAATTATAAGCAGAATTTGTACTGCATAACCTCCACTGCACCGCCTTATTCATTTAGGGTAACCCAGGGAGCACCGCGAGGATGCATAAATCTAGGATTTTTTGGTTTGATTTGCAATGTTTGAAAGTACAATGTTTGAATAGTTCAGAAATGCTTCAATAAGTTAATCTGTCTCAAAATCCTGTATGTTTAATGAGTTTAGCGCACGTTTAATATTAAGTAAATTATTTTTGAATCCAGTGCGGCTTTTTTCAGAATTAACTTTTTAGAGTGTGAGGCTTATGAGTGTAACATGAGTGGTACAACTTGATAAAAAAAAATCAGTTCTTGGTGTGTCGTGACTCTCTAGTCAAAAACAGTCTACTGTCTAAGAACGTATATCAAATCATAATCATCATAATCAATATCATGTATAAATTTTGGCGACCCGAGCGAGAAAACCTGAAAAGGGAAGGAATGTTACAAAATATACGAACCTAAGAAGGAGAACACTGATTCAAGTTTTCACTCTTGGCTTTGATATAATAGATGATTTTTGTTTTACAGGTTTAGATGTAAACCCATCGTACCTACTATGCTAAGACAACGGCACTTGCATTCAGCCTTAGCTTTAGATGCGAATTTAAAAAATTCGTAACTATAATGTTACTATATGTTACGATAACATTATCTCATGTTATGTAAAATTTATGTTTTATTATTTAGGTGGGTGGATAGACATAATCAAACATATACGGAAAGAGATTAATGCTCGTACAATAAGATGTCATACATATAAGGAAGTGATCATGAAGATTTACCGAAGAGGTATTAAATCAATCTGGTTATAAATATGGTAGCGATCTTAAAACAAAAATTTCGTTAAATAAGGAAATGACCGAAAACCGATAGTTAAGAAGTGATACATTGTGTAGCCACCGCTTTAAAGTAATAAAATACCGAAACATATACGATTGAGTTCGATGAGGTTACACTTATATGGATGTTATAAAATAGAATACAAAAATTAGTTAAAATTAATTTTAATAAACCATTTTACAGTTTTAATTATTTTTTGGTAAAATATTAAATCTCGTGTTCTTTCTCGAAAAGCGATTCTCTTTTTTCGTTGTCGTTATACAATTCAAGTAACTCGAATTTCTTTGACCTAGAATGAATAGACCTCGAATGAACCACATTTAATTTTTAAAGCGAAAAATTAATCGGACCGGATATTTGATAAAACGTGTCTCGTATAATCAAATATCATATTCCCGATTAAATTTCACAAAACCAACAAGATCATTCAACTTGGTTGAATATTTAATTTGTAGATTTATTTGAATCGTTTAATGCTTTGTCGTATTTTGTAAATGCTATACTTTCAGCATCATTGCAAACTTAGATAAAGCTGAAAAAATTGAAGTACCACTTCTGATACACAAATGTCCACCACATTTTGCAAAGATCTCTCTCCTTGGTGAAACAAAGTTCTTTTTAACAAAAACTCATCATTTACATTGATAAATTTGGTTATTCGGGGCCCGTGATTTATTCCAGAATTGATTGGAATCCGGCTAATCCCAATTAAATTTTTAAAGCTTTTCTATTAGGAATTACACTGTTACGATTTTTAATTTTCGAAATTATTAATGAAAAGTAACCCGCTAAACAAGGTGAACCGTTTACGAACCATAAACGAAGACTACACTTGATATAATAGTTCGCAAACGAACCAATTCGAACCTATCCCAGGAAAGTTAGACTTTTTAGCGAAATATTCGTTCAAATAAAGGGCTTTCGATTGACCTGAATAAACAGAAATGCAATTGAGTTACTATTCTGATAATTGAGTTACTATTCACTTAATTGAGCTACTGAAGTGAATTGGATGTTCGATTCGCAGTGATGATCAGATGAAGTGAAGATCAGATAAATGTGAAAATAAGTCATTTTAAATTTGGCTTTTGTTGATTATAGTGCGTATAAAAATAAATGTTAATATATAAAACAGCGTTAAAAATAGTTTTATAAATAGTATACTACCATGTAAATGTAAATGTCACCTGTAAATGTCAAAAATACAATAAAAACAACCTATCTGAATTAATTACACGAGCAAAATATCTCTTCAGTTAATTCAGTAGCTCAATTTTTTAACTGAAGTGAAGAGAAAGCCCTTATAATGTTCACTTTTAACACTTCTGCAATTTACTAACGCAACACTTTTGCATATGATTTTTAACAATTTTATCGAAGTTAAACGCAAAATTAAATTTATAATTTATATCATTTCATTTTCAAAATAGTAATTCTATTTTTCATACTTATTTTATAATAAAAATCGGCGATGTTTCGATATTCCTTTGTTTACTATTTGGTTTGGATTATATGTAGTTGATTGAAAATATGTGCCGAATATTTTATTAAATTTTCTAATTATTTTATAATTTGGTCGCTTTTATCTTCAACGACAGAAATATAAATTAAATTCCAAAACATAAATATACAATATGGCGTCTTCACTCGAGTAACGAACATTAAATGATTTATTTTAAGGAAACTTTGTTTTTCTTTTAAAATGAGAGAAAGCAAAAGAAAAATGATTCGTTAATTGTTCGTATATGTACCGTATTTTACGAATTCGATTTTTTGCTTAGAGGGGAATATTATGTTTCTATTCTAATAAGAATTTTAAATAGTTCCCAGTATGCAATTTTTCCACTGTAAGGAAAAAATATTCTAATTCCATACTGATTTCCGTACAACAAAATATCAAGAAACAAAAATTTAAATTTTGTCACACAATAATGTATTTTCTCTTACTATTTCACGTTTTTGTTTTATTTTTATAACTTTTTTAATTTGTATCTCCAATTTTATGAATAAATGCGCATACAGCAAATTGTTTATAGATTTTTAGTGTAATAAAAATCTATTTTCAATGGCATCGCCATATTAGTGCAAAGTGTAAATATATTTACAATGACGTAAATTATAGTAAAATATTCATTTACTATTTTAAGATGGTCAATATGCTGAAGTTGAATATCTAAAACGGATGGCGCATGACAAGATGATAATATATATTGGAAAAAACTATTTAATGTATTTATATAACACAAATAAAAAAGAATCTTTAATTTCGAAAGAAAATTATTACAATGTGAAAAGTACCAAAGCTTGAAAGGGGTATGGAAGAAGCCCGAGCTTCCTACAAAATTCCATCATTTTTTATTATTTTTATTTTATTATCTTTGCATTCTGTTCTGTGGCCGAAGCACACCCAACTCTTCCGTGGTTCGCTTTTCACGTCCTACCTTACGCCGTTGCCAGCCAATTTGAGGACGTACGGCTATAGGCTCGAGTTTCGTAGAACCATCTGAACTTTGCATAGCTCTATGCCAGCCAGTACTCACATGAGAGATCGGTTGATCCATGAGTTCCATCTTCTTTCCACATTCAGGAAATGTGTGGCTTTCCGTGCGTTTTATATAGATCTTTCCAAAAAAAAAGTGTGGTTTTTGCATGTAAAGCACTCGGAAATCCATACCCTCGGTAAAGAAAAGTTTTACAAAAATTGCGGTGTCGGTGTGATGTGAATCTCGACTAATAAGAGAAAAAACAAATTGGAACGTAGAGGAATTTTTGTTAGAAATTAGCATTTTCCCACAGTCATTTCCACACTGATTTCATACACTTTTATATAACTACAAAACAAGAAGACTACGTTTCTATATATTTTCTATATATTATTGGAATAAATAATATTTTTTATTCGAAATAAAACAAAATTTTGCATTTGTATAAAACAAATAATAATTTTAACCCATCCAATCCGCATCCGTGAAGCCAAATCCAAATTTACATCTCAATATGCACAACCTTAAAGTATAAAAATTGATTAGGTTGATCGAAAATTCACTATATCTTACCATTTTTTACTTCAAAATTTATTGATCACGAACTTATACAAAAATTAATTTAAATAAATATCAGCAACACAAGTTTACACAATAAAAAACAAAATTCGTGAAAAACACAAGAACATACAGCTACATTAAACTGAAGGTAGATACAAAACTAACAAAACAAAAAATTAAAAAGTTCGCGAGTCCGAATGAAAGTTATTATAATAAGAAAATTATAGTCTAAAATTCATATTTTTGAGTCTTTAATATTTTGCAGTACGGAATTGAGTATGGAATTAAAACTATTTTTCCACACAGTGGAAAAATTGCATACTGGGTCCAATCATAATATGTATTTGGGTTGAGCGGTGAAGTTTCTAACAAAAAAAAGCACGTATCCCAGTATGCAATTTTTCCATTGTATGGAAAAAATTGTTTAATTCCATACTCATTTCCGTACTACAAAATATCAAAGACACAAAAATATCAATTTTGGGAAAAAATAACTTTCTTTCTCTTTCTGCTTCATGTATTTATTTAAGTTTGTATTTGTATTTGTATATTTAAGATGGCGTAAATTTTTGATATCATTTTCATGTTTTAATTTTCAAGCTGTAAATGAACGAGGACTAAAATTTAAATAAATCTTTTTATGTATATTTGTCTGCATAAAGAATAATAATTGTTCAAAAACAAATGACAAGAAAATCTTTGATTTCGAAATAGGAAAGCTGCTCTATTTGCATGCGGTAAAGTGTGTTAATTTAGTACGGAAATGTATATGGAATAAAACCGAGTTTTCAACGAAATTCCATCTTCTTTGCAATTAGAACTTTTTTGTTTTTAGTCGGGATTCACACCGGCACTATAATTTTTGTAACACTTTTCTTTGGTTTTGATTTCCGTGTACTTTATGTAGTTCTTTCCATAGAGACAGTGTGGTTTTTGCACGCGAATGTGAACGGAATTCCGTTGGCATTGCATATTGGGCGACCCCATATTTCCCACTCGGAAATCCATACTCTCGCTAAAGAAAAGTTTTTCAAAAATTCTGGTGTCGGTTTGATGTGAATCTCGACTAAAAAGAGAAAAAATCAAATTGGAACGTAGGTGGAATTTTGTTAGAAATTCGCGTTTTCCCACCGTCATTTCCACACTGATTTCATACACTTTTATATACAATACAAGAAGACCATGACAAGATCAAAACTCGTAGCAAAAATCCTTAAGTCGTGCATTGAAAACACTAACTATTTGTTAGCACTGAGTGGTTTTAGTTAGGTGACTGAATGATTAACTTCATGTACTAGCCAGAGAATCATGATCTTGGAGAGAGACTTAGTGTCTCCTCACGTGATTATTGTCGTACCTACGAAGCATCTGGATGGTTTCAATGTGTAGGTAAGAAACTATGTGGTACGGCTGTTAAACAAAATGTGTCTATCCCACTACTTGAGGGGCAAGCACCATACATAACCTAATGAAAACTTGGGTTGCGTCTACATGCTTTAAGACAACGACTTCGGAAAAACGACCAATACCTAAATTAACCTTATTACTCGTAAATTCATCATCCTATTCAAGGCGACCAGTATCTTAAAAAGTGACGTTTACCTTTTTAACAACGACGTAGATTCAAAATCTCGTCTCATTTTCGTAATTTTAATTTCTCGTAAAAACTAAATTTCAATAATTTTTAGCACTGTATCGGGTTTTAATGCACCATATTATAACATTTAACAGTGGTCCTTCTTCACAATGGATAATGATTCTACACGACAAGGACTACCAAATCAGTAATTTGGTCAACAGGTTATACTGTTTGACAATATGCCTTAGATTTTATTGAGAAGCTACATAGAGCGCTTATACCTTAAACCTGGCTTTGGGTATAAAGGTTACTTTCACCAGTTTATAAGGTCCACAAGTACAATCAAGGAGTGGTTTGTATGGAGTTCAGAGACATGTTATTACCTAACTGGATTTCCTAAAGCACATAAAAATTCATAAAAGTCTGTTATTTCTATAAATTAAGATTTTGAATTATGGCTCAATAAAAAAGGAAAATTATTCTTTTAGGGTTGTACCTTACTAATGTCGACTATTACTTACGAGTAATAAATAGATATGTGAACAAACTGTTTTTAAAATAAACCTCCCAGTATAATTTCACATTGGCGAAAAAGAACAAGTAAAATTGTAAGCCCCCTCTTCCTACGCCACTCTACTATTTTTAACCACAATTCAAATTCAAGTTTGACATGTTCAGAAGTAATCAAAATTTTTTGCGTATCAATACCGATAACATATTTATATAACCAAATTAATTTGCATATTGCATTTATAAATAAATACAATCTTTCAAAATACGCTGTACGCATGCGAATTACTTTTTTTGTTGTTGCTGAGCAATTCTTATACATAAAAGCACAGACAGCACGTAACCATAACGAAGAATTCAAGAAACCTAAAGAGAAAATTTAAACAAACCCCACATTCTCGCGATGTATTTGTAACCGGTAACATTTTAGTATGAGGAAGGTGTTGTTGTTCTTTTGCAAATTTATGTGTATATACTCGTATATTGAAGAGCTATAGGCATTTTTATCGTCAACCTTAATACCTTTCAGACATCTTAACTTTAATTATTACTATAAATTAATTATCAGATGCACAACTAAATTTCCAGCATTTGCTTGAAGTTGTGTTTAGTTTAATAATTTTTCAACGTAAAAATGTTTTTTTTAAGAACGAAAATATCGAGTTTTGTGCCAAACAAACAGCATTTGCGGAAAGCTTTACTTTTCTGCTTTAACTTGAAAAAAAATGCAGCTGAACCACGTAATTTGCTCAAGGAAGCCTACGGCGAACATGCACCATCGAAAACTACATGTGAAGATTGGTTTGAACGCTTCAGAAGTGGCGATTTTGACATTGAGGACAAGAGGCGCTCGGAAGACCAAAAACATTTGAAGACATCGAGCTGCAAACCTTATTGGATGAATATGTTACGCAAACGCAAGATCATGCAGATGCATTAAACACGACTCCCCAAGGTATTCCCAAGCGTTTTCATGAGTTGACTGAGAAACAGATGGAAATTCGAAAAGAAAAGAAAAAGCTTCCTGCATCGAATTGTTACGCGAGATGAGAAGTGGATTTTTTTAAGAATCTCAAACACAAAAGTGGCTTTCATCTGGCAAAGCATTAACATCGACGGCACGGCCAAATCACTTCGGAAAGAAAACAATGCTCTGCGTTTGGTTGTACCAGAAAATATTCGTGTACTATGAGCTGCTGAAACAGGGCGAAGCTATCAATGGGCAGCGCTACCGACAACAACTCATCAATCTGAACCATGCATTGCTCGAAAAACGGCCAGAGTAGGACATGGGACACAAACGAGTGATATTGCAGCACGACAACGCTCCATGCCATCGAACTCCCATCGTCCAGGACACCATTAAATTGCTGAGATGGGATCTGCTACCGTTCCCACCTTGCCCCCTCGGATTATCACTTGTTTTGGTCTATGGCGCATGCCTTGGCAGGACTACACTTGGCCAGTTTCGAAGAAGTGCAAAATTGGTTGGATGAATGGTTTCGGTTCAAAGATGCGTCGTTTTATCTGGTATTCATGTATTGTCAGAGAGATGGCAAAAATGTGTAGATAGCGAAGGACAATACTTTGAATAAACCATTTTTTATATATCTATTGAAATTTTCCATTATTCATTTTTCAAAAAAACCTGGAAATTTAGTTGCGCACCTAATAACTATTTATCAAAAAATCCTTATGCGCGCTTGTGGTGGTAATGGTATCATTGTTCCAAATTTCAAGTTAAATTATAATTTTATTCGACCGAGACACAAAAATATAAAAAAATAAGCACTAACGCCACACGAGCCAAATAACTTACGATTCTTACCCATAAACGTTTATAAAATAACGTATTTTAGCAAACTAAATTAGCTTGAAACACTTTATGTACACAATATTTAAAGTTAACTTATTAACTAGCAGCTAATTTTAACTTTAGATTAATTTTTCATAATGCCGCATACCATCGAAAATGTGCTCAAGAATTGGACCGACCGTATGGAGTACGTCAAGGCCAGCCGAGACAGTCATAGGAATGAAATAGTATTCCATAATTAATCGGAAGGATTGTTCTTTGCAATGAAGAAATAAATTTGAAAAAATATTTAGAACTTTTTGTTTTATTGCATTTAAAAAAAAATTATTTGGCCCACCCTATATACATAAAGATGGGGGGAGGGTGAAATTTTGATGTTATATGCTCTGATATGCGAAAAATCTTAAAAAGGTAATAAAAAACAATTTCCGTTAGAAAATTACAAAAAAATCCTAGAACCCGATCGAAGCGCCACCTACCGGGTCCAATTGTGTGTCTAAATCATCCAGAGACTCAGTTCAGTGATGTATGTGTGAACAGAAGAATCATATACTTATATAAAAATAATTCTAATTGTTCCGTGTGACACACAGCAAATGCCTATAGGTAGTTCCGCCTAATTCCCCATATAAATCATGCCAAAGCTTAATAATTACTGTAATAATCTTCGGTTAAATCAATGGCCACGTTAAATCGAGAAACGGTAGTGTTTACAGTATTGTTTATTCGACAATAAAATACGCGCGGTAAAATGTATTTCGATGAAATAGCCTAGTCCTGCATACCTTCGAATACATGTATGCACTATGTACATATAAACAAACGAACATGTTTAAAAAAAATATCGCCAAAATCGTTTTCATTTCGGGGATACACATATATATGTACTGAATCTGCAAAACGTGTGAATCTACATATCCATCCGTACTCGTGAAATAAATAAAAAATGTTCATGACCTTCCCTTCCGTCAACAAATGAGAGTGGCGTCTCGGATTGAGAGCGTATCAAAGAGAATTATGGTATGTGGATTGTGGATGTGCTGTGCATGCATATCAAAATATTCTGTTCTGCTGCTGTGTATTTTTCCAGAAAACAGTCGTCTGGGTATTTTTTTAGTCGTTGTTCGCATTTTCAATGTAACGGGCGTTGATTTTTTTCGGTGCGCGTTTGTGTAGTGTTTAGTTATTTCTGTTTTCATCTTATAATATTAAAATTGATAAACCTTTCTTATCTCGAGATACTGCAATAAACAATTATAAACATTTTTTACATATCAAAATAAAATATATTTGTGTTTAAACGATAATCGTATTTAATTTGAGTTGTTAAATTAAGACGATTATTTTGTGTTGTGTGTAAAATATGATTTGTGTTTTAATTTGCGATACAAAAAAAAAAATCTGAGTGAAAATTTATCTGTTCAATATAAATAGTCAAAGGGTGATGTGAATGTTATGTGGAAATTTTTATTTAAAGTTTAAAAAAAATCTCCTAGGTTGTGAAAAGTGAAAATCGTATTATGAGAATAAAAGTAAATATTATTTTGCATTTACATAAAATAAATAATATTAGTAAAATTTGAAGCTTGCGTATTTACATGTCCGTATAAGTTATTGATAAAATAAATAAATAGTTCATTGCAAATAAATTCAAAAAATTCATCTTGCAGTGCAAAGAATATAAAATTTATATTCGTCACAGTGTAATAGTTGAGTGAGGAGTTCTATTTTTGGATACAATATTTGTGGTTTGTATATTACGAAAATCAGCTGTATTCGTGTGAAATAAAAATGTATACGAGTATAGATTTTAATGATCTGTATTTCTTATATACAAATTATGACGATCGTAATCTCTCAGAAGACGATAAATTATTAAAGACGTCTGTGTACACAAATTATACATATTGTGATAATTATAGACTATGTAGAAATTCTAATGTTTCAATTTCAACATATGGATACCACACTGTAGTATAAACAGTTGAGAGCTATCTGTAATGCTGGGAAATATAACTGTTTTTCTATAAATTTATCTCAGATACGAATTTCGCCCCTTTTTCGGTCGTCCCTCTCCGTCGAATTGATATAACATTTCACTTGCGCCTTCTGTCACATCGAATGTGGAATGGTTTAGTGTAATCTGCGCTAGTAAAAACAGGTGCCGTGGTTATGAAGACTTTTTATTTTTCGAATGATGTTTGTGCGTCGGCATTCCATTCAAATTTGCATCCCTTTTTAGCAAGTTTGTGATGGGGGAAGTCAATTCTGCATAGTTCGGGATGAACCTTCGGTACCATCCTGTCATGCCTAAGAATCTCCTAGTCTGTTTATTGTTCGTTGGGCTTGGGAACTTACAAATAGCATCTATCTTGGCAGGATCGGTACGAAGACAATCCTCACTCCGAAAACGCAGATATTTCATTTCCCGCATCACAAAACTGCTCTTGCTTAGGTTGATTTTAAGCTTAGTATCCAATACAAGTTTCGCTACTAATTTTAGAAGGTCAAAGTCTTAGCCGAAATTATTAACAAGTCGTCCAAGTATGTACACGAAAATTTTATCATAGTACTTATGTGGTATAATTCGATCCATTAAACGAGACGGCATCACAGTAAACTGGTAGAGCGGCCTACCAGGGTCTGTGAATGCCGTTTTAGTACGCGACGATTGGGCAACGGCACCTGCCAAAATGCGTCCTTTAAAACTATGGCCGATATGTACTTCGTTTCATGTAGTTACCTGTAAGTTGGTCTAGAGTAGGCGTCTTTAGTTGTTACACTGTTTAATTTACGACAATCTAGACATAACCTGGATTTTCCGTTAGGTTTTCTTACTAGTACTACGGGAGAGCTCCACGCACTAGTACTTTCCTCTATAACTCCCAATTGTAGCATGCTATCGAGTTTCTGATACATTATATCTTGAATGGCAGGGGAGACATTATAATACCATTGTTTAATCGGCAATGTTTGCCCGACATCAATAGTACGTTCAAGCACATATGTTCTACCCAATCCATCAGTTTCAAAAGAGGGGAACATAGTCTTTGTCAGTCAGTGTTCAAAGACAAATCAGATAATCTACCAATAACTTTAGGTGCGAAACATACATTTTCATAGATTCAACTCTATTATCATATGCGATAGGTACTTCTACAAAACCTAATATATCTTTTCGAGTGTCATCAGCGATTTTGATCATCGATTGCATTTTAACTAAATGAAGGGACAACTTTTCTATCAATGAGAGAGAATTTCTACCTGGGATACCGTTAGAATCTCCGCTATCTAAAAGACCTGTAATTTCAGTCCCACGTATTTGTATCTCCACGTGTGAACGTGGAACATCCGGTAATCTTATAATCGTGTTACTGCACACTTTATATAATAGTTTGCGCTGTCTCCAATAATTTTTATTGCGGGTTTTATTCGACTGATAGTTTACTGGTGGAACTTGGATGTTACCACTAACATTTAGTATATATTTTTTGTCTGAATACTAATGCTAGCCGCAGTGGGTTTAACTGCTTCGTTAGTTGATAAATTATGAAGCTCTATTGATTTTGGCAGATTTTGGGACTGTAAACTTGTTGACTACGACCTCTTCTTTTATTGGATTGTGTTCGGGTAACATTGCAACTAGATTTGGAATTGGCGAAACTGACTCCCGAGTAGCACTTGCGTTCCTCCTGACCGAGCTACCCCCGGATACGCTGCGTTCGGGCGGTGGTTTCCCATGGAATACTTTACACAATTATCGCAATTTGGCTTACGAACACCTACTTTTCCACACCCGAAGCAAAATATCTCCAAGAATTATTTATCAGCGATGCCCTAAATCGCGATAATTCCAACAAGTGATGTAAGTTGACGATTTTGGGTCATTACTATTGTTATTATTGCTATATTATATGCTGTTAACATAGCTCAGAATTACATAACAACTTCGAATTGGGAGTCGCGACGTCCGTTTCTTCCAGAGCTTGAATTTCGTGTATCTTAAAAATTGTATATGCTACTACGGTTGCCAGATAAAACTGGTTTAAAATACGTACACCTCAGGGATGATACTGGCAAGAAGCTAAAATTACTAAATTTTTGAGGGACAGAGTCTAAATGTGGCTCAAAAATACACACATCAAAAGTGTAAATGGAACACATGCCAAGGTTGCCATTGCTTTGAATTTGGTTTGATGTTTGTTTTGTTTTTTGTTTCTAGAAGGTACATCGGTTGCACATACTTACAATATCATAAAAATTTCAGGGATAACGGTAAACACGGTTATTGTATTATAATGGAAGAAAAACACAAATTTACGAATTTTGCCCAATTCAGATTTTTTTGATCTTTAATTCATTTAATTAGAACAGTTATTTTTGTTTCGTAATAAGTGGTGTGGTCTTGCATTTATAACAGATTGCCATCTTCTGGGCATGGAGCTAATCAGCGTATCGAAGCTGTTTGGTGGAGTTGGTCTCCAGTGATCTTGAGGGAGATTGCATAGTTGCACTTGCATTGTTATTGATGCTAAATGTAGCAGAATGTTTCGTTGAAGTTGATGCCATGCGTGTTCATTCGGATTTAGATCAAATCCAGCCTGTTGTGATTATTGCTGTGTGTGGCCTGGCATTGTCATGCATTAAGATGAATTCTTATCCGAATTGTGTTGATAATTGAAGCACACCAGCACATGAATTCCGGTTTAATGATAAATGAGTCTGAGAAATGACCTGATTATTTTTTTTGACTAGTCAGTTCTCAAATCCATAAATTTTCTAGTGATCAATCGAATGCCCGTTTCCTGAGAAACGGCTGTTATAAGTACAAAAATTGTAATTGGTATAAAAACTCAGTCATCGCGATTCCCGCTTGGTGACTGAGAAATAGAAACGCATGAAAGTTGTCAAATTAAACCACACAAAAATTGTATGTGAGAACTAATTAAGCTACAGAAATCTGAACATTTATAAAATTTTATATAAATACTCTATATGTATACTGAATTGTTGTATGAAACTGATTCTTACTTTAATAGTTCTTGTTTCCTTACTTGAAAATTTTCTCAAAATACCTATATTTTACTGTCTTTTAAATAAATAAAGAAAATTTCGTTGATTAAACTTGCTAAAATAAAAACATTTTGACTAAAATTTAACTGTACTAGCTGTTGGTTTGATATTAAAGCTCATGGAGTGTTAAGCACATTAGCTGAAAAGCAAACTGTCTGTCAAATTAAGGTAAAGCCTACAACATTTTTAGCAAAAGTAGTTTCTATATTAAAGATATAATTATGGGCTAATACTCTACTCGTATATGCCGCTTGGGCGACTCCATAGTTTGAAACGGGTTAGAACTTTAACCGCCGCTAAAGTGAACCCAGTTTCACAGATTTGCCACTCTCTGTTCAGTACCCCACGCGGCATCGATTAGGGGTACCATCAGATTGTGGCCTAGATTACCGCATTAAAAAAATAATAATAATGGTTAATTAAAAATGAAGGGAAAGTGAATTGGGGTATCCGGACCCCGAAGTAGTAGACCAACCTATCAACCCATTGTACGGGCAAAATATGGCTGTGGTTGTATATGTAAAATGTTTAAACAAACATTTTACCCTAACCTAACTCTAACTAAAACTATCTGGCCCATAGGCCCTAATGGGGAAATAAGTTAGTAAAAAAAAATATGATAATTATAGTGGTATGCTACCAAGAACAGCAGAGTAGAAAGGAGCCGCTTAGCGTCAACAATTTCATTCTACTGTCAGTAGTATCAACCCACTATCGTTATTTAATGGTTAATTAAACTCCTATACTTACCAACTCGAAAAAACTGCCCACAAAAAAACATAAAACTAAAAATTAAAAAAAACAAAAACAACAAATACAGTTTATTAAATTCACTATTTTATTTTACTTAAAATTACACCAATAAAACACTTAGAAAAACACAATTTCACTCAAACACAAAAAAAAATTATCGACCACACGTTGGTCTATTTAAAAACTGACTGTCCCAAACAAGATAAATGTTGTACCTCTTTTTGAGTTTCGTAGGAAACTTTTTGCGATCTCATCACAAAAATTCCTACGAAAATTGTACACCAACGTGACATCGATTTTGCTGAATCGATCCACGCGAAAATATTTTTTCTTTAATACATCCGTTGAGGAAGTTCGAACAACAACAACCACAATGCTTTTCAATATTTGCATCGGTCATTGTAATTTACCTAGTAAATAAAACAAATACATTTGTTATGTAACGTAGGCAACGTAATCAAATTACGTTCATGTACATATTTTGCGTTTACTTAACTGTGGCACATATGAAAAATTCTAAGGTGAATGAATCATATGATAACACTATAAATAAATGCAATGGCGAAATGTAGAAAGCCGGCATGACGGGGGCATGAATGGGATGTAGTTGAAGATATTATCTTCGAGGTCATGACGATGAGGAAGTAGATTTTGTTGGGATGGGTTGATAACGGAATTAGGTTTAATTCCGTTACAAGTTGGGGCGAGCTACGGGTGCTGCGGCCTAAGCCACTAAGTGTAAAACGTGTTTAGTTGTTTGTATATGTATTAGTAATCTTCCTAATTACAGAATATTCTTCGAAGATGGCAGTATGCCATGGAGCAAGCAAGTCACACTACTGAGGAACTACTTTTTACAGTTGAGGCAAAAACGTGTATAGGTTTTTTTCAGTGTCTCCGACCCGATTCTAGCTCTTGAATCTGGTTATTAGGTATGTTTGTTTTTCTTTTTTCTTTTTTTTTTCAAAAAGAAAGTATTAATTGTCCAATGGATTTAATGTCCTTTGAAGGTCAATTAATACCCCTCCCCCTTTTATTCACGCACACACCACCCATTCACACTATTACAGTATACAACCCGCGCATTGCAAGCTCCAAGTCAACCTGTACATTGACATGAACGGTGGGTCAGCGCTGAATTCTGCACTCCATTAATTGATGTGTTTATTAACATCACCGATCGTAATCGATGGTGGGATTCGAACCCAGTACCTCCCGGTCCAAGTGCCAAAGCTTTAACCACTGCACCACTTGTCCGGTATGTTGATAGTATTAATCACATTGGACCTTCCCACCATGGTGGATGGTTGATTAGTTGTTTGGGATTTACGCCCCTTGAGATACTGTCAGCTGGATTTTCGCTGGAATCTACATGATGCCATTAGCTTGGGTGCTTTCACTATGATCTTATTGTATTTTTGAGGTTTCCCTTTTATCCAGCCCAACGCCACCATAGAGTCGGTCCAGCAGAATGTTTTATTTTCATTACCGCAATTCAAGGCTGTTCTCTTTAATAAGTAGATTTGATAATAATAAGGCTGCGTTAAATTCTAGTCTCGGAAGATAGATTGTAGAAGCATCTTTACTACCTTTGTTTTTGCAGCAATGATGCCTGTTTAGATGTGGCATAAACTATTGCAGCGTATGCTTGACTTGACGCGTCGTGAGTTTTCAGTGTGGTTTGTCCACCGATCAATTGTAATCTTTTCCAGTTCTGGTAATTCATCTTTGTAACAGCCATTTTTATTATCGATACTTGATTAAACCATAACATCCGAATCGATTCCGGAAGCTCATAGATACTGAAGAAGGGTTTTTGCTGTAATCACGACTGGAGCTAACCATCCTATCTAAAAAAAAAAAGAAATCATGGAGCAAATATTTTGTAAACCTTTACAGGTATGAACAAAACCAGAGATGCAATGACAAGATTAGGGCTTGCCCGTTCCCGGACATTTTGCATTCCGGGGAAACGAAATTTATATTTTTCTCGTTCTAATTCCCGGGATTTGAGACGGGACATGATTTTTTTCGTTTTACGTATAATTCTACTGATTTTATAATCCAATTTTGTAATAAACAGAAGCAGGAAACTATAGAAATTTTATGATATAAAGGGTTATCCAAAGGAGACGTAGAAAAATAAAAAATCATGTGAATATTTTGGTCGTCATAACCACCCAAATGAAACAACCATCGGTCGTTTGGTGTGTAAATTCGAGATTACGGGTTCTGTGGTGGACGCACCAAAGCCTGGCAGGTTAAAAACTGTTTGCATATCAGATAATATCGCTGTTGTAAGGCACATCGACATACTTCGGTAAACAATCAATTGCTTATTTACCCAAAGTACAAATAGCAAGTAAATTTAAATATTAATAATTTAGGTCAATGTTTTTTAAGCAGCTGAGCAACTGAATGTTTGGAACTTGTCCCGACATTCGCACCGTCGGCTGCAAACCCAACTAAATAGCGTTTATAATTTCATGTCGTATTACAAATTTCGGCAAATAAAAGACTCAGCGATTTGATTACAAACTATTTCTCCAAAGTATAATTAAAAGCAAACCACTATTTATACTGTTCACTTTCACTGTTCTCTACTGTGCACTATATACTTTTCGCACTTTTTACTTCTTTACTTTTTTCTTTTTTTTCCACTGGTTAAATTACTACTGTGTCTGCGTCCCAAATTGCTCACACTTTTATACTTGTCTATCGCTGTTCGAGATTATTATTTTTATTGCATCTGGCGGTGTATGTGTATTGCAATTGTAAATTAGTTTCATGTAGTTGTGGTGCCCTGTCTTCATGGTTGACGCCCGTTGATAATTCCAGCATTTTCGATAATGATTATCGCCGCCGTTTACAATTACTTTCGTTATCTTCATATGAATGTTAAGAATAATAATCGTCTCAATATAAATATGCGCTGTGAAAAGATACGAACTCGCGACCTTTGGTTTGGTAGCACTTTGTAGTTTATGCCTTAACCACTCGACCACCGAGTGTTATACATGTGTAGAGTAGAATTGGTAAAGCTATTGGTCAGATACCTCGACAATTTTTGGAATATATGCCAACTGCATCGCATTCCTCGGCTTTTACAAGAGTAAAAAAATCGTTTACTCATTCGGAATTCCACTCTTACTACGATGGATAATAATTCTGGTCGAAATGTCTGTCGACTCATCCACGCACATTGAAAAAAAATTATTTCTTAAAATATTGCATAGCAGAATTTAAAATCTAGATACCGGTTTATCCGTGCCTACGGACCGTTGGAGTAAATTTTCGGATGATACATTAAAATTTATTGCCTTTGTTTCTTTACGATGCATTGTAGTTTTTGAATGTATGTTTAAATTTGTTCCTCTTCCAGCTGCTTTCAATTCACAATTGCAAATTGCGCAATATGCAAAATTATTGTCGCTCTTCTTGAGCCACGATTTTAATGACAGGTCGGATGATGATTGAGTAGTTTCCGTTTGTTACTTTCTTTCTTAACAATATGTGAGATTACAAATTAGTTACTTATTAGTAGTTTACTTGTCGTTGTATTGAAACACGGGCCAACGGTTTTATTTCCCGCGCTTGTGCTCGTACTTTGCTCAACGGATCGAGAATTACTTTTCCCATTTCCCGCTGTTGCACTTGCACTTTTAACCGGAGCCGGAATATTATTTGGTTCAACCGTTTTGATTCCACTTTTTGTTTGTTATAATCGTGCAGGTGCTCCAATTATGTGTTCCAGTTAAAACTGAAAATCTGATAAGAAACGCAAAAAATGAGATTTTCAGATATGGCAACGCTGTACACATGCGATACATAGTTAAAATGCGCCAAATGCTATAAGACTAAATAAAATTGGGACGGCAATCATCATTGTAAACTTATTTCTGGTTATTTAAATTTTTATCTCTTTTGCGTATACGAATGCGTTTAAAAAATTTGGATTATTTGCGAATAAACAAAGTAGATTTATGCACACTATACCAATCATTATTTAAAGCACATGATTTAAATTTAATTTATAAACTTATTAATTTTTATGGCACTATGATTTTATCTCCGTACCTGTTGTGGTTAGAATGTAGCGGAATTTAGAATCGTTAGAATTATTTTCCAATAGATTCTACGGTATCAAATGCTAACAAAGAAGTTACCAATTTAGTATAAAGTGCATTGATTGTGGTGGTTCTCAATTCGATGAAATGCCTTTCGATAAATAAACTCAATCCGTTAATTTTCAAAAAGCTTTTCTGGTAAATTACAACTAAATTCGAGTAATAGTACATCAATTTTAACTAGTATGACATTTGTGCTTTCTCATATTACGAAAATAAATTTAGCTTTACTTTGTCACGTTTTCGCATACATTCATTCATTAACAACTCATTACTGCTTAGCTATAGAAAGATATATGAAAACGGAATTACTCGAGCAAACATAAAGGGTTAATTGTTATTATTGTAACGCGCGTTTTAGTGTGCAAAAATAAAAAATCGTTGGCCTTCACTGATTCGCGATTTTTTTGCGGATGCACTCCAGTCAAGCCGGTATTTACTAATTAAGTAATTACTTTAACGTATTGCTAAAACAAAAATGACATAAATGAGATATTCCATTAGAATCACGCGATTGATTTTTACGTGGATGCTAGTTTCACTCCAGAACATATACATATACATAAAACATAGTATTAAAAGTAATGTTAACATAGGTAATGTTAATAATAAAATGCTTGTATCTGTTCTATGCTAAAAAGGTAAAATTATGAACTTAAAAACAAAATAAATCAACTGGAATACAAACTCAACCAAATTGAATACATTAACTTCCGAAGCAAAATTGATATTGTTAATGAGCCTGATTTGACAACGAGAATGCGGTTGGTAAATTACTATGTGTTTGCAAAGAGATCAGGATAGTTTTATCGCCTGAGGATATTGAATACTGCTCTATTAAAACAATAAAGTCAAATTCGGGTAAATTTGGAATTGGATATGAAAGTACCATTCCCATAACCAAACTATATTACATCATGAGAGTAAAATTTAAATCATCGACCATTCGACAAAACATCTTGCAAACAAAACGAAGCTTATCACTCAGATTTTTGGAACTAGCAACCATACATACTAGGAATAGTTATCGAAAGCTCGAAAATTGAAATTTGCTAAACAGTTTAAGTATCTTTGGGTAAAGGATTCAGTGGTACTGATGCGCAGGATCGAAGATGGAGAGGTTGTCCATATAAGGCGAACTGAGAATTTATTGAACTTATAATTTAATTTACTTCAATACTTTTTATTATAACGAAATATTGTAGACAAATTTGAAAGTGAGTTTTCTTTACACGATACAAGAGTACCAGTACGACAAAGAAATGTATGCACGCAAGAGAATATTGATTTGGTAGCGGCACGTTTTAGATAAAATCCAAATTTATCGGTCCCACGTCGTTCTCAACAATTAGACCTTTCTCATACAACAACATGGAGAATTTTAAGAAAAGATTTGGGTTTATATACATACATCCTTACAAAATTCAACTGGTTCAAGAACTGAGGCCATAAGACCACCATAAACGTCGTTTATTTTCTGATTTTGCTCTTGAACAACTTGAAAATCGAATAATTTTATTCAGTGATGAAGCTCATTTTTGGTTAAATGGTTATGTAAACAAACAGAATTGTAACATGCGTAACAGAACTGTTCAGACACCATTACTTCCAGATAAAGTCACTGTGTGGTGTGCAATTCATGCTGGTGGAGTGATAGGTCCATATTTCTCTGAGGAAAATGGTCGAAGAGTAACAGTCAATGGAGAACGATACAGAACAATGTTAAATGATTTTTGGTCCTGCTGTTGTTGAGAATAATCTAGAAGATATGTGGTTTTAACAAGACTGTGCCACCTGCCACACAGCCATTTTAACAATCGATTTATTGAAAACAAAATTTAGTGATGAACTTATCTCAAGATTTGCTCCAGTTAATTATCCTTCCAGGTCGTGTGATTTAACACCTTGTGATTTGTTTCTTTGGAGATATGTTAAGTCACAAGTTTATGCTGATAATCCAACAACAATTGAGCAATTAAAAATCAACATTGAACGTGCTGTTGATCAAGTACAGCCAAATTTATGTGAAAATGTGATGATAAATTTGGTTGACTGAATGCAGTACGTACGGAGAAGTCGTGGTGGCTGTTACATCATGGCGTAGTCATATGGCGAAAGTATATTCAAACCTGGTATCACAACCAGGTTGCATTTTATCAAATCAGCATCACCACAAAACTGAGAGTGGTCTTTGACGGTTCATTTAAGACTACCAGCACACATCACTCAATGATCATCTCTTAATCGGTCCGTTAACACAAAATGATCTCTTCCGATAGTAATAGAGGGAATCTGATAATCTAATAATTAGAAATCTTTATTTCTGTATAATATTACAACGAATCTCAGTAATTATCTAGTGATTGTTTTATTAGTTTAATTGATTAATTGGTAGTCTATTCTTATGAGATGAAACCTATCGGTTCTTCCCAGCTTGAAACGTTTCGGTTCATCCCAGCTCTGCCAGTCCTTTGATTTCAGCGACTCAGGTAACCACTAATTCTAAAGGTTTTGTTATTTTTAGGCACCCGAAGACCGAAGTCCATTGGTGCGATCCAGTAGGTTCCACAGCTCCCCGTTGTCATGCTGCTGCAGACGCAGTACATGACGCCTTGCAAATTTTTGTATTTCACCACTGACGTATTCACAACGAGCATGCACAGAGCATTCTTGAGTTTGTGTCATACGTCCAGATAGGTTTTAGGATCTGTTGTGTGTTGTCAGTTCGGAGTTTCTTTCAATAAGCCAGTGCATCTTGCTGAATTTTAAATTAAGTTCTTGCCTTTTCTTTTTAACATGCGCTTTCCATCTGCGTTTAGTGTCTAGAGTCTTGTCGAGGTACTTAACGTTAACAGAATATGAAAATTGTTGCGAATTCCTATTTGTAAAGTTTATATTTGTTGATTTCGACTCGTTTAGTGTTATTCTCGAATTTTTGTACGTGTTGACTCAATAATACTAGCATAAGTTTTCATAACAGCCGTGCCATCAGCAAACATTCCTATTCTAGCTTTTACTATTTTTGGTACATCATTTGTGTACAGTAGGTTTATTAGAGGGCTCAGAACACTACCTTGTAAACCACTGCCAATATTTTCTTTAGTTTTGAGTATTCCACTTGGCAAATCTCGTTGGAGCTTAAATTCCAGACCATGGTGCCAAACCTTGTGAAACGCTTGGGCTACGTCTAAGAATATTGATGGCTTTCTGCTTGTCCAGTTGATGGTTTGAAGGTATTTTTTAGGTGTTTGGCGAACAGGTGGTTCCATCAACCATTTTTATGGGTGGCATTTGCATTTTGGGCATTTTTAAACCTCTGGTGGATTTCCACAGGGAATAGTCCGTGTCAGGCTTTTTAGAAAGCTAACAGCTGACTCATTCTTAATCTCCTTTATAAGTAGCTTAAGTTTGTTGCACAAGTTGATTAGGATTGTTTTGTCTTCAGAGGCTTTAGTTCTCTGCCAAGTCTTATGAGCTCTTCTGTTTTCGTTAAACAACTCTCTCACTTCAGCCGGATAGTATATACTTTTTTATAATATTCCTTGGTGGGAAAGAACCCCAGACCGATTGTGTACACTTTCAATGAGGCTTTTCAGTTCTTCTTCTATCATGTAAGCGTTCGAGATTTGCACCTGAAGATTGACGCTTTCTTCGACTAGCTGCCGAAAGTATTCCCAGTTTGTTTTGTTATTTGTTAGTCTTGGAGGGCCTATTTTCCTTAATAAGGTGGCACTTATTGTCATTAAAACTGGAGAATGGTCTGATGATAGCCCTTCTTCATTTTCGACTGCTAAGTAATTTTCAGAGATACCTCTTGCTATATAGAAATCAGGAAAGTCAGGAATTTTATTTGGGTCCGTAGGTCAGTAGGTTGGCTTTCTACTGGAGTGAAACTCACATTTTAAAGTTCTGCTTGCCTCAAATAGTTCTCTTCCTTTGGGAGTATTTCTATTTGATTCCCATAATATGTTTTTCGCGTTAAAGCCACCTCCATTAATAAAATTACTACCAAGCGATTTAAGAAGTTTGATGTTTGAAGTTTGTGTCTTCTTTTTTGGGTTATATCTGGGTGGACAGTAGATTGCTTATATAAAGAATTTTTCTTCTTATTGATAACAATTTTGTATTTAAATAAAACACAGAATAATTGAGATATTGGGCTAAAATTTATTCCCGGTGCAGTACACATGCTAGTACAGCGCGAGCACATTTGCAGTGATTGGAGCTAATTTCCCACCACTCTTTTGCACATATCGGCTGGAACGTTGGAAATTTCCTGTTTGATATTGTCCCATCAACGACTTAAAGTAACCCATAAAAAGAAATCCAACCTCTTTAAATCACATGAGCAAGGTGGCCATTCGGCCAGACCATTTCTCGAGATTACACGATTACCGGACTTCCCCTTAGATCAATTGTTTGCCCAGTTATGCAGCATGTGGCGCCATCTTGTTAGAACCACATCACTGATGTCAAGTTCATTCAATTCTGGCGAAGACTATCCAACATGGCATGATTGCGAATTCCATTGACCGTAACATGGTGATCATTTTCATCGACTAAAAAATATGGTCCAATCACACCTCGAGACATGAAATGCAGACCACATGGTCACTTTTTGTGGTTGTAATGGAGCCTCTTGAAGCGCATGTGGGCATTGTTGCTGACAAAGCTATTAAGCTAAAAAGGAACTTCATCGATAAAGATGATTTTTCGATGAAATCCAGGATATTCTTCAAACTTTACCAGAGCCTAATCGGAGAAGTTTCGGCACTTCAAATGATCAAGAGGCTTTAGTTCGTGAGTTAATTTGAGCTTGTGAGGGTGTAAGCAAAGACATTTTCGCAAAATACGCCACAATGTGGTTTCAGAGATTCCCATTTCCTGTGAACGGCGTGAAATCGACACTGATTTGGTCCATTTGCTGCGATATTTCCGGTCGAAGTACCGATTCAGAATTGTGGTCGTAATTTTTAATAATTTCCAAACGTTGCTCGTTCGTGAACTTTACCATGATAAAAATGTTAACCTTGACTGATGTTTTAACGTTGATCAGATCATGAAAAACGTTCAAGGGGCATTAAAATACAAAATTTTGGAGCTATAGCTCTTGTTATTTTTGGTTTCAATAGATACAGTATCTACCTTCCTATTTTTAATTCTTACATAGCTTCCTCCTCTAATTTAAATTTTTGTGGTGTTTAATATTATCCTTAATAAAGATTGCGGAATAGCCTCTAGCTCTTTCTGATGGCTTTCTGAACTATTTTTTTTTGTGTTTAATAATACTTCCAATTCTGAAATGCGTTGCGCAAGGCCATTTGCATTCCAGGTAGCGATTCTTAAATAATGTGCCATTAGTTTTACTTGTTAAGTTTGTATGGACTAGAACTAAGGTAGTTAAGGACCACTTGTGTTTTACTTATCGCATCCGTTTATTTTTATCTTGGGTCATCGATGACTTTAATTGGTTGTTCCGATTTGCTTTCTTCAATGTTTTGAGCAGTGATTGCATTTGATAACATTATGTAGGTTTCTGGGTCAAGTGCATTCACTTTCCAAACGTTATTATTCAGTGCAGTGATTTTATATTTATCGTTTGAAACTAGCTTCACTATTTCTTTAATTGTTTCATATTCACTAATATTAAGAATGTTAATGGGTGGAGGTGGTATCTCTTTGTGCATTGGTTCATTTTCCTGACGTTGGGAGTATTTACTGGTTGCAGTGATCTCTCTTTCGGTTGCAATGATACGTTCCTATGGATTTTCGCTAGATCCGTGGATGACTGATAACGTCGCTGTTGTGATTTTCGTACGCTCTATGTGTTGATTGTTCTACCTCAGGCGAAGATTCTGTTATTCTTTTTTTGTTTTGACATTTAATTTTAATTTGCCTTCGTTTAAAAATCGTTTCATGTGCCAATTCATCTTCATCTGTTTCATAGGTAGCTATACTATTTTCTTTGGTTCACGTTCTCCATGCGTTCAGTATTTTCGTTCTCCTGCTGAGGCATCCGCTGCATTTGTCTTGGCGGTGATCTTGAGATTCTTGATCTTGGTATGAATGGGTTTTGCAATGCTAGGCTCACTCCAGAAACCGATGAGCCTGCCTCTTGTGAGAGTGGATTAGCCAACTGTGCAGTTGGTATGCCAACCTGGGATAAACATTCCGTTTTGTTGTACACTTATTGCTTTAACGACTGGTTATTGGAGCAGCTACCAATCAAACCAGAGTGAGGCAGATAGTGGATCAGTGGAGAGAACATCATTTGTTAGGCTTTCGGTGTTCGGTTATGCTGCTATTTCTCGGTCGCAAGAGATTCTCCCTCTGGCTTTTAAAATTTGCACAATGGTTGTGCAATAATAAGCTTTTCTCTGATATATCTCTTGGCTAATAGATCAAATAGTGCACAATGATACACAATGCATGGTGTTACTTGTACCATGGTTGTTTGGATTCTGGCTGGCATGGTTTCGGCTAGCTTAATTTGGTTCCGACTGATATTCTAGTGGTTTCGGCTGACCTTATTATGGTCCTGGCTGAAAGTTTATATGTTTCATAACCATTTAAGTGCATTGTGTTCATTGTGAAAACTCTAATAGTTCCGGGTGATAAAATTCTGATTCCACTATTGGTTTTGGCTCAAAAATAAGAAAATGTACAATGATGTACAATGCAATGTGCTTCTTGTGACATACTTAGTTGATTTGATTCTATAGGGTATGGTTCCTGCTTAGTCTGGTACAAGCTGCTATTGTAGTGATTCCGACTGACCTTGTTATGGTTCCTGGTAAAATTTTATATTTTTCACAACCATTGTGCAAACTGTCAATGGTTCCGGTTGATAAAATTCTGGTTCAGGCTGAATTTTAATGGTTTCGGCTGGCCTAATATTGATTCCGTGCACAATGATGTATAATGCATCGTGCTATTTGTGCCACAGTTGGTTTGGTTCCGGGTGGCGCCACAGACACAAAATCCTTTGATAATCTGATCACTTTACAAACGTTTTACAGACAATTTTCTTGTGTTACGTTTTACAGGCAGTTTTCTTCAATTGTGCTCTTTCTGAGTTTGACGACGTAGGTAGTGGGAGTTTATTAACATGTTTTATTGAGATGGACGATGGAATTTTCCACCACTGGAAACCAAGGTGCATTTGGGATTGGGACAAGGTTCCAGAACATTTTCCGATATTAGCTTTTTCTGAGCGGAGAGATTACATTTTCTTTTCGCTCGGATAAACCTTATTCCAGAAATCGTTTTTTAAAGGTAGGCTATGTCGATTTATATGGTAGATCCCTTAATTGACGGAAGAGGCTTGTTATTGTTGGCCCAGATTGACCAAGTATTCAAGATGTTGAGTGGAAAATAATAAACATTTTTCATGATTTTTCTTTTAAACCTTTGTTTAATGTATTTAATCCTTTTTTAAATTTTCCGTTATAAATGAAATTCTAATTTTTCATAAAATTTTCTCTAATTTGTATGTTAACAGTGTAAAATACAAATACTAAAACAATTCAGTATAGACGGCTATAGGAATCCAATAAGAATCATATTTCAGCCATAAAGTCCGTGTTGTTTCACTTGAAAAATATTTGCTGAGTATTGGTGATTTATAGTACTGTTAATTTGTATAAAATTAAAATAAGTGAAATTATTAAAAATATTTGTCCATTATGTAATTGATAAAATAGTTTTAAACTTTATAATGGGATAATTTGGGCAGCTAACATGCGATAATTAGAGATTTGGGTAAGGTCCCACTATATAGGCCGGTTAGGTCTACCATGGACGATCATTTTCTACCAAACTTTTTAATCGACCGTTTGGAAAAATATTTTCTACAAAACACCATTAAATTAATCATTATGATAGTTCCAATTTTTTCGCGTTTACTTTTAAAACAATTTAACAGTGTATTATAATAATTCAAACATTTGATTTCACGTGTTACTACCACTTTAGTTTTTGTTTTTTATACTTATGGTTAGAAACTTCACCTCGGTTAAATTTTTTTAAATCCGTGATAAATTAACGAAATACAAAGTTGTATATTCAGGATTGAACGTTTAGAACTCTCTCGTTATCCACGAAGTTCTTTAAAAAAAATATGAGAACAAGTTGGAGCATGTTTAAGGATGTTTATTTGTGGATTCCTATACACCAGAAGAGCAAAGAAACGTATCAACGTTGAGTAAGAGCGAGAGTTGTACTTCACTACCGGAAGTAACGCGAACGGAAGCCAATCAACTTGCTTAACCAAATTCCTCTTCGTCGAGGGAAATTCCGGTATTTTGTATTTTGAGTGACGACCAAAAATTTGAACAGTACTGTCTTCCACACTGCCTACATATGTTAAGTTTTTGAATTTTTGATTTAAAGTTAGTTATGTCGATTTTTCGTATTTTAAAGTTTTACTTTGCGTTGTGAGTTTGACAAGCAATTCAATAGACTAAATTACTCTAGATATGTAAAGTCAATGGGCCAGTGGTTATTGTGAATTCCAGCACCACAATGCCTCGATGCCATGAAAGAAGCTAACATTATAAATCTGAATACCACCTAAAATTCTAAGCGGAAGCAACTTTTAGTCAAAATCTGTTAGTCTATTTTGTCTGCAGTCAAAACCGAACGTCTAGATATATATAAAGCGATTTCTATATTTTATCGCAATTATACAATGTGGAAATTGCATCCTAAAACTATCGTAACATTGATTTGTCCCACTATTAAAATAATTCACCCAAACTAATTGTTAATGCGAAACGATTCGTTTCGTATTTGTATTGTACCCAGCAGTTTAGTTTTGGAACCATTTATAAATCAGTTGTCTGTTAGAAATGTGGAACCTGGTTATACTCGTAATTATAAGTTTATTGCTGCTATTTCGTTGCTTTGCGATGCCTAATTTGAGCACAAATAGTACTGTTGAAATCGATCATAATCGAATATATTATAGCCACTTTGCAGATGTAAAAGATTACCCATACGATGTGCCACTATGTGTGTTACAAGGTGATGCGTATGTGTTCTTTTGTTCTGCCTCTCTATTAACTACAAAATTCGTGTTAACAGCTGCACATTGCGTATTTGGAGAGTAAGTTTTTAAGATCAAACACTATTTACATTTAATTTTTCTAATTATAAATATGCTCAGGACATCAATGTTTGTCGGTTTAGGTGCTAAAGAGAATCGCGCCAAGCGTAATTATGTACCATCAAAATCGACTCTTTACCACGAAAAATACGATATGTATATTGGCCACGATTACGATATTGGTCTTGTTGAGTTGCTTGTGCCAGTTGAACCTGCAAGTGGTGTTACACCGATTAAATTACCTTCAAAAGCGGATGCGAATCAGACGTATATGGGTTACAACGCAACTGTTAGTGGATGGGGACGATCAAAACACGGTTATAAAGAGAGACTAAAATATTTAAACGTCACCATAGTAACAAACGATCAATGTCCTTTCAATTTAAAATCAAATCATATAATTTGCGGTATGGGAGCAAATTTCGGGCGTGTATGTCACGGTGATTCAGGTGGGCCACTAGTAATACAAAACGCGAAAAACGAGATAATCCAAATTGGGATTGTTTCTTTTGGAACTCCCAATTGCTTGCGGGGATACGGGGCATTTTATACTAGGATCACACGATTTCTAGATTGGATTGAGAAACATTCCGATTATAAATTTCAGTGAATAAAACTTATTCCAATTGTTAGCAATTACAATTTCGATGTTTTACAATCATTAAATAAACTCAACACTTTATACCATTTTTTTAATTCAGTGGAATGGTCTTGATCTCGAACGGATAAAGGTTAACAAATTCTACTTCACAAAATAGACAATACTCGTTTCATTAATTTTGTATACAAATCATCTAGTAATTTATCTTTCATAATTTATATTCTTGTATGGAGGGTTGTAGTCCTTTGGCTAGTCCCCTTTACAATTTTATTACATGTTTAGTCGATCTTGATTGGATCTAGTAGATCGTGTGGTTTCTTCCTTCGCAGCCATCTTACTGGGTTTGGTGTAGACTAATACGTTGCATATGTTTTCTCGCGTGTTTGCTTATTTCTTGACTGACGAAATCCACCTTGCAGATCTCTACGGAGGTTGTCATTTCTTATATACCATGGTGCATTAACTTGTAGCGGTTAGAATATTTCAACCAATATTCTAATCGTACATGTTGCAAACATAACATCTCGCAAACTCATCGCAAACGCATCATTCGTGCAAACAGAGTAAATGCATCAACAGATGTACATATACACGCAAGACGGAAATAGAACGACGAGCATTACAAAACGAACGCAAAAGCAACACGACGAAGACGAAACCAAAGAAGAACGAAAGAATTTTATTTATAAAATAAATTTCTCGTTCTAAGATCTAAGTAGTTCGTCTCCAACCATCAACCAGTCGAGTATTAACGCAACGCTCGCAGCTACCATGTCTGGATCTAGAACATCATAAAATATATGAATCAAAGGCAGGAATTTAGTAAAATTGTCTTTTTCAATTCTAATAATCTTAGAGGTCAAATTCACTTATAGTAAGTATAAAGATAAAGTATTTAGCGTGGAGTAACCTAAGGAAGTATCATAAAAGCTACCCAAATTCTGAACTAATCGTGTTTCTAAGTAAATCACACCATTTAGCTGAAAAAATGAAACTATTTTGTGAATTCTGTTTGAAATTAGGCAATAATTATTCGGGAAGTCTATACTAAGTTTAAAATTTTCTAATATAACAGTCTTAAAGCATCGCTCCCCAATCAATCCCCTTAATTTGGGAATAAATTTTTGAAACTGTTTTGGTTCTAAAGAATAACCTTCCGCCAAACGATTGAAAAATTGGTGTAGTGGTAAATAACCAGTTTTAATTTTTAATTTGATCGAAGATATAAAATTTTCAAATTTAAAGACGCTTATGTCGTTTAACGAAGTATAATAATTACTACACTCAGTTGGTAGATGCAGTATACTATGCACGTTAAAAGTAGCGCTTGATGCTCCATATTGCATGATATGCAATAGTTTTTATTTAAAAGTATCGAAATAGCAAGGAAAAGATTTAAAAAATGGTTGTAAAAATTCATTGGGAGAGTATTTTTTAATACTACGGATCCAGTATATAGTAAAAACTGCCTTAATTCAGTCACTTTCTAGCGTTCGAATTCCTCTAAGCTTCGAGGTTGCCTATTAAATTCGTTAAGTAATTTTATTTTTGTTAAATTTTCCGAAATAGAATTTATTTGAAAATTTGACAACGAAAACAACTGACCTCGTCGTCTAATCCAAAATGTTAGCAACTGTTTCATTATGCCTAAGAGAATAGAGTGCATATAGTATATGGGAACTTGCGATACACATCCAAAATTAAAATTTTTAAAAACCAATTGCCCTTATTTCTTGGGAGTATGGAAATACTATATGACCTTTATTTATTTTAGGAAAAGGAAAATAGCCAGAATGGGATTTAACGCTTAAAACCTTGAATCTAGCGTCGCTATCGCAAATAAAACTTCGAAGGTTTACTTTTATATTTTTTGATTCATAGTCAAATCCCAGGGCCTTTCAAAAATAAATTAAAATCTATATTCTTAGATCGACCATGACATGCTGATACTACAAAAATATCTTTAAATCCTACTACATTAATCATTATAGGCCATATTTGACTATTCGAACTTTTGGATATTGGCATAAACCATCTATTCCTAAGCCTATTTCGATACTATCAAATGCAAACAATTCATATTTTCGTAGAAAATAGTCGAGGGCGTTCGATACCCCTAAATAAAAGTACGAAAATCCCAGTCCAAAATCTACAACATCGGCTACTCGCGGTTTATTTTTTAAAAGCCTAACGTTAACCGGCAACCAGAGAAAGTAACTATTCAGAACTTTTAATATTTTATTCATAGTAATTCCACAAATGGTCGTATCAACCGCAATACGTTGTAAATCGGCTTTTAAGCTATAAATATTGGCCCTCGAAAATTGATCATCACTTGGATTTTTATTTACTGGACGATTAGAAGAATAACTTTTGGCCAGGGATAATCGAGATGGAGAATTTATAACCAAATCGTTCAACTCAGTATTTGTCGCGATATACATTGAAGATTTATTCAAAAAATCGGAATTTCAGAAGCAAAATTGTAATTATTTTCAAAGCCATTTGATGTTGTTCTCTCATCGTAGATTTGTGATGTTGATGTATGGTGTGGGAGCCTTCGTTGTAACTTCAACTTTAACCGTCGCTCTCTGGGTCGTCTTGACATTTTTCAGTTCTGAGAAAAAGATTATTCTGAATACTTTTATATTATGTATAAGTAAAAATGTGATACAAGGTAAACTACAAAAGTTTATATTTGGCTTAACCAAATAGACGATAAAGCCAGACAGTGGCACATCCCATTAACCGCGATATAATCTTCACTGGTTTATTATTAATTACCGAGAAGGTGTAACATTTGACTTTACGCAGATTATGTTTATTATGAGCGACCGAATAAACAGAAACCGTATAAATTAAGACGAACATAACCGAAGTCCCAACTGACCTTAAATATTACGTGCAGGATTAATATTCCTGCTCACAATAAAAATTATGTAAAAATATATAGAGCGAACTTAACTCGAACTTAAAGTAGGTAATATTATTTACACGAACACGTCTTATTAAACATAAACAACTAAATATTATTATGTATTTACACAAGGAATTTAGAAAAAACTAAAATTATACGAAATAATGTTATAATTTAAAAACCACTATAAAATTCAACATTTTCACAACAACCGTAATGGCGTCTGGCACAGAATAAAAAATTATAAATATTTATACACCAACGCTTTCGTGCTATAATTTCGAAACACAATTTCATCATTGTCCGAATTTTTTATTCGAAAACCGGAAAAAATTGTGTTACCGGTTCAACTTTTCCGTTTTGTTATACTTGGGATGGATTATTTTTGTAAGCGTTTTGTTGTATTAGTTACGTATGGATGATTTATGAATAGTAACTAAATATTAAATGTGACAAAATTTTCAGGTCACCCGAAATACGATGTTGTATATTCGGGATTGAGCGTTTAGAACTCTTTCGTTATTAACGAAGCTCTTTAAAAAAAATATGAGAACAAGTTCGAACATGTTTAAGGATCTTTATTTGTGGATTCCTTTACAGCAGAAGAACAAAGAAAGGTATCAACGTTGAGTAAGAATGACGATTGTACTTATTTACCAGAGATAACGCGAGAGGATCGCAGACCGCAGTACTGCGTTCCACACTGCCTACATATGTTTAGTTTTTGATTTAAAGTTAGAAGTTGTACCGATTTTTCGTTTTTTAACTTTATCTTTGCGTTTTGAGTTTGACAAGCAATTCAATAGAGTAAATTACTTGATCCGAAATAATATTATGACAAACTCGAAGAGAAAATTAAAGAAATGTAGAAAGTGTATAGGGTTTTCAACTACAAGTAGGATACTATTGAACTTTTAGGTAAACTGTGCCTGGGGTTTTGTGAATTTCGACACAAAAATGCGATGTCATGAAAGAAGCAGATATTGATCTAGACGTATGGATATATATCAAAGCGATTTCATTATTTAATCGCAAATTTTTTTAACCAACATTGCATGCAATCTGATGCGGTCCGTGGAATAAAACTAATAAGTAGAAAGCGGCCATTGTACCCTAAAAATAGCATAACATTGATTGCCCTCTATTAAAATAATTCACTAAAACTAATTGATAATGCGAAACGATTCGTTTCACATTAGTCATCGTACCCAGCAGTTTAGTTTTGAGTCACTTAATAATCAGTTTTCTGTTAGAAATGTGGAATCTGCTTATACTCATACGATTATTATTAGTATTTCGTTGCTTCGCGTTGCCTAATTTAAACACAAAAAGTATTGTTGAAATCGGTCAAAATCGAATTTATTATGCTCAATATGCAGATACAAAAAATTTCCCATACGTTGTGTCACTATATTTGTTATTCAATCATATATATGCAATTTATTGTTCTGCCTCTCTATTAACTACTAAATTCGTATTAACAGCAGCGCATTGCGTACTTAATATGTAAGTTTTCACACTCAAACATTATTCGCAAATAATTTTTCTAATCATAAATATGCTCAGGCCAACAATTTATGTCGGTATAAGTGGTCAATCGAAAGGCAAAGAGCGTAATTTTGTGGAATCAAAAATGGCACGACACCACGAAGAATTCAAATTAGATTCTTCCTCCTACTATGATATTGGTCTTGTTGAGTTGCTTAAAGCGATTGAACCGGGAAGTGGTGGTACACCGATTAAATTACCCTCAAAATCAGATGCGGATCAGACCTATATGAATTACAAGGCAATTGCTAGTGGATTGGGAGCAACAAAACACGGTCTTAGTGGAAGATTAAAATATTTAAACGTCACCATAGTGACAAACGATCAATGTCCTTTCAATATAAAATCAAATGATCTAATTTGCGGTATGGGAGAGAATTTCGGTCGTGTATGTCACGGTGATTCGGGCGGGCCACTAGTAATACAAAACTCGAAAAACGAAATAATCCAAGTTGGGATTGTTTCTTTTGGAACTCTTAATTGCAGGCGGGGATTCGGGTCATTTTATACTAGGATCACACGATTTATAGACTGGATTGAGAAATATTCCGATTATAAATTTTAGTGAATAAAACTTTAATCAAACTATAATTTAGATGTGTTTCAATCATAAAATAATCTCTTAACATTTTATACCACGTTTTTCATTCAGTAGGACGGTCTCGTTTTCCAGAAGATAAAGAAAGGATAACAAATTCTACTTAACAAAATACACAATAATCGTTTCATTGATTGCATTGATTGACTGTATAGATCGGTTTCACAACGAAGTGTTACTCAGATTTGTAGATCAAACTACAGATTCAATCAGACAATAAAATGTTATAAGATGAAATTACTCTTTTGTGACATACCGCGTTTCGAGCACATTGAAGTCATTGCAGCCAAAACTCGGAATCTGGACAGAAACTTGTCATTTGTTAGTATCTATGCACCTCCAGTGTTGTCTACGTCTGACAGAGAGAGAAGCCAACGAGATTTTCAAATTTTGTTTGAATGGGTGGAAGGCAAAAGTGACGTGATTATGGCGGGTGATATGAATGCGCATTCGAGAATATGGGAGAGTGAAAGAACTGATGCTAGAGGTAACTGGTTGACCCGCCTCATTCTGGATTCCGATCTCGTAGTCCTGAATGATGGTGGGTCGACTAGAATGCCGAGAGTGGAATCGACAGCCAGCGCGATAGATTTAACTTTAATATCTAGCGGGCTGGCGGGCCAAGTCACTTGGAATGTCACAGATGAGAATTTGGTTAGTGATCATTATTTAATCAGGATATGCTCAGGTGGTATAAATGTTGACATAGACCGTAATGTCATTATGAATGGTAAGAATTGGGTCAAACGTTTGAATGAGACTCTCATAATGAAAGAAGTAAATTTGGTTAACCAACTTGAGGATGAAATAGAGAGAGTGAATGAAATGTGCACTATAAATGTCAGAGGGAATGAATACAAGGTGAACGGTTGGTGGAACAATGAAATCCAGTATTTATATGAAAGGAAACGGATAGCATTGAGAGAGTTAAATAGGTGTATATGTCATGAATGCAGAATAAATTATGAAAGGATGAATGCAAGATTGAAAAGACTATCCGTAGAGCGAAAAGGAAAAGTTGGCGGGACTATGTGTCCAAAATGACACATAGAACCACAACTAAGGATGTATGGGATAAATTTAATATAGTGAGAGGATATAGAGCACAAGGCAGAAATGCAGTGTTAGATGACAGAGAGAATGGTGGTGTCTTTTTACAAATGATTACGGACGTACGTAACAATTTGAGCGATAGGTATGAAGTTTTGTTACCTGATAATGAAAATGAATTTATGAACGATATGTGTAAGGAGTTTGAATGGGAAGACAAAGTGAGTTATAAAATGATTGGTAGATTAGAATACGAAGCCAAGGCGGCATTGCTTCGAATTCTCAATCAAGTATGGATGAGTATTCAGATACCGGAAAAATGGAAGGAAAGCAGAGTGGTACCTATTCCTAAAAGGGATCGGGATAGGAATCTGGCAACAAATTACAGGGGAATATCTATGTTGAATGTATTTGTTAAAATTGTGATTTGTATGATGAAAGGTTGTATAGATAAATTTGTGAATGAGGGAAATTTGTTGCCGGAAACCACCTTTAGGTTCGTCACAACCACTCTACTAATGCATGTGTAGAAAAGTTTGTGTGGGAAGTACAAAAGTAAAATAAGTATGTTTTGGCGGTATTTTTGGATATAGAAAGGGCACATGATTACGTGGTTCCAGGAAAACTTTATCAGATCTTTATGGACTTGGGGTTTCCTTGGAAAATTTGCAAATGGGTGTATGAGTTCATGAATGAGAGAAAGCTCGATACATATAGGTGTAACTGCTCGGGAAAAGTCATTTGCAATTTGCAGATGACTTTGTCCTGATGGGCAAGGGGAGTACCATCGAGTAGGCCTTGAGTCGGGCTCAAGAATGTGTGAATCAGGTAATCGAATGTTTGAGTGAATTGAATTTGAGGGTAAATTCGAGTAACTGTTGTAGTATGGCTTTTAGAATGAATCGGATGGTTGATGTGCGAATAATGAGAAAAGTGAGTGTGTGAAATTGACTAGGTATTTGGGAATCTGGATTGACAGAAAAATGAGTTTCATAGTCATATGGAAAAATTGGCCTACAATTGTAAGAGTAGATTGAACGTGATTAAAAGGAAGAGCAAACCGAAATGGGGAGTTCATCCGGGTGTGACTGATATGTTACGAAAGGCGCTAGCGTCAACTAAAATTGCGTATGGAATGAGTATATATGGTGATGGGTCAAAGGTTGGATTTAAAAAGTTCATTCTTGTGGAGAATCCGTGTGCTAGAGTGGTATTGGGAGCGATCAATTCGACACCAATACACACTCTGTGGTCTGAATTGGGTGATTCGCCTCTTAATTATAAGAGGGAATGGATCACCGTGCGAGAGACTGTGCGAATGTTAACTAAGGATAATAAATTGGTGAATGAAATGAAAGAGAGATTGCAAAGAGGGACGGTTTACAAAAAGACAACAAGATCACTGGTAATCTTGGAAAATATTAACATATTCTCCATGATTAGTTCGGGAAATGCGAAAGTCGCTCCGAGCAATCTAATAGTGCGGTTGAAGTTTGGTGACACAACAAAAGCAATGATGAATGAGTTATCGGTTAAGAGTGAATTTTGCAAAATACGAATGAATTATGTTGCACATGTGGAAGTGTATACAGATGCAAGTGTAAATGATGATCGCGTAGGTGTGGGAATTTATATTCCTTCTATGAGGAAACAGAAAATGGTAAGAGTGCATGGCAGTATCTGTATAATGAATGCAGAATTTATAGGGATTATTGAAGGGATCGAAGCTGTCAATGACACACGGGAGAAGGAGAATAGTGATATTCTCTGACTCCCGGAGTGGGTTGGAATTAATTAGTAAGGGTGGGGGAACTCATGGCAATGTGTATGTGGAAATGCTATATAAGTATCTTCAATCTTGTGGGAGGGAGGTACTTCGTATGTTTCAGGTGAATCTGTGGAGAAAATGGGAGAGAGAGTTTGTTGAAAAATGTCAGGTGAAAGGTAAGAAGTACTTTGAGTTGGTTAGGTCTCCTTTGAGACAACCGTTCTTTAAAGTGCTCAAAGGAGATACTAGAATGTTACGAACTATGGAACGAGTAAGATTGAATCATGGAAATTGGAAAGAATGTTTGAAGAAACGCAATTTGGTTGTGTGTGTATTATGTGAAAGCTGTTTGTTTGTGGAGAACATCGAACATTTGATTCTAAAATGTTCTGCATTTAACCAGAGCAGACAAATGTTCGATGTTCTATTGAGTGCAAATAGTTTGACTGAATTATTCCGAATGGGAATGAACGTATATACGAATGTGTATGAATTTATTAGAACAAATCAGATAGAAGTGTGAAAGGGGATCGATGTGTGCTATAGGTGTATGAAAAGAAATTAAAATTAAATGATGATGGTAGAAAATGTAAAAATTAAATTTGTAAATTTTGAAACGGGCCATATGACACCAAATTTTTTGAGCTAGTGTCAAATAAAACTTAAAAACAAAAAATGGTGACTATACGGTAATTAAAGGAGATGTAGTGGGCTATCTAGCTATGTTTGTGCCATTTCCTTAAATAGGCTGTGGCTCTTGACATACCAGTGCTCTAATTCTCTAAGCAGTAAGACAATTTGTAAACGTGTAAACGATAATTTATCTTGCCTTTTTACAATATTCGCATTCTCTAATTGCACACTTAACACACTCTTATAATTTATGTAGATTCATATTTAGACTTTGCGGGTCTATAACTACCGTACCCATTTAAATTTCAAATACAGATACAAGTTATTCTAAATAGCATCTATTCACAAGCAATAGTTCAAGTTGTTATGGGTTGTGGTATGGGTAATTTTACAGGTGAAAATTTCATACCATAAATTATCTTGGCATTTTTAATTCGTATTCTCTAAACATTTTTTTTGCCCAAGATAAAAATATTGACATCAAGCGAACAAGATAACATTAAACGTCAAATCGAAATTTTAATTAATTTCTATCCTTAATAACTCAAAAAATACAATCTCTCGAAATGTAAATTCTTGCATATACATCAAAGCCATCTAGAATCACACATAGCCGCAAAAATCAAATTTAAAAATAGCCCGAGTCGGGAGTTATTTGATATAAAAAACAAGAAGACGTATACAATCTAAGTCTTATTTACAATTCATCAGTTGAATTTTGATTAATATTGTATACGCTGAACCCTGTAACGGTTATTCTTTATTCTAAGTACAAAATCACATCATTCAAATTTCATTGTTGAATAGGAATAGCCCTATTTAGCACTTTCCGCTCGTGCGAGTTAACAATATCTAAGTATAATAGTCGGATCTTGGAATCTGGAATATTTTCTGTAATCCCGGGATTGCCGTACTAGAAATGTAGAATTTCGAGTAAACTGCAAAAAAACTATGCGTTTTTTAACGCCGAAGCTCATTTGACCATCAAATTTAGTTAGTCACAACGAGTTTTTCGAACTGCACGAGTTTCTCATCCAATAATTTTTTTGTGTGCCTGAGAAACCATTTCTAGTTATTTGATTTAGGTTTAGTTGTGGAGTGACGTTATAGATTTACCATTTGTTTTTTCTCTTTAGTTAATTTTGGGATAATTTGGGCAGCTAACACGCGATAATTAGAGATTTGGGCAAGGTTCCACTATATAGGCCGGTTAGGTCTACCATGGACGATCATTTTCTACCAAACTTTTTAATCCACCGTTTGGAAAAATATTTTCTACAAAACACCATTAAATTAATCATTATGATAGTTCCAATTTTTTCGCGTTTACTTTTAAAACAATTTAACAGTGTATTATAATACAATCATTTGATTTCACGTGTTACTACCACTTTAGTTTTTTGTTTTTTATACTTATGGTTAGAAACTTCACCTCGGTTAAATTTTTTTAAATCCGTGATAAATTAACGAAATACAAAGTTATATCTTCGAGATTGAGCGTTTATAACTCTTTCAATAGCCACGAAGCTCTTTATAAAAATTATGAAAGCAATTTGGGTCATGTTTTAAGACCTTCATTTGTGGATTCCTTTAGACCAGAAGTGCAAAGAAAGGTATCAACGTTGAGTAAGAGCGACAGTTGTACTTAACTACCGGAAGTGACGCGAACGGAAGCCAATCAACTTGCTTAACCAAATTCCTCTTCGTCGAGGGAAATTCCGGTATTTTGTATTTTGAGTGACGACCAAAAATTTTAACAGTACTGTCTTCCACACTACCTACATATGTTTAGTTTTTGATTTAAAGTTAGTTATGCCGATTTTTCGTATTTTAAAGTTTTACTTTGCGTTGTGAGTTTGACAAGCAATTCAATAGACTAAATTACTCTAGATATGTAAAGTCAATGGGCCAGTGGTTATTGTGAATTCCAGCACCACAATGCCTCGATGCCATGAAAGAAGCTAAAATTATAAATCTGAATACCACCTAAAATTCTAAGCGGAAGCAACTTTTAGTCAAAATCTGTTAGTCTATTTTGTCTGCAATCAGAACCGAACGTCTAGATATATATTAAAGTGATTTCAATATTTTATCGCAATATACAATGTGGAAATTGCATCCTAAAACTATCGTAACATTGATTTGCCCTACTATTAAAATAATTCACCCAAACTAATTGATAATGCGAAACGATTCGTTTCGTATTTGTATTGTACCCAGCAGTTTAGTTTTGGAACCATTTATAAATCAGTTTTCTGTTAGAAATGTGGAACCTGGTTATACTCGTAATTATAAGTTCACTGCTGCTGTTTCGTTGCTTTGCGTTGCCTAATTTAAGCACAAATAATACTGTTGAAATCGATCATAATCGAATATATTATAGCCACTTTGCAGATATAAAAGATTACCCATACGATGTGCCACTATGTTTGTTACAAGGTGATGCGTATATGTTCTTTTGTTCTGCCTCTCTATTAACTACAAAATTCGTGTTAACAGCTGCACATTGCGTATTTGGAGAGTAAGTTTTTAAGATCAAACACTATTTACATTTAATTTTTCTAATTACAAATATGCTCAGGACATCAATGTTTGTCGGTTTAGGTGCTACAGGGAATCGCGCCAAGCGTAATTATGTACCATCAAAATCAACTCTTCACCACGAAAAATACGATATGTATATTGGCCACGATTACGATATTGGTCTTGTTGAGTTGCTTGTGCCAGTTGAACCTGCAAGTGGTGTTACACCGATTAAATTACCTTCAAAAGCGGATGCGAATCAGACGTATATGGGTTACAACGCAACTGTTAGTGGATGGGGACGATCAAAACACGGTAATAAAGAGAGACTAAAATATTTAAACGTCACCATAGTAACAAACGATCAATGTCCTTTCCATTTAAAATCAAATCATATAATTTGCGGTATGGGAGCAAATTTCGGGCGTGTATGTCACGGTGATTCAGGTGGGCCACTAGTAATACAAAACGCGAAAAACGAGATAATCCAAATTGGGATTGTTTCTTTTGGAACTCCCAATTGCTTGCGGGGATACGGGGCATTTTATACTAGGATCACACGATATATAGATTGGATTGAGAAACATTCCGATTATAAATTTCAGTGAATAAAACTTATTCCAATTGTTAGCAATTACAATTTCGATGTTTTACAATTATTAAATTAACTCAACACTTTATACCATTTTTTTAATTCAGTGGAATGGTATCGATCACGAACGGATAAAGGATAACAAATTCTGCTTCACAAAATAGACAATACTCGTTTCATTAATTGTGTAGTTCTATAGAACCGTGTGAGTGCTAGTTTTTACATATTTTATTATTTATTTATTTAATGGTTGAAGTTGTTACCTTCTTATTTCACAAGAATACAATTGACTTTTCATATAGTAACTATTTTTTTTATATATATATATTTATTTATTACAACTGATTAACAAATCATCTAGTAATTTATCTTTCATAATTTATATTCTTGTTTGGAGGGTTGTAGTCCTTTGGCTAGTCCCCGTTACAATTTTATTATATGTTTAGTCGATCCTGATTGGATCTAGTAGATCGTGTGGTTTCTTCCTTCGCAGCCACCTTACTGGGTTTGGTGTAGACTAATACGTTGCATATGTTTTCTCGCGTGTTTGCTTATTTCTTCACTGACGAAATCCATCTTCAGATCTCTATGGAGGTTGTCATTTCTTATGTGCCACGGTGCATTAACTTGTAGCGGTTAGAATATTTCAACCAATATTCTAATCGTACATATTGCAAACATAACATCTCGCAAACTCATCGCAAACGCATCATTCGTGCAAACAGAGTAAATGCATCAACAGATGTACATATACACGCAAGACGGAAATAGAACGACGAGCATTACAAAACGAAAGCAAAAGCAACACGACGAAGACGAAACCAAAGAAGAACGAAAGAATTTTATTTATAAAATAAATTTCTCGTTCTAAGTACTTCGTCTCCAACCATCAACCAGTCGAGTATTAACGCAACGCTCGCAGCACTGCTACACTACCATGCCTCACACACACCATACTGCCATTGCATATGGTGGTAATTTGAGTGAATATTATATTTAAAATTTAATTTAATTAATTTAATAAATAATAAATTTTTAATAATAAATAAAAAATTAAATAATTTAAATAAAATAAATATAAATTTAATTTAATAAATAATAAATAAATTGAAATAGTAAATTAATAATAAAAATACGACTTTTATAAACCATTCCACGTAGGATTTTGCTTTGGAATGACTGGATGATATTGACATTGGTTTTCTTTGTACAGCCCGAAAGCGAATACCGTAAGTCCACACAGGTTTTAGGATTTGCCGGTATAGTAGCAATTTATTATGTAGAGTTAGCTCAGAATTACTTCCTAAGAGCCAATCCATCTTTCTGTATTTGATGTTTAACTCTTCGTTTTTCTTTTTCACATGCTTTTTCTATTTTAGTTTCGTGTCTAGGGTCATGCCTAGATATTTTGCCGTGTTTGCATAGGAAATTTGCTGAGAGTTCAGTTTTACTGGTATCCAGTTGACCTTCTTGTTGGTAAAGTTTACCTGAACAGATTTTGTTTCATTAAGTTTTATTCGCGCCATCTCTTGGTCCAGGTACTGACAATATCAGTAGCTCTTTGCAATTTGCTTGTAGATTCTTCTATGCTATTAGCAACTGCTAAGATGGCCGTATCATCCGCAAACGTCGCTATGTTAGTCTCCACTATCGTTGGCAGGTCCGAGGTGTATAGAGCATATAATGTTGGTCCCAGAACGCTACCTTGTGGTACTCCTGCTGATATTTTCTTAATTTCTGAGTATTCGCCATCTGATTTAACTCGAAAGTGTCGGTTAGATATGTAAGATTTTAGAATATCATAAAACTGACTTGGTAAGTCTCTTTGTAATTTATATTCCAAGTCTTTATGCCTTACTCTGTCAAAGGCCTGTGCTACATCCAAGAAGACGCTTGAACATACTTTCTTTTTTTCAATTTCGTCTTCAATTATGTTTGTAATTCGGTGTACTTGTTCTATTGTTGAATGGTTTGATCAGAAGCCAAATTGATGTGGAGGAATAATATTTCTTTCTACTATTATTGGTTTCAGTCTCTTTAGGAGTAGTTTCTCGAATAATTTTGAAATTATTGGGAGTAAGAAAATCAGCCTATACGAATTTTTGTCATTTAGTGGTTTGTTGGGTTTAGGTATTATAATTACTTCTGCTACTTTCCATTGATTTGGAACGTGTTTAAATCTGAACACTGGGTTAATTATTTGGAGTAGTTTACGTAGTCCTTTTTCAGGAAAAGCTTTTACTATTTGTCCTTTACTTAAGTCATATCCTGGAGATTTCTTGGTATTTAGGTTAAGATTGATTTCCTCTTTTAATTCTTGATTTCCTCTTTCTTCTATCGCAGTTATCCATTTTATATATTGGCGGTATGTTTTCCTCTGCAGTTTGTCTAGGTAGAGGCTGGAACGTGTTCTCGAGTTGGGTTGCAAACAACGAAGTTTGTTGCTTTGCACTTATAGCCCATGTGCCATCTTCATTTTTAACTGATGGAATTTGTAGTTTAGGTCGTTTTAAACTTTTTGTCGCTTTCCAAAGGAAGTACTCGGTATCTTTTTCCCCAGTAAGGCCACTCAAGTATTTATTAATGGATTCGTTTTTGATTTCTTTAATTAGCAACTTTAGTTTATTGGATAAAAAATTTAAAGTTGTTTTATATTCTGACGCTCGACTTCTTTGCCAGGCCTTCCTTGCTTTTCGTTTTGCTGTAACCAGTTCCCTAACTTCCAGAGGATAAATAGCATTTCGGCGCAATTCCTTTGAACTTGTGGGGGTACTACTCCACGCCGCTTCTTGTTTACTGTTGTTGAGTTGTTCTAGTTCTTCTTCTAGGTGTATCGGGTTTTTAATTGGCACCTGAAGATCAATTATATCCTCAACAAATTTCTGGAATTTCTCCCTGCAGGTTTTTTTTGTTAGTTAGCCAAGGTGGACAAGATTTTTTAACAAACGTTGTACTGATTGTCATAATAACGGGTGTGTGATCCGACATAATCCCTTCGCTGCTTTCTAGGTATATGTAGTTTTCGTCTATACATTTGGTGATAAAGAAGTCGATTATTCAGCCAGTTACTCTTGATCCCCAGTAGGTGTTTTTTTTGCATTAAAATCATCTCCGATTATGAAACTTGATCCAAGTGATTTAAATAATGTACAATAGTCTTATTTAATTAAATTATATCTTGGGGGGCAATATATTAACGATACACTATATTCTTTGTTATTAGTTAGTTATAAATACTTTTAAAGTGACTATACTTGCATAAATTCCTCTTCAGTTTTAAGATCTATAAAAATGGGTTTTCGTTACTAAGCATATATCTATTTTTTCAGTATTTAGGAAAATTTATAATTCTGGAATATGTTGCATTAGCCCATTTGCATTCCAGGTTACTATTTTTAATGTTTTATTTGTTGTTGTTTGCATCATTTTAATAGAGCATGGATTTCATTTCATTTAGAGAGTCTTCCTTATCTAACCTGTTGCTTAGAGCTTGAAGGCATTATTTCTTATCTTTTGGAGCACTGCTGTACCTTCGGTAGTGCCCTCCGAAACATCTGGTTTTGTCATGACTACTTGCGAGTATAGTTTTGGTTCTCCCGTTTTACTAGCATGAAGTTTAGGTACATCTTTGGTGGAAGTTTGATAATTTTTTACTGATATTCCTGGACTTGGTTTTCGCGTTTTATTTCTTATTCTTTGTAGCTCAGCTATTTCACATCCCCGGTAATTTGCGGAATGTGGCTTATTGCAATTGACACATTTTGCAGCAATATTTTTAATAACCGGGCATACTTGGACACGTGCTTTCCGGCACATTTCACGTATCTAGTCCCTCTTTGGCAATATTTCTGCGTATGATTAAAATCTTGACATTTTTTGCACTGCGGTATTAACCCGCTATTTGTTTCAATGGCTCTATTTTAACTCTCATGCTAAGTATTGCCTTGATATTATACACATCTTCCACTTTTTGTTTGTTATTAAAAGGGAGCATAAATAGTGGAAGCCCTCGTTTATTCATTTGAACTCCCTGTTCAGTTTCGATTTTTTCTTTCTTAATGATGTTTACGGCATTTTCTATTTGATAACCCATAAGTTGGGCGAAGACCTCTAGCCATAACTTTGATTGGGCGATCATTCTTATCCTCATACAGATAAACCACTGAATCTCCTCGGAATTAAGCTTTGTAGCCAAAGCTCTATAGGTTTCACAGTCTACAACATTAATTTTCCAGACGCCATTGTTTAGAGATACGAGTTTGTACTCGGCTTCCGCAATCGATTTTTATGATCGATTGTTAGTGGAGAAATTTGATATCCCGACGACATTTATTGGTGGAGGTTATTTTTCTTTTGGTTTAGTTGGTTGTTGTTCTAGAGCTAGTTGTTTCTTGATGATTAACTGATTTCTAGAAACCTCTTTTGAAGTTGATGGTAAAGTTACTGCCATTTCTGGTGAGTGTTGCGGTTTCATTTTGTTACTTGGTCTTTTATTCCGGTTCAACATCCAATTTGTTTCTCTTTCTAATGCTTCTTCATCCGTATGGAATGGATTAATGTCATCATCAACTGCAGGGCTAGGTGTCGTCTCAAGTTCTGCTCGTGTTTCTAGCACTTTTTTCAGTTCTTCATTCTCTTTCTTTAAAATTGTAAATTCTTTTTTCAATTTAGTTGTAAATTCCTTTATTTCTCATAGTTGTCCACGGAGTTCGGCATTTTCCTTCTCGTACTGAAATATATTTCCTGTTGAAGATCTTGGTGATCTTGATAATTTGGAACTTCGTCTAAATGAGTTATGGGATTGGCCCACCCCAGAATCTGTTGGGCCTGCCTTCGAAGAGTGTTGATTTGGCAGCATATCTGCTGCTGTACCACCTGGGATATTACATTCGCATGTATAACGAGGCATTTGGTCCCCGGTAGCACTTTGCTACTGTCGAAGCAGTACCCGCCCCCCGCGACGAGGACGCAGCTACTTTAATAATAATAATAATAACAACAATACTAATAATATAATAGGTATGTAGTCTCTGCTTTGTATTTGGAATTACTCAAAGTATTTTTTCGAAATGATGCTATTGTGTTCCAATTCTTGCAGTCAACCGACAAAGAATTCCACAAACTGATAATGTATTCAGGCTGTTTATACTTCAAGAACTTGAACACATCTACTGCATGGGTTGAATAATAATTGTAAGTAATTGAAATATTGCTCCTGAAGTTCGAAAGTGTAATAATGTCTCCATACAGAAAATGTGGTAAGATATACGTCTTAACTAGTTGAAGGCGAAGTGTAGAATTAAATGTTTACTAGTAGTCCATAGTAGTCTTAGAAGGAAGCTAATTATTTTGCAAATGATTTCAACGTAATGGCTCTAACTTAGGGTTTTATCAAAATACACACCCAGGTTATTCACAGTATCAGAAAAACGAATCACTGTACCGCTCACAACAATATTGGGAAGATTATCAGTATTACGATCTGATGAAGTCATCAATATACATAAGAAAACACACTTACTATTAAGGTCCAATTTATTATTTGTTGATCGTTGAACAATGCTCTCAATGTCTTGATTTACCATCTCAATGCAATTCGGGATGTCGTATGCATAGTAAAATTCATATATTTGCAGATCGTCAGCGAACAAGTGATATTTACATTTCTCTATTACACTTGTTATGTCGTTGATAAACATCATAAACAAGAATGGTCTAAGAACAGAGAATTGTGGGACTCCCGTAGTTGTCCTGCACATACTAGATGCAGATGAGTAAAGAAAAACTGGTAGGCACGATCGTCCAGATACGATAACATCAGAAGATGAAATTACTCAGTCAATGGATCAAAAGTTTTAGCCAACAGTAATAAAAAAAGTTATAGGAGATTTTATTTTAAATAATATACTCGTACTATGTATAAAGGTTGAAGACGATTGAAGAAACTATCATTATTAAGGCGAGAAGTTTTGCTCTGAGAAAATCTATCATAATCCTATAGGCGAACTAAAACATCTAATCTTCGATCCTATAGGATGGCCAGCACTATTAATATAGCAAACCCAATTATAATTACGCAATAACTACTTATGGTTAGAAACTTCACCTCGGTTCAATTTTTTTAAATCCGTGATAAATTAACGAAATACAAAGTTATAAATTTTAACAGTACTGTCTTCCACACTGCCTACATATGTTAAGTTTTTGAATTTTTGATTTAAAGTTAGTAGTTTTCGTATTTTAAAGTTTTACTTTGCTTTGTGAGTTTGACAAGCAATTCAATAGACTAAATTACTCTAGATATGTAAAGTCAATGGGCCTGTGGTTATTGTGAATTCCAGCACCACAATGCCTCGATGCCATGAAAGAAGCTAAAATTATAGACCCGAATACCACCTAAAATTCTAAGCGGAAGCAACTTTTAGTCAAAATCTGTTAGTCTATTTTGTCTGCAATCAGAACCGAACGTCTAGATATACATTAAAGCGATTTCAATATTTTATCGCAATTATACAATGTGGAAATTGCATCCTAAAACTATCGTAACATTGATTTGTCCTACTATTAAAATAATTCACCCAAACTAATTGATAATGCGAAACGATTCGTTTCGTATTTGTATTGTACCCAGCAGTTTAGTTTTGGAACCATTTATAAATCAGTTTTCTGTTAGAAATGTGGAACCTGGTTATACTCGTAATTATAAGTTCACTGCTGCTGTTTCGTTGCTTTGGGTTTTCTAATTTAAGCACAAATAGTACTGTTGAAATCGATCATAATCGAATATTTTATAGCCACTTTGCAGATATCAAAGACTACCCTTACGATGTGTCACTATGTTTGTTAAAAAATAATTCGTATGTGCTCCAATGTACTGCCTCTCTATTAACAACTAAATTCGTGTTAACAGCTGCGCATTGCATACTTGAAGAGTAAGTTTTTAAGCTCTAACAATATTTAAAATTAATTTCTCTAATTATAAATATACTCAGGCCATCAGTGTATGTCGGTTTAGGTGCTGAAGCGAATCGCGCCAAGCGTAATTATGTACTATCAAAAGCGACTCTTCCCCACGAAAAATTCGAACTGATTATTGGCAACCTTCACGATATTGGTCTTGTTGAGTTGCTTAAACCGGTTGAACCTGCAAGTGGTGTTACACCGATTAAATTACCTTCAAAAGCGGATGCGGCTCAGACCTATATGGGTTACAGCGCAATTGTTAGTGGATGGGGACGATCAAAACACGGTTATAAAGAGAGACTAAAATATTTAAACGTCACCATAGTAACAAACGATAAATGTGCTTACAATATAACATCAAATGATGTAATTTGCGGTATGGGAGCAAATTTCGGTCGTGTATGTAGCGGTGATTCAGGCGGGCCACTAGTAACACAAAACGCGAAAAACGAGATAATTCAAATTGGGATTGTTTCTTTTGGAAGTCCTAGATGCAGACGGGGATTCGCGACATTTTATACTAGGGTCACACGATTTCTAGATTGGATTGAGAAACATTCCGATTATAAATTTCAGTGAACAAAACTTTAATCAAGCTACAATGTCGATGTTTTAAAATGATAAAACAACTTTTCACAGTTTATACCGTTTTTTTCATTCAGTGGAACGGTTTCGTTTTTGAACAGATCAATGATAACAAATGCTATAGAATAGCTGTATAGAACCGTGTGAGCGCCAGTTTTACTCAGATTTGCAGATCAAACTACAGATTCAGTCAGACATTAAAATGTTATAAGATGAAATTACTCAGCCAATGGATCTAGCCTCAAAAGTTTTAGCCAACAGCAAAAAAAAAGTTATAGGAGATTTTATTTTAAATAATATACTCGTACTATGTATAAAGGTTGAAGACGATTGAAGAAACTATCATTATTAAGGCGAGAAGTTTTGCTTTAGGAAAATCTATCATAATCCTATAGACGAACTAAAACATCTAATCTTCGATCCTATAGGATGGCCAGCACCATTTATAGTAAACTCAAATATAATTACGCAATAACTAAGAGGTTTACAATGATAAAACTATTAATTACTACAGGTTCTGACTTAAAGTTGTCGCCTTAAGCAATTATTTTGCTATTCATCTCTGGTACTACTAACATATTAGAATCCACCTTCAAATGACGTTTAGAAGTGTTCAAATCTAACGATTGTGCACAGCTGTTTTCAAATGGCCTATGGTGCATTTTATTAGACAGACATATGACCACCTATATGCAAGGCATTTTAAAGAAACTCTGATTTCGAAGTTTACTAAAAAAATTGTAAGAATTCCCTTCTCTTCCGTTTTAAAAGGGCGTATGACTCAATAAAAAGGAAATGTCTTTACTTCTGTACGTAATTGAAAAGCAAACTGCCTCTTCGCTCAATTATATGATGCAATAGTTCGCTTAGACATTTGATTAGTCCTTTCATATAACGTCATTTTGGAAAATTCCTCAATTTTTTATTATCTCTCAAGTCTTAAGTACTCAACAAGAAAACTTATTATTTGATCTTGTTCAAAAGCATTCCTGCTCTCTGTTCGGAAGTGTTATATGACAATCGTGTACATATGCGACTATTTCTTCTGTATTGCTGTATTTTAGAACGATTAGTCAAATTTTTGTTAAAACTAAAATTTATCTTGTATTTTATTTTTTAATAATACAATTAATCAAAACAAGCAACAAATTCTCAAAATATATTGGACAATATGTTAGAATTTTATTTTTATTCAAACAAAAACCTATAGTTGGGTAACTCTTTCTAATATATAGTATATAATTGTCTCAATAATTTCCTTATTTTAACAGTATAACAAAAATGTTCGAAATTCCTATTAGAATTCACTACGGGATAAAATGTCTGGAATAAATTACATCCGTTAGATTTCGACAGTGAGAATAAAATCCGTGATAAATTAAAATACAAAGTTGAATATTTGGGATTGAAATTTTATAACTCATGAAGCTCTTGAAAAAATAATTTTGAGAACAAATTGGAGTATATTTGCGGGCATGCATTTGTGGACTCCTTTACACCAGAAGAGCAGAGAAAGGTATCAACGTTGAGTAAGAGTGTCAGTTGTAACTATGTACTAAAGGTAATAGATCTGCAACAGTGCGAACCTCTCGGCGAATGTCTACGATTGTTGATCACTAAGTAATTCATCGTGACGGAATTTACGGTATTTTGTGGGTCGACCAAAAATGTTAACAATACTGACTTACACACTAAAGTTGTACCGATTTTTCGTTTTATTAACTTTCTCTTTGTTTTTTGAGTTTGACAAGCAATTCAGTAAAGTAAATCACCCACCCGATCCGAAATAGTACCATGGTACACGAGGTATGGAAAGTTTAACTTTAAGTAGGACAATGTTTGATTTTTTAGTAAACTGGGCTTAGTGTTTCTGTGAACTTCGGCACCAAAATACGATGCCATGAAAGAAGCTGATTCGGACGTTTGGATATTTATTAAAGTGATGTCATTATTTTATTTAACATTAAATTTGCTTAGCCCTCCATAAAAATCTTACTTTTGCAGGCCTAATTGGTCCGCTGAATAAAATTACAAATATTAACATTTCACCATAGAACTAGCGTACCATTGATTGGTCATGTTATAAAAATAATTCACTCAAACTAATTGATAGTGCGAAGCGATTCGTTTCGCATTAGTTATCGTATCCATTATATTAGTTTTGAAACCATTTAAGAAACAATTTTCTGTTAGAAATGTGGAACCTGTTTATAAGCATAACATTACTTTCGCTATTTCGTTATTTTGCGTTGCCTACTTTAAGCGCAAAAAGTACCGTCGAAATCGCTCAATATCGAATATTTTATGCTAGCTTTGCAGATTCAAAAAACTTTCCATTCGCTGTGCCACTAAGTATATTAAAAAATAAGTCGCATGTCTTCAGTTGTTCTGCCTCTTTATTAACTACTAAATTTATTTTAACGGCAGCACATTGCCTAGAAAAAAAGTAAGTTTCTACACTAAAATATTATTTGTAAATAATTTGTCTAATCATAAATTTGCTTAGTACAACATATTATGTAGGTTTAGGTGATCAAAATAAACACAACCAGCGCAATTATGTAGAATCAAAAAGTTATCTAATCCACGAAAAATACAAATCGAAAGACGAGCTCAACATGTTTGATATTGGTCTTATTGAGTTGCTTAAAGCGATTGAGCCTGGAACTTTTGGTACACCGGTTAAATTACCGTCAAAATCGGATACGAATCAGACCTATATGGGTTACAAGGCAATTGCTTGTGGTTGGGGAGCAACAAAACACGATAAGTTCAATACAAAACTAAAATTTTTAAACCTCACCATAATAACAAACGATAAATGCCCTTTCAATATAAAATCAAATGATGTAATTTGCGGTATGGGAGAAAATTTCGGTCGTGTATGTCACGGTGATTCAGGCGGACCACTGGTAATACAAAATGCGAAAAACGAAACAATCCAAATTGGGATTGTTTCTTTTGGACAACCCAATTGCAGGCGGGGATTTGGGTCATTTTATACTAGGGTCACACAATTTTTAGACTGGATTGAAAAAAATTCCGATTATAAATTTCAGTGAATAAAACTTACTTAAATCAAAATTATTCCAATTACAATTATAAGCAATTACAATGTTTCGCAATGATAAAATAAATTCTTAACACTTTACACCTCTGTTTTAATTCCGTGGAACGGTCTCGAACTCAACCCAATAAAGGACAACAAATGCAAATTTTGTTCAAATTTGCATATATAGTGGTACGTACCTTCATACGAAACAAATCTTTAGGCAATAAAGTTCCCGATAGTGCATTAATCGAAACTATAACTGCGTTAGCTACATACATTTATATTTTTTACCGTTATACTCGTAAACATTGCACAAAATTTGTGTTGTGCGAAGTTTAATCTACTCATCGGTCGTAACAAAACAAAATAATTCGAATAATTCGCTTATTATGCCGGATTATTTTTATATTTTCAAAATGGCCTCTTTAAAAAAAAGAGATCGAATGCTTATTTTTGCATTATGTTAGGAAAGTAAAACATAATTTCTAGTGTTGTTCTATTTTGTATGAATGTAGCTATACTCGTATGTTATTTAGAATATGTTGTTGAATCAAAAATTGTTTTGTTCTTGATAAATTCGGTAAGCGAAGTAATTCACCTTTTTGTATTGGGGATGTATAATTGGATTTAAAATGCGGCGAAATGGTAACATCAACAATTCTCTTTGTGGTGACAAGATTATGATCTGCCATACCTTGAATAGTAATTTTTTCGTTCTTGCCCCACAACCCCAACTTCTGGACTAATGCTTCCGTTATGAATGAGTTTTGGGACCCGGAATCGAGTAAGTCTCGATAGCTGAGACTGCTTACTTATATCTTGCTTCTTTACCATAGCGGTTGAATGAAAATTACAGGAGAAGGGCTGGTTACAATTGTGCTGTTGTTTGGTGGTGGGTTGATAATGGTTAAACTTACGGTTTCGGTGACGATATGCAACAATGAATTGTGTCTCCTTTGGCAATAATGACATTTTCCCTTGGACTTACATTGATATACAGAGTGAGAATCGCTGAAACAGTTGAATCACACTTGAATAATGAGTGGCATACTTCCTTGCATACTGAACAGGAGATCACACCATTGGTAAACGTTTTTGAATTGGTTTTCACTAGGACACCCGATTTTCGAGGATGGCCTTTTATTGGCTCGAGGGCAAATACCCTTTTCATCAAAAAATCAATCACTGTTTGGCAGCTTGAATCACTGTTTGGTTACGTTTGACGTTTCATCGGTCCATTCATATCTCATTTCCTCTTCTAATTTTTGTGCTAATAAGTAAACTAGCCTTGGATCCCGAAAATCTGCCTCAGGGCCGATGGGCTTTAATCCACGTATAACCTCATCCGCTGTATCCACTATCTTCCTCCCTTGCGAGGTTGGATTGTTGACCGATGGTAAATCTATAAAACTTTTTATAAACGCTTGAACAGTACGTCGCTTCTTATCCTAACGATTTTTTAATTTATTTAATGCCTCAATGTAATTCGTATTTTCGTGAATCGTCGAGAGAACAAATCGTAAACCGATTGCCACTCTATATAACTGGCATCAAAAGGAGCGGTGTTAATTTTTGATAATTTGACTTCCACGTTTGCTGCTTTTGTTTGTTCTTCCAAGGTATCATTCGTGAAATTAACTTTCTTCGTCCGATTTCTGTTCGATGATGTCGTTTTCCACCTAATAATATCTCAGCCCGTCTTAATCGAATCTTCAACTCCTCAAGATTCAGTTTGGATACTTTCGTGGTGTTGCAACTCGGTACATATCTGGCGATCTTCGTCATGGATCCCATGATGTTGGACCGGCGTTCTAATAAGGCTCTATCAACCGCATTATGCACAAATAATATAACTATCACTATGCACTTTTAAATGTTTGTTGCGATTGTGTCGCCTTACGTAACTTAATATGATTATTAATGGGTATGGGGGAGCCTAACTGGACTAATATGCAGTATATTACGTTACGAAAATACGCTTATTGTACAATATCATGCGAAACGGACTTAAGGTTATATATCGGTATTGATTTGGTCTTTGTTCGCCGTACCACAAGAATAAAATAATTTAAGCAATTGATTTCTATATTCCTCCCGCAATTGAGATTAGGTTGACGCTGCTTTTAGCCCCCTGAGCATACCATACGAATAAACAAATGGCGACAGCACGTGGTTGGATGTAAACTCGATTTTGTGGTTATCGCCCCGTAATTTGAGTGAATAATTTATAATATCTTCAATAACACATGCACGTACAGTGGATAGACGATAAGCATAGATTTTATTTCAATTCCACTGGATCACCAACTCACAAAATAAAAAAAGGATCGATGGCCTCTAAACCAAATTCCTTCTCTTCCAAAATATGAAAATGCGTCTTTATTCAAATTAATCAGAAAGCAGTACCATCCGGCTAGATTTACCCATACAATGGGCATATCATACAATGGGCATATCCAGTGGGCTGAGATCTCATTAAAAAATTGAGATCTAATTTGTCAAAAATGTAAAATGATTTGTAGATCTGCACCCGCTGGATGAAATTTATATCCGTCCTTTTTTGGTTTGGATGTTTAACACTAAACCTACCGACAGTTCTTCTATACCTATTCCTACCGCGCTTGATCAAATTGATCGGTAAATAAAAATGCTCTTGATTATATTTCGTCAGCGCAGATTTTGGTTGATTTATTGCTGAATGTAACGGGTGTTTTTTTAAGTCTGATAGAACTTGAAATTGTAAAAAATGAAACAAAAAATTAAATTTGTATGAAAAATATACTTTGGCGGATTTCAGTATACTCTGGCAAATCATCATGAATAGACCCACGCTTGAACAACGCTACGAAATTATTAAAATTTACTTTGGAAATCAGGCCGGGGATCGCATTACGGTCAATGGAGACCGTTACCGTACCATGACCAATGATTTTTTGTTTGAAAATATGGATGACATTGATCCGGACGAGATGTGGTTTCAACAGGTTGGTGCTATATGCCATACGGCGACCGCAATCATCGACTTATTAAAATCAAAATTTGGCGATAAGTTGATTTCGAGAAATTGAACTGTCAATTGGCCTCCAAGGTCGTGCGATTTAACACCTTCCGATTATTTCCTGTGGAAAGTCACTGGTGTATGCTGATAAACCAGCACCAATTGACGCCTTGGAGACCAGTGCTCGGAAAAGTGGTCAAAATTGGACGTACAGAATGCGTTTCGTGAAGAACAGCCGCGGTGCCCATATGCCCGAAATCCAAATATTAATGCCATGTATTGATCTTTCGAATAAAAAAAAATTTTTGATTACAATTTAATTTTTTGTGTTATTTTTTACAATTTCAGGTTCTATCGGGCTTAGAAAACACCCTTTACATAAAAAACTAAAACTTCATTTTCCGACATAAGAAACCAAACTTACTGGCGGTATTATACCGTTTAAATATGTGTAAAATTTACAAAACTTTGAAAACGGTCAATTTGACCGGTATTGGTAGGCTTAGTGTTAATATTATTTTGAAATTTGACATAAACAAGTAAAATCTTGTGTTGTGTAAGTGACATGATTTCATTTAATTTTGAGCATTTACAGTAGGTGCAACAAGAGCGTGTACGGCTTAACTGTACTTAAAACTATAGAAATAAATATGGGATGGGACTAACCCGGACGCTCTAAAGCAAAAATTAGTTTAACTGCAACTGTTTAGCGGATAACATATATGAATGAAATGAGTGCGATTTATGAAAAACGATTTGAAGCGGTGTTTTTAAGTGTACATCCGAAAGGGCCAAAAATTTCGTTTGCAAGTGCAGCAAAATATATTCAAAAAATAACAAACCATTTGTACAGAAGTGGATTACACATTCAATGTATAAAAATTTCGACGATTTGCCAGATAGAGGCAAAATCCGAACTACTACAAAAAAGAGACTGACACCATCATATACAGTTATTTGATGAAAATTCTTCGCTTACGCTGGATGCAGCTGTGGAAAAATTGTCAAAAGCGAATATTATTATTCCAAAAACAACTATACAAGATAGAACTATGAAACATGGCTACGCGTTAAACCACTACAGTGGGCGAATGAACATATAAACAAAGAATGTACGAATGTTGTATTTACCGATGAGTCATCCTTTTGAAGTTTTAACTTTAACAGGCGTGTTTGGTCAACTGAGCAAAAAAAAATCATTGTCCGAACTGTTAAGCACCCGCCCAAGCTCCATGTATGGGGATGCTTCACCAAGCAAGGTTTTGGTAAATTAATCGTTTTCACACGAAACCTAAATACACCTTTCATGAAGAAAATTTATTCACGAGGTATGCTCAACACCGTAGCATACTCTGTTCGGAATTTAAACTCAAAAAGGGTATCACAACATTGGATTGGCCATCTCAGTCACCTGATGCCAGTCCGATCGAAAATGGGGGACTCATGAAGATCAACCTGAAAATGTATCACATAACAAATTTGAGCCATCTAGCCCGAGTCGTCCAGGAGACATGGACAAATTTATCACCACAGTATGCAGAAAATTTGGTAAATTGTATGGCTATGTTCAGTCCGTTCTGTAATCGAGCGGGCATATACTTTGCTAAAGAGTAAGTTTTGAAAATTAAAATACTTCGACATTAACAGCTGTAATATTGCAATAAAAAAATGTAGTTGCGGTGTGTGTATAACACAAATTTATGTTGTTGGAAGATGGTGTGAACGATGTTTCAGAAGAACCAACTCTAACGGCTGATGATGAGAACGGTGCAGCTACAAATATTATCTCAAACAGAGGTGAAAAACAACAATTAACTTCATTATTTCAATAATACGAGTAATCCATTTACGATTATTAGTTATTTGAATCTTGAATCATGTTTATTTCATTTTTATCGTCTTCCACTTTCATATTTCTTACAATAACGCTGGCCAGTTTTAACACAGCGTCTATTTTTACTTGTTCTAATCGTAGTTGGTCATTTCGACATTTTTGTAGTTCACAGCTACTGACAGTATTATTACAGTTCGTATTCGATTCGCTTGTGCTTGTTTCAGTCGAAGAACCAGGTTCAGGTGTGGTAGAAAGGTTAACTGTAAGTCATTTAGAAAAATGGTTTCGAACTGCTCGAAATATTCCCAATGAGATCTAGCACAATCAGTTTTTTTTTCGACAATTTTTTACATTTTCAAATGTTCTTTTCAGCGAATTTTTTTGTGAGTTCAAGATGTTCCAAGTTGAGAGTGCGAAAAAATTGGGAACAGTAAAAGTGAATTAGTGAGCAGTAAACGAGTTTCAAACTTTATTTTCGAACACCTTTTAATTTCTACAGCAATTCACTTACTGTAGGAATTAAAAAGTGTTGGAAAATAAAGTTTGAAACTTAAATTGCTGAGTGTTTTATGTGCAAAATCGTGTACGAATCCCTATCAAACGTCCGAAATTCGTAACAGTATATAACACGAACATTTTAATTTTAAGATGTAGTCATAAATAGTTATTATATAAATAAAAATGTAAAATGAATAATGAGTGAAGTTTAAAATACCCAATCTCCAAGCCGTAATTTAAATTGACATTTCACCATAGTACTAGCGTACCATTGATTTGTAATATTATCAAAATAATTCACTCAAACTAATTGATAATGCGAAACGATTCGTTTCGCATTAGTCATCGTATTGGATAGATTACGTTTTGGAACCATGTAAAAAACCATTTTCTGTTAGAAATGTGGAACCTCCTTATAATCATAAGATTACTGTTGGTATTTCGTTGCTTTGCGTTGCCTAATGTAAGCGCAAATACTGACAGTTAAATCAGTCAAGTCCGAATACTTTTTGGTTCCTATGCAGAGAGAAAAAACTTTCCGTACGTTGTGCCACTAGTATCAAACGATCAATGCCCTTTCCATATAAAATAAAAAGAAATTATTTGCGGTATGGGAGCAGATTTTTGACGTGATTCAGGTGGGCCACTAGTAATACAAAACGAAATACTCCAATTTATGTGTCTAATGTTAATGTGATATTCACTAAAAATCCATCTAGTACAGAACAACCGTTGGCTAAAATGAAATAAACTGGAAATCTGGCATCAAAAGGACGAGGTCGACCGCCTATGATGGGTGAGGCACAGGAGCGGCTACAACTAATGCAGCATTAGTAAATCCGTTCCAGATACAGATATACAATTAGCGCCAACATTATCGTCAGTTCCTTCATCTAAAATGGTGACATCCTACGAAATTGTACCGGTTACGTCAGAATCGAAAACTGATTTAATGCAGCTGTTCAAATTCTATGCGACTACTGGAACCGTAAACACCATGACTACCAATTACCCATCGAACTCGCAATCAAAAAGTTAAAGCCAAATCAATTTCGCCAAATCAATTTGTTCAATTAAAAACACAGTTCGGCTCCACAGAATATAGAAAAATTTGTTACAATCGAACCAATCGTTCCCAAGCAAACTGTAATACCGACAACAGCTCAACATATTTTTTCTAAGTATCTTGATTTACGTGCTTACAAAATTCTGCTTGTGCAGGAATTAAAGCCATGCGACCATCGCATACGCCGCCAATTCGGCCAATGGGGCGGAAGCACAAATTGATATTGCTGTTGATTTTTCAAACAAAATTTTCATCACTTTTGGTTGAATGGGTACGTTAATAAACAGAATTGTCGGATTTGGATTGAAGATATCCACAAGCCTTTGCCGAAAGACCATTTCAATTAAGAAATCTGGGTAGGAACCAAGCGCAAATGTTATCGATTAAAAAAATCAATAAAATTTCCATAAAATTCCAAATAAGATTGTAGCAGGCCTTTCATTTTACTGGGTGGCCAAAAACAAAAATGGATATGGTTCACTTTAAATTCAAAATCAGTCTAGCAGCCCTTGCTTTCTCCAGTTTCTCCTCAAAAATTATTTTTATATGTTGATATTTTTTTATCGATAAATTGTGTGCTTGGTTCCTATCCTGCTCAAAAAATTTCAAAAGATTGACATGTTGGCAGATTTTCTGGGATGCTCGTGATATGGTCTCTTACCGGAAAAAACGATTTAAAATATTCCTGGGGTGGGCGATATAAATTGCAACAAATTTCAATTAAGAAATCTCTTAAACAAATTTTAAAAGATTGAAATGTGGGTAGGTCTTTTTGAATGCTCTTTATATCTTCTCTTACCGGAGCAGATGAAAATCTATTAAAACGTTTGTGTATTATAGTTTTACACGAGTATAGTTGCTGACCTCTGACATTTAACCAATTTGTTAATTCTTGTTGTTTGATTTACACACACATGATTCACATTTTGTTTTGATTTAATTGTCAAAAATTAGTTAATCTCAAACTGGCCGAATTAATTAAGGTTAAAAATATTTCCAAGTGTATTCACGCCATCTAACTGTAAACACAATAACTTGTAAATGGTATAAATAGTGTAATTAAATTTATTAACTGAACTGACTGTACTTCTTCAATTTTAATTGTTGGTTAAGTTCTATTGGTCTTTTAATGGCCGCCTAGTTAGCGCTACTTCCTATGCGAGCGAAAGGTGATATTGGTTTATATGAGAAAAGGCCTCATGGCATTTCATTATTTGTTACATTAATTGTAAACTAATTGAACATTTTACATAATATTCAGTCGAATTATAGTCACCTATGAAGTTTATATTACATTAAAAATAGTGTTTTGAGAAATTGTTCACCTTTCGCTCTAGTACTAAAATATTCCGTCACATGTCAGTCACTTTGTGTTAAAAGGCGAATAGTTTGTTGTAATTGTTGCCCGATTCTGTGGTGCTTAAATTATTAAATTAACGAGCGCATAGTTATGATCAGTGATGATGGTATACGTATAGCGTACAATTATCTTTAACTTAAATAAATTCTATACAGGTGTCTCATTCAGCATAAATTCAACTCATTCCTACATAAATGGTTGGTCTCCTAAACATAGTTAAATTATAAAAGTTAATAAAACAATTTTTACATCACTAATTTACTCGTAAGTTTAAATACTTACGCGTTAACTAAGCAGTGCGCTGCTGTGAGCACAAATTTGTTGGTTATTAGAGAGCTGCAACAGATATAATCATCGAAGTATATAGATGTGCTTAATGGTATATCGTAGAGAATTTTGTTTGAGTCTACATCGTTTTATGTTCCACCATATAATATTCGATTTTGAGCGATTTCATTGCTACTTGTGTAGCAGAGCAGTACGAGCTGATTGTACATTTCTAACACAAAACTGCACGATTTGATTACAATACGAAAATATTAAATACTATAAATAAATAGTCAATTAAACAGCTTATGTTCAAATAGAACGCTTATAAGTATAGCAATAGTACACAGATAAAATCACTGCACGCAGAATTAAATTAGCAATCGAAGGTAAGTAAAAACTATAATTCCACACCAACTTCAGGAACAGATCAAGCAAATCAGCCCTTACCTAAAACTAAATCAGACTATGCTATATAGAAGGGGCAATATAGCCGCCATCTATAAAACAGCCATCAGCAACACCATAAAAATTGAGGCAACGGTCCTATTTGAGATGAAAATTCTATTACTATAGAGGACTCGATATAACATTTACAAGGTATGACAATCCCAATTCTTCTTCTTCTTTTCAAGAATACATATACATCAAGCCATCTTCAAATTATTTATTGATTGCAACACAAGAAAATCAATATATGCGCGGCTTTCTTCGGAGGAACTGAATATTTGTACCTTGTGAGATTCACAAGATGGACATCACCTCATTATATATTCCACTACGCCGACACAACACAACGCATGAATCTTTGTATTCAAAACAAAGGTAATAATGTAATTTGCAACAGCGACAGCGGAACAATCGAAACAACAATCACTTTCATCGAAGGAAAAGGAATCCTAAAACTAGGTCCAACCTGTGCGTTGAACGGAGAAACAGTCACGTTGGCTTGATACATGGTATTTAGCAGTAAATTCGAACTCTCTCTCATGCCACAATTTAATCTCATCGATAAAATAAACATAGGTCTCATCTTTGGAGCAAATCGGAGCTCGCAATCCAACTAAGTTAATTCGAGATCACAAACGAAATCTAAGGGCATAAACACGTAAAGGCTCTCAAAACGTCAAATTTTATTCACCATACCTAATTCACCTATCTCACCATACATAATTAGCACCAGTTTACTGCGAACGGTTCTATATCGGCGAATATAAAAAAATACTATACAAAACCAACAAAAATAAAAATTAATGAAAGCGTATTGGTTAAAACAATTGGATGATTCCATACTGCTTGTGTATTGGTTATAAGCATACATTTAGGCAAAGCCGTAACGGAACAAATTATTAGCTCTATAATTATAGATATTTTTGAATTAAACTCTAAAATTTAATTATTTCTAATGAAATATGTTAAAATATTTTCCGAATGACAAAATTTTCACCTATTATGCAACATATCACTATAATGTTTTGGTAGACCCAAGTTTATACTCTACCGCAGTACCAACTCAATTCATATTCTAATGTCAAGCTCGACGTTCGCTTTAGAAATGTTGATTCTAAGAAAATTCATATCTATCTCAAAATGTTCACCAATCCACAAACTTACCATTATAATAATTTGGTAGGCGCATGTGTGTTCTTGTACCGACCCAATTCAATTTCTAATGGAGCCCAACTTTTTCATTCGAATAATACGTTACATGTCGGTTCTTTCAGCGGCTCTCGTGATTCTTCGATTTTTCTGTAATTTGAGTTGTGTTATTTATCAATAAACTAACAAATTTCATTTAAGTGTGTATATTTAACACAGAACATAACCCCAAAACATATTGTATGTCCACTTTAAAGTGATTTACAACGAAATTTATTTGAAAATGACATAAAACAAACGAAAAAGTTAAAATTAAACAGAGTGTACCATATTTAGTAGTACAGGATATTTCTTGTAGAAGATGCAAAATAAATATAAAATCTTAGTACTTTTCCCACTATTTTTTTTTATTTATGTTTTATTTTTTTTTATTTTTCAGGTTTACCTTCGATTATCCATATGTTTGATGCTGTATTATTGTCAGTTTTTGAGTTCTGATTCTGATATCGAAATATAACCTAAAGTTGATAATATTTCTGGTAAGTTTTTAACTTTGGCTTGAAAAAATTGACAACACTAATTAGGTAGTTTGCACAGTTAGAATTTAATTCATTTCACTAAAATTTATAATCCGAATATAGCTCAATCCAGTCGAAATATCGAGTCACCCTCATATAACAAGACTCCGGTCCCTCATCGCATGAAACAGTTCTGGAAGAAAGAATTCCAATTTGGATTAAAGTTTTGTCAGGATTTCGTATTACTAGCGCAGCACCAGAATCACCCCGATTTAGTGCAAATCGTTTGGTACGACAACGCGACTTTTAAAATTTTTAATTTTTTACTCATTTTATAGTTCCCGCGATATCCTCACAGTTGCTTGGCATCCCATATAGCTACAATTTAATATAATAAACGGAAACATGTTCGGATATAATAAACGAACACAAAGTATTTAATCCGATATATCCGATAAAATAACAGAACGCAAAAGACTTTTCTCCACAAATAAATAGAATACAAAAGAGTATTTTTTATTCTGTCTACTCTCTACGATCTAATATTCGAATGCCCCCAAGAAAATAAATTAATTAGTACAGGGGCTACAATATAGACGTCACCTCCAGCAAAGAATTTCGCCGTACATGTCGGTCAATACTAAATATTATAATCCACCTCCTAATGAAGTAGTAAATATTATTACGTAGACCAAGTAATTCTTTTTGCAGCCTTCAATTTTTCATAGGGAACATAACTTTTATATGAACGTTTATAATTACAATAGCGGCTTTTATTTCATTAGTAGTCCGTGTGTTTGAATTTTAATATACAAAAATAACGAATTTTCCAACCTTCGAGCTTGTCAAATTCAAAAAATTGAATCGATATTTTTCCATATAAAGACAGCGTTATGACGTTTCTTTCGTTATTCTGCGGTATGTGTCAAATAAAGCCAAAAATGAAAATTGACGTGCATAAAGCTGTTAATGGAAATTAAATAAATAAATAAATTATGAAAAGACTTAAGTGAATTAAAAAACTCAAACTGTGGAAATGCTATTGAAAAAACCTTAAAAGGAAAGCGAAGCACCTGCGACATAATCTCGAGCGACGAGCACTTACACATGAAGTTTTTGAATGTAGTGTATAAAAATCCGTACATGACGCGGCGCAGCGTAGTACCTTTTCAGACAGGCTTCCCTCATGGCCTGAGTCATGAAGTGACTTATAGTACATTTTCGGTACCATGTCTAGGTGTGTTATGTCATAACCGACTAAAACACAATTTGTGAATGTCGGGCACACCATTAACGTTTACTTCTTTACCTTGTCTTATTGTGCGTCTTTCTAATTGAAAAATGTGTTCAACGTATAAACAACATATTGTCCTGCGAACTTCAAAATATTGTCTACCATTGTTTTTAACAGAGAGTAGTAGATGCTATCATCTCCAACATATTCCGACTCACGAAAATAAATGAAATTAGAACGATGGAGTAGCTGGAAAATCTTTGCTTAACTTCGACGTCCTCAATACAATTGACATTCAGATCGAAGCTGCCTTGAAGACACTATGTTCGCTTAGTCCATTAGCTATGTACCTAATCGGGCCATATCCCATATGGCAATGATGTCTAATTCGTACTGTCAGCCGCTTGGCGTTTTACTACAAACAAAAATTTTAAATTCTGCGGCATACTAAACAAAGTTTTACAGTCATTATCATCCGACGCGGTATATGTTTTACTAAGTCGATGAATAATATAGCAAAATAATTGGTGATGTGAAACGATTCGGTTTGCTTTAAACCATTGGTTACTCTAATTTGTTCAACCTTTTTAAAACTAGTTTGATAATAGAAATGGACAAAGGGCTCGTAATTGTAATATTATTTCGAATATTTGGGTGCCTTGCAATCCCCAATATAAGTGCGAACAGTACTACAATCCCTCAAAATCGAATAGTTGGTGGCAGCTGCGCAAATACAAACAAATTTTCATACGATGTTAAACTGATAATAGATAACGAACGTTATTGTAGTGGCTCTCTTATAACCGCTAAATTTGTGCTTACCGCAGGCCATTGCGTATTTGAAGCGTAAGTTTGGAAATAATATTATTGATACAGTTGATAACATTTTACTTATAAGAAACATTTTCCTAGGTATTCAGTTCACGTTAGCATTGGTCTGAAATCACCGTACAAAATTTTTAAATATCTAGAATCAATCAAATTTCTAGCACATGAAAAATATTCACCCTTTGACTTGGGTATTTACGACATAGCACTAGTTGAGTTACCTTATTCGATTACACTCGGCCATGGTATAGAAACAGTTAATTTACCTTCGAAATTGGATGAGAATTGTACCTATGTTGGAAGCACAGCAATTCAAAGCGGGTGGGGAGATCGAGCTCTAAATCAAAAGAGTCACAGATTAAAATTTTTAAAAGTTCTCATAATACCAGCTAACGAATGTTATTTCATTGTGAAACCAAGTCAAATGATTTGCGGCCTGGGAAAAGACCGTGGTAGTGCTTGTGGTGGTGATTCAGGTAGCCCACTTGTAATACAATATCAGAATAAAAAGGCAACCCAAATTGGCATTACTTCATTTGCGAGCACAGATTGCATCATGGGATATCCAACCGTTTATTCAAGAGTAACAAAATTTTTAGACTGGATCGAACGAAATTCAGATTATAAATTTTAGTCAATTAAATACAAATTTTATTTTAAAATAATCCTCTTAAACCGTCCTGAAAGTGATATAAGTACATTCCGATCCAATGCCCATTGCTACGATAATCCTAGAAGTGATCAATGCTCTAAAGCTAAACTAACGTATGGATATATCTACTCTAGTTCGAGTTACACATCTACGGACTTTGAACCTCAGCGTGGTAGCCCTTCTCTGTCCGGGTGTTTATACTTTAATAAAATGCAAACATTCTCCTCAGACATAACTTTTTTTTATTTATTTAGAGTTTATGGCCATAGATTGATTAGAATAGTTCTTCCCAGTACAGCATTTGTTGTTTGGCGAAAATCGCCACTAAGAAGCTTTCCTTCAGATAGTTGAATGGCGTTTCGATTTCCCTGAACAATACATTAATAATGCGATCAGAATACGTAAAAACGAAATCATTGGTGCTTCATCTATGATAAGTATGGAATATTCTTTTATCCTGCTTCTTTCAAATGTTGGAATTATCATATTACATACTGACGCCTCATCAGATAAATTTTGAATTTACCATGCACGATTCCTGTGTAATTTTTCCTTGGCCTGTAATATAGCAAATCAGTGTGTTATAAGGATAAGTTTTACTAGATCCACCAGGGCCATCGAAAAATAATAAAGGTGATACTGCATTTGTTTCATCAATAGATGCTGAAATAAGATGTTGACTATTTTGTGCTTGATGAGTAATATCAGAAACATGTTAATATTCTAAATCGCATCAGGATGGGGTAATTTAAGATCAACACACTGATGATATAATCATACATTCGAAGTTTAGACACAGTGTTTTGGAGGGCTTTTTAGGAACGAAGTCATTCAAGCATTGATGAAACATCGAACATTGATGTCTAATGTAGTCAGCAAGCATGAGTTCCCTAAACTTTTCAAATCAGATATTCAAACGTTGCTGGCTTCTTCCAATCATAGTTCCCATTATCAACAAGATTCAAGTTAATTGCAAACATTGATTGGTTCAACCTTTGACTGTCTTGATGCCAGCAAAACTTTGTGCACCATGAACATGTTGAAGCAAGAAATGCAAGGTAAAAACCGTTCTTGATCTAAATCTACCTATCTACCGAGTCTTCTACTCTGTGACGATGTTTTCAAGTGCAGATTTGTTTGTCGAACACGTAATGCTCCGCTAATTTGAAATACAGATATTGTCATGCATTCTCATAACGTTTGTTCAGCTCAAACCAGAAAGTGACGTGGATGAAACGATTTTCCGACCTTGCACGAAGCATATCTTATCATAAATCCAGAACTATTACTGGTCCAAGTGATCCATAAGTTCTCGATACGCTCAACCATCAACTTGCAAGTTAGAATGTACCGCTCATTGGTGAAACATTTCTCACCGTGTAATATAGGAAAAAAAATCTATTGACGCGTACGGCAATTTGAGTCACTTTCCACTGAAGAAGTGTATAATTTGTGTTTTCTTTCTGCCAGGACGATTGTTGAGATTGATTTGCATCTTTGATTGATAGCTAGTTCGCCGAGAGGATAAAAAAGTGCATAGATCATTGGATCAAAATGGGGACTCAGTTTACCATCGGCTGAGCGTATAATCTTTAATTTGATATTAAATTAATTGATCTGATGTCATCATTTTAACAATGCGTCGTCGAATGAAAGCTTCATTCGAATAAGCGAACCAAATCACCCAAATAAGCGACCAACTTTTAAGAAAAATTCCGAAGCAAAAATGCAAAACTAAGATATTTCATTTCTAAATATTGAAAATAATATCAAAAATCCTTGTTTGAAAATATTTGACCAACTGCCTTTTAAAATTTCAAAATATGTTCATGTAACACCGAAATTCCATTATAACCGATATATTACGTGAATACAATAAATATTACGAATTTCTCATCGTGCAATACGAAAACAAAATAGAAACATTTGAATCGGAAAACAAAAGTCAGTTGTTAAAAATAAAAGCAATCATGGCGTCGATAATATGAATGACAAACCAGTTAAAAAATAGAAGTAATTTAAATTTTATTGAAATAAAGTGAAATTTGTTGAATAATAGCTGAACGTTATCAATGCAAAATTGCATTGTAAGTGTAATCTGATGCGTTTGGTTGAGCTATTTGAGTATACGAGTATGTATGATCTAAATCTAACAAAGATGAGCAAGCGTAAAATATTTTTCTGTGTGTTTGTCGTAAAATGCGTTGAACTGGTATCAAATAATGTTGAAAGTTATTCTAAGGCCCATAAACATTTTGATTTCATTACGAATTGTCATTCGAATTTTGCATGGCCTTTTAAACGCTGCATTTGCGAGCGAGACATACTCCTCCCTATTAACTTGTAGGTTACGAATTGGTCGTGAAACGATTTATGACCAAGTATAGACCCAAGTAGAATACTTTATCCTGGGGATGTCTGGCCTGGTGGAGATAGTAGGATAAATTCGAAGAGCACCCTAAGTTGATTGACAAATTTTGGCTGATTTTGTTTCATCTTTGATTTTTCTCAAAAATTTTCTTCTTTCATCTGGCCAGGAATCCGGATATGTTCTCCAAAAGCAAGCTCCGCTGATCTACGCGATATGTAGTACGAAGGCCCAATTGACTGGCGGAATACGCATTCATTGTCTGGTTTGACGGCATGTGATAGCAGCTATGAGAGTATGATGCCATCCTTCAATGCATCCATTGCATCTGGGATTGTAACTGGTTGTTCTCTTTTATTTGAAACCCAAAATTTTTCAGAACTCGTTGAATAACTCAGGCTCGAATTGTAGTCCTTGATCTGTTACAATAACGACCGGTACGCTAGTATGGGAGATCTATGTGACTGGGGCGTAGTTTCCTGTTCCGCCGATTAACTTTTGATTTCTGACAGGCTAGACAACATTGGGTCATCTGTTTGACAACACTCTTGATATCGGTTAATCGTGCTTTAATGGTCCTTTGAATTCCTGGATGGGATAAATTTTATATTGATTGGAATCTATGGAAATCCATTGGTATATGGTCGATTTTTTCCCGTTGAAACTTCACAATAGATGCTTAAATTTGAATTGAAGAGTAATAGAACTTTTACGAATTTCAATGCAATGTTGAACTCCAAGAGATTTCTTAATGTCTGTCTTGATTGTTGTGCTTCTGCTATACTCTTGTAGTTAATGGCCTCGGGTAATGTTAACGAATCTATTCTTGACAATGTATGTGCAACCAGGATTTCCTGGTTCTTATCGGCATGGTATAAATGTACAATAAAAATTCAACGGGGTCTGTCAAATTTGAATATATCCTTAACCCCCTCAGATGGTTTGAATCCTGCTGCATTGACTTCATGGTCCGAAAATGGAATTTCCTTTGATAAATGCCATTTTTCAACATTGATGACTAAACCTGCATTGATATGAAGATATGAAAAACTGAAATCCAGGCCTATAAAGATTGGATGGATGAACCTCTGGAATGTGTTGGCTACATTTCTCAGACCAACCGTTTTCAAGTGAATTCAAATAGCCCGAACGGTGTTGATATTGCGGTTTTTGGATCATCTGCTAAATCTCGGAGGTATAGTATCGGGTGTCTATCTGGAATAAAGGCCACTATAATCGCCGAATGGTCTCCATTCGCACTTTTTCCTCGCTACCAGGTGCAATGGACTGGACCAATGACGTTAGGATGTGTAACCATATACTCGAACTTTTTTGTATGCAACGTTTTGCATGCGATTGAATGACCTCAAGTTGCAATATGATGAGTTACGGGATGTTTAGCTGCTGGATATCTTGGTTTAGCTATCTTGGCCATCGAACGTAATTTCTTTGAATTTCTCTAATAAAGGTAACACTCCGACTATAGTGCTAGTGTTTATTACCCTCAATGTTGGAATTTCTGATGTTGATGCAATTGCTGATACTCGTAGTGAGGTTAGTGAGTCGATTAAAGAGTTGTGTTGGACATCGATCTACAAACCTGAGTGTTTGCGGAAATATTCAAACTCAATTTTTTCATAATTTCCTCTTTATTTTTCATATGTCGGTCTGACAAAGTTGTTGTCTAGCTATCAGGTATTTATCTAGTTATCCTATCTAGAGGTCACATAAGTTTATATTTTTATACTAACTCTCATAAATTATTCGTCATTATATGAACCTGAAAGGATAAAACCACGTTATGTGTAAAGAAGAGCAAGTGACCGCGATTAGTTTAACCCTCGACATTTACCTGACTAGCACAATAAAATGTCTTAATTCATAAAGAATGTAATGTTTAAATTTCGAAATTGGCCGCACTTACAGTAGCAATTCAAAATAGCGGAAATTCTCAATATTAACCATCCGTGTTTCAACAAAGTATTTACATTCACATTTTGGTCTATTGAATTGGACACGAAGACTAGTAATTTGTTCTAAACGATCGCTAAATTGAAAAACTTTCCATTAAAATTGTTTTTGTCTGAAGAAGGAGGCATTCTGACAGATCTGCACTAGCCAAAGTTTTATCTTTAAGAAGTTAGTTATTTTGGTCCCTAGCACAGTACGATTACATAGGAGGATATCAAAATGCCCGCTCTTTTCAGTAATTCCTGAATAAACAGAAATTTTGAATATTTTTGGAAGTTCTTAAATTTAAGGTCAAATTAAAGATTCTCGGAAAATTCAAAACAACAAAAAAAAATCACGAGACAAGAGATTTTCAATTTCAATCTTTGTGATAGTCGAGTATTAAGTCGATAATTTGCAGACACTAATCAGGCAATTCAGACAATATTTTATATCATGCATATTTTGGTTTAATAAGAGACATCTAGAAGTGACTGTTATGAACTAACTTCACGTTACTTAGTTGGTAATTTAGACAAAAAATCGATGTAAGGCACACAGTATTAGACGAAAAAACTGCATAAGGCACGCAATAAAAATTACTCGAACATATGGAGTGTTTTCGTTTATTCATTCTGTATATTCCGAACGTTCCAAATCTGACATAAAACGTGCTTTTATTCATCCTATGTATTCTGTTGTTGTTTTTCGTTTGTTCTTTTATTTATGTATTTAGAATTTTCCGAACGCATTCTTTTTACATTACTACCTAACCTTAACTCACCACCATCGTTAATAAATATTTCAACAATTTATAAACTTCAAATTAAATTTGCGAATTAGAATAAAGCTAGGTCTAAATTAGTTAAGTAAGTAATTTAGTCGACAAAATTGTAGTACACAGTACTTAGTACCCAGTACTAAGTTTATATACCGTGTGCCTGACGTTAATTATTTTTCTAAATTTTCAACTAATTACTAAATTGATGGTCAGTTCATTCCATCTATAAACAGATAGCACAAACACCGAATCTGATGTGTAATTAAAATGTGTCATATAAATAAGAACTTGTCAATTAAATCACAAATTTTGGAAAAATTTAGAGAAATATGAGGTGGTGCAAATTACCATATGCCTCCAGAGTTCGGAATAAATTCAGATAATTGTTTCAACTTAAAGCATTAAATACAATAACATTTATTTAATTTTCGTTACATTCTTTTACAAGTCCAGCTTAGAAATGTACTTTAAGTCCGCTAGATACCCCATTTAATCTGTTCTTTTACTTTCGATTCCGCGGCTTACAAATCGATTTTTTTTTTTGTAATTACACGGTCGCAGTCATTGGGTTGCATGCTCGATGTATGCTCGTTTCCGCAAGTTGATGTACGTAAGCCTAGCCATCCAGATTACCAGTTCACTAATACCAATGAGGAGGAACAAAGTATGTGACATCCAGCATACCAAACGAATTAATACACATGCCCAGGGTGTACATGTTGATTTGCACTAAACTAGTAGATTGGCATGATGTGATTTTGAAGTTATTCTTAACACAAATAGATTCATTCCTAAAGTAATGATATAAATTAAGTATATGAAAATGATTCATCATACACACTTCATATTTTTAATCTAAGTTGGTACATTTCCATCACGATATTTAAGTTTCTATTGGCAAGGTTTCGTATGTGACAGTTGACAGACGTATGCAAAATAAAAAAAAAACGTTAAAATTGTACACTGTCATTGTCGATAAAAATCTGCCATCGCGATAAATAAATCTATTTGATAAGAGATGGCGCGCAAAGCAAATAATCTGTTAAATTATATTTATTATTAGTAACTATTCCATATTTTATATAGATGTCTCTAGTGAATATATTTAAAAGTTGTAATTAAAAATTTGTTGCAACAATTAGAAGTTAGTTAAAACTAAACTTATTATTAATGTAACGTAATAATGCGCAACTTACTTTAGTATGATTCTACTTACATAAGTAGTTTAGGTTACAGCTTATGAATCGATCCGTATACTAACGAATAATTTATATTATTTAGAATCTAAATATATACTTGATTGGCCCCTAGGACAATAAGACAATTATCTAATAGCGAAACAGTAACTTTATCGGGCCGGCTAACGTAATCTAAAGAGAAATGAATGAGGCAATTGAGCTTCAAATGCCATTTAGTTGGATAAAGGATTCACCTAAATCATACTCTGTGTATTTTATACGATGATCGTCAAATTAAAGACATAATAGCGGAAAATGGTAAACTTCTGAATGAAAACTAAATTAAAAATGAAAAACTAATTATCAAGATTACAGGTAAATAAACCTAGTTCACGCTCAGGAGAATGAAAATTTATTGTTCTGCCACATTTACGAGATATAAATAAATAGAGCCACAAAAATCTTAACAAAAAACTAATTACCATTGCATTTTCATGCGTTTTTTTCGTGTTTACGTTTTTTAGGCCTGCATATATACCAAATTTCTATATTCTGATATGGCCGTATACATGCATAGGCAGAGGCACTGATGATTTTATATGAGGGACAACTTTGTATTCATTCTACAGTATATATTTCTATGATTTTGACCAACTTCGAATTACTATACACAGTTAACATTTAGTGGGCGCTCAATTAAACCCAATTCCAAGTATAAATTATTCATTCACACCGAACGCGAATTAGACGGTTAGTATTTACAACAAAATCAAATATCGAACGCATAGATTAAAAAAACTCGCAACTTCCATTCGGTGCGCTTTTGTTTTGTTACAGGGAATCATCTTGATATTCTCCAAAAAAAAACAACTTTATTTGGTCCCGTCTAACAATGTTTCCAGAAATATATATTCGGCGATCGCACACCCATAAACACTGGGTCTGTAACTCTTATCATCACCATGCTATATTTTACTCGCTTTTAAGTATTTCAATAAAACCAAATATAAGTCAAATTGTATTTATGTAAATTCTTTCAATTTAAGATTTACGAACTTAATAAACGAATTAAGTTAATTTATAATCAGAATTTTTTTCGATCCAATTTAAATATTGTGTTACTTTTGTATTTGCAGTCACGACGTCCCCCAAGCATCTAGCAGCTCCAAATGAAACAATTCCAATTTGGATGTCACTATGGCGCGAGTCTTTTAATACGACCGGACTTCCTGAATCACCGGAACAGGTACGACCGCGATTTTTCCCCAACATACAAAACGATTCATTTGGATAAAAATTATACGGACATTGATCATCTGGTACAACGACGACATCCAAAGATTTTAATTTGTCACTTGTCGATAAGTTTCTTTGGGCTCCCCATCCACTAACTACTGCTTTGTATCCAAAAAAATTATGTTTCGCGTCCGATTTCGAAGGTAAATTTACTGTTGTTATGCTGCGACACAATTTAATTGATTTAGGTAATTCAATAAGTCCTATATCATTGGAAATAAAGTCCGCGGTCCCATTGAATCCTTCGTGGGGTCGTAATTTTGTTGATTGAATATAAAAACAGCTTTTTTTAGGATTATAACTTGACTTAACGCCAAGAGCCACCGCAACTTTTTTCCTAAACATATTCAATTTAGACTAATTAGTAACTAAATTGGCTTAAAAATTATTATTATTACGAATCTTACACTTCAGCTAAACAATGTGCAGCTGTTAGAACGAATTTGGTAGTTATTAGAGAGCCACCACAAATTCCTGTGAAATCCTCAGCGACATACTTTATTATTACAGCATCATATGGAAATTGGTTGCGGTTTGCAATTTTACCGCCAATAATTCGATTTTGAATGATTGTATCGCCATTTGCATTTAAATTAACGATTATTACGATTCCCAATAACATAAGTATTACGATCGTCTGGGCGGCGTGCATGTTTAGCATCAAACCGAACTTCAACTGACTATGTCTAATGTAAAACAAATCATTTCGTCGCAATTTGCATGAATTATTTCATTAAACAAAATGTTATGGATGCTTAAGAAATATCCTATTGATATATTACAACGTCAGTTCTTAATTAGTTACACGTTTAAATCAGCGGAGGCCAACTGATGATTAGCTGAACTACTTCGTCGTTTCAAGTAGAATAAACAATTTTTTTTATTGCCTTCAGATTTCCATTCTTGACATTGAATTTCATTAACCGAATTTATCGGTTACAAAATTTAAATTTGTAATTCTATCCAACTCAGGCAGATTTCAGAACTAATTACAAAAATCACGTAAGAAAATGTTCGGAACCTTAGGACGTATTTATGTATACGAGCACTTATAATAACAATTTCATCCTACATACATAACGAATTTGACCATCAAATAAAAAGTTGCCAAGGCACGGTCAGTATGACCATCCCTGTAGGGCTTCGTTTTTCACAAAACTTTATGATTTTTCAATCACGGGTTCCATCATCTCGAAAATCGGTCCGATAAACCAAAGTGTTCGCTGGCTGTCACGAATATTGAACGATGGATGTAGCATGTTTGTACTATTGATTGTATTCAATGTTGCATCTACAGTGTCCTTGTACAAATGTATCAAAAATTGAAAGACTAGCTACCCGCAGCCAACAAAAAAACAAACAGTTTTTTCATAGGATCACATTCATATCACAGACACTGATATACATAACTAAAGGTGATCATGACAATTCAAGCATATAGGAATTTGTTTCCCATACGATATTTAGATACAAATCCAAACTTCGACTTCCTCCCTTCCCTTTTAATTTACAATGCCTATTGTTACAGCTTCTACATATTTATCAGAGTTAACCGCGGCGGAACACGAAGTTTATATTAAGGTTATATTAACTTAAAGAACTAAGCACTTAGCTAGGTTTAGTGTGAATAGTATTTTGTGGCGTGGGCTACAATAAAACCTGGAATAGAAACCTCGTAAGTTGGAGCCCCTATCGATGAATCGTATTGAATATCTTGGCTGTCGAAGTTATTAGACAGCTTCTCCAGTAACTAACCACCTTTCGGTTTGTTAAGCCCTGCACAAACATTAATACGTTCCAATTGTCCCATGAATAGCGCGGAACACGCTCATTTCAGTTTCATGCGTGCAAAATATTCGGAAAAATTTTCGTAATTGCTCTCCTGGTTAGAAAGTTCTATTTCGTCCGGTTGGATGAGCAATTTAACAACCAATATCAGATGATATCGGAATCCGAATTCCAATCTCTGGGTTTAATTTAGGTTGGTTTAAGAAAAATGTAACCACTTATTTCAGGTGCTATCTGACCTTGACTCTAAATCTCTTTGAATGTATATTAATGGTCGTTTACCGTTTTTATTGAAACTCATAATTAATACACAAAAAATCATATCAACTTTGCTGTCCTGATTAAGAAGTTTCATTTGGGCTGGTTGGTTGAGTAGTTTAACAATTCAGGTGCTATCAGAACTTGAGTCCAAATCTCTGATCTCAGACTCCATAATATATGGCCAAGGCTTCATTATCGATCATTGAATAATCATTCTTCTTTTGAAAGGGTTCGAGATGCAAATACGATTTGCTTTTCTGATTTGTCCTCCATCATGTGAGCAAGGCATGCTCCTATTCCATATGCTGATGCATTTATGGTTAAAACAATCGGTTTTGTTATGGAAATGCACCAATACTGTCTCCGACACAATTATTCTCTTTATCTCTTCGAAGGCTCTCTAACACTTTGCCAATTAAATTGTAAATCGGTTTGTTACGATTGCACAGTTCTGAATAAATTTTCCGTAATAATTATTTAATCCAGAAAGGGTTTTGCGTTTTGGTCTGATTGTTATTAGAGGGAATCGGCATCTTGACTATTGCTTCTGTCTTACTTTCGTCCTATTGAAGAAAGCCTTCATCGATCACAAATTCTAAATAGTTAATCTTTTTTTTTAAATTGGCACTTGTTCCTTCGCACCGTAAACCCGGCCTTATTTAATCTCTCGAGAACCACGTCTCAATTTACCAATTGTTCTCACTGTTTGTCCCATAATTACTATATTCTCCATTACCATTTGAAATATAAAACTATTCGGTTTACAACCATAAGGTAGTCTGTTCACCACATAAATACCCTTATGGATAGACCACTCTAGTAGTTTTCGCATTTTCTCGTCTAATTCTAATTGATGATAGGCCTGTGTCCGAAACCATGATTTTCGAAGTATGTTTCAATATTTCCCAATGTTGTTGAAGCGAATACACAACCATTTTCGTTTAGCGGAAGGATAAAACTAACTTTCTGTCAAATCAGATTTGACGCTAGTTCAAAAAAAGTTAGATTACCCACCCTGTATTTGTTGAATTTAAAATTTAACACTAAATAGTTTACGTTGGTTGTGTCTATTTTCTGGCACGGTGTTGACGAATTGTGATGCTGTTATATTCCTCCTCTGTGTTTCTGCTTGGTCTTTGATGTTGTTTCCCACGTGGGTCGTTTTCATTCAACTTTTTAGTTAAAAATCGATAAAAAAATATCTTGCTCTACTTATTTATCGGGAGCCGCTATCGGGAGCGCTATCCATTTCAAAGGGAAATTTAAAATTTCCTTTGTTTTGTACAATCCTTAAACCATTAGAAACTTAATCTTACAATAAAAATGTAAAACAAAGCAAGATGATTTATTTTTTCTAATGTCATGCCAAAATAAATGTTAATTGGTATATTTCAGGTCGTTAAATGTTTGTTTTATGGATCAATTATTTTTTTCATTTTTATGGTATAACCACACCAGTGAATAAATAGCTACAGTTTCAGTAGAAATTTCCCTTCGGCGCCGGATAGCGCTCCAATATTAAAACACGGCTTATATTACTCTTAAATAATATGCACTATAATTATTAATTGATTCTCACTGGGGTCACCAATATAAATTATGGATTTTTTCTAATCTTCTCTTTTCGCTGTTCGAGCTATTATTTACTTGTTAATTTGACGGATTGTATCAGACTGAATTTTATTTTTAATCAATCCGCGAAATCGAACTTAAGTTAGATGACTTGTGATTGCACAAATCGTAAACACACACTCATCAAGTTGTTGTTGATGAGTTTACCTGAGTTCACAATATTTATTACGACTTTGCCAATGAATAAAATGATTATTCATTACATATTGGCAATGTCGTAAACGCGCAATCACACCTACAGCAAATTGGGAATTTTATAATTTTATATTTTTAGCCCAATTTAAGTTTACCAAAATAATGCGAGACTGTGCTCATCTAGCAATTCGATTGAAATATCTTTCAAACTTACAAATTTTACATTTCTTAAATAGTTCTGATTTGTTGGGGTGAAACCCAATGGTTAGTCCCAAAATTGTTTAAAATATAATTTTAATTTGGTATGTTTACTAGGTCAAGTGGCCGCGTTCTTTGAAGTCTTCTTTCAACGACAGGGTTATCTATCATATGGCGAATATAGGGGTTTCCATGTTCCTGGAGCCTTATTTCATGTTTGGCGGCATGCTGTTTTATTTCATCTTTGATGTATTCCATCTGTAAGTCCCTGTGAAGGTCTTCATTTCTTGTGTACCACGGAGCATTTACGATGCTACGGAGAACCTTATTTTGAAACGTCTGTATCATTTTGGCGTTTGTTTGCAGCAGCTTGTTGTATATTGTAAGCTCAAAGCCTCTACCTATGAGCCAATACATTTTTCTGAACTTAATATTAAGTTCTTCTTTTTTTTTGTGACGTGCTCTCTCCACTTGAGCTTGGCATCGAGAGTCATGCCCAGATATTTAGCTTTGTTTGCATATGGCACCGGTCGTGAGTTAATTACTACCGGTAGATGGGAAGCCTTTTGATATGTAAAGTTAATATGTGTGGATTTCGTCTCATTAGGCTTGATTCTCCAGCGCTTAGTCCAGTTACAAACCGCATTGGTAATCTTCTGGAGTTTGCTCGTTGCATCAGCGACATTACTTCCAATGGCCATGATTGCTGTGTCATCTGCCAAGGTGGCTATGGTTCCTTCATCTGTTGTTGGAATATCCGTTGTATATAATAAATACAGGATTGGTCCTAAGACACTCCCCTGTGGGACACCGGCAGAGATTTTCTTTAGTTCGGAGTATTCATCTTCATATTTCACACGAAAATGTCTATTGGATAAATAAGATCTTAGTATGACATAGAATTACCTCGGCAGATCTCTATGCAGCTTGAATTCCAGTCCACTATGCCAAACTTTATCGAATGCTTGGGCGACGTCCAGAAATATGCTGGAGCATACTTTTTGCGTTCTAACGTTCTTTCAATAATGTTGGTGATTCTATGCACCTGTTCAATTGTGGAGTGCTTTTCCCTGAATCCAAATTGATGTGGAGGGATTAGTTGTCGGTCCTCAATTATTGGTTTAAGTCTTTTTATCAGGTTTTGCTATCATGATTACTTCTGCTATTTTCCATTGCCACGGAACATATTTTAACCGAAAGCTTGCACTGATTATGTGTAATAGCTTACGAAATTCTTTATCTGGTAGAGCCTTGATTATTTGGCAAGTAATGAAGTCATATTCTGGGGCTTTTTTAACATTCATGTTGCTTTTCACTTCTTTTTTTTAATTCTTTGCGAGTTTCTGGGCGTATATCAAAATCATCTAGCTTTTGGATGGACATTATATTTTCATTGGCCGTTTGCCTTGGTAGTGGTTGAAAGGTATCCTCGAGATACTCCGCAAACAGATCAGCCTTCTCTTTATGACCTCTTGCCCAGGTTCCATCCTCCTTTTTAAGTGGAGGCACTTGCATTTTGGATCTTTTGAGTCCCGTCGTCGCCTTCCACAGAGAATAATCAGAATTTTTTTCATCGGTTAGGCTAACTAGATATCAGTTGATTGATGCATTTTTAACTTCTTTAAGAAGAGATTTGAGATTGTTACCTAAATTGTTTTGTTCTCCGGTGTTCTAGTTAATTGCCAGGTTTTACGTGCCCGTCGTTTTTGTCTTACCAACTCTCTAACTTCCATTGGGTAGGATATGTTAAGCTTCTTCTTATTTTGTATAATGGGGGTACTTGCCAAAGCGGCATTGTGAATTGCTTTATTGAGTTGTTCTAATTCATCTTCCAACTGGTGGGGATTTCTTATCGGCACCTGAAGATTGATTTTTTCCTCCAATACCTCACGAAAGAGATACCAGTTTGTTTTTGAATTTGTTAATCTGGGTGCACTCTCTCTTTGAATTACCATTTCACTTGACTGTCATGATAACCGGGGAATGATCCGATACTAGAGAATTGCTGTCTTCAATGTGAATGCAGGATATACCTCTTGCTACATTAAAGTCTATTCGGTTATAGGGATCTTCGTTCCGTCACTGGGCCAGTATGTTGGGGAACCACCAGAGTAAAATTCACATTTTGATGTCCGCCCTGCTTAAAGCAATTCTTTACCTTTTGACGTCGTAAGTCTAGATCTCCAATAAGTGTTCGCGTTAAAATCACCTCGAATAACAAAATCACGTCTAAGCTATTTAAATATTTTAAGGTAGTCCTCCATTTTCAAGTTATACCGGGGAGGAAAATATATTGCAGAGTCAGTAAGCTGTCTGTGTTTAATGTGGATCCTTACACTAGTGACTTGCATTGTTTGTTCTTCGATATGTGTTTTATATTTTCTTTTATTAGTAATGCCGAACCACCTCTTGCTCTTTCCGCTGGATGAATGGAGTGATATAAGTTATAACCCCGTATTTTACGGGGTTAAAATGTCGCATTTTTCTGAATTTAAAAATATTTCTATTTCTGGAATATGTTGCATAATCTCATTCGCATTCCAGATTGCTGTTTTGGAAGTTGTGTTTTTACTTCAGTTGATCAAGCATCATGTTGTTCAGATTACTTTGGTCATCTAGCCGCTTTGTAAAAGCTGCAATGCTGTTCATAATGTTTTCCATAATTTGGTTATTTTCGGAGCCCTTATGTTTGGTTGAACCCAAACCTTTCAACACCTGCGCAAATGAACTTCTTTGCCCTGTATTGCTTGGTTGTGGGATTTGATTCATCTGATTTGATATTTGAACCCTTCGATTTTCGTGATTTTGCGGTTGATTTCTTGTTGTATCTCTTAATTTTTCTATTTGTTTAGCAACCTCACAGCCTCGATAATTAGCTGGATGTTGGCCCTTACAATTTGTACACTTGGGTGGCATATCTCTCCCTATTGTACATGCCTGGGTAAGATGATTACCTGAGCATTTTACACATCTTGGATCCCGGCCGCAATATCTTTGGGTGTGATTAAATGCCTGGTATTTCTTGCATTGGGGTATGCGTGTTGTGGTTCTCCTCATTGGTTCAATTTTCCCCTTCATGTGAAGAATTCCTTTTATTCCATAAATGTTTTGAACATTCTCTTTGTTGTCAAATACTAGCATAATAAGAGGGAGTATCCTTTTACTGATAATTTGGTTTCCTTCCTGAATTTCTGTTCTCTCTTTTTTAACAATATTCACCGCATCTAGTATTTTAAAACCTTTATTTTGTAAGTCTTCCATTATTTCTTTGCTTGAGCAAGTGTGATGCAAACCTCTTGCCATGACTTTTATAGGTCGGGCCTGTTTGTTTTCGTAAGTGAACCACTGATACTTTTCAGCATTCAATTTCATAGATAAGGTTCTAGTTATAAGTATCTGAGTCCAGAGTATTAATTTTCCAAACGTCATTATTTAACGCTGTTACCTTATAGTCTTTGTCTGTAACCAATTTCATCAGTGACTGAATTTCTGGGTAACTGGTTACACCCACAATATTTATTGGTGGGGGTGATTTTTCTTTCGGTTGCACCAAATTTGGTGTAATGTTCTTGGTAGATTTACTATCTTTTGGTTAATAGGCTTTGGGTAGAGCATCGTTTGAATCTGGACTAGATTGTCCCCTACCATTTAAGTGCTCAGCCTCAGGTGACGATTCAGCTTTTCTTTTCTTACTCTTCCTGGGCTGTTTTTTCTTCTTTAGGATCCAGTCCGTCCCTCTTTGTAATTCATCTTCATCAGTGGAATACATGAGTTTGTTTGGTTCAATGCTTCCTATATCGCAATCTTCTTTTGAATCCCGATTCATTTTTAGGAATCATATGCATATATGATTGCATTATTTTGTATACCAAGCAATTCCACTACACCCTGTATTTCTGTGTGTACTCGTAATTGACGAAATGATGGCGAGGTGATTATCGTAATTTTATTTATATGAGAGTGATGGCTGCTGGATCTCAAGATATTTGGACATCCACAAACTTGCAAGCTATAAGAATAGAGAAGAAGAAGAATAGAGCGGTAATAAAGCAGATACAGTTTCACAGAGAATAATTTTCGATCCATGTCCTTGCATTTCTCTAGTGTTAAGCAAATAACATAATACTCAGACGGCCAACAGGTTTCTGCAAATATCCGCATAATAACTTTATCGATTCTGATTAGTAGTTTTAGTCTATACCTACACCATAATTACATGTATGCATAACCAAACTAACTTCAGCCCTTTAACCCTTTAGCTGTTTAATTTTGTTTCGAAAAATGTTGTTCTCCCTGCTTAATTATTTTTCAGTGAAGACGATAATAAAGGCTATTGTGAATTAAAATAAACAACGATTCATTGAATAATAATGCGAATGTAATTGTTCTTATCTTTATGATAAGTACAGGGTGCGCCAAATAATTTTTGTTTGAACTAAAGGTTTTCTTGAGTATGGATAGATTATGTCACTTCTGATTTGACTGAAAGTTAGTTTTATCCTTCCGCTGAACGAAAATGGTTGTGTATTCGCTTGAACAACGCTGGGAAATATTGAAACATTAATACGAAAATTTTGGCAAAAAAATTATCTTTTCGGATGAGGCGCATTTCCATCTTGGCGGCTATGTAAACAAGCAGAATTTTCGTATTTGGGGCACGGAGAACCCGCACGTGATCGTAGAGAAGCCGATGCATCCTCAACGAGTGACTGGTTGGTGCGCATTTTGGTCCGGTGGCATCATTGGGCCATTTTTCGTTGAAAATGTGCAAGGAGCCGCCGTTGTCAATGGTGAGCGCTACCGCGCCATGATAAACGATTTTTTGTTCCCGGCACTTGAAGAGGAGGACATAGGCAACATTTGATTTCAACAAGACGGCGCTCCGTGCCACCCAGCACACGTTTCAATTGATCTTTTGCGCACTGTCTTCGAAGATCGAATTATCAGCCGAAACGCTGATGTGGTTTGGCCGCCTCGAAGCTGTGATTTGACGCCGTTGGACTATTACCTTTGGGGTGCCGTCAAAAATAAGTGTTACGCCACATGTTACGCCGCAACGCACTGAAGAACAATATTCGCATTGCCATTGAAGACATAATGCCGTATACCATCGAAAATGTGCTCAAAAATTGGCTAGACGGTATGGGGTACGTCAAGGCCAGCCGAGGCAGTCATATGAATGAAATGGTATTCCATAATTAATCGGAAAGATTGTTCTTTACAATGAAAAAATTAATTTGAAAATTATTGAGAACTAAATATTTACCCCACCCTATATACTCGACATTATGCGAAAATTTTTTGTTTCGTTTCGACATAAACAGTTAAAGCACAGAGAAATCGTTATAGTGATGGGGTGGTTAAAGAGTTAAAAAAATATCGACCTTTTATTATTTTTTTTATAATTAAATTTAAACTGCAAAGCAAATAATACTTGGTTTTTACGATACCGTCTTTTCAAACTATGTACGTATGTATATACAGTTATAAACTGATATTGATGTGTAAACAAGTACTAGAACCTTTATAGCATTTATATTTAAATTAAATATAAGTATGAAATATTGATTGAATCTTGAAGTCAATATAGTCATCGTTGTATGTAAATACGATGGCGCGTGAATACGCTGGAAACCGTTAATAACTCAATGTCACGCTATATGCATTATGATATTATTGCAGACTTGTACGTTCTATAAAAATATTTTTAATCAAATATTTAAAATGTTTTCCATTCCAGATAATGCTGCTCAAAAAAATTCGGCTCTTTCGAAAATTGATCGTCTCAATTCCTATTATTGGATTTATGTTTTTTGCATATTTCGTCATACTGCCGTATGTCGACGATTATGATACTGAAAAGAAATTGTAAGTTGCCTTTGCAAAGTGCCGCTCAATAAATGTTTTAATTTATTTTCTGTTTATAGGAATTCCATTTATGCCAGATTACACTCGGCCACAAATCAGGAAGAATGTCGAATACCAGATGTACCAGCGTTCGCACCCGAAATGATGAAATTTGTTCATAATTTGCCAGAACTCGATTGTGGCAATATAAACGATGATTGGGTGTCATGTCAGGTAGGTTATTAACTAATCTGCCAATAATGCTGTTTGAATTGGTTCAGTGTTGCTTTTTTATTCAAAAAAAGTCTAGAAACGCATAACGAAATCCATTAAACTCTACATTACTCGTAAGTGTGATATTTTAGGAAATATACGCAGAATCGTAAACGATACCGGTTGCGTGTTTAAAAATTAGGTTGTATACACGTTAAATTATGAAAACACAATAAAAATTTGGTGATTAGGAATGAATTAAACAGGTAACTGACCATGCCATTCGAAATACATGTTGTAGTACATATTTAAGATTTAATTTATTTATGAACTTGACACCAAAATTTTAAAGATTTTTGTCGTTATAAGCTTTCCATATTTGAAAGGTCACTCTTTAATTATATATTAGGGTATCCTTGTGGTTTGTTATCCTTCGTAACATGCGATGGTAATGGTAAATTGTTTGCTATTTCAGTATGGTGTAACAAGTTCGATATTGAACGTTGTCCAACATATTAATTCGTTAGTATGTACAATTGAGTTTCATTTTAAGTGTTTCATATCAACTAGTGGATAATTTTTGTAACAACGGGTATTTACATATGCAACATATAGCTGATACCCGCCGTGGGCTGCATCGGTTATTGCAAATGCGAGTCGCACTGGATATTGCAATCTTTTAAATTCGAATGGCATATCGATCGGTATCATTGGTATTCGCGGTAATAAGACATATTCTCCTTTGAATTTGCCATTCATATTGTTGCTTCGATAATGTTATTCATCAATTTTTTAACTGCAAGCCTGGTGTAATGCACAGTCGTGGCGGATTGATATTTCGAAGCATAATGATGCTTCAATTTTCAATATCAATTCGAGTGGTGGTAATCCTGGCAAATCAAGTGAATTCAGGAATTCGACCGGATAATTGACAACTTATTCTTGATTCATGATGCAATCAACTGACTTATACGTTGTAGAATTGCCAGATATTTGATTATGAGTAGCTTAGCCATTGGTGATTTTTGTCTGTGTAAAGTTACAAAAATCGGTTGGAATGCTAATGCAATTTGTGGTGTCATCTGGATTTTCGGCATTTTCCCGTTTCCAAAATCTAAAAGTTGCTTAGCAAATCGAGTAGCGGATTGGTCTTCTTCTGAACATTTTGCCAAAGAACAGATGATTTGAGACATGCGTTCATCGGCTGGTGCGGAACGTGGTATAACTGGTAGAGTCTGACAAAAATCACTAGACAACAAAACGAGTGCACCTCTGTATTACCTTTTAAATCTTGGAGCGTCCGATTGATTGTTTCCAAAGTTTTTTGTGGGCCATTGTGCATTCATCACATACTATTAGTTTACATGTTTGCAAAACTTTTCCCATTCCTGAATTCTGTTTTATGTTGCATGTGGTAGAGTAAATTGCATGTTCAATCGCAATTTGTATGCAGAATGCGTTATTCTTCCTCCATCCAAAAGAGTTGCTACAATGCCAAAAGATGCCACGGCCAATGCAATGCTATTTTGTGAGCGAATGGTCGCCAAAATCAATGATAACAGAAATGTTTTGCCTGTTACCTGGTGGAACGTATCGAAGAAAAACAAACCGCAAATTTGTTGTGAAATCGCATTCATAATGCGGTTATATGCATTGTGTTATTGTATTGTAAGTCTTATCAGATTTGATTGAATTATTGTTTGCAGCTCATTGACATTTAATTGCTGCTCTCTGTGCAAATGTCGATCGTATACATCGTCTACTAAACGATTCGATGAAACCAATTGAATGAGCGTTCTGTTGACAATTGATAAACACTTGTCCTCAATTCTGATTAGCCCTTCGTTATACATTTCCGGTGAGAATTGCATGCTTGCGTTGTTGAAGCAATAAGTTGCCAAAATGATGGAGAATAATGTGCGAATTTGGTGTGGTAAGTGGTTGGGAAGTGATTGATGCGTCCGCTAGTGATGTATCCCAATGTGTATCATTTTCCATTAATTTTAATTTCTGGTATGTTGAAATAATCGACGACGATTTTTAATCGACAAAATAACATTATACGAAAAGTTAGTACCTTTTCAAACTAAGCCAATTTTACACGTAAAATATTTTGTTGCAGAGAGTATTTCTTGTGGAAGATGCAATTTTTGGTGATTGAAATGGTGGCTATAGTGGACAAAAATGGAATAAGTAATTTTTATTATGAATTACTTTCTGAAGTTATATGGAAATTATATATTTTAACTGTTCTACATTAATTTTTATTTATTAAAATAATTAGTAAATCGAGTTAGTCGAATATTTAGTCTAAAGTATTATTTTTTTATTTCATTTATTTGATTAAGCTTCATCATTTTTAAGCTGTTTTCTGACATTTAAAGAAAACAGCTTAAAAATTGCAAAAACCTAATTTTAAATTCAAATCTTTTTGAGTTCATTAATTTATATCGACGGATCGATTCAATTGATTAATAACGCAATTCGTTTCGTACAGTATTTAAGGGTCAACAGTATGTTCTTCTGTTCACTGAGGCGATTCCATTCCCAATTGCTGACGATTTCATCCTTATAGAGATAAATCGTTTATATGGGCTCCATATATTTTAGATAGAAGTGTAGTAACGAACAATGAAATTATTATAAAATACAATGTCTTGATAGCTCTGATTAATTTGCAATGCAATTTTTGCGTATTATGTAAAAAATATTTGTATAGAGCACCAGACCCAGGGACCCGATCCCTTCAAAAAAATTATGAAACCCTGCTCATTGGTATAAAACTCCTATCCAATGTTTGAAACCGATTGGATGGATTGATGGTGTAGCAACTAATAAGGAGGGCCCACTTGACCTATGGGACGGACCCCTCGGATTCAAGCACGCCATTAATTTCATATAAGTTTTTTCCTTAACTAATTCCCGTCAAAGAATTTAATTTTAGAAAAATTTGTACTGGGGCCCCTAGACCCCGGGATTGGTTCTGGACTTGCAACTTATACACGATCTAAATTTCAAGACGATCGGTTGAGCGGTTATATTTGGTAGTGTGACTCGTGTGTCACCTATTGTAAAAAAATCGCACTATGCTCACGACCACTCTCTTGCCACGATACACATTGTATGAAAGTTTCATGTCCATCGGCGATATCACTTATTTCACTCGTTTCCTGCTCACTAATTCGCTTTTACTGTTCACTACTTTTCGCGCTGTTGTCTTTTCGCTTTTTGACTTGCACTGTTAAATGTTAAATTACAACTGTCTGCGTCCCAAATTGCTCGCGCTTATATATTTGGCTATCCCTGTTCGAGATTATTCTTTTTATAGCATCCGACGATGTATACGTATGGCAATTGAATATCACTTTCATGTAGTTGTATTTATGAACATTCAATGCCATCAATTATCATCATCCTATCTTGACGATTAGTGCCGTTGTTTCGTGCCAATACTTTCCATGATGATTATCGCCGCCGTTTACAATTGCTTTCGTTATCTCCATATTCCCCTCAACTTGGAATGCCATTCTAAATTTCAATTCCCAATTATTTTAAATTTGCAAAATGAAGGGAAGTCGTACCGTGAAATTGTTGGAATAATATAATGCTCCAAAAATATGGTCGCGTTTGCGATAAAAGAAAAAAATCTCTGAATAAACGGGATTAAAAGCGAATAACAACCCCTGAATTGGATCGCCGTATATCAAAAATCGTGAAGCAGTAGCCTTTCTTGACGTCTGTCGCTATTAAGAAAGAGTTCAGTCCGGAAATTAGTACACGAACAATTCGCAGAAGACTCGTAAAGGGCAAAGTAAACTGAATCTAACTGAGAGGTTGAATTAGTTTTGTAAACAATTATTCAGAGTGGGAAACCATGGCATACAAAAATGGTAAAATATATTATGGAGCGACGAAACAAAAATAAACCTTTTAATAAAAAAATAAAGAATTTTGTCCAAAGTATACAAAAAAAACGGTGAAACATGATGGAGCCAACATTAAATTATGGGGCTATTTATTGAATTAAGAGTAACATAGATCAACACATCTACGTTGATAATATCCTAGACGTGATGTACTCATATGCTGAATATTACATGCCCCTACGGTAACATACCTTAAGGATGGCGGAACAGTTTTTTTTTTTTGGATGAAATGTCAATGTTATGATTTGGCCCGCGCAATCTGCTGATCTCAATCCAGTAGAGCATCCATGGAAAGATCTCAATGTTGCTGTAGCCTTCTATTACGCCCTATTACATCTAATGCGTTTGTCAATTTCGCTCACAAAACGCTTGAATATCTTGAAAGATCTAGATTTACGGTTTTGCAATATTTTTAAGCGACAAAGTCGTATCTAAATCTTTCTTAAATATGAAAATCAATCAAATCACAATCTAAAAAATAAAATTTATTTAAAAGTGGTGTGTGGTGCGAATATATCCGGACAAGACGCAACTTCAATAAAATTTAACGATAAAAAAACAAGTCCAAAATGTACCCGTAAATATTGTTTTTTACCTTACGCAGTTGCCAGTCATCGAGGACGTACGGCTATAGGCCCGATGTATGTAGAACCATCCGCACATTGCGTAGCTCCATGTCAGCTTTTAGTACTGGCGTGTAAAAGAGCTCTGCACTCCGACAAGAGGTCATAGTTGTGTTCATTTCCATCACGATCGTAATCGATGATTATTATATGATAAAAATTTCTTTTGTATCATGCCCTTATCGAGATTTTAATCGAGAGGGACCTCCCGATCTAAACGTGAAAGCTTTAACTACTGTGCCGCTTGGTCGGTACCAATAATCATTGAAACCAGCGTTAAATTGTCGCATTCCATAACCCGCGAGGCTGTCCAGCACAAAGTTAGAAAGGAAAACTCCTGTGGAGCCCACAAAGTCAGCTTCTATCCAGCCTCGCGAAATTTTAGGTTGATTAAAATCGCATGCAAACAACACCTGGTCACATTTCTCACATAACGGTAGAACTGCATTGGCAAGGATTTGAATGAAACCCTGATAAACGTCAGCGAAATTTCCATAAGGTATGTAAACTCCAATACATAATAAATGGTCAAAATTTACCGCAATAATTACTCCTCAGCCGACATTGATACTATCAGGCGTTCGATCATGACGGAACAACGTGTTGAGAAATATTCCTCAGATTTGAAATCATCGTTCCACCAAGTTTCAGTAAGAATAACAATGTCATAATCTTTACATAGCAATGAAGTGTAAATTTGTTGTGCTTTAGTACGCATTCCACTGTTGTTTTGATAGTAGCGGAATTCCATTGGCATTAGCAAAGCACTTCCAAGTCTTGGGAGTAATGTTTCAAATTTTTTAGGTAGAAGAAAAACATAAAAAAGTAAAATTTTTTGGGACTTTGCTAATGCCAATGAAACTCAGCTAATATATAATGTAAACTATTATTTGATGTATTGATTGAGGGCGTCAGATAAATTTTCTATCCAGAACGGTTTTAGTAGTTTTATCAATTTCGTTGTAAGAACCAACAATACACTCCAACCGCGGTACTGGAATATGATGAGTCATGGGAGCAGATGAAACATCAGCAGTGGGAATAGGTTGAACCTCATCCAGCTCAGGAACAGAATGCGTAACATTACAAGTTAGTTAGGTTGAACTTCTCTGAAATCCACTGAGCTACTTTTTGAAAACCATCATTGATACTCCTGGTAAGCACCATAACTTTCTGAGGCAGGAGAAGCAGTTATTTTTTAAGATAAACGGACTTGGTCGACGCACTAACATCAGAATCATGTTGGCAATCGTACCATATGAATTTTGCATATATGAGCATTCTTTCAACAATTTGCTCCAAGCTTCCATCTTAATATCGATACATTCTGGATGAAAAGCAATCTATCAGAAGAATAACCCATTGGTTATCCCTGATATAATAATTTCTATATTCTAATTAGGCGGCTCAGTTCCAATTATTTCCACCTTGAAGCCAATGCTTTGATGGCGTCCAACATATGACATCTGTCTGCAATCATGGCGAGGTAATCGGTATACATGTTTGCTTGCTTGTTTCTCTGTTTCCTTCCTAATGTACCATCGGGCCTCGAAATCGCACACCGCACTTTATTTTGGCAGCATTATGTATCATTTGTATATTGCTCTTCTCGGCACAGCTCCAAAGTTGAATACCATACTGGTTTTCGTATTTACCAGTAGAGAAGCAATTTGTTATGTATTGTGACCTGGAGGAATTGGACCTGGATTAATTTATATAACAATTATTGCTGAATAAGCATAGATCATTAATCTAATTTTAAACTGCACAAAGATACGCTTATTGGGCAAATAGCACCTACCTAGCTATATAAATTTGATACACTGCACATTACAATGTAATTAAATTGTGGTTAATACTAATTTCCTGTTTTACTCAACATGCTCCCGGGCTATTGGTACACATCGTCCTTATATTTTGTCATCTGACTCTGTCCCGAAGTCTCTTTGCTTTTTCCTTCTGTCTTTGGGCTTCCTTAGTTTTCTTACAATATAAATAATGTTTGCAATGAGGAAAATTGACGAAAATTGCCGCAACTAAATATATTATGGTAAACTAATGTATATCATGATGGGATATCGATTTATTTGGTAGACTTTCTGCTGCCAACTGCCTGAGATTTTCGTTTCTATGTGAGATAGAAATACCTCGCGTTATTTCTATTGTAGAAAAATGTCGATCTCTCGCCAGCTTGACTACAAGAATTTTAATTCTGGTATACTGGCTTGCTATTCTACTTGAATGGTATACTTCCTGCACGTATGGCATTTTCACTCCTAGATACTTACTTTTATTTATGATACCATCTAACATTACTAAATGCGCATGAAAGATGTTGAGTTGCACATTTACCTTCTCCTCGCTTCTGTTGAACAAATTTATTTTTGCGTCACATATTGTTGTTTGATTTTTTTTATTAAGCTCATCATATACACTGCATTAATTTGAACTTGCTCTATTTGTTCATCATAGACAACCGTAGAACGACTATCTAAAATCCCAAAGGGGCCGAATAACCGAATCCATCAACATAATCCCTTTTCGATCTCCTTGGAATTACATTGAGTTAGGGCAATATGGTTTGGCATAAACACCACTTCGTTTCAATAGTGAGTGGAGCTTTATTGCAGATCATTTTTAACTTGACGACCGATTGCTGGAACTCCAATAACTCCCCACAATAAAATTTCAAATCATAAGAGATTATAAGGTTCCTCGCTTGTTGCACATAACAGTTGTGACTGATACTTTCTCTTAATTTTTAATGGGTAGCTGATTTTGTTAACTGAAGAAACCATCCTGCCTTTCCAAAGTATCCGTTAGCCTGGCTAATGCCAATTTCGTAGGTGGGAGATTGGTCTCTTTTATCAACACTAACTCTTCTTTATTATTGTTGGGCTGAGCTCCTGTTATTTTACTTCTAGTTTGCAATGTGGGAAGATAATCCCGTATCCACTTTCTCCATTTCTCTTTCATCAGTCTTGCTATTAACTTCCACCGTTTAACTTAGGTTAATCTTTTTGAAATTTCAATTCATTGGCTTCAATTTCGACAAGCTGTGCTGACAATTCTCCAATTCTTCTTCTGCCTCTCACAGTCCACCAAAGTTTGGCGAAATGGCGGTATAAAATGTCATGCTGTGTCCTGGTTAGAAATTGTATTTAGCACGTTTTCGTTACATTCCAACCTATATTCCTCTTGGCCATTCTATAAAATTTTGTGCGAGAAGGCTTATCTCGTTTGCCTCTGAAGCGGGTATAAACAGCGATAAATTCGTTTGTCGTGAGATCACGGCTCGATGTGGATTGATTTAGAAGCCAAACAAACAAATACACATATGTATCCCTTTTAACCTTATTTACTCAGCCCTTTGACATGTGTATGCCTGGACCAACATAGTCGACACCCACGTTCGAAAACGGTCGACTAATTTGTAATCCTCGTATGACACAGATCTCCCAGATATAGACAGCTTGCATTATTTTAATCAACCGCATCTCTGCTCTATTTAAATCTTGTGGCAGCAGCGTGCCAAAGCTTTTCCTGCTGCTATTCATAGTAAGCAGTTTGCTAAGACTCACTTGATTTTCTTAAATGATGAATATCTTACACGGCAAGTATTTTCTCCAATACTTCTCCCATAGTTAGGCAAACAATTTCCTTACGGCTTTCCAATTCGCTCGATGTTTGTATTGTTTGAAAACTAAGGTGTTGTTGGTTTAACCACATTGGTTCTTTCCACCAAAGATTATGCTGAAAAAGTTGTGTCCCCAAAACTGTGTTCAAACCTCTTGATGTATAATCTGCAGGATTTTCACCGCTACCACGCTACTGAAGGACTACGCGTTACGTAGCGCGGAATTCTAGTTAGTTCTAAATTAGGAAGCTGTTTCTCATATTTTTCCAGCTTTCTACGATATGACTCGGCAATCTTTCATCTCAACCAAACCCGCCTAACCACAAATCCTTACCTTCAAATTGCAGGTACTTTGAATGCAGTAGTATATATTGATATATTTTCAAAATATCACAACGAGCCCTATTGAAGCTTTTGCGTTTATGCAGATTTAAATATCTTTAGCAGTATTGCTTAAACTTTCTAAATACGGCGCGTTCCTTAGGGCGCATCCCTTTAAATTTTGAACAGTCGGAAGTTGCTTGATAGCCTAGGCAAAATTTCAACAAACTTCGGGTTTGCTTTCCTTCTTAGATGTATGAAATTATATAAATTGCATCTTCCCTTATTTTGGCAGTACAGTAGCTGGATGACGTTTCTCGACTTTTCTTCGACGTTTCTTCGGTCTAATGCTTAGAAATGGGCGTCCATGAACATGAATATAAAATTTCATGTTGGAAGGTTGGAGGCTCTTTTGGATTAGATAGTACCTGTTCAAATAATATCTGGCTTTCTGTATCCAATTTTTGAAGAGTGATGAAATCTACCCAAGGTGCCCAGCTGTCAATATTACTGTCCAGATTTTCTATAGCATACAAGCAATCTTTAGTTTCATCATTTAATATAATTCCTGCCGCGGTTTCCCCATGAAGAGAGAATGAGGTTGAGATATCGTCATTTGTAACTGAGAATCCACTAATTTTCTTTTTTGTTGTATCTTTTTTTCATTAGATTCCAGGCTGTGCAGAAATTAACCTTCATCATTTCTAAATAACGCAATAGTTGAACTGCATCTCCAGCAGTATAACTTTTTAGCTATTTGATCTATGCATTGAGTTAAGTATTCGCTGGTACTTTTGAATTACTAACTCATAGTAATAACTTTTTGCAGTTACCTGTTGGATAACCGAAAACAATTTGCTATGGTTATTGCGATATCCGAAGTCTGTATAACATTTTTGGCTAGTTTTAAAAGAAGCAAAGCGGCCTTCAATTCTAATCTTGGTACTGATACAGTTTGGTTTAAGGGTCCAACCTTTGTTTTAGCGCTAATTATTGTTATTTCATTGTTTATCTTGCTGAATACCGCTGCAACATATGCTGGGCGTCACATAAATCATGTAATTCAATCTTAGCACCGCTGTGGCACTATTTTGGCTTTCCCTGGGACTAGGTAATTGAGGAAAATATTTTCACAGCAGTTTTGTCTAAATTGTCTTTTTCTGGCCATATTTTCACCAAACTAATTCCATCAGTAGGGCAGAAGAATACAATTTAGACAAAATTGTTATGAAAATATTTTTTTCATTTTCCTATTCTCATGGAAAGCCACCGGTGTAGTATATCCAGCAATGAATTCTAAAACTGTGACAATTGTAGTTTGTAGTTTAGCCATCTGTTGTCAAAATTTGAATATAGTTTGTCGTCCCATTCTACACTTGAAGCTCATAAATCTCGAAGTAGGATTTTTGCGTAAATCATCACTGGTGCTAACTATTCTAGCGGATCGCAACCCCTAAACACTTTTGATAAAATTGTTCTTTTGGATATTGTTGTGTTTGTATCTGACTAAAAAACTTTAAATTGAAATGTATTCGTTGAAGAGTTCAAGAAAAATTTAAATATTTTGACTGTCATTCAAAAAATAATAATTTTGTTATTGTGTTGCTCCCAAAATCGCTCATGGTTAGCCTAACTGATTTTAAACCGATAAAATTTATTGTCACAGATTCTGTATGTTTCGGTCACTTTGAGTTAATGATGTATTTTGGACGTTAAAGTTGTTGCAATCAAAGATCATCCACGTAGAAGTTGACATAGAAGATGCCGTACAAATATGTGATAGTTTCTAATTTATAAATTTCGCTCGACCCATTTCCGCTCGAGACATTTTAAGGCATCTAATACAATACAGCTGAGTTACCGAAGAAATGCCAAAAAGAGGTATGAATATCGAAGATCGCCGTTACTGTTTGTGAAAGAAATGTTAAAATGCAGTACAATCCCTGGAAGAAGTGAGAGACATGATAGAAAGGGCTGTCTGTTGGCGTGTGACTTAAAAAATGAATGCAAGTTAATTTAAGTTAATTTTACTACGCCACGTGCGCTTCTAAATTTAGACTAATTTTAACTGCAACCTTCAATACAATTTTCTAATAATGCTGACCTATTTGTTTAATAATAAAATCAATTTTTATATTTAATTTCAGTTAAGCTTGTGTTCTGTAAAAGATTCTGCCATTGCTAAGAATGGTGAAATTTTATGCGACTTCTTCGAGCTGATTCGGGAATCTGAATACCAAAACAAATACGAACAGTCGTATAAAAGTCACTTTCATGTGCTGCGATATTCGGATTTTGCTAAAGTGTACTGTTGGTCGACAAGCACACGCGAAAGCTGGTCTGGAATTGTATACGGAATTCGTGAGAATCTAACAACAGTCACACCATCGAGTAAATCTGCTTCATCCCGTAAAATAAACGTACTAATGTACGGTTTTGATTCGATGAGTAGGAATGCGGTTACCAGGAAATTACCAAAAAGTTTAAAATATCTCACTGAGGTGCTCGGCGGGGATATATTAAATGGTTACAACATCGTAGGCGATGGAACACCACAAGCATTGATACCAATACTAACCGGGTATACAGAACTCGAGCTTCCTGAAACCCGAAAACGATATCCATTTTCGAAATTTGTGGATGAGTACCCAATGATTTGGAAGTCGTACAAAAAATTTGGGTAACTTTTATTAAAAAAATTTTTTGTTGTAGTAAATCTAATTATTTATTTTTGCAGGTATACAACGGCGTGGAATGAAGATCTACCGAACGTTGGTACCTTCACCTACCGACTAAAAGGTTTTAGTAAGCAACCAACCGATCACTATTTGCGCACGTACTACATCGAACAACAACCGTATCTAACAAATTACCAAAAATTTTGTCTAGGTCACCAACGGGCGCATAACGTTATGTTAGACTACACAAAACAAATTTTATTGCATCAGAAAGAAATACCAAAATTTATATTTAGTTTTCACGGACAGATGTCACACGACTCGATCAATCAAATCGGGTTAGTAGACGATGATCTAAAAGACTGGCTAAAAGACTTAAATGAATTAGAAATATTAAGAAACACTGTACTGATTTTAATGTCTGATCATGGAAACCGTTTCGATGAGGTGCGGAATACCATGCAAGGTAAATTAGAGGAACGTTTACCATTTTTCAGTTTTGTATTCCCAAAATGGTTCAAACAGAAATATCATAAAGAATACGAAAATTTTCAAACAAATCTTAATCGTTTAACGACACCGTTCGATGTGCACGCCACTCTAAAGAATTTACTAGCACTACAAAAGGGTATAGAGTATGTGGATAAGTCAAGTCGTGCCAAATCGCTATTAGGCAAAATTGAATCGTCACGTTCCTGTAACGAAGCATATATCGAGCCACACTGGTGTTCATGTCTGCTATGGCGCGAAATTGATACGTCACTAGCCCAGAATGCGGCCCAATCTTTAGTTAAATATCTAAACAATATTACCAAATCGAATCGGGATCTGTGTGAAAAACTTACGTTGCACGAAATAAATTGGGCCGGTATATTAAAACCCCAGGATAGCGTGTTACGTTTTAAGGCAAGCAAAGATCCGGATGGTTTTATGCCCGATTACGCATCCGCAGCGAAATCCGATATATTTTGGTATCAAATTAAAATTACTGTGGCCCCTGGTAATGGGATTTTCGAGGCGTCCATCATGCATATTACGAGCACCCAAGCGTATTTGGTGAAACAGTCTGATATATCTCGGATTAACGAGTACGGAGATCAAGCACGATGTATATACGATTCGAATCCGGAGATAAGAAAATATTGTTATTGTAAGTAGTAGGAGCCGTATTAGTGAAGAACGTCGTCAAATACCTCATAAACAAAAAATGTTGGTTTCAAATATTTCGAATAGCAACTCAATTATAATAAAATATATTTTTAAGGTGTAAAATGAAATTATAAATGAATGGTGGAGTGTACCGTTATGCCATCTACGTTTATTTGAATCAACTTTCTGTGGTAAAATTATCGTTACGCAATTTACCACACAAAATATTCAATCTTATTTCTGTTAAATTAAATGTCGATACTATCTTTAATTCATAAAGAAGAAATCATATCCAAATTACTTTAATATTTTAATTTTATCATATCATATCTAATATATTAATCTAGTCTTATGAATTTCTAAAAGATTAATTAATTAATTTTTAAGTTTTGTAAATAAATAATGAATTGAATTGTTTGAATTAATGTGAAAGTTTTATTATAACAAAAAAATAATAAATGTAAATTTGAAATATAATAAAGAAATTTTATACAAAACTAAATTATTAATTTGTTTTACTTGTCTATGTGGTTGTTGTCTGGCACGAAAACGAATCGTTTGTAGGCATATGAAAGATTCGGTTGTACGACAGCTTACTGTTTCTATTTGGATCGCCTTGGTTACCATACATACGCATAGAGCTATGTATCCTTTGTAGGGCTTTGTTCAATTGGATAGGGCAAGCATAGTCGATTCTTGTTTTGGCAAGTGCTCTCATCCTGGATGTTCTCATTGTTTGTTCCATCATGTTTTTTATGGCGGAAGCATTTCAATGTCCGACACCAATTCATTGTGCACTATCTGATTTTTCAGCCAAAAACCATATTAAACCAGCCGAAACCATTTAAAGCCACCCGGAACCTGAGTATGACCAAACCGACTATGACACAAGAAGCACAATACATTGCTCATGATTGTGCACTAAATGATTTTTCAGCTGGAACCTTATAATTCCAGCCAGAACCTTATAAAGCCAGTCGGAACCAAACTCTCTACAGCCAAACCAACCATGAAACAAGAAGCCAGCCGGAACCAAACTATCTATGGTGCATTCTGCATCATTGTGCACTATCTGCTTCTTTAGCCGGAACCAATATAAACCCAGCCGAAACCATTTAAAGCCAGCCGAAAACAGTTATATCAGCAGGAACCATTAGGTGTTTTCATAGTGAGCACAATGCACATAACAAGGAAAGTCGGAACTATATCCTCTGCGGCCAAACTTAGCACAATGCATTGTGCATCTTAGTGCGTTCTCTGATTTTCCGGCCGGAACCATTTAAAGCCAACTGGAACCAGAGTTCTATCAACCGGAAACATTAGGGGTTAAATGGTTGTGAAAATTTTTTCTTTCACCCAGAACCATAACTACGTCAGTCGGAATAACTGCAATAGCAGCCGGAACCATGCTCTCTTATCAAAACCAACTATGACAAAAGAAGCACAATGTATTGTAAGATTTTTCAGCTGGAACCTTCTAAAGGGCCGGAACTACGCCAGGCGGAACCAAGCCAGTCGGAACTAAACTGACTATAGCACGAGTACACAACGTGTTGTGCTCATTCTGTACCATCCCATTTTTCACCCGGAACCTGTATTTAGCCAACCGGAACCATTTAAAGCAAAGCAGGAATCAGATGTTTATCAGCCGGAATCATTAGGACTTTGCACAATGCACTTAAATGGTTGTGAGATATATAATAAGCTTTGTGACGGAACCATAATAAGGTCAGCCAGAACCACTACAATAGCAGCCGAAACCATATATAAAGCCAGCCGGAACAACTCTACAGCCAAACCAACTATGTCACAAGAAGTGCATCATTGTGGACTATATAATTTTTCAGCCAGAGCCTTATAAACCTAGCCGGAACCAAACCAGCAATGGCACCAGTAGCAAACTGCACTGTGCATCTTTGTGCAATATCTAATTTTATACCGAATATTACAGCAGCCAGAATCATTTAAAGCAAGCCAGAACCAGGTGTTAATCAGACGGAACCATTACGACTTTGCACAATGAACACAATGCACAATAGCAGCTAGAACCATATATAGCCAGCCGGAGCATACCCTTTAGAACCAAACTAACTATAGCACATGAAGCACAATGTATTATGGATCATTGTGCACTATATGATTTTTCATCCGGAACCCATATTAAGACAGAACCATTTAAAGCCTGTCGGAATCAGAAGTTCATGTTAGCCGGAACCAAGCCAACTACGGCACAAGTATCACAAACCATTGTGCATCATTGTGCAGTATCTGATTTTTCAGCCGGTGGCAATATTATCCCAGCCGGAACCAGAGTTTCATCAGCCGGAACAATTAGGAGTTTGCACAATGAGCAGAATGCATTTAAATACTTGTGAAGCATATAAACTTTCAGTCGGAACCATAACAAGGCTAGCCGAAACCACTACAATAGCACCCGGTACCATATAAAGCCACCAGGAACCATACCCTTTACAGCCAAACCAACTATGATACAAGAAGCATAATGTATTGTTACAATATGATGCATACAAGGCATTGTGCCTAGTTAGTTTGGTTCCGGCTGGCATGGTTTCGGCTGGTTTTATAAGGTCCCGATTGGAATTATAAGGTTTCGGCTAAAAAATCATATAGTGCCCGATGATGCACAATACATTGTGTTTCTTCTGTCGTAGTTGCTTTGGATATAAAGAGTACCAGCTGAGGGCTATATAAGGTTGGTTCCGGCTGGTTTAATATGGGTTCCGGCTGTAAAATGAGATACACAATGATGCACAATGGTTTGTTAATGGTTGAGGATATGGTCCCGGCCGGCTTTAAATGTTTTCGGCTGCTATAGTAATGACTGATTGAGATTACCAACAGATTCATCCTGCTGCCTGCGACGCAATTCAATACGAAATGTATGGTGATGACATGTTAACTGGATGCAATTCGTTAACAGAAGCCAAACAGCTGAAGGAAGTGATATTCAAACTTCTGGCTACATTTGACATGAAATTGAGAAAATGGTGTGCCAACGATCCAGATATCATTGCCAGTATACCATCAGAACATCGCGAAGAATTGTTGCACTTCGGTGACGATAATTACATCAAAACATTGGTTATATTTTGGCAGCCCCAACAAGACATATTGCAACTTCGAGTACCGAGTCTAAACCAAAACAAATTGACAAAACGTTTTGTGATTTCCAAAATTGCACGACTCTTTGATCCACTTGGACTTCTATCGCCTGTGGTGGTGTTGGGTAAATTCTTCATGCAAAAATTGTGGCAGCAAAAATTGGAATGGGACGAAGCCCTTCCCATGAAATACCATACTTACTGGCAAAACTTCAGGACAAATTTAAAGGACCTGAATCAACTGTTATGTTCCACACTACAAAAATCTACATTGTTAAGGCTGCTCAGTTGGTATCTCAAGTTAGCACCACCGTAAATTTACGATCAGTGATATCATTTATTGAACTGTCTCGACCATAGTGCTGCATTGGCTAAATTCATCTGTCAAATTTGAAAACCTTTCTAGGAACAGAGTGCCAATTATACAAGAATTGACACATCCATAATTCTGGCGTCAGGTTCACCATGGCTTGCCATGAAAATGCCAACAGAACACTACGAATATAAAAAGGCTGCGACTATGATAATTACTACTTCAAAACTAAACTACTTCACAAAAATGAAATTTGTTAATAATTATCATCGGCTGATCAGAGTGATAGCATATGCTTCAAGATTCAACCAAAATAAATGGTTGAGTTATCTATTCTGTGGTTGAGTGCTCTAACGTGCACTGATTACGAAGAAGGACTAGCAATGTCTCGTCAATGTAAAACTTGGAAAAGTCTATCACTCTTAACCTTATTAGGTCGGTGGTAGACTTAAATTCCCCTCACTTCTTTATTCCTCAAAATATCCTATGCTACTCCATCCTATCCATCCATTTACCAAAACTTTGCTTACGTTTATTCATCATAAACGGGTAGCATCTTCAAACCCACCCCCAGGTACTACATGGCTACTGTGCGTGAGCGGTTCTGACCAATTAGTGGACAAAAGATAAGCAGGTGTTTCGTGATTGTATTCGACAGTACTAGGAAATTTACGAAAGGAGCTAGTTAAGCCAGCACATCCATTTAACTGTGTTGTGATTGATTTTTGCGGATCATTCCAATTCACGCAACGAACTCGCGTCCGATCACCAATTAAAACCTACCCATGCATCTTCGTTTGCTTTGGAACAGAGTTCATTTGGAACTTGTCCCGGACCTCTCTCATCAGCTATCTTGGTGCTTTTCGACGATTTTGTGCTACTCGAGGGCTTATGCAGAAAAGTAGTATCCGAAAACGGTAGGGAAGAGTGGAGTAATGATGTGCACTTAAGGTAAAACGGGTAAAACACTTTTTTAATTGTTTGTTTAACAAGATTTCGGTAGATTCTGATATCCTATTTAGCCTTCTACTATAGGTTGCATTATGAAATAAGGATACCAAATTTCCCTTTATGATTTATGAAAATTTTTCTTCAAAGACCCTACCAATTACTACCATGTACTAGGTATGTACCAATTACTACCATGTACTGTGGTAATTCCGGCTAAGTAAAAACCAAAATTTCAAAATATGATAAAATAAAATAATACAAAATATCACAAATCAATAAATAAAATAAAATATTAGTTAAAATTATTTAAGAAACTTCAGTTTCTAAACAAAATATAAGTCTGATTACGCTCAACAGTAATCGTTATACGTAAGGAATTAGGTACAATCTTTACAAAAATCGCACTTGTATATAGTTTCGAAACTTCCTTTTCTAATGAAGCGACACGAATGTACGATTTATTAAATAATGTAGCCAAACCGTATGGAGAAATTTTTTGATGAGCATTTCATTTCATTGCGAAATGTCGCATTCGTTATTGAATGCCGCTTTTAAAGCAGCAAAGAAACTGACGCCGAGTGGGTGCAGGCGATGCGACGTATGAGGTGAAACGAAACCACTACAGCATCCTGAGTCTAGCACAAATTATACGCTGCTAGGGTCACTTACGCACTTGGTTTTGGTGATGGTTATAAAGTGATTTAACCATTCTACAAAAATATCATCATTAGTCCACCCGTTTCTTGCGCACCCATATATTACACCGATCGGACCATCTTTATACAGTTGCGGTGATAATCTGGAACGAGGATAAAACTCCGCCTGCATTCAGAACGCAGCACACTGTGTCATTTTTAGCCCGTTCCTAGCTTACGGCTTGTCCTACTTGTTTCGGTCCTTTTGGAACTATGATTTTTCTTGCTGTTTGTACAGTGCTAATGCCGCTTTTATCCCTGTTAAAAATTCTCGAAGGTTTGAATTGGTATTTATTATAAGGCATTGGCTCGAGGTTGGTATAAAAAAGGCCAAATTCTTTTATATTAAAAGGTGTGAATCTATTAATGCTGGTTGGTTCAGGTTTGCGCAAACTTAACGCTGGATTATTTAAAAAAAAATGCTCGTAGAAATCACTTCCTGTCAATCTAGCTGTTTGATTAAATCGATTGGGTATGGAATTTTGTTCAGCATACTCATAAACGATTCGGCGAAACTGATTTGCTGTGATATCGTAAATTTGTTTGAGACGTCCAAAAGATGATCTAGAATTTATTTTTCTTGTTCAATGGTAAACGTTGTCTTTACTCCAATATTATTGTCAAATGAGGAAATTCAGTTTTCATTCCATTTTAAGACCAACTTCGTTTGGCGGTTTTTTGATGCATATTCAGTGCATCTAAAACATTTAGTTAAATAAAAGCATATACTTCCATGTTGGGTAATTCCGTGTATTGTACGAAATCTCCCCTAAAAACGATTGGTGAAATTACTAAAACTTAAAAAAATTCGACACCAAAATTTTATTCGGTCTAATACGTGCATTACACTTGCTAAATGTAACTGGAAATACCATTTATACGTTTTATTAATTTATAATTCAAATAAATAGCATTTACCTTTATTTTATTTTACTAAAAAATTATAAAAAAAGTTGGCAAAATACGGGTTTTGAAAGACCTTTAGAAATATCGATAAATAGGTGCAAGAAATTACCCGCTCTCCCCTAAAATCCTTATGGGTGCGAATTCTAGCTTGCACCAGTTGTATCGTCTTCTACAAGAATCAAACTTGCACCAGGACAACAAAACTATAGTTTTGTGCCAGGAAGACAAAATTGAATGGACCGCTGCGCCACCACGCTCACCTCATTTTGTTGAACTCTACGAAGCTGCAGTAACATCAGCCTAATATCATCTGCGACGTGTCATAGGCAAGCATATATTTGTCTACGAAGAGCTAAAGACGTTGTGCAAGCAAGCCCAAGTGATTTTAAATTCCTGGCCTATGACACGGGATACCACTAATATCTGTTCCAGACCATTTTATAATTGGACGTCCATTTCTTGCTATACCTGAACCTAACATGACTGATGAATCAATAGGATATAGCAAAAGTTGGTGATTAATTCAGCATTTTTGGATCCACCTCGAATGAAGTGGCAAATGAAAAAAATTCTTTCAGTAATACCTAGAGCTGATGGTTTAGTTCGCGTAGTCAGTGTTAAACCGGGTCATCACAAAAATGTATCCAAATATATTATGATATTAGGCGGAAATCCTTATCAATCACCGTAATTTTAAGCATCAGTAAATTATTTTTAATGAAATTGTTTAAAAAAATTTACTAAATCGCATCAATAGTGAATTATTTAACATAATTATTATTTAAAAGTATTCTTTAACGTTTCGAGTGAAAAATCTATTAACAATTTATACAAAATGGTTATTTTAGTTAAAATCGTATAAAATCGTCTCTTAGTTATTGTTGTTAAATATAGCAAAATTGAGTGAGCTTTCCAACTAAACTAATTTCTGTCCGAGAATCAATCACTACAATTCTGCAAAACTCAAAAATCACATTTCAGTTGCACTAACACTTGGATGACGGTGAGATTCTAACTCTTAAACTTTATTGCATTTATTGCAATGAAAAAAGTACTAACAATTTTTTAAAATACTATTATACCTTAAAGAGGATATAACTACCTTTGGAAAGATTAATGAACATTTCTCGCAAATGTTTGATTTGATCATTCTGCTTTCTGAAATAAAAATTAAAGTTTACATGCACGAACTTGAATATTGGTGGAGTGAATAGTGCGTTGGACTTCTAATCTAAAGTTCGCGGGTTCGAACCTCAATGAACGATTATATTATTTTCAATAGAAAAACAAAATTTATTACAAATTAAATAAAATATATAAAAACTACTACTACGTACCTAATTTTATGGCGTACGCACAATTTTAAATTATTATATAAAATTCATTTTTTATCACAAATTCACAACCGAGAATGAATATAAACGAATTGTCAAAATTGACAGTAACCATTTTTAATTTTCATTCTATTCATCATGAATCAGTCGTGAACGATTTTCAATTGCATTGCACATAAAATGTCATCGTACAAAGGCGATTTGCGGACAAAAAAAATTAAGGTACCTAATAATTTTATGAAACTAGTCTATTGTGAACGGATTACACATTTTGCGTATTTTAGGTGGAATCAACTAGGCCAAACTCGCCTAATACCTTGTTAGTTAATAAAACCCGTGCGAAAAGGAGTCAACTATGGAAATATTTCACCGAGGTTGACAATAAACGAGCAAAATGTGGGTTTTGTACACAATCAATATCATTCCAGAGTGGCTCAACACACAATTTAGCTCGTCACCTGCGAATTATGCATCGGTCGCTCGTTTTACTTACGAATCACGATAAACCGAAAAAAATCGCAATCAGTTCTGGCGAGCAATCTGTTTATCCGAAGACGGATCAAATTAATAAACAGCTCGTCTTGATGATAGTCAAAGAACTTCATTCTGTTTCATTGGTGGGCGGAATAGAATTCAAAAATTTTGTCGGCATGTTAAATCCGAAGTACAGACTTCCGACCGAGCAAAATTTATTAACCCACCACATACCACAATATTACCAATATAACGATGTCCTAAATACTGTTAAACGAGAAATAGAACGTACACCGATCGTATCGCTCGCGCTCGATGAATGGAAAAGTGTAGTCAACGAAACAAATTATATCTCCGTCACCGCCTATTTTATAAACGATCAAACGGAACTGAAAGCGTACCTGCTGGAATGTTTTCCTTCTTACGACGATAAACATTTATATAACGATTTGTGTCGTGTGATTGCTTCATGGCACTTGGAAGAGAAAGTGTGTGCCATTGTAACAGCAGATAAACCGGTCATGATAAAAACTGTTGAGCACCACGGTCATTGGGACCATGTAAAATGTGTAGCCGAAAAAATCGATACTTTCGTAAATAAATTCTTAGTTACGAACGAATCGTTGCGAATGAAAGTTCAAACGATTTGTAAAGAAGCGAATTTGATTAAATTAAAATTGGGATTTGGTTGGAATGAAACTTATGAAATGTTTACGACGTATTTGGTTTCGAGGACTGAAATAAATAAGACTGTGACGGTGCTTAGCGCATCTGAAGACGATGAAATCGAGAACGCATGTACAATTCTTAAAATATTTAAAGAAATTGTCGAGGAAATTTCTCGTGATAAAATTGTACCTCTTTCGAAAATCATGGCGCTGATCGAATCTTATAAACGGATTATAAAACGGATGCCTAATTCGGCGATGCAGGCCGATCTACGCCGATCAGTATTTCAAGATATTTCAGAAAATCAGTTATGTTGTGAGGCCGCCCTACTAGATCCGCGATTTAAGCAACACGCGTTTATAGGGAACGCAAATTACGCCTCAATTGTTCAGGTGGCAGCTCTGCATGCAACTGAATTTGGATTACTAAATACACCGATACTGGAAATTCCCGAAATTAAACCACCAATAAATAAAGAACGTTCCCTTATTTGGGAGGAATTTGATTCGCAATTTGCTAGTAAGGAAGACAATAAGGCTATAACGTTAGTTGGCTCTGTCGAAATGGATAAGTATTTAATGGAACCTTATATCGATCGTACCTCGGATCCATTGATGTGGTGGAAATCGAGGAAGAATGTTTACCCTTATTTATATCAATTGGTGTTACGACGTCTTTGTATACCGGGTACGGCAGTCGCTACTGCGTTTAGTTTTACGAAAGCGGGTCGAATTTTGGCCGAGCGAAGATGCCGATTATCGGCCGATGAAATTCAGATGCGCATGTTTTTATATTACAATACAGAAAATAGAGATTTGCTTGGGAATTATGATGTGAAATTGAATTCAAATGTCGATGACAAATGACCATTTTTTTGTAATTTCAAAATTATTTTAATAAAGTTTATTTTTGACTAATTTGTTCTTTTAAGCATTTTTAAAGTCAATAATTCGTGAACGATTAAAAATTTAAGAGTTTGGTTGTAACCGCCCTGATTTGCACATATTTAAACATAAACGCATATTTATAGCAGGACTTCACTATTCGGACATTCACGTAATGTCGAATTCTTTCACACGAAATTTTACTCGCGAATTTGTTGATTTGAGAGCCAGATTTTCTATGAAAATAATTCGACATTTAATAAAGGGTTTTTCAGTTGCCGACATTTAATAAAGGGTTGCTCTGCTGTGTTGCACGTAGCCCCATCCTGCTTGAAACACATGTCGTCTGCCTCCATATCGTTCAATTTAGGCCAAAAGAAATTGGTTTGCATCGTTCTGTAGCGCTCGCCGTTGGTGGGGATGGCCTCTCGAAAATCATTTTCAAAAAAGTACGGACCAATGACGCCGCCGGACCAAAATTCGTACCAAACAGTAACTTTTTGTGGATGCATTGGCACCTGGTGGGCCTCGTGTGGGTTGGCGTCGTCCCATATACGGCATTTTTGCTTATTTACATAGCCATTCATCCAAAAATACGCCTTGTCTCTAAAGATAGTTTTTAAAAATTGGGGTCCTCTTCCAAACGCTCGGAAGCCCAATCAGCGAGCAAACGGCGTTGTCTCGGATCATTAACTTTGAGCAAAATACGCCAAGTTGAAGTCTGTGAAAGGGTGAGTTCTTGTGCACGGCGAGGAATTGACTGACTCGGGTTCTGATGTACATTTTCACGGACCGCGGCAATGTACTCGGCCGATCTGGCGTACGAGTGTTGCTGATTGTTGACCGAACCGGTTGTCTCAAATTTGGCCACCGGGCGTTGGAGAATGGACTTTGAAGGACCACCGCGTCTGCAGTAAAATGGGCGCAACGTTTGGATTAATTAACACTAATTTTGATAATAAATTTTTATCTTTTGACGTGCTGCTCAATTGTGTAACTTGTCATAGTGATTTGGCATCAGTGACTGAAAAAACACCAGATTAGACAGATTCCACCAAAACAACATGGCCGCCACAGGCCGCCAACATCGACCCATCCAAATATAACAACCCTATACTTAGTTGATAGAGGCATTTCAACATTTTTCATAAGATTTTTATCTTTTTTATACGTGTATCGCTTCTTATTATTAAAAATTCTTTGGAAAAACAAACGATTGAAGCGGCGAAACAACAAAAATAATAACAAATTAATCCTAAAATAATTCATTCATCTTTTTATCAACTCTATTTAAATTTTTTACATAAGACATTGTGTACAACATTCAGTTTTGGTTGAAATTCATTTAAAAACACTTCTAAAAAATTTGATACCAACATAATAATCTTAAACTAGTTGGTAGTACTGCAGCGCCGACGACAAAATTAGAATAGATTCTACAAAAAATCGACACAATAAGCTGTATTGCTTGACGCTTGATCTGATCCGGTTCAGTTCATGTGTCATGAAACAATGCAAAGGAGTTACTAGATTTCAAATCAAGATTTTTGATCTAAAATAAAATTTGGACCAGGTTTTCCATATCAAATTTGAACTGCTCCGGATTAATGGGTCGGAACACGGCAAATGTCATCGTCGCCAGTGACATGGTTGTGTTTGCATCCTATGGTTTACGTGTATTTTAATTTGACAAGCGTTGTATCTTATCGGTGTATCTCTGGTTCTGTTTATACCTTTACGGTTGACGCAGTTTGAATGTTTCTCTTGAAAATTGTTCAATAACAGCGCCAATGGCACTCAACGTTACAATCCCCACAACTAGCCAAACAAAAAATGGTGTATCGTTAAATATTATCTTTAAAATGAGGTTGTTCATGGCTTACATAACTTCCTGTTGCCTAATCTCTGCTGCTCATGAATGCATAATTTATTTATTTATTTGTTAAATTACTTGTACAATTTGAGCAGAACCATGATATGACAGTGATCTATATCATGTCATCTGGAAGAGTTCAACAAGTTCTTGTTAATCCCATTAAAACCATTCATTTGTCACACATGTTGATGGGAAATAAATTATAGCGAGTTCTACGGGCAATCCCATTTATGATTATATGTATGTAACGTGCTGCATGCCGATCGATTGCTACCTATACTTCCGCTTCACGTATATCGTGAGGTAGCCATATTGATTAGTATTCCGACAGAAACATAATTTATAATGAAAACTTTAAAAATACAAAATTGATGTTTTACTTCAATATTTATTATTAAATTAATTAAAACTAGTAAACTGTATGGTGTATGATACCATCTAATCCGATTAATTTGTTCCGCCATATACAATGGCTGACGGAGTTTTTCATCGTGGCACGTGTAGGACAGGCTGTCGCGGCTTTTGAAGATGGACTATGCAAGTGTAAAGTCTTTTGCCAAGTTGCAACAAAAACCTGCTAGGAAACTATAAACAGAGAATAGGATTAATATTATTATTATTCTTGCTTCATATGATCGGTGAAAATAAAATTATAAAAATTCTCTACTCTCGAGTTTAAATCTAGTCGTGTCGATACTATCCACCATAAACATTTGTATAAAAAACCTAAGCTTAGTCATCCATGCATTTAAAAATTTGCATGAAAGACAGAGCGCATCAAAACGAAACTAGGTGCCGAGCTTTATAAAAATATAAAATGTTAATATGACTGAGCAACTTACAAATTTAAACGATTCACTTCTCGCCGTTTGTGCAAAACCTCATAACGATCTGCGATAAATCCTGTATTGCGCAAGAAAAATATAGATACAAACCAATCAACGACAGACGTAATTAGAAAATCACCTTGAGGAAAATTTAATGAAAATTTTTGATTAATTTCATTCGGTTTTCTGAATTAAAAATAAAATTTAAACAAGAAACAACAATGTGATTTCACAGTTTCGCTCATTCTGAAGTATATTTAATAACGTTCTAATAACCGTCCCTTTGGCGCAGCGGATAGCGCGTTGGACTTCTAATCCAAAGGTCGTGGGTTCGATCCCCACAAGGGATGATCGATTTTTTAAAAACTGAAATTTACTAAAAATTAAATATACATAATTAAGAAGAAAGCAATTACCACATTCATTTTGTGGTGTACTCTTATTTTTCTATATTATATAAAATCCAGTCTCGTTTCTCAACGAAATGATATTAAATGAGTTGTCATAATTGACAGAAGAATAAACCCATTTTTTATCTTTTCATTGTATCAGTCGTGAACGATATTCTATTGCTCGTAAAATGTCATTGTACAAAGGCGAATTGCGGACAAAACAAGTTAACGTACGTACTAATTTTCTGAACTCGGTCTATTGTGAACGTATAAAATATTTTTCGTATTTTAGGTGGAAACAACTAGACCGAACTCTCAAAAGGAGTCAGCTATGGAAATATTTCACCGAGATTGACGATAAACGAGAAAAATGTGGGTTTTGTGCGCAATTAATAGGATTCCAGAGCGGATCGAATTTGGCTCGTCACTTACGAATTTTGCATCGGATCCTCGTTGTACTTATACAAATGAAGAAAAACCGAACAAACCCTTAAAGTATTATACGAAAACGGATCAAATTAATAAACAGCTCGTCTTGGTGATAGTCGAAGAACTACATTCGGTTTCATTCGTGGACGGAATAGAATTCAAACATTTTGTCGGCATGTTAAAACCGAAGTACAGACTTCCGAGCGAGCAAAATTTATTAAACCACCTCTCGATGAATGAAAAAGTGTAGTCAACGAAACAAATTATATCTCTGTCACCGCCTATTTTATAAACGATCAAACGGAACTGAAAGCGTACCTGCTGGAATGTTTTCCTTCTTACGACGATAAACATTTATATAACGATTTGTGTCGTGTGATTGCTTCATGGCACTTGGAAGAGAAAGTGTGTGCCATTGTAACAGCAGATAAACCGGTCATGATAAAAACTGTTGAGCACCACGGGCATTGGGACCATGTAAAATGTGCAGCCGAAAAAATCGATACTTTCGTAAATAAATTCTTAGTTACGAACGAATCGTTGCGAATGAATGTTCAAACGATTTGTAAAGAAACGAATTTGATTAAATTAAAATTGGAATCCGATTGGAATGAAATTTATGTATTTGGATTCGAGGACTGAGATAAGTAAGACTGTGACGGTGCTTAGCGCATCTGAAGACGATGAAATCGAGAACGCATGTACAATTCTTAAAATATTTAAAGAAATTGTTGAGGAAATTTCTCGTGATAAAATTGTACCTCTCCGAAATCATTGCGTAATTCGGCGATGCAGGCCGATCTACTTTCAGTATTTCAAGATATTTCAGAAAATCAGTTATGTTGTGAGGCCGCCCTACTAGATCCGCGATTTAAGCGACACGCATTTATGGGAAACTCTACGCGTCAATTGTTCAGGTGGCAGCTCTGTGTGGAACTGAATTTGGATTGCTAAATACACCGGTACTGGAAATTACCGAAATTAAACCAGCAGTAAATAAAGAACGTTCCCTTATTTGGGAGGAATTTGATTCGCAATTTGCTAATACGGATGACTATAAGGCCGTAACGTTAGTTAGTTCTGTCGAAATGGATAAGTATTTAATGGAACCTTATATCGATCGTACCTCGAATCCATTGTGTTACGACGTCTATGTATACCGGGTACGGCAGTCTACTGCGTTTAGTTTTACGAAAGCGGGTCGAATTTTGGCCGAGCTCGGATGATGTTTTTAAATTACAATACAAAAAATCGAGATTAGCTTGGGAATTATGATTTGACTTGATGATTAATCGAGATCTGACAAATGAGACCATTTTTCCTACTTCCTAAATTGTTTTAATAAAGGTTATTTTAAATTTAATTTGTACTGTTCAATACGTATTTTATGAAATCAATATTTCGATATAGAATTTAAAAGTTTATTTACTTGTTACTTAATGTGTACATAGGAATTTTAATATACGTACGGTGATACGAGCTTACTTTGAAAGACCCGTTAAACTTTCAATTCATTTTTATAACGGGGCTTCACTATTCAGACATATAATCTATATCAAATTCTTCCGCACGAAATTTTCCTCTCGGTCAAAACAAATTCACTGAAATTTATTGCATTGGCAGTGAATTTTTTATTTGAGAGCAAAATTAGTTATTCTTAGTTGAGTATCCCTAGTTTACTGTTATGTATACGTTAAAAATTTATCCCATTCTCTACGAACAACAAAATAATTCAAACACGAACAAACAATGTCCAAAATGTTCTCGAATTAATAAATTAACAAGCTAATGAACGAATTCTTCTTTCGAACGAAAAATTGAATTGAAATAAATGTTTCTGAGCACATTTGAATAAGTTCCTTGGTGCAAATTAAGGTTCAAGGGTTGGACACACATTTGCTTCATTAGGAAAACTGCGTCTGAAGACGAGGAAGGTTTAAAATACTGAAATTTAAATCCAAACCAACATAACCTACTTATTTTTGAGACACCTTAAATCTTTTATTATTCGCTTCATATCTTTTACGAATTCAATTAATTACATCACAAATAATACTCGTAACATATAAAATATAAACATTAATTACTAATATTGTTGCAATTACCAATAATTATTTAGAAAAAAAACTTAGGGTTTCTTATAACGAAAAAATATGAAACGATCCACAAATACTACTTGCTAGACCGAATTTTCCGCGCTCTTAACACTAGATATTATTTTTGCTCCGACTCGTCATCTTCATCATCCTCCTCATCATCATAATTTTCTTCTTCTGCTTCTTCGTCTCCACCACTTTCATCGTTATCCTCTGGTTCCACTTCAATATCGGGTACTAGGAAGTATTGAAGCGGGGTTGGCCACAAATCATCTTTAATCAATTCGCCAATTTCATCGTTCACGGGATCGTTATTATCTGTGTACCAATCGAAAAATGATTTGTATTCCAAGTATCGCTTCCTTTTATTATTAGATGGTTTGAATTGAAGTTTCTTAAGGATATCACATCCTTCCCGCCATTTTATTTGGGTGCTGACAGATTTTGGTCCATCTACGTAAAAATAGCAGAAAAATCATTAGATATGGGTTATTCGAGCAATGAATAATTTGTACGTACTTTCACCACTTAAATGATATTCTTTCGTGAGAATCCTGTTCTCAAAATAGGGATTGTCTTCGAAGTAGAATCGGATTAAATATCCAGATTTAATGTCATCGAACTCCTCCACATCAATTTTTTCTAAGAAGTTGAGACACTCCTCCTCCTCCTCTTCAAGTATGCCAGAGATTTGTGGATGATTAACAAACTGTGCAAGCAAAATCAATTAATAAGCCTCGTGTTTAATAAACTAACGGCATTTAATACTTACAGCAGTCACCCAAAAATTTGGAATCCGTTTAATAATCGAATTTCTTTTATCGAACAAAGGCTTTCGTAGAATATTGAATTTTTGTTCAATTTTCAGTATCTCTTCGCTCGCCTTTTCGTTTAAAACATCAATCTCATTCTGACATTTATCAATCAGCTCTAAGGCTTCCGACTCGGCATCATTTAAACCATCCTCAACAACATTTTTTGCTTTTTTTGCCGATGATGCCATTTTATGATTGTGTGAGTCGTAAATGATTTTCTTCTAGATACGTACGTTTTGTTCTCACTTTGGATAATTATTGAATTCTTAATTAAATTATTGATTGGTTACTTGCGGAATTATATTCTTATATGCTATTTATTTTACTTGATTTAACTATCCACTTGCGATTTTGTTCGAGATTAAACACACCGGTAATTACAAAAAATATACGCGAATAAATTTGACAGTTTGACGAGAGGTTGGTGTTTACAACGCGCGATGAACATATTTGCAGGGTACAAGTAATTTTATAGCATTTTAGTACACTCGCTGAATACAAAATATGTACATCAATGCCAATTCAATGAAAGACCATTTTTTTTACCTGCGGTAGTGGGGGCCAATCCAATTACAAGGGAAAAAAAATACAAGGGAAATGTTTTTGTTTGCAACAAATCTTTAATATCTTCTAAAATCGGAGAAAATGTAAGTTGTCTCGAGGTTTACCGTAAATATAGATATTTTAATATTAATTATCGACAATAAAAGAAATTGCGATTTGAATTTTTCTTATTTACTCATCCAATAATGCCCCAATTACATATCACAAATTCTTTGTCTTCTACAGATTTTTGCAGGTAAATAAGAAGCATCCGCTATATAAAAATTTTTAATACGCGAGAAATAAACACATATAGTTATGTCATAATTTTTTTATAGGTATATAAATAGGTATTTATAAGTTATTAATTTATTTTTAATTAATTCAAATGCATAATTTACATTTTTATATATGGCTTCTATTTTGATTATGAATTCTTAACATTTATAAATAAAAAATAATTTAAAAAATGTTGCCATGCAAATACTCGTATCGAATATATTTTAAGGCAACATTTTCATTGTTATAATGGTTTTTGCGGTGTAGTGGCTCAAAAAGTCTTCTAAAAACATTTTGTTTGGATATATTTCTTCTCTTGTCTCGCAAAATGTTAATGTTATATCTCTTTAATTTTGCAGAAGAGAAATGTTGGTCGCATGTAAATAGGGTTTAAGAAAGAACACTTTTTCGCCATAGTAGCGTAGAAATAAACTGCGTTAGTCAACAAATAAAATAAAATTGGTAAGTGGTTTAGTTTTGTTTTATGCTTGGTTGGGCCAATAAAAACAAACACAAACACAACTCAATTTTTCGATTGGGGAGGAAAAGAGAAAGGGAGATGTATATCTTCTGAGATGTTTTTGCTACATTCCAGCCAAAGAATATGAACTTATCAACATCTTCGATGATTTTATAGTTGAGGCATGTATTAAATAGCATTAAGTACTTTAAATTTCTTGGAGCTCGAGAGTTTACGTTGTTCATGGAACACAACCAACGGGATCTGCTTGGTTCTGATATATTCTATACCATAACAGGATCGGGAAAAATCATCGCTACGATAAATCCTTCATTTGGATTTTAACGGTTAATTTAACGAAACACGGACATTAATAATGTAGCACAGATACTCTTTCACGCATTAATCTAATCTTCATTCCTGAAAGTATAGATTATGCTTAAAACTGTAGTAGCAGCAATCCTAGATCAATATTTTAAAATAAAATTTATAAAAATTATCACTATAAGGTTCACAAAACCGGTTTATAAACCCGATTTTATTGATTATCATAATTTTTCAACCAACATTTTTTCTTCTTCACCACCAAGACCATTTGTGGTGACATGTACATTTTAGTTTAAATTTGATTTTCGAGAGAGCAGTAATAAAACAGTATAAAAAATTTCGAGTTTAAATATAAAATAAAGGTTTTAAAGTAGCAATAAAAAATTTCCAGTACATTTTTGATCTGTATTTTTTATTTTATTTTATTTTTATTTATTTATCGAGTGTGTAGTAATAAAAAAAACAAACAAATTTTGTGTGATATACATATGTATAAAATAAACGTTTCAAAGAAGTAAAAATTCTCAAATACATTTTTGGCTTGTATGTATTTATAATACGTGTAAGTTTTTCCATTTAGCAAACATATGTTTGTGTTAATTATTTTCGATAAATTGTACTGTGTACGATGCGAACTATGCAAACTATTTCAAAAATGATTGGTTTTTCACAATTTTTTTACAGATACATAGACATTTATCTATAACGATTTATTTTGAAACCAGAAACCACTCGTTAACGAACACCTCAGGGTAGCAGAGTCGTCATACGTTACACGTACGTTTATATTACACCGTCTGGAGGACTGATTATTTTTTGTATCAAATAAATCATTTCAAATCACCGATTTACTTTTTTTCTTATATGGCCTTGTTTAAAGCAGCATCTGGTCTATTTCTTGACACGATTACAACAAATGCACCAATGCTAAAGCAAAAACTAAAGCAATCAAAAATTGCTTATATTAAGAAGAAGCTGAACATCCACTAGATGTCAAAATATATTTTCTTCACCCATATATGATGAATAATATATACATTTCTGAAATATAGATTGTTTAATATAATTATTTTTATAATATACCATATAATTGTAGTATAGATGAATACACAAAAATATAATTTTATAAAATTATTCAATAGATTTTTAAATGATTTTGCAGCGCTAAATTTATCCAGTGCTACATACAGTAAAGCAAGAAAGATTTAGTTCTCAACAAAATACGCCAATTGCTACATTGCATATGTATGGTTATTGGGTATGTACTAAAAATTAAGTATAAACAGGCAACCGCCTAAAAACGCGCTGAATACCGCGCTGTCATTTGCATTTTGCTAGCCTAGGGGTGGGGTACCAACATAACAAAAAGTAAGTTATCTGTGGTGTAGTGTCTGCTTCTGCCAAGTGTATTGTAGATAGAAAGTAAATTATTCTTTTCTAGTATTAAATTTTCAATTAATTAGCAAAAAAATATTGATTAAAACATGTCTTCGACCGAAGGCCAATCGCAGGGCAATTCGAATTTATCGAAACAAGATTTAACACAACTTGTACGTATCCAACAACAATATTTTTCTAATCACGATTGGCCCGTCACGTCAGAATTTTCAGCTTATTTCACGTGGCGTGCATACTTTTCTCTTTTAATTCATTTTTAATACTCTAATTTCACTCGAGTATTAAATTTTTAATTGTTCAGCGTTTTTTATACGTTTCTAAATATTAACTGTGATAGGGACAGACCGGTCGAAATTGCTTGGTCCAACCTGAAAAAACCTAACCTATAAAATTTTTTTGAGTTCTTTATTGTTATTTTCTAGGATATCAGTAAATTGACACCACTTTCACCCGAGGTTATATCGCGACAGGCTACAATAAATATTGGTACCATCGGCCATGTAGCCCATGGTAAATCCACTGTTGTGAAGGCCATATCTGGGGTCCAGACTGTACGGTTTAAAAATGAGTTAGAGCGGAATATTACGATTAAATTGGGTAAGTTCCTAAACTTTGTAATACATATACAGTAATTATAAGTAATAAAATTCGGGATGATGTAATACAAACGGCTTGGTGATAACACTGAGCTTACTATAAAAGCAGGTCTTCATATCACAGCAGTAGTCCATCAACCGAACCAAATTTTTGTTGTTTTTAGTCTTTTTACATTAAAATGAAATTAATGAATGAAAGTGATTGAAGCGAGGCATTTTTTATACTAGTCCGTATTGTATTTGCACGCTAATTTTCTTCTGAAAAAAATTTGCCACTAGGCAACGCCATATACATTTTTTGGTACCGACCGAATCCTATTTATACCTAATTCAATTGCACAAAAATGATTTCAAGTTACCTACATTTAGTTTTTCATTATTTTTGGATAATAAATATATTTCAAGTTCGGTTTAAATTTGTATTTTTGGTTACAGAAACTTTTAGTTATTCCTAGACCGTTGATCTTTGATCGTAGCCCCCCGTTTATATTACTTACAAAAAAAAATTTCATTTTAATTAAAGAAAAACAACTTTAATTTGTGTTCGCAGACCATATACCCGTCGCAAAAATGTCCGAACTTTGTAAATCACCGGGAAAATTGCGTGAATTTCTCCAAGAGTTGGAAGATAAGGATGAACAAAACCCACGAGGAATTAAAAGGAAATTAGAATCAACACCGACTTCTAGTAGGCGTAGTAGTAGTTGTAGTAGTAGTTGGACGCATCCCGAAATAAATGGACATGGTATGAGGACTCCTGATCAGGAAGGAGGCTTCCATTCTCAACCAGACATAAAACTATATTTTTGTGAGCATAGTTTACAACCCGACAGCAAACGGATCCGATTAACCAATGGATCCCATGCATCGAGTAAAAAACAGAAAACCGGTCGTGTTGAATACGCTGTCGAAAAAATTATTAGTATCGGGAATAAAAATCATCGACCTTACTTCGAAGTAAAATGGAAAGGTTATTCATCCAAATACAATACGTGGGAAGAGCTAGCTCATGTAATCGATTGTAGATTACTCGATGAATTTATCGACGAAACTTTTGAGCGTCAAAAATATGCAATCGATTCGATTATAACAACTATAATGGAACGAGTGAGAGAAGAAATTCAACCGGCCGTCCAGTTAAATAATGTTATCGACACGATTCATTCGTTCCGCGAAAAGGAAATCAAAGCTTATATAATGCTACTATTGTTAGAGACGAAACCGATAGATAAATTTAAAAATGACCATAAACTAATAAAACCTGTGCTTGAGTATTATCGGTTGTATCCATTTATTAAGGCACGAAACGATCAAATCGCCGCTTTAAAAAAATGGGAAAACGATATAAATAGTAAAAATATTACTTATAAAATAACTGTGGAGAATAATGTGGATTGGGATGTTTTGCCCACAAATTTTACCTATATCACCGATTTAGTATTCAGTCCGGGAATAGATTTCCCCAATGATCCACCGATCGGGTGTGAATGTATCGACGGTTGCTCTCTACATACTAATTGTTGCGGTAAAATGTCGGGTGGTCGATTTGCATACTCAAAATTAGGTAAATTACGATTAGATCCGGGCCATCCGATATTCGAGTGCAACCGTAAATGCAGCTGTGGACCCGACTGCCAAAATCGAGTGGTACAAAATGGGTCGAAATTATCTTTTTGTATTTTTAAAACTCTGACTGGCTGTGGATGGGGTGTTAAAACAGTGAAATCGATCCCAAAGGGACAATTCATTACTAATTATTTGGGAGAAATTATAACGCATGAGATGGCAGAGAAAAGAGGCTCGCAGTACGATAACGAGGGGCGAACCTACCTATTCGATTTAGATTTTAATGAATCGGATAATTCGGAGGAATATACAGTCGATGCCAAAAATTATGGCGACGTGTCACATTTTTTTAATCACTCGTGTGATCCAAATTGTGGAGTATGGCCGGTGTGGGTGAATTGCCTGGAGCCAAGTCTGCCTTATCTAGCCATGTTCGCACTACGCAATATAAAGGCGAATGAAGAATTAACGTTTGACTACTTAAGCCAACGGGATCGTTCGGCGGATGAGAACGAATCAGGACAAGGATTATTCAAAGATAAAGAGAATATGATATGTCGGTGTGAATCGTCTAATTGTAGAAAATACATTTTTTGATTTTCTATTATTTTGTTATTGGTTTTGTTAGAACCTAAGTTAAAATTGTTTGAATTGCATATAGAGTTTTTTAAAAATCCTAAATAAAATAAAGTTTATGAAATGGGAAAGATCCTGAAGTGCCAAATGGCCAATTTTCTTTTATTTGAATATTTTCCTTGGTTCACAGGTTACGCGAATGCTAAAATTTATAAATGTGATAATCCCAAATGTCAGCGCCCCGTATGCTATACATCCGGTGGATCAAGCAAAGATGATAATTTCCCATGTTATCGGCCAAATTGCACCGGAAGATTCCAACTGATTCGTCATGTCAGCTTTGTCGATTGCCCCGGTCACGACATTCTTATGGCAACTATGTTGAACGGTGCCGCGGTTATGGATGCCGCACTTTTGTTGATTGCAGGTAAGGTGGCTACACAACAAGTACTCAAATTATTTACTAACCTATTTTTGTTTTACTTATCTCAGGTAACGAATCATGTCCTCAGCCCCAAACTTCGGAACATTTAGCTGCAATAGAAATCATGAAATTGAAACACATTTTGATTCTACAAAATAAAATTGATCTTGTTAAAGAAGCGCAAGCCAAGGAACAATACGATCAAATCGTAAAGTTCATTCAAGGCACCGTAGCTGAGGGGGCACCAATCATCCCAATTTCTGCGCAACTCAAATACAACATTGAAGTATTGTGTGAGTACATCACGAAAAAAATTCCAATTCCACAACGAAATTTCACGGCTGCACCCCGTCTCATTGTAATCCGATCGTTTGATGTTAATAAGCCAGGATGTGAAGTGAATGATTTGAAAGGCGGTGTTGCTGGTGGCTCAATATTACGTGGTGTTCTCCGTGTTGGACAGGAAATTGAGGTTCGACCTGGTGTCGTAAGCAAAGATCGCGAAGGCAAATTAACTTGTCGGCCAATTTTCTCCAAAATTATTTCACTATTCGCCGAACAAAATGAATTGCAATTTGCGGTGCCCGGTGGTCTCATCGGTGTGGGTACCAAAATTGAGCCGACTCTGTGCCGTGCAGATCGGTTAGTTGGTCAAGTGCTTGGAGCTGTGGGTGCTTTGCCCGAAATATTTATAGAATTGGAAATTTCGTACTATTTACTGAAACGTTTGCTTGGCGTGCGGATTGAAGGCGATAAGAAGGCTCAAAAGGTGCAGAAATTGTCAAAGAATGAAATTTTACTCGTTAATATCGGTTCATTGAGTACTGGAGGACGGGTTGTTGCGACAAAAGCTGATTTAGCCAAAATTGCATTGACAAATCCGGTGTGCACGGAGATTGGTGAAAAAATTGCATTGAGTCGTCGTGTGGAAAAGCATTGGCGTTTGATTGGATGGGGACAAATACGTGGCGGCACAACTATCCAACCCGAGAACATAAAGTAAATTGACGTCAAAATCTAAGAGCTTTCTGTTTTCCCAATCTTAAATGAAAATTTTAATACATTTAATAATTAATAAAAGATATCTTGTTTTTTCTTGATTTAATTTTCCTGGATGTTATTGGAAATAAATTTACACTACAACAATTTTAAACAAAGTCAATTGATAGTTTTATGCTGGAACTTGGATGAGGGCTTCGTATTTTTGTACCTTGCTGGCGATACTCATATCGACATATTTATCTCCGATTGAGACAATAAGGCCTCCAATGATGCTTGGATCCACTTTTGCTGAAAGTTGAATTGTTTCGCCTTTGGCAAGGAATTGCTGTAACAAATTGGGGAGCAAAGATAAATCGAAAACTAACCTCAAAGATTTACGTCTAGAGCTTACCTTAAGAGCTGATTCCAATTGTGATTTTTGGCCGGCATCTAAAGGTTTGGCGGTGGTCACCTCGCACACAACTTCACCACGGTGCGCAGCCATAATGGTCCGGAATGCTGTAATTACTGAATCCAATTTCTTTAGACGACCGTTTTCGGCCAATGCGACTAATAAATTGGTGGCTGCTTCGCTCAAGTTTAATTTAGTACCAGCATCTTGAATTGCGCTCATCATAACCTTACGCTGAATGATGGGATTAATGATCAAATCACGGAAATTCGCATCCTTTTTAATTGAAGCTTGGATATTGACTAAGTCCTTTTCGGCTGCTTCGAGTTGTTTCATTTTGGTGGCGGCTGAATATAAAGCGGTGGCATAACGACCTTCTAATCCAAAAAGTTGGATTGGTGCTTTAATCAATTGATTGGCCGATGATGAAGTGCTGAAACAGCGAGCCTAGAGCACAAAAAAATTTTCTTCTATTACATAACATAAATATGCAACAACTTAGCTCACGTAAATTTGTACATAACATCAAAATTTTAACATAAATTAATTAATCACGATATTATTTTATATAGCATCAGATTAGTTTGACCGTAATTTTAGGTAATTTAACTTACAAGTGTTCCCAATTTTAGTGCCGCAGCCATTTTTTCGTATTTTATTCTATGGAAGTGTAAAAATTTCGATCCGTCAAAAATCACACAATCTCAACACCTTGCGAATGAAGTTAGCTTTGATTAACTTTCGGAACAAATTTTTTGGTCGCATCCAAATAATTGTATTCAAACATAACATACATATTTTGGAATCAACATTTAGCGGCAAGTCATCGATATATTACTGATATGAATATTTAGGGGAATATTTATACAAGTTTTCACCGTCGAAAGTATAATAGAATAATAGTATGGCTGTATGGTATTACGACCAGAGATAACCGAAATTAAATTTTTCTTTCATGCAAACAGGTAGTCAGAAATGAAATAAATAAAAAACCTGATAATATAATAGACCTAGGTATCAGGCAGTACCTGCTTGATATGTCCTCAAATTTAAGTCTACAGATTCTTTTCTGAAATATAGATGGCAGTAATTTACGTAAAAAGTCAAGGACATTTAGGGGTTTAACGAAATGTTTGATGCTTGTTTTAATAATAACATAATAAATTAATTCTTACCAATAGGCCGTAGAATTGAAGAAAATGCCTCATTTATTTGAATATACTGTCATCTACAGCAATAGATTGAAACCGTCGACATAAATTGACGGCATATAGCAACATTTTTAAAGCAATGAGAAAATTAGTATTTATCTGCACCGAATGAGCCCATTATTAGTGCAGGCACTAATGGCCTCAGTGCTTTAAAAATTTTGCAATTTGACGTCAATTTATGGCGACAGTTCCAATCTTTTGCCGTATAATCAAATAAATGTGTCGATTATTTTGTATATTCTTTTTTTCGTGAAACGTTCGGGATAATTGGCAAGAATTAATATTATATTATTATTAAAATATACATTAAACATTTCGTTAAACCTCTAAATGTCCAGTGCTTTTACGAACATACAGCCATCTACAGTTCATTATAATAAACTGTATATATATAAATTTAATGACGTGCTAGCCGGCTGAAATCGCATCCTAGAACTTAAATTCGTCCAAAAATTTTCGATGGACTAAGTTAGGTCAGGTCACGACAATTTTTTATGGTGTAACACTCGTATTACAATTAAAAAGTAACGTATCAATTATAAAATGTTTATACGACACAAAACTTTCAATTCAACTAAATTTTGGCTAGTGACAGTCGGTGCTTCAGGATCTGACAGCATTCTTACGGAGAACTTGTGGTCGTACAAATGTCATTTACGAGTAACATCAAGAAAACTCGTGTCTGTATATACTATCAACATAAGAGTTTCTTTGTGAATGTTTATTAAAGAATCGGTCTCAGATCCCTTCCATCATCATCGAAGAATGACGATGTCATGCTTCTTGGCTGAAGGCCAAATGATATCATCTATAGTTTCGTATTACTGGATTAAGAGACCAGTAACATAAGAAATATCTCCGGGACGAGTCTTTTGACTTCGTAAACGATAACTGGACCATCACCACCTCCGACTTTAGGCTACTCTCCACTATTGAGAAATAGGCATGAATTTCGAAATGAAACGGAGATGGTATCATTATTGGTTAAAATGGTGTTCCAACAAACAACAGGTGCACTTTGCAAGGGAAGACAAGGAGTACGTTAGTGCGACGGCATAGAACTAGATCTGCGTATTCGAAACTGGAGGTAACAGATGTTGAACCGAACAAATTTTTTTAAAAGTAAACACTTTGCTTTCTTGTCAAAAATTTGATTATATTATATTTACAATTTACTATATAAAAAAAATATCAAAATAAATACAATGATGGCACGCTGTTTTCGTTGAATTATTTCGGATTTACATAAACATCCGTTATTATACGTATTCCATTGCGCGTTGGTAATATTCGTGTTCTGCTCCGATATTTCTTATCATCTTTAACTTTTTTTGTCTTGCGGAATGGATCCGGTTTCTTTTCAAATTTCTCAACAAGTATCTCATCGTCGTCGCCGCAACCATTCCTACCCATTGAATTGGTTATACTATAATCGATAATGTGCATGTTGACGATCGAGGGTGTTAACGATTTTGCACCCGATGAACTTGGTGATTTTTTACCTTCCTCGTACAATTTGATCATATCACGCACACTGAATTTCGGGCACACAAAATCACCCATTGAATCGACAGGTACACCATTTTCCGCTTGACATTCACACTCGATGAGAGACATATCTATACGATGTTGATTATGGGATTTGTTATAGGGAAATTTCAAATTCGTAATTTGGACAAGGAATTGTTGGATAAAATTTAAAAAAAGTTCAACGAATACTTGCATATGCGACCGATATGCTGCGAAAAAAATTTGTTTTTGCTCGTCGATTTTGATTTGTACGGCGATGGTGACTTTGATTTGCAACTTTTCAACATATATACGCAACTCTTGGTATGTTGAGCCGCGGGGGATATTTCAGTTCACTGCTATTTCCGTTTTGTTACATAAAGATGAACTAACGTGGTATGAACTGTGCCATCCCCTTCGTGCTTTTAAAGTTCACCAACTCACGTTTTTCTTATGCTATGTGGGGTATGATTATTTATTTTGATTGACAAATTTCGTCAATCAAGATGCAATATGTGTGGTACAACAGCAGATCGTGTGTGGTTTTTGTACTCGAACAAATTACATTTGATTCGATTGTATGGTAAAGTGAAATCGAAATTGATTATGATTAATTGCCAGATATTGTACAGTTGAAGATGTGCATAAACTATAAGATGTTATGTTTTTTAGGGCCCTGAACAAATTAATTAATGATCGTTAGTTGTTCAATCCAGATTAGATTAATAATATACAAGTGTTTGATTTTGTGGCTGGTGTTGGTTTTTATTGGAACTATTCCTTTGTCTTTATTGGATTATTATAAATGCTATGTGTGACATCAATTTAATATCCTCGTTTGGCATCGACATCACCATCGATTTTCCCATTATACCAGGATTGAAATCGTTTGATGGTATCATAGGCGATGACACATTGAAGAAACATGGGGCACTTATTGATCGAAAACACTATGAATTGATCATCACTCCGAACATACACATTCCATTACAAGAAAAACCTAGCTGTAGCCATTAAAGTAGTTGACGCTCTATCAAGATTGAAACTCGAAGCGAACACATTGTTCATCACTCTAACTATTCACAGTACGGAAGAGGATTCTACCAACTTAACTTGATATTGTGATACACCCATCAACATCTTCAGGAACCAACTGATCTTTCAGCAAGGTCAGGACATTTATGCCCATAAAGAGCACTGTCCCTCTTACCAAAGGCACTATATATTAGTTTACCGGAAACAAACAAAGAAATTTTATGTAAAGTTCTAAAGAAGTAATTGCATCCAATCACCATGAATGGAATCAAAATCCAGATGGAGTCAAATTCAGCTTCTCCAGGAAGTTTATAAGGAGAGTTTTTCTAATATCAAAATATACCTAACGTAAAGAGATTGAAAATATATTCAGAATGAAGAAAATGAATTCCCCATCATAAAGGAAGAACATAAGCGGGCACACATAAATCACATGGAAAACCGATCAAACCAGCAATACCGGCAACACAAAGAAACACGATCGACATCCTCATCGTGTTGCTCTTCAGGAAATACCTATTCCAACTGAATTCTTCATTTCGAAATAATGGAAATCAAAAAGGAAAAATGTATGTCCTGTGAATAAAATCATAAAGGTGCTTACATTATATCGTAACGGACTCCTTAAAAACTTTGGGTATCTAAATTTATGAAACACCTTCCCAACGAAGTGTGGTAAATGTAGCTATAGAGAGAGTTCCTTCTACCATATTGGAAATAGTTCGATGCCTCCAGAATGGAAATCTAATGAAATATTTTTCAGAAGAACACAGGGAAGCAATTAGCAAAATTTTACAAATTTTAAGACAAAAGTTCACGAATATCTAGTCGAGAGGCTTTGTAAAAATCAAGACTCCTCCATTTCAAGAGAAACTAGTAGGATAAGTTCGAAGTTTTATGAAGCTGGCTACACCATTTATACGGCAATCAAACAAATTCAACGAAAAGATAAGCTAACATTCTGACAAGAAACAGTGGCCCAACCACACAACGTCATTGTAACAGCTACTTCCGAAAGACGCATCCATAAAATCCGAATCAAAAACCTACCACACTAATTTTCCATTATTACCACAATACAGAAAATCCCCCCTATAACACGGTAGATTAGTTCCGCGTTATCTAAAACGCGTTGAACGAGAATACTCGTACAACGCGCTCGTATAATCCCGTATAATGTGTTATGTACATTTTGCGTGCTATACCTTGTGTATTTATCTCACAGTACAGATGCCACTGAGTATCTATGAGTATTGAGTACAACACTCCTCTCGTAACAACAAAACAAATAAATGGACGAATAATTCAATTTCAATTTTAATTCAATTTCATTTTCAATTTGCATTTCCGTTTCCAATACCATTTCAATTTCAATTTCAATTTCAATTTCGAATTCTTAACTTGTATATTTTTGTTCTTAGTGGTTTGCACATGTGTTGAACTACTTGCGCAGGTGAAAATATTGAAAAAAATGGTGGATTTACCTTTTGTACACCTAGGAAGTATGTGAAATAGTAGCAAAACTCCCAACTCTCAAGTCTCATTTATCGAACAAAATTTGTATTCTGGTGTATTCTGAAATGAAAGAACATACCAAAATGAGTAGGTTTTTGTAATAGGGGGTGTGAAGGGGTCAGGCCCATGTTTCAAGATGGACCGATATAATTTTTGCGTGAGACACGGCTGGAAAACAATCGCTTAAGATAGTCGATCAATAGAAAAATTCAGAGCTGATTTAAAGTTAGCAGCATTCCAGTTCTTATTTCTCTCGTACACAACGCCGGGGTAATTCAGCTAGTTTTAAAATGAATATGCAAACAAATTTAAAAGTATGCCCATATTTATTAAATGTATATGTGGAAACAATCGGCTTGTACACGACCAACCAAATTGACATGATCTACATAAAGTTTCACAAGATTGGTGAGTCTGTGTGCACGTTGAAAAAATATTATGTTATTGCTTATTTTAAGGAATTTTTTTAAATATTAAATTATACATCCGTTACCGTATAAACACGTACGAGATATACATTTTATGTCAATCACGATCATTACCTTTCTAAAGAAATTAATGTTGAGTTGATTGGATCTTACTAAACTCAGAAAAATCATTTTACACGATTTTCTAAAATGCATAATTCAATCGGAACCCATGTTTGGTCAATGCGGTGCTCTAATGTTATAAAAGGAATTCTAGACCATCATTTAACCTTCACATCTCTTAATTTTGCCATCGATCGTCAATTCGCGTATTTTGCACGCCAAATTAAAAACAATGATCGTACATTATTTCAGCATAAAGTAGGTTTTCGCTGCCACTCGTACACATAAATTTACGATTTTAATCAATAAATTGTATTTCTTAAATCATAAATCCAAATTAAATTTATTACCGATTTATTGGAGGTGATAATTGGTGTAAATCACATTAAGGTGTGATGATGTAATAAATTTACACGTAAGTAGGTAAGTGAGGTCTATGTATACAAGAGTATACAATCGGTATGAGGCAATTACTGAGTAAATTTGTTTATCCAATAAAATTTGAATTTATTCTTAGCACCGGCCTACTGGAAGCTCAAATCTCGAAAAGAATAAACCAATAGGCAATGAGATCATCGTACTCGTGCTCCTTTCTGCAATCCAATTAAATGTTAATCGATTGTAATCCAAATTAAATAATTTTCTGCAATCACGAGTTAATTGTTAAAATAATTCACTTAGATAGATAAAATCTTACTTAAATTCCGCTAATCACAAATTAATTCCGCTCGCGATCTAAATCTATATCATATATCCATGACAGATCTATCGACAAGAAATCTCTTAAGTATTTAACATTTTGTATTAATAGAATAGTTTTGTTATAAATTTATGTCGATTAAGATGATGAGATAACAATCAAACATCTTACGAGCATATCATTCTTTGGTACACACAAACTCATACAAGTTACAAGAGTTAGAAAGTTTAAGGGCAATTAATTGTTTTTGGATTTTCGAAAGAAAGTGCGCGGGCGCGTCTTTCAACCGCTCATTAAAATCAATTTACGATTTATGTTTTGACAGAATTCAAACGAAAATGAGCTTCAATTGATCTTAGTCGATTTACTTGTCAATTATCCAGAAGAAAAATGTTGATTGTTGAACAAAGAGATATGTAGCGTTACGTATGTGCTTTGTTGCCGTTGGATGATTAATGAATTGGCAAAGTTGAGATATTCGCATATACGCGATGCTGATTCGAACGTGACTTATACAAACTTTTTAAATTATGGTGCTTAAGAAAAAATTACTGTTATGGTCTATGATTTATTGCTATTTTAATAGTTTTACATAATTAATAAAATAGTTTAACACTAATAACACGCTCCATTGCGTATATGGTCAACTTACACCGTTCATTCCGTTATATAATGATAATATCCCCGCGTATCAAATATGACGATTGTTCCGGTATTTACATGTGTCAAGTTAGAAATGTCTGTCATGTCACGAACGCTAAATTGCTACGTGACCTAATCTACAGATAAAAAAAAATCTGAAAGCAACCAAAAAATTAAATATTCCACCAAAGACTCACGTAAAAATGTTATTATCGACCATGCAACCGTACCAGGTCTACAAATACAGAAAAATCGTTTTGCCGTTTAGGATATTAACGAAGATTTAATCGTCTATATAAAGTGTCTTTCAATAGCGGTAAAGGTAATAGCGTTGAACACATTGTGCAAATCATCAAATTTTCGCCACAACCGTACTGTTGAGTCTACTACGACCCAACAAAGATACAAGACATTTTTCTTCAAATTTATTTTTATTTCTCTACATAGTCTCCTTGTAAGTCTATACACTTCTCCCAGCGATGCCCCCATCTCTTCAACCCGTCCAAATAGTACTCGGCGTCTTTCTATGCAAAATAGTTGATTACGGAGGTGATGGCCAGGGACTAGATCTGGTGAGTAAGGAAGATGGTCAATCAGTTTTCCCTTTTTGAAGATAACCGATTAAGATAACCCCATGACTGTCTCAGTAAACAGTCCCCATCACTTTCCCAGCCGAAGGAACCGCCTTTGCTTTTTTTTGAAGCTGATTCCCCTCAAGTTTTGGAGTGTAACTCTGATTTGTTGCATCTAAACGCGGCACCTAACGCGCGGACAGCTTTTTAATGCCTAAATTTTGATTCAATATGTGAAAAACAATTTCAAAGCCTCTTCTATCTCTCTAACTTTAATTTGACGATTGTCTAGCACCATTTGGTGAACTTGAGTGATGTTATCGTTAATGGTTGCAGTTTGTGGACGTCCCGAACGTACATCGTCATCCAAGCTGGTACGGCTATATTTAAATTCAGCTGCAAATAATGGTGCGGAGTTTACAAAGCATCCAACTCGCCTTTAATTTGCGTAGGCGTATTGCATTTCAAAAATAAATATTTAATGAAAGCCTCGATACTCGATTTTTCCACTTTCACAAAAACACTCACATCCCCTCACACAAGCGATTGTTAAACAACAACTGCGCGTCCAAAATGGCTGATATTTCGGTGAGAACCTTTCAACGCAAGCGTAATACACTTCTATATTTTTTTTTCTATACTTTGAACACAAGAAACAAGCTGGGCCTTTCTGGGGGGGGGGGGGGGGAGGGTTGGGAGGTCTGCACCCGTATAAAATCCAACTGACCCAGGAACTTATGGTAAACGACCATAGACAACGCCGTGTGCTCACTGATTGGATAAGATCGATGATAAGCAACTTCTTGCAGCCTAAACTGAATGATATCGGTATCGATGACATGTGGTTTCAACAGGCCCGAGGTATGTGCCACACAGCGTATTGTAACGATCTAACGCACAGGCATGTGGTCACAACCAATAGATACTTCTATTGTGTAACTAGAAGCCCAGATCGAAAACAGAAAAAAAAACTTTAATCAGGCAGAGGCTTCCTTGGTGGACTCTTTAAGCGCGGCTATGGCTCAGCAGTTTGGGCGTGGGATTTTGGAGGAGGAAGCTTGCCTAATTTTGGAACTGCCACCAGAGGAAATTATAGATTTACTATCAACAAGTTTTGGGATCGCTATACCACTTTCTCAGACAGTCATACTTACCCCACCGAACTCACCCATCATGTCACGGTCCCATCCTCACTTTCACTTCCTTCACTTCATCCTGGAGCACTTAATCACTTGACAAAGAAAAACACATCGCAAAATGTCGAGCAACAGACAAGGTGAATTAAAGCGAAAAACTAGTCCTTTTAAGTTCTGAATAACTCATTATGAATAAATTTTATTTAAGAAATTTTTAAACAGGAAATGAAAATTTAGATTTTTAAAGTATTAGTCAATGTTAGTAAATTAGGTAACGCTACGAAATAATAATACCACCATAACAAATTATTTCAAACCGCTGGAATATTATCAAAATAGCAATAATATTCGCAAATAAAAAAAAATTAAAAAAACAAAAAAAAACCCAAAAAAAAAATGTTGGAAGTGCTTTGTTAGGCTAATAATGATAACTTATGAATAGTTATTAAAATTTATATAATTCATGAAATTATTTAGAGATTTGTTTTAAATATGAATAGTAATTAATATTAAAAATTATTATTAAAGACAAAGATTACTTGACTTAACCATTTGTATGGCTGACGCCTTTTCCATCCAATTTTTCTTCCATATTGGTTGATTTGTGGTTTACCATACGTTAGGCCGTACGGTATATGGAAACCATGATGAAGAGAATTGTAATAAGTATAGTTAAATTTTCTACGTTTTTATGGAATTTTATTTAGCGTTGAATACGATTAATTAATCACTTTAATCAATTTAACCCCCCACGCATGTGGGTTTATAATGTTTGTGCACAAATAATTTCCACTAAAAGTTTGTGATCACTAATTTTGTCGTTCACTCACGTTTTTATGTGTACGAATAACTTTAGTATCCACTGTCCTTATACACATAAGCACTTGTTATTACACAGATGAATAAAAAAAAAATTCCGAATATTATTAAAATACTATTAATTCATTCCATTTAACAAGACATTAGTACGATGCAATCATTCTAATTTTTGAACGATGCAATGATTCTACTTTTTTCTAATGAAACGGAATTTTCACTTAGTACAAAACTTTAGAACCGTTCTTTTTGAACCGGTGCTCAAAAAAACTAAAACCCTAAAAGTTCGTTATTAAGTTTTTTTGTTTTTAAACAAAGTTTTTGGTAGATGCTAAACACACATATAAAATTATGAAATGTTTGAGGTTTAGAATGCACTGTCGATTATATGATTTTATTATTCCATTCAAATTTTAGCATTTTATATCACATGTTTTTATTTGATTTTTTAGTTGATAAATTTTATTATATTTTCACAAAGGATTATTATTATTATTATGTTACATGAATTATTAGGTATATTATCTGAATTATTATTATGGAATTATTACAATAGGTATATTATATATTAGAAGTCGATACACGAAATTATTAAATTATTATCATAATATAATTTACTATAGTTATTAAATTTCACATATCATTTAGCTTAGAATCTAGTAAGTTTTAAATAGTATAAGCAAAGTGGTTAGCATTTTGTAAAAAAATAATTTTTAAGTTAGACTTTACTTAATTTAGGCAAATAACTATCCAGAACTTAAATTCGACACTCAAAAAAAAAAAAATTTAATTGTTTGGTGCTACTGCTACCGAACTTAATATTCAACTCCCCGCGTGTTGATTCAATTGCCTCTTTATAGGTCAACAAAAACCCGTAATCATCATCGTGCGATATTTTTCGTTGTCAAGATCGGAAAGCGATCTCGTTTATCCATTGATTATCGTTTCTTTTAACGGAAAAAAACAAATACTTTTCGCTAGTACATTTCAATATAGATAACATAATATAAACTAGGGGATGACCACCGTGCCTGATCTTGGGGCGAACAAAATTCGTAACAGTATGTCGCTATGAACATTCTGCACGAGCGATTTTAGAGCATGGTTATCTCGCGTGGCGACGAAGTGAATGGCCACCGAGATCGTGCGATTTAACATCTTTAAACTTCTTCCTTTGGGGCTATCTTATATTCGATACCTAAAGCTTTCTGAGTTTTAAATTTTTCCACGGGATTTAGGATTGGGGTTATATAAAATTAGTGACACAGTTACCCTCCCCTGCTTATAAGTTTCCACACCATTCATCCAATCGGATTCTAATTTTGCATAGGTATTTTATATCAAAATGAGTAGGATTTCGTAATGCTTTTGAAGGAGTTAGACCCCCGGGTCAAAAATGTTTGTTAGCTCGAAAAGTGCATTTCAGCAGCTCAACCGATCGCCATGAAATTTTTATCATGTATATGTTGCTTGTTCAAAACCTACCTTACCATATTTTTAAACGGGTTGGACCCCGGGCTCTAGGAGCCTCAATGTTTTTATGAGATGTGCGTTCCGGAAGGGCGTTTCAGCCGCTCAACCGTTCATCATGAAATTTTTACCATGTATAAATTGCATTTCCAGAACCAATCTCACGATATTTTTGAACGGGTAAACCCCGGTATAAATTTTTCTAAAATTTAATTTTTTTAAATGTTTTTACGGGAAAGATTTAAGGAAACGGATTATATGTAATTGTGACATGCTCGAATCCAAGGAGTCCACCCTCTGAATCAAAGGGATCTTTCTTTTAAGTTTCCACACTATACTCATCCAAACTGATTCTAATTTTGCATATGTATTTGATATAAAAATGAGCAAATTTTTTCTAAAAATTCAGATTTTTCAATCAATTCAATTCATCAATTCAATTCATCAATGGTCGTGCCAACATTCCATGTGTAGAATGCATTAGCGAAAAAGTTTGTCGCAAACAGGGCAAATCAGTTGAAAGACGTCCCAATTTTATTCAGCCGACGCGTTAGGTCATCTGTACACATTACACCCAAATAATGAAAAATGCTTTTACTTGCAAGTACTGTTAATCGTACGTACGTGAACCAACATCCTTCCAAGAATTGAGATCCGTCAACTGTCAAGTATGTGCCACTCATCGTGGAGCTTGCACATTGAGACACCCACTCGCTGATGCATCGGATACTTCACAGCAAATACACACAACGTGCTTTCCAACTAATCCAAAGGACCTTGGGGAAAATACAAATACTACATGAGTGAAGGGACTCTAATCGTTCGACTGTAATGAATCAAAACCAGGACTTTCAATTCGCAAAAACGTATATACTGAGCCATTGGTTTCGATTGAGGTCATGTGTGTGGTAATCGCTAACAAAAAACTGATTCAATTGGGAATAGCTGGGCCGAATCGATCTGCAAACTACATTTTTAAGAATTAGGTATATTTGTTCAAACGAATCTTCCCAAATTGGTTCCAGAACAATGCTAAGTGTATGACAGAATTATGAATGCACTTACAAGCCAAAGTGGCGGATTGTGTTTCCTAGATGGGCCCGGAGTTACAGGTATAACTTTTCGTATTTCACTTGTTAGATCTCCTCAGGTCGACAAAACCGGCAGCTTGTCTACTTGCTCGTTTCGTTTTCCCAGCTAAGCCCTATGTTTGAGCTGATAGACTCGGGCCTGGTGAATACGATAGATAAAGCTACCGTTTTAATTTCAAAAGATCGATCACAATTACGGTAAGGAAATGAAGAAAGAAAATCATATTTTACGTGGCGTCGTCTTACCACCTGAACGACAAATAACGGGAAACTATCAAGTAAATAGATTGATGTGCAATCACCTGAATATTGTGGATTCCCGTTTTGTGGTGGCACGGATCCATTCACCACTTATCCACTGGGTTCTTATGATGCATTTTGAATCTGAGCATTTATTTTTTTACTTGTGGTGCACACCACCACACACTGTACTCACACTGGTCACCCAATTACCACAGAATTCAAAACACCAAAATGAAACTATTCCCAATTCGCATTGGTCAATCGTCGAACCATGGGCTGTACTCTGCGAGCCGCACACTTGACCACTTGACCTGAGTTTGTATAACAGCGTTCCAGCCGAGTTTCGAAGCCTAGGCCTTTTGCACGTTGGTCTTCACACCTCACCACTGAACTATTTCACTCCTTTTATTCATTAAGTCCTTTCACAATTATAATACCGTCAAGATTTTCTTTTTTTTAAACTTTATGTTCACTCAAAATGGTCGATGATGAATAAATTATTAGACGCCTTTGTTGTTTTTTATACTAAGTTATAAAAGTCTATTTTTAATTAATTTTTATTAGTCATTACAACTTTTATTGCTTCACATAAGAAATTACACAAACAAACGGGCTGATTCGGTAAAAATACTTTAACACCGTACCACCTTTACAATGTACTTTCTGAACAAGTTTATTTTTGAATATCGGTCCGGCATCGCTTCTCTCGATATTGCGTCTCCACCCTAGTCCTTTCACGTACGCCCTTTTATAATTTTCCGTTCCAACCTCTTTGACAGCCCAACGATTTACTTTCAAATTTAAACAAGTCATCGGCTGAGCAATTCGCATTTGCAGTATAATAAGCGCCTCTTTTGGTTGTTCTAATAACTACTGAATGCTGTGTTCATTCTTATACTTTACACCAGATGTCGATCTTCATGTACTAAAAGGTACACTGCTACGCTCCATATGGTCGTTTCCTCGGAATGTGTCATGGAAAAGATTTAACGAAATGATATAAACTCAAGATTAGTATAATTGTTTTAATACGATTGGCCCTTTTATTACATTCACCCCACATCCATTGTATCCAATTAAAAAATGCGTCCACACTATCATATTAGAAAGAAGAATAAACGATCCGATTACTAATTTTGGGAAGTTTTGAGAGTTTAACTCTTTAACTGTTTAATTTTGGCTCGGTTTCTAAAATGTTTATTTTTAAATGATCTTTATTTGCTCTTCTTCAGGAAAATAAATTACAGTTGATTCGTTGATTAATAATACGAATGTTATTGGGCGAAAAATTTTCGTTTCGTTCTGACGAGTATACTTGACATAAACAGTTAAAGAGTTAAGGACACACTTTCCAATGGACTTACACAATACAAAACTCCCAATTAGCCCTATGTAAAGGTTGACACTTTAAGCTACCTGGAGAACGTCATAATAAGCAAATCGCTGAGGTGCGCTTACGTATGGTGCATTCATTTTATTATCAAGTGATTTTCGACAAACTCTACCAGTTATACCACGTTCAACAGCCGCTGATGAACTTAATGCATGTCTCAAATCATCAGTTTATTGGCGATACATACAAAAATTGACGTTGAACAATAATATGCGTGTACAACTACAACATGATGCATCCGCATCATTATTCTTTACGAACCTGTAATCATTCTGAGAATTTTTGACTATGTTCGTTGGACACTGTCTTTATTCGCCATTCGGATTTGGAGTCGATTGCCATAATTGGCATCCACACGACCAATTTAATTTAATCATTATGTTATACAGGAGAAGTTTGTATTTTAGGTAAATGGTTGAATATTTCCTCATCAACCACTTTTAATTACATATGGTCTCGTTTAATTTCAATATGTTTTTGCCAAGTTAACCGTCAGCCTAGATGGATTGATTGTATTTCGGTGATATATAGATTGCATTTCGTTCATTGTGACAGGCGGGCAGTAAGCTTATTTAATGTGAATGTTACGTGGGTCGATTTCTCTTCTCTGACCTTTATTTTCGATGTCATAAATATGTTGTTGCAGTTTCGTACGCCGTTTGTGGATTTTTATGGCTACATACGCTTGCCGTATCATCTGCGAGAGTGAAAGTTAAATATAACATTGAACCAAATTTCTGGCATTTTAAAATTAATTTTATGTAGTAGACTCTCATGCCAAACTTTATCGAATGCTTGGGCAACATCGAAGAAGACGGCAGAACAGTATTTTTTCTCTTCGTATGCTGACCTTACTTCTGTTGCTACTCGGTGCACTTGCTCAATGGTTCCGTGCTAGGCTCTGAAACCAAATTGATGATTAAGGATGTTATTTCGTAGTTCCGGTTTGATATTTTGCGATAATACGAGTACAATAGTTTTTTCGAATACTTTCGAGATGATTGGTAGTAGGGATATGTCCCGATTCATAAATTGAATTGAATATTTGAGTTAGTCGTCCAAACTCACATTCAGGCAGTTGTTTAAGCATTTCATCTGTAATTCGATCATACCCAGAGGCTTTCTTCGCCAACGATCATAAAACGTTGACTCAGGGTTGTAAACAATTTTTTATAGATATCTGCTGAAATGTTATTATTTGGAGGGCAATATATTACTAAGCTTTCTTTGTCGAAGTCCACACATACAGAGGTTGCTTGAATTTCCTCAGTGCTACATTCATTTAGAACATAATGGCGAATCCGCATTTTGATAATAATAGCAGTTCCTCCTCGCCTTTTGCCCAAGGAATGTTTTGTGTCATAAACTTCGTAACCATTTATCGAGTTTGTATTGGCTTATATCGTTTGTGTTCCAGTGGCATATCTTCAGATAATTTATCAGCAGGTTGCGTGTTCAAATCACGTCGGGGTCACCACTGTAAAATATGTGAAAATGTAAAACTTGTGTGGTGTTATAATTTAGATACTTGTGTTTCACTTTTAGTTGATAACAATATTTATTTGATATTTATTATATATATTACATGCCGTAATGTAATATATATTTTCACCGTATTATTTAATAATTTAATTTTTAATGGCGAGAGATTCTTTTTATTTTTACTTTCTTGACATTTTAAATCATCTGAAGTTGACGACAATTTGTTTATTTGGACAATGCTAGTATATTCATACGGCCCATTTATGAGTGCGCTACGTTACTAAATGTCGAGTTAATTGAATGTCGTACGGTTCAATGTCGCGTATTAATCGTATACGTCGATGCTTGTAAAATTAATTATTTTGCGGGTTGTTTTTATAGCATTGCTTGTAGCATATTTTGCATTGTTGTCATTAACTGCATCATCTTTCCACTGTCATTGCTGCATTTCTTTTCTGTTAAGGAGTGCTTTGGTAACTTGGTTTGGTCTAGTTCTCCGTATACAAGGCACACTGAAATCAGCTTGCAATAAGTCCTTGAGTGACCATATTCTTGGCAGTTTAAACACTGTACTAGTTCGGACCTTTTCTTTCGTTCTTGAACAGTTAAGTGTCTGTGTATGAGGTACTTTAGTTTATATATTGGATGAATTTCTCTCTTTTTAAATTGCTTTCAGATGGATCTAGATCAACTTTGACTATTTGTTGTAGTTGCTTTAAGCGGTTCGTAATCCTATATAAATTCTGTATTTTAAATCCATCTTCAACAAGCGCAGCCTGGATTTCGGTTGTTTCAACATGGACATCTATGCGTTTAATAACAATAACGGTAGCTGACCTCATGTAATTGAATTTTTACTTCGTATATTTTGCGTCGAAGTAAATTTGTTACGTGAGATGTTTTTCCATTCGTTAGGAACGATGATTGCGTTTACGCTTGATTTGAATTCTTGCACCACATTGTGTGTATTGGTTTCAAGGAGGTAGATTGGAGCTAGAGGTGGCTTGTATTTTCGATTAGCGAATAAACAGAATTAAAACACAAACACTGCCTTTCTTTGAGTGGTATTGTAACGCATGCCGGATACCCGTACTAAATATTTTATCTCAGTAAATTTAAAATCATGCAAACGAAGTCGCGGACAAGAGCTAGTAATAGTTTAACACTAATAAAGCACTCCGTTGCGCATATGGCCCAATTACAACGTTATTTCCGTTATGTAATGATAATATCCCCGCGTATTGAATACGATGATGATTCCAGTATTTTCATTTGCCAAATTAAAAATGTCTGTTATGACACGAACACCAAATTGTTATGCGTGACCTAATCCACGGATAGAAGTAATCCGCCAAAAACTGGCTTAAAAATCTTATCGACCATGCGACCGTACTTGTGGTACAAATTTAGACAAATCGTGTTGCAATTTAGGAAAATAACGAAGATTTAATGCTTTGTAAATTGAAACCTTAAAGAAAACGATTACAAAATGTTTAAAAAGTGTTTATGTTTCTGTTTTTGGTAATAAAATATGATAAGTAAGGTCGCATAAGATGATCGGTAAGATTGTTTGGTTCAATTATTTTTCTTGTTGTTTTTTAAGGTTTTCTTCTCATGTGATTCATGTTCATAACGTATAATGATTATGGGAATTAGCGGTTTGTGTTATTAATACATGTTGCATGTTTTACGATATTTGTCACTTGAGTTGCATTTTGTGTGGTTTATTTCGTAATATTCTTCATTTCCTTATCTAATAATAAGCGAAATAAAGGTTAATTTAATGAGATTCGATATGGCTGAATCACTTATCGTAGCACTTAAAAAACAGCACAGCGCTAATAAGTGACGAAGTTGGTTAAATATGCAAAACACGATCACAGTCTTTCTTACATATATAAACGGGCTAATAGAGTTGAAAAGCAAATGGAAGGGCTCGCCGAACTTGAGATGCATATATTCAAAGTCGATCATAATTAAGAGAGCGATTTTACATACATAGAGAACTGTCATCCAGTTATTTCTTCACTAAATTCAAAGTGGTTCAATATTTCTCTTCGATACTTCCCATAACGAAACCCAAGGAGGACCATATACCAGCAAAATACACGAGTCTCCCAGCTTGAATACTGTTCGGAAATTCCAGTATCTGAAAGGAATACGGTGACTGAGGGAAATTATATTGGGGTTTTGAATAAACATAAAGAACGTTATGACCGAAAAAGCATATTATTAATACGTTTAGTCGAACCTTTATCGAACAGCCAGTTATTCAAAATTCAACGGCGGCTAATACCAAGCGTTTGATGGATATTTCAGCTGAGGTAATTAGAAAACTGCACGTACTTGGTGAATTATGTGAAATCCGAGATCCATGGTTGATTTATATCCCCATGCAGAAACTATGTAGATGATAAGATTAAATTATTGTAGGCCGAACATTCAGCCGAATTAGTCAAAAACCGGGATTTTCAGAGTTTCTAAAGTTCCTTAGTCGACGTATTGGTACTTTAGAAGCACTAGTTGCAACGTCCAAGCCTTCCGTTTGACAAAAACAGAAGTACGTGGTCATGTAGCATCTGAGCATACGATTTATCCAACAGTCTGCTATCAAAACCCCCAACCATGAGTGAGCAATGTGCCAAGGCCAGAATTCAACCATAAAATATCGCAAACTATCATTCGCATAATACGGAGATCTTCGCAATACTTCCTATACAGCGGTGGTAAATGCAGCCGACCAATCATTCAGGAATGATATTATCCGGGTATAACAAGCAAGCTTCATAACCGAGTCCTGTGTACAACAGTTTGTGTTAGAAAAGAGAAATGTGCGTATTTCAATCAGTGGTTTGGGGCAGTCTAGCACTGTGTTATCTAAAGGTATAGTAATGTTAACGCTAAAACTAGAACGTTACCCGGATTTCAGTGTAGAAAGACACTCGTGATGCCCAAGATTACTAGCAAAGTTCGATCTGTCTTCGAAGATTTTGGGAGCTTGAATCATTCAATATGGAAGAAACAATACTCTCTCCAGAAGAAACTCCGAAAGTTGATTTATCGTAAAACTATCCCCTTCAAAGTATTACCAAATCTGTTGCGAGAGTCTTCATCTTCAGCAGTTCAAAAACTTAGGGGAGTCGAATAAGGTCGAGGCTCTTCCACCAAATCATAAAGAAAAACACTAATAATACAAAAATCAGAGTTGTATTTGATGAGTCAGCCAAGTCGACCACGATCAATGATTGTCTAGCAGCGGGTCCCACAATACAGTCAAGTTAACATGCAATTATTTTACGATTTAGGGAGCACAAATAGCATTTTCGGTAGATGTGGAAAAACTGTACCACCAAGTCGTAGTAGCGAATCCATCATATCTGGCAACAGAAGCCTTAAAGAAAGTAGCAGATGTGAGAGATGATAGAATCAGCGCAACATGCAATCAGCATTGTAACAAACGACGGAGGGTAAATATTGTGCACTATTCCTCATGAACTCCAAGAAACAGACAATAAAGAGAAGTCCTGGGATTAATCGGGAACCACACAACTTACAAGTTTACATTTACCGCTCAGATTCCTTATTCAACAAATTATACAAAACGTACCATTACATCAAAAGCTATTCGCTTCTTCGATCCTTTAGGTTAGCAATCGCGAGTGTCATAACCTCCAAGATTTTCATTTAGATGCTTTGAGGAGATAATCTAAATAATTTCAAGCGGCCTGCAGAGGGTCATAAGCTACAAATTACGATTTATCCAGAACATCAAAATATCGAAAGACTTTAGAATCGCTGACGTTTACCTACGACAGAAGGAGCTACTTCAGGTGAGTTTTTCTGAACGAGTAAAGCCAATTTTATAAAGAAAAGATATTAGCACTACAATTAAATGATGAAATCAGCAAGACCAGTAGCCTAAATCGGTAGATCCTTTTTTAGACAAATTTACCGTTCTTCGAGTTGCATGCAGGAAGATTGCAAAACAGTTTAGTATCATACTCAACTAAACACCCAATTATCTTGCATCCAATATCAAGAATATCTGACGATTGATCCGAGTCTAATTTTTACAGAGTAGTTGCAACACCAAAATTTGCAAGATGATTGATTGCCTTAAGGAGCAGATTGAATCGTTGATTTTCAGATTCGTTATAATTTCACCTTTGTATCAACTGACTCTGACTTGGTAGGACATAATTGACTGCTAACTCTGAAGCATTAATTTTAGTTACATTCCGTATGCCATAGCTGAACATCTCGGAGCAATCATAAGCTTGTGCTATTTCGTTCAAAATCGTTTATGAAATACAAACATTTGTTGCAGCAATTCTTCGTATAATTTCGAATAAGTACTAGTAGAGACATCTAACATTTAATGTTGTAAACCGCTATTGTTCTAAATCGCTAATATTACAACATTGCACTTTTGCCTAAATGCTGATAATCGATTGTATTATCCTACCTTTGATAATTGATCCTGACTTTTCTCAATTTTTAGCATCTTGTAACAACAAACACAAATTAAGTATTTAAATAAATTTATTTATAAAATGTTTATAATTAAAATTACATTTTTGATTTTAAAACTACATGCTTGTAATATTAAATGAAACAAAAAAATGGCGCAATTATTTTGAAAATCTAAAATAAATAAAAATTTTTGTAATTAATAAAAATTAATTAATTATTTTATAAAAATATAATAAAAAATATAATATATTATTATTTTATTTGTTTATTGTTTATTTAAAAAAAATCTATAATTAACGCTGTTTATGAGTATTAAATTTAACTATTTACAAAAAATACTTAACATTAATTATTTATTATATTCCAAATTGTAATCATCTCACTGCACCTGAATTGGCTTATACAACAAAAGTTCCTAATAACTTAATATTCAATATAGCCATTAACAGGACTTTTTCTAATTCTAAAATACAATCGATCTTAAATATGATTTACAAACTAAATTTCTCAGCTGCGTGGCCATTTTACCGCTTATCGTATCCGAATACACGGTTTACATGTGTCTCCGACCACAAACGCCGGATGACAGTCCGGACATTTTAAATTCTCACCATAATAAAATGGTCGATCGCTTGCCTTCTGCGTCTCCGGTATTTTCACCTGAAACGAATTCACCGATTCGCTCTGCTCAAAACTTGACGGCTCGTCACCGTTTTCCAGTGGAAATTCAAAATCTGGTATCGAGAATTGTTGCTGCAATTTTTTAATGTCATGCACCGTTGTAGACGTTTTGGGTCGGCTCGTCGCAGACAAAATTTGTTTTGTTGTTCTGGCTTGCGTTGCATCTGTTGGTATAGAGCGAGCGGTTGGGCCACGTGACTGTGGAAGGTCAGCGGAATCTGTATTACCAAATGGATTTGTGGTTAGTTTTTGAAATGATTTACCGTTTGTATCGCTTTGTGGTGTGTCATCCTGTTTTGGTGGTTCGAGATCGAATGCGGGGACAGCCCATTTCCATTCGTAATATATCGGAGGACCTTGGGTTGTCGCATCATCATACGTTTTAAAATCTTGTAATGGTGGAAGTAAATCGTTCGCTGGTTTTGTAATCTCATTACTTCGAATAGGTTTCGTTTCGATAATGTTGTTTGTTGGTCGGGATAATATTTTTGATGTTGGGACCGCAATTTTATCGGGTTGTCCTGAGGCACTATTAAATCGACTTCGTTCATTTATTGCAAATGGTTTTTGATCTACAACTACAATCGGTTGTAATTTGGGCGCATGAGTGATTGTCGTAAATGGAATAGGTGGCGGTTTAGTGGTTCCCGCGGTCTGCGTCTTTAGCGATATTTTTAATGGGCTGTCCGTTGGATCCGCAGCAACTAATTTATAGGCTGGTTGCTCAAATGGCGGTAATTCGTAATCAATTGATGGTTTCTGTATTATTAGCAATGGAGGCTCAATATCAAAGCTAGGAACAGGAATATTAGTATTTGACTTTTTGTTATTTTGCGTTGGTTTATACTGTATAGTAGTTGATGGTTTTTGTGTGGTAGTAGCACTTGAAGTAAATCTAGTAGTAGTAGTTGGAGCTTTGGTAGTAATTGTAGTAGTAGTAGTAGAAGCAATAGTAATAGTACTAGGAGCTTTTTGGGAATTTTGCGGAAAATTAGTTCCACTAAATAGTGGTGGCTCAAAATATCTAGATGGCGTCTTAATATTACCCGGAACTGGTACATTCGATTTTGGTTCAGGTTGAGGGCCGAATTTAGACTGACCACTGACAAATTGGCTTTGCGGTCTAAAATCCTGATTGCTTGTACCGAAGTTACCTTCATTTTTAATATTTCGACGGCCAGTGACTTTTTCTCCAGGTAGTCGTTGCTGTAACGGTTGGGTAAATGGTTTTTGTGGCGATGGAATTGGTGTCGTACTCCCGCTAGCCAGGTTTCTAATAAAATCTATACTGTACTCCCCGGGTACAGTGAATTTTTGTTCAACGTTTTTTATTGTAGAGGAGTCGAGCGGCTGCTGATCTTTCAAAACATAATGCTTTGGCTTCGCGGACGGCTCTTTATGGTAGTGTATCCCAGCTATAGCATTTTGAACGGCTGAATGCACCTATGAAATATAACAAACACGGTTAAATATTTAGCTCTATATTACACACCACATTGAGAGTGTACTTTAAAATTTTTCGAATTATGTGAATAATGTTGTTCTAATATATCCGGTCTTGGTGTTCTCACGTCATACTCCCCATCTTCAACAAACGGCTTATCCTTTTGCCCAATGAGCAAATTCGCATCGTAATCATTCTCCGATCTGGAACAATTCACCATATACCAGTGATCACAAATTAACATTCGCTGTTGAAATAATGTTGTATTTGGACACGAGTAGCTAAATTGTCGTCCCAGGCTATCGCACATATGATAGATTTGACATCCGGTTTCTAAATCCGCATAGTATCCGGAGCCATGATTTTTACATGAAAACGACGTTCGTGGTAAAACAGAAAATGTACCATCTGGTTTAGGCACCTAGAATTAGAAAAAACAAAGAAACGATTAATTAAATGAGGTCTTCAAACCATTTCGCGTGTTAAAATTAAAATGTTAAATGTTTTTGAATTCTCATCGGAATTACCAAGCGCGCAATTATCTTGTTTATTTGCGCGACAGTTTAACGTCGTGGTAAACAGAAATACAATCTCAAAGGCTACTGTAATCACACGTTCCCATCACCAATGTGGAAATAGCAAATCAAATATAATTTATTATAACAAAGGTGTGCGATGATGTCTTGTACAATTTCAAATTGTTATTAGTCAATTGGTGCATGTTACAGTTGGTCATAATTTCAAAACCAACTCATTCACGACTTACTTCATACCAACAATAATCAATTAACAGTATCGTCCATTCGCTATACGATGTTATAAGAAAAGCATAATGGGTAATTACAATTATGTAAATTATGTGAGATGATGATGATGAGTTTATGTTCATGCAACAGATTTTATCGAGTCGGTCTCTAACATGTCTATTGTATTGTATTTCTTATCTTAATCATTGACACTATTTGTAACCTAATTTACCGTGCAGTATAATTTAGTTGTGACAGATGAAAGTTTTTGATGAGATGTTTGTAGTTTAAGTGATCGCGCGCGATGCTTCATGTTAATGATTCTGGAGGTTTAGTAAAGGGTTTAGTTAAACTCAGCTACCAAAAAAATATAAACCAAGGGAAGTTACATGGAGCTTATTCTAACACTTTTGTTAAAAAAATTAAATCATTCCACATTAAAATGACTTTATAAATGTCTGCAGTACTATGGACGCGGACGATGATTCTTATGTTTTGCCATGTATTTGAATTATCTTAATTTTAATGCATTTAGAGAGACCTTATATATACGCCAATCGTCTTGTAAAGAAAACTTAACATTTTCAAAATGTTTGAACATACATTTCCGCAATAAATCCTTTGATTTTTCATGAAACTTTTTTGCGGTTTCTGAAAATAGCAGCAGCTTTTTTGTGATAATGCTGTCTCTAGCGATGAATAGTAAAAACAAATTATTTCTGGAAATTTTCTGATATTCTATACAGCATGATAAATAGTTGGGTTACAAATACAGCTTCTAAAGAATTTCCTAACGATTGCGTGTATGGAACTGGTCAGTTTCTGTAGAAAATATTAAAAAAATTATTATTCATCTGTTATCTTGTTAAATAGAGAGTCGCTGGAAGCGCTGGCGAGAAATAATAGTTTAATTAGCTATGGTTTCAGCGGAGTCGACTGGTAGAGGCCCCTGCTGACAACCTGAACATCATAGAAATGGGCGGGTGTATAATCACACTCTATACAGACATGAAGATGTCCTCTTCGATGGGATTACTTTGTGAATCCCCGGAGATATCACCGTCAGAGGAGGACTCTGATGCAACTGTGGTGGAGGTTGAATTAAAGCAGCAAACCTAATTATCTTCAGGTGCCTGCAGATTAACCGTTATCACTCCAAAGCAGTTTCGGCTGCGCTCGTGCCCAAACTGAAAGCAGAGGAGATAGACATTGTTCTACTCCAACCTTGGTTCAATGGTGACTGGCTACTTGAACTTAGGACTCCTAAATATAAATTGCTATACGCAAGGAAGATAGGTAAAATCTGTTCCTGCAATCTTGCAGTAATTCAGATGTCTAATATCAGCTTACCTTCTATTAAAGGAAGCTCAAAACAAAAAAATAGAGTCCTCCTGGGAAGTGACGCAAATTCACATCAAACAATTTGGAGAAACGCTGATACTAATGAATGAGAGGCGGCTACATCTTGATCTTACTCTTAATACTAACCTATGTATATGCAATATTGACTGTAAACCAACGTTTATAATTAGAAATAGACAAAAAGTACTAGACATTACACTGGGCATCGATACCATTATGGACAGTTTAGTAATATTCCGTTTTTGATCATTGTTTTATCAAATTTGAATTGGAGACAAAACCTAGCTGTAGAACAGGAGGAAACCGACTGGAATAGTTTTAGAACTATTTTAAGTAATTCACTGCCGGCACCGGTTCCAAAAAACCTGATTCAACCCGAGCGACTGATGTCCAAATGGACCAGCGATCCGTGGTGATCGAAAAGACTTCCAAACAAACAAGGAAACAAAGTTGATAAGAACTGGGACTGCTATAAAAGGAAGTCCCCAAACCAATTTGAATTAGGAAATGCTAAAACAAATGTCTGGCGGCTATACTGTAGAAAAATACAGGAGTCGTCTAAGACATCTCGACGCGTAAAGTTCTCTAAAAATTCTGTGGGTTATAGCTTTAAGGTTTATAAGTCGGTAGGACCCGATGGCATTATAAAGACCAATGTCCAACAAACAACTGACTTGACCTTACGATGGCTAAAAGTAAATGTAATATTTATACCTAAGTGCCCACATTAGTAGTTCGATTAAGCCAAATAGGCTATCGAAATCCCAACATGCACTCCCTTATTGCTCCTATCGAAAAGTCTCTTGAACTTTAGGGATATTTCATGATTACTTTTCTGGATATAGAGGAAGCCTTTAACAACGTCAGACCAGAGACGATCACACATTCACTCTCCTCTCTGAGTATCTCAGGGGCTGGGTAGATAAATTCTTAAAAGCAGGGTCGTGACGGCGAGCCTGGATAGTGGAAGACCCATCAGACAGTAGATTTGTGAGTAGAGGCACACCGCAAGGTGGGGTATTATTCCCTCTTCTTTGGAACTTGGTCGGATGATGTTGCGATTGTTGTCTTCGGTAAATATCCTTGCACCTTAAGAGGACGTATGCAAGGTGTGCTTGGCATTCTCTTCAATTGAGCTAAATTTCTCTAGGAAATACAAACTTCTCAGATCGAAACCTAGCTTAAATGATATTGGATTGATCTTTACTGATAAAATGAAGTATCTGGCTCTCATTATGTATAGCAAATTAAGCTGAAAAAGCAACATATTAGAAAGAGTAAAGGAAACCACAATAGCGCCATACTGCTGTAAAAATGTCATTGGGAAAAGATGATGTTTGGAACTCCACATTGTCCATTTATATTTCTACTATTAGGCTCAATTTATTATAGGGGGTCACTGTTTGGTGGCCAGCTTTAATTATTCTGACCAACCTAAAATGTTTGGCGACAGCAAACAGCTGCCTTGTCTATTTGTGGGGCTCTTAGGACTCATGAGTGGATACTTGATCAAGCACTGGAGATATTCCCACCAGAGAGGACTGGTTAAGACCAGCATTTCTGAATACTGAAGGTGTTAATTTCTTTACTGATGGTTCAGATATGGATGGGAAGGTTGGGTGTAGGGTCTTCTGTGAAGAATTAAATGTAAACCACTCTCTTTGTCTCTCTGACTACTGTAGTGTTTTCAAGCTGAAGCGAAGTCGTTGACTAGTTGAGGTATCTGCAAGGAATATTCGCATATTCGCATTCTACAGTCAGAATCAATTAAAATGATCAAAACATATTTCCATACATTGAAAGAAGCTTAATTCTCTAATCTCTTAACGCAATGGCAGATCATCCACCAATAACCACTTGATGTGGGTGTCAGGGCATTTCAATATTACGGGGAATGAAAAGGCGGATAAACACATCAAGTTATAAATTAATGACTAATGAAACTCATCACTAACTCATCATTAAGAGTGATGAACAAATGGAGTAAATGCATCAACCGATGTACATATATACGCAAGACGGAAATACTACGAAGAGAATTACAAAATGAAAACAAAAGCATTCCGACGAATACGAAACCAAACCAAAACGAACAAATTTATTTTGTTGACACAACCAAGTCGTGTAAGCCACATGCGCTCGACACGACCGAGTCAGTCTTGGTATGACATTCGAGAGATTTAGTACGCGAAAGATTGAAAGCGATATTCACTTTTGCAGAAAAACGTGGTATTAAGTGGAAATAGTGGTGAAATACTCGTATTTCGGGAATATTCCAGCAGTGGCGTAAATATTTGGAAATCATACAGAGATTATTTCCGGTGTTTTCACGAATATTCCAGAAGTATGTTAATTACAATAATTGGTGATTGGTGCTGTAACCGTCAAATTCTATAACAATATTCATAATCCAGTGATACGAACCGGATTTGACAGGGCACATTCGTAACAATATGAACTGATCTGAATAGTGTTCCGATTTCGCCTATTTGGCTTGGTGGGCATTAACTCCGTGCAGATTGGTCACTTGGGTGAGAAGAGTTATGCAATTAATGACACGTAGTTTTATAACGGTTTAGTTGTACAGCAGATTATAGTAGATTATTCAGCGCAGTATATAAATACGAGTGTGACGAACACAGTAAGTATTAAGTTAGGCTTGGTTGAGATGCGGTAAGCGTTAGTTGAAAAAAGCGAATGAGTAGCGGAAACATTATAAGTTGTGTGATTGAAAATAATATCGAGTATAAATGGTATGTAACGAGAATTAATAAGTTATTGTGGATATTATTTGTTGTTGTTTTTTTGTGTTTCTGGTATTTTCGGGAATATTCCAGTACAGATATGTATTCAGTCAATGTAAGGAAATTATTCTTAAGATTATTTTCCCGGATTTGAAGGGAACATTCGTAAAAATTTATTCATAAATGCCATTAATTCCTAACCCATTAACTGAATAATTTTTTATTTTATTTAATAAGATAAATAATAGAAATATTTAAAAATATATTTAGGTTTTAGCATTACCGTTTTTCAAAAGCCCGTAACATATTATAAACGCACTAAATTTTACTTTGCCTAAATGTATGCACGAACAATTTCTTAATGCAACACACTCCATGTGCGAAAAAATTACAAAAGGACACTGTTTTATAGGTTTGGACTAATACTGGAGGTAATTAGCATTCTAGAAGAAATGGGCACTCACAGAAATTTTAAATTTTAAAGTATAATTCAGATCACTTTGTACTAATGCCATCAAACGATGAATGGTGAAGTATTTCTGAAGTAAATATAGGACTCCCTTTTCATACATTTCGGAGCAGTTAAACAATTATTTTTGCAGATTTACCGATTTCGCACTTGCACCGTAACGAATATAAGACATACAAATCTAAAAAGGGAATCAAAGTGATTTAAATTTGTTTTAATACAATGCCATAGCGTAGTTTATGAAAAACAATGAACAGTATATCCAGTTTTAAAATAGGCGGCAGGTACTTCGTTTTAATAGATAAATCTTCAAATATTGCCTTTGATGGTCACGAGCGCGAGATTCTATCCCTTTATTCGAAAGATAGCACAATTAATTGTAAGAATTTCAAAATATAAAATATTAAAATTGGAAAAAGCTCACACTAAAATATTTATATCTAACCGTTATGTCCTTAAGTACCTCAACATCCAGTAGAAACATTTAAAAATTGACACTACATGCATAACGAGCAAATTAACAAAAACTTTCTAGTTGTTCCTAGTTGTTCCTCCTTGACAATTCATAATATTTAATCATGACGCTATTCACAGGACAACGCAGTTTTATGAAAACAACCGGAATGTTCAGTAATTCACTATCTATGGATCTATATTTGTACCTAAACCCGGATGATTGTTAATTTTGTTACAAATTGCGCTAATTCAAAATTAATGGGAAATATCTTCTTTACTAACACATTTGCAAATTGAACTTTCTTGATAAACATCAACAATTTCAATCGAAAATTTATAAACTTGACATTTGCGGTTTTGTAAATGACAACGATAAAATATGAGATTTCGTATTACGTGATAATAATTATAGCAATATTACAGTATTACAACTGAAAAGTTTCCAACCTAAGAGTCCAAAGAGCACTCGGCGTCTTTCTCTGCAAAAGAGAACAAAAAAAATTCACTTGATACTAGACCTGGTGAGTACGGAGGGTGGCCACGCAGTTTGAACCGTAATTCGTGGGTTTTCTTGATGGAGCAAGATTTTTTTTCTGCAAATGTGGCTTCAACTTGTTAAGTAATGATGCGTAGTATGCTCCTGTGATGGTTTTCCCTTTGTGAAGATAATCGATAAAGATAACTCCAAAGTGAGCAAACGCGGCACCGAACGTATGGACAATATGGAAATCTTGATTAAATGTGTGACAAACACGTATTGTGAACCTTTCAACGCATGCGCAAACACACTCCCCACTTTTGTTGATGAGTGCTGTCATCTTCATGTTGAGGTCGGAAACTTTTCAGACAACCCTCGTATCGAGCATTTTTCTTACACTTGCTGCAGTTGCCTTGGTGAATGGTAGGTTGGTCCATAAATCCGTATTTGGGACATAACTTGTAGAACGGCTCGAAATAATTAGTCTCCGTAGTCGGCAAATGCTATAGAAGATTGTACGCATCGCATCTCAAGTAATCTCTCGAATATTGTAATTTCTGTGCTAGCGTTAAATTATTGTTTATTCATCAAAACAAGGTCTTGACGTGAAAATCATAAAATGATTACCATTCCGTGTAGTGCCCAGAGAATGGTTATAGTTTATACTGGACTTTTTAAGATCTAATAACAATCTGCGATCTCACTGTGAATTAGTTTTAACTGCGACCTACATCAGCGAGTCTACAAATATTTTTCTACATATGAATTCTTAAGTACATCGCGTATCATCATCTGATCATCATCAAGAACAATAGGCACATTACTTCATACATTTTAAGGTAATTATAATAAGACATAAACAGTATTATATACCGTTGTTCTGCTTCTTATGTCGAAACTATTCGCGTATACATATCCATATATTGTTCATTATTATGATTTATGCAGATAAATAAATAATTGTGGATTTATTATGCTGAAAGTATCTAGAAGTGGAGATGTTTGTTATGCCAAAGATGATGAAATTGTATACCGGGTATCGCTGACCGGAAAATATTTTTGGATCCCACCAAAATGTGAACACGTTCGATGAACTTTATATTGTAATCTGTACAATTTGCTACACATTTCGTTCCAATTTCATAAAACGTTCTACCCACCTAGATCTGTACGAGTAAAAGTCACATTTAAATGCTGCCTTGAACCAAAAATTAATAAAAATACAAAACGAAATCTTTTCAGTAATTTTCGATTCCTTCTTCTTTAAAACAAGATCGTTTTACGCCACAAATTAGCAATTTAACAACATTTTAATAAAAAATTATTTAAATTAAGTACAAATATAAAGTATAAAATCTTCTTGGGTTGAAATAACCGTCATAAAGTAATTAAGACGATTTATAATTAATCTTTTCATGAAGCTTACTCACACCAAAGGTCATGACGAGTTCGTAAAATTTGTTCTTGTTGCATGAGCAATTAGGATAATTTAGTTGAATGAATTAAGATTTTTTTTAAAAATTAAAATTACAATTTCATTGGGATTTTGTTTCGAGTGGTTTCGAGATGATTACGCCATCATAATTTGCAGCATAATATTTATAACATTACGCAGTTAAAGTTAACCAAAACCATAATAATCGATAATGCAGATTATGCCCTAATTATATCATAGAAAAATAAGTTTATCATAGATTTCTCGTTTTTATAAATCGAGAGATAAAAATGAGTTGAGTAAAACATTTCTGATAATTCAAATGTCATGATTGTATTTGTGACTCTACATTCCGCGCAATATAAATTAAATAAATATATATTATTAAATTAATTAATTAATTAATAAATTATACATTCAGGTGAAATTGACGAGTGATATGCCTCTAGTCAGGAAGCTATTTTGTATCAATATCAAGATCAAAATATTTCCGGTACACGATCTTTTATATTCATCAAGTCTTGCACTTTAAAAATGTTTGCATATGATTTGCATCTTATGATCAAATGACATTTTCAAATGTCAAATTATTCAAGAAAAATCACCAATTTTAATTTTAATGACTTTTTGTTTTTTAAATTTTTGTGGCACTAAAAAAATCGTAATTAACTCGCACAATAAAATTATGTCGAGTTTTATGATGATAAACAGTTAAAAGTTCGTTGCATGTTTAACAAGAGAACATGTAAAGAAACTGAGTTATTGTTTCTATCGGCTGTAACAGATATACTTTATTATTTTATCGTCCCTATTCTGCATTACCGACACAATTTTTCCGACTTCACCATACTTCTGGACTACCGACATTTTTGGTTGAAACATTTTTACTAACTTTAACGGTATCATTTAAATACCTGTCACTGAAATTACTCAGAAAATCCGTTTGTTAACACAAGAAAAAATCTTTTAAATTGTGGAAGGACCAAATTTGTAACCGATGTGAGCAACATTTATTTAAATATAAATTAGAGACATCTTTTATTAAATAGCACAACTTTTGAAAATAATAATGAACTTGTACTCATTCTCACAGCCTACTATATCAAATTATTTCGTTTAGAAAGTTTTGTTTAAGCGTTTAGTGGTATTTGGCAGTTTTTTTGTTTGGTCGTGATCGAATACATGAATTCATAATACTTTCAGTTTAATAACATCTATTTTTACATTTCACGAATTTCTGGAGAAAATTTAGTACAGGAAACAATAAAATACAATGATTGAAATATGTGCTAGCATCTCCAAATTAATGTTGTATTATGATTTACAACATAATTTTGATTAATTTTTAATTTCTTTCAACTCTCTCGGCCCGCTTAGTTTTGTCCACCCATTAATATTTTAGGCCACCCTAAAACTATGCATTGAATATGGTAACGTTCAAAAGTAAAAACCTACCTAAATGTCTGTAAGCTAGCTTTTGATACCGAGTTGGTTAATAGTGTCTTGCTTTCAGATTCTTTATCAATTTTACCCTTCTGATAATTAGTTTCGAAAACATACCTAAAGCTATGCCTCGAGGTTGTAACGAGGTTTTCGTTAACATTTTTGAGTTTAATGACGAAATTTCTTATACAATATAATTCACGATTTAGAGAGTTTGGTAAAATAAATAACCGGAACAAAAATGTGCCAACGCCCAAACGTGGATATTTTTATAATAATCCTAGAACTTCGAAAAAATTCTGATTTACCTTCTTTGGGTGGCCGAACAGTTGTTTTCTGATTTTGTTTCAAATCGAGAAAATATTGCTGTTTTGAACAAAAACAATCATTACCCTTTCAGTCTATACGTTAAATCAAATTTTGGATAGCGTTGCGGGTCTAAATTACAGAATCCGCACTGATACAGTAAGCGTAAGAACAATTTTTATTTAATTAGAAGGGTATTCGCTTAACGACCTCATTGTTCAGTTTTAAATATATCTGAGCAATTCTGGAACCACATAAAGTAGCCTCAATTTCACAATATGGCCCATCTCAACTATGAGCACTGCGAGCCTAACTCGCCTCAATTGTTTTGTCTAAATTTTCGACTAACTAAAGTGACGATCAGTTAGTTCATCATATTCATTCATTGAGGTAACAAAACAAACCGAGTTTGGTGTTAATTTAAATCAGCTAATTGAATTAAGATTATTCATCGCCACACTATGGCGTTCGGAGGTTGATATATTTTAGCTTGTACTGTGCGCCTGACATCGTTTTCCTGAATAAATTTAGGTAGCACCAAATAAACCACGTCTGATGTTCTGAACTTAGTTATTAGTTAAAACTAAATGTAAGGCACTTTTTGGTTTATGAACCTCATTAATTAACCATCAATTAAGATAATTGGAAGTGTAGACAACAAAATCGGCGTCAGGCTCACAGTACTATTAAAAGTAAGTAACTGGCACTTTTTGGTATTTGAAGATAAGTGGCATCTATCGGTTGCTGGTGTGAACTAACCATCAATTTAATTAGAGTGAGATTTAGATAAAAAAAATTCTAAAATCTTTTTTTGTATGCTACAGACTCACCGAAGCAGGCGAGACTTGTAGTGTAATTGCATAGTAAAGTCTCTGACCTTCACTTTGAACAAATTAAATTCTCTTTCTCTGTGTTCAACTTTCTGAAAATTTGTTTTTTTTAGAATTATTGAATTTTTCATAATGTTCAGACGTGGATTATTATTTAGTAAAATTTCTAAGCAAACTACTTTCACTTTTATGGTACTTTCCGATTAAAGTAAACCTAATTTGAAATTCAGTTAATTGATGGGAAAGGGGGCGTATATAACACAAAACGAACACGAGCTATCCTGTATAACCAGAACAACAGTTACTACTGCGCCTGCACGGGAGGGCAAAGTCTCAGGCCGGTACATAAGACGCACTTTCTGGAATTATATACGACTAAAGAGTCATTTTGTGTACCTTCTATCTTAAACGTCATCTTCGTAACTCTTGTCACTAAATCGTCGTACCATCATTTAGTCACGTGCTAATGTCTTCATTTTATGCTTGCTCTAAAAACATCAATTTACAATTATGTTTAAGCCATGACTAATCCGAATTTAATTTGCACTCATAATTATGAAAGCAATTTGTCAAATTTTAGTATAAAACCATCGAATATCGTTTTTCACGTATCTTAGTTCATATACGGCGATCATACGTTATTAAAATTTTATGTTCAAACTTTGTGTGAACTAAAAAGCAACAACAACACTTTAATTTTTAATTAAAATAAACATAACAAATAAATTAATATACAAAACTAACAATGAGATGGAACTTAATTAAGTTCCCCTTCAATATTGTAAGACAATAAAAAAATTTATGAGATTTAAAGCTGTGATGTAAATAAATCATGAAAGCAATTTAGTAATCGCTATGTATTGTTAGAACATTAAAGATACACATGAAGATTTTATGTAACATATGTTTATGTACAATTTGACATTCGTTCGTGATTGTGCAGACATACTTAACAGGAGAGCCGCGAATCCACGATATGTTTGTGTAAGTTAGTTTCATCATATTAAACGAACTTCAGAATATTCGTACTTTAAGGTATTCACCATCGATGTTAGTTTCTCATTATCTCACGCTTTTCGTGTACCATTAAGTGGCAAATTATCACACATATAGTACTATACACAACAAAATTTACATATGTCAGATGTTCGACTGCAGCTCAAAACGGTTTTATATTTATTGACGAAGGACCAGCGTAAATTTTAATTTTAATTGTGATATCAAGACTTTAAGATTTACTTCAATTCATAGATTTGAAATTCAATATAGTATCCTTATCTGTGAGTAAATTCAACCTAGTTCATGCAATAATACGTTGTAGTGATTAAAATTATCACAAAATAATTTTGATCCCACAAATGCAAACTAAAAATTCCAAATTTGACAAAAATACCGTACATATCCAAATAAGTACACCTATACATAACCGAACTCAAATTACTAAAAGAATGCACCTATCAAAATTCGTGAGCCTGCAATTAATTTGCTTTATCGATCAACTGCTTTATCGACCTTAGCCCAATGTTGACAAAAAACTTTTTTTTGTCACCTACATTACCATACCACAACTTTAACCCGTTTTTAAATTATCATGCTATGTGCTGCAACGACAACATTGTTGAAACCGCATATTAAACAGACTGTGTGCCTCACAAGTTTTTAAACTAAATTTTTCCTCCATTAAGTTGGCCCGTTAGGACGTATTGTTAGTTTCTTCATAATTGATGAAATAAAATTGGGTGTAAAGTTAGCTCATTTAAAATCCCATTTAAGTTTAGTGAACACACTCCGCTGTAATTTACTTATGGGCGGTTGCACAGAAAAATGACAAACTGTTTATGAAAGTGTGCGCCGTGGTTTTAGACTTGGCAGCAGTAGCTGCTGGAACACGCTGAAATTATTTTCATTGATAGAAATGGAATTTTGTTTTACGCATGCCAGCACTTGTTTTATTCGTTCCACGTTTTATTGAACTGAATGTTGGAAAATTAACAGGATTAAGGTTATCAGCCCAGTCCATGGCAACTAATAAATCAAATTACGAAAATTAAAATTGTTGGTAGTTGGTGCGAGTAGGAAAAATTAATGTTACAATATCCGCGAAGTGTTGGGAAATTGTTGGAAAGCTTCGAGAACGGCATAGTGTTTATAACAATTTCATCATCGCGTGAAAACGGCGATAAACGTGCATTTTTTTTTGTGATTTTCTGTAATAATTTCTAAGCAAAACAAAATGGAAGATTATCGGGTGAACATTGAAGGTGGTGGAAATAGGCTAACATGGAAGTTTTAGATGCGCTAAATTCTAGAGACGACTGAATTGTTCATAGTGAATAGTACCAATCAAAAGCCAACGATTGCGGATTGAGCGGTGACTATTACGACATGGAAATAGAATGACGACAGGTACTACAGTTTCACAAAGGAGCCGGGCGATGATATTTCAACGTATATGTCAAAACTATTAAAGGATCAAGGTGAAGAGGTTTTCGATTTGATGGTTATGACGAAGATCTTAATGTCATTGCGAGCTGGATATAACTATTTTCATAGTGCGGACAAACTATGATAAATTTCCGTGCACAATTAATGGGAAAGAAGCTTCGATTGAAGTCGTAGGGTCAGATCAAAGAATGGAAGTGATAATGGCCAAAGTGAATTTTTCGAATAAGAATTTCAATTTAAAAAAAGGTCATTCTTCGGAACAGAAAAACAAGAGAAAAGCAAATGGCGGTCGTAGCAAGCCAAAAGGTGGTTGTTATCATGATAAAATTCGCGGTAACGAAATGCAGCAAGAGAACGCACACAAGGTGAACAGTTTTCGATCAGACAAAGGGACGGAGTTCGTCAATGCGGGGTTGGAAAAGTTTTTCAATGAGTTGGGTATTGGGCATCATACGCCAGAGCAGAATGGTTGTGTGGAACGTGACAATCGCACAGTTGTGGAATCTGCGCGAACAATGATTCATGCGAAGCAGATGGACTACACTTTTTGGGCAGATTCTGCCATTTTGAACGAATGTACTGAATCGAACGGAAACGAGCACAGTGTCTGAGAAATTACTGTAAAATATGGCATGGTAGAAAGGCGAGAATTGATCATTTTCGGATTTTCGAATCAGTGTGTTTATGTACATTCCAAAATAAAAGCGACAAATACTGGATCCAAAGGCAGTCAAGGTTGTTTTCATCGGATATCTGCAGTTGCACTGGACATTAGTGGCAATAATAAGAAGTTCGAATCTGGGGTGAACGATGCGGTCACAACGCCGGGCCAACCAATCGAATGTGCTGCAATATGCGATCTGGATAAAAGGTGACATTTGCGCGATCATTAGCATCGGCAGACACGTTGCCAAGTTGGTAATCAGCGAAGGACATACCAGCAGACAAGTAGATTGGATGATCACCAGCAGTGGGAGGAGGTAATGAACGAGGAGTACGATTCACTCAGTAAAAATCGTATGCAACGGGAGAACACGTTGCCATGTTGGCAATCTGCGATTGACGACCAAGAAATCAGTGGGAGCAGACAATAAACAAGGCGTACGATTCATTCAGCTAAAATTATAACGTACAACTTGATCAATTCATCAAAGGTCAAAAGGTGATTAACAATGTTTGGGTCTACAAACTAAAGCAAAATTCATATGGAAGTATTGCTTGATACAAATCACGACTGGTAGCGCGTGGGATCATACAGGAGTATGACATCGATTACACAGAAACGTTCAGCCGCAGTGGCGTTGGTGGCAGCAAAACGAATAAAATTGCAGCAGTTCCTCATGAAGGCAGCTTTTCTGAACGGAGACTTGGATGATAGGATACGAGTATGAATTAACCGACAGGATATGACGATGCAGTGGACAAGTTGTCAAGCTATCCAAGAGCTTCTGTACGGATTGAAACATTCATTAAAAATGACGGTTTGATTGCAACGGAGAACGAGGAAGCAATTTTTCTGGCCTTGTGCAGGGAACTCGAAGTCAAATCATTCGAGTCATGGCGGAATGCAATACAGTGGCAACTCCAGCAGACAGTGTACAGAATCTTTTCAATTTTGACCATGGCAACGTGATCATGAGCAGGATCATGAAATTCGATAGGAAATTTTATACGGGTCGAAAAATATTTTCAAAATTACTCGATTAAATTTATTAAGCTTAGCCTTAGTGAACGTGAAGTGACGCATAAATGCGTTTTTTATAATAATTTAAGGACAATGTCCTATCTGCTAGAATAATTGGCTGATGATTTTACCGCGATGGCACGCGCTTCTGGAGATATTATCTTTATTCGATATTTGAGAGTGGAAAGATAGTGAGATTTACACGCACAGCAATCGCCAAGTAATACTTTCGGAGTTAAGCAAACCGAAGTATATGCGAAAGTGGTTGATAGAACTTGATCGTTGGAAAGGTAATTATTTTTATTAATTATTTTGATAAAGACACATTTACCATAACGTTGATCCGAAGCGTAACAGAAGTCACAACAAGTTAATTAATGAACTGTGTGACTATAGGGCCTTCAACGGAGTAATGTGTTATTGATAGACTCCCATGTTAATTCATAAAATTTGGATGTTAATTGATGCTAACTATCAAAAATAGCAAGCGTCAAGTTTGCAAATATTTTTGTAAAGAGGTTGACCAAAATCCACGAGCAACACTGAAGAGCTCGGGTCTACTAATGCTACAAATTAAACTAACCCGGTCAACTCCTGTCTGATTGAAGAGGTATTTCCTGAATGATGGACTCTAGTGATATTTATTCCATGTATTCTTTAGACTTCAGTGATTTTTTGTTGATCATTTTCATACACTAGACGAATATTGAAGATACTTCAGTTCTTTGTTGCTAAGTCACCTCCTTTCGATTTAAATTCGACTTATCTAACTATGCATTACATGACAGGAAAGACGTATGTTTCTCGGTCAATAAAGAAAAGTAATATTCTTCATTGGGAAGCGCTAACAATTTAAGAAAAAATAAATATTCCCAGATATACTAAAGCATCAATCAATTCGTCACTTGACACACTTACGGCTTGAAGACATAACAACATTTCATATATTCTGTTTGTTTATGACAAATGAGATACTTTTGTAATAAATACCACAATTAATATTTCTAGTACTTCATGAATATATTTGCAAGGCATGAATAAAAGAACATGCTCAGATTGCTTCACATGTACATTGTATACATCGCCAGTATTGCGTTATGCAAATCGCAAAAAAAAATAAACGAAAATTTATTAAAGTGTCCAGTTCGATTTGACAGAATATCAAAAAAAAACTTGTTGCATGATACGTTTGTTGCATAACAAATTTTACCGTCAGCTATCTCGCTATAAATGTCTCGCGCTATTTACCAACGACATTTTCTATTTTATACCACCCATCATATTCGTTTTGATCCCGCACACGAACACTCGTGCCACCTAAGAGTGCCATAAAAATTACCCATCATTCAGCATAATCAGCATGGTATTCAAAAACGTTTAAATTAGTCACACATAACAAATATTTAATTTTTGATCATCATCATCTTCATCTCATATTTTCGATCAATGAATTAATTATATAAATGTGAATTGTAAATTATTAAATAATAATCAACTAATTGTTGTTGTCGTTTAAATAAGAAAACCGCGGTGGAATAATAAAAAGTAAAAAATCAAAAAATGTATTCCAAGTTCAAGATTGCGATTCGCGAATAATAAATATTTAATTTTGAGGTTACGTAATTTTAACGAACTCGTGCGTTTCGTGTCAACATAAAATTTGTGGCTCTGCCTAAACTGCTATTGGCTATGGTACTGACATTTTCATCTGGTAACACACTTCAGTTATAATTATATTATTTTTATTTATTACTCAACAGCAATGCAAATTATTATTAAAGCCAAACTAAATAAATTAGTAGCACGCGCAATTACCATTGCAATTTGAAGTACTTTAGTGAAGGCATCAACATCATCATCATCATCATGATTCATGATCATCGTAATTAAGATGAGTATTGTATATAATATGGGGTATATATAACTGTTTGGGATTGCGATGATTGGCAAAATTTCTAATTTTGCCGAATAGAATAGACTAATTGTAACATATTTCAGTATATGGGCGAATGGATGTTAGATAAGAGGTTGGATTTGCTTAAATTACATACATCGACTACAAATCTTAATTGCATGGAATTTTCGATTGTATTTTGACTTTCTTTTACGCAATTGCATATTAGTGAGCTATTTACTTTGTACTTAATCTTAAAATGGATATTAATTATTATTATGATTGGCTGCCCTGATATTACATAAATGTGATTCATTCGTATGAGTTGTTGTGCAATCAAAATTGATTTAGTTTAAGAAGCTTAACAACAATCGACACATGCAGTTTAAATTGTATTAATAATTTAAAATATATTTGAATAAAACGACCGAGACAATACATTTAACCATAGCTCACTAAAAACAGCATCCAACATTATTCTTAAACGCGCCCTTTTTACCCTTCAAACAATTCAATCGATCTACTTTATCGACTCTTCTTTATTCGATCTTTATCAAAAGTAATGTCAAAAAAATGAAATAAAATAGATTAGCTGTTATGGCTGTTAAAAATAAATTAAAATTTTCATAAATATTAAATTAGGTTCACTTGCTGGATAAATAATAAATAAATAAATTTATGGTTATTATAAAATAGTAAAAATACAAAAGTGTGATGAACCATTCACAAAATAATATAATATTGGTGCAAATAAATATGGTTATTAAAACATTGCATGTGGCAATGGAAGTATTCATCTAGAAGTGTTTCTTCGTTTTATATTTTAAAATTAGGTTAAAGTCGTATACATTTCCTATTTCCCCTGAAAAACAAATATACTCGTATATGGGTTCAAATTTGTTTTGACATTTGAAGAGAAGAGAAATTTTGTGCCCGATTAACCAAATTTTGTAATTACAAACCTTTATATCGAGCGGGTGATAAGGAGGTATTAAAGTAACTTTTAATGGGTGTAGTGAGATCTGAAAAATCACTCTCGTTCGTTGCAGTTTGAGTTTGGGATACTAAGAGCACAGCCAATTCCGGGTCGATTAGTTTTAGTTACAAGAATTTTTGCTGCGTAACTCTGTTGCTGATGGAAAATATTCTTTTTCTTTATTCTTAATTCAAAGAAAGCAATGCAGCTTCCTTCGAATTAAGAATAATGATTCAGGCTTTAGTCTCCAAGCATGCTCAAACAGCAGGATAAGCAGTTAAATTCGAAGAATACGATGGCCATTGCATTCCATCGATAAAATTCGAAAATTTCTATCGAATTAATCGACGCAACAATGTTGATTTGTGACGTGAAGCAGAATCTTGTTAAAAACGTTCTTTGAAATTACCAGTCAAACCATAACAGAATTAGGATTTTGGTATCTGGAAACAATTCGAGCTTCTTGGCGCTTTTAACGAAATCGTCCAAATTACGATTGTAGCATTGCTCAATTGTGAACAGCTATTGATCGTTAAAAATAATTTTCTACTTTTTTGCTTCCAAACCGTTGTATCACATACAGATTATGTTTGATCCAAAGACCATACCTTCTTGGATGTTTCTGTTTCTGGGTTGAATTTTGGTAATGGTAGAGCTTACATTTTTTATGTAAAATAATATTAGTTCATCTCTTATCCATATTTGCAGTTTAGCTATTCTCATTACTCTTGGATCGGCGAGTTCGAGCCTGACATTGGTCGAAACCTTAGTTTATCTATCTTAAGACACACTGCGCCTTACTCTTCAGAGAAGTTTTCGAAATTAGTACTGTGATGTGCGAATAGAAACCTCTTTGATGATTGGTTGTGATGCTAATATGTACCATTTGCTCTAGGATATTCGAGTTGCAATAATATAGGATTACCTTTATTTAATTATTTAAGCTCATTTCATATTAAAGCCGACTTTTGTTAATTCATTAAAGCATGGAGTAAATTAATTTTTAATTGGAGAGTTACGGATACCATACCTCACATCGTAAATCTCTTTTAATATTAACCTTAAAAGCCCTGCAATCCATACCGTAACATGAAGTTAACTGTTTGGAAATTATTCTCCTATATGAACTTGAACGCCGTCTAGAAGCACTCAAGCTGGTGCTTTATTTATTCATGTGGTGATAATGAACTGCGAGCTTTGTCGTTATCTAAAGCAATATTGAGTGCCTTTCAATGCTTCGATTTCTTTGGTGTTTCGTGATTAAATCAAATTCCCGATTATAAACACCTGACAGAGAGTTGCTTGTTGAGCTAGGCCATATGTCCCAGTTCCTTATGTGATAACTTAAAGACTTTTTTGAATTGTAAACACTTTATTGTCAATCTTGTTAACAGTAGCACAGTTTTGATTATGTAGGTCCTACCTTATTGTAACATTGATGGTAATAAGATTGCTGCTCTTTGGCTAAATCAGATAGAAATTTGAGGGGGATTGGCTTTGAGCTAACTTTCTATATAATCTGAGTTGTTACTGGGCCCCATCTAATAGAAAACCTGGCTTATTTTATTCAAATTGGGGTTTAGGGTGTTTAGGACAGTAAAATTTGCCTTTGAGTGGTATAATTCGAAGGTACAATTTTCTGAATTTTGTGATGTTTATTCAAGCTAAGTGACGCGAGTTGCTACTAAGCCCTGTAACGAAACGATGCAAGAATCGCTGCAACTGACGAGCGTTGCTCAATTATCGGGTAAATTTGAGAAGTTGTGGTTCAGAACTTTATCTCGCTCCCCATCACGTACACAAAATCTTACGTCAAGCGGCAGTGCTGACGAATGTTCGTATCATCAACAATTCGGCCAAAAACCATTAAATGCCATTGCCCGTGTCGCTATCAGAAACAGGCTACGATGAGAAGTAATCAGTTTTAATGAACCGAGTCAACTGTTGACACGAGTTTAGCCGAAACTTCTAAGTCTCGTGTCAACTTATACCGTCTATCTCGGCTACTAATCCAATCGAGTGTAAATGATACAGCAAATGGAACGATGATACACGTTTATGACAAAAAACCAATTAAACAAAATCTAAGTTTACGGCGACATTTCAAGTGGGATTTTTATTGCTGACGACAAAACACCGTTTATTGGAGCAGATTTTATACGCAATTTCGACCTGCTAATTGATTTAAAAGGGTGTTGTTTGGTAGATAATATAACTAAATTATTGAAAACTTGAGACTCCCATCATATTCAAATAGCAGAAATTAAAATCTTCAATCCACAATAAAGTTGTGCTGTACTGTAACATCATTCAGGTCAAAGTGACCTCGAAAATTAGATTCAGAAAAGTTAGCCGCTGCAAGAGACGAGTTCGAATATTTAATGAGAATGGGTATTTGGCGTCCGCCGACTAGTAATTGAGAAGCCCCTTACACTTGGTAAGGAAATTCAATGAAACATGGCGTCCTTGTGGAGACCACCGTGCTTTAAATGCTCAAACGGTGCCCGATATAGGTACTCAATACCTTATCACAATTGCACGAGTCTTAGTGGAACAACGATATTCAGCAAAATAGATTTGGCAATGTTGTTTTGGCAATGGAACAAAAACCTCCTTGGCGATGATAAATCATTATCGGAAATTTATATCGAACCATTAGACGGCCAAATCGCACTTCATTCGATGATACAAGGGAATGTTAAAAACGACAAAACAATATTGATCGATGATTGCATCAGCCACATTACTTGCTTTTCCGAGAAAGAACGCAGAACTTGCTCGAACTTTGCTGTAGGAGCAGAATTGCATCAATACGTCACTAGAAATTTTGTAACGAAATGCAAATAGAGCAAGCATGACCGAGAACTTTTGACAATGTATTTAAGTGTCAAACAGTTTCGATATATGTTGGAAGAAAGAGTAAGCCGAATTTATATGGATCATCAACCGCCTGTTTTCGAATATCACCAGAAGTTATATAAAGCTACGCCTGAACAAATCCTTCATTTGGACATTGTGAGCCAATTTACAAACGATATTCGACATATCAACAGGAAAGAGGATATAACAGCGAACCTTCTATCAAGGATCCAACAAATCGAGACTTTTGATTACGATAAATTTGAATTACGAATTCATTGAAATCTGTCAAGGTAATTCAATTTCTCTAATTTTTAAAAACTTTTCCAAGTTCCAACGCGACGAACTAGTGCAATACATCGACTTTAAAAATCCGACCATATAACACGGAATTTAGGACAACAAATGATAGTACCGACTCATACGCTTTCACGCAAAAAAGCTAGTATTCAGCTAGTATTAGACTTGTAACCGAGTTATATGAATAATAACCAAATACAAACCGCCAGATCGACGATTTAGCCACATCAACATAGATCTCATTGGACCACTACCATTACAACATGATTATAGGTATTATTTACTCGTAATCAACCGTTTGACGCGCTGGCGATTCCATTCTTAGCAGAACCAGCCGCACGTGGACTTTTGCGCTATTGGATAGCACTTTTTGGATGCCCAGAATACATCACAACCGATCAGGCAATTTGAATCCTTCCTGGTGCGAGAACTCTGTAACATCATTAGAGTTGAACGGATTCGATCGGTGTTATCAAACAGGCTAATGAAAAGGTGGCATAAAACGCTCAAATCATCAATCATAGCATTGGGACTTGGTGCATGTATGGACAACTTGCCAATCATAATGTTGGGTTTATGAGTATCGCTTAAGGAAGACCTGTTTACAACGTCAGCTAGTCGATGGTATGACATTACGTATTCCAGGAGAATCCTTTGATTGAGCAAACGAGTAATAATCCACAGTGGCAGTCAGCAGTTGCCACAAGCATCGCCATTATACTCATTTTTATTTATATTCAACCACTTGACTATTTTTAGAGCACGGCAGATTTAGTTGAGAACTCGGGAGAATAAAGACGTGGATTTCGATCGCAAAGTTTGGTTTTATTAAGTTGAAGTGGTAATAATTAATTCGTGAATTAATTAATAAATATTAATTTATCAAATATATGTTAGCAAAGGGCAAAAATTATAACGACTGGTTTGAGGCATGCTAATGGACTGGGTACACAATTTTCACACGATAAAATCATAATTTCGCAATGCCGAGATGAAAGGGATTAATAAGTTTCAACCTAGTCTAAAACGTAAGATACAAGTTAACTTATTCGTATTATAATCACTCAAGTAATTGACATTTTCTCATACATCATCTTTGACGTGTAAACAACATTTTGTGTTATTTCTTATTTCTAACAAATTTCTCTTGTCGATGATGCAATTGTATATGAGTTTACATTTAATTTGCATATTCTTCGTGAACCGAGATAATATATTGGCAAAAAATATCTCCATATTCATCCACTTAACGATGCTTTGGTTGTTTTCTTGTATAATACGCTTCTTTTGTGTTAAATGCGCTGTGCGCTGCTTATTACTCATGTTACATATTACGTTGAGTACCAATATAAAACTCCTCAAGGCTTCTTTTTTTAATAAACACACAACTGCATACCATAAATAGACATCTAAATGGAGTCTAGTAGTAGTATTAGCAGAGTGAAGCCTGAGAACCGTAAAAAGCGCAGTCTAAAACTGTTCTTAGTTAAATATTGGTATAATTAAAATAATTAATCGAAAATGCATAATAATTCAAGGTTATCTTTTATGTACATATTCTTACTCGTATGTATCGTAAGAAAAATATGTAATCATGTTGTTAGCGGAGTAAACAAACGATGACATCACAAAATGGAAATGGAAAGCGAAACCACTTTCAACACGTTTGAATGATCAATTATCACCACAGCATAAAATGGTTAAGTCAATAGTAACCATAAACAAGAGGTAAGCGGCGCGCCGTGAAAGCATGACCTTGATTTACTTTACTTATGTATCGTATTTATCGGTAAATATTTACATCTAAGATTATTGAGTAATAAATTACAAGCCGCATTACAAGTTTTCTTCTTCAATGTACACGGTATTAAATACGCGGAGGCTGATTTTAAAATTAGATAAGTTGCTATGAATATATTAAGTACGTGCTTGTAAGTAACACTTGTGTGTTATCGCTTGAACATTGTTTACCGTGATAGTCGCTTTACATAATGTAATGAGTTAACAATTAGTATTACACGTGATTTAGAACGATACGATTTTATGAAAGGAATTGCCTTGACGTGTAATTTGTCCAGAGGATGACGTGTCGAAAATGTTTCGAACGTCGTTATATAATTGGACGCGGATAGACCGAAACCTTTAGAGTGATGCAGGATAATTTATCAAAAACGTGTCGTATTTCCAAAACAAAACGTGTCGGGCAACCACGAACTAAATCTGGCAAAACAACAACCGGTTTAGGATGGGACAAAGCAAATTCAGTGGTATACCAAAAATTGCAAAACCAGAGGGCCAGCATTATTTTCCATCAACCTATCAATTGTCTACAAATATGTCACCCGACTTAACCGGAACACTTCCTGAAAGCCAACCACTTGATGCTCTACTTATTAATCCATCAACTGTGACGGAGTCAAACAAGGAACTATATATAGGAGTAACCAGTAATTATCGAAACCAACTCCAACGTTGCGTTATCACGAATACCATTAAAGAACTACCATTAAAGCCTGATGGGCTTTATGGAAATTCAAGGCCAACATCGTTAGCTAGATTTTTTCAAATAAAAAATATTTGGCCTTAAATCTAGCTTAATGTGGACGAACGGCCAGTTAGCTGGAAGGAAGACACTTCGTATAAAAGCCGTGTGTGCAACTAAACTTCGAACATTCATATTATTATAATCGTGATAGTGCAGTCTTTCGCTGTTATCGTCGTCCTATTGGGCGTCATTTTGGCGTAGTTTGTTAACTTGGATTGAATAATTCAGCGTAAATTGTGCAATCAAGATTTAAGAGTTTAATGAGATTTATAAAAATACTAACATCTAGGTTTTAGCATTAGAAATAGTTTTATGACAGTTTAGTTGTATAACAGTTTTGTTGTATAGCAGATTAGTGTGGGACAGAACCGAATGTTAACGGTTCTATGGGTTTACTCTGTTTATTTTTTCCATATCCACCAGCTGGAATAAAATTCCAATAGATTTTATATTTTGATAGTGAAGTGTTTATGTCAGTTGCCGTTGCTTTAAGGAATTGAAACCTCTCTCACAAGAGATTGTTCGCCCAACGAAATTTGTTCCGTTATCGCTGTATATTGTGTGACAAGATTCTCCCTTTGATATGAATCGAGTTAGAGGATCGAGAAAGCTTTCAGTTGTGTTCAATTACTTGGCACACCAATATACAAACGTGTACTCTAATAGGTAATTGCCACCTTCTTTATACAGGATGCACCTTAAATGACCCACTGTATTCGTTCTGGAGTAAATGGTTTTTAATCTCTTTAATAATTCTCTGGATAGCTCCGTACCTCTAGCCTGGATGGTTATGCAAAATAGGTACGTCTCGTACTATACATTTTACTAAATAACCCTTTTCTGGAAGAATTATTGGATGCTTAACGTGGAACGGCGAGGGAGTTTTATTAACCGACCACCTTCTCGTAGCACGCTTTGATCTGCTAAAAAGGGATTTAAAGAATATTAATTTGCTTTTCCTGGGTTCGTAGTGCATACAATTCAACAACTAATTTTGATAATTGGATGTGTTGGATTTGCCTTACTAGTGCTAATAACTTTGCAATTTAATAGACATAAAGTTGGAGTACCGTGAAATACAGACTTCTAGAAAGATATCGGTTGTAACAGTGAATGTATCTTTGCTTGTGGTTATATCGGTTGATATTTGATTGTGTAGCCCTTTTTTGCTTGCTATCAAGTTAGTTCACTGTAATATTTCACTGCACCTGTTTGCGACAAATGTAGTCCGGCTTGAGATGTGTGGAAAGCCAGTCTAAATCTATTTGCGAATCTGTAAATAATTTGGCGAATAGAGCACCCATTGATTCAAGTCGAGGTACACTTAATTGTTTGACAGGTGCCATGCAACATTTTACTCCTCTATGCTGGTTTTCTGATTGATTTTAACCTTTCATCGCGAATAAGGTCTCACTTGCATCACTGAAACCAATCAGGATAACTTGATTGCAGGTATTCAGCCACCTTGGTATTGTAATGCTGGACGTTTCACTTGGATTTCTTCTTATTTTTAGCTATGCCTGTTTAGTATTTGAATCGTCCCAACTTATGCCCTGCATCCAATTACGTTGAAATTTCAAGCTTATGATTAGGTGAAAGCCAACCGAGTTGACCAAAATTGCGATTGGCATCCGAGAGCAATGTTCTTTTAGTGTGAACTGTTCGTTATGAAATTTTCACACTAAATTTGAAGGCATCATCATTGAAGACTTAAAACCCGCAATGTTTCCAGTTGAGTAAGTGTTTCAGTGGCTGATGAGAGCTTACTATTATTGGATACAAGCTTTCTCCGGATAAAACCACGATCTTAAAATGCCTTTAATATCTGCGATGTTAAAGTGTTTATTTGTGTTGTTGAATTAGCTCCAGTCACCATGTCGTCAACGTACATGTCCTTTAGTTTGAACCTCTCTGCTTCGGATTGGGTTGACTTCGGCTACTTTCCAATTTCATACGGATTGCTAAAAATGCTGCTGGTGCAGTGCCATACGTTAGTGTCTTCAGCTGGTATCTTGCTTGTTCGGATGATCTCTCCATAAGATACTCGTACTTTGTTATTGTTGATCATTGTTGTCTACCCAAACTTGTCTATACATTTTATCGACACCACCATAAAGTATGTTTGTACCCAGCGCAGGTAGTTGATCCCACCACCACCATCAGTATGTCGTTTAAAGATACTCTACTTTAGTACAAACTATTACAGTTCGAAGTATTAACACCACACATTTGTTCCATGTTTTATAGGTACTGAACTTCCATCATGAAATTTTTGTATAGTCTGGAAACTCTAGATTTCTTTTAAACCTTTTCTCCGTTGTTGTAATGCGAATAAAAGCCGCGGTATAAAATGGTCCAAGTATGGTTCCTGGCTGCCTAAATTTCAGCCTAACCATGAATTTGCTGTCAGAGACCATACCATTAGTGGTAGCCTGGGATATCTCTTCACAATGTTGCTCTTCTGGGGTTCTACTATTGGTTCTTCTTCTATTTTGGTAGGTTCTCGGTATCTAGCACCTCATTCAAATTACGGTTTCGGATTGGTTAATGTCCACACCTTCTCCACCCACTGCTCAGTCAAAAACTTGTCGGCTAATAAAGGTTTAAAGAAAATATCTGCTCTTAAAAGTATTTCGATTACTAAACTTGTGACCAGCTAGTTTTAAGTCTTTCCACACTAATAAATCCGATTGCGGCAAATTAAATCCGTTGATTATTGTTGACAATTTATCATCATTGTTTTTCTGGTTTTACCTATTCCGACCTCGCCTAGACTCTTTACCAAAACTCTTCCATTGCTCCTGTTGGGATTCGATTTTCGTACAGGAACGTCACTTGAGACTCTAAAAGTGCTCGAAAACTTTGATATCGTCCTTTTATATGTTTTACTTTAAATAATGCAGTCGGCAGCCCGATTTGGGAAGAATTCGCCTGTAAATGTATTGCATATAACTTAACCGCACCTTTTATTTTATCGTTGACTGCTTCTGCTTATTGACTTCTTTTCTGGATCAGCCTTGTGTATTGGTTTTTGTCAGAACGGTCATGTAATGATGTAAGATGTTTCTTGCGGCAATGTTGACATCTCACCCTGGATCTATATTCACTTACTCGGTGATTCAAGCAATTTATATATTTGCTGTACGTTCTGCCTTCATATATCCAGTATCTATCTTCATCGCATATTGGAATATCCGCAGTTGTGGTAACTGTAAATATTCTTCGTGCTGATGGTCTAATTGCCGGAGTTTAATGAAACATCCTTTCAGCGAGTCCATCATAGCGACACGCTTCTCGAGAAACTCAAGCAATTCTTCGAATGTAGGAAAATCAGTTATAACTCATCAGTTTTATCAACAAATTAAAGAAATGCTATTACGCGTCAAAGTGGTTCAGTCGAACCTTCAGGAGGGTAAACAGAAGTTGCAGTTTGAAGTTTAACGTCTCGAAAATAATTTTCTTTGTCTGAAAGCAAACGGAACAACATCGCAGGTGGTCTAGCCACTACACTGAAATAAACTCAAGCCACCAGCCAACAACTTCGTTTGGAATTTTGAAACGGCTGCCAACAGAAATTCATTGGTCGAAGTGAGTTATTTTGCAGAATTAATGTTGCCCTTAAAGATGGAGCAACCGAAACATTGCAAACAATTTCCGAAAATGATCGCAACAGTTTCTTTGAGATAATGAAGGCGCTTTCAGTGAGATAACGAAGGGACGAAGCCCTTCAAGAGTACGCATTAGAGCAACTGAGTGAGTAGTTCATATAGCGTATTAAAATATTTCCGCCGTTAAATGGAACGTGCCAAAATGGATGCTTTCATTGGCAGCATTCGGAATCCAGAGACACGTAGAGCGATGGTTTTGTCACCGAAAACAACTTTCGCTGAAACGATTCAGTAGATACCGTGACAGTACGATTATTTGTTGGGCTTCTAACAAGGTGGGTCACATCTCTGGGAAAACCGACGAAAGCGAGGTAGGTCACCATCTCCATGTAGCGGAAATCAAAGGAAGACAAAGCAGTGGTAAAGAACGAGGATCCAAGTAAAGGGTCGTTAGGCTTAAAGGGACCCAAGCTGGTTCTCATAACTAATTGCTCCGTAATCTCCAACCCTATTTCCAGATTAGCACGAATTGGTTACAGCTTAACAATAAGTGGTGATATTGATGTGAAAAGTTGTGTGATTACTTTAGACACGGGAACAATAAGCGGTACACGACTCTACTGGGGTTTCATCAGCCAGAACAATTTTCGGGAGTCGATGAAATGAAAAAAGAACTTGATGAGATACAGTTCCGCGACAATTTATCGAAAAAAGATTCACCGAAAACTACAATTCACAGAAAACGACAATTCCGCGAAAATTGAATTCACCGAAAGCGACAATTCACCAAAACAATTCATCGAAAAAGCAATTCGCCGTAAAAGATAATTCTCCGAAAACGCCAATTCACCGAAAACGACCATTCATCTTTTGGCTTAAATTTTAGATAATACACAATAATCTAGATTGCCTCGTACTAATTCTCAGACGATTCATACTGCTTCTGGATAAAATCTATCAAGCAAAATTTGAATTTAATACTTTCAACCGTTTAGTTGTAAAATAATGACGCTGCACAGCGGTGGCGTATAATTAAGATGAAACCCACCTCATTGCTCCAGAAAAATTTTCTTTTAAATATCAAGTATTTGCCAATATAATTAAACCATCATCAATTAAACATTTTATTACACTTTACAAGGTTACTTTAAAATATAAAACATAAAATAACATACAACATCACACAAATCATAAATTTGATATTTCGTTTTTGTAAAAGAAAAGCCAAAAGTACAAAGTTTTACGACTTGAAGACAAACCATTACACCGCATGACCTATTTGAAAGGTACATTCGATATGTGCGACACTTAACTCGTAAATTATACCATTTACAAGCGCAACACTCTTTAAAATGTAAAGAGACACTTTCGAAATAATCGTAAGACGTACATTAAATAAAGCAATGTACATAAAAATTAACTATAAAGTGGGCGGCGGATTACACTTCTTTTATATTCGTAAGTTATCTTACCATATTTGTACGCCACAAATGGTAGACACGCGGTTTACAATTTGATACAAGTAATTACTCGGTTTTTAAGTACCCTCGATGTTTTGTTTATTCTGTTGAGTCAACGATCGATCAATCGAGCATCATCACATCATATGATAAATACGCAGGCGTTACGTCAAAGTGGCGCGAAAGTGAAACTAATCAAAATTATAGGAAATTGGAACTTAAAAAAATCGTTAATTGAATTACTTATACCATACCAGTAGCAGTTAATCGATTTAAGTGATTGGGGTATGCATTTTGGATATGAGATCATATATCTTTACATAAGGAAGTCAATAAGATTTGGTGCGAATTTAATAAGGAGTTAATATTAGACCATATTCGAACCAGGAAGTAAATATCGACAACTTTCGAAATTTTTTTAATGATGAATGTTTGTACGATTTACTTAAACATCTTTATTATACTTGTTGTATCTGTTAAATTTTTGCAAAAGGTGAATATGGCAAGTAATGATGTTGATATTTGATCTTGTGATTGATTATGGCTAAGTTTTTGAAATTGGAAAATATACGTCGTAACGGTTCTCTTTAAACTGAATATTAATGCGAATTTTGAACAGTTAACAGTTAAATAAATATTTATTAAATTTAGAATGCACTCATCATTCAATCGTGATACGACCTACCAAGTTTCATTATATTTATTTCCCTTACTGTAATTTACGATAATTTGCTTAATTAATGTTTTTTTTAAAGAAAAACTAGGCTCGAGCCTCAAGTAACAATTAGATATTTTGAACAAACGAGTATCATAAAGAAACGGAACGCCCTGTCGTCGAAAGCGGTGTAACAAATATTAAGCCTACGATCCCTCGTACGAAGGAGAGATTATAGGATTTCGGTTGTAAAAGAAAAAAATCTGATATTGGTTACTAAATTCATTCGTAAAAGTTCGTTTCAAGAGCCAACATCGCGAACACCCCAGGTACTATTTTAGTTAAGATTGTCACTAATTCATGTTTCATTACACGCAGTTGAAATCAGTTTATCGGTCTCTTTCAATTACACTTTATTTCGGTTTCCTATTCAGTTTTCTTTAAACATAACCGTTTATTTACAAATTCAATTGTTTAGACATTGTGGAATAATTAATAGCGGTATTCCATACAAAATGACACAATTTTACGCATAGGGTTTTCCAATAAGCCTCGTCTTGTTGGAACCAAATGTTGTCAAGATCAACTTCCAATTTCGGCCATAAAAAGTTGGTTATCATCGATCTATACCGATCTCCATTGACAGTAACGGTGTTACCAGCTTCATTTCGAAAAAAATACGAACCGATGATTCCACCAGACCAAAAACCACACCAAACTGTCAATTTAGACGAATGTAATGGTTTTTCATGAATAATTTGTGGATTTTCTTCGCACCAGAATCTCAGTTTTGTTTATTTACCGCACCACTCAGATGAAAGTGAGTCTCATCGGAAAAGATGATTTTCTTTAAAAAATCGTTATCGTTTTCAAGTTGTTCCAAGGCAAAATCAGCAAATTCACGACGTTGAATGAAATTGCATGATGAAATTATAAACATTACTGAATACAATGAAATAAAAAATGACAGATCATGATATATTTCAAATGGCCGAAACGTCACTGAAAAATCATATCATTCCTATTGGAAAGCCCATTATAAAATGTAGGGGAATTTTTTGACTTCGATACAAACTTAACCTAAAAAGTATTTCAATAAAATGAAAATTACATCTTTTAAATTATTAAAAACGTAAATATTATTTTTTGCGATGGCGGAAAACGTTTTGTTTTATTAATCTTCTTTAATTTGGAAGAATACGTAAAAAATACTCTGCTATAAAGTATGTGAGGGGAAAATTTTAACAATGATCAAAGTGAATAGGTTCTAATATACGAGATGAATCTGTCAATAAAACAGACAACTAATTTAAAAATCGTTACCATTCAAGAATTCGTAAAATTGAGTGAGATCCCGCCTGATTAATGAGGATGAAAGTTTTATACATGTGGAGCATAATTGAGATTGCGGACGGTGAGAATAAGCTTCACGAGGATAGTTTTGAAATAAGTCCCGGGAGTAAAATACAGGCAGTCAACGAGGAGGTTGCAAGAGTCAAGTTTATAAATTAAATTTCGATAATTTTATTTTCAGTGTGTGAGTGCGGTGAGTTGTCCTAATGCACCTAGAATACTACAGGCCACGCAGCTTTAAAAATTTTGCTATATGCCGTCATATTATGTCGTCGATTCCATTTTTTTGACTATTATAGGCAGCACTAAAATTAAACAGATTGTTATGAATTTTTGTTTGTTTAAGCTGTCATATTGATACAAACAATTGTAAACAAACAACAAGAAAAATATTTTAGAATTATATAACGTTTTTTAAACATGTATAAAATGTGTACACTTTTCGTGTAGTTTACGAGAAGACCTAACCTTACTTTTAACAGCCGTATAAATATTTTTTTTTCTGCTTATTTTTGTTTATTCTTTTTATAAACATGACTGCCGTCTGTAGTTCAAAAATCAACTGTAGACATAAATTTGATGACATAGCAAGCAATGTGACTTGTAGTCAGTCTTCTAGGTGCACTGGTTGCACAGTTCCATCCACAATCCTCCCCGACTGTTTAAATGTTTTGAATAAAAGTGAACATAATGGTGAGTACGAATTAATTAATTTATAATTTCGATAGATTGTGTCCGAATTGTGTGATACATATTTTTTAGTACTAAATTTGTGAAAATACCGAACGCACCCGAATTATCACAGTCTTTCGATATAATAATTGTTGACAGTTGCTTGATAATTTAATCGTTTAAAAATTACACTTGTTCAATGAATTATGTATTATGATTAGAAGCTGATTAAAGTGAAGCCTTTGGACTCAAGGATGTAATACTCATCAGCAATATTTTATTTTGCTTTATAAAATTAATCCAATACAAAGTTAAGATAAAATAAATAAAATTGTGTTTATGATTTAAATCTTTTTTTAGTTATAGCGTAATCTTAAATCTTTAAGTGCTCAATTTTGAAATCAAAATTAATTTAAATTGCAGTAATTTTTATCAAAACAATTATCACAGAATTCGGGCAACAAATCGAGCCAAATTTCACAAAATCAAATTTTTTTCATGTTATTGTCAAACATTTTTGCTAGAAAATATTTATCGCTCAGTTCGGTCACAGTCTGAATGAATAAATTTTCAGCTAATTTAAAATCCGAGAAGAATTCGAAATGCATAATTTCGTGTATCACACAGCCGAAAATGTCATTAAATGTGCCTAGTGTAATGAGGACTGCTAAATAAAAAGGGCACTTAAAGCACGTCCCACTCCACAAATGCATAATAATGTTAGAGTTTTATTGCCCCGTATGTCAAAAGTCGTCATCGTTAAAAATTCATTATGCAACCCATACGGCCAGCAAACCGTTTATGTGTACACAGCGCGGAACGTGTTTTCTAGAATTATTGTAAATAGTTTTCTTAAAACGCCACATTTAGTGCCGCAAAGTAAGAATGATCTTGAACCACAGTCAAATCGTAGGAAGGCCACAAATTCTTTATAGGTACATTCTGATTAAGTTGCAATAAATGGTAAATATTTTCAAAATTGTATTTTCAGAACAAACAATTTGAATACAAATATGAGACCATTGTCTTTGAAAGCAGTAGGACAGAGAAGCAAGAAGAAATTGAAAACGAATTAAACGATGCTGAGGATTTGATGAGTGTTGATGGCATTAAAGTAAAACTAAGCGGAAAATTATTTAAAAGCCAGAAAGCGGTTAATCGGCGAACATTGCTCATTAAAGTTCCAAAGCATGCTGTGTACTACAAACGTCACCGTGCTGGTATGGATATGCATTGTGTTTTCTAGAATATGAATACTAGAATAAATGTTGAAAGAAATGAGAGATTTAACGCAAAACTCGTTTCCGATTACAAAAATATAATTCACATGTTGAGGTGATATACAATTGATTGTAAAAAATTGTGAGCAGTATAACGGCATAGATTCCAATTTTACAAAGGAGGTCAAAGCAATGCACGAGTTTGGGAAAAAAGGACCGGATGGGTGAACCACTGTCGACATTTAGAACAAAATATCGTGTTGGTGCATGAACGAGCTAGCGGTCACTATAAACATTTTCAACGCATAAACTTTAGAGAGAGTGAAGAATTTTTAGTTTTGATTTTTATATTTGTAGCCATAAAAAATACTCAAGTTGATATATTTAAACGAAAAATCATGGCAACATACCAAAAACAAAAGAAGCCGGAAGTATCAGTTTTACCAATAGAAAGTTTTTATTTTCGTCTCTTTTTAATTTTGATCAAAATTTTGTCATTTTTTATGGAATACCTCTATAAGAATAATTACACTGTTATTTTCACTATTTTTACTGGACTAACTGCCGATTTTTGGTGAAGTTTATTTTTATCAAAACTCGTCATGTCCGGTAAAATTTCAAATATGATCTGAACTAATTTGTTTCAAATTTAATTTACATTCTTTTTGTTTAACGATTAAAGTTTTTTCGTAAATGTGACAAAACGAAAAAGCTCCTATGGAAGCTGTCACTTTCGGTGGGCCAAAAATCACTGGAATCTCCTAGGTTCGGCCAAAAATCACAAGGACCTCCCAATTTTCAAAAAAGTAGTTAAGTAATGTTAAAAAACAAAAAACTCCAATGGAAGCTCCTAGTTCCGGTGCATCGATTTCGAGCAAAAAGTTTCATCCCGACCAATCAATCCGTTTGGGCTGTATAGGGGCTGGAATTTTATTGAAAACAGTTTTTTTTGTTAAAAATAGTCAATTCCGCTTAAGTGGAAAACTGAGCTGGACCGATATTGTTGCATTAATTATTTTTGTAGTAACTAGTTCTCAAAATATTTGGAAAAAACATAAAATCTCCAATGAAAGCTGCAACTTCTGGTGAACCGATTTCGGCCAAAAAACACTGGGATCTCCCAATTTATGGAAAATGCTTATGTATGAAGTTTAATCGCGATCAGTCAATCCGCCTGGGCTGTATCGAAGACACAGACATTTAGTCTACACGACACCACAGAGACACAGACCTACATACAGAGCGCCTGTATGAAACTTCATACTTAAGTTTTGTTTGGAACCCCCTAAAGGTTCAAGTAATTTTTAGCCAAAATCGATCCAACCGAGCTTTTTGTTTTTTGTAAAGTGGAACTTACTTAACACGAAAACGGATAACATAAATATCGGATAACAGGAACTTTTTTGGTCCCCAGTTTTTTCATATTGTTTTAGTACGAAATTTTTCGCTTAAGACGAAACTATTAAAACCATATTTCGTTTAACGCGGATAAATTATACAGTTCTTTTATATAAGATTAGTAATGAAAAATTCGCTTAAGACGAAATTTATAATTGACACCTGCGTTTTCGTAAAACAAAATAAACATAAGTAGCGTTCAGTTTTAAGGAATTCCCCGAAATTTATTCTAACTAAATTTCGTTTGTTTTTGGAGAAAGTGCTTTAGTTTTTATTGGTTGGTGGTAGTGAGTCTGAGTACACCGTTAAAAAAAAACTTAAAATTGAATTTATTTTGTCGTTTGAGTGTTTCTTTAGTTTTGGTGAGTGAGATATAAAATTGTTCTTGTTGTCTAAAATTCTTAAAAATTGTTCTTGCTTCTTCAGTGATTAATAAACAAAAGTATGGCTAGCGGAGGTAAAAAACAAAAAGCTCTAACTACTACAAGCCCGATCTTAAAATGCTTCTACGCGATAAAATAGCTATCGAAAAGGGAATATACGAGGGCGGATTGAAAATGAAGCTACCTAAGTAGGAAAACAAATTCTTTTTTGCCAAAACCATTTATTTCTCAACATAGTCTCCATTTAGTTCGACACACTTAGTAAGACGATATTCCAACTTTTTTATACCATCTGAATAATACGATTTCGGGAACCCCTCAAAATACGCGTTAGTTTCGATAATCACTTCTTGGTCTGAGATGAATCTTTGTCCTGCGAGCCATTTTTTCAAGTTTGGAAACGGGAAAAAGTCACTAGGAGCTAAATCTGGACTATAAGGTGGATGATCAACCAATTCGAAGTGTATTTCACGTAATTTTAGCATTTGTTCAAATTTTAGCGTTTATTTAGTTTTTGTTCGACACTAAGCAAACGCGGCACCCATCTTGCCGATATCTTTTTCATATGCAAATGTTCATGCAAAATGTTGAACACACGTTCATATGATATGTTTACCATTTCAACAATCTCACGCAACTTGACTCGGCGATCATTCATAACGATATCGAGGATTTTCTTGATATTTTCTTCAGTAACTACCTCTTTTGGCCTTCCTGTTGATGGTATTGTTGCAGTGCTTTTTCGGCCGCTTCTTCGGCATACTATCAGTGTATTACAGCATTGTGATCAAGGAATAATTAAGAATTTAAAAGTATTTTACAAAAAAATCTCTTTCAAAAATATTTAGCAAGTGTTGAGCTTAAGGAAGATATGAATCAGGTATTAGTCTTCGATGATGTCCCATGTTACGCTTTGCAAGGAAGCTTGTTACGCCTGTAGAGCTATAACAATTGCTCTCTCATTGCTCTCTCTGTGCTTACAAATTCACCTTAAAATATCATGGTCGAAGATTACCTGGGTTTGGATAGTAATATTATTACTACGCCGCTTCTAAGTGATGGCGAAATTTGTGATTTTATAAAAACTACAACCCCCAAAACAATGAGGATAGCGGTAAAGTGGATGAAGATGATGCTGTTCTGGTAACTTGAGTTGAAACCGTTTGTAAGGGCTTACTGGATTTTCGTCAATTTACTGAACCCCAACCAGACGGAGAAATGTGTACAAAAGTCTTGATGACTAAGAAAATTATTTGGATGAAACATTTTTAATGTAAGATATCGAGCGTAAAACTAAGTGCAGATTACTCGTCAACTACAAACCTATTTAAGTTACACTGAAATCGGTGCGGTAGTTTTAGCGTGAAAGCTGAACAACAAAACTGATGTGGATGGTCGGTCAGACAGACAGACAAAAATTGTAAAATTACGTGATTTTGAGTACTTATCTTACAAGAAAAGCAAGAAACTCAAAACATTTTTGTAGTTTGGGGAGACACACCAATTTTAAGAAATGTTACGAAATGTACACACTTGCATCTGCCTAAACACTAAATTATGTGAAAATAAATAGTTTTCTGTTGCAAATTATGTTGCATTGGTATCGCACTCTCAATATTTGCAAATACTTTTTCGGTAAACCTTGGCCCAGTTCCCACGAACCATCTAAGCATCAACTATAATGTCAATTGCCTAAACAAAACAATAACAAGTGAACGGTGAACCTATTTACATATGTACACAGAAATTCGTTACCATTTATTTATGATGAATTGGGTGATTATAAATATGAATAGACCAACGACAAGTAAATTGTCAGAATATTGATTTATAATTTAGACAGCGAATGTAGCGAAAATCGATCATTTACGCGCGTCAACCACACATCTAACACAAATTAATCAAATTAAGCGAATTCTTTTAAGTATTTGTATTGTCCCAATCAGCAACGTAACGTACAAATTGGAATGCCATACTACGATTACGAAATTTCCAGTACTTGAACATGAACAAAACAGCGAGGTTCTAACAATATAAAAAATTTGTTCAATGATTGATTTGTTACTTGTCTATACACAGTTAAATCAAAACAACAATACGCGACTTCACACTCTCTAATGTCTAATCACTCAAGAAATATTATTATTTATGTTCATTTATACACTTTAATGTTGAATTGAATACTTTCTAATTTTTAATTATGAATGTAAGAATTATGTAAATCACTGTACGAGTACAGATTGTACGTTGCAGGTTTAGAATACGCACAGCACAATGAGTTCAGTGGAGTCGCCCCGAACAGAATCGAAAATTTTTGGAAATTTCTTTTAATTCAAATTAAAATTAATTATCTGAATTATTTCGATGCTACTTGAATTCGTATGTCGCGTCATTCATTAATGTTTCGGATTACATAAAATGTCAGGAAGATGGTAATCTTGGGTATTTACAAATCAATTATGTGTATACAGTTTCGGCATGTACCGAAGCTTTCCTAACAGTAATGATTTAGCTAGGTAGCTAACAGTAAATTAATTATCAATCATCATTCATACTACTTATGTGCTGCATATTATGAACTGTCATTTAATGTTATGTAAGGTATGTAGGTAATTTCCGTTGAACAAATCTTTGTAATTCTCTTATTACATTTTTTCCATAAATCGTGAATATTTTTATACATTTTTGAGATGTTTCGATAACGTTGAAATTAATCTTAAATTACGTAGAGGTTGGGTATGACGAAAAATTTGCTATGAGAAATTTATCTTAATAGGCAAGCGGAAGCCATGGACTTAAGAAGAGGAGATACAACACTGATTTACAATGAGAGTTTGGGGATCACTCCTTTTCAGCCTTCCAACGGAAGTGCTGTTTAGAGGGCAGACTATTCCAAGTCCACAAAGATCTCCAGTCGGTTGTTGGTCTTCTTGATAACATTCAACCAAATTGATCATATTCCAAAATAGTACTCGCCTAAATAAAATTGGCTTAGATCCAGAAAACGTCGCATACCTAATCCACAAACTAAACGGAGAGGGATGTAAGAAGTTACGCGATTCTGAGCAACAATAACTATCTGCTGGAGAGAGATTTCTGAGATATGATGACACCTGCCAATGTGGAAGAAAACTCACTGCCAGAATAGAGATAAATAGTGTTGTTCCTAGCCGCAACATTTCTACTGCACCCAGCACCTGATAAATTTGCAATTTGCCACCGGAGCGTGAAGATCCCAAAATAAGATGATCCCTGCCTTTGTTGATCATAAAATACTCTCTGAATCACTACCCTTTCTACTATTTGTCGATTTTCAAAGAAATGCGGCATGTAGGAAGTAAGCTACACATGAACGCAGTCTATATGCGATACTTGTATCGCCTGATCAACAAGTATTGTAAACAGACCTACGAAAATGTCAACACGTATTTTTAAAATTAAAATCTTTATTTTATAATTTCCACCAAACTATCATTTTATTAAAGTTGGTTATTAATTCTCACGGCTTGTTCGCTAGAAATTTTTGAAACAAAATTAAATCAAAAATTTTAGTTCTCCAAAATTGTGGAGAGAAATATAATTCCTCCTCCCTTTTGTTCCGAAAATATTTATTCTAAACCTGATGCCATCAGTACGTCAAAAAATACAATTCATTCAAAAATACTTTATAAACATTTTTTTCAAATTAAACAATTTCAAAAGCGATGCCGGTTTCAAGGAGCGAGAGTATGGGATGAGTAGAGAAGAAAATGATCTAGAAACTGTGCTAGAAATAAAGAACACCGTGCGCGGTATGGGTATGATCCAACTAAGTTTCAATCAAACTATTTGTTCAGTAATTTTATTAAACATGATAAACGATACATCAAACGATCGACTTCTAATTCAGCGAAATGAAGGTCTAACCATTTGGTAGGTGTCATGTAAAGGCCGTACTATGATCATTCCAGGAAACTTACCCACATTTTAAACTTTTGAAATTTTTTGCAACAAACTCACCGATCCGAAGGATCGCTAGTTTCGTATGTCTCGTAACCCACCCACGTGTCAATCTTTGGAAATTTGATAAACCGAGGTTTTCATTGAAACTTTTAGCACACAACCAGTCGTTTTGTACGACCTAACGATTTAATGAACCTCCTACTCCAGAGATTTGATTTAATTTGATTAAAACTAGCTTTATTGTTTATTTACATTTGAAGGTTATGTTTCTGCAAGATAGCCAATTTCATTGAAATACAAACCATGAAAAACTAAAACTTTTCTTTACCATTCGGGTTGAAACTTGGTATACATGTTGAAACTGAAGTGCTGGATACTATGGGCACCGTTAACGAACCACAAAATGTATATTTTGAATAGAACTAAGGTTGAAATATTAATGATTTTCGACTGTGGTTCTGGACACTAATCTGAATAGAGTTGAATGATCCTTATATCGACTGCGATGAAATTCGAGCTGCATGATTCAAGTTTACGTTTCGAATGTGGTTAGGAATAACATCCAATTTGTTGGTAGATAGAACTAAGTATGAGATCTGGAGAGTAGTCAAATTTATTAAAATTAAACCGTTTTTGTACTGATTTCGTAAAAACTCGATTTCGACTATAAAAATGCCATTCAGCAAGCAATTTCTCAACCGTCTGTTATGGAACTCGGTCTGTGTGTTAACAATGAGATTCCAAGATGAGTTCCGTAATTTATTTTGGAAAATGCCTAATCTAAATAAAACTATGTTATTCCTTTATAATATCCTTTATAATAGGGTTGGTTCTCGAAAATATTATTGAAATGTCAATTTATTGGCCATTATTAAGCTAATTGGCACTGGCTCATTTTACGAGCTAAAGGCCATGGCTTAATGGCTTGCCATGGCCATGTTCAAAAACAGCGTCTCTTAAATAATTTTTTCTCCATAACGGTCAACAAAGTGACAAAACATTATAGAACCAAAAATACTATAACAACAACAAGGTCGGTCTAAAAGCCTATCACAGTCACTTCTCAAGTATTTCGCAGCACATCACAAATTTTCATCAAAATCGTTGAAACAGAATATTATATTGCCACGATCTGGCCTATTGGTTTGGTGGGCGTCTATTCAGCGTGTTTTACACTGTCGGTTTACAAATTTACGCTGAATTAATGTCCAGCCCAAGTGACCAATCCACGCTGAACTAACACCCACCAGAGTAAATTCTTATTTCATGCACTTTTGAAACACTACCGTTTTCGGTAAATTATCTGCCCTAACTATAATTTTCTGTAGCTGCACCAGCAGTAAGTGCGTCATAAACCTAATTAGAATTTGGAAAGTAATTAAATTTTAAAATTATGCAATACAAATCGATAACTGGTGTATCGTCTGGTTCGAACAATTACCTTCATAAATAATGACTTACCTGAAGCTGAACCTTCACGTAGGACGTAGCAGTTTTCAGGACATAATTTGATGATTCCTGTACACCAAAAATAAAAGAGAATAATGCAAATTGTTGATTAAATGCGGCATATACCTCATCTGGTATCATCCAAAGTCTAAACCTGGTGGCATTGAAATAAAGCAATTCGTGGAGTGCAAAGGAACAAATAGGTGTTTCTACTTGGAAAGGTGCGAAGCGGCCAAAGCATTAAATAATAATCGAGCTAACACTACTCTAGCAGTATTACACTAATAATTGATCAAATTTGGGAAATATACCTTGAGATTTAAACCTCTCCAAACCTGGCGACTCCGTTGAAATGTTGGCACATATGCATTATATTAGCCCTCATTCTTGTATATAAAAAAACCGTTATATTTCTTTACGACAAATTAGTTCATAATGTTTTGAAATATAACGCAATTCGATTGAGGTCGCCGTAATTGACCTTTAACAACAAATGTACTAGATTTTGTTATTCTAAGCCAATTTTTAGATACAATTTGCACATCTAGTTGATGAACACTGTCACAGCTGTCAAGTCGATCAATGCCGCTATGGTTAGGGCCGATACACGCACTTTAATACAATACAAGATCGATGTCAATTTCGGTCAGCTGCAACAGAAATTTTCTTCCCTAATTGCCGAACCAAACTCCAATAACAGCATACAGAGAATTATGATATACTCGTAAGGTAGAACTATGCCCGCTACATATGGTAAGGAAGGAAAATCTCAATTGGAAACCGAATGGAAAGTGTCTGGGCCTTATTTTGGTCATAGTACCGGATCGTTATTCGATACCCCACATTCAAAACTTCTCGATGCATTTGCATGGATGCTGGATCTTCTCCAAAATCGATTTTGTCAGAAAATATTAAAATTCCAATTGCCTCTGATGATGTACATAAAAACGACAATCACGCCGACAATCCGAATTTACACGCACGTCATCCTCGTGGTATCGGAAAGTGAGAAACAACACATACTCCATTTGGAACAATTGTACCAAGGACTCAATGAATTTGGCGTAAATAATAAAAGTTCCAAATGTTCCTTCAGCTCGAACTCTCTCAAATTCCTCAGCCACAAAATCAAGAAGTTTTACCTTCACTCGAACGAATTAATGCAATTTCGGAATTCCCAGTCGCAACCACAATCAATCGAACCGAGTCATAGTAAATTACTACATCGATTTATTCCGAACCCCGCTGAAAAGCCCAAGAGACCCAAATATTCCGCTTGGCGAAACGAATGTCAAAATAAAAAAAAATTGTTAACTGAATTGGGTACAACCGCGTTATTGGCACATATGCTGAACAACGCTAAGTTCAATGCATGCCCGATGCTGCGAATAATGCCGTCGGGGCTATTTTGCAGCAATATAACAACGACTGTTTTGAGCTCATGGTATTCTTCTCGAAAAAAAACTCGAATGCCTTTATCAATCCGTCAAATACATTATATATTTCTTCGAAGGACGGACATTACTATTTATACCGACCATAGCTTCTGACAACATTTGTAGTTTATAATTCAATATTTTTATAAGATGTAATCTGTCTGATTTCTAGTTTAAGAATTTTATACAGATTATAATTTTTGTATATTGTACAGTTTAACTATTTTGTGGTAGATGGCTCCAAAGTAATGGTATTGAACGCACCCATAATTTTGACATAATTAGTTTCCCATTTGTCAGGGTTCAATTGTCATTAATTTGATATCTAAACAATCGATAGGATCTTTTGTTTATTAGAAAAATAGTTAAATTAATTGAAGTTTTAAAACTATTTCAGTCTAACAACAAGATGTTCTACAATAGGAATTTACTGGTCTAATATAATCTGAATTTTCATTAAACTATTTTTGATTTTAGGGAATGGCAATACTAATTGAATCTAATGGATGAACTTTACAAGTTTAGATAAGTCTACTTGTAGAATAATAACAGTAGCATAATAATAATTTTTTGTAGAATAATAACTGATTCATGCTTATTTTCAGATCAATATGAAGTTCCTTGTCTCCAACAGAGATAACGTCGGCCCGAATACGCTGTTCTGCATAACAGAACGGCAACAACAAAACGGCTCAAAAGAACGAATAAACAATAATCGTATCCCAATTCGGCGTTCCACTAAACATTACAATCGATGCAATTGGGGTTAATGCTGTGTGTCGAATTACCGAAAATCACCACCCACAAGCAAGTGGCATGTCCGAACGATTTTATCCACAGCTCAAAGTCGCTCAACACAATTCATTTTAGGTTATAAATTCCGATCGTTTTAACAGGAATCCAAACAAAAGGTTAAAGAAGATTTTAAGATGGGCTGGCAACGACCAACTGCGATCCACAATGCAAAATCTTATCCCAACGTTCATTCAACCATCACGACAAAACGACATTTCTGAGCAGGCGGTATCGATGACACTGTATTATCGCCATAAAGACAAACAACAGTCACTCACTGTCTGTCGATCGACCCAAAACTCAGTTATGCTGAGCGATATCCTGCATCTAGAATACGTAAATCTACCTGAATTAATCATTTCACATACTTCGTTAATCACACAAACTAAAACGAAAAAGGAGTTTAACAATTCAGATCGACCTAACGGCCGTTCTGATCGAACTTCCGACTTAACGACATAACGTAAGCTGTACAGAACGCACCCGCTTTTGATACTCAAAACGCGCTAAGCGACAACTATCGAAACCAGTCCAATAGGAAAATATCCTAGAAATAACAAAAAAGGGCGTTACAATCCCCTAATCTACACTAGCTCTTTTGAGTCCGGTCTCAATTTTCGTTTTTTTTCCCTATAAAACCGAAAAAATGAAAACCGGTTTTATATGTGAAGGGGAAAAACGAAGAATGAGACCGGACTCAAAGGACCTAGTGTGGATTGGGTGAATCAGGTTTTTAGTGAGCGGAGACAAGATCTCACGGAAATTTAGTACATTTAAAATAATTAAAATTATAACCCAACGAAGTGTGGTGGCAAATTATATAAATTACATAAGCATTTTTAAACTAAATAATAATTAAATTAAACTAAAAAAAACTGAAATCGACACTAAAAAGGAGTCACCGATAGGCTGGTCAATCGTAAGGCTTGGAAGAAGTCGATAAATTTCCCGATGCTAAAGAAACCACAAAATTACAGGGCTTGAGTTTGGAGAACACCGCGGAAGAACGTAATTTTTTCGGATGATAAAATATTTAATTTAGATGGGCCTGATGGTTTAAATGTTTAGAAATTTTGCAGGTGGTAGCGTGATGGTTTGGGCAACATTTTCTTTCACTGTTGAAACCCCCATTTATTTTATATCAACAATATTTAATTCAAATTACTAAAACACAATTGTTAGTGGAAGTCTTGATAACATTTTTCCACGAGAATATATAAAAGAAAAAATATTTTTTCACACGATAATGGTCCAAGATGAAAGCCGATAATCGAGAACTTTTGCTGAATCTTGGCAAAATATGTTTATAAGAGTTGTCGACAATTTTCTACGGTGACAGAATTAAAAGTTGAAATTCTGAACTTTCGGCGGGAGATGTTTTAGAAAATCTAGAGACATCAATGTCAAACAGAATTGTCTGTTATTTAACAGAATAATGACTTAAGAATAACACGACTGAAGGAACTTCGCTAAGTGTATCTAACATAACCCAATTCATTCGATTTAAATAATGGTAATGGTTCAAGCTTGGATGCCGTTAAGTTTAAATCACGCACTCGCTAATGAAGCACAATTAAAATGCGATTTCCTCACGGCGTTTATTTATACGTCTTGTAATTTTATAGATCTCATTTGACCATTTCAACTTTGCATCTTTAAATCGAATCTTAGAATTTTTTTATGATTATAACAGTTACCATATATTGTAACAAGCAAATCAACGTAATAAGTACGACGTATGTATGCTGCATGATTTCCTGGTTTATTTAAATAATTTTTAATGATATTGCCTTATGTATGCTGCAATCAACTTCTTCTTGATATTTTACTTGTCCGCGGATGCTCAATCGAAGAAATGGAAGAAGCAGAAAGCAAATATACGAAGTAAAATAATTGCGGTTAGTGCGCACGATGAATATAGGTAATTTAATACTCTGTTCTCATAACTTAATTTAGTTTTTGTTGTTGGAATTTATAAACCGTGTAATTAAACTTCTTCTTCTCAAACTGAATGCTTTAACCGGGGTATATATTCTGAGAAAGTGATATTTAGGTTAATTATTTTGTGTCATGTCATCGCCCGCAAACCCAACCTTGGGCTTTATTATGCGTGTACTTAAATAAAAGCGTCATGCAAAGGTTAAGACCTCGAACACGGGCATGCTTTCTTCACAAATTTATTACTTTTTAAAAGTGCGAACGTACCCCAGTCACAACATCAATCAAATTTACGTATTTATATTGCGTTAAATATTTCCTGATCTGATTTATGTGTATTTATGAATACGAGTCCAAATGCCAAAGATGTTTATTTATAATGAAGAATTCCACCTTGTGATGTCAGCATATATTACCTGTACGAAACATAATTATAGGTTAAGCGATTTCGCGAATATTTTTTTTTTGAAAGATTTAACAAATAAGACGCGTGTCAATTATCTTAAAAATTTGATGGAGATACAATAAGTTTTGCAGATTAAAAAGTCCGCGTCATACACACCTAAACAATATTAATAATTTGAAGGTCGCCGCATCTTTTATTATTACGATTACCGTACTATTAATTCAAAACATTTATGTAAGAGAAAACAAATGTTTTTGCTTTAAATATCATGTACCGTATCAGTGATGGTTACACCATGCACCGCGGATTGTTTATAAATATGCAAGATCAACATCGATGAGGACAGCATCAAACTGTCGATACGGCCGAATTTTTGGCCGATCTGACTGCCAGGTGTATACGATAAGTTTTCATTCCTGTTAAGATTACTACGAGGTAATTAAGGTAAGAGACCCGTGCGGTAAAGTATTCCAATTTTAAGTTGTATCATTTATCAATATACATATTAATCTTTGATTATAAAACAAACGAAGAAATTTTTAGATCCAAATTAAAAGCGTCTAAGTTTTTAATTGGAATTTAATGTAGGAAACTGATCTGACCACAAGTTCGAAAAGGATTTTGTCATGTAAGAGAGGTCACTACACTCAAAGTACACTACACATTACACTCAAAGACATTCTCTCTCAAATGACAAATTTCTTAAAGATTTACGATTAGGTGGGTTGTTATGATCAGTTTCTTGCATCAAATGTAAATTTAAGACAGACTACTTCGATCGCTTGTGTGCGATTCGTAGCGACTAAATTAAAAAGAATTAAAAATTTAGTATTGCTCTGTTCCTCCACGAGCACGGACGGATCAGTTTTGCAGCTACATATTTATACCTTATCTATGTATTTAGTCGATGAATGGATTGCGTATAGTACTTGTTTGATATGTGGCTCATACAAACATAACATTTCATTCGAATATTGATTTATTATTGTACTGTCATCTATCATATTACATACTTACCTTATACGAGTGGATTACTTATATGCGCGAGTTGAGAATCGTGATCAAATGATTATCCAACACAATAAATAATAATGAATTATTTAAAATCGAATTAAACAACAACAAATAAACAATTGTATCAATTGAATTTGATGCTGTATTATGTAATTCATATAAGGTAAAATGATTGTAAAGCGCATTATGGTGTAATTGTAAATGCTTGCATAATATGGCGCGTGCGGTTATTAACAAAAACCATCCCATTTGAACTTACCTGAAATGAAATAAAATAAAATAAAAATTAATAATTTTCGGTGAAATGGTATTCGGCCAAATGGTAGTTGGCTCATAAAGAATATTTTGTAGGAAGCACTACTAAGAGTAACTGTGCGTTTATACTTGCGGAAATTGGTGCGGCACTAATATATCGCACTCGCTCCGCAGGTATGAATATATAGCGAGTAGGTATGAATATAAAACGCACAGTAAATTCGCCGTTCCAAACTTTCATTATTTCGTCGTGATTCTTGGCGTGGAACGGCGGAATGTAAATGTCGACAATAATCCGCCGTTCCACACTTTGATTCTTTCGTCGTGATTCCACGACTTCAAAAAATCAATCGACGTCCACATTTGATTTCTTTGCGCATTTCTTTGCTGATTTCTTTGTTTATGTAGAATATCTTTCCACCATAAAAATTCGAAGAAACAAAAAACTCCAAAAAATCAGTGCGAGAATCAGTAGAATCAAAAAAAAATGTTGCTGAAAAAAGAATTAAAAATTTCCCCGCCTCAAAATTAGTTTGTAGGTGAAGGGGAAGGAAACGAGGAAAGAATCACGACGAAAGAATCAAAGTGTGGAACGGCTCAATAGATTAAGTGCGTTCTCATCAGAGTTTGCTTTGCAATTATTTGCAATCGATTTTAAATGTTTTCACGCATGTACAGTATACAATGGAAAATTTTACATATCGCAAAAGTAGTCGGGCACACAACTTTATGCTTTGCAAATTTTACATTTACAAAAAGGAAACTAAAAATTTCCCGAAATTGCATAAGAGAATTTTCAACCCTGCAGTAAACACAGCAATTTGTTTACAATACGATACGAAAATCTCCCTTTGAGAATAATTGCAATCATGTTAGACGGGAACCTATAGTGTTGGTTCTCACAAAAACCTGATTGCAAATATTTGTAAAGGAAAATTTATTGCCGTGTGGATTAAACTATGGGAATGATAAATTAAAAGGTATAGGTTCAGAATATCGTAGATAATCCAAACAACAGCTCCAAATGATTTTCAATTAAAACACAACTATTTATTGGGTGTGTGAATATGACTCAACACTTTCCAAATATGTAAATAAACATTATTTGCGGGGAGTTCTATAATACTATTTTATTGCAAAAAAGTGCAGCGGAAACTTATCGTTTGCTTGTGAAAATTTACGGTGAGCATGCTCCATTGAATATAACCTACAAAGAATGGTTTCGTCGGTTTAAAAATGATAATTTTGGCTCGAGATTCTTCTCATACAAAATCAGAATTGGCTGTAGCATTAAATGTTGATCGATTAACTGTTGCAAAACGTTTACAAAAGATGAAAGAAGGAGGAGGGGGAGGAGAAGATGAAAAATGGATTTATTATGAGAATCTCAAGCGCAAAAAATCGCGGGTGAAGACTGGAGAAGCTGGTCTCTGTATATGGTGGGATCAGAAGGGTGTGGTATCTACCGACAACAAGTAATCCGTTTGTAGCGAGCTATAGAGAAAAAAAGGGCAGAATGGATTAATAGACACAACAAATTAATTTTTCAATACGACAATGCAAAACCACATGATGCAAACCTCTACCCCATCCACCGTATTCATCAAACATAGCTCCTTCAGATTACCACTTATTCTGGTCGATGCAGTAGTCTCTTTCTGAACAGCGGTGCAGTTCTCGCGCAGAGATCAAAAATTTCTTCAGACAGGTAATCCGTAAAGATGGGGGAAAGTTGTTCCTGCTGATGAAGCAAACTTTCAATAAATAATTCTTTGATTTTCTAAACAAGCAAATGTGTTTTATTTTAATAAAAAAGGGCGGAGTCATATTCACACAGCCAATACAAGCTTACAAACGAACGCCAACTTCATTGGTTTCTAGAACACTTTTTGTCAGAAAATTGTTCATTCAACGGTCGTTTTGGATTAGCAAAAATTCAGCCACTATATTTTTGGGATGGCAATGAACATATCTGATCGGAATATGCAATCAGAAGTGCCAACTTCATTGGTTTCTAGAACACTTTTTGTCAGAAAATTGTTCATTCAACGGCCGTTGAAGCCGTTGGGCCAATTCTGGATTAGCACAAATTCAGTCACTATATTTTTCGGATGGCAATGAACTTATCTGATCGGAATATGCAATAAGAAGTGCCAACTTCATTGGTTTCTAGAACACTTTTTGTCAGACAATTGTTCATTCAACGGTCGTTGTTGTTCAATGGAATTGGGCCAATTCTGGATTAGCACAAATTCAGCCGCTATATTTTTCGGATCGCAATGAACTTATCTGAACGGAATATGCAATCAGAAGTGCCAACTTCATTGGTTTCTAGAACACTTTTTGTCAGAAAATTGTTCATTCAACGGTCGTTGTTGTTCAATGGAATTGGGCCAATTCTGGATTAGCACAAATTCAGCCACTATGGCAATGAACATTTCGGATCGGAATATGCAATCAGAAGTGTCAACTTCATTGGTTTCTAGAACACTTTTTGTCAGACAATTGTTCATTCAACGGTCGTTGTTGTTCAATAGAATTGGGCAAAATCTGGATTAGCACAAATTCAGCCACTATACTTTTCGGATGGCAATGAACTTATCTGAACGGAATATGCAATCAGAAGTGCCAACTTCATTGGTTTCTAGAACACTTTTTATCAGAAAATTGTTCATTCAGCGGTTGTTGTTGTTCAATGGAATTGGGCCAATTCTGGATTAGCACAAATTCAGTCACTATATTTTTCGGATGGCAATGAACATATCGGATCGGAATATGCAATCAGAAGTACCAACTTCATTGGTGTCTAGAACACTTGTTGTACGAAAATTGTTCATTCAACGGTCGTTGTTGTTCAATGGAATTGGGCCAATTCTGGATTAGCACAAATTCAGCCACTATATTTTTGGGATGGCAATGAACATATCGGATCGGAAAATGCAATCAGAAGTGCCAACTTGATTGGTTTCTAGAACACTTTTTGCCAGAAAATTGTTCATTCAACGGTCGTTGTTGTTCAATGGAATTGGGCCAATTCTGGATTAGCACAAATTCAACCACTATATTTTTCGGATGGCAATGAACTTATCTGAACGGAATATGCAATCAGAAGTGCCAACTTCATTGGTTTCTAGAACACTTTTTATCAGAAAATTGTTCATTCAACGGTCGTTGTTGTTCAATGGAATTGGGCCAATTCTGGATTAGCACAAATTCAGCCACTATATTTTTGGGATGGCAATGAACATTTCGGATAGGAATATGCAATCAGAAGTGCCAACTTCATTAGTTTCTAGAACACTTTTTGTCAGAAAATTGTTCATTCAACGGTCGTTGTTGTTCAATGGAATTGGGCCAATTCTGGATTAGCACAAATTCAACCACTATATTTTTCGGATGGCAATGAACTTATCTAAACGGAATATGCAATCAGAAGTGCCAACTTCATTAGTTTCTAGAACACTTTTTGTCAGAAAATTGTTCATTCAACGGTCGTTGTTGTTCAATGGAATTGGGCCAATTCTGGATTAGCACAAATTCAACCACTATATTTTTGGGATGGCAATGAACTTATCTGAACGGTATATGCAATCAGAAGTTCCAACTTCATTGGTTTCTAGAACACTTTTTGTCAGAAAATTGTTCATTCAACGGTCGTTGTTGTTCAATGGAATTGGGCCAATTCTGAATTAGCACAAATTCAGTCACTATATATATTTTTCGGATGGCAATGAACATACCTGACAGGAATATACTATCTGAATTGCTTATGGCTTGGATTTTAGAACATTTTAATTCTATTATTTGATTTGTTGTTCAACACAAATATTATTGAACGATATATCTCTGACTTTTTTAAAAAAATAGTATCTTTCAGGGGCTGGTTTGGTTTTCCTCGATTTATGAATGAAAATTTATGAAAATTATATTTCTATGGTAAGCACAAATTTCATCAGTTTAGCGGCCTTTAGAAAGTTTTAAAATTAGGCTTAAATTATTTCTGGGTTTTTCTAGAAATCGGGTTTTATTTATTCCGTCTTTTAGGCGAAATTTGAAATTTTCTTTTCCCGTTTTTTCGGCTCCTGGACCAGAACTAATTTTTTCCGTGAGCACTAATTAGCACAAATTGGGCTTAATCGGTATGCAAGGTTCCATTTTGAAATTCGAAAGTTTCCCTGCTGCAGTTACCCACGTTTGAATTTGTGTATTATTTTGTTTTCTATTTGAATAATTTTGTCGCTTCTCAAGCTAATCGCGTATTAACAACATAGATAGAAGTTTTTTATAACAGATTTCTAGACAATAGTACAATACAATTTACAAAAAAATAGCGGCAAAAATAAAATCTACAAAGGAAAAGGAATGTCGCAATGAGCTTCGCTATCACAAATATTCAATAAATTCTGGGAGCAACATTTAAACGAAATAAAACATTTTCCTATAACAAATGTCAAACAATATTTGAACAAATTGGTTAAAAAATTGAGAATTGCGGAGACCTCTGTCTTAGAATTCCTGAGGCGCTTACGATATTGTCGAAATATAAATTACTTTAGTGGAAATCGGCATGACTACAAATTGAAAATTGAGAATTCGGGAGAACGTTATATACGGCATATGGGCAAATTAGATCTTCTCACTTGAAACTATTTTATCGACTTGGTGTCATATTGGATCAATATTTCACTCCAAATTCTTATAAAATTAGGTTAACAGTGTACCATTAATAATTAAATAATAATTTCACTCCTGTGTGGAAAATTATGCGATCTTTTCGAGTTATCCAACAATGTAGAACTCTGTTTCGGCAGACAAATATCTTCTTGTTTGCTACATCCATGAAACAAATATTTTGAACTTTTTCTGTGTTGTCGTACGAAGTATCTTCATTAATTTCAAATTCGATACCCCAAAAAAGGTAATATAGTGTTTACAAGAAAATCAAATATATTAGTTGTGATTTGCGAATTTCGTAACCGCTTACCTTGAAGGTTGGATGCTATAATAAATTATCGAAAGCACGCTAATCAGAAAACAACAGGATATCCTATACGCAATATAGCAGTTCGCGTGCTCGTCTCCCAGCCGATTAAATCAATGACAACAATACAGCTTCAAAATATTGTGAGAACGTCATTGAAATTTATGAGCGAGGAATACACGTAGGTGTTTGATACACCACAGATCCAATTAACATTTTGTGTATATCGTTCAAATTAAAATATGATTTTCGGAAGCCAGAGGTCTTAATTAAAATGTTAAATCTAAATTTAGTAAAATTTTATTCTCAAGATGCAGAAATGTCAATTATAAAATTTGAATATAAAAAAAAACCGTAATAACCTTGTCATTTCGTATCCGATTTAATAACGCGATTCATATAATTTCAAAACCGTATCATTATTACCTCGTCAAATCGATCACACAGGCTTTCGTCTCGAGTTTATCAAAATTATTATTATTAATAAGTCAGCATGCCCAATTAATCATCGTCGATGGATAATTTATTGGGATCATTATTTTGGTACAAATACAGTGATGAAAATTTATGGGATTCCGCAGCTATTGTTTGATCGACACAATATAAAGATACGAGTAGTTTAACGAGGCAAGGTTATCTATTGTAATATGTAACATCACGATAACGGAACCTATCTACTTGAGATATTTATAAATTGGCATGTCAAAGTGACAAGGCTACCACAATAAAACGATTTTACGAGAAATGTCAATTTGTATTTATGTATAAGAGTTAAACGCTTAGTGCGCATGTCATAATCTGTACAGCATCAAATTCACACATCTTAAATGTGTATGATGTACACGACCGTGTGGCCTAATGGATAAGGCGTCGGACTTCGAATCCGAAGATTGCAGGTTCGAGTCCTGTCACGGTCGAATTTTTTTTACAAGTTTGTTATATTCACGTGCTCCAAGGCTGATTAAAAATGGATGTTCATTTTGTAATGCGTATGATTTAATTAACCCAAAGTCATACATTTTACGTGCACATCATATTTCTTAGGTGTATACATAAATACCTTGAGAGGCATCTTGTTATGGTTCGTGGAGTCGTGGAGTTCAACAAAATAAATAAAACAATTTACTTTCACTGGATAATTAAAAATTATGTTAAACATTTGAAGACAATAAGTAGATCAGTTACCGCTGTATACATTACATGACAGCTTTATGGTTTGCGGGGTTCCCACGGCAATAAAATTATTTTAGGTAACAGAGATGAGTCTAGATTATCTTCCGGTTACTGATATTCTTGGTGCTATAACCACAGCTTATCCATTTCATAATAAAAACGATGACGTAAACTATATGCATCTTTTAATGGTTGGTTAAAACACTTAACAGATAAATTTATGAAGCATATACAAATTATGTAAATGAAATATTTTGTAATCCATTACAAATTATATGTCGTAGATGAATTTTTTTTACATGGCAGTCGATTCAAGTGGCTTTCTATAGTATGATCGAAGTGGAGTACATTCTATAGTAGTCTTCTGTCTTGTTTGGAATTCTGTAGCATGCTTAATCTGTAAATAAATATTTTCACGCCAAAATTACAGTTCGCAACAGTTGGTAGCTAGATCACCAGATTATTCAAAATATCTCCGCACAAAAGTAGCACATTATGCCAAAGCAAATATGTAGTGGCCACCATCCAACTCTCTTTCACTACGAATGTATACATATCTTGAGCAACAAGTCAAAATGCAATAAACGCAACTGAAAAATGAAATTCCCTAGGTGATACTCAAGTGGGCATACTGAACAATCCATCCTCCATGAAGGTTGGCTTAGCGGATTCTGAGGAGAACCCTTCATTGTACCAAAAAAATAAATCAAACTCAAAATCCATTCCAAGATAATTCAACAGGTCTAATGAAAGAAGTGCAAGTTCATCACTATAAGGCCTTAACAGATTAGCGCACAATACCCACGAGGAAGCAACAACAGTCCGCAACTTAAGGGTATATCAGCATTCTTCTAGCTGGTAAACTAATGCACTGATAATGCACACTGATAAGGAAGATTTGTAAAAAACAGAAACAGAGTGAATTCGAGCTAAAGGAATAAAAAACAAAAAAATAAAATTTAATAATACTCCTTCTCCAGAGTATTAAAATAATACCACCACCGCCATTTATTGTTGGCGGTATCAAAAACGATCATGGCTTTATGATATTGTTATGAATTTACTGGATTGTGAATACAGCTATAAAATTTGAAGGTTACAGCACCAATTCTAGTAATTCATACCGCTTCCGGAATATTCACGAAAATACTGGAAACTATCTTTGAAAAATATCCTAAACTTTACTAATCATTTACCATTACTAGAATTAACGTTACCACTACTAAAGTCCGCTAATCACTAAAACACCATCACAAATAATCTCCACAATCATTTATTCGCATTCACCATTTACCATTTACAGTTATTTTTATTCACACTACACTATTTCCACGATAACATCATTTATTATTTATCGCACTGTTCACTTTCGCATTTTAATCTTTCGTGTATCGTGTCTCCCGAATGCTTCACGTACCTATATACCGCGCTGAATACTCAAGATCGTACGCTGACTTTCGGTTCTGTTCCAGGCTAGTTCCGTTATAATTATAAAAACCGCAAAAACTGTTATAAAACTACCTATAATGCTACTACTTAAACCTAGATGTCACTAATATCACAAACAATTTTATTAGTAGTCTAAACCTTAAATGAACAATTTTCTCTCTCCCACACTGAATTTATTGCCCGAACATAATCTAAAGTACCACCTCTGCAGTTTAGTTCGTACAGCTCCAACCAATACAACTTTTCCTTTGTCATCGCTTCTAGACGCCATTCATCTTAGCAGTCACCATTCATAGTCCATTCCAAGAGAGATAGCTGTAGAGGTATCTAGACCAGATACATTTCAATGTTCTAGCTAAACGAACGTAATCCGATCCTAAGATGACCGCTCCAATAATTCCACATCGAACTGGTCAGCATTTGTTCAAGCTATCTCTCTATCTCGTCCAAACGTAACTGCCATAATTGCTCTTCGGCATCATCTGAGAGCATCGTCTCATTTGCAATGAGTTTCTCATTTTTCTATAAGCCGTTATCGATAGTATCCATTTTCTCCATCACTTTACTACCTCCAGCGTCATCATTACCACTTTCATCAAGTTTACTGCACAACTCTGAATTACTGTCGTTGTCCGTTACATAATCAATCCTGCACCAAAATTGTCGGAACCATCCGCCATCATCCCTACTCACCACGAATACTGCCTCTTTTCTTCTTGAACTGTAGCAATAATATCACGGTCGATTTGCTCATCATTTTTGAGTTGGTCCATCTAATTTTTCTTATCTACTATTTCCATGCCCCCGCTCGATTGCACAAAACCCAATGGTTTCTCCCCGATCAATGGTACCCACTACATATGACCTTCATCATCTGGTTCCACCTTACTACCGACAAGTATTTCCAACATCCCCATCCCGCTTGACTTTCTGCTCCATATTGCCTAATATTAAGTCTACCTACCATTTGATGCAATTTTGAATGACTTTTAGCTGTCATCTGCGCCGTATCGAAGGTTCTTGGTGGCCCGGGAACTACCTCAACCATCTCCCGTTTATCATGTAGTTTTTCCTCTATTAGCCTTTCGAACTAAAACTTCACAACAAATAATTTCCATAATTATTTATTAATTCACTTATTATTTTTAATCATACCACTATTTCCACTTTCACACAACTTGCTTTTCATTGCACTGCTCACTTTCGCAATTTGTTCTTTCGTGTACCGAAAATGACTCACTCATTGTGTTCATTGCACCCTTATTTATATACCGCGCTAAATGATTGAGATCTTTCGAGGACATTCGGTTCTGTCCCAGGCTATTTCTGATATAATCTGAGATACTATTAAACTGTTATAAAACTATGTCTAGTGCTACTACTTAAACCTAGATGCCACTAGTCTAAAAAAATGTTACTCTTACTAAGGCTACGCGTCAAATTTAAGGTAAATCGTTTATTACGGTAAAAACCGGTTTGAGGGCAGATTTTTCGATCAGTTTCCCTTAGAGTTATTGAAAAACGTCTCGCCCACGCTGAATTGATTTCTCATCAAACCAATAGTCGAGATCGTATCAATTTAATCAAGCAGAGTGTTTAGGAAGAATGAATGATAACAAAATTGAGATAAACGTAAACAGCGGAGGCGCTTACATTTCATTTGGCGTCTAGCCAGTGGATAAATGTACCGGCCATTATAAAGGGCAACAGAAAATTCACTGGAACTTGGGAATTCCTCCTTGCTTGTATTAAAAATTTCAATCTCTGTTGAATGAGCTTTTTTTATTTAACCCTTCGATTCGAACGAGGAAGGATATTCCAATTTAACGTTAAGTATAGTTTAGTATTCTTTGAATTGAATAGACCTAAATGTCGCCTTATGGTCTGAACCGATTCGCATATCCCGATCATGGATGGCGTTGTGGCCGTTTCTTGAGAAGTTTTCCTTGAATACCTTCTGAATTTTTTGGTACGGAGCCTCTGGTGTTAGGATGGTCATTAGTAAACAAATCAAAGAATTTCTTCAAATAATTGAGGATATCTTGCTTCTCGAACATTTTCTTGGAAATAATTAGGTATTTATTCCGTGATTAAAGTTTCTAACTTAGATATTTTAAATATGATTTGGTTTCTATTGTAATTTACAAGGCGTTCCGAGAAGTGTTTGAAATAATGATCTGGGAAGTCTGCTGAATAAACAGTTTCTACCTCACTTGCTTTGTTTGGCTGGTTTCCCTCAGTGCTTTCGGATTCATGTACAGTGTTTTCCATGCCTTCATTGAAGTTGATCTTATTTATCATGGGTATTCGACTCTAGAAATGCGTCCACTACGACGTTAGACTTCCCCTCCTTATGAACGACATCATAGTCGTAACTTTCCAACTCCACTTGCCACCTCAGACTTTTCGCATGCTTTTATGAGGTTATAATAAATGTTAAGGGTTTATGGTCAGTGACCAATGTAAATCTGTTATCGTAAAGATAAGGATGTTATTTTTTAATGGCACAAATGGTGGCCGGTGCCTCTTTTCATTCGCAGTTCTTCTTCATTCATAGTGTACTTTGATTCCCTTCTATTTAAAGTACTGAAGGCAAATGCGATTGGTGTTTCAACATCATCTTGAATCTACGACAAAACTGTACCTAACGGTCTTGAAAATACTGGCTATGCGTTGAAATAATTCTTTGGAAGGTTTCAAAAGATTTTACGTACTCCAGATCTGTTATGTTCATGAGATATCTTTTCTAAATATTTTGTGATACGTTTGGCTATGTTTCAGACTGTCCAAGGAACTATTCTATTTCTTTTGGCGTTATTTTAACGGTCAATCTAATATTTTGTTTATTTTGTCGGAATTTGGATTCACTGCGTCTTGGATGAGGTGATGGTGTATCACAGAAATTTCTTTTTTTAGATACTCAAAATTATCAATTAGGATTTTAAGATTGTATTCGGATAACCTTATCGGATAAGGTCTATCGTTAAAAAGTAAACGGATTTACCAAGACTGTCAAGGATTTCCTCGATTTGAGAATTTGGGAATTTATCGTTTCGGTTTTTTCGCTTAATTTCCGATAGTTTATCACAATCGTACTTTTAGAATCCCCGAGGCGTTCATTTTCTTTGGGACCACCCAAATGGGTGACGAATGATAACTTCTCGCCTTTCTTTAACAGCATAGTTTGATTTTGAAAGATGGCTTCTGTTAATACAGATTTTTCTTTTTTACTCAAATTTTCTGTTCCGACTAACTTCGACATCGTTTGGTATCTTTATTATTTCGTGCTTTTGGACACGAATATGTGGCTTTGATTGACCATTTTTTGTGTTTCACTGCCTTTATGGATTGGGTTATGTGAGATGTGTGTGATGGCTACCGACGATGAGCACTACCTGAAGTGGTAAGCAGAGACGGCACAGGATGTGGGTTCTGCGGTAATCTCTCTGTCTACACTTAAACCAGACCACGTATCATGATTTTTACTTAAATATGCCACATTGGCCGTAGACAAAAAGTCTATGCTAATATGTATAATCAAAATGAGTAATAAAATTTCGACAAGTTAGGTCTCATAAATATTCAAGTTTGCATGTTAAATTCCTAATTTGCATGCATTCGAAAATTTCAAACTATCATCAAATATCACTCAATGAAATTACCAAACAAATTTAAATCCTGAGCGCGCTCCATTCACTAATTCAACAAAATTATATGTACCATGACCTCAGCTCATACAAACAACATACCTGAATGCCAAGTTTAACATAAATTCGGATTAATAAAAATCGTTTTTTGTATAAACATTTGCGTAACATGCGAAAGGTGTATAAATTATGAAGAATCATCTGCATTACAATAAATTATTACGTTTGTGTACATCTATTACATAGAAGACATTAAAGTGATTAGCATCCATAAAACGAGTACAAGGATTTGATTAGTACGCGTACAGTTTAATAAATGGCTTACGTCTACACAATAAGTACGGCCGTAGGTTACTCCACGATCAAATAAATAGTTACGACATGTTGCTAATATCCAAAAATAGCTACGGTGCGTCTATTTCTCAGCTCTCTCGTCCGCCGATCGATTTATAGCGCGTCTATTTTATTCAATCAATCCAATTAATCTTCTCCGGTTATAAACTGGTGTCTTTGTTACAAAACTTATAAATTTTTGATAGAATTTTGTATGCGCGCACTTTACCAGGAATTTCACAAAATTTCTTTCTCAAAATCCCGCGCATTTTCTGTTTTGGACACGATTAGGTAATCAGTCATCAGTGACGACGATGATTTAAGATATTTTAATACATCGAGATGCGCATGCGGCGTGGGTTTCAATTATGACCATATATGTACAGCCTGTGAATTTATAATTTGCGATAACTTAATGTCTGTTTACATTTCTAATTTGGCTGAGTTGTTTTTCGCTTTTAAATATATGCCAAATGCACACACTTGACATATTTTTGTGATTTAAAATGCCGCGTCGAAAACACGGTTTTCTTTAGCTTGCGTATGTAAGTTAGGCGGCAGGAACGAAAAACATGTTAATTACCTCTAAAGATGGGTAATTAATCATTACGTGCGCGGAATCGCATGCTTAATGCATCATTAATAAGATGCATGGTAATTAAGGAAAAAACGTGCATGCAAGAATTATGCAATATGCAAATAAAATAGACGACGCCGTTCATCGGACCAACAGACGATTTATACAGTGTGACAGACGATGACATCGCGAGCTAACCAAATTTAGGGCATTTTTACCGCTATATATAAAATTGTCACACCCACATCATCGTAAAACGCACGTGATTCCCTTTCAATTTCATCTTATAACATTCTCGGTGTTCGCACGGTAAAGACGATATACCACATTCTTTCAAAATACGAATTTCTTCTCTGTTTCTTGCGTTTCGCTTCGATTTATATAAATTAATTACAAATTTAGTACACATAAAAATATTTTATGTTCGAAACAAGGTTAACACAACAACAACAACAACATTCGCGGCAAAAGAATATCGAGGAATGGTTAATTTAGTTAAGACGAGATTACATAAGATCTCAATACGGTAAAAAGATTTTTATTTTAATGATGATCGCACATTTCCATTAAATCCATAAATTTTTTTGTAACGAGTCGTTGTAACTGGATGTAGACGTGCAAATATAATGCAATTCGCGAAAGTATTTTTTATGCGCGATTGCGTGCTAATTAAGGTGGGATTTAATTAAGCGAGATGAAACGATTTGTAGTTTATGGTATATGCATAGGGGTTAATGTCAGATAATTGTGGTTGGTATTTTATATATATATATATATATATATATATATATATATATATATATATATATATATATATATATATATATATAACATCGAGCCAACATCAATCAAAAATCTGTTCTCATCTGATAAATCTGTTTCCTCGTTGCTTTATTACAGTACGACAATATGGTTTCATCAAAAACAAAAGGTTAACTCTGGAGCCCACAGAGGTACTTCATTACTGTGGCTTTGCAGAAACTTATGCTTTTATAATCGATATGCAGCAACAACAAACTAGCAACTACCAGCACTGCAGCTTCATTCAAAATCAGATTGTCTACACTATGACACTATAGCAGTTTACTTGTTCATTGAAAAACTGTGCAGTTTTTGAAACATTCCGTGGCGGATGTTGTTGCTGCAACACATTTTATACATTTAAAAAAATTATGAATATAAATAACACAAAGAGGATTTTGCCGGCTATTGAGAATCGCATTTTCGATGGAGTATAGGAGGTACTATTAAGAGAATTTCGTTCAGAGCCAGTCTCACCAATCACTAAAACCTTAAAAGCTCATATCATTTTTTAAATTTGTATATTTCGACAGTCAGAGGTGACACCTATCGGTGAGCACCATATAATTAGATTCCAACCGCAGACGCAATCAGTTGTCAAATTCAAGGTCAGTTCAATTGTCCGATTTGCATTAGGCTTTCGAAATAATTCTACATTTCAGTCTCGTTTATAGTTATAGCCCTCGCCATTGAGAAGATCACACTTATCAATGGTCGCACTTGGACCAGTTGGAGCTTGCCGATCCTCATTACTACAAGATGGATATTTCACGCAGAGCTCATGTCATTGGTTGTTTCAAAAGGATGGTTACATCAGTGATGTTGGCGATTCACCATTCGTCCAAAGTACGAAACTTGGTTACATCCTTTTCGACAAGGTGGAGTGCAAGACAATCAATCAATCTAGTTTAATGACATCAATCGAAGATTATAACACCATCGAAAAACCACTCAGATCATTCTGGGGCATGGAAAATGTTCGTTCATCTCGAGGACTAACGCACGATGAATCAGAGTGTGAACGACACTACGAATCGACACACTATCGCAACGAAGGCGGAAGATACATAGTTTTCCTACCATTCAAAGTCAACTTATCATCCATTGAAACTTCATGCAAAACTACCTGGAATTGGTCATAGGAGCATCTTCTTCATTACGGTGTCATGCAACGCAAAATGTGCGTCATATTCGACTCATAAAACAACAACCGGCGTATCGGTAAACCAGAAGCTTCGCTTGCTCTCAAGCTTCATCGAAATCGTAGTAATCTTCAAAATCACGGATTCGACAACGCCTCTGAGGAAGCCTACGAAGCTAAGGTAAAAGTCGCGCCACTGAAAATAATCAGCCTGTCACATCTAGGCTTTATGAAGCGTGCTCCTTGCCAAACACATACGCAAGATAGGTCAATCGCTCATCGTGCCACAAGTTGAAATGTAGGCAGCACGTTTAATCGCTGGAAGATGTTTCTCGTCAATCGGGTTTCAGAAATTCTGGATTACCTTTTAATCCACTAATTGGAATTACGTCGACACCAAGCACAACCCGGCTGGTTGCGCGTCCTGTGGTGTCGAACCCTCATTACTACACAATCATCCACTGTAGTGGTTAAGTCCTGTTTAGCAACTAGAAGAACCCAGTCAATGACCACGCCAAAGAACTAGCGAGGCCGTGCACTAAAGGCGGGTTCATTGTTGTAGTTCGTTGTGTTCGTTCCGTTCGTTGCGTTCGGTTTTTTTTCTGCAGTATTATTTTAATGAGTTCATTGTTGCTGAAAAAATTACAGAACAATTTTATTTCCACCTATCGTCGAAAAATCGAAGTTTTTGACTTTTATAGTTTGGCGTTTGTAGTTTTGATAATAAATTTATTAATAAATGAAAAATAAACAACATCAAAACACAAATGAACAAGGCTACTTGACAACAAAATAAAAATAATGAAAAAGTGCTGTCCGTCTCTACTATTATATATCGCGTTGTCTCTTTTTTACCATGTTCCTTCGGTAAAAATGTTGGAGATAGATCAACTTGATGAAAAAAATACCGAAGAAACAAAACGTCATTTTCGACGAATCCTATTGGTTTTAAAAAAAAACACAACGAACGGAACGAACGAAATGAACCCAACAATGAATCCGCCTTAACATAGACGAACGAAAAACAAGTCGTTCTACTACTACTTCTTGATGTTAATCGCTCGAAAAATTATTTCGTATATACGCCATGATAGACTCTTCATCCAACATTGTTGTTTCGTGCTTAATTATTCATTCGAGTTCTAGGTTGAGCTGGTTCACGAAACTCATTTCGCTGACGAGATATCGAGATGTTAATCCGGGGAACATCTATAGAACCCACTTCGACTTCTAAACCCATTTCGTCGACAGTGACCATATACTACGATTCGAAGAATCCGCTCCGCGGATCGCATTTGCTATACACAAGAAAGCATCCGATTATCCTTCCCAAAGAATGAAGCTCAGATAACCAAGTTACATATTTCAATACAACGCGACACGGTGGTCCGCAGCTGATGTTGGCCCACCTACGAAAACACCATTGGATTGTAAGCATCAAAACCTCAGTATACCTGCACGATAATAAATATGTTGTGCTTTCGCCATCGCCCAACGATGACCTAGCATCGAGTAAGTACAATCCATACTCTTGGGAACTTTTTAATCAAAGAGGTTCCAATCACAACACTGGAACCAACTCGGTGTCACAACGAACCGTCTCAATCATTAACAGCAGAGAATGTATCTCGACTTCTGGAAAATTTGGTCGACGGAATACCTTTGCCGCCTACTACAACGATCAAAGTTGTTGAGAATCAACGATAACCTCGTCATGGCTTACTCGGTATGCTCATCGAACGCATGGGTGAGTTCGAGTCGTCATGCTGAGATGTGGGAATGCTGTTTGCTACAAAACTGAGCTTGTAGCTTATTTACGACCACCATAACAAGCACTAAAGTGTTATAATACTTTAGGACATCAGGCAATTCTATAGACACATCCATGCGAAAACCAGATTAACAATGGCTGCTAAATTCGCTGTTAAATGACCTGACTATGGAAGGAACTATGTAATGTGGCTACAGACCAAAATATCTATATTACAGTCCTTTAGGACATCGGCCATAACCTAACCTACCCTAACTGAGTCAATTACAAAAAGTGCCGTAAACAGAAGTATTTTCAAAGCCTTCCTTACAAGAATTCCTTTTGCTAAACCGGAAGTAATCTTAGATGAAGTAAATCTCAAATATTAACAATCACGGATTTTAAAAACGAAGATTCCAGATCTTTTGAGATCGATAATGAATCTAGATTGAAAGGAAGGATAGAAAGATGTTCAAGCCATCTTAGGTCACAGATCCAGTGCTCTTAATTATCTTTCTAAGTTCTCTAGTAAGGATTACGATGGGCATCAGTTGCAGTTTAACTTAAGTATCGTCAAGAAGTTAATAAACTGGCATATCAAATCCTTCAAGACTTTCAAATTCTCCGAATTCATATTCAACTTGTGCGGCTTTTTGCATCCTGCCCCTGGCAGGTTCGATACGAGACTCTGCTTCAACTTGTTAATATTATTATCTATTATATGGGGTTGTAAACGAGTTATTCCTTTCCGAATCTCTAAATAACAAGATGATGCAATTTAACTTACAACAAACAATCATTTAACCATCTCACACTTCATCTAAATAAAGCAATTAAGAACCCTGCTGTGAACCAGCATAGAAAAGTAGCAAATTATTTTTTCCTGGACGAGAATGACCGCACGTAAATGGTATACGTAAACACCACGAACACAACCTTAATTATCTTGATTGTCATAATCGCATAATGAGATTTGTGTGATTTATAATATGCTAAATCTTGTCTTCCATATTTACATTTCTTCGATTAATATGAAACCATACATACCTAGATACTTAAGAAATAAAGAAGAAAATTGCAACAAAAATCAAAAACCATATTCAAACGTTCAAATTTTTAATCAATTATCCCACGAGTCATCATCAATTTAATTTTTATAACAAAATTTCATTTTATAAAGCAGAATAAAAAATAAATAGGCAAAATATTCAAATAAGCTCATTGTTTGTGTTTTTTATAAATCTTAACTAATGCCAGCAGATGAATCTTGTGATGTTTTTTTATAAAACCCGCATTATACGGAAAAAGTGTAGAAAAGTGTCCATAAACTCTTTTCGGTGCACCACCAAATAATAAAGTGTTACACTTTTTACACTTTTTAGGTAAATCGCATATTACAACATAAAGAGAACGTAAATCGTATAAAATTGAAAGCAAATTCCATTCAATAATCACGTTACAAATCTGTCAATAATGTACTTACATCGATCGACATAAATGCGCGAGCGCACACACAAATTATTTCTAATCGTTACACCGAAATTTTCTCAAATTGAAATTCTTCTTGTCTTGACATTATACAACTGAATACATCCAGACAGATATACCATAGAGATTGATATTTCAGTATTTCACTTCGTATTGGTTTTGGTGTCTGTATCATTGTGCTTCAAATTCAGTTATTTAATTTTATATTGAATTTTATTTTTTAAATGTCATTATTTAAATGTTTTCTTTTTAAATTCAATTTAATTTTTTTTAATTTTATTTATATTTTATTTTTTATTCAAGATGATGATGAAGAAAATCATTGTACTAATAAAGTAAAATAAATACGAGTTAAATAGTAAGATACAAATACTTAACCTTTTTGTATGTTGTGCTGTGTACCGAGGTATGTAAGTCATAAAATTTTAAGGTCTTCTTGTCTATCGATTAACGAAGTTTGCATATTTTGGTTGTTAATGCTTGAAAACGCATAAATATAGGTGCGTGTCGTGAATTTGTAGTCACGAAACACGAATTTGTTCAAAACGATAATGTCACTTTGCGCCATACTTAGTTGCGCCGTTTGCTGCCCCAATTATTAGTCTACCTCTAAAACAATTTTGGCAGTTTTCAAATCTGTATTCTATCGAGGTTGCTCACAAGATTATCCTTGTGTAGCCTGTAATATGTATATGGGCAGAGACCACGCTAATAATGTGTTCAGAAAGTAGCGCCATGAAATAAATACTAATACGTACATGACATTTGTGGCTTGTGTCATTATGGGCTACGTGTAACGTAAAATTTCCGGTAATATAATCCGCCAGGAGGCAGCAACAAATAATATCAAACTTCGAACGTGTTTAGAAATGATTTATATATATTTTGGTGTTTTTAATTCTTTGGATATTTTTAAAACATTACCGGGTGGCTGACAAAAAGTGTTACCAAAACAAAACGCCACAGATTTTTATTTTTTGATGAATTTTATTGAATCAAAGTAAAAAATGTTCATAAATATTTAAATTTTTGAATTGCATTAGCAGTTTTTAATTTGGCCACCCTTACCCGCGGTTATGGCCTTCAAACGGCCGACAAAGCTATTGCTAAGCGCTTGCTTGAGATGATCGACACTTTGGTATTTTTTTGTCCCAACCTTGCTCTTCAAAATACCCCAAACCGAAAAATCTAGCGGATTTGCATCCGGTGAATTTGGTGGCCATTGGGCAGTGGAAATGAACCACGGAACATTGTTTCTCAGCCAATCTTGATTGACGCGCGTTTTATGACTCGGCACCGAGTCCTGTAGAAATGTCTAGGCTCTGCGGCCGAAATGTTTTTGTGCCCAACGCTTCAAAGCTCCCTCCAACACATGATCCCGATAAATTTGAGCATTTATCTTGATGCCATCACCATCGGCGGCGCTTGGTTTCGAGTGTCAACCCGTTGGTTCAAAATTTTCAGTAGAACGGCCGGACAAGTAAATTCGGTCGTTTTGCTTGTTGAAATATTGCTCAATAACGAATGGTGACTCATGGGAGAAAACCAAATTTGACAAATCGCCACTTTCGTGCAAGCGTAACAACTCCTTTGCTCTTTCCACTCTAACTTTTTTTTGAGCATCAATGAGACCATGCGTTTTATGGAATTTCAAGGCCTTTAGTCCAAGATAATCTTTCAATATGTGCTGCATCCGTTCGAGCGAAATGTGCGCATCATGAGCCATTTTTCTGCCGCTACGACGTGGATTCCGAGCCAATTTGTAACCGCCATGGCGTTTTGCAATGCTACCAGTATCGTTATAACGATTTATGGTGCGATACACAAACATTTAATTCACATGTATATGTTTTAACTGGTTAACAATCTGTGGCTGTGGTTTCCCAGCCAAATATAGAGCAATCACACTATTACGCTTGAATTCCATTGCGGATAATTTTTTTCTGAATATTTCCCACTAAAATGATTTTGTACGCTTATAAACAATGGAATGAACTGTCATTAGTGTAAGTTTGAGCGCTCTGTCATCACTGGTTTGACAGCAATGACAGTCTGAAGTTGGTAACACTTCGTGTCAGTCACCCGGTATGTGATCTTTCGTGTTAGATTTATAAATATTTTGTGAATTAGTAATACGTTTATTAGCTGTATTGCACTGAGAAATAAAATAATCGAGGTGTTTTGAATTTAGCTTTGTTTGTTTATGAAATTACCGTAGCAACACGGATTTAGTTCATACTGATAAATAGGAACCCCCTTTTTTGCTATGGGAAATTTATAACAAACACAGATAAATTCAAAACTGGCCTCTATTAATTTATTTCCCAAAGCAATACAGCGAATAAAATTGACATTTCTTTATTTTTTAGTTGTTAGTTTTGTAGGTGTTAGGGTTTTAGATCAAGCAAACGCAAATTAGTTTAGCTATCAATTAACAGAGAACACTGTAGTGCTTTAAGAGAATTGTAATTATGAATAACGAAATTTCAGCGGTTTATACTTGTTTTGAAAAGAAATGTAAATATAACCAAACCAATTTTCGTAAAACTATTACCCATCGTCTGAGGAGAGTTGACATTAAATACTCGAAGAAACATTGGCGCTCGAGCAGGGACTTGAAAAGTTTAGATTCTACGAAGAAACGAACGGCGTACATCAGAATTATCGTATTTTGGGATCATTTGGCCGTAACGGAGCTACGTAGTAAAGCAGCTACTTCTTACCAAGGGGACACGGAGCTACAAACATATATTGAAAATGATTAAATTCAGTAAACGAATTGTATTAGTTATCGTGCTGAATCGGAAGAACAATATTGAATCACAGGCTAATTCTCTCTAAAATATGATTGGTGTGAGCTTTTCTTCAAATTTCCTTGGCTCTCGAGGATATTCATAAAACTGCGATAACCGCTCCTTTTTGGTTTTTTGAATTTACCAGAATGCCATAAGGTCTTCGCAACTCAGCCCAGACATCCCAGCGATTCTTTAATGAATTGTTAAAAGGGCTGAACTTAGTCTCGTCTTATTTCGACGATATTATCATTGCAATTCGCTCCGAGGTGGAACGCAGTGGACATCTCGAGTCGGTATTGAAACGTCTCTCTGCATTTGGAACTAATATTAAAGGTACGAAATTCATTTTCGGCGCGAAGTCACCCAACTTCTTGAGTCATCCAATTTCGAAAGATTACTTTCTAGGGCAAAAGAAAGGCAAAAACAGCAGAAACTTCTCTCGGCCCGAATACTCCACTGAATCTTTCAAAAAAGTCAAGTATTCTCTTGCCGCTGCCACTCTTTTGGCACCTCCGTTGAATGACACACAGATCAACATGACTGCCAACGCTCACAATGCAGCAGTTGGAGCTGTCTTACAGCAACGCAACAAAGGATCTTGGTAACCAGTAGCGTTCTTTACAAAGAAGCTTTACGCTACGGAAATTAAATACAATACTTTCGATAGAGAACTTCGTGCTATGTATTTAGCAATCAAACACTTTCTCCATTTCGTCAAGGGCCGACATTTCTCTTGTGCGGAGCGCAAAATCAGAACGTTGTCTCCGGCAATTACATCCCAATTATATTTCCCAATTCACAACCGACATTCATCACATTAAAGTAAACACAATGCGGTGAGTGACTGTTTATCTTGTTCTGATTAAACACTTTTCATAGAATTCAGCGTCTTCTCTTTCGACATGAAGAAATTACTTGTACAGAATCAACGCGACAACGAATTACAGAAATTAATTCAGCACGCACGCTGAAATCAAGCATAAATCTGCTACGGATTGACTTACCAGACAAGCAAATTTGGTGTGAGACTTTAGTCTACATATGTCTTATCACATCCGGCATCCGTGCAACCCGAAAACTTATTGCTTCAAATTAGTTCTGGCCAAGATTGAATACTGAAACAAGCAACTGGGCGAAATCTTTTATCTCATGTCAAAAGTCAAAAGTACAACGCCACAAGTTATCAGAACTTAGTAAAATTGAGCTAGCAAGTGGCAGGTTAAAACACATCCACATAAATCTGGTTGGTTCACTGTCCCCATCGAATAGATGTCATTATATTTGAACGATTTTCAACCGGTTTACTAGGTGGCTAGAAAGATCTTCTACAATGAGTATATCTATAGATATGGCGTCCCTTTCTTTATCACGACAGACGTAATGTTGTTTACCGAGCTCAAGAAGCTCCAAGGTTCTCATTGCATTCCGACAACTGCAAATAACCCGAATGCAAATGGTCTTGTCGAACGGCTCCACAGCCGCATTAACTTCTCGATGTAATACATCCCATTGGAATTCAGAACCACCTACAATTCTATTGGGTACTCTAATCTCAGTCAAGGAAGACCTCAACTGCACTCCAGTAGAGCTAGTGTGTGGTTAAAACATCAAGGTTCCCAACGAATTCTTCATCAACGAGCAAGATTCGAACCCAAACACTTTTTTCCCAAACAGCCTTAGTGCCTACGCACACAAAATATCCGACCGAACAGCAACACACATTCCAAAAATCTGGAAAACTGTTCACACATATTCATGCATACACCCTATTCTGGACCACATTGTGAATGTCGAAGGAAAATCAATAACAATTAGGATCGACATGCTTAAGCCAGCATACGGAATATTTGTGGAAAACTCAGTCGAAAATCGTTACGTTAATAAAAAAAAACACTATGGTTTTCGACTCAGGAGGGGGTGATGTAGCGGCTAAAATCTAAAAGACACTTTTCACTTCTTGGCATTCCTCCTCTTAATTACGAGACATTGCTCGTTCTGCCGAATAGAACTATTTCGCCAAATACACTCTCTAATCTCGATTTTGCATACCAGTAGATTGAAATTAAGAAGAGAAATTATTAATTTATGACAGTGGCATTTTAGAAATTCATAAGACACAGTCTCACACAAATGGGAGTTTTATATCAAATGCAGTTGATTTTTTTTCGGGAAATAAAAAACCCGAAAATCAAAATCCCAGAAATCAAATATCAAATTCAAGATATCGATTTCAGAAGCGAATTTTTGTTCTCAACTTCTTGGTAAGTAAAGATCAGGTTTTATTTTCAAATTCTGTAAAATTTTGTTTCGTAAAATTACAAACAATCTAAGTTTATAGAATGGAAAATTTTGGTCGTGTATTTGAAATTTGGCCGAATGAAACTCGGCCATTCCTTAACTAAGTAAATTTAGTTTCTTAAGATGGAGCGGGTCACAAAATTGGGGGGGGGGGGGTGAATATGTTGTAAAGCGAAATATTAAACTTACCGGGCTGTACAGATATTAAACTTACTGGGTAATTCTGTCTCGTATATTGAAAAATCTTAATTCCTGCTTAAATTTCAGAAACCCAACAAGAACAACTTGTAAATTTATACAAATTTATATAATTCTTGGTTGTTTTTTGTAAATTTTAAACTTTTCAACATGATTGCAAAAATTGAAAAAGCTTCTATGGAAGCTGCCACTTTCGGTACACAGATTTCCACAAAATTTCGCTAGGATTTCCCATTTAATGGAAAAAGTTCAAGTATGAAGTTTTATTCCGAATAGTCAATCCGCCTGGACTGTAGAGATGCCGATTTTTGGTGAAATAAAATTTATTTATCAAAAACCATCATTTCCGGTAAAATTTAAAGAATGATCTGAACAAATTTTTTTTGAAATTTAAATTACAATGTTTTCGTTTCTAATCGTTTTTTCGTAAATGCTATATCTTTTCAAAATATTTGCAAAAACGGAAAAGTTCCAATAGTGCTGCCACTTCCGTTGAACCGATTCCAGCCAAACATCACTGGGATCTCCAATTGCGATATTACTTCAAAATTGATTTAGAATTATTTTTCAAGGCGTAGGAAATCCATCGGAGTTCGCACGATTGCGTTCTGCAATCTTGGCAAATTGAACCAGTTTAGGCAAAGGTAAGAACCTCAATTTATTTACATCCGTCGAGACGGAATTAAAAACATGGAATCAGATCTTGTTAAAAGCAGGATACTTACAGATATAATGAATGCTATTATCGTTATCCTCTGTTGAAACCAGCAGCATGCAATTCCGATGTTCTTTAAAACGATCATGCCTTCTTCCTTCTTAACAGAGACTGCCTTAACAGATGCAGGAAACAATGTTAGATTGCGACTTTATTATTATTAAATGATAAAAAATGACACTTTAAAAACAGAGCGTGAACCAGCTTTTGTCAGAGAATCTGCAATCTCGTTGACCTCAATGTCTGGTAAGCACAATGAGACCGAGCAGTGCTCTTAGCTTGAAAAGTTAAGCAAGGAATACTCTGACTGCCTCATGCCCTAACGGCAAGCTTTGGACAGTAGACACTGTACCCTGCACCAAGGCTATCTCGCGAACCGTGTGAATACACAACTAGTGATTTGAATAGTTCACCTCTAAATTCTAGAGATATCCATAACTCTGTCGAAGGATAAACACTCAAAAAAATATAAAATTTTAATATTTTTGTAGGTCTACATACACTTGTCGGTAATTTTCAAAAATTAATCGACACGATCTTTTTGGTTGCTAGTTAAACAATTAAAATGGTTTGAATATTGAATAATTTGAAATTTCGCTATTCACCACTAGATGGGTGTGAAATATGTAAGTGTGTTGTTATGAAAATTATCACCTTGCGTTTAAAAATTAAAGTTACAATTATTTATAATATTTAATTTAATATAATATAAAATGAAGTAAACAATAAAAAATTTATTGAATTTGAACAATATTAATTTTTTTATATTAATAGTTAAACAAAGTTTCAATAAGTATTGTTGGTTGTTCTTGAAATTTTTAAGATTTCTCTCAGGAAGTAATCGTCTTTATAGTTTGCTGTTTACTTTATCTAATAGACACTTCAAGTCTGCAGAAACATGAATATACCAAGTCTTAAAGTCTATTGGTAAATGAATTTGGAACGCTTCCAACAAGAGATTCGGGACACCATTATGATAACAGCGATCGAGCCAAAATTTATCTTTAATTCTGGCCAATTGAAGTATCTTGAAGTACCTTTGCATATCGTAAGTAGTAATATATCTCAATAAAAAATTTGTGATAAAAAATCCAAAAATGCTGATATGATTGGAAAACCTGAATCAGTACATTTCGGTTGTTATGGGCGCGCGCGCACTTAAATAAATATTTTTCTGCTAATTTCTGTGCAATAAACGCAGCATCTATTTCATAATTTTAGTGCGTTGCATTCTTTTAAGAATAGTTAGTACTTAAACAACTAAGACAACGTTTAACAACTTTTCGTTTATCCCCAGCCGCTGTGGTTGATTACACACAGGTCCAGTTCTCATCAGACAAAAGTATGACAAAACTACACCCGTCTTACAAGTAGACAATCGAAATTGTTCGCCTCTATCTCAGTATAAATTTAAAATAACTTAATTGTTATCATTTCCCAAGCAATCTTCTGCCACTTTTACGACTATGTAAATCCAAGAAGTAAACAACTCAATAAATTACTGAAATAATGAATTAAAGCCGTTAAAACAACTATTACAAAACTAAATATTTTGCATCTAGCTGTGCCACAATATCTACCATCTCAATTCTCGAAATATAAAGGGCTAGGTATTGTGATAGGTGTGTTAACGTAACCACCTCGTTAATTGTAAATTATTACATTACGATTACACTCTAAACGTAATAATTAAATTGCTTTATGACACATGATTTATGTTATATGAATTCCTGACGAACACAAGAATAAATCCCGAAATATTTATGTACTTGCGCGAGTAAAGAAATTACCATAAAAATATAATAATTCACAGCGCGAATTCTTTTGTAGCAAAGGCGTTTAGTGTAAATTATACAAAAGAATATAATTAAGGAAACGAATTCTAAATATTTAAATCATTGTCACTATGAATCTACAACACATGTTGACATTTAACACTCACATGTATGTAAATTATTATAAATTAGAGATTTTATCGGTGTTGCATCTCGAGATGAGTCGCGCTATAATGTTATCTACAAGGTCTCCGTATGCTGTGCGATATATTGTTAACTTGACCATCGCGACCATATAGGTACGTTCAATGAACAAAATGTGAAATCATATAAATTTTGTGTTCCAACAGAAAATCATTAATCAATCAAAATACCTCTTCTGCAATTTTTTATTGTTGTCAAAAAACTTACGAGTGGTATGATTTGTTATTTGGAAAGAAAAGTAAATTCTATGCCAACCATCATATTATGATGTACCCTTGATTATTATTTTTATATATATTAAACTTATGATATGGGGATTTTACGAAATGTAGCTCATAATTAACGTAATTCGTTTGATATTTATGTGAAAAGTGTACAAAAGTGTGCAAATATATAAATCGTACGCCTCTTGGCCAATATGAAACCCTAGAGGGTAATGATCAAAAATATATGTTTACCAGTTTAAACCTATAATTTATACAAAGAATTCGGATTTTTATAAAAAGTGTAGATTGTATACTTTTCTACACTTTATCGACACTTTTCTACACTTTTTATATGTTTAAGCCTCTGACGATATTTTTATAAATTTACGTAATATTACGCATATGTTACAATTCTACTGAAGGTTATTACTGCAAAAAATATACTCAACTTGTGCAAAAAAGCAAACATACTAATCAATTGGAGCCCGGAAATTCTAAATTATCTAATCGCGGAAATCGATTAAGTAAAAAATATTACCGCTACCGCATCTCGCGTCCCGACGCAATGTTAAGACAAAAACCTTGAGCAGTTTATAAACAATATATGATAAAATTATTATTAAGAAAACAAATATTAAAATACTTACACTTCCAAATTGCCCAAAAACAAAGGATGATGCTGTTAGAACACTAATTAAAACGATGATGCTATTTCTTACAAACATATTACTATTGTTGTTATTACCACGATAATTATTAAAACACAACATCATTGCACATACTATAAAAATTATACTCAAAAATGTCTATTGACAGACGGACACGCACAACAACGAAAAAACGCTCAATAATTTTTTTTTTTAAATCGCGTAAATAGTTGTTGCATAAGACGTTATCAAAATTATTATCCAATAACTTTTCAATCTATGGTCGTAATTTGTCGCGTATCAAACACGCGATTTTGATGATCGTTTATATGTCGACGAGGTTTGATGTTTAGCCGCGCGATTTGAGGTGCTGTAAATAAACATAAAAGAGTTGGTAATAATTAAAAAATAATAATAAATAATTTACGAGTGAACATCTTATTGTTTGTTAGTTGTGTAAATAGCAAATAGACAATAATGGCTTAATTAAGGTAACGGAAGGTAAACAGCTTAGTGTTAATAATTTTGTATCGGTAAACTCATTAGTTTTGTGGAACTTTATACAGGAACTAAAATGAACTGGATCGAATTATAATACCACAGTTCGGTTTTGTAATTAGGACATCGGTTGGATTGTGAGTATTTAAGAAGAAAATATCAGGAAAATATGACGAATAGATGTGAAGTTATTTCGAGAAGAAGCTGGGCCAATCGAAAGGCAAAACATTTTTCAAACGAAATGATGATGAAGGCAACCAAGATGCAGAGCAAAAAGTGGAGCATTCGGATAACGATGAGGAGCAGAGGATAAAATTAGCTATAAGTGGAGAAGGGGGTCGAGTGACGGTGAGGCTACAGCACACATGGTAAATCAGCTGAACCAGAAGATGGTGAAAAATTAAACCGACATATTACCTCAGTATACAAGAAGAAAAAAATTCTCTTCGGCAACGTCAACTACTGGTCAACAACCACATGTAATTCCGACAACAGTGATTGAATGATCATACTTGTACTAAGCGACACACACCGTTTTGTTCGTGTAATACTGTGTGTCTGATGTCGATTTTTATGTATCAACTTCCAGATTTAATCTGCAAACTTAGTTTAGATTTGTCTGTTGTTTGTTTAGATTACAATTATTGTTTAAATGGAAACATCTTAATTTTGCGAGTAATTTTTAAACGCCATGTGTCTTAATCAGCTATATTAAGCTGAACAACTAAATATTGAAAACTCTGCTATACTTCACCACATTGGGTATGAAAAGTCAATTGACGAGCTTACTTTATGATGATTTTTCATTTGACTTTTATAGTTGGTGCGCTAATTTCCAATGCCTTTAATTACACACAGATAAAAAATATTATTTGAGCACCTTTCTGCCATTACATTCCACGAACTTCGTATCTTATTTTAGTTGAATCAACTTAGTCGATTAATACTCACACCATGAATATCAAACTAGTTTTGTTTTGTGCCATCTATGAACGAGTAGTATGAACTAATCATTTTCACTGATTAATTGCCGTTAGTTTGTACTAATGATTTTAAGTAGTTACTGTATTCATAAAACGAACTGCGCCTAATATTTGGTCCTCTCTAAATTGTTAATTATCCATCATCGATAGTAAACACTTTGACAATTAATTCAAGTCAAATTAAATTAGCAAATTAGAATAAAATTTTAGTGCATTATGTTCTACGCCATTTATTAATGACAGGCACGACAAAATTAGTTTATATAGTAATTTAGTCAATTCTTTCTAAACATAGCCGCATTACAATAAAACTAAATGTTCATTTAACAACTATAATTAGGAATTAACAGTGCCATCTCTATAAAAATAGCAAAAAAATCTAACCATATATATTTTGCTGACATCTACTGAACTATAAATGTTTTGTTCACAGAACCTACAAGTATTTCTTTCATGCATAAATTAATTTAAAAGTGCAGTTAATGTGAAAACAACTGATGTATTTCTTCCTTAAATATACTGAAATTAAATCTCAATCAAACACATTAGAGATTAATGGAAATGGACGCTAGGTTAAATCGGGCATATGAGTGGGGGAACATATTGAATTCATATTGTGATGTGGTGATTGGTTTTGTTTGAGGAGGAATTTTAAGTGTGTTCGCTATATTAGCCGTACGATGAGGATGTTGTCAAGGTTGACCATGCCATTATAATGACCCGTTTAACTGTTGTAAAATGGCGTTCCTTTATACCCAATGAGAATTGTTTAGGTCCATATACTAGCGAATAATTTAAATAATAATATTAATTTAATAAAATTCACGTTTTAATACCATTTCCTACGTCGTTGTGTGTCTACGTGTCGACAACTCTGTAGATAACATTGAGTATTTTACCTCACCAACCCTGATGCTCAACCGTATGAAAATTCGACGTATCTCAGTGATTCGACGATTTGTTGGTCAGCGCGAGCCGGAAGAGGCGGTGTTCGTGGTGAATGAGGATGACGCCGAATCGCCTGGTGAACATGATTTCGTTGATTTTGATGCGGAGATTAGTTTTGTAACGGAGAGTGACAGAAAACTTGAGGAAAGTGATAATTCCGCAGTAGTACTGTAGGGCGCCGGACACATGATATGGATGATGTCGGTAAGTACGACATAAAGGAAAACGAGGAACTCGTTACAGATGTGGTGATGCTCTCGGATGTCGCCGAAGGGCAATTGTGGCAGCGTGATGGTGAGTCAAAAAGTGAACGACTGCTGCTCAGATCGATTTGGAATTACCACATACTATTAAAGTTAACCGAAAGTTTCCAGTCGAAAGTAAATAAAATTGTAATGCAGATAGTGTCCATGGTTTCACAGCCGAAAATAAACAAATCAAAAGACTAACCTAACTATAGCCATTTCATGGGCCTTAATGCCCATGGCTACGGAGGTGTAAGTTGAGCAGAGTACGATAGATCAATCAATATCTTGCAAATTCATTGAATGATCCAGCGCTCTAGGTTAATCCAACCCGGCAGTGAATATGCTCATTTAATAGGTACGGAGCTACGGAGATGCATTTTGACAATATTTCAATAATTCAAATTCTTGCTTCTTCATTGAATTGTTCAATGCTCTAGATTAATTTAAACTTGCATTGATTCCACTACGGCCATTTGAAAAGCCTTAATGCTTGTTTACTATAACCTAATTGTAATGCACTTCTGGATGGATTGCAGTGGTGTAATTTGACAAGATTTCGATTAGCCTAAATCCGCATTGGTTCATTGGGCCATGGCGATTTGATAGGGGTTAATGCTTGTTAACTGTAGCCCTAGGGATTACGGGGGTGTAATTTGACTAGATTTAGATAGCTCAATTTCATGAAAATTTATTGAATGATCCGGCGCTTCGCGATGTCATCATTTAATAGGCTTTAGTGCCTGTTAACTATAACCTAATTGTAAAGAAATTCTGATGGGGATACGAAGTGTAATTTGATCTGATTTTAGTAGTTCAATTTCTTGCCAATTTATTGAATGGTCCGGCGTTCTAGATTGACTTAAGTAGTACGCATTAATGACACTATTATCATTTGATAGGCCTTAATTCCTATTACCTCAATTTGTTGCAAATTTATTTAATCGTTCTGCACTTTAGGTTAACCAAAATTCACATTTATGCCACTATGACCATTTGATAGGCCCTAATGCCTGTAATCTCTAGCCCAATTGTGAAAAATGGGGCTACGGTGGTGTAATATGACCAGATTTTAGTAGATCAATTTCTTGCAAAGTTATTGAATAACAATTTGATAGGCCTTAACGCCACCTAACTCTTGCCCAATTCGAGGGATTTCTCTCTGGTTAGGGATTTGGCCGCCTCAACAGTACTCTTCCAGATAACTTGATCGACAACAAGTGCGCACGAGACATGGTAACCAAGAGTTTAAAGGTCCCGTTCTTTGTCGTCCACGCACCCGCTGAATAGGGGTCTCCCACGAGGACTTGTCTTCATTGGTGCATGTTTTATAGTTCGATTTTGGGAACGTGGATTGTGTCCGAACCTTCTCATCCTTGATTATTTAATTGTTCCAATTATATCAGAGATGTTCAGATCATATCTGATCTCGAGATTCAGACACATTGTGTACATTTCTTCATCCTTAATTGAGCCTTGTAACATACACACTAATTTGCGCTCAAAAACGACAAACTTTTGGCTACCCGTGTTGTTAGCGTCAAAGACCCGCTACCAAAAGTGACTACTGGTATTACAGCGCTTTATAGATAGTTAATTTGGTTTTGTGCGATATATTGCGAGACTTGAAAATATTAATGTTAGCGTAGAATGTTCGGGAAGCTGCTTCGATCCGGGATGTTATATCTGCAGAGACTAAGTTTTGCACATTTACTATCGATCCCAGATATTTAAACTCATTCATCCTTTCGTATTGTGCATTCGTTTATCGTACGCCTGTTGAAAATCTTTAAACAAATGTACAGAGATATCCTTTAAGTATAGCACTTTTCTGACACAATCTTCAGAGAAAAAGTTTGATCGATTGTTGACCTGCTCGGACGAAAATCGCATTTATCGTCGACCAAAATCTGCTCCCTGTAAACTTATAACTTGCCAGTAAAAACCTTGTAGCCGGTGTTGAGCAAGCCGGTCTCCTTTTTTGTGTAGTGGACAAATCAGAACTAACTGATACGATAGAGGAGGTAATCTCCGCCGTTCTTGAGCATTTCGTTATAGATGCCATCATCACCAGGTGCCTTATTATTTTTCACTTTAGATATGACTCTTCGCACTTCATCTACATTTATATCAGATTGATGCAATGATGTTGGCGGTTCGCGGGAAGATAACGTGTGTCTATTTAAGAGTTATGAGAAATAAATTCGCCACGTTGTCAGGATGGTGTTTGGGTCCATTTGTATCTTTAAAGATTCGTTGAGAATAGCGCGCTACTAAGTGGTTGGTAGCATCTGGCGATTTCTTTTATAGAACGGTATCTATCTCTTAAACTGGCAGTTTCGATTTTAAACACTTGTTGTTTGTACCATTTCCTTGTCGTCTTTCTACACAGTCGGTTAGATTGTTTTCTCTCGACCTTAGTCGTTGTGTGATTGTCTTGATAATTGAGAGAGGTTCTGTTTCCGTGCTCGATCTTTTTCTGGAATTGAAGTTAGACAATTCTCATCCAGCCAAGTGTTTCTAGGTTTTGATGTTTTTTTTACCTAGATTCGCAGTTGAAGCAGTTGTTATCGTCAATTTTATTATGTTCCACTGTTCTTCCACATAATGGGATAGTGTTTGGCTTTCCAGGGTTTCTGATATGCTAGCTAGTTGGCCCGGGTAACTGATTTAATGCTTCGGTTTTCCAACGTGAGGTTCGTTGGAATCGCTTGATATACGTGGTGAATATAGGGGCGGTATACTTCACAACTACTAGAAAGTGGTCAGAATCGATGTTGGCGCCGCATTTGGTTTTAATATCCTTAATGATAGAAAAATATCTTTTGGACCGTTGTTGTTTGATGAAAGGTGTAGGGAGTCTGGGTCTATGGCATCACGTTGATTACTGTTTATATTGCCAATTTGTGCATTGAAGTCATCCAAAACAATCTTTACATCGTGTTGGAGAATCTTGTTTAAAACATTTTCGAGGGGTCGTAGAAGGTGTCCATATCATGTTCTGATTTTACCTTCGTTGGGGCATATATATTCACAAATGAGATGTTGAAGTGACGTATGTACAATCTGAATACGCAGATCCCGTTGTTTCGAGATCTAAAATCTATTACAAATTGGAATAAACGATTGAAACGATCATGCTTTGACATAGAGTAAGACCGTGATCGATGATGTTGTTGCTGATTAGCCTAGTTTCTTGTAGTGCTATTAGATCGAGCTTGTACTGAGTTGCATGATCGAAGAGTTCAGCTTATACCGCTACTCCGGGCGGTATAAGCTGAATACTTTTTATGTTCCAAAATTTAAATTGTTGTCCTAATTTCGAGTCCGTAGCCTTTGTTGTGAATCCGAGTTAATTATCTGAGGCTTTTGTTGAAGTTTCATAACAATTGAGTTTTCTAGATTGAGTTCAGGTTGAGTTCTATGTAGCCTACTCCAGTTACGGAGCAGTTACCGTATTTTAAAATAAATCTTTAATAATTCCAATTTTGATATGTTGAGATTACAAATTATGTAAAATTATTCTACAGCGATTTGTTATTAATCAATCAGATACATCAGTTGCATCGCGCATTATACGCTCATCTCAAGTCATTTGTGAATAATACAAATTCGATTTTATTAACAATCGATGTATTGATTGAGCTTTAAACTGTTGGATAGTTTACATTTAAACTTTTGAGGATTGAAAATGTTAACGTTTAACGAGATTCCGCAAATAAATCAAAATCTTATCGATCAGATGACTGATCGGTATATTATGTTAAAAGGCATTAATTGGATTGTTAACTTACTATAAAGCAGTGCTCGTATAATCCGGGTCAACATGTTTAACCGGAATGAACTTTGACATTTCATTCTAAACGTATATAGATTCTAGATAAGTTCTAAGCTCACCAAATTGTAATGACTAATTACGAAAGCAGCTGAGAATTAAATACTCGGCTGGTTAGAACCGTGCACAATTTGTCTACATAAATCTTACTTTCTATTTTAAAATTAATTAAATTTTTTTAAATCCGCGTTAAGATAACACTTTATATTCGTATATAAATTGGTAAGCGCTACATAACAAGAATATTTTTCCTCCTACTGTGTTCCCAACATAAAGGCAGCAGCATAACCATAAAAGTCGTGGAAACTATGGAAACACATAAATAAAACACGAATAATGAAAGTGAATTTCGTTCTATTTTGGTTGATTTGATTTCACCTTGGACTAGGTGTGTGAACCAACTTTTATTTCTCTACGTAAGGCACTCGCCTAATTTTCGATGAGATACGTCTATACGGCATGGCATCATCATAATATTCAGCCATAACCATATATTTTAATTAACGACCAAATAAAAATTGAACCAATTTCAACATCGCGTCATGATGAAGATGACTTTATTGAAAATGTTAATTGTAAATAGGAAAGAAACTCGACAATCACGATTTGAGAATGTCTGTCTTTGTATGACTACATACCCAGAGCTAAATTGTAAATAAAGCTGTTTGATTATTTCAAAAGTACTTCACGATCATTTTATTTTATGTCCAGCATATTCTCGTAGCCGTGGTAATCAATCATGCAAACACCGCGTACATTTTGCGATTTCTCTGTCAAAATTTATTCAAATTAGAATTATTATTTTGATGTGGGTTTCGTTTGCGAATAGCTAAATGCTTTTGGTACACGTTTGTGATACCAAGTCCAAATGTCGAATTTGACAAGTTAATAGGCCGATTTGCGTGATTTTAATGCTAAATAAGATGTATTTTGCCAAACGTTTAAAGGTTAGAATATGCATGATGTCTTGTGGTCAGTGTTGTGCCGTATTGTCTACACCGCGTAGGTAATTAATATTCAACATGTGAAGATATATATGTAGGCAATTAAAACAATGTTGTCGATAATGTAGATTATGTAGATAATGTCGAAAAGGATTGTTTCTGTTTGGAATCAGCAAAACTCTTTGATTTTTTTATTGATAGATCTGTGTTGGGCCCCATGGAGTTTAAAAATTTAAAACCAAGTTTTTATATGGTCTAATCCTTCCTCAAGGATTAATCATAGCTACCCATCGAAGTTACCCGAAATTAAGCCACGAAACGACATTTTATTTGGTCTCGTTAAAATATATACATTTTGATAAACTCGATTTCGACTTTAATTGAAATTTTTGATTTTTTTTATGCCACGCTCAATCAGAATCGCAGAAAGATTCTCAAAATTCTTTGAAGATGTTTCTATTTTTATTAACCAATAACCTAGACTAAATAAAGTAATAAGAAATGTTACAGGATCGTGTTGAATACCTGGGATTAGGGTTAGGGAGCTACTAGTGTTCACTATAATCCGTACCTTACCCTCGCCAAATAAACATCTGTCCAACTCCTCCATGGTACAATAAAGAACTCAAGAGCTGTATAATAATTACATCATTCAAATGCAACCCGACATCTGAATCATTTTCTTTCTGATTCATATTCTTTAACCTTAAAGTACAATAGTTATTCTTCAAGTGATCCAAGAGCTATTACCAACCAGTTTACTCAATTCTTTAGTTCGGCTTTCTCGAACAACGATTCGGATCCCGACATTGACTATTTCCTGTATATGAACAACGACAGAACGATGACGACACAATGGTTGGAAAAATTACAAACTTAAAAGATAATTTTTCGTGCGGCTCTGATGGTTTGCGGCCCATGATCTTAAAACATCGCAGTGATAATCTGGCTAAGCGACTTACGGCCATTTTTCAAAAATCACTCAAGACTTTTTATTTTTCTAATCCATAAGAAAGGTTGCAAATCTAACATTATTATTTACAGGCGTCACGATCGTTCCACGATCACAAACGATTATATCAACGAGTTTATATCAACTATATTGAATGTTAACTTCTGCTGTGGGTAGACTCATATCTCAGAAACAGAAAGTATCAGGTGATCTTCTGATCATCAATATCACATGCTGCCAGAGTAGCCATTTGGAGCCCATTCTCTTTATTCTAAACGACGCTGCTCGTGTTCCATCTGAACCCCCCACTGATTCAAATTTATTACAACCCGACTTGAGCAGATTTGATATATGGTGTATGAAAAACAGCCTGGAATTGAACAGAGCCGAATATACACGGTGTAAACACAGTTCAGAAAGAAAATCGCAGTGTGCAGAGAATTCAAAACAGACCCTATGTCAACAACAATGCCGGAGTTACTTCAGTTCGAGATTGGGATCTGCAGCAAACTCTGCGCTTGATTTCGTGAAACGCTGGACTAAAGAATTGCACGATCCTTTTGTAATGCAGGCTCTGTACACAACATGTTAGCGATCCTTAGTCTGATAATGAGTTTGAAGCCCAATGCTGGCCAGTGTTGATAAATTATTGCCACAACAATGTTTACTTTTATGTGTAATGTGGTACGAAATATCGATGTAAAACTAGCACGTAAAGTTAGCACGATTTTTTTAAAATTGTACGTATGGCAATATTTTTTATCACAGATCTTAACTAGTTATTTTACTATATCAACTAGTACTAAACACAAATTATCATTATTTAAATATTTTGAAAATTGTTTATATTATTTAAGTAAATTATAGGAAGTTTACATCCAAATTTATCTGACATCTATCTTATTAATTTAAAAAATTAAATTCATTTGAGCTCTAAAAGTGGTTTGAGTACTAGATAGCACGAAATTTTAAACAAATTTAATAAATATATCGAAAATAATCTAGAAAGAGAATTAAACATTATTTTAAAACTATTTTCAATTTTATCGAGTTAGATTATTAACTAAAAATTTCGAACAATCGGAAATTTCAAAGCAATCAGCTTTAAAACAGCAAGTATGGGTCAGACGGTAGTAGTAATGGTTTGAGCTGGCCTCTTTCAAACATTTGTCGGACATGAATTTAATTTTGTCTTGTAGAAGAATCCTTAATGAACTTCTTAGATACATTTGTGTGAATATGTGGCTATGATTATGTCGTATGTTTCATATTGCACACGACAATCTCACCCAAAAACAAAATGCCACATCATGCGGATTTATTTTTATTTTCTACCGCCGTTCTAAAGAATTATTACAAACGATTTGATGCCTTACAGAAATTTACAACAATGTAAGCCCTTTTAAGAGGAAAACAATAAAAAAATAAATTCTTGCCCGACAAATGTTTGGAAGAGGCCAGCTCAAACAATTAGTACTACCGTCTGACCAATACGATTGCTTGGAAGTTTATCTAAGAAGTTCATCAAAGATTCTGTTTCAATTAAAATTCAATTTCAGGTCCAAATGTTTGGAAGAGGCTTTTATTTCAAGTTTGATCAAATGTTTTATTTTACTTATTTTTTATCAGCCGTTGTGTTTTTCGTGCTAATTTTTGTTTTGTATACATATTTTAAGTTTATAAATTTTCACCTTAAATTTTTTTAGCAATTAATTATTGAAATTTTTTTCATGCTAAATTTTCGTGCTATCTTGTACTAAAAATGCAATATTCAAGATTCAAACCAAGTGTGCTACCATCGCCAATATCGTGCTAACTTTGTTTGGTTTTTTGTGATAAATGAGTGCGTTTTATGGCGAGAACTGATAAAGAATCTCGTGATATTTTATATCGATATTTTTTTTTACTAGTTTTGAGTGATTATTAATCTAATTGTTATTGGTCATTTAATTTAGTTTAATTATTGTTGTATTAGGCGTTAAACTAAAGGCATTGCACGAAATATTAGAAAAACAAAATAGGAATGAATCCGATCTACCAGTTCGAGCGCATGCCCTTGCTGCTCGTTACCCTAAGAGGGAAGTTTCTTTGTGCGGTTCTGAACTAAAACCCATTGAAGTTGAACTACAACAAGCAGTGCAAAGTGAGCCAAGTATTGAGTCTGAAAAGTATCAGGAATTGAGAACCCTTCTCCTGCACATTATGAGAAGGTTAGTTGGAAATCTAAATCGGCTAAGAAGGAAGCGATAAATGTTTAGATTCATCTCATAGATTAATGATTTGTTTCGAGAATTTGGATTTGAAAAACGTATCCGCGCAAGATATGGATAATTTAATTCGAGAAGTTTTTATAAATGAAAATGTGAGTGGAAGTAATCAAGAAGAAATAGATACCATTAAGCGGTCCATTGAAAGTAGTTGAAGAGGATGCGAATGAGGGCCAATTATAATTAAGCTGTTGGGAAGATTAAATACCCCGATGAATCAACCTTATCGTAGTCGATTTCCGGTGTATCGCGACCAAGACTCGTTACTCTATATGCGTCTCGAAATCAACAAGTGATGTTTAATGAACAGTCTTTTCCCAAAAATCAGAATCTCGTACAGAGAACTGAATTACCGCGAATAATTTATTCCCATCGAATGTATCGAATACAAATTCAGTTCCATCATTTAATGTTAAAATAACAAGGAATATGGCCAGGAGTAATTGTATCATACACGAATGACTTGTAGAAGATTTCTTAGTTCTGTTGAAAGATAATGCCTTAAATTGGTATTGGGAGCATCGTGAAAATTTTGGATGGGTTCCATGGACCAGTTACACGAGGCAATGACTTCATCGATTTCAAATTCGCAGAATAGATGATGACATCCGCCAAGTTCTAGAAAGCAGGAAGCAGAAAGTGAAGGAACCATTTTTAGATGTTTATCTCTAACATTGAGCCATCCGTTATCTGATCAGGAATTTATTCGTTTAATGAGCCGGAATATGCGAACTTTAATGATGTAACAACGTTCGTGATTCATTGTATTACAATTGAAGACACTTGAGAGAGAATTGGTTGGTTACTAGAGATGCATCACCAAACTCGGCGTCAAGTGAGTGAACTGGAAGTGGGAAGAAGTGTTGGTGAAAATAATGTCTACCGTACCAAATTTTCTGAGCAGCCTGAGCAACAAGAATCTGTTTGTAGTATTTCCTGTGCAAAACGTACAATTAATACACAAAATCATTACAATAGAGCATCCAAATCCGACGGATATTGGAACTGTCCTGAACATTTATATAAAGAGTGTACTAGTTTAACTCGATATATATTTTGTTTCGGTTGTGGTACCAAAATTGTGTTTAAACCTCAATGTGCAAATTGCAAAAATTTGAGTGCCAAGGGAAACTACTATGGGGAGATCAGAAACCCTATGGGTTCATTCAGCTACGAACACCTACCCCGAATATTACAGCATATTGAAGCAGGAATTGTCGAGCCCTTCGAAGAAGTTAAATAAAGACCAGTAAATCAAAAGTTCCTTCATATTTCCCGGGTGAATAGATCTACTAAATATTTCCATTATCGAAAGACACTAAAGAAAATGATTTAATAAACAAAATTACGTACCGAATTAGATAATAGACCTTATGCTCATGTTTTAATTAACAGTGTCCCTTATAAAGGCTTATGAGACAGTAGGGCCAATATTACTGTACTAGAACAATTTATCAAAGATAACAATTTTGGAATGTTTAATTTATCATCTAATTTATAAACTGCTGGTAGCATAAACTCCTCCCATTCCTGTCACCTAGCCTTGTAAATGTGGTGCAGCTGCCTCAATAGTAGCTTAGTACCAAGGAACCTGCTAACAGATCCTCTTTTCTTCAAGTATTTTTCTATGGTGTCCGTTATCCTATGAACTTGATCTTTTGTGGAATGTCTATCTCGTAATCCATATTGGTTTATAGGGATGAGTTCTTTATAATATTTTTTTTATCATATATATGAGGCTTTTTAATAATTTTAACATAGTAGGTAACAGACAGGTTTGGTACATATTTGATTCTGAATGCTGCAGATTTTGGGAAGCAATTTAAAGACTTTTCCTGTTATCAGGTCAAAACCTGGCGCTTTTCTAGGATTTATTTCTTTAATCACTTCCTCAAGAGAGATGAAGATGATTTCTTGATTGTCAGTTTCTTCTTGTGCCCTCCTGTAAATAATTAGGCTGAAATACACCTTCAACAGCAAATGAAGGTTCCTAAACTTTTTAGGAACTTTATAAAGGCATCTACCTTTAGATTATACCGTGGTGGACAATAAACCGCAGAAACAGTTAGTGAATGATTTTTTGTCTTGATGCTAATGCTGGTTGAATGTATGTTGGTATCTAATACCATTAACTTCGTATTATCCCATTGTATTCTTATACCATTAACTTGAAATTTTTATTGTAGATAATAAAACATTTTATTTGATCATCTATTGTAAACTGAAATTAAATTAATTTTTTCCGCTTAGTACCAATAATATTTCACCTGCATTTCTATTTAACCGTCAATTTTGTTGTCACATTAAAATGTGGGTTTTGACAAATCGTAACCACAATAAATATACCTTGACATTAAGAAAATTTCACAAATATGTTCCGGAAGCAAATTTCAATTTTATGTTATATAGCGCTTCTTTGACACCCACGCCCCAGTCACATCCGATCAAACCAATCCATTGTTCTAAATGTTGTCAAGTCATTATAATATTTATTCTATAGCTCCATCTCGAAATTCGGAAGAATTCTCGAATAAATATGTCGATGCATTAATTAATTTGCCCGATTAAAATCTAAATTTAGCATTTTATGAAAAGATTGCACTGTTTGAACCTCGAAAACTCTAATATTGGGTTCCCAACGGAACAAAAGCTGTTTGGATGATGTCATGGAAATTATAAAATTTTTAATCTGTTTTTATTATAAATTATGCAAATTTTGTATGTTGATAAATAAAAGCACTGCAAATCCAATTTTGGCACTCTAGACGCTTGTCTCGAATTACATAGAATAAATTATATCATTTCTAGTTCCAAACCAAGAAATTATTTATTCGACTTTCACCGTCACTAAACAACCTAACGGCGGGTGGTATCTTTTACTTATCTAACATCTATATTGTCTTACAGCTTAACCAAAAGAAATAAAAAATGTTTCACAGTGCGAGTAAGTAGCAGTTTACGTTTTTCATCTTATTAAATTACAGGCCGTTACTCGCATAATTTTACCGCATAATAGAACATTAAGCATGGGTCATTAATAATTTTGTAGAGTTGTTTTAGACAAACTGTCCGGAATTAAAATTTTATGATTTATCATTCGAAGTCGAGAGTGTATAAGAGACACATGTTCTTGATTGTGTATGGTGTATACTACCGCCCAGTTTGATCTGATTATAAAATTTTTATGTAAATTGTTTAAAAATTAAAGCTGCAAGATGTTAATCTTGATATACGAGTATATGGTTAGTGTGGTGTGGTGTGCCTTGATTTCTAGCAAGGGCGACATTTATGTACAAGCATATCAAGTGAATATGAAAGGCGTTTAGGGAAAAATGTCAAAGTTGACATTTAGTTACAATTCAGGTTCAGATGATCCTTCAACTTTCAGATTTGTGTGAAATTTGTCATTCCTATGAGACATTCAAAACAAACATACCTTCCACCAAAAAGCCAATTATGTTAAACATGAGAGGCAAGCAAAATTGGACTATACAATGAAGGGGTGATACACTGATCTCTCGTTTAGAATATAAGATCCTCCTCTTCCTAAAGATAGGCATTTATCAAAAATTATTTCGCTTCTAGTCGGATAAGGTCGAAAAGTGAGTTTAGAAAATTCTAGGAAAAATGGTTACGAAATGACTTATTTAACTATCACTGAAAGACCTGGCCTGAAAATCGGCAATAGGCTCTGTAAATATAAATAGACCCATTCGTTTTTCTTATAAATCCTCCTGCATAAGTTATTAAGATTCAAATTTGAATCAAATTTAAATTTTACTATGACCTTACAATATTTGTAGTGAAAAGTTGTTTTCCTGAAAAGTTTGTTTATCGTTATGTACAGAACTCACTGCCTACACATGCGGTTATATTGACTACTTTAAAATCAAAATACCGGACAAGTGTTGCAGCAGTTAAAGCTTCAACAATAGAAGCGAGCGGTACTGGGTTCAAATTCCACCAGAGGCCGAATGCAAAAACAAATTTTTCCCATCCATTACGATCGGTGATGTTAAAAAGGACGAGTATGGCCCTCTGTTGGAGTGCAGAATTCAGGGCCGACTCACCGTGGTTGACATGGAGCTGGCAACTGGCATTTGGGGTATACTGTAATAGTTTGAGTAGGTTGATGGGTAGCTGATTCAAAATACGAGTATTAATTGACATTAAAAGAACATTAAATTCATTGGATGATTAATACTTTCTTCAAAAAAAATTCATAATCATAGTTATAAGAAATGGCATGTTAAAATACACATCTTAATTAAATGGTAAATTTATAAAAGCACACAGCATGACAATATAAAAGGGGTATAGTCACAAAAGGCCCCTAGGGAGACATACAATATATCTGAGGAGCCATTTGCTAAATTCATAAATTAGGGGGCCTTGGATTTAAACCATGCAAATTTTATTTATTACTAATATAAATATGAAATTAAGTTGTAAAAGAAATTTTATTAGAATATTAGAGAAATTTTGGTACTTACAGTGTTTATGCTTATTGGGATATTTTTTGACATAAAATTAAAAAAATGTAAGATAAAACAGCCTACGTTTCGACTTTCAACTGTAGTCAAGTTGTGTATTTAGAAATAGCAGCAAGTAGTGGAAAAGTTAGTTAATTTTAGGTGTGTTCTCCTCCGGAATAATACAAAAAAGGATTGGTGCAAAACAACAGCGTTCATGAGAGACACTAGCGCGTCATCAAAGAAAGAAATAAGAAAAATTTTGGAAACCTAAATAAGAAAAGAAAATATGAACAAAAAAGTTTAAGAAATAAAAATAGGCAATCGCCATTTGATATGATTTGATATGATTTGATATAATTTGATATAATTTGATATGATTTGATATGATTTGATATGATTTGATATGATTTGATAGGATTTGATATGATTTGATATGATTTGATATGATTTGATAAGATTTGATGTGATTTGATATGATTTGATATGATTTGATATGATTTGATATGATTTGATATGATTTGTATGATTTGATATGATTTGATATGATTTGATATGATTTGATATGATTTGATATAATTTGATATGATTTTATATGATTTGATATGATTTGATAATTTGATATGATTTGATATGACTTGATATGATTTGATATGATTTGATATGATTTGATAAGATTTGATATGATTTACTATGATTTGATATGATTTGATATGATTTGATATGATTTGATATGATTTGATATGATTTGATATGATTTGATATGATTTGATATGATTTGATATGATTTGATATGATTTGATATGATTTGATATGATTTGATATGATTTGATATGATTTGATATGATTTGATATGATTTGATATGATTTGATATGATTTGATATGATTTGATATGATTTGATATGATTTGATATGATTTGATATGATTTGATATGATTTGATATGATTTGATATGATTTGATATGATTTGATATGATTTGATATGATTTGATATGATTTGATATGATTTGATATGATTTGATATGATTTGATATGATTTGATATGATTTGATATGATTTGATATGATTTGATATGATTTGATATGATTTGATATGATTTGATATCACTTCATATGATTAGCGCGTCATCAAAGAAAGAAATAAGAAAAATTTTGGAAACCTAAATAAGAAAAGAAAATATGAACAAAAAAGTTTAAGAAATAAAAATAGGCAATCGCCATTTGATATGATTTGATATGATTTGATATAATTTGATATAATTTGATATGATTTGATATGATTTGATATGATTTGATATGATTTGATAGGATTTGATATGATTTGATATGATTTGATATGATTTGATAAGATTTGATGTGATTTGATATGATTTGATATGATTTGATATGATTTGATATGATTTGATATGATTTGTATGATTTGATATGATTTGATATGATTTGATATGATTTTATATGATTTGATATGATTTGATATTTGATACGATTTGATATGATATGATATGATATGATATGGTTTGACATGATTTGATATGATTTGATAAGATTTGATGTGATTTGATATGATTTGATATGATTTGGTATAATTTGATATGATTTGATATGATTTGATATGGTTTTATATGATTTGATATGATTTGGTATAATTTGATATGATTTGATATGATTTGATATGATTTGATATGATTTGATATGATTTGATATGATTTGATATGATTTGATATGATTTGATATGATTTGATATGATTTGATATGATTTGATATGATTTGATGCCGAATAGTTCCCTGTAAACACCCTTTATTTTCAGTGTTGGCCTTAAAGAGGTGTTTTTGTATAGTCTAATCTATAAAATGGAGATCAAGAATACACCAGTTTATTTTAACAGTTCAATGCTTTCGGCTAATCTAATATATGTAAATCTTGATTACAAAATTAACATTTTGAGCTATTAAGTTCAAGTACAAGTTATTTCGGTAACGACTGACATTGAACTTATGCACACGTGATTATTGGGCAAAATTGTACGTTTATCTTCTTAAAATAGAGTTGACCTAACATTTCTTTTTGTCGGACGTTCTCATCTAATTTATTACAAGCCGCACCAATATCAATCGATTTTTTGTTAAACACTTAATATATTTGATTAATCCGTCTGCATATGAATTATAGGTTTCAAATAAACCTGTGTCAGTTCTAATAATTTATTCCTAAAATCAACTTTTGCCTGAATCGTGTGAATATTTGTAGTATTTGACTAATAAACGTTCAAAGACCGTACTAAATGAATATTTTATATAAAACCAGTTGTGAATCTTGATCTACTTCAATGTTTATTAGTTTGCCACACTTCTAAAAAATACTCGTTATTTTAATTAATTCACTACAACAAGAATGACGCTGCGCCCACACAAAATTTACTTTCATATGATCTTCCAAAATAGCAGCAAAATAATTAAATTGGTGTTATTCATTTATGATTTGACAGCTACAAAGTGAAGAAAAGAAAATTGTTTTTTTTTACTATTTATATTGACTACTGTGTGACTTTTACTTGCATTAGTTATCCTCGTCGATACCAGATCAATAATTGAAATATTACTTTATAGATAATAAACAAATGTCAGTTATATCTAAGCCGATATTGATTTATTCGCTATAATTAATAAATTTTTTTGTATTAAAATTGCAAATTAATTGGATGTCGTCCAACTAATAACTTAAATTTAGCTCATTATTAAAAATAAAATGTCAAATAAATTAATAAGGCAAATTTAAGCAAATATATAATATTTCAAAATTACTCCATATGTACATAATTTTTTCATGTCGAATCACCGCGATCCATGGTAATTAGATAAATGTGGGACATGATGATTAAACCACCTACATATAGAGCCATTACGCTATAAAATCGAAATCAACAATTAAAAGTGAATCTTAAACAATTCGGTATCAGAATCAAGAGAATGCGTGAGAACAAATTCACTTTCAATGTTTATGTTTTGAAGATTTTTAATACAAATTTATCTAAAATTTATGTAAATTAGTATTTTGTGGTCTATAATTAAGACAACTTTCTTGTATAATAAAAATTTCAAGTTTAACATTATGTATACAAAGGCGTAATGTGTCATAATGGCTAAGACACGTAATATGTATTTTGTGAGTAACTTTACTTTTCCTATATAAGCGCTAAAATATTTGTGGAACCTGTTTTCATTTCACATTTGGATTACAGGTACACTCTATGAGACACACACAATTATGAAATTTTTAGACGGCGTATGTTGTGGGACATAATTTTGTTATAGGGTTGTGGAACATATATATGTTGTGAGTGTTATTTAGCTTATGCGCCGCATTAGACTCTGTTAACTTTAACAATACGTCATTCGATGCAGTCCTGTATCTGTAAAAGAAAATATATGTTTTTGTTTTTTCAATTGAAAGCAACCGTGCATATAAATCTTAAGTATATAACACAACTTAAGTAATACTTAATCCGTATATACCAGTACTTTAATCAATATTCAATATCAACGTAATGCATATTCGTATAAAAACTGTTAAATCTCAATTTTACAATATGCAACGGTAAATTAGTTAACTTGTACTTTGTATAGAATAAGGTATTTTGTGAATTAGCGCGATATGCATTACGTATTAGGTAAGGTTATGTAACAATGGATTTTAATCAACTATATTAAGTGAATGGGTTGCTTGGGTCAGCTTAGTAATAGAAGTGATATTTTATCTATTTCCTAATTCGATGAATCAATTTCTTTGTTAAATAACTTCCACTTTGGTGAAATTTTAAGCGAATTGTTTTTTTTACGATTTTAATAGACAATTCTATAAGCCTTAATTTTATTAATTCACCATTATCATGTGATTATGAAAAAACGTCGAACGTCAGAAGTATACATTAACCTTGAACTTGACCGTTTAGATGTTTTCAAGCGCAAATGCATATAAAATATATTGACTTTAACCGCAGAAGTCAGCTTAATTGAAAATACGCTAAGCTTTATTAAGTAAAAATTTTAATTTGACGATGACAATAAATTTAGAATTAGACTTTTTGCCAAACATAGAATAACAAATTAATTAGGTTTGCATTTGTAGTAGGTAGTTGATTAATTATAGATTTGATCCGAACGTTCGTCGTAGTTTATTAAGTGTTTGTATACGGGCTGAGGTTGTTGGCTTAATCTTATTTATAGATGAGGATAATTTCCTTTAGAATTTACGTCTTATGTCATATCTTCGCATGTCTTTATATATTTCTTGAAAGTTAATTGAAGTTCAGTTGCCTACGCTCGTTTTAGGCGCATTGTGTACTAAAATTTAAACTAATCGACAAGTAGGATAAATTAAACTGATAATAGACAAGTTTCTCAAATTAGGAATCTACAACTAGTTACAACATTCTAGAGTATATCATTTTAGTGTTGGCTGCCAGAAATCTGATTTAGTAAAAAACTAAAAAATTTTGGGATCAACAACGCCATCTGTCGCCAGGTTTGAACAGTAATTCGAAGACAACAGCAATTTTTAGGTGCATTGGTCAACACTACGTGTTTATTTGTTTATATGTACTGAGAGAGAGCGATGAGTCGAAAACGACATTGTGAAAAGGAAGGTTGTATTGTACAGCCAACACGTGTTTTGTTTTGTAAAAGGTTAATTTTTTTACTGAATAAAGTTCAGTAAAATTTTCTTGGGTCGTCCTGGTAACAGTTATATTTGCAGAATACTTTGAGATCCCGGGATGGAGACAACCTTCATTACGAAGTCGGTAAAAGCGATCTGAATTATCAATCGATGAAATTGTCACATCTACTAATACCTATACATGTGACCAAACAACTGTTAATGCGCGTTCTACGATTGATGCTAACTTTGAATTATTCTGCGAAGCTTATATTTTGCGTACCCATCTGGGTTGGGCAGCCACAGATGATCAATGCATACATTACAGCAAGCAAGTGTGTCTTTGAAAATCAAGCATCGCACATGTTTACACCGAAGAAACGTGTCGATGAACAACGACTAGATGAGTTGTTGCATAAGTTCTGGGCACTCGAAGACCAAGCGATCGGTTTCGATCCCAACAGATTTTTAATAACACATTCATTCATGACGAGACGAGTCGCTACAGTGTCCAAATTCCATTTTGATGAAACTTTCACCAGCTGGTTCTAAGGCAGTAACATCAATTGGAACCACGAATAGCCTAGACAAGCTATGTCATGTCACTGAACGAAACAATATTGGCTGATAATATTTTAGTTTCGAAGAGGACAACTTGCAGTCACGAGAGATGTCGAAAAAATGTTCCGCCAAGTGGAGGTAGATCCATGGCATCGACGATGGCAACAATTATTAAAGCGTGATTCGCCAAAAATACTGCTGTGTACATATCAATTGAAGACCGTGACCTTCGATATAGCCAACAGTCGATACAACGCAATTTGCACATTACGACAATGCACAGTTGACAATCACAGGGTAATCGCTGACGCCAACCGAGCAGCCGCATCAGATGACATAATTTTGAGTAATTTTCTAGCATCTGATATTGATTCGATATTACAACGAGGCAAATTCCTGCAAAGGAAATGGAATTCAAATGATACGGAAACACTTGTAGCGATTGTCAGAACTGGAAGTCATTGATCCTGAAACCACAGTACTCGGTCTTCATTGAAATCCGATTACCGATCAATTATTTTACAGGGTATAGATAAATAAACATAAACATTTCGGGAGTCAAACCCCAGGGCTCCCCAAAATCTTTGGAGACTTTAACGGAGATTGAAGATGAATCCAACGTGACCTCCGCAATACGAGACCTGCGCATGAATCAAAACAACAATGGTTTGGTCAATGCCAAAATAAGTGCAGACCTCAAACTAGTAGAAAACGAGATAGAAACAATGGCATTTGCAATTTCCAGGAACGTTGCCACGGGAAACTTTAATGTCCAGCGATCTTTCGGTCGTTGTCACAAATTCAGGTAGAGCAGTTTCATATGATTTGCAAACTCCCAATTAGGGAAGTGGCGATCTCTAATAAATCTGTCGAGAATTCTCTAAAGCGGTTTGAAAAAAGTTGGGGAGAAAATCGCTAAATCTAATCGCTTTAGGATTAGTCTAACTCGACCAAGCTTGAGAAAATTGGAGTAAGTGATACCAAATTCATAGATTCCCTTGTTGAAATAGAGCAGCCGTAAACCGTATCAGAACCACTTGCCTTATAGGGTGCAAAGTTACTCAGAGTTAATAACGTTGCCGTCGATAAAGTGAACAGTCAGTAATAATTCTGCAGTTTCTCAAGAAGTCGCAGTACATTTAGTTTGCAAGAATCAATCATACACAGAGACCTATTAAATCTGACATTGCCGGAGAGACTATTTTCACAGAAGCTAATCCAAGAAACCCTATGAGCGGATCTTAAAATTTTTTATATTCGCTTTGTGCTGCTAAGTATAAACTTTATGATTTCTACAACAATTACTATGGAATAGTAATGTTAGAGACAGAAAGAATATACTATTAGCAGTCCATAGTATATATTGGTCAAGTCAACATAAGTTTTTGGGATGATTTTAAAAATCCTGTGATGACGAAATTAATATTACTTAAACTGAATATTTTTTAGTATTTTCTGAGGTAAATTGCATGAAAACCACCATAGCATTGCGTTTTTCTGAACAAAAACAAGGTAAAGACGAGGTAAAGGCGCGGTAAACACGAAATAAAGACGAGCTGAAGACGGTCTAAAATACAAGGAAATTTCACAATGCTCTGCCGAGCATCAATAATTCATTATTTAGCCTAGCTGTGGGGCCCCATTTCCCCTTGTTACGAGTCTTGTTATGCATATACTAAGTCAGCCCTGATAAGCAATCATGATAAGCATTGCATAAAAACCTTTTTCTATGATTTTGTTTCTTTAATCCACGCTAGTAACCAACACAAAATGTTTAATAGCGAAATTAAGCAAAAAGGAATAAATGGGGTGGTACAATAAGGAACTATTTCGATTGCAGATTCATTCTCATTTAAATGTATTTTAAGTTAACTGAATTCACTAAAACATTGAAACGAAGTTATGTAACATTGTGACGTCATAAATGTGTCACATGTTAGGTTTATGATGAAATTTCTGTATTATTCATTCTTTCAAATTCTAGTCGTTTCATATTGATTGGAACAGAGCCAGTTTTTAATCGACAAAGTTGTTCGATTTGATCAATATTGGAAATTCTGATTGAAATTCAGATATTTCTTAGTCAAATATGTTCCGGCGCTATGTTTAATCATAAATACAACTCAGAAATTTAAAATTCAGTATGACTAAATTTAAAATCTTGCGGATAGTTTTGGTGGAGCAAATTTGGTCTTGCCGTTTTCAGCTAATTTTTTAAATTTTGATTTTTGAGGAAGAGCAGAGATTCTAAATTTTTTTAGATAAGTTAAATTTTGATTTCAATGCTGGAATTTTAATTCTAACCATGTCCTATTTGAAAAATTTCTCAAATAAATTTCTAAAATAAGTTTTGAATACGGCCAGTTACCTACCTAGCCAATTTGCCCAATCAAATTTGATACAACTATAATTATTATTAAGCATTTTGGATGTTCCATTAACATTGGATGATTTATTAAAATGGGATCTTATTATTACTAATTAAAACTAACCTATTCCTCTGATTTTTGAAATATGCTCAATAAATTCATGAGAGTGTTTTAGCATGCCTCGGTTGTGGATAAGATACTGGACGTTGTAATTCGTCAAGAAATTGTTTCATTTTTAAATTGGTTGTGAAGTGTAAGGAAGTAACAAATAAATTTGGAAATATGGTATTAATATTGCAAGTAATTATGCAATATTAATACACTAAAAAGGTTTAATTTCTGTAATGAGTATAGGCTTAACACTTTGGTTGTTTTATAGGTGGGCAAAGCCTTACAAGTATCAAAAATTAAAAAAGCCATTTTATGGCAAGAAAAGGTTTTGAAAATTGTATACTTTCAATTTAGCCCGAAGATATCAAAAAAAGGAGTCACTCAACAGACTATTCAATATCTTGGAGCCTCTTTCGTGTTACCGATAAATCAATCCCGATCAAGATTCGTAAGATAAACCGTTAAATTTACTGTGGTTTCCTTTTCATTCTATATTCGTGTTGAGCAATAACAGTAATTTTGAAAAATGAGAACCTCATACCAGGAAAATTTTCAGTGACCCTAACTTATAGCCCATTAAGTGAATTTAGAACGGAAATGTTTAATAAACTTCAAATTACATAAAAAAAACTAATGAAAATTTACAACCCTTTTGTATAGGGCCAAACACCACACAAGCACGAACTTCTAACACCACATTCCAAGAATTAGCATTAGCAATCAAAATTTGTATATAAAACGCAATTGTGATTCGATCACTTTCATCCAAAAAAAGAACATTATGACTTAACACACAAAGAATTAGCCCTCTCCAAGAACAAAAACATCGCATTGTACACAAAAAAGACGATACATCAAATTAAAACCATAGAGAGCTCAGGTTACACACGCACGCAATAATAATAAACAAGTTTTCTAAGCCAATATATCAATTAGTCCGTTTAAAACACAAGAATTTTACTTCTTGTATCTAAATTTAGCACGATAAATCATTAAGAGTCCAAAATTTAAGAAGCTCGCATTGGTCATCATAAAACGAATTAAAAATTCGTCGTTAACTCACACACACACACAAAATTTTGGCATTATGCGATCGTCCAAAATAAATATAAATTATTGAATGTCATCTCTAATCAAACATCGGTTAAAAATAACAATTTTTTTTTTTTGATATAGCCTAAAGCTAAGATGAAGATGAAGATAATTTATAATGTGCGGTTTTCCACATAATCTAATTAATTCATGCATTATTTATTAACCATATACGTACTTGTTTATAATTATCTTTTTATGTTACAACCACAACAAACTATAAATCACAAATTTTCACTTAATTATATATCTAAGGTGTTAACCACACAAGAATCACACCACAATAAAAAAAAATTTGCTTCACCAACAATCTTAAAAATTTAACACTTTTATTTTTTATTAAATTTCACGCGAGACGATTATCAAACGTGCGGACAAATTCGTTGTAAATATTTTTGTAGACCGGGAACCAGACACGAAATAGTAACGAGAATTTTTAAGATGCGATTCGATCAAAGATCTAACATGCACTGAAACTAATAAAAAATCATTTATTCACAATTCATAAGTCGCGGATTTTTATAATTTTTTTTATTTTTATTTTAATTTCGTAATTCTTCTTTAAAATTTATTTCTTATTTCATTTTTCTTTACTTATGTACATTTACTTTACTATAATACTACACTAAGCATTTAAAGGTGAGATATCTTAACGTTTTTCTTATGCTATGTGTTCTATCTCGATATTTCGTTGCTGTCCTATGCACAGTTCAGTGTTTCTTAATATCGTGTAAGCGAACTGTTCGCGGTTCAATACTTTAAAATGTTAAGATTAAATTTTCATTTTCACAGTAAAAATCCTCTAAGACGGAAAACGAAGCCAAACTATAGTTCTGTGTTACAATGTTTTCAGGTTATATCTATTTGCCGATTTGCTGTCGTTTGTTACAACATTACAAATATTTAATTACTAGCCTATGCGAATTCAAGAACAAAATTTTTGTTTTATTTTGTTTGTTGCCTGATGTTGGTTAAATTACGTTTGTTAGAGGTACCTGAACGATTTTTTCATGTCATGATAATTTCTATTCGAGTTTCGAGCGTTTCCGTGTTACAGTAATGCTTGAACAACTAAGAACTGCATTAATACTCATAAAAACTTTATGTTCCTTTCATCTATCAGCTCTTTATAATATATTAACATGATTAATAACTATATGTACCAAGGGTTTCGGAAACGGTTCCAACGGATTTCGAGAACATTGCCTAATGTGGGTTTTCGAGTGCCAGGAATCTATTTATTTTTGTTTTCCGGTCAAATGACCAAGTTCCGTTTTAAGTTTATTTTTTCAGCACAAGCGACTGTAAAAGAAATGAGGAAAAATGGTTTTTGAATACCAGAAATCAATTGCAATGGGTCCCGACTTGAAGAAACATAATCTTCCGTAAGACACCGGTTTCGTTAAAAAAGTTGATTATAATACGTCAGGAATCGATTGCGACAAGTCCTAATTTTGAGGTAACTCATTTAGGAGGGCCAGGAATCGATTAAGGTTATTTTGGTTATCGGGGAAATTCGATTAAGTTCTCATGCGACCGGGACAAAGTTTCATTCAATAATCTTTGTGCTAGAACGTTTCTAATAAAATCAGTCATCAATGCCCCACAAACAGACAGGGACATCATCTGATGACAGAACATGGAACCAAATAGATCACGTCATTACAAGATGTAATGGAAATGGAAAGTGCAGACATTCATAGTGACCACAAATTTATAATATCTCAGTTCTGCCGCTGTAAAACTTCTGCAAAAATCAGAAGAAATTTAAACACCGATATATTGAAAGATGCCGACACAAAAAGCACACTTTGCGAAGCGCTCAAGGTCAGCCTCGAAACCAATGAAAATGTCATCAAAGCTAACAGTGTAGAGCATTAGTGGAAAGAAACCGAGTAACCCAATATTGAGACACCTACAAACAAAATAGCTAGGAGTGATCGTAGGCAATATACTGAAAACATTCTCTGGGCAGCATAAGAGTCCGCAGCAACCCGGAACGTGGGCGCACAACGCATACGACAGGCAACTGGGAACTCACCAATATACCACCAATACGGGATGCATCTGGAACGTGACAAGATATGAAGATTTGGAACATCGATGCGAGGTCACAAATATGAAAAAATGTTTAACGCAGTAGCTAAAGTATAAGAGGGAGGAATAATATTGTGATTAGTCTTACTTGCAAGCAAATTACGGTTGTTAAAATACCCGCAAACATGATTTTAAAATTGGCTGATGTTTCTAGAATTCGTGTAGGCTGGATTAGTTAAACCTTTTTCGTGGAGTAGTAAACCCAGTAGAATACTTAAATGCTGGAACCTCGGTTACAGATAGTAAGAATGCAAAAGCGAGAATATCATTTTAAACCTATAGTTAAGGTGTTGTAAAGCTTTCCACTAAGCAAAATATTGTAGAAACGAACCCCATTGTGTTTTCTGATGTACGGGAAATAGATAAACTGATGAAAATCACAATAAAATGGCATCGGCAAGTCGCGGCGAAGGTGCTAAAGCCCATATCTCAAACGAAATATGGATCGAAGCCGGTTTGGGGATGGGAGGGAGGATAAAATCGGTAAATATGCCAATCATTACTAAAAAAAACTACGCGAAATTGAGGTTAAGTAAAGTGCTTGTATGTTCCGTATCCGGACGTATAATAATTTCAGCACTCGCAATAACAATATAAATTGCAAGACGCTTGTGGAATAAAAACCATACAAACAACAAACCAAAGTAAACTTTGGAAGGCGAAAATAGGTAAACATCAACAACGTCTGCTATTTTCCCTTCCTATCCTTTGACCTTTAATTGTAGTATGGGGAATAACCCGTATTTCTAACCCGTATTTAATATTTGCCATTGTCGAAATCGAAGTTATGTCGAAATTCGAGTGAAAGCGATTGACAAAGCCGTACCAGATCCGTTACTCCGTCTCAGACGGCAATCATTTTTGTGGTCCTGTATTCATTATTCTAGTCGCATCCCTGTGTGTCCGAAGTAGCAGAGATCACAACCTTGACGGTTAATTTTATATACAACAAAACGTTTCCGTAAATTATCAATCCATGATTTGGTGTTGATGACGATGATTTTTGGTGTTCTGCTGCAGCCCAGAGTCATTGCGGTTAATCGTCCTCAATAATGATTTTTCTGAAAGGATTCGGAGTTGATTACCCTTGCATTTTTCAATAAATCGTATGTTACTGTATTCAAAAACTGTGTGAGAAAAATCCATTATGCAGCTTTCCTTTTTGTGGTGTGGATGCGAAGACTAAAATCTATTACCATTTACTGATCATGATATCTTTCAATCTGATAAAGCGGACATTTGGGTAAGAAATACTAACATTTTCCTTGTATTCGATGATAAACTTGTAGTCAGTGATTTTTCTCTTTTATTTTGATTAATTTTCATTCATCTTTTTTATCGATGACAGCAGCTGGCAATTTCAATGTAACGTCCATTTCAGTCTATTTAAATTTATTTAACATTACGTGAACCGCGGAGTCCGACAACGAGTTTGGGACGACAGTGGTTTCACTCAGAAATAACGTGGGGTTCTGAAGGAGCTCTTCTTAATTCGGATGCTAAGGTTACTCGCGAGATACTCCAGCTACGCTGAGATTGACCCAAAAGTAAACGGAATTGCCAGCGTCTACAAAACAGAATTCACGTACGTCACTAAGCTTGATGGCTGAAGAGCCAGACACCTCATCTATGGTGATGACTCCAGAGGATACTAAAGTTGTACTAAGTAACATTAGATTTATGAATCTGATTGTGTCGACAAAAGAAGGGAAGGTCATCCGATACAATACCACAAGACATCTGGAGAACAATACTGGTTCCAGACATTCATTGCAACATGAATTGGACGGGATTCTCTTTACGACTATGTCTGATCCATAGGATTTCCATTTTTAAATGTTTTCTATCGTTTTATGCTGGTTTCTATTATAATGTGCATGCTTAATATAAACAGATTATCATGCATGATACTAAGTCAGTATCTCTTGCGCTAAGGGAGCTGCTCTCTGTACCGCAAATAAATATTTGCCTAATTCAGGAACCATTCTTCTTAATGATGCTCTTATTATACCTACTTTAACCATGAAGATAAAAGTGTGCATTTTTATCTCTAATAATTTCAGAATCTCTCTCATTCAGGAAAGCAGTTTTGCAGATCCCATTGCGGTGTAAATACCACACTTACCGGTAATTCAATTGCACCACGCGCGATCACTATCTCGCGCGATTTTTATCTCTTGTAAGTTAGAGAAAGAATAAGAAAATTATTCCTCTTGTGATTAGATGCGACGCTTATTTATCACTCCTTTTGGGAGAGCTCCAATACTATCCGTAAGGGTATTTCTTTATTTAACTTTTTAAACCCTACCAAGTTTAAAATTCTGAACCGTGGCTGGGAACTAACAAATGTAACTTCCGCTCGTCGCGAAGCATTTGATACCATTTTGTGTTCTAGGTCTATTATCAATTTAATTCTCAATTGGAGGGTTAATCTGATTTGAAGATACCATGTCCTTTTATTACCAATCAGAATATTCGACATAAACCTTTTAGTTACTCTTCTCTGAAAAGTTTAAGGATACGGCTAGAAAATTAAAAGATATAGGGGGCGACAGTAGACATTCACAACATTTACAAGAAAAGCTTAAGATCTACTCTCAGATCTTTTCGGAATAAATTTTGTGAGGAAATTAACAATTTATCAGCTCAATCAATAGGCTCAATAAAACCGTGACAAAAAATGGTAATTGCCGACTGGATTCTCTTCGACTAACTAATGATAGGCTTGAAGAATCCCCTTAATAGCATGCAGCATGCTTTTAGAATGAACAAGTCTTGTGAAACAGAGCTTCATGAACTTGTTAATAGGATTGAAAGCTCCACTCAATACGAGTAATAAAGAGTTTCTCATGGGTTCAATTTTTGCGAATGTCGAAATGGAAGTTATGTCCAAATTCAAATGAATGCGATTGACAAAGCCGTACCAAATCCGTTACTCCGTCTTAGACGACAATCATTTTTATGGTCCTATATTCGTTGTTCTAATCGTGCCCAATATAGCAGATATCACAACCTTGACAGTTGATTTGGTCTAGTTCTTTCGCTGGTATTGAAAAGTTATTATCGTCCTGTTTCTTGACATGAGTAGAGATTGGTACATAACAGGTTTTGCTGCGGTAGATAGTGCGTGGAATCTCAGTGGCAGATCGAGAAAGGAAGAGGGGCATGGGGTAAACGTTCCCCATAGCACTTCGTTTGTCACTATCATTAATGCCTGTCACAAATTAGAGATTGATAATTCTCAATGATTGAAATTGATTGTGCTTAAGTCTCGCATTGATGTCCACCGGGAGTGTTCCCTCGCTTTTGTTTATTGAAGATGTTCTGGTTAAACTTCAGCTTTCCGGGATTGGAGTGTCGAAAAAGCCTTCAGTAAAACTATCTAAAACTGATTTAGCTGTTTTTACTAGGCGTAAAAATTTAGGTAGGGTTATCATTCCCACTCTCTTTGGTGGGTGTTATCTTGGATGCAAAGCTATCATGGAAAAGAAACCTCGGTTATCAATTTCATAAAGGTACCGTCATTTTCAGGTAATACTGGAGCGCCTTAATAATATCAAGAGGATTATCCCCCAAAATTGTCATTTTTATATATGTAGAAATCGCTAATTTTGTCTTTGCTAACTTGCGCGTCTGTCTACTGGTGGCCGCTAGTAAGCCTTAAACGCACAATTGGGAAATTTGTATTTTATGGTGTTCAACCTTTCCAAATCACTAGTTTTCTATTCAGATGGTTCTAAGATTGATCTCAGATCAGCAGGGACCATAGGCTTGCCCTGTAAGGTTTTCCAAACAGAAATCACGACTATAACTCGTTGTGCACTTTGTGCACTGATTGTAAGGTCGTGCTCAATTTGTTGATTATCCCTATGGTTGATTCAAAACTTGTTAAAGCGTGTAAATATTTCATTAATTTTTACTGTAGATCTACCTAATAGTGTCACATTTATGTGGGTGCCAGCAACCTTCTAGCCATTGCTGGTTCTCACTAAAACTAATCGATCCCGAATTTGCTCTGTGTCATTTTCTTTTAATAGTGGTAAGGCAGCAATAAAAACTTGCTTTTCGGGTTGGTTGTAGCAAGAGTAGCTCTTCACTCCCACTTTTCGCATCGTCATGCAATTTACCACTGAACCTAATCTAAGTCTAGCTAAATATGCGATTTTCTTAAAGAAGGTCCATCTAAAAATTCTCGTTGCAATTCTAACGAATCAGCATCGCTTTAAAAGACATCTTATTTGCATAGCGTTGACGCCGACCGCCATATGCGATAATTGCTTAGACGAAAACGTTTGTAGCTGTTCTGTTTTTATCAGAATTCAATCGATTGTTTTCAGTTGTCGTTATATTGCTGAGGATCAACTGCAGTATATTCCTTCAAACTTGTTTCGTTTGCCAAAGCGGCAGAACACACTTGCGCTCTTTTATAGAATCCCAGATTTGTTCCACGTGCCGTGCGTAACATTGAGTGCGAAACACTGTGAGTTCCAGCCAATTAAATAAATAAAACGAATAAACCTTCGTCCTTCGTTCACAAATTTCACCAGTTATTTTGTATTAAACAGTTACGGAATGTAATCGATTTATACGGTAGTTACGATTTGTCAATAGAGCATTATTATGAACAACTATTACAAAACCCTACAATTTACTGTCGATAATTTGTCGAACGTGTTGCTATTACAGATTTTGGATTATAGGGTTTACTTACAATAAAGTCCATACTAGGCCTTTTGAGTCCAGTCTCATTCTTCGTTTTTTTCTCCTATACCTATAGAAGCAGTTTTCATTTTTCCAGGTTTATAGATAAAGAGAGGAGAAGTGAATAATGAGGTCGGACTCAAAAGAACTATTGTGGATTAGGTGAAGGACTTCAGCATGTATAAAACAAAAAACAAACAATTTTCAAATTTCACTATCACATGAAATATTTGTGCAACTTACATTGTTCCGTATTTTCGTATCATGTTCATTTTGCAGTTCCAACTTGAACGCCCTCTATTGTTTACACTTTGTTCACAGAATATTACACTTTAACAAAACTTTGCTAAGAATTTCATTCCTATGTTAACAGATGATTTTGATACCAGTAAAAGAGTCCGATCGAAAATTGTTAAATTACAAATCAGACATTAGTGGTAGTGGAATTTCAGGAGTTAATTCTTAATTCATGTTGCTCATTGAGTCCCATGCCTAGCCCACAATCTGTTTGGATTCAAAGTGGTATAATTTTACAATTTTGAGTTATCGAGTTTCGTTTCAGATAAGCTTTGCCCAAAATTTAGTTGATCTAATTCCAGAAATTACATTGCGTCAAAGAATTTAATTATATAAACAAGCGCTTAAACTCAGTTTAGAATCGATATGGTGACCCTACCAGCCAAAGAACTTTTTGGAGTCGAAGATTAATGATTTATAAAAATTATTTAATAAGTATGCAGCGTAATTTATTTTTTTGGTGACACCGGCACAATGAGGTCCCGCAGTTTATCTTTTACGAATCACTGACTTATCGTTGGTAAAAAACTATAAACATTTCTATATGATGAGTACAGTTTCTATAGATAAACTGAGAGTAGGTGGATTGTCTTTCTATTTTATTGTATTTCTATTTTTTAAAAGCGATCTTAAGTCTTTAAAGGTTGTTTTATAAGTATATATAAGTATCAGCTTAGTACGTATAAATGCTATTTACAACAACGACTAAACAGCAAATTGTTATAATGTGGTTTTTTCGTTGGTATAGTAAACGAATCGATTTCCCACCCACTTTCGGTTATAATCGAAAAATTGGGTAAAAGACGACAACAAAAATATTATTGACCATTTATAGATGAACAGCGAGACAAATTATGTTAATTGCTGTACAAACACAATAAAAAATTAGTTTAAGCCGCTGGTGATGATGATGACAATCAGATGATTCCAATTTTGAATTGAATGAGAAGTGATTTAAGTTTTTACTTGGACTTAATGCTTAATAAAAATTATTACTATTACTATGATCGTCTAGGTGCTTAAGACGCATTTTTTGCAAGTTTAAATTTGCACTTAATTAAGAATAAAGATGTGTGTTTACGACTGGCGTAATAAATTGAGACGTTCTTTAATTATTCGCTTGGAACTGGTAACCTATTTACAAAAGTATGTCTTTAATGCACAATTGTTATTTTCAAGCAAGACGGGTGGGTGAAAGGAAATGGCCCATAGAAATAACGTATGCATATTTTAAAGTTCATACATACTCGAATATATGTATACGAACTGGAAAGAATTGGATACAACCTAGTTAATTACGTGTGAATGATGAAACTTGAGTGGCTTTTTAATTAGATTTGAGTGAGATTTAATAATTAATTGCAATTCTTCTCTTTTTGGCCTAGATTTAAAATGTCTCATTTATAAACTAGTACAGATTATAAAATTGAAATAGTTTAGCGAATATGTTGTTTATCGTTTGAATTGTTTGCTGATTAAAATTACGTAAACTTAATTTTATTTGAAACTATTTTAATTGTCAGAGAGCTATAAAGTAAAAACCGAGACCTAAACGCACACGCCTTCAGCGGTAGAAAATATCTTTCAAACTACTGAGGAATTCCTGACATTCTTCTCCAAAAGAATTGAAGCTGGACGATCAGTTGCTTTACTTGTTTCAACGATGAAAGACATAATTCGTGGCTACATTTTCTGCAAACCAATGCATCTCATAATCCCAGTCTATCGTAAATAATCGCTTCCATAATAGCAATGAGATCATGAAATTGGATCGGAAAAATGAAACATTTCAAAATTTTGCTCTCCAAATCATGATAACAGCTTTGTCCAAGCGCTCCGAGTTAATTTATTTAAAAAAAGATTGAATTCGGTGGGGCCGTTACTTCGCCGCCTCATTTTTGAGGTTTCATATCAGTTAATTGATTAGTTGATCCATTAAATCTAGCCTTGTTCCTGGGTTTCTGGAAGGCGCATTCTGCTAGTAGATGAGGCATAATTTGATGTCAACGGGGGAGGAGATGTTCTCGTTCTTCTCATCCACGTAAAATTTTATTGATGAAGTTAAATTTGGGACATATGGGAATTCTACCAGATCCAAACATTTTTAAACAATCCAACTTCAAATATTTAATCTTCCGCACTATCCAGTAGTTTAACTCAGATAGAGCACTATCACTGACCTTGTGGTGTTGGATGCGTCGAAAACCAATTAACCCGATCCCGTAAACATAAATTTATTGTATCCGCTGACATCGAAAAAATGTTTAGCCAAGTTCGCATCCTACCAAAGGATCGACAATATCCCCTACTCCTCCTCTGTTTACGCTAAACTATCGTGACCTGTTTGACGAGTCCTGCAACTACTCCTCACTGTGAAAATGCTCCATTATCTCGCTAGGGAGATTAAAAACAAGCAAGTAAACTACAAACCATGAGGCCTTCTTGAACAACATCTAAGTTGAACATTAAAAATTTGTCCCTTGGAAAATAACAGGCGAGTTAAAATAGCTAACTTCCTTTTTCCGATTATATTTACTTCAGACAACAAAATTTACTGAAAGGTCATTTTAGAATCCTCTTGATCCTCTTTAATTCGCCTGAACATTATGTTCGAGGCGCTTTGGTTAAAGGTAATGGATGGGATAACAAATTCCCGCGAGCTATTACTGAAATTATTCTGATCCAACTTATCGATAACCAATGTAAAGTTTCCAAAATGGAAATATACAATCAATAATTTAGAACTGGGCGGTTTCGTCCATGTGTCATCAATACCATCTTGTAGTGGAAAGTAAAACCGTTCGTGCTAATCTAATTACAGTCAAAACCAGATAGCCCCAGTCAAAATAGTTCCTATTTCAAGTTTAAAGCTTGATGCAATTGCTCTACTGGTTCGATTGAAAATTATTATGTTTGACAAGTCATCGAAATGTTTATCTATAAATAAACTCAATCATCATTCTAAATTTATTATGGAAGCCAATCCTACGGCTTGCGCAATGAGAGAGCTAAAGGTTCCCGAATTTCTGAAATATTCCTCTTTCAACCTTTCTGGCGAAAAATAAACCGATCAATTACCTTTCCACGAACATGAAACCATCAGTTGCAAGTTTCCTTTGACACCGGTACACTCGTACACGAATCCATTGTTGAAGAAATAATAGAAAAGGCAACAATATGCCAAAAATTAACATGAATTGTCATTCATGCGTTAGATAGGACATTAAAATGCATCTGGAGGAAATACCGGCTAAGGCGGGTTGAGATTGCAGATGATCCACCAGTTGCGACTGCTAGAGCAGCGGGGATAATCCGAAGCGGTGTTTGGCGATTGACAATTCACAGGAAGGTTATCGAGCGGGAACGTGTATGTGTTGAAACGGACCGATGGTTGGCAAATATGTGGAACTTATCTCCCAAACTTGTTTTAGGAACTAGCAAAGAGTAGTGGTGCCAGAAATTTGAAGGAGCGACAGCGATATTAAGTGAAACGGGCTGGACCCTTCATCGCTAAAAGTCGAAGGAGTCAGACGAAGATAGAAAAGATCACCGATGAGATGCTGTACAAGGAGGACGTTGAAAATGAGGGCATTGACTGTTTTCGGTGACGACAGCATGGATGAGGAGATGTGCAAACAGGCGGTGCCTAGTGGAGATAATACGCATGACGTGTTGTCAACGATCAAGCTGGGACGGAATAATCATAAATGGCGACTGCAGATTGTATGGTGTCAAGATACGGTGGAAAGTGAGAAGTTGAATTTGCTGGTGGATCCTGTTCGAGTCAAACAGGTTTACGTGGTGGAGTAATGTTACGATCTCACCTATTGGTTTGGGTGACATAAATTCCGCTTGGATTGGTTACTTGGACGAGTCATTATTTCAGGGTAAATTGGTCAAGAGTTAATAGTTTAAAAACATTTATAAAATTTAGTGACATCTAGGTTTAAGTAGTAGCATTATAGAGGTAGTTTTATAATAGTTTAGTGGTATTGCAGATTAGTTGCGAATGTTTGCGGTCAATCTGGAATATTCTGCTTAGAGAGATGCCTCCTACATCTGTGGCAAGGTATCAGTTTCGTGCGTAAGGATATGCTTATGTAAGGGTTCAATGGAACATCCAAGGGGTGGAGGGGTTTACTCTATACCAGACATGGTACTTTTAACTCAGTCCGGGAAGGCATTATTTTAATTTTTATTTTCATTCCTTCAAGTTGTTCAATGGATTCGCGCAGACCTTTGATAGATGAGCCTTCGGGTTTCATTATAAACAGCGTGTTATTTCGCTTTAATATGACATGTATCTCGCCATTACTGTCATACCGCTATTGTGGTGTATACAATTGATTTCGCTGTATAAAGAAACCTTAGAATATTTCCATGAATTACAGAATGAGGAGCATCGTGGGACATGCATCTCGCTGTTATTGTTAATTTTAAATTAACAGACTAAATGTTGTTGATTCTCTACAGCCTATAGGCAGATTGACTGATCGAGGTAAAACTTCTTATTTCTCTTTCCACAAATTTGGGAATCCCAGTGATTTTTGACCAAAATCGGAAATGGCAATTTCCAAAGGGGTTTGTATTTCATGTATAGCATGTACGAGAAAAACGACTGTCGACCGGTAGAGACTTTATCCATTAATTGAGAAGTTCCAGTGATGTTTGGCCGAAATCGGTCGTCCGGAAGTTTCCATATGAGCTGAGAGACTAAGTTTCATTGTGTAATTTATTCAAAGATATAAATTATCCAAGGATCCCGATTTTATCATTTGAACTTGATGCGTTATGCTCTCTAATCAATTCATTTATAGTGTATCCGTTAATCTTCTATTGTTAATAGTACTTGGTTGAACTATATTGAGATGTTCTAGCTAATTTTTTATAAAGACGTTCGCTGTGTGAAGCTGTCTGTCGCATGGCTGTATTAACTGGTGAACGCTACATTACAGTTAGCATCGGTCACGGGAAAATGTCAAACAAGCGCTGTTGGTTCTCTTAAAACAATAAATATTGAAGAACGATATCCGCTCCATAAACTAGCCTGCGAATTTTGGAATACTTATCTTGAGTAACAAGTACATAGGCGGTTTGATGTTGTGGTAGTATCATTGCATTCTCCAGCTTTTGTGCAGAAATGCTGCGGTTGCGAATTGTAGTGGTGATCCAAGCGCGAAACAGTGTAATATTTGTCCTCAAAACTCGGGAAATCTGATTCTACTTGATGGTCTAAATTGAACAACTCTTTTCACTATTCTGGAACTCAATGACTAGCCTCATTGATGTCATTGATCCTAACTAACGTGTTTAACTGAATTGAATGGGACCAATATCGGATTTTTTTAATTTTTGCTTTAAAATTAAATTAAAATGCTTCAAAAAAAAATTACAGCTTCAGTTGCTTATAATTTCTGGTTCGACCTGCCATCTATCTATGAAAAGATTTTCTATTGACAAAGTAATCTTATTAGCGCCATCTGTTGTAGTCTAGTTAAGTTGATAAGTTTACACGTCTGACTATATACCACAGAGGAATCACTATATAGTGATTTCTGCGCGTAACGCCAATTTTTCTTTATATGTCCAACTAAATTGATGGTTAGGTTATACTAGGCATTCATAGATGGCACAATACAAACCGCGTTTGATGCTTAATAGATTTTTCTAAATAAATTAAACTTTATAAATTTCTTAAGTATTTCTAATCTAAACTAAGTTTAGAACAAAATATCAGGGAAATTTTCGTATATGACGCCTAGAGACACCATTTTAGTACCGGTATAAACAAACCTTGAATTTACTAAGTCGGAAGATTAGACAAAAATGTCAGCGTTACCAGACTTTTATTAAAACTGTCTTGTATGATTAAAAATCATTATTTCCGCTTAAATTTCAGAAAACCAACTAGAACAATCTTTTTTGAAAAGTTAATTTTTAAATTTATTTGAATCTTTTAATTCTTTGTCGTGTTTTGTAAATGCTAAGCTTTTCAACATCGTTGCAAAAATAAAGCAGCTGTTGCTTCCGGTACATGAGGATCTATCGGTAAGAATCTCCCAATTAATTGAAAAGAACTTCATTTATGAAGTTTCATTCCAAATAGTCAATCCAAGTGGACTCAAGAGATACCAAATTTTGATGATAAAAAATTTTTTTTGTCAAAACTCGTCACTTCTGGTTAAATTTAAAAAATGATATAAACTAATTTTGTTTTAAATTTAATTTACAGTATTTTTTGTAAATACTATGTACTTTTCAAAATAATTGAAAAAACGAAAACGCTCACATCCAGATCAATGTTCCAAAATTTTACCGGAAATACCGATTTTTGTCAAAAACTGTCTTTTACAAAAACTCGGCCCCTGTACAGCCCTTACGAATTAATTGGTCGGAATGGAACTTCATACTTCAACTTTTTCCATAAATTGGGAGGTCCCAGTGATGAGAATTAGGAATTAAAAATTATGATGAACGGCAAGTCAAAGGGCACCGATATCAATTCACGAATAAAAAAAATGAAACGGTTGAATTCGAAATATCAAATTTTAATTCAAATGGTAACCCGCAAGGTTTGTAGGTGGTTTTGTTCCGATAAATAAGCTTAGTAAAAATCTCGTTCATTCGACTTCTATTTTAATACACTGCGGAGAAGTTTGGTATAATCAATATTGGTTGCTTAATTTTTTGAGATCCGGATGTCGGAGTCACCAATTGTTTCTGTAGTTATTAGATTTCTATTGGAAAAACAAACAACAATATTAAAGTTATGCAGAGATTAATACAATGGGACCAAACGACGAGCGACTGACGTTGATAATAATTGATGTTCATAATTTCCATAAATACACAAGAAAATTTGTTAATTACTTAAGTTCTTGCCTTTGTTATTGAAATAGGTTAACGCAAGGTTTATATAACTAAGAATCATTTACACAAAGAAATATGATCCGAAAAGGTTACGAGTGTTATGTATACAGATGGTATTTTGAAATTCTAGTCCTCGCATACGTATAAATAACGTTCCCGCGCTTTTATTATGATAATAAATCATTCAGCGTATAACTTAATTACGCGTCTTGCTAGATTAAATCTCGTCTTAATTTTTTTTTTTAGTTTTTTTTTTTGTTAATTTACGTAATTGAATATTTGGTTTATTAACAGTCGCGTATATACACAAACATGACTAACATTGACCTTTCATTTTTTCGCTACTTGAAAATGTAACCGAAATTAAAGGTATTATTGTTGCACCTCGGGGCATAAATAATTTATATTTGAGTATACGTATTCGAAGCACGGCATTGAAAATTCGGTGTCTCTTCAAATGAAATATAAATTAGTTTACACTTCCAAAGAAAACAATACGTACTTAAGTGTGTGGATGAAAGAGCAGCCGACTATTATTCAATAATTGGGTATAAAGGTAAATGATCAGAAATTTTCTTATCGCTGTCAAAAAATCTAGCGCTGGGCATTTCTAAAAATCGATTAAGCCAAGAATTTGATTATAATTCATTCACACTTACTGTTCTTTGTTATTTTATAAAATAATCGCGTAACGGTTGCCCAAGAGAGTTTAACACACGAGTAATATAGAGACAAAAGACACTTTTACTTTCAGTCCATGTCTTAAATCTAATCTACGACATATTTAGAGTTTTGTCAAAGTTCATTAATTATATCAAATACTGACGAAATTTGAACTAATTTTTTGCCTGTTTGGCGTTTGGGCGATTTTTGAAAGCGAAATTTTTGTAAATCAGATTAAATATACATTTTTTAGGTTATTTCAACATTCTTGTGGTTGCGATATATATCTCGCTTATATACGCAAAATTGTATATAGGATATAGAGATCTGCACATTGTAAACAAGCCTGTGGATTTATTTAAATATTAGCACTACAGCAACTATCGTACAACAATGCAGTACACTCGAACTACCAACAACAGATTCGAACAAAACAACGGCAGAGGCGACTCTCGAATACTGTTATACTTTACAATTTGATTTTTATTTATTTGGCGCTTTCACCGCATTTGATCTTCTGCCATTTTAACCGTATTTGTAAATTTATGAGATATACTCTCGCTGCCAACGACGCCAGAAGTGGTTTTGCAAACCAGATCTCATTGATCATGTGATATGCAATCCCCCTCGCTCATCAATTACATCCGGTAATTGTTGAACTGAACGATCGAAATAGTGTGGGTGCAAGTGCTAGTTCTGTCAATAATAATAATGCAGAGCACAGAGGGCGAGTACTCAAAGCTAACTCAATTTCGACTTTGCGTAGTCGATCAGCTGATATCTTTACTCCTCCCATATGAGGAGCACCAATTGGGCTGAATTTGAATTTAACGCTATCGTACATTTTCAAAATATGTTTGCATTTCTTTTAGAAAATTGGCAGGGCTCACGAAGTTTAATTGCAGACATAGTCGGAAATAAACAGCTCGTGTTGACATGCATCCGAAAAACACAGGTATGATTTGGTTTCGGGACTGGCTCCTTTTTTGCAAATTGTAGGAACTTCTAAAAGGGCCTTTCAAATCTATTGAAACACAAGTAACCGGAACCGACCTAATCATACGTTTCATTGGCAAGTCTTACATGGGCGTTGTTTGATGTATCCAATAGAACGTCCGTCGAAATATGAAGTATGTCAAATTTTGTGCTCCGATGATGCAGTACTTTTTGTATCATAGCCATTAGCAAGGACAGCCTGGGGTTTGCAATTATCATTATCGATTTGGTATACGTTACGTTGACTTATTGCCCATCTTGACGACAATAGAATTGGGTATTTCGTGTTATACGGTGCCAAGCAATTCTTCGCACCGTATGATCAATTAGTTGCGCTGCAGCACGCTTCACGGCGTTCCTTCCGCTTGGTTGATTTCGCCAACACTCAATATGACTGTATTGGATTTGACTGGAGTAAAAATACGACGAACATGTAGGAACTGATTCTCTTAAATTGATAATTAAAAATTTAGTGAAAAGGTAGTTCGAAGTCTTATTATCTCTGCCATCGGTTTCTGACTCCCTTTGCCATGTGTTGCGCTTGCGATGTTAGTGCCAATCTTAGTTGGTGTATCTTCAATGTGTTCGAGTACATCAAGGTTTGCCTGTACTGGCCAATATTACTATAATTGACTTGGGAAGATTGGTCTAATCCACCAAAACCGGTGATTTTTCAATTTATCATCTTGGTTGAATCGTCCAGAACTATTTTGGAGTCAGCCAGATGTATAATGCTGCTCTCGTTGATGACCAGATGTCCTTTCCTTAGCTAACTCACGGGCAATATTTTAGAGTTGATTATGCGACATGTAATATTGTGGGTTTTACTAAAACGTACAGACCTAGTGAGCAAACTACTCAGCAGTAGGGGTGGTTCGCTCAATAGCATATCTAAATCTCTGTAGCTCCAGTACTTCGCCTCCATCAAATGTACTGCCAAGCCTAAACAGATGAGTGGATTTAGTGTTTGCGATTTTTTGTCGAAAATTGATTCATTCGTTGAGTTCTTTCTTTGGCTCTTTTCGTTCCCAATCTATCTTGCTAACCCCCAAATCTTATATGATGTTTTTGATTTGATTAGAAGTAGGGAAAAATAGCCAAACTGGTCGAACACTTTGCTTGTCTAGAGAAGGATCGATCGTTTTGTGTGTGTTCCTCCGATTGAGGGTTGTGTCGAGAATCGAAAATCATATTGATTTGGACCGCACTGGGTTTCAAATACCTTGATCGTGCGTGTGATTGCTTACAAAGTCCCTTAAATGAAATTTCCAACTTTGCAACTAGCTCTTCAACTGTACTACAGCACCTTTGATAGCATCAGCGAAATAATCTTCTTCCTGTATGGCTTTAACGGGATATGCTATAGATGAACTTTCGAAAACCAGCAGTCTAACTCATTCAACGTTTTTGTAGCAACAAGAGGAGCTGGTGGTGTCCCATAAGTAACTGTGCACAAATTGTTATCATTATCTTGCCAAAAGATTGATTGGTAAGCTGGTCCAGTTTGTTACAGATACTTGATGGTACATCTTCGAATACATACAGACAAAAACTCAGAAGAAAAGAAAAACCTAATGGATTAAACGGTTGGGTCTATCATGATAATGTCTTTGAGCCGTCACTGGTTCTGACTTGTTTTTGACGGTGCGTTGAGCGTAGTACTAAGTTTTGTGGTAGTATTTTGCCCTTTTGATACCTTTTTCGTGTGACCAAGCTTGGAGTACGGCTTGCGTTTGAATTGTCTGAACAATATGAGTAACTGAGGAATGGCTATCTTGTAGCGACTTAGAAGTTTGGTAGTTTGATAAGACTTGAATGGCAATCGAGTGATGAATCACCCATCTATGGAACTATTACGTTTTTATTGTAATGCTTGATACAGGCTGCTTATTCTGCACTCAACTGAGTTTGTCGGTATTGCCAAAATCATCCACCACCCTGAATCGCCACAACGCGTCCTAATCGCCGCAATGATCTCATATGATATGGAGAAACTCCCTGCTGCATGGATTCTATCGAATGGCAAAAAGAGGACTACCACATACTCCCATTTTAATTTGGTTAAAGGACAAAATTACTCTAACTCAAATTGCAGTGTTATCAGCTGAGCTAGCCTATCCCCACGAAGGACGTATAATTTTTGAAATCGTTAGTAATAGTAATTGTATGATATACGGGCCATGTGAGCATTAAATCCTAATTCCCCTTGCTTGCAAGAAAGATGACTAATTTTCGAAAAATATCCTCAAAAGATGACTCAGGAAACATAAACTGGTGACGGCGGATATCCGCACCGATTGATGTCGATGATAACACACTTTCCTACCCAAAAACTCTTTGGGAAAACACAAAGAAAGCCTTAATGAAGGTTTTTCTTGATGCACCATTTGACACTGCAAAAATATTTCTTCCTAATTTGATATTCGCCGAAATTAGATAGCAGAACGAAATCGGATTCGCTGTTGCATCATCTAGAATTGCATCAACTTTATTCGGTGGAAGACGCACAGTTTACCTTAATTTACCTTTTTTTAATCCATTCCATCTTTTCTAGAGCCGAAGCACTCCCTGCTCTTTCGCGGTTGATTTTCCCGTCTTACTTTACGCAGTTCCTGTCAAATTAAAGACGTACGTAGGGCTATCTGCGCATTGCATAGCTCCATGTCAGCCTATAGTTCTGGGCATGGAAGATGGGTCGGCCCATGAGTTTTGCACGATGGTAGGGGTTCGTAGTTGTGCTTTTTTAATCACCGATCGTAATCTGTTAATGAAAATTTCCTTTTGCATCCTACCCCTAACGGGATTCGAACCCGGTACCTCCCGGTACGGGAATTTACCTGATACATAAAAAGCACGCTTCAAGCGCTTGATCGTACTTTGCGAAAAAATAACCGAACAATGGGAGCAGCTCTTATATACTAGCAGGTGATTTTCATCAAATTTTGAAATCCCATTCCACGATCAATACCATATGATGGACTCAAAGTATGCCTGAAAGCGTGTAAATTTACTTCACGATGTTATTGTCAAAACATTTGCTAGTTGGCTCTTTGATATGAATAACGAGGAATTTCCAATTATTCCCGTAATTTATATGAAGTAATATCGTTCACGCGGGATTTTTATTAAATGCAATCGCCAATTCAAAATGTTGAAATACAAGTTTCTCCAAACATTTCAAACAACTTCAAGAATCATGATCATAATGACTTCAATTGCAACTCCCCGGTCCACCAATGATATATAAATCTATATTGACACAGTTATTGGAGGACCGACCTGCCAATTATCCAATAGATTTCTTAATTATTTGGAGTCATATGGAATTCCACTAGACATACTAAATTTTTGAGAAAGGGTTCACCAATAATATGTGGCCAGTTCCTTGCACTAAAGGGAAGGTGATACTTCCGTTACTGAATTCAGCGTCTGATAAATTCGTGCATCATATATGATTGCAACTACAAAAATATTTAAAAATTTCTCGTGATTTAGTTAGTAATAAATAAAATTAACTTGTGAGTTCCAAAAGTGCATTCAACGACGGTGCGAGCACTGCTGTGTGCGATGTTATTTGTTGACAAATTTAATAAGAAGTAATTTCAGCTGTGATTAAAGTTTGTAAACGAGAATGGGCAGGAACCACTGAGCTAGGCATACTCTACAATTTGATGGTTGCAATCACATATTCCCTATGTATGCGTATCCTTAAATTCAAATGGAAACCAAACGACAGTGGACCGGTCAACCAAATTGACCACTTTCTTGTTTCGCAACAAAATTTATCTTACATTAAAGATAGCAGTACAAAATGCGGAGCCGACGAAATTTTCCTGGCGATGGCCGAGATCCGCCAAGATAGCCATATTCCCATATTCATATTTCTTCCAAATCCAATATACCCAACCCCATCATAATCGGTTAATAAATGCCCAGTTCCTCCTAAGTTGCCATATTCCAGAACTTCTCATCAAACAGCGAAGAAATGGCCGAGTTCTCTTACAGGTGGCTATATTCCAAAACTTTTCCAAAAATCATTTTAGAATCCTATTTCCATGTAATATACTCAATCTCAACATAATCGGGTATAAATGGCAGAGTTTCTGGAATATTGCCCAGGTGACCATACTCCAAAACTTTTTTCAAAAATCATTTTAGAATCTCATTTTCATCCAAGATCCAACATATAAAATCTCATGATAATCGGATAATAAAAGGCCGAGTTTCATCCCAGGTGTCCAAAACTTCCATATTCTAAAACTTCTCCCAAAAATTATTTTTGAATTCCACTTTCATCCAATATAGCTAATCCCACCAAAATCTGTTAAGGAATTGCGTATTCCAAAACTTTTTCAAAATCATTTTAGAATTCCATTTCCATTCAACATAACCAATCTCATTAAAATTGGTAAAGAAATGAGCGAATTCAATAAAATTACAAAGCCCACTTAGAGCAGCACCCACTAAGACACTTTAATTTTTTATTTACATTTAAGTCTGGTTTACGGTCAATTTTGCAGACTCTATACAATAAAATGGCCTATACGATAAATTATTTACACGATGAATGATGTTCACGGTAAATTGTGTCCAAGATAAACTGTTATACGGTTGAAAATTCACGCGAAATTAAAACATTGTAAATTGTTTATGATAATGCGACCGACACCTCTTCTCAACAATGTAGTTTATGTTTGTGGCAGAGATCTCTTATAGAATTGTAACCCTGTTCGTGTTTAATCCAGAAACAACATAAAACTTATTCTTTTACGTATTACACGCAGTAAAAAGTGGTTTGTCGGTTCAATTCTAAGTTTAGGAGATTTATCGCCAGTTATGACCATAAGACTAAACAGTGTATCTACTCCGCACACCAATATTACAAAACCTATAGAACAGACTAAGCCACAGTAAATAATACGACCAGTCACATGTCACATATGTATGCATACTCGTAGTTATAATTTCAGGTTCGTCGCCTACGGCTAAAATTTCCCTAATGCATAAAACATTGAAGTCTTTCATTTTTTCGTACACAAAAAATTGCATTTCGATTCGCTTAATAAAATTATTAAAATTTTAATTTCTTTTAATTGTTTCAAAAATCGATTTTATGCTAATTTATTTAAAAAATATTTCTATTTAAAAACGCGGAAACTGTAAATTGCATTGTTGTATGTCTACTTTCTTATTAACTATCAGATTTTTTTCTTGCGCGATACATTCCGTGGTCATTTACATACACGCTTAGCTTACATTATACGCTAAAACACAAATGAAAAATTAATTTATTTACAGATATAATTAAATCTAATTAAAAGTGAAGGTGATAGTTTTTAAATTTAATTCGTAGAAGATTTAGATTTTACGTTAATCCTACAGATGTTGCCAAAATCGGAACCTTTACGCTTGTAATCGTATATATATCGAGTTTTCGAAGCACAATAATTACGAAATCGATTGAATGTTTACTAGTAACGGGTGAAAAATAAGCCATCAATCACACGATGAGCACATCTTCCTTGTACTTTATACGCGCGTACAAACAAACGGTCATAATTATATCAAGATATACAAGTTACATAAATTAAACTCTTTATTGAATACTTATCGATTGAATAATATTTATTGGTTATTAATTAAGAACAGATTTAATTAAATTGTGTAGGTCAAATGAAAGTTGTATAAAAATCGTTGGGAGCATTCCCCATATTAACGAGCATTCTAATCGTTTAAATATTTCCCCGAGAACCCGGAAGACTTTTAATATCTTATTCCATGACTCGATTGCATAAATACGCGCGCCGCATGACACCACCGCATACGGAACAGTGAACTCTGATTTATCGAATCAAAACACAAATCCAACAAATCAATATTGCCATTTGATATTTCCAAATTCGAATTTAAAAAGTCTAAAGCGTTACCAATCATTATCTCTCTTGACTCGGATTTAATTTTTAAAATGCTTAGTGCTTTGATATTCGATGTTGTTGTGATTATTGACTTAAGCCAATTAAATCTAATCGGCTATAAATAAAATAAGAAAACACTTAATAGCTGTATCATGTAACATTTTGACGCAATTGTTAAATTTCAGTATGGTATGTGTGTCTGTGTGTCATTATGCAAATTTTTTTTGTTAGGTTATGTGATATAAGAATTTTTATATAAGATCTGTTCGACTGTTTAAAATGTCATTTATTCATTAGGTACCCCAGAGAACTATACATAAAACATTTCCCCAATGTTTAATTAAGTGTCTAAGGCTGTTTTCCAAACACCGACTTATTCAAATAAGTCACCTCGCGAGGAGACTTATTTAAATAAGTACGTCTACACAGAAACGTCTCCAAAATTATGTTTTGGCTAAATGTAATACATGCAGTTTAATGTAATACATATCAAGAATTTGTGTTCTTCCATATAATAAAAATTGCGCTTTGTTTTTTGTTATTAGGTCAAAAAAGGCGGTACAATGAATTTAAATGACTTGGCCGACTTATTCAAGATGGCGGTAAATAAATCAATAAGCCTGTAATAAGTTGGGGTTTGGAAAACACGCTAACATGTTAATTGCGTTGCAAAGAAAACCCTAAATTTGCTCACCGCAAAGGATTTTATCGAGAATCCTAAAACCTCAGCTTACTCAAACTTGTGCAGTTGTGCGGGGCTTTCTGAATACTAATAACCCACATGTAAAAATCTCGAATATGACCATCAGAGCTGTTGAGAGGATACAGACCGATAATAGACAGACCGACAGACATCCTAAAAAAGCCGGTAATCCAGAATATGCTGTAACAATTGTATGCAAATGATTCGGCTGTAAGAGCTACTGTAGCCCTCTGATAAAATTAGATAATTCAGATTCAAATTATTATTAGTATCAATATATTAGCGGGAAAATAACGATAAAGAAGATGCATTTCAATAAACAGCCGAAAATTTTTAATAATGCAGATTCGACTGTAAGAACCTAACATGGCCACAAAATGATAATGCAGATTAAAGCATGATTTTAAATATTAAGCGAACGATGTTGACACAAAGAACAATTTCAATAGCCAGCCGAGGAATGTCGGTAATAAAAAATGTTTAGAGAAACAACATAAATTTAAGAAAACGACAAACCAGCCTCACTAAATTTTTTCAATGTAGCGTGGTTCTTCGCAAAATTTCAAAGCCATACTTTGAGGAGATCTGAAGAGTTTCAGGTGGCGTAATTTTAAATTTTCTCGATTTTTAACAGACAGCCAAACCAGAACAGAATCCCAAACCGATATTTTTATTGAACTGACCGGAAATCGGAACGGTAACGAAATTTAAAATTAGGACGGAATGTTAATTGCAATCGGAACGTAATTTATAATCGGTTCTACTCTTTATTTTCCTTTAGAGCACATTAATAAACCGTTTATTGATTATATTTAGCACTTTTAGTCCACCGGATTTATGACCATGGGATAAATGTCCTGTAGAGGAGTGAAGAGGAGAAAGTTTCGATTAATTGAAGCTAATTTAAAAATCAAAATTTCCTAAGAAGATTATTATTTTTCATTTTTTACAGAACCCGAATTTTTCCCTAGTTCTCAATTGCCAAAATTGTTCTTGCTGTGCCTTTAAAGCAAGCAGGCATTCATCAAAACTGTTCTGGCTTCGAAATTTATTTTCAATGATTATCTGACAAATGTAAATGATAAAATCTTGAAAATATTATAATTTACAAATTTAACAGCAAAGTACACGAAATACAGGTCTGACAAGTTTTGAACTCTAAACTCGAAAAGTCATAGTAAGATTGATGACCAATTGGTAAAATTTTAATTGTGAAATTACACCTCTGAAGCTCCTCAGACTTCCCCCAACCATACTGCAAAATGATTGAAGAATAACTGAGAAAATAATGAACGTAGATCATCATTAAAAAATTGAAAACATTTGAAATTACATTCCCTAAAACTATTCAGACCCAAACCATAGTACACCCTTTTTGCCGAGCTATGCTCCCAACACCATTTTATCATTCAAAAAAACACACTCCATAAAAGTCCACAGACCTTACACAACCATACTGTGAAATTTTGCGTAGATCCATACTACATCGAATAGTCATTTATAGTCAATTTATTCATTTCTGGTAGTAATATCCATTTCGTCAACAATAGGTTAGGTTAGGTTTCAGTGGCTGCCATCGCACACTTAGGCCAGTTATGGCCCATTGTGATACCACAGGATCCGACATCATTAAACTCCTTAAACCCATTTAGTGCTATTAATATAGCGTAAAAGATTTCGCACATTGCAGCTTTCGAGATCAGAGAGGCTGTCCATGGTGTATTTGCCCAAGTGATCATGTCTTCTGCCAGCTAGCGCAGGGCATGAGCATAGAAAGTGAACAAGAGTCTCCTCCTGCTCCTCGTCCCTGCAGCTTCTGCAGAAATCATTTGAATCTAGACCCAGCCTTCTCGCATGATCTCCGAAAAGGCAGTGTCCGGTAAGTAGCCTTACAATTCTACCTAAATCACGCTTCCCTAGTGTGATTAAGATCTTAGAGCGCTTCAAGTTCAGCACAGGCCATACTTGCTTCGCTATCCTACCGGTTGGACTCTCAAGCCACCTAGCCTTCGCCAAGGTAACTGCTTTCCTATGGCTTGCCGTTTTCAGCATAGACATAGGTCTCCCTAAACATTCTCTCACTGATTCCAGTTGGAGAGTTGTACGGTACCTTGCTAACTCGTCTGCCCTGCAATACCCCTCAACGTCAGAGTGACCCGGAACCCAGACCAACTGGATATTGAAATGCTCACTCATCTCGTTAAGAGATGTGTGACAATTCAATGCCACCCGTGACGCCAGGAAAACTGAATCCAGCGAAAGAATGGCCGCCCGACTGTCCACATAAATAGTGATATCAATGCACGATATCACATTATGCTTCAACCAGTGCATGACCTCTTTGATCGCTATAACTTCAGCCTGTTACACGCTGCAGTAATCAGGTAGACGAAAAGATAAATTGACATTTAATTCCCCACAGAACACACCCGCTCCCACTCTACCATCGAGGTTTGAGCCGTCGGTGAAGAAATTAACTGTGCCGGTCTCGATAAGGAGACCTCTGTTCCAATCCTCCCGAGAGGGGAGAATCACCTTAAATCGCTTGTCGAAGGACAACATGGGTATTTTATAATCTAAATTCTCCAAGTCATGCCTCACCGAATTGACTATAGTTGAGTGCCTCTTTTGCAGGCACTTCCAACTAGAGGTCGCTGATAGCCGGGCGGCCGTATTAACCGCCATTTGCTTACCGATAATATCCAACGGGAGAAGATGCAGTATGACCTCTAAGGCACTAGTGGGGGTGGTTTTCAGAGCCCCACTAATGAGCAAACAGGCTGGCCTCTGCACCTTCGCCATCATGTTAGTATATGATGATTTCTCCAGAGCTGGCCACCACACACTCACACCATACAGCAGTATGGGCCTTACAACTGCCGTGTAAAGCCAGTGCACCAGCTCCGGTTTCAGGCCCCATTTCCTACCAATGGCGTTTTTACAAGAGTAGAGTGCCACAGTGGCCTTCTTTACTCTTTTCATCGTGTTTGGCTTCCAACTGAGCTTACTGTCCAGGATAATCCCGAAGAATCTCGCCTTATCAGTAAGGACCAGCGTAGTACCATTCAGGCTCGGTGGAACCATTGCCGGAATTTTGTATCTCCTAGTGAAAAGGACCAGCTCTGTTTTTGATGGATTAATCCCCAATCCACATCTGCTGGCCCAACCCGCAACCTTGTAACTTTATAAACTTGATATTGTTGATTAAAGTTTTAAGAATTGAACTTTTAACTGTGGAATACGGTTAAAAGCTTCCTTGCTGTAATAGCCTGTTATAACGAGCGATTGATCTTTTGCCCACCATTTAAAAAATATTTATTGGGCGTTTTATTAGGGGTACAGATAAGTTTCGATGGATTTACAAAAGATGACGTAACTAGTATTAAATTGCATCGGGCCATCTTGTAACTATATTAATGTTAAAGCGTCATCATTTCCCTCTAAAAATCGGTATGTGTCATTTCGCTGAAGTGTAAACAACATATTTTTTGTGCTCTAACCATGTCAATCTTTATGCCAACAAAACACAATATGCGGGAAGCGCTGCTTTTTTGTTTTAATTTGAAGAAAATTGCAGCTGATGGACTTCGATTGCTGTGTGATGCATATGGGGAACATGCTCCATCAATAAAAACACATGAGTTTTGGTTCCGCCGTTTCAAAAGCGGCGATATTGACACCACTGACAATGAACGTGAACGGAGACCAGTAAAGTTTGAAGATGCTGAGTTGGAAGCGTTATTGGATCAAGATTCATATCAACTCAAGCCAAGAGACGTCGCATGCCGTTTTTAGTAAATCAAATTGAAATGAAGATGTGCGCCATTCAAGGAAATTTCTTGTCCTTCTCGCAACGAAATGCCTTCCAATAAATTGGGGAAATCTTTCATTAAAAATTTCACAAATTTTTCGGTCGAAAGCGTTTCATCAAAGAAAAATGGTCAAATTACGCGAGAGCCAAATATTTATACTTTACCGTTAATTATCGACGGTACGCATTCAATATTGATTCACGACTTTCACGTAACTCCAATTATGCCTGATCACGTCACACTCACATTTAAATGTAGCTTAGGAGTAAGTCTAAAATTACTTCCGCGTAGAACTTCGGAACGAAAATTAACAAACCGGTGGAACCTTATGGGAACAACGCAAATTCAACCATGAATATTGGTTGCAAAACGATATTTCATGTTCGAAAATGTAACAAATAAATTTTGTTAAAAATTTGTTTTTTGTCATCGTGTAAATCAGACGTAAATATGGTCTCTTTTTTCATGATACACAAAAAGGTGGAAAATTAAAACAAATCTGATTTGCGTGAAATTTCGTAAGAAATTCTAGCATATGAAGAAAATCTTTTGAATTACCTTTGCATCAACTTGGAAAATTGTTTAACATCCGCGATATTCCGCGTTCCACGAGATTTGTCATGGTTGGTGTGAAAGGGAAATATTGTTAGAACAAACAAATTTCAAGAAAATTAGGCCAGTTTTAATGTTTTATGTCACCAATTTAGGCCAATAAAGTTTTTACCAACAGCGCCAAAACGGTGAATTTATGAACTAAAGTGGTTTTGTAAAAATTGTTCTTTTATCCAATATCGTGGTATTGAAAGTAAAATTATTTTGGACCAAAGACATTATTTTTCATAATTTTCGTTAGGATTTCAATAATTTGGCCCTAAAAGCCAAAGTTAATAGTGCTCGGTTGCAGTCCCTGCAGGATTCTTTTCATAGAAGCTCTCGAACGCCGAACCAAAAATATCTTTCAACCGAATGCACCTTCCGACTGTCAAGATGAATATCGATCGACGATCCATCCTACCAGGTACTCACACAGGCAATGGTAAAACTGAAATGAAGTCATTCATTTGGAATGGTGTTTATAAATGCAGAGCTTTGGATGGAACCTCTAGCCGCTAGCCGAAACAAGCAAAGATTCGCTGAAATTGAAAAACCAGCCGAACCAAAGTTTATGAAGCTTGAACTATTTGGAGGTTGCACGATGCATTTTGATAGTTGTCCAATATTACGAATTCCATCGAAACCATTACAAAGCAAACCGGATACTATGATTATAACCGGAACCAGCAAATTTCGGCCGAAACCATTTAAAACCAGTGCGAACCATCCGAACCATCATTGTGCACTATCTAAAATCTCAGTCGGAACCACTACAATCCCTTGGAATAATCTATCACAATTTAAAAAACACATTATCGGCGGTTTTGCAACATATAAATAATCAGCCGAAACTAGTAAAGAAAGTGAGAATCTTATGAATTCCATGGAAGCAAAATGTGTTCTAAGTCATTGTACGCCATTTAATACTTCAACCGTAACCAATACAATACCAGCCAGAACCGTAGAAGCCAATTGGACCCAAATATTTAACTGTCACATGTAACGAAACACCCACAGAGGTTTTCGCGTTTCTTTTTTGCTGGACGAGGAAACAAATGAAATTCCTATATCTCTCTCGAATTTATTTGCGTTTTCAATAGATGGAGATGTCGTAGCCAAAATGCTGTTTATGGTATAGACACCAAAACCGATTTTTATTATACAATACGACTAGGGTTGTTTTCCAATTCGTTTTCCAATTTGTAAAAACGTGTTACGACGAAACGGAATCGTAAACACATAACCTTTCTTCCAAACCAGTCAAGAGGACCAAATTTTCCATAACTGTTTATTCTTAACGCGGAATTCAGTTTCTACCAGTATTCTGCTCATGGCAGAGGTAGGTTATTAATAGTACCATAGTCAAAACCAAGTTATTGTCCATTGTGCACGGATATCATTTGTGCAGGAGGCACAATTACCTCCAAAATATCAAGGTCATATAGTGAATTAATAAATTGATGATTTGACAGTTGCATTTATTTAGACACGTAATCTAGCAGGTTGGCAAAATTTTAATAAAATCATTGACATTCCGGAAACTAATTTTTCAAAATATCATCGTGTTAAACGCGCGGCTGCAAACCAACACCACGAACAATGAGACACAAACAGAGGGAGCGCATGAATTGTGCCGCAATCGATGTTGCAACAATTGTAAAACCACGAAAACACGAGAACCTCGTACTCGGTTCGGATGAACATTGGAAAATACCAGAAAGTGAAATTCAAGCGCACTATAAAATATTTATTGATAAGCGGCCGGAGATCATTACACGGAAGAAATTGTTTGAAGATAATCTGCATGCGGAGATTGCAACGAAATATTATAATTGTAAAAAACGGGTGGACAAAACGTTTTACGATGACACCGAGTATAAGCATAGTTTTGGTCAAATTGTTTATAAGAAAAAACAGCCGACGGCACCAAGTGACTTCCCTATTGATGATACGGAACCGATTAGTTATTGGAATCCTAATGGGGCGAAACCAACACCGTTCAAAAGACGTCGCATTGTGACGGATACGATTAATTATGATGTGCAATTTGGATAGGGCCAATGTATAATTTTGTAAAAATTCCAGTATAATTAGCTAATAAATTTTTTTAAGCAGAACAAAATTGGTATGTCAGCTTCCTTCAAAACTCTTCAAAACATTATTTTCACACACTTGTAAAACTATGATCTAAAAAAATGAAGACGCATATGGCGTTTACTAGGGTGTACCAATGAACACTGTAGGGTAAGGAAATTTCTAAGGAAATCAACATTTCGTATCTTGTTGGACCAGAAGCACCTCAGTATTTCCGTAAGACATTTATTTACAAACAACTGCAGCGTACTGCTGACCTTCTGTGTATACCCCCGGTTTCGTAGCCATGGACTAACACTTATTTTGTACATGAATTGAACATTTCTAGCTTGATGTTGTGGGATAGGACATACGTGTTTCAGACTTTTTATATATATATATATATATATATATATATATATATATATATATATATATATATATATATATATTTATATATATATATATATATATATATATATATATATATATATATATATATATATATATACTCGTATATCGGTGTCGACATTGGTGAGTTTAGCCTGATCGTCTTCGTTTTTCCTGTGTATTGCGTCGAATACACGTGCGAAATTCACGGAGGGCTGGTGGTTGGTGGAACACTTTATTGATCATTCGTTGTTGTGGAGACCTTCAAACGTGGCCGAGCCATCTAACTCAATTGGATTTGATGAATCCGATGATATCGCTGCCTCCGAGAAGTTGCTTTATTTCGTGGTTCTTACGAATCCGCTATTCGCTGTTCGCAACCAAAGATTGAACGAATGAACTTCCTTTCGAAGGTAGATAACAATCTATAAAGACGATGAGATCGTATAGATTTGTTGCAAGTGTAGCGCCTCCAAGCTTATTCAATTCTGCGGAGATTCCACCGACACCAGGTGCCTTTCCATTTTCAATCTACTAGTAATTGTGTCTACTTCCTCCACTGTGGGATATTCGACAAAGATCTCTTCACCTGAAGGAGCTATTGCTCTATTGGCAGTCATTTCGTTATTCCGATTTAGCAGATTTTGAAAGTACGTTTGCCATACTGAGAGAACATCAGCCACGTTTGTCCTCAGCTCTCCATTTCTGTCTTTGATGGCTACACTTTTTGGGTGGAAGTCTTTAGTGAGATTCCTGATGTTAGCAAAACAGTCCCTTGAATTTCCTAATTGCTTAAACGCTGATGTTTTCGATACATGATCTCATGTGATAGCGCTCTTTTTGTCGAAGGTATTTAGTCGTGACTTTCCTACCGCGAAGTTATTCTGCTAGAGTGCTTCTAGTGTTGCGAGCCAACCATTTTTCACGGAGCTTTTGGTTATTTTCGACGACTAGGTGGTATTGATTATCGAACCAATCATTGCGAGACCTCGGCTGTCCGTATAGCGTGTAACAATTAATACTTTCTTTTATTTAAAAAAAAATGTCGTGGTGCGGTGTATTGATGACTTCCTCCAGCTCGACGAAGAAGATATCTTTGATGTCATCTGATTTATCTTCGGTGGGTGCTTGTACATTAACGGTCGTGATGTTAAATTTCATAGTGCGAAGTCTGACCGTGCATATTCGCATGTTGATAGGATGGGAGTGGATGATATGATGCTTCACGCGCCGATGGATAAGGAAGTCAACATTATCCCCCATTCTGATGGCCACTGTAATGAAGAGTGTAGCCATTGGTGGTGTCATAGATCCCATTGACAGACCATCTAAACTCTTGTAGTGCAAGTACGTCTAATGTGTAACTCTTTGCTTGGTTCGAAACGTTCTGGAGATCTTCAGATCTTAAGAGGCTAAGCACGATCCATGTTCCCATTTTTAAAGCGTTGCCCGTGTTCACAACTTAATTGTTTTTATGAGAATAGGTTGTAGAAGAGCGAACAGGGCCGCTTGTAGACATGTCAGTCACAACGGGCAAGTTCGCCACAGTTATAACATTGGAATTGCTGGATCTCGACTGTTTGGAGCCTAAGTTGCTCACTCCCTTCAGCCGGTTCTGGGTTGCCTACTCCCCGCACCGTAACTAAACCCTCTAAAACTGAACGTATCGTGGATTCTTGTTCGCTATATAGCCCCTAGCATTTTATATTTGCTACCTAGTAGGTATATAGTCACCCTTCCTGAGGTACAAGTGACCTATGGGACCCACTTCTGACTTTGCCTCGGCCAGCTTTCCAGATTTGAACCGCAAGCTTCGGCTAAACCCGTTAATAGTTGAAACTACGAGGTAACATCGCATCACAACCCATTCGTTGGTCGTATGTATAGTGTGTTTATGCCTGTGTCCTGCCTACAGCCAAGACGGTTTGAGTGATCGGAGTAAAACTTCATACTTAATCTTTTTTCATAAATTGCGAGAGCCCAGTGACTTTGGATCGAAATCGGTCCACTGGAAGTGCAATTGATTCCATTGAATCTTTTTCGATTTTTACAAATACTTTGAAAAATATCTATAGCATTTACGGAAAAACGATTAAAACAATGAGACTTCAAATTAAATTGCAAACTAAATTAGTTTAGATCATTGAATATACATTTTACCGGAAGTGACGAGTTTTGATAAATAAAACATTATTTTACCAAAATTCGGCGTCTCTTACAGTCCAGGCAGATTGACTTTTCGGGATGAACCTTCATTTACACTATTTTCATATATTGGGAGAACCATTCATAGTTTGGTGGAAATCTGTGTTGAGCCGGAAGTTGTAGCTGCCAAAGGAGCTATCTCAATTTTTACAATGATGTTGAACAGTTTAGCATTAACAAAAAAAGACAAAAAATAAAAATTACCAAATAAATTTAAAGATTATTTTTTCAACTAGGGTTGGCTTAAGGTGTATTAAGAGATCTATGTATACATTCGTGGTAAAAGATCGCAGGCCACAACATATAGGAAGGTTATAAGTTATACTACGAATGTTTTAACAGTGTAAATGTCTTCCAAAATTTATAAGGAATCTAGACAGTTGAGCGTATGACTGAATGTGAAACTGAGCTTAAACTCAAATAATCACAACAATTCAGACCGAGAAATAGTGCTTCGCCAAAGTGTTCGGTCGACTAGCTGATATCAAACCTAAGTTCATTTATCTCAACTGTGGTTCCAGAAGTCAACTAGCACAAAAGAATGATTCGATAACACAAGCAAAACTTATTTTGACCAACTAATCCACAGCTTCGCTTAGTAGATTAATCTCGATCTCGCAATGTATAATTATCAAGTTGAACAACTATTTTGAGCTCTGTTTTAAAACACAAAATCTTTTCAAATCCTGTGAATCACAAAAAATTATTCATAATTTCTTAACTAATAGATCTTAAGCATGTTTTTGTGTTTTTAGTTTTGTATTATTGGATCCATTCACTTTTCCCCCATATACCAAGTTCATGAACAGCGCATTATACTCATATCAAACTATCAGGCAGCGTACTAAAAACTAAACTAAAGAAGAAGAAGAATCATAAGACCGTATATGGTGGAGGATGGTGTATAAACAGATAAACACTGTGTACACAAATCATAATTAATACTCTTATATACAACAATCTTTAAAATTGTTTGAAGACAAAAAGCTTGAATTATTCCTTTCAAGGTGATTTTATCATCATTTTTATTTGTGGTTTGCTTTTGAAGACGCGAGGGTGTGTGGTTTACGCGTTAAAGAGGGTTTTCCGTTCACAATTCTTTCCAGATGTCCCCTCAGTCGGCTATGCTTTCCAATCAACAACAATACAATTTTAACAAAAGTCTGTTATTTAAATTAATTTAATTAAGTTGATTGCAGTTCGCACGGTTGATTATAAAAATAAAATCAATTTTCCATAACAGTGTTGTATGCGAAATTACACAACGGAACTCGACAACAATAAAACCCAAAAGCCAAATTAGCGATAAAAATATGTCACATTTTTATGTAATGGCTATGGCGCCAAAATATGTTTAAGAAAAAATACGCGAAATTGATTAATGACGACGGTTTATATGATGTCGTGCCCACCACGCAGCTATGCAAAATAAGAATTGGATAAGATTTTGGTAAACAACAATTTCTAAATTCTTAAATTTTACGTAATATTCATCATCTTTCTGATTTACTTTTGCTTTTAAATTGGTCATGGTTGTCAAAATGATTAATTCGCACGAATTTGCAATCCCTTGCTTAATTGTGTAATTCGTTCGAATCTGATATTCATTGTTCGCAATTTTAATAGATAGAACGAATGACCTTCGTCTGTAATATAAATTAGCTTCCGAAAATCAGCATCTTCTCCCAGGCCAGTTGCGTCATGGACCATACAACAAGTCGTTACAATTAATTTCAAATCAGTTATCTCAGTCTGTTAATGAGGAATTACTCAACGTAGCGCTGGTTCTTTGATTATTTTCGACATGATTCTTCGACAGCTCCTCTCGAAGATCTTCTAAACGGGCCTTATCCTGCTCGCAGTAAAGTTATCCTTATCTATAATACTTTAACCGCTAAAAGAGAAAGTGTTGCGATCAGCGGCATCTTGCCATGAATACTAAGGCGGTAAGTTAAATATGTATGCCATTAGAACCGAAGCGGTAGTTATGTGAGCTAAAGTGCTGATAACAAAATTGTTGACTGGTCCAAAAAACCTTTCAGACTATATGCCTTGTAGTGAATATAACGCAATGAAAAAATGTATCTGCCTCCATCGCCTTTTCTTTAATTTTCGGGTACTAAAGTGCTTCAGATAAATTTTAACGCCTTTCAAGACCTTTCCACACATATAAATTTTATAGCAAACTAATAATTTGAGCTTTCAAACGATTCACTCCACGGTTATTTGGAAATAATAACAACGAATAAAGACACATCGTGGTGTTGGGTAGTTTATTTATTACAAGTTCCAAAATCTTCTCATTTTTTTCAAATTAAAAATAATTAATTAAATCAAGATGCAAAAATGTCTCTTTTATTTTCACTATATTTTAATTAAATTAGCCTTTTGACTAATTTTCTCTTTTGCACACGTTTAAAACTGTCAACTGTCAAGTGTCAATTTTGTATCTTCACGGTTTTGTGTCTCGATTAAATTTTTTGTAACTTTACCGCGTACCGCGTTCCTCAAGATATTTTAATACAACATTTTAAAATATGTCGATAATGTAGATTTGACCTAACCAAGGTCGGTAAAAAGTTCCACCGAAAAATGACGATAATGCAGATGCAAAATGATCTGTCGAAAAGTTAAATTTTATATCAGAAATGGATACGATTTCTGAATCGATATCAAATCTAATAGTGGAGTTTAGTACGCTTCATTCCACCTGTGACAGTAAGTTAAACGATATTAAATCGGATTTTGCGGAATGGTAAACCTGCTTGTTCATCTTCTACATCATCACTTCAGTAGCACAATGTGGTGATCATCACCTGCTATAACCATTGATGCTGTGAAAGATCATCGTAATGTTATACACGACGTTAACTCGAACTTGCAACAGCCTGTATTTCTTAAAGCAGCCCCCATTCCAAAACACATTTTTGACAAGACTCGTGAATTCGACAACACTTTGCTCAAATAAAACCAATTCTAATCTGTCACGTTTCACGCGGCTTTGCTCTACCTTTATACAAGAGTTTGTGGATAAGCGTAACAACAACTTTTATTATCAAAATGTAAGGGGACTCCGCACTAAATCTCGTGAGATGTTTCTAAAATCCCAAATACTTCTCTTTAATGTTTTTGTTTTAATGGAAACTAATTTAAATGGCGACTTTCATAGAATGAGTGCTTCACAGTTGATTTTAATGTTTTTCGTAGAGATGGTAGTGTGAACACTGCTGTTTCGGACCTAAACGGACAAGGAGTCCTCATTGTAGTTCGTTCCAACTTCGACTGTTCTGAGAAAATTGACCAAAATCGTGAAGTCCTCGTGTATGCTGTTGGATAGAATTCGCCGGTTTATTCCAACGTAACGAAGAAATATGGTATCGACCAACATGGAGAAGGTCTCAAATAAAACGCCAATCGTAAAGGATGTTGTGACGAGGTGTGGTGTTTCTCAGATACTTAATAAATTCCATGTAAAAGCAAGGGGGTCACTTAGAAAATAAGGAAATAATGGGAAAAATTCGCCAACGATTCTATTGGACAAAATGCAGAAAGTCATTTGCGGAGTAGTTTTTGCGGAAACGAAAAGTTGATAAAAATTATTTTCGAGTACCAGGAAATGATTGCAACGACTATAATAAACTACAATTGCAATTATCATCAATTGTTACATTTTATGATGAACGGAATCAGTTACAGGTGTGGGCACCTAGTTTATTAAATTGCTTGCTAATTTTTATACGGTTTTCAGCAAAGTATTTGCTACCTATTACCTTGTCGGATGCGAAAAATTATTTTACTTCTAAATCGTTCATTACTCACAAATCCGTAATTGCTGGCTCGGATGATCAACCACCCGATCTCGAAATTGTGCAACCTAAAAAATCAACATGTGTGCTGATAAAATTGTCAATTAATTAAAGATTCGTGCCAGCAATATTGTATATCAAGAACAGACTGCAAAGCGAGTGGATAAAGATAATCTTAAATTTATCTCGTGCGTTGGTCTAGAACCGAACATTTTGCGGGTTTGAAAGAACTGTCCCACTAACAAATAGGAATTCAAACAATCACCCACCTTGGTATGATGGTCGCCTACTGAATTTAAAAAATTTAAAATGCAAGGCTTTTCGAAATATGAAGAAGAATAAATCAGCCCTTGATGAAGCATGATGTAAGTAGATCAATTCCGAATTCGATAGTTATTTTAATGCAATGCACTTATACAATGCACCTAGGAGGCTCAAAATCATGAAATCATTAAGAAATTACCTATATGATTGCTCACTTTTTTCAATCAGTCTACAAACACGAAGACATCCATCCTGATGCTATTCCAGCGTTTATTATAAAAAATCACGCTAATCTGTTGAACCTGCTTCTTAATCTGCTCTTCAATTTGTCACTACGTAACGGATTATTTCCCAGCAAATAGAAAACATCGAAAACAGAACCCCGATTTTCAATGGTACCGAAAGTATTTGAAATTCTTGTGTTTAAAAGTTTCAAAAATGTCATTCCACGACATCTGTCCAATTTTCAACATGCACAATTTACAACGGCAAATTTAGTTGAGTATACAAGTAGTATATACTTAAGGCTTAATTGAACAATATCAACAAGTGGAAACAGTTTATACAGACTTTAGCAAACCATTTGGCTCCATCAGTCATAGCCACGCGTTGGCCAGTCTGATCTCCTTTGGCTTTTCTGCGGATTTTGTGAATCGGTTTTTCTCGAACCTGTCGGATAAATTGAAATATATTGGAATTGGAGAACAAAGATCAAATACAATAAAAGCCTCCACTGCTGTTCCATAACGCTCGCATGTGGATACATGCGGATGATTAAAAAACCATCAGAAGTATTGTAAACTCATAATATACCGAATTACTACAAGACGACATAGATAGAATCAGCGACTGGTGTAAAGTCAACCAATTACATCTCAATATCGAAAAATTTAAAATTATGTCCTTCCGCCAGAAAAAACACCAACAATTAGTGACTGAGAGACGTTTCTTGGAATTATGCGCTTTAACAAACACATTGATCTAATTATTGCCAAAGCGAATTCTACTTCTATTTGGTTTCATCAGGAGATGGACCAAAGACTTAACCAGGCAGCGCACCTTGTTCATCTTACACTTCAGCTGAGATCTGACAGCTAGAATATGCAGTCCCAGTATGGTGCGATTAAGACTCCGCACATGATCATTCTTACCACGTATACCTTTTCCTGGATACACTAACACATTTAAAAACTATAAGATCTTGACTCTGGCTAATAGGCGAATATTACTTGGGGCAACGCTCATTGCAAATGTACTCCTAGGAAAACGCACTCATTCTTTGAAGCCTAAATATTTAAGCTCCTACCGCGTCCTAATCTTCGACAACATGATTTTTAAAGCCAGAACAAGTCAACTAATAATTATGGTGAACATGAACCAATTAATAAACTGACAAAAACCTTTAATGAAGCACAAGACTTATTTGACTTCTCTATCTATCAAATTTCATAAGGATTGGTTATGAATGACCAAGTTTAGTCCAGCAAGGACAGCTCCTAGAATTTTGTCCAAAACTCACTTTAGAATCCCTAACCAATACTGCTAACCCAATTTCATTTTAATTCGTTAAGGAATACCGAAGAAAGATAGAACATTGTAGAATTTCAAAATTTCTTATACCGAGTTTCTTTATTTCGGTGGTGAATCAATTTATCAATTTAAGGAACACAGAAAAGGTACAAAATGAAAAAAAAATATCCATCGGTTATAAAAAACAAGAGAAATTCTCTTTTGTGATGGTGTGGCTGTCTCTTGTGGCGAGTAGCGTAATCTCTTATTTTCAACATGCAAGACAATTAAGACGTCTAAGCATTCTTCGGTGGTTCTAACTTTAAGCAATTACGTATTTAGTTGAAATATGGTTTGGCAAGCCACACTTGCTTTAGCAGGAAAACAAAATTTTATTACCACAAAGTATACGCATATTTAAGAGTTAATATACTCGTGTACCTTCAACCACAATTATCGAATCTTGTGATTTAATTTACACATCACATTGACGTATGTGCCTTATATGGTTTAATTACCACCATCCCACCAATATTTAGTAGACCCAGTTAATTAAGAATTCATCATCACAAAATTGTATAAAAAAAATTTCGGGATCTAAATAACTCGAGTGTCTGGTGTATGTAGGTGAGCGCACGGCATACGGCCATAAACTTATAATTTTTATTACACACGACGTCTCCGCTTAAAAGACGTTTAATTTAAGACCAAAAGTGATTTTGATATTTATTTAATTTAATGGGTTAATAAATTTAATTTATTTGTAAAGTTAAAATAAAAATTCTTTGCTAAAACATCCGAGGGTGGAAGTTTTGCTGTACGACGATGAATGTGACTAAAAGGATTAATTATTACGAATGCCAGTGGGCTGATACATTTTTATATATAGATACTTGTTGATGGAAGGTGTTTTTTCACAAAATTAATAATTAATTATATATAAATTATTAGATGTACCTTCAACTTTGATCCGAAGACGCCACAAAATTGCACGAAAATTAATTTTATATGAGAATACGCAATATTCTATCGTGACATCAAAGTACGCCTACAAATTTAATATTTTTGTGAATGATCACTTCAAAGGTTTATAATAAATATCTAAAGCTGATGTAAGTTTAACTTAACCATAATTAATGATTGTTACTTTCGCGAGAATCGATTATTGCCCGTAAACCGTCCAATCGAGGCGCGTGGGCTCAAAAGCAAACCCCAAAACCGCGCATAAACAACCTCCTCCACATATAGTTCCCCCAACTTTGACCATATATGGAAAGATCTAGACTAGAGGCCTAGACAATGCAAATCGACAACTCGTCGTATCGGTGATTCACTGTCGCATTCTCGGTATGCCTAATATATGGTTATGTCAATAATTTAGCTATTAACATTTATTTTTTATATTAATGCTATCCTGCCCACCCTGAGATTTACGAGTATGTAAATGACCCTGCTCCATCATATTATCGAAAATGATTGAATGCTAAGAGGAAATCGTAAGAAAATCATAATGCATTTCTATTGTACCTCGCTCGATTGCGGCATGCTTATTACTTTTATATACAATAAAATATGTAAATGGATTTATGATGACGCGTGCTTTGATTCAAGATTTTATATATTTTTGAGTTTTAATTCAAAAATGTTGTGGCCTTGAACAATTGTTAATTTGTAGGTTATGTATTTACATATTATACTGGATTAAAGGTTCACCAACCCGAGACTAAAATTAAAAACGCGGGACATTTAGCTTGGAAGATGCCGCAGGTTTCAATATGAGACACTGCTTACTAACATGTTATGGTTTGAAATGCGTCACGCTTTAAGCATTTTGCATATTTATTATTAGATATGAATATTTCTATAATTTACATTTAATTAAAAATTATTAAAATTACATGAGTGCTGAACGCCGATTAATCAGTGTGCGATCGAAGATGATAGAGGCATACTTAAGCTAATATAATTATTAATTTATTGGCTAAGCTTAAGACGGCCTTTACAATGTTTTGTTTTAGTACAGGAAATTGATATAAAATTTATGAGATTATCATTTTGTTGCAATGACATTCAATTCTTTGGTGATGTGAGGTACTTTTCAACATGAACAATTTCAGAACAAATATATTTTTAAGTTGCTGCTAAAAGCTCTAAATGCTTGCTTTCGAGAAACTTTTAAAGTTAGTCTATAGTTTTCGGCCGAAAAATTGTAATGGAGATAGTGTCTTTGCTATACCGACTCCGCCCCCCATATATTATGCGATATACGTAGTTCTAAAACCACCCCTAATAACATCACACCACAAATCTGTCGGGGCTTTATAATTTTACCAGATTGGTCCAAATCCTATGACATGTAAATTACAATAAATTTAGAAATATTCGGAACTAAATTAATAAAATGTTCGGTAACTTTTAGTGAGTGACTTTTTGCGATGATTCTTGATTTTTACTAGATTAACTTTATTTATTCTTCTATATAAAAATACATGCCTTAAACTTGACTGTAACAGGAAAACGAATGGGTTACATTTTATTGTCCGATTTACATATACCCTTGAGGCTACATGTTTGTAAATACCCAAGAGACAACTGAAATATAAATACCGAAAAGACAAACATCACACCTACTACGGCCATTAGATATCATATTCCAAGATAAGCCTAGGCGAAATATGGGGCATGTTTGAAGGAGCAGCACTAATTTAGTGAGATGGTCCAAAACAAGCATTATGACCGTTTTACCTTACGTAGATCTTCGATAACGTCCCATCAAATCTACATGAATTCGCTGCCAAGGACGTTCGATAGGGTACATGTTTCCCATTGTAAGCCGTAACTGTCTGTTTGTAGGTTTCGTCGTTTTGCACATTATGCATTTACTAACATAATTAGCGACTTGCTTCGGCATTTACCGATTAAGTCAATTCAAGGTGATACGGTGGTGTAATGTGGATGTGGTGTAATACACCAGAAAATCCGAAATTTTATAAAACTAAATTAATAAAATGTTCTGTAATTTTTGAATTACCCACTTGCCCTTACAAAACATTTTAAGAATTTAGTTTCGAAGATACCTAAATTTATTGTAATTTATCTGTTATATGATTTGGACCAATCTGGTAAAATTATATAGCTTTATTAGGAGGTGACTTTAGAACTAAGTATATCGAGTAATATATTTTTCCATTATTGGTCTTTTAAACGCGGCCTAGTTAGCGCCACTTCCTATATGAGCGAAATGAAATATTTGTTTATAAGAGAAAAAGCCTCGTGTTATATTATTTTTTCATCATTTGTTACATTAATTGTAAACTAATTGAACATTTTACATAATATTCAGTCGAATTATAGTCAATTTTGAAGTTTATTTTACATTAAAGCTAGTTTTTTGAAAAATTTATCACCTTTGGCTCTAGTTCCGTCAGGTGTCAGTAACTTTGCGTTAAAAGGTGAATAAAATATGTTTTCGGTTGGGATAGCAAAGACACTATCTGCATTACCATTTATCGACCGGAAACTTTCGGTTAACTTAATAGCTGAGTGAAATAATTATTAGGGTTAATTATAAAACTTATAATTTTTTATTATTGAGGTAAATGGAAACAATATCATTGTTATCATTGATTAATTTCAATTTTAATTTTAACTTATTATGCTTAAATGAGTTCAAAGAGTTAAGTTAACAGGTTGTTCTAAATATTTGTTATATTAAGATTTAGGCATTGAGGATTATTCCAGATCCCTGAGTGGCTGTTAATTTAACAACTCTGTTTGGGTTATAAAGCCAAACGTTATCAAATTAATTATTCAAGCTGACTAATTAGATTACCGTGGGTCGGGTCTAATTAGCCGAGGAATAAAAATGTTGTTTATTGCTTGATATTAAAATTTATTCTCATTTATTTTGCTAAATTATTAGATTATATTAGGTTATAATTTATAGTTAAAATACCCTAGTCAGCTCTTAAATTATATTTGTATAAAAAAGAAATTACGAGTATATACTTAGCAAAATAACAAAAAATTATAAGTGTGTCGTTATGCTAATCAACATTTAAAATTAAGTAAATTAAAATTCAATGTTGGAATTTGAAACCTGTTTAGTAGATTAAACATATTCCGGGGGCACGCAGCTACATTTGGGCTCATTATAGGTGGGTCAGCCGGAGGACGGTTACGACGCACGAACATAATGATCCACATTATTCCCAGGCATAGGCAACTCCAGAAGATGGGATGGATTATAGCCTAATGAGGGAAGTAAGCCCTTAATAGGCAGGTATTCGTTTTCTCTCATAGTTGCTATCTCTGCTTTTAATGCAATGGAATCTCTAATTTTGGAATTTTTTCGGTTGAAGCTCTGCTTTCGATTTCTAAACTCGTTAGCAGGTGGGCTGACTTGTGGAACTGATTTTATCTCAACATACAGCCCGCACTTATGGTGGCTACTCCAGATCGTTGAAAGTTATAGGAGTTTATCCTGGAACCACAAAGCACATCAACAGTTGATTGCTTGGGAACCACGGTTATTAGCATGAAGTTTGATCCAGTGATTTGTCGAATTTATTGTTAAGTTCGTGCATATCTTATCAAGTTCCAATTTTCGCTGCTATTTCGTATCTTCCGATTTTCGTCATTGCGTTAAAAATTAGTGATATTTCGCATGAAAATCGAGTTTGTTAGAATTTTTGACAACGATTCAACGTCACTCTGGCTCGTACAGCCATGCATTGATATACATGAATGGGATCATGAATGTTGAGTTCAGGAATGGTAATTGACGCGAATGTATGTTGTCGATTTAGATGCAGTTGGTCTTCTAGCTGTGCTGGCGTAAGTATTGTTGAGTATAATATGTTACGATATGCATCAGAAACCACATCTAGTAGGCTTTGCTCCATTAATTATTACTGAACGGATCCTCTCGAGAATTCGGAATTCATTCAGCAGGAGAATTTCATGCCTTAATTGCTGTTGACCATTCCTCAAGTTGTTTACAGTTGTCATGGTGATGTTTTAGTTGTGTTTTATAAGCTTGACAATATTATCTATAACCGATGTTCGTTCCTGCATTAATGCCATAAGATGATTTTCATTCTCATTAACTTTTTTGTGCTGGGTGATAATTCCAAGCATATTGCCTGGGGTAATGCCAGTTCTATCTCCCTCGCCTTGGCCATCGCCGTTCCTTATTGCTTATCATTAATAGTTCGTATCTCCTATTAAGTTGTTAAATTGCCACTGCAATTATTGTAAGATTGCTTTGCAGTTGAATTCAGGCAAACTTTCACAAGCTTCTTGCAATAGTATCTGTGGTTGTTTAAAGGCTTCTAACTGGCTCTGACGGAACCCCTTGCTTGTCTATGAGTTTGCCGTCTACTGGACGGGTTGTTGCTCTGACTGATTATTAGAGAATTATCGCTGGTATCATCCTCAATTAGGAGTCTGCACAATTTTACAATAGGCCGCTTGTATATTGTTTCTTGACACTTAACCATTGTGACGCGAATCAGCCCATTATTTCCTATGTGCGCGTCAATGATCCGTTCCATCGCTTGGCCAGCTGCTACTCGCGTGGCCAGCTGCTAAATTTGGCTGGATGCTTTTTCATTTATTTCGCTACCTCAATCGGTGAAAGTATTCCGCAGGACAACTTTTCCAAAAAATTTGTATCATTTTCTCTATTAACTGCCAATTTGTCCTTAGAGATAAATCCTCGAAATCAGGAGATAGTTGTGCCTTGGGAGCATCTCCTATTAAAAAATGGTCTGGTGTTAGACCTTTTAAGTTGGATGGATCATTTGTTAAAGGTGTTAGTGATCACAAGTGCTCATGAGTAATGACGGTGTAAAGTTCTTCAAATGTGATACTGAATTTCCTATAACTCTCTTTAGCTGGAATTGTGGTTTTCTTTATTTGACAGTTTGCTCCGACAAAACAAGGTCCATTGTCAAAATAGGTATCCGTACATAGCCCTCACCTGGATGTAAACTTTTCGTACCTACACGATAAAAGTAAGCTAAATTTTTGACATTTCATCAATTATTTTTATTTCTTGTTAAACAAAATCGACAAACTATTATGTGTGCAAGTAGAAACTCGGCTTTGAAGTTGGTTGCATTAAAATATACTTGAACGCATCCATATCGCCCGCCATTTTGGATATACATATGTAGCTTAGTCATTGCTGTTTTTATGACATAAGTTTCAGTCATTTACAAGCTGTCGTTCCGTATGCATCAATTTTAAGAGATGGACGTCGATAAGAAAAATTTACGTTTTCTAATGAAAAAATGCTGCTCAAGATATGGAATTGATTAATTCGACTTAGAGTGAACATTCTGTGAGTCATTCAACAGTAAAACAGTAGTTTGCAAGATTTCGTAATGGCAATTTTAGTCTTGCGGACGATCCACGTCCAGGTGCAGTAAAACAAAAATCTGTGTCAAACTTAAAAAGAGCTTGCATAACAGATTTTAGTTGCTCACCAAGCAATATCACTTCGATTGCATGCATTGGAATCATACAGAAAGAAGGAAACTGGGTTCCTTTTATGAATTGACCGAAGAAAACAAAAACCAAAGAGTTGACCAACTGCGTGAATTTACTTTCTCGGTACAAAAGAAAGAATTTGTTGCACAAAATTCTTACGTGATTTTGTACGATAATCCTAAACGCAGGAAACCTTGGGTTGATCCACGCCAGCCATAAACATCAGTTGCAAAAATTAATAATATTATATTGGAAAGGAGTCATTTACTACGGGCTTGTGGAACCTGGTCAAACTGTTACAGCTGAACGTTACCAGGCTCAATTGATCAAATTGAGTGTTATGTAAATAATGTGGAAGGTGATATTGCTGCATGATAACGCTCGTCCGCATACAGCAAAATCAACCCAGGAACCCATCTTCTCCTTAGGCTGGGAAGTTTTACAGCATGCGGCGTATTCTCCATATTTGGCTCCCTCTGATTACCACTTATTCAGATCGATGTCATCATATTTGAAAGACTATATAAAGAATTATATTGCTTCGAAACCACCAAGTTTTTATAGCGAAGGCATCCATCCTCTACCTGATAAATGACAAAAGCCCATAGATAGTAATGGCGAATATTTCGATAATTAATTTTTGTAACAATTTTATTTTCAATAAAGCTGAATTTGAGCAAAAAGAACCGAGTTTCTACTTGCACACCTAATATTTTGATATAACTTGCAACCTTTTGTGTTTCCGAGTTCTTTACGACACGGTTGAGTTGGACCACTTGTTGGAGTTTGTTAAATTTTAATTTTGCTTCATTAAAGTTATTATATGGATTGGTATATTTTGAGTTAATTTCCGCTTCGTGTCGGTGTACCACTTTGTTATAATATATTTATCCATGTCCGATGGGCGCACTCGGTTATAATTATTTTATTTATTTATTTTCCTTTCCAAATTTCCTCAAATAATTTTTGTTTAATTTCCAAAACACCACGCGTAAAGCTCTGATGCCATGTCTGTTAACGGACCTTTCGGGTGATCGGAGATATCAATTAAATATTTTTTTATTAAATCATTATCAGACAAATTATGGTTGGGTGGATAGACAGAGTGGCAAGAATTCAACAAGGTTGGATTATAATTGTCTACGTTATTCTTAGAATGTTGGGGTTCTTTTAGTTCTAACTGATGAAGAACAGCATTAAAAAGGCAATTACCATCTCCTTGTATATTATAAACCTCCATAGTTTCTGTGAGAATAATCTTTAGGTGAAATTGATATAATTTAAGAAAGTGATGGAAGCGACATCTATGTATGCATTTATTATTTTTAGTTGCTTAGATACTAGATAGATGGCATTGATGGCACTGATTGATTTTAATTTTACTATTGAAATAATTTTTGGCTCTGTAGGAAAATTTAAATAACAAGAATGTTTAAATATGAGTTGATAATTGAAACTAATTTAAGTACTTGATCAATAGAAATATGATTTATTTTCAGATTTGCTAGTTAAAAATATTTTTAACTGAAGAGCAAGCCAACTGTGAGAAATCTTTGTAATAATGTTAAGTTTTAGTTTCAAATGTTAATAATAATTAAAAAATTTATAATTTTCAGTACCATAAGCTTGATATAATGCTAAAGAAGAATTAATTTAGAACTAATTTAATCAGGCCATTGTTAACCATTAAACCTATTAAACCTTTATCCGTCTTTATAGTAAAGAATTGTATTGTCTTGTGCCGTACGATCTGTAGGTGTCTGCCGGTCCGTCCTAAAAAAATATCTTTTCTATCCTTCCCTCTTGTTATTGTGCTGTAGGAATAGGACCGGCGTTATTCGACTCACTTGTCCAGTAGTTGGTTCTGTAGTCCAATCAATAAATCGAAGTTACCGCATTTGAGGAACAAATGTTTGGTTCATAATTAAACCTACACCACCAATAATTCTAACTTGTGATGTAGCTACGACATCGGGCGGTTCAAGCTCTCTGATTGTGATAAATTTAATATAGTATAATCAGTGACATCCAGGTAAATTATAAGGTAAATACCAAATTTTAATACCTAAACAAAAAACATTGTCAAACAAAAATTAAGGGTTAGAAATGTAACAACAAAAATATAAATTCACGATATATTAGGCAAAATATTGTCATAACAAATGCCAAATATTACCAAAATAATATTTACATATATGGCAGCGACCCACTATTCCTCAAAGACCCAAAGTGGGTTTAGTTTCAGCATCTTACATTTAAAACTGCATACACGATTTGCATAATAAGCACAAATCAACAAACGCTGAAAATGTAAACAACCTCAAGAGAGCGTTACGACTCGTTAATTGGTGAGTATAATTGACATAAATTTGATTTGAATGCAATATTTAATGAATATATAGCATAATAGTTCTAGAGTGGGAGTCACTACAAGAATTATTCTAAGGTTAAAAAACTTTAATAATTTACTAATAAGTACCAAAAAAAAAATTATTTTTGTCAAGTCATTCATCAATCGTACACGTGGGAGGTTTTTAACGGTGATTTGTGTAACAAACAATTTTGCAAATTTATTTTAATAGTTTGTTGATTTACTGTGATTACGAAATTGAATAGCACAATTTAGTTTTGTAGTTTTTTTTTGGGAACATCTTTAATAATTATGCTGGTGCCGGGTTATGAAATACTCGCGTATTTTATGAAAAATTTCACGCTTTGCGAGGCCGCAGTTAATATTTTTTTATTTAAATTATTTTTTAAACGGATGTTCATAATCTTAGATTTTCAAGCTGTATCTTCATTTTTATGTTTGTTGTTGTTGTAATTTGGCGGGTGATGAATTGCGTGTATAAATGAGTACGGTGCACATACGATAATTGAGGCTAATTTAGTCGTTTATCTTTATATGATATGAGTTTACACGAGAATGCCAATACAATTTAGAAGTTTCGTAATATGTAGTATAAATAAAATTTGCATACTATACTTTCCATTTTTACAAAGAACTGTATATGGAACCTTTCTAAAAAAAAACCCACTGCAAATTTGACAAAAAATGAAATCTGCTATAAACCTTAAATCGAATACAGGTGTAGCTCGAATAACGTTATACTCATTGCATGGATTGACCAAACTAAAATACTACAGGGAATACCACTTGTCGTGTGATAGTGTTTTCAAATCTTAATCAATTTTTTCAGTATTATGGGACTATGCGTATTTTAGAATTGACTACATATTGATGTCGAAAATAGAGTAGACAACTACTATTGTAAAATTTTCTTCAGAATATTTGTACTTTTCACTAGTCAGAATTAATATTTAATAATTCTAAATATTATAATATTTTTGACTAAATCCAGCTACAAAAAAAATGCCTATGCAATGTGCCGCCTGTTGTCAATGTATCGGCTATAAATTCAGTTTCGTAGAAATATTGGATAAGCTGTGATTAATCTTTCCTTGTACGGAGATAGGGGTTTTTAAGAATATCGGCAACATGAATTTTTTTTCGATGATTGTTATTCCTGTTTCTTTCTCACTAGCAGAAAATACTGCCAGAAGGAAAGAGTCTAATATCAAATTTTCGCAATTATAAGGATTATGAATCGATGAACTTGTATGATCAGTAGATATTTACTTGTCTGTGAAACTGTTTTGTATTTTTATATTTTTTTTTTGCGTGGTGAAGATGTCATTGTAGTGCATTACATTAACATTAAAATTTCCCTGCCTTTAGTTCTAAAATTTAACTGTATGTAAAGTTCAACTTTTTAAAACAGATGTCTGTCGTAGAAGCAATCCTTACCCATTCTTGGTCAATATTTTGCTATTAGTTTTAATTTACCCAAAGACGATGGATATATTTAAATAACTGCTTGTTGTTTTGTTTATCAAAATTTATTTGTAGTATAAGAAAGCCTTTATAATGTCATTGTTTTTATCGTCCATTTTGTTTTCATCTTCATTCATATGTGTGAGTTTGTCTTTTTGGTTTACGTTTTAAGATCTTATACAGAAAAGCAGGACTGAAACTCTAAAAGGATGCCAAAAAAAAAAATTTCTAACGTGTAGAATTCCTTTAAACGACAGAAAGATAAAAAAATTTGTTAAACATAACAAAGAATACTAAACTTGCGGAAATACAAGCAACCTTAAACGTTGCCATCACGAATGTCTTCCAACTTGCTCTACTCGGGAGAGTTTCGTTCGTCTGCGGTTCATTCTTCACGGATATGTTCCATGTCTCCAATTAACGTTAAAACTATGTTTAACGATCATCAGATAATCCAAAAATTCGTTGCTCCAGGACTTACGGATTTTAAAACAAGAGAACCTATTGAATTTTTCTGTTCAAATTCCATAAACACTTTGATGACTTCAATCCTATTGGACACGGTGCAACAACTAGGCATAACCTTAGACCTTACTAAAACTGTTCATAAAACCGACAAGGTCGAAATCCCGCTATTATTTCAGCCTAATTATTCCTCAAAAGCTTACACTATATTACTCAGAAGCACGACAATCATTAACGACAACTTAATCATTTCGGAGGGAATCTTTCACTACAAAGATTGGTATGCAGTTTTAGATGTTGTGGATTACGGTAACAAATCACATACTTTTGAGAACTGAGAATTGAGATCCCACGGATCCGATCAGCTCATCAACAAATTTAATCAGGAAAGTGATGATCATTGTCAAAGTTGAGAGAATCAACTATATTTCAAACTGCCAGTTAAAACAATGTCGTCGATTACCAAATCATAAACAGAAGTATATCATTCTCTCACCATTCAGCCATCATCCAGAAGAACAGTTAGACTTTGCAGTGGAACTCCGGGATAGATTAGCCAAATGACGACGCAACAAGATTTTGTGGTAATTAAAGGAAATTAAACTAAGTGGCCAGGAAGGGCAGTTATCCTTTACCTGCAAGTTAAAGGATTGAAATACAGCCTGTTCAGAAAACAAGTTAATTTTTTCGATCATATTGTTAGCCGGGAAGAAATATTAGCCTAGGATAAGATTGGCTAAAGGACATTAGCCAACGAAGAAGCTTGCTATGAAATGCTACTACTAGCAACGACTTGTGCCAAACCTCTTAGATGTTGCACGAAGTTTCCTTCGCCTCACCAGAAAAAGTAGCGTTCCAACCTTGGCGTATGCACAAGTAGGTGACATATTCATCTTTGTTATCACAGAAGCAAGAGGGCAAAGTGCTGATTGTTGCATGTTATAGTCGATCCCTCTCTAAAGCAGTGAAAAATTATTCTGTAACAAGCAGAAAACTATTAACTTTGGTCAACAGTGTTAAACATTTCCACATATATCTGTACAGGCAAGAGTTCGTTTGCCGAAGAGATCATGCAGTGCTCAAATTGTTGATGCAGTTTAAGGAACCAGAGGGAGATGCTTCTGGTCGATCGGACGACTGCAAGCCTATACTTTCAAGATTGAACACCGGCGAGATATGTCGCACAACAACGCAGAAGGGTTATTCAGAAGCAGTGGATAAGCAATGGGAAGACAGAAAGTAAAGAACTATTCCACAGTTATTGCACGAATCCAGATTGGAGCAGAAAATGGTTGCAATTTGGAACATTTAAAATAAGATCAGGAGGCTGATGAGTCAATTACTCAGTCAATAGTTCAGCAAATGGCTGATAGACGATAAACGACAGCGTCGGTATGAAGTAGCATCTCAAAACGCAACTGCTAAAAGCTACTATGCGCAGTAGCATTCGCTGAGGGTAGATGATGATTTACTAGTAAGACATTGGGAATCGGTTAACGGCGGCAACAATAAATAAAAAATTGTGCTACCATCCAATCGTGTATGAGAAGTTCTACAAGAAACATTGGATAAGATAAGACATCGCATGTAGAGTGTGTGCTGGCCTAACAGTAAGGGACCACAAAATCGGACGAAGGAAGAATGCAGCAATATAATATTGCAGCATCGTTTGAATGAATAGAAATGGATGCCGCCGACCTTTCTCCAAAAACAAAGAATAGTAATCGATACATATACTGGTGTGTATTAACTACTTCAGCAAATGAAGAAGCCCATAAAGTAGCCGACACATTTGTGAGTTTGATTTGGAGATTCAGAATACCACAAGAGTTATGCGTATTCCAAGAACTGCACAAAATTTCAAAATTCCAAAGTCATATGGAATGATAGATAGGTTTTACCGGACACTGGAAGAACACTGGAGGAAAGACTGTACCCCTGTTCATAGTAGAAAAATCACCTGCCATGGTGTAGTTTAGTAGAGAGCCTCATAGTGAGGGATGAGTGTTCCTAATGGAGTAAGAAGCAGTATCGTAAATACCAACGATAGAATGAAAACGAGATATGACCTATGAGCAGATATCGAGGGTTTTGGCCGATTGAGATTTAGTTTGGCCATACAATCCTAAGATAAGAAAAGGAATATCACCAAAATTACAACAAAGTTGAGAAGGACCTTATAAAATCATCAGACGAATTAACGATGTTGTATATCGGATTCAATTAGACCCCAGAAGGAAAATGAAAATTGCCCACATTAATAAATTACGACCTTACATCGTGAGAAAAGTGGTCGGGTCTGTTTGGGACAAATACATTTTAGGTGAGGTAGTATTATGCATTCTACTATACACTAATAAAACACTAGAGAATCGAATGGTTAAGTTGTAAGCAATTAAGTGTTATCATTCCAATCGTCACAACCGGCGAATTAATGACTTCGAACAGTTCGAACAGCGAAGCATTATATAAGAGTGTGAATGGAAGTGGAACTCGCTTTAATAAATCAATTGTGAATGAACTGAATAATTTCATATGCATACGAATCATTAACAGTCCTTTAGTGATCTTGTACTTGATTCCATTTCTCGTACAACGCTGTTGTGAATATGTAGGAGTTCATCTGGATAAGAAGTACATATATGTCCCAATGAGGGTTTGAGATTTGTTGTTGGAATTTCGTAAAAAGTAAGTTGTAGCTAACTTAACGCACATTTTAATCATCAACATCGTCAGGCAAGGGACATAATGGCCTAGAATTGCCAAAGCTTTCATTTGCTTTACTATTCATAGTGCGCATTATCCAATTGCAGTCGTAATCATCGTCTCGTCACTCGATTCAAATTGGAAATGCTTAGTCATTTTAATATTATTAAGATTATATTAGACCAAATTAAAATAGTGTAATATTTTGACTTCCTGCACCGAGTCCATTCTTCAGGTTATACTTAAATAAAATATTTATTTATTTAGTAGTTCCGGATTTGTCGGATTGAGGTCAGGGTATTCCTGCACAATATACGTGTAATCTTGCAATGCACGTACTAGAGCACTGCGAAGCTGGAGAATGCTAATGGAATAAACTTCTTTTGATATTCTAACCAGAACCTAACCAAACCAACGCAGACTTTTTATGTTGTCTTACGTGTTTGTTTATCTTTATTAGGATCAGCTAAACTAGGTCTATCTGTACTTAAGTAACGTGTTCTATTTTTCTAGCGGAAATTAAGATCATATTGGTTTTGTATGCGATGCAATCACAAACAACTACAGTTTCAAGATTACGATCAGTACAAGTCTTTGATATACTTTTGTAATATTTCAACAATTGACAAATTTGTTTGAATTTATTCAACTTAACAAGAAACATGCTATATTATATTCCCATGACATGACTTCGTACTGCAGCTGTAAAATAATTATATTAGAATTCTCCTATTAATGTATATAAGATGCGAATTTATTTATAAAACGAATTAAGAAATTAAGCAACGATAATTTAATGTGGTACGAGCAGTATACGGCGTCCTCGGTGTAATTAATCAAAACACTTCAAAATTGTTAGTATAAGTGAGTCAAAGAATTTTCAAATTGTCCATGAACCATTTGAAAAATTTTGTTAACTACCGAACTTATATCGGCATAATAAATGCGTTATTTAAACTAAGTTCTTCTGCTTGTAAACGACTTATATTTCAATTTATCAAATGCTTAAATTATCATCCAATAATTAAAAAGTTCGATTCGACTACTTTTTAACAATAAAATATAGTTTACCGTAAAAACGTTATTGACGACGAAATTTTCTCCCACGACATTTTTTCCACGATATGTTAGACGGTTACCAAAAAATTAATATGCTATTTGTGTTCAGACGTAAACATTTAGGCAAACTGTCAGATCAAATAATTTTTAGTTTTCTACATATTGCTAACACATACATAACATTTAGGGGCAAAATTACGTACAAGCAAAAAACATTAAATAATTAACGCGAACGTATTATAAGAGCAGCTTGAACAAGATTACGATCAATAATCTTATAGTGGGCTGTAGAAGTTCATATCATCACATTTAAATTCAACTGCACATCGTTTTAAATTAAAACCATACACAGGAGGCAATGTCGACACCTCACACACTTCGTCTAACGTCGACACACCCAACGAACACATCCGTGTGTGGTCTGTCGGGAAACATGCCAGTAGTTGTTATATGTATTTCCTTCTGATATAAACTTGTAACGAGTATTAGTAAATTGCGTATTATTAAAATATATGTCATTATAATGATACAATCACATACAGTGAATCTTCGTACAATTTTGATGGTTAAAATAGCATTGAACCCTCAGTATATCTTCCAGCTCTAATATTAAGTCGTAATGAACTGGTCACGTGCATCAACCGTAATTCCCATTTCCAGAGCGAGGGATTTTGATGACTGGAAGATCTGCCCGGAACGTTATTGTGAAATGGCTTGATTCCTCTTCTACAGAATATGTTAAAGGAACGAATCAGCATATCACATGTGGAAAAATGTGTGTGATATTTTGAAAGTAAAAGCTTAACAAAAAGGATCTATACGTTTAAAAATCAAATCAAGTTAGAATGTAGTGAGAATAAAAACTTCCGACGTTGCTGGTGGTATGAAGTTAAATGGTAAAATATTGTCGCTTTTGTTATCTAACTAAAATACCTAACAAATATGAATCAGTACTTGTTGCCTTATCTACCCTAAATGAAACTGAGCTAACGATTGACAAAGTTCGTAGCCGTTTACTTGAATAATCCCAGGGGGAATTTGTATACGTATACAGTCAGAATCTACTGAAATATAAGTCCTGCTCCAACTCTAATTGACAGATACCTATATAAAAATAACTACCGAAGACTGTGTTGGTTACACCAATGCCTTATAAACTACTAGCCTCTTACACCAAATGATGACGACATGCCAAGTGTACGGTTCAACGTATATTTTCCAGATGGCAGCAGAATAAGAAACATGAAAAACTACTTTTAAAAAAAATCAATCTCTCGCGCACATGCTTTAAAAGAGGCCTTGTACATTAAATATTATGGCGCCATTATATTTTGTAAGGGAAATAAAACAAAAAAATATGTTAGATATTTAAAAAAAAAAAATATTTTTTAATATATAATTTAATATTTAGTATTACAATACAAATTTTAACAACAGAAATTATTATTTAATTTTGGAACGATTTAATTTACAAAGTGATAACACTACTATTGAACAATTTTGATTATTCACTATATTTTAAAATAACAATAAAATTTACACTTCACAAAAATTATGCTGGACGTAATGGCGTCGCAAACCATACTGTGTTTTTATATACATTATTCTATTCTCAACACACACGTTGTCGCTAAAAGTCGGACAAATGATGAATTTGAGTAAACAAAAACTTGTGCATGTGTGAGTGCGCACGTGCTTTAAAAGAGGCGGGGCTTGTACATAAAATATTATGGCGCCATTATATTTTGTAAGGGAAATAAAACAAAAAATATGTTAGATAACTTTAAAAAAATTTATTTGAAATTTATTTCTTTTATTAAATATTTAATTGTATTACAATAAACATTCTATTTAATTTTAACCATTTTTTAAAAAAGTGATTAGAATATTGAAAAATTTAGATTATTCACCATATATATTTTAAAATAAAAATACAATTTTCACTTCACACAAGTTAATACTGCACCTACTCTAATGAATGGCGTCGCAAACAAAACTATGTATATTGTTATATACATTATTTTATTCTCAAAAACACACAAATCCACTATAAACGCAAAATGTCCAACCTTTTCCGACTCCTACGTCAAATTTTCGGAAGAAATCTAGTACATTAATATTTATTCCGTTTTGTTATACTTGGGTTACGTCATATTTTCGGAAAAAATCTAATACATTAATATATTTTTCCGTTTTGTTCTATGCTTAGGAAATTCTAAGTATCATGGGTCCTCAAGTATAACAAAACGGAAAAAATCACACATATATTATTTTATTTTATTTTATTTTCCTTGAAAAGTATAATGGCGCCATAATATTTAATGCACAAGCCCGCCTCTTTTAAAGCACGTGCGCTCTCACACATGCACAAGTTTTTGTTTACTCAAATTCATCATTTGTCCGACTTTTAGCGACAACGTTCATAGGAAATATTTAAATATTTCGGACACCCACTGACAAAATTCGGTGATGATTTCATCAAAATGTCAGGAAAATGTAAAAAATTTCGGAAATAAAATTCTTGGGTTGTGATTCGTAAACGATTCACATTGTTTGGAGGGTAATGTCAAATGACAAACTTTTCTTGGTGATGCGTGCGGTGTCGTCCAAGCGAAACTAAAAAAAAGTAAACCTAAAAACAATCTGTTTCTCACGTACATAATTATTAAAATTGTTCAATTAGTATATTCATAAAAATTAAGAACAAATCGATTGCAAGATATGAAACATGAAATAAATTCTGATTCGGAGACGAGTTTAGAAACTCCCTTTAGTGTCGAATATTTGGATGGTCATGATCCGAACCAAGAATTTGAAAATGAACTCTCATTTCTTAATCTTGACATGAGCGTAATAAATAAAATAAAACTTTTGGTTATAATATTAAAGCGCCATCAGAACCCTATAAGTTTTCTCGAAGGTATAATTAGAAAGCAGGGGGTAAGTAATTCCACCAGTCTACAGATTGATTCCTTTCCAAATTTGAGTTTGGCTGCGAAAGAGTTTGGTAAATTTATTTTGGGCGATCCAGCCCAAGAATGGCCCTGTGTAAACTGTATGGAAGTTATAAAATTCGGCACTAAGTTGAAGGAAGAGTTGAAGGATACAAAATCATTTGAGTTAATCAATTTGGAAATTAATCGCATTGAGGAACCATTATCGAACTGTGAAATAGACGATGATACAGCTTCCGTTGTCGATACTGAATGTACAATAATAAATGATGCAAAATGCGAAGAAAGGTGTTAATTATAAAAACTTAATGATTAATTAAATAATATTGAAAATCCTTATTTCTAGTTCGAATAGTATGCAATCCTTTGATGCAATAAATGAAAAAAACTTGACTGAACTTGATTTGGAAATATTAGAAGTAAATCTGACAATTGCAGAGCTAGGAATTGGAAGCTATGAATGCGAAATATGCAAAATAAAAACGAAAACATATAAAAAGTTACTTGCTCATTTAAGAAAGCATCGAGGTATGAAATCAATAAGTACATAGCAAAATACTGTAATATGAATTAAATAATTAATTTGCAGATTATAATTTATACGAATGTGAAAGATGTGGCAAAGAATTTTATCTGGGTTCTGTGTACCGTGAACATGCCATTATTTATCAAGTGGAAAGACCACATCTATGCGACATTTGCGGAAAGTCATTTAAAACCCCAAGATATTTAAGTCGTCATAAATTAAGTCACTTAACCGAAAAAATACTACCTTGCAAGCATTGTGATAAAATGTTTTGCCATCAAAAAGGGTTACAGACACATTATTCGCAGTATCACGATGTGAAAACATGTAAAATGTGCGGCGTAACATTTAAAAACAGCATCCTACTACATCAACATATGAAGGTTCATAGAGAACGTGATCATGGCAGTGTTAGTCAAGATCGTTTTTATTGTGTACCATGCAAAAAAATATATGCTACAAAAGTTAATTTAAAATTGCACATCAAAAATGTTCATAAACGGATAAGGCCTCATACATGTTCTATATGCAGTAAAAGTTTCTTCAGTAGGCCAATTCTACGTAGTCATATGCAAGCTCATGTATCAGCAAAAACTAATGTGGTTAATGATGCAATATTGGAAAAGTATGCGATATTTAACTGTGACGAGTGCGATAGAACGTTTACAACTAAAGCCAAGTGGAAGGAGCACAAGACAATTCATTCTGGATTGAAAGAACACAGTTGTGAATTTTGCGGGAAAACGTTTGCTTTTCGAGGTTATTTACAAAAGCATATTCGGTTAGTACACAATACTGCACATCCGAAAAATTTTGTTTGCAAATTCTGTGAGAAAGTGTCATTAAATCCGTCGGGTCATAATGCGCACATGCTAACACATACCGGCGAAAATCCGTTTTCTTGTACAATATGCGATTCTAAATTTAGATATCACAAATCACTTCGACTACATATAAAAAACAAACATAATTCTAAAATTGTGTAGATTGTTTAAAATATTTTAAATGTTTGTATGTTTAAAATATAAAATAAGTAAAAGTTTAGTTTGTATAAATTTATTGGCTTTACTGAAATAAAATAAAAAAGACAATGTTTAGTACCTAATTCTTTAGTTGTATAAAAAATATATTAATAACATAATTTATTTATAAAGTAACAAATAAATTTATTAAAACAGTCAATTCAATAAGGGCCATATTTATTAGTCGACACTATAACCACTGTTACCACTAAATCCGCCATTCCACACTTTGATTCTTTCCTCGTTTCGTTCCCCTTCTCCTACAAACTAACAACAGTTTGTTTGTAGGTGAAGGGAAAGAATCAAAGTGTGGCACGGAGGATAAACTCGATTGGTATTTATAAACCATACTATAATAACTGTTTCAAACTGTTGTCACATCTATTGGCCTTTTAAACGCCGCCTATTTTGCACCTTTTATGCGAGCGAAAGGTAATTTGTTTATATGAGAAAGAGCCTCATGCTATTTTATTATTATTTTATTATTTCTTACATTAATTGTAAACCAATTGAATATTTTACATAATATTCCGTGGAATATTAGTCAACTAAAGTTTATATATTTTAAAAACAATTTTTTTGAGTAATTGATTACCGTTGGTTCTAGTTTTAAAATATTCAGCCAGATGTCAGTCGCTTTGCGTTCCAAGGCGAACAGTCGTGGTTGTCGATGACTGAAACAGTTGGTACTAATTATCGAAATTAATGAAATTTTATTGTAAATTATGTTCGAAATTAGAATCAAAAACAATAATTACTCACTCTAAAACGAGACAAAGTTTCTATATCGTCAAACTAAGTGTATGCAAAGTAAAAATATAACAAGCAAAAGTAAAAGATGTCTACATCAGTATACTAATTGTTTCGTGAAGTGTATAATTCTCCATTAACATCCGAGAGTTTTAGCTGGGCTCAAACAATTTTAATGTTGATAGCACTACTTCGAAAACAGTTGTTTTAACAACGGCTATAAATACCATTCTAAAAGCAGTATTAAAACAACTCTTTTAGTGATACCAAAATAAATCAAAAATAGTTCTTTCTCAAAAATAGTAACTATTGGCCTGTTATACGCCACTTCCCATGCGATCGAAAGATGAATTTGTTTATACGAGAAAAGGCCTCATGCCATTTTATTATTATTATTACACCATTTGTTACATTTATTGCAAACTAATTGAACATTTTACATAAAATCAGTCGAATTGTAGTCCACTATGACGTTTATATTATAATAAAACTAGTTTTTTGAGAAATTGATCACCTTTCGCTCCAGTTCTAAAATATTCCGGCAGATGTCAGTCACTGCGTTAAAAGCACCGAATAGACAGAAACGTCATAACGCTATTTTTGTATGGAAAAATATCGACTCATTTTTTTCACCTTGCTTCGCGAAAAGGTAGGAAAACTTGTTTGCAAATTCGTTATTTTTGAGTTTCAAATTTGAAATAAGGTAGGAAAATGGCGATAGGTAATTTTTTCTTGGTCTACTCAATGGCGCTTGTGGATAATCTCTAAACTATTTTGGTCAATATTTTTATTCTATCGATTTCACTCGCAATGGCGTTTCGTACTTCCGCCAGTTAACTTCCAAATTATTACTACCCACACGCATCCATCTTGATCCACTGTTAATACCAAATAACTACAGCAGATCAACTGTTTTATTTTTGCCCTTTTTCTACTTCAAATCATTTGTGGCTGTAGAATTATTTTGCTCTTGTTTTAAGCATTACGTTCCCGATTGTTCAGCTACAAGATAGTTTATTATCGGTAGTGGTGGTAACAAGATTCCAACTCGAATAAGCTTCTAACTGTTGAACAGCGTAACCCATATAACTAACTGGAAACTACTAACTCTTAGCATCCCTCTGAAGGTAAGCTTTACATATTTATGTATATATCTATTTGGGACTAATCATAAAATACTAAGTTGAAATTGGATTCCCAGAACCGGCAGAAGGGAGTAAGCGAGCAGGCTTCCAACAGTCGAGATCCAACGACCGCAATGTTAGATTTCTTCGCTTCCTATGTCTTGTCAAGCGTAGAAACAACATGGATAGTCAAATCAAGAAGATGGTTAATACCGTTTGCATAGCAATGGTGAACTTCACCGATTGACAATGAAACGGAGCAAAATTGAGTACGTTCACGAATTTTGAGCAAAAAAAGGAGGAATGCTATTTGGAACAGAAAGAGGATACTGGAGGAAAAATCCCACTCTCAAAAATAGAACAAAGTAGTTAGAGCGATAATAGACTTTAAGCTATGGCCTCTGGTCTTAGTAGTCTTGGAGAAAATGTAAAACACATCCGAATGAAAATTTCTAATTAGAGGTGTAAAGTTCTGGGTAAACAAAAAATGAATACAAGCTTGAGACTATCAAATGTCAGAAAACTAATTAATATAAGGTCTCTAACTCACAGAGCTCTAGTCTAAATCACCTCGATGAAGTAAAACCTGGGAAGAAGTGCGGGCTGGTGGAAAGTTCCTTTCGAATGCAAAATTAGGTTTGACTGGGTATCGTACGATACGACAACCAAATACTTGGACTAAATTTTTGTTGTAGAAGTCTAAAACAATACAGGAACCGTATATTAGTAGGAGAGACCTTGGAGTTTTTTTTTGGTTGATATAGTCAGTCAGTGTTTAGATAGACCAACGTGTGGTCAAATAATTTTTTTTGTGTTTTTTAGTGATTTTAAATAAAATAAAAATAGTGTTTGTTAAATTAATAAACCGTGTTTGTTGTTTTTGTTTTTTTTGAATTTTTGATTTTGTCTTTTTTACGTGCAGATTTTTTTAATTTGGTAGGTAAGTAAAGAAGTGGAAGGCGTTATTAACAAACTAAATAACGATAGTGGGTTGCTACCGACAGCCTGTGGAAAAGAAATTATTACCGCTAAGCGGCTCTTTTCTTTTCACGGACCTAGATAGCATACCACTTTCATCATCTTTACTAACCTATTCCCTCATTAGGGCCTATTGGCCAATTTAAGTTAGGTTAGGGTAAAATGTTGGTATACACATTTTATAGTTACAACCATAGTCGGGTTTTGCCCAAACGATGGGTTGATAGGTTGGTCCACTATTTCGGGGTCCGAGGCCTCATTCAATCCTTCTCCATTTCTTTTTGTAATTTGGTTTTTAATGCGGTAAACTAGGATGTTATCTGGGTAGACTGAGCTGCGGGAACCAATGCCACATGGGGTATCAGGCAGATAATGGCAATTCTGTCAACTGGTTGGCTTTAGCGGTAGCTAAAGTTTAACCCGTTTCAAAATTGAGCAGAACCTCGTGTCCAAAAGGCACTTTTCTAGCATTAAAGAACGGCAAATGTAGCAAAAATACACGGATGGATGAGAATTGACTAACTTCAATTCAAGAAAAGGATCGCGGACGGAAACGACACCTCTCCCAACCAACAAGACAGTCACACAACGACTACATGGTCGCGAGAGTGCATTCCAATCAAATGTGTAGAAGGACGAAATGTGAGTGGCCCAAACTAGAGCTTAACATCGAAACTGTCAGTTTAAGAGACCGATACTGTTCAATGAAAGAAATCGCTACTGACATTCATCCACGTAGTAAAACGCTATTCGCAACACTCATCAACAGACAGACGTTAGCGTCAAGTGAGCAACCAATATCATTGCATCAGTCTGATATCAATATAGAAATAGTTCCACCTCTCGTTCCATCTTTCGATGAATATTCAGATATTTTTAATATGATAACATTCAAGTATGATAACATTCAGAGAATCATATTATGGAGTGTCTTGTCACATATAGGCATTCCCTCAAAATTGATAAACATGTTTTCCTCGAAGCGACAAGTGTAATTTTTCGAGGGCAGATCGAGAACTTTTGATAAATGTACCCGAGGAATTTTCCTCGAATAGGCCAGTGTAAGTTGTGTAATTTTTTTCAAAAAATATTGACTAGTTAGGATTTGTAATCGATGAGGAAGGCCTTCACAAAGGCGAAAGTAAGAATGAAGTAATAGTCAAGAAGCCGAGTAACACTAATAAGAATTAGGCCACAGCCCTTTGTGGATTAATAAATTATTACAGGAAATTTATTCAGAACTGCGCAACTGTAATGAAATCGACTTACAATTTCATTGACAACGAGAAATTGTTATTGTGTCAAGCTTTGAGCAAATATTATGGAGTCCGAAAATTTGAAAAATATCTATTAGGAAGAACCTTTGCTATAAAAACGAACCATAAACCATTATTAGCAAATATATTACAAAGGTAAGCGCTATATTTGACGGAATTCAATTTTCCAATTATATATATAGCAGGGAAGAAAAACGGAGCAGATGCGTTGTCAAGGTTGTTTTTGGAAACAAAGGAGGTAAACAAGGAATTGAAGATGGCGATAATTCATATTAGAATTTCATTGAAAACAGTCTCGTAAGGCTATTGAAGATCGAAGACATCATTGTACACTTTAAGGAAGACCAGACAATTGGCAAGGTAATGCAATATGTAACAAACGGGTGGCTACAAAAAATTAGATATAAAGAAGGTTTAAAAAGATACCACGAAGTGCGGCATGAGCTCAGATTAGAACAGAACATGCTGATGTGGGTGCTTAGAATAGTCATACCAGAAATGTTTAAAAAGACATTGTTGTAGCGATTACCAAGTTGAGGTTTCTGGTACGATCTTACTTCTGGTGCCCTAACATTTGCATCGCTGTAATAGTCAATTTAGTGCAATCTTGTGAGGTATGTCGTACCAACCAAAACGCACCACATAAAATAGAACCTGAACCATAGCCAATCACAAATCGGGGTTTTCAAAGAGTTCATGTGGATTTTTGTGATCCAATGGAAGAGTCAATGTTCATTATTTTGGTAAATGTATTCTCGGGCTGGGTAGAGGTTATAAGAATTAGAGCCATTTCTACCGACAACACGGTAAAATTTGAAAAACCAGAATGCTTAGTTACAGACAACGCAAGCATCGTATTTCAGCAGAATTTCGGGCATATTATACGTCAAATAGCATCAAACATATAACCTCGGTACCATTTCACCCAGCATCAAACGGTCCAACAGAAAAGCTATAATAAAAACTAAATGCAACAAACCAAACAAAAAATCGTTGGATGACAAAATCAAACTATTTGTGTTTATGAAAACTCCGTTTGAGGCAATCTTCAGTAGAAAAGCCAAGTTGCGGTGGGAAGTAGTATTATTACCCAAGAGGAGAGAGAGAGAGAGCAACTAAAGGAGCGGAACTAAGGAAAATAAAAAGGCCATTAGCACAAAACGATAAAGCGTACTTTAGAAACTTTGCGTCAGGAAAATATGATGTAGGTTGGGCTGCAGGAAGCATTGGGGAAATGCTGTTACAAGATTAAGGCAATAAAAACATGCTAACCACATAACAATCTATGAGAAAATTAAGTACACAAATTCAAAGACAGATGAGAAATTTAATGCAAATATGATTAACGGTAAAAACGAATAGGAGTGAGTGGTTCCGAGATGTCTTAAGGTGGAAAACGAGACCAATGCTGATCCAAAGTACGCGAACACCTATATCCGGAGCATCAGCCGAGGAAGCAGCTCCGATCTTATAGAAGCAACAACCATAACCAAGACATAGCAAAGACGAATAATGAAGAATAAGTGTATCATTAAGAAGTTTCAGCTTTATCAGGTCAGACGTTCTTACCATAATTACAAGATAAAATTGTTAGGAAATGTAAAAAATAAAAATGTAATCAAAGCACAAGAATGCGATCTAGAGTAAATGTAATCCTTTACTACTTAAATTAAGAGGGCGGTATTGATATGTAAACATAGAATAAATAAGCATTGGAGAAGATAAGAAAAGAAAATGAGGAATTAAATCTCATTCCAATCTTTCTGCCAAAGTCTAGCGTTTTATTAACTTATTAGGATTAGAACTAAATCCTCCTCCAATTTGGACAGTCTATAATGAAAGCTGACAAATTCTGTTCCATTCTAATCGATTGAGAAAACAACTTGGGTTCATTCAAATTAATCAATTTTCAGAACTACAAGCAGTACTCGTATTTAAATCCTATTTCCATTATAAAACATGGGGTTCAAGCAAGTCGACTAAAATCGATTTACTTTAAATTAATATTTGAAATCCGGGATAATAATCCGAGATTTAGATTTTGGGGAGTTTTATTTCCGGGATTTTGATAATCCGAAATTTTGAAATGCAGGATCTCAAACCGCTCCAACATGAACTAAAACATAATAGAACGACCTTAAAGTTAAAATGACATTAAAACTCAACACTTCCATTACTGTACGTAAGATCATGTATGTAAGATCATACTGTACGTAAGACCAACCAAACATGATAAACCGGCTTTGTATTAATATTAATTCTCTCGAAACATTCTGTTGATCAATTTTAACTACTATTAAAGACAAAAACGCATACATATACATATTTGTATGTATATTATACCATAGACATATCTATAACAGATATCCTACGTAAAACTACGTGCCTACGTAAAATATACTTTCGTTATGAAAGCGTGCATGTCATCAAAACTATGCTGCTGTTCAAATGAGAAATCTTTGTAAGGTGGTCTATGCTTAATACATATTTATGATGCGAGAGTATTTATATACGAGTATTCATTAAAATCGTAGATGCTTGTTTATCAAACGGTATGCAATACAAGTTTATACTTGAGACAAGCACAAACAGTTTTTGTCGTTGGTTTAGCTTCTTTAAGGCATGTCGAATTATAAATTAACGTATTTTGATTTTACGTGGCTGGGCGAGCCCATCCGATTTTTATTGAAATATAAAGGAATTGATTTTGTGGATGTTCGTCATGATTACAATAATTTTGCACCATTCAAGAAAAGTAGTTATGATTTCAGATCTGAATGGTAATTTAATAATTTTAATGTTCTCGTGCCTATAGATTATCCGATTCAACTTCTACCAGTTTTGGAAATTGATGGAACTGTTTTACATCAAAGCAACGCAATTGCACGTTACTTGGCAAATGAGTATGGCCTAACCGGTTCAAGTAATTTGGAAAAGGTACAAGCTGATATGGCAGTTGATACGATTGTAGACCTCAGAAATAGTAATTTTATATTGGTGAGTGTAATAATTTTATACCTATTGAAATGGGATTTTTTTATTTTCAGTTCTCGAACCACTATTCCAAGAACCTGATTTAGAAAAACGAAAAGTAATGGCTGCAGAATTATTGGCGGGGAAGGCCGGAATTTTTTTGAACTACTTAAATAAAACCGTAATCGAGAATGGGGGATATTTTGTCAATGGAAAATTAACATGGGCTGATATATTTCTTGCGGCAACATTTGATGTTTTGGTGAAGTACTATGGTGTTAGTGCTATCGATAAATACCCTGAGTTAAAACATTTAAATGAAAAGGTGCGCTCGATTCCGAATATAAAAAAATGGATTGAAACACGCCCTAAAACTGAAGAATGATACATTTTTTATAATAAACTTAACAATATTTTAAAACACAATTAAAAAATAATTATTGGTTTTAGTTATCGAATCAAACTAAAAGTAAAAACTTGCCCTTGGTTCCAACATTTTTACACAAACATTTACTATCTACAACATGTGAAGTTTTTTTACAATAACTTGAACTTAATTATCGTGAATGACATATATAACATTTCATAATCTACATAAAAACATGAGTTTTTCTTATGCGTGTAACATTGGATAGAAAGGTTGTTGCCTCTCCATATCATGCTTATCATAATTGGATTCAGTTAATTAAAATCCATTTTGCTTTTTACAAATTTAATCGTTTATGGCATGGGTCAATGAAACAAAATGTTTAGATAAATGCACTTTGAGACGAGATTATTAAGCTGAATATAATTAAAGTAGATGTTTGGCCTCACACTAAGATCGTTGAACTAAAAATTCGCAATTTTTATGCAACTAGCTGTTGCCCGCCACTCAAAGAAGTATTTGTCTTTCGGTCTGGTACATACACAAATAAATCAGAAGGTTTTCCGACACGCGAACTTACAGCTGCCAATATGAAAATTAGTCGCACCGGAAACCTGTAAAATTGTAGCTTCGATAATATTGTTAAAACTTGGTACCGTTGCAAAATCGTGGTGGATTGTGATTGATGTTTCGGAGAAGAAATAAGGTATGCACGCCAATTTCCCATGTTAAACCATACGGCGGAATGCGTGGCAAATCAAGTGAATTCAAGAATTGATTTGGATAATTATCAATTTCATCTTGATTCATTACGACAGTATCGATATACTTAAACCTTGTCGCCTAATATTTCGTTTTGAATGATAAAATTAATGGCATTGGCATCATTGTTTTTGGCTTATTATAGCACGCGCACTGGTCCCACTGATAAAATTTATGATTCACAGTCACAAGTAAAATAAACCGAGAAATAATCCAGGCTAAACCACTTTTATAATTATCTTCAGACCACTCTCCGGCCTTACTACACTGGGCTGACGAAAAGCAATATTCTATAAACAATCATCTAAGGAACACCTTCACTAACTGGTTGAAATTCAAGATATACAGCAGTTCGAACATCGACCTGACGTCTACTTATACTGCAGACGGCTAACGATATAAACATTGCTATGGAAAACTTTAATGATTTACCGGTCATGATTTACTCGCCTAAGACACACCATGTAACAGAGAAACGCCGCTTAATACGCATCTGGCAAATTGATCGATCGTCAGATACAAACCACAACTTTAACCAGACGAAAAGAAAACTAACCAGACGAATTTGGACCCAAACTATTTTTAACTAACCCGACCTCAGCAACCAAACCCGCCAATTTGTCTTTCTAACGGTGAATGGGCTAGAAGTAACGAGTAAAAAGCTAAAGCCTTCGCTGATCACCTTGAAAGTGTATTCACTCTAAACCTTGGATTGTCGGTGGTTCAAACAGATAATATAGCAATCAGACCTGAGAGGAAATTCAAGATAAAGAAACCACTAGTAAAGTTTATTAATGCACATCAAATTCATTTAAAGAAAACCCCTGGGTATGATCGAATTACAGGTGAAATGCTTAAACAACTGCCTGATTGTTCCTTTGGACGACTGGCTCAAATATTCGATTCAATTTATGAATTAGACTATATCCCTGAGTGCTGGAAGCTGTCAACTATACAACTATAGAGAACAAAGTCTCGTCATATAGACCAATAAGCCTACTACCAATCAACTCGAAAGTATTTGAAAACGCAATTATCGAAAATATTAAACCGGAACTACGAAATATCATCCCTACTAATCAATTTGGTTTCAGAGCCGAGCCCGGAACCATTGAGTAAGTGCACCGAGTAGCTACCGAAATGAGGTCAGTATACGAAGAGAAAAATACTGCTCTGCCGTCGTCTTGGATGTTGCTCATGCTTACCGAATGCTCTCGTTTGGCACTAGAAGTAGATTCTGCTTCCGCTGATTTACATAATTACCTTAGTGATTAAGATTTGACAACTTATTGTTATTTTCATGTTGAAAGATTCAATATCTAAATAAAATTCCGAGGAGCTGTCAATTGTATCTCAACTCTTTTAGTGTACGATGAAGCGCTCTCAATGCTTTTTGTGCGCCCTAGTACATTCGAGTTTCTCTGTGTAAATTAACATCGTCTGGGTCTGTAGTTAAAATCATAATTGGAGAAACCGTGTCGGACTCCTTTGAAATAACATGTGAGGGAGATGCGCACTCGCGCCTGTGCTGTTCAATTTGGCGCTTGAGTACGTAGTGAAGAAAAGCATTGAAACTTCGTGCTGTAGATTTAATAAATCAGGACAAATTCTTGTATATGCAGATTATATTGTTCTTCTTGACCGAAGAACTAGCGATATCAAGGTCAGTTTCATACTGCTCGATCGCTGAGCAAGAAGACTTGGTTTGGAGGTGAACAGGAGTAAAACCAAATTGTTTGCAACACCCAGGAACATCTTCATGACAAATCTCGGAGTTGGTGATCATAATTTTGATAGTGTCGAAAACTTTAAACACCTCGGGTCCGTTATAACATCGTTGAATGATATACAGGCAGAAATAAAAGCCCGAATCGTCAGTCGCGCAAGCTAGTACTTTATAAAGCCCTCATAAGACCTGTGCTGGCTTTCGGAAGCGAGAGCTGGACCATGACCTCTAACGATTGTAGATTATTATCTACCTTCGCAAGAAAGGTTAGGTCATTTGTTCAATCTTTGATTCATTAAAGTTGCGAACAACGAATACCGAATTCGTATGAACCACGAAATAAAGCAACTTCTCGGAGGTAGCTGTATCATCGGATTCATCAAATCCAATCGAGTTAGATGGCTCGGCTACGTTGCAAGATCTCCACAACAACGAATTATTAAGAAAGTCTTCCATCAACAACCAGCCGGTGTGCATCGTAGAGAAAGACCTTGACTGCGCTGGCGTGACGACGTCGAACCTGCCGGTCCGACCTGTCGGACCTGCGCATATAAGGATGTCGAAACTGGAGCACGAGAGCGATGGATCGAGGCGGATGGAAGACATAGTGTAGGAGGCAAAATCCCTTCATGGGATGTGAAAGCTAGAGAGAGAGAGAGAAAGTAGTACATTCATCCCCTATAATGAGTTGACATGATTGCAGTACTTTACTCATTTCAGAATTTTTGCTGATAAACGCATGTTGCAATTTTAATGCTGAATGTGCTGTTCGACCACCGTCAAAAAGAGTTGCCGCTATTCCAGATGATGCTATTGAGAGTGAAATACTTTTTTGTGATCATATAATTACCAAAATAAGTGAAATGAGAAAAGTTTTGTCTGTGCCTTCGAGAGTATCTATAGGAAATTTTTCCACCACTTTGGCTTGTAATTGCATGTTTAATTCTGTTCGACATCAAAATGTGTTTCTCGTTGTAAATCACGATGGAAAATAGCTGATGATGCTTTGTTAGCGATTGCCTAACATACGTCCTCAATCGAAACCAATGCCTTATTATACACAATTATGGTTTGGATTGAATGTCCTGATGTTGATTCATTGCACGCAAACAATTAAGGAAATATTCTCTCATGTAGTGTTTGTCTTTACCGGGGATCTTTTGGATCGGATGGGAACGCACGTTGATATTGACGTGCGTATTTGCAGTGATTGAGAAGTATTACACGTGTATTTTCCCTTGTGAAGTACACGCGCTGTCCATTTTCAAGGTGCACTGCTAAATGAACAACTGCTGATGTCGTTCATGGATTGGAAATGATAAAATTGGCCATACTACTTCGTTGATACTAATATAGCGCCCCATTTTATATTGATCGATTTCATCGGTAGATGCAGTTCAATTTCCCACTCCAAAAAAGTTTTATGTGCTTTGTACGTTTTCCAGAGTAACGATGAATACGGTACAACCCACCGATTATCGACTGCAACATCATTGTTTCGTATTTTTAAATAGTGCTAGTTTCGGAAAGAAGGTCTCTTGTTTGTTTAATGTTCTATTTCCCATCAGAAATGCATGATGAGTTGTTGTTGAGTAAGCCACATCGACCATGGATCATGTTTTTTGTGAAGACTTCAAAGAAATCTGGATCAATTTCATCTGGTATCTCTGCTGATATAACTTGGTCAATTTGTTCTGGTGTTACTATTTTTTAAAAAATGTATTCCAAGGCTGCGGGCCAATAGTCGGGTAAATCGTTTACTATGGTAAAAATCGGATTTAGAACAGATTTTTACCATAGATTTTTTGAAAAATAACTGAATTTACCGAAAAATTTACTTAAAATTGACTTTTACCCGACTATTGGTCCGCAGCCGAAATAGTTAATTTCATTCTCAGCATATGTATACGGTCTAGTAAAATGAGGTTGGCCAAGTTTATTAGACATATGTTCTCTCAAATATATTCTGCGTGTTCCACAGTTTGAACGGCATTACCAAAAATTGAAAAAGATAGAAAACAATGGTAAAAAAATGTGCACTGAACTTCTTGATATTCTATAAGAGATGGAATCTTTTTTGATCCACTTAGTGGGGTATATATTTACTTTATAATATATGATAAAAGTGTCGGGCTCTCTTAATGTCAGGTGCCTCGAGTGTCTATCAATCTCTGATGTAATATCCAGGTTTTTTGTATCTTAAACATTGGTGACAAGGGATACACATGCCTTATTTGTGCAGGTTCGAAAGTTCTGCTTTCTTAGGGCCAAATTTACAGCATTAAATCCCTCCATAAATTATAAAGTATCGTGGATTAGAAGTGCAGTTTAGAGTTCACGAGTGATAGGGTTATGAAGCGTCGGGCTTCCGCGCAGGGGTAAGACAATCGGTTTTTAACGTAACCTTCAATTCCCTAATTTCATCTTCAAATTAACCATAAACGTGAACTTTTAGAGCCCTTATTTCGTATCTGATTTTATTCATTCAAAAGTTTCTAGTCGTATTGACCAATACATTTTGCTTGCTCATCCAAATATTATATAACACTATACAGGCGATTGGGCAGCTTTTCCATATAAATTTGCTCGTCAACATCTCAAAAGTTGTTGTAATCTTTGGTAAATGAATTTCAGTACTACGACTAAAAGCGTCCTATATTAGGACTTGCCCACCTTATTGCTAAGGTTCCCAATTTAATTTCAGATTAATGGATGATTGGTTCATTGAATCGTAGCCAAGTCCCAGAGCTGCTAGAAGGTGCACGCGGCTGTTGCTGGATCAGACATTCTGGAAAGCCAAGGCGAGGCGGATATAGGGGTGACTTCGTTTTGCAGATTAGGTAGGTAATCAGATTAATAAATGATTAGTCCATTAAATCCTAGACAGGTGCCAGAGCTGCTGGAAGGTGTAAGCTGCTATTGGATGAGGCTATTGGATGATACTGGTATAGGGGGATAATTTCGTTTTACTTTTTTCTTCCATTTTTACAATTATTTATGCTGTTCCCATGCGGTCATCCAAATTTGTACTAACCCAAGCAACGGTTGCTTGCGGTTATTGGTGAAGTTCTTCCTATATTGTGTATTATAAAATATTTGAGTCCATTTAATATTACTGATCAAATGTGGCTTGAATCTCCTGCATTTCCCGTTCATTTATATCATCTACGCTTTCATCATATCTCCCATCGCATGACTGGCCTTTGCTGTTCAGAATTAAGCGGATTCTGTTTGAGCAAGAGTTCCATTATCTTCATGTTTGACCTCGCCGTGTACATGAATGCAATTTCTCATCGTGCAACAAGGCATTGCATACTGTTAATTTAATGAATAAAAAACTGATTTTTTTTATTGTAATTGAATTACTAAAATTTTATTGTTAAATTGTAAAATATTTCTTGTAAATTGCGTTTTACAGACTAGTGGCCATCCAATAAAAATGTACCAATTTATAACTGACACACACGATAGCCCTGCCGAAGGATAATGGATGTTGCGACCTTAATCCAACTGCAGGTTATTTAAGCCTCTTCGTTCATAGCACTTTGGAGCCTCGGCAACAGCTGAATTTTATTGTTTTTGATAAATAAATTCCTCGAGATTTTGTCATGGAAATATGCGTTTTTGTTCAAAATGTACTATTATAGTTATTGCTACAGAATTCCAGAAAAAAATCCAAATTCCATAAAAAATTGAGGCTATAGTTACCAATATAAACTCAAATATTAGAAGATTTGCCTAGTGAAGACGCTGGATAATTTATTCATTTTGGATTGCAGATAAATTGGTAATTTCCGTTTTATGTTTGTTGCTCACATGTAATTTAAGTGATTTATTATAACGAAATGTCGAATCACAAAATTTACAAGCAAATGGAGCTTCGCCTGTATGCGAAAGCATGTGCGACTTGTGATGTGATATATCTATCGACACTTTGCCGCATGTACTACAGGTAAAATTATGCGGATGTTTGGTATTGTGAATTAAACGAATATGACGATTTAAATAGGAAGATAAAGCAAACATTTTTCCACAGTATTCACAACTGTGGTCTTTGACACCGGTGTGCTGCACCTTGTGATGCTTTAAAATGCGTGGTGCTGTAAACGATTTGTCGCACACGTCACATTTATATTTTAAATATTTTTTTTTCGTTATAGGATCGACGGGACTATTCTTTTCGTTGATGTGAAATTGCATATGGTGTTCTAAAAATTGAGAGTAGATAAAAGATTTACTACAATATGAACATGAAAAAGGTCTATCCTTGTGATGTATATTTTTGATGTGGCATCGTAAAGTGCTCTCGCTAGAAAACAGCTTTCCACATTTCTCACAAGCAAATTCAGTCACTTTTTCGGATTTGGTTTTCGCATTAGATTTTGGGGGATTCGATTTAACTCCGTGAACCCGATTCATATGGTATTTTAATGGAGCATTAAATTTAAATTTTGCATTGCATAGACTACATGCCTTACTTTTCTCCTTGTGGGCACTTAAATAGTGTACGTGTAGCGCTTGTCTATGACAAAACATTCTATCACATTTCGGGCATGGAACTGTTTTTTCGGTTAAGTGGCTGAACTGATGCCGCTTTAAATATACTGACGTTTTAAAATCTTTTCCACAAATCTTGCATACATGTGGTCTTTCCAATTGGTAAATACGAGCATGCATACGATACGTACAGCCGCGATGAAATTCTTTACCACATCTTTCACATTCGAATAAATTTACATCTGTAAATAAAATGACGGATTTGATTGATTAGTTCATTAGAATTACAATATTATTAGGGGGTTATACCGCTGTGAAAACTTAAATGACGGATTAACTGTTTATACGTATTTGTTTTTACGTTACATTTTTCGCATCCATACTTTTCAAGTGGTGGCTCTTGTGCAAAAAAAGTATCCTCAATTATTTCCTTGTCCTTAGAATTTTCCTTATCAACATCAGTTTTGACTGAATCTAAATCGCTCGAACTAAAACGAAAATAGAACTTTATATATCAACAAATCAATTTTACAAGAATAAATTGTTACCTTTCCTCTCGTGGTGCACTAGTTGAACTTCTAGTGTAATCTGATTCATGAATTGAATTTTTATCAAGGCCTGAGTTTAAGTTCGCTGTTATCTCATTAGCTTTATTTAGTTCCAATTTAATCGTTTCATCAGGATCGCTGGTAACGGCTTCCCTTAGTTTCGTATCATCTTTTATCATATCCACACACTTTACGCATGGCCAATCGATTGAATCTTTCAAAATTATTTTTCCAAATTTTCTTGCCTTTGAACTCATATTTGGAATTGAATTAATTAATAGAATCACCGATTTATTCGCCTCATGTTTTTGAATTATACTTTTGAGCAAATTGTTTCGTTTCTTATAGAATTTTAACATTTTTTCAAGATGATTCAATTTGTTTGATATTTTTATCTTATCGCTGAGTGCCGCAACATTTCTTTGGTTTTCCTTTACAATTTTTATATATGGATCCTTCAGATAATATTCTGGTATTGCATTCTTTAATAATCTTGTTTTTCCAACACTTTTTGTATTAAAATGCTTTTCACATATTCTCATTGTTTTTGGAAATTTTTTAATTTTAAATTCACATTTCTCTTTCCATATATCAAACATTACTGGATCTTTCGGGAACTTGTAAAAACTTCTAGTAGGATGTGTACGTCGGGAAGCCCGACAGGACTCCACTGCACATATTGCAAGATAGTTCATCTTTAACTACTATATAGTTAATATTTAAATATAATTATTTTTGATTTTTAATTTATAGTAGTCATATTACTATTCAAATGACCTAACTGCTTACATTATTTCTCAAGGGGCTGGCTAAGCTTTGGAGCGTTTACATTATTTTAGTTCGCTAGGTAGTATTTTAAACTTTTTAATTCCTTACTTGTTTATTACATAGAAATATCCATGAATTTTAACGATACCAATTTGTCACTTTTGACATTCAAGCCAGCGGACTGAATACTATACTACCGCTAGAATACTACTAGGTGGCGTACGGTTTATATAAATTAAAAACCAGTTTATTGAGAAATTGATTTCGCTCTAGTTTTAAAATATTCCGTTAGGTGTCAGTCACTGCGTTAAAAGGCGACTAGTACATATAATTTTTTACTTATACGTAATTCTGAAGTATGTAATAACAAAATCAGTGCGTGCGATGGTTAGATTTTTATGTATTTTGGTTATTTATTATAACAAACATTTAATAATAGAACTCCCACAACTAATATTTAATTTTAAGTTTTTTAAATACTGTACATAATTCAGATTTGTACGTTATTCATAAATGCAATAATATTATCATATATTTATAAGTGAAAGAAGCTTATAAAATTATTCAAACAACTTTATATTTTATATTAATTTAGTGACTAATTGTACAATTAAAATAATTTCCACCTTTTTATTTAATAAAAATCAGATTTTCGGTACAATTTTTTAAATTCTTGTGCGAGAAATTTCGTTGTTTTATAGCCCGTTTACATGCGATCAACAATTTTCTTCTGTAAAATGAAGCATTTGACCATTTACTTTTTGTACGTGAGATACTACTATCCCCCATTTGTGCTGCCTCTCTCGGAAAACATGATGTACTAGTTAAAATGGTGCAACTCTGTTTTATTTGTGCCATAAAAATAAAATACCAAATAATTTTAAATTTTGAAAGTGACAGAAAATCAAATAATACGACAATTTTCGATCAAATAAATTATATTCCATTATGGTTACTAGCATTTATTTTGTGCTAGCAATATTTATTAAAAGAAATCAATAAAAATCGATATTTGTTTGTTTGTTTATAAGAAAAGTAAGGTTACGTATTGACATATTCGCTATAAAATATTCCTGCAAAGCAAACAGAGAACTGTAAGAGAGAGAGAGAGAGAGTTCCTTGATCCGATTCGCATTGTTTTGTGTATTTAATGCATTTAAATGTAAATAATATTAAAAGGCAGAACTAAACAACTGCTTTGCTTATATTAATTAATTAACTGTTAATCATCACCGTTGAAAAGAAAATAAAGAAATTGTGCGTGTGTGGTACAGTTGGTGGTGGTACACCAACAATTCTGAATCGTGCGATAGACAAAGAGGTGTCAATTAGAAAAAAATGTCTTGCAAAGGAAGCCCTAGTCGCGAGTCAACGACTTCCAGCGCCCGAATTAGCCTGGCGAATGATGATTCATCTGTTTCGATGACCATGGAATTTAGTATGGTTAGTTTAGTCTCGGCAACCGGAAGTTTGGATGAATTTCGATGCCCGGATCATGCATCTACAACTCTGAAACGTATGCAAGACTATTTGGATAATCAGCAGCTTTGTGATGTCGTGCTGGTCGCTGGGCGTGATGGGAAACGGTAAATACTGAATGTTAAAAAGTGATTTGTGTTTCATTGATTCCTATTTTTTGTATAGAATTCCGGCGCATCGTTTAGTTTTGTCAGCTACGAGTGCCTACTTCTCTACCATGTTCACCGGAAATTTGCGGGAGTCTAAAGAAAATGAAATCGTTTTGGTTGATGTGAATGGCGAGGCACTACATTTGCTTGTTCAATTTTGCTATACAGGTGAGCTCAATTCTCGAAATAAATTATTGTATCCACCTTGAATACATCCCACGTTTCATTTGCACATAAATAAAATTATCGAACTACCGTTACAGGGTCCATCGAAATATGCGAGGACACCGTTGAGACGCTTCTAGCTACTGCATGTCTTCTACAATTTAGTTCCGTTGTTACAGCTTGCTGTAATTTTTTAGCTCGTCAGCTCCATCCGTCCAATTGTCTTGGTTTTGCATTATTTGCCGACCAACAAAACTGTAACACGTTGCTTAAATTAGCACGGTCCTATGCATGCCAACATTTTATGCAAGTCTCACGAAATCAGGAGTTTTTTAAATTAAGCGTCGAGCAACTATCTAGTTTATTAAGCAGCGATGATTTAAACGTTCCCTCTGAACAAGATGTATTCTACGCTCTTATGTCTTGGATCCAGTATGAACAGACGGCACGCGAAAAGTATATACCTGAACTGTTAGGTCTTATACGCTTGCCTTTACTACAACCAGCTTTTATCGCGGATCATGTTGAATCTTTATGCGGCACAAATGGCTGCCAACAGTTGATTATGGAAGCGCTGAAATGGCATTTATTGCCCGAACGCCGCTCCCTTATTTCGACCCAACGAACTCGGCCACGAAAATCGACGATAGGCCGAATTTTGGCCGTCGGCGGTATGGATGCGCACAAAGGGGCAACCAGTATTGAGAGTTATTGTCCACGTCTGGATAAGTGGACTCTTTTAAACAATATGACTGCACGGAGGCTTCAATTTGGTGTCGCAGTTGTTGAGGACAGGCTAATCATAGTAGGTGGCCGGGATGGCCTTAAAACGTTAAACACAGTTGAGAGTTTAGACTTGACTACAATGACTTGGAGTTGCATTGCCCCAATGGTAACCCACCGGCATGGATTGGGTGTTGCAGTATTGGAAGGTCCTCTTTATGCGGTTGGCGGACATGACGGCTGGAGTTATTTAAATACTGTTGAGCGATGGGACCCAATTGCACGGTCATGGAATTACGTAGCACCCATGTCGGCTTTACGATCGACTGCTGGAGTAGCGGTACTTGGAGGACGATTATATGTTGTCGGTGGTCGAGATGGAACTGTTTGCCACCGTTCGGTTGAATGTTATGATCCACACACCAATAAATGGACTATGCGTGCTCCGATGAACAAGCGTCGTGGCGGTGTGGGAGTTGGTGTTGCAAACGGCTATCTTTATGCATTAGGGGGGCACGATTGTCCGGCCACTAACCCAGCTGTATGTCGTACTGAAACAGTAGAACGCTACCATCCTTCTACCGATACATGGACAATAATCGCCTCACTCAGTATAGCTCGAGATGCTATAGGGGTTGCCCTTCTTGGGGATCGTTTAATTGCTGTCGGAGGATACGATGGTAACCAGTATTTAAAAACGGTTGAACAATACGACCCGGAAAGTAATGAATGGTTCCAGCTAAGCCCTTTAAATTTTAATCGAGCTGGTGCTTGTGTAGTGGCCGTACCCAATCTTTACACAAACAATGCGCAAGTCTCTATGTAATATATTTTATGTGATATTCGATGCGATATGATATTTAGTATTAGTAAACGATAAAAAACATTAAATTATACTCATTCCAGAAAGTATTTATGAAAGTATCAGTATTTTAGAAACATTCTAGACATGAGAATTGGCAATCTCACGAGTATTATTAACTCATTTTTGTGAAATTTTTTTTGTATTTTTTAGATTTTGTAATGGAACAAGTTTAATCAATTTATATTTAAATAATTAAAAGTATTTTTCAATCAATTGATTTTTTTTATTCTCATGTTCCGGATAAGTCATGCAGTGTTGTGTTATAAGCTTACATATTAAGGTTTATGTGTAACAAAGGGCACTACGGACGATTGAGCAATATCAACTAATCGGACCCAACAGTAAAATAAATTGAATGTTAACTACTGAACGTTTTCTTGTTTGTTTTGTGTCATTTCAATTTTGTTTTCCGTGCAATTTTTCACATGAATAACGAACCAATTCATATATAATTTATTTGATCTCACCATCAAATTTGATAGATCGGTTGCATCGAACTTCTATTCAACACATCCAGCTTAATTTCATCGCACGAACTTGTCTACACACCCAATTTTGTATTCGGTAAGTAGTAATAAACTGGAACCAAGCATCCTTCTGACTGGGTACATACTTGCGGAAATAAAAATTGTCAAACTCGCTCCCGCACTCAAAACCAATCAAATTTTGTGAAATGCTTTATGCCCCGCCTACTAGTTCCACACTCGAGTTGAAATATTGTTAACTTTGTTGTTGTTTTAATATATTCTGTGCGATACTGCAAAACTTGTGCCACACTCGCTTCCGCAAGTATGTACGCAGTCAGGGTGCGTACATACTTGTAGAAATAAAAATTTATGCACTCACTTCCGCACTCCAACTGTGCGTTTATACTTGCGGAGGCGATTGACGTGCGTTTATACTTGCGGAAGCGAATTGAGGAAAAAATTCTGCAGAATCGTACTTAATGTATTAAAACAACAACAAAGTTAAAAATATTTCAACTCGTGTGTGGAACCAGTAGGCGGGGCATACAGCATTTCACGAAATTTGATTGGTTTAGAGTGCGGAAGCGAGTGCGTCAATTTTTATTTCCGCAAGTATAAACGCACAGTTAATACATTAAGTACGATTCTGCAGAATTTCTTCCTCAATCGCTTCCGCAAGTATAAACGCACAGTAAGTACGATTCTGCAGAATTTTTTCCTAATAATAAAAGTTGAAATAAAAATTGACGCACTCGCTTCCGCACTCTAAACCAATCAAATTTCGTGAAATGTTTTGTGCCCCGCCTATTAGTTCCACACTCGAGTAGAAATAATATTTTTAACTTTGTTGTTGTTTCAATACATTAAGTACGATTCTGCAGAATTTTTTGCTCAATCGCTTCCGCAAGTATAAACGCACAGTAACGTGCGTTTATACTTGCGGAAGCGACTGAGGTAAAATGTTGCAGAATCGTACTTAATGTATTAAAACAACAACAAAGTTAAAAATATTTCAACTCGAGTGTGGAATTAGTAGGCGGGGCATAAAGCATTTCACGAAATTTGATTGGTTTATAGTGCGGAAGCGAGTGCCTCAATTTTTATTTCCGCAAGTATAAACGCACAGTAACTGTGCGTTTATACTTGCAGAAATTAGTGCGGCATTAATATATCGCACTCGCTCCGTAGGTATGAATATATACCTGCGGGAACGAGTGCGATATATTAGTGCCGCACTAATTTCCGCAAGTAAATGTTATAAACGCACAGTAAATCAATCAAATTTCGTGAAATGCTTTACTGCGCGTTTATACTTGCGGAAGCGATTGAAGAAAATTTTTTGCAGAATCGTACTTAATGTATTAAAACAACAACAAAGTTAAAAATAATTCAACTCGAGTGTGGAACTAGTAGGCGGGGCATAAAACATTTCACGAAATTTTATTGGTTTAGAGGGCGGAAGCGAATGCGTCAATTTTTACTTCCGCAAGTATGAACTCCGCCTACTACTTTCACACTCGAGTTGAAATATTTTTGACTTTTTTGTTGTTTTAATACACTAAGCACGATTCTGCAGAATTTTTCCTCAATCGCTTTCGCAAGTATAAACGCACGTCAATCGTTCCGCAAGTATAGACATACGTCACAATTTTGTTCTATTACTCACTAGAGGTAGTGCTAAATGATAAAAATCACCCATCAAACAATACACATGGAAAGCGGGTGGTTTTCGCACGGCCGTTTCGGTACAAAGAATTCCGTATAAACTAGCATCCAATTCCCAATTTATCTTGTGGAGATTGATTACATATCTACAGATATTTAGATTTTTTTTAGATGAGGTGCAAGTTTAAGAGAAGCTTTCAAAAAAGTCAAACATAGCTAAATAAGTTTATCTGAGTAAAAACTTCTTATGACTCTGGACAAAATAGGTTTTTATTATATGGCAGTCTTAGTCGAAGACCTGTTCCTTTTTCGCTCCTAATTTATAATCAAATCACACAAGCATCCTGCATGGGTCGAAATATAAGAGAAATACCTTAAATGATGAATAACACCTTTTCTAGAGTATAAAGTGCAGTAATATTGCAATATTGTTAACCTAATCATATAGCCCCCTATAGATAGATTAAATTAAATTTGATTGTAAAAGAAGATAAGAACCGATTTGGAATCAATTATCAATGAATACCATTATAGGCTTACATAATCGGTATTGGGTATGCCCTGTCTTTTAAGGTTAATCTCATTTCCTTATTACTAAGAAATATTACAAAATTTCAAAGTGAGATTTTATTAAAATTTTATAAATTTTGACATTTATCTACTGATTTTTCTTCTGGTTCTACTTAAAAATCGTTTTTTTGCAATTCTCCCACATATCTACTGATACAAACATATATGGACATACATGTACTGATTTGATTTGAATACCAAGTTATTGTTTATCATTGCTCCTGAGTAAAAATATGTTAATAATTCTGCTTTTAATAAACACTTCTGTGTCTGACACCGGTTTTGTTGTCTAGATGGCTCTAAACAAACCACATTTGATGCTTAATTAAAATCAGCAAAATAAATTTAGATTTACCAATCTCATAAGTAATTATATTCTGCAAATGATAACTCTGAACTAAGTTTAGTACACACGCACAGTATTAGTTTTGATTACATGTCCAGAGCTCTCACAATAGAAAATTTGTTCCTTTTACGTTACAAACTTGTAAGTTTGTTTGAAGTTTAAACTTAAGAAAAAACATTTTTTGGTTTTTTACCTTAAGGAAAAAGTTAGCAAACTCTAACAGTTTTGCCTTAAGAACAAACTAATGATGTTAGATACATTTCAAAATCGGCGATTTTGTTGTGAATTTTTTGCCTGAAATGTTAAAAAACAAATTTATCAACAAATTTATTTATAACACACAATTTTAAAAATGTGTCTAATACGTCAAAACTTAAAACCAAGTCGTATTCAATTTCAATTTTCTTTATTAATTTTTGCTTCATTGTACGAGCTTTTTAAAAGGTAAAAGCAAAATATTTTTGTAATGTGAATGCTCTATTAGTTTTCTTTTTTAATTTATTTCAATTTTTGACTCTACTATATAAAGATGGAAAATCTGAAAGAATCACAACAATCAGTTTCGAACCAATGAGATTATTGAAAAAATCGGTTGCGACGATTGATGTTATATTACGTGCATTGAAATACACCCAAACCTGTTTTTACACGATGATACATTCCAATCTTGTAAAAAAGACAAACGTAATAAAAGCACGTAAAACCGTGTAAAAAACTGTGCAAAATGACATTGAGTACATAGAAAAATACGCCTAAAAGTCCTTATTTTTTTGTTTTGTTTTTCAATACCGTGTTATTTCAAATTCGTGCAAAAAAGACAGTTTATAAACAGGTCTTGGGTATATTGTCTATACCCATATCGAACTACCAAGTATATGTAGTACTATCGAATTACTTTCTAACCTACAAAATCAATTCTTCTATAATTCCCATTTCAAATTTATTAACACACCAAACTTCTTGTGTAAGTTTTTTATATTTACATATTTAGGTGTACAGTACAATTAATAAAATTTTATCCTCAGCCCAGAACTGTAAGTGACGAGTACACAAACAAAAAAGTTATAATTTTTTTTGGGAAACAGTTTTCTTCTTTAAACCGGCTTTATTTTAAATTTTTGTTTGAAAAGCAAACACCCCTTACAAAAATTAATTTTTTGGTTCTCAAACAAGTTTATTATTATTTTAGTAAATTAATAAAACGTATTTGTTTTTATTGGCCGTATTATGTATGAAGAGTGAATAAGAGATCTTTGTTCCAAAACATCAAATGGCTTAAAGAAAATAAATGCTCGTTAGCTTTCAGTCAAACCTCATTGTTGGGTATTTGGCGATGAAAAAAATATTTTATAAATACATATTATATTACAAGAGATTCTTCACGGATGAATTCATATTCGCAATGAACATATTTTTACACACACGTACGTAACACCAATACCTTTTCAAACGCAAATTATTGTAGTTAGGTTGTGTTCGCGTCGAAACAGGCACATAAGTTTGTTGGGTAATTTTCAACAATTTATATTGTCAATCTGGCCCTACTAAATTTAAATATCCACCACAGAAAAAATATTCTTTCTTCCGGTTGCTTGTCAAAGGTAAGCAGTTTGTTTATTAATTTGTAAGAACTAAATTTTAATTCATCGATTAATTTAAGTTTAAAATATATATATTGTAGGTTTTTATTGATTTGTATTTGTGTTTTGCATAATATTTTGAATACATTTTTCGTTGCACTTTGAGAATTATTCGTTTTAGAATATAATGTTTTGTTTTCTTTATTCATTTTAGGACTAATTGCAAGAATAGGACAATTCCAAGATAATATAATTTCAAATGGCAAAGTCAAAGAATCATACAAATCATAACCAAAGTAAGTTAATTCTATGGTCTGGAAGAAAAAATAAATTAACACCATCATAACCTAACAACAGTTGTGAAAGTGAATGTATTCAATAAATTTCTCATTTTTACCAATTTTAGACCGCAAGGCACACAGAAATGGCATTAAACGTCCAAAGCGTAATCGTCATGAATCTACATTAGGTATGGATCAAAAATTTTTGAGAAATCAACGTTTCGCCCGTAAAGGAAATATTGGCCGTGCCGAAGCATTAAAACGCTTTGAAGAACGTAAAGCCAGCAACCAACCACAACGGATTAAATTGTAAATGTTTTAGATTTACAATAAAAAGTTTAAAAATTTAAATGCATACAAGTTTTTATTTAATAATTTATTCATCAGGTTTTTGTTTCTTTTGGATCCGTTCTTCAATACGATCTAAACGCTCGTTGAAGGAATTAAGTGAGTTTTTAATGCCCTCCTGAATCTCACTATACCTTTGCATTGCGAGTATTAAACTTTCCTGTAGCAAATCATTTTTGGTCATTTGCTCCGATGTTGCATTATTCATCGCCTTAAGCTTATCGGTCACGTCCGGAATGTTTTTAAAGTACTCAGCCCCTAAGGTACCTTCCAGTTTTTGAATTTCTTCAAGTATCTCAAAATTTTCAGCTAATTCCGGTGCTATGGTATTGATGTATACTTCTTTGGCTTTAATCTCACTTTGCTCATCTAAATACAATGGATCCAAATACTTTTCGAGTTCATCTGTCCGTTTAATGGTTTCATCGATTTTTGGTCGATTATTTATTGCACTCGAGATTAATGTATTGGCCGATATTATAGAATCGGTGAGATTTTCATTTTTACCTTCGTTTTCGATGAATTGGCCTAGCATACGGTCAATATTGTTAATTCGATGTTCAATTGCTGAGAGAGAATCCATATTTGTTTGAGGATGTAATACTTTGTAAAGAAAAATTTTATTAATGGAACAACACCCAAAAATAATATTTTTAATTAAATTTTACTGTTTGTCTAACTTAAGATTATTAACCGAATATCTATTTAATTGTAGCTTATAATTATATTTTGTAAAAACTAATAATATCCACATTAAGTTTAAATTAATAAATTAACTTTTTGTGATTACTCAAAACAAGTATATATGACGTTATATTGACGTTTAATTTCTTTTACTTGTATTCTCATACTACGGTGCAGTATAACAGTTTTTAAGCTGCAATTTCAAGTTTCTAGAATTCAACCACTATAATATGTATAATTTAGAAATTTGTTATGAAGGTTTGTAAATCAGAATAGAAAATCAAAAGTACAAGTACAATAATATAAGGATACAGAAAAAACCGCCGTTAAGATCGTAAATAAAATGTTTTACTCGTTGGCCCCAGTTTGCTGTTATAATTTAGTAAGGATTGGTACAATATTGGAATCCAACTAACGTTTAACATTCAATTGTTCACTTTTAACCGTTATTAATAAAATTAATGGGAAGGCTATACTCAACGCAAATTCGAGATTTACAACATTAGATAAACAGGGGATGGATAGGGCATTAATCTTAAAATGCCTAAAGTTGTCTATCACTATTTGGTAAACTGAGGGTGCAGAGTCCCGTACTCAGCGGTTAACTCGGCTTTGCTTTGCGTAGGCGTATTGCCTTTCAAAAATAAATATCTAATGACAGCTCGATACTCGTTTTTTTCCATTTTCATAAAAACACTCCCATCGACTCAATGGTTGAGGTCGGAAACTTTTCAAATAACCCTTGTAGATAAAATATCACGAGAGAATACCTCAGCGATTTTGCTTAGTGAAGACCCCGTGTAAAACATGCGATTGGAAAACAAGTATTACACAATATTTTTTCTAAATGACTTAAACGCCTATTTTGTTCTAAATGACTTATACTGTTTGAAAGTACGCTATGCAAGGTCTTTGAGCGCCTTAGTCGTTAAAATCTTGGGAGACATTCAAGAACACGATTTATTAGCGAATCTGCAGGTGCGAATAAGAATAAACCGATCTAAGTAGGCCGACAATGAAGAATTAAGAATGGTAACCTGGGAATCAACGTCCGTAAGCCAACAATCAGAGAAACAAGTTTCAGGTTAGATTAGTCGCAAGGGTAGCTGACTTCGTTTCGTGCTGTACAAATTAAGCATGAACAACTAATTGTAGGCTTAAAAGAGTAAGTGGTCAGAACTGCTTTACAGAAGAACCCAGAAGTGAACGATCATTCACTCCGACTCTAGAGAAAAACTGGAGCTGTCGAGGAACACCCTAGTACCCTAGGGCTTTTTTCTAGTTATTTTAGGCTGAAGTTTAGCATAATGATAATGTTGGTCTACCGTGTCATGGCCCTAAGGGTTCAATAGGCTCCATGAGCGATTCCAGACCTTTATTACAGCGACCCCCGCATAAGCCGTTCAACCATAGATACCAAATATCCTTGCGGAACAACCGATACCTCGGAACCGCTACCATCTAGGAATAGCGGGTTTCCGCCATGTCTCGAACACACCAACACAACTTGAAGCTTATTTGTTAAGACATCACAGACCATCAATTTTAGTTAGGTGATTAGTAGCAACACTCTGGGCGTTAAAATTGAACCACATTGAAGGCTGATATGTACTATTAGACAGCTCTCTCTTTAGAATCGAATTGACACTAGGAAGTAGGTCTACCATATTACTCGACATTATCATCAGTAGGTCGGATGAAGCACACTTGAAAGTACCCTAAAAGAAAAAATAGAGAAGTAAAAATTAATTAAAATATATTGTAGAAATTTAGGTGAGGTAGTTAGATAAGGAGAATATTCCTAGAAACGACCGATTTCATCTTATGATCTGGTGACGGAGTTCATTGCATTAGCCTGAAGAAGTCGACTTAACCAACTTTGATCTCTTTTTATTTTGTCTTAAACAGAGTGTTAAAACGCTCCTCAATTTCGATCGTCGTTTAGAGCATGTGGCGGCTTAATTAATTTCAACTTGAATCATATGGAACTGTTATTTACCTGCGAGCGATCATTTAATCAACGTTACCTTCCTCGATTGAGCATTTTTAAACGGCTTTGAGAAGAAGCTAATTGTATTAAACCATAGTTTAGGTGTCTGCTGTAGTGAAAATAATTATCAACCCTGCCGTCGGTCCATGTAGTGAAAAATCGTGAACCAAAAAAATGTAATCCTAAACATAATTTCTCGCGTCGGCGTCGCCATGTACAAAATAAATCAGAGGAAATATGAATATAATGAGTAATAAAGTTGTCTGTATTTCGGAAACAGTTATTCTAACGTTTAACTGAAGTTTACCTCTGTACTTTTTCAAGACTTTTAGCCAGTTGGAGATTGCGTCGATTACGACACTAGGTAGTAGAAATTGTCAATTGGGACCGCATAGTCTGATTGGAATCGCCTTTGTTTACGATCATAATGCCGACGATCCACGAAAACTCTTACTTTCGAGTTTCGACACCTTCACCTATCACTCATCTGATTTACGTCTAAGTTTGCTCCTTCCAGGGCCGATGCAGAAATTACGTATTAATTCGACGCCCAATTATACAGTGTGGCGCTTAACAAGCACATAAACATCAATCACATGGAGCATTCAATAAATTGATGCATCTGATAAAGTAGAAATTATATAAATAAATAATTAAATGTAATGCACACGCAGGAAATGCCTGACAGTGAGTCCTATATGTACATTCACTACAACAAATATTAGGATATAAACAGGATATATAAAGGATATAAATAAAGGATATATTGTAAGATGCATTAATTGAGTTAAGTAATCTCTTAAACTAATTTTCTAATGCGACACACAATGTCTTTTGAAACATAATATCCGGTTTCCATAAAGTTCAATGCCAACAATATTTATAAATTAAATTTCATATCCGGTAAAAATTTTTGCTTGTACATAACATCATTCAATTGGATTAATTGTCGATTTACAATCAACTGTCCATATTTGTACCACATTCGTTCGTTTGACAGAATGTGAAGTATTTTTTGCGTTCAATTTGCGCCGACATTTTTTAAGCCACTTCCACCGGTTTATGCGTGATAGTGAACACAAAATTAAAAATTGATTAACTGAAAATGGTCTGTTTGTATTTTTCGAGTACATAAAAAACAAACTTAATGAGGTAACAATGAGGACTTTTTACAATACAAATTTTGCTTGCGGTTTCAATTTCATCTCGTATATTGAAAGATGTGTACATGAATCATTTATCATACATAAATGTGAATATATTTTTGGTAATTGAATATAAAATGTCTACGGTTTTTGCCGTATATTTACATCATGCTTAATTGAGGGTAATTGAGCGCGGGAGCTTTGAAATATATAAATTGATGATTTTTCGAGCGGGTTTTTCCTGATATTAACTAGTTTGGACTATCTGTTATATATGCACGTCATTAATTGTTTGATTTTGTAAAATTGTGCTACACAGAGCCTCTTTAGCTCAGGGGCAGAGCACTGGTCTTGTAAACCAGGGGTCGTGAGTTCAATTCTCACAGGAGGCATCATCAATTTTTCTTGAAGTGCCCCCAAATGCATGTTCACATTAAACCTTCTATAAGACATTAGACACGTTCTTACAAACATACATTTCGTTTATATTGAAGATATTTTTAGACGCCGTCATAGTGAACGCATGCATATTACAAAAAATACACATTCAACAAAAATGTTTCGTTCATTACGTTTTCATCATTGTATATATATTATTGGTGACACTGTGCGGTGCATGATCGTGATCATATAAAGTGCAAAATGTTTTATTAGTTTCTTAATTTATTAATAATAATAATAGACATTTGTGCAATTAAAATATGAGACTGGCTTGCAATATGTGCGGCCATGAAATATTCAGACATCGCGCAATTTTCTAAGAATCGATAATTTCTGCATTTTTTTCCAACTGATCGGGTATAAGTAAATACTCGTAAATGTAATTTGATATGTAGGTGGTACAGCATTTGGATCGACTTTATGGTGTCGTGATTAATGGTTTTTATATTTAGTTTTGGTAATTTATATTTTATGTGCATTTTCATAATGATCATGAAATACTTTCTTATATTTACACGAGTTCTATTTTTGCGTGATCTTGATTAAAATGTTGCATATGATCTAATTAAATTGCGGTCATATATGTTTTAAATTTACATTTAGTGCAAATAGAAATTATTATTATAAATGGAATGAATTTGATTGGATTTAACCGTCCCGGTGTAGTGTGGTTATTTAGACTGTGGTCCGTCTACAGAAAATTTTTGTTGGGTCCACAACTCAATCGATACCAATTGTTTGAATGTTCCTCCCCCCATCGCAAAATATCCGAAGAAACTAAGAATACTTTCTTGGGATGCAGAAATTTGCGAACATTGATTCCGTTTGCTACTTCCTGGTAAATGAAAATGTAGAGCGAATCTCTGCATCAAGTAAAATCTGAGGTTTCAACGGAGTTCACGTTGGACTAATAAAAAATTAATTTATTCTTTGGAGAAACATCAGTCTTCTAGTCCACTCATTATTTACTAGCCTTTTGTATATAAAAATGAATTTGTATGTAAATTTAGGGTCTTGCTCATTCCCTTAGTATCTACAACAATACCAATTTGAAGTTTTCTATATTCGGCAACATTCCAGAAGGAGTGTAAATTTCGAGAACTCACAATCCAGTGATACAAACTGAATTTGACAGAACAAACTCATAACAATATAGACCTGCGATGAAAATTTCACCCGAGTTCTCTAGAGCCTCTAGAAAAATTCCTCCAAAATGTATCTAAGAAGCCATTTTAAACACGCAGAATGGACAGATACCAGAACTTCATTTAAAATTTATGTTGCAAATGAACATTGTAAAATTTCAAAATTCCATATACCGAGTTTCTTTTTTTCAGAGTGGTAGAGTTCACTAGTATGGTACCTATTGTGAGAAATAGGTACAAAAATTAATAAAAAATTTCCGCTGGTATACTATAACAACAATAAGTCTCTTTTGCGATAGTGCTGTCATTTATGACGAGTAGTGCAATCTCTTATTTTCCGTTGGTAAATTTGGAAAATTGGGAAATTAAATATAGAGGATAAGGAAATCGAAACATAACTCACCCGTATATGAAGCGATGTCGAACACTCTCAATGAGGAAAATATTGCTACGAATTCGGCCTGTCAAATTCGTTTCGAACCAACTATTAATTTGACAATTTACAGAAAAACTATGAATTCACACCATTTTTAGAATATTCCCGAAAACACTGAAAACAATCTCCCAATGTTTCCTAATTATTCATGTAAGAACTTAAAACACACCAAGAATAATTCTATAATTTCTACAATTATTTTTTATTTTACTTTAGGCAATCTACCATAAATTACACTATTTATTACAATTTAAACACAGCTTTCGCACTGTTTACTTTCGCTGTAAAACTATCGCGTACCGAATCCCCTAAATGACTACAATTGTTACATCGCGCTCGTATTTATGTACCGTATAGTTACAACCAAAATTTTCGTAAAGGTTCTGTTCCAGACTTACTTGTTAGACAAACTATTAATACTACTTACCCCTAGATGTCACTAAATTCTTAGTCCCAAGTGAATAATTTAGTCTGAATTGACATTTAGGCTAATAAGCGAAATTGTAACAAATTAAGATTTGCGATTATGTGAAAATAAAAATTTAATGTGTTGAATTGAAAAACAGTTATTCCTACCAATTGTGGTGGATCACAAATCACCATCCGAGGAAGGTGGAATTTTAATTTCTCTTAAAAGCTTTTCTGTGACTTTCTTCAGAATTTGCAAATGCTTGCCCTTATCTTTTGAAATGTCAATTTGTTAAAGTTTCTATGGAACTCAATTTTTATTCAATTTTTTTACTATATAGCCAGAAAATTGATTATTTCTCGTATAAAGGAGCCGCCTGTAACTTGTACTTTTAGTAAATTTGAACAGTCCTCCGTTTATCCTTAAACGTTATGCCTAAGATTCGTTAAAATGTTTATATTTATGTTCCCTTTCGAGAATTGAATTCGCGGGTTTCGTCTTTGTAATCGTGTGCTTTAGGCTCTAGAAAACGAAAAGGTTAATGCAACATAACCGGAGGTACCAATTTTTAAAAATTGTTGAGCCAAAAACTGTTTAAAAGACGATTTCTATCACTTGTTGAGATAAATTAAAGAAAAATTATTAAAAGCCCCACCGACCGACCCCTTAAACGAATTTACCTGAAAATATAATTCATTATAATCGTTTTCAGGCACTAGAATCAACTGTGTATCTCTACAAGGTTGAGGGAAGTGACGAAGTAGTGGTTCCATCTATAAAGTGTAAAAAAATTCACTGTCCGGCTAAACGCAGTGTAGGAACAAATGTTGTTAGGGACTGGGTAACATAGTCTCCGGGTCAAGGTTTCCATTTCCAAACAATAATGCGAAAAAACGAGTACGCACTGAAATCGATGTGTGACGTGTGAAATAAGCATTAATACTCGTAAGCAAACATGTATTAAGCAAAACAACTCGTGATGCTGACTACACGATGTGCCTAGAGCTAGCCGATCTTAAATTCCGTTTAGTTGAACGAAAAGAGATCGTTGAGTCACTATCAAACTGCACACAGAAAGAAAATAGCCTTAGTGACAACCGTGAAGAGTCGTCACTGTTAAACTATAGTAGCTGGCAAAGAGTCTGTTATTGCTAACAGTAAAGAAGTGTGAAATAAGTTGTGGGTATAGTAAACTCAGCAGTTTTTGAATAACATGGACTTGTCGAAAGTTGCAACGTTACCATCTAAGAAGTTGCCTCGCGTCATCATCTACGACGTAGTTACAGATGTCCTAATCGAAGAGATAAAAGCGGTGATTGTTAACGCAGTGCAACAATAAAAGTTGAGGATTTGAAACTTAGTTTCAAAACAGGGCCCAAGGGAAATCATGATTACCATCAGGTGAATGAATATAACGCGAGCCGTAGACAGCATCGCGGTCGAAGTAATACAAAAACCTTGGCCAATCATTTGACCTAGTATTACTAGCTTCCATAATGCTTGTCTGGATAAAGGAATTTTTCTAAAATGTGGGAAAACCGATAAAGTAATAATCATCCGATCCCAAAGCATACAGGCCGAACCCATGGTTCGGTTTCAGAGAAAAGAGGCCCACAGAGTAAAAGTGGGGAAAATAGTAAACAAGTTAGAGCAAAAGTAAGTTTTAGGAGTATTCCTAGATGTATCTGGAGCTTTTGATAATCTGGAGTTAGGGAGAACAAACTTCTTTATTCGATCATATACAGATCAGCTACTGTTGTGTGAAACCATGGGCACACTTCCTAAAAGCGTAAATAAAGGTTGTCCACAAGGATCAATTTTAGGCCCAATAGCAACAAAATGGAGCTATTCTCCTCCAAAACCATTAAAACCATTATGATCCTACTCAAAGGTTCACTTGACATTAGGAGACCATCTATAGTGTCTGTTAATAGACGGTGAATACGGAAGGTGTCATCGGTAAAGTGGTTAGGAATTGATTGTGATGAAAGGTTCGGTGTAACCGTCCAGCACGTCCAAAAGGTGGGGTTTAAATCAAATTACCTTGGCAAGAATATACGAAGACTTAGTGGTTGCATCCATGACTTATCACTGTACTGGATGCACCATAGAAGACTACTAGTGAGCCCACCAAGGGTAGTTCTTTTTGGCTTAACTAAAGCATATAGAACAGTCTCAACCAAAGCGGTTACTGACTTAGTTGGTCATTTCAATCGATATTGTCTTGAGTGAACGATTGGCTAGTTACAAAATAAGGAAACGGCAGGTGTTTTGTTACGGAAAACTTAAAATTCTAGACAATCAATGCTGGTCTCAAAAGGCAAATTCGAAAAGCGTTCATCGAAACTTGGCAAGATAGATGGAACAAACAGAGTAACGACAGATCTACTTAGATACATGACTAATATAGCAGAAAGTCTTGCGAATAAAGTTTCCGTAAGTACCTCGTTTACTCAAATGGAAAATTTGTAGTTTACGGACGGACGAGGTACCGAGTTTAAGGGAAACTCAGCCTTTAAACTCGAATAATCTCGAAATTTTTGAAAAGCTTCTAGTATATACGCTAAACCTGGCTGAGATTTTAAATTTTAAAGACCAACAGAGATTTTATCATTTTAAATATTTTAACAATTTTGACGTATAGAGTTTATGCTACATCATTTTAAAGAGGATATGCGAGTGAAAAGCAAGGGTTCAACCGCAAACATATATTCATCCGTATATATATGAATATATATGTGTCCAATTATATAATCCATACCACATTCGAACCAAAAACCCTGTGTTTCTGTAAAACAATGAAGCAGTCGTTGGTACGTTTTACGGCTTGAATTTTGATACCTATACTCGCACATTTCACAACTCGGTAATTTTCCAAATTGTTCACTAATTACTGCTCCGTCAGAGCTTTACTCTACAAGCAGTAGCTTTTTTACTTTAATAATGTTCAAACATCGAAAACCAATAAAATAATCCGTTGATCGACACAACTTAAACTTGAACTGATTTAAAATTGTCTCATTTTTCAAGGTTCACGTAAACATGACAAATCTCCAATTATTTTCTATGTTCACTTTCAAAATTCAACTCCCACATTATTATAGAAAATCTACATGCAATGCATAAATCAATATTTAACCAGGAGGTTGCGCATAAAATGCAGCTGAGCAACAAGTGACGCTGTACTAATAAAATGCTATGATAGCGGATTTAGAGTTGTATGGTAATCAAATTGTCAGAAACTAGGACGAGTTGAAAAAATTGACGTAGAAAATGAAAATTTAGTTCAAAAGTAATTAAAATCAATTTACGTACGATATGCATTTTGTTTTTACGCCGCAATGACGATTTAAATTATTTTTTTTGTTCATTGATAGATAATCAATTAATTAATAATGTGTCCAAGATTAGTTACTATAATTAATTCTACACATTTTCGAACAATACAAGTAAAGCAAAGTTTCGAATTAAATGAAATTTTAATAGTCAAATTTATTAAAGAAACAAACCACTTTGGACACATTATTTGGAAAAAAATTGTTTTCTGAGTTCAATACAGCCTTATTGTTGAGCACCTCATTCCTACTATTACTTACATTATTTCCTAAACTTACTCGAATATGCTTAGTTTGATCGACAGGATGATAAAGTAATATATTTTTTGGAGTTGGATTCTGTTGGATATTCAATTAAAAAATTACTTTACAAATACAAATAGGCAAAATTTTGCAGAGCTGAAGCTAAAGCAAATTGCCCAATTTTACGCACCCATTAAAAATTCTTAAAGCACTCTTAAAGCTCTAAACGGATTGACAGAAATTTGAGCCAGCACTGCCCTCCCAAAGAAGAATTTAAAGAAGAGAATTTATTGGTTTAAATATAACAAAGTTGTGCAAAGCATAATTGTCAATTTGAATAAATGTGTTATGTTTTATTGTTTTATAATTATCCACTAGTTGGTGAATTTTCGCCACCCGTTAATTAGTTTTGCTTCTAGAAACCTAATTATTTAAATTGACAGACGTTTCTTTTAATTCAACTCAAACAATTTAATGGAAACTTCATTATTACGTACATCGGTTTATGGCAATGGGCAAAACTAATTGTTGAGTGAACAAAACTCATAACTTATTAATTTTAATTGACATATTAATAGCGATTTACGAACATTAATATAATTAAACTGGCGAGTCCATTTAACATTTTGTAATTCGGTTTTTACCATATTGAGTGGGAAAATTCATATATGTATACGTGTAGAAACATTTAAACTTAACTCATTTATTTAAATTGATGACAAATAGTATTTTACAAACATTCGCAATTCGAAATAAACTTTTAGAGATTTCAATATTCCGTACATAGAGAGATTTACCCTGGAGATATACTCGACGCGACCGACGTGACTAAGTAAAACGAAAAAGTTAAACTATGAGAATTTATACTAAAGCACTTATACTCGACGCGACTCAGACGTGATACAAAAAAAGTTGATTTAATTTTAACTTTTTGTTGTTGTTTAGTACTAAAGTAACATCTTACAGAAATTTTATGAAATAATTAATCAATTTTTGATTTATTTACGCTACCATTTTAACATTTTGGAAAAGTCAATTGCGCGTTTTTCTACAAATTACAAATTTTTATATTTTAAATTTTTATTATTCACAAAAAATGAAAATAAAAAAACAAAGTCAAAAGTTAAAGAAATGTCAAAAACGTGAATTCATATACTGAGCATTTTGAAGCTCTGAGTAGCGTCGACTCGTCGAGTATATCTCCAGCATAAAACATAACTCATTTAACATATTTAAATTGACAAACCCGCAATATTAGGTTTATACGGAGTCGGGCAAAGCTAATAATTGGGTGGTCAAATTTCATTAACAGGGAGGTAATTAGGTAATTAATTTATTTAAATTGACAATAAATCGTGCTTTATGAACATTCTTAAATTTATTATTTATTTATTTTACATTATTCCGCAGGTAGGTTTATGCGGGTGGGCAAAACTGAATATTAGGTGAGAAGTAACCGTATGACAACTGGTGCTTTATGCACTTTTTTATGCTTTAACTCCAAAATTTAAGTACAATTTTATTATTTCGTACAATAGGGGACAAAACCAGTTATTTTGCGGACAAAATTAATCCAGATAATATGGATAATTTTAAAATGACTTTTAAAATTGATTTGCACAATATTCATCACCATATCTCATTTCGGTTTTGGGACTGCTAGTTCAAATTTCTCTAATATATTTTAGAGCTTACAGAAGGTTGTGAAAATGTGGGCAAAACTGCTCCATAATTATCTTCTTTAAGTTCACTGTTGGACATGCTGGCTCATAATTCACTTTTTTTTGGCACATTTGGAATGGATACAATTTATTAATGTGGGCAAAATTATGGCATACCTCACATCTTGAAATTCGGCTTTCGTGGTTAGAAAACACAAAACAAATCCAACTTAAACAATTTTAAGTTCTCTATTGAAGATTGTAAAAGTAAGAAAGTGCAGCTGGTGGATCAGGTTGCAACTAATTTAACCACTATAAATGACTTGTGATCGATATGCATACAAAATGAAGGATATACAAAGTTTAATTCATGTAAATGTTTTTTATTGTATATGTCAAAAATCATTAATTATCTAAAACTATCTCCTTTAATTTAAAATTTTAAACGAAACTAAACCAAGCTAAGCTAGCACGGTAAAATGAATAAATTATGGCGTATGATGTAGACTTCTATAACTATTATTGAAAATCCGCTAGATAGAATCCGTGGTGCTTCCTATCGTCAATTAGATAACCTTAATTGAATTTTGATTCAGTACAAAAATTGTTCACCACACTTTCTCGAATTCTCCATTCGACAAACTTGCCGATAAATTATCCATAATAGTTTGGTATTTTCTTTATAAAAATTTTACAGAAATCTATAAAACAATTTCGAATTTTGATAAACTTAATTTAGAAGTATTTGGAAGCAAACGTTTTTTAGAAGTGAAATAAAGCGAGTAAGAATTATTTTGCTTCCAAAAGAAGTATAAATGGTCTCTTTTATAGGTTCTTAAAATATTCTGCGCTGCCATCTGCATGACTGTTATAAACTAATTAAAAATATAATTTAAGCAAAGTTGTTACCTACAGATAAAAAATGCTTATTCGTCTTTTAACGCAAAGTCACTGACATCTGACAGAATATTTTAAAACTAGAACCATAGATGATCAATTTATCAAAAACAAGTTTTATGGTAAATAAAAATAGTAGACTATGAGGCTTTTTCTCGTATAAACAAATTCATTTTTCGCGCGCATAGAAAGTGGCGCTAACTAGGCGGCGTTAAAAGGCCAATAATTAATAGTAATTATTTTATTTCGTAATAGAATAAACTGTTGTTATCGAATATAATTCGCTAGAACAACAAATAAGTCAGGTTGGTAAAAAACAAATAAAAGTTTGCTGATAATTATATTTTACGCGTTATCAATTCAACACGCCTAACTGATTATTTTATCATTATAAAAAATGCATTGCATGCATACTCATACCATATTACGCTATTTTAATCCACTGTACAATGTACACATAATATAATGTTGCAAACACCATAAAAACAAAGAAAACGGAAAATTCTATATCAATTTTTTTTGTATTTATATTTTTTCAGAATTGGATTTTTGTATTCTAATCTAAAACAGAACAGTACTCGTTTAGCATTTAGTCAGTAAACTAGGAAACTTTGGCACCGTAATATCGAGTCGGCGTGACTATTAAAGTTTTTTATACATTAATAATATATTTTACTAGATCGGCGAGTATAAAAATATTATTTTTTATAGTAATTATGAAGTTTTAGTTACAAGTGAATTTAACCGTTATTATTGTGTTCAGAAAATTAAAGTTTTAAACTTTTAAAATATGGGTGATGAAAATGGTTTAAGTAATTTCAGTAGAAATTGTGTTGATCACAATGCTAATATCAATAATTGTGACAATAATTGCATTATAAATAACAGTAAAAATGAATTGAACGGTTTAATTAGTAGTAAAAATAATAATAATAATCATTATAGTGGAAATGATCATCGTGATAATGGTGATGGTGATATAGTAAAGTATATTAAGAGTAGTGATAACACGATCGAGGTGGCAGATAGCAATGATGTGGATGAGCCACCAGATGGAGGTGTACGAGCATGGCTCGTGATGATAAGTGCATTTATATGCGTCGGCTTAATATTCGGTGTGATAAATACGTACAGTATTTTTTATTTGAATATACAAAAAAATCTAGTCGAGTTGGGCGACAGTGAGGCGTCAAGTAAAGCGGGTAAGTTTGTATATTGATAAAACCGCGTGTGTTTTGTGATTCGGTGTGAATGACTAATCGATTTGTTCGTATAAACGATTTTATAGAGGTACCTCTCAATGTGTGGGGTATGCTCTCAGGGGTCAACTGATTCAATTTTAGTTGCATTTTACATTTAATTAATTAAGATTAATTAATTATAGCACAATAGAATTGATGTTGGAGCACATTTTATTTAGTGTAGTATAATCATAGAGATAATCTAATTCGTTTCGCCATTATGAATTAACAAATAATTTTGAATGATTCTACAGAGCTCAAAATTCGAGTTCGGATAAAATGCCAACAAATAAATTGCGGTAGTGAGTTCTATTCCAGCAAGGATTTATTCAAAAGTATTTGATTTGTAAGTACATACTCTGAATTTGTAATTCTAAACATTAACTGTAGATTGTAAATTCCGTTCATCGCAAAGTGACATAATTGATATACATAAATAACAAATTATATTTTAACATCCGATCATCTGCTTTACTCGATTAGAATAACTCGATAATATCTGGCCGTAAGTGCTTAATGACCAACTGAAGATTCAACCAAAAAATGACCTAGTTATAGCACTTTACTCTTTCTTTTATCTGATAATCACTAATATCAATGATCCTTTGTAAAATATGTGAGGAAGCTCCTTTTCTTATTGAGCTGGAGCAAATATGGAAGGGTGCATTATATTCTTGTGTGCATTATGAATTATATTAGCTCAATGGTTAAAGTTAATATCGAACGAATTTGGTTTTCGCATATAAAACTTTAATTCTTTGGTCTTTTATATTTGTTTAATGATTTCACGTGAGAATTGAATCATACTAATCGTTGTTTTGTTCTCACATGGATAGTTCATGAATGCTTTTTCATTATTCTCCCTAGTTTCCATCGTGCGATTGGTTTTTGATCGTTCTTTAAAAATATCAAGTGCTTGACCATTATGTATGACCATTTTTTCGTTCTGCGCCATTTTCTCTATTACGGCGTATGCGCAATTATACGTGGCCTACGGATGACAGTATCTTGAAGGAATCTCTGGTTAAGAATTGCCCCGGTGTTAATGCTGACAGATTTGTTGGAGTACTGGTCGGCGGAATTAGCGGCCATGAATTGAGACACGCTTCTATTGGGGCGTACAGTGACTTTACGTAAGTGTTTAAGTGTTGCTGCGACTCATTCTTTTGAGTTGAAATTTTGTAGATTTAATACCTGCTTTCTAGAATGAGGTGTAAGTGGCGCTGTAGATTGCTGATTGTTTTTGTTGATCTCGGTAATGTGGTTATTGTGCGGTGGTATTTTTTTTATGGCATTAATGTATTTTGATAGATCAGTTAAATCTGCTAGAAAACGTGAAAAACGTGTTCCTTTTTGTATTCCTATAACGTTTGGTTGGTAAGCCCATTACGACCTCAATGTATAAACTCTTGTTTACCATGCAGATAAATAGATCAATATAGATCGATGCTACTGAAGTTAGCAGAAAATTTTCGTCGGAAAAAATTAGGATTATCAATAAAAATGGATTTCACATAATTCGCATGTTTAATGATAATTTTAACGGGGTGAAGTTAGACCAATTCGTAAATGGCTGGGTTCCATGTTTATAGTTTATAGTGAAAGGGGGCAATGAATTTGGGTTATGACACCAACAGTGAACACATATGCAAAAAATCAGGGCATTTTCTGTGACATCAAATAAATTAAAAGCTGGACGGATGATTAATGATAATTACCAAATTACCACTGATCATGTGTCCGGCTTTTAATTTATTTGACACATGATTTTTAACACAGGTGTTCACTGTCAGTACCACCATTCAAATTCATTACCCCTAACACGAAAAACCATAAACATGTGATTCAGCCATTTATGAATTGATTTAACTACACCTAGTTCAAATTATCATTAAACAAGGAAATTATGTGAAATCCATTTTTATTGTTAATCCTAATTTTTTTCGACGATAATTATCTGCTAACTTCAGTGGCATGCTTTTGTTAATTTTTCTAACAATTTTGTTAGTTACGCAGTTTTGTTATCACACCGATATTGAATAGTGGTAAACCGTATTCCATGCTCGCTTTTAAAAATCCCGATTACCAAAGTCCCGCAATTTTTGAATTTTGTTTTATGTATTCGGGCGCTCGGAGGCCGGCCAGACGGCTCCTTGGACGCCCGAATTAATAAAATAAATACAAAAAAACGGAATTTTCAGAGTCTGTTTCAACAGTACAATGAAGGAAATGGAAAATGCATAAAATAATTGTTGAATGCAAATGAACATGGCTTGGAATTCTAACAGGAACCATTTGAAAAAAAAATCGATTTTAGCCAAGTTAGACGAAAGTAGGCCATTTCTTAACAAATTATGGTCAAATTCATGTTAGAATCCCAATCTAGACCAAATATCAAATATCACCATAATTGGTCAAGTTTCGTTAATACCGCATATCAAATTTGAGAATTATTGGTTAAGGAATGATGATTATATATTTCCGCGTATAGCGCTTCCTTTTGTGGTGAGTACCGTAAATTGAAATTTTCGTCTGGAAAATTGCCGCTGTCTTATACAGTCTTATACAGTATTTTCTCATTGCTTTAATAACATCATATATCTTTCAAAACTAATTAGTTAAGTAGTAACAGAACTTGGAGTTTACTAATCGATCGTTTAATCGATGTTAATGGAATAATCCTGAATTCTTTCATAAACTTTCTCAATATTAATCAAACAAATTTGGGTTTCACAATGCGCTACTATGAAAACTCAGTCTAATGCGTCGCCCTTGCGCCTATAGTTCAACACGAAAAATTTGATATCAAGCGCCCTCCGAGCTTGTCAAACTGTACGAGCTGCAATCAAGGGAAGCAACCATTTTGTTATGGTTATTCTTTTAAGTTATCGCGTCTTATTAGATTTAGTTGGGGACCAGTTAATTAGTAAATTGGTAGCCGTTCATAACCGCAAAAATATTGCAGAGAAGACTGATTATAAGTTCATACCGTTGGCATAAGTTCAATCGCTAAAGGGGTTAGATATCCATTTGAGCACGGTCAAAGTCTTGAAAATCCAGAAACAACACCTCGGTCTCAGTTTAAGAAGATGGCCTGCCCCTAATCCAATTAAACATAATCTCGCTGAAATTTAAAAAGGTGCAACTTTTACTTAAAACTTTAGTGCTGCCATCTATTGTAAAATTGTAAATGAAAAACAAACCATTGAGGTAAAGTTAATAGATGTCACTACAGTAAAATTCTAAATTCATAAAATGGTTACCAATTCTTCACATTTCAATTTTACAGTAAAACAGTTATAAATAATCATTTTTAAGGGGTTTAGGTAAACAAGATCTATTACCTGTTTTGTAACCGACGGCTCATTCTACTATATTTTACTGAATGAATGCCAATGTTTGAACGATACGTAAGGAAGCATAAAAGATAATGGGATAAAGATAATTCCGAGATTTAATTTTTCTTGTACCTATTCTAAACACACTTTATAGATTGTTTCTCAGTTTGAATACAGGGAGGTTTTACCCAAAACATGTGCCGAACTCTTGAAGCTCGATAGGAAGCTCATTTACACTGTTAGAGTCGAGTCGAGTTCAACCTAGCTTGAACCTCTACTATATGCGATGTCGAGAGTTATCTCGGCTCGACCTAAAAAATTACAGTGTCGAGTTATTTCAAATTTAAAAAAAGGTACTATGTATATAGCCGAGTCGAAAAGCAATAACAAAATAAAACGAAAAACATTATTAAATTAAAAAATTAATACACAACTTTTGAAGTTTAAATTATCATTTAATATGAACCGACTTGACACGGTCTCAACCTTATTTGAACTCGATCCTATTTGAAATATACCCCAAAAAGATAACTCCGAAGATAACTCGACTCGACTCGACTCAGCATATAAAGTGTAATTGTTATGGAGTGGGACCCTCGATAAAACTATTTTCGTGTACTTAGATGGGAAGTAGCTGATAATGATTTTCCTCCCTCGCTCAAGTTTTCCGCGCCTCACTGTTTATGTCAATCCTGTTATGATAAAATTGGTCAACTCTTCCGGTTTCATATGGTGCACCTACTTTTTATTTGAGTATTTCTACGATTTCCTTTTAATCTACCCCAGTATAACAGTAAATGGTATTTTTTATTTATAAATCAAACCTCAATATACCTGCCATACAAACTACTTATGATTATTTTTTTCGATATTGGCAGTCAACTTGTTAATAATATATCGTATTTATGTTCATGTATTATAACCCTGGTCTAATTTTACAAAAAATTTCGCCGCGAAGAATGCAAATTGTGCACATTTCTTACTTACATCTACTCGTGTGCGGTTAATGTAACATGTGCATAATTACATTAACGATGACAAAAATAATTCCGTATCGGAATCAAATTTCAATGCAATTTACTTTAGACATTATTCAAGTATAAAGTAAATCATAATTCAGTTATCCGAAAATTAATTTATCAGAAAAGGATTTTACGATTAGTGTTTATGATAGATTAAGACTATATAAATTATGTTTGCTGTGATTCGCAAACATAATTTATGTTGACTGATTAAAATTTGTGATGTTGACCTTGCATAATCGTCATGATTCAATTTAAACCAAAATGCTAACCAATATTTCAGATGGTCGCTATACCGATTTGTTATTGTTTTTTTTTGTATAGACTGATAAAGCAATTATATAATTTATTAAATTAATTATCAGTTTTAATTACATTTCTGGCTTGAATTATGTCTTATCGCATGTCGCATGGTCGCATTGTAATGAAACGAATGAACTGCGGAAAATTTGTTTGAGATGCCGGCGCCTCTATGAACTATATTTAGTTTACCTAATTCAGTTTTTTGTTTACTTTACAGCTCTGGTCGGTTCACTAACGATTGGCATCACATTCCTGCTATCACCAGTGTCTGGTATACTAACGGATACAATTGGTTTACGCCAAACTACGCTTATCGGTGGCGTATTAATTACCAGTGGAATGCTGCTATCTTCATTCTTCACCAATCACATCAACATTTTATATGTGACTTATGGTGTTATGTATGGATTTGGTGCATCACTCGCTTACACACCGTCCCTATCGATTTTAGGGCATTATTTTAAACGTCGCCTCGGTATCGTAAATGGTATCGTGACATCAGGTTCGAGTGTTTTTACAGCAACAATGCCGTTTATACTAAAGTATTTGATCGATAAGAAGGACATAATGTTTACGCTACGTTTTATTGCAACTATTTCTAGTTTTATCATATGCTGTGCCCTAGTTTATAAGCCACTAATCATTAAAAAGTCAAGTACCACTAATGTAATTCATGCAGAGAATTGGCGCAATAAAAAATACTTAATTTGGGCAATATCATTTGCGCTAGCCCTATTCGGTTATTATGTACCGTACGTTCATATCGGGAAATTTATTGAAGAGGAATTCCCAACCTACGATGTAAATTTGCCAATAATTTGTTTGGGTATAACATCGGGTGTGGGTCGCATTATATTCGGATTTATCGCTGATTTGCCGAATGTAAATCGGGTGCTGCTGCAGCAATTTGCGATTGCATCAACTGGTGTGGCCATGATCTTGATCTCAATGACGCGATCGTATTTTATGGTGATCGTTTTTATACTACTAATGGGTTTGTTCGACGGATGCTTTATCACGATGATAGGACCAATTGCGTACGATATATGTGGACCGTATGGAGCAACGCAGGCGATTGGATTTTTATTTGGACTATGTTCGATCCCGCTAACTATTGGGCCACCAATTGCTGGACTAATTTATGATCATACAAAATCCTATAAGCTATCATTTTTGTTATCCGGTATTCCACCGATAATTTCCGGTTTATTAATGTTTTTGATTCGGTTTGTTCCGAACAAGAACGAAACCAGCGATGTACAAATCGATGAGGAGAAAATCAATGAACCACTAGGAAAAATCGAATTGAACGGAGGTAAATATTCGTGCAAAAATTAACACTAAATAGTAATAAACCTATAAATATGATTACTTTCAGGTCTACTGAATGGCACAAAAACGAATGGTATTATAATGAACGGTAAAGAACACCGATCACCAGGTATTGCTATAACTCGTCCTCTACTTTCCGATGGTAATTTCTCTACTAAATTTAGATATGAACAACGCTCATCGCTAGTTTCACTCGAGTGTATTCATAATAGCGAAAAATTCCTTAATAAACGCAAATATTCCTACTCAATTTTATAATTTAGTTAAAATTTCATGTAGCTAATAATTCTTAATTTATTTTTAATTAATAAAAAGCTTTAATCAAATTATTTTTTTTATAATTTTCTTAAGTTAAATATTGCTTATAGTGTTATATACATTTTTATGAATATACACGATGAGTGCGATTCTAATACTTAACTGGCTTTATTGAATTCAAATGACACGTGTTTTTAGTTTGTTTGAACAAAATGCCGCATGCTTTTTTCTTGCATATGACAACTATTCTGTAACTGTTTTGATGTATGTATTTCTTGTTTTATTTACTTTACATTGTAAATAAATTGTAGATTATTACAATGTCAATAAACAACAATAAAAGTTTGATTTAATTTTATATTCAATTTCAGAGTATACTTCTCCGGCATAGATGTCTTGCGTGACCTGTACAACTTATTTATTTATGTCTAATTTTACATCGTGTCACTGTTTCCATGTAGTATTCTGTATTATACCACCAAAAACCACAATTAAATTATAAATGTACTTTAAGTGTTTAATTTACGGTTAAATATTATTATAAAATAAATAGTAACGTTTATATTGTTTGCATAAATAGTTTACCGCATCCGGTAGCTAAAAATGTCACAAGATCCTGACCTAATCACTGAACTTAAGTAAACTCTTATATAGACCGTTTTGTTCATTGTATCACTTTATTGTCGATTTTTATTTCTATTTAGTAAATAAACTTTATGGGATCGATAGTAATTGTGCAAAATAAATAAATATGTTTATCTCTATATAAAAATATACGTCTTTGTATTATCGTGGAAAATTTGTAAACAAATATTCGTATTATTTTAGGCGTGGTGCAAGCAAGACTGCACAGAACATAAAACTATGTAAATTCTGAATATCGAGATAAGGGATGCACTGGTATAAATAAACGATTTAATATATAAAGATTTGAATTATATAAATAAAGTACTGATGCATAATATTTGGTTCACAGAGTGCTTATTTTATTTCAAAGATGTCGTTACTCTATAGCACATACACAAACTTTTACCAAAAAAACAGTACTGACAAGCTGAAAATTAGAGTAAGTATCTACACCGATAAATAGATGCCACTAAAAATGTATAAACAGAAATTATGAATATTAAACTGAAAAATTATTACGTTTTTTTACCATTTTCAGACGCAGGCGAATGAACCTTAATATTTTATATTCATTTAATTTACATTTACATACACGTTTTAAATTCAATTTTAATTTATGTGCAAAATAAATATTTAGTTGTCTCTAGTTGCGTTGCAGGTCAACTACACAACGTTCCGCCAAGTACTAATTTGTCGGACAAATTAATCTGAGTGACGTCTAAAAACCGGCATACGCCTGAAAGTAAAGCGAAATATTTTAGTTAGCACAATCGATCTAATTGATTTATTTTTTATCGTCTATGTGCGATGATTTGATGAGTTAGTTTATTTTATATAACACACGTCATCGTAATAGGCTGGTATTGGATTTTATTTTTGAGGGCTACAAATTTTACTTATTTTTCAACGGTTGGCGTGTAACGAATAAAGCTCTACATCAAAACGAATTTTTCCACCACCAATATTTTTTTATTAGTCATTTTCATTGGCAAGCCGAGTTCATTGCCATCCGAATAATGTGCAACTCCAGACTTAGAAAAGATCTAGACAGCGTAGACCATCGCAAAGGTGTTGCAGAACTCTGTGTGTTCTACATATTAATGCATGGTAAATGTTCTGCAGAACTAAAGCAGAAAAAACCGCCTTTCGAGAGAAACGTTCAACGCACATAGGTTTACGAATTCATAAAAGTGGATTTGGTAAATTTCCGCAGCTATCAATTTTTACTTGAAGTGAAAGTCGGTCACAACGAATAATTTCTGCCATAAACACGTGAAAGTTAAGATTTCAATCTTCTAATAACAGTTCAAATTCTTTAAAAGCAACAATTTCAATTTGAATTGTAAAATATCCCCCCCCCCTTTGAAACACAAAAAGTTGAGCTTCCTTTGTATATCTTTTAATTTATTTTAGATACAATTAAAAGTAATTTTGAAAATCATGAGTAGCTTTGAAAAAAATTTAAGTTCTTTATAAAATATTGAACATTATTTGTACAAATTTGATGCGTTAATTTGAAGTGCAAAACATTCTCCTCAATAGGAAATCATGATTCTACTGCGTTGGAAAATGTTCGTGCCGAAATTTACGGTAAGATGTAAATTTCGTTTTAAACAGAATTGTACTTAAATATTGCAAGACGAGGAGTTCCAAACTACTTTAAGTTATCTTGTTTCGGTTTTGTGCTTGTCGTCCGGCATGTCTCTAGGTCGTCTTGCGTGTGTCCTGCGTATCTCAACATATAAAAATCTTGGTTCACTATAATATTTTCCGCACCATGTCGTGAGACACTCTCGTGGTGGCACATTACTAAATACACAATGATTTTGTAAGTAAAATTTACTGAAACTATATGTATCGTATGGATATGTATCGTATGGCTTTCCACACGAAATGTGACCTGACATTTTATCCAGACGTAACATTCACTAAGACCTTTCATTTCAGTTGTTCTCCAGTCATGCCACTTTAAATGTTAAAGTTTTTGAAATTTTGCATGTACGAAATATTTTAATGATCTGTTGGGAAATGAATTTTTCCAAGCATTAAATAATGTTCTTAAAAAGAGTTTTTATTTTAAATATTTACTGTTTTATAAAACAACAAGCCAAATATTTTTGGTTTTAAAAGGTGTTCAAATTAGAGGTGTCGTTTTAAATTTTAAATAAAAGACATAAATTGTGTGAAATTTTTATTTATTTTTATTGGAAATTAAAGTACATTGATTCCGAGTAATAATGAAAAAGAATGTCGTTCAAGTGACTTCCTCTGCTAGGTCGGCAGTTTCAATCAGTCAAACTTTCACTAAAATTTTGAATAACTTTCTTGCATAATGATGGTTCAATTGGTGATATTTCCTCTATGATGTTGTCTTTGAGGTGTTGAACAGTTTGAGGATTATCTTCATAAACTTAAATTTTCAAGAAACTCCATAAAAAGAAGTCGAATGGCGTTAAATCGGATGATCTTGGTGGCCAATTCACGTTTGTTCTTCGAGAAATATCGAATAATTTCTAAGCTTCTATTATAAGCTTCTCTTCGAAAAGATCGATTGATTCCGTTGCTGTGTGGCATGTTGCACCATCCTGTTGAAACCACATATTCTGCACATTAATATTTTCCACAACTCCACAAAAAGTTTCTAATCATCTCTCGATATCGAGCTCCATTCACAGTAATTGCATTGCCATTTCGATTTTCAAAAAAATATGGACCAATTACGCCACCACACCAAAATCCACACCATAGACTAACTTTGTTTGGTTTCATAGTCTTTTCAAACAATTCTAAGATTTTCTTCACCCCAAATGCGGCAGTTTTGTTTGTTGACATAGCCGCCAATTTCAAAATGAAATTCATCGGTGAAGATAATTTGCTTGAACAATTCTCATTTTCTTCTTGTTTTTCTATGGCCCAATTAACGAATTTAATTTAACTGTATTTTGTAAGCCTTTACATGAAGATCTTTGTGTAAAATATTGAAAAAAGTTGTTGGTCTGAGGTTTAAGTGCTGTGAAGGACGACGAATTGATGTCCTTGGATCTGCAGCAACACTTATGCTAACAGCTGCAATATTTTCACTTGAACGACCATTACGTTGATAAATTCTGCTTCTCTGATCTTGATTTGAACCAGTATCTTCAAATTTATATATGACAAACTTAAAAGCACGATTTGTCGGAGCATTTTCTCTACCGTATTTTGAACGAAATTTTCTTCCAACTTCTGAATAAATTTCACCATATTTAAAATAAGTTTTAATAATGAAAACACAAAAAATATAAATGACCGAATATTTAAAAAGATACCTAAAAAATTGAACACCCTTTAAAAAATTGCTTTCAACTAAAGCATATCAATAAATGATATTTCATTTAATATTTTCGGCTGAGATAACAAAGACATTATCTATACATCGTCGATTTTTTTTTACTTTCGACTGGAAACTATCGGCTAACTTTAAAATGTTGTAAGTTGCCAACTTAAAGTTAGCCGAAAGGTCGAAATTTATAAACATCGATAATGCAGATAGTGTCTTGACTATTTTAGCCAAAAGTTGAACAACTTTAAATCGATTTTAAATATCCCAGTCGAAAGTAACTAACCAATACAAATCAATAGGCTGTCCAAATTTTCCAAATTTTCCCGCGTGTTTCATTCACCTATTTTCCCGGCCTTCCAACATTTATTCTACCAATGAGATATTTTCGGGCATAACGCTTCGGGCATAATTTTTAAAAACCGCTTCGGTCATAATCGACGGCGGTGATAATCAAAGCGTGCTCGATAGTGCAGATGCAGAGGTGCGACCAACAACGTCAAGCAAGTGTTGCTTAGTTTAGTACAAATTTGGGTGACTGCATGGGAACAACATAAAAATAAAACATAAAAAATAAACAACATAAAAAGAGAGATCATCGCTCGCAAAGCCAGTATGCCTCATCAGAAGCAACATACAACTTCCAACAGCCGTGGAATCTGGCCAGGTTTAGGATTCAATGGGCCAATCATTCATTACATTGATTATGTAACCTTACAAATAAGGTGGCTAAATCCCCCCGTAGCGGCGTCAACAAAATTGACATGAGAAACCATCCAACCCGAACACTCGGTTCTTGATGGCTGAAATTATGTTCGAGATGAACAAGATCGCCGACGACCAACAGAAGTTTGCACACACTGTGGGTCAGTGGTACTCCGGCCATTGAAAATTGTGATACTCGGTAAAATAAAAATAAAATAAGAATAAAATCGTTGGCGGACAAAAATTTCACAATAAACGCACGACAAAAATGTATCAGGCAACTTCCATGATCGCATTCAAGCAGCTTTGAACTCACACCACGATAAAATACAGTATCGCTAATATTGCCGACAAACTACACAACATAAATTGGCGTGCAAAAGAGACAACATACGCGCCAAGCACTAGCAATAGAGTAGCCTTGAAAGAATGCTTAAACGGGTCAACAACCGGTGTTAGCAAGGCAAGACAATTTTCTACACACACAGCAAACACCCTCGCGTCCACAATCGCCCTGAAAAAGAACACAAAATCTCCTTAGAGGATAGCAAGTCACACTCGCCAAAATACCAAACTCAATAAAACTTTTGTGTGTTTAGGTATCACGGTAGGTTTGGTGACCGCTCACAACGGAATCAGCAAATACCTGTTTCCCAAACCAATAAATCTTAAGGTCGCAGCGATAGACCTAGGACAACCAAAGCATAGCCGCTTATTTTTACGGGATTTGGCAAATGATATCAGACTCCTGAAAGATATTGGCGCTGACTTAAGCATAATCCCGTATAATAAACACTTTAACTTCAATATAAGTCGCAATCCCGATTTAGTCTTGTCAGCAGCAATAAATACTTACGGCATCAAATTATTAAACGATGACATTAGGTTGAGGCGTTCATGCAAACACGAATTCATCCATCCCAACGTGACTCGTCCAATAATTCGTACAGATTTTTTCTCAACTCTCCTCGATTGACATTTGGCTTCCGAAACGCTGTACAAATTTTTCAACGTTTCATCAATGAAATCGTGAGAGATCTTGTTTATATAGACGATTTCTCGTAGCAACATCAGACGAGAAGCAAAACCTACTCCATTTGGAACAACTGTTCCAAAAATTATCGGAGGTTAGCGTCAATATTAACGCAGACAATGGTTGGTATGATAAATTACTTAGTAGAGTAATTTCATCTAAAGCGGAACGCAATCCTTGCAATCATGACACTTAGATTTTGTGTCTCAATTCACAACATACATACAGCACATAAAGGACAAGGAAAATGTGGTCGCCGACACATTTTCCCGAATTTCCGACCATGAGATCATTCCCGCCAAAATAAGTTTCGACATCACAATAATCGCAAAGGCTCAAGACTGCGATCTAGAACTAAAAGGCGTCTTTCTAAGTGTTAGTTAGACAAATTTCCATTTGTCGATTTAGCAATTTACTGTGAAATTGTTATAGGCAACAATCGCCCGTACATTCCAAAGTATTACGTCGAACTATCTTCGATAATCTGCATAATATTTCACACCGAAGTGTACGAGCAACTGGAAAACTCCTCAGTCCCTATTTAAAGATACTTTTGGTCCAGTATGAACAAAGATGTAACCCAGTGGACAAAACCTTGTTTATCATGCCACAAATACAAAGTGCAACATGAAATCACCTCATGCGAATTTCTAAATTCAACCAGGTAGATTTGAGCATACCCAGTTAGATATTATTGGACTTTTTCCGCCTAGATCGTTTCACGTGGTGGTCAGCACCAGAAGCCAACTGCATCAAACACATATAATCAAGGCATATTATTCAAATCCAAGCTATTCACTGAGCTTATGCAACTCTTAGGCTCACAGTGAAAACGGCTACAGCCTAGGATTCGCCAATAAACGGTATGATTGAATGTTACCATCGCGCACTTAAGGTTTCTTTCAAAGTTCGAGCAAATACCGCCAACTGGAGCTCAGAGATCCTAATATTTTGTTGGAAATTCGAGCACCAGTCAAAGAGGAATTAAAATATTTACCAGTTGAACTAGTATGCGGTCAAACAATTGAACTGCGGATAATTCTTTGTGGGATACCCAATTACACCCAAAGCAATCACTGAAACATTGATTTACCAACTGTGCTTTACGAAGAACAAACTCATTTCAACGGACAAGCGCAAAACAAACGACTTATTCGAGTTCAACCCACTGGAAACTTGTGGCTATGTTTTCGTGCGAGTAGAGAAAGTACGCACTGACCTCATGCCGTTATCGTAAGCGCTTTGGGTTGCAAATCTAAGGCAAACAACAATTGGTTTTCATTTAAAGAATGAAACCAGCCTACGGAATTCAAAGTTCTCTCGATCAAATATCGGGAGGAAGAAAACAGTCCGCATAATCGGTAAACAGAAGGACATATTTCACCGAACTCAAACCTCTCCCTCTCTCTCGGGCTTTTATGTCTATAAGTGACCCGTCTCCCACGTTGCCAAAGTAGTGGTTGTTTGTTCCTAGAATTGCCGTGGATATGCTTCTTGGTATTTTACACTTACAACAAGCTTCTCCGTAATTCCTACACATTTGATCGCTGCCCAAAGGACTTTGTGGATGGTGTTTAACAGAACTATGCCACGGTAATTTTCACATTTGAGCTGGTCACCTTTTTATGCAGTTGACGAGTGAGTGCTGTCTTCCATTCCTTAGCTAGCCCCCAGACATTATAAAGAAAAGATACAAGGGTAGCCCCTCCATGCTTTAATAATTCTGCCGAGTGCCATTAATTCATCGAAACCGGGTGATTTTCCATTTTTTAAACTACTAATAGCCGAGTTCACTTCCTCTACTGTGGGATATGCGACAAATACTTCCTCGCCTAGTTGAGCAAGCTCGAATAGCGATCATTCCGTCAGAGCGATTTTTTAAAGTAGGTTTGCCATACTGAGAGAACATTAGTCACTATTATTTTCAGCTCCTTCCGTTTTTTTGATGGCTATGGGTGTGATCTTGGAAAACAGTCTCTCCGCTTTTCGTTTGGAAGCCGATATTTTTGATTCACTTGAGTTGATGGCACTGATCGCCGAACCAATCATTACTTAAAATCGAATATCTTCTTCCAATTGTGTTTTCCGCTGCAGCAAATACAGACGACTTTATAGTTTGCCACTGCTCCTCAATGTTTGATTGGGGCTCGTAGTTTTCGTTGTACCGGTCTAAATTTTCCGTGACAACAGACTCATCCACTCCACGATAGTTTTGATGTCATGGTGTGAGATGTTACTGATTCCAGCACAACAAAGAATACCCGATAAAATGCTGCTGCACTCACCGGTAGACGAGAAAGCCGACTCCAAATTATTATCTAGTCTGATGGTCGCTGTTGTAGAGGATGTACCCATTCGGTGGTAGTATGGATCCCACTTAAGCACTTGCAATGCAACTGTCTATGTTGCTATTTTCCTAGTGTTGTCCGTATAGATTTTCCGAGGTCGTTGTTCATATCTTGATGATTTTTGTGACAGTAGGTGGTTGGCCCGCCGCTCACCCACTTTTTGCGTGTGTGGGTCACGTACTAGTGGTAGATTTTAAGGCATCTGGTCGTACCTTGAACAGGTTTAAATAGTAAACCGCTTACTGCAAGACAGAACAGACTTTGATGTGGTATTGGTGTCCTTGACTATAGTCATAATTTACTCTGTGCCGCCTCAACAACATTTAGAGTTTGATTCATTTAGGGTTACTGAGGGAGCAGCACGATTAGGTATGAATTTAGGACTTTGCCCTCCGAATCTGACATAAACTCAAAACTTCAAACTCCAACCACAATCACTGATGGGCAAGCATAAAGTCCATGGGTATTATTAATGTGGCCATCTAGCAGCAAGTTTGGGAACCAGAAAAATACCAAATTGTTGGAACAAAAAAAAACAAAAATTAAATAATTTTGGATGTGCAAGGGAGCACACGCACCGCTGCAACATCACCACTTCAACATAAGTTATTTGTTTTTAAACTAATAAAAGTTTTTAAAATAAAATTTTAATTAATTTTTGTTTTATTGTAACAATAACAATTATCCACAAATTAGTACATCAAATCGGTTTATTTTCTTTAACCCATATCAAACCTACTTTTATAAATATTCATGAATAATGAATAATCACTTTGTCCAAGGCCGGATTATTCGTTGCTGTACTTCTCTAAAACTTACAAATTACATTTGCATTAAGCAGCAATAAAACGTTTTATTTTATATTCTGAACTCGTGTTTAAACCGAAACCACATGACAATTTCAATTTCGAATGAAATGTCGATAATGCAGTAACAAACAAATTAATTCGAATCAGTTTAATTATATTGGGACTTTTAATTTTGCGGTAATGGTTTTAACAATCGATGTGGTCAAAAATAATTAATTTTTATTGAATTTAAAAATTACAAAACAAAATTAAATCGATTATGTAAGGTAAGTACTTTATGCTATATGAATGATTGATTGATTTGCATATAGAGTGGCGTTATAGCGAAATAGAAAGAAATGTGTGTCGAGCCAATATTTAGTTAACGAGCGGTTAGAAAGAGAAATTATCAATTATTCAAATGCAAATTAGCAACGACAGGCAAAAGTAATTTATAGCTATTCGGTGAGATTTTACTGTAAGTATTTCTATCTTTTTTAAGCAAATGCAAATTAAAATTTATAAATTTTTGTATTTGTAAGTGGTTCATGAGTTCAGAAGGTGTGAGTGTGTAAAATGCTTGCATTAAAAATAAACCGCAAATTTGCATAATAAAACAAGGTATGATGTAATGTTCTGTAACTATTTTATTTAAATATTGAGATAATCAGCGATCATTAAGATTTTGCTTTGGATTTATCGAGTGTTAATATTCCAACTTTCGTTTGCTGCTACTTACATGCAATTACGCTTGATTCCAGCATATCAATAAAAATATTAGTGTAGTAATTTACATTTGAATATTTTAAGTATTGATAAGCTCATTGCAAATATAAAATGCAAAATTAATAATTGTGAAGGCTAAAGGCAAGCGAATAATTTTACAAAGTGTGAAGAGTTTGTTACGATTTTTCAAAGATTCAAGATTGGTATGCATATGCAATAAAACTAATTTTACCAAAGATAAAATTCCCCGCTTAGTCATACGCGAAATGATCATTAGTTTTAAGAATCAAGCATTCTTGATTTTATGTTTTTTTGGTAAATTAATTTTAACTTTCTTTCATATAGTGAAAGGCATCTGTCTATCTGGCTTCAGGCTAAGCGGCTTAATTGGCATTTAAAATCACGAATTTGAAAAAAGTGCATAACCCTAATGTTATTGAAATTGAAAAAAATTAAAAATATCATTTGTAAATCAAATAAGAATACAAATTAAAATTTGTTCAGTACCAATACTAATTCATAAATTAGAATTCTAACTAAAACTAACTGTTCTGTTTTCGATCTGGTGTTATGCCTAATTATCAAGAGCAGCCATATATTGATGGAATTTCAATTTTAAAGACTCGACAAATGTTCATTTTATGTAAAATAAATTCGATAAATTCCTGCAAATTTTTGAAATTAGTGTCGTAATTGGCGCTCGCAATTTCAAACGAACGATTTTGTATGAATTCCACGTAAGTATTTCTAGAAAAATGTCATCCAAAAATGGTCTGTTACTCGAAAACTCATTCAAAAATACCGGATTTACCGGACAAGTGGTGCAGTGGTTAAAGCTTCGGCACTTGGACCGGGAAGTACTGAGTTCGAATCCCATCAGAAGCTGGGTGCAAAGCAAATTTTCGTCATCGATTACGATGGGTGATGTTAATAAACATAACTAAGACCTTCTGTTGGAGTGCAGAATTCAGCACCGGCCCACCGCCCATGTCATTGTACAGGTGGTATTCTGTAATTAAATGGGTGGTGTATGTAGCGGGAAAGAGGGAAGTATTAATTGACCTTCAAAGGACATTAAATCCATTGGACAATTAATACTTTCTTTATAAAATAAAACACAATACAATTGATACAGAAACATTTCATACAAAACATCTAAAATATTGTCCTGTCCAATCCTGATCCACCAATTTCCTAATATTTACTAAATACTTACACCACTACTGAATATTTCCGAAAATTCCTGAAATATTATACTCTATAATAAAGTTAATACTCATAAACCTGATTAAAGCTACCGGCAAACCTCCTGACTATTGTCTAACTCCGAGTACTGGTCACTCTTCTAAACTCCACTATAGTCTTAGTTGGGGTATCACAGCCCTATTTAAGACTAATTATTTAGAAAATCAATTGTCTCACCTGACGTATAACCAATTAAGACCATGGCGTTCGGCCCTGACCTACACGAATCTTACTTCAGGTAAGAAGTATAGAAATAGTTTGTGTCATCACTGAACATATTTTTTCATTCTAAGTAATTTATATGTCGACACAAAATCTCAGAAAACAATTTTGGAAACAAGCAATTTTTGTTCTAGTAGTAAGATTTGATAATAATTTTGATAATTTCTAAATAAAACAATTTCAAAATCAACTTTTCGAAATTATCAAAGATAAATTAATCAAATTACGTCTAAATTGAAGAGTATATGTGCTTCTAGGGTTTCATTGACTACTTGTTCTTCTTCACTAGCGAGACAACCTATGAAGGGGTTGGGCCGCATCAACAATGCTCTTCCAGAAATCACAATTTGTAATAAGAGGGGACAAGTCAAATAATCAAGACTTTTAAGATCCTTTACCATGCCGTCCATCCAAGGTATAGAGGGCCTTCCGCGAGGTCCTGTCTTCATTGGTGCTTATCCCAGGGCTTGTTTAATAATTTATTTGTTCCAATTACATCGAAATTGTTCAGATCATTTCTGATCTCGAGAAATAGACGCATTTGGTACATGTAACGTTATTTATAGAAACGAGCTTTGTACGTACTAAATTGCGCTCAAAAACGGCTACCTTTTGGAAAATGGAAATTCAAACCCAGTTCCCGATTAAACTGTTGAACCACTGCACCATACTTGCCCGGTGTTAATTATGATTAACATTTAACAAATTGTAAGTGTTCTAAACCCTTTTAAGTAGTATAGGATTATTGGAATCCAACGTGATTGCCTTTTCTCTTTCAGAGCAGAAACTAACGTCAGCCGTAAAAAATAAACTTACAGCTACCTAATGAGATTGAGAAACGTTTACCCACAGAAGCATAAGTCTGAGAGAGAGAGAGAGAGAGAGAGAGAGTGGCATTTGTGATTAATTCAATTGCATGCAGTAAGTAATGAAAAAAACTAAAATATAATGTAATTCCTTTATTGAACATAAAATCTAAGACCAGTTGAGTTTCGTATTAACAAAATTTTATTAATGAATTTTTAATTTTTTGCAGTTGCCTAAAATTCTACCTAACAAATATTTTTAATTGCTTTTATAATAATGTGCAAAAATTCAATTGTACTGCTATGAATTTGCCCTGTCAAATCCGGTTCGTATCACTGGTTTATGAATACCGTTGTAGGATTTGAAGATTATAACACCAATTCCCATAATTTACACAACTTCCGGAATATTCCCGAAATACTGGAAATAATATCTGAATAATTTCCCAACATTTACTGAACATTTACCACTACTGAAATATTCCCGTTAATACCAGAAATATTCCCACAATAAAACCACAACAAATATTTTCTACAATTATTAATTAATTCAACTTTTAAACCAATGAATCATTCAATTTTTTCTCTACTCACTTTCGCTTACCGGTTAACTAAGAATCACCACCTGCATATATCGCGCTGAACATCTAAATTGTCCATACAATCACAACCAGTCAAATAAATACCAGTAAACTGTTATAAAACTACTTCTAATGCTACTACTTAAACCTAGATGTCACTAATAATCTCACACAAAATGTTGTTCAACCAATTTACGTTTTATCAACCAACCCAAACGACCAACGCAAAATCGTGACAGTGAGAACAGAATTGCCGGAAATATTTTATCGGTGACTACAACACCTGTTACCGACGACGACTATAAGACGACGCGGACAAGAGAAGTCTTGCAAGACGACGAGTTCCAAAATACATATAGTTGTTTTTGTATTTGTGTCAGTCTGTACTTGTTGACGGACATGACACTAGGTCGTATTGCATTTCTCCTGTGCGACACAGCTGCTGGATATGAAACGTGAAACAAAAACGAGTAGCTGGTGATACTCATATAATGGGAGCCTGTGGTATGTCAAACTAGAAAATAGAGGAATTCTTTCAGTATTAGTAGTCAAAATTATAGGAGTAAAATTCAGAAATAAATCATTCAAAATATATTAATATTTTTAATACAATTATATTAGATACACATAAATAATTTAAAATAAAAATCAAATGCATTTATCGTTATTCTTCGATTTGTTATTGAAAATGTAGATCATTATCTCTCAGTGTACTGACTCGAAAATATTTACAAGTTTTGACATGAAAATGCTTACGAACATTACTCCATTTTGTAGATAATGAAAATATTTTGCACTCTTGCTTCGATGAAATATGTCAAAAATTGTAAGTCACAATGGAACATGTTAATCGACTTCATATATGTTCTATCTACTTGGGATTTCAATGAATTATCGTTTTGCAAGTGATGCGAACATTCCTATAAAAATATTACATTATAATTCAATCAAATATTATACGAAAAATTATTTACTATGCTAAATCAATTTGTACCAATGTACTTTTCTATTAATCACGCCTTTTTAAAAATTGAAATCGCTCGTACCGAAATGGTTTATAATGTGAAAATGTATACAAAATTAGGAAATCATACGTGAATCGAAAATTTACACAAAATTACAATTCATCCAAAACAGAGTTTCTTCCAAAAATTCGTTCAAAAAATTAGAATCAAAATTCCTTATGAAACAGTAGCTTGGGACGCGAAAATTCACACGTAATTGAAAAATGTTACAAATTGAATGAATTTGTATCTGAAAAGGAAGCCTCCTTCGATAGATGTCTGTTGTGAATGATGCTGGTAACAATATTTGTTGTTTTTACAATTGCTTGTGTTACGTGCGCGAGTGAACTCGTGATGCATTCGTTTAACAGTTTTAGATGTTTTATGAACTTTAAATTGCATTACAACTGAAGGTCTCTAGACTGATTTAAGTTATTTTACATGGCTGTAATTTTTCCATTTTATCCGATGCCTTGTGCAATCGGGACTTGATGTATTTTCTAGTTTGCTGTCTAGTTGTAGGCGGAGAATATTTTTAAGTTCTTTAACCTTAATTTGATTTACGCCACTCGCCTTAAATGAAACAAGATAGTTCTATATTGCTCAGCAAAAGGGGTACGGTCAAATATAGTTAGTGATCTTCTACCTTATCGATTCCAGAGGTTATCCATTATTTTGTATAAAGGCGCTGAATAAACATTTAGTTGGAGCTCATAAAATACAGATAAAAGTTTCTAAAGATTAACACGTTTGTCTTATCACAAATAGCTTTGAGATTGCCATCCGAGTGTTTGTTTTGTTTGGCGAAAATAAATCGCATTTTAATTAATTAATTTACATTGTTACAGCACAATTTATTATCCATAAACTTGTTTTATCTTAATAATAATATAGATAAGACGTTATTTGGACCATTTATCTTTTAAATCCAAAAAAAGATTTATTTTGATGTTTAGAGACAAGTATACTCGTAACACATACATTATATATAGTACAAACTACAAATAATATTTAATTTTATTAAAATAGAAAAACGTTTTACACAAATATAAAACAAACGACCATATTTCAATTAATTTGACGTTTAATTCCCAAATTTTCGGTAATATCAAAGACGCATTTCGATGTCGATAATGCAGCGCGAGAAAAATTACGTGAACCCAAGGAATTTTACACTGTAGATCCTTACGTTGTCAACGCACTAAAAATGACTTAAAAATAATTTTAAAAAAATAAATTGTGCACCACATCAAATCCACACAAGCACATACACAATACACGGTATATTTACAAAAAAAAACTTATCTATTTACTCATTGTTCTGAGGTCGACCTGTAAAATTCGTTGAGAATTCCAAAAAAAAAAAATATTAAATAAAATAAATAAAAAGCAAAGAGACATCAAAACGTTGAAACACGTTAATCGCTTAATACGTAATGTGTCTAACGTGTTTACGTTTTAACGAACAAAAACTTTTTATTTTACATTTCAGTCAATTTATTCGCGATCACAGATCGATCGACTCCAGACCGTTTCTCCATAAAATATTATTTAACATTTTTTGTACTTAGTGTGCGGCTGCGGTTACACATGTAAACTATAGCCTAGTAGTTTTTCTCATTGCATCTGAATTTATAGTCCACGGTCTAACATTTAATATTATACCATTTTTAATTTATTTTGTATCGTAAAATAGTGTTTTTACATAAATTTGCAAACTATAATTTTTTTTTTAAATAATATTTATTTAATTTATTTAACTAAACCAAAATAGTTACAAGTTATATAAGTGAAAGTTTGTTGTTTTTTATACGCGTGTAATAGTGTTTTGTTGTTGTTGTTGAACCGAAAATTAAATAGTGCTAACTAAGTAAAGTGTGAAGTTTATTTAATTAAATTCTAGATAGTGCCCGCTAACCAATTTATTACAAGCTTAAATGTGTTAATTATTATAGTTTTGGTTCAAATTATAACATTTATATATTAGCATAATTATATTAATAAAATGGGGGCCGATCACACGCTGGAGGAAATGATGGGGCAGCTAGGTAAATACTGTTAAGCTGCATTTGGCTGATGTAACACTTTGTACACTAACTATTGTAAAACTAATATTTTATTCCATGCGGTGCCTTACAATAAAGTCCATTGTTGTGCAAAGCGCCACGTTATGAAACATTTATTTTGCTTCGATGTTTTACACATAGACAACACAACAGTGACGAAAGTAGGAATATTATAGTGTAATGGTTTTTTTTGTAGAGATAGTTTGGTATATAATTTTTGGAAATTACTTTCAACTTTTGTATAGGTGAGGTGAATGTTTCGATTTATAATTTTGTTTTGTGTTTTGTTTGCAGGTTTTGAATGTGTGCTTTAAAAAGATGACTAAGAACAATTATTTATGCCTCAGCGGAGACGGCTAGCTTTTAGTTATATTGCGTTGAAGAAGTAAAGTTGTAATAAATGATGATGCCTCTTTGTATACATTAGATGATCTTAGTGAAAAATTAGAACTGACAAGATGAAACTCTTATAAACTCCGAAGAGCTCACATTAAACAAACCAATTAAAGCTTTTAAATTCTATATTGATTTTTATTTTGAGGAGGTATTTTTTTATTTTTAAAATTCTTTGATTTCGGTTATCTAAATATTTTTTTAAAATAGGGAAACCTATGTTCCCAGCTATTCTAGTCGGTTTGTCTGGTAGACGAAACTGAAGACGATGATTTTGCAAGTCTTTTTATTTGAACGGTGTAGTGAGTGAAATAGAGAAAGATCAGGACAGTGACAGGATATATATATATATATATATATATATATATATATATATATATATATATATATATATATATATATATATATATATATATATATATATATTATATATATATATATGTAAATAAATATACTTTAACACTATGTGCCGTAGGTACATGGCGAAACACATTAACACTTAATAAACACATTATAACATTATACTTAATAAACAAGTTATTTTTTCGCAAAAAACTCTTTTAAAAAATTTGTTCAAAATGTTTAAAAAATTACTCGATCGATTGCTACATATATTAGAGCGACCCATTTTTCCTCATGTCTGATTTTGTACCGGGCTGAGGGCTAAAAATATTGGTTTCTATTAGAAACGACCTCATGCAAATTTTTAGGTCCCTCGGACCACGTTTAGGGGTTGCTCAAATTGGCTTTTTGCAAAAAAAAACACTAAAACGACCTTTAGTAATGTTTTTTCCTCCCTTTCACTTTAGCTCATTCAAGTAATGCCGGTTTAATATTTTCTAAGTATTTTTGAGTATGCCAAATTCGATGAAATAATAAAAAAAGGTGGTTGGCCTAATAGAAAATTAATTTTCGGGTTGTTTTTCGCAAAAAAAAATGTAGCTCATAAGTTTCAGTGAATTTTTAAAATAGTACCTGTTGTTTTATTATACTTTCCACTATTTGTGGTTAGAGAGCAATGAAACACAAAAAAGTTGAGGTATTGCACGTCATCATAACTAAAAAATGAACAATTTTATAGCCCTTAAAAGACCAAAAGGGACAAATTTCAAATAATTGTTCGCCACTTGCTAAATCAATAGTTTATTAATAAAAAATTAAAGAGACACTTAAATAGATAAAGAAATGTTACTAGTACTGCCTTTGAAAATTAATTAATGCCTTAATAATGATTCTAAGATATGTAATTAACAAGATTGTTATACTTGATATTTTTACTAATTTTTCTGTTGCACAGCAGCCTTAATATTTGTTTTTGTTACTAAAGGAATTCTCTTATAGTGATTTTATAGTGATATATGTAAGTAGTCCTCCAAGAAACAAAAGTGACAAACATAAAAATTCTTTATAATCATCTCGCCCATTATGTATTTTTCCAAGTTTTTCCAAGGTAATAATATTCTCCTTATCTGATGAACTAAAGATAACTTGAACATTTGCGTCATCTAAACTGGGGGTTATTTGGGTATGGTTAAAATAATTCCACTGCGCCTTTTAAATCTCTGAAAAACCTGAATATCGGGATCACTTGATGCTTCCCTTAACCAAGCTACTAAAAACAGCAGATATAATTAATTCATATATTTATATGATGTCTGCAAGCAAACCACATTAAATCCGTCAAGTCTTTTTCCAAGAAGTCTGCAGTCTCCATTTAGCATACCGACGTTGCTGGCCGTTGTAGCAAAGCATAATCCTTTAATAGTTTGTCATATTCCAGGCTTCAAGCATTTTATATACCATTTTACACTGCTGTATGCCTCCCTCCCCAAACTCGTAACAAATTGGTGTTATCATAAACGGATACTGTAACGCACAGTCTGTAAACCATTGTTTTCTCTGCTATATATTCTAACATTTTTCCATACCAATGTACGGTTAGGATAGAATCAGAACTGTAAGACTTAAATATTTCATCACTGATTTCCCTCCTGAGCCGTTGTCGATGGCGACGTATGGTCTTAAGAACTTTTTTTTATTGCAAAGTAACAATTTTAAGAATTAACTATTTAGTGTTATGTCAGTATTTGAAATTTTTACTTTTCGGTCCGCATTATTTCCTTTTACATCAGTTTTCAATTTTCTATTGATAAGTTTGCAAAAAGAAACACAGCATAGGAAAGGATACAACTCGTTATGGCTTCTTTAAAATTAAGATCAGCATACGAAATTTTGTAAAATAATAATCAATGTGAACTTTGATTTACTTTCAGAATTTTAATGTTCGTTAGTTTGACTGCTTGCTTCTCCATATTCGTAGTTAAATTAACAGCAAGTTGAACAGTCATAGAACTCCGGAAAATCTATTTCATGTACTCGTAAATGTGTTCCTGTTTTATCAGATTTCAATTTATCCATATTTTGTTTGGCTCGATAAAGTTATTTTTATCATGCTGTTCGTAGCTGGCCTTCAATTTTTCTTTCGCTTCTCCATTTTCGGCATTATCAAATGCTGTAGAATGTAATGTATAAGTTGAGAATTCCTGTTTGTTTATTTTACAACTTACTACATAATCACGGCAAATTTCAGTAATCGATTTGCTGCTATCAATATGTTGTTAACGTCGCTTAATGGCTTAAGTTTTCGCTCTCGTATAATCGGTTTCAATTTTAGGAATGGACCGAATGTATTGTCTTATCGATTCTTTTATCAATTCAGCAACTTTTGGGTGGTTTTCATGTTCTTAACCTCTTCTATGACTGTCAGCGCCGTTTTTTTGCTTCTCTAATAAGGTTCTTATTGGTCGATCATTAACGTCCAGAGTGTTTTTAAAGAAAAGCTTACAAATTCTAACGCTCTTATTTTGCATTCTTTTTTGTTCCGTATCGCCCTATCGTTCCCTATCGCCACGAACATAATAACGATATCTTGGTGCTACAACCTTCATGTGCAATAAAGTGCCGCTGTCTCTCTATGTTACCAAGCTGTTGCCAGTAACCAACAAAAAATTTTGTACGTTCTTCGCCAGCCATCTTCGAGGAACAGTTTAATTTACAAGTAACTCCACAAGGTGGTTTAATTCCTACGATTTTCCAGAGTTTCTTAATTATTTGGCAATATTTCTTCTTAAGTTATTCTCACTTCTCTGACGATCCTGCCTTTCTTTATTGATGATAGCGGCTGTCATGCTGTTTTTTGAATTTCCAAATAATTCAAACCTTCCAAATACAAATTATTTTGCTTTTCATGGATGCTTGATTCGTCATTTGAATGATCACTTTCAGGTTTATAGTTTATCAAATAACCATTACAATCAAATTATCAGCCGTAATATGTAAAAATGATTAAGAAACATTTATTTTACCTTCACTGTAAGATTGGGAATCTGATGACAAGAAGAAACTGAAGAGCCAATTTCATCGTTGGCTGAAGATAAATCTGCAGGGCAAAAATATTTAACAGTTAATTAATTTTACCAACAAACTTTGTTATTTAAATTCTTCGTATACCAGTTTTATTTATGTGCGTCCTAAATCTTCTGGGTGGTTTCTACAAAATGCCTTTTCCGGCAATTCTTGTGGTTTACTTTCAACTCTAATAGGAGATAAAATGGGTATCTGATCAATTCAGAATTTACGTTATCCAGAATGAACCAGACATCCTCCTTATTTGTTTGAATTACCCCTATAGCTAACTTAACCATTAACTCTCCACGAGAACTCATGTTTATGAAATTCTATTAACTATTGCTATTAGTTAATTCTCCATAATTTAATACACATAGATCATGAAATGTTCCGACTCCCTGGAATTGAAATAAAAAAAACCTCGGCGGGTTGTCCATAAGAGAAACCTTAGACTTCTATACAATTTATGAAACACGAAATCTTCTTTAATTTTAATTTTAAACAATATGCGATTTTTAACAAAAATTCGAATACGAATTTGAACGGTACTTTCTTTCTATTTAAACAACAATCACAAAAATCAAACACAACTAAGCAACGTCTCAGTAGCCGTACATTAAAATTTAAAATTCAAAAATGAAATCCGAATTCTTGAAAAACAACTTTCGTTTCGAAATACATAGTAACCCCTGAATTTATGTTTATCATAAGTTCAAGTAATGCACGAGCATTTTAGACAGCATAGCACCAGTTCAGGATCAATTCATTGAGTTTGACAAACTTTTGATAATTAGAAATTCTAACGGAACTATTCCAATCAGAACGTAATTGAAGCTCTTAAGGGCGGACAGGTTTGGCTTCAAACCTAACGTAAATCATAGGCTGCCTACTACAAACTTATGACAATGTGGTGGATACAATATTTTTCGAAAATATCATTGAAAACAAGAACTACGTTTTTTGTAGTTTATTTTCTCATGTTACGAGTATATGCATCTCTTGCCCTCGGAAATACTTTATAGGTATTTTCAAAATAGTGCCGTGCTCACTACAGTATTCACACATTTAATTTCGAAATTATTCGAAGATGATTTTTTTAAAATAAATATTTAATTATTTAAAACAATATACAAAATTATTCCTTAAATATATCAACAGTTAATCGTTAAAACATTATTACTTATTAATACTAATTAAAGAATTCTTTAATCGCGTTTCACTTAAAATTTCAAATACATCCCTGGCAAGTTATAAAACAAACGAGAATTCGAACTAACAGGAAAAATATAAGGTCTATTAAGCTAGTAGAACCCGACCAGCAGAACATTACAAGATAATATAGATAATTAAGGCTAATGCTAATTAAACGGCCCATTAAGTTTTTTGGTCCGCTCACTCTAGAAAAAGCATTAGGCTTTTCCACTTCAAAGCCAGAAGAACCCAAATCAAAAATCAGTCGGACTAAAACCGAAATTAGAACGCAAAACAAAATCTATTGACATGCCAATAATTATAGGCTCATTGTGGCCTAATCAAATGCCGTATTAACAATTTTTAGGCTCTACTCGTTCTTGAACAAGCTTTAGGTCATTCAATTTAAAGCTACCAAGTGATTTGGCCATGATGAGTCTAAAATTAATTTAAAAGCAGTCTAAAAGTAGTCTAAAAGCTGGGTCAAGAACAAGTGCAACCCAAATTTTTTTAATGGGGCATTTCATTACGCCATAATGGTCCTAAAATAATTTGTACGTCAATTGATCTTAATTTGCGTTGTAATTTCGCTTTTGATTCGATTTTCCATTTGGGTTCCCCTAGCTTTAAATTAAATGACCGAAAGCTTGGTCAAGAACGAGTGGAGCCTAAAATGTGGTAATAGAGCAGGCCATAATGAGCCTATAATTATTTGTATGCCAATAGATTTTCTTTTGCGTTCTAGTTTGGTTTTGGCCCTGAAGTAGAAAAGCCCTATGCTCCGAAGTGGAAAAGCTCCATGCTTTTTTTAGGGAGGGCGCACAAAAAAATTAATGGGGCCTAAAATTAACTTTTAGTTTGCCAATTACTATTAAATCATTTTTAATATGGGTCCTGCTAACTTTTTCTAAAGCTAGCAGGACCCATCGTTTTAGAGCATTTTTTCAAATAGCCTTGTAATGTTTCGCTGGACGAGATCTGGTAGCTTTAGGGACGTAAAATATAGCGTGTAATACAAAAGCTGGTAAAGTTAAATAAACTTAACAAAAACGAAATTGATAAATTTCTCATTCATCGACTTTTCCTTGTATTCTTGTTTTAGTTCGTTACTTTCGATAAGACGTAAACGATTTAATGACGAAATGGTTAATACATTTTAGGAATACCACCGTCACAAATCAGAATCGATCGACTACGAACCCAATCGCAAATATGTACCTCATTGTCAAATTCTAGTCACCAGCTTCGTGTTTCAACGCCAAGTACATCGACCTCAAATGGAAATGTAGGGGTCACATTGTTGCAGTAAATTAATTTTAGTTTATCTCTTACTATCGGTATTCAGCAAACAAATGTTTGGGCAGCAAATTTTCATGTAAATTTACGGCACAAGAAACGCAATCACTTTGGTTTGAGTGAGAATATCCGAAGTAAAGCTTAATATTCTGTTGAAGAAGAGGAATCCTAGATCATACGAACAAAGTTGCACTCAAAAACAGCAAGCATTGGCTGTCCCGTGTTGTTAGCGTCCAAGATTCGCTATCAAATGTTACTACTGCTCTAACCAGCGCTTTGTAGATATTTAATTTTGTTCTGCGCGAGACTTTAAAATTTTAATATTGGCACTGAATTCTAGGTAACCTGTTGCGATCGGCGATGTTATGTCTGTAGGGACTGAGTTTTAAACATTTACCATCGATATTGTGTGTCTCCTGTTAAAAATTTTCTTCGTTGATGTGTAGGCCGATCTCCTGATACCTTGCCATACAATACCATTGCCAAATCTATGAAAAGAAAATGTACAGGGAAATCCTTTTCATAGCACTTACCTAACACAATCTATAGAGAAAAGTTAGGTCGGTTCTCGATCTGCCTATGGACGAAAATCGCACCGGTAGTCGCTCAAAATGCGCTCTCTATAAATTGATGTAGCCAGTGTTGAGCAAAGCTATTCTGTAATTGTTGGATCAATTCGACTGATGTATAGTGGACAAATTAAGGATATTTTCCACTCGTTTGATATTTTCTCTGCGAACCAAATCGCACCGTTATTGAACATGTCGTTACAGATGCCATTCTCACCAGTTGCCTTATAATTTAATTTATGTCATGACGCTTACGTAATTTATCATAAGATGGAGCGAGTTGAGCTGTCATTTCATCAGATATTAGATTGATAAAATGATGTTAGTTGCTCACTAGAGGATAACATCTATCTGTTTAAGAGTGTCACTAATAAATAATTTTAAATGGATAAAAGGGAAAAATGTTTACTACTTAATTATTAAGTTGTATAAAAAGTAATTTAAATTAGTTAAAATAAATTAATAAATAAATTTATTTGCAGTCGTTCATGTATTTAATTATTTTACAGAACTCAATTTAAAATGTTTACATAACCAAATAAATTTTCTGTTTGGAAGAAAGGGATAGAAAATAAGTCACCTCGATAGCAGACTTATTTGAATAAGTCGATACAAGCAAATAAGTTTGGAAAATACCCTAGTAACACATTGAAGTCAAATTGCGTTATTGCATTGTATCCAGCGAGCCAATTTTTTGATCAGACGTATAAAACAAATAAATTATTCAACAAATGACAAATGGCTCAACTATCAAACCCGAAATTCAAAATAAAAAGTAGTCAGTCTGCTTTCATTCGGTATTAAATTTACTATACTAAACAATTTAAAATTTTGTCAAAAATCGAATAAATTGGTGCTGATGATGACAAATATTAAGTTAATCAAAACACACCAATGTGTTTTTAAACACAATTTTTGAAAATAATACGATAAGAGTATGCGTTTAGGGGTAACATACCTACGCCCATTTTTTACTAAATCACTTGACACATACACTAACATGTAAATAATGGTATCAATTAGCCAAGTTCATTCAATTTAGAATTTATACGTTGAACTTAATGCATTTTTCAATGCGTTATTTGGATAATGTTTTACGTACTTACTAAATATAACCACGCGCATAATATAGTTTTGGCGCCCGTCCAACTAGTTCAGATTTAGCGAATTAAAAAACTATTTGTCCACGTAATGTGCATTTATTCAAATATCGAAATAATTTACTTCCGATTTAAACAACTTGCACATTTACGATAACTGGAAATTTGTGAAAAAACGTTGTGTACAAAATTATATCGTAAAAGCTGATTTACTATAATATTTTTAAGTATTGTGATAAGCGCCACGATTAAATGTCAAGAGGCACTTGAAATTACAACTTATGTACGTAATACACGGGCCATAAAGAAACGCGTTTATTTCTGGTTGATCTAGACCTTATTTATTTATGTATAGCGGTATGTGAACAGATCGTCCGTTTCAATAGATTCAAGCATGTCCGCTTGATATTACTGATAAGAATTTTTATACATTGATTGCGGCTTTTATTTATTAAAAGTGTAGCGAATAAAAGGCATTTTCATATCAGTTTGGTCGTTTTTGTACTGTGTGCGAGTATACTACTAGTGATAAGGAATGTAAGAATTATTTGTAAGGTTTAAAAATAAATAGATAATCAACAGAGATGGATTACAATTAAAACGTTCGACCTAGATTCGTCAAAGCGAATTTTCCGCTTTAAACAGGATCCGAATATATATGGGTACCATTTCTCATCTATAGTAGTAAGATTCTCGTTCACCCTTCATAAATTACGTTTTGACAGCTGGTTACATATACGTAATTGTGTTACTCAAGGCAATTAGAATTCCATACCCAGATAACATTATATAATTAAATAAATAATTATATATCGTAAATCTATTAAATCTACCTATTAAGGCGATAAAATTGTAATTAGGAATCTGCATTTCATGTTAAACAAATGTTGTCAGAAGTTACATTATGGAAATTAGTATCACCTATCTTAGTTTATCAATTCACGTGATGCAAATAATTTATAGGTTTTGTTGACAGTAGGTAAACAAACGAATAAATGAGTGGCAAACGCTTTTGAATAAATATCTGAGTAAATAATTATTATATTTTTTTATCATTTTATGAAGTATAAGGGTAATCGGGTCCGGAGACAAACATAATTTTTAAAAGTGATGGCCAGTTATGTCTGGACTTAGAGCTAGTAACAATATTTTATAAAATCATCGATATTTTTGTTATTTATCAGCACTAATCTTAATTCTACAGTTCAGTAGTCCTATATATAAGCTAGTTTGACCAGACGCTTTTTAGGGGTACAACCTTATGCACTTGATAATCTAGAAAAAAAATTGCGTTGTAAACAAATTAATTTTGTACGCCTAACATAGGGTTATCAATAAGATTGTGGTAATTCCTTATTGCTTTCTAGGTGATTATCTAAAGACGCGCACGCATGCGTATACCCATATTAGGAAATTATCAGCTCATTAGATGATCGTTGTCGTTCTTACAGTAAAACGTTTTACGCTGAATTGTATAATACATAACCTAATTTCATTACTATATACGATATAATTGTATACTTTTTGTATATCAAGTCGATTTTTTAATTACTGCAGCATATACGAATAAAATTAAATTAACAGCATTGCAAAAAAATATCGTCTTGTTTTAGCGGCAATGGCCCAAATTTTTTGTGTGATACGTTGATTAACTTCCTAATAATTTAGTAGTTGTATATAATTATGGATTACATTAATTATCGAGTAAATATTGATTAAATTACAAGTACTTGAATTTAATTAATTTACAACATACATACACTTACCTTATAAATAATCTCTGGTTATCACAAATATAGATTTTTGCAATGTGAAGTGTTTTATAAGTAAATAAAGTTTTGTACTGGAAATGTCTGCTGTATATACAAAAAACTCAAGTAAAGTAGATTTTCCGTTTAACAATTAAATGCGTGATATATTTCCGCATGTAATATAAATGAAATAGTTTAACGACTAATTTATGTGGGAAATTTCGTAATCATGTAATTAACCCGTGATATACTTGATACTTGCGTTATTTGTTCTTTGACCGTGGCCGTAAACTTTTGAAATCTTATTAATCAGATAATATAAAGCTTGACCATGAGTTATGATCACTCATAAATAACTATGAGTTTTAACTTTTAACTCCGCACAAACAGCTTAATCTTAACATCTAAATGTGTAAAATAAACAAATAAGCCATTTCTCTTAAATACCAAGGAGTGCCTTATTGCAGAAGCTTGTATCGGTTGCAGTTGTATTCAAAATTGTATATAAGTTCTTTTATCATGTCACAATTTTTATGTTTAAAGACAATAAACTTTATTTGAATCACACACAAATCTTCTGTTTTAGTTTACTTATTTCTGTGTATGCCCTTCCTCATATCAAAAATACTTATTACCCGTTACTGATAAATGACGGTCACTTATGATACGTCGCTTACACAAGAACATTTAGTAATAATCGAGAATTGGTCCGCAGCCTTAATGTACTGTACTGTATAACTTCGACGTGTTCTGCACAATTATCCATTTAGCCATTCCACACAATCCACATTCTACATAATACCACAATACTCAAGTGCGGCTCGTTTATATGTATGTGTAAAATTTCATTTTATATTAAATGCTTGAGAATTCTTGGAAAGGCTAATTGTAAAGTACATTAAGGCTGCGTAGCTATTCTCGAGTAAATCGTTTAGTACAGTAAATTGAAATTTTAGTACAAATTACTGTTCAAATCGAATCGTACCAAATTACTAGTAAATAAAATTTAGTTTAATCGGCTTAAAGGGAAAACCGGTTCATGAGAATAATCAAAAATTGGTATATAGATAAATGAACTAATAGTTACTTTTCAATCGACCACTCTAGATACTTATAAGCATACTTAAGCTTTTGTCTTTGCTAAATTAACTACTCATAACTGTCCGCTAGGCGATTGTGTGTAGTATTTTGCTGTCAAAAATATAATTGAATGTCATATGTGAAGCTCTAATAAAATTCCTGTATAGAATAACAAATAAACATTTGTAGGTTAAGTTTTGCTTTAGTCATTTTTTATGCGTCCCAATCGACCCTTTACCCACTACACATTTCTCGCACTTACAAGTACTTGCGGTGATTGGAACGCAACCAACGTAAAACAATTATTTGTTTACAAACAAAAATTTATAATATACGAAATTTTTCAGTTTTATTGGATGATATACTCAATAAAATTATTGAAAAAATTATTAAAAGTTGGAATTAAATAAAACTGTGTTCATAAACAGTAGAAACGCGCATTTTCACGATAAAATTGGAAATGGAGAAAATTACAGCCACCATAAGAACAATTTACCTTTTGTGACATCGCTTTATTCAACTCTTTAGTGCAGTATTTGAATTTACCGCATACACTGTAAAAATGGAATTCATTCTAGAATTACCTTAGAATTGATCTGCAGCCTAAGTAAAAAAAATAGTACATTACATAAGTCCGTGTTCATTATTTTACAGGAGCTCGCGTGATACACTGTCCTGCAAATTGCTGAAAAGATTGTGGGATAACCATCTACTTATAATGCATAACTGAAACCCCCTAGCCTCGTGCAGTTTTCTACATTTGAAACATACAGCAAATATTCTGTGACGACCAGCTCGAACTACAACACGATACCTCATACATTTGGATAATAGATAATTTTTGGGGGTTAAAATCGGGAGGGTGACACACGATGTTAGTTTTTGTAGTGTCTACAAGGACACTGCATCGAATAACATTGAATGTGTGAAGCTGCCTATAAACAAATACAAACTATTCCAGAAAATTAGAGATGACACGCTGTGGTTATGTGATGATGATATGAAGAAATCCGAGGAGTGTAAGTCTGATTCTCATCCAAGTTCTGATTACTGTTTATAAAATCTGAGGATTTTCGTAGGCACACTGGGCGAAATTATAAATAAAATAGACAATATCGGGAAACTCCTAAAAAACTCTAAAAGCGAAAATCGTCCAAATAAGTGGTCAAAAATCTAAACAATGGTTGTATTATCTCGCGGTTTTTCGCTCAAAGGAAGAACTGAATGTCGAATTATGTGCGGTTAACAGTTTTATAGACGGATGGATCTGTGTTGCCAATGACCAGACCAGAAATATAACTTGTCTTGATCATGTCTTTGTGAGAGCCCCAGTGGATTTAATTTTGTCGTTACACCTTTCGAATCACAACTTGATTACTCTGAGTATTTGCACTTTACTTGTATAAGATGCGATAGTGGTGCCTCGGTCTGGAGAAAATAATGGGCGTTATTCTCGTGGCATAAAATTGCTGTTATGTTATTTTATTTCCCCGCTTCCTATTGGAACTTGTATTGAAAAAACAAAAATAACATAACAAAATATAAAATTTTAGATACCGGAATCGACCCCAATACCTCATGTGTAGATGTTAGCTGATCGACTATTGGTTAGATTTCTGAATATGAAAAATGTGACCGTAATCTTGCTTTTGCCACGTTTTCACTATCGTAGGAAGCTTACGCAGCTATAGCTAAATAATTGAAATTGGTGCTGTACGAATTATTTCTTAGGAAAAAAATATTGTTATTGTGTTCTCGCCGAGAAAATCAACTAAGTGCGGTCTTAAATCGAGGCGTTAATATTAACATGAAATAAACAAACATATTTTTGAGTCTTTTTATATTTGAGATAAATTTTTCATTTGTTGTTAATGCATGGTGAAGAGTCCTCATAATACTTATGAAGCTTTGTTTTGGTTTGCGTAATGGTTTTCCACGCAAAAAATAATGTTTAATTAACACACGAAATTCACTTTTTCCATGTTTGCAAAAAAAAACAAAGGGTTGTCTGTTTTCAATGGGTGTCAACACTGAACTAAATGTCAGATCTGTCTGAAAATTTTGATTTGGTCTAGTGACAGATGGTATTGACACATGGCATCTGGGATTTGCGATTGTGGCGCCCTCTGTTGTAATTTTACCAAACTTCTCACTACGCCCTCGTATACTCAAAAACGTAATTTAGTTGTTTATAATTAGGTTTAAAACTATATTTAATGATAAACCACTGTACAAATTTCCCTACATAAATTTTTAGTCTTCTACAGTGGGGCTAATGGGGCTGTTTTGTAATTCAACCACCAAAAATTACTCTTCTTTTACTCTGCACACTGTGTTTTTTTTGCGAACAGTGCTTAAACCGTGTATACTCGGGTTTTCAAATTGTACTCGGAATTGAATGTAAAACAATTTAATAATTTATGCACACCGGTTCCATTGACTCTGCACAACCTACGCTCGATGTACAATGCAGCGGCTAACTTTGCTCGCTTTGGTTTACTTATAAAACAGACCCAATGTCATATCAAAAAGTGTCGATCTCCACACAGTTGCTGAGTAGTTAACTCAAAGGAATGATCTTAATAGATAATGATTAATTTACCCCAATGATACCTACAGTGTACCAAAGTATAAATTAATCGTTGACCGTCAATTTGTGCGTGGTACGCAACAGTTACAGCAAATTATGTTCTTTAAAATTTACGATCGCCAATATAAATCATGATCTTTTATTAAAAAACTATCCAATTCTTGTTTAATGAAAACGTTTTTTCATGTTCTTCATTCAAGATACCTATATGTACTGTACTTTCACTCCGATCGAAAACTCGCAATGCGGATTAATTAGAATCGCGAGCCTTAACCAACAGTCCAATTAAAAAAAAATTTGATTTGGAAAGTAAATTAATGATTTTCCATTTTAAAATTTTATGCGATGCTTAATAATTAAATTGCAAAATTAGGTTATATTATGTATTTTGAAATTGAAATTTAAACGCGGTCGAATAAACATAAATTTTGTATATCTATGAGTAAATATAGCGTGATGAATGGCAAGATCTTACTATAAAAAGTTGGTCAATCTAGTTTTAGACACGTGTGTCTTACAAATTCAAACTTATAAATTATTCACGGCCACACTTTAATTTGTTTTTGTGTTTCTTTTTCTTTCTAGGTGACTTTGGACGTTACCAATGCTTTCAATTTTTTCTACACATATTGGCAGCGTTCGCAGCCGGCCTGCACATGATGTCGCTGGTAACGGTTGCCGCAGTTCCCGAACACAGGTGTTTTATAAGCGGGATCGATAACGCAACTATGGTACCACAAGCGTTATGGAATACAACAGATCTTTTAGCCGCGATACCATTAAAAGGGGATCAGTTTGAGTCGTGTCGCATGTTTGATGCGATCGATGGTAACAAAACAATTCCTTGTACGTCGTACGTGTACGATAATACGTATTATCACTCGTCCAGGGTTATCGATTGGAATTTCGTGTGTGATAAAAAATGGATGGGGGCATTAGCGCAGACGATATACATGTTCGGGGTATTCACCGGTGCGGTTACACTCGGTGGTTTAGCGGATAAGGTGGGAAGAAAGGCGGTATTCTGCTGGTCAGCTATACTTCAGTTGCTTCTTGGTGTTGGTGTCGCATTTACACCTGAGTACTTTTCATTTGTGATTATTCGATTTATTTACGGTATTTTTGGTAGCGCTGGTAGCTACATCACCGGGTTTGTACTCACAATGGAATTGGTCGGACCGACAAAACGGACCGTTTGCGGTATTTCGTTTCAAGCCGCATTTGCTGCAGGAATAATGTGCGTCGCGGGATGGGGTGCGCTTATTAAAGATCGCCAACTTTTACAAGTTGTGTATGGTTTACATGCACTGTTGTTAATACCTCACTGGTGGGTGATGGATGAATCGCCAAGATGGTTATGGATTCAGGGCAAAACAAGAGAGGCTGTAGATATAGTTGCAAAAGGAGTCAAAATGAATAAGCGTGGAATGCATTTCGATAAACACTACTACTTGACCAAGAGTAAAATAACTACTCAAACAAAGCCGGCCGAAAAGGAAAATTCGTCGGCTGGCATTAGTGATCTGTTTAAAACTTCGTACTTACGTATTAAAACACTTAATGTTTGCCTGTGTTGGTTCGCAAACTCACTCGTTTATTACGGATTATCATTAAGCGCTGGAAAACTATACGGAAATCCATATTTAATCCTCTTCATCATGGGACTTGTCGAATTACCAAGCTACGGAACGATTATGGTCGTACTCGATCGCCTCGGACGTCGCTCTATCACCAGTTTCTTAATGTTAATTGGAGGAGCATGTTGCATAGCGGGTGCTTACGTCGCTACTGGAAGCACAACAGCAACCGGAATTGTAATGGCCGGTAAATTATGTATTGCCGGGTCGTTTGCCGTCATTTACAATTATTCAGCAGAACTATTCCCGACTGTTGTCCGAAATTCAGCAATGGGACTTGGATCAATGTGTGCTCGTCTCTCGGGCGCCTTGACGCCTCTCATCACGTTACTCGATTCTTTTGATCCCAAAATTCCAGCCGTACTTTTTGGTATCGTTTCGCTACTCTCTGGATTTTTGGTATTATTTTTACCCGAAACGAACAATCAACCATTACCGCAGAGTCTTGCGGATGGCGAACGGTTTGGCCGGGGTGATACATTTTTTACAACGGGATTGGGACCAAAAAAACAGTCGTACGACGATGAAACAAATGGCGAACAAATGGTTCCACTTGGGACTAATAAGCGATAATGTTATGAGAATAAAATTATCTACACAAAAAATATTGTTTTTTATTTTCTAAGACGCCATGTACGAATTTGACACGTACAAGGTCAACAATAATTATAGAGGTAAAAAATGAAATTGCTATAAATAAACCAAATTATAAAAATTATGAAGCGTGCTTATAGCGCACAATTAGATGTCCAAAAACCACAAAATAATTTTTGGTTGACCTTGAAAAAAAAGAGTAACGATTATTATGTTTAGTACGAGTTGCAGACGTACTAAAATTTAGCACCTAAATGTTGATTAATTGGCGAATCGAAATAAAATAATGCTTGTCGCATGGTTGGACAAAATAATAACGAGTAGCATTTTGCAGCGCGGTACTGTAGTACCAACATTAAAAATAACCAAGCTCGCAAACCACAAATTTGAATCAAACTTACTGTCGATAACGAAGTTTAAGTAATTATCAAGCATTTATTAATTTTGGGGTGATATGATAAGACTTCTAGTGTGACATTTTGTTTTTTTAATGTTTTGTCATTAAAATCGTTTGCTTTTCGTGATTTTACCAAATGGAATCCCAACTAGCTACACCAATTTGTTGTGTGTGTTCCACATGTTGATTAGCCGGAAGTCGATGACATTCTGCCACACGCGTTTATGGTTTAAAGATCTTAATAGGGTAACCACTTTAGATGACTCCAGTCTTAAAGCATAGTCCGTAAATTGATATCCGATATAAGGCCATATTGATACGGTAAAATTATGAACTACGGAACAATCAAAATATAACTCCTCGAAGTTCAATCTATCCAAAGTAACACGTTCAGTATTACTCATTACAACCGTTGAGTGCTTCAGACATATTTAAATTTCTTACCGACAAGTTTCGGTTTTCTAACCTACATTTCGCAAGGTAATAACTAAAATATCATTCTGAAACAAGCTCAGGATAATGGTCCTTGAATTTCCGTTTAATAGAATCGCGTAACTAGTAAATTTTTTCAAAGATCACGATCGACAAAGTAATGAATTAAAAGATCCGTAGACCCCAAACCTGGATAGGAACCAAGCACACAATTTATCGATAAAAAATATCAACATAAAAAAATTATTTTTTAGGAGAAACTGGAGAAAGCAATGGCCGCTAGATTTATTTTGGTTTACAAGTGTTTTTTGATCACCCAGTAAAATCGAAGGTCTACTACAATCATATTTGGAATTTTATGGATATTTTATTGATTTATTTTATAGATAAGTTTACGCTTAGTTCGTACTCTGTTTTAGCACTGTCTTTTTTACACGGTTTTGAAATTACACCGTTTTGAAAAATTAGGCCTATTTTTCTATGGTGAATTATGTAAAGAAAAAGAGGCATTGGAAGAATCCACTAAGAATACTCCCGACTTTGAAGAACTAATCGAAAAACTGAGTGAATAAGTTAAAATCCAGCGGAACTAGGAAAACGGAGCACAAACTTGTACCTGACCAACGTTTCATATAAATAAGACAGTTCTAAGAATTCCCTAAATCGTTCAAAACATGCTAAAAATAGCTTAGCCCTCCAATGGTAAAAATTGAGGTTAAATATTATAATTTACTCTAAAAAAGAAGAAATACAAATAAGTTAATGGCAAAGTGAAAAATAGTGGTGTATCATTAGTTCCTACTGTTCCTCGATGCACCACTAAAGAAAAGAGGCTATCTTGAATTATTCAGGAAGCTAGGAGTCGGTTGGTTTTACTGGGCTGCGGACTAACAATAACCAAAGGTAAGCAACTTTACAAAGCTACTATATAGATCTTCATAGTTCATAAGATATCCGTAAATTTCTCATAAATAAACAAACGTCGAGATCTAAGCTTTCACCACTTCCCGATGCTTGACACTTGAAAGTCACAGTGAAAGAATCATTCAGGAAAACATGAATCAAAGTTTGGCCAATAAGCGCATTACAGAAAGTTTGTAGATGAAACAGTTAACTTAGTGAGTTGTATAAAAAGTTGAATTCTTTGACTCTGGACAATCCTAATTTTTTACAAATTCAACGATCTTTAATTAGCAATTTTAGTTTATTGGACAACAAATTTTGAGTTTTGTTTATATTCTGGCGCTTGACTTCTTTGACAAGCTTTTCCTGCTTTTCGTTTTGCTGTAACCTGTTCCCTAACTTCCAAAGGATAATAATATAATTTATGAGTGAATTTCTTTTAGACATGGTGTTGTTTCTAGTTAGGAAATTTCTATGATCTGGAATATGTTACGTTATTAGCCCATTTGCTTTCCAGATTGTTTGCATGACTTGATTTTTTGAAGACAGTGCAATTAGAAACAATGAGTTATGACACCGTTACTTCCGGTTTTAGTTTCTCTTTGGTTAAAGTTCGGTTTATTTTTCCGGGATTCCTCGACATTTTTTGTGTTTTGTAGCTCACCTTGCGGAATTTTGCGAATTATTTTAAATACATTCCATGATAGGGCATTATCGTTTTTTAACTGCGGTATAAAATGCTACAGAATGCTGTTTATTTACAATGACTTTATTTTAACTCTCAAGTTAAGTATCGCATTGATATTTTGTTATTAAAACTAAACATAAATAGTGGATATCCTCTTTTGTTGATTTATATTTCTTGTTAAATTTCTAGTTGGATACATTTAGCCAAATATAGCCGATATTCATCGGAGTTAAGTTTTGTAGCCAAAGGCCCAAAGCTCAATAGATTTCAGAGTTCCCAATATTAGATTTCAAGATGTTATTAATTGGTGGAGGTGCTTTCTCTTTTGGTTTAGCTGATTGTTGTTCAGGAACTAGGTGTTCTTTAGTATTCTTTATTCTTTATCTGTGTGAAAGTATTCTTTATCTGTGTGAAATGGATTAATGTTATCATCGATTCCAGTTTTAGGTGTTGTCCATTTCATTTTCTGTTTCAAAATCTGTAAATTATTCTTTCAACTTAGCTATAAATTGCTTTGTTAATCTTTATGTTTCGCGGAGTACATCGTTTTCTTCTCTTCAAGCAATTTGTTATATATTGCAAGCATAGAATATGTACCCATAAGCTAGTTAGTACATTTTCATAGACTTGATTTTCAACTATCCCTTTTTCCTTTTACGTTAACTCAGTAGTTTATTTGTTGCTTCTGAATATATCAGATTTTCCACCTGCTCTAGCTACTATAGTATGATGTAAAACTTTTCCAAAGACTTGAGCTACATCTAATAAAATGCCAGAACATATCTTCTCATCCTCAAGCCCATTTTCTATATTAGTTGAGTTGAGTCTCTTGAGTAGTTTTTAACATATTTTTCAAATGACAGGAAGCAAGTAGTGTGAGTAATATCAGTATATATAATTTTTGGTTATTGTTGGTTTAGGAATCATAATTATTCTAGCCACCTTCCAGGAACAAGGAACATATTTCAATAGTTCAAGGAGACATCGCAGTTGCTTGATTCGTTTTTGTTTCTTTTATTAGTAGTTTTAACCTACTACACATGTAATAGATGATATTCTTATATTCAGAGGAGCGTGTCCTCCGCTAAGTTTTTCGAGATTTCCGTAATTCTATTATCTAAAGAGGATTATGTTATCTTTATGGATTTGATATGAGTAATAAATTTAGTTGTCCAACCTGGCTTATGAATAATATTGTTGAATGGCTCTAATCCTTCTCCATTTCATTTCTTCATGATTAAAGTACCTGGAGATTTATTTGACTTTAAATCAGTTTCTAGAATAGATCCTAATTAACTTTAATTTTTATTAATTTACGGTCTCATTATGATAGCTTGTGTGAATTATCTGTTTAGTCGTTTCATTCGATGTAGATATAAAATCTGGACAGGACTATTTTGTATACCGCATTGCAATTGCTCAGAGGTTCACCATGGTGGTTTAGATATTCAAATTAGAGATATGGTGTAATACCGGTCTTAATCTATTTTTCGTACCTAGTATTTCTCGAAAATCACGTCCTGATGTTTTCTTTTGGTCTTTATAGGTTTTATCTGGATTAAGATTCCACACAGCCCAATTAAATTTTACAGGTTTACTTAATTTTATAGTCTTGAAAGTGAATTTCGCAGTGTTTGACATCTAGTAATTTTTTTTTTGTACCAAACCAAAAGTTCATATAAAAAAAATTATTTTAGTAAGCAATTTCAAATAGAAAAAAATGTTGGCTATCTTGATCTCGTGCTACGTGTAGCTTTCTTAGTGGCACTTAAAGAGCGAATATAGGGCTCGTAAGAAATACTAATACCTATCCTGCTTTGTGTTGTGCTACAGAGTTTATTTCAGCAATATATTAAACGTTTTACAGTTAGCATTTTATGTGAGGGCCTGCCGTTGATCAGTGAACGACAGTTGCTACCCTCTATTCTCTAAAGCTTTTTATTGTTATATCGGTTATCCATTTTCTGAAATCATAAAAATTATGTTATATTTTATATTAATTCTCGTTATTCAATGTTTGAAATGTCTTACCTACATGCCTCAAGCCTTCCTAAATGATAAGCAATGGGTCACTCTTACAAGAATAATGTTCGCACGTTCACAATTAAAGCAGGATATTGTGTTTATCCCATTTTCACCAATGTTCTATCCGAGAGGATGGCTCGTTAAATTATTTTTCCATATGAAAACAGATTCCTTCATTCCCATTTCTCAGGTGTTTAGTTTTAAAATGGTGGAAATCAAATATATGTATAGGATCTACTTTCGATTATCGCCAAATTAACGTTAACAACAGTAAAACATTTTATGATTTAATGACGCATTATCCTTAAATTGTTGATGGTTCGTTCATTTCTCGCTTGGGTGGGTTTAGCTATTTGGTATGGCGGCACAAGTGTGTTTATAAGCTGGTTCGAAAAATTACTTACTTATTAGTTGACGTCCACCAAATGAAATGAATGAAAATGAAGTCCACCATATTATTTAGAATTTATTTTGGAACACTTCTCCAATCTTTTCAATAAAATTTATTTATTTTTCAGAGCATTTTGTTTCGGTTTTGCAGCGAAAATAGCCCCATCTATGGTTGATTCCGAGAACTAAACTAAGATATTAAAAATGAAACACGTCAAAATTTAATAATAAAACAATAATTAAATATAATTTTTTTATTTAATATTTTTCCTTTTTCCTTCATTTATTTTCATAATATTTCTTTTATATTACAATAATAATATTTAAAAATAAATTCATCTATTTTTATTTATTGTTATAAATTATAAATTACATAACAAAAAAATTAAATTAAATTTAAAATTAACTATTTAATTTTTTTTTATTTTATTCATTATTTTCAATCTGAGTGTCAGATTAACCATAAATATTACATAATTTGATTTATTTACTTATTTAAAATTATTTAACAATAGGATTTGAAATTCTTTTTTTAATAATTTATTTATTTATTTTGATTGATTTATTTATAATTAAATTAAAACGAGAAAAATATTTTTTTTTGTTTTGTTTATGCGTACAAGAAAAATTTGATAATAGTATATAATTAAGTTAAATCGTGCAAATAACAAGCAATAAAAAAATTATCAAAATCAATGTAGACATAATTTAGTTAAAAACGGAAACAGACAAAGATTGTATATTGAAAACAGTTGAGTAACATTAAATCTTTTTACGTTGTTTTGTTTTTATTTCGTGGAGACTGGGGTTTAATACAATCATAACAATAATATTATGATTGGTACATAATTTTATGTTACACAAATATGGCGGCAGGAGCCAAGATGACATAATTAGACATAAATTAATTTGCACGTTCACTTATCATCCTAATAATTCGCGAGCAGAGACATTCAAATAATTAAGTCTCGTCTACGTAAAACTTTTGTGTTCATATTTTTTTTTTATAATCAAACAGCTACGATTTAGTATTTGAAATGAAAAATAAATTGGTTTGGTTTATACCATATTTAAGGTTATGTAGCTCCGGCCAAAGTATACAATACTTTAAAAGCTCATTAAACCGTAAAAATTTATACTTAGCATAAATCGTTTTATGTTTTTTTCTAATTTTTTATTTTGTTCAATTCCTAAATCTAGTTACCAAATAATATAGTTATAAATATAGGCGCTAGGTGTTCGGATAGTTTAAAGCATCATAGTTATAATTTATAATATATAGAATATAACGAAATATCACTGAATGGCAGTTAGATTGAGCAGATTTAAAACAATAATAATGTAAATTGCCCCTAGCGACTATATTTATAACTAAGCTAAATAAAATAAATATTATAAATTCGAGCATCTATTGTATATTTTATCCGAAGCTGTGTGATCTGTGTATCCCCACAGGCATTTAATTATAGAAATTTCAAATCGATTTATTCGCCATAAAGCATTCTACAAAACGATTTGACGTAACAGTTCATCATCATCATTATTACCGTTATTTCAAAAAAATTGGATATAATATATAGTTAATAGATAAATAGGTAACAATTATATAATATATTTATATAATATATAATAGTAGTAGTATATGAAATACATTAATGTCAAATATATTTTATAAAAAAATACGTAATAGAAACTTACTAGTTATCACAAAATTATTTTTTATTTTTATTTTTTTTTATTTCAGTATTTTGTAAAGATTTTCTTTTGACCACATTTTATTTCTTTTTTAAAAATCTATTGCGGCTTATACCATTTATAATTAAATTTATGTTGTTATGTACGAAAAACTATAAAACTTCGCCAACAACCAAAACTTAAAATAAATAAATAATAATTATTAAAATGTTTTATATAGTTTTAAATTTCTAATTAATTTTTTAGCTGATATTGATTTAAAACAAAAATGTATTAAGAAAATAAATAAATAATGAAACTAATTAGAATTCACACGCACACGTAAATGTACAATACATATGTGTGCTAAATAGTTTATTGGGTAAATGAACTCTTTGTTTTATTTACAACTTTTATAATCCCTAGTGTGTACCTACATTTCGATACCTAGACCAAAAAATTATTTTATTGCGAAAATAAGCTGCATGTCAATATTAAATTACTTCTGTCACCGCAATACGTCTGCAATACATTTTTATTACATGACTAAGTCACTTTAGTAGTAAAATTTTGTTTATAGGGTATTAGAAATGATTAATCCTCCTAACTATAAAAAATGATTTTTAGTTGATTTTGAACACAGCACAAAAAATGAAGATAGAAAATACTGTTAGGTAGAATGTACATCACGTTAAAATTCGGTTAATATTACAATATTATATTATTTAGAACAAGAACCGTCGTTGCCAGTAAGTGGTAAAATTTGAACTAATGAAATCATGGATGTTAGGGCAGAGTTGTTGAATTATTTGTTTAAATAGCATTATGTATTGTCATTTGTTCAATAAATGAAATGAGAGTGTTGAGGTCGTACAGCAAATAAATATTCCATAAAACACGGTCTGCACTTTGCAAAATCACTGAGCATTTCTCTCATGATATTTTACAGATGCATATATTTTACCAATCGATTCATAAGTATTTAACAAAAAACATGTCATAACTGAGAATTTTACTTACATGATAGTTTCATGATTTAATAATAAATCGTTTTTTGTACAGGTATGAAATCGCGTACAACGAAAAACAATAAACAATTATTTTGAGAAGAAATTTGAATGTAACATAATTATTAAGATTTAATAAACGTGACGAAGTTAAAACATAACCTCAAACAATTATCCTGTTACATTTTGATAATGTAAAGATAATTTTCAAATAACATAAAAAAATACAATTTCTATTTTATTTTTTTGCTAAATTGCACTAAACGTATAGATGCCACATTGTTTTTTAGAAAAAGGATAGAAAAGGAAAATGATCTATCGGGTAGCGCAAAAATGGTCTATTGGGTAACGCAAATAGGCAATTTACAAAGTGAAGTTGAGCATCTATGTCGACATGTTGTAACTATCACATTTCTCGCTTGCATGCGTTTTCGATAAAATAACGACATTTTAAAAGTAAAAGTAACCACGCCGATTATACAACTCGCCGGATTGACCGCAGAGAGAATTTTATTCGGATTTAAAGTTTGACGTATTATTGAATACGACGAAATAAAACTGAACGAATGACGGTAATGCAGTGGAAAAATAGGTATTACTGAATTCGCGGGTGAAATTCACTCCATGCAAAAGCTGCCATTGTAAATACGCATCAAATTTATGTGGATTTCAAAGTGTGTAGTGGTAGACGTTTCATTTTATAATGGAAAATAACACTAGCATAACGTAAGTTGTGAATTACAAAAAAAATATAATTAAATTATCAAATAATTTTGTTTATAATTAAGAAAATAAAAATATTTTGATTAGGAAACGTACAACAAACTGCACTCAATTTAAGAAAATGCTGGGAGTGATGAAACAATACCCAGACATAGCTAGGAATTTGACCAAATCAGATATTGAAGAAGTTCAAGAATTTTGGCAAAACCTGAGAGATGCATTGAATACGTTAGGGCCCCCATAAAAGAACCCGTCGATTGGAAAAAGGATAGTTAAAAGATTTTGTTAGGTATGGAGTGATCATAAATCGTCGCTAAGAAAGAAATTGGTGCACAACTGCAGAAACTGCGTTATCGGTTCGCAACATGAAAATTTTTGCAACATACTGCAAACTTAACACTGAAACTTCCATAGCCAATTTTTTACATTTCACCGATGAAGAATCATTTAATCGTAGAGACAAGAAAAGGCATACGAAATATGTCCAAAGATATACTCCAGCTATCAGACACTCAGTGAGTAAAAATATTTATTTTATTTGTTATTTATTTTATAATGTATGTTTCTTAGATTTATTAAAAATTTAGACTTTAAAGCGCAGCTTTAAAGCGTTTAAATATGTTTTAAAAGAGCTTTAAAACGAATTACCACCAATGGTGTAATCTGTTTTACAATAGAAAGGGGTTTTACGGCCAGAATGCGATGAAAGTAAGAACTAATTTTATTATTTCTTTAATTTTATTATAAAAATTATTTTACTTATCGATGCTACTTATCCAGGGTCTAGTCATGACTCACTTATTTGGGGAAACACCGATCCCTCGGAATATTTTAGATCAATATATAGCAGTGGGGATAGAACCCAAAGGTTACTTGGTAAGGATCAATTTGTTCTATGTACTGATTTCTGATGTTGTTTGAATTTTTTATTTTTGCAGGTGATGCTGGCGGTTGTTGCCTTGGCTTATAACTGTAATATAAAACTTAACTTTGTATGTAACATAACCCAATAAGCAGTATGTTGCTTATGTATGCTTACTGTCAAAAATATAAATGTACAAGCGGTAGTTGTAATGTGTCGTTTGTCTTGTATCGAGAATTTTAATAAAGAGCTTAATTAGAACATGTTAATAAAAGTGAAACATACATGGGGTCAAATGTGAACCAGAAATAATAAAATAATAAACCATGTCATCAAATATTTGAGATATCAATTATATTAAGCCGATGTCATTCCAAAATAACGTGGCGGAGGAATCGAAAAAATGGAAGCAACGCTTTGAAACTAACATCATCGCCACCGGTAAGGAAAAGAGGCAGGAACGAGTAAAAATTGCAATGCTATTAAATTAAATTGGGGATGAAGGCATTGCAATTTATAACACATTTGTGATAAAAGGTGAGGCGGACATACCCTTACAAAAAATCATACAGGAATTTGAGAAACATTGTGCTCCAATCAAAAACACAACGATGGAGACATGTAAATCTAATAATTTGGTACAAAAAAGCGGTCAAAGTATTGAAAACTATTATAATGAGTTATATACACAAGCAAAACTATGCGAATTTGCTTGTGCGTGCAAGAAATCGTACCAAAATCGAATGATTAAGGACTGATTGGAAGTGTCAGTGTTCGACAAAATGTGCAGAGAACATTTTTTAAGAGAACCAAATTTAACCGTCGAGGAAATGCTGGAGTTTTGCAAGATAGTTGAAGAGAGAAAGAACTATATTCAGATATTGGATGATGATGAGAACAAGACGGTAAATGCATTAAACCGTAAAAGAGTATTTAGAAAAATTAAAAAAGATGAGAAGTGTATACCAATGAAAGAACAAAACAGCTTCAACTGTGGAAGGTGCAGAAAACAGCCTGAAAAGAAAAAGTGTCCTGCATATGGATTATCGTGGGGCCATTTTGCGAAACAGTGAAATAGATTGACACAACAAACTTACGAGTTACTTTAAGCGAATTGGGAGCTCGCGAAATAATTGCGAAAGTAGACTATTCTATCCAGATGACACTCTACGAATTTGTATAGACCCTAAACATGTAAATACTCAAATTCAGCGAGAGTATACTACACGATCCCAACATTTGATGACATCACTTTACGCTTAATTAAAAGGTCAGTATTTTCTATAATAGACCTCAAAGGTTTTTGGTAAATTAAGCTAGAAGATGAGAGTGCCAATCTATGTTGTTTTAATACGCCGTTCAGGCAATATAAGTTCCTCAGAATTCCGTTTGATATTTCGGTAGCACCAGAAATGTTTCAGAAAAAAAAAATGGTTCAAATCTTTGGAGGGATTAATAATGTAGATGCTTATTTAGATGATTTGATTGTATCCTTGTCCTTGAGGAACAAGAACATGATTTAGCAATGAGTAATGTAATCGAAACGGCAACGAAGTATAATATTAGGTTTAATCCGAATAAGTTCCAATATAAAAAGATTATATTTCTTCTATAAATGTTTCCTTCATACTTTTTGTTTCACTAAATAAAAATTATCATTGGTCGCGTTCAGGACCGCCAATTGTCATGATTAGTGAAATCATCGCCAATTTGATTTCAAAATTTCATAGTACTAAACATTTTCATAACGTTGGCTTTGATTTTACTCAACATGTTCCCAACAGTTGTGTGCCCTCAACGAACCCATTGACACCTTTTAGAACTATTGCTGGTACCCAAATTCTATTTTTATTTACAAGTATATTTTGATTTATTCGAAATAATTCGTTCTGTCGAAACATAAGATTGCTTCTTAAGGCGGTTTTATGGTTGGTGTTCTTTTCTTCGTTCGTTCGTTCTGACAATTTTTTCGAACAATCATGTTGCTCCAAAATGATGATTTCTTTCTTCTACATTTTTTCACAAGAGAATATTGGTCGAAAAAAATTGTCAGAACGAACGAACGAAGAAAAGTACACAACCATAAAAGCGGCTTTACGTTGTCATGATAATGCAAATGTAAGAAATGAAAATGTAACTAGCTAGTCAAAATGTAAATATTGAAAATTTCAGTCAAGAAAGCGTAAATAATGAATTATTAGGACACAATAGTTGCTTTCCAATCGACCACCGCCACCATAAGCACTTAAGCTTTTTGTCTTTGCTAAATTAACTACTCAGAACTGTTCTACCTTTTTATTATGACTAGTTGAAAGCAATTACGAAAAATTTGCCCACTCTTTGATTGTGTGTAGCATTTTTCTGTCAAAAATATAAATGAATGTCATATGTGAAGCGCTAATACAATTCCGGTATAAATATTTAATATAAAATTCCAGTACAACAAATAAACTACACATTTGTAGGTTATGTTTCGCTTTTGTCATTTTTTATGCTTTCCAATCGACACTTTACTCAATACACATTTTTCGCACTTACAAGTACTTGCGGTGGTCGATTGGAAAGCGACTAATGTAGTAGCCGAGAGGGACAATACAAAACACCTGACTATTTAAACGATTACGCTCTTAACTCAAATTGAAAAAAAAGTGTAAGATAAAACTTAAGTTTATGTGTAACATAACCCAATAAGCAGTATGTTGCTTATTGCTTATGTATGCTTACTGTCAAAAATACAAATGTACAAGCGGCAGTTGTAATGTGTCGTTCGTCCGTCCTGCGTAGAGGAAGTTTTAATTTAGTTTAATTTAAAAAAATAATAAGTATTTTATTTAACCATAAAATAATAATAAAACGTGCGAAAATAATACAGATGTTCTAATTTTAATGGTATAACGTGATATTAATGGCAGATGAAGGGCATTTGCTAGCTAAGCTATTGTTTTATATGGCTGGAATCTGTATTTCACATTTGGTGACGGGCACGATGGTTTAGATTTTCTCTTTATCTTTACAACAAATTTCTTCGTAGTGTTTTGATTGTCTAATCATGCTCAATCCAAATGTGGAGTACGTCAGAATAGCAGTACGACGTGTATGCTGTAAAACCGAATTAACTGTGGTGTATAGGATATTGTTAAACTCTATCACCAAATAGAAAGACAACTTCATTGAGTAAAGTGGACTTCCGGCATCTTCAATTGTCAAGAAGAATTACAGCGCATCCCCAATAGAAAACTTATCGACTTTTGCCTTACAGAAAAGTATGAAAAATATTTTGAGAAAAAAATAACCAATATTAAACATCTCATAAAGGAGAATATCGTATAAGTCTGGGGCGAAATATTAATTGCCACAATAGTCTGATCAACACAATGCACCTCTTCTCTAATCCTGTTCGAATTCAACCATAAGACCAAACAATAAAAACATTGCTGCCAAACATTGCTGCCTTGCATATATCTGCAAAGATGAGAACAACGCAACACAAATAAGCCACAAAAACGAACGATAAATTTTATATTCGGGGTACAAATAAGTTTTGAGGTTTTACTATAACTTCGAAGCTTTCTTCAGAGAAATTGGTTCAATCGTCCCCCATCATAATTCGATGCAAAAAAATCCTTCCGATTTTGTCTTTGGAGCAGTTGTTCGCACGTGAAAAAGCGGCGTTTGACTCTCTCGACAAGATGGCCCGATGCGATTTAATATAAATTACGCCATCTTTTATAAATCCCTCAAAATTTATTTGTTGGGGGTACAAAGTAATTGTAGACATGTGTAGAACAATTGCCAATTTCACCTAAAGAAACAACTGAATGTGATACCTCTCGGAGTGTAATTCTTTATCGATTTACGGAAACTGAGAATTAAATATATTTTCATGGCTCACCGCATTATACAGGTTTATGAAATCAATTCGTGCTTGTTGGAACCGTTGGCCTTACACAGCACACCTCGTCCGAAAAATAATTCAAGAACGAATTTAAGCAATCGTTGAGAAGCTCTATCAAATTCTACGCTCACTCAGTACATCAAACAAAATTTACTGTTATCAATATGGTAATAAAGTCACAGTTCCCTAAATTTCTCACACCGAATACATTTTGCAACGTCAAATACATTTTCGGATTGCAGATTGCACGAAAGATTTTTATCAATCTAAAACTTAATATGTTTTAGGTTTTGAGATACACAGTGGTTCTTCGATAACGGATTACAATCAATTATGAAACGAAGTAGACTATACTCAAATGAACAATTGCACATTGGTGGGTTTAAAATTGTATATGGTTGGAATAAACTCATAAACCATTACTTGGACGTGAATGGTCTTTAATCAGATTAGTGAACTAATTACAAAAGCTCAAAGTCAACTTCGAGCACGTATCTGTAACAGGAGTGTACAGCACCATTATCATAAAGACAAGACAGTTACAATTTGTTTTACGAAACACAGTGGATTGAAATCTCGGAGGCTTTAAACAAAACGGCATAACAAAAATCTGAATTATCCAGATGAGTACACCCATCGTTCCAGTCAAAAAGCAAGGGGGTACATTTCACTTGTAAATAATGCAAGCCAAAAAAATCATGTACGGAATTGCAACAGGATCAACCAAAGTTATGAGGATCGACCAAAGCCAGCGCTGGCGCTTTTGAACAAGTACAATATGAGCGTCAAATTCAACGAATACGAGTCCAGACGTCAAGTACATCTAAATCAAATAATTTGGTTACCAAGAACGATCGGCGTGGTGTTCACAAAGCTGTTGCAAGACGTATTAACAAAAATATCGAAAGCTTAGATAATTAACGCAAAAACAAATATTTAGAAAAGGAACAGATATCGGTATAACTCTGTAGTGCCTGCTGACGCTATTTGCATATAGCAACTTTAAGTTTAATTAAGTCATTATATAAATAATACTAAAATAAATATTAAATCGGTGATTTTATTTTCACACGTATTTAATAAAATTAACATAAATGGCCAACAATAAAATCAACATAAATTTGCTTTATTGTGTTTGAATTAGTGCAGGCAGCTCAAACTAATTAAATGATTTAAATTGTTTATTCATCTTCTTTACAAAATGTTATCTACGTCATGATATGCGCAAACAAAACGTAAACGGAACTTTTACATTGCTTTATTCTTGAAATCGAGGTCAATGAATAGCCCACTCAATCCCCCCGTAGACAAGATATCGCTCTTGTTTTATTATAAACCATACACATAATTTGTGTGGTTGAATAAAATTTACTTTTTGTTCCCATCGATTATAACCACGTTGAAACTATCATTGACGTCATAGAAATGAATGCGATCTTTAATTTTATGTTTGAGATTAAGGGTCATTCATCATGAGACTGATTAATAATGTTTCGGTTATTTTAATTTAAACGTGTGCGTCGATCACGATTTTTTATAATATATAGCGATCGCCTAGGTTAATTTGGTGACATACCATTCATCTACTTAGCCGGACACATTTTTTTTTTTTGGAAAAACCGCGTAAATGTAAATCACCGTAAGCTTCTGTCACAAGCTCTATACTTTTATCATTTTATTTGCGTAAAAATGGGTGGGTATCGTTTAGCAAAACTGGCACATAAGGTGCAGTAAATGGAATGTGACCTAGAATAATTCGAAACTGAAATATTTGTTGCACAATGAGAGACTATTTCAAGGCAGTGTGATTTCATTTTTTATCAGTACCTGGTAAAAAATAAAGGCAATATAAACTTTTAGAGGTCACTATATCGATCACTCTAATACCCATCTAGTATTTCGCTTGACTTTGGTGAATTTAAATGATAATGGTTACATAAAAAATGAGGAATACTGCCAGATAGATATAGAACATCAACTTGAGTAGGACACCCTTGTGTCACGTAAATCCGAAATTATAATGGAACATATAGGAAAATGTTATGCTGAATTTGAAGGAGTGTGGACAAAAGATGAAAGTGGATCAAGTATGGAGTCCAAAGGGATCGAATGTGCTTTATCTGTATTTTACGAAGTAAAATTTATTTTCATATTAGTGGAAAAAAATCCTTAAGGGGCTGGGTACTGGCGAATTTACTAATGTTGAATTCTTTGAATTTACCTTTCCAAATCAATGTGAAATTTATGGTTCAAATAGAACAAAAAAACAAAATTGATTTACTTTTATGTTGGTATTGGCATTTTTTTTTTTCATTTGACGTTTTAGAAATGTCATTACTCATGACATTTGTAAAGGGTGTTTTTTTAAGCCCGATAGAACTAGAAATCCATCTGAGCAAGCCATCCGTCGAACTGTGGATAGATTTCGTACCACATACTCTTAGAGGATGCAATAACATCAACACGACGAAGGAATGTGCATACTGAAGAGAATATCGCCGCTGTAAACGAAAGTGTGGAAGATCCAAATTCGATTCGTTGTCGTTCTCAGGAATTGCGGCTCTGTCCGTCCACTACATGGAAAATTTTGCGCAAAGATCTTGGCCTACTCCCGTACAACTGGTGCAGGAATTGAAGCCACGAGGCCAGTATGAGCGTCGTTCTTTCGCCGATTGGGCTCTAGAGCAGTTGGCAAATGACCCGTTGTTTTATCGTCAAATCGTGTTCAGCGGTGAGGCTCGTTTGTGAGTGAGACCAATCCACAAGAGACCCTACAGACTCCATTACATCCAGAAAAATGCACCGTTTGGTGCGGTTTACACGCTGGTGGCATCATCGGACCTTATTTCTTCAAAAATGAGGCCGGGGATCGGGTTACGGTCAATGGAGATCGTTACCGCACCATGATCAATGGCTTTTTTTGAAAATATGGATGACATTGATCCCGACGAGATGTGGTTTCAACAGGATGGCGCTACGTGCCATGCGGCGACTGCAACCATCGACTTATTAAAATCAAAATTTGGCGATAAGTGGATTTCGAGAAATGGACCTGTCAATTGGCCTCCAAGATCGTGCGATTTGATACCTCTCGATTATTTCCTGTGGGGCTACGTGAAGCCACTGGTTTATTCTGATAAACCAGCAACAATTGACGCCTTGGAAGCCAGCATTGTTCGTGTTATTCGTGACATACGGCCAGCAGTGCTCGAAAAATTGGCCCAAAATTGGACGTTCAGAATGCGTTTCGTAGAGAACAGCCGCGGTGTCCATATGTCCGAAATCATTTTCAAATATTAATGCCTTTCGAATACAAAAAAAATTTGATTACAATTTAATTTTTTGTGTTATTTTTTACAATTTCAAGTTCTATCGGACTTAAAAAAACACCCGTTAGTTTCAGTTTTAAAGCGTATGGTTGTGAATTTTTTTGAATTGTTAAAATAAAATTGAGATATAACTATAACAATTACAATATAATTACCACTTACTTATTTTATTTTCGAGAAATGCTAGGCCATTTTTTCAAAAATCAAACGGTTTTCATCTAACAAAACAGTATAGTTAGATATACCAATAACCTCCATTTTCCTTTATTAATTTAATTTGATTTAATTAATTTAATTTAATTTATAATTTTATTAATTTTTCTAATATATCACTTTATATTCAACCGTTACCAAAACAAAACACAACCAGAATGACGTTTCCTCAAAAATTAACTTGACATTTCTATTTTTGTATTGGTATTAGTCACATCAAAAAATTTATGAAAAAATGTACAGTTTTTAAAATTTATGAACATAAAAAAAATTGAATTTTGTTTTTCCAATAAAACAAATTTTTTGATGTACATCAAACGATAACGAGTTGATAACGAGTTCATAACAAATCCTTTGTGGGACGTATTTTAAGTATTCAACCCTACACATTGAGTCTATTTACATTAGAATTAATTCAACAGTTTGCTTGCACCCGATTGGACGGAAGGAAGAGTTTCACGAAATTAAATGTACACCCTTGAAATTGGCGTTACCCTGGTGGAACCATTATAGTTATAAAAAAATCCGCTACAAAGTAATGCGCTGTTGGATAATTTACTTTTTGCAAAGTACATAATTGAGATTTAGGGGATGAAATAATCTCATAAGGGACTTGTAGACTATTTTGTCTTGTAACACTCAACACCTAGGTAGATATATACACAATAAATATGCAAAAAAAAAATAACATTAATCAATAATATAATTTATTGTACAATAAAATATAAAAAGAATTAAAAACATCGACCTGTTGTTAGACGATAAAATGAGACGTCCACTAAGCATTTTCTTTTGTTTTCATCGTGTTTGAATCAATACCACCCCTCTTGAACTAAAATACTTATTTTCCCTCCCTAAGCTCTTCGCATAATATTAGTTTTTTCACCGCGAGTAATCATTTTCCAATATCCGTTGAGTTGTGTACAAAAACTATAAACAAAATTTTACTCTGACTAATCCACGATGCTATGTAGTTGCTGGATATTATGGATTTCTTTAAATAGTAATTGTAATTCGTAAAAAATTTTGCTTAATAATAATAAAAGAAACTTTGTAAGAAAACTCGAGTTGATAGAATAAGAAGAAATTGGAATAATAACCTATAGAGCTCTAGAGAAATATTGTATGTCTGTGGGTGTGAATTTCATTAAATTTCAATAAAACATAAAACAGCGCATAATAGTGTAAGTATACAAAAAAAAAACACTGAATATAGTAAAAATGTAATTGTAAATTAAATGAAAGATCATAATAAATAAATTATAATACTGGGTCTATCCGGGCCTAGTGCATCTTCGTTCATCCTATTTATGTTCGCTCCGGGCATCGTGTATGCTGTATTTTAAGCTTACCTGCTTCTTCGGCGGCTGCCAATTGAGCCGTATGTACAATTATAGCTGGCTGACTTTCCGTTGGCGGATGTAATTCATGGCTTTCACCTGGATTTAAATTAGCCAATGCCATTAATAAATCGTGATTAATAAGTGGTTCACCCTCTTCCCTTGGTTCCCAACCAGCCGGTGGACTGGCTGGTGGTGAAATTAAAAATTGTTTAACTGGGGCTGGTAATTGAAGATTTTTAGCTGAAATTGGTGTAACGGGCTGGGCAAAATAGCAGCTAATTGTTGATTTATAAAACGGATATTGATGCAGCTGTAGACGCGCATTTGCAGCTGATACAGCACTATCGAAGTTAACACGCAGTCTACGAAAACTTTTGAGCCACTGAAATGTGGCCGCTTTACAGAATTGACGAAATAATTCTTCCATTTCCGATTTGATGTCCTCGTTAACAAACACTTCAGAATGGATATTGGTTACGATGATCGAGGTTGGTAGATCATCAAAAGTATCGTCCTCCCGATAATCACCTTCATTCACAGAATCTGGTAGAGTAGGATGTTTATTTGTCAGTCCATCAGCTGGATTTATAAATATTTTTGATTCATCAGAGGGCGACAAATTATTTGTCTCCCCATCGTCCACGGTGTTTGGATCTGCCATTTTACTAATTTAATTATGCGAATAGTTTTTCCACACAAAACAAAAACAAAAGTTTTCTTTTTTATTACGTAAATTTTCGATTTTCCCTGTTCTTGACGTAATTACGTCTGTTTCATTATGTATGATGCACACAAATACACACGCGAATCCGCACAGCACAGGTTTTGTTGTTAGATGTGACGTCAAAACTGTAATCCTTTTTAGAAATATTCGATTAACACTTTTTTATCTACTATATTTTGCGATACGGTATTTTTCTATTTATATATTGTATCACGATTCACCCAATTAATCATTACACCGAATATTTTATAACCAACACATAATAAACAAATCACATTTATTTCTAAAAATTCATTTAATTCAATTTTAATTGAATTACTCAAAACAAAATAATGATTTTTCAATCTTCTTCCACGCCACGACCACGACTTGACAGACGTCGAACACTCGTCTTTTGCTTATGTAGCTTTGCTGCTGCTTTTTAAATGTTTTTAAATAGAAAACATACGTCAAACACAATTAACAAAAAATAAAAATAAATCGAGTGAAACGAAAACAAAAAAAAATTCAAGATGAGACATTTAATGGTGGTAACATCCTTTATACGAACTTCGCGTACTTTTTGTTACCTAAAATTCACCGTAACAATATTAAATTCATTACACGTCCACGATCTATTGTTTTGCGAATCACTACAATTATTTATTTTAAATAGTTTTTAATTACTTTAATTTTTAAGTCTGAGCTCTCACAAATTGATATGAAATGTAAATGCGAATTTTTTTCTATTTTTGTTGTGATGTTCTGCTGTCACCCTGTTCATAAATTGCTGAATAGCGCGGTTTACAATTACAATTGAAGTTTACGCTGAGTATAAATATTGATGGTAAATACTGATATATAAACAATAACTGAATACTGTTATACTTCTGACTACTTAGCTATTTTAGCAACAAAAAAATTGATTGTTTGCTAAAATGTTATTTGGAGTATTTTGTTGAGAAATAAATCTTTTTTGCTTTAGCTGAATTTTAAGAAAATACGCGAATGATATAGCGCTGGATAAATTTGGCGCTGCAAAATCATTTAAACATCTATTGAATAATTTTATAAAATTATATTTTTGTATATTGTATATTGTAAAAATAATTATATTAAACAGTATAATTATAAAAATTTATATATTATTCATCATGTATGGATGAAGAAAATGTATTTTGACATCTAGTGGATATTCAGCCAAAGCATTTCTCCTTTATATTCAGCATAAGCAAAAATTTTGATTGGTTTAGTTTTACCATGTTTTGCTTTAGCCACATGAAATTGTTGTTGTAATCGTGTCAAGAAAATACACCAATTGTTACTTTTAACGAAATTTCACTGTTTAGATTTTAACTTTTACATTTTAAGTCACTATATTAGAAAAAATTGCGAAATATACTAATTTCCTATCATTCAAAAATTCATTTGTTTCGTATAATTTATTGTCATTCTAAACTATAATCTAGATTTCAATGACACCCTTATTTTCGAAAAGAGAGTTTTTATTCTATGTTTCATCGTCATGTTAATGAGAACAGCTACAAAATATTTTTACTATAGGGTGGGCCATCTATTGGTTTGTTTTTAAATCATATGCTATGGCAACACTTTTTTGAACGATTTGCTTGAAATTTTGACAGCTCATCAGTCTAATATTCCGCGTCGCGAAACAATCATGTTTTCGCTTGAGGAGCGTTTCGAAATATTGTAAAATTATTTTCAAAGTCAGTGTTGTGTAGCCGAAACCTTGCAAATTTTGAATAAAAATATGAGTCGTGAACGAGTGCCAAGCGGAACCACAGTAGTGAAATTTGTGAATAAAGTTCGTGAGAACGGCTTGTTAGTGGATGGCAGAATTAGTCCCCGAGTTCGGACAGTGTGCACGCACGAGAATATTGCGGGTGTGGTCCATAGTGTAGGACATAATCCATCAACCTCAACTCGACGCCGATCGCAGCAAGTGGCCACTAGTCGCACCAGCTTGAGGAGAATACTTGCACAAAGACCTAGGATTATTCGCCAACTACGTCCAGATGACTCAGCAGTTGAAAGCAAATAACCATCTGCTTCGATGTCAGTTGTCTGCGTGGGCCAAAGACCAGCTTCATAATAACGTCGGTTTTGGTCGAAAATCATTTTTTCAGACGAAACGCATTTCCATCTCGGGGCTATGTAAACAAGCAGAATTGCCGGATTTGAGGTTCGGTATAGCCACTCGTAATCGTCAAGAAACCAATGCATCTACCAAGAGTGACTTTTTGGCGTGGATTTTGGAGTGGTTGCATAATTGGCCCATTTTTCTACGATGTTCTGGTCAGTGGCGGCCATTACAGAGACAACTGAAAAACTTTTTATAGCCTCAAACCGACGCTATGAATGTGAACAACCTTTGATTTTAATAAGATGGCGGCACATGCCACACAAACCGAATAATCAGCCGTTTTGGAGATATCAATTGGCCTCCGTGGCCTGCAATTTGACGCCGTTGAACTTTTTTCTATGAGGTTTCGTTAAGGATAGATGTTATGCGGATAATCCAGGGACAATCCCAGCTTTAAAACATAACAGTGCGACAGTTAGTCGTGAAATAGGCGCCGAAATCACCGAAAAGTTCTTAAAAACTGGGATGACATGTTATAACATCACATTTTCGATACTTTATCGAAGTTTATGTCTCGCTTCTTTAGAATAAAATGTGACACTATTTCACATTTTATATCATTTACCAGCTTGCTAGATTGCAAAATTGAGATCTTCTACTCCGTTTCCATAACCAAATAATTTGTTTTCGATACTTGAACGAAATTAGAAAAAGACACCTTGTTCGCATTTGTTCTAGTAGGTTGTAATAGCAATAGAAACGAAATAATTTATAACTGAAACAGTTGTCCATTTCAGTTTAGGAAAACGAGAAATAAACTTCGATAAAGGATCGAAAATGTGATGTTATAACATGTCACCCCAGGCTGCACTCACAGGAAGGCTTACTGTAAGGTCAGCAGAAGGAGCCACTTGACCGAAACGGTTTTTCATCCTTAAATTGGAGACTCCAACCTACACAGTAACAAAAAGTTTCCTCAAAATAAAGATGTATACTCATTTTATAGCGTTTTTAAAAACAAACTTTTAAATCGCCCACTCTATGTGTATATATAGCCTAATGCAAATACCTATATATAGCCTAATACTATAATGTGTTATCTAAGTAGCAAACTATATAGAAAATGAAGAAATCTGTACTAAAATTTGTTCCATGGAGTTGAGATGTCTCAGTAGTAGCTTACATTTCATTTATGGAATTCATTTACCAAAGACGACAACAACAATAACTTATGAGACGTTGACGCACATTTACTAAGGTTAAATTCTTTCGACTTTTTAAAAAACCGTTACCCGGGTTTTCTATAAAAGAACATGAAAAAATTTACCCGACTTTTATATTAGCATTGATGAAAAGAAAGACAAAAAATTGTTTATTATAAATGTCAGGTTTATCATTTCAGCTTGTTAGCATCGGTATAATAAAAAAATATAAAGCAAAGTATTAAAATTTGCAATATAGTGTCTCCCATATCTCAATTTTATAAATTTATTTAAACTCAGTATCAATAATTTTTAATTAATAATACACATGATATTTTGAATAGTGAAAGTTAGTTTTAAGAATAGTTAATAAAACTATTGAAAACGAAAATAAATCCAAAATTGAATTGTACAAATGGCGCTATGCCTTTGTTTTGATATTTCTGTTTTGTCGTTTACTTTTATATACATATATGTGTAAATTTTTATAAAATCTGATAATGAGTGTTTTCGTTTATTCATTCTATTATTCCGAACGTTCCAAAACTGACATAAAACGTACTTTTAAGCATTCTATGTATTCTGTTTCTTTTCGTTTGTTCTTTTATTATTTAGAATTTTCGGAACGCATTCTTTTTATACTATATCGAAACGCAGAATGATAATAATATTCTGTTTTGAAATGTCAAGCTGTGATAGTGCGTGTGCAAATAATTTAAGTTTTTTCTGTATTTTAATAAAACAACATAATATATATATATATATATATATATTATAATATATAATATACTTATATATTATTTATGGCTCAACAAAATAAATGCTGCCAAAATGAAAACAAATCGATGCTGTAAAAAAGTATTCTGTTTATTCCATTTATGTTCAGGTCACGTGATCAATATTATTTTCCTTCTATTCTTTCTGCAGAATTGAATTAACGAAAACACCCAATATATCGCGATTTTATCAAGATACACTGGATGACTTTTCCGGAAGTTTTTTTTTTCGAAAAAACATGATATGTCAAAGTTTTTACCGTGACAGCTCACCTAGTGTAAGTTTTTTACCCTGACGAATCTGGGTAACTTTTTGTTGCCTGACATTTCCAAAGAATTTACTATAAGGAAAAGTTGACCACTTTCACATACAAATCCGCCATTCCACACTTTGATTCTTTCATCGTAATTCTTTCTTTCCTCGTTTCCTTTCCCTTCGCCTACAAACTAACATCAGTTTGTAGCTGAAGGGGAAGGAGACGATGAAAGAATCACGACGAAAGAATCAAGGTGTGGAACAGCGGAATAGCTTAGAATTGAAATATTCCGTTCGATTATGTGCTAATAGTGTTATAAAATACTTGCTCTATTAGGCTAAATGTCAAGTCAATGTAAACTGGTCACTTAAAATTATAAAATTACGTTTAAAATTAGATTTGATCTAAATCAATATTTTACGTTCTATGCGATACAAGAATGACAGATAGGTTTGATCTAGTTCAAATCTATATTTCTTGAGAGATTTAATCTTTTGTTTTGATCTATACCACCGCCATCAAACATTATTGATAATTATTGACAAATAACAAGACACCAAAGTGCGCGATTTTTATAATTTGTTATTAATGTTTTTTCATTTGTTATTTCTGTGTTTTCAACACAGAAAGTTCAAATGTGTTTTGTGTAAATTAATGTATTAAACAAATTAATAACCATATTTAGTATTATTTATTATATATAAACTTGTTTATACTATAATAAACAAACAAAAGAATATGTTGGAACTTTACTGTTAATTACCAACACAAATGCAATAAAACAAATATATTTTTCACGTCCTTTGAGAATTGTCAAGGTTTGATCTATTTTAAAAAACGCGAAGAACTCACCAATAGATTTGATCTAGATCAAATCTATATAAATCAAATCGTTTTGTACGATAGAACTCCACGTTAGTGACATCTAGGTTTAAGTGTTAATAGTACTATTTCTTAGTACGAGTATGTGCTTTTATAAGAGTTAAGTCCGGAACTGAGTCTTTCCGAATGTTCCTGTGGCACTTTTTTTTGTTTTGGATCATTTTGAGAATTATGAACTTTTGTTTTATTGATCTTTAATATTGGTAAACAATATAAGTGTTCACGTGACAATTGAAGTATCTTTAGGTTATGTTCAGCGGCGATGGACGATTTTTTTGACCGCTTGGTGTGGGACTTAATTTCGCGACGGCGGATGCAACTTCATTCTATACAATTTTCTTAAAATTACAATTTTTCTATTAAAAATCCAAAATTTGTAATGTTTTTTTATATAAATAATTGGTGTATATTTGTTAATCATATGGTTTCTAAACAAAACATAAATAAATTAAAAAATTTAAATTTGCCGCTCGCCGTCGACGCTGGTGTGTCTAATCCATAAATGAGTTCATTTCGAACCGCGGTGGTATGATACTGTATTCTTGTCAATGTTTCGAGCGAGAAAAAGTTGTCAGTGTCAAAATAACAAATGACAAAAAGAAACTTCTAAATGTCCCACCCCGATAAAAGTGATAACACGAACATCATTTTGTGACAGTGTTACAGAATCACGGAGGTATATGATGCGCAAATAACTCTCAAAACCAACCACTTGACAGAATGTTATAAACCCTCAGATTTTGTTTTTTAAGGTTCGCACTTCCCAAAAATTATAAAGATTCGAGATTAGTGATGGCATCCAGAGTAACCTTTAAATTGAATGCAAAATATAAAAGGGTCATAAATATTACAAAAAAATATAAGAAAATGTCTAATATCGATATGTTCAATAAGCACGAAATTAAAGGCATTTTGATTTGATTTCGTAACAAACTTAATATTAACATGTCAGAATTAAGACGGTTCAAGTCAAGAACAGGATTTTCATTTTTTTAGTAGAATCCATTCACTATATTAGAAACAAATTGTAAAACAAAAGCAATTTTCATTTAAATCTCCTTTGTATTTCTTTCATCTCAGTTTAAGATGTTATTCTGTTTTTTGTTTGCTTATTCTTAAATATTATTTATAATATATAATTTATTAATAGAACAGTAGTAAGGGAAATTTTTTTAAATGAAATTCCCCTGCATAAAGAAGAAAAGAGAATTAAACAAAAGAAAAGGTTTGAAAAAAATTCTCGTGGGTCTTATAACTAACAAAATGGCATTTTATACAAGGTGTCATAGAAGGTAATAAGTTAATATTATTTAGTGATGATACGCGTATGCTGGGGCAGCATATGCTGGGGCAGCGTACGCTGGGGCAGCGTATGCTGGAGCAGCGTATGCTGGGGCAGCGTATGCACCTGGTGCGGCATAAGCTACTTTTGCAATTGGTGCCGAGTAAGCGACTGGAGCGGCAAATTTGGCTACTGGTGCGGCATAGGTTAATGGAGTGGCGAGTTTAGCAAATGGTGCGGAATAAGCGACGGGTGCAGCAACTTTAGCGGCAATAACGGCTGGTGCAGCAACTTTAACACCTAATGGTTCTTTGCGGACAACAGCATTGAATCCATTGTGTGGATCAGCTGTGTAATCAACGGTGCGTCTTGTGCCATCGGCATCGATGAGTGAGTATGATCCTTGTACAATGTCTCCGTTACGAGTTTCGTGTTGGCTTTTTGAGTCCCCAGTCAATGAATCTTGAATATCGTATGAGTATGAGTATTGTGGATTTGGATCATATTCATTATCAACGGCTACTTTGGCAAGTGGAGCAGCTACAGCGAGTTTTGCTGGTGCGGCGTAGGCAACTGGTGCGCCGGCATATTGAATTGGTGCGGCGGCATATTGAACTGGTGCGGCGGCATACTGTACTGGAGCTGCGAATTTAGCAATGGGGCCACCATATCCAGCATAAGCAATTGGAGCGGTTTGAAGAAGTCCAGCTCGAGCTACAGCTACGATAGCACAGAAGGTTAAGAACTGAAAATTAAAGGTAAATAATTAGTAATCCGTATATAAACTAATTAATCGAAGCATTATACTTTAAATGCCATTTTTGATTGTTTAATGTTGGTAATTTGTTGTTTATTTACAGAAATGTATTGACTAACTGTACTGAGATGAATTATTGTGGTGGATTTTATACAAAAAAAAATTCCTTTACCACGTTTGCCTTTTGGTTTTAATTTCTTTAAAGGTAATCGCAAATTATAAAAATAAACAAGAAATTGAAATGTAGAAGGTATACGTGTAATTGCAAAAAAAACTGATTTATTTGTAAATGTAAGGTTGAAGATTATAGACCAAAAAATTGATTTAACTATGTATACATAAAAAGATTTAATTCGTAAAGACAACATATTATGGTACTCGGCGTATATGTCAAAAGGTGACCCGATTGTATTAAGTATACCAGTTCTTGTCGTTTTATAAAATCGGTTTTGCAAAATGTAGATTAATCTTGAATTTTTTGTATCTGTCGCGTTTCTTTAATCAAATACCTATACGTTATTTGTCAAATTACTAGAGAAATTCCTCAATCAGTTCGATCCTAGACGAATAAAGATTTGACATTCGATTAGAAAATATAGAAAGCAGTTTACTGCCCACGGGATTTAAATGGCAAAATATATTATGCAAGCTTTTCAATCCGTTGTAGGGAGATTCTAGTACTTAAATTCCAATCGATCCAATTAGGTAAATTCGACTCAATACGAATGTTTTGTTTTGTTAAATGCTAAAATTTAATTATACAAATATAATTTAATTAGCCTGCATATCTGTCTTGCAATTAATTTTAAATTTAATTAATAAAATTTTCAAGTTCAATTTGCGCCAAAACAAAATTTTTCTTTTATATGTACATACATGCATTGCACACGTATTTTTGCCGGTAATGATCTTGATCTTGAGATGAAATATGTGTTAAGTGACAGGAGTAGAAGTCGTTTGATGTTTGTAAATATGTATATCTAGATATAACTACAATGAAAGTAAAATTATGTTTTATGTAACAAACGTTTTTATTGCATTAAGTATATTTGTGATCTAATTTCTCTGTTGAATTTATCATAATTATATTTCTACTAATTTGGTCATGTCTGCAATATCGGTTGTTAACCAAATTTGCGATTCTAAGCTCTAATTAGTAATTTTTCTATTTAAGGGTGTGGTTACAAAAAAATTCATGTTATTAAAGTGCACAACATGAGTTTAACGATATTAATTTAATGATATAACATCTTGATCAATTCGATATATTTCGATATAAAAAAAGTATAATTTTTAATTTTTAGAAAATTCATTTTGCATGCAACTTGCAATTTTAATGTTGTATTACGTTTATCACTTTTGTTTTCATTCATTTAAATTGTATCACATTCATATTTTTAGGTCAAACTTGAAATTATTTGTATGTATTACGTTATTGCCTCTCTTCCTTTGAATGCGTGTTTCAAGTTAACCCAATCGTACCCAAAAGTTTTTACTTTACACTTTTTACAACACCAACACCATAAAATGATGGAATATGTTAAAATATGCTGAAGGCTCTTGCTTATGTGTTATGGGTGTGTGTAATTTTATATAACCCGTAAAGTGGGAATATTATCAACTTTTACTATTTAACTTTACAGGAGAAGGCTAAATTTATTAAAAATAAAATATTGCAGAGCAGCTTAAAAATAAAATTGAGTTATTACCGCTGTCGCTTAAAGCGGTGCTCGTAAAATTATATTTCAGAGTCCCAGTTTCGCATGCAACCAAATTTCAATAATTTCTAACCAACAATCAATCAAATTGTCTCTGTACCGATATAAATATTTATTAAGATTAACATTAAATTTCTTTTGCCTATTTTATAATTTAAATAAGTCATAAACTTGTTTTCGTTTTTTTTTTGTTTGAAATGAATTATACAGACGCCCTAAATTAAGCCAAGTTTTTTTTTATTTAATTTCTTTCGTTTGTTTTGTGTTGTACTCTCGTGTCTTATTTTAAGCGCACGCCATTTCGCGGCCAAATTACATAAAATATAGGTAATAAAAAATCGTATATCGATAAGATATATTTTATATTAATTATGACTTATGAATGATGCAACATTTAAATCCAATTGAAACATGAAATTTTAAGATAAAACGTAGAACGTGTCAAATGTCAATTTTAATTGGAGAGTGGAAGTGGAAGGATTCTAATTTACCTGTGATTATGCTACGATTTATTTCTATAGTAAATTTAAAATTCAGTGCAATTCTGGTTCAATTTTAATGAAATATAAAAAAATTTATGATCTTATCCAGTTTCGGAATACGGAATTGGGAAAAATATGTTCATAGCATTTTTGTTTGAATTGTAAATTGCTGATTTTATTGAGAACAATAATTTCATACAATCATAAGTTATTTTCATATAATCATGTCCTGTAATAACACCCACAACTATTGCACATCGGGCGCCATTAACCTATCGATAACAACTTTCTTCTGATATGGTAGCTTGCATGTAGCAAGCTGCATTTATCTGCTCTTCTAGATAAGCTGAGGTAGGTTGTACCTCCACAAACGAGCTTATCTGATTGATTAATTGGAATATTAAATCGCACCTGTTATTTGATAGGATTTTTTCAGAAAGGTAATTTTTCTTTACATCCCTGAGAGGCAACAAACTTCTTGTATCTTTGATAGCGGTACATTCTAATAATTCACAATTCCATAAATTGATAAAATATAAACAAAATCCACCCAACCCAATATACCATTCCGAATATTTATGTAAAGTTCGTCTAATGATCGATTTTGATGTTAGGATTATTTTATTTAGAATTATTTTTTGCTAAATAACATTTTGATAATTTTAAAACAACATTTCAGACCATCGTCATAAGTTAAAAATTTTGAACGATAGATATCAATTTGAAATGGCTTCCACTCGTTTTCCACAAATAGTCCTCTAGTATGAACATTAAATTACATTGTGCTTATGCGATTGGCATTTAAAATCAAAAATATTATTTTTTGTATTTCGATTGTTTTATTGTGCGTACATTAATTGAATGAATTGAATTGTTTTGAAGAAAATTTTTATTTTGGAAGTGAAGGATACCAATGTAGATTTCAGAAATTTTGAATTTCCATGTATATGTATGTATATGCTCGAGTTGGAATAGACCCAAATTTTTATTTAATTTTAGTTAATGATTGCAAATCTAAATAGAAAATTTACGAGATAGATTTCTGCAAATCTTGCAAACCGCAAGAAATATACCCCTAGTGGAAGTTGGACAATTAAAAACCGAATGCATCGCTATGTTGTATTTCCTTGTTCCGTTTTTTGAAATATCCAGGTAAGATATATGAAATGCAAACGATTACTATTTTTATTTATACTAACAACAATTTATTTAGAACTACTTCAAACATCAGCACGCCGGAAAACGATACCGCCACTGAAAATAATTTGGAATAGCAATCAACAGACAATTTGAAATAGAGCCGGGGCAAACATTACATCACCTGAAAAGTTCCCGGTCTAACACATAGATAGCGCCACAAATTTAAAACCCATATGTTTTTTTAAATTCTACTAACCTTCAAACGATACGTGTCAAAATTGTATTACATTCCGACCATTAGTTTACGAGTTACAATTGTTTTAGGAACACTACTTTTGTTAATTTCAAAACAAGGAAAAAAAAAGAATTTCGTGTGTTGATTAGCACTGTTTTTTGATGGGATGATATACCATTCAAGCAAAGCCGTGGCTTGATAAGTGTTATTCGGACTCTGCACCAGGAAAATCGACACCCATCGATGATGCACCACGCTCTGGACGCCCAAATGAGGCTGTGACTCTAGCAAACATAATAAAGTGAAGTTCAATAGATATCAAATAAAGATATAAAGAACATAAAGGTATCAATGGAACGTGTTGGTCATATTTGGCGCGAACATTTGTACATTAAAAAATTTACTCTTTCACCATGGCAATGCACCATGATCGCTACAATGACAAAATTAGACGAATTGTACATTGAATTGCTTCCGCATCCACCGTATTCGCCAGATTTGGCCCCAGGCAAAGATAAATCGTTTTATAAAAATGGCATCGAAATGTTAGAGAGGCGTTGAACTGATTGTATCGCTCTAGAAGGAAATTATGTTGATGAATAAATTGTATTTTTCCCCCCAAAAAATTGTGGTTTCTTTGTTAGACCGGGAACATTTCAGGCGATGTGTTAAACACATCACTGAACGATAAATTTATTTTTCTTTTCGAAGAAGATTTGAATATAGATTTTTCCCTCGGAGTCTCAAATAGAACGTATACGCAATATAGAGCACAGCTCGGATCATTTAAAACAACTTAAAGGCGGAACTAATTGATTGAAATGAAATATGCTAAAATGTATGTTAAAAATTGTGCCCAATTTAATTTAGATTGGTAAGTTTATGCTGCTAAGGAAAGTCAACTTGAGGAATACACCAATTCGTCAATAATTCACGAACGTCAAAACCTCTTAAATTGTTTGTGCGACTTCAATCAGTCAGTTTAAACTGTAGATTAATATTCCTCTCGAAAGTAGATAACATTCATTACATCTCTCGCTCCCGAAGGCCAACATAGGTTTTATGAGTGCTTAGATAGACGTTTAGATCGCAATAACCTTGATAAGGCGTAGAAAACTTGGTGTGCAACAGCAATTCGGGCTTCTATTTCTGACTGCATATCATTTGACTAAGGTGTTGCTAAAGATTTTTGCAGCTGCTCTGGTGTGAAACTGTCTTTAATACCGCTAGACCTTTGGGAAAGAAACACGATATTATCTGCATATCCAAAAATTTGGCCCTATTTATTAAAAATACAGAGCGATGCTTCAATGTTGCGTTTTCTCGCGCCAAATTGTACATCACAGACACCAGTGCATCTCCTTATCGAACACGAGATCTCATTTCAAAGGAATCTGCTACAGTTAGTTCGATTACGATTCTACATACGAGTACATATCCCGACGGTGTTAATTTACACAGAAAAACAAGTTTCTCTGGAATTTCTAGAGACATGGGCGCGGCCAATAACGTCCCGCGGTTGACATGTGTCTGCCGGAAGTCTATAAATAGAAACACTGTTCAGTGGTCGATCAATGATGTGTTTATAGGCAGAATAGCGCTATGCGACGATTGTTTTCACATTTAAGACGGTCGAGTATTTTCCGGCGGGCATATTTGTGCGATCTTCCATTTTTCAGGCTACTCTTCTTGGTCACAAATAGAGACGATGAGATCATATAGGCTTGACGCCAAAGTAACGCCTCCGAGTTTAATTAACTCTGTGGGGATTCAATTCTTTCCATTTTTCAATCCACTATTCTCTAATCCTCACCCTTCCTTTACTTTAGGATATCCGACAAAGACTTCTACATCAGGTAGAGCAATTGCTCTAATGGGAGCACCTCGTCATTCCGATTTACCAAATTTTGGAAGTAGGTTTGCCACACTGAAAGAACAACAGCCTCGTTTGTTCTCTTCTCTTTCTATTCCTAGGTGGGAACTACAACCAACTCATCAACCGATGCCACATCGAACAACACAATCAATCAGTTGTTAAAAATTATATTTTAGGGTGGTAAACATCGTACTTCAACCTCCATACTATAGTAATAACATGCCACCCAGGCTATATCTTTTAACTACGGGACTCTTTCAAAATGATCACAATTGATATGCAAATTAAAGCACAACCATAACCGAAATTGGCTGGTATTATATTTGTCCGGCTAATATTTTCGATACCGCACATTGGCCTAGAAAGAATTGTGGTCCTTGTGCAATGATCTGGATGGTTCCCGCTGACATCATATGGTTTCCGCGGTTGTACAACCATTCAAAATACATTGTGTTAATTGTGAAATGGTCCGATAGGTTTCCACTAACTTCACGTGATTCCAGCAGGTGTTTGCTAGTTTCAACTAATATTGTAGTAATTCCGACTGGCGTGCTGATTAACCACACGCCAAATGGTTTTAGCTGGCTTTGCAATGTTTACAGTTGAAATTTTAGATTGTGCACAATAATCTAAAACGGACGGTGATCCTACACCAAAGTTCTGGATAGTTCTCACTCATTTCATGAGCCTGCGGTTGATTTGGTTCCGGTTAAGAGGGTTCCAACTGAAAAAGCAGATAGTGTACAATGAATCGTACTACTTATACGGACACAAATAATCACCTAGTCAAGTTCGGCACGCTTCCATTGCGAGACATTCTCTATATTGTTCTTACCACTTTGGATCAACGTATGGCGTTCTAACCATAATCGAAATCTATTGAAACTAACACCTTGCAAAATATCCATGGCAAAACAAACACTCAAAATATTCAGGTTCAGATTTGGATTATAGGTCGGATTATAATATAGTTCACTAGCAGCGAAAGTTTTAATCTGTTGATATTCAGCCCGGTTGTGGAAGGTACGGCATTGAAATTCCAAACTAACGTAATTATTAGTTAGCATTTTCAGATATCCCATGTCCGGTGTGGTAAGTAGTAGATGAAATTACGTACTTCGAATTTTAGTTGTATCCATAATCTTGTTGATAGTGAGTGCATTTCAATGATTAAAACCGTTTCCAATTTTTGAAGATCTCAGTTAGGTTGTGTTAAAAAATAATTATTACCATAATATATAGCAATTTCAAATATTACAAACTTTTAAATAGTTTAGTTTACTTCGAATATTTTTCGAAATTAACTTATTTTGGGGAAGAATAATGAAACAGTGACATAAATGACAGAAAATGTAGTTTGTTAGGTATAAGCAAATAAATTATGTAGGATTAATTATAATATATACATTTAATTGCTCAAAATTCTAACCAACATACTAGTCTTGGAACACGTTGGTAGATAGCAGCATCTAGTTTTACCGATAATTCTTAAAATAAAACTACGACGTATATGTAATGTGCATAAATAAAATATACAAATGTGATTATAAGTATAAGAAACAAGCTACCTGTCTTTTCCCTAACGTTAAGCCCTGGTCACTTGATCCAGTTTTACTAATTATACTGCCCATTTAAATAATCTTATCATTTTATTGTTGGCGATTTGTCCATTTTGGTGTTAACAACTGCAATCAAACTATATACATGAGTACAAGACCAATAACAAAATATTAAGCCAACATTTAGGCGAATTTTTAAATACGTTTTAATTATCAACATTTTACCCAACAAACAAAGCTCTTGTTAGTTCGCCTAAATGCTCGTTTTGTTATATATTATAATATTGTATCAAGTTCAAGATCTTAATCATGAAGTACATAGTTGAGTGACATGTTACCGAAGTTTCATTTATAATCTATTTTATTTTATTGAAAAATTGTAGTCGTTTGCTTTACATAATAAAGTGTCTTACACGTGAATGAATAGTTGACAAAATTGGCATTTACTTAGTCATTTTAAATTTTTTTCGTTGTGCCATATTTCAAATTTATTAAGCAATAATTCACCATACCGAACTTTATTATTCTTGGAGAATCAAGAAATGTTAGACTTAACAAAAAATGAAAATGCACGTGCTATATAACTGCATTCGTAATGACCGGTTAAACACGATTATAATATTCCGTAATCGATTAGTTCCATATTCCATCACATTAAATTTGACATTCAAATTGTGATCAGATTATAATGCGTTAAGTACGCAAATTAAAATTTGTCATTACGACAATAAGTAATGTAGTGATGAATTCATAAATTAATTTTAACTTTTTGGTCAACCGAATAATTGTTTTGTAATTTTTCAAACGTTTTCTAGTTTTTTGCTTTGTTCTTAGTTGTTTGCAGCAAACCGATTACAATATATTATCTAAATTACTCTTAATATTAGATAAACTTACAATAAAATTGTCCCGATATACGTCAATTCAATCAATATGGGTAATTTGACATGACTGACATTTGTCATATTTGATCAAATTGCAATGTCCGGTATATGCGGTCGGAGGGGGGGGGCGGTCACGCAACCACCTTATTCAAAGTCCGGTGGGTACCATTAAGCCATGATACATATTTTTCAAAGAACCGTGCTACAATGTTCTAAATTTATAAATCTAAAACATATTTATCAACCCTAATCTATCTAAATCTTGTCTACCAGAAAACAATTATGTCCAAAATATAGTTGCTGGGAGCCAAACCCATTAAAATTCGCAAAAAAATCGTGATAAGTCGCCAAAAATATAAGAACTTTACTTTCTAACCAATAAAATAACCTTGCTTCTAATTATGTCTATAGCAGCATGTTCGGTTACTGTTAACGAACTCGTTGATCTTACATCAATTAAAGTAAAGATCACGAAGCGCGCGTAATGAACCCATTTTTATATTACTAACCGGAATATTATAATCTCTTTGCTCTATAATTAAACCGGAATATCCTGCAGGTGAATAAACCGCGCGTATACCGTTTAACATCAAAGCGATTAATTAATTCTTACGTTCACATATAATCCTGTAAAACATAAAAATTATGTTTCACCAGAACAAACAAGGAAGTCTAGTTTTATTAATTTAAGTTAAAATTTAAAACAAGTAAGTGCTATGTAAAATAATGATTAATTGATTGTTGCCAATAGAGTGACAGGAGCACATGGCTAAATATGGAAATTCAATGAGAAAATTCTAGATTTGTCAAATTGTGCGGAATGGTGCCCATTCACACGAGTGATACATTTATTAGTTCTCCAAAATCAAGTTTTGTATGCAGTTAACAGTTTTTAAAACATGCTCGCAACAGACCGGAGATCTCCTTTTACTTGTAAAAGTCATAAAATCATCGAGATACAAACGTATTAAAATTTCGTCTGAATTTAAAAAAGAACGGTTTGTGTTCAGTCACGTTTTACATGTCATTTTAATTTTGTTTTTTTTTCACACCGCGATTATGACAGATTACTATCACCGCCTGGTAATTAAATTTCAAAGTAAATTACCCTGTATCGAATCTATAAGTAGTTGCGATTCAAATACTAATAAATGGAATGGCAGGGTGCATCCAAGAATTCAATTAATTCTGCTTTGTCATTAGGTAAATTACGCAACTTTGTTTTCAATAATTTATACGCAATACATTGGTTTATTTTGTTGATATATGTCACTGATAGAGACTTTTACAGTACTGGGCTATATATTATAGTATCTATAGTTGTTCTTTCCCACTTCGAAAGATACTTTCAGAATCTTGCCCACAGTGATTACAGGCACATCATTCTCCTCGTTCCTCGATGGTTTACCGATGTTATAGTTTGATCGAAGGGTTTACTTATTCAATTTGAAGTCGTAAGTGGGTTCTGAACTGGCATCACAATATTGTTACAATGCGATTCCATTGCTATTCGTAGTTGTAAATCCCGTCCTTTCATGGCACGATTCAGTATTTGAGCAGCCTTATTAAACTTATTCCAAAAGCTTACGAGTTTTCATAGGAAAAGGGAGACATTTTCTATATTAATTAATGTTACTGGAAGACATGCGAATGTTTAAAATAACCTTACCATTATTACTAAATCACCAAAGCAATGTTATAGTATCTGACTTTCGACGAATAACAACAAGCTTGTTCACCAAGTCCCTGCACTATACTTTTCTCTTCTAGACTCATGCCTGATTCATTTTGGTTTCCAAGCCCTGAGAAGCGTCGGCTGACTGTTTCCGTACTACTTCAGTACAGTCAGGTAAAACCGGCTAACATGATGTTTTATCTGAACCAGTATTCTAGGAAGCAGCCAAGTGCTGTTAAGAAATGGACCAAATAGTTGAGTTCTCGATGCTTTCTATCCATTTAATTTCTAATCTGACGAACCAAAAGATAAATCTATCGTCCTTTTGTTGAATGACTGAATCTTATGACTCCACAGCTTTTATTTCAGTGTTTAATTAACGAAATTAATGTCATCAATTATTGAGTGCCCCTTTCTAAAGATATTCTGAAAATAGCAAATCTCGCGGTTTCATCCTTTAATCTGTCCAAAATCAATCGATTCGTTTAAATATTTATTGTACATAAAATTATTGCAACATGGAGAATATTTTCAATGTTGCCGTCTTTACCCGATGTATCATGCATTTCGCACCTTTATCCATATTCACGCAATGTGTCTCTCATCGTGCTTTTCTTAGAACAGAGTTGTTATCCTTTCGCGAAGTCGACGTAGCCCTCCCTCGTGAAATACGAGAACATTGTCACTGCTGTCTAGTCACAATATGTTACTTGTCACCCGCGTGCTCTAAACGACCCAACTCAAAAGTTCCTCTTTTCTTTAATAATAGTTTCAATGTTTTCGGGGGTTGAGCGCTACCCGGGGACGTTCAAAGAAAATATATACCACATTCTATTGTGACCATTTGCATACAGCATATTCTGAGCTGTCGACATATTCAAATCTGTGAAGATATACACCAAATAAACCATGCCCTATTAACCAAATATTCATTTCTTTTGCAATTAATAAGAGGCGTCGCGTCATCGACAATTGCATCAATTCATGCAGAGGATCCATATAGGATAATGGAGGTTTCACCGTTTGCCAATAGTCCTACGACAATATCTTGGCTTTCCTGTATTGGACATAATTGTTGCATCAACGAACGAATAAAATAAATGTTGGTATGTGTAAAACAATATTTTTATTTATAACAAAAAACTATTTCAGGTGTACATTTTCATAAGCACAATGTGTCCAATCAGTCACAACTTTAAGTGAATTACACTAAAGAGTGGGTTCAATAATTCCAATAAGTGACTCCTGCAGCTATACATTGGTAGATTTGCTGCACGCTCCATTTCACTAACATCAATCATTACAGTTTCTCTCACTTTCCTACTGTTAGTTTAAACTGCCTCGATTTATGGTCGGCAAGTTGAATTATGAATAATTTGAAGTACTTTTTATAACTATGATGGTCAATATCTTCTGTGGTTTTCGCTACGACAACTGGAACGTCTTTCGAAATCCGTAAAGCAACGTTACACAGCCTACACAATGATCGGTATTGGCATGTACCTTAATTGCAGAGGTTTTTTGGTTTTCTTCCATCGTTCCATCTTTCTGACATGAACTGTGCAAGACGAATATCTAATACACTTTCTACCATAGTTGTACTGCAGGTGCTGGTGATCACATTCATCATATGTGCCGCTTTCCGTGAGGTTCGGGTTTTCTAGAAATAACGTTAGTGGCGATTTAAAATAATCATAAATGGTAAATAGTGAATTAATAAATAATTCTGGAAATTATTTGTTGTGGAGTAAAAGTGTTGGTGGATAATAGTGGGACAATTATTGTGAAATATTTTTGGCGTTTTCAGGAATATTTCCTTAATGATAAATGTTCAGTAAATATTATTATTACTCAGAGATTATTTCCAATATATTCGAGAATATTCCAGACGTCAATTCGCAAATACGTAACAATTGGTGACTGCCAATCTGTATATGGAGGAGACGCCAGCCATGGCGAGTTGAGAATTGCAGGTGGTCTAACAGGTGTGGCTGCTAGGGCGGCAAGAGTAATCCGAAACGGTAATTGGAGATTGGCAATTAACAGGATTTGTCATCGAGGATGAGACTAAGGTGGAATGGACTATGGATGATCAGTGTAAAATTGAATTCCGTCGAGGGGCCATGGCATAGGAGAGGTTGAATTGGTTGAAGTTGTATGGACTGAACTGCAGAGGCAGTAGTTTGGATTTTGGTCGGGACAGACAAGCTTAGGTGGGGGTAACGTTATGATTTCGCTTATTGAGCGTGATTCGGCGTGGCTTGGTCACTTGGGCTGGTTGATTCAGCGAAAACTGGTTTATTATCATTTTTATGAGATTAGTGACATCTAGTGGTCAGTAGTGGTCTTGGTACAGAAGATGATTTCGCGGTTTGGTATGAATAATGAGAATTAACAGGTTGAATTGGTATTGCTGAAGATTGATTCAGTATTTTTATTTTTGTTTTTAATTTTAGGTGAATCAAAACACTGGATCATCAACATTCCGGCCGCCTTGAATCGGCTGATTCAATTTATTGGTAATAAACATAACTTGTGGATGAGTCTTGATTCATCTGCTGCAATAATTTCCATCTAAACAGCGTGGCTAATTTGGTATCGCCACGATCTTCTGCAGAAAGCTGTGCTGTGAGGCCAATTAAAAAGTGTGTCAGCGTTAAGTAATTAAGGTCGTCCTCTGAAAGCACACATATTGGACGGGAACTCAGCATTAATTCAATCTCGACGAGTAATCTAGTTTTTTCTGCTAGTGCTAGTATGTAGCCATCAGTTACTCTGCGCAGGAATTTGGCTCTTTTGACTGCGGCTTTCCATAAACCCTGAAAATACGGTGAGCTCGGTGGAATACATTTGAAACTTATTTCATCTATTAGCAAAAAATTTGAGAATGGGCTTTTATAAATAAAAACCACTTTTATAAATGGTTGCGTGTCGCAATAAAATTGGTCCCTTTATCGCTGATAATCCCTTTGCAGTATCTCTGCGTGCTATGAACCTGCGTAATGCGGCGATGTATGCGTCGGTAGTTAGGTGGGAGACTAATTCTATATGTACAGCCTTAGTAGATACACAACGTCGTAAAATGGTTTGATCAACTGTGCACGTGTGCTAGGTAAATCGCTCATGAATTGATTAAAAGTCTTAGCATCATGTTTCACGCACTTTTAATTTTTTAATTTTCATTATTTATGATCTAAACATTGCATATAATAATAAATGAATGACCACTTATCTTGGACCATTAAGTGATTTGCCATCTAGGGATAGTAAAAAAGCCTAATTCAATCGTTATTGCGGCGTGTAAACAAAAAAATCTTATTGTTTGACATAAATTTTGAGTGCCTTACAGCCTTAACCATAAAAACATTAGTATTTTTTGTGAAATTTATTGTGAATTAACACAACATATTGCTGTTATTTTCGGGAATATTCCAGTAGTGGTAAGTGTCCAGAAATATTCCGGAATTGGTGTAAATTACGAGAATTGGTGTTGTAACTGTCAAAATTCTATAACGGTATTCATAATCCAATGACACGAACCGGATTTGACAAACTTCTCGTCTGTACATTTTATGTAAGAAAATGTAATAACTACGAGTATGAACTTATTGATAAAACGTTGAGTATTGCTTTTGTTCAGTTACCACCCTTAATAACCCTTAATATAACCCTTAATATATATAACCACCCTTAATAATTTCTTCACCCGAGCATCTCCTATTTTACTAACTTGATACAAAATGTATCACGTCACTCAATAAATCCCGAGGTTAACTAGTAAAATATTTTTTTGCAGAATTCAACTTTATTCATCAATATATAGTTTCCTTCACATTCATTCCACCGCGTCTCTAACCTTTTCAATGTCTTTTTGTAGAACGATCAGCATTTAACGCAAATCTCTTTCCCTGGAGTATTTTTTTCACGTCTGCGAACAGGCAATAAGTAGTCAATGAGAGCCAGATCCGGAAAATACGGTGGATGGGGAAACAATTCGAACTTCAGTTCTTGCAATTTTTCCATTGTAACCAACGACTTGTGACACGATGCGTTGCCTTCTGTAGCCGGTTTTTTATGCAATTTCTTGGTGATGGCTTTTTCCTTTTCAAAATAGTTGACGAATAAAATACCTTGCGCAACCCCAAAATACGGAGGTCAAAACGTTACCACCAGACATTCGAGCTTTTGGTCACTTCGGATTATTTGACTGACGTTTTTGTTCCGGAGTGTAGTGGTGGATCCATGTTTCATAGATTGGCACATATTGATGCAAAAAATCCTATTTATTACGATTAAAAAGCTAAAACGGCGCTATGAAGCATCGTCTCGTTGCTATTTTTGGTTCAATTAAACGAGTTTTCTCTTGGCCAAATGTTTTTATCTTTTCTGGAATAGGATCAAACGTGGCCGTACAACGTTTAAACTTAGCAAACCAACGTTCGACGGTTGCTTTCAATGAGACAGGATCTATATGACCCATATCAAACCATTGCTTTGTTTGAATGGTATTTTTACTTTCTATCCTTTTAAAAATAAAAATGTAGCATTAATAAACCAACTGTAACCTGTAAACTAATAGTCGGATTGTCATAAAATGTGACATTACTATTAACCTAAAATCCATGCTTACTTTTCAATTTATTAAATATTTGTTTGTTTTGTAATAGATTGTACTAAAATTTCATTATTCAGGACTAAAACCATTAGTGTTACTTTACTTTATTGTTCCAACGTTCATCGAGAGATGTCACGTTTGAAGAATATAAATATATATTCGATGTCATATCCAATATGACTTGTGTGTTGTTTTGAAGGTTAGAGGAGTTACAAATAGTTAGAGTCAATCAATTGTTCTTAAATGTTTATAAAATAAAATAAAATGAAAAGATTTATAATAAAAGAGATTAAATAGATTAAACAGAGATGAGAATGCATTTTACTGTTTAGTCACTCTCAAAGTCGAATTCTAATCATGAAAATGCTTAATGAAAGATGTTCATTTGCATTACGTCAAATTACACCAAAGACTTAAATCAAATTATCAAATTCAAATTTCCGCTATGAGGAAGGATCAGTTCGCTTTCGATAATTAAACTAAATCATTGTTACATTAAACAAGGGCGTTCGGAATATCGTACAAATTTCAGGTTCGTTCCTTCCTGATCGATTCATCGTCTTTAATACTGCTCGATACTACTCGAAAAATATTAAGTACCCTATTCATGCACGAACTAATAATTTGCATAAATAATTTGATTTTATTAATTTGTATGGCAAGCATGCAAGCGCCTCAGGAATGATATGCGGAAAATATACACATGTTCTCATAAACAGTGTCTAGCGTATATAGTCGCATATAGCTAGCTGTAAGCATAAAATGATATAACGTTTTATATAACAAGCTAACAATATTTAATTAAATGCACGCCGGCGAAACCGGAAATTCACTATTTTCCTTCATTTCCGAGTTGCGTTTTCCAAGTATAAAAGCGCGCTTCTCGCACCCAAAAGCAAATAAAGAATAAACACATTTATGATTAATTTATAGAATATGAATGTACTTACACATTTCTTAAGAACTATACTCATATTTATACATTCGCATTGTACTAGTAGTAGAATTAAGATTTTATCTTGTTCCTTACATAAAATTGTTGACAAACAAAATTTTTGAATTACTTATTAATCTGATTAATTATCCGACTTTTATGCGTCCACTTGAAATTTTTAACAAGTGTTTTTAACACATTGTCGGGCAATGCATTTTCAAACAGCTTACCTTCAACTGCAATAGTAAATAACGAGCGATTCTAAAAATATAAGCGATCCACCTATATTAAGCCATGATGCATTTTCTGGTTATGTATCAACGCGACACATTTACAAAGTAGAGTAATTTGTTAAATACTCGAAGTAATGTGTGATTTAGGTCAAGATTAATAACGCTTATCGTAATCATAAGTCGCAAATGAAAGTAAACAGATAAAACGTGATAATACTCGTATTTCAATTTCCATATATTGTCTTGGGAACCAATACGATATAGTTCAGTGAGGACAGTTATGTTATTCCATAACACTTGGCGCACTTAAGTCAAATATTCATCTGTGTTAAATCATAACTCATCTTTTATTCGTGCTGATCTACTTTCCAAATTAAGTGACTAACACACATGTAACTATATTCAGGCGGATACCTATCAGATTAAACTGTTAAAAATCTGTACCTTGGTTTGGTTCGTTTGTATATTTAACCTCAACTAGTAGAAACTTTTCTATTTAGGGAGATTGTACTGCATGTGCTGGATGGTAAACTTGATAAAAGGGATAACGCTGATACTGGAGGTGGCGAGGTAACGATGTCGAAGAGTATGCCTGTATCCACACGTAGATGGGATAGTGAGACATAACCAGATAAATATGGGATTTTATTTATTCCAGAGGAAGGTTATCGAGCGGGGGCAGTGTGTGTATTGTAACTTCCGCAACTGCCCACTCTTCACGAAGAATCAACATTGCTTTTAAATATAGGAGAATACCAGTAGGAAAATATGTGGAACATGTGGAACATGTTTTAGGAACTCGCGGAGAGCATTGGAGAACGATCGGCGTTATGGAGAACGATCGGCATGAACGAATACTGTGAAGGATACGCACAAACGGTCAGCAATTTGGAGGAGCGACAGCGATACCCTCGTATTTGGTGCATCTGAATTTTTCATATCAGCAAAATTCCATCGCACCTTCCAATTTTTTAATGTTCACCCGATCGCCTTGCATTTTGTTTCGCTTCGAAATATGTACCGAAATCAAAATGAATAAAAATCAAAAAATAAAATCACGCTTATCGCCGAATTCCGAATTCTTCCTTTCACACGATGATGAAATTTTAATATACACAATTCCTCCCTCGACAAACGACAGTTCTCAACAATTTGAGAACTCACTCGCACGAACTTCCAAAATTTCTATATTAATTCGAATTATTCGTTGGCATGGACTGGAGGGCCTAACCTGTAAATTTTCCAATCTTCAGACCATGTCAATTTTCCTTTCTTCAGTCTTCAGTCCGCATCCTTACGCGCATTATAAATAATTTATAGTTTTTTGTTGTTTGATTTAATCGACGAGTCTTCGATTAGTACCAAGCCATTAAATTGGCGACAAATTACATTAAAGTTATGCGTATACTCTTTACGAAGCCGACGTATTGTTTTGTGTTCAGAAGGAAAACCCTACACTGGAGGAGCCCCTGATTACCGTCAAAGAGTCGAATGTCGACTTAAAGCTCATTACAGATATTGTCCGAAAAGAGAAATAAAATGGCGACTGATGTGAATCAGCTGATAGATCGATCATATTGTAGTTGAAATCGTGTCCTGGAAACCTATCATCGCAACCAGATTGGTCATATCCAATCTGTGTCTCGCTCAAAATCACATCAACGAAGTCATCAGAGATTTCCGAGAACATGGAATAAGTACCGAAGTTGGGGCAGGTATGTTCAATCACGAGATACCATCTACTCTTAGTCCAACCGAAATTGTTAGAATTTCTTGTCGATACAGGAGCGCCTTCGTCAATGGAGAGCCAACCGAGTGTTTAGGGCATGCCGATGTTACATTAAAAAATAGCAACTGTAAATGTCAGATTGGGACAACAAGAGCTAAACTTGAATTTATTGGTAGCAGGAAGCGACGACGTTTCTAGTAATTTTGAAATGAACTGGTTTGAGGCACACACTTAGAAATTTTGCAACGTTTTACGAGGTAACACTTGCATCATGGCTTATACGAAGGAATCGTGTAACACGTGCATAATTTATGCGTGTATTGCTGCGTGTGAGTATGCGAGTAATTCCTCCAGTTTTGTAAACCGTTTGACGTTTCTTTCAGGTAATACACAAAACAATGAATAATAAGCTGTGAAGTTAAATTAATTTAATTTTTTGCGTGTTTTTGGTGTCAACACTGCGGATGCACATTAAATTTAGAAATAGGGACAACTTGCATGCTATGCAGAAAACATGTAATTCATTTCATAGATACTAGTGTATTCTAATTTGGATGCATGCACAATTATGCACATCTGCACGTCGTCTCTATTTGACTGTGCATCCGTCGTTGTTGACAACATAGAGAAAAAATAAAAATCTTCGCGAACTTCATGCTACATTGTTTGTTGTTTTTCACTTTTGACACTAAATTTTGTCAACAACTTAAAAAACATGCCGCACGCAGATCTGTTTGCGGAAAAACTGCACTTCTGTTTTCAGCATTCAGTGTAATGTAATACGTGAGTCACACAGTTTTAATGTACACCAGATTCCCCAGATTTGTCGTAAGTTCCATTAATTTGATTTAAATGTAATTTGTTACATATAAAAATGCAAACTATAACGCGTTTGTTATGATGCGAAACTTAAGGCTCAACCAGTCAGTCCGTAAGAGCTTAAGTCGACCTCTATTTGCACCATTTCCATTACGATTTCATACCATCTAACTTTTGGAATCATCTTATCAACACTGAATAAACAAATCCTAATTGGTCCAAATTGAGTTCAACTTAAGCTCTTACGCACTGACTTCAGCCTTTACTCTAAAAACGTAATTATTTGGATCGCATATAAAATTTGTTTTGAGTGTACAGCTAACTGAATTTGAACAACTGATGATTAAGTGGACCTCGTATGTCGCTAAAACTCGAGAGGAACAGACGAAAGCGGGAAAAAACACTTATGAAATGCTGGTCAAATAGGGATTTGGCAATGGGAGGATTGGCAATGGGGGGGAGCTGGTGCATCAAGGAGAAAGTTTCTACCCTGTTCGGGACGAACGAGCTTAGATGGAGGTAATGTTAGATGTCGCCTATTGATTGGTGATTAATTCAGTGTCAATTCATTTAGAAAATGAATGACTTTTTTTGTGAGTTTAGTTTTATAATGATTCGAGAATAGTTATTTCTGTATAAATTCAGGCGAGTCTGGAATTCATTGGTATACAAATACGAGTGCAATCAACGCGGTGAGGAGTCATTTGGGAGATTCGGTACACGAAAAATTAACAGCGAAAGTGAACCGTGCGAGTAATGATAAGTGGTGTTAACTGGAAATAGTGGTGTGATTTAAAATTAATTAATTAATAATTGTGGAAGTTATTTGGTGTAGTGTTTTAATGTTAGTAGATTAGGGAAAATTATTGTGAGCATATTGGATAATATTCCAGTAGTGATAAGTGTTAAATAAAGATTATTTCCGGTATTTTCGGGAATATTCCGGAAGCGTTATAAATTACGAGAATTGTGTTGGAACCGAAAAATTCTATAGCTGTTCACAATCCAGTCCGGATTTTACAGTGCAAATTTGTAGCAATACTATAAATTTGAAGTTTTGTGTCTGAGTCATTAAAATTATTGTTTTAAACGAAACAAGCCCGAACTACGCAAAAAATACAGTTTTACCTGCTATTTATCACCTCCTGTAGTTTTTGTTTTGTTTATGTTTAAGTAAACGTTAACAGATAACGACGTTTCTCGTTCTTGTTAATTTTACAATACAATGTTTAAATATTGTTAATTATTAATATTAAATTAATGCTAATTTAAAACATTAAATTTATAGTAATGCTAAATACACGCATATTAACGCGTGTGTATTAGCGCGTGTATTTTTAGGAAATATTTTACGTTTATGTGTGAACAATAAAATCAATTAACGCAATTAAAATATTTCTTAAAAAAATATATTAACAAGTTTTTTAATGAAAATTAAATATATTATTAACATTTTATTGTAAAATTCAAAATATATTAATTATTAAAATTAGTTTTAATCATGACCGAGCTACATTTTATAGAGAAACTGCATGCGTTAAACGTAAAAAACGTATTAAATATTTATAATTCGCTAGATTAAGTTGTTTATGCTACTTATATGTAACTGCAATCTAATCAAATTTTAATTCTCTCTCATTAGGTTTGAGGATTATTATAGAAACAGCAAAACTATCAAGATCCGTTACATTAAGATTGGTCCACGGAGTTTAATTAAAGAGGAATGCTGGATTATTACATACTCATAACCTCACTTTCTGTTGGACAGAGCTAAATCACTTTGAGAACGCTGCTCTTCAGGAATTATACCTAAAATCAAATGTTTATCAAGGCATACTCGATCTTGCATAAAGACTAACCGTGTGTAATCACAGATCAAATACATAATACCTGGCATACAACACGTTAATAAACACGAAATATAAACTACATGCATCATTTTTATTGTTACTTGTACTTTTTATTATTTATATACATTACTTACATTAAACATTTTTTTTTTATTTATTGGATTTAATTTTGTTCTAACGATAATTGGAATCGCTTGTGTATGGTTACGGCACACGCAGACAATCACAACAACAAAATTAAAATAATTAAAACGACAAAACGAAAAAAAAAATTTATAAAATTTTCAAATTTTTTAAAATATATTTAGTTAAATCGAATTATTGATACAGGTTAGATGGAAATTGTAATGTTCTGGTGTTTTAGTATAAATTTTTCGTTTTACACGTTTTAAAGTCGGTTGTGATTTAAAATTTATAAATTAATTTTTGTGGTGCATTGCGATAACGCAATATTTTGGGCGATAATTACTGCCAATTAGGACAGTTTATTCCTTGATAAGAACTTTTGTGTAAATAAAATTAAAAGTAAGTTATCGAAAATTGTGTGAGGTGCTATAAGTTGTTATTTTAAGTAGTTGAGTTGTTATATTTAAGGGTTCCATTAGGCAGTTTGTGTTGTAGAAAATGTGTTAAACAGTTTTATCAACAAGTGTTTTAAAGACCGCTAAATTGTTTTGATTGCAATTTTGTTGTGTTTATTGCAGTTTTGTTGACAGTGAACATTGTTGAACCGGTGCCAATCAAAATTACATTAGTTAGACCAGAAATTTGTGTGTAATGTTCAAAGTAAAATATTCTAATATGCAGCCACTTCGTAGATCGTATACTCCTAGTGATAAAAATTTGAAAGATATTCTTAAATTTAGTGAGTAATTTTTTGTGACCGTACAACGTCTTATGATTAAATTCTAATTACCTAGTGATTGAGTTCTTGAGTGTTAAAATTTGGTTAGTGGTGGAAAAATAAATTTTCTGTTTGAACCCTCCGGTAAATAAAATTAATGCCAATATTTGGCAATTTTGATAGATACAACAGACGCTTTTATCATTAGCTGATTTGCAAACTGATACCGTGGGTTGGCACTCATTACCTAGAATAAATGACAGTTTTTATTCTGTTTTATTGATCAATGTTGGGTTCTTTGTATGAAATTTGTAATATTTTGTTTATTTTTACACTAACAATTATAAAGGGTCTTTCAATAAGCACGCACGATTTTTAAATGTAAATAAAATAAGTTGTGGATATCGGAACATTTTTATTTATTTGAAAGAATATTTTATGGCATTAAATCGCACGATCCGATGGCCCGATCACGTTACCACCGAGATAACCATGCCCCAACAATGGCAATGTTAGTTTTGATTGGGAAGAAGTACTAGTATTCATCCTAAAATGGGCCTCGTCGTTAAAGATGATTTTTTTGGGCGAAATTTGGTTCAAATTCCAACTGCTCAAGAGCCCAATCAGCAAATACACGGCGTTACCTATGGTCGTTTACCCTAAGTTCCTAGGCCAATTGGATTTTATACGGGTGCAGACCAAAGTGCCGACGCTAAATTCGCCAAGTTGAAGTTGCAGAAAGGCCAAGTTCTTGTGAACGACGAGAAATTGACTGCCTTGGGTTTTCCCGTACACTCTCACGCACAGCAGCGATGTCTCCAGCAGTGTTGACTGATTGTTTATCGAACCGGTTGACTTGAATTTGGCCATTAAACGTCGAATATTCAACTCGGCAAGATGGTTGTGTCGAGGATAAAAATCACATAATGTGCGGAACGTCTTTCGAACATTTTGAAAATAAAATTTGTTGATTTGCACACGTCGAAAGACTCTTTAATTAGAAATACTCTTTAAATAAAATTAAGATTAGTTGTTGCCACAATGCTATTTTGCTTTCTCACTGCTCAATTTGGTAAAAATGTTCGTTCCCAATTTTGACATTCATTTTTTAGATACAGATGCGCTTCTTCTCTTCTTGTTTGCTGGTATTACATCGAATGAAAGGATTTCGTTGCCTCAACAATAAGCTTCCAAATAACTCTCACTGCAACAGTTAGAGCGTCGGATACAATAACCAAGGGTTTGAAGGTCCTGTACAACGTCGTCCATCCACCGTATAGGGGCCGCAATGTCCTGTCTTCATTGATACCGACTCCAAAACCTGTTTTATGGTACGATTTTCGGAATGTAAAACATATCCGAGCCATCTAAGTCTTTACAGATTGTTCCCATTATTTCGATGTTGTCCAGATCATTTCTGATCTTGGAATTCAGACGGCTCCAAAAAGTTTCTCCTTCTTTAATTAGACTTAGCATCATACGAACTATCGGAAATTTTTTTGCTCTCAAAATTGATGAAACTAGGTAACTTCTTAATAAATTATGATCAAACTCGGTTTGTAAAATGCTCAACTAAAGGGAATGACGCGTAGCCAATTCTCAACCGATTATTTTGAAGATGTTCAAATTTGAAATAGTTTGTAGAGCTAGAGGGATGTGAACATGAATTTTATAAACAATTCTAGAATGTGGTCTTGTTAAATGGAACCTGGCCGTTTCTACCAATTTTTTTAAATTTATTACATTTTATTGATTTAATACGAATGATCTTCATTCAAAATTGATGTTTAGATTACCAGTCCTGTCTACTGTCACAGGTGCCAAGTGTCTAGCAAATAACCTTGCGGGCCGTCTATTATGATGCAAGTTTGATAACTCGAACGTAACGACCCTGTGGTGGTCACTAGAATTTTTAAACCAATGTTGAAGTACCCATTAGACGAGAACGTCGTTTGGTTTCCCTGCTTGTTCATTACTGTAATATCTTATTTTCGTTAATAATAAAACTTCCTTTTCTACCATATTTTATATTTTATTATTTATTTCACCTTTCAATACGTTTTACATGTTCTCGTTATAAAATATATCAGACTACTCCTCTCAACTCTATTTTTTATTCCCGTCACCAGAGTGTTCTTTTTCTCGTATAATTACCACGTTTATGTGGGTAGTTTTTGTTTCGACTCAACTCGTTTATACACTACAATTATGAAGAGGTGACTCATAGGCATCAAGCCCTCTACTTTTCATCCGTTTTCATCTGTAAGATGGTCATGTCACAATCTACTTCTATCATTGAAGTCTACAGTGATCACTATCTTTTGGTCTTGACCCGATAAAGAGCCTAGGATCGTTTCGATTTTGCACAAATGGTATTCGATCGGTTCACTATATTGGGCGTATATTGAAAATAGGTAGCAGGAACCAACTTCCGATTGAATTTCAACACACGTGCATTGACGATCACAAAGCTGACTTACAGCTTCATCATATTCATGCCAGCATTGTGGATACTAATTGCAATTTTGGGATTCTCAGAGCATACTGTATAGCTTCTCTAGATATAGCAGGTGGTATGGTAGTTCTTGCAAACATAGAATATTTGCGTGGTGGTTGGTGATGTGCTCACATATTTTTGATCCGACCATTTCCCTGCATGTTGAGTGGGTAATATGTAGATTGTTGTTAAAATATCTTAAGTTTTGACTAAACATCATTTTTAGTGTTATTTTTCAGACGTTGCACGACACTTTTGTATGTGTTACAAGTAGCGCGACCTACTTAAGGATCATGTGGTTCATGCGTTTCCTTGTTTCCTATAATATGATTGTATCGCTGGTACCTAAAACACCAAGTTGGAGTCCACGTGCAATCTTCAACTCTGCTACCCCTCTACAAACTTCCGGCTCTTATTCTACCACCCAGTAAGCGTTCTCTTTATTCTCCGCATTAGTTCTATATAGAAACTTAAAATCTTTTCGATCTAGGCGATTTTGAATTGCTAAGCAGGTTGTAATCACTTCATCATCAAACTCCTAGCGAACTACGAGACCCACGCCTTCGAGTGAATCATTATATTTGATTTCCTGGGACGTATGAATTCCTTGGTTTTCTAGTAACCGCTTCTGTTGATAGGCTGGAATCGTTATCTCTTCTCGACATAATTATCCGTTTTGTCTTTGTCTTATTGTTCCAAAGCTTTATGTTCTTACATTTTTTTACCAACTGTATGCCAGTTTTCATCACTCTTTTCTATTGGGATAGTTGTAACCCTCTCTTCGTTGTCTGAATTTGCACTAAAAATTGAATCCCGTGCAGCCATCTTTGGTTTCGAGCCAACATTAATTTATAGTAAATATTTCCTTGAAGCGCTCGTTGTTTAGTTCCCTTGAAACAATATTTTTAGTTTATTTTCTTATTATAAATTTATTTTATTTACCTTTATTATTTTTATTTAATTTGCTTTTATTTTATTCTTATTTCTATGTACAAATAATTAAAAATTGAAATTTTTAAAAATTGGTACTGTCCTGTCATAATGAACGGCGTTAGAGTACGATTCTTGTATTTAATTGATATTACGATGAACGATGTGACGTGACATTACAATATAATGGGCATGTCCGGCACACTGAGATTCTCAGTCATCAAATTTCATTTGAAACTACGCTTTATTTTTAGCGCTGAGCAAGTCTATCGTTTGATATTTTACATTTTTTTATATATTTTTTTATTTGAGGAATATTATCAAGTAATTCGCCTCAATGTATGCATTACATTCTTTTGAATACAAGTAGGTTGTCTGCAATACCTATTTATGACATTTGAAAGCCATTTAGGCGAATTTATTCAAAAAGTTTGTAAATTATATTTTTTCTATATTATAATGTACTCGTACGTGGAAATTAATTATTTAAATTCTAATTTAATTAACCGCTAGTGTTGCTATGCAGAAAAGTTTACACCAACATTAGTTCGATCAGTCAAAGGTTCTCTATCGCTCTAAGTTCGTGGTGTACCTATTGATGACCACATTTGATAATATTTTGATTGATTCTTAGACTGCTTTATATTTAGAATTTAAAATTATATCACTGTGAAAGATCTACCGAAGCTGAACTCTGGTAACAATTTGTCATTAATCATTTCAATTTAGATGAATTGACATTATTAATCTCTTTTGCTCGGCAATCAAACCGAGTATTTTCTGCACCACCTTCCACCTTAGTCGAACCACAATAGAGCACGCTATTCCCAGATTGAACGACTACAGCGGGTGTAGAACCGATTTGGTTTGCAATTCATGTATCAGGGTGGAAAAAAAATCATCGGGAGGCCTCAAAGCTGTATTTTATAGGTTGATGAGTTTCGATACAGCGGAATTTGTTATGCTTTGAAAATAAATATTACAAATGGCTGTAACATTAAATTTTATAGTAAAGGGTGATTTTTTTGTGGTTAGGATTTTCATGCATTAGTATTTGACAGATCACGCGGGATTTCAGACAAGGTGTCAAAGAGAAAGATGCTCAGTATGCTTTGACATTTCATAATGAATAGACTTACTAACGAGCAACGCTTGCAAATAATTGAATTATATTACAAAAATCAGTGTTCGGTTCGAAAAGTGTTTCGCGATTTACGTCCGATTTATGGTCTACATAATCGACCAAGTGAGCAAACAATTAATGCGATTGTGACCAAGTTTCGCACTCAGTTTACTTTATTGGACATTAAACCAACCACACGAATGCGTACAGTGCGTACAGAAGAGAATATTGCGTCTGTTTCTGAGAGTGTTGCTGAAGACCGTGAAATGTCGATTCGTCGCCGTTCGCAGCAATTGGGTTTGTGTTATTCGACGACATGGAAGATTTTACGCAAAGATCTTGGTGTAAAACCGTATAAAATACAGCTCCTGCAAGAACTGAAGCCGAACGATCTGCCACAACGTCGAATTTTCAGTGAATGGGCCCTAGAAAAGTTGGCAGAAAATCCGCTTTTTTATCGACAAATTTTGTTCAGCGATGAGGCTCATTTCTGGTTGAATGGCTACGTAAATAAGCAAAATTGCCGCATTTGGAGTGAAGAGCAACCAGAAGCCGTTCAAGAACTGCCCATGCATCCCGAAAAATGCACTGTTTGGTGTGGTTTGTACGCTGGTGGAATCATTGGACCGTATTTTTTCAAAGATGCTGTTGGACGCAACGTTACGGTGAATGGCGATCGCTATCGTTCGATGCTAACAAACTTTTTGTTGCCAAAAATGGAAGAACTGAACTTAGTTGACATGTGGTTTCAACAAGATGGCGCTACATGCCACACAGCTCGCGATTCTATGGCCATTTTGAGGGAAAACTTCGGAGAACAATTCATCTCAAGAAATGGCCCGGTAAGTTGGGCACCAAGATCATGCGATTTGACGCCTTTAGACTATTTTTTGTGGTTCTACGTCAAGTCTAAAGTCTACAGAAATAAGCCAGCAACTATTCCAGTTTTGGAAGACAACATTTCCGAAGAAATTCGGGCTATTCCGGCCGAAATGCTCGAAAAAGTTGCCCAAAATTGGACTTTCCGAATGGACCACCTAAGACGCAGCCGCGGTCAACATTTAAATGAAATTATCTTCAAAAAGTAAATGTCATGGACCAATCTAACGTTTCAAATAAAGAACCGATGAGATTTTGCAAATTTTATGCGTTTTTTTTTAAAAAAAAGTTCTCAAGCTCTTAAAAAATCACCCGTTACAACGATTTGTGAGGTCTTCGTTATAGATCGATTAAGAATTATACTCTGCTCAATGCACCACATCTCTTTACCTTTTAGGGCCTTTTGTATTTAGTCTGATAAGACGTTTAAGTGTCTACTCGAAAACGTAATAACGAAACCTAGCCTTAAATACAATAGAATAAAATGAAGCAAACGTACATAATTTTTATCACACATTAGATCACAGCCAATTTCTAGGCGAACTCAGTAAAATCTCAATTAAAGACAATGATACAGTCAATCATTATGCATTTAACATATATTAACTGCTATCAGCGTGTTGTTGCATGATAATAATAATAAAGATGATTCAGACATTTGATAAAATATATTCTAGAGAGAACCCTAATTAACGACTATACCTTGAAAAATAAAATTCTAGAAATTCGTTGTAGGTAAACAGGTGACCATATATAACAAATTTATATTTACATCTAAATTTGGCCCATCGCACTTTGTACCACATCCACAACAATAAACAATTTATTTTTGGCGATTTGGATTAATTCCAAATTGAAAATTTTGTAGTTTAAAATTTGTACTTGAAAATATTGTTAAATACTCGCGTACATAAATTTATGCAATCGATCAGCATAACTCGTGTGTGTGCATATTTTCACAATAATTTTAAATGCATGCATCGTATAGACAATAGGGCGCCACCATATTATTGATGAAATAAATACGTATAATTTTGTATGTAGAAGACAGACCCAACTCCCAACTGGCAAAATTCTATTTTTATTGTGTTTATTGCCAATTCAGAAAAACACTTTTGTGAACTTTAGAAATATTATTATTTTGAAATAATGTGTTTGACTATTAACTCGTTCATTTTGGCATTGCATTACTTCTCTCGGATCGCATGGTATCACACGTCTATCTGTTTGCTCCTCCACGCTTTGATTATCCATAAAAAATCTATTGAAAATCGGATTGCCAAATCGGTTGATAAAATTTCGGACAATAATCGATGTTGCCACACTAGATTCTTCATCAAATATGCCAACGCCATGTATTCGGACTCTGTTGTTGTAATGCCACTGACTTTTGGCGTTCTCAGTCCCAACTGAAATTTCCGTACCAAACATGAATACGCATACCTGGGCGCCGACCGCCTAGTTTCGATATCTCAAAATGCGTAACGCTGCATTCACAAGCGTTGTCGCAAAACTGATATCTGGTTGCGTTGTTACAGCAATACATCAAGCTACCGATCGCCTGACGATACAGAAAATTGATTTCTCCATCCGAAATTTTGATTTATTCTGGCTAATAGCCAGTTATTAGTTTTACATCGAGGTGGGGTTACCAAGACGTTGGAAGTTTGATTTCGACCTAATGCAGGCGGACAAATTTGGCTAAAAGTATTGAAAGAGAGTAAAACTAACCAACCAAAACATTTTTGGTCTAATTCACAAACTATATGTAATCTCTGTAACTATAAAATTCCCGATATGTACTAGAATGGTATTCATAAAATGTAACTCGGCTCTATAAACGTGAGATTTATTCTGTAACTTTGCAGCACCAAATTTGATGACATAAAGTTACATGTAAAGATTTGAAAATTTAATATTTTCTGAAAAGATTTACACATATATATGTTGTTACCAATAGCATAGCTCTATTCCAACCCAAGTTGAAGCTAATGCCAATTGTAGTTTTTGAGCTTTTACTGTAGTTTCTGAGCTTAAGACATTTTACTTGTCTTTTATACGCCTCAAAGTTGACAATGAAATTCACTCATTGCTTATCGATGTTGAGAGGTTGTATTAATCTTGTTGGCTTTCCAACCTTTAATCCAATTCGCTGTGGAACGAATAAAATAAAAAATCTATTGCTAGCATGTGTGGTACAAGATTTATCATGAAAACAAACTTAAGCGTGTCCTCTTCGAACACACAATTATCATGGTATAACCTTTGGGTCTCCATAGCCTCATCTAGTTGCACTACTCTTCCAATCTTTCTACTTGTATCACTGAATTCCTGAAAATACTGATAATAATCTTACAAGAGTTTCCAAATAACGTTTATAGATAGCACTGCGTATTAATATTTTGACGTTTAGAAAGAACTAAATATCGGGGCCATTTTGGTTTATTTATACTAGAGACGTCAATCATTAACTAGTGAACTAAAAATTTAAACAAAATACTGGCGTTACTCATCTAATCCTATCCTTATAGATAGAAGAATAATTTTTTTGAAACACACAGGACAGTAGTGGCTCGATTTAATTCCCCTCAAGTGTAAATTTGCTTGTGACAACAAGATATATTTTCATATAAAATATGTTAGGTTTAACCGTTAACTCAGGTAATTAATATTTTTTGAACTCTTTTGAATTTTATTTTCATAAATTGTAAAAACGTTTCAAATTTACGATTTGCGCTTATGCGTACTTTTAGAAACGTTAATTATGCATATTGTATTTGAACACATAACCAAACTAATACAGATTCAACAGGAACTATATGTAGTGAATACTATCATCCCTGATCAAATCATTAAATAAGCCCTTTGATTATTAAACCCGACATTCAATGTGCGATTAGCAACCAGTGTGAAACGTAGAAACACATAACAAAATGTCCTGGATTTATCATAGAGTTTCAACGCCCGGTAAACGCGTGTGGATATGGTAAGGTTCAAAAACTGGGACCAGATCAGCTTGATTACGAAAAGCGGTTTCTTTTAAACCAAATTTGTTTTCCATTGCGAAGATTTTATATTATAAAACGTTTTAACCAATTCAACCTTGAGCGTATAAGTATTTACATAAACATTATAAACTATTCTTATCATTACAGGTAAAGCACCAATAAATCGGCCATTCACCTAATGTAAACAAAACCCTGATTCATCAGAAACACAAATACAAAATCAGAAGTACTTAATAAATACCGATGATAAGGATCGCGGCTATCGCGACATAATAACATGTTTATCATCATAAAATTATGAAATTAACGCGCCTATTTGCGCATCACCGTAACAACATCTACTATTGAGATAGACGAGTACATACTTAAGTACGATATAAAGATTAATAAATATAGCGTTAGAAAATAGAGCAAATTAATTTATTTATAAAACAATTAAATAATCGTAAGGATAATTAGTCTGAATATTAAAGTAAGACACGAAGCAAGATGTTGGATATAGATCGTATGTTAGAAAAATGCGGCGATTTTCATCGTTATCAATTTTTATTGATGGCACTATTTGGCGTGGTCAACATACTGTCGTCGATGCATTACTATTCACAAACTATAATTAGTTTTGTACCAGAGCATTGGTGAGTATAATAATATTTTGTATTTAACACGTGAGTTTGATACGCCCCCCGGAAATTCATATTCATCGTCGTAAAACTATTATTCGATATTATAAGTATATTTTGATATTGTATATAGACATGCAATTTATAATTTCAAGTACTTACCTACACTGCATTATTCAAGAGTTTACAAAAACATAAAAGCGAACGCATGCGTCAAATTCCCGCCAATTATTATGTTGATAATTCTACTTCCTCAGAAGCTTAACTAAACTGTGTTACATAAATTTCGTTTACTTAGTTTATTGCAAATAATAAATGGTATAATTAAGTCATATAAATATATAAGCACGTACTTAACGTAACCTATTAAAGTTTGTTTACATAATCTTGCACCATAAACTTTTCAGTTATGTGTGTCTTGGGAAGATTACTAATTTCAGAAATGTTTATTGCGCATAACTACCAACTCATTTCTTGCAATATTAATTTATTCAAAATGTCCTTGGTACTTCAGTTATTGTAATCCAGATTTAAAAAATATAGATAACACTTTTTGAGTTCCACACATTTAGAGAAAATCACTTCTTCTCATAATCACACTTTAAGTAGAAAATCTGCGCATTCCATAGCTCCTTGACAGAATTGTGTTCGTTTACACCAAACATATAGTCGGATGATGCAAAATATATCTAACCATTGTTCGCTAGAGGCGTCACAATCTCGAAAGATGATTATTGTTTTATTTCCAGCGTAAATGTTTAACTCATTTTTAGTATTGTTGTACCTCATTTTTAGCAACCTTCAAAAAGAAATAAACCCAACGATTTTTCGTTAAAACTGCATGGTATGCTCAACTTGTCAAAAACGAATTCGAAGTATACTAAAAATTGTATAATATATAAGATAGAGCAAATAATAGTTTACACTACTCACCACAAGAGGCATCACTCTCGCAAAAGGCAATTTCTTTTGGTATAAACAACAATTAATAATTCTTCCCTACAAATTCAAAACGACCGCAACAAAAAAAACGACCGAACACGTTTTTTATCTGTAGAAGATTTTGAGATATTGGCCAGCAACTTATTTGTTCCCAAACAAACATATTAATCTAACGTTGCGTACTCAATTTTAAAATAACTTGTAACGATGTGGACGAGTAGCGCCCACGATAAATCCCCGAAGTTCGTACAATGCATATTAGAATCCAGTTTTCATAACCCAATTTTCTTTGTAATTGGTCAAGAATTGGTCCAATTCCATTTTACATCGCAGGTCTCAGAATTTCATCTAAATTATACTTGTTAGAATCCTTGCAAACTTAATTTCGTGATAATTGTATAAAATACGACGGAATTCTGTCCAGCAGATAAGTTCTCATCTAATGCTACAAATGTAATTTCATCATTATTGGTTAAGGATTGACCGAGCTTCTGTAATATTTCAAATGTGCAAAATTTTCTAAACCAAGTTTCTTGACCTCGTTCACCAATTTAACAATTTAAGGGAATCTTTGTCTTATGATAGGCTTTGGCTGTAAGTAATGCCAATTATCCTACGATTCAGCAGACTATTGTTCAATTTGAGAAATCAACCGCAAGAATGCCTGAAGTCGTTAAAGGAGAGAAATTGGTACGGTGATGGGAAAATTGTGAATCTAGTTCATGTTACTGATTGGATTGCCAAAAATGAATTACGGGGAATCCTGAACTGGCGAAACTTTTTCTAGAGCATCCTCCGGTTGACTCGGGTTCGTATTTTAGTTTTTTTCTTTCCCGACTAGCTAACCCATTGGAAATTGAGACAAAACTGCGACATATAGTCATGATGGTGATAATTGATGTCCTGTTTTGGTTAATATTTTTAGGTTCAAACCTCCTCGCGGCGCTCCCTGGGTAACTCTAAATAAAACAGGCGGTGTGTTGAAACGAGCAGAAGAAATTCTGTTTATAGTCATGTACACTCATGTCACGGCGAGTCATTGCCGCCATAAAACCAACACCAAATCAGAGCGGCTCGTTATGTAAACGTGTTCAAGATAGAACTGAATACCTCAACATATCGGATTCATCATAAACACTACCGTAGAAACTGTACTCAGACAACACTTTAAAAATTATAACATGGAACGTACTTAGCCTTTTAAGAACTTGAGATTTCCAAAACCTTTCAAACCAGGCAAATATTTACACATCAGTTGTACTCGCACTACCAGGATTTGAATGATCTGATGATCTGGATGATCTGAAATTCTAGTCTCTAAGAGACATGCTACCAGCATAACCGTCTTTAGATCGTACACAGGTACCTACAATGGCAGTGGTCACATGCTTCTTCTTTTCAAATACAAGTGAAAATTGTCATCTACATTCAATAGACAAGCCCAAAAGACCGTCCGTTGAAATGTCGATGTATGACTGTAGAGTTACCAATCAGCAGTCACTGACTATTTAGACCGGTACAGTAATAACTAAAAACCCCCACCCATCTAGGAGCAGTGGCTCGCTATACAGCCAGCCGTAACTAGCGTGGCCCAAAATACTATCGGTAGAATACCATCGAGATGTCGCAATAGTTGGTTCGATGATCAGTGTCACGTGGTCGTTGAAAAACAAAAGCTTCATGATAAATGGTTTGTTCGTAACACTAGAAGCACTCTAGCAGAACAACTCTGGGTTACGAAAGCTACGACTAAATATCTCCTACAAAGCGAGAAGAAAATGCATCGAAAACATCAGCTTCCAATAGACCTCTATTAGAACAACTGCTCCGCCGGATCAGAAGGCTATTATCGAATCTTCCACGTAGTGGAAACAGGAGAAGCAGCTATTAGTAGATTGAAAAATGGCAAGCCACTCGGTCTCGACAGCCTCTCCGCATAATTAATCCACCACGGGAATGGCTCTTCTTGTATCAATCTATACGATCTTATCGTCGCTATTTGGAACCAATAAAAGCTGCCTTATAATTCAGTCCGTGCAGTCCGTGCTCATATGTCCACTACACAGAAAAGACGACCGTCTAAAGGTTGAAAACTGTTTGCTAATTTTGTACTTGCCATACTCGTTCCTGTCGCCGGCATCGATGAACGAACTATCAGTTCGTCATAATCCGATCAATAACCAGTGCTTACGACAGGCATATGACAGTATCAATCGCGAGAGATTTTGGGTCTAAGAAGCTGTCACAGTCGTGTAAGTTTGCATTTTCTGTGCTCTCTTTCGAAAGCGAGGGCTTGATCTTGACCTCTAACGACTGTAGAATGTTATCTACTTTCGAAAGAACGGACGTTCGTTTTATCGTTCATCCAATTACAGTTGCGAGAAACGAATATCGGATTTGTAAGAAACATGAAATGAAGTGACTTCTCAGCTCGCAGACAATGATATAAATGGGTTCATTAAATCCAACCGAATTAGATGGCTGGGTCACGTTGCAAGTCCCCCATAACTCCGAATGATAAAATAACTGTTCCAGCAACAATCAGGCAGTGTGCGCCGTGAAGGAGCACCTCGACAGCGCTGATGACACGACGCTGTACAATGCTTATTACTGACTTTATTGAAATAGTTTTTAGTCCTAAATCATGATTGACGGCTTTTGGGGATATTTGAAAATGTTATGTATTTTAGGAATCGTCTATAAATTGTCAATTCTTTTCATTGGACCAATCTAGAAATTAATATCTCCCCTCTGAGGTCATGATAGAGATTAATAAAATATTTGTTGATAATATTGTTTGTCTTCTATTAAGATGCTTATAATTCTTCATTCTCCAGGATTGCTAGCCAAATTTAGTTCAGATCAGTTCTTAATATGCTGCACTAAATTTCCTTTTGCTTGCTTTTCCAGTTTAATCAAGGATCAGTTTATAAGGAACTATTAAATTCTTCCCACTTCCATAAGTGCAGAAATTGCACCACTTCTCTGCTAGTTGGTTGATTTGACACCGGCCAATTTTCCTAAATTCGGCCATAATATGATGTGTACAGCTTTCACGTAGCGGAGTCAGATCTTTAATTAAAGAAGTATAAACAGTTTAATTATGCATAACTTTTGCATGCGGGAGACTAGGGACATGTTTCTTCCAATTTTATACTTTTGTTCAATGCAAAAATGGCAGCCGACTATGATCCTATTTCAAGAAATCATTTGTATTCATTGTTTCAGGTGCTATGCAGAGGAACTAAAAAATCTAACAACAGACGAAGTGCGGCTGCGATACACTGACTACATTGATCCACATTGTACACCGTACAACGCAACGGGTTATCAACCACATGATGTGATTGAAATGAAAAATGGTGGTTTGAGCGAGGAGGGAATATTTATGAGATTACAAAGTATTAAAGATGAGTTTAGTTTGCAGAATAGCACAACGTGCTCTCAATGGATTTATAATTATGATTACGGATACAAAAGTATGACCGCTGATGTAAGTATTTTATAATTATGAAATATAAAAGAATGTAATAGTCTTAAAATAATTTCATGTTGCAGTTAAACTGGGTGTGTAATTCAGCCTGGAAATCCACGTTAGGACAATCACTATTTTTTATTGGTTCCGTTGTAGGAACGCTTGCGTTTGGTGTATTGGCCGATAAAATTGGTCGACTGCCCGTACTAATATTGGCATTTATGATGGCATTTATTGGAAACGGATCATCAATATTTACCAAAGATATTGCAACATTTTCAGTGACGCGGTTCCTTTCCGGCATGGCCACCGACAGTAATTTCGTGATGATGTACATATTGATTATGGAATATATACGACCATCGATGAGAACTTTTGGTCTAAATCTAATGATTGGCATATTTTATTGTATTGGATCGATGGTGACCCCATGGGTCGCTGTGCTTGCCGGCAATTGGCAGTCGTTTTTATTTTTCTCGATAATGCCCGTGGTGGTAATGCCATTTTTCTATTTTATACTACCGGAAAGTGCCCAGTGGTTGATTGCTAAGAATAAAATTGATAAATCAATTAAATGTTTTAAAACGGTTGCTAAATTTAATGGGAAAATCCTGGATAATGAAACAATAGAAGAATTTACGAAAAATATTCGGACGCAGCTGAAATCACATGATGAAAACCCTAATTTATTTGGACTGTTCAAAACGCCGCGGTTGCGTCGCAATACACTTATCCTATTTTTTAAATCGATGGTGATTACATTGTGCTATGACGCTATTTCGAAGAATGTAGAAGGGCTTGGCCTCTCGCCATTCGTCATGTTCTCACTAAGCGCCACAGCTATATTTCCCGCCTGCCTAGTATTATTATTTCTCCAGGATAGAATTGGGCGCAAGGCTATGGCGTCATCATCACTTTTAATTAGTGGAGTTTTTACAGCGGGTACCGGAATCGCAATTGCATATCAAAAAGATTCTCAAGACCCGCTGCTGCTAGCCTCGTTAGCGGTTATCGGAAGATTTGGAGTTACGGTGGCGTACAATTCTGGGGCACAATATGCTACAGAATTAATACCGACATGCGTGCGGGCACAAGGTGTAGCGGCTGTACATGTGGCAGGATATGCCTTAACATTCTTTAGCTCATATATTTTATACACGGTAAGAGAATTTCATAATTTAAATTTTTTACTGAGGTAACCATTTTTTACATTTTCAGGCAACGTACTTTAAAGCGCTTCCGTCTTTAATACTTGGGGTCTTATCATTAACAGGAGCTATACTATGCTTATTCCTACCAGAAACATTAAATCGTACAATTCCTTGTACGCTACAAGACGGTGAAAATTTCGGGCTAGGTGAAAAATTATTCAATTTTTCATGTTTCGAGAAGCCAAAATCTGAATCTACTCTTGGATTGCATGAGAAATAAAATAAAACACATTTTTTGTACATTTTTTGCTATTTTTAATTTTTTTTTTTGAATAATTTATATTACGCTATGAATTTTGTGTTCGCCCGCTATTGTTTTTGAGCTTGCGTATGGCGATAAAGTCTGGACAATTGATAAATTTGAATGGCTGCTACGAACACGTTAACCGAGAACAATGAATAATTTTTTGGTATGATGACGAGTGAGTATCGTGACCATATTATACCGGTTGCGCATAAGGCGGCAGATTGGCCAACCGAAAGTTGTTCCACTGGACGGTTAATATCGCCTAGACCCGCTAGGACAAGACTCTGAAAAGAAATTTTTATATTAATATTTTTAGTTTGTTGCGTTTATTTATTTATTTTATGTATTGCACATTATGTGGTTGTGCAGTGGTACGTACACACAAGGCACAGAAAATTCAAAATGACTTATTCTAAATTTATAAAACTTTTAAATCAAGATAATGTTTACAGGTTCAATTAAGGAAAATGTAATCCACTTAACGGACATAAACTATGAAAATAAGGATTCATTACAAGAGACCACGCTCCTTTAAAACTGTACATCAAATCCACTAGACAACGAATTTGAGGAAATAAAATTATAAGAAAATAAATATAAAGGCTGAAAACTGTGTTTTTCTATGGAAATTTCTTAATTAAATTTACTGTTTATCAAATAACCTCTAGTGGAAATAATACCACCTATTGAGAATTTGACGAACAAAATCTTTCAATTACTTTCGGTAGATGTCATCACTATAAAATATAAAACAGAACCGTATTGGTTTATCAGTATTATTGGATTTAAATCCATTGTGATGTAATACAAACAGTTTTTATATTTAAATCTAGAAATAACGCCCTTACATGTCAAACATAGAATTATCTTCTAAATAACAACAACAATGTTCTGGTTTTTCTTATTATGTCGCAAATAAGTAGGTGAAATCAATACGCGATGTGAAACACAACTAATGTAGATGCCTCCGAAGCTTGTTGTGGTATTTAACAGTCAAAATATTACAGGTTTGTACATCACTATTACAGGTTTGATTATTACGTTGCCGTTAATCATTTAAAATCGCAAACTTTAATTGAAATTGTAAAACAATTAAATTAATTTTAAATATACGGAAAATGTGAATATTAATCAACAATATTGAACTCTTTACGGAATACTATTTTTTCACTGTGTATTTAAAAATTTTGTAATTCGATTTATCTAATATTTTAAGGATTAATATTGATAATAAGTGATTTATAATTTTAAAACATTCATTAATAATTAATAAATAAAAATTTCTTAGTTATTGACCAATTTTCGACGTTTAAGAACTTTTAATTAACCTATTTATAAATAAAACGTTCACTCGCCATGTAAATTTGACAGTGTTGGCATTTAAATCACGCAACAACCAACAGCGCCACTCTTTTAGTACTTTTTTTAATTCGCGTAGTACATACCCAGCTCAACGTAAATTAAAAATTATGTCGGTTTCCAAAAATTGGTGTATTGCCGCGTGAAATAGAAATGAATTTTATTTGGAGAATATTTGGAATATTATTAGAATAAATTCAACAGTACTACAGTTTAAACAAACATAATGAGCCGAGACAGTATTTTCAATGCAAACAATTGGGAAGTTTGTGCGCGATTTTTTATGCAATGGCAAACTTATATTTTTCATTGATGAGTGTGCTACAAAATGACACCAGGGTAAGAAGTGAAATTGTTCACTTGATATTTTTGTTTTAGAGCAACTCAATATGTCACGTAAAATCGATCCACAGTCTTTAGCTCTGAAAATTGGATGAAATTTTCGTGATAAGTTGATACTAAATCATTTATTACTAAGGGTAACAGTATTTGGTTAATTATGTTATTAGAAAGTTAATTGTGGATGTGATCCACAAGTAAAAATGGTTAACTAATGGCCCATTCGTCAACCAATTTGGTTCAAAATCGTTTGTACGAGGATTAATATATGAATTACGGATAAGGTATGTAAGATAAGGATAAACAATTTATATGGAACAGCCCCAAGTTTGATGAAAATTGGTAATTTGAATGGAATTATTAGGTGTGCAAGTAGAAATTGCACATTTTCTTTTTTGGTCAAATTAAACTGTATTGAAAATATAATTGTTAGAAAGATTAATTATCGAAATATTCGCCATTACTATGGCCTTTTGCCATTTATCAGGTAGATGATGAATGCCTTCGCGATATAAACTTGGTGGTTTCGAAGCAAAATAGTCATCGGTCCATTTTTGCTAAGTCTGGAGAATACGCTGCCGTAAAACTTCCCAGCCTAAGGAGAAGATGAGTTCCTGGGTTGATTTTGCTATATGTGGACGGGCGTTGTCATTGGCCCGTAAATGATATTTTTTCCTCCAAAATAGAGGAAATCACTTAATTTGATCAATTGGGCCTGGTAATTTCAGCTCTAACAGATTGACCAGGTTCAGAAGCTCGTAGTAAATGACTCCTTTTCAACCCCAGACACACAGTAACACATTCTTGGCACGGGTATTCATTTTTACAACTGATGTTGATGGCTGGCCTGGATCAACCCATGGTTCTCTGCGTTTAGGATTATCGTACAAAATCCACTTTTCATTACCCGTAATGATTTTGTGCAAAAAATTCTTTCTTTTTTACCGAGAAAGCAAATTCATGCAGATGTCAACTCTCCGCTTTTTGTTTTCTTCTGTCAGTTTATGAGGAACCCATTTTCCTTCCTTCTGTATTTTTTTCATAGCATGCAATCGAACTGATATTGCTTGGTGAGCAGCTCTTAACTGTTTTGCAAGCTCTTTTTGAGTTTGACACGGATTTTCATCCAGTAAATTTTAAGTTGTTTGTATTCAAATTGTTTTACTGCTACAGTTAAAAATGAAGGTGGAACATGGGCTATAAGTGCAAAGCAAAAAGCGTCGTTGTTTGCAACCCACCTCGAGAACACGTTAAGTCTCTACCTAGACAAATAACAGAGGAAAACATACCACAAGTAAATAAAGTGGATAACTACAATATATGTCCTGTCACATTACAAGAACTCAAAGAGGAAATCAATCTCAATCTAAATACAAATAAATTTCCAGGGTGTGACTTAATTACAGGACAAATAATAAAAGCCTCTTCCTGAAAAATAACTACGTAAACTCCTCCAAATAATGGAGTGAAACGTGAAACACGTTCCAAATCAATGGAAAGTCACAGAAGTAATCCTGATATCTAAACCCAATAAATCACTTAATGACAAAAGTTCGTATAGGCCGATTTTCTTACTTCCAATAATTTCAAAAATATTCGAGTAACTACTCCTAAAGAGACTCAAACCAATAATAAAAGCAAGAAATCTTATTCCTCCACATCAATTTGGCTTCAGAGAAAACCATACAACAGTAGAACAACTACTTCGAATTACAAACATAATTGAAGATGTACTTGAAAATAAAAAAGTATGTTCAAGTATCTTCTTGGATGTAGCACAGGCCTTTGACAGAGTATGGCATAAAGGCTTGTAATATAAATTACCAAAAGACTTACTAAAGCAGTTTTATGAAATATTAAAAAACAACACTTTCGTGTTAAATTAGATGGCGAATACTCAGAAATTAACAAAATATCAACAAGAGTACAACAAGGTAGCGTTCTGGAACCAACATTATATGTTCTATATACCTCGGACCTGTTAACGATAGAAAAGTCTAACATAGCAAGGTTTGCGGATGATACGGCCATCTTAGCAGTCGATGATAGCATAGAAGAATACACAAGCAAATTGCAAAGAGCTACTAATATTGCCAGTACCTGAATGAAGATATGGCGAATAAAACTTAATAAAACAAAATCTGTTCACGTAAACTTTACCAACCAAAAGGTCTACTGGATACCAGTAGAACTGAACTCTCAACAAATTCCCTATGCAAACATGGCAAAATATCTAGGCAAGATTCTAAATGCGATAAATACAGAAATATGGACTGGCTCTTAGGAAGAAATTCTGAACTAACTTCATTTAATAAATTGCTACTATACCGGCAAATTCTAAAACCTGTGTGGGCTTACGTTATTCAGTTCTGGGACTGTACAAAAAAAACCAATGTCCATAGAGATCTGAAGATGAATTTTATCAGTGAAGAAATCAGATGCTGAGATACGTCGTATGTTGGATGAGTCTAAATCTAGTACTAGATTCAATCTGAATCGATCAAAAAATAATAAAACTGTAAAGGGAACTAGTCAAAGGGGTACAACCCTCCAAACGAGAATATAAATTATGAAAGATAAATTACTAGATGATTTGTAAACCAGTTGTAATAAATAAATATAATTTTTTTTAAAATATGATTACCATTCAAGGGGGTCATATTACAAAATTTCATAAAAATTCAATTAAGTCTAAAAGTCGAGGGACATAATTTTCGTTTCGTTCCGACCTTTAAGTTGAATATGTCAAAATGTATGAAAACCGAAAACATTCACATTTTCAGTTAAAGGCGGAATCGAACCGAAAGAGTTGCCCAAATTTTAATAAAAACTTAATACTACTAAATATGTATTTTGAAAAATGTGTATATAACAGGTTAATGCTTTTAATTAGCTTATGTCTATGCTTAACAAGCACACTATAACCGCTAAAGAGGCACAATGATTTGGCATTTACTCGTGGCACATATCCCTTTTCCCGCCCGTATACACAATTGTGTATGTAAAATTCGTGTACGAAAAAGAATAAGGTTCAGCTTATTTATATGTTATTAAATTATATGCTTTTATCAAAAAGGATTCCGATTTAACTAAAATCCGTTAAAATTCTTAAGTTTTGGAAAAAAAATATTTTTTAAAGAAGGAGCAACCAGATATTTATATTCTAAGACGCCAGCGTCATAACAGTATAAGACACAATTTGTAGAACTTCTAATCAAGTGAAATTTATAACAAAACCGACATTACAAACTGCGGTTATTTACAGAGACATTTTTGTATGGTGAACTTAAATTGCAGTGAAAAGATTTTTTTTTAACTCGCAAGGGATATACCACTTAGTTCTATACTTAATTATTACATCTTAAATCCCTAACTCTAACTACTTAAATTAGAAAATAAAATGTCGACTATCGAAACACATGTATGAATCTTATTAAATGCGGGATCTGTCGTGTTGTTTTGTAGTATCCAAATTTTGAGATTTATTGCGACAATTTTGGCACGCGACCTAGTAGGTAAGTAATTTAAGATCACAAGAAAAATATTTAAATATTTAATAGGCATTTAAATAGAAAATTGACAACTGTGTTAAACATAGATAAGATAACAACGTTATTAACGTTATAATCTAAACGCGATCAAATGTTTGACAAAAAATATTTTAACTCGTTACGTATTTGAAAAGGTTTTGTAAACAATGCAAACTCCTAAAATATGTAAGTTATTTTGCAAACTCAATATCAGTATTGAAAAGTATTAATAAGCGAAGGCTATTTTTATAACGTTGGAATAAGACTCAAGTATGAATTACCTTGAATACATATCTGAAAAAATCACGCAATAACAAACTAAAATGTTGACAAACACTGGTATTGTAAAAACAAAATACATCTATGTATTCCCTTATTTCCTCGAACGTAATAATTAATCACAACTGTTTGTGTAATAATACCACTTTAAAGGCAACTGATTCATGCGCACCATTGAACCCTGCCATGCTACAATAATAATAAGGAAATATATTTACCCATTTAAAAGCTGGAGCCCAAAAAAACACTGTCTTCGGTCCTAAAATAAATAGAAACATAAATAAAATAACATAACGCAATATAAATATCGAAAAACGCACCTGCCGGATGTGACCAAAGTGGCTGCAGCTTCGATGGAACAAATTTATCAGCTGAATTTACTAGCACATTATATAATTTTGTAGCAGCCATTAAATCAAATCAAAAAAATTTACACACGAGTACAGTTCAAACTAAAAAAAATATTATTAATTATAAATAAACAATGAGTAATAATAAGAACTATAACTATTAAAATATAATAATCAACTAAACGCAAAAAAATTGAAATCAGAGAAAATAATAAAAAACGCGCTCGGTTCTCGGTTTTGTGGAGCGAAGTGCAAACGAAATGTTCTATCGATTTTAATGCATTTATGGACTCGAAACACGTTCACTGTTCTAAGACGGGAACTAACATGTTGTACAATATATATTTTGCATTTGTATTCATTGTCACCTGTTGATATTCATGTATAAAGCACACGGTTATTTTGGCATCTCTATCTACAACCAGAACACTCAATATACAACAGAGTTTTGAAATGTCGAGTATGCGTACCAAAAACAAAAGAAAAAAATTATTTCTAAATTTAGTTTTATAACCCACTTTTACTTTACATAATAATGTAATGACGTAATCATTGAAGTAAAACTAGACAATTACAAAAATAAATCTCGGTCTCGCAAAAATGTACTAAAATAAAACCAAAAGACACAGAATATATACATAAATACTAATTACTACTACATGCACTATAATAATTTTCGTTTGATCATGAAAATTTGTTTGTTGGCAAAATAATTTTTCTATTTTCATTTTACAAAATTATTTATTTTTCAATATCATTATCAATAGAAAAGTAACATACGTTATGAACGTGATTATTGATTACACGGGGGCAGTAACACGACTTTGTGCATATCTCTGAACGGCACATTGATTTTTAATTAAATAATTTACATTTCATGACATAATTCGCCGCAAACGTACATAAGATATGGTTAACAAATTATTTTGTGTGTATTTCCTACCAGATAAGTCGATTAGTATGTTACCATAAAATAATCATCTGCCATTTGATAATAAAATAAGCAAGCTCCAGAAACATTTGAAATTGTGGTAACAATTTCAAATGTTTCTGGAGTCAATTTTCATTTTGAATCACAAATTTTGATTCAAAATCTAGTGATGTTTGAGTGAAGCTTTAATCATTTGTAACATAACCTCTCTATTACCAACTATTTTATACTAATATACGCAAGGAAACTGAAATGGTTTTGAACCTCAATACAAAGGTGGCGTTACTCGTCAAAACCATTACGCCATTACAATAGTATATGCCTTGAAAATATCTATATAGCAATTTCAATTATTTAAGACGCCCAGTTCTTGTTTTAGAAGCCTAGTTGATCGCCCCATGTGTCAGTCACGCAAATTAAAGCCTAGTTTCACGAGTGAACATCCTAAATTGTCCCCATGAAAAGTGTTAGAATAGTAAAACCTAATATGTAATTATTTGTATTAAAGTATGTACCTATAATAAATTTTTGCTCTCGTTGTTCATTTTATTTTGTCAACAACTGATTCTATGACTGACACCATAACAAGCAATGACGGATACCCCTTGTATCTACAATTGTGAAGGTCAAAGGGCAAGATGTTGATATGGATAATCGTTGGATTGTGCCAATTTATGTGGAATACTCTAACTCCGCCAAGTCGATCCAGTACATACGCAAATATCATATATAATGTCAGATGGGTCGCGATGTGAGCACCAACGAGGCGATTTGGCGCATCTTTTATTTTGCGATCCACGAAATACACCCTGCCGTTGTACATTTCGTAGTGCATCTGGAAAACGGGAAACGAGTGTATTTTAATCCAGAGAACGCAGCGGACAGAGCGGCACGGCCACCGTCGATAACATTGACAAGCTTCTTCTCGGTTTGTCGAGCAGATGATTTTGCTCCCACTATGCTGTGTGCTGGAATACTACACATGGTATACGTATCATCGAAATCGTTTCAGCAACGAAAACAAGGAACACGAGTTGAAGGACATACAAATGTATTTGCTTCAGACGCTCTGGGTCGCATCTACACTATGCATCCAAATAACGACGTATTTATTTATTTATCTACATATTTTACAATTTTGTGAGCCGCACACCTCTTTTACAATGACGTGTGCGTTCAGTTGAAGTTTGTCCCAAATTTTGGCTTTAAGTGTTTATTTTGTCCATTTCAATTTATTATTCTCCGCTTTTAATCAATCGATACATGTTTCACGCATTTTGCCGCACATAGGATTAAATTTTTCAGGAAGTAGTATCATAATTATTCTATTCGTCGGAATTTGCAATGGTGGGTTCCTCGTAATATATGCACAATTTCCAATTTGTATAAACTTCTAGTACGTATATATGTTACTATCTTCGATTTTTGTTGGTTAATGTTCATGGTCCGACATCATTCCAACAACTGAGAACTCGTTAATGGGCATCTATGTGCGATTTACCGTGAGGCATGTCAACTTTGAGGATGTTTTGTATCGTGTGCGTCGCCAAACTTCAAATCCGACATTGCAAATGACAGCAGAAATGCACAATGAGGCATTGAGTATGATAGAATACATGTGTTTATTGGCAGCGAATAAAGTGTTGTCGTATTTCGGCATAATACCACCTAATGCGTTTAATGCTTTGATAGAAGCTGTGAACAATGGAACTGGTGGCATTTACTTCCTGGATGCTCATCGCCAAAAACAGCGCAATGGCAAAGATTTTACAGAGGTGCATATTGATCGTTTGGGACGAATGCACGATAACCCAAAAAACATCACTGAAGGTGCTGGACAGAACGTTGAAAGATCTTCATTGCAATCAAAACATTTCTAGTGGACTCATGATTCTGTTATGTGGTGAGTATCGTCAGACTATTAATATTATTCCACGTTCAACTATAGCTGAGAACTAAACGCGTGCTTGAAATCATCAATGTGGCGGCATGTGAATACCCTTCGATTGACGACTAACGTGCGAGTGTTTTTGCAACAAGATCGATCGAACTGCAGATGTATTTTCGAAGCAAATATTGGACATTAGTAAAGGTAAAGTCGCAGTTGACATCTCGACCGAATGCATCACATTGCCCACTGATTTCTGCCGGTTCACCGAACCGAAAGCATAGCTCATTCGACTTGTTTTTCCGAACATAGTGCAAAACTTAAAAACCCATAATTGGCTGAGCAAACGAGCCATATTGGGTTCGTCAAGTCGGTTGACACATTTATCAACCAGGATGAAGTAGTCAACTAACTCATAGATTTCTTGAATTCGCTGGGATTACTACCTCACGATTTGTAATTGCAAGTAGGCTCAGTCATCATCATGTTGCGTAACATCAATCAATCTCGACTGTGCAATGGAACGAGACTGGCCGTGAAATGCTTATGAACAACATCATCGAGTCGACGATTATCATGGGAAAGTACAAAGTAGAGGTTTTGATTACGCGCATCCCGATGATTCGGACGGACTTGCCATTCGAGCTCAAACGGTTCCAACTCCCCGTGCGTCTGGCATTCGCGATGATCGTCAACAAATCACAAGGCCAGCTAGTCGTTGTTCAGACATAAAACTACCAGCAAGAATAAAACTATTTGTATGTATTTGAAAGTAATAAGACAGTATAAGGAAAAACAAAATTTTTTAGTGCAGATTATGGTATGGTGCTTTGTGGCATGGATAAGCAATTTTATCATTTAAAATGACCATTGCTGATATTCCTAAAACAAAATTTACAAACAATTTAATTTAATTTAATGAATTTTATTCACTCAGATTTGCATTATGATTTTAGTAGTTTTCAGTTCGTACGTTTATTCTAAATCATCACCTATTGACTAATTGAATCTCTTATAAAAACAGTCCAATTGTAACGGAAATTGTTTCAGTTAGAAAGATGGATCACACATCCTGTCACGATAACTAAGCGCTGTTTAGTTACCGCATTATGTTTTAATGAGGATGCCTTGTATTTATATGGTACACAGCGTTATGCCTAGTTGTGTGCTAGGACCCGGTTCGGGACCCAAGAGCTTTGCTGCCATTAGGACGTAAGGTCTCTCATAGAGAGGCCAGGGGACACAGATGAACACTAATTTTTGAAAATAGACGGAGTGCTACGGGCTTGACTTGGTACTTCAGACTGCAGTACCGCAACGACAAAATCGGCCCAATAACTAACTAAAATCTGAATGTTTAACACATTCTTTGCAGATTGTATAGTGTCTCAAGTCAAAATGTGTCCTCTTCAAAATAGTGTTAACAAATAGTTGTACAACGTGACGTCCAATCACTCCCTTCCCTCCCACTGAGTCTTGGGATTTGCCCATTGACATTTTTCCGTCCGTCAGTTACTATACAGTGACGGTGACTGACTACAGTGATGATGACTGAGTACAGTGACGGTGACTGACGACTGACGGAAAAATAACACCTACCTATTATAATACACGTTTTACTTTGTGTTTTTTACTCGTACACAATAAACATTAATAATAATTTGACGTTTACTTTGATTATTTATGCTTTTTATGCCAAACTGCCACCCCTGAGAAAAAAATTAAACTAATATTTGTATGAAGAAAATACCAATTGTATAGGTATTTTTGTGTCTATTATGGCAAATTTTAAGAAGTTTTTGGCTATTTAAAGCAAACCATAGTAATAATGAATTACTAGCACATTTTAATCTATTGAAGGCATGTATATTTTGAACGTTTATATGCCAAGTAAATAGCTTTAACCTTTAAGTATAGCTTTAGTTTGTGTTAAAATTTCAGCAATCCACTATATCAAAAAAAATCCAAGCAAAAAATCCATCCTTCTGGCTATGTAATACTGTGGGAAAAAAATAGTAAGACTGTTCATAATTTTAAAATTCTTTATTTATTTCTCCAAACCTATTTCGTCCCCCTCAAAGTAATCTCCCCGGCTTCAATACACTTGTGCCAACGTTTTTTCCTCTCCTCGAACAGTTGTTAAGGTCGATTTTCAGAATAGCCTCCAATGCGCGTAGCGATTCACGTTTAATGTCTTCAATTGACTCAAAATCGGTTTCCGCGGAGCGGCCGTTTGTGTTTGCTGAACAGCCAGAAGTCACACGGAGCTGAATCATTAAAATACGGTGGTTGCGGAACGATATAGGTGGAATTTTTGGCGAAAAAATCACGTAAAACCAATGCAGTATGAGAAGGTGCATTAGCGTGGTGCATTATCCGCCCAGAGGCCGGAATCTCTTTTTACGAATAGCTCCGCGCAAACGATGCATAAGACTCAAATAGTATTCCTTGTTGACAGTTTGGCCGGTCAGAAGGAATTCAGAGTGCACGATAATCGAAGAAAACTGTCAACATCACCTTGATTTTTGACTTGCTTTGACGTGGTTTTTTCGGCTTCGGCTCATCTTTGGCACGATATTCGGCCGATTGATCGTCTGTTTCCGGGTTGTAAGCACAGATCCAAGACTCATCGCCAGTTATAATACGTTTAATGACATCCTGGTAGTCGGAAAGCATTGTTTCACAGACGTCAACGCGACGCTGTTTTTCCAAAAAATTGAGTGATTTTGGAACCAATCGTTTTCACTGATCCTTCCGATATTTCAACGATGCCAGTAAGGTCTCTGACTGTTAATCGTCGATTCTCGAGCACCAATTCCTTGATTTTACTAACGCGTTGATCATTAGCTGATGTTGATGGCCGTCCTAGACGTGGTTCGTCGTCAACACGTTCTCGACCCCCTTTGAACAATTTATACCAATCAAAAACACTTGCCCGCAACATACAATTATCACCGAAGGCCTTTTGCAATATTCTGAACGTTTCGGCACCACAAAATTGATTCCGCACAAAAAATTTAATGGAACTTATTCTTTGTTGAATAATTGAATTATTGAATTATTGAAATAATTGAATTGAATTGTTGAATAATTGGATTTTATTCTTTGTTGAATAATTTCACGCATTGTAAAAATCACCGAATGCTCTTTTTGTACTTCAGAAAGACAGGCGTATACTAAACACTAATGATTATTTTGATGTGACATTTGGCACAGATGCCACTGACAGTCATGCCAACATAGAAAAAAAATATTTCGACGAATGGTTTTCCGCGCAAAATTTAAATTAAATAGTCTTACTACTTTTTGCCCACAGTAGTATTTTTATTAATTCCGAATTAATAAAAATAAAGATGTTTTTAAAAAAACAGAATTTTGAAACCAGGATTTTGATAAACCAGGCTTTTGAAAACCGGGCTTTAGAGAACCAGTATGCAGTAGATAGTACTTCCTTCAGATGAAATGTCTAGATCAAAACTTGGGGATCAAATAAATGGATTTTTTCCTTGGTAGAAGGTACACTCTTGGATTTTTTCTGTAATAAAGGTAATAAAGTTATTGAGTGGAATCGGCATCATTTGTTTGCTAAGAAATTCCTTCGTAATAATGGCAGTCCCGTACAGATACAACAAATATCCAGATGATAATATAATGCAACAATCAAAATATAATACATTAACGGATTTAAAGACCAAGAAAACGAATGACACCCAGGTGCCTCAGGCTGCCCGGGAGGTTGGCTTGACTCTGAACCTAACTGAAACGACCTTTTGTCATTGAGAGATCACAGGCGTGGTGGCAACCGCTAGCAATCCAGAATTAATATGGGGTAGAACATTCGATTGCTAAAGATAATACATTTTTTAGTTTTTTCGAATAATCGACTCGCGGCAGCTCAAAAATCATACTGTATATCGATTTATGAACAGAAGTTATTGGCTTGTTTGGAATTTATCCTTGCCTGTAATCATCTCGCACCAAAACTATTTCAAAGAATTCAAATATTAAACTATTCGGATTTCATCATAGTCAGCTACGAAATTTGCCTTTATTTGGGCTTATTACTTAACGTCGGAAGTTAGAATAACCAATGAGATGATCAAGATGAAAACGAGATTTGATATAAAATGTTAAAGGCTGGAAACGACAATTAGTCGATTGATAATTTACACGCACCTCCGTCTAACGCCGGATTGCACAGGGTAGGTGCCGTAACCGATTAACTGAACCGCTTCTTATATGATCTACATATTATTACTCTATTGCACAATAAACTTTAAAACCTGTTGAGTAACCGAGGCCGCAGTTATTAGGGCATTTAAAGTACTCAAGAAAACGTTTCACCCCCTTTCCCTATCGAATAATTAAAGGCGGCGAAAGAATGTGAAATGTTAATAAAATTAAGACCAAAAAAAAATTACAATATACATAAATAAAAATACAAACTATATAAAAGCCTTATAAATATTATATCACTAAATCTTAAATAAATTAAATAATTTAATTTACACAAAACAAACATCCGAAATATTGTACACCAAAACAAAAACTAACGAATTGTCAGTTATTGGTTGAGCGATTCTATTTCTCAGTGATTTAAATTTTATCGAACCGGTTAGGTTCGCGTTTTATCGAACCGGTTCGGATTATAGTTATTATAAAAAAACATTGAAATACGAATTTCGTTATTTTTATTCATCATCATTACTTTTTTTATTTTTTCATCATAAATTTGAATATAACTCTCAGAGAGCGTAATCATTTATTAACATATCGGCTTGTGATTTCAAAGCGGTTCATATACTTATCCTTGTAGGTTTTGTTCTCGTTAATCCCGTTGAATTTGGTCAGCAACTGGAATAAATTGATTTGTGGGATGGTATTTTTCGTGTGCCCGCCTTCATCTCACCGAGAAATGGTTTGTGACATGAACATGGATCGGGTCGTTTTGACCTTTTATGGCACAATGTAATGCATGCATCTTTTCCAAGATAGAAAATCGATTGGAACCCGTTGCTCGATAATTTGAAACTGTTTGAACATCACGGCTTGTATCATTTCATGGGGAGATGCATGATCTTAAAATTACATGGGTTCCGCATTAATTCCCCGAATCGCTGTACCAAACCATATATAGTAGCGATTCTAGGAGTAATGCTTGAAGCACTACATTACCGTAGTCATTTGCTTTAATATTATTTAGGTCGACGACCCCCTTATCGCACGATGTAGCCAAATTTGTACGTATTTGATATCATCCCGTAACGAATCGATCACCTGCTAGTAAGCGAGTAGACAATAAAAACGCAACGTGTTCAAATTCAAAAAAACTTGATTCCTTTGTCTTGGAAATATTTACTGCAAAACAACGTTAATCCGTGTCAACGAAATGGAACATTTCGCAAAACCGAAATCAAGGAATTGACGATTGGTTGCATCCGATACGCATTTATTGTCTTCACGATTCAAAATAGACGTCATATTTTCAACAGTTTTATCTATAATGAAGCATTTGCATTAAACAATCTCCTTAAAAAATTTAAATCCTCACCATTTACGGGTTTTCCACTTGTACCTCATCGGTCTAATTTTACAAATGATTATTTGGTTTAATGCAAGACCATCACTACTTATTAGTATCGGATATTTCATGATGCATTTTTATCAAAAAAATTTTTTAAATTTAAAACGATTAACGGCACACAAAAAAACAAATATTTATAAGGTTTGATGGGTTTGATTTTTGACAGTAAAAATGTCAAAAACATCATTTTATTGATAATAGCGACATATTTAACGTAGTGTCAAAATTAAATCATTCGCCTAAACGTTGCTTGTACTAAGGTTAAGTACTAAACTAAAAAATTTCCCCACTTCGAATATATTTTCATTGCGTATTTGCGTATGCGTATGTATATCACCTCACCAGCTTCGCGACAAAAGCTCCTATAAAAAAATTTGTAGTTTCCACGAGACACAAGAATCTGTCTTATAGAAGGTAAATAAAATTTAAAAAACTATTGATGCAGATAGTTCCTAATTAACATTGAGCAGTTTCTTAATTATCCAGTTTAAAAATTATGCAACTCATTAATTGCATATCCATATAGGATATTTTGACTCAAGGTTAAAATGTAGATAGGAGAAATTGTTTGAATTAAGTAATTAACCTAGCACCTGAATTAATTTATATCATTACCATTAGCCTAATGTCCCATTTACATGTAGAAAATTGTTTCCTTCTGCAAATTTTTGCAGGTAAATAAGAAGCATCCGCTATATAAAAATATTCAATATGCGAGAAAGAAATAAACATATATAGTATTGACATAATTTTTTTTATAACATTATTAATTTATTTTTAATTAATTGAAATGCAAAATTTAAATTTTTTCTTGGCGTCTATTTTTATTATGAATCCTTAACATTTATAAATAAAAAATAAATTTTGTTCGTTAATTTAAAAATTGTTGCCATAAAAAACTCGGCTCGAATATATTTTATGGCAACATTTTCAATTTTGTTGTGGTTTTGGCGGTGTAGTTGCTCAACAATCTTCTGCAAAATTTTGTATGGATATATTTCTTTTATTGTCTCTCATATGCAAAAAGTCAATGTTATATCTCTTACAATTTGCAGAAGAAAAATGTTGGTCGCAAGTACATGAGTTTACTGTCAAATATGGTATGCAGAATTAGATTGGCACTCTAACATAATGTTCAATGCAACTAGGCCCCCTCTCAACAAATGATGGTCAAATTCGGTGTGCAAAGCTGAATTTCACGAAATTTTGGGATTCGGCTATATAATGAATGGAACTAGGCCGTTTCCTAACCAATAATTCTCCAATTTAGTCTGTAGAGCTGGGCTAGGATTATAATAAACTAAGGTCAACTTGTATTGGGATTTTAACGTGTCTTTTTGATGAAGTTCTACAATTCGACCATCCTGAATGGAACTTGAACCAACTATTGTCAAATTAGGCATGCAGAATTGGGTGGGGATTGAAAAATGGATTTTAGATAAGTTCTGGAATTTGGCCGTACTAGGCAATCTCTTAACTAATTATGTTATAATCTGGTATGTTCAGCTGAGCCGAACATAAATCCTGGATGAAGTTTTTCTACAAAATAAATACGAAAATAATCGGCCAAGGAATTGTCCAACTCCTCCACTCAATATAGGCGAAGCAAATTTGGCCTTAACTCGCTTAATACGGCCCATTTTGCACCCAAAAATTATTTGTATCTTCCAGTAAACTGTTTAGAAACAGATTACTGAGACAATTCCGCACATCTCAATCAATCAAAAAAGATCCAGGTTTACGTGAGGTGACGGAAGGAGAGGAGTATAGGACCAAGCGGAAGGCTTATTACATAATTGGTGCATGAGCAAGTCGTTGAATAGGATTTATAACTCAAATCAATCGATATTTGTGTCTGATGTTCCCATGCAATTGCGAACCTGTTTCAGAAATATTGTTGAGCCAGATAAATTCTTTTGTAGAAAATAGCGCCACTAGCAAGCAATCTAAAAAATAGTCAGCATTAAAAGGCCGAGGGATATCATATGAGATTTACTTGTCGTTACAAACGAATGCAAACAAGCTGTAGCATTGCAAATCAAACCATTATCATCCAGAAACTAGAATGTCTCCGATAAATTATCTGAAGATATGTCACTGGAGTGCAAATGTTATAAGCAAACACAAACTCGAATTAGAACATTTCCTAGCAAAACATGAAATTCATCTTATGCTAGTTTCTGAAACCCATTAATCACATTCAGAATAAATGGTTACGAAGCCTATGCAACGAAACATTCCTTAGGCAGAAGCCAAGGAGGAAGTGCTATTATTATAAAAAAATGGATTTGCCATTATGTTCTAAATGAATATAGCACCGAGGAAATTACTCCTAGGGGACGTCCATTAATGAATGTTATTCAAGAAAACCACTACGATATCGCATCATGTGGGCATCCAAATTATTGGCCTACTGACTGTCGGAAAATTCCTAACGTCTTTGATTTTGCAGTCTCAAGTAAAATAAACCTAGAAATAATCTAAACTAAATCACTTTTAGAATTATTTTCTGGCCACACTCCGGTCTTACTACATTATTGGGCTGACCACAAGCCATGTTCTACAAACAACCATCTAACGAACACTTACACTAACTGGTTAAAATTCAGGATATATATCAGTTCACATATGGACTTGACGTCTACACTGCAGACGGCTAAAGATATAAACATTGCTATGGAAAACTTTATTGATTTAGTGGTCAATGCAGCTATTTCTTTCAGCCTCGCCTAAACCAAAGAGCAAACACACAAGGCACGCCATAACATTGCTAGATGCAAAACACAATTATAACCAGGCGAAAAGAAAACTGCAAAGCCTTCTACAAAAAAACAAGATGGATTATATGAAAAATATCTTAAGGAATTATCTCAAGGCAAGGAAAAAGCTAAAGCCTTCCCTATCACCTTGAAAGTGTATTCACTCGAAAGTTTAAATTATCGGTGGTTCAAACAGAAAATGTAGTAATCAGATCTGAGAGGAAATTCAAGATAAACAAACCTTTAGTTAAGTTTATTTTTACACAGCAAATTCAGTTAAAGGAAGCCCTTGAGTATAATCGAATTACAGGTGAAATTCTTAAATAACTGCCTGAGTATGTCTTTGGACGACTGGCTCAAATATTCAATTCAATCTATGAATAGAGATAAAACATTGAGTGCTGGAAACTGTCAACTATAAAAATATTCCGAAGACTAGCAAGGATCCTACCATGGTCTCGTCATATAGACCAATAAGCCTACTACCAATCATCTCGAATGTATTCGAAAAAGCAATTAACGAAAAAATTAAACCGGAACTTTCAAATATCATCCCTACTCATCAAATTTGGTTTCAGAGCCGAGCACAGAATCATTGAGCAAGTGCACCGAGTAGCTACAGAAATAAGATTAGCATACGAAAAAAAAAATACTGCTCCGCCGTCTTCTTGGATAATACCCAAGCATTCGCTGAAGTTTATCCGCTTCAGTCAAATTGCAGATATCATGTCAAAAAACACCTCTAAATCGGGCGAGAAAAACATTCTCGCAGGAGTACCACAAGGTAGTGTGCTGCACTTCAAACCTACCAACGGCTTCGCAAATTGTGACTTCTACTTTCGCAGATGATACGACAATCGTATGTAAGCATAAAAATCCACCTAAACATATCCATGACATCGAAATCCCGCTAAAGAAGTGGAAGATAAAATACAATTAAATTATATTAAATTTTAAAATTTATATATTGCTGTTAATCATCATTTCTGTGGAATGGGGCTTACTGGATGATGTTGCCGTGTGGATTCTGTTAAAAGAAACGGACGATATGGGATCTAAATCTAACCAAACTACGTGATTTGATGAGCGATTTGATAAGCAATAAAAGAAATGGAGTTTATAATTTGAATGTGCTTGGGCCTTGCATTCTTTTAAAATAAGCTTGAAAGCTCAAATAAGGGTGTAAAGTTACTACCAAAATTTTAATGTATACGAGTATATAAATAAATAAATAAATAGATAAATAATAACATTCACATTAAATAAACTTACGTGTCTATCTGTCCAATGAACTGAATATAAATCCCTTAAGCAAATGGAACAAAATACTTAGGCGTCCATCTAGATCTAGACCGATGGATAACTTAGCGAAAACATATTGAATGAAACGAGACCATATGAAATTAAAAGTGGATAAAATGGTCTGTATAATACACCTGTATAATACAATGATTAAACCAATTTGGTCGTATCGATGTCAATTACGCAATCAACCTCAAATTCGAATATTGACATTGTCCAACGAACACAGTTAAAAATTCTCAGAATGATTACAGAAGCACCCTGGTTCGTAAAAATATACATAAAGACGAATTACAAAAAATGTTGTGAAAACATAAATTATAAGATTATAAAATTTATTGACAACAAGTAAATTAGGTCTCCCACACATTTACATAATTACCGGTAATGAAGATTTGATAACTTATTATTTTCGAGTCGAATGATTCAATAAATACATAAAATTGTAAATAAAACAAAATCCATATTTTATTTGTGTACATCATATAAAGCGTAAGTAAATAAGGTTCACTGTATCGTCAAGTATAGAAAATAACAAAGCAAATGAAGAAAACATTTGTAGTTTATACAATTGTATCGATTATTATAGATGGCTTTGCCGTCTATGTGCGATGAATGATTATTCGTTCTATTTTGTTAAATTCGCTAACTCAGTACGTGTTTCGTTTCATCACAGCATTCAAAAAAGCGCTGTTTAGTTATCGCTTCTCGGCCTAAAGGCTAAGATCAAAGTGTAGTATCTGTTCTTATCAGCTTAACATCTGATAGATCCCTCATAGAGGGACCACAAATGTTAAACTGATTTTTGGAAATAGACGGAGTGCTAGGGGCTTGCTCCACCTCTGTCGCGGGTTGGCCTGGTATTGCAGTACCGCCAGGATCGGCCCAATAATCGACTGAAATTTGAATTTGCCACGCAGTTGGTTTAATTCTCTGTGAATATTTGGAGATCACCACCAGTGGTAAATCAAATACTCACCTAAGTACCAGAAATCTAGGCAGAGGCCAGATTTTTACATGGTCCTTCGAGCCTCCAGAACAACCGGCGGACAATAAAAACTCACTTTGTAAAGGAATTTTACATTGAGCAGCCAACACGTGTTCCACAAACATATTGCACAGGCCAAGATACGTCGAAGCATCGAACTCAGAACAGGTATCGAAATTCAACAATCGGCAAACAAATCACCGGCAAATAAATAAATCTACGCCATACCACAACAGTCCAACAACCCTGTCAATAAAAACATAAACATAGAGCCGTTATTGCAGCAGCAAAATGACAAGGCAGTAGAGTTGGAGCACATCATTTCGAACTATAAAAAAGATGGTGCAGCTCGGAAAACTAAAAAATATCTTGAGGCAACTCTCAAAAAGACGTACAACGAATACGTCGATGTGAACAATCAAATAAGAGAGTTCCAGCCTGAACTAGATCCACAACACCACTATGACAGACAAATAGTATGGGAAGGATTTACAAAATATGTTGAAGATGTGCGTCAACGCCTAAACTCATCATCCTTGCCATCAACGCCAGTCCCAGACGCATCTTCCAAATTAAACTTTGCCGACGAGGAGTCAAATAACAACGACCAAGGAGATGAAACTTCATCAACCAACAAAGCTAATCAATCATCTGAATCATCAAGTAAGGACTACCAGCATCAGTCTGAAAATTTCAGTAAAGGGGTGGTACACAACAACCAGAAGCTGCTCAAGAAGCAAGATGTACTGATGAGGAGGATGCACAGAAAATTAGAATCGATTGAAGAAGCATTGGACGACAACAACATTCCAATGGAGTTCATAAAGCTAAAAATGGCTCAATTATCCCAAGAAATGGGAGCAATTGACGATTTGCACATAGAGCTCTTAGTAGAAATGGAAGAGCAAAAGCAAACAGCTCCCTACTTCCAAAATAACTACTATGAGGCTCTCAAGGATAGAGTAGACTCAACAACATTGCGATGGCAGTGCAACCGGAAAGAAGAGACTTCGAACCAGGCTGGAGAAGCCAAGGTACAATTGTTCAAGATAGAGCTACCAACATTTCATGGCGATTATGAGCATTGGAGCTCCTTCAACGATATGTTCACCGAGCTCATCCACAACAACAATAAGCTATCGGACACAATCAAAATGACGTACTTGAAGGCTACAAAAGGGAGCAGCCCAGTTGATCAGTCACCTCTCAACAACTGGTGACAATTACAACAAGACCTGGGAAATACTACAAGGAAGGTACAACAACCCCAGATTATTAGCAAATAAGTATTTCAACTCATTATTAACTTTACCAACAATACATGCACCATCAGCGGCAGCAATTCGCAATTTGCATGATACTACAGTTGAAATATTACACAACATCAACAAGTTAAAATTACACTCTCCTTTTGAAGCCCTAGTGGTGTTCATTCTAGGCAAAAAGCTAGACCCGGAAACCACTAGGCTCTACGAAACATCATTAGAGAATCCGAGAGAAACTAAACGAATCAATGAATTCTTCAGTTTCATAGAAAGAAGATTCCAATCGCTAGAGGCTATGGGGTCCACCAAGGTAGTCTATGCACAACCAATGGCAACCAATGGTACCACTGAAACGGGTACACGCTACAACCGTAGACAGCCAGTGTGTAGTAAAGGGATGCCAAGGAAAGCTATCTGCAATTAGTTCAAGCTAATGCTAACGTTAGACAGAAGCAAGTTGGTCAGCGAAACAACTACTTGTGTACGTTGTTTAACGCGACATCCAAGGAGTAATCCATGCAGATCCGCAATACGATGCATTGTGTGCCAAGGACATCACCACACTCTTCTGCATGGTAACAACAAGGCATCGACCAACATGGGGACAACACAAACTCTAGTAGTTAAACAACAAGGACCTGTATTACTACCAACAGCAATAGTTAGAGTAGCAACGGATACTGGATATCTCACCACAATGAGGGCGTTAATTGATTCAGGGTCCCAAGCTACATTAATATCACCGAGAGCTGCCAATCTGCTAAACATCAAAAAGGGAAAAACACATGTGAACATTTCAGGCATTAGCGGTAGTGAAAGAAATCTAGGCAGAGGCCAAATTTTTACAAACTGCTTCCAAATGTATGTTGTATAAATAATCCTGATCGACCGTGACAATCAGGATTATTTATACTTAATGACGAAAAAATAAATGGAAAAGTCACTTAGATGTACGAAAAATGTCAGAAAAAAGTTACGTTTATATTTAGAGTAAAAAATTGTATTCTAAAATTTTAGTCGAGAATGATATAAAATAAAATATCCGACTTGTGTTACTAATAATGTACTCCGTTGGTAAAAAGTTCTCGGGCTAGCGGCCTCGTACATTTACCAACCTCTCACATTATTACCCATTAATAGCACCACATAGTTGTATAATCTACTATAATTTTTTTTTTCCAATGCGATGTCGAAAGAGTTTTTTTTTGCAGAAACGCTGAATTTGCAATTATTTTAAAACTAAAATTAAATAATTTACAAATTTTAAATTATAAATGGAAATGTTATCTAGAAATGTCATATCCAAAAAATTTAAATGACGCGCATTCGCCTAACACACACATACCACTACTAAATACTTGCGGTTATTTTTTTGTCAAGTCTCGAATTTTGAACAAAATCGAGCCCCAGGACTTATATTTAAGTAGATTTTGTGCCCACAACTAAACTACACCACACTGTGAAATATAGATTAAGCATTTCGAGAAATGACAAAACAGAGAAAAGCTTTTTAAATTATTTATTTTAAGCATTTTGGGTTGTAGTAATTTTTGTTGTTGACTCCAGAGTCCACAGTTCCAAGAGTCGTACACATTTATAATTCGACGTTAGATTTGCAGTTATTTTGTGCCAAAAACAAAATCGGAGCCTTGCATACTCCTTTCGAGTTCAAAAAAAATTATTTTCGTTGTAATTTAAAATGTGTATGTAAATAACCACAGTTTGTAATGTCGGTTTGATATAAATTTCATTTGATTTGAAGTTCAACTTACATACACAATTGTGTCTTTTACTGTTATGGCGCTGATGTTTTAGAATATAAATATGTGGTTGCTCCTTCTTCTTTCAAAAATATTTTTTTTTCCAAAACATGGATTTTAGGAATGCTTTTTGAAAAAAGTTTAATAATTTGATAACAGTTAGCTGAACCTTATCTCAATATCAACCTAAACAATTGTGCTGCAAGAACTATATAGTGTTTTTTGCGGACGAAAACAAGTTTAAATGGTATGCACAAATGTGTGCAGGATCAATCAATGAAATCAATTATCAAAATGATTTGAGGATTCCCACCTAGAATATCCGAAATACAATCAATAGAAGGCCACTAAATGCCACAAACGGCCTTAGCCAGCAAACCTACCAATTCGTCTTCATCCAAGTCAATGCCATTATGTAACTTGCAATGAAAATTCAGCTGATTGCGCCTCGAGAGAACGACTCGTACGCATACCGTGACGTACTGTCATTGGTTGTTTTAGAGCTTCAACCATAAAAAGGAAAGGATATTCAACGCTAAAACCTCACAACTGTGAAAAAAATTTGCACCATCTTCGACGTTTACCAACTGTGGAGTAGCTTACGTTGGTCCTACCAACTAGAAGCTCGCCTTAGAGCGCTGCACCAAATTGTAAGGGATATATCGCGGTATTCATATGCATGGTCACTTAACAATGAAAGCGTTCACATCAAGTAGAGGTTTGTGCTTGATCTCCAAATAGTTCAGTGTCTGAACCTCTAAATAGGTTGCGGCACAAAGTGTGTGCGAATGGCAACTCGGCATTAGCATCTGAATATGTTCCAGAAGATAAACCAATGATAGCAAACCACATAGTAAAACCTCCTCACCATTTAACACTACATTTTTGAAAACACTGGTGTTCTAAGTATCTATCACGATTGCAAAAACCACCAAAATCGGCACAAAAACATTCAATCACGAATGAACCAGGATTATTTCTGATAAAAGGTGAACCAATTTTCTCAACAAGATATCCACTTGCTAGAACCATTAAATCCACCTCGGACCGATGGCCGTGTAAGTTATTAGGTAAACAAGGCGATAAATCTTTAACCAAAAATATCATTAAATACGCAGACTACCGATATCTAGTGAATCAAAAGAATCAAAAGGCAAGAACAGATAGCGTGAATCAGATGGATTAGCACCCAAAAGAAAACTGAAGGTAACTGCGAACTCTGCGACAAGAACAAAGAGATTCGTGGCACATTACGACTTCATGAATAGTTTAAATAAATTACTAACAATGAACTGCATCCACACTCTGGATAAAACATGCAATCATTTTTATTTTGGACATGATGTAACATTTACTAAAAACCTTCTGAAAAATTAAACCTCAATAGTTGGTAACAAATAAGCAGAGAACGTTACGTATTCAATCAACAAAATGTTGACGAACGTATTTTCTTCAAGCAATCGGCTATATGCGGTTTTCAAATAGTTATTGATCAATGCATGTGAACTCAATTTATTCAGCCTAAGTAGCTACAAATTAGAAAAATCTGAATCTAGAAATGTATGGATCAAAATTTGGGGATCAAACAAATGGAGTTTTCCTTGGTAGCAGAGACGCCCTTGAAGTTATTCGATTGAGTGGAACCGGCATTTTGTGTTTGCTAAGAGGAAATTCCTTTGAAATAACGGCAGTCACATACGGATTCAATAAATATCCAGACGATAATATAACGCAGCAATAAAAATAGAATACCCAGCTTCCTCTGGTTGGACGGGCAGTCGGCAGGACTCCGAACCTAACCAAAACGACTATTTGTTTTTGTTAAGACCACTCGCGTAGTAATCTATTAATAATCACAATTAAATTTAGCCTTTGCTCGTTTAACTAAACATAACCGCTAGCAGTCCAGAATTAACATGGGGTAGTGCATTCGATTGCTAAAGGCAATACACATTTTAAGAATAATTTATGAGCTCCCGAGACAAATCCTTTTAAAATTGCACACATCAAATATTTCGATGTCTGATATGGTGTTACATCGATTTGTGAACTCAACTTATTCTATTATTCGCCTGTTTGGAATTTATTCTTACCTGTAACAACTCGCACCAAAGCTATTCCAAAGATTGCAAATATTAAATTATTCGGATTTCATCATAGTCGGCTACTAAAGTTGCCTTTATTTGTGCTTGTTGCTTAACGTCATCGCTCAGAAGTTAGTTAGTTCTGGAAACGACAAATCGGTAAGGTCAAAGTATTCCATAACAACTAAAATTCTTCTTATATGAGCTACATATACTACTTTATTGCACAATACACTTTAAAACCTGTTGAGTAACCGAGGCCGCAGTTATTAGGGCATTTAAAATAATTAAGAAAACGTTCCTCCCCCTTCCCCTATTGAACAATGAAAGATGGTGAAAGAATGTGAACAGTTAATAATATTACCACTAAAAATTAGAATATTCATAAATAAAAATACAAACTATATGAAAACCTCACAAATATTATATCACTAAATATTATAAATTAAATTATAATTTAATTTAAACAAAACAAACATCCGAAATATTGTACAAATGTACACCAAACCAAAAACTAACGAATTGTCAGTTATTGGTTGTGCGATTCTAATTCTCAGGGATTTAAATTTTATCGGTTAACCGGTTGGGTGCGCGTTCGGATTGAATTATGAAAAGAACATTGAAATACGAATTTCCGTTATTTTTATTCATCATCATTACTTTGTACTTCATAAATTTGAATATAACTCTCAGAGAGCGTAATCATTTGTGGTAAAATATTGGTTACATGCAAATCCTGCAACTCATACCACTGTTGCGTACTTTTATGCAAAATGTGCACCCGGTACGTTCCATTTTTGGGTGTCCCATCGTGCACAATATTCGCTATCAAACTGTATTTAGTCCGTTTATGTTTTTTACGATTTTCGGGCGTTAAAATTTCCGCAAAATCAACATTCTTGATCGGAAAATTGACAATCGTTGGGTTTTTCTCAAGGAAAAATGTATTTTTCGTAAACCGTTTTATGTACAAAATAATAAATTTCGGAAGACTTGTGATTTCAAAACGCTTCATATAGTTATCCTTGTAGGTTTTGTACTCCTTCTCGTTGATCCCGTTGAATTTGGTCAGCAACTGGAATAAACTGATTTGTGGGATGATATTTTCTTTGAATTCGTCTTTGAATAGTGGTGGAGCTGGCAAGTCACACGTGAGATATAAAAAGTTCGTTACATCATCGGTCTCCTTGTATTCATCGGTGGCCAATAATTTTAGTTTCTCTGTCATCTCTAAATCGGTTGGAGGTATTTTTCGTGTATACACCTTCATCTCGCCGAGAAATGATTTGTTAATTATGGATGAATCGGGTTGTTTGGTACCTTTTAGAGCACGATGTAATGCATGTAAAAACCATGATAGAAAATCGATTGGATCCCCTTGCTCGGTAATTTGAAACTGTTTCGAACTCCATAACACCACGGCTTGTAACATTTCGTGGGGAGATACATGAGCTTTAAAATTACGTGGATTCCACATTTTCCGCATTAGTTCACCAAATCGCTGTACCAAACCATATATAGAATCACCAGGTGGACGTTTAATTTTGGCATAGTTTTCCTCACGCAAAAAGTAATCGCGGATCGGGCCTACATGAACTAATGCTTGAAGCACTACATTACAGTAATCATTTGCTTTAATATTATTCAGGCCAACGACTCCCTGAAGGTAAAGTGTACCATCGATTGTACGACAGTACTTATCGCACGGTGTATCCAAATTAGTAATGTCCAGCTTACCAAATGTCGGATTCAGTACATATTTAATATCATCCAGTGACGAATCGATCACCTCGTAGTTATCGGGTAGACAATAAAATCGCAACGTGTTCAAATTCATAAAAACATGATGACTTTCGGCAACCGAATGGGTATATGCATGTGTATTCGTTCCTCTACCTTGGAAATATTTACCGCAAACTAAGCAAGCGTACACGTTAATCCGTGTCAACGAAACAGAACATAACTTCTCAAAATCGAAATCAAGAATTTGTCGATTGATTGTATCCAGATAAGGGCATTGCTTGTTTTTGCGATTGAAAATAGATGCCGTGTTTTCAACCGTTTTATCTATAAAGAAGCATTTTTATTAAACGATCTCCATAAAAAATTTAGATCCTCACCATTTTGTCTAGTCGAATTCTCAAAACGGGGTTTCTTCACTTGTACGTGTACCTCATCGGAATCTAATGAATTTCACAAATATTTATTTGATTTAATGAAGGTCGATTACTACTTACCAGTATCGGATATTTCATGAGGCATTTTATATAAAAAAATCAATTATTTAAATTTAAAACGATTAGCGGCACACAAAACATCAACAAATATGTTTAAGGTTTGATTTTTGACAGCTGAAATGTCAAAAAATTCATTTTGTTGATAGTAGCGACATATTTAACGTAGTGTCAAAATTAAGTCATGCGCCTAAATGTTGTTTGTACTAAATGATAGTACTTTCAACTTCAAAAACTTCCCCGTTTCGAACATATTTTCATTGCGTATATATACGGCCTAGTCGAAGGCAAATAAAAACGGTTTATTGTATGCAGGCCTATTATGACACTGGCTATTTTTCAGCGTCTGAACAACTAAATGAAGTGAGAAAAATAATATGTATACATAGTATTAATAAGAGTGAATGCATACAATATATTTAAAATTTTATACAAAAATTGAGCAAAAAAGCAGCCCAACGAGCAATTCTAGCAGTTTAGAATTATACCCCATTTACATGCGACCAACAATTTTTCTTCTACATAGTGAAAGAGATATGACATTGTCTTTTGGCACATGTAAGACAAGAAAAGAAGTTTTTTGTACATGTGAGACAATAACAAATTTTACTTTTGTTATTCTATTGTAATGGTTTTTATTGTGATTGTTCCGTACATTGGTCTATCTTCAGTGCTCTCGAATTAAATACACAATCATAGGAAATTCATCCATTTAGCGTCAAATCTGAGTGACAACGACTATGATAATCGATACCTACTTATACACATAATATTCCAATGTAAGTAATACAACGACTGAAGACTGATTTTTTCAAATCAATAATCTCATCCGTTCGAAACTGATTGTTGGGATTCTTGCAAACTTTCCATCTATGAGTCAAAAATTCAAATATGTTTATTTCTTTCTCGTGTATTGAATATTTTTATATAGCGGATGCTTTTTATTTACCTGCAAAAATTTTCAGAAGAAAACAATTTTTTTACATGTAAATGGGACATTAGACTTGCCGATTTTCTAATAGATTTCCACGTCTACAGCTCAATTCAAAGTGGTGTTCGTATTTATAAATATTGTATATATGACCCAGAGCCAGACACCATCCTTTTTCAACACAGAATTTGCAGCCAAATACTTTTGTATTACTGTCAAAGCCATGATATCCGATCTTTTGTCCTTGTTTGTCAAACCAAAATCTATATATTTTTTCTGGCTTTTACTCCAATTGCAGGAATCATAGTATATATTAGTTTTCTGCTTATTTCTCGATGTTGACCAAAGATTGTTACCAGTGGCTATGGTATAATCGTTGCAGCTTGACTTGAATAACTCGAAATTTTATCGAATATCTCTTAATTCGACATTTATTGGATATGGCCACGGTACATTATTGGGAATTGCTATTTCCGTGTCCTTGGACTTGCAATTCTTTTGTAAATGAGTCATCATTTTTTCCATATCAGGGGGTCAATTCGCGATCCATGAAATAATGAAAATGCAAATTTTTTTCATTAGTAATCTAATAGTTTGAATTATTCGCACGTAATTTTAAATTCCACTGTATGAAATCAAAATTTGTTATGGGCAATTCAAACCTACTCGCTTGCCAATGAAAAAAAATTTTAATTTTCATATTTTCACGGAACGCGGCTTGACCTCCAGACTAATTTTCAATGAACTCCGTCAAATGTTTTCCATTTTATATGTTTTAACCTCACATTGTTTACGTTGTGTAAATTTTTTGATTTAATTTGTTTTCCTTTTAGATTGTTGTGGATTATTTTAATTGGAAATATGTCCTTCAATTAACCACATCTGACCCCATGTTATACGTTGTCTACCCCATGTATATATATCTGTTCTTATATCTAGCAGGTTGACGAGTAAACTCTGAACTCTCTTTTCCGTATGTCTAATGCATAATACAGCGTAGTGAACAAGTATAATACAGTGTATACAACAAGTATCTATAACACGTATCTTTATGCGCGATATCATTGACCTTTTAAATTATCTGTAGAATTCTAAATTGGGTGTGGATGTAGTTTATTAAAATTCACACCTTCACACCTACATGGGACAGGAAGCAAGTCAAGCAATAATAGCAAACTGGGCTCCATAATAATAATTTTAGTATCAATAAAATACCAATAAATTAATTATTTGTATAAAAAACATTCAATTTTCTTTATTTTTATAATAAATTGTTTTGCATTCAGATAAAAGATTTTCTTTTTCTTATAAATTTTACATTTTTACAACATTTTCTTATTCATAACTTTTTTTTGTTTTAATCATAAACTATTTTTTCCCTTATAAAGTACTAACTTAAAAAACTAATCAAAATTTTTTTTTCTAAATTTTAAAAATCTTAAATACTAAAACAAAAATAAAAACTTATATAAATTAATTTTAAATGGCATCACTATTTTCACAAAACAAACAAAAAATAATAATTTTATAGTTTGCTTAAAGTTTTAATTTAATTTAATTTATACATACATTTAATTTTAAAATATTTAATTATTTGGGATTGATTTGTTCCTGAATTTATTTTTATATAATTCTTTGTAAATATAAATATATTTTATTTTTATTTAAAAAATATAATTTTGTGTAATACATATCTCGAATTAACTTCGTTTTGTTATTTATGTAATTAAATTGAGAAATTTTGAGGTATTTATATTGTCATTTAAAATAATTTATTTTAGAGCTATTTGAAATTATAATGTAAATACATATACATATTAAACAAATTTAACATAAAAATATGGCACAAGCGATTCGGAATTAGATAATCGAATTCTTATTATGCATATAGATCTAGAAACGGAAATTATAAAGTGAGTTGTTCATTGGGATCACGTTTTATGGACATACACAGCTTATGTGTGATTTCTAGCCCCGTATCCGAGATACACACATATTCGGTTCTATATTTTTATTCTAGCTAAAAATTAATTTGAAGGATATTTTATAAAAATAAATTGAATAACTTTAAATTAAATATAGTAAATATTACCAAGCTTGACCCATGGCACCGATTTTATAAAATCTTTTTCACTGAGCGTGTGTCTACGATCGGTTATTACAGTTTTTTCAAGCTTGACCCATGGCACCGATTTCAAAAAATCATTTTCTCTAAGTATACGCCTGCCATAATCAGCGCCTTTGGCATTTTCTTTTCCTGCCCGACTACTACTATAACAAAAACAAAGTGCTTTAATAATACAGTACAAAATATTTTTTGGGTATTAGTTTGGATATCTAATTGCAATCATACTACATATTTTCCCAGGTTAATTTTTCCCCTTAGAAAAGAAACTATTTATATTTATGTGTTAGTAAAATAGCGCGTCCCCTTTCTAAATTTGGGCATTCGGTTTAGAAAATTCATATTTATACAAAATTATGAGGACATGCTACGGTAAATTATGAGAAGCCAAAAGTACATAACCTAAAAACTAAACAATATATACAAAATACATAATGTATAATTAACGCTAAACATGGCACAATTTTTAATTATAATGAAAAAAAAAATATATTTTTTATTGCACAAAACCATTAAAATTTCTCGCTAAACAAAACAAATAAGTATACAATAAAACTATAATAAAATGGGTACGTGTAGTAAATGTTTGTGTGCAATAAAAAATTACGTAAACAAAACTAAATATTTACAGTTACAAATATAAATAAAAATAATTATGGCAACATAATAATAAATTTGGTTCAAGTTGGTAAATTTATTTGGTATAAATATGGCGAAATAGGGTTAGGGAGGTTCACCACCAAAATCGCTGTTTTAAGTAAAGTGTTCTATTACAAAATTAAAGGACTAACACTTGGTTAAGGAATATGCACAAAACAAAATTCTATTTAAAATGGTAGAATAAAATTTTGAAAGGCGCCATTTTTGACAGAACCTTTATAAGGTTCTGCAGTATATATGCCATTGATAAAAAAAATCTAAAATATCTAATTTTTGGTTATAAATTCAACTGAATTTTTGAAATTATTTAATAATACATTTTTATATAAATTTTGTAAATGATGTATGATAGAAGCATAGCGTAATTACGAATTTTGGCTCTTAGGGTATTTAAAATGAATGACGGTCGTACGAAACAAAAATCGTTGACGACCAACAAACAACATACAAACTTAATTTATTTAAATTGTATTATTAATAATTATAATTTATATAGTTAGAAAATTATATATTTACATAAAAATTACCACGAGAGATTTTTTTATGTTTACCTAAATTTAACAGCCTTGTAAATATTTCTTGGGAAATTTTTGGTATTTCGAGTTTCTTGCGATTTTCGTGAAATGTCTAATCAACAATAAAAATAAAATTAATTAAACATTATTTGATTTACTGAAAAAATGCAACAAATTTTTGGTAATACATAACTATAGATTTTGTACAAGAAAATGTTTTAAATATTAATTATCAACATTTTAATATTTTGTGTCTGGTTTTTAACTGTAAATATTCTCTATTTGATTTCATAGTGTATAATTTTTAATTATGTTTATAGAAAAATAAATTTTATTTAGTTATTTATTCATTTTACATCAAACGACGTGTTGGATGAAATACTGTAATCGCATACCTCATCTGACGTTTCTGCAACGCGGTCTTTTTTTAAAATTTCAATTAGGACTTTTATTTGACATAAGGTACCAGATTTGTATATTATTAAAACTAGAACTCGGGAACAGATTTACATAATTTAAAGCTCAGTAATGTGTTCATTAATAATAATAAATTATTCAGATTCTTGTGCGACTAGTAGCTGTAATAGTTTGTAATAATTGTAACTTAATAAAAACATTTTGTAATTATGTAATATACAAATCAGTCACTTTCAAAAACATAAACTATATAATAATATAGGATGACAAAACCTTAAAACTGATCTCGTTCAAAATCAAATCAAAATATAAAATATGACTAAACTAATTTGGGTCTCAGCTCGGGCAGTTTATAGTGGGCGAAATGAAATGGCGGTTCTGACGGACTCGACGATCGACTTTGATCATTTTGTGTATTACCTGAATGAAGATGTAGCGATATTGTATCACTATTTGTTGTACCTGATGCACGGCCACGTTTTCGTCGTGGTAATATTCCTTTCCGGGCCATAAAGAATCTATTAAAATCATAAATAAATGTAATAAAATTTGTAAATATTACTGATACAATAAAGATATTTTACCTTATTGTTGAAATTGGTATGTGAAACATATCACTAACGGTTTGAAATGTTTGGCCTCGCGAAACACATTCGGCCGCCTGTCGTAGTAGTGTTTCTGATCTCCTCACTCGCCGCCCAGATGCGTAAGTTGATCCTTCATACTCACAAGTAACGTTTGCCATTGCCAATTCTAATATTAAAATAATTGATTAGGTAAAATAAAATCTAACGTAGTCTTGTTTAAGACATGTGTGGCTTTATCATTTGTAACGGATTCTTCAACACAACAAATAAAACAATTAGTTTAAATAAATCACCTCTATATTTATTATTTGTTTATTATTCATTCTTAAAATGAGTAATATTAGTTTGTATATAAAAAAACATAAAATGTTATCTGAATAAAAAAAAATCATAAACAAAATATATTGCACAATAAAAAATATTTTTTTATTTAAGTTTAATTTTAAGTTCAGGAATTATTTATGGTAATGCTTATCCACGTTGAGTAAAGGAACTGACAAATCTCGGGTAAAACATTGCATATAAAACAATTCGTGTTTTTTAAATAGTGTCCAATCTTCAATCAGAATCGGACATAGCCACAAATATTTGTAGTAATTCAATTATTTTTATTTAATAAATTAACTCCACAGCGATCAATTCAATTCAATTAGAACCTAACTGGACTAACTGAATACTCGCGATATATACGCACATCCACAACAACGTACACTGAAAGTAAATGTCGCTCGTTCTCGTTTTTTTCAGAAAAAAAATTTAGAAACGGAATTGTCAAAAATAAATGATACAAATAAAAAAATATTGTTCTAATTAATTCTCTCGGATTGAGATTCAAGTAAAACGGATTGCGGTAGTAAAAAATTAATCAAATTGAATTTATACTTATATGTATAGCAACATTTAATTTGAGGCGACACTACACCGAGCGGAAAAATTTAAAACTTATGTTAAGTATTCGTGTCGATTGGGCACGTTAATCAGTAGAAGTAAGAATAATAAAAAGATGAAAAAGTGGAGACTACTCCATTCGCATGCGTGCAATAAGTATAAATAATCATTTTTATAAAACCCTAAAGAGAAGACTGATCTGTTTGCGGAGTATCTCGAGAATACCTTCCAACCACTACCAAGGCAAACAAACAATGAAAATATAATGTCAATCCACAAGCTAGATGATTTTGATATACGCCCAGTAACTCTCATAGAATTAAAAGAAGAAATAAAAAGCAACATGAATGTTAAAAAAGCCCAAGGATATGACTTGATTACTTGCCAAATAATCACAGCTCTACCAGGTAAAGGATTTCGTAAGCTATTACACATAATCAATGCAAGCTTTCGGTTAAAATATGTTCCGTGGTACACAAGAAATGAAGACCTTCACAGGGACTTACAGATGGAATACATCAAAGCCGAAATAAAAAAGCATGCCGCCAAATACGAAATAAGGCTTCAGGAACATGGAAACCCCTATAATCGCCATATGATAGATAACCCTACCGTTGAAAGAAGACATCAAAGAACGAGGCCACTTGGCCTAGTAAACATACCAAATTAAAATTATATTTTAAATAGGTTTAATTAGTTTTGGGACTAACCATTGGGTTTCTCCCCAACAAATCAGAATTATTTAAGAAATGTAAAATTTGTAAATATGAAAGATAAATTGCTAGATGAGCACAGTCTCAGTTGTAATTTATAAAGGAAAAAAAATTTTTTTTAGAAAACTTAAACCAAGCGGTTGAGGCGCCATATGACGCCATATTGTCTACATAATGAATTTGTTATTTAAGTAAAATATTGTTTGTAACCTTTAAAGTTAATTTAGGCATTTTTTTAAACAATGAAACAAAACTTTTGTTAATGATATGTTTGTAAATATACATGAACAAAGTTACAAAAGTTAAAAGTTTGTTTTATTGTGTTTAAATTGGGGTGTTGGATATTAATAATATATATTTTGGAGGAAATGAGATATACTACCCCACAAAATTTGGTCACCTCGATGCGATCAATATCGCCTGCATCTCAAGGAGTGAACGCAGATATCCAGAAGTAAGCACGCCATCTCAGTGGTTCTACGTTAAATCTCTTGACAACCTAGCAGGTTGCCAGTAGAGGCATCGAAGCAAATCAACTAATCTCACACTTAAGTATGCCATATGTTTAACAACAACCTTGGTATTAGAAGTCACATCTATCGTTAGAACAAAAGGCATGCGTAGTAGGAACTACAACGGCGACAGTTGAATATTCGACCGACTGTATCTGAAACGTTTAGATTTTAACACCATAAAAAGAATTGTGATGTACGTAATGAGGTTCGTTTATCAATAAGCCTCGAAAAGGAACGACTGAGGGGAAAATAACACCTACGGCAAGGGAAATAAAAATGTCGACGCACATTTTGTCTACGCGCGCAACGAAAACACTTCATGAATCAAATACGCGACCTCACATATCAAAAGGCTATCGCAAATAAGAGCAAAATCAAGACATTGACTCCAATTTTAAGAGATGATGTTTTACGAATGGGTGGACGAGTTCAAAATACGGCTGCATGGTGGTACCATGAAAACATTTGGTTATAATTCCAAAGAATATCATCCAATAGCTAATTTAATGATCAACGAAGCACACGAACAAACGATGCATGGAGAAACACAATTAACGTTGGCTTATCTTTGTAATGTATTGAACGACACCTTTGTTCTAACATTGTAACTAATTAATACTTTTGTAATACATTGTACATATACATTTGAGTATTTCAGTTGTAGTTTTGTTAGTTTCAGTTTCCGCCTTGCTCAATATAATAAATACGCATTTTTGTTATCTCCTAAAAATTATCGTTATATTTAAATGTGTATTAAAAATCTGCGACGATTTTACAATCTTCGGATCAGATACTGGATTATACACGGTCGAAATTTAACACGGCATTTCATATCAAAATATATAAGGTGTCATCGGTTTAACTCCAAGTGTAGAACACATCTTATGAGAAATTTACCATCAGTACGTATCACACCGAGAAGACCGTTTCTGACCACCGGAAACGATTAAGCAGGACCACTTCTGGTACGTACAACTAAGGGTAGAGGTCACAGGGTACATAAATATTGCTTAGCAATTTTTGTTTGCATGACAACTAAAGCCATACACATATCGAGCCAGTCAGTGATCTGACCACCTAAGCATTCATCGCAGCCTATAAAAGTTTCACGACACGGAGAGGATTGTGAAGAGATCTGGATAGCGACAATGACTCTAATTTTGTAGGCGCCAAAACCCAACTTGAGCGGGAATTGGCTGCACTGCTCCGTAAATCATCCAAAGAAATTGCCCTACTATTGGCAAACGATAGAATAGCATGACATTTCATACCTCCAGCTTAACCCCATTTTGGAGGACTTTGGGAGGCGGCAGTAAAGTGTGAAAAAACATTTAATTACGGTCATTGGAGAAGCAACACTGACAAGACCTTTGGCACCAATAATGGTTGAATGGACGGAACAATTCCAACTATAGAAAGCAACCGAAAATCAAATCATTATTGAGCTTGATAAAACTAGAAAAAATAGCCAGACACGATTTTTAAAATTTTACACAAGACGAAATGTAGATACTTAATTTAAATTAAAGAACTTAATGAGAAAACTAGTATGGAAATATTAAAGGACTATACTGTGTACTGAATAAATATTTAATTTCATATACAAAGTTTATAATACAACTTTTTTCAAGAAAATAAAAATTGTACGAAGTACACAATTATTACAGGATATAGAAAATCCAATTAGACAACAAGAAGTAATCAGAGAATACCATAGTGTAGTGTCTAAACGAAATGAGTTGAAATGAAAACTACCCTATGTGGGTAGTTTTCATTTCACGTAGTGATAAGTTGTACTAAAATAAAAAAACTCTTGCGAAGAGAATAGAGAAAAGAAATTATTGTAGTTTGATCATTCATAACGAAATGATATACAATGTAATGTAAAGTGAAATAAATAATAAATAATAAAATATGGTTTAAAAGAAGGTTTATTATTAAATAAAAGTAAACACTACAAACTGGCGACGAGGATAAAAAATGCTTATTATAATAAAATTTAAAAGACCAAAAGACACATGGGAAATTTATAAAGAAAAATTGGATTTTATTTTCAGCGCAAATAAAATTGTCGACGTTACAAGGAAAAGGTGTATATACTCGTAAATTGGTTAGGAATTATGAAGTCCAACGTTGCTGAATGAAAAAAGTTCCGAAGAAATTTGCAGCATATTACAGAAACATTATGCGCCGAATTTCTCAGTGTTCAAGGAGACATTTTTTTTTTGATATTGTACAGAACTAAATTGCTAATTTGGCACTCAGTTAGAGCACAATTTGTTAAATAAATTGATAACATCAGCGTTGCATATATAAATATAAAAAAAACGTTCGAAGAAGATGAAAACATAAGCTTCGAAGATTATTAAAGAAAGCGAATGCCGTGGAAATCAAACGAGAAGACAGGGAAGAATTACATTATTTCAACAGTCGTGATGTAAATAGAAACAAAGGATCGTCCAACATGGATGTCTCATGGACGACTCATAAACCAAATTGTGCCTGATATTTAGTTCTAAGCTGAAAGCTTAGTTTAGATTTATCATCTATCAGATTTATCAAACATCATACGTGGTTTGTTTAGTGCCATCTATGATCAACTGGTTTGAACTAACCATCATCGGAAATTTAACAAAAAACTCGGAGCCAAGAACATAATATTAGCTATTGTTTATAATTAACATCCTTTTCATTTTAGTAACACACTTCAATATGGAGTGACGAATTAAAAATATTGAAGAAGATGTATGAATCATTAAAGAAATGTCCGCTGAGAAAAAAATTACGCAGAAAACCATTTTAAGAGAGCTCGTTATGTTAAAACATAAAAGTCGAAACCTGCTAAAGTCGATGAAGTTAAAAATCTTCCGATTGATATCCCATATGCAACACCAACACAATTCCAAGACTTAGAAATTTAGTGTAAAGATAACGAGGCAATTGAAAAACAGTTGGTATAAATAATTGATAAATCTTTGTAATAATTAAAGATTACAATAATTAGTTAATAATTCTAGGCCACCATATTTGATTCTTATCAGAACCACGATATGAGTAAATTTTAAAGGCTAATTTGGAAAATTTAATTAAAGATGAGGTTGCAACGCAATTTTCGTGGTTTGGCCAACAAGTAAATATTCCTGTTAAAAACTTTTTAAATTTAAAACTATTAGTAGGTAAACGAAATACCGTAACATCCAAATTTAAAACTAATTCAGGGTATTTTTCTTTAAAGACTCAGCACAAAAAATATTTCAATGCGTGTCACGTGATGAAGTGGTTCGCTTCATAAAAAATGGTTCCAATTAGCTAAAGATCGGCAAAGGAAAAGATTAAAATCTATCTAGTTGCATTATACCTTAATTTTAATTTTGTTTATTTATTTAATTTAAATTGAATTATTTTTAATAGTTTTTTAGTTGCTGAAGTGCATATTTGTTTTGTTGAATATATGGTACATGTATTTTCATTAAATTTTAAATAAAACCTTCCAATAAATACTAAAATACATTCTTCGTAAATTTACCTAACGATTAAGCCATTGGATATTTCATTGCTGTGTATGGGACACATCAGACACATAGCGTCATTCGGTACACTTGTGGCGGCACCGCTTACATGCACGGCGGTTCTTGTTCGGGAATGAATTCACCTTCAAAATAAATTACACTTTTCGGTTCATCGGGCAAATCAATTAAGCCCGAAAGAACAAAGAGAAAAGAGATAAAAACAGACGTTCCTTTTCCACCATTCGTTTCTTGTTCAAGTTGATATACACACGTAATAGTCTATTGTCGATATTTTTGGTATTCCGTAAAACGCTATTTATCTAAAAAATAAAATTAACATTAGTGAATAAATAAAAGTATAAGTAAAGAGAAGAAAAAATTCAGTAATCAGCATTTATTCATCTAACGTCGAAATCAACCGTATCAATGCTAAAAGGATTCTATTTTACTCAACACGTGCATTTTAGGTTATGTATACTGATGAATGTAAATGGGGCACGACGCATATTTTTGTATAGTGTAACATCTATTACTACACTTCGGTATAGGAAAATTTCCACAACAGCGTCTTTATAAAACCCATACACTTCCACTATAATACGAGTATTGCACGACCTAGTACTCTGTACCAAGGCCCCCATAAAAGTTATCAGAGAGTAGCATCTATATACATTTGCCGATTTCTTTTTTAATTTTGTTACTTTTCTGCAAATTGTTTATAGTCGGCATGTGTTCCTTTCTATGATTTACTCTAAATAATTTTATACGTATTGTTTCCTAAACAAATTAAGAAAGTATTATTATGACACATTTGGCCAACAGACCAAAAATCACTACACAATTCAAAACCTAAAACATACCAATTCCTGAACTTAAATAAAAATAAGCCGATAGACTAGAAAACAGAATTGTAAATAAAATAATAAATAATAATACTTAATACATATAAATTAAATTAAATTAATATAAGAAAATTATTGAATATGTTATTAATTAATTTAACCCTGTTAATATTTTATAAATATATATATATGTATATGTATATATCTTTTTGTATTAATTTTTATCTAATAATTAGGTCTTAAACTCGCTAAAATAATTTATATAACATTAATTTAAAATAAAATAATTTATAATTTTCAGTCAAATAAAATAAAATTTGTTTAGCTAATCAAAACCCAGGAGGAAAATTAAATTAAAAGCTCAAATAAATAATTCTTAATAAATACTTGACTGATTTCTCTATATATTCTTTGGCATAGTCTTTCTGTGTATCTTAAAATCTAGTTTACTAAATTTAAGTACGATTATAATTTTGGGAAATTAGTTATATAATATTCAAAATAAATATTAATACATTCACACTTGTTTTTATTATATTATGCATTATTAATTAGTTAATTATGTATATAGACACATTTATAATATGTTGTTACTGACTAGCATATCATTATTAAATTCACACACATTTTTGGTTAGAATTTCGGTATTAATGTCACAAACATTTTTTGCCTTTCGTTTTTCGGCCGCTTGTTTTAATTGGCGCGGCATTGGATATGCTGATTTAATATCCCACCGTTTCATCCAATTACGTAACGTTTTACGTGGTACGTTATGGATACGTGATGCTCTAAAATTTCAATAAAATATATTTTTTATATAAAATAAATTTAATGTTGTTATTTTTTACAGTACACAAAATTAACTTTCGTCACAAAATTATGGCAAATTTATGTGAATTATCGACAAACAAAAAAAAGTATAAATAAAATAAAAGGTGACCCTCTGAGGGACTCTAGAGATATTCGGATAATGTCAAACTTCATCTTTTTTGACCAATTTATATACAAGGAATTTCTCTCCTGTAGCTACCCAACTAATTGTGTTCTACGTACAATTGCTAAAAAGGAATGCGTAATTATGTATATTGCCGAACTAGTGTGGTAATTGAATTGACTGGGAATTATTACAGTAATCATATTGGCGAAATATTGCACTAATTTTCTAGTTCGATAATTGTATATTGTGGTTAGTGTGATAGCACCATATCACCGAACTAGTATGTAAATTATTTTATCACAAGACTCTGTCTCCATTTCACTCGATTTTCCCTCCAATTTACGTGAAATAACACGTCGCGGGTAAAATGATTTGGCTTGAATTTATTATAAAGTTTAAGTTCGACGGAAAAAGCTGATAAAGCCAGTCTATGACAAAATGCTGTGTGCATGTCAAGAAATTGGCCTCTCTGTGGCTGGAAAAAGGGGCGAGTGGTAGATGTAAATAAGACAACAACAAGTTCTTCCCAATGCCAAGTGAGTAATGGAACGGAACGAAACCTCTACTCGGCATACAGGTATGCCATACTCAGCAGCCCTTGGAGCTGGCTAGGATGCAATGGACCAACCATCCATTAATCGGAAATCAAACATGATTACAGACATGCATAGTAGACGAAATAATACAAACCGGTAAACACAGTTGATCCGGAAATTGGAACATCAGAACGACGAAGGATGATTTCTATGAACAACTACAATTTACAATAGTAAGGACACACAGAAATTATGTCAAGATAATACAAGGAGATTTCAATGCAAAAAATGAAACTAATGACAGCGAGGAAATATCGTGAGTAAGTAAGCGTTAGATTCTGTGCGTAATAACAATGGAGAATGACTGATTGACTTCTGCGTCACAAAACAGCTATTCACAACAGGCAGTGAATTTCCACACAAAAATATACACAAATAAGAACGCCGACAGCTGAAATTGCAAATGTGAGAAGAAAACACGTCGGAGCTTAAACATCAAAACGAAGATACGAGAAATCAAAAAAAATCAGCAGAAGAAGCTACAGCAACCCAGAACATGCGCGCACCATACCAATGCGTACGTACGATAGGCTGCTGGAAAATGTTGTTGCTACTTTTGTGGTCCATGACCAAAGACCATGTGCTCGTGGGTTATGAAACAATTTATCTTTTGGTGTTCAAATTAGCAACAATCTAAAATGGAATGAACACTTTGCTGCATTGGCCAAGCCTGATTCACGAAAACTTGGGTTCGTCAATAGATTCAGAAGGTACTTTAAATCGCATCAGGTGCTCCAGATATATAGGACTTTAATTAAGCTTTATAGAAAAATAAGTTTCCAAAACTCAAGTCAAGTTTGGGTGACGCATACGATATTGTTTTACAGTTACTGGATAGAATTAAGCGGCGTACCATCCGAATAGTACACAAGTCCAAACTTACAAAAGATCGAGACATCCTATAACACCGCAAGGTACCCCAGGAAGGGTAAGAAGAGGAACGGCCAATGTACAGTGGGTTACGGTGAAGCGAATTGAGGATGTTAAGTGCGAATTTATTTATAGAATAAAATGCACAAATTTAAGGCAGCTACTAATCTTTACTTGACGGATCGCGTGTTTGGTAAAGGAGCGCTGACAGTTGCAAGGAGTTAAAACGATCTAAAAGCTCGCCCTACACCCAATTAACACGATTCACAATAAAAGTGACCTCTGAGAGAATGCGAAAATTCGCGGGTATATCCCTCCTCAACACAAGCATAAAAATGGAGGTATCAACATGTTGTGACCAACACCACTCTTGATTTCTAAAGCGAAAACTTAAACTTACCGGAATTTTGATAAAACTCTCCTGTATAATGAGAAAACAAAACAATTCTTTGTAGTTTTTTGTAAACGATAAACTTTTTAACATCTTTGCAGAAATTGAAAGCTGTCACGTTCGGTTCTCAGGTTTCCGCAAAAGTTCGCATGGATCTCCCAATTAATGGGAAAGGCATAAGTATGAAGTTTTTTCCGAATAGTCAATCCACCTGGGCTGTAGAGATGCCGAATTTTAAAGTTAGTAATAAAGTTTTTCGTCATTTCCGGTAAAACTAAAAACGTGATCTGAACTAATTTTATTTGAAATTTAATTTACAATCTTTTTATTTTTAAACGTTTTTTCGTAAACGCTATATAAATTTCAAATTATTTGCAAAAACCCAAAAGCTTCTTTAAAAGTTGCCACTTCCAGTGGACCGATGTCTGCCAAAAATCACTGGGATCTCCCAATTTATGGAAAAACATCAAAAACAAGTTTCATCCCGATAATCAATCTGTATTTTTGTTGAAACACGGTTTTTTGTCAAAACTCGTAATTTCGGCTTAAATTTTGGAAAATTGATCTAGGCCGGTATTGTTGATTAATTTACAAACCTTTGCAGTAATTTCTTCATAAATGATTCAAAATATTTTGAGCTCCTGTGGAAGCTGTCACTTCCGGTGAACCGATTTCGGCCAAACATCACTGAGACCTCCCAATTTATGGTAAAAGCTTAAGTTTGCTGTAGAGGGGCCAAATTTTTGTTAAAACCCATATTTTCTTGACAAAAAACGTCATTTCCGCTTAAGTTTTGGAAAACTGCTCTAGACCAATATTGTCGTAAACTTAATTTAGGTTCTTTTAGATCTTAATCGTTTTTCTTGTAAATGATATATTTTATTTTTCAAAATATTTGCAACAAATGAAAAAGCTCTTATGGAGGCCGCCACTTTCGAAGGGCCGATTTCAGCCAAAACTCGTTGGGATCTCCCAATGTATGAGAAAAGCTCAAGTATGAAGTTTCATGCCGATCAGTCAATCCAAGCTACAGACATTTAGGCTGCATGGAACCACACACGCACGCAGACGCTTCGACGATATAGCGAATGATCAATCTGGAAAAATCTTGAGGTCGAAATTTCTCATGAATACTAACTTTATTTTACTAAGTAAAAGAAAGTACAAATATTAACAAAGATCCTACTGGATAGAATTTTACCGACAATTCATGAGATCAACAACATGAGATCAATAACAACAATACAAAGGGGCTTAGGGGACAACAAAATAACAAATATCGAGCTCCTTCGATAAACGAAGCAAGCAGTCATTGCTGAGGAAGTTACAAATAGATGTAACAAAAAGTTCTCTGGAGTGGAACCCACAACGGAAAAGGAAAATCGGACTCGGGAAAATAAAATGTTTAGATTTATCTGCTTGAAATACAAAAATGAGAGAAGCATAACTTATTAAAAATAGTTTAGGAATTAGGAAAACTACAAAAAAAGAAGATGTCGCTTCACAATATTTACACAATCACATGTTTCTATGAATTGGTTTTTCGTGAATTAATTTTCTGTCAAATATCGGAGGAAAAAACAATACTATCAACACTGATATTGCTCGTCTAATATAATCAAATTTTGCGTATTGTGGAAAAATACCAACATAATTTATTTCATATAAAACTAATTTGCAAATCTTACCTGTATATACTTTCTCCTGATTTCACTTTCATTAAAGCTGCCCAAAGTGCATCCGTATTATAAGTCCTCGGTTGATTACTACGCGGATTTCTAAGCACAAAACTCTCAGGCGGTGGTCCTCCACTTAATAAACTATTTTCAATTGCCATTATTTCATCTTGCCGCTTTAACTCTTTCAGCAATTGTTTATTGCTCATACTCGCATCATATTTTAAAAGCGGAGGCACTATATGTGTTGACCGTGTTGTACCATTCTCATCCATTGTAGCTACTTTCGTCCGCTTCTTTTCAATTCGTTTCGATGTACTCGTCGCTAAATATGTATTGAAAATTGCACTAGCCTGATCGGAATTTATATCGAGCATATCTTTATTCTCGTCAAACGATAGTGTTAGTAAATTAGGCGAACACACAATATTTTCGTATAAATTTTCACTTGAATTATTCGCGTCTACTTCGGGATGATCGGTTATTTCCGTATCCCCACCAATACAACTATCATTTAGTTCATTCGTTTTCTTAACGAATATGGTCATTGAATTTTTATTAAATTTCAACGATGGTGGCAGTAATTCATGTTCAACAACATTTATGTTCCGTTGCACCGATCCAGATGATGATGATGGCGGTGAACTGACAAAATTTTCCGAATCATCACAATCGTTAACAACTACATTAAAGGTGGCGGGCGACGTGGATGGGTGATAGTTTTTATTGCTATTGTAATTTTCAAATAGATTATCACGTGACTTAACACGAATCTTTCCAAATTTTGACGATTCTTGTTGATAATCGTTTTGTGGTCCAAAAAATAGCGGGGAGGGTTGTTTATTTTCTGAAATTTTTGTTTTTATCATTCAATTTTGTTTGTTTTGGTAGAAAATTAATAAAAAATTTTGAGGAAAAAAAACGCAAAAAATTAAATGAAAATAAATCACCTACCTCAACTAAACAACAGATTCGTAAATAAACCATATTTGAAAATTACAAATGTCAAAAAAACATCACCCATTTTTTGTCAATTTTTTCTATATAAATATAATTCACTAGAGTTACGATAACATAATACACGAGATTAACGGACCATAAGAAAAAGTTGTTAAGTCGCAGCAGGTGATTACAAAACATATATACAGATAAAATATTGGCAAATTAAATCAAAAAAACATATGATAATACACCACACATGTACAGAAATTAATAAAATAAGAAAACATATCAAAACTTGACTTACCAGGCTCAAGTTTCACCATCCTATGACCATCATTTGAATAATCCTCTTGCAGTTTCATGTCTGGATCATCGACATATACTTCACTGGTACTTCCATTTAAACTATCATCACAGTCATCAACACTTAAGCATGACGCGTTCGATGTGGGAAGCGGTATTGATATCATTGGTGAATCTATACTTAAGCTATTCGATGTGGTTGCATTTTGATTAACTGTGGTTGGCGAGGTCGCCTCTATTTTCGGCGAATGATTTATTAAAGCATTCTGTATTGCAGATGTTTGACTATCATTTGTTTTACTGGTACTATTTTTACTAACACTGTTATTTGAAGATGTTTGCGATATATTTGCTTGGTTGCTTGATGATTTATTCGGAGTTGAGGTTACATGTGGTTTTAAAATATTTGATTTATTTTGGTTATCATTTGGAGAGTTTGCTGTCGCTGGCAATGAGGTTGGTGGTATTTGGTTTAAATTTAGGGCCGCTTCAGAACCGCAGAGACCTGTAAAAATTATTTAATTTAACTTGATCTCGATATTTTATGTATTTATCAATGTAATTACCCCGGATTTGTAGTATTTCGGCACATTTTAGCAAGTCGGGTAGCCCAGCCTGAGATACATTCACTTCACCCTTGTACATAAAATCAACTAGTGCCTGAATCTCCCATAATTTTATATCTCGGGGTAATATTATTATTGGATGTTTACATGGATTTTCGCCTAAGAGACTTTCAAAGTAGCTGGAGCACGCGGCCAGCACCAAACGATGACAATGTACTTGGTGTCCTTCGCATGCGAGTGTCACATCAACAAAACGTTGACCAGCTAATAATTGTGGAAAGGCGGCGCCCAAACTACCTAAATGACTATTCCATCGAACACAAAATTGCTGCGATAGACCACCGCTCATTGTTAAGTTTTTTTTCGTTAATTTGTTAGTTCCGTCAGTCTCTTTCTGAAATAAGAAAAACAAACATTCATTTTAACTAAACAAATCTCCTGTTGGTTTTTCAATTTAATTTATATTAATTCGATTCAATCATTCAAGTCATTCGTTCATCATTGTATTATTCTTCTAACTCATGCGTTTATCACTCTCGTTCAATTAACAAAGAAATTGCTTAGTGAAATTTTTCGACCACCAAATAAAGATATTCTTTCACCAGCAAATTTTTCATTAACGGGAGTCAATGAGTTCAGTTTCCTTTAAAATTATGGTCAAGTCCCTCCCTAACAGCTGGGTAAACGTGAAATACTGCCGGTAACATTTTTCGATGCGACTTTTGGGAAAGTAATAATAATTTCCATTTAGGCTAAATCCCCAAAATTATATATGTACTTGAAATAATGTTTTGATCTCGCCTATTGAGAATAATGATCAAAATTGGTCACATGGGCTAAACGTCAATTGGCTTTAATTGGTCATTTGGGCTAATATTGGACATTAATGTTTAGATATTAGTACGGGAATGCATTCTGAGCAAATCGAGAGCCTTTTCATGCACATAAATCTAGGCGAATCTAGAATGTTCTCTCTGGATATAATTAATAGACTGCAATTAAGCACTCATTTAAGAAATTCCATGAGCGATAGATAGTTTAAAAGCGAAAGAGAACAGCGGAAAAATTATTAGTGGTGGTTAAAGTGAAATTAATTTGTGTGCTTTAAAGTAATTGTGTAAAGTGAATAAAGTGAATTGAATACACATTGTATAAAGTGACATCATGAAAATTATTGATGTTCTCTTATATGTATTTCAATTTAAAGAAGTATATAACTATTGTATAATTTCACTTTATGTATTCAACTTTTCGGTTGAACACAACCAAATATCCAAAAACTCTCGGATCCCTGTCTGAACTTGGGACAACCTTGAAAGAACCTGCAAAGAACCTTTTTATTTTCAAGTTCTTGCTCCTTACTAGTTAGTGAAAATAAAATTGATTTACAGGGAGGATTAAGAGTCCAATAATACGAAGGTGTAGCGACGATCCGTGGAATCCTAATCTCATCTGCAGATCAAACACGTCCACACCCACACATACAAATTATTTCGCATACACTCAACCACAAATATTGAATTTTTTTGCAAATTGTTTAAAACATTTTAAATCAAAATTATGTTACGCTATGAACGATACAATCTAACCTACTAACCATTTTAGCTTAACGTACGAAACAAACAGAACAACACGTCGAACCACAGTCTATGACAAACTCTATATGTTTATCCTTATTACAAAAAGTTTTACAGTTTTATTTTCTTGTTCAATTTAATTACAGTGTAGGCTGTCCAACATATAAAGAATTGTTTAAGTTTCTTCACAGTTTATTTAATTATAGAGTATTCTACCCTACTTACTAAAAAGTGCTTAAGTTGCTTCGTGTTCAATTTAATACTAAAAAGTGTTCAAATTTTATTTTGTCGATAAATTTTATTATTTATAAATGTAATAAATAATTCTACAATACATACTCGTATAAATAAAAAACATTAAAATCGCTTAGGGTCTGCTGACTGATATTGCATTAACTCCGACGAGGATTCTAATTTCGATCAAATACTCAAACTAAGTTACATTGTAAGAGTTACGATATTTACTTTGTCGCAACAATTTAGCCACGAAATTATTTTTATTATTATTTTAATATTGGTGAGAGGTTCTGGTCGCTAGGGTCAAGTCTATTCAAACATCACAAACATGGATCCATTCTTCGTCCGTCCATAAGCAAGTTTTGGTTGAGAAAGCAAGTGCTGTTTTAATCGAATCTATTAGGTGCACAAGTAGAAACTCGGCTCGGAAGTTGAAATGAGTCATTCAATAGTAAAAAAGTGGTTTTCAAGATTTCGTGATAGCAATTTTAGTCTTGAGCACGACCCACAGCCATGTGCAGTAAAACAATTTGAAGACAAAGAACTTAAAGTTTTACTGGATCGAAATCCGTGTCAAACTTAATAAAAGCTTGCAGAGCAGATAAGAGTTACTCACAAAGCAATATCACTTCGATTACATGAAATGCCGTAAATATAGAAGGAAGGAAAATGGGATCCCCATAAACTGCGAAGAGTTGACATCTGAATGAATTTGCTTTCTGGGTACAAAAGAAAGAATTTTTTGCATAAAATCATTACGGGTGATGGAAAGTGAATTTTGTACGATAACCCTAAATGATGACAACCTTGGGTTGATCCAGGCCAACCATCAACATCAGTTGAAAAAATGAATATGCATGCCAAGAAAGTGTTACTCTGTGTCTGGTAGGATTGGAAAGGGATCATTTACTAGCTTCTGGAACCTGGTCCAACTGATACAGGTGAACGTTACCAGCCCCAATTGATGAAATCCAGTGATGCCGTTTACGAGCCAAGAAAGGCGGAAGGAGATATTACTGCATGACAACGTCCACATGCAGCAAAATCAATGCGGCGTATTCTCCAGACTTGGCTTCCTACAGTTACCACTTATTCAGATCAAAGTTATTATATTTGAAAGACTAGTGGTTCACGAAAGTTGAAGATGTGCGAATATTTCGATAATTAATCTTTGTACATAACAATTATATTTTCAATAAAGTTGAATTTGACCAAAAATAGCAAGGTTTCTACATGCACACCTGAAACAATAAAATAAAATCCACACAATAGAGATGCAGATCGAGAAAATCCATCACAAAATTATTCGAGAGCTGTTTGTAATTTTTAATTCACTTTCCGGAAAATGTATGTCTTTCTTGAGAAATTTTATAAATATGGTTTTCAAAACGTTCTAATCAATATCCCTAAATTTCTATATAAGAAGTATCAGAATTAAATTGTACAGAAGTTCCAATAATTACAGAAGCTTGGGCATTGTGTTAAGAAGTTCAATATATTCTCCTATACTTGTTCCAGCATTAAATGACATCTTAGATAATGTTAACTTACATTAATTACTATTCTCAATTTCCATCGAATATGCAATATCGTTGGTGCCTACGTCTACGAGAGAGCGTGACGAGAATGGTCAAATCAAATGTTTCGACAGTTTCGTTTGCCCCATAGTAAATTGCGATTCACATTTTGTTTATTAATGCCGGTACACTGCATTGTTCGTGCCGTGAATATAATGCCTTTGAATTGACAGTTGAATTATAGGCCTGTTAGACACTTAAGCTATATTTTTAAAGCAAAGTGAGCTATATTTTGAAATCACAGTTTCTACTTTTACTTTACATATATCGAAATAAGCGAAACGGATCACGTAGAGCTTGGCTTGTAAAATAAAAACATATATCAGTCAAAAAATGGCTAGTATGCAACGGGGCTTGTCCTCTTTCCTCGGGGAAAAAAGAACGCCATTCATAAAATGTGTATTTTATTAAACCGGTAAAATATATTCGCGCATTTTTTTGCGGTAATAAAATTGACTTCTAATAGCGTTACCAGATAAAAGTTGTTTAAATTACGTACACTTCGGTGATGATATTGGCAAGAAATTAAAAGGAATACATATTCGAGGGTCAGAGCGAAAATACTGTCTGCACCTTTACCGACTTCTCTAATATTTCAGTCAATAATCAAGTAAATTCTAGGCCAATAAAATTCAGCCTGATTGAACTCACATCAAAATACTATTTCCAGGAGACTAGTCGCAATTTTAATTAACGCTACGTTGGGAACATGAGTGCCACACTTTTTCTGTTTTAATTATAGTTCAAAATTCCGCGTACCTTCCTAAAATTTTATTCGCTATATCGACATATACACTTTTTATCTATGAAAAATTTAGAACAAAATAAGAGAACCACCAAAATTCTAATATATACAAACACATGGAAGTATATATGTGTCTGGCTTAACTCATAAGGCGTGAATATGACTCTTTGAACAAGGGCCTAACGAACTGTGAACGAATACTTACTCAGCAGATTTCTTGCAACATATCGTAATTGTGGGTTATTTCTATTCTACTATGGCTAAATTTAATGTAAAAATAGGCCCAACAAGTTTATACTTAAGGTTTAAAATAAGTAACCATTTTAAAGCTAAGTATAAACCTGTTGAGCCTATTTTTACATTTAATTAAGTCAGTAGGATTCAAATTAGCCACAATTGCGATAAATTGTAAAAATCTGCCAAAGATACACTGTTTTTTTAATTGGAGAATTTTACAAACAACGAACAAATTATTTTGGAAAGTAGACCTGCCTTGCTCATGTGGGCATTACTCTTTCTTATTGCCTTATTGCTTCACGAAAAGGATCTTATCGTAACACCAACAATATTTTATTTCTAATCCTGAAATGTTGTGCAATTTTACGCCGGTAAAGTGATAAGTAACTATTGGACTACTTATTTTAATGACAAATTATAAATCATCTCGAAATGGATAAGAACTTTTTTACAGAAATATTAGGAATTTCATGTTTATTTAAGGATAGATATTAGGTGATCTTTCTATGTAATCCTTTTGAGCTACGGGCCAAAATAATTAACCACTAAAACATAAAACTTTTAAATTTTGTCTGTAGGTAGAGCAGATCGTTCAGGCTAAGGTATTGGACTTCGCATTCAATTCAAAAGACATATTGAATACTTATGTCTTTTTGTTTTGACACTGTATGTTCTGCCTTATTTAAAATTTAAACGGTTTACTAACTATTCATTTTTGTCACCACCCAAGATATAATTTAATTAAACAAGACTATTGCACGTTATTTAAATCACTTGGATCAAGTTTTATAATCGGAGGTGGTTTTAATGCAAAAAACACCTACTGGGGATCAAGAGTAACCTCTAAAAAAGGAAGAGAGCTGTTTGCAGCAGGAAGACTATGCAATTGCGATTTTCATTCTGGAGATCAACCAACTTATTGGCCTACGGATAGAAGCAAAATACCCGATATCATTGACTTCTTTATCACCAAAGGTATAGACGTAAACTACATATACCTAGAAAGCAGCGAGGGGATTATGTCGGATCACACGCCTGTTATTATGACAATCAGTGCAACGATTGTTAAAAAAACTAGTCCACCTTTGCTAACGAACAAAAAAAACCTGCTGGGAGAAATTTCAGAAGCTTGTTGAGGATAATATTGATCTTCAGGTGCCAATTAAAACCCCGATTGAGCTAGAAGCAGAACTAGAACAACTCAACAACAGTATACAAGAAGCGGCGTGGAGTAGTACCCCTCAAGTTCAAAGGAAATGCGCCGAAATGCTATTTATCCTCTAGAAGTTAGGGAACTGGTTGCAGCAAAACGAAAAGCAAGAAAGGCCTGGCAAAGAAGTCGAGCGCCAGAATATAAAACAACTCTAAATTGTTTATCCAATAAACTAAAGTTGCTAATTAAAGAAATCAAAAACGAATCCATTAATAAATACTTGAGTGGCCTTACTGGGGAAAAAGATACCAAGTACTCCCTTTGGAAAGCGACAAAAAGTTTAAAACGACCTAAACTACAAATTCCACCAGCAAAAATGAAGATGGCACATGAGCTATAAGTGCAAAGCAAAAAGCTTCGTTGTTTGCAACCCACCTCGAGAACACGTTTCAGCCTCTACCTAGACAAACTGCAGAGGAAAACATACCACCTGTATATAAAATGGATAACTGCAATATATCTCCTGTCACATTACAAGAATTAAAAGAGGAACTCAAACTCAACCTAAATACAAAGAAATCTCCAGGATATAACTTAATTACAGGATAAATAGTAAAAGCTCTTCCTGAAAAAGGTCTACGTAAACTACTCCAAATAATTAATGCAGTGTTCAGACCAAAACAAACACGTATGATACCTTAACCAAACAAACCACTTAATGACAAAAATTCGTATAGACCGATTTCCTTACTCCCAATAATTTCAAAATTATTCGAGAAACTACTCCTAAAGAGACTAAAATCAACAATAGCAGAAAGAAATCTTGTTCCTCGACAACAATAGAACAAGTACACCGAATTACAAACATAATTGAAGACGTTTTTGAAAAAAAGAAAGTATGTTCAAGCGTCTTCTTGAATGTAGCACAGGCCTTTGACAGAGTATGGCATAAAGGTTTGGAATATAAATTACAAAGAGACTTACCAAAGCAGTTTTATGAAATTCTAAAATCTTACATATCGGACCGACACTTTCGAGTTAAATTAGATGGCGAATACTCAGAAATAAAGAAAATATCAGCAGGGATACGACAAAATATCTAGGCATGACTCTAGACGCGAAACTAAAATGGAAAGAGCATGTGAAAAAGAAAAAAGAAGAGTTAAACATCAAATACAGACAGATGGATTGGCTCTTAGGAAGAAATTCTGAGCTAACTCTACATAATAAATTGCCACTGTACCGGCAAATCCTAAAACCTGTATGGACTTACGGTATTCAGCTCTGGGGCTGTACAAAGAAAACCAATGTCAATATCATCCAGTCATTCCAAAGCAAAGTCCTTCGTGGAATAGTTAATGCACCGTGGTACATAAGAAATGACAATTTCCATAGAGATCTGAAGATGGATTTCGTTAGTGAAGAAATAAGCAAACACGCAAGAAAACACATGCAACGTATTAGTCTACACCAAAATGCTGAGACGTCGTATGTTGGATGATTCAAACCCAGTAAGACGGCTGCGAAGGAAGAAACCGCATGATCTACAAGATCCAATCAGGATCGACTAAAAATATAATAAAATTGCAAAGGGGACTAGCCAAAGGGCTACAACCCTCAAAACAAGAATATAAATTATGAAAGATAAATTACTAGATGATTTGTAAATCAGTTGTAATAAATAAATATATAAAAAAAAAAAAATTTGTCACGACGACCTTTGAACAAAATGAGAATAAACTAATCGAGATCACTTGGGGTTGTTGTTTACTTACTCTCCTACGCCCCTTACGACGTTTCATATCAGCGTTACAACTAATTAGTTATTCAAAAAGCAAAATTGCGGAGAATAAATTTATTTCAATTTCAGATCTATTATCTAGATTTTACACCAAACCCTTAAAGCCAAAGTATCGAATATCATCCGTGGTATACCTCTTGAAAAACTTGTAATTGCGATTTACTCGTATTATTATTAATCTCTTAACATAGCACCGAGTTTTCAGATGGCATTGAATTTTTATTTGGAAAAACAATATTTGTCTGGTTTCATTCTATTGTTTAAAAAAAAAACTTTAGGTCTCTCTAACCCCACGCAATTTGCACGTATATTATTTGACGTCACTGATCTATATACATATGAATACGACATCAATGACAAAACCATATAAAACAACAGCAATAAATGGGAGCACTTTTTTATAGTCATATCGCTCGTTTATATACACCTCTTGCTTTAAAAAATTATTTCCGAAAGATAGGATCATACTGACGATAGATTTAATCTCGAAATTTTCTGAAATTATTTTTTTATTACTATAATCAATAAACAAATAATAATATTCAAATGATTTAAATTATAAATCACATTTTATTCATTTAATTCATGTGGTACCGCTTTTGTATACAAATTTGTTCTTGCGATTTCCCTTGATATTTAGAATGCACACCTGCAAATAATTCGAATTAAAAAGTCGAGTCAAAACGAGTCAAAAACTCATAGAATCAATTTTCTGTTTACATTAATTTGATTTTCGAAAATTCGAAATTCAAGACAAAGAAAGACCATTTTCTGTCTTTGTCACACGCGTACAACTATTTTTGTTGTCATGTGGATTCCATGTCTATATAGATCAATGTTTGCCGTATAAAGTATTTTCTGAACAAATTCAAAGGTTTCTTGGACATTTTACTTTTCAATTCGTAAAGCAAGCGTTAAATTTTTGTTCGACAGCCTCAGTTCTACTAATGGTGTTGTACTATATTTTTAACAGATTGTAATCTTTGGCATACCAATATGTATCACACTTTGCATGAAAATGTTTTGTAAAACAACTGATTTTTCAAATTCACAGGCGCATGCAAGAGAAAAAAATGTTGTACAGAAGTTATATTCATTGAATATTGTAATGATCATTTAAATATTCCAACATTTCTGATTAGAACAAAATATTTTATAAGAAATTTCGTATTTCTTTCTTTTTTTGTTTTTATTTATTTAAAAGAAATTTACTCTGTGATTTACTTGTATGATTTCACTATTTCAGATAAGAAAGGGCCGCCAAAGGAACTTTAGAAATTCGTTCCATTGCTATATTTGTATTTTGTTGTGAACCCTCAAACCTTTCACGAATGGGTTAGTCCAGTAGTCAATAGTCTCGAAACATTTACATTAACTTGACTCCGGCCCATTACTATTTATATTTGTCTGCTTACAGCCTTAGTAACTTTGGATTAAAATTAAAACTATTTCCAAAAACTAAATGTAAATTTCATTTTAATGAACATGCTTTGTTTCGATATGTTTGTTAGATCGAAGAACATCTGGTTTAACTATACATCTTTGTAAAATTCTGTTATTTGGTTGCATTTAATGATTTGTGTAACTTTTGACATGTTTTAATACGTAGGTATAAAATTTAAAAATTCTGAAAGATTTGAATTGAAATGCAATTGAGAGTTGAGAGACAATTCCAATTAGGAAGAAATTTTGACCTCGTTTTTCTAGTGGGATATATAACACAGCGGCTCTTAAAAGGCAAATGTAACGTTTATTATTCTTCATTGGCCAGGATCAATTTCTTCCGTTTTGAATGGTACTGCCTAATATTTTATTTTTAATTACTGAAAATACGTACATTTTGGTAAGTATTCGCCAGTTAAAGAAATTACGTACACCATAAATTAGATTTTAAAAAATACGTACTGTAGGTATTAAGTAGACGATTTCTAAACTACTTGAAAAAATAATTAAGAAACTTTTCTTGAGTTTCTTAAACAAATATAATTTTTTACATGATTCACAATTCGGATCTAAAACCGAGCGATCTACCGAAGAAGCCCTAATTAAATTTTACGAAAAACCTATGCAAGGTTGAATAATAATAAATGCACAGCAGGGCTATTTATCGATATGTCAAAAGATATTGACATGATTATAACGAAATCATTTTGCATAAAGTATACATTCCTGGATTAAAATGAAAGATTTATAATTGACTACAATCTTACTAAACGGACAATATCAAAAAGTAAACTTTGATGAATTAGGACTTATTTCCGAAGTCCTACAAGGATCATTGTTGAAGCATATTTTGATCTTTATATTTATCAACGATATTTTTGACCACAATCTTCATGGCAGTAACAAATTATGATTTACATGCAATGAGACAATGTTTTGCCAAAATAGACTTCTTGTTAGCGATAAGACCAAACTAATCAACTTCAAATTAACTGGAAACACTATCTATGAACCTTGTTTTTCATTCTCGTGGCGGTCAGAAATATATCTTAAGTACGAATACTATAAACTATGACCCTAAAGGTTCTGCGATCCACTAAGCTGTTCCTGTGCCACAAAATGCTTCAAAGTAGATCAAATCTTTGATAATAAGTATCTAGGCCTAGCTATAGCTATCAACCAAAGTTGGAAAACTTACATAAGCTATAAGAATTCTGCTCTGAAATTCAATTCAATACAATAAAATGTAGCTCTGAAAATGTTTTTTGTTCATAGTAGCTATAAAACCTAAGAAATAACAACAAATTACTCGTAAATAGCCCCAATCACAACAAAAACATGTTTACAACTATTTCGCGGTTTCGGCCTGTACCCTTTATACAAATTTACCAGAACATATTCATATCATGGCTAACCTTTCAACATTCGTAAAAAGCATTAAAAATTTGATATGTCAGGTTGATAATTCAATGTGGAAAACCTTCTTACCACATTCGCCACTAACCTCTGACTATAGAATGATTCCTAATCATCTTGTTCCTTGCAGATTAAACAATAAAATAATTATAAAAAATAAACAATTTCAGATCGCTATTTTGTAAATAATATGTAGCCCAGAATTGCTAATTATCCAATTCCTTGCGTGGCCTTTGGTTTTCTTTGATCTGTGGTTTGTCTATTCTGTTTCGATGAATTAATCTGTAACCTCTCACAATATTATAGGTATCTTTCTTGAAACTACGGTTTTTCTATAGACATATGTTTTAGTTGCAGTTTATAGGATTATCGGAATATTATTTAGTTGTGTGGCTCTCCAATATGTTCCACTGCGACTTATTGAATCAAATGTAATAATTGTTTGATTATTAAAATTTACAGTTTGGCAATAAAATTAAAATAACTAATTTAACAGAATTCATTTATTCAATTTCCACTAAGTAGATAATCAATAAAATGATAATTAATTCAACCGTTAATTTCTAATTTCTATCAAATAACAAAAATAACCAACCAACAACGTTGTTTATTTTGAAATAATCGTCACCTCCACTAGACTTGTGTACCAAAACACAAATATGTATTTCAAACAATGCATCTACTCGAGACGAACTTAACATTTGAATCATTCTTTACTTATAATTATATCATTTTCTAATTATAAAATAAACATTATAGAATTAACAACAACAAAAATAATAAAGCAATTATTAGCCTAAGTCCCTGGGTTTAACTCTCGACTTAACTAACGATACCAGTATATTATACAGAATCTCATATTGTGAATTTTTCTTGTACCACACATAGAATTGTACACAGTCATATGCAGACACCGTAAAAAACAACAATATTGCAAATTATTCGAAAATTGTTGACATTTACATTTTATTTTAAATCACACTTGGTACCAAAAAAAACAAACTCGAGTATATTATATTTCAATTATTTAAATAAACCATACACAGTCACACAGAACTAACATTGTATGAGGTCTTCATAAATTCGGATAAAGTAAAATAATATAAAGGGATTCTAAAAAAAACATAACTATATGGATTTCTGTTAATAACTATAAATGCAAATCACAATACTTATACCCATATACAAATTAAATAGAAGCGCGCACACAAATACACATTTACTAACACCACAAACAAATTAACAAAATCTTGCACACACACAAATACAAAATTCGCGATTGATTATTAATATTTTTCGTTGTTTATCAAAATTCTATTAAAACATGAATTAAACTAAATTTATTTTTAATTAAATCAATTAATCAGACTATTTTTATATTACAGTTTACTGTAAATTAATTTTATTTATAATTTATTGGTCATTGTTAATGTTACACACATGTATCATGCGAATATACCTTAAAATTTTACTAGTAGTAAACACCAATTTACAAATATATGTATGTTTTCTTAATTATAACAATTCACAAACACACAACTTTATTAAACTTGTATGTACAATATATTTATTTATTATTTTATAAACAATAGAACAATTAATTTTATTTATAACAAATTAACGAAACACACGCTTTGGACGCCGCGACGCCATTTGCAATTTTTATTACTATATTTATTTAAACAAATAGATTTGTATTATTTAAAAAAAATGTACAAAAAAAACATTGCATACACTTACTCAAACTTAGCACACACATTCACATTATTAAACAAATAAAATGATACACATTCTAAATATTGATCCAAAATAAATTTAAAGCAAAATATAAAAGATTTTGCTTTGCTATATAAAAACAAAATTAATTTATGCACATACACAAATATGTATATAGTTTAACCACACAAACACATTTTATTTATTTCAATATTTGATAAACAATAAAAATAAAAGATAGTTAAATAAAAATTATTTTAAAAGAAACGCTAAACAGATTTTGTTTTTATACAAGATGTCCCAACAACAGTGTATATTGCTTTCCAGACTGTCTCTAAACTCATATACAGCACGCGCAAGGAAAATTTAGAAAAACGGAAAATAGACAGACAAAACTATCTTATAATATTCATGGTTTTCCCCATTCGTACATAAATAATTATTATTTTTTATTTGGGTACAATTATATGTAAATACTTACATACATATACAAAGGAAACTGCTTCAAGATTGAATTGATAAATTTAGTGAACGCATGCGCAAAAAATGGACATTTCAGGAGAAACTTGACCAATTTAAAAACTGCAGAAATTCACGGTTTTCATGTTGAATTTAAACGATCTCTGCAACTCAACCATACAGATGATATGTATAAAAATTTGTTTTGATATTTTACCTTTAAACAATTACTCACTTAATAAACTATTTCACACTAATACAAATTTTCAAATTGGAAAATATGAAATATGTAGTTATTTTCCAAAAATTTCAAACTGAGAATTAAAAATTATAAAATGAGAATTAATAATTTCAAAATGAGAAATGTACAAGTTCAATTTCAAATTTAAAACTAAAATATTTCAAATTAAGTATATATAGTTCAATCGAACTTAATTCAAATTAGTTAAGAAAATTATTCATGTTAAACATGCACATAATCGCCTGAAGTTTAAATAATACTTAAAAAATACCGTATACCATGTTTCATATCAATACATAAACGGTGAAAGTTTAAAAAACATGTTCATCTTTTAATATTTATACAAATTCGTTGCTTTTCGATAGACCATTTCCTCCTCCATAGTAATCCATTCATGATCCCATTGTTAAAAAGAATTCCTTTATTTAAAAAACTAATAAATTTTTTTATTTCGAGATATATCAGCGATCCTGCTGAAGAAACTCTTATAGCATATTATTATTAAGATAATCGTGATACAATTTTTGAAACTATTTTCGGCGAGCAAAATTACTACATACGCCACTTTTCTTGTAACAGTTTAAATCAAATATGTAATATACTAGGACTTAATCCATCCGTCACCCCCCCCCCCCTACTTCCCCTAAATAACTCTCGTGAGACCGTGAGAGTAAGTAAATCCATTAGCCCCTACTATTCCAAATGACTTTGCACTAAAGTAGTCCGTGCGGTGAAGGGTACATCATTTCGGGAATATAGGACTCCTATCGTAGATTTCGGGGCAATAAAACAGTTTCATCCAATTTTTATTTTGATATTTACCGATTTCGAAGTTTTACCGAAACATATACGCTATATAGAAAATAAAAAAGAATCTGTGTTCCAACATGGTTCCTGAACGCAATAGGATATCGCAATAGGTAGCTTACATATGAACTGTTCGTAAAAATTCAAAACACGGTTAGAGCGACGCCGTTAATTAGCAAATATTCTAAGAAAAAGTTGATCAATTTCCTACTAGTATATAGTGTATTATAAGATATTTGTTTTTATTACTAAAACGTTCCGAACATTATACAAAATGTCCGCTCAATCTGGTAACATTAAAAACGAAAACACGAGCTGCACAGTTGGTGCTGCACAGGTGTGCTATTTATGACGATTCTGTGCGATTACTCAAAATTGAATATGAATCTATTACTCCCGTTTTGGTAAAAAAGTCCTAAAAAAAATTCTCTACGAGATTTTTCATCCAGCTTTTACGTTTCAAAGTGAAAATAAAAGAATGCATAAATATAACAGCGAAACGACATTGAAATGATTTAAGGAAAATTGACCCTATGGTCTGAGCACTTCCAAATTACCGTTGGCTCGCCAATGAGATATAATTGTCTGATCGTTAATACGGTGGCCCTAATTTGGTAGTTCTCCAAGAATAGACAATATTTTTTTGTAGCAGCTTTTCCCAGACATTTTTCCCAATTCCAAGTTTTCCAAAAATTAGTTTATTGTTAATTCTGAAAACGATAAAATAATTTAATTACACATGATCGACACGCGATCACAATAAAATTAGAAAGTCTAAAAATACTTTACTGCGTTTAACTGTTTTATATGACATTTTAATCGAATTTCACTTAAAAATTAAATTTTGTTATTTAAAGCGAAAAATGGATCATTTCCAGTGGATATTTATTATTTTCAATATAAACTTACAGCCATAATATAGTTAATACATGATACAAAACAGTTCTGTTAAATTATATCCCTAGCGGTCCTATTCTGGTAATTCCCGGCGATTGGAAATTTTAAATTTTTGTAGCTTGCATTTTATTCTGGCTTTTGAGAAAGAATGTTTCTTGGGAAAAAATTATTCCCCATTACAGCAATTTTGACATTTATTATTCCATACCTATTTTACGAAAGAATTAATGGGAATAAAATTTAACGGAAATTTATTCTATTAACTTATAGCTATATTATGGCTGTAAATTTATACCGAAAACTGGTAATATCACCAAGGTAAATCACGTAACAACAATTTTTCACTTTAATAAACATAATTTACTTTTTAAGTAAAATTCGATTAAAAAATCAACAAAAACCAATTAGATGCGGTAAACTATTTTCAGACATTTCTTTTCTTATTTTATTGCGATCGCGTGTCGGCCGCAAATAATTAAATTATTTTCCTGAAAATTTATTTCCCAATTGACAGAATTAACTTTTGGAAAAATCTGTTACAAAAAAAATGATTCCCTATTTGCGGGAAATTACCAGAATAAGGCTACAGTTAGTCCTTTTTTAAAAACGGTATGGAATAATAAACGTCAAAACTGCTATAATTGGAAAAAAATCGCAAGGATTCCAAGAAAGGAATAAAATTGCTACACAATCTGAAGTTTATATTCTACGGGAACTACCAGAACCGAGATTCTAATCAATTTAAAAATGATAAATGACATTTTTTGTGACTTTGTACTAAAATTAAAATTGCTCTAAAATGACAACTTAGTTCTAAATGTGAGTTCTAAAAAGCGATGTGATGAGATGACATTTTAAAAATTTCATGAAAAAATTTGTAACAAATAGTACCAAATTGTCACTTGTTTAATATCCGGTAACTTTAAATTGTTTATAACATTATTGTGAATACAATTTGTAAATAATTCGTGTATTAAAATAAATCTGAATAAATCTGATCTAAAATTTGTATAATGTATTATTGCAAATTTCTGTATAATGAATTAACTTGCGTTTTTTACAATTTTCAAGTAATAGTTGTCATCGCTGAACGATCCTCTCGTTATTGTACAATTTTCACTGTAAGTAGATCTCTCCTATCTTGCATCGTTTCCGAGAAAGCCGTTCAAACTAAATAAAATGTTAAAAGAAGGCTCCAAGCCTCATCATGAACTGCCAAGAATAAGGACTCATCGGAATCGATTCCTGGTACTCGAAAACCACCCCTCACCAATATTTATCCAAATTGTTCGTCAAAATTAAAAAAAAATGGAATGCCTACCAAAGGGTTAGTAAACGGATTTTCTCGAAATTAGGACTCATCAAATCCAGTCCTGTCATTGGAAAACCATTATCACTGAAATATTTATCGCCAAAAAATTTATAGCGACCAGACCCCCATCGGATGACCCACTAAACGAACGAACGAAAAAAAAATTAGAATTCATCGAAATCGACTACTGTCATTTGAAACCTTTCAATCACCAACTTTTATAAGACCCCCTCAGCGAATTTTCCGGAAATTAGCAATCGAAATCAATTCCTCGCGATTGAGATCCCATCTTCATCAATTTTTATCAAAATCGTGCGAGATGAAAAAATAATGGAAACAGGGTCCCACAGGATGGCCCCTTAAATGACCGGATGACCTCCCAAAATCACGACACATTTCAATAGGTTTCTGGTACTGGTTTTATGCAAATAACTAATCGCCGATTCTACATAAACGTATATTTCCTTTTTGACAGCTTACCAATACAACATCGTGCGATTCGGAAACTACAACGCGCGACAAAGTTCCTTCATATATAACATGTTTTCATTACATACGAGTATGTATGTCCATATAAAACAGAAATTTACCTCAGACATGACATATACGATTCATTTCAGATATATCACATATAGTTCAACTCAGTCATGCCACATAAGACTCCTGTATGACCTTTTCTCACATACGATTCATCACAGACATGTCTTAAACGATTCATCTTACACAAGTCAAATGAAAATTAGACCAATTTGCTGATAAATAACTTTAAACGGGGCATGCTTGAATGTCTCTGATGATTCATTAGTGCGTCTTCAAACACTTGTCTGTTGGTTATATGTTTATCAAAATATAAAAATTATAGAATAATAGAGCAAACATTTATATTTAAAAAATACAAGTTAAAATCTTATTATGAAACGCGTAAATGCATACACAAAATACATTCAAACTGATTATCGAAAAGTGTGCGATAAGGCACTACACGAACTAAAAATTAATTATAAAGCATCTTTTCTGTTCAACCGTACGTAATTTACAAGGTTAAAAGTAGCGCCGATCTAATTCGATTGAAAGCAAATATGAGATTCTAACCATCCCTATCTACTTTCAAGGGGAAGATCACTTTAATGATGTACGGAATTAAAGTTGATGATAATTAATTACAGATTCGAATGGATCATGAGATAAAGGAACTCCCTGGAGATGTGAAAAGGCAAGAGACCGAAAATATTTGTTTAATAAATAAATTTGTTATTTGACAGCAAAAATTGATCAAATTTAACAGATATTTTATGGAATATTAAGAAAAACAACTGATGTTTGTTGTGAGATATCTTTAAATTTGAATTAATAGAATTTTAAAATTGTTATGTAAAATAAACTGAATTTTTAAAACTTTAACGTGTTCTTGTAAGTTTAATACGTGAAGTGCGTAGCGGCTGTATACATTAAATGACAAGAGAGGCTTTGTCAAAAAATATTGTGTAATTGTGGTCATAAGAGTCGGCGGTTACTCTTGTGACGTGAGTTTTTCAAAAAATAAATACATATTGTAACAAAAGCTAGTACTATAATAAAACTTCACAGATGGATTGTGTCTTGAAATTTTTAAAAGGACGGTAATATAACGAACTAAAGCAATCAACTTATAGTAATCTCTGTTATAAGGATTAGCGAGGCATTTTATGATGATTAAACATAAAAGAAAAGTGAAACGAACGATTGCCGGTTATGTCGAAATAAAATAATTTTATAAAATTCAAAAGGAATCTTATCCTCTATTCCAATTGCGTTTCAAAATCACCGTGTAAACGCAGTCAAATGTCATTCGTTAAAAAAATCAAAATACACCCACTACTACACATATGTATTATAGCACCCCAGCACACAAACACATAAATATAAACAGAGATACCTAATCATTTGTAACAAACACGTATTGTATAATTCTATGTAGCTAGTATTGGTTATATTATTCTTATAACTAAACAATAATAACAAAAAGTAATTGATTGCTATATGTAGTACACATGACCACTTACACAAAATATTCACACACAAACACACAAAAAATCAATATTGGCCAGTTTTGTTTTTGTTCAAAACCAACGAAATGAATTTTTTTATTGACATAATTTATTACTAAAAAGTAATAATAATGTATAATTTGATAACAAAAACTTACGTTTTATTATACAAAAAAAAAATTGCCCGTTTTTTAGTAATACATTAGATTTTTAAATATTGTTAATAATTGGGTGACGGAGAACTCTGAGACACGAAAACTATATATATATACTTATGACGATTGTTATTCAACTATCTTTTATTCCGATTCCTTTAACTTACATGTGTAGGATAAATTTTTTTGTGATGTGTGTAAGGAAGATTTATTATTTGAACAGGGATAATTGAATTACATGCATACAATACATACATACTTTTTACGGTATTTTGGGGGGTTTGGTTTATTTTAATTTTAGGTGCGGGACTGTTTGGTGGTGGTTGCGGGGCGAACAAATTATTTACTACCCAATGTGTAATGGACACACATATTACATGATATAATATATATATTGGAAAATGCGATTTTTATTTATTGGCACTATATACATTGTAAGTATAATATAATAAAATTAATTATTATAGTATTAATTAGGAATTTCTTACAGTTACCTAACCACAAACATATTTCCCCTTCGAATAAAGGAGAGCAGCCATTCATATTTTGAGGTCAAAAGTTCACTATCTATATATTGTAAATTATTTTTATTATTCACTTACCTTACAATGATTAAAACACATATACACATAGTTACGTTTATTATCAGTTAATTTCATTTTACTACTGAAACAAAAATCGCGTGTTGATGATAAAACTGCCAAATTTTAAATCAAAATAGGCTGCGCTCCGCAAGTGTGTAATCCGGGAACTAGGCACTGCCATATAGTGAGAAGCAAATATTAATTTTAAAACTTATTAGATTTTATTTTATATATCAAAATCGAAATAAAAATGAAAATGAAGAGATGAAATGGGTTCGTCGGCTGTGTTTAAAATTGAAAAATTATTAAGAATTATGTTGCGTAATCAAAATCGGTATTAAAATAAAATGCAAATGCTTGGAAAAATGCAATACCTGCCCCAGTTGCCCTCACTGAATAAATACCTTTAGCTCTTTAATCATTGAGTCCTTAAGAACTTTTGAATTTACTGGTAGATCCTTATCGTATACACAACCCATTTTTTATCAAACTAATTGACGTAGTTCGACGTTAAAACTAGTTGTTTAAACCAAATTTCAGTTTTTTCAGATGCCACTCTTCAATTTTCGAGTGTACCGAAATTAAAATTAGCATTTGCGGTGTTATATAACCGCGATGGCTTTTTGTGGTATTTCACTCCCGTTCAATTTCATGTATATCATCTTGCATTAATATTCATCTTAAACTTGAAACTTGGATGATGGAATTACTAATAATTTTCATTATTCGGACGCTGAATAAAGAAATCTTAATGTGTGTATCCAATTTTACAAAATTACCGAAGCCTCACACCGAATTAATTGTGTGATTAGTATATGGTTTCGAATTTGCCCGTGGAACTCGATCCGTTTCAAACTAAATGTGACTTATCTAGACCGTAGAGCGCCCACTGGTCCTACATCGCTTTTGTCCTGGCCTCTGGGCGCCATCCAACCTTGCAGTAACTCTGTTTGGTCCCTTCCACTTCTGCTGCATTCTCCATGAAAATCTACTTTGTTACTGCCGACAACTCAGGCACACCATGCGTTTCTTCTATACTAGGTATGGCTTACTCGCACTACATCATTCGTTTCCACCTTATTATCTAATGGTTTTGACTATGTACTGTTATCTGCACCATAGCATTATTCGAATGGGCGGCCTAATTTTCTGCCTCGCGGTTAGTCCAGTTTCTTCTCAATGTTATCTCCGCCTATTTTGATTCCTTCAAAACATTTTACTTTATTGCGCAAACTTTTGATTTATTTATAACTATATTTGATGTATCCAAGCAAATATTAATTGCGCAATGTGAAAGTTTTACCAATTAATGCGGAGGATTGGTAATTGTTGAATTGTCTCAACTTTAGATGTGATGTAATTCAACAATTACCAGTCCTCCTCATTAATTGGTACGACAAGTTCATCAAAGGTTTGAAAGACATGCGAGGGCTTTGCAATATTTCCGTGCGGGAAGACGTCAAGTACGAATGCACTGCTGCTCATGACGAGACTTTCAGAAACCAGTATATTTTTATACTGGCAACAGGTCTTTGCCGCTACCCTCGCATCCAGTTACCTAATGGGTGCACTACTATTACTTATTCGATGATGGTTCAGAACACCCTATAATGCATGTAGCATCGTCAGTTAGCAAGACGAAGAAAATACGCACAAAACCAGCAAGAATCCCTTCAACTGGTTTTCGCTCTAAACAAATTAGATTGTTGAAGTTAGATTCGTACGATATCGATATTCTGTTTGAAATGATACCTATTTATAATAGACATATCATCACGTGTTACTGGTAATGTACCAAGAGGTAGAGGAACTATATTTTCTAAATGTCTAAGCTGAGATATTTCATCAAAAAGTTTCCCTTGATTGTTGGCTACATGTATTAAAAAAGGCTCAACTAAAAATTATTTTTAATTGAAAACTTGATACCAATTTTAATTCATTTCTTCTCTCACGTTTTCCGAAAAAATTCTATAACACGCTTTAAGAAAATAATTAAAAACGGTATTTTAAAAAAGAAAGAAATTAAAACGTAATATTTAACATTTTTAATTCACATAAACTATTATTTATTTTCCAATTCAATTTTGGTGCTTAATTAATACTTTCATTAATAAAATTACAAAAACAAAATTTGTACACCTTTGTAATGTTTAAATTAAAACAGTTTTTAATGAAAATAAATATTAAATTTTTGTTTTCCACTCCACAATTTCTTTTATGTTTGTCGAATGTGGTTACCCAAATTTATTTTAACCCTAGCAACGGTTGCTTGATGTTATCGTCGCTATTTGCATATAACACTATGCAATGTCCCCGTAAATACACTCCTGTTAACGATTTTCCTGTACCATTAGCTGTTAATTAAAACATTGAACTATTATCTGTAAATACCGAAACCAACCTTTACAAAATTTTAAATTTTGGTAAGTTCAGTTCTCATCCCTGAAAATGTTTCGTAATGATTCCGCCTATTGTTTACAATTCAGCGTAGATGGTCGCTTGGGCTGGTTGATTCAGCGTAATTTGGTTCAATAACATTTGTTGTAGGTCATATGGATAGCAATATCTGACCACAAAAAACTAAGAAACAAACAAACAAACATTTGTTGTGAGATAAGTGGTATCTAGGGTTTAGCAGTAGCATTAGAAGTTGTTTTATAGCAGTTTAGTGGTATTACAGATTGTAGCAGATTGGTTGCGATTGCTCGCGGACGGACAATCTGAAATGTTCAGCGCGGTATATAAATACGGGTGAGATGAACACAAGAGTGAATCTTAGGTAGTCTTTAGTGCATCATATAAACAAAAAAAATTTCTTGACTAATAATTTAGAAATAATTTAGCAATCGGCAAGTACAGGGCTTCTTTGGTTAATAGTATTGTAATAAAATATTTAAATTTTTAATTATTTTATTCGTTACAGGTAAGATAAGTGTTGCCCGAATGGTTATATTTGAAAAACAAGTGCAACAGAGGTACAAAATAATTCAAAATTTTAGAAATGCTTTTTCCAAACTAAAAATACTTCTTGAAAATACATACATAGTTTCCTCCCTACGCAATTCCAAAACGACAGGTTTGCGCGTTATGCGACAGAATAAAAGCTAAAGTGAGTAGCAAATTTATTGCCTAGCAAGTCATTTTTTTGATCAAAGATAAACTATTTATTTGGAAACAATTTGTTGTTAATATACGATCATTTACGAATCTGAATATATTCCACATACAAACTTTAGCCTAAACAAACTTGAACCGCGAGGCGAGACGCACGTCTCTCGCTATGAATCGTCATACAGACGTAAAATGCATTAAACAATGTATATAACTGGAATAAAAAATATTCGACGCGCGTATTTTGCAGCAGTATCAAAATCAATGCTCAATTTTTGTGTTTACACTCTCAAATGTCCTGCGTGGCTTTAGGGGCTTGTCTTTTTAATTTCTTTAGCTAAATGATTTCAAATCCAAATTTGTAATACCTACACCGTAATAAGTGATTAGCAATTTTTTATTATTTAATTTATATATTGATAAAATAGTCATATTAGATATGCAATGAAACCCCAAATCCTTCAAGACTTAAACAATTGTTTAATAGAATTCCTCTAAATAATTAAATAAATTCACTAAACATACGTTGCATTGAAACGCAAATTGATATTAATTAGTCTTAAGACGCGGGTTGACTTTATATTACAATAAACTTCTTGCCGTATATCGCGCGTCTGTACAAAAGTGCATAACTCGCGCATCGAATTTATTTAGACTATTTATCGTTCCGTTCCTTGCATAAGAAAACATTTGATGTATGCATGTAGATCGAGTTTGATTTGAATAAAGTTACATAAATTTCGATTCGAAATAGATTGGGATTAATTTAAATTTGATTGAATAAAGTTGAATTCAAGTAGTACAGGGCTGAAAATTCTAGTATAAAAAATGGATTTTGGGCGAAAGTCAACCTAAACCTATTTTGATTTCACTCAATAGAATGGACGGATTGTTTAATGTTTGGGCCCAGGGCATATCCAAACTGTTCCATTTTTGCGATACGATGTAAAAAATTCACAACTAATAGAACCAACAGACGATTCGATTTTGTCAGACGGATGGATTGTAGGCTAGTTACCCTACTAAACTTTTGTCGAATGAGTTGGATGGCAATTCCAGCCGTCCATCCAACCAGACAACCAAATCACATACTGAGTAGTGTGTTGTTTGACGACCGAACTGTTAGTAATTTCAGTATTGTTTTTGTTAAGGAAGTTTTTGTGGGTAAGCAACATTGGATTTGGTCGGAGTCGAACCAACTGGCGAACCAACAAGTCGCAAAGTCTGTAGGCCCTTTAACAATCACGATTATTTAAAATCAAAAAACAATTTATAATGTTAAAACGTGAGACATATAGTGGGCCATATATCACATTCCTACTCCTTAAAGATTAGAATATTGTAATATTTTGGCAAATGTTGCTTTAAAGAGAACGAGAGAAACCCGTGAAAATTACACAATAAACTGCTCGTTCACATTAGATTAAAATAAGAGTCTTTTATGTTTGGTGAACTTTTTCGAAGGACTCGTAAACAATGCGCACGATTTAACAAGTCAAATGGAAAATCCCAACATCGTTCCAATTAAATTATTAAGATTTTATTATGAGTAATAGTACAAAAGACAAATAAAAACTCAAAACTTTGACTAGAATCCGCAGATGATAATATATTTGCTTTATGCTAGGTACTACCCACTATATTGTATCGATAAACACAAAAATAAGAAAGTAAAAGAACGGTCAGGTAAAAATTAAATTTTGTGCCGCCTATTAATCCCGTTCTATAGAAGGTCATTTACAGATAAATACAAATTCCATATTGATCATTTAACAAAATGAGTAATATTGGATCGTCCTACAGTAAAACAAAAGATATATTGAACCAAATCGTTTACATACACCATATTTCAATCAAATTAGATTGTTTATTGCACCTGTATTTACAATTTATGTAGTTTTAAACCCAAAATATTTTTCAAATAAATTCTCAATTTATTAACTCGGTGCACAGCACACAAAAAACGAACTCATAAAAACATCACTTAAAATTCCCACCGCCAGAGTTCCAAATAGCCGCACTTTCTATGTCACCCTATTTGTCAGTTTCCATTTATTTTTTAAATTCAGTTTAGCTTTATATCTCGTGCTGTTCGAAAGTAGTTGCGAATTGTTTTTTTATCATAATAAAATAGTGTAGAAAAGGAAAATTTTTTATTACATTTTTACAAATTTTATTGTACGGATTTCTTAAATAAAAAGGTATGTTGTTTATCAGTTAATTGTTATATTTACGATAACATTATAATTTCCTATCAATGATATATACAATTTAATTTATACGGAAAAAATGTGTTAGAAAATTTTTATTGATTTTCTTTGTAAAAAATGTACGATAAAAAAGAATGAAGAAGCGAAAAAATTACGTTTTATGTCGTGTAGTGTTGTTGTTGTTGTGCTAATTTTTTTAATGATCTAACTGTAATTTATAACAATCGTTTTTCTTTACATTTTGTTTTAATTTAAAGTACACCACTACAATGGGTTCAACGGAATACAATATAGGATTAAATACAAATTCAAAATCATCAAGCCGTATACTTAAACCACCAGGCGGCGGACATTCAAACATATTTGATGATGCTGGAATGAAAGTGAATCCACCACGACCAAAATATAATCAACAGAATTCATCGAATTTAAATGCGGTTATGGGTACCGTAGATCCGAATATTAAAATAAAGGAAACAGGTGGTAGTGGTGCAGGGGGTGTTGCACCGGTTAGTACAAATGGTGGTAGTAATGATTCATCGCCACCAGAAGGAGGGCAGCAACATCACCATCATGCAATTGGTGGCAATAATAGTGCTGCGCATGTTGAGGATAAGAATGCAGGAGGGCGTGTTCGTGTTCCTCCTGGTGGGTTCTCATCTGGTTTATGGTAGATTGGACCAAATCTGTTCTATTTTTTAATTTATGTTAATTTAATAAGTATTTTTTAATTTATGTTAATTTACACACAAATATATTATTTTAATTAAGCCTATTATTTAAAATTAGCTTTACTACTCTAGCATTTACGTTATTGACTTAATATTTTTTGCATAAATATCCTGTTTTTTTTTGTTGTACTTTCATGTTTAAAATGTGTAACTAATGTTATCTCCCTTTGACTTGTTTTTGTTGCATCTTGGTTCGAACATTACACCAAGGTTTTTTTTTATATAAAAAGGTCAATTTACCTTTTGAGATCTAAAGATGTAATTAGGGCCCCAATATTTTTTTTAATTTAAACAAAAAGATTATGTATTCCTGTTACGGTAAAGTAGAAATATTTTTATGCTTTTCCTAAAAATGATGTACGTCGTTAAGTAAATTAAACAAAACCGCAAAAAACCTAAATCAAAACGAAAAAACGTATAATACAAAAATATATTATAATATCTTTTAATTTATTATTCATTAAAGTATAATCAAAAAATAAAAAGTGATTTTTTATTTGTAAATAAAATGATTACACCTGATTATGTCATCAATAATACTTTTTAGATTTTATCAACACCTAAGCAAAAAAAAAACCATTTCGGTATAGTTTGTAGTACATAACACAAACGCAATAAAAGACTTAAATTATATCATCATTATTTGTCATGAAATTAGCAGTGTGTTGAATGTACCACTACTCGTGTATTCCGTGTATTCCGCTCATGTGCTGCTCTGCTAACGTACAGTTGCTGAAACTAAACGCCCAGGAGCCCAAAGAACAAACATCAATCGACACGTCGTGAATATGGCCAACGAAAATCAAGCTAAAGTGTAATTTTTAAATTTGTTAAGAAAATTGTAACAAAAAAATCCTGGAACTTTAATTTTTTAAGATTCGTCATAAAAATTGGCATTAAGTACGAATTCATCATACATATGTACTGAAGTCATGCAATAATAATAATTCCACACAAGCAAAATGTCAAAATATATACCATAATATTTTGATGGACTCTCCTTATGATTCACGGCAAACTAGCAACCCCCCTATAAATATAAATAATTTTGTTGCTTTAAGTTAGATATACTTAATTTTAATGGTCGTTTGCATTTATTATTATATTTTTAATAACATTCGGTCACGACTTGAAGGAACTACATAATAAACCAAAATAGTAAATTTATGGATTTTTTAGGTGACTTGCACGTACATATTTACGACTACCGTCCACTAAACTATATTAGGACTAAAATGTTAAAGTTCTAAAATGTAAACAAAATTTATTATTTACGTTACATAATCAATGAGCCTGCAACCGATGTGCGTTCCAATCGATTAGTTACGTATCCATCCACCCTTGTTATTATTGTTGGTTGGTATGATCATAGCGCCTCGTAAACGTGCGTTACAAGGGCACGACACTTGCATTAATTTTGTTCGAAAGTTACAAGATACCACGGTATTTTACAATATAATTATGATTAAAAATAGATGATAAATGCGGTATAAACATAGACAGCTATTTTCGTTTTAAAAAATATTTAGTTATAATTGGTATCGATACTGGTTTAATCCAGATGCAACTGACGCTTTTTTACTTATACACTTACTTTGAACGTGTATAGCAAATGGAATTGAATGAAATTCTTCAGTTTTTTTAGTTATAATAGTTTTTCGATTAGCTTCAAGGATTTTTGATTTTCGAAATACAATAATTTCTTCGTTGTTGTCATCGTAATTATTAAGCCAAAACTAATGCCTCCGAATCGAAATGGGTTTCGCCATTGTGTTTTAACAAAGCCAGATGTGGGTGTTCGTAAGGTTTTCTTATTGATTTGTTAAATTGTATTAACTGTGTAGGTCGAATTCATCGCTAAGTAGCTTCTCTATTCATGCTTATGTGAATGGGTTTAGATTAAAATGTTAAAAACACGCGATTATTCAAATCAAGATATTACGTACGATAGCATAAAAGTTATTAACTTATATTTTAAAAGTTTATACCGATAATTAGTTTGTGCCCTACATGCGTTTGTATTGTTTAAGGGAAGATGATTTTCTTGATCTCTGTCTCACTTACAATTCTTTCTCACTCCATGGAAACACGTGTGGTGAACTGGGTCTTTGTTCTTGAATTTTATTTATTTCTCAATATAAAATTTACAATACAAACTCAATCAAAATAATATGCCAAAACTAGTGAAAATAAAAAAGGTAGCGGCCAAAAACCCCAAAACTTAATAAAGGCTCATAAAAAGTATAAGACCCAAATAACCCTCAATGGAGGACCATTGAGTTAATCTCTGTACAACTGAACTAGAGCATGACCGAATAATTCTTCAAAAGTAAACTCGTAGCACTGTGTGACAGGCTTTAAACCTCAGATTATGAAAGTACTTTACATTGCCATATGAATGAAGTACCATGTTTGAGACTAAGGGGGAAATTTACCCGATTTGAATAATAAATCAATCAATAAACTATCTACGAAATTTAACTAACTATAGAAATACCGAATGATCTGTCTCTGACGAGCCATGGTTGTTGTAGATTCCTCCAATAATAACACAAAGTGGAAAATCGGTTAGAAATAATGAAAACATAGTGCATTTATTTGCGGAACTCTCCGAAAAAATATTCAAACCATACGATGAACGTACATCGGAAACCAAAATACTAACTGCAGAAGTTTTTCCAGAAAATGAAAAAATACTCCTAATTACACCAAACGAAGCAATGACCGAACTAATCAATTTCGAACTTATGAAACAACAGGTGCCACAAATTTTGGCTTAATCGCTTCCCAATCCAACAAAAAACAATGGTACAGCGTCAGGAGTGCGAATCACAAATTTAATGTTAGTGACTTTATTGTTAATTACAATGAGACAGCCAACGATGTCAACTTCAAACCCACAGGAATCGCTAGCAATCGGTTGATATCCACATCACCGCTCACCTACCCCCACCCTCAAATTCATAACATTGATTGAAAGCTATTTTTAGCACTGTAAAAAAATTAATTACTAACACAGTAATTAGTATGTATATAGTTATATCGTATATGATATTATGAAATGAAATTTACACGTTCAGTGATGATTTATATTCGTCATAAAAATCCTCATTTGAAAATTTGTCATAATTTCCTTTGGAAATTCCCTCTTTGTATTTTATTTAATTCGCCTCCATGCTCAATGTCGTTATTGGCATTAAAAAAAACCCTCACCTAATTCTGCCGAAAATGCGTCGTCAATTCCAACGATATGTAACTGGTCCTTATTAAAAGTTAAATCATATCTACTGGACGCCAATTTTACTGTTGAAAAGTTTAGGCGCGCTGCAACAATAGAAGTATTAATTAATCTACTTTTGTCTCGAACGAAATAAAATATTAAAAAATTCATTATTTAATGAATTTTTTAGCATAAGCGAATTCAGTGTTTATTCACTTCAGGAAATGTAAAATATTCAATACACAACGAGTAAGCAAATTATTTTCATTTGAAAGCTTGTGTAGGAAGTAGGGTAGTAGGTAGGGAAGAAAACACCAAACCCTGCATGAAATTAGAGTAGGTGCCATCTAAGAGATTGACTATTGTATCAAAGCCACTGAATACCAAATTTACATAAGAGTACTAATTTTGGCTGTGATTTTTCTAAAACAGCTTGTTATTCAAGACAATACCTAGGTGTCTAACATAAAACAATGAATGATCTAATATTTAATCCCCTATAGAGAAGAAGCAGAAAAGGAAATTTTTAGGTTTACGCCTTATAAAGCAATTAAGTTTGTTGTTGGTGGGATTAACGTAAAGGCCTTTATCGAAGCACCCGTCTTTACAATGCAGAGAATTGACCATTGGAGCGTCACGGATTTCATCTAGATTTTCAATAAACTTCGATAACTACAAATTTCGATATGTTAGCCTCATGACCTTAGTTTGGTTTAGTTTTATTTAAAATTTTAAATTAAAGAAAAATATATAATTAGTGATTTTGTGGCATCTATAACTTTGTCGGCCTATCGATCACATATCATTTTTTGTAGTTCGCAACCTATTCCACCAGCGACGACTTTTCTAACTTTTACAATAGTCAATACACTGCATAATATATTCCGATATTTGCAGTAAGCCAACGAGTTCACTTATTTTCAAAAGCTATAGTAGAGGAGCGATAGAGCACGACAGAGCATCTAGATTCTATTTTAGTGTGAGAAAGTCAGATTACTTTAGTCCATTTTAATTTAAGCTTAGCCTAATCCTTCAAAAATGTAGAGATTTGGTAGAAAATCTAGATCAGGGGATTATAGCACCTCACGTTTAGTGGTCGATGAGTGAAACAATTATAACATCTTTTGTTCGAAACTTCAATTTTTTGTTTAACAATCCGCGCATCCACACTGGATGTCATGAAGTCGGTTTCAATCTTTGAAAAAACGAAGATTGAAACCGACTTCATGGCAGGTCGTGAGGATGCACGGAATGTTATTATTGTAAAATATGCGGTATACTTGTAGAAACAATGAGTGTGTTATATAATGAGTGTCTAGAAATTTGTTAGGCTTATATTTATAGTCTAATTGCTTTGCAATTTATAATCTATAGTAGAATTGCAATTTTAGTCTGAACGGAATATGGGGTCTAGATTACAAGTAAACTAGATTAGGTAAAACTAGATTACTAATCCCTATAGTCTGAACAGGCTATTAGATAGAAATTGTGAGCCAACAAGCTCCTCAATACCAGATTATTTATATCAATCAAATATTAAAATAAATGGTCTAGCTACATATAAACGCAATATTTCCGCTGCACAAACCTAACAACGGAATCAGCAGCAGCGATCAGGACTTTTCGCGTATAGTTGCAATGAAGAACCTTTATATACAAAAAAACGAACAACAATACGCTAAAGGCATATGAAATTTCGTTGAAATACCCAACCCCATACCTCAAACAATGGACGATTTTCTCGAATTTATAGAACTTTAAGTATTACCTAGCACGACCGGTGCAGAAAATGCTTATCTTCTGGACATGATATGCTCCAATTCACCAACAACCAACATATCTTGGGTCCCAAAGAACTTACAAACAAACAATGCAATAAATACTATACTTAAACCACCAGATATGAAAGGGCAGAAGAGAATCTCAATTCCCCAGAACCAACACAAAACCTGTCTCAATCGACTGCGTTTCTTAGAATTCATTTGTAAAACGGTCAGTAAGCAACGGTTGAGCTTAATAAGAAAAAAGACCACGAGTAAACACCATTGTGAGTTTTGCCTTCAAGCCAAAATATCCATCAACATAGTCTATTGATTTTTGAGGCATTTGTTTTTTTTAGCCAGATAAACCAAAGTGTAACAAAACCGTTATACGAAGAAGCTAGGAAGTATATGGATACCATTTCGGGATAACTCAGAGAAGCACCTAGACGAATCAAAGACAATGACGATAGCGGAATCCCTACATGTTGAATAAAGCCTCTTAAAATATCAAACACTAAAACATCTACCGAGAAATCATTAAACGATTTAATGTTAAATAGTTCGACGCTACAGCACGATCGAAAAGCCACATAATGCGATGAAGGAAACCTTATTTTATATTCCACGCTAATACTGAGAAAATGTTTCGCCAGATCCTAGTTAATGAAAACCATTAAACATAAAAATGTTCCCACTGGAGAGAATCACCAAAAGGACATGAACTGAATTGAAGAATTTAAACTAAAAAAAAGTGACTTATGGGACTACAGCAGCAACTTACTTAGCAACAAAACTCTTATGGCAACAAGCTGAAAATGAAAAAAATGTTTATGTTGACGATCTTAAAACCCCAATCGCAACTTATAAATTTTCTCACTAAGGGGTTTAATCTATGAAAATGGCTCAGTAATCACAAACAACTAACAGCACATTTGTCAACAGAAGCCTTGTAAAAGTGGACTTTGTCCTATACATATCAGCTATACATTAAAATCGCCGGGCATCACCTGGAATCCTAATTCGGACAAAATACATACAAAATAAGGATGAACCAATGAAAAGAGAAAATATCAGCATAAATAGCCATAAAAGGTTTGATCCATTAGAATGGTTTGCTCCGGTAATCACCGAATTTACATGCCATTGAGATAATTATACAATGCCCAGATGGATTGAACATAACCAAAAAGGAAAAATGAACTCAAAAGAGATCGTTTACAACACAACAACGCGTTTTGCTTATGGTTGCAGGTCGTAGAGCATATGAAAACCATCATCCAGTTCGTGCTCGTGAAACTGTAACAGCTGTAAATGAAAAATGTTAGTTTAGAGCCAAGCATCTCTTTGAGGCGCCGTTCACAACAATGAAACGTGTCGTTAACCACTTTACATTGAATTTTACACGTTGATTTACACATGCATTCTTAAAAAATTCACATAACTGAACAATTGGCACATGATTGGCAAGTGTATTCGAGCTGAAATTGAGGTCATTGAACTGCTTTTATTGGAAAAAGTTGTTAAAACTTGTGAAATTCGACTACAGGCCTGCATCAGGAGCCGTGGTGTTCACATGCACTATGTTAAATTCCATCATAAATGGCATCGAACGAACTTTCATTTTCAATTTAAAAAAAAATTGAATTTCCAATATAAGAAAAAACTAACTGATGGACCACCCTTTATATTATAAGCTATAAACACTCAAGGCGTACCAATCGCTTATTTAAATTTATAGGAAGGATCAAATTGGTTATGAAGCACAAATTATCGTCTTATACTTGAGCTAACTCAAAAATCAGGTAATGAGCAGTTATAGATTCATTTTAATCGTTAAACAACGGATTATAATCCGTCAAATCTTTAAAAAAAATCAAAAAATTAGAATACCTTCTAAAGGTCGGGTCGGTCCATTAAGGCCAGTAGATAACATAAATTTCTCCTTAAGTATCAAACCAAAAAGACCAACTGATTTTGCATTGAAAAATTACATTTTTTCAAAGCTCATCACTGAAGAACCACATTGCAACTCACACTCCACGAAGGCGTACACGCAACATTAGCTCAACTACGCACACAATATTGGATCCATCATTGTCCAATATTGGACAAACGAATGACGGTTGTACCTGTAACCTGTTGCTCTTTTATTTTATTTGCGCTTGACTTATAAGTTTGACCAATTGATTTGATTTTCTTGTGTGATATTATAAAATTTGTTGGCTTAGGTTTGCCTTATTCTGGTGTAGTTTTTGAAAATTCTAGTTAAACGAACCTCTTCATCATTAGTTCTGGATCATCATGTTCAGTAGATCGATCGTTTAAAAATTTTATAAATATTGTAATAAAAAGGAGAAAATTGGAAACCGGGAATGTATGCACGATTCCAAAAAAAAACTCTCTCCAAGCAAGTTTAATGTCAGACAGAAATGCCAAAACACTCAGAAAGAGGAAATCCGCTAACGTTATGTCTTATATGCTTAAATATATGCTGGTGTTGTGTTCTCTATCATTTACAACAACAATATATTTTCTCAGTTCTCTTATCATCGATCGTTCTCGAACACTGATTGTCATTCAGGTGACGTTTGGATTTAGCAATATTATACTCGTAATTTAATGAAGTTGTTTGAATTATTTTAGAAAGAACTTTTATTTTGCGACAAGTAAAAGTAAACGCATGCAATATCTGGACGAAACAGAGACGAATTAGAATGAAACATGACTAATTTCTTCTACTAAAGGACCAATATAGTTAAAGAAATGCTTTTGATTATTGATAAATAATTACTGAACAAGGTTGAAAATTATATTACTGAGACTTAAGTACAAAAAAATTGCCGATTAAAATTACAAAACCTTATCTACTGTACAAATGAAATGTTTTTCCAATTATATCTATATGCCATTTATTTCTTTTCAACTCTAGATAGGTGCTTTGTATTAATATTAGAGATTGATTACTTATACACTCCAATCAATCAAAATATAAGTAAAATCGAATAGGGACGCGGCAACTTTCCATTAACAACTGGACCGACATACAATTGCAAATATAATGAGGTATGTAAGACGTTTCCAAAACATAATCATGAATAAATGATTGGTTTTAAAAAGTTGAGAAACAGCGAAAATCATGGCGTTAGACCGGAAGCACACCTTTGTGCGTACGACGTACGACCTTATTAACATTATAAATGTTTCGTTTTGAAACTAAACCATGTCGTACTTGTGATACTGCTATTATCACCACACCAATTGATTATCAATATTCGGTTATGTTTATAAAATTTCCTGTTCCATTTATAAATGCGCGTCGGTTCATTAAACTTTCACCCTCTTTGTTTTTATAATCGAGACTCACGCTAAAGACACATTTCTATATTTATCAAACCAACTGTTGAAGATTTATGAATATCGAAAGCAGCGGTTGTCTCCATAGACTAGAAAAATTGGTGGTATAGACAGACTACACCCTGTTGGCATAGAGAGATATTTTTTATTTGGTAGTTAAGTTATAAGTACAAAAAAAATTCAAGTACAAAAGACTACACGAGCAAATACTCGTACATGTGTTTACAATAAATTAATGAAATTATTTATTAAAGTGTTCGGTCGATTAATATTATTTTACTATAATTTTATTGTATGCATTCATTCTTATAAATAAAAGGAAATAATATTTACTTAATAAAATTTTCTTTATTTGTTCACAATTAATAATTTAACTATCTATAGCCACCTATAGCCGTAATGATGAGTTTTGATGTTCTATTTATTTCCTTTGTTGAAGGACGTAGTTTGAAGGACGGTGGCCGAGATATTAAACACGTTTTTTATCAATTTGGCTTAGGCAGCAAATTCAATTATATCGCACCGAACGACGGGTGGAGCTCGTCACGTATTTAATGGCGTTTTCCGTAGCAGTCATAACTTCCTGATTAAAAAGCTAACAGATCGCAATGCTATGGACTCTAGAAGAGTCCAGAATATTGTTTGAGGGGTTTGCCGCCAAGTTGAAGTTGTACAAAGCGTTGATTAAGACCTTTGTTATTTATGAAGTTTGGCGCTGAAGGATCAATATTAAAGATAGCCTCTAACATTCGAAGGATAGCAATCAGGAAACGAGTCATCTTACTACTAGGATCTTACTTCATTTTTGGAAAACTAAAAATTACTTTTGAAATGGAAGAGATCATGACGTAGTTTCATTTAATTAGTGTTTATTAATTTTAATCACTACAAAATCTTAAACAATTGGAATTTACATGAATCATTATCACTTTCATAATAATTGATTATTTTATACTATTTCGATTACACACCTATTAATTTTATTGCAATGATAAGAATTATAATAAAATATAAAACACTTTTAGCGATGCTATTTCAAACGAACATTTAGGCTCTGAAATATAATCATCACTATAGTACAACAACTGCAAAATATCATTCACCTAATAGAAGACGAATGAAACACTTTTAATTTATTTACGAGTACACAACAACAACATATCCCACTCCATTTTTTTATTTATTTCTTGTTTTCGTACTGCTCAACGTATTTCAAGATAGTTATAAGTACATTGTTTTTCTCTAGCAATATAATTTGTTCATTGGGACGAAAATTCCCCTTGTGGTGCTCCTTGGATTACTCTAAATGAATTAGACGATGTCGTCGTGGTTATCAGAGATATTTCTGATTATAGCCAATGACTCGGCGAGTCCAATGACACGGTTGGTTTTACATCAGCGCCGGTTCGCCAGGCTATGAGCGGCTGGAACGATCCGTCTTGTAACAGATCAGATCTGACTACATAAACGTGTTTTAGGAGCAACGGGATGCTTCAAGATCTATCACCAGTAAGTAGGCATTGTTGGAATAATAAAACCGAATATGTAATATAGAAGTATGTACCTATAATATATGTTTGCTCTCGGTCATGCTGTTTAAGGAATGGTCATGGAATATAAGAGCTTACTCTACTCGCCACAAGTGACAGCACGATCACAAAAGCGAATATCTGTTGTTATTTTATAACCAGCGGACAGTTTTTATGCATTTTTACCTCTTTTTTCTACAAAATAAAACACAGCGGAATAAAATCTTAAAAGTGTTCCTTAAATTGACAACTTAGATTGACCTCCGAAGTAAAGATACACCTTATATCGAGATAAATGGAATTTTGAAATTTTACAATGTTCTTTCTTTCCCCACTATTTCTTAACGAATTATGATGACATTTGGTTAGTAGTATTGGTTTGGATCCTAAAGTGAGTTAAAAAAATTATAGTGAAAATTTTAACAGATAAATTTTCCCCAAATTTTCCGTGTAATATCATTTTGACCTTAGCTTTTAGAAAAACAACCGAAAGCATTGGTTACTTGTAAGAGTTTTCGAAATATTGACCAGAAACTGAAAAAAACTTATATGGCCGCGAAAATCAAAAAATTATACATAGTAAAAATTCTTACTGTTAAATTTTCCCCAAATTTCCCAATTAGTTTCAGCATGACCTAAGCTTTCAGAAAAGCGACGGTAGGTAACCGATATTTCTATGGGAGTTTCTAGGATATTAGCAATAATCTGAAACTTAATTTGTTGACCGAAAAAAATCAAAATATTACTTAGAGAATTCTAAATTCAAATGCAACACACACAACTATTTTTTATGTACTTGTAAAGAAGTGAATGAGAAATTGAGAGCCACCCTACATTGATTCATTTCAGAACCTTGTTCAAATTACATATTAGAACTAAAATATAGACCAGCGATGCAAATTTCACAATTATTGATTTAGAATTAGTTCAGTTCCCTTCAGCTCAAAATCCATTTTAATCGTGTAAAATGGACAGAACCAGAACTTCATCTAAAATTTATGTTTCAATCCAACATCAATCTAGAAAGCAAATTTTATAAAGATTTGTTATGAAATGGCCAAGTTTAGTCCAACATGAACAGATCTTAAAATTTTGTCCAAAACTCACTTTAGAATCCCGAACCAATACTCCTATTCAAATTTTCTCATAATTCGTTAGGAAATGACGGAGAAAGAAGGAACATTGTAAAATTTCAAAATTCCAGATACCTCTAGTTTCTTTGCTTTGGAGTATGAACACTTTGAAAATTTTATTCCGCTGGAGTGTTTTATTTTGTGAAAGAAGAGGTACAAAATGAATACAAAATGTCCCCTGATTATAAAATAACAACAGAGATTCTCTTTTGTGATGGTGCTGCTACTTGTGGCGAGTAACGTAATTTCTTATTTGCCGCTGGTAAATTTCGGCTGTCTTATACAGCAGCTGATGGTCCTTGTTCTTTGGCTTCTCCCAACAACTGACATACGGCTTATTTTCTAGTCTTATTTAAGAGACTACTTACATGGTTATGGACCCAGATATTACATAATAATAATATAAAGTTAAAGTAAACCATGTGTACGAGTATTCCACAAATATGAACATAAACCGGCGAGTTTTCAATTATATTTTCGTACAACTTCTGCACGTGTGGTGTAAAAGACTTAATATAAGATGGAGATAAATAATTTACCATCAATCGAGAAATACGGTTATGGTTTGGTAACCGGAGAAGACAAAAAAAAAATTTGGAACCGCAAAATCAATTACATGCATATAAAAACGGCGACTTCTGCAAAAGAAGTTTGGGATAAGTTGGCAACCGCATTTCAGAACTCAGGTTTAACGAGAAGAGGTGGCTTGTTTCACTCATAAATTTCGACAAAATTGGAATGTTGTACAAATGTAAAGAAACTCGTGACAACTATAATCAACACAGCCCATAAATTGAATTATATTCAATTAAATTTATCAGAAGAACGAATTGGTATAATTCTTTTGACCGCTTACCAGCGGAATATAAGCCTATGATTATGAGAATTGAGAATTAGGGAATCACAATTAGAGGGGATTCTATTCCAAAACTAAATTATCGCAATAAGCAGTTGACAACGATAAAAGTAAACAGAATCAATCTATTGGTCCACATTGCTTCAATTGTAGCAACTACGGGTATATTGCAGAAAATTGCCCAACCAAAAATAAAAGTGTTAGCCAAGGAGACCGAATGCACAAAGCTTGCTATACACAACATTTTCACCACATGCTATCAACCACAACGATTGGTAAGTGAATTCCAGAGCTTCGACGTAGATGGCCATGAGAAACGTTTGGCTCACAAAGGTGAGTGATGTTGTGATGTGCACTGTATAGTAATGTTGTGATTGTAAATAACACAAAATTGAAAGTAACTTCAGTTAGATGTACTGAGATTGATGTGATAGTAAAACGTAAAATCCAAAATGGAAATTTAAAAAAATTTATGGGCAAATCTAATCTAAACAAAAAAGAAAGAAACTGAATCCAAAATCAGAGAGATGTATATTTGTTGGTTACTGTGAACACTAGAATGGATATCGTTTACGTCAACCACAAACAATCAAATAACGTAATTGTAAGTCGTGATTTTATCTTCCTAGATGATCAACGTTTGTCAAAGGATGTGCCCAACAAAAATTAGGTAACCAGTTTGACGTTTCACCAAGGTATGGTTGTTAATTGATTTATATCAATCGATACGGAATTAAAAACATGGAATCTGATTATATTAAAAACAGGACAGCTAATAATATAATGAATGCTATCATCGTTGGCGTCTAAACACTCATCACACACGTAGTTGAAATCAGCCGCATGCAATTCAAATGTTCTTTGAAACGATCATGCCGGGTCAGAATCACAACGAGTATTCATAGCTTACTTTTCTTCGGGGTATAGGCTTCTTTGGCTAAGAAAGAAATTGGTTCAGCAATAAATAGTTTCGCTCTACAACAGCCGATTGTATTTGGCCATTGCTACCTTAATAGAATCAAGAAACATGTAAGAAATGTTTGATTGCGTTGTCCTCAATGTCTGAGTGGGCTGACACCCACATGACTGTAATTTTATTATAACTACAAAGACGATTTATGAGAGTATCTCCGATGAGCTTAGAATCAAGCAAGAGGTTACTCAAAGCATTAAGCACCACATTGCAGTCAGTGTATAAGACGTTGTTGCGGTTTCCAATATCACAAGTTAGCGCTTCATAAGCATAATGAGTCAGAGCTGTGATTTCGGCTTGAAAAGCTAAACAATGAGTACCCACATTCCCTGATGCCCAAAGCCTGCACCGAGGCTATCTTACGAACTGTCTGAGTAGAACACCAGTGATTTGAATAGTTCATCCCTAAATTCTAGAGCCACAACTCTAGGCCACGTCTGTAGCAGAGGAAGGAAATTAATGGTGTCCATGCTAATGAGTGGAGTAGTCGACAGAGTACTAGTAATAGCCACCACATGATAGATGCGTAAGTTAGCATGGGTAGAACTAGCGACTTGTAGATGAAGCACAACATTTTCGGAGGCAATCCTTAGGAAGTTTGAGAAGCTCTGCGTCATTGCCAATGTATAGCAGTCGCTTTTTGTAGTTTATGTTCAAGATGGGATTCCAAGATAATTTATAATTCAAAATATCACCGAGATGCTTAACGCAAATATGCGTTATTCCACTTCGATTTGCCTAAAACTTGCCTTGTTTAAATCAAATTTTGTAATAAACGTTGTTTGTCTCTTGAAATTTCCAATCACCGTTGAATAAATAGAAATAAATAAATCCGTATTTTTTTTTCTTGCGCACAGCATCCATAGGGAGATCAGATAAGAATTCCAAATAGTTCAGGAACAAATTTGTGCACGAAACTCGAAAAACCTCAGTATAACACTTCTACCAGAAAATTAAAAATAACAACAATTTGTCCTGGTATTGGAATGATCTGTGCTTGACTACTGGCGTTTGATCCGTTGATTGGCTTAGTTATAACATTGGCTTTCTTTATAACATAATTTTTTGGAAATGTATGAATAAAGATTGAATGAATTTTACCGTTTTGGCTTTTGGATAACTGCAAATTCACTTTTTTATTATTACTGTCATGACAATTCTCAACACACTTCTTGACTCAATCTTTGTTTTTTTCACAATTGAAAACAAACGTGTCATTAATGGCTTTCAAAACAAAATTACTCGATATACGAGTATGTCTGTCTTTTAAAGTCACTCTTAGAGTTAACTTTTAATAGTTCCACAGATTTTTTTGTATTTCGTTTCCTGTCAAATTTCGATAAGCTGGACATTTATGTAGTTCGTGTGACTCGCGGCTGGTGCAGTTAACATCTTTTTTACCATTAACACTTCTGCCGTCCCTGGCGATATGCTAAATTCGCATAGTTGCACTTTATCATTTTCAACCGTCTTGGTCATATGCTTATTGCTTTAGCAAGAGGGAAACAATTCTCTTCGACCCTGTTCGACCCAAGAAAGTGATCCGGCTGTGTCATCCCACAAGAATAAAACGTGAAAGAACAGTTACAAACCTCTGACTTTCCATACTATACAAGTATAATAAACATTTTTTTACATCATTGAATGAATGAAAGATATTGATAAAAGACGTTCATGTATGGTGCTCAATTAACTAAAACAAACAACTATTCGGTTTCATAGTTTTTTTATTTGTTTAAACCTAAATAAATTTATTTTATACGAAACTTCAACGTTTATGCTGCAAATTTGGTTAAAACTGTTTTTTATTACAAATACGACATAAGATATTTACACATTATACATTTTACAAACAAGGAGGTATTGGGTTTTACTTTTTTATCACATCTTAAATGCACAGTAAAGTATAAAAAATATATATTTATTTAAAATTTGTGCGTGGCCCGGCTCAGTCACGCCATAAGAATCAGCCACGCTTAAAGTTGTGATTTCTGTTTCCGTTGATAATCCCATGCGCGATACAATTGCAAGGCTTGTGACAAACCGACAAACATGTTGACCGCAAATAGTGAATAATTCTTTGGAATGATTACCAGCGAATAACGCGACCAAATAAAACCGGTGGCGGCTAATGATGCTGATTGTCCCATAGATAGTGTTTCGGGTGGTCGCGATGCCAAATCACTTAGGCCTGCAAATACAAGGCCCTAATGTGCAAAAGAAATAAAATAAAATTTTGTATTAATAAATCTTGATTTGGTTATCTTATATTTTCTGTAATAAATATTATATTTTTATAAGTAGTTCATGCTGTATTATAAAGGGTGTTTTTTTAAGAGGTTGCCGATTTTTTTTTTGAATAAAACACATATAAAATTATGAAATGACCAAAATTTTGTTTTATTTGGTAGATAATTTTTTGGCATTTAACATTTAAACACAATTTCTGGCATATGGCTACCACGACTATTTTTCACAAATGTCATTCTGGAGGTCCAATTTTCCAGCACTTTTTCAAGCATTTGAGGGCGTATGTCAGCAATGACACGTTGAATATTGGTTTCCAAAGCGTCAATCGATTGAGGTTTATCCACATAAACCAATGACTTCACGTATCCCCACAAAAAGTAATCGAGTGGCGTCAAATCGCACGAACGCGGAGGCCAATTCACCGGACCATTTCTCGAAATAATGTTGTCGTTGAAAGTTTCTTTCAATAAGTCGATTGTTTCACGTGCTGTATGGCAAGTGGCACCATCTTGTTGAAACCACATTTCATTCATATCCATATCTTCAAGATTTGACAACAAAAACTCATTTAACATGGTTCTGTATCGATTTCCATTCACGGTAACGCGTCGTCCTTCCTCATTTTTAAAGAAATATGGACCGATGATCCCACCAGCCCATAGACCGCACCAAACAGTACATTTATCAGGATGCATTGGTAATTCTAGAACGGCGTGTGGATTATCTTTGCTCCAAATGCGACAATTTTGTTTGTTGACGTATCCATTTAACCAAAAATGCGCCTCATCACTGAAGAGAATTTTACGGTAAAAAAATGGATCTTCGTTCAATTGATTTAACGACCAATCACTGAATTCACGGCGCAAACGATGGTCGTGTGGCTTTAATTCTTGCACCAATTGAATTTTGTATGGCACCAAACCCAAATCTTTACGTAAAATTTTCCATAAAGTCGATGGACAAAGTCCAATTTGCTGAGCACGACGACGAATCGATAAATTGTCGTTTTCTTCGACACTGGCCTCAACGACAGCAATATTTTCTTCTGTACGAACTCTTCTCATTCTTGTCGGTGGCTTGGCATCCAAAAGAGTGAATGTAGACCGAAATTTGGTAATTACGTTCTTTATGGTGGTCTCTGACGGACGATTATGTGCACCATAAAATTCACGAAGTGCTCTATAAACATTTTTAATTGAACACTGATTTTGAAAATAAATTTCCACGATTTGAAAACGTTGTTCTGGAGTTAACCTATTCATAATGATTTGCCAAACAATACTGAGTAGAAATGCCACTTTGAGCTGTCAAAACAACTGTCATAAAATAAAACGACATCTATCGGAAAAACAAACCTCCTAAAAAAACACCCGTTATAATCCGACATTGATAAATAGAAAGTGAAAAATAAATTTCGTATTGTGTACTATCTAGAGTTGATTAATGATTGTGCGGTCGGACCCGCATTGTTTTGCAATTACTCAGTCTATTTTAGGGAGTTTTGTCTTCTATTTGTGATCACAAATACGTAATATATTTTGAAGGTCAGTTATAAAAATTTGTATTCCGTTATGTTACAATACGTAATAGATCTCATTGATTAAATATATAATCAATTTATTATTGGTATATGCAGTATGTCAACGATTAATGCGATTTGTGCAGACTAATTAATGTCTTCTAATTAATTGTAAATTATTTGTTACTGCAATGGTGACCTAACAACGAGTACGATCAAATATCTGTTTTGGTTTGCAATATTATGTTATGACTCATAACTTTACTTGTATTACTCATTAGCTTTACTTGAAAAAGCTTACAATAACCTGTTCCCAAAATGTTGTGATGATTTAACTATTACGTAAAGCATGATTCAGTTTACCCGTGTCACCAAAGTGAGCGGCAAAACTTTGAACTCGAATATATAAACTTGAAAGTTTCAGCAAGCACATTGGACTTGTTAGACTCTTGAAATCCCATTTTTTTTATTAGCGTCTATTAATAAAGACAGGAAAATCTCATATACCCGTAGTATTAATAGGAGCCGCACACAAACAAAAACATTATTTGTTTCGTTTCATTCATATTATCAAATATGTTAATATATAATACGACGTAAACGGATGACACTAATGGCAACCTAATTATATATTCTACACATTACCCGTTTATACGTATGCCTTATTAGAGAAACATCAGTCTTCACGTCGATAAAGAGATTGCACACTGCACGTTTCGAGAATCACTAATCTATTCAGGTAAATTAGTGTAAGAATTGAGTGAGATTACTGATTAATATACCAAAATGACTTCATGCTAATGTAGAGAAATAAAACTCGACCTAGAAATAGTTTACGTTTATTTATTCTCAATTAAATGTGTCGCATAAATTAAAGAAAATAATAAAATCGCTTAGTTACCACATTTTAGATCTTCGATGCAGCTCTTCCATGTCTGACCACATCTGAATCCGGCTAAAGTATGGAAAAAGGACTTTGTTATCTTTAAATATGGTTCTGTGGAAACTTTGAATATCTGACAGTGGACTAAATGATCGTGGTGGTAGAACCATCGAATTGATTTACCTTAAAAAAACCTGGGAGAGCAGGTGTGTTGTCCCACGTTGCTCATCCCCACCGGGTAATTAATTAATATTCTACAGAGCTGTGAAATTTCTAGACACTCTTAAATTTTTGGATAGAAGACGCCTATTTATGCGAATATCCAAATTTTAACAGTATATCTAAAAAATATTCTTTCTCTTATATTTCCATTTCTCGATTTCAAAAGATTCTGTAAAATTAATGACATCAAATATCACATACTATCGCACCATACCATTTGCATTAAATCAGCGCCATACGATTTACTGGACAAGTGGTGAACTGGTTAAAGCTTCAGCGCTTGTACCGGGACGTACTGGGTTCGAATCATACCAAAGGCTGGATGCAAATCGAATTTTCATCATCGATTACGATCGGAAATGTTAATAAACACAATCTCTGTACAGGTTGATATGGAGCTTGCAACCCGCCAAACATTGAGTAACTTTTATGTACAGTTTGCTAAGACTTGGTTATACATACTAAAATCGTCGCAAACGTTACCCATAAACGAAAAGAAAAATTTGGGGAAACGAACACTTACAATAGAAGTGAAACTATTTTACGAAGACTTTACATGTGTTGGTGTTTGGTGACAATAATTGGCTTCGCAAATTCCGCGAGTTAGTGTAGAGTTAACGAATGGTTAAACAAGTGAATGTATGAACATTTCATTCCGCTTTTTGTTCGTTTCTACGTGGGATTTATTACCATTTTAGATTCATTTTATTGTGGATAAATATTTTTCCGAAAACTAAAAAACGGAGATAAGTATTTTTTCGATCCAATTATTTATAAAAAAAAAATTAGTAAATATTTACTAAAATTATTAACACAAAAAAAACATAAAATGGAGATCACAAACGAGCGATTCTATTCATCGAAAATACTTTCGATGCACGCACGACGCACGTATAAAAAAATCGTACAATTTACGAATACCATACGAAATAGAAATGTATATGTGTATCCACACGAGGAATGGGCCTATTTAGACGTGTATGCACTACATGATGTATTTTCCTCGCCTCTTACCTCTCCGCAACACAAATATCCCCACTCCAAAATAAGTTTATAGGCGAAGAGGTAAGAGGCGAGGAAAATACATCATGTAGTGCATACACGTCTAAATAGGCCCAATCATGATCGCGAAATCAAACTTCGTTTCTTTCCCCTTTACCTATAAAACCTTTTATTTGCAGCGCAAAAATCTGGTTTTATAAGAAAAGGGGAAAGAAACGAAGTTTTGATTCCGCAATCATGATTCCTCGTGTGGACACACAGAACTAAAAAATAGTTGTACGTGTATTGGTATTCCATTGTAAAAGGAGGTACGTAAAGTTTACGATTTCGTAAAGAATTTAACGTATACATTTCTTTGTTGGGAGGAAATGTGAGGTGTACTGTAACTGTGTGAGTAAGGTGAATGGGTGGTGTGTGCTGAATGAAAAGGGAGGTATTAATTGACCTTCAAAGGACATTAAATACACTAGATAATTAATGCTTACTTTGTATTTTAAAATAATGGCTACGCGTAAAGCTTCGTTCATCTGCTTAAAATTAGTCCCAAAAATTACGAAGTTAAATTTAACTAAGCCGCATCTATCGAAATGCCGAAATGACATTTTTTTAACACTCAACATGGAGCAAAATTTAAATAGTTTAAGCCTGATCTCTACTGAACTAGTCAGGCTCGTATATTAGAATCGATCATTGATCTTGAACAACTACGAGAAGCCTGCAACCAAAATTAGTTTAGTCAAAGTACTGAGTGATGACTAACACTTGAACCAAAATTAACAAAAATAAACCCAAGAGAAATGTGATAAGACGCCATCAACAAAAACGTACATAAATTGTTTATGTAGTTTAGCTACGAAGAGGCAGTTTGCAAGTGTGCAGATACCAAGAACACACAGGAATTAAGTAAAATAAATATAGTTTAGTATTTATTGATAGTATTTATCAATTCGGTTTACTCCCCAGCCCAAGAGGAATTATTACAATGATGATTATACTTGATTAATTTATATCAACGTATTGCCGTAGTGCAAAACGATATTTGTGCTCTATTAAACTGTCATACACTGCCCTGTATGTCGAAATCAAATACTAAATAAATTGTTTGTCGAGTTTCACTAATCCAGATATTAAATTAAAGAAGTTGGATGAGATGGTAGAAATAACCTTCATAGTTGAATGAGCTCCCTAACAATGTTTTCCAGAGATTCGTGTGAACAATGTAGATAACTGCAGCAGGGGAAACCGTTTGCACCGTTGCAACCGTATTGCAATTATATCCAACAAGATTATCGATTCAGTAAGCTATATATGGAACAATGTTTTAAATTTTACAAAATTTGTTTAGTCATTGTTCTATTTCTAGGGAAAACCAGAAATCTTTTACCCCAAATTACAAGGTTTTTTTAAATGCATCTAAATCGATGAAATTTGTGTTCATCATAAAAGTAAATTTCTCATTAAAAAAATTAGGAAAACAAATCAAATGTGTCCCTTAAAGATACTATATTAACAACTGACGAAACACAAGTACTTTCAATAAATATACGTATAATGTGTGTTGGTCAATAGATTTGCGTCAATTAGCAACAAACCAGCCACTATGTTTTTAGCTGGGAATGAACGTACCTATTTTTGTTTTTCCTTAATTATGATGAAAATTTGTTAAAATGATTTTTTTTATAACTACAAATTTCCTCAGTTCGATTTTTCAAATATTATATTGTATTTAGTACAACCCCGTGTTACAAATGATTTGTAATTATCGCTAGAAATCGGGTTTTGTTTATTGTATTTAACACAAAATTTTAAATTTTTATTTCGTGTTTTCTCATCCTCTGGACTTATTTCTTCCGTTTTCAAGTTTCATTTGGAAAGTCGAAAGTTTCCCTACTGCCAGTTGCACCCACACTATAACACTAAGAATTAAAACATCTGGTGTCTTAACTGTAAAATATATGTGCGTAAACTGAAGAGGATCCTATGGTGGATTTTTATATATGATATCGAATGGGAACTACCCGATCTCTTAGCTTCTTTTGATTAATCTAGGTACATAACAAATGTAGTTCAGAACCAGTCAACCGAGTAGGTTAAAATTCGGTTGTGTTTGTAGTAATTGCCAAATAGAATAGAATTAAGCTAATTATAAACTGATTAGGAAGGAGCGGTTTACATGATGATATGGGATTCAAATATGAGTTGAGGATGTGGTTCGGGAAATGAGATTAATTTATATGAACTAAGCGACTTTTTAACTGATTAGTATTAAAATATTCGGCTAATTACATTAACTTATAGATGATATGTACGACAGAAAAAGCACCTCGAACATCTTTGTCGTTAGAGAATATTAAGTGAAGAAATGTGTGGTTTCATCAAGATGGTACTTCTTACCATGCAGTCCTCGTTATAATGATGTAGCTAGGAGAAATGTTTTATAATCAATGCTATAAAGCAATTTAAATGGAACACCGTGATTACATGACCATTACCATTTGCTGGATATCATTTTTTGATTGAAATAAACTCTTTATACATACTCCCTTAAAGTGTTAAAAGCAAAAGGAATGGTAAGTATATCTTTCTGTCATCCATGTAGCTGGTTGCGAAATGTTTGAGATTCTTTCTGCAAAGCTATATTCAATAATGGTTATGAAAACTAATGTTATTCAACCGAATTTCGAATTGTCAGCCTTATTCCGCTAGCCGTATTGTCGTTTCAAGTGCTAATAAAATTATACTATTTGTTTTAAAATGTAACCAGTTGCAATGTGTGTGTGTTGCTTGAGGTGATAGAAACAAAAACTATTGTCATTTGGTGTCATTACAATTTTTGGAATATCGACTTTTCACAGAAATATAAGGCCCTCCTTAGTCGTTTAAAATGGCCATGTTCCATTTAGTAATGACCGAATCATCTGTTTCACTGCACAATCGAAACGGTGCTTAAAGAGAAGGGCGATTATAAAAGTTAATATTATAAAACGAAGAAAATCATTTAAAAAAATAAATAAATCACTCAAGAACACATGCATGAGTTCAATATGTAATATATAAAAGTTACATGGGTCCTTATATTTCGTCATATGTCGTCAAAATTAATGAAATTTTACCAAATTGGCCTGATCAACAAACTTTCTATTTTTCGAATTTGTTTGAATTGTAACTGCTTCTAATTAATTATAAATTATTTTCTTTAATAATAATCAGCGTCTGTTTAAAATTATCATGTTCTTATTCGAAAATCGGTTTTAAATGGTCCAGTTTCTTCAGTAACAAACCCAGCTCCAAAACCATTGGAATCTATTTTCAGCATATAAACCGAATTTGATTCCAGTTGGTAGAGAAGTGGCCAATTTCCATTCAAAATTAGAAATTTCCAGAATGACTTCCGGAACTCATATTTGTTACCCATTTTTATCATATAATCCAAATTTATTAAAAACAAGTTGATAAATGGCTTAGTTCCCTTCAAATAGGCCATTCTTTGGAACGACAACCGAAAGTTATGGAGTGGATTACATATTACCAAGCAAATTGGCGATCGTAAGCTTAGCCGTTTTCAGAAAATTTACTGGAACTTATCTTGGAATCCCATTTTCATCAAACATATCGAGTATCCTCTCAATTGATTAATAAATGGCTTACTTCTACTCAAATAGACCATTTTCTGGAGCCCAAACTTTACTCCATTCAAATTATCTATTTTCTAGACCTCTCAGCGATTTGTTGTTTTCGGTAAATTTGCGTTTCCGGTGAATTGTCGTTTTCGATAAATTATCGTTTTCGGTTAACTGGCATTTTCGGTGAGTTGACGATTTCTTGTTGATTGTCTCTCAATAAACTGAAATGGAACTAGTTTCAAATAGTATACACAATTATCGGTTATCAAAATTTCACGAGCACCACCATAGTGACTTGATCCATGCCATATACCATTATACCATACACCATACAAGGCACGAACGCTAGACGAGGTATTTGAAACCTTATATAACTATTCATATTCACAAAACTTATAGATGAGCGTACTTACTTATCGGTTAATTTTAAGAAGAGGATTATATCTGTTGCCAATCTCGAGATATACTTGTACGTAAGAAGACCAAAAGAGAGGAGCAAAGAAATGATTTTGCATTGGTGACTGTTTCAGCTAAGCGAACTATCCGAGGAAAACAAGTCACAAATTAATGCGGTCCGTTTTTTTAATTTTAAAAATGCATTTATTTTAAAATGAAATGAATGAACAGATTAATTAAAATATTGTCCATCGCTGCTTACGACTTTTCCCATCTCTCAGGCAATTTTCGAATCCCAACTCGGAAAAGCGTTTCCTCTTTCGAGGCGAACCAAGTTTGCAGCCAATTTTCAATTTCTTCGAAAGAAGTGAACCGGTGACCTGTCAAATCGTGTTGTATCCATCGGAACAACCAGTAATCAGAAGCAGCAATGCCCAAAGAATACGGCGGGTGCAGTAAAATACCCATTTGAGCGTTTCCAAATATTTTTTTACGACTTTTGCAACGTCAGGCCGAGCGTTGTCATGCAGAGGAATAACTTTATCATGCCTTTCCTCATCTTCCGATCAATTTTCTCGTAATGTACGGCTCAAACGAATTAATTGTAGTCTGTACCGCTCGCCCGTAATGGAATCGCTAGGTTGTAGCAGCTCGGAGTACACAACGCCTCTTTGGTCCCACTAGATACACAGGGTAACCGTCGAGCCATGAATGTTCGTCTTTGGTGTTGATGTTGAGTTCGATGTCAATGATTGGCCGGGCACTCCGGCAAACATCTCTTGCGTTTGAGTCGGATCTTCATCGAGCAATGTCTCTAATTCATCGTCGACGAATTTTTTTGGCTGTCCCAAGCGAGGCTTATCTTCAACACTGAAATCATCATTTTTGAACCGTCGAACCCATTCTCTACATGATTTATCGGTTGGACCATTGCCACCGTAAACTACTACAAGCATTCGATGTGCTTCAGCTGCACCTTCAAGAAACTCAAAGCAATACAAATTGAATGTTAACGGCAGATGTTTAATCTGTCTAAAACAACGGAAATCAGCCGTCACTATAAAAAATGTATTGTCAGAGCTACTTTTTGAAAAAGAACCGAAATCAAAATAGGTCGATAAATGTGCGGGTCATAAGCTTGCAATGATTACGTCGCTGTCCTTGTACACATCGCCCATCGCTACTACCGAATGAGTATGTTAGTGAGGTCCTCAGAGGTGATCACCGTCATTCTTCCACATATTGAAAAATCCAGTTTAGAAATATGTATAACCTCATAAATTAAACAAAGCAGTTGTCGGCAATTTACTTAATTTACGATCCAGATTTAGAATAAATATGCAATTTAAACGAGACAGAATTAAGAGTAATTGACAACAACAAACTCATTTAGTAAATTTAAACTAGTATAAGTATTTTGAGTAGTATGAGTGATAATCGGTTTACCACGAGGGGCAATGCAATGCATATCACAAAAACCATCACAACGCTAATTTTAAACGACATTCAATTAAAGCGCACCCTTGAAAAATGTGGTTTAGAAACAAAACGCAACAGAGAAAATAATTTTGGTTTTTCTTCAAATATCTATTTGGGATCAATGACATCTTAACAAATTTTGTAAAAACAAAATAAATGTTGTCAATGCCGGTATAAGTACGAGTATATAAATAATTTGATACAGAATAAATTCTCTTAATTAAAACGATTGCTTCTGGTATCGCACCCTTTGCTCTTTTCTCTCTTGTATTCTCAGTTCGTCGTTATACATAATATAAAAATATTTCGTCTTATTTACAGTCTTCTAAAATTAAATTGATAAAAAAAAATCTACAACCGCATACGTCGTACATTTAAATATGAATAAATTTATAATTAGAGAGCACACAATTTGAGTTGATAAAAAATAAATTCCGCGATTTAATTTAGAAATTGGCACATTTTATTAAACTCACCCATTTAAAGCCTGGCGCCCAGAAAAATACCGTTTTCGGACCTAAAATGTTATCACAACAATAATAAATAAATTAACGACCTTGACGTTACTTAATATTATGTAACCACCAATTGGTAATGGGTTACTAGTTCTAACCTGCTGGATGATTCCATAGTGGTCGTAACTTATCAGGAATTTTTGGATCTGCTTTCGCAATTAATGCTTGATAAATTCTTGATGTTATAGGAACTGACATAATTTAACGGGTTTTTATTGTTTTGAATTAATTTAAAAAAATTTAAATCGCAATACGGTTAAGAAGTAAAATAAAATTCGCGACACCACGTATTGCGATTTGCGATGAGTCTTTTTAACTACTGAATTCTAATAAGTGATCGTCATTATTATGATCGAATTGAGGAAACACATACTAATCTAAAATGATAAAAATCGTTAGAATATTAATGTGGTTGTGTAATCTTTGATTACTACAAGGCCAATGTTAAAAGCTTTTGTTAGTTTAGACAAAGTATACTGTCAAAAATACGAAATGAGGGGATACCAATTCCATATGCTTGTTTAATTAATCTGAATTATATTACCAGTTAATGCATTCTAATTATATCTTATCAAATTGTTAATTTTTATTGATAATAAAATCGTAATAAAAATCTCTCAAAAATATGGTTCGTTATCTAGCAGGCACGTGACCGATAAACACGCATTTTATTATTTTAGCTATTTTGCGATAGATGTCGCCTACTCATTTGTTTTTTAATACGATCAGTTTTATAAGTAAAATGATTTTTATTAGTAACAAAAGCGAAACTTAATAAAAAAAAATTAATACGGAACACTGCAAGAAAATGCATCAGCCAGTGTAGTTACTGTAAATAAAAAATATTATTAATAAAATTGCATCGATAGAATGATCTCCAGCTTACAATGAATATTAGAATCTTTGTATGCAGCTTTATTAAGCGCATCGACTAGATACTGATGGCAGCAGATGTACGTTTGCTCAATCTCATCAATTGCTTTCGTCTCGACGTACTCGCCCTCGGTTTCGAGTGAATCCCACGTTAATTTTAACACATAAACCAGTTCGAGTAATTGCAATATACCGGTGAGAATAGGGTCCATTGCGGTCGATAGGAAGCACAAATCACATATTTTTGTTATGAATGCCTTATGTATATCGATAATTTCGGTTAGAATTGTGGCGCTCTCAATCTTTTGATCCAAATTTTTACTATAAACTTCAATCACCACTCCATAAATGTAATTATGAACACTTTGGATCGAGTACATTAACCACATTTTAAGCATAAACAGGCGACGAAATAGTATATCGTTCATTTCGAGTTTTGCATAAGGGATCCGGGTTTTACTATGCTTTAAATTCTCAATCATTGTTAATGCCCATTTAATTTTAAGAATTAAATTAAATATTTTATTGTACAGGTTTAAATTATCGGTGCTTATGATGCTCTCTAGATCGTTAGGTACGTTATAGTTCAGCCGAATCAGATTTATTGAGTTTAGTGTGGTACCGGTGCGATCCCCCGCATTACCAATTACTTGAACGCTAAATAGAATATTCGGAAAACGTGAACATAATGCGGCATACAATTGTACGGTTAAACGATACGGATTGGCCCATTTGGTGCCCGTTTCAATTTCCTCGAACAGCCGATTGTAAAAATCGTACATTAAATCACCAGCCTCCATTAAAAGCACCTGGCGTAGATTTTTTAAATGTTTAACTATCTGCAATTCCTCTTTATAGATGTTTGTCAGGAATTGGCTTATAATAAGAAATTTTTTCTTAAGGATACTTTTTACCGCCTTCGTGATAATTATCGTATGTGGCGTCAACAATGTTAAACTTCTGTTTAGCCGGTTGTAAAGCTTAACAGAATCATTCTGTACCTTAATGCAGGAGATCGATTTGTTTATTTCATCGATTGAATTTAGTGTTTTTGTGAACGCCGCCAATAAAAATTCATCCCCACCGATCGTTTTGACACGAGCCTCGAAACTTGTTCGATTAAATCCATTTTTATTCTGCTCCGTAGTCTCCTCGTTTGCCGTATTAAACTCAATCTCGGGTGATTCTTTATCGACTTTATACCTTTCCAACTCTTCTAGTACACTCCCATTAAACAGCTCGTACATATCCTGCATAAACATTTGATTTAAATTATTTACACGCAGCTCGCCCATCCGATCTAATTTATTTAGCATATCTATCGTTGGTGCTGTATTTAATAGGATCGATTGCAACATTGTGATAAGATCATTGTTTTCTATTTCGTTCGAAACGTAAGTTGGTACATAAAATAGTTGTCCTTTACATTTTGAGAATTGTTTTGATTTGTATTCGGTAAGATAAGTGTTCGATGCGGCCATATCCCTCTCGATCAAAAATTCTTTACCGCCGTATTCTAAATTACCGTATATCAACCATTTATCGGTCGTAGTAAGAAAAACGCGAAATATTTTAATGAAAATGACGAATAGGAGATTCCCTTCGTTATGATTGGTACGCGTTTCTTGGAGCATCGAGTATAATTTAGCTTGCAGATACGTCGAACAAATATGGGCTGGATATTTAGTATAGTCGAGCACCGCTGACGTATGAATGTTATATAGATTTCTTATGAGTATGAAAGTCTCCTGTAGATCTTGATGCAATCGAATAAGACTAAATGGATTTGCCCTTATTTCAAATTTTTGTGATTCTAGATTTGTTACCAACCGCTCTTTTTCAACCAATAAATTATAAACAGGCTGCAATAGTTCATCCAAACAAAATGCATAATCAATATACGTTTTAGGTGCCGCCCGCTTCTCGATATCCTGCTTAAATATGTCCCGGCAAAATAAGCGTAATTCATTCATGTACGTCATATATTCGATGAAGGATCGTTGAAAATGCCGTAGCCCGGCCTCGGTTATACTTGGAATCGAAACATTTGACTTCGTTATAACGCAACCATGGCGGACCGTAAAAAATTTATAATTTCCCGGTGACGTAAACATCCAAAGAATTTCGCGATAAGCACAATATTCGGAAACTTGCGATGTGATTTGTGGCATTAAGTCAAAACTGTTTTTAAGCAAAAATTCATTCCAGATATTACAAAAATTCGCGTTCATGTACGTACTATCGAATGGGCAAATGTATTCTGGATCGCTCCACCAATTATACTGTGTATTCTGAGCTATCCATTTTGAAGATGCGAACCCATCTAATTCGATATAGTGAGGAATTTTTTTAGGGGGTGTTAAATATGTAACAATTTTCCATTTCCCGTGTTCGCTACTATTTAAATTATTAAGCAGCGACATATTGGGATCTGGTTTATTGTTAACTGAGCTATTTTTGTACTCTGCGACGTCGCTATCCGAATCCGACCAGTCCTGGAATATAAATTATTCGGTTAGTATTATATAATGTACTTGACTAGTGAAACGAGATACTAACACTCAAATCTGAACTATAATAACTGTTTCGTCGGGCCGATACTAAAGTGTTTTCCATGGAAAAGTCATATATAGTATCACCTATACTCGGTTCAGTTATGTCCTTAAACAATGCATCGTACTGTGACCGATTATGGATTAACTTTCGCGTGAGCTCTCCGACCGGATTATACGAGACCTCCAGCAACAATTTTAAAATCCACCATTGAATATCCGCTTGATGGTGTTGTACGCATATCGGATTATTTACAAAACTCTCGTACACTGCTTCAAACCGTTCAGCCACCTTTCCAAAATTTGAGATTCGCAATCGCTCAAGAAATCCGTTAAACCGTTTTTTAATCTCGTGAGAGTTTACCGTTAAAAAATTGTGATGCCGAATTTTGGACATTATAAATTGCTTACAAATTCTAAAATTATCATCTTTTTCCTAGAAAACGCATTAAATGTATCCTTCATTCCCATGAAAAATACATGTCAACTAACCTTAAATTTAGTGATGCTTTTTATAAGAAGCGGTATATTTTCTTCAATAATCTGATCAAATTTGTCCTGGATCGACATTGCAACTATAAATTGAGGATTATTTTGGTACAAAATTTCAAAATATTTGTTTTATGTTTTGTCGAAAAATCTTCTGTTTACTTGTAAATTTGACATTTCGAAATTTTTGATGTATAATGTGCTGAATGCTCGACGCGCTGAATTGATATCGAAAAATTTCGAGTTAGTTGCTCAAATTTGAAATTGAAAATATTTATGATGTATTCGTCTAGTAAAGGATATTTTGAACCATAATTTAAAGGCGCTCGCGCCGGTTGAAGACCGATTATATCCGCGAATTTCATATTCTCTATAAATATTTAATAAAAGTTTAGATAATGTTCATTTGTGTTAATTTAGAAATTAAATTATGTATATTTTGAGAGTACTGGTTTAATAAAGTGAATTTCATTTATAGTTCGAAAAACCCTTCAATTTTTAGAATACTACAGGTTTTATAGATGTCACAATTAGTTCCTTTCTTTAGGTCTGTTTACTGAGACTATAAAAGTGTATGCCGATTAGTGTGTTCTAAACAATTCTGAAAACCTTAGAAATGATCATTGGCAGAAGCGACTGAGATTACCAGATCTTGGAATCATGAAAAATGAACCATTCATTGCAATTGGAATTTGGTGTCATATGAATACAAGCTCACATATAGGAATTAAGTACAGTACTCTTAAACTATGTTACAATAGGGAATAAAAGATTATAAAAACAGTTAAATGATAACAGACTCCACCAAAACAAGTTGCATGTGGTCTTTCAAACACTTGTAGGGTGTGTGGAAACTTAATTTAGCAAGCTCTAAGTTAAACATCAGCATCATCTCTTATTAACATTTTATTTTATTCTAACTGGTTCAGGTAAACATTGAACAAAGTTATACCCAAAATTGAAAAATGAAGATGAGATTAAAACCATACATGATATGAGGTGTCGAAACATGAGTCTACTTAAATTTCTTGATCTACGATTCAATATAGTGTTTGGATTCCAAGATAACAATATTTTTAGATTCACATTGCTTATCTTCCTAATGAAAACGTTACTTTTTTTAGTTTCCTCACTTATGAACGTTTTCCCCAATCCTCGAAACAGTTGTTAAAGTCAATTTCCGGAATAGCCTCCAATGCGCGTAGCGATTCAAGTTTAATGTCTTCAATTGACTTAAAACGGTGCGGTCGTTTGAGTTTTCTGAACAGCCAGAAGTCACACGGAGCTAAATCAGGTGAATACGGGTGCGGTTGCGGAACGATATGGGTGGAATTTTTGGCGAAAAAATCACTTAAAACCAATGCAGTATGAGAAGGTGCAGTATCGTGGTGCAAAAACCAAGAGTTGTCGACCCATAATTCTGGCCTCTTTTTACGAATAGCTTCGCGCAAACGACGTATAACACTCAAATAGTATTCCTTGTTGACAGTTTGGCCGGTCGGAAGGAATTCGGAGTACACCACACCTCGATAATCGAAGAAAACTGTCAACATCACCTTGATTTTTGACTTGCTTTGACGTGTTTTTTCGGCTTCGGCTCAACTTTGGCACGATATTCGGCCGATTGATCGTCTGTTTCCGGGTCGTAAGCATAGATCCAAGACTCATCGCCAGTTATAATACGTTACATGACATCTTGGTAGTCGGAAAGCATTGTTTCACAGACATCAACGCGACGCTGTTTTTCCAAAAAATTTAGTGATTTTGGAACTAATCGTGCTTTCACTTTTCTTAGGCCCAAATGATCTTTCAAAATGGTTTTCACTGACCCTTCCGATATTTCAAGTAAGGTCTCTGACTGTTAATGTCGATTCTAGAGCACCAATTCTTAGATTTTATTAACGTGTTGATCATCAGTTGATGTTGATGGCCGTCCTAGACGTGGTTCGTCGTCAACACGTTCTCGACCCTCTTTGAACAATTTGTACCAATCAAAAACACTTGCTCGCGACATACAATTTTCACCGAAGGCCTTTTGCCACATTCTGAACGTTTCGGCACCACAAAATTGATTCCGCACAAAAAATTTAATGGACTTCTTTGTTGAATAATTTCACTCATTGTAAAAACCGCCGAATGCACTTTTTGTAATTCAGAAAGACAAGCGTACACTAAACACTAATGATTATTTTGATGTAACATTTGGCACAGATGTCACTGACAGTCATACCAACATAGAAAAGAAAATATTTCGATGAATGGTTTTCCGCGCGAAATTTAAATTAAGTTTTACTACTTTTTGCTCACAGTAGTATAATACCACCCTTCAATATGTTACATTATCAATATTTATCGGATTATGGGTACACAAAAGATATCTGCCCAAAAAGTAAAAAGGAATGGAATTTTACAGATGCAAATTTTAGCTGACCATAATGCATGCTACAGAGCATATGCGATACGCTGAGCATAAATGGCGGGAAAACGCGTATTATTTTATTTTTTATAAAAGTCAAAAAGACAACTAATTTTGTTTAACGAAGTTATTTAAATTTTAAATGCTCCACGAACTTTAACTTTACAACGTAGTGATTAAAGAATCGATTAATTAATAATTAAACATCATTGCGGTATCACAACAAAGATAAGAACGCAACCGCGAAACATCACGATTATTCATAATCACAAACAGAAAATTATTTTTATCGCGAATAGAGATTACCCAAATTTATTTTAGTATATAAATTAAACAAAATGTGATACGTATTATTAATTAATAGGTACATAATTATAGTTTTATCAATAATTTTTTTTATTATTTAACTTTGCAATATTTTCTGGGGCCGATGCACTTTCAACTCTCGCAGTTCGCTTTTCACATCCTTAACTTACCTGTCCTTAACTTACCTTATACCTTCTCAATAATAAATATACTTTGCGCCCATATTTCTATATCGAAAATATTGATCTACTCGCGTACAGTGTATCAAAAAAATATTATTGCTCGGCTTTTTTTTCGTGTGCCAACCTTCGGTACACAGAAAATTCTAGATATTTCAAACCGAACGTATAAATTGATGTGCATTTTGCAAAACCATTGTATTTAGTTCTTTGCTGTTATAAGAAGAGAGCGTGTACTTGTGTGCAAAGTCAAAAGTTATTTATTTCTAAATAATTTTTATTCCAAGTGATTAATATTTAATATAATAAAACGATAAAAATTCAAGTAAGTAAAAATAAATTTTCTTTCGTCATTTTAATTACGCCAGCATATAAAAATGGGCCTTTAATAAGGTTGGGTGATCTTTTGGGAAATCCGTATGGTGTATGCAACGCTTTGTCTAGAGAACGACGCATGACGTAATCTGCATTATTCATTTTATGTGAATTTTATGTATGATAAATTTGCAATTCCATTTATGATGTGATGCATCATTGTGTATAAATTAAGAATTCGTGTAATGATTTTTTTTGTGGATTTTGAGTTTAAAGAATGTTCCGGACGCTCATTTTTTTTTGGTTTGGGGTTAATTCCTGACCATGTGATAAATTTGATTAATGGCGGACATTTTGTAAGCCACATAAAAATGTTAGCAAATTTTTTTATTTGTTGAAGCAAATATATTATTTGTTATATTATATATAAGCGAAAATGGTATTTTATATGCTATCCTGGAATTTTACTTTTAACTGTTCTGAATTTTTATATTTGCATTAAAATGTCTTACATTACGTAAATTTTTGGTTCATGTTCAGATTTTTTTTTATTATGAATGAATAATTTAATTTAAACCCGCATGTTGACCTTTTTTTATGTTTTTTTTTTACAGAAATGGCAAAAGCACCAGCCGTTGGTATTGATTTAGGTACAACCTACTCATGTGTTGGAGTATTCCAACATGGCAAAGTTGAAATTATTGCCAATGATCAAGGTAACCGTACTACACCATCGTATGTCGCATTCACTGAAACTGAACGTTTAATTGGAGATGCCGCTAAAAATCAAGTCGCCATGAATCCTACCAATACAATTTTTGGTGAGTTTATTAAAAATATTCATGTTCTGTCAAGCAAACTAATGCTAATTTTTTTTTTTACAGATGCTAAACGATTGATTGGTCGTAAAATTGAGGATCCAGTTGTTCAAGCTGACATGAAACATTGGCCATTTGAGGTCATTGCTATCGATGGGAAGCCAAAGATTCAAGTAATCTACAAAGATGAAAAGAAAAATTTCTTCCCAGAAGAAGTTAGCTCAATGGTCTTAACTAAAATGAAGGAAACCGCTGAAGCGTATTTAGGTAAAACTGTGACTAACGCTGTAATCACAGTACCCGCCTATTTCAACGATTCCCAAAGACAGGCCACAAAAGATGCTGGAACCATTGCTGGATTAAATGTTTTACGTATTATCAACGAACCAACAGCCGCAGCCATTGCTTACGGTTTAGACAAACAGGCATCAGGAGAACGTAACGTCCTTATCTTTGATTTGGGTGGTGGTACTTTTGATGTATCCATCTTGTCGATCGATGATGGCATTTTTGAAGTAAAATCGACTGCAGGAGACACTCATTTGGGTGGTGAAGATTTCGATAATCGTCTTGTGAATCACTTTGTCCAAGAATTCAAACGTAAACATGGAAAAGATTTGACCTCGAATAAACGCGCATTGAGACGTCTACGTACAGCTTGTGAACGTGCAAAGAGAACTTTATCCTCGTCCACGCAAGCCAGCATTGAAATCGATTCGCTCTATGAAGGTATCGATTTCTATACGTCAATCACACGCGCTCGTTTCGAAGAACTCAATGCCGATTTGTTCCGCTCGACCATGGAACCAGTCGAGAAGGCACTTCGTGATGCTAAAATGGACAAGGCTGGCATTCACGATATTGTTTTAGTAGGAGGATCAACACGTATCCCAAAAGTTCAACGTCTTTTACAAGACTTTTTCAATGGAAAGGAATTGAACAAATCTATTAATCCTGATGAGGCTGTCGCTTATGGTGCCGCAGTTCAAGCCGCCATTTTACATGGTGACAAATCTGAACAAGTCCAAGATTTACTCTTGCTCGATGTTACACCGTTGTCATTGGGTATTGAAACCGCCGGCGGAGTAATGAGCGTCCTCATTAAACGTAACACCACCATTCCAACAAAACAAACTCAAACCTTTACCACGTACTCTGATAATCAGCCTGGTGTATTGATCCAAGTATACGAAGGTGAACGTGCCATGACCAAAGATAATAATTTACTTGGCAAATTTGAACTATCTGGAATTCCACCAGCACCACGCGGAGTACCCCAAATCGAAGTCACATTTGATATTGATGCTAACGGTATTTTGAATGTAACCGCTTTGGAGAAATCGACCAACAAAGAAAATAAAATTACCATCACCAACGACAAAGGTCGTCTCAGCAAAGAAGATATTGAACGTATGGTCAACGAAGCTGAGAAATACCGTAGTGAGGATGAAAAGCAACGCGAGAATATTTCGGCAAAGAATGCGCTTGAATCGTACTGCTTCAATATGAAGGCTACAATGGAAGATGAAAATATCAAGGATAAAATCCCAGAATCTGATAAACAAGTTATTATGGATAAATGTAATGAGACAATCAAGTGGCTCGATGCCAATCAATTAGGAGAGAAGGAGGAATATGAACATAGACAAAAGGAACTGGAATCTGTTTGTAATCCAATCATTACTAAGCTCTACCAGGGAGCCGGAGCTCCACCAGGTGGTGCCCCAGGATTCACCCGCCCAGGTGGTGCTGGAGCAGCCCCAGGAGCCGGTGGCGGCTCTGGACCAACCATTGAAGAAGTTGATTAAATTATTCGTCTTCATTCTGAATTTGCTGGATTCATTCCAAATATGCATTTTATTAAAAAAAAATCTAATTCAGTTGAATTATCAATCTCACTAAGCCTTTCAATAAAAAAAAATATTAATTGAAACATAATTAGCGGATTTTATTTTTATACAAATATTTTCTGGAAAAATTTTTTAACGGATGACTTTCCGCGGCTGGATGACTTGGCAAATTTTATTTATAAAATTTACACGTGTCGTACTGCTGTAAGTAGGCGTCTAATGTACGCCCCAGAAACAGCTGTCGCAAATTTTAAACAGGTTTATTTTGGTATACATTACGTACGTAGGTGCTACTATGATAGGTGTTATCTAATAGGGAAAATAGTTCTTTGATAAAAGCGATGTCACGTACGTGCGACTCATTTTTACAAAATTTCTGCGAAATCACGATGTATGGCTTGTTGCTGTTGGACTTGGGTCTGGAATTTTTTGTAGTAATGAATATTGTTTTTGTAGAACGAAAAACTTGTTTGTTGCCATGTTATATGTAGTGCAAAATGTTGGTCAATAGATGGGGTGGTAATCGTATACGGACATTGTTTGCTCAATAGATGCCGCTGTTGACGTAAATTGTTCTATTATGCGCTAGGCGGCACTTATTTGAAATGTATATTTTGTATAATGCCATGATAACACAACTCACAGGATAAAATCATTTTGTAACACATTATATTTTAAATTATCTAGAAACTATTAAATGAATTATTGATAATTATTTTTAAATAATAGAATAGAATTATTAATAATAAAACAAGGTTAATTTACAATTTCCAGTTGCAAAATCGGTTTTCACCGGCCTTTCTAAACTTTTATTTTTAATTTTATTAATATATATAACATTCATTATGGTAATATTTACCTCCGCTATCATACATATAACCTCCATTCTTTTTTAATAAGTAATGGCTGCGTACCAACAGCAATAGACGGGTAAATCGTTTAGTACAGTAAAAATCGATTTTAGTACAGATTTTTCGATCAGTTTACCACAGAGTTTTTCAAAAATAATTGAATTTGTTGAAAAATTTACTTAAAATTGACATTTACCCGATTGGTACGCAGCCAATGCAATGAACATTAATATTTTCGTTATTATAAAATCGTTTATTACATTCCCGCCTTGAAGATAACAAAACAGTATAACGATGTAAAATGTCAAATAAACTAGTACAGATTCAAGCCAAAAAATATCTACTCAAACAGAAAATGTTTGCCTCACTAAACATTGAGATATCTACATTTTTTAGTGAGATATTTTACATTCAGCCCATATTATATTTAAGGCCTACTACTTTTTAGTGAGGCCTATGTGACGAGCTACGTGTTCAAAGTGTGAACTTTCGCGGTTTGATTTCCAAAACTCAAATATTTTTTTTTGTAGACTTAGGATTAACCCAATCCATGAAGCAATATACTAAAATGTTCTATTTTCGATATGCTTACTAGTAATTAGCTAATATGCTAAGCTACGTTTCTTTTCCACAGGTTTAAATAAAGCTTTATAATAAATATATATGTACACACGAGCGATTTAAACTAAGCTCCTGGAGGTTGGTTTCTCTTATTACGACTTTGCAAAATAAAAAGGGAAACTGATCTCTGAACATAGTTCATTTAGGTCAAAAACATAGCTAAGTGTACAACGGGCAACATTGATCATCGAACTCTTACCGATTAATACGCAATAAAATAAATAAAACAATTTTTATTAAACGCTTTTTTTAAATTAAAATATTTTTCAATCCGCTCCTAATGGTTTTGTTTTATAAATTAATTAAAACAATTATTTGTATTTTTTCGCAATCGTGCCATTTAAGCAATATACAAAACACATAAACGTCATGATTTTAATCATTTGCAATTTTTACCAGATAAAAATTTTAACTTTTTAGCCAATTCGCACACACATTGATTTCTTGTATACTTGGAACGCAGTCAAAATATTTTTTATGACCGACCACAACAGGCAGCACTGCTTTAAAATTTTTGCTATATGACGTTATTTTTGTCGACCGTTCCAATCTTTGACTAAAGGCAGCACTAAAATTGAATAAAAGATTGTTTTGATATTAATAAAAAAATTTAAACATACAAAAGAAAAATATTTCAATAATATATTTTAAAATTTAATGAAAATTAAGTATTAATTCATAATATTATAAAATTATGCATTCTAAATTGTGTTAAATATGTAAACACATATAAAATGTGTACACAATGTGTAAAAAAAACGTGAAAATACAGTATATTTCGCTTTAAAAAATACGCATTCACTCTTTTGATTTTCGAATCGAACTATTTTTGCTTATAATATTTTCTGTTATTTCGTTTATTGAATGCTTTTAATGAACATGAATGCCGTCTAAAGTTCAGAAAATAAACTACATAAATTTGATAACGTATCAAGCAGTACTGCCTGGGTACCTGAATAGACTAAACTAAATGTTGAAGGTTCTGCTATTCTTCTCTAAGCCAATTTATGAGTATTTTTATAATTTTGATATGGTGCGTTAACTTCAAAAAACGTAAAAAAAAATTTACTGCAAATTAATAAATAAAAAGTACAGCAAGGGATATGATCTAGTGGCTTAAAATACAAAAGTGAAAAGCAGACCATAAATTTTACTTTGAGCAACAACAATTTATAAAAATTGACGTATTGTGTAATTTTTTGTGTTCACCCTCCAAAACTGGTGGAACATAAACATGCAGTTTAGGGAGTTCTTGCTCTAACTGTGGCGCTCGTAAACGTTACGATTCGTAGTGTACTTTTGTCACATGAGACGTGAATAAAATTTGCGAAGACATTGTTGTGTGAGATGCATGTTGTAAAGATGAAAAGTTTAGATGTATTGTTGTTGGGAATCATCGGTTCATAATGCGTGCCTACTAAATCTTTGTAAGCCGATTAAAATTAGAACCGCCTTGACTTGTATTTTTTTGTTCTATTTATTTGTCGCTTGGGCTGGTTGATTTAGCGGAAATTGGTTCGATTAAATTTTTTATGAGATTAGGGACATCTAGATATAAGTAGTAGCATTAGAAGTAGTTTTATAGCAGATTAGTGGTATTACAGATTGTAGCAGATTGGTTGCGATTATCGAAAAAATAATTAAATATAATGAGGGGAATATTTGGAAAATTTTCGGTAATATTCCAGAAGTAGTGTAAGTTTTTGAGAGATTATTTTCGGTATTTTCAGGAATATTCTAGATGCGGTGTAAATTACGAGAATTGTTTTTGAAACGGTTAAATTCTATAGCAGTATCACAATCCTGGGATATGAACTGGATTTTACAAGGCAAATTCGTAACAATATGATTAAGTTAGCAACGAACGTCTATTTCATGATTGTTTCGTTGTGCAAATTATAACGATACACATCCATTTGGTGGGCATCATTTAACCACTAAGCTGCTACAATATTAATTTTGTTATGTAGATAAAATTTGTAAAACTAATGTAGAATAACTTAATGGTAATGAATTCGCGGCAAATCTCATGATTATGTACTCGTCTTGGGAGTAAGGTTTCGCAATGCTGAATGAAACAATGGTATGTGTACTGTTAAGGAATTGAGATTATAAACTAAGCTTTTGTTAAATTCTGAATTATAACCTGAAAAGACCTGAATTATTATGTACAATAAATTTTATATTTTAATAGAAATTTTACCTTGATAATTTGGAAATCAAGTTTTACACGAAACATTGGAACATCGGCCAAATCGATTATGAGATAATTCGATTCTCGAGAATTCTACATTGCAAGACATTTTGAATTACTAATCCAGATTAAACTAGCCCCCACTTCTTAACAATTTGTGTTTCATATTTCATCAAAAAACAAAACGTCATTTTCAGGACGACCATAAAAATATATTTTATTAAAATAATATATTTATAATCTAGAATACCTACGTATACGTAAGAATCAAATTATAAACCTGTAGTCTAATAAAAGGTGGATGCATAAACAAATTCTTATTTAACCATTAAATTTGACAATAATATGTTAAGAAATAACTTAGATCCAATCAGTATTGCCAAAAACTAGTTCCGCTTCTATAATTTATGTAGAACGGATATCCGAATTCCAGAAAATTCTCCAAATTATTGTACGTAAGAATCCTAGTCTAGTTGTACATAATATAAATTTGACCATAAGTGGTCAAAAAATTGTGGAACTACATTCAATATGAAGAAAAATGGCCTAGTTTCATTAAGAAATGCCAAATTCCTTAAATGCGTTCAAAATTCATTTTATAATTTCAATTTTCAATCTAGACCGGCAGAAACCCAAAACTTCAGCCAAAATGGATGTAAGAATCTTAATTCAGCTGTAAAATCTAAATTTGACCATGATTGGTTAAGAAATGAGAGCAAATTCATAATAAAAATTTAGATAGAATTTTTTTTAATGTCGTTAAAAATAAATCCCGCTTTCTGGCAGAATTTTTTAAGATTTCAGGAAAATCGGGACAATTATTTTTAATTACACCACTATTTTCAGTTCATACACCACTAACAATTGTTTGCACTGTTCACTATCGCTTTTAAATTAGTGTACCGAATCATCTTAAAGACTGACCCATTGTGTTCATTGCATCCGTGTTTATATACCACGCTGAATATTTAAGATATTTTGCAGACTTTCTGATCTGTTCCAGGCTTGAACTGGTATAATCACAACAAAACTGGCTTAAAACTAACACAAAAGCTACTACTTAAACCTAGATGTCACTAACTTCACAAAAATGTCTTTATTTTCAGACCCCAAAAGAGCAATTTCCTTTGAATTAATGAGTGCGTTCAGGTCCGCTAACTGTTAGCATCATGATTAGTGAAATCATCGCCAATTGGAATTTCAAAATTTCATAGTACTAAACATTTTCATAACGTTGGCTTTGATTTTACTCAACATGTTCCCAACTGTTGGGTGCCCTGAAAGCGCCCAATGACTCGAAAGCTTAATTGATTACCCATCAAACCAATAGGCGAGATCGAAACAATAGCTATGTTTCTTGATGCTTGGTCTGATTAGTTTGAATTCATGTTTCATGAAACAACACAAAGGCGCTTGCTAGATTTCAAATCAAAATTTGCGATCTAAAACAAAACTTGGATCAGGTTTTCCATATAAAATTTGAACTGATTCGGATTAATGGGTGTCATGAAACACGTCAAATATTTAAGTGATCGAATTCAATGAATTGAACTGGGAAACAAAAGATCAAAGTTAATTTTACTGCTTTGGTATCACAAGTATTTTAATAATTTTCATTAATGGGATAACCGAAATAATATAGCATTCAAAGATCTTGCTACTTGATAAAATTGATGCATCATCTATTCTAGAATTGGTTAAAATTGTGGCACCAAATAGGAACCTTAAAAAAAGGGAGTTACTTCAACTAGACCTACATAATACCAATTATTACGCAAATGAACCAATCAATAAGACGTTGAAGGCTGCTTTTAACAACATTCATTACTCATTTGGTTTTTAGGTCAGCTTTTTAAGTTGATTATAGCAGTATTATGCTTCAACATGAACTGTTTTATTTTATTTTTATGTGTTATTGCAAATTTGTAGACTTTTTTAATAAATAAATAAAGTAATAATGCAATCCCCAAATTAGCCGTGTTTGTACGCATTCAGAATTACAGATATCGTAAGTATCCAGTCCAATCGATCATCGAAATCAATGTCGTTAATGTTAAATGCGTTGATTAAAAGTAGTTTCACAAGTTATTCCTCAGTATGAATATCCTGCAAATTACTGTTATTTGCCAAAATTAAAATTTGTATGCTCTCTTATGCCTAATTATAGCATTTAACCAATAAATTACGATATTTCTTATTGTCCTAACATGTGTAGCGGCAGTGGCAGAGGCACCAAGTTTACTTTCAAATTTTAAACGTGACCATCAACATTAAATACGAGTATATGACATTTTTAGCTAATTCTTAAAACAACAAAACTCCAAAAACAAATTTTAATCCAAAGACAGATTCCTTATCAAAGCCCGGTTTATATAATAGAAATGAACTTTTGATTTGACCTGTCCACATTTATCATTGTGTCCAATTAAATAATCCATATAAATACTATAAGTAGAGCATTGTGTTGTACACAGAAGTTTGCGCCGCGGTGTTCATCAGCGTAATTTACAGATTTGAGACATATTTTTTTAAACAATATTTTTTGTGATAATTATACAACATGAAACTATAAACAGTTTTAAAGAATTTATAGTCAGAAAAATTTAAATGTTCTTGATAAACTGATATGACCCGGAAATAAAATAAAATACTCGGCCATGTGTGCGTTTGTACATGTGAATATAACAGAAAAAACACTTTTTTGAATAAAATAACTTAGTAATTACGTATCTGATGAGTCGCACATAGTTTTTAATTTCAATTAACTTGCGAAATTTTAAATATTTTGGGCTATGCTACTATAACATTAAACAAAATAACTTAAACGTGTTAGGGCAAATAGTCAGCAGCCAGCCAACTAAAATTTCACAGATGTATAAGAAAATGGCTTCCGCTGCATTGCAAATTTAGCTGTATGCAATAGTGGTACAATATAAATGAATTCAAATGAGCGTGACGTATATTGATCGCATTTAAGCATTCCCACACCCTTTCTATGGAAGGAACAATGTAAACGGAAATCTATAATAGTCGCTAAAGAGAAGTGTCACAAAAATTCCGGTGTCGGTGTGAATCTCGACTAAAAAGAGAAAAACTCTAATTGGAGAGAAAGTGGAATTTCGCTGAAAACTCGGTTTTATTTCAAAGACTTTTCCATACTAATTTCTAACATTTTCTAAGTACAAACAAAGCCGATCTTCTTAGAACTTCCTCACATGGAATAATAATAATTTTCTTTCGAAATAAAAGATTATTTATTATGTTTTTAAAACAATTTTTTTTATTTAAATAAATCAAGAAAAATGTTATTTTATAATATTTTCAGCATATTGATAAAGCCATCTTTACTACTGGCCTTTGCCAACGGTTGTCAGTCTCTCTTAATCGATCGAAGTAGGGATATGTTTATTTTGATTGTAATTTGTGTATAAGTGAATTTTACTTATCTCTTCTGTTTCAATGTGCTCAATTTTCAGTGAATAAAATCGAGTAGTTAACGGGCAGCCAATCTAACGTTTGCAACTTAATTTTGCTCTAATACAGAGACGAATGTATATTTTTCAATGCGGTTCGTTTTATTAGAAAGAGTATACATTGCCATTAAGTATAGAACACAATTTCATTCAAATGACTTCCACGGCTGGCTTTACGATACCCCTATTTTGCTAACCCAATTTTTCAGAACATTTTCGAATGTATGGGCTCCTATCTCATCAATGGCTTCAATTGACTTCAATTTGATTTTTCAAGTCAAGGATAGTCTCTGGATGGTTGGTGTAACACTTATTCTTAACGGCTGTTCCCACAGAAAAAAGTCCAACGGAATCAAATCGCGGCTCTACAGGGAATGGTGGCTAATTGACATCTCCGTTACGGCTGATTATTCGATCCCAGAAGACAGTGTGCAAAAGACTCATTGCTCCGTGGTGAAAATGTGCTTCGTCGGAAAAGATGATTTTTCGGTAAAAATGCTGATTTTCTTCCAAGCTTTCTACAGCCCAATTAGCGAAACGGAAATGTTGAGGATGGTCATTTTGCTTCAGCTCCAATTTTTCCTCAAACAGTCCAGTTTCATGAACTCGCTTCACAAATTGATCCACAAATTGCCTTGTAGGCAATCCATTTCTACTGAATTTTCCATGTAAATTTCTTAGATAGAATACTCACCATTTTGAAAGTAAGTTTTCAATATTTCCCAATTTTGTTCAAACGTAAAGCGATCCATTTCATAAATTCAAATATCAAACTAATTTTCTGCCATAACACTGGAGATATAAAATAAAAAACTTATAAAAATAAGTTCAGTTCGTATCAGTGGATTGTGAATACATACACTTATAAACTTGGCAGTTTACAACAAAACTCCTCGTAAAAACGAAACAACAAATAATTTTCATAAAATAAACCCCACTATTTATATCACTTAAAACACCACATAATTTAACGCACTGATCATTTTCCTTAAACTTTCGGGTACCAAATCTCCTGAATGATTACCTCACCGTGTTCATCGCTCTCGTATTTATATATTGCACTGAGTATTCCAGATTGTCTGCAACAATCTCAACTAATCTGCTATAATCTGAAATATCGCAAAACTGTTATAAAACTACTACTTCTAATGATACTACTTAAATCTAGATGTCACTAAATTTTATAAATGACATTAAACTCTTAACCCTTGATTGACCACTTTACGCTGAATTAATATCTCGCCCAAGTAACCAATCCACGCTGAATCTATGCCACACAAAGTAATAAGCGAGCCTGTTCGTCCCGAACAGAATCCAAAGTACCTTCCAAAGTACCTTCTGTATAGTGCCAACTGTTTCAAATACTACCTTGGATTTCATTTGCTGCCTTTTATTCTATAAACGGATGCAGTTTACTCATATTATATATCCCCTCTCATACTGGTTCGAGCTCCAGTGATAACCGTTTTCTTCATTGCGGATTGTAGAGCTAAACCAGTTGTCCTTCTCCGAAAGTTTTAATGCACGTATCCCATACAGATCCTTCATTCGATCGCTCGCTAACCGAATTTTTTCTCATTCAAATTTGTGTGTCATCAAGCGCTTCTTTCATTTTATCGACGTAATCTTAATTAAACGGTAATCAAAATCTTTGCTAAATATTTCTCCAGTGTACTATCAAATCTTTGCACCATACCATCAGATTGAGGATGCAAAGACGTTGTTCTTGTCTTATTTATGCCGAACAAGTGACATATTTCATGGAATATCACCGATTCAAAATTTCTTCCTTGGTCCGAGGAATGAAAATTCACATCGGAACTTCATAGCAACTATTTAATTCATTATTACTAATAATGCAACGTCCATGGTAATTCAATCGAATGATACACCGACGTTGTACTGTTGCATTGATCCTCGGGATTTCTAGCAGGTCATTTCACTGCTGCACATTGATCACATTTTTGACGCCACTGCACTACCGACAGTCTAATCCGGACCAATTCAATCATTAACTAATATTTATAAGTGTTTTATTAATTCCGAGGTGGGCTCGCTCTACTTACTTATCCACAATACTCCTTAAGTATTTGATTAATTCTAGTTTTCGGCATCACTTTTAAAAATTGTTTAATTTTGCCATTTGCCAGCTCTTCCATATTCGTTTTAAACAACCATTCTCTATAGATTTTTATCTAGATTTTTATATGGAGGACAAAAGTCTCCAATTCAAATTGGAGATAACAATGATCAGAAATGGAATGATACTCCGACACCTTTCAATTCACTAAGCTATTCATGATGGTGTTTGCGACAAGCGCAATTTCTAGTACATCTTTTTGTCATTTATAGTTATAAACGTTGCTTAACAGCCAATATTGCATATACATAGGTTAGTACTAAGAATTAGCCACCTCGTTAATTCGTATCAGTGCTTCCCCAGGATAAATACATTTTTTTTGTTTTTGAGAGCCCCCTTTAATGAGCTTGCTAAAATGACAGGTGGAATGTCTTCCCCATCATGTGGATAGTAAGCTGATATTAGCTAGAGATTTTGACCATCCATTTCAATGCTTGTTGTAACCTCATCTGAATTACTGTAATTGGTTAACAGAAATATATTCAGTTTATTTTTAGCAAGAATTCAGGAACGAATTTTGCCGACTCTCTTCGCTTATAGTAGTTATTATTTAGGGGCCTAAGTCCAAGTTCCTAGCCACCACTAACTCAAGGATCTTAGAATAGGACAATGTCAATCTCCTCTGCTTCCAGTTTGAGCATGTGCGCGGCCGGAACTGGCTTGGAGTGATGGAGGTTAATCTGCAGGAACTTAAACATTAAGTTTGCTCCTTTACTTCAACTGCCCCAAAGTTGCATCAGAGTCTTTCTCTGACAGTAATTCCTCCAGGGATCCACAAAGTAATCCCACAAAGTAAAAGATGCCAACTTGACACGATTCCAGCGCCACAATAAGTTGTCGCAAGCCGGAATGGGTCCAGGGTTTTCCCTCATAAGTTTTACGAAAGTGAAGAGTTAGGCCTTCTCCATCTTCCTCCAATTTCTGGACGATATATATATTTATCATCGTGGACTCTGTCAATGACAGCCATTACTAAGTATTCTTTTAGCATCTCATTGAAAAGCCTAGTTACAGTTTTCTGCATTCTAGTCCTCTTTGCATTCTTCTGTGATACCTCCTTTGGTCTCCGTCATTTGGGTAGAGAGCCTTCAGGGGTACCCTCTTGCTTCATTTCAATTTTTCCACCAACGGAATCTTGTTGAGCTTTGCTAGAACTTTCCAGGCTCTTTTCCCTTTTTTCCTTGCAGATTACATCCGAGGGACCATCCTTGTTCGTGCTTCTTTCCTTTTTTTTCGATACTTCTTGAGGGCCAGGCCTGATAGCCAAAGGCCTATGTTGTTTCCGTTTTTTTCGTACCTATTGCGTACCAAGCCTAGTAATGAAAGCCCCACGATGGTAACCTATGCCTTGGATACCAGGCCTAAAGGTCAAAATCACTCTTATGTTTTGTATTATTAGTTGCATCCGTGTTTTGTCCAACGAGTAACGGGGAATAGAATGTCCATATGTGCAGAGATACGCAGTACACCGATAAGGTAATTTGATCCGCAGAGTGCACCTTAACCCGGTTAAGTTAGTTAGTTAGTTAGTTAGCTATTTTTTATATTAAACTCCGAGATGATTATCAGCACGGGCTGATTAATACTTTAGCCAAACAAGTGTTTGATTCAATTTCGCGTTACCCAGAAGTTGTCATTCGTTCAGGAATCGCAAAGTTGTGGCCGTGCAAGAATTGCATTGATAAGATTCGTAAAATTAGAATCATATTCAAAAGGAGTTTGGTTACAAATAAAACAGAATGCGCAAGATCGACAACGAAAAAGCTTGTTTCTGCAACTTTGTATACTTTAGTGATCGTACATTCATACATTTAATGCCTAGTCAAAACAAATGCCGACGATCTAAGGCTACTAATGGAAGATTATGTTACATGCGCGATCATCTATAAAATGCATTCATTCATAAATTTCTGAGGAATTTACTATACGAACACATGTGAAATGTATAAGCGATCAATAGATAACTCACACATCTATAGACACACGCACAAAAACAATTTTTTAATTTAATCTGACTTAAAGGATAACCAAAGAAACTATTTTTATTTTTTTTGGGGGGTTATTTAAAGACCAGAAACCATGCGCACTTAACAAGCGATCCAGTAAATGTCACATATTGTTGATAGTAAATAATGCGATTGTATGAAATTGTCGTAACGCGATCTTATTTCATTTCTTTAAGATTCATTCGCAAGTATTAGTACATAATATCATTGTGTACTCAAGATTTTCTTCTGTACTCTTTTTCGTTCGCATATGGTTAACATTTATATCCGATTTAGTGTTGTTGTTTCATTCGAGAAAACGGTTTGTGGTATATAAGTTTTGTTTATGTAAACTATGTTTTATACATGTGTGCGATCGTATTTACACAATTACACATACAGCGCAATGATATTGTATAGAATTTCTTGAGTTTGCAGAGCAAGAAGATAAGACGTTTTTCAAGATTTTATTCTCCAATACTCTCTTATCGATGTTTACTGAGATTTGTGCTGCAAGAAATTTGTTTTTCGTACGATCTCTTCTCGATCGTACGTATCCATCAGTTGAGTACAAGATCTTACCACGGAAGGGACAATATTATCGTAATAAATTTTTTGGGTTGGTTATAAAAAAAAAAAAAAATTAAAACAAAAGTCACAAAATGCTGTAAAGTAGTTAAAACAAAAGTGATTTTGCTTGTTAAATAAATTCTCTTATCATACAATTTGTGATTACAAGAATTTTAATTAATTTTTTTTTTGTTTTACTTCCAGTCTGTGTTCAGTATTTAGTTAGAGATCGTGCGTGATCTTTATTTTATATAATTCTTGTGGTAATAAAATTCTTTTTCTTTTTAATTTTCTAAGTTAAGAAAATAAATAAATAACACAAAAAAAGAAGTTTAGTGAAGTGCATTGTGCTCTCTTAAAAATAAAAATATTTGTAGAAGGAAATTTTCTTCTTGAAAATCAAATTTAAACAAGAAATGTGTATTATATGCCATAGTAGTACATAATGAGTGCATGTGTTTTCCAAATAGTTTTTACTAACTACTAAACATAAAATTTTAATTATTTTTAAGTGATTTAAAAAATAATAAAATTACGAAATTTTATTTCTTACATCCATTTTCATAATAAAGATATAAGTGTTGATTTAAGAAATTCTAATTATTATTTTATTTTATAGTGGTAAAGTTACATTATTGAGAAAAGTGATAAATGTTGTAAAAAACAAAAGAAATACAAAACAAAACAAAATAAAAGTTATACATAAGAAGTGAATTTCTTCCTTAAGGCTTAGGATAATTTCTTATCATTTTTTTTATTATGTAAGTAAAACTTTATTCTTGGAATTATTTTTTAAAATACTTAGTTGTTCGGAATGCGATTGGAATAATAAATTTATTATGTATATGTACGATGAGTTTTCATCACGTCTCACAGTCTAATGGTGGTTTCAGATTCTATCAAAATAGAAATTCTTGCAACGTTTAAATACAATTTTACTAAGTACGCCTAGAAGTGGATTCCACCTAAAAGTGGATTCCGGTTATATGAGAAATGAGGAAAGGGAATTTATGTTTAGTACGCAACGCAAAATTTTAAATCGTTGATCTTTCAATTTTAAAGTAGTTGTCGCAGTAAAAGATGCATGAAAATTTCAAATTTTGTTGTATATGTCATAAAATTGAAACACGATTTCTAGTTGCCGAGCAGCACCCGATCTAAATATTTATAGTTATAAGTTCGTGGGTTTCTAGACCACTTTGCCCGATAGTGTTCTTTCAAGTCAATATTACCCGTTTAAATAGTAGTTGACGTCTTGCTTTACAAAATAGGCGCAATGATCTTCCTAACAGTGAGCTTAGGAAATAGGAAGACGTCGCTGAATGCTGAATGAATACGCTGTGTGACTCATCCAATCAAACAGTAATTTGTAAATTTAGGATATAGCGAGCGCCGGCGTAACTTGATGGAAGCACATTTTTTCTTCTTCCAATACTAACCGCGCGTCTAAAATGGGCGAAACGAACATATTCCAAGGCATAAAAACATTATATTTGAAGAATGGTGTCGCTTTTGTGTTAAAATTTCTTTATATGTGATGTAATCAGAAGTGCCAAGTTCGTTGGTTTGTAAAATAATTTTTATGACGTGTGCTTCCTTTTCGATACTCCATGTCAAAGTTGTAGCATTGCAAACGTTCGGTCCAGCGCGCCACCTGTTCCTCTGGATTCTTTCTATTTATGAAAATGTGTCACGCATTCCACTATAGCTAATAAGAATTTTCTCCTATAACATCATTGCTTGCATCGGTATCCAAAATAAATTTATTGGGGTATAGGGTACCCAAGTGTTTGTGATGTACATAGCCATTTCCGTAATTTAACGAATGATTCCTCTTGTTATTCCTCGTTAATTAATGGAAAATTTTTGTAACTTTGGCGAATCCTGACTCAAACCGTCTATAATATCTAGAGTACACATTCCTAGGAAACTTCGGAATTCATGTAAATTTTTGGGCCTTGGCCATTCCTTTACCGTTGATATTTTTGTTTCGTCTGTATGAACTACATTGGTGCTTACTTTGTGACCCAAATACTTTACCTCTGTTCTTTCCATCCTCCGGTGGATTGTATTCGTTCGAAGACTTCAGCCAGGTTCCTCACGTGCTCTACGAAAGTTGTTCGCTTGAATATAAAATCGTCTAAATATACAAAATACGTTCTCCAATGGTAGCCTTTTTAAAGCACTTCATTAGTCGTTCAAAAGTCGCTGGGGCATTAGATAATCCAAATGGCTACGCTAAATGCCGATTTCCTGTTGAACTTCTACTTGTCAATAGCCACTTTGAAGATCCATTGTGGAGAACAATCTAGCATGCGATAATGGGTCTCATGCTATCCTTTTCCGTCACATCATTAGAGTGAGCTCCACGGACTACTCGATGACTCGATAACTTCTGCCGCTCGCATGTCCTTAATCATTCGATCCATTTCTTCTTGTTTTGCCAAAGGTAATCTACTAGGTGCTTGGCGAATCGGTGTCTCTGCTCCGGTTTCAATTCTGTGTTTTACAATTGTGATCCTTCCATTATTTTCTGGTATACTACAGAAAATAGACGTATCTTTCTAAGTAATCGCTGCGCTTCATTTTTCTGCTCCTTAGTGAGATTCCCTAACAAGATTCATATTGAAAGATAGATAATTGAATCAGATTCGTACGATTCTTATTTAAAATTGAATAGAAATCTTGTACTTTCGTTGTCGTATCGTATTCAGGAATAGGGCCCCAGTTCTTAAGTTGTCCTAATATTTCCTTTTGTTCTACTGTGCTGATTTTTCTCACCTAATTTTTCCGTTTGCATTTCCTAGGGAAATATAATATTCTCACTTCCTCATATTTTCCGATGATTGTTCCTTTCTTGATTGTTTTTGACTTATTCGAGAGATTTAGAGCTCTATTTGGAACTCTTTTATCGTTATTTGGTATTACTATGAGTATGGTATTACTACTACCCACAACTTGGGTGACCCAGAACCTCACTACAATCTTCCACAAATAATTGTTTCTGTATTTGGTGAATCGGTGGTCTATTATTACTCGTCTAACGGTTGTTATATTTGAACTGCTGAGCTAAAGTGCTACTCGACGTTATCTTAACTCAGGACCCTCGTCCAACACTCAACACGAAGCCATTCGTTCTCATAAAGTCCATACCTAGAATGAACTCATCTTCTTCTTCTCTTCTTTGTGTGGCAACTACTTTAGTATCTTACCTAGAAGAATTTCAACCCGATAATTGGTTGTATGCTTCTAGTGATGAGATCCTTTCGAACAATCATGTGTGTTGTTTCTGTGTCTAAAGTAATCACACAACTTTTCCCATCAATATCACCTCTCACTGTTAAACGATCACCGCTTCGTGCTAATCTGGAAATAGAGATGGAGCTTTTAAACTGTCTCGTTGGAGTTTAACGCTTCTTTATCTGAGTCATCATCCTTTGCCAATGCTTTGTCTTTTTTAGATTTACGCTGCATTGGAGATGGTGACCTACCTCGCTTTCGTCGGGTTTTCCAGCAGTCCCACGAGATGTAATCCACCTTGTCACATGTCCAATAAGAAATTCTACTGTCACGGAATCTCGCTGTTTATTTCAACCCGCCATACTTTAAGTGATGGCATTATCAAGCCGCTTATGCAGTCTCATTAAATTGTTTTCGGTGACAAAACCACCACTTTGCGTCTCTCTGGATCCCGAATGCTGTCAATGAAAGCATCCATTTTGGCTCTCTCAATGGTCCCGTGATCTCTGTTGCTTACTCTTGAAGAACTTCTCCAAACTTCTGGTAATGTCCTTTCATTTCGATGCAATATAGTTCTCACTTGTGGTCACTCCCGTATTTCTGATACAGCGCTTTCATTATTTCACTGTTGTAACCGTTGCGATTATTTTCGGAAATTGTTTGCAATATTTCGGCTGAGCACCTTTAAGAGCTGTAATTAATTCTGCGACACGACTCAATTCATCCCATGCATTTCTGTTGGAAGCCGTTTCAAATTGGAATTTGAAAATGCCAAATGCAGTTGTTCCATCAAATATCGGTGACTTGAGTTGTTTCATTTGCTTTCAGATAAAGAAGACCTTTTCCGAGACGTTGAACCTCAAACTGCAACTTCTGTTCAACATTTGACTGCACCAGATTAATTTTCTATTCTATAACCTCATTTTTATTTTTCTGTAAGTCGTTCTTACCGATATTATAGTTGCATTGCAATCCGTATTTGATTTTCTCTTGCTCACTAATAAATGCTTCACTATGAAACGTCGATTCTACATCCGGTTGAGCATCAAAATTGAATTGCTCATCATTTTCGATCTGGCTCAGTTAAATCTTCTTTTCTGCTGTCTCCGATTTCAAAAAGCCGAATGATTCCTCCTGACCAATGGAACCTAACCATGATCTTCATCATCCGGTTCTACCTTACCGCCGACAGCCGTTTCCAACATCTGCTTCCCACCGTTTTTTGAATGCTCGACCTTATGCTTCGTATCGATTCTTTCTTTACCTATTGTGATTTCTTTAATTTCTTGTTTCATTCCTTCTTTCCAACCTTGTATTATTTGCCGCCTCTCTTTAATATGTTGATCAAACTTTCGATTCATTTTATGCATAAAATCCTGCTGAGCAACCAACACTTGCGTAGTATCGATTTTCCCAGATAGTTGTAGAATTATTTCAACAACATCACTTTTGTCTGCTAAATCTTCTAGACTTATATCCTGGTATTCACAATCCCACCACTGTCACCAGCACCTGTGAATACCGTATAGAATCTAGAAGAAATAATCTTAGAATAATTTTCCAAATACTTACTTAGCTTACTTAACGTGTTTTTAAGTACACAACGACAAATAATTTCCACAATTATTTATTTTCGTTTCACTTTCCACGATTTACAATAAATCACAAAATTTGTTCACTTAAAACACCGCCGTATCTACTAAATGACTCCCTAATTATGTTCGTTGTACTCGTATTTATATATCGATCGAACATTCTAAACTCGCCTGGATTTATTCATAAGTAATATTCTCGACGGTTCTGTTCTAGGCTACTATAATCTGCAATACCGCAAAACTGTTACAATAGTATCTCCGGTGCTATTACTCAAACGCAGGTGTCACTAATCTCATAAAAATGTTCAATAAGTGTCTCGCTCACGCTCAATTTGATCATTAAACAAACCAATAGGGGAGATCGTAACATTATTCCCTTTCTGTTCTGTTATAACACTTGGTGTGTTAAAACACGTGGTGTGTTAAACAAATTGAAGGTATATAGTTAGTTTTGAAGTTTGTGGAAAATAATATACTAAATCTGAACTGAAGAACGTTATAGTAAATGTATCTTTATCCGCTGTCGTTCTGATTTGCTTATATTGCTTAATCAGTTTTAATATTCAGGTTATTGATTGATTACTCCATTGGATTCAAACCAGCTCCCAGATCTGTTGGATGAGGTATACTGGCATGCCGGGAAGTAGGTTGTAACGGAACTATTGTGAAATAATACCGTTGACAGACATCGATAAGAATAAAAGTACTTATGAAACAACGAGGGTCATTTCGTTTGAAGGTGTTTCGATTTCATCCCGTTCTTGCGTATTCTACTTTCCGTTCCCATGAACTCGAAAAAATCGGGCATCGAGCTGTCATTAAATATTTATTTTTGAAAGGAAATACCCCTACGCAAATCAAAGACAAGTTGAACGCTGTATACAGGGACTCTGCCCCTTCATTTGGCATCGTAAAATTTTGGGCAGCTGAATTTAAACGTGGCCGTACCAGCTTGGGTGACCATGAATGGGATGTCCAAAAATTGCAACCACTGATGATAATATCGCTCAAGTTCACCAAATGGTGCTTGACAACCGTCGAATTAAAGTTAGAGAGATAGTAGAGTCTATGAATATATCCAAAGAACATATTGAATCAAGAGGGTAGGTATGAGAAGAAGTGCTGGTTTGCTCACTTTCGACGAGAAACGGATTTAAAAGAACATTTCCAACGCTCTGTTGGCACAGTTTAGGCGCAATAAAACTTTTTTTTGGAGCCGGCTTATTACTGTTAATGAAACTTGGATACACCATTACACTCCAGAATCTATTTGGACGGGTTGAAGAGTTGGGAGCATCGCTGAGAGAAGTGTATAGACTTACAAGGAAACTATGTAGAGAAATAAAAATTGTTAGGTCGGAAACTTTTCAGACAACCTTCGTTTATAGTAGCATCTAAAGTGGGCCCAATAGACCCATTTCTCTTTACCCTATGCTCAAATAAATGAATAAAAATTAAATTTCAAATAAACAATATTTATTTTTGAACCTGAGATTCCTTATAGTGGAATTTTTTAAATTAATGATTCCTTATATCGATTTTAATTCCTAGGCATCATAGTCAACAAAATTTACTTTGAAAAATGATGTCTTAGGCTCTAGTTTTTCTAGAATATTCATTGGCTATTGCTGGCGTAGATTCCAGGATTTAAAATTAATTCGTAAATTTTTCAAAAGTATTTCAATTTGAAATTTAATTTTTTTGTTTTATTTAATCAAATGAAACCAGTGGAGAAAACTGCACACTAAAAGATTTTCAAAACTTGTCGTCTCTGTATCCCTTTAAAAATCGTATTCATTTATTTTCTTCGAACTTTCGTTTAGGCAGGGCGTGTTCCATACAGGTTTAAATCATGCTTATATGTAGCAACAGAATTAAGAACACACCGTACAAGCCACTGTTCAGGAGAATTGAGGTAGTAATCCAAATTTTTTTTGGCGAAATGATATTTAAGGTATTCGCCCATTAAGTTTATTTAAAATCGAAAAATCCATTTTTTAAATTAAATTTATCGAATTTATTTTTCTATAAAAATTAGTTATTCTTGTGGGTTTTGGATTTGATCCAAATGGGAGGCATAACTAGAAGCGGGATTTAATCTTCTTGTTCCTGGCGATGTTCACTTTTAGTTGACGTAAAGAAAAAATTTGACCGCACGATAATCTTAATGCTTACCTAAAATATTTTCGGTTACCTTCATGGCAATGACCGACCTGCCCCCGTGTGGTAATTAATCAAACCCTAATACAGTACAGGAACTTATCGAAACCTGTTAGCAATATTCACATTGATCCAGTGCAATAAAGTTACAAAAAATTATATAAAGTCAGCGATGGGCGACGAGGTCTTGTGTACTTTGCATGCGTCATTTTTTAAAGTTCATTCCACTGAAGCTTATCTCTGAATTAATCGTGTGTGTATGTACGTTTATAACATATTTACCCAAAACAATTATCATATAGAATGACATCAGTGCTCTATTTAGTCAAATTGTATATATATTTTGGCGACACAAGTCGGTCTTGCTTCATTGATCTAATATATGCCATTTATTGCAGTGTTTTATAGCATAATATGTTGTCATTTTGCAGAACATAAAACATGGCGTATGATCAATCTATTATGTTGTATGGTGATTATGTAATTCTACCAACTGCTAATGCTTGTTTGATTAAACAAATCATAAAATGCTCATCTCTCCAGAGTCTTTGGTCTTTTGTTTAATTAAAAAATAATTTGAAGGCTTTTGTACTAATACGCGTGCACTTGTGTTTCTTATTCTTAGATCATATGCTTGAAGAACATATTGTTTTAATATTTATCTTATTATTTATGATAAAATATAAATAACGATTAACAAAAACAATATGTGAAATGTACATACGAGTACGTATACATGTTGGTTCCACCGAAATTTTGATTTTTGTTAAAATAAAAATAAATTAAATAAGCATTAGCATTTTAGTTAATTTATTTATCGACATATTATTGTGATTATTTGTGTATGTGGTATATGATCTAATCGTATACAAATTATTAACTCAGTATACAAATAATTATGAAATAAGAAATAATTGGTAACCCTCTAATACATCGTAGGATATGATGCCTGACGATCTGATAACTTTCAATTCACGCAATTAATCAATTAAACGTTGTATTGTTTATTTATGCATATAAAATTAATCGAGTAGTTAATTCGCGTTTTAATCATCATTTACAATTCATATTGTCAGTAGGTCTGTTTTATAATTCAACCCGAGCGACCAAAGTTAGCCAGTGTATTGCACATCGAGCGAAGGTTGTGCAGCGCCAAATAATCCGGTGTGCATAGTGTATTAGGCTGAAAACAGATATGCATACTATTCTAGCATCCAGTGTTGGTAACAAAAAAACAATAAAAAATATCTAAATCAGTTCTAACTTCACGGGTTATTGTTTATTATCCGCATTTTCGCTTGCAGCAATTGAATTGATTTTTACTTAGTACACTCGTTATATTCATTTCAGAGTAAAATTTGACGAACCACAAATTTGAGTTCACAAATAAAAACGCAGTCTGCAGAGTAGAATTACTCAGGCAGGTTAAATATGCGGTTTTACTTTGGAAAATATTATTCCTATTCGAATAGGAATGAAATTTCTGTCCAAAGTAAGAGCCAAGTGATTTTTGTTTACTTTTATCGGTTGGTACAAAAATTAAATAAAATCAAACAAAGTGCGATTTATTTTTATGCCATAACAAATAATTGTGAGATATACAATTCCGTTTTCGGCGTAAATATTTCGTTTTTGTGAATTTAAGGTGTCGCTGAGATCCGTTTTTGTATTGTTTAGTTCATTCTTTGTTCAAGAAAATTAAAAAATTTAATAATTTGCATTGCTGACAAATTTAAAATTGACTTTTCTTGTCAAGATGCCAGCCCATAAAATTATAATTTTCGAAAAAGTTGCTCTAGTGGTCAATAGGATAACTTTACGTAGAATAATAGCTGTATTTTGTTGAGAATTTACAACAACAATTGCATTTGATAATTCCCAGCAGAATAAACTAATTCCAAATTTTTTTGGGAATTATTTAATTCTAATTCCAAAAGTTAATTATCGTATTTGCCACCAGAAAACATTTTTTTGTTTTTTATTGTTTTTAAGTTGGTGTTGTAAATTTAATGACATTTATGACAAGCGACATTTTTATTCGTATTGTGGTCGATATTTTCTTAAAATTTATATATTATATTTTGTGTTATAATTAAGATAAACACTTTGATTATACTACCAACAGAATTTTTTTTTTCTGTTTTGTTGAGAACTATAGAATTAAATAATTCCAAAATAATTCGAAATAATTAATTCTCAACAAAATACAGCTAATATTATTCCAATTCCTACAAAAGCATGGAATAAAACCATTATTTCAAGAGACAGTACTTTTTGACAACGCATGCCTGCTCGGGTTAAATTATAAAACAGGCCCAGTGAAGATCTGAAGATCTAGTAAGCCGTTGCGTTTAAAAATTATTATGATTGCTAAAATACTAATGTCGAATTCGTTTCAACACAAAAAATGATTTTCGATTTGCTGTCAGATCAAAAAATGTTGCTCTAAATTGGTGTTTTCTTTAATTTTTCGAAGATTTTATCGTTGATTTATGGCAGTTATTTCCAAAAATCAAAAATTGATTTAAAAATCAAAAAAATTGAGACACGTTCTTTCCAAGTAAAAAAATTGATTTTTTTTTGATTTGCGATCTATTTTGAAAAATCTTAACATGTCGGAAATTTTTTTTTTTGACGTTTACAAACACAAATAATATTAACGTCAAAAGTATAAACATAATCAAGAACTATTTATTGATTTGCGGATTATCATTTGTTGTGACTAGTTGAACTTGAAATTTTAACTTCAAAGCAATTTTTTGTGTATTTTATGATATAATCGTGAATAAATCTATTATATTATAAGAAAACACACTAAAGATTTAAACGTACGACTGTCAATATAAAATTTTCGACATTTTTTCAATTTTCAGCATATTTTGTATTTTATGTTTCAATTTTTTTTGTAGCATGTTCTTTCTGCTCTTCCATCGTAAATGGGTGCCGACCGCATTACCGTATCCAATTTACACCGTGTTTCAATTGAAATTGAATATTTAAACGAGGAACATTCGTGGAGACAATTTTGTGTTGCCACACTTCTCATATGCCAGTTTATCGTAGTTAGAAAATTGCTCGTACATCATTTTTAAGTGAAAATTCACAATTAAAGTGACAAAGGTTTATCAAATTTTACGGACCTGGTAAGGAAAATAAAATAAAATTGGTTTATAAATTAATTCCAGTTTATCCGCGAATTTTTAATATCTCCATACGGAAAATGCTGTTCGCCGTATTTACATTAAATACTCGTGTGTTTCATTTCGCGGCTGGTGTGAACACCGCCTTAAAAATAACCCAAAATTATTGTTTGTCAATCCCACCGCTCGTTGCGAAGTGGTTATTATCAGTTTGTATTTTGTGCCATTACCGATGTAGTTCCTAATTGGAGGGTAACGAATGATACTCAGATCTCGGGTGTGTCTTTTTTCTCAATTTTACGAGACCGTCGTTGATGTCATACCACAATAAGAAAAACTGGTAATTCCTCCACACCACTATCACGGGATAAACCTATTTGTTGTTTTAGTCAGAAAAATTCAAAGAAAACGGTTAGGAAATTAAAAGAGGTAGCAAGGAAACTAATCTTGGTTAATTTAACGATGGGATAACTTAGTAATGATGAAAACGGCTTACAAAAAGCTTAAAATCGGCTCACAGATAATCTTGGAGTAAGTTCTATGGGAAATTAAACAATCTGCCTGCTGTCACTAGGGTCAATAAAATCTTGGAGTGATCAATCACATCGATAGCCTTTGCGAAGTGTGTATTGACAACGTCAAGCTGCTGCTTGGAGTTTCGACTGTCAAATAGATGACCACGTCTCTTGGTATGGAAGTGCAATACTCTGTGAACCGTGGACTCAAACAGTTAAGGTAAGCCGAAGAGGATGGCGATCCCACGATAATTGTTTACCTCACTTCTATTACCCGCCTTGAAAATTGGATGAACACATGAGATTTTTCAGAGATCTGGAAAAATACCACGACGAAGGCTTTCGTTAAACAAGAAGGTAACTGCAGGGGCCAGACTTCCAGCACAACATTTGAGTAGGATCGGTGGAAGACCGTCATAACCCGCTCCCTTACTAACGTCGAGAAAGAGTAGTTGATCCAGAACCTCCTGTTCGGTAAATTTGAAATGATCGAATACAATAGAGGTGGAAGTAGTAGGAGACCCGGTGTCTGTTAACCGAAGTGGCTTGGAAACCGATGCAAAGAATTTGGCAAACAAATTGCAAATGTCGAATGGCTGACTGGCGGTGGTGGTCTGGTAAGACATATTCGATGGAATCAAGATCAACGATCAGATACCTTTTTCTTGCTGTTATTGAAGTTCCAAAATTTTTTGGAATTGGATGTCAACACTTGCGATTTGCACTACGTAATTATTGAAAAGGAGCCAATTAAGGGTCTTAAATTCATTGCGGGCGTTAACGAAATCGGGATAGTATTATACGCCGTAAAGCCTGTAAAGGGAATAAAACTTGTTGCGTCGTTTCTCGAGCAGCATCAACTCGGTATTATACTATGGCTTCCGAAAGCCGGGTTTATTATTGGTAACCCGCGGAACGTGTGTCTTGATACCACTCCCGAGAAGCTCATTGAATATGTGCGGCGTATCATTCAAATCCGCACCGCGCTGTAAAAAGTCCCAATCGGCAGTGCTGAGAAATTCATTCAAGGATGCGTAGTCAGCCATTCTAAAATTAAAGTGAAAATCGTTAGAAAAATAATTAGGTGTACATTTAGTATAAAAAATTATTTATCATAATTGGGGTGTGATAAATGTTTTCACGTCCAACATCGTTGGCAAATACCAGGTCCAGGAATTTCCCTTGACTGTTGCTGAAGTGGTTAAGCTGCGTTGTTGATATGGAAGCGAAGTAATCGATGATAGTCAATGCTTTCTCGTCGGTTTAGGATGAAGAAAACACACTGTCGACATCGTTCGAGAATATACCAGGTAAGTTAAAGTCACCCACAATGATAATTTGACTACAAGGCAGAACTGAAGATATAACGGAACGACTGAGTCGATGTAGTTGATAAACGTGTTGTAGACATCGCGGTCGGATCCGTAAGAAATATAAACGGCGACGGCAACAATCGAGGTATTGTAAGATAGTCTGATGCGAACGGCAATGACATCAAGGCAAGGATTTTCAAAAAAGTGTCTCAAACTATATAAAGCGGTTTTATACTGCTTAGTACCGTCACTGTGCTGAGGTGACAAATATACGAACATCGTTAGGATTTACCTTGATAAAGGAAATTGTATGGTGCTTTGTTTGCTGGATTTCAGTAAAGCTATAAATTCAATTTGTTTTCAAAATATTTATGTTAAGTTGATAAATCTAATAAATTTGGTTATGTTATCTGGGTTGGCTGGAGTGCAGGTACTCCACTGGAGGTTCAATCAAGGGGTCTCTAATAATGGCTGTTCCATCTGTTAGTTTCTTTTATATTAAAAAACGCATAATCTATGTTGAAAATTCAAAATTTTTTATTGAAAGTGAAAGTTGATTCTATGCCATTTATGTATGGAATTTAATATCGTTTATGTGACTACCTTGTGACCACTCCGTTACAGCCCAGAATAAATACATCAGTCGGCCAAGTATTCGATTTTAGTGTCTTCCATGAAGTTTATTGGTAATACCAAATTTGAGACAATTGTATCCCAAATCCTTAGCTCACAAATTCTAGGAACCAATTTACGAAATATAAAATTGTTGGATTTCAAGCGCATACAAGCCATTGATCAAATATCATCTTATGTACTAGCATCGAATCTGGAAAGATGAATCCAAAAACAGTTAATTACGTGAATAGGTTTCAAGTATTTGGGTTGATTACAAAGGAAGAAATATCCTGGTTATAGTATTAATTTAGTGCTGGCCAATCCAGCACATTCTTGTTTACATCAATTTTGGGTAAGGGAACTATAGATGCCACTTTACATAAATAAGGAAACACAGATTCCGCAAAGCACTGGTTAATGATGCATGTGATCTACCATATCATACGCAATTGTATCAGATTTTGCTCGGTTGGCCAAATCTATAGGTAGCGAAGTCCAAATCATGCTCCGAAGTAGGAGGGACATTGTCCATGGCATTTTGAAGGGTTATAAATGAAGGTGAAGGGATATAAATTACCAAAAACAAAATAATTTTACCAAAGTAACCACTAAGTTTGGAAGCCAAAAATTCCACCTTACCAAAATAACCAGAAGACACTTTTTTAACATTTAAATTAAAACGAAAATAAAAACCAACATATGATCACATGGTGGCTTTTTTATTGTTTCAACAAGTCTCAGGCAACGCAAGAATATCAAATTAATGAATATGCAACAGAATAGTGATGTCATCAAGGTATTTAACCAAACTACAAATATTTAGATGACCACAATATACGGAGGAATTTTGAGTTACCTGCAAATGATTATTAGTACGCAGTCCGGACCATCATTAGAAATAATAAAAAAAAATTATTAGGTTGTTGACTTAAAGAAGGTTGGAATTATGTTGTCCTGTGCCGTACGATCGCTAGGTGCCTACAACCGGATCGTTCCGCCTTAAAATAAAAATACTTTTGCCTGACATTATATGACAAAATGTAAAATGCATTTCTGAAATTAAACTTCGTGCAAAATAATACAATTATTACATGGTGGATCACCATCCACATATTTTTTTTGTCTAAGCCACACAAAATAACTCATTCTAAAACCAATTTAATTACTTCATCGAGTTTATAACCAAACCTAATTGGGAACGTTCCATAAAGACATCATAACCAGTGACAGTATAATATAAGCGAATGAGTTCACCAATTTTGAAATAGTACGTAATATGTTATCTCTATATAATTCTTAACTAATATATATATTGTAGGATGACTAAATACCATAACCACAATAAGAAATATAAAAGAATTGCTAGACAAGATGTAATCTATATACGAGTATAAAATTCAAGTCGTGAAATCATGATCTCAAAGCCAATTAAAAGAAAAATTACGAGGCCATCTCGAGTTCCTACTATATGTAGTAACCATAATATGCTGATGCGATCTCATCCAGATATAAATCTGTACGCGATTGTCGAGTTTGATGAATTGTGTTATGTCAATAAATCTAATAAAATACAACTAGCACCGTGTAGTATTCAAGCGGCTTAAGATACTTACATTTTCATACGTTAGCTACTCGAATTTTTTATTAATAGAATTTTTATTTATAATGTAAATAAGACAAAACAAACGTTAGATTAGAGTAAACAATAAAAATGCAAACAAGGGGGATACGAGTATAGGTATGTGTTGAGTTTAGGTTGTCTTGTACCACAAAATTACTAAAACACGTGATGATTCTCAAGTAAACGCGGGTAGGTCAGTTGAAAGTAGTCGTTACATAACATTTTGTGGCAATTTGAAATATCACATCACCACTTTTCTACAGATTTTGCAAATTAACCTCGCAATAATTGTTACTTGATCGTAATTCGTAATGCTACAGTTTTAAACAATTCCTTGATTCAAGAGTTAAATGGCAAAATTAACAGCAACGAACTACGAGTATTCTCGTACATAATATGGAGTGCATGAAATTACAATAAAAAATATTAGGTTTCGTGTTTATTTTTATAATTGCTGTGTATTTTCGAAATTCCTAAATGATAATGATAGAAATACATAATATTATGTTTTGTGCTGGATCTAATTTAATAGACACATGGATACTAATTTACTTCGGTTAGTTATTTTTTGCTAGATACCGCATGAAACTCACGCGATCACGATTCAAATTTGTTTAAGATACTCTTGCAATGTGTATAGATGTAATAACATGTTAGTAACAATAAAATATCGAAGGTCAAGATAATTTACAATTTGAGCTGATCTGCTTCTAACCTAAAGTCGGAACTATATAGGGTAAAACATGTCGCACTTAATGAATCGCTCTTAGCATTAGAGTTATAACCACGGACTATAACGAAAATAACTTTTTCAGAAAGAAGCAAATGTTAATTCAGTAATTACAACAGGTATCAAAAATATTCCAAATTCTCAGTGACAACCGTCAAGTAGTTAGGAGCCCAGGCTACCAAAAGTGACTACTAAGCGAAGTACAAAACCTATATTTTACAAACTTATCGAACGAATGGAATCCTATATCGATATTCCATCGAGGTTTGGTCAGTTTACTTGCTTTCGCTTTGTGATTATTTTGCATCGTTTTATTGATAAATTTCGGTTAGAATTCATCAGACACGTGCAATTTAGGCTGTTTGGCTCTGGACTGTTTATTGTACCTAATACTTTCTCAAATTCAGCCAAAAAGGAAGGGAAAATAGACGGTATACACAAAAGAACTAACCTTACCTTTGTAATGGCATCTGTCTCAAATAAAGAGTGAGTTTAATACCACTAAAGTTATTTTCACTCGATACAAGTCAATCTCGTTAGTTTAGGTTCTCACCAAGTAATACTGTTTGTAAAAATAGCAAAGCGATTCTTGTTAAGAACTTACCCTTAGATGAATTCAAAATAAAATTTGTAAGTATAAATTCTGGAGAGAATCCAAAAGATATAATCATTTGTATATGGTAATAATTTATGTGATTTTATGTGACCTTGACCCAATTTTAGGATAAAGCTAAACATCAACAATTCATACGTATATTTTGGCAATTTAATATACTCGTACATGAAGGAGTGCATGTTTTAAAAAATTATATTTTACCAAATTCAATCTTCCTTGAAAAAGCGCTAGAAAAGTTTGTTCAGAAAGGCATTTAATTAAGTAAACGAATAACCGGTTTCAAATTCTCGGGAATTTTGAAAGAATTTAGAATCTATATCAATATTTCATATTTAATTAAATTTCCGTCTTCTACAGGTAATACATCTAATGTATAATCGGTTCACTCCGACCAAAATGATAACAATTATCATGATATTTTTGGTGACTCTTTTTGGTGACACAATTTATGTGTATTAATTCTTAAGAGTTTCTCACAATAGTTTAACAATTTACATCTTTTCGAATAATTATAACCAAGTAATTGTAAGTTGAGCAAACTGTCCATGTAAAATCATAACACAAATCCATCAAATAAAATGTGTATACAAATTTTGACAGCCAGAATCAAAAATATTCTTGTTTTTTTTGTGATAAATGAGTGCGTTTTATGGCAAAAGCTGATGAAAAATGGAGTTTGTTCGTAAACTCTACATTGTTCACATTGGTACAACTGTCATTGCTAGTTTGACGCACGCCAACAACGAAAATGTATAATAAATAATACGTAAAACAGGAAACCAATTTATTTATTTAATTCACAAAAGTTTGGTGAACTAAACACCCCATTTTAAGACGTGGGTAACTGCAGCAGGGAAACTTTCGAATTTCAAAATGAAACTTTGCATACCGATTAAGCCCAATTTGTGCTAATTAGTGCTCACGGGAAAAAATTAGTGCTAGTCCAGGAGCCGAAAAAACGGGAAAAGAAAATTTCAAATTTCGCCTAAAAGACTACTGAAGCAAGAAGGAGTGTCCCAAGCAAGTTATATAATTTTCTAATGGGTCTGATAGGGTGTTCCATGAGATTTAAAAATGTAATTATTTTATCATGAATATATCATCATATTTTATCATGACCTTTGACCTTAATTCATCAAAGGATAACTTCAAAAAAAAAAATCCTGAAGAATTGGATGTAAGCTCATTCGTAGCTTCTTGTATATCCAGACGCTTATATATAGCTTCTAGAAAACGTTCTTATTTTACTCCTAGTAGGACCGCTATTTCGCTTCTTCTATTTTTGGCTGGGTGTTGTTCGGTTCGGCTAGCAGAACAGTCTTTCGCGTTGTGTCTGCCGGAACATTTTAAACACCTAATATCTCGCCCGCAATATCTTTGGGTGTGATTTTAGCCTTGGCATTTCTTACATTGGAGTATTAATCTCGTGTTCTTTTCTCGCTTTTGTTGAACGTGAGCATGGGCTTGATTAATTTCAATTTTCTTCTGTTTAAGGATGCTTACTGTGTCTTCGATTTGCATTTCTTTTATTTTGAGGGATGTAGATCTCTGGACATAACCTAAATTTCTCAGTTATGTTTGTCTACACAGGTATACTATTCTACATTCTTCAGTGAGCGTTGTGGCTTAAACTCTGTATGCATCGGTATCTCTTATATTTTTCCCTATATACATTATGTTTAACACCACTATTCTAAAGTCGTTTGTGGGCACCGATTTCATTAGAACTTGGATATTTGCAAACTCAGTAATGCCATTATTGCCAGTAATTGGCGGTGGCACCTTAGTCTTCATTGCAACCTTTTGTTGTTCTTGTTGCTAGTGTTGTTGAGGTACAGGCACTGGTTCGGTAGTTTCATTAACTTTTGCTTGCGAGGGCTCCCCCACTTCTAGCTAGAATTCTCAGCGTTAGTACAAGCAAGTAGGCTGGTTTCGAGGTTTCGAGCTAGTAAGAGGAGTTTTATCAGTCTGGTCTTCTTCAACTCCTCATTTGTCATTGCTAAGTTGTGATGCCACTTTTTGTATTTCATTAAGTCTTCTGCGTAGTTCAACATTTTCGTTCAACATTTCTTGCCGAGTCACAAACTGTGTTTATCTAGGTGGTGATCTAGATATTTTTGAACTTCGATCGAATGAGCATTGCAATGGTTGGCTCACTCCGCAGAATCCTTTGAACCGGCCTCATTCGAGGGTGGATTATTCAACTGAGCAGTTGGGTTACCACCTGGAGTACAAATTCCTTTATGTTGTAAACTCGTTGCTTTTAAGACTAGTTATTGAAGCAGCTACCAGCCTTACCAGTGAAATTGGCAGTGGGTCAGTGGAGAGAACTTCATTTGGTAGGTCCCCGGTGTTTGGTTATCCCGCTGTTTCTCGGTCGCCAGAACCTCGTTGGTTAAAAGAAAAATTGGTTGGTTAAAAAAATTAAAAGTCAACTCCTAGTGTCAAGCACATTAACAATAAAATTTGGCCAAAGCAATATACTAACTGTGGTTCTTTATTTTTCTTGCCGGTTAAAATGTGTGGAGCTAGAAACAGAAAATAAAATTTGAAACTAAATGGAGGCGTTTAAAATTTTAATTGAAATTTTTAAATAAGAAAGTGGTTAAATTAATAGAATGAACTAGATATCTGGAGGCAAAATTGTGGTCTGAAGAAGGAAATTTGCATCCCCTTCAAAAAGGCGAGTATGCATTTCTTGTGTGTTTATTATTTCAGTAGTTGACAAGGTTCTCGTCTGGATTCATTCAGTAAACGAAGAATTCCAAAGATATCCAGAAGTTGTATTGAAAAATATTGTTTCTGGAGATAGTTGGCCAAATAATCTAGTAATAAGGCAATCCTCTTGCCTTATTATATCAGAGCCATCGTTCAATTCTACCTTAAAAAACTACCTGAACGTGTGAGTGGCAGGGCGAACTGCTCATTCCACTGGAGACAACAACACGCTGGCTGCTATTGCGAATTTCCATAATTTTGCGATACTACAATAACTCGACTGATTTATGGCCAACTTGTGTTCATGCTCATCCACTAGCAGACAGCTAACCGTGACCAATCAGATGAGTTGTATTCTAGATGCATCTAATCTAACAATGAACAGACTGGCAATCCCATCCCGACGGGTGATACTAAAAAAATTTAGAAACTGAAGTTGATAAGCACGCGATTCTTAACTATAAAATGAACTTTGAAAACTCCATTTAAAAATTTCTAAATGACAACCTTTTAACTTGCTGAACCTTCTTATACTGCCAGTATACAATTTAGAAATTAGCTTTGGGAACGTTTGGTGTTGTAGCATTTGAAGCTAGCAACTAGCGAATTTAAAAAATGTTGAAACAGATTTTTTTGTTCCTGTTTGGCACCATTTGAGGCAGTGGCCCGCATTTACGGGAAAGAAGAATTTGTGAGGTAGTCCTCAATTTAGTTAGAGATTCACTAGATATTTTAGCAATTCATATCATTGATTTGGGCCAATTTCAGGCCCCTTTTGGGGACAACTTGAAACGGATTAGCCTCTGCTCCATGCCAAGGCCAACCCAGTTTCACAGCACTACCGATATCCACTTTGCATCCCTTGCGGCATTGATTTCCGCAGATGGGAGAAATAGGATTGAATTTGTAACGGGTTATAACTGATGCCCGTTATAAACCTTACACCCAGTTTGGCGAAATTACCAACTAATAAAACGAAAAAAGCTGTATAGTACTTCAAAACACGAAAATCTTATCACTTGTTAACACTAGTGTGTTGGAAATCGATCTCTTAGTAATTCAAGAGATAAACTAAAAAATAAATATAAAAGGCTAAATTTCTCAGTTACGACGGCAGATGACAGTTCTAATAAAATTGAGGAGTTCGTCTAACTCCCGGTAACCTATGGAAGGAGAACTAAAAATATAATAATGTTGCGTTATACCTTCACTGCAGTAGCAGTAAATCAAATCGTTTACCTAGATTTGAACAAGTACATCTTGAAGAACTTTTTGTATAAATCAATTAAACAGCGTTGTTACTCTGTGTCGCCCGCTAAACACAAGGACTTCTACTAGGAGATCGACCGTATGCTGGAGCTTGGGGCTATTGAACTAAGTAGGAGCCCTGGAGCTCGACAGTAACGGTCATCACAAAATCGAATGGTAAGGCCAGGCTTTGCTTTGGTCTCCATGGGAGATTATTCGAGACCAAATATTGTCCAATCTGCCAAAAAGACTTCTTTCATGATCCTCTGATTCCAAACGGCACATTGGCTTCATTATATGCGTGAAATTAAGTAATTGAAGTATTTAGTCAGTGAGGATGGTTTGCGAACAGATCCAGATAAGGTAACGGCTATGCAAAATCTTGAAACCCCTGTATTGTCAAACAAACGAAACGGCTACTTGGAATGGCCGGGTGGTACAGGCGAGATTTATTGAGAACTTTGCAACGTTAACTATTCCAATCTCGGACTGTGTAATAAACGGAAAACCTGGACACACCAGAGGCTAATCAAGCTTTTGAAACACTTAAAAGTCAATTGTCCTGCGCACCTGCGCTCACAAACCCTAATTTTAAATTGCCTTTCCATATTGGCCAGTGATGCTAGTACGAGTGGAATTGGTCCAGTTTTGTATCAGGTGGATGTTGAATGGTTGAACGTCCGTTCAGTGGATGGATGATAGCTCGCTCGCTGAGCTTGAAGCGTCATGGCTTCAAATTCACGATTAAGCACCAGCGAGGGAAAGACAACATTGTACTAGAATGTGCACTAGGATCCACTGTGATGAGGTAGCTGCAAGCCAAAGATATTTCAGAACTACTTATTAGACGAGTCATATTTTCACGATGAAAATTACATAGAGTTCAAAGAAAATATCGGATCTACTCCAAATGAGGAGCCAGCCTTTGGAAAAGTGATTCTAAATTAATAGATGATTTGTAAATCAGTTATAATAATTTAAATGATAGTCTCTTTTGTGGCAGTGCTGCCTCTAGTATCGAATAGCATATACACTTTTCTGCTGGAAATGTTCTGCAAACTTGCACGCCATGTTTTAGATTCAGTCATAAATTAACATTAAAAATAATCTATTTATAACTATATACACCAAATACGTTCAATTCATCATGGTGTGACCTCATTATGAACTTAATTAACTTTCCTCCCCGAAAAAAGACATATTTATGCTATTACGCGATTTCGGATTATGTAGTTAATCTATAAATAAATATTAACTCGTACGTACATAAAAATGGTTAAATTATTTTCATAAACTATAGCGAATATTAAGCCTGCATGTACAGAGGGAGATATGCAGTGTGCTTTAGAATTATTGAGCCACCAGCATGCCGCAATTAAAACACAAAATTCTATTGTTCACTAACACGCTGCAGCGTAGATGATTTCTATTTCCAATGATAGAATTTATCCCCCAGTCTAAAAATTTGGCGCCAATTAAATAAATTGAATCAAATAAAAATTTAATTAATTTATGCCAATTCAATTGCCAGTTAAAACGAACATCTATCCCATATATAGACAATTTTAAATTGAACTTATCATTAGATTTAGCTACTGACCGCAGATACTAAGATCGTTCGTATACCGACTATTTTTAAAACACTTTACCATATTACGTTAGCAAATGTGCAAGAAATGCAAAATAAAATATGCAAGCCAACGAAATATAATGTGGGAAGGGAATATCGAGAGATATCAGTTTTCTTCGTCTTGTAAACAAAAGAAAGTTATTGTACTTGCGGTTGCATGGAAATTGCTGCTTATGGAATATGATAATAAATGTGAACCAGACGAAATCGTCGTTTCCAGTACGAACTGAATTATAAAATTAGAATATTTTTAACAATATAAAACTTAGCTAAAGGCCATGGTTTACATAATTCATGTACATTGTGTTTGATAAGACGAGAGACGTGATGAAAAATATTATCATAACGTTTTTTTTTTAAAGGAAGTAAAGGTTTTTTTAATTTTGTTATTTGAACCATAACTAACTCGAACCATATAGTAATAAAATATACTTTTATAGTGTACTGTATTTAGTGTTTGATAGTAAATTTTTATGATTTTTTTATTGTCGTTACAGAGTTTTATTTTAGCGGGGCGTTCGAGGACGTCCTGAATTCTAAACACATAGAAATGCAAAGGATATGGACATCAACAATTGGCGTTTTTACAATATTTGTCATTATTTTAGCTTATGGTAAGTTTTTCGATTTATAGATTTACCAGATATTGTCAACGAATTTTTAATAATAAAAGTTTTTGGCTATAACTTCACGAATTACCGAAATCACATAACGTGCGATTTTATATAAAATACCCCGAGAAACGAACCAATCATGGTATCCATAATAATTTAAATATTGCCATCTACAGTAAATATAGAAACTGTTTTTGTGCAGATTCGAAAGAGAGAACAAAAAGATCTGTCTCGAGTTTTGGTTATTGTTGAAGCCTAAAAGCAAAAATAAAAATGAAAGTAAAACTAAGTTTTTTTCTTTACCAACCATCCATAATCCGAACCACAAACAAATATATTGGGTATACAAATAAGTCTCCACCATTTCAAAAATGAATCCATGAATCAACCCAATCTTTGGTATCTTCATATGATGTGAAGTGCTGCTCAGACCGACCATGCGTCACCGATCGAAACAAATGATAATCAGATGGGGCAATGTCTGATGAATATATATGTCTGAGTCAATTGAGTGTTTCCAAGTAGGTTTTGACCGACGCCACAACATGTGGACGAGCATTATCATGGAGGAGAATAATTTTGTCGTGTCTGAAGTAGTAGTGGCTGCGTTTTTCCTTGAGCGCCCGACCCAATAATACGAGACGCCAAGCTGTTCCCACCAAATACACAATGATGTCCCCATGATTTATTCTCTTTAGTTTATGCCTGGCAAGCAGCATTTCACATGAAAAAAATGGTGTTTAACATCTCTCGATTTCAGTTCAAATGGACCACAATTTCCTTGCTTTTGAATCATTCCCAATGATTTGAAACGATGTGAAATTGCTTGTTGAGTCACTCCTTTGTTCTTTGACTTCGACATCAATTTTACCGTTCCTTAACTTTTGAACGACTCTCGACAACTTCTTTCACTTAAGGAACCTCGCCATATGCTTCTACAAGCAATCGATGCGGCTCAGTTGCAGATTTCTTCAAATTAAAAACGAAAATCAAAAGAAAAAAAATGTATAATGCTGATATAAAATCGCTAAATTTTAAGGTTATGTTGTTGACCGATGTTCAACCTTAGGACGACGTTTTACATGGGCAATTTTAACCATAACTTACTGGTGGCACCATCTTTTGTCGAACGGCAGAGACTTATTTGTATACCTAATAGAAATAAATTCAACATAAAATCTGGTCGTTGGAGCCATATATGGAAATCTATTAACTGGAATTTATTGGAAAATCATTGAATTGCTACTGCTGTACGGTACATTGGATATAGCCATGAGGTTTCGCAAGCAAGGTAAGCGTTGGTTTTACATTCATTTGGGGAATTCATTAGTTGAATTTTATGCAACAAATTTATGCAATTCTTCGATTCGACAATTCTATTGACCGATTATTAATAAAATGGGCGATGAAACAATAGAAGCCGATTCCTTAATTACTGAGATTATACGGTTAGGAAAACCAAATCATATATTGAACGTCGTTTGTCATGTTTAAATAAATTTAGTTCAATTTTCACGCTAATCATCGTTAATAATTCCTCTAATTGACAAAATGGAAGATTACATCAAAAAATATATTAGATATAGACTTGAAGAAGCATTTCTTGATTCAATTAATCGCTCTCGAATACACAATCTTCCTCAATGCTTACGCACACGGAACCTCCAAATGTTCGGTTACCAAAGTTAGATTTGCCTAAATTTACTGGCATATTTTTGGAACGGCCTTCATTCTTCGATTCGTTAAAACAAATTCATGAAAGTTCAACTTCACAAAAGTTTCAGCATCTCAAAATTTGTTTACAAGGCGAAGCTGAATTAAAAATACAATATTTAGCAATCACCGATTACAATTATACAAAAGCCATCGACGAAGTTGAGAATAATTATGACGATAAACGTTTGCTATTCGCTCAACAAATGAACACCCTTTTATCACGGCAAAAGAGATACACGTCAAGAAAAATTTCATCCAATTCGAATGCATCGTCGCAGGAATCATCAAAGTTGAATATAACAACGCCCAGTTCTTCGCCTAGAAAGCCAAATTTATTCCATGTATATCCAATTCAACATCAGCACAGTGTCCACATCAGCAGTCGTTTTTGGACCGATTCAACTATTGTTTTGTCGTGAATTCGATGGGATCCAGATCGATGGAAAATATTTGTGTGCAAATGCAATACTCGACACTACCAACTTCAATCAATGGTATCATGTATCCACTTCAGATAGTCCCGCGGATGTTTCAAGTCGTGGTCTAACTGCCGAACAGATGCTCCATATAGGGAACTATTGTGGCATGATCCTCATTGGCTCAAAGACAAAGAAAGTTCACAAATGAAGAAAGTTACATCACTGCATCGATTACTAGCAACAATTTTGTTATGAGTAATTTATTTCACAGTTCCACCGTTGTGGCGCTGGTAATTATTAGTTTGTTATAGAATACTAGTATCTTAAGAGCGACTAGCTGCCTCGTGAAGAAAAAAATTATTCGATACAAATTTTGAACCAATTTTATGTTAAGTAAATTTTATTTGCGTTTCTTCTTGCTGATGTCGAAGCTTTGGTAAATTACTTGATGAAAATTTCATTGTAGACTTGTACGTTCCGAGTGAATTCTCGGTCATCATGCAGCAACTTTTCTCTTGAGCAAACATTGCGAGTACGCCAAAGTATTGCAAAAGTTGCAGAATAAATGGCAGTGTGGTCAGGGGGACGGAACTTTCGATTCATTTCAAGATCTTGAGCATTAGTAGCAGCGACGACCTCTCAATCATAGGCAGAATTCTTCAAAGAGATCATTCATAGACTTGTAGAAGCCAATCATTGTGCTCTCGACCTTTGCTTCCCATGCTGGCTGACTATGTTAAATGTTATAAATGATGCCATAATAGGCTCGACTTGATGCAGATTTCAATAATTTTGACTCGGCTGTCTCGTGAAACTACAGGCAATACTGGTGGAAAGCACCACCAACAATTAACGCTTTTCCGCAAAATGACCCGGTCATTTTTCATTAACTCACGAAGCAATAGATCGATGCATCTAAAACCTTGCTTAAGCAGCATTATAACTTCATGTATGATGGTTTGGGCTGCGTTAAACAAAACTGTAGCATCGTTTGGTTTCATCGTTTGACGGTTCTGCCTCCCTTTAAGAGTATCACCGCAATGCCGGTAGTAGCAAACGGAAGAGCGATTTGTGGGATCCGCCTGGACCGTCGAGAGTGCTTATCATCGAAATCGACAGGATGTTTGACTGTTTCAAAAGCCTGTTTCTGTCTGTCATTAAATTTTTCGATATTTATCTCACCAGGCAGTCTCAGGAGAACTCACATATCGTGCTGTTTGAAACGAAAATACGAAGATGAAATAAGTAGGGAGGTTTTCGACATGGATGGATGTTTTTGACAGCTGCGAAAAAGTGTTGTTCGATGTTGGTGTTTTATATTTAAAACCGTGTTAACCGTGGCGTTTGATTGTGGGGTGGCCTCCGATAAGTGTCACCTCCGACTGTAGTGGAGACGTTTGGTGTCATCTCCAACAACACCAACACTAAAAACGTCGTTGGTAGGGGAAAAATAGGACCATTTTTCCTAGACTATTTTGCGACAAATTTTCTGAGTAGAAATGAATTTCGAATCTGCTTCTTCATTTCTGGCGATACATCCCATAAAAGGATTTCGCCGCCTCAAGAATGCTCTTCCAGATAACTCGACCCGCAACAAGTGGGTGCCAGATACGCTAGCCAAGAGTTGATAGGTCCTGCTCAATGTCGCCCATTCATCAAATTGGCACCCCCCCCCCCCCCGCGAGTTCCTGTCTTTGTTGGTGCCTTTCTTCCATGAGTTGTTTTATGATACCTCCTTAAGAAAACCAAGTCTGGTTTTTTCAAGTAAGCCCGCGTAATCCTTTAGACGTATGTTGAAAGTTCCTAAAACATTGTTAATTCATGGAATTACAAGCATTTATAATTTTTATTTATATTTTTATTTTTAGATGTAACACAAAATTATGCACAACAGCAACCACAACAGTATCCCTACAGAAGAGAACGACAGAAAGGTAAGTTATTTAAATGTTTGCGAAAAATTCATTGAAGCAAATTTACATTTTTCATTCATTTTATTATAATTCATAAAATATTTTCATTTTATATTTATAAAACTCGTAAACATAATTTGCATAATTATAATACACGAAACCAAAACCATCTTGTGCACCAACCAATAAAATATTCAAATAACTTCAAACTCGTAAAAGTAAATTCATACTCGTCGGCACGTCATCTGGACAATGACAATAATTACTTTATGCGAACATCGTACCAAACCTATTCAAAACCGTCGACAACATCAATAAAACCAACGACTGCTCGAATCCAACGTGGTGATCAAAATCCACCCACCGACGATGATATTGATGAGATGACTGAACGAGAGGAGCTTATTGATTTTGATTATCCCGAACACGATTTATACCCGGTAACTGGGCCTGCCGATAATGATGTAACAAACTCGATAAATACGGATCGTTTTTATAACGGGCATAGATGGAGAAAGACTTGGTCAACGACGACGACTGAAAGTAAAATTTTTCGAGGTCTCTTTTAAGTATACTTATATACAAAACCCCTACCCCAAAAAAATTTTACTAATTTAATTCCCGTAAAAGCCATGTACATAGATAGTCATTGGTGTTGAGGAGATCAAAATTCAAAAATCACGAACCATCCAGTGTAAATAAATCGTTCGGCTTAACCGCATAATAAAATCGTTGAACAACTCCAGAATTATATGACAATCTGGACCACAATTTAATCAACACAAATTTCAAAACCCCGATAAACAGATGGTTTTGTTGTATTTAATCTTAAGGTGTTGGGTTATTTATTTACATAAACATATAAAGTAAAAGGTGTTGCATAATATTCTGACCAAGTAATGATTTGTTGTATGCGAGACGAAACGAAATCGCCGCGCGCGCTTGTAAGTTCTCTTGTAAGATTTCCCTTATTCACACATTTTGGAGATGAAAATATTTATTTTTAGATTAACGACTTAATATGTATATTGAACACATATGCTGCTGCTTCCTATTACATGTTATATGTTTAGCGATGATGATTTAATCAATAATTTAATTATAAAAAGCAACAACAAAATATGGTTAATGGAGGAATTGCGATAATTACGATCATGTGGCAAATTTTTATTTAGATTTTGAGATCAAGATAAACAGCTGTGAAAAATCGATATACCCGATCGATTTTTTATTATATTCGCGACTCTAAAAACCATTAAGCTTTACGTTATTTTATGCCGAATTGCCAACGATCTAGTTACAGTAAAAAACCTGCAAGCTTTTGACTATTCCGTGCTATTAACGTCAAAGACTCGCCACCGAAAATGGTCTTATCAGTGCTTGTTAGAAGTTTAATTTTGTTTACATTGCAAGACTTGAAAATTTTAATGTTTGACTAAAATGCTCGGTAACGTGTCACAATCCGCGATGTTATATCTCCAGAGACAGAATTTTGCTCGTATACCATTGGCATGTTATTCTTTGATTTGATAACAGGAGATTTTTTCCGACAGTGGTATAAAATGTTCTAGTGCTTTAAAAGGATTCTGTACACAGCCCGAAACGAATTGTTAGAAGAGAAACACCCAATTTAGGCATCGAAATTAGTCACCATCTGAGCTGCAGAGTCGGTAAAATAACAGCTATATTTCGGCTCTGACTTCAATTTAATTATGGTCTAGCTCACCTCGATTTAGACTCAGATTCAGACTCAGACTTTAGAGGCCTTTAGATTTTTCTAGTTTTGACTCTTGATTCTCTAAATACTTAGTCTTTTGACAGTTTTAACTACTTTGACTCTATTGACTCTACTGACTGTATTAACACTATTAGAAGCATTAAAGGATACATTACAATAGCATTAAAAGTGCCTTGTCCTAAAATATAACAACAACTAAGTTCTAATACAAAGTAAAAACACCCCTTCCTGCCCTAGTAACCTCTTAGAAATATCTTAGGACAATGTACTGTTTTGAGTTTTGAGTACGATTTTGAGGTATACAAAATACTCCATATAATATAACTATTGTTGTAGGTTTTAGGCTGTTAGCGCATGCTGTAACATTTTGTTGCTTTAATAAAACGACTTAATAGGATCCTATAGAGAGAATCTGTTATACAGAAGATCTGTTATATTGGTTTATAACATCTAAGAATGCCCGAAACGAATAGTTAGACAAGAAACACCAAATTTGGGCATCGAAGTTAGTCACCACCGGGGCTATAGAGTAGGTATAATAATAGCTATAATGCGGCTCCGACTTCAATGTAATTGTAGCCTAGCCGACTTCGAATTAGACTCAAATTCAGACTCAGACTCTGGTTTCTGTCTCTGGCTTTAGATTTTTCGAGTTTTGACTTTTGATTCTTTAGATAATTTTGACTCTTTTGACATTTTTAACTATTTTAACTCTTTTGACTCTATTCACTGCATTGACTGTTTTGGCTTTTTTATCTTTTCATCGCCTGTATTGAATCTAATGACTCTATTGACTCTATTAACTCTATTGTTTCTATTAACTTTATTGTCTCTATTTACTCTATTGACTCTATTGACTGTATTGAGTCTATTGACTCTATGGGCTCTTTTGACGCTATTTACTCTATTGACTCTGTCGGCTCTATTGACTCTATTGGCTCTATTGACTCTATTGACTTTATTGACTCTATTTACTCTAAAGACTCTATTGACTGTACAGAGTCTATTGACTCTATTACCTCTATTAACTCTATCGGTTCTATTGACTCTATTGGCTCTATTGACTCTATTGGCTCTATTGATTATATTGACTCTATTGGCTCTATTGAATGTATTGACTCTATTGACTGTATTGACTCTGTTGAGTCTATTGACTGTATTGAATCTATTGATTGTATTAACTTTATAAACTTGATTAACTCCATTGACTCTTTCGACTTTTTTGACTCAATTGACTTTCTTCACTGTATTGGCTTTTGGGGCTGAAGTTTCTGTGATACCCATCAACAAGTTTTGCCGATATGTATAAAATACCGTGTGCCTTCTTACTGCAGCAAAAGGATCCCCAATTTCCACTTACGGTACAAAACTTTTGAAGATTCAGTCGACACACCTATTATATGTGCTAACTTTCTGATTCATTTACTATTCTCGCGGCGAACGCATCCATTTCTCAAGTTGATACGCCATCCCCAAAACATTTCAGTGTCAACAACTCTGCGCTTACTGAGGCTCCAAATTACAATCTCCCAGTGAAGCATAACGTCATCATGCAAGGTAGGTTACTTTGTGCTAAACTTCCACAACTCGGCACAACGGGATTTAAAGCCGCAAAAACTGAATTCCAGTTTATGACAGAATGAGAGAGGGGACATCGGAATAAGTGAATCTTTAGAAAAGATCAACGTTCTCTTGCCTCGTTCTCTTGTCATATAACTACCGACGTAACAGTTGGATCTCTCTTATAACAACGCAATAAGGGATGTTGTCAACCATTAGAGCTCTTTTCAAAGAAGCTCTCCCCTGCGGAAATTAAATACACTTCTTTCGATAGAGAACTTTTTACTATGTGTGTAGCAATTAAACACTCTCCATATCGAAGGCCGAAATTTCTCTATAATTACGACATCTCAACTAACTAACTCTATATATCGCCCAATTCACTACCGACATTCATCACGTTTTGGTGAAACATTTCTCACAGAACTCAGCGTCTTCTCTTTCGACATGAAGGAATTACGACGCAACGGATCGACTTACCAGACAAGCAGCAACTTTGGTGTGAGACTTCTACAGGCAAATATTGACCCTTCGTTTCTCTCACCATGCGACGAACAATCTTCGATAGTCTATATGGATTATCACATCCTGGCATCCGTGCCACGCGAAAACTATTGCTTCGAAACACTTCTGGCTAAGAATGAACACTGATACAAGCAACTGGGCGAAATCGTATACCCCATCCTATGTCAAAAGTCCAAAGTTCACCGCCACACGAAATAAGAGTTTGGTAAATTTGAGGTACCAAGTAGTAGGTTTGAACACTGGACCTGGTTGGTGCACTGCCTCTCTCGAATGGCTATCATTATATTTAGACCGATATTGACAAAAACCGTAAGTACGATCTTCTACAATGAGTGTTTCTGTTGATATGATGGCCCTCTTTTTAACACGAAAGACCATAAGGAACTCAAATCGAATCGACGTTGTGCACCGAGCTCAGAAGCTCCTAGGTCTCAACCTCATTAGGACAACTGCATACAGCCCGAAAGCAAATGGTCTTGTCGGGCGGTTCCACATGTAATACTTCCCATTGGAGTTTAGAACTTCCAACAATCCTATTGGGTATTTGAACCTCAGTCAAGGAAGACCTCAACTGCACTCCAGCACAGCTAGTGTTTCCGGTCCACTTTTACAATTCAAAGGGAGAAATAAACATTATCAGTGTATGATAAAATCGCTTATTTATTGTTGTTGGATAGTCAACCTGATCTTGAAGCTACTAACTTACATTTAGAATGTAAGAGAGTACTAAGATAATAATAAGGATTCATCGCACCTCCATTGAAATGCGTTTGGAAAATGTCCGTCTGATGAGGTTAAAGTGTATGAAGTAGAGCATCACAGGACGGCAAAAGAATATTTTTTTTTTGCATCATTTGGGCTTAAAAGCATAAACAATTTTATTACTTGAATTAATCCACATTCAGGGGCAATTATCAATGTGAATCGATACGGTGTGAACTCCCTATACGTTAGAGATTACAAATTGTTCTAAGGTTATATCAACAAATCACGGTCAGAATAATATTCAATATATATTTGTTTTTCATTAACACGCGTTTCTATCATTCCCATTAATCATAATCATCTAACAATTAAAATGGTTACCGGTACCACACCACAAATAAAACAAATCAAAAAATTGTTTTCAATTATGTTTCTAAATACAATTTACAGCCTACCGGCCGCATCTGAAAGTTCATCCATGTGAACAAAGTTCTTGTTATCCCGCCACTGGTAATCTACTGATAGGACGTGAACAACGCTTAACCGCCTCATCCACATGCGGTACTGGCCAACCAGAACGATTCTGTATCGTTTCGCATTTAGAAGAGAAAAAATGTTTCCTTTGCGATACGAGGGAGGCGACCCGAAACGATCCACTAAAAAATCATCGAATTGGTCAAATCATATATAAAACAAAGCCGGGAACACGCGATGTAACCTGGTGGCAAAGTGTTAATTGGGTAGAAAATGTTACGATTCAATTGGATTTGGAGGCTGAATTTCATTTTACACATTTAATTATTGTGTTCGGTACATTCCGACCGGCGGCCATGTTTATCGAGCGTTCGTACGACTTTGGTAAGACATGGCACATTTATAGGTATTTTGCCCACAATTGTGCGGAAGCGTTTCCACATATAGCGACGGAATCGAAAAATTTAACAGATGTGGTATGCGATCAACGGTATTCGGGGGTAGAGCCTTCGAAAAATGGTGAAATAATTTTCCGAGTGTTGCCACCAACCAATAAAATTGCTGATCCGTATGCCGATCACATTCAAAATATGCTAAAAATGACAAATTTACGGATTAATTTTACGAAACTGCACACACTCGGTGATACGTTGCTGGATGACCGGAGTGAAATTCAAGTGAGTATAATTTAATTATAAAACATTTATGATTATATTACGATGACTAGCGAAACATGCTTAACATGATAATAGCGTTTCCGGTTTGGTATTTAGTTGTGTGTATATTTGTAAACGCCATTTATCTTATTCTGCATACAGGAAAAGTACTACTACGCCATAACAAATATGGTGGTGAGGGGGTCGTGTTCTTGCTATGGGCATGCATCGCGATGCTTACCACTCGATGGGGTCGAAAACACGTACGACATGGTGCACGGACGTTGTGAATGTACGCACAATACCAAGGGTTTGAATTGTGAAGATTGTGAAGATTTTTATAACGATTTACCGTGGAAACCAGCGTTTGGCAAAAAGACGAACGCGTGCCGAAGTAAGTAAAATCTACAATACATTAATAAATTAGTACAATGAAAAATTATTTTTACAGAATGTAATTGTAACAACCATGCAACCAGTTGTCACTACGATGAAGCCGTATTCGAACATTCTGGTGGTATAAGCGGTGGAGTTTGCGACAACTGTCAACATAATACGCAAGGTCAACACTGTGAAGAATGTATCCTATTCTTCTATCGCGATCCCGAAGAAGATATCCAAAGTTCTAACGTGTGTCGGCCTTGTGATTGTGATCCACGAGGTTCGCTCGACGATGGCGTTTGCGATTCGGTGACCGATGTAGAAAATGGCATCGAAGCAGGCGCATGTCACTGTAAAACAAATGTTAAAGGACGTCGCTGTGATATGTGTAAAGATGGATACTGGAATTTGGCCGAAAATAATTCAGATGGTTGTCAAAATTGTACTTGTAATATATTAGGCACAATAAATAATTCCGGATGTAATATGTACACCGGCGAATGTACGTGCAAGCGCTACGTGGTCGGGAAAGATTGTAATCAATGTATGCCCGAAACTTATGGCCTATCGGATAGTCGAGATGGATGTTCCTTATGTAATTGTGATTTAGGTGGTGCACACGATAATTTCTGTGATATTACAACGGGACAATGTAAATGTCGTTCGCATATGACCGGACGCACTTGTAATATTCCAAAACAAAATCATTATGTGCCAAATCTACACACATTACTCGAAGCCGAAAATCCACTATACACTGAATGCATCAGCAGTACAAATTATGGCAATTGTTCAGTATTCGCAAAAGAGCATCCACATAATGCACCAACCGAATGGACCGGAAACGGATATTTACGTGTTCACGAGGGTGCTACACTGACCGTAAAAACCAGTTCAATACCAAAGACAATGAGTTACGATGTCATTGTACGTCATCGAACACAGACCCCGGGTGATTGGGAGAACGCTGTCATAACACTTATCCGACCAGAAGATTATATGCCAGATGGTGACTGTGCCAACTCACATCCTAGCTACGAAAATAATATACCATTTGTACTACCAGAGGATAGGACAAGTACTGTAGTACTGCATGAGGTGTGCTTGGAGCAAGGCAAACAATATAAATTCCGTATCACATTTGAACGGCAACGGTATGCCGATGATAATCCCACTGCACAAATTTTGCTCGATTCATTCGTGTTGGTGCCAAGAATTGATGTTAAACCGTTATTTAAAGGGTCCCCGCCGGCGGAAACACGGCGCCGCACATTTTATGAATTGGGATGTAATGAGACGTATTATCAGGTCAACTATGAGGAGTACTTACCTCGTGACTGCAAAGATTTGCTGGATACATTCAGCATATTGGTGTACGATGGAGCAACACGTAAGTAGTACATTTCTGTATTTCAGTTGATTTTTACATAGCAACGATTTTTACGTCCGGTTAGTTTATCATGGATTTTTTTTTATATCCACTTCCTAAATACAAAACTCTTGATATCAACCTCGTTTATGTGCGCGCTGATAATTTGTATTCTCAAAATCATGATGGAAGTTTATTTTATCTTTAAAACGTTTTTTTCTTTAAACGAAGTGTACAATTTTATGTTAAAATGTTGTTAATGGCTTGATGTGAGACGTAGAGCGCAATCAATTCACCGATGCTGCACGAAAATTGCCAACAAAATGATTTCAGTCATCTTGCTTAAGACAGTTGTCACGCAAGGTGTGTCAAAAGCCCCATTCATTGGAAATAGAGTTTAACATTGCGTGCAGAACTTTGAGCTAGTTTTTTATCAGAGACAAAAGGAGCACTTACCTATTTAATTACAGATTAGGTTGATCAGCTCTGACATTTATGTGAGAACTAAATTTTTTTCGCTGGCTCCTCTCAAGTAAGCTTCATTACCTTCCGCAATATCCGCTGATTCTGAACCGCATCAGTTTTCAAGTTTTTGCTCAAACGCATTTATGCCGAAACTAACTATCATCAGATTTTAGGCCTTTTAAATGCAAATGCGATCAAAACTGAATAAACATTTAATTTAAATATTCTCGAGCCCCTTGCAAACGTGGAAATCAACGCTATACATTTGGTAGAAATCGCGGTCGAAATTCGAAGTGCATCTTAAGTTGTTGGATGAATTCTGACTTGTTTGGGTCCACTTTTGTTTCTTCGAGTTGCTGGATAGAAATCCGAGTCTGTTATCTGAAAACGAGTTTCGCGGATGTGGTTTTTATTTTTCGCCTTATGTTGTGCGAAGCTGGTTTATAGCTGGTTGTTCTTGCGGCCGAAGCCTAATATTTTCGAGAATTCATCGAACGTTGTCCGTCGGATTCTGGTAATGGGCCAATGATGTCTAGGTGTATTTAGCTAAATCTCTTTCTGACCAGTGCATTATTTTCCAGTTTACTTGAAGTATGACGATTAACTTTAGCTTTTTGACAAGCCAGACTATCGTTTTTTGATGCTGCTCCAAATAAGTTGTTCGATAATTGGATAAATTGGATTTGATTGGTTATGAGCCAACGTGCGGAAATCAGGTGGTATATAAAATCGGTTTTCCCTAGTCGAAACATCAAATATGAATTAAAAGCTAAAGGAATATTCACGAATTTTAGTTTCGTTGGACTCCATAAAATTGCTTAATTCGCCATCTGATTGCTGTGATTCCGCTATGCTTTCATAGTTGATGGCTTCGAGCAATGATATTTAATCGATTCTGGATAGCTAGATCGTTCCAGATGTATGTTGTTATCGAAGGTAAATTGGCCAATGCAAATGTTTTCTAAATGTTCTAGCAATTTGTTTTATTGCATGGTGAACTCTGTAACAAGTTGTGTAAAATGTAACAGAATGTAACAAACATGCGCAATGTCATACATAATTGTTTTTGAACAATTCTTTAAGCAAGCCAAACCGTTTATTCGTATTAAGTGACTATGCAAGGGCAAATTCAGATTCCAATATAATCTAATAAACACTTCAATTTTGTACAATAAATCAAAATAAACGTTCAGAAAAGTTTATTTGTGTTGCATGCGCATCTCTGCATATAACAAAAACAATCTGTGTGACATTCTTTCAATCTTTTTAACTCTTTTAATATATTTGCAAACCTGACTAATTAGTGCGTCAAGCATCTATTATTTTTTGATTTTCCGTACTTGAACTGCAAACATTGTTGACCTTGAAATTTTTTAAAACGATTTAAAAAATTCCTGTCGCTGACCAATTACTGGAAATAACTGACCAATTGTGACCAAATGAAGCATGATCGTACTGGACGCTTGATACTGCTTCATATAAAAACCAGTTATCTGGTTGTAGGCTGGTTGAACCTTCTTTTATAAATCACGTTTACCACACCTGAATATTATATGCATATTATCAATACGTTTTATGATAACAGCTACACTATAAAACAGTTGAACACATTCGATAAGAAGCAGTTGATTTGTATGGCCTCGTGATGTCTACTAATAATTTCATGATACACGTTCGGTGCCATAATGGCCAAACCCCCCGCAATTTCCATATTTGATTACTTGCAAATTTAAAAGGGCCTATCAAAATTATAAATTGTTATCGCGAATCGATAACGTTTCAGTCGTATCTAGTTTTTGTCAAAGCTATAGACACTATGAAAATCAAATTGTGTGCTTTTGTAATTCTCGTCTCACTTTCCGGTTCTATTGTCAGTGATAATAACGATGGTATATTTTATGTGATTCTTAATAATAATTAGAAAATTGTAATTACATGTATTTTACCTTTTTAGCGTGCAACTGTGATCTGACGGGATCGATGAGTAAAAAATGTGCAGAATTCGGTGGTAACTGTCAATGTAAACTGAATATTATTGGTCGACAGTGCGATCGGTGTGCACCAGGTACGTATGGTTTTGGCCCCGAGGGATGTAAAGATTGTGATTGTAATAGTATCGGAGCTAAAGATAACGATTGCGATTTAATTACGGGACAGTGTCGTTGCAACCCGAATACTTATGGACGAGAATGTGATCAATGTAAACTCGGATATTGGAATTTCCCCAACTGCCAAATTTGTGATTGCAATGGGCATGCAGCTACTTGTGATGGATTCTCAGGTGAATGTATTGGGTGTAAAGATAATACGACTGGGTACCATTGTGACCGTTGTATTGATTCATACTACGGTAATCCGTTATTGGGTAGTGAAATTGGTTGCCGACCATGTCGATGCCCTGATACGGTGGACTCCGGTCATTCATTTGCAAGTGAATGCACACTCGATCCACGTACAAACGATATGATTTGCTACTGTAAAGAGGGTTACGCGGGTTCAAAATGTGATGTGTGTGCAGATAATTATTACGGCAATCCCGAACAACCGGGCGGTAGTTGTAAACAATGTAGCTGTAACGACAATATTGATCCGGGTGCATCGGGTAATTGTGATGCGAAGACAGGTAAATGTTTACAATGTTTATACAACACGGACGGAGATCATTGCGAATACTGTCGGGATGGTTATTATGGTAATGCTTTTGATCACCGATGTCAACGGTGTGAATGTGATCGTCTCGGTACAAATGGTACGATTCAACATTGTAATCGATACACGGGGCAGTGTCCATGTCTCAAAAATGTCGTTGGCCAAGATTGTAGTATTTGCATTGAAAACCATTGGAAAATTGCGAGTGGAGCCGGCTGTGAACCATGCGAATGTGATTCAATCGGATCGATTCGGGAACAATGTAATACTGTAAGTATATACCTAATAGCCGTGTAATTTTCAAAATTTTATATAATTATTTTAATTTTCAGTACATCGGTGACTGCGAATGTAAACAAGGGTTTGGTGGCCGCCAATGTAATCAATGCGAGAAAGATTACTGGGGCAATCCAAACGAACAATGTCATCACTGCGAATGTAATGTGTACGGATCGGCTCATCAGCAATGTGACCGACAAACAGGACAATGTGTTTGCAGACCCGGCATGGGTGGTGATAAATGTGAAACCTGTGCTAGAGGATATTACGGACAGGCGCCACATTGTGAACGTTGCGGCGAATGTTTCGATAACTGGGATCTAATTCTAGATGGATTACAAAGTAACTATATTTGATTACTAATTCTAGATATAAACTAATTTAAAACTGTTTTAGATGAAACCACCCGGATTATTAATGATGCGAAGAAAATCAAAACGATCGGTGCGACTGGAGCGTACACAAAGGAATTCGATGAAATGGAAAAGAAAATTGATACCATACAAAATCTACTAAATAATGCGGTTGTGAGACCTGAAGAGATCCAACAGATCAGTGATCTACAAAACCAGTTACGTAAAAATCTTAACAACTCGGTCGAGGATCTGCAAAATTCTGATAAAATATACGAAGGCCTATTCAACACAATAAACCTTGCAAATGTCGAACTAGAAACGCTAAAAGAAAAGAGTGATTCACTTAAGGAACTCTCCGAAACGCTTAAGCAAAACGCAACCAAATTACAGGAAGCTAATGTCGAGGGTGCTCTAAACTTAACACGAGCTGCATGGGGCCGCGTAACCGCACTAGCCGAAATGGAGTCCGAAATCGAATTAACAAATTCTGAGGTTGAACGACATTGTCGCCGAACTGAAGCCACCGTAAGTAGAAACGTAGAATAAAAATAATAATTTTATTAACTAAAGTAAGAATTTTTAGTTGGAACGTGCCCAAGAAACATTCCAAAAAACCCTGGAAGAGGCTAAAACATCACTAAACGATTACAACAATGACATATTGCTATTAAACTCACAACTACCCGAGCTAAATGTAAAAATGTGTGATGGTAGTGGAGATTCGTGTGATAGTTTGTGTGGTGGTGCCGGTTGCGGAAAATGTGGTGGACTATCATGCGGTAAAGGTGCTCTATCCAAAGCTCTTAAATCGCTAGATTTTACCAAAGATACCGAGGCAAATATTAAAAAGAAGGAAGAGATTGCCGAAAATTTAATTCGATCGTTATCTCAAGCGAAGGCAAACGCTTCGGAAATACACGAAACCGCTTTGTTGACGGAAAATGAAACCGAAAAACTTTATAATCGTACCGCCAAAATGATCAATGATAGTAATAAATATATTGATAGTTTGGTTGGGGTGCTAGCTAATAAAACAGCATCACCAGAAGAAATTCGTGATTTAGTGGAGAAAACAATTGCGCTTGATCTACAATTGGATCCGGAAGAGATCAAAAATTTAGCCAAAAAGATCGATGATACGGTTGCATCGTTAAAAGACGTTGATAAAATTATCGAGAATACGAAACACGATTTAGATCGTGTTGAACTTTTAAAAACCACGGCTAACGATACCAAGAGTCATGCAGATGCTGTCCTCAACACAGCGAATACGGTTGTGCAGGCGCTAAATATGGCCAGTGAAGCAGGCGAAAAGGCAAATCACGCTATTAAAAAAGCTAATACAGATGTAGAATTAGCCCAATACGATTTAGATCAGGTAAGTTATCTAATTACTTCTAAACTGAAATAGTTTTAATTTTTATTGTATACAGATCGATCGAGAGACGCTCGAGGCACAAAAACGAGCGAATGAAACTTCAAAAGACGTCGACTATTTGCAAAAGAGGCTAAACGATCTGCAAAAAAGTATATTGACCAATGATTTGGATGCCAAGGAGATCAAAGAGAAAGCCGAATCAGTAAAGTTTGATTCAACACAAGTGATCGAGGCAGCTGAAAGGGTAGGGAGCATCTTAAAACTAATCAAATATCACTAATAAATAATAAATTCATAATTAATTTGTTTTACACAGCTAAACAATAGCTACAAAATAACAAATGGCACACTAAACGATCGGGCCAAAACATCGGAGGAAGCACGAACCCGAGCCCAATTACTACTGCAACGGGCCTCAAAAATAACCGTCGAAAGCAATGAAAAATTAAAAGAGTTAGAAGAAATATTGAAAAATTACAACAGTAACGAGAGACTTCTCAATGGGCTAGAGAATCGAATAAATTTTCTGGACGGTCAAATTAATGATTATATCAAAGTTATACAAGAAAATGCCGATCGCTATCGACAGTGTTCATCTTAGTAGAGTGTAAAATTTAATTAAAATTAATATTATTTTATTATTATTATGTATTAATATAATTTTCAAATTAAACGTAAATGTCCCGATCATAAAACCACACTGCCATCTACAAATCTTTTGTAATTCTGTCGTACTTAAGTAATAAACTTAATATTTCATATACCATGTAGTATGTAGCGCCTCTATTGCAATAATTCCGTATTAATATATTAGTCGATCAAATGATGATATCGCCGGGTCGGGACACACGGGTTTAAATAAATTAATTAACTAACACCATTTGTTGTTCAAAACACGCACCCATCCAATTTATTAATTAATTAATTCAAAGCCAGTCATTGACACGCAGAAACGTAGTACTCAATATACAATCAAAAAAAGCAAAATTTTTTTTTAAGATTAGTTGCCATAAATATATTTTATATTTTCCGCTGAACTTCATCAGCCACCTCCTTCTCTTACAACAATGTTATAATGTATAAGAACGTATCGTATATTAAGAAACCTAAGAAATAATAATATCAGTCTTTTAGAAATTTCTTCCTTCTCCGGGAGCTCTATCGAGTTCGTTGTTCTTTCCTAATTGTATAAAATTTTTTTTAGAAACCGTTTTTTCTCTTAACACAATTTTTTTATTGTACACAATAAAAAGATCCTTCTCTTACAACAATGTTATAATGTATAAGAACGTATCGTATATTAAGAAACCTAAGAAATAATAATATCAGTCTTTTAGAAATTTCTTCCTTCTCCGGGAGCTCTATCGAGTTCGTTGTTCTTTCCTAATTGTATAAAATTTTTTTTAGAAACCGTTTTTTCTCTTAACACAATTTTTTTATTGTACACAAAATAAATTAAAATTTAATGCTAAAGAATGCGATTTTGAGTTTTATTTGTACGGTTACATGTTGATAATATATACGGATGTATATCCGTATCGTGCCAGATCCGACTCCTGGCAGGCGTTTGATCAAACATAGATGGCTCGAAAATCTGGCCTAAAGCCAAATCTTGTAGAAGTGTAAAATATTCATACTCCGCCTACGCTTTATTCTATTTAATAATAATAAAACGATATCTTTACCATCGGAGTATAAATACATATCCCATGTTGTCTAGTGGCTAGGATATCTGGCTTTCACCCAGAAGGCCCGGGTTCGATTCCCGGCATGGGAAATATTTTTAAATTCGCTTGTTGCGCGTAGGTCAAGCAAACAATCTAGCAAACTATTCTCACAGAACATTTCAAGTTACTACTGTCATGTACTTCGTTTTTTGGGCAATAAGAGGAGTAAAACAAAATGATTTGAAGTAATGTACCATGTGAGTCATTCTGAGAACTTTTAAGTTGCTTAACTACAAGTATTTATTATATATGTATTCGTCGTTTTGATCGAATTTAGCAGGCTGTGGTTCACGTCACTGTTGAGGAATAATGATCGGTTTCACTACAAGTTGAGTTGGTCGCAACAGGAAAAGTTCCACCAAACCGTTGTCATCGAAAGATGACGACCGAGTGGCATTTTAAAATTGTATTCATCTCAAGAAATGATTTGCTTAAATTCGGTCACGAATCATAAGACCAGGTACTTGGAACCATTGACATTATTACACCAAGAACAACTGCTGCGACAAATTTTCTTTGATATGACATATTTTGTCTCGTTGGCGGACCGAATTTAGGAGAAATCAATGAAGAGAATTGTGCTTGTTGGTGAGCATTACTTCACTAATATTTTGTTGTTTCTTGAAGCATTTCAATACTAACATCAGCTGAAGAATATCAGATTTGATGATATCTTTCTGATTTATTTGTGTACGACAGTATGATTAAATCACACTGATGTTCCATAGTCTTTACCTAAGGTATTGAGGAAAAGTACATTAAGGCGAGGTTTCCCCTCGCGCCGGCTCCAAAGAGTTTGTTTTCTTTTTGATGTTGCCAAACTGTAATTGGAGCTCGATTTTTCCAGTATTGCATCCTAGTAGCTTTTCGAATGATTATGTTCGGTACCGGTATGATTAACACATGCATATGCAACGCGATTCCGGAAACTATGGCCATCTACGCCCTTAGGCTGCCATCATTGCTTCTTGTTCAGTTAATTGGCTCTTAAGTTTATTTATCATTTACCACTGGCAGGATACATAATTTAATAGTAGGTTGTTTAACTTTCCGATCCAGTCTAAAAATCGTTCTACTCTACATCCTTAATCTGAATCTGTGTTTACACCAGTGGTAGTAGTAAATTACCCTCTTTAATAAGCACTGGCTTTATACAGAAATAATATTGTCTAAGGTTCTGTTCTAGACTGCTATAACCTGCAATACCACAAAACTGCCTTAAATCTACCTCCAATTCTACTACTTAAACTTAGGTGTCAATAATGTCACAAAAAAGTGTTATTAATTTTCTAAACCTTCCCGATTTTATGAACAAAGATAAATCACAAAAAATCGCAGAGTAAAGATTAATCTTTAATCGAGAATTTTAATTTTTACGGATTATATCAACGAGGATAAGTGAAAATTTACTCTCTGTTTTATTGCAGTTTTGTGTGGCAAGAAGTAGCTGAGTTAAAGCCTATCAAACCAAAAGGCGAGATCGTAACAATATCTATATACGTTTGAAAACACAGAATTATATTTTGGAATTGCATTTGTTGCTATTTGTCCAACAGGAGTGGATTATTCACAAAACACTTCGCTAGGGCATATTTTGTTATTTAAGTTTAAAACTAAATACTTTAAGAGGTTTTGTACCTTAGTTTTAACTTTTTATTAAGAAAGTAGCAAAATCGAGCAATTCTCGCCAAAGAATCTGTGAATTATCAATGTAAATTTAAGTCACCTTTACCAGTCACCACAAGTATCACTGAATTGTGAATATCGTTTTAGAATTTGGCGGTTATTAACCCGTATACATGCGACCAACATATTCTGCTGCAAAATGAAGAATAAAGAACATTAACTTTTTGTATGTGAGACAAGAAAAGAAATATAAACATTCAAAATTTTGCAGAAGATAATATTTTTGTTGGCAAAATCAGCCATAAAAATGAACATATTACCATAAAATATATTCGTTTTGAGTATTTTTATGGTAACAAAATTAAAATTAACAACAAAAAAATTATTTTATGTTTATAAATGCTAAGGATTTATAACAAAAACAGATGCCATAGATAAAACTGTTAATGTTGATTTTGAATAAATTTTTAAAAATAATAATAATCCTATAAAAAAATTATGGCATTACTATAAATGTTTATTTCTTTCTAGCCTATTGACTATTTTTATATAGCGGAAACTTCTTCTTTAGAAAATTTCGATCAAATGGCAAGTGGAGACTTGCAATAATATTTATATACTATCTGTATGATATGCACATTTTGAAGATTTCTTCTATTTCAAAATAGCGTTTACTAAAATTTTTAATCGCTTTTATACTGGTGGTACATTTCGTGGAAATATAAAATGAGTTCCAATCAAGAAGTTTTACAATTAATTCATTATACTTTTATTCCAAGCGCAATTTTTATTTTTTTGTACTGACATTTTAAGTATTTATTCAAATGACTAGTAGTCTAGACTATCGACAAAATAATTATTTCTAAACGTCAAATTATAGCAAGTCTACCACACCAGAAGCCATCTTGGCAAATTTTGATAGAAAGAGAAAGTAAATTGCAATAGTATTCAGATAGCAGGCGAAGAAGCCGTGTTACCTACAAAAATTTGCAGACAAAACAATTTTGTAAAAGGGCTTTATAACACCAATTCTCGTAACTCACGCTGCTTCCGGAATATACGCGAAAATACCGGAAATAATCTGAATAATTTCCAAAAATTTACGGAATACTTACGCTATATTATATTTCGATTATAATTGTCCCACTTTTATTTTACCAACACTAAAACACAACAACAAATAATTTTCACAATTATTTATTAATCCACTTAATACACCATTTACAATTTTTAATTACACCACTATTTTCACTTACCACCACTTACTCGTATTATTTTCCCGCTGATGAGACACAGTGAAGAAGTTGACTGATCGTTTGATTGATATTTTTGAGATACCGAAATATATCCGTTTTATAAGACATTTTATCTTTCGGTAGTGATTGTTTTGCTAGTTGATGTTAGGCAGTAGTTCATATTCAATGTGAGCCTAAAAAATGCATAAGCTCTATGAATACCTTCGAATTGTATGCCTTTGAACTAGGCAGTGAACACCTCGAATTGTGAGAATAATCGGTCCTTGTTTTATAAAACCAGTAAAAGTATGTTAGAATTCGGAGGCTCAGTTGTTTATAAAATTTTATTTAATAATGAAGTAATGAAGTAAAAAGATCTTCGGTTAAGAAAACGATATTGAAAAAGTTTTAGAATCATAATGGTAGTCGCATTCCTTTGTCTAATGAGGAACGGAATAACTATGACTGTTTTGTAAGTGATTCAGACTATATAGAGATTGTAACTGGTTGTTTAACGATTCGATAAAGTCGTTAAAATGGCATCGTAATGTTTTAAATTGTAAATATTTACATTAAATCAATCCAAACTTAATTTAATATTTGACGGGCATGATCTCATCTGAAAAATTAAATCTTTAAACCGTTAAACAATCCCATGTTGTCTAGTGGCTAGGATATCCGGATTTTACCCAGAAGGCTCGGGTTCGATTCACGGCATGAGAAATATTATACTTTACAACTAAAAGTCATATTCATTTTAATCTTCCAAAATATTTCACATGATCTATCCGATTTGCTCCGTAATTATAAATCTCTTTAAAAGAAAATTTGTTAATCGGACAACGTTATTTTAACGCGATTGGCTATTTCACATTATATTGAGCAAAAAAATTAGTTTAAGAAACTGCATGATCACACGACATCTACTTAAAAATAGCAAAATTAAAACATACCAACCTACAATACATTTCAATCACTCATCTGCCATATGTTTTCTCTATCTCTTTCCATTTGTGCGACAGATGCCATAAAAATGATGTAAACATTTTTGACAACTGAAGTTTTCTCAAAATTGCAGAAGCAAATCTCATAAAAAAGAAAATAATTTGTGATAATCTAGAAAATATTTATATTTACTTTAATAATTCCACTGTTATAAATAGATAAAAGGTGAAACAATTGTTTTATAATTAACTATGCAGTAAAATTTATAGAAATGCATGTGTATTACAGACAACACCCAAAGGGTTTGGTTCATAACCAAAAATAAAAAATAATTTCTATAAAAATCAAATTTAGACGCAAAATAAGAAGAAAATTGTGATTCGAGATGTCGGAGAAAAATCTTAAAGTCGGCCAGCGTGTTGAAATCACTGGAAAAGAGGTACGGGGCAAAATAGCCTATTTGGGCATGACCACTTTTGCAGTGGGCAAGTGGGTTGGTGTAATATTGGATGATGCTAAAGGTAAAAATAACGGATCAATTAAGGGCACAGTGTATTTTACTTGCCCCGAAAATCATGGTATGTTCGTTCGCCCTACACAATTACTACTTTTGGACGACCACGGTAATCCAATGGAGGATTCTCAGCATGAGGAAAAGCCACGCTCTAGGCTTAGTAGGTTAGTTCCGCTAATTTATCATTGCACTTTTGGGGATTTAATTACTGTAGCACAATCTAATTTACTAACAATAATAATAAAATAAGCAGTAGGGGACCTATATTACTGTATAATAAAGCAACTCTACTTTTTCATTTATATGCCTTCCAAAAGTTCTTCATCTGTTAGATCGGTCTCAAGTGCTAAGCCAACAACGTAAGTCTTGTATATATTTCATTTAGAACGTAGCGAAGGTTCATGGTACACTTTATTACGCTTCCATTTATGTATAGTATTTAAGCTTTCGTATACTTTAATCGGCAGTACCATAACCTCGCTGATCAGATGAACCAAATGGCTAACTCCAATAACATTCCTTTTATATTTCTATTTTATGCTAACCAAAATTCATAAAAATATATTAAGCGTTAGACGGAAATCACCGCCTGGAATTAAAAATAATTCTGGAACTATATCAACCCCGTCAGGCGCGGGACCGATGATGGAGTCATCCTCATCATCCATGTCATCCAGTATAAATAAACAAAAAAGTTTTATAACATCATCAACATCAAGGTTTTTTACATCAAGTTTTCTTTGTTTTTTTTTTGTATAATTGTGCTTATGATTTGCCTGTCTCAGTTTTTGTTTAATTTTATGTTCTGCGCGCTCATTTTCCCTGTCGCTTTGACCCAACTTGTAAATTTCTAAATATTTTACAGCTCGCGACTTTCGTTGGCGGGAAGTCGACAAAGTCTGGCTGGATCACGAAGCCAACTAGCATCACCGGCAATTGAACGACCCACTGGTATACAACAACCATCTGATAAGCTGACGGATAAGCGATCACCACCGGAGGTATTTTCAACATCAAAGCGGTCATCATTTATCGAAACTGGATTTCTTGAAACGTTGAAGCCACAATTTACTCCGGGGCAGTCGTTAACATCACCGTCGCCAGCGCTTGCCATGAATGAGGAAAAACTGAATTTGTTGCAGCTCCAACAAGAGAACGACGATTTAAAAAATCAAATTAAAGATTTGAGTGAGAAGCTCGAAACTATCAAACAACGACGCAATGAAGATAAGGAACGACTTAAAGATTTCGACCGAATGAAGACCCAATTCGACCAGTTACATGAATTTAAGATCAAAATTATGGAGGCCCAGGCTCAATTGCAACGTGACTTACAGCGCGCAAAGCAAGAAGCTAAAGATGCGATCGAGGCACGCGATCGACACCAAGAAGAGATGTGTGAATTATCGGAAAACGTTGAGATGATCACTCTCGATAAGGAAATGGCCGAAGAAAAAGCGGATACGCTACAATTAGAATTGGATCAAGCTAAAGAACGGGTCGAAGAATTACAATTGGATCTTGACATCTTAAAAGCTGAGATGCAAAATAAACCCGGTGTAGGTGGCGAAGGAGCCGGCGGTATATCAACCTTCGAATTTAAACAGCTCGAACAACAAAATCAACGGCTACGAGAAACACTGGTTCGATTACGAGATTTATCGGCCCACGAAAAACATGAAATACAAAAGATGACGAAAGAACTGGATACCAAAAAATCCGAAGTGTTAGAACTTCAGCACACAAAAGAAAAATTATCGCAGCGGATTGATGAAATGGAGGCCCAAATTGCAGACCTACAGGAACTGGTTGATGCCGCACTCGGTGCCGAAGAAATGGTTGAACAATTAGCGGAAAAGAAAATGGAACTAGAAGATAAGGTTAAACTACTCGAAGATGAGGTCGCCGAACTAGAAGCTCTCGAAGAAGTACACGAACAATTGGTAGAATCAAACCACGAATTGGAAATGGATTTGCGTGAAGAACTGGATATGGCACAGGCCGCAAAACGGGAGGCGGTTCGTGAAAAAGATGCCCTATTAGAAACAATTTTAGATCGGGACTCGACGATCATGAAATTCCGTGAATTGGTGCAACGGCTAAACGAACAGGTGCAAGAGGCGCGTGAAAAAGTGAATACCGAAATATCGAAATCTGATCGTCGCGATAAAGATATCACCGAGACGATCGATTTTAAACAAATGTTTGCCGAAACGAAGGCGTACACCCGTGCAATCGATCTACAGCTGCGACAAATTGAACTCACCCAGGCGAACGAACATGTTAAGCTGCTATCGGCTTACATGCCCGATACATTTATGAATCGCGGCGGCGATCACGATGCAATACTTATCATACTCTTGATATCCCGATTAGTATTTAAATCTGGTATTATTGTGACACAGGCTCGAGAGCGATTCCCCGCCCTAACAAGTATCGATAAAACGGCGGTGCTACAAGGTCATGTCGTAAACCAATTCCAATTTAGATCACGACTACTTCATTATGTACATAATCTTCAGGCGGTTCTGCATCAATTTTTGTATAGCTTAAATACTTGCAAACCAGAACTGTTGTTAAAGACAGGAGGATCGCTTCTTGAGATGATGGCACAAGAGAAAATCATCGATAATATTGTGGAGTTGCTCAAGGCGAACCAATTAGATGAGAATAGTTCTTTAGACAGTAAGTACTCTCGATATTATTGGGGTTTCCAGTTCTAATTAAATTTTCTTTTGTAGATTTGGAAAAATGTGTAACATTCTTCAACGCAATATATTCGGTGCTTTTGCATGGCGAGGAATTGGTTAATGAGACGCAATTGGTACGCGACTCAATCGCTTCTATCGGTGCTGCTAGTGATTCACTATCGACGAATGCCTCAATAATTCAATCACTAATTAAGGGTGGCGATGAGACGAGCGATTCAGGCCTTCTAATGCAATTCATAATTCAAAATGTCGAGACGATCAAGCAACAGTTGAAACTAGTAAAGCGTCGTCTTCCGCAAGATCTCACGATCACCAAATGCAATTTATCGCAAAAGACCATTTTAAATCTGAAACAGACGGCAGAACATATAGGCAGAGCGATGAGCGTTTTGAATCTCGGATCAAAACAAATTTTGCAGCTTGTTGCACTTGAAGTCGAACCTGATACATCGGTTTCGCACGATAAAATATTTGAATTCCTTTCGCAGGCGTGTGAAAAAATATACGAGCAAGATGACCGGGGACCAACACAAAATCTACGCATGGTGCTCACGACAACGAATACCGATATGTCACATTTCGCACAATATCTGCTCGATCATGAATACGAAATTATGAGTATTCAAGCGAATGTCGATAAACCAATGCCGCCGATCGTGTTACGTGCCCAATTTATTAAGAAACAACTCGAGGAGACGAAAACATTAACGGCTACGCTCGAAAATCGCGAGGCTGAGATACGGCAACTCAAGTTGGCAGCTAAAATGAAACAGAATGAATTGTCTGAGATGCAGATACGCAAGGATTTGGCAGAGAAGAAACTGTCCGTGCTTCAAAATGATCATGAGATTAACACGGAAAAATTACAACGGAAAATTGATGAGGTAACACAATTACTCAAGAAGAAGGAAAAAGATTTCGAGGAGACGATGGATCATCTACAGAGTGATATCGATTCGCTCGAAAGTGAGCGAGGCGCCTTACGCGAAAAGCTGAAGATACACGGTAGTAAGAAAGGTGATCTAAAATCGACTACCGCATTCGATATTACGGCAAGTTCACCGTATATCGCACAGGAATTAACACTTCTAACGAAAGCGTTTAAAGAAGAGCGAGCCGAACGTATACGACTTCAGTCGGTCAAATATCAAAATATGCTTAACGAAATGGAACCAATTTATGTCCCGAAGGCTAAAGACAGCCGCATCGTTGAGCTTGAAAAAAATTTAGCCGAAGTTCAATACGATTATGTTATGTCGCTAGTACGAGGGGTGGAAGTTCCAGCTGCCCGCACAAAACAAACAAATCTCCAGAAATTATTATGCGATCATAAAATGAAACAAAGAATGCATCGGCAAGAGATTAAGGCAAAGGCAGAAAATATTGCAGCCGAAATTATGGAAGAATATCTACAACGAAAACCGTATCGTTCGGTAAAGGGCGATTTTGCAAGTTTCCCGACAAATGAATTGTCGAAGGCGTTGCGAGCGTAAAAATAAAGCAGAATTGAATATTATTAAAAAATTTATATTTATTTAGTATTATACACAATTATATATATAAATAATTAACTTATTGTTATTCCTAATTTAACATATTTGCGCAAATAGCCCGGCTCCGTATATAGTCCAAGCCTTTTGGTACTCACATTGCATATCGTAATCGCTATACGTGGCTGACGTAATTCTTAAGGTTTTGGATTTATACTAAAGAGAGCGCCCAGAATGGATGTTATATTTCTTAGAATTTTTTATACGTTTAATATTCCTACAAGCTTACAATATTCGGGTAACCCGCGGTTCCGTGCGTCCCTACGTCACACGATCATTTTAATATTTTTGTGATATCTTTTATTTTAAATTAATAATTTTTGAATAAAATTTAAATAAAACTATCATATATACTGTTTTTGTTTTAATTTTAATTAATTTAATAATTAATCGAGTGGCTTGAGGTAGTTACAATGTTACTACGTATCTTACATATCATAATCTCGCGTTGCTAAGCATCTAGCATATAATATAACGTGTTTGTGTATGTTGCACAATACACAATTTAATTTACTAATGTCTAATACTAACTTTAATAAAGTTATTTTTGTATAATTGTTTCTTAATTAATAATAAAAAAACGTCCAGTCATACCAAACTAATAGAAAATCACAACCTAAATAATTTAAAAATATATTGACGAATGATGAAAACCTTTGTTTAATGTGTAGCATGCATGAATTTATACCATGCATCTTTACCACCCCACAAAAAGAAATTTAAAAACAAATATGCATGCAACAAAATATAACAAAAAAAAAATTTATTTTCAACAACTAAAAATTTAGATTAATTATTTTTAAAAACCAACAAAAATATATATTATTAAATTATATATATAAATAATAAAACAATTATTATAAATAATCGTCACATGAGCAAGCAGCAAGTCATTTATCACACAACAGAAATGGCGCGCAACATCACAAATGATTTTATAATGCAAAATAATTTAGAATAAAGCCAGTGTAGTAGGTGTGTAGGTAGTAGTTTGAAGAGTTGGGTTAGTGTTTTGTTAATTCCGTTCACTTAAAAAATAAATAAAAAATTTACAATTAAACTAAATTACGTATAAATAATTTGTACACAAAAATTACAATTTACTAACTAAATTATAATCTAAATGATTTACATATTTGAATGGCAAAAGATGACAGTACTGTTCAATCAAGGAATGCGTTTCGGATAATATACTTTGGTTTATTCGATATAGGCTACCGGTGTCCCTGAAATAATTTGAACGTTATATGATTGTACACGATTAGTAAATTAATAATATACTTTGACTCCTTTATCACACTTTGATTATTACAGAATGCGAGAAGCGCAAGGCTAATGCTATCCAAGGATAGGCAATAGGGATGCACAAATTCTACTTGGTTGAGGAGTTTTATTTCGATCATTTCTTGTACCTTTACTGCATACTGCTGTTCTGTGAACTCTTTATCTGAAAACTATAACTAGAAATTTAGGATCGTTTGTTTAATCCAGAACGGTGGGCTACTTACATGACTGAGCATAACGTCGGTGATTTGATAATATGCATACACGTACGGAACGACTGAGCTTAAAATTAAATTGGTTATTTTATTATTATGGAATAGGATTTTATTATCATTAGTCCTGGAAAATGTGTTTAACTTTTGAAGCAGATTTATGGAATTTGTTACCTCCTGAAATGAAGAAAAAAATGAAAATGATAATTTTGATTAATTTTGTGGAATTAATGATTAATACGATAATTATTTTTTTTACATATAACGTGATATAACTATGAGTACTAAAAGGAAAATTGATGATATGAACCTATCACATACCCTTTGTGAAATAATTTCAGCGGAAAATCAAGAGAAGTCGCTGTAATCGCTTTTTGGGCTTTAAGGGAAAATAATTTCAAACTATTTTCTTTTTTCTTTTATCAGGGTGTATTATTTTAGTGGTTTATTCAACAGATAAATACATAATTGGAATACAACTGAAAAAGGACAGATGCGAATGGCGTTTATGAAGCAGTCCGAAATTCCAAGATAGCAAACTAGTCATGGCGCAAAACCATAAATAGAAAGAATTAAAGATGAGTTATTATCAAAAAAAACCTTAAAATAAACCAAGTAATTAACAAACTTGGCTGGAGATACTAGAGACCACTAAAGATGTCCATTCTATCATTCAGCTGCGAAGAAAAAATCAATGAAATAACTAATTTATTCGGCTGCAAAGTGGAAATAGAACCATTAAGAAAATTTAAGCTAATGTACAGTATCATTGTTAAATAATGATCATTTGAACATGAAATTAAAAAAATTTGTCAGTTCACCGATACCACAGTCGGCCAGGGAAAGTACTTGGGAAATTAAGAAACCCTAAAAGGAAACAATTATTCAAAAAAATATGATATCCCTTATATTTCTTTTGAATGGCCTCAAATCAGACCTTCGCAAGACAAAAAAAGATTAAACAATCTTACTCAACTACAACAAACCTACTTGAGTAAGTTGACAAATGATAGAAATTCTGATTATTCATTTTGGACAACTCCAAAAAAGTTAAAAAGGCCAACCGGGCAGGTGATCAGAGGGATATTAAGAGGTCGGTTCTCTTCAGCAGGACTGTTGTTATTCATCCAATTTGATACATTGTTTTAAGAACCTCTTCGGCGATTCTCCGGCGTAGGCAATACGTAAGGCGTCCGGTTCAAAAATAATTTAAAACCTGTGCCTCCATGATTTCATAGAGTTGGGTTATGATGTTAATCATAAACCCACTTTATTGGGTTGTATGTGGTGTTGTAAATATTGTATCACCCACCAAAAATTTATGGCCGATGTGATTAAAGTAAGTTTGAGAACATTCATTTTTATTTTGAAAGATTACCGTCATCAACGTATTCGTTGATCCTCTTAACAATTTTAAGGGACTTTTCCATTTGCCCGTTATCTCTGAAAATCTTCCTTTTTGCTTCATTGAATTATTAATTAATTATTGCCTCACCAAATCACCTCGTCAAAAATCACTATATACGCATACTGGGGGTCTATTATGAAACAAACGGCGGAGTTTTTCATAGCAATTCATTTATATTTTTTCTAATAATCCGTTTTATATTTGTTATCGAAAAATCCGAAATGGATAGTTTCATAATAGACCCCCTGGTTATTTTACGTCTTCGGTTTGCTGACGCTCGTGATGTTGCTTTCGAATGCGGTTTGATCGTTGTGCATTCTTTATCGTAGATCGGCAACGTTAGAATTACGATTTCTTACTGCGTGACAAATCGGTTGTTTGGAATTGTCTGCAAAATTCGCTCTTCGTTAGGGTTCATCGTCAGATTCTAGCACCCTTCCATCTCTATTCCGGCGCGCGTCAGAACGTGCCGGGCTCACCCTCAACTATTGTACGTGAATCTACGGCAGGGTCTTCCCCATGAATCGTTGGTTGCTCTACATGGTAAGCAAATTTGTTCCTTGTGGCCTGTAGATCAGCACTCTCTTCTCGCAGTCTTTCACTTGTTGATTTTGGTGGACTGAGTATTTGTCTCTGGTCTTGTTTCATTCTTAAACCTGTCTACAGTTATCCTGGAGAATCTCGGATATAGCGATGTAACCTGGTGCCTTTAATGTTGCTTAAGACCGCCAAAATTTTACATTCCTCTGAAAGTTGTATGCCAATCTTCAGAACGTTCGCCCCATCAATGGATCTATCACTGCAACATTGTCTAAATTTAATCTTCGGACTGGTATTAGTTCACAGTTTCGGGCATAACCTTCTTGTCTGGGGTATAGTTTGAAACATATATTCTGTACTGTCTTGGGAAGAAATTGTGGCGTACTGGCGCGGTCCTCGAACGAAGTTTTTTCGTCGAATGTCGAAGGGAAGGTTCCAAAACTTGAATCGAGCTCTCGACAACAACTTCCCTTATAATATGTTGAACCCCCTCATTGGTGTACGAGAAATGACTCCAATCCGGCATCAACTACTTTAATTTAACATTTCAACTACTGCCGAAATTCCAGCTCTATTTTTTGATGACGTTGGGTATGTTTACTTAAAGTTGAACAAAGCTTCAATCACCGAGAAAATTAAACAGTGGTAAAGCAATGAGTAAATTGCGATTTAAAATGTAAACAGAAAGAATGAGACATAACCATTGTAACCCTAAAAAATGTGATCAATATGTTGTTCTTAACTTCACTTCAGGGTAAGATATTTTATTCAGTGCATTAATCAAGGCCTGGCGCACGTTACGATATCGAAGGAAAGAAAATCTTGAGTAAAATCTACAAATGCTCCATACAATTAAATTAAAGACATACGATAAAAAATTATTCGGTTTATCCATTCGGTATATCCATGGACGAATAATATATAGAAGAGATCATTAATTTGTACATGGATTTCACTCGCTCTGTCCCTATGGGCCAAATCTTGTAATCGATTTTTCGATTATTTGCATAATCATCCGACTTCAATGGCAATACATAAATCAATCATTTTGGCCGAAGTCGGTCCACCGGAATGGCAACTTCCATCGGAGGTGTCTCGTGTACTCTCACCGGAAAAAAACTCCACAACGTACGTAGTCATTTGTGAGGTCTGCACAAAGTGATGCTACTCAAAGCAAGTTTCAATCTGCACACCAAGCAGGGCTGCCAATGAATACCTGCCTGAAGAGTTGTCATCGAAACCTACATTACTACTCTGATATCGTTGCAAGACGCATGTCAGGAATTGTAAGACAACTCTGCCATTGTAGGCATATCTGAATAATCTTGATCCAGGTACCATTCCAGACGTGATCTGTAACTCTCCTAAACCGGTGACAGAAGTTTAGAATAATACCATTCGCCAAGATCATCAGATGGTATCTACAGCAGTAGGAATTCAAGGACCAAGCCGTGCTATTCGCTCAGGAGATATTCGAAATCAGTAAGAAGCTACCGAATATGCAACCAAAGGCAACTCAAGACGCTGGAATCGAAGTCATCACTGAGCATCTACAAAATCACAACATCACTCTTGAGTTTTATTCTCAAGCACATGAGTCTATGAAGCACTCGATGGTTAGTTATAAATTACTATAATCGATGTTATCATCGATCTAAATGCACAGATCATCGACCAACATTTGATAAAAATAGTCGACTAAGAACGGCAGGAAGACAAAAATGAAGTCCAAGAAGTACTTACATCTCGATAGGGGAAGATTCCCGATTCGCACGGACATCATAGAATCAATCGAATGAGGAGATATTCATATCGGGCTACGCTTGTGTTGAGTGTTGCGCAATGGTACAGCTAACATCGTTAGCGAGCTGCCTCTCTACCACCTCGCAAATGGACTAGAAGCATAGACTAGACTATTTTAAGAGTTTAATGCAGGAGTGTTGATAGCATCAGGAAAATTGTTAGGAGTAATGCAGTACGATGACAAATATTCCACTAGTGCGAAAAGAGACACTACCAATCATCACATCATAGTTCAACGCCATTCCTGTCCCAATGTCAGTATGACTGAGATTGTACGCAAGACTAGAGACGACATCGTAAACGAGGCACGTGAGTTGAAGCTGAGGAATTCGTGTGGTGGTATCTCTTCCCGCACGGAGTTAACGAATTGAAGGAGGATCGATCCGTACGGATCAAACCAGTCGATTAATTCCAATATGGAATACTCGAGATAAGCCAGTAAAATCTACTTATATTGTTCTTATCTCACCTGTTCTTCATTTGTACTGGAAAAAACAAACTCTTGACTAAATATCACTCGAGCCGTATGCACCATCATCCTCAGTTCATCTGCAATCAAACAAAATTTTAAAATTCCAACACCACTTTATCTCAAACCCCCAGCACTAACCTTCATCAATCTCTTTGTTCCTATTCTGTGTAATTAATTTGGCCATTAATATCGTAAACGCGGGCAGCACAACCCAGGATAAACACGGATTTATATATAGTTGCATTGTAAATATTGGCACCGAGATTTCCATTACAGTTTCGGACAAATTATGCCCTTTGAGTTTTTTTAAATTTGTTTTATCTAAGTTAAGTTTTTTATAGATTAGTTCGAAAGACCTATTCTCTGTTAAATGAATAATATTCGAATGTAGATTAATTGAAGTGACCAACTTTTCTTGTACATCATCTTTTTTCACCGATAGTCCAGCACCTAAATTTTCAAATAAATCAATCAACAGACAAACCCCTTCGACCATGCTATCAAAATCGGTTCGACTGTTGGTCAAATTTCGATACATGAAATAGTACGAGAATAAATGAAACGTGCACAGAACATTCATTTTTTGTTGTTGGTGTATAATTTCGTGCGCTAAATCATTCACATAAACTAACTCCTGCTTCGAGAGTATTTGTACATCGGCTGGTTCGATCGAATGCTGGTACCGATTGAGTTTATCACCTAAAAATTCACGTGCCGAAACCGGTTTACCAAAATCAAAGTACATTGATCCGAATTTTTGCTCGATAATGCTGAACGCCTTAATAAGGCCGAGTGTCGATTCTTTCGGTTTTGGCACGCCCAGAAGCTCGTAAACAAAAAGTTGTTCTTCTAATGGTTTTTCATACGAAATGTTTATTGGCACAATTGTTATATCGGACACTTCGCCCATAAATAGTGGTTCCAATGTCATCGAAAGTAACCCAATTTTTGGTGGCAAAGCTTTGTAGCTTCGACTTCGTGTACCTTCAAGGAAAAATTCAACAGCCCGATGAAAAATCGTCACCAGTGAGTGCATGTACTCTTTAAACACGTGCCAATATAGTTTATCGTTTGAGAATTTGCGTCGCATAAAAAATGCACCAGTCTTTCGTAGTGCGGCTCCCATACCGATCATTCCGTGAAAATCTAGAGTTGTGATACTCGAATAAATTTTCCACATTAATATAAAGATTTTAAAAATCTCACCCATTCCGGCGGCAATGGCTGGTATCTCAATATCATAGGTAAAACACATGTACGACATTAGTATAAAATCTCCATAACTGCGATGGCTCGGTAAAAATAAAACAGGATTACTTCCACTTTTTCTTTTTATCTCATTCAACTGCTGTTCATTTACGTACACATGATCATAGATCCGCTGTAAAAATGACGATATAATTTGTCCCAGCACTCTAATAACCAGCATATTTGATTCCAATCCAATTTCGTTTAGCATGCTAACCACCTCCGTTCTCATTTCGTCCCGTTTATTTTTATCATTACCGGATAAATCATTCAATAGGTTATTGATGCGGACCGAGTTGAGGACTTTCTTTTTGAGTTCTTCGGGTGTTAAATATCGATCTTTTTTGGACAGCATTAACGGATTCCATCGCTTTGCCATGCTGGGAAATCGATCCGGTTCCAAGATATCTTTGAACGTCACCCTGCGCTGATGGTTGAAATTTATTTCCATTTTGCGTGTTTTGAAATTCTATCTGCAATCAAAAAAGATTAAAATTGAATTAAAAATATATTTTTTACTGGCTCCAACTGATTTCGAACTCTTGAATGAAATTATTATTAGACCGAGTTCTTCGTGCAAAAATAATATTTAAATTCATTAATATGAGTAATGTTATTATTTACGTTACCTAATTACTTCAATTTTAAGTCAAAGTTTAATTAAATTGGTGACCTACATTAACAATTCATACTATGTAAATAAAGGTGTTTCGATTTGACGCCATAAGCTGTTTGTAGAATCGCAATACAAAATTTAGAAGGACGACCTTTTCAAAATATTGCTATTGGGAAAATGGTTTTTATCAGATACATTTAGTCTAGAAGTGTTCAGTTTTTTAATAAGAATTCTTTAATCTCTCTAAATATGTTCTAAAATTATCTGAATGGAGGTGGGATGCAGCTTCGTGTTGCGATTTCTTGCTTTATGAATTAAAATGTACACGTAAAAAGCAGTTTTTATGGGAACTGGTTTTAGACAAAAACTAGGAGTAGCACAAAGAGAAAGACTTAAACAAGTTTATCACCGCGTCAAGCGACCTTTGCGACCTCGGAAGCTAATACAATTTTGGGTGAGCGGATGGGAACGCAAAGAAGTATACACAAAAATGGATAGCGCGTCAAAACTCTAGAATACATTAATCGCCAAATTGGCATCTGTATACCAATAATAAATTATTCTTGTCATACACTTTACACGTTGGTGATAGTTGCTGCGGGCACGGGGTCAATTAGTTACATGATACTTATCCAACCTTCAAGTAAATGAATTTTAGGCGGGGGTCTGAATGTTTGTCAAACCCGTATCAAATTTAAAAACTGAAAACGTGTAGCGCAACGTGAAGCGTTATGGTACCCAGAATAAAAACATTTTCTCCCCAGTAATAGTTTCTTCATTGCATAAATAAATTTTATATATAGCGTCCGAAAGTATCGAGAATACCGTTCATCGAAAGATACAATCACTACACTCTAGTCGAAGAAGTTTTAAGTAACTGTGGCATATTCATTATATTGAAAAAAGTGACCAACTAAAGTTTGCTTACCTGGAACATTCTTAGGATTAATCAGTAGAAACGTAATGCTATTGATCTCATTCTTAGAAAAAATAATATCGACATTATGTAAAAAGTCGGATATGAGTTCAAGGGTATGTTCATCTGAGAATTACACCTGGTATCTTGCTAATGACCCAAGAATAAAATTCAGAGGTGGGAGTTTACTGGTGAATAGTCAACTATACATAACTCGTGGACGCAGAAGCACTATCACAACATGGACTAATAAATATAACTACTCCTAATATTTGTAGGAATTTATAAAAACTGATTCTTTTTATAGTGAGATCAGTGAACATAGATTAATTTAGAATCTCACTGTTGACCAATCGAATTACAGAAGTTTGATTTTGAGAACGGAGGGAAATCACAAGGAACCAAACATACATCGTGTATTCTCCATATTAGGGATGACAGCGTTCATACCTGCCAGCAGTTATAAAACGTTATGGAGAAGGAACCTCGAATAATAAACCAATCATGTTCGGACGGACGCATGAGATAGTTTACGATGAAGGGGTCCAGAACCTCAATACCGGCGGATTTAGAGAGAGCACGCGAGCTCCTTGCCGCCGTGATCAAACGACTGAAAAATGTAGGGCTGTAATTCTTGTGGCCAACACCGGATTTTCTTTTACGACAAATTATCATAGATCTCGAAACAGATAACTTAATTTCTAAAGGGAAAAATTGAACCTACCGAATTTGTAATAAAAATTGTCTTGTGTAATCAAAAACCATTATTCCTGCTTAAATTTCAGAAAACCAACAAGGTCAACCATTGTTAAAAAATTTAATCTTCATTTCGAAAAAAATTGAAAAAGTTCCTACGGAAGCTGTCACTTCTGGTACATAGATGCCTACCACATTTCGCATGGGTCTCCCAATTTATGGAAAAATATTTAGTATGATGTTATTCCGAATAGTCAATTCGCCTGGTCTGTAGAGATGCCGAATTTTGATGAAACACAATTTTTCTAGTAAAATTCATTTTCAGTAAAATTTAAAATATGACCGGAACTATTTTTTTTGAAATTTAATTTACAATTTTTTTATTTTAATCGGTTTTTCGAAAACTTTTCAAAATATTTGCAAAAAACGAAAAAGCTCATACGGAAGCAGCCACTTCCAGTGAACCGATTTCGGCAAAAAACTACTGGGATATTCCGATTTATGGAAAAAGCTTAAATATTAAGTTTCACCCCGATCAGTTAATCCACGTGAGCTGTAGAGAGAACACAGACATTTAGTCAAAAAACACGAGGCCAAAAATGTTCATGATTAGATTACTGTAAAAAAATTGTTTACCTTTCCGCTTAAATTTTGGAAAATTGTTCGACCGATATTATTGCAAATTTAAGTTAGAATCTTTAAGTGCATGGTCAATTTTCTCATAATTGAGATACTTTTTAAAATATTTGCAAAAAACGAAAAAGTTCCTATGGAAGGTGCCACTTCCGACGAACCGATTTTGGCCAAATATCACATTGATCTCCAAATTAATGGAACAAGCTTAATTATAAATTTCCTTAAGGCCAATCAATCCGTTCGGAAGTAGGGACCGAATTTTTGTAGGTACCTTGCAAAATGTTTTGCAAAAACAGAAAAATTTCCTATGGAAGCTGAAACTTCCGATGGACCGATTTCGGGCAAAAGTCACTGTGATCTTCCAACTTGTAGAAAAAGCATACGAATACAGTTTCATCCCGATCAATCAATCCGTGGGTTATACAGAGTAGAATTTTAGCTGAAAAAGTTTTTTGTCAAAATCGTCAAAATGTCGGCAATTATCTATGGAATACAATATCTGATAAATATCCGCCTCTGTTAGCCTCACAAATGCGAGCCATTTTGAGCACATTTTTCGTTACATTCTCACACATTTCACGCAGTATTTCATTAATTTCATCACGAATATTTTGTTTGAGTTGCTCAAGCGTTTCTGGTTTGCTTGCATAAGCCTTGCTTTTTAGATATCTCCACAAAAAGAAGTCCGGAGCAGTCAAATCAGGCGACCGTGGAGGCCAATCAACATCACCATTTTTTGAAATAACTTGTTGTGGAAAGAGTTCTCGCAGTAATTCCATTGTAATCCTGGCTGTATGCGATGTGGCACCGTCTTGTTGATACCACATGTTAATCAAGCCCAAAGTATGGAGTTGTGGCGTTAAAAAGTTTTCAATCATATCACGATATCGCTCCCCATTCACAGTTACCGTTACGCCGTTTTCATTTTCAAAGAAGTAAGGTCCAATGATTCCTCCTGACCAAATTGCACACCAGACTGTTACTTTTAATGGATGTAAAGGTGACTGATGAATAATGTGAGGGTTTTCCATTGCCCAGAACCGACTATTCTGTTTATTCACATATCCATTGTTGGCACGTTGTTTCTCCCAAACTTTCTCATCGTCACAGTAATCGATGATTGAACAATAAACAATATAAGTAAAGTTTAGTAAGCAAATTCCACAAAATTTGGTGCTCAAATTTATCAAAGAAACAAACCGGTTGCATACATTTTAAGGGCATTTGAATATCGCTACTAAAAAGTAAATTTGTTTTCTCAGTACCATACAGCCTTAACGGCTATTCCAAAATCTTGTTTTGCACATGAAAATTAGAAAATCTTGAAATTTTGTACAGAAAAAAAGTTTAGTATCAAATATGGTTGTTACTTAAATTTTCGCTTATCTCGACTTAGGCGATTTTGCCTTGTGACCGCAGATATATTAGTAGATAATGGAGTCATTGCGAGAGTTACGAGTTACATTACAATCAATTTTTGGGACTATTGAGTATATTCATTAAAGAAAGTTTGTATTTGGTTAGTATTAAGTATAATAATTATATTTTATTTATTGATGATAATAATAAGATTAAAAAAATGTCATTATTGATAAATAAAACCAATAAATAAATAAAATAAATAAACAAATTTTTTACAGAAAATTAACATATTACAACAATATGCGCATTGATATGCGCATCTACTAAAACTCAAGTGCTTCTAAACTCTGATAAACACACATGGAAGGCTTTACTGGGCATTTCCACTGTACTTTAAAGATGCATTTGTTTAAAATGCGGGTTCGTGAGAATGCAAAGTGTGAGCAATATGGTGGGGTGAAGGAAGAGAAGGTTGAACACTTTGTATGTTCTTCCTCCTTTTAACTAATTCGATTACGATTCTTAAGACACCGAAAATTTTGGTATACCTAAACAGAACAAACCGTTTTCAGGATTAAGTGTCTCATCGGGGTTTGCCACAACGTGTCATTCTAGCGACTGAGTGGCAGAGCATTCCCTATATGCGTCCTTATATTTTTAGCAACACATTGTTACAAACAAGAAGAGGATTTATCGAATCATAGGCAATAGATCGATCATTTTGATCTCGGATGCGGATGATGCGGTTTTACATCGTCATTGAATTTTCAGTACCCAAGAAATCCGAACCAAATTCCGCAGTAGCACATCGATTTATTTTCTTTTGTACCTTGCTTCGATGCATCTAATTTAGAAATAGAGGGACAAAGTGCAGCGACTGCATTGCGTGCATATTCACAATATTTTGAATTGTAAATACCTAAAAACAAAATTATTATACAATTCCGTGCCCTTATACACTGTGCAATAAAATGTATGCAAATACAATGCACACAAATTATTTTTAATGTGTCGTCAACAGTTCATAGTAAGCTTTCACTGAAAATATAGGTAAATACCTTAACAACAAAAAAATACTCCCGTGGATCACCATTTCAAAGGTGCAAGATTTACGATGAAAAATATTCGGTTAAAGCATTACCACAGAATATAAACTGAAAAGACATTACTCGATTTGTGTATGGAAAAATAGCGACCGTTTTTTGTATCTTTGATTTGTATGGAAAAGGAAGCACTGAACTTTTTTACGGCTGAATAGTTACTATTTAAATCATGTTGCACGCGCCTAATTAACCGCAAGAAAGAAGCGTTTTATTTAGACACGCCAGAACAGTAATTTGTATTGCTTCTCTGTTGCTTATCGACGACTGATATGATAGAGTTTAATTGTTTTTATTATAATTTGTGTTGATAACAAAATTTGAAATTTCTTCTAATAGAGTGGCAGCCTTTATCAACTCAAGTACTAATTCAACTTTCTCAAGTTTTAAACTACAATTTTTAAATACATATCTCCCATCGATCGTCCAGTTCCTTAAAGATCATTGCGCTAACAACAATTGTGCCAAAAGCCTTTCAGTTGCACAACTTCCACAAACCAACATTTTTAAACACTAATAAACCAAGTTGGTAAAAAACTGGTTTCTCATAATTTAATTTTCCAGAAAAAACCAATTAATTTGCCTTTGCTGATATGTTGTCGAAAATTTATTAAACCCGAAAAATAATATTTTCAGTGTTGGATCGTGTTACAAAAATTACTGCATGCTTCTGATTTTTAACTAAACCGACAAATTGACTTGAGACTACAGAATTTTTTCCGCCTGACTTAAAACCTTTGTAAACAAAATAAATCAAAATGTGCACATTCCTGAGACGCAACAAGAAATCTGCCTTGAAGACGAAAAATTTAAATATTTGATTAAAAATACTCGTGTAATATTTATCTTGATGTTACAAAAATAAAAAGTTGTTATATTAAACAATAATATCGCGCGCGTACAACAAGTATTACGTGATCGATAATTTTTAATACACCGAGAAAAAAGTGAAAATTGCACTGATTTCGATCTCTATAGTAATGTAGCGTATGATTTCTATGACAATGACACACATGATCTTAACTTCTATTCGAAATAATTAATTCAACAAACATGTTAATTTTTAGTTCCTTCCTTTTTACGTAACTTTAAATTTCATTCAATCGTTCACAACGCACTACAAACAATGCACAAAACACCGATCTTATCTTTGATAAAATATAAACTTTGCCCTAAAACATGTGTACGATACACAAAAAAAAATCTACAGAGGCCAGCATGGTTATTAAATAAACGATTTTGCGACGCCCTTAAAACTAATCAATAATAGCAAATCTGGTAATTAACTCAATCGTCTTAATATTATCATTATGCGGAATTAAAAAATCGCAATAAGCGCACACCTTAATTATTGTGTATTACAACAAAACACTGAGACCTCACGCCACACTGCACGATAACGATTAACAATTAACAAAAAAATTCACAAAACACAATATTTAAATTTAACCGAATGCATACAGCCACAAGTCGTAAGTTGTACTGAAAAGAAAACAAAAACATTGTATTTTACAAAGCACAAGCCACTCAAACCGAAATCACAAATTATAAACTCTTTTGCTATGTATATAGTTGCCTGTCAACAGAGACATAAAATATTTCTTCTCTTCTCAAACCCCAATAAGTACTTAAAATTTATTTGCTAAGCACTTTCGATTACAGCGAACGTCAAGTGATTGTTAGCTTATCACATATACCTAAAACCTTTTATATTTTTGGCATTGGTCGACGATTAGTAGGAGACAGAGAATACACATGCGACGACATAACTGAGTTATCAGCAACATTGACCTCTAAATTATGACGTAAACATTATTTTTTCGAGTATTTAAGATCGTACGAGAATTTACTTCATCATATTATCTTAATCATAATTTAACTAGAGAAAGCTTGAGCGAACGTCACTATCAAAATAAAAATGTTTCATTTATTATAAGTCCAAATGGGGTAGGTGGGACTCGTGCATGACTATAAGTGAAAGTGTGTGATATGAAAAATAACAGGTTTAGAAATGAAATTTAATCTTATGTGATAACTAAAATTTAAGAAACAAATAAAGTAATCGGCTTTAAAGGTTGTTTGGTGTCCAATTCCAAGTCAGCTTCCGGAAAACTTGGTATAGTAATTAAGCGCTAATTTACCGAATTCGCAATTCAACGAAACCCTCAATTCATCATAAAAGTAATTCGTCGAAACGATAAAATTTTTGGATGAAAAACATTGCGAACCTGGAACGAAGAATTTTTTTCGTCGCTAAGCTAACATAACCCATTCAAAATATTATAAGATTTTGGTACAATGTATTTTATCCAAAGTATGGTCCATCGTTAGCTACGACTTTTTCCGATCTTTCAGGCAGCATATGGATTCAGCGTCAAGTGGTAGTCGGAAGGAGCAATGTCTGGTAAATACGGCGAGTGGGATAGAACATCTTATTGAAGTGCCTCCAAAGTTTCCTTGACGACTCTAGCCGAGCGTGCTCGGGGGGGTTCATGTTGTCATGTCTTTTGGCATATTGTGGGCGTTTGAGCTTCAATGCTCGGCTTAATTGCAGCAATTGTTGTTGATAAACGTTCTCCAGTGATGGTTTCGTTAGTCTGGAGTAGCTCATAGTAGATCACTCCGATCTGATTCCTTCAGATACACAGCATTAGCTTCTTGCCATAAATATTCGGTTTGACGGTTGAAGTTGATGCATGACCGGGCTTACCCCACGATTTTCTGTGCTTTGGGTTGTCGTAGTAGATCCAATTTTCGTCCCCCGACACAATTCGATGCAAAAACCCTTTCCGATTTTGTCTTTGGAGAAGTTGTTCGCACGTGAAAAGACGGTATTCGGCTCCTCTTGGCTTGAGTTCAAACGGAACCCATTTCCTTGATTTTACACCATACCCATGGTCATGAGGCGGTTTTAAATCGCGTGTTGAGTCACCCGCAAAGTTTCCGCAAGCTCCTATTGAGTTTGGTACGAATCTTGGTGCAATAACGGCTCCAACTCAGCGACTTCAAACTTTACTGCTAAAATATGTTGTTTACACTTCGGCGAAATGACACATACTGATTTTTAGAAGGAAATGATGATACTTTAACATGAATATAGTTACAAGATGGCTCGATGCGATTTAATACTAGTTACGCCATATTTTGTAAATCCCGCAAAACTTATTTGTACCTCCAATATTTATTTTTATTTCGCTGGCACTACACCATGTAGGGATTTAGCCAACTCAATGAGATTACATTATCAAATTTATTTTCAGATTAATGGTGGATAAGTTCATTATTAGATCCTAGCTAGGTCCCAGAGCTGCTGGAAGAGGATAGTATGTCTTCGGTGAGGCAAACTGGCAAAATAAAGCGAAAACTAACAATATGTGATTGCTTTAATCTAATCACAAATGGAGTCAGTTCTGGCTGACTCAAGGTTCGAAACGCCTGCCCATATTGATATTTTATTGACTGCAGATTAGGGTTAGGAACTTAACCCCACTTATCCAATAGTGAAGGAGCATAGTGGAACTGTTACGGTTTTAAGATTGTTAATGGATGACTATGATCAAACATCTGCCGTAACTGTCGAGTTTTTATAATTATTAATTCAGAACCTTCAAGGCGGTCAGCTAAACGCAGCTAGAACTCTGAGCTATGAAGTGGGTGTTCTTGGAGGTTGAAAAAGTCTTGAACTAATTTTAAGAAATGAAGCAGACAAGATATAAAAAATCAATTAATCAATAAATATTTTAAGTTAACAAAATTATCGAAATCATTTTGTATTTCAGTAAAGACAAAATCAGTCACAAATAATAAAATATAATAGAAAAAAAAAATTCTTAACTAATAAACCCTAGCCTGCCTAATATACACTAATGCTGTGTGCCTCAGAAGACTTTTCAAACTAAACTATTCAATATACTAATAGTTCGAGCAATATCTCAACAGATGTCCCTAGCACAAAAGTTTTCATCTGTGCCTCACATACAACTAAACTAATACATAATAATGTACATAATAATGTACATTAGGTATATAGAATTTAATTAATAATACAAATAAACTTACATCGAATAGAGTACGGCCGTTTTTCCATTTTTCTTTGTTTAATCCTTTCTAACGTCAAAATAAATTATACACATCACTTCAAGTTATACAATAAAATGAAAAGTTTGAAAGTAACCTCAGGAGTTGACTTTTTAATTATTGCCTATGAGACAGTAGCGGAAGCTTCAAAATTTGAAAAGTTTAGTTTGAAAAGTCTTCTGAGGCACGCAGCATAAATCTAAGTTAACACTAAGTCTAAAAAAGTAAGGCACTAAGGCTTAAAAAAAATACAAAAAACCACATACGTCTTGATGATTTAAGTTGATTGAAGAATCCATAATGAATGATGTAGAATGTTGATGTATAAACCATTTCCAAATATATATTCATTTACTCGTACTTGCAGAAGGAGTGGAACGCACTAACGCAACGCATAATATTTCTTGTAGGATATTTCCTACAGTCACAGTTATTTACCTTATTTTGCCATAAAGGAAATTTGATTTGCCTTCTCTTGGTCAGAACATATTCTTTCAAAATCTATGCGATGGGCTTACTTCTAATGATAATTCTATCAAACGCCGTTCTAAAAGTTGCTTTGAAAATATTCGCTCCCATAATTCAGCATTTGCAATGGTTAGTTCTGAAGCTAAATTGTTTAGTACACTTTTGAACGGTGTGTACCATTTCAAAATTCATAATATTTTTTATCATCGAGCTGGGGCTTTGACATCTGAATATGGTCGTCAACCGTGCTATGCACAATTATACTTTTATGATGTTGATAGCTAATCAGCGTAGAATGCGTGAGAGAGCAAATGTTGAGTGTAATGTTGATTTAATGCGTACATTGGCTATAGAATTAGATCCCGTTCTATCCTTCAGATCAATGGCCGAATATTATAAACAGCCTGAAAATATTGCTTCTGAAGTTTGTATAGTCATAACAGTTAATCAAGATGTAGATATTTATCGTTTCAATGATGCTGTTCATACCGATGTCGCAGCAATTTTCAAAAATGACGATGGTAAACTTCCTTTTGCGAGAAATATGGTTGTTTTTTTCAAAATTTTCAAACGCACTTTGTAGTATTTCTGTTTAAGATTCTTCGTTAGATCCTTTAGCTTATCCGTTATTGTTCCCAAACGGTGATACTGGCTGCCATGTCAATATACCACATAATATAGCTACTACTTCTTCTACAGTAGCTCGAAACAAAGTTACAATGCTTCAATCTGCTTCTTATCGACTCGCAATCTGTGATGGATTTAACCTTTTGCATCGTTCGCAAAAATTATTTCTTCAATGGGTGGCTGATATGTACATATCTGCGGATTGAAGACACGAGTAAGGTTACGTTTTATTCGTCAACACTGATTTTGAACATAATTTTCCAGATGGTGTTGATGGAGTTCATACTGGCCGCAAAGTCATGTTACCATTATCTTTTATTGGTCCTCCCCCAATCGCGTCATATTCATACATATTTCATATTCATTTTATATTTCGTAGATATTCAATTCACATTCAATAGTGTAATATCTACATAAGTCAAACAGTGGTCAACATCAAAACATAGTCAAAGAAACGATTGTTTCTATGTAAGTGACAGGAAATAAAGTTTTTCTCTACTTGACTTGCAAATCAACCTTGACGGTCTACCACGAACCAAATTTCATTCCGCCATTCCACACTTTGATTCTTTCGTCGTTATTCTTTCCTCGTTTCCTTCCCCTTCACCTACAAACTAAAAACAGTTTGTAGGTGAAGGGGAAGGAAACAAGGAAAAAATCACGACGAAAGAATCAAAGTGTGAAACGGCGGATTATGATTTGTTAGAACTGTGCAGTTTCATTTAATGCAATAGCAATATAAACCTGAGAACAAAATTTCATTACTATTAAGCCCACACTTTCACACTAGTATTGAACACAGCACATCATGACAACAGAAATAGAGAATTTAAACGAGTGTCTGCAATTTTATAATTTGTTTTAAATTGTTCCTTGGTTTTCTCAAAATACATAAAATAGTTAATGTACACGTTAAATGGGTTATGTTCAATGCTATGATAAATTATAAACAATCTAGACCAATCAAAACACACTCATTTATCATTTGATATCATTTATCATTTTATCACTCATGCATCATTTTTGTAGTCATGATGTGTTGTGTTCAGTCCAAGTGTGGAAAGGCTCATTTGTTAAACGACAGCCAAGATCCTAGCATAGCCAGATTTCATAACTTATTTGTAAACACATCGTCGAATCCAATTACATTCCAAATTTCATCATAATTATTTAAGAAATGACTGAGTGCCAACTAGCATTTTAAGATTGCAAAGTTCGTTAGACTTATGGTTTCTTGATCGCGGAGGTCAACCAATTATACAATTTATGATTGATGTACAAGCGTGTTTCCGGAGTAATGCTTTATTCAAAGTATGCTCTATCGAAGGCTGCAACCCTCCCCCCATCGGTCAGGTAAGCGGATTCTCCGAAAGAGGAACTTTGTTGTCTGGAGTCAATCCAGTCATCGACCCATTTTTGATCCCTTCATAAGAACGGAAATGCTACTTAGCCAGGGCTGATTGCATGAATCGGAACAAGTAGTAATCGCAAGAAGCAATGTCTGGTGAATACGACGGGTGGGGTAGAATTTCCCGTTTAAGTAGTTCTTGCCAGAAATCGAAACGCTTGGCCTAGCTTTCGACATTTTGTAAAATAATCGTATCATAGCTGTTGTCATATTCCGATTGTATTGCAGCCAGAGCTTGTATTGCAGCCAAAGCCATCAATTGTCGTAAATAAACTAGATGACACCTTCCGGATACCACCATATTCATGCACCATAAATCGGCTTCGTTTAGAAAATATTAGATTCTGGTGTCGACAGCTCTGGTTCACTTGGCTTGACCCATGTTGAGTTGCGCTATAGATTATCATAATGTATCAACTTTTCACCTTCATTGATGATTCGATACAAAAATAGTTTTTTAGTGGATGAATATTTTACGAAACACATTGTTGGGTAACATTTTATTCTGCCACTTGTGTTCCAGTTTAGCATACGAGAGAAGATTTATCATTCATGTCCTGCGTGGTGAACCGAAACTACCTTGGAACCATCTTCAATAAACAAAGTGATGTACTAAAATTTAACATAAAATGTACAATATTCCTCAAATACATGTGACCAAGTTGTAAGCAAACATCAGTTATTTAGTTTCTGTTATGCAAATATTAGATAATCTTTGATTTAAGGTACTGTGCGATACGATTTTATTTGAAGATTTAACGATTACATAGTGCCACTCAAAAGACAGCCACATAATTGTTTAAGAACTCGGTCTAGTAAATCAGGCCTAATAAGGATTTAAACATACAAAACTACAAATAACCGAAGAAACGATAATACCTACGCATGACATTATTTAATTAATCTCTCGTTTCATTAATTCCATGAAGCGCGGATTACTTGAGCCCAAATAATTTCTGTATTCTAATGAAGTAAACAAGTTCAAATTATAACGTTTTACAATTAAGTTCTAAGATTAATAAAAAGTTACATGTTAAGTAGTTCCGATATAAATAAATGCATTTGTATAAGATATAATGTTCATTCATAAATTTTCCATTCCGTGTAAAATTGCATAATCTACACTGGGTGTATCGAGCACAAGCCCATAAGTTACGATAAAATTTTATGACATACCGAATTTCGGTGATACTTTATATTTTTTACATTTAGTATATTACACTTCAAAGATTTGTGACTTCCACATTTTTTTATTCAAATATTTATTATACAAATATTGTATGTTTATTTTCTTGAGAAATGTCTTGAGATTTTTTTTTTTTGCTTCACTTGAGGGGAAATCAATATTGCAAGAAAACATCATCCAAATAAACAAACTTTACCTTGACTTCGTGTTGTGGGGCTCTATGATTTTACACTAAACTATTTACAATATAAATATTATTTTTACAAATTTTGAATACGCAAATTTTATTTATGATTTATGCAATTTATCTATTTTTATCACAAGCACATAAATAACCAATTTTATAATCACACCACCATTAAACATTAAACAATCGCAAGTCTACTAAAAAAAACAAAAATTGTATTTTGACAATCCGAAAACCCGGCAACGAATCGAGAGTTATCGAGATTAGTATTGCCATACTCGTAATCCCATTGGTGCAATATCTCAACGGGTAGTGTAATTTTTGACATATGTTTTGCAAAAGATAAATAAAAAATGTTTTTTAATAATACATAAATAGTTTTTAGCGTAGTTTCGTGTGATAGAATGTCGACCGACAGTTGGATACATAATTTTGCCATTACGGAGACAATAAACCATGAAAATAAATATACGTTATATAAAATAACCGCAATTGTAGGTATACCACCCATGTCCGGGTCGTATTTTATTAAAAAATCGATTATTTTTATGTATTTTCAAGATATTTCCACGCCATATACCAGAAGCCTTATCAAATGTGTCTATTTGGAGGCGTTACAGTGAAATTAAAAAATTATACAAGGAAATAAAAGCAAAGCAAAGATTGTACCGCTTAAAAGGGGCTTTCCCCAAATTTTTCGACCAGAAATCGTACTTCACCAGATTTAATGATCGGATTATTGAGGAGCGAAAAAGTGCGATAATCGAGTTTTTGTATTATATAGCACAGCATCCTGTATTATATAAGTCTGAGTCATTTATTTCGTTTTTTAATGTAAGTATTTTGGGCTGTTAAGAAAGGTCGGTTTCTATTTTCTAATTTTCAGAATAATCGTACATTCCATCCGTCCTCTACCGAAAGCTCAATTACCGAAGCAAAACCTAGTTCTAGCCGAGATGAAGTAGACAATCATCAGCTTCCAATGAAATTACCAAATTCAATTGAAATCAAAGACAAACCACCTGAACCGGTATTAGCCTCGTCTGCCGATTCCATATCCAATAATTACATATATGAAGCAGCTCTAGAATTTAGTAATGCCCTACAATCGGATGTGAACGGTGCCTATGACATAGCATTTCAAAAATATACTTCCGGCGTGGGTATACTACTTACGGGTGCCAGAAGTGATACGGACGTCGAGCGTCAAACGATTGCCAAAGAAAAAGCCCAAAAATATTTAGGTAAAGCCGACGATATATATCAAACATTTTTATCCAATGACCACTTTGTTGATTTGGCCAAAGATGCTGAGATCGTAACGGATGTCGATGAAACGTATCTAAAATTACCCGTCAACACTTTATCACGATATCGGATCATAAAAATAATTAATTCGGTGCTACAAGTCCAAGATATTAAAAGTAAAAATATCGTAATAATGAAAATCATCCAAAAATATGCGTCAGGGACATTATATTTTGGGAAACGGATACCTTATATGGTCCCAGTATTAAATTATATCGAAACGGATGATTCCATATTTGTTCTACTTAAACAAGCGAACGGAGGTAAATTATGGGATTACATCACCAAAATTGTACATCATAAATCGGGTTACAAGAAATCGAATTTAAATGATTTATTTGTCGAAAAGTCAAGGTACGCAAAATCACAACTCTCAATGTCAATTTCATCGCTGCTTACGAACGAAACAAATGGCCTAGCATCACCAAAAAGTTCATCGTGTAGTTTAAACGAGTATAATACAAATTTGGGCGAGTTGTCGAATAAAATTAAAGAACTCGACTCGATACTTTCTTTCGATAAGATATCCGACTCGGAGGAAGTGACAAGTAATCTATCCGAACTAGATACATACGAATTAGTCGATTCATCTCAGGAATTATTAAAATCTGTATCTGAAACGTTAGAATGGTCTAATTCAAGTCCACCACCCGTTAAACTTCCGTCTGTGATTGAGGAGATTGAACCGGCTATGGAAGCCACTAGTTTAGATTGTTTACCAGAAGGAAGTATTCGGCAATGGATTGCGGAATTAATAGTCGCGATCGAAAATCTTCATCAGAATAATATCGTTTGTGGTGATCTGCGTATGGATAATTTACTTCTCGGCAACAGTGGACAACTTCAGATAACACTTTTCTGTGTGCAGCATAAAAATGATGCCGATGTTATACGTTACGATTTTGATCATAGTACTAATTTGTATGTTGCCCCGGAACGACCGATTACAACTGTTTCGGACTGGTGGAGCGTTGGCATAATACTATTTGAGTTGCTGTTCCTTAAATCGTTCTACTTTTATCATCCGGATGACATCTATAAATATTATAGTATCCAGTATCCACAGACGGGAATCTCGAAAGAAGCCAAAAGCCTATTAAAAGGAGTAAGTATATAAGGTAATTAGACAATAAATTTGGTCGGTGTAATCAATTTTATTTCCGCAGCTACTTACTGTTGATCCAGCTAAGCGTTACGATATTACGAGTATAAAATCTCATTGTTTCTTTAAGGATGTAAATTGGGCAGAAGTGTATCGTAACGGATTTCTATAACTGATTAGATTTACTTTTTAATCTGTTAATTAATTTATTCAATTAGAAAATACAAATTATGTAAATATAAGTTCATAATTAAATTTTAACAATCTTGATTTTATTGGTCGATTTAGAAATTAATAAAAAGAAACGATTCGGATAACTTGGCAAGGAAAAGTTTTTAAACTTAGGTATCTCCTTGCAGAGAGATGAACAAATGAGAATGTTATATGGAACGGTAGGGCATTCCCATTTGCTCACCTGTAAATTAAACCTCTAGGCTTGTTCTACGATGAATTTCCGAATAAATTTTCAATTACCAATGCCGTGCTGATCCTCAAATAGAAAACGTGAATCGAAATAAAGCGATCTACGAAGCGAGTAAGTGACATGGAAACAAAAAGTGTTCAACCGTCTCCTTCACTCCATTACACTGCTCTCATTTTGTATTCTAACAGATCCACAAAGTGTTTGCTTAGAGTAGAGCAGTGCCCAATTATAATTCATAGTAAAGTTTAAGTACGTCTATCATAGTTTAGAGCACCTGAGTGCTTTTTCGATCTGAAAGAAAATTTGTAGATTAACCACGAATAGAAGATATCTCACCTGGCCTCATTATTTTCAAGGATAATCTTTATGGCGAGGTACACAAATTAAAACTTTATTTAAAGGCAGGCTGATCCAACCCCATAGGACGTCGGCCCCATAGGTCTGAACAACAAATTACATGATAATACGTATCGCGTACGATAACTCCGACACCAGTTAACAATCGCGAACTGATCAAATTGACACATTGGAAATGTAAGTCGACACTATATTCTATGTTCTAACTAATATCTTTGAATAATAATCGATTTAATAGATTTCAACAGTACTATCTACTAAAGAACAACCTTCTAATCCAGAGATCAAAGAGAGCACTAATATAATCTCGAGTGCAGCAGTTAATGAGGTTCAACTCGAGGCCAATACACAAAGGCAGCGGTACATCTGCAGAGATTGTGGCATGTCAAGGACGTGCAGCGGTTAGAATATTGTAATCAAAATATTCTAATCGCACAAACTCATTACTAACTTATCACCCCGTCCCTCTATACAAAAAAACCTAATTCGAAAAATACGGTGCGTATACGAATTATTAACGAATCATTTTTTTGCTTTCTCCAATTTTAAAGGGATAAAACAAAGATTCGATAAACTAAACCATTTCATGTTCGTGACTCGAGCGAAGACGAGATACAATATCTCAGTATTTATGTTATTAACTTTATAGTTAATTTAGGTAAGTATTTTATTTTATTGTTATTATTAATTTAATTTCTATTCCTATTATTGAAGATAAAAAGCCACCAAATTATAAAATAAATAGAAAATTTAATAAAATATGTGCCGAAAATCAACCTTAATCCAAGCCGAATAGTAAAAAAAGGAATATCGAAACATCACTAGATTTGTTATGAGAACGACGTAGCACAATGATTTATGAAATTTTATTTTTATTATAAAAAAATAAAATAATATAATAATATAAATTTAATTTTGCGTTTCTATTTCCAACATTATTTTAAACTTCGAAAAAATTATTGGAAATCATATGCAAAAGTGTTGCTTTAGTGTATCGCAAAAGTGTTACGTTTGCGTATCATTAAAAGTGAACAATAAGTGAACGAATACTTCGTATAAAAGTCTAATTATCTTGGGTTAGGAACACCGTAAACGGTTCATTTTTGAGCTGCAAAATCGATTCGTTTGCGAACTATTCTATGAAGTGTAGTCTTCGTTTGTGGTTCGTAAACGGTTCACATTTTTTAGCGGGGTGCGTGCAAACAGAATACGTGCCGGTTCAGAGACAGAATATATTCTATTCTGTGGTTCAGATTTAACATAGATTATTTTAGCTTTGGCAACACTAATGCCATTCTTTCTTTGACAGAAACTCAGTATATTATTTCCAGTTGACGAAATGAGTCGCTTAACGCTTCAACAAAAGTGGGAAATGTTGGAAATTTACTTCCACAACAAAGACAATTGGTTCGAAATCGCAAGAAAATGTCGTACAAAATTTGGTCAAAACACGGGACTCACACCCAACGGTATCAAGAAGTTTGTGCATAAAGTGCGTGATACGGGCTACTTAGTCGACAATCCAACGCGTACCCAAGCTCGTCGTGTTCGTTCAGCCGAAAAAATTTCCGCGGTGGCCGAAAATGTGCGCCAACGGCCAACAATATCAATCGTGCATCGGAAATGAACATCAGCCGGTCTTCCATGCAACGAATTCTGTGTAAAGATCTTATATACTCGCAAGACGAAAACAAATCGACGAGCACACCTAAAACAAAAAGCGGCACGATTAATACAAAACAAAGAAGAACGAACAAAAAATAAATTCGTAGCAAGAAGCGCATACGTCTTGCGCCCGCTACGACCACCATGCCCGGCATATTAAGCCATCCACCATTATGCATGGCAGATAATAATGAATGAAAATTTAAATTACAAATAAATTAAATTAAATTAAAAACAGTAACTAAATAAATTCAACAATTAAAATAAATAATGAAAACTTTTACAATTGGTGACTTCGATATGATCTGAATAAGCAAACTTCTGATGCAACTTTCCTGATTCGGTGACGCGCATGGTGCAGTGAACGGCACAACAATGTCAACTGTTGCTTTTCGTCTTACGTCTTAATGTTCTGTCATATTCTTTAAGTTAGCAAAATACCCCCTTCCCTCACCTCCACAATAACCCCAACCTCCATATCAACCGCAGTACTCGGAACTTTACAACCTGGTTCCATGAGTCACTAGTTTCAACTCGAAATCGAAATTAGGCTTTTTAATCAAACTAATCTTTCGCCATACCAGTTTCTTGACTTAATCTTGTGGTTATTCCCGATCGACTAGCTAGATAAATTTTCAACCAATACCGAGAGATAAGATGTCGCAAGCGATGGATTTCTTTCGGTGTCCCAACAAATAGCCACGAGTATCGATCAACTTAACGATCAGGCAATCAGTTCGAGCTATTCTCTGAGCTTTATATGCACTTCTTAAGTTCAAATGGAATATGAACTACTGCCTATGCACGCAATCCAAAGCTATTCATTGAGCGTCTGCATCTTTTAGGCCCTAAGTAAGAGATGAGAATCTTTCACAAACGCCGTACGGTGAGAGGTAATAGATCTTACCCTTTTGGATTTGAGTAAGACCAGAATCATGCCACGACTGTCATATATATAAGGAGGTTCTTTGACCACCTGTATAGATAAGATTTAATATCGAAATACCTCAAAGAATAAAATCCTTATTAAAAACAGATAAACACGTCAAAAGTTTTACCGACAGACTTTATTATAAATTAATTGGTTTGAAGCCGACATTAATAAATCGCAACACTGCAATAATAGACACCTACTCTACATAAGTTCCCCTAATTCGCGTCAAGGGCACTAGGGAAGTTCCTTGGTGGAAGCATGATCTTAAAAGGATCGAAGTTCGTAAACAGTGGATAAGGTGGATGACACAAAAGTGCGACTTTAATGGAGTCAAAAGCCAAATACGGCCCACAAGAGGTACGCAGTATAAAACTACCGAAAGTGGATAAAACAACATTCACAGGAGATTATGAAACCTGGAGCTGGATAATTTTATGTAAGTTCCGGGTCAGACTAGTTTCATCTCGCTTGTCAGCGTAATGAATTATCTCAATTATACAGTTATATGGCGTCAATTCAACCCACAATTTTATTTCTTATGTCCCTGAGTATTATTTTTGTATAATTTGGATTGAGTTTACATGGGTCTTCACATACTGAAAAAATTTCCTCGGCATTTTTTTTTGACCCAGAGTATTGAGGTTGGTCTTTGATCGCGTCAGGAATTTTCAGTTGAGTGAGCATTGTGTTCATATGGTCTATTTAACTTTTTCTTGATCTGCGTTATTTTTGTCTATCGTTTTGTTAAAGTTTCTATAAACCTGATTCTATTTCTAAAATTCACTTTAGTTGAATTATTTTACACTTTTATCAAATTATAACTACAGCTCAATCATTCGTTTTGGCTTAAATATGCGCCGTTTTTTTCGATAACTCGTTGACATTTAGAAGGTAATTTCACTATGCCGCCCTCCCAAAACGCCTTGTCCCTATTAGCAAAAAACTGAAATAGCCAGTTTTCATAAGCACCCTGTATACAGGTGCCGCAGAATTAGACGATAAAACGCAGCAGGGTGACCCTTATCACACCATCAGTTTCTTGGCATCGACGCAGCATTTCTTGCCGGTCAGCGGGTGAAAGGACTTGTACATGTTGCACATGGATGCAACATTTATTTTTAAAATACGTTGCAACGTGGACCGTAGCACTCCCGAATGTCTTGATGAACATCGAACACTTATAGATGGGTCGTCTGTCACCATTCCAATTACTCTTCTCGGACGACAAGGGACTTCGCCTTCACTGTACGTTTTGAAATACTCTGTAATCGGGAAACGTTCCTCATTTGGATATTGTCTCTGGTATTCTCTTGCTGCTGCTCGGGCGTTGCCATTACATAAGCCATAAATGAAATGCATTATACCACAAATTTTGTTTAATTTGGGCTACTAGATTGACTGAAAAAAATTGTTCTGCTTTAGTTTACCATTGTGTTCATCATTTTGTTTTATTTTTAATAAAGCATCGATTTTAGAAATTGAAATTTTGTTAAGTATGCATTTTTTAATAAACACTACTTACTTTGTGAAAAATTGATAAAAATCATTCAGTTGTGAATAGCCGGGTGTTTGACACCATTTTATATTCTGCATTAGAGTGTTGTATATTTTTCTGATAATGGGTCAATTTTCTGTAGTACATTGTTTTCCCACTGGCGTTACTTAAACATCAACAAATATTTTTGAGAAAAAACAGAATTTACATAACAATTGTTTTTATTTGACAGAAGATACTACACAGCTGATAAAAATGATTTTATTGGAAAGGCACACACTTTTAGATGTTATTAAAAGGAAAGTTAAACAGAACCCTTGTTTTTAAATTAATTTTTTGGTGGGTACACAAGCGATTTCATTAAAAAAACACTAAAAGTGGAATAACTTTTGCACCATATGCAAAAAAACTTTATTTGGCTGTTTTTGCTGTAAATGAGCTTCTCTATCACCTTGCTTCGTTTGATCGTCCTATTCTGGAACACCCTGTGTAGGGTTTATTAGACATTGCTGTTGCGCCAGCAGTATGTGGATTTAGCTGGTTTGTTTTCTTATGAGTTACGTTGTTGCATCTTAATAACTCGACGTGTTTGTTATCTTATTCATTTGAGTCTTGCTACTTTGGAGGCTCTCACAAATTGAATATTTGTTGTTGTTGTTTCCATGGTAGATGACGGTATATCCATGGGATATGACTGGTTACCACTTTATGGGTAGATGGTATGATAAATCCTTACACGATTATTTAATGTTTCAATGTGTTTTTTAACTAAACTACATCTAACTCCAAATTACTGTTACTTTCGATCCATTCTCGATAACGAATTTCACTGGTAACGAACGAAATAGTAAATTTTGATTTTATAATAGTATTAACTAAGAAGATCTCTAGTTATGTCGCATGAAGCGATACGACTAAGGTAATAGGGATGTACATTCTTTTTAAATCGCTGGAAAATTGAATTGACTATGAAGAAAAAACATTGTACATTTTTACAAAATTTTACAAGCTTGCTCAACACGCAAGTACACTCTTGTCCGTGCAACGAAACAGTGTTAGGTTTCAGTGGTTGCTATCACACACTTATGGCCCATTGTGATACCACAGGATCCGACATCAATAAACTCGCTTAAAACCAATTAGTGCTATTAATATAGCGTACAAGATCTCGCACATTACAGCCTTCGAAATCAGAGAGGCTGTCCATAGCGTATTTGCCCAAGTGATCATCATAGGTTCTGTCAGCTAGCGCAGGGCATCAGCACAGGGAGTGAACAAGAGTCTCTTCCTCCTCCTTGCAGCTTCTACAGATGTCATTTACATCCAGACCCAGCCTTCTCGCATGATCTCCGAAGAGGCAGTGTCCGGTAAATACCCTTATAATTCTACTAAATCACGCTTCCTTAGTGTGATTAAAATCATAGCCTGGTACACGCTGCAGTAATCAGGAAGACGAAAGGTTAGACCCACGTTTAATTCCTCATAAAACAGACAAGCTCCCACTCTACCATCGAGCTTGGAGCCGTCAGTGAAGAATTTAATTGTCAAGATCTCCGCAAAGGGACCACTCTTTCAATCCTCCCTAGAGAATCCCTAGAAATCTCGCCTTATCAGTAAAGGCCAGCGTAGTACCTTTCAGACTTGGTGGAACCACTTCCGGAATTTTATATCTCCTAGTGAAAAGAACCAGCTCTATTTGAGAAGGATTAGTCCCCAAACCACATCTGCTGGCCCAACCCGCAGTGATTGATAGTGCATTCTGCATCACATCCCTAATTGTGCCAAGGTGCTTTCTTGAGACAACTATCGCTACGTCATCGGCATAAGCAACCACACCTACTCCTTCCCACTCCAGTTTCAATAGTAGTCCGTTGATTACTATATTCCAAAGAAGGGGAGAGAGAACACCTCTCTGAGGTGTTCCGCGAACAACCCGTCTTCTGACGGGGACTTCCCCCATCCCCGCAGAAACTCTTCTGCTTCAAAGCAAGTGATTAATTAGCCTGGTTACTGGATGTTCAATCTCGAGTGCCAGCAATCCTTCACCTTTTGAAAGCGCCCTCGATATCGAGAAACACCACCAGCGAGAATTCCTGAAAGTCCAGTGACTTCTCAATTTCCCGAACCAAGGTATGTAGTGCCGCGTCCTCGGACTTACCCTTTTGGTACGCATGTTGAGACTGTGCCCAGTTACTGGGTACAATTCTCGAACGAATATAGACATCCAACAGCCGTTCCATGATTTTCAGCTGAAAGGATGACAGATATTAGTCCTTAGGGAAGGGGCTCTTAAGTTCTTAGGGTTGCTGTGCGAGCTTCTACTTGCTCTCGGGAAGAAGATCACCCTAGTCTCCCTCCATTTCTTCGGGAAGTACCCCATTTATAGACACTCTTTGAAGATAACTGCCAGCCAGGGAAGCAAGACCTCCGAGTTCTTCTGGTACAATCCCATCCGACCAGCTGACTTAAAGGGCTTAAAACTTTTAATAGCCCATTTTATCTCCGCTCTATTTAGAATATCACCTGCAAACGACGCATCCTCACTTCCCAAAAATGGAAGTGAGTTTCCATCAGAAGATTAAGATCTCTTTACTAGAAACCGTTCATTCGACATCCGGTTTAATCAGATAGCCTGGGACAGCTGGACTGGTAGAGAGAATCTTTCTTAAGCGCGAGGTTTCCGAGACCTCTTCCATTCTAGCACAGAAGAGCATTCACGAATTTCTTTGTGCCTTCCTTGTCTCTCTTTTATATTCTCTGAGACATTCCTTATAGAAGTGCTAGACTTGACTTTCTCTCGATCTTTCGCTCTATTAAAAGCAGATCCACACCGCACTCCGCAAGTGCCGAAGTCCGCAAAACAGGTTTCCGCTTTCCCCTCCGCTTTGTTTATGGGCAGGCTTCCCTCATAAAGGTGTTACAAGCCCTAGTAAGAGTATCCACTATTGGATCACTACCCGTGTCGGGGAGTCTTGGAACTCTAGATGGAATACTACCCTCCAATATATATCTATATACGTGCCGTACTGTCCTCCTGGAATTTCTGAAAACGTACTGAACGAAACAGTGTTAGAACTTAGAGAAAATTGTTTTGCTGTAAATGCAGATCAACTTTTGCTCATATTTCTGAAACCATACACTTTACAAAAAATTCTATATGATCAAAAAGTATTTATTTTTAATTGCATAATCAAACAGTTCACTCAAAAGTATAGGTTCTAATTTACAACGAAATAAACAATTCTGGGGCTTCAAGCGCTTGAAGGGCCACTAACCTGCGTAACAAACAAATTTAATTTAAGTTTTCCTTATCATTTTATTTATTTTTTTAAATATTTTTATATTTTATAATTTTTTTTTATTTTTGTATTGTTGTTGATTTTTTTTTTGCTTCTATTTATTATTATTCATAGTATTATTCTTTAATTCTATTTTTAGTGGTATACACAAACATAAAATAAAACAAAAACAAATAATATATATTATATAGTAGCTACATAATTTAATATAAACTTATAAATATAAAAGTAAACTATAATTTAAAATCACCATTGAATTTTTTTGTGTGTTAAGTGTTTTGATGTACACTTTAGTAATTTTGCAGTTCGTATGTGTTGTAATTTTTTTTTATTGAATGATTATTATTGATATTCAAAATAAATTTTATTTAATATAAAAAAATGAAGAGAATAATTATAAACATCAGAATTATAGTAGTTCTAAAGTACAAGAGAAAGATTTGTTTTTAATTAGTTCACATTCAGTTGGAAGGCGATCAAACCTCCTGCAATTTAAAAAAAAAATTGGCTTAATATTTTCCATAGACGTTTTCATCCGAATATGCGATATAGAGGAAGCAGTCCTCTTCTCTATGCTCCTGGTACAGTGATCCCATAGTTGCAGACGTTGGTGGAATAACGTTATTTACAAAGAAAAATAATGCGTCTTCAGGACGTAGGTGAATTCGTTTGCGGATAAGGAAGTAGAATTGGCCAACAGTTAAATCGGATGGTACCAAATATTTTTTCTTATCCAAATCGCCAATACGTGCTTTCGGTGCTTTTTCGACAATGACCTAAGAGAGATAAGAAAAGTAATAACTATTAGTTTTTATTGTATTTTAATTTAATCGTGCGCACGTTAAAAGCTGGATGTGTCATGACAATGGTATGATAGTCTGATAATACGCATATTGTTGTACTACGTCTATTTTATTATGGAATCAACATTTTAATAAATGACGAGTTTTGAGAGTTGTTAAAATGTTTATAAGAATATCATGATCCTAAATTGTAACCGCAAATAAAACACAAGAACAACAGGTGCCCGGGGAATGGGAATTACATGTGTTCGAAATTTGATTTTTCTTTTACAAAAATCTAGCTCGTCATACTACAAAACATGTACGAGTATAACGACTAACGTTTGGGTGGGTGCAAATCATTATTACAAATATGTTACAAATCCTATCCTCGAAATTTGATCATGCTCAATGGAACTAGGATAAATTGAATTAGGAGTTTTAGTAAGATTAGGTTTGTACAGCTGATTGTGATTTAATAATGAGTTTTGAGTAATGTTCGGGATTTTTGATATAGGAATAAGTTCGTTAAATATCGTATCTTCTTTATGATGATAAGGAATTGTGTAATGTATGTGAACATTTGTTTGAGGAAGATGATTATGAGGTAATTGTTCGGAGTCCTAATAATGTTGTTTGTGAAATTAATTCCGTAAATCAGAAGAATGTAACAAATCATAAACAATTATTATCACCTTATCTTTATGGTGAGTGGAAGCAAAATCTTTCCACAAACTAACCTTAATAATGTAATAAATAATTCTTTACTAACAAGAGAATTTTGAAATGGTTATGGTGTACTTGTGAGAACAAGACACCTAGCTATAATGTGGGAAAAAAGCTTGCTCAAGTATATCCTTTTATAAGTTAGAAAATTTAACAAATCCTTATCTTGTGGTATTATAGACCCTCGCAGGTTCAGAATTCCTAGTCAGTTCGTACACCGGATTATGTCTTATTAACAGATTTCGTCGAATAATTGGGTGATAATCGAATGAAGCAGTAATAGTTTGCATGTTCTCAAGTAATTCAGTTACTGCGTTGTTCGAAAAAATGTGTGATCGTGACATGGGCATACTTAACATGAAGTATGGTATAGATAGCCTAACAGCGGCCCTGCATTGTATACATGAATTTTGTACCGAAATTCAGGCATAGGTTAAAGACGAACCTATTATTAATCTGATTAGTAGGGCTAGATTGGGAGATTCTATCATGAATTTTCATTTCATTTCTGGAATCCGACCGTGGAGGTGTCAATATCGTCAAATTTGGTTTGTAGAGCTAAATGAATAGATTTATTGATGAATTTTGGTTTGAAGTTGGTCACTTCTTAAACAATTTTAGCCAAATGTAGCTGATTTTTAAGTTTATGTTATTTCTTAACCAATATGTTATTGAGATTTGAATAATGAATTTTGGATGAAGTACTTTAATTTCGGCAAGCTGACGAAAATCTGAAGTTTGGTCATTCTGAATGGAACTTTACTATTTATTAATCGAGTTTGGTCAAATTTTAATCGTAGATCTAGCACATAATTTTAAATGCAGGTTGAACTCTATTCGAATTTGAATTACAGAACGTATTATTGCGTTTCTAACAAGTAAATTTTGATTCTAACTAAGTAAAATTTAGTGTTAAGAAGAGTGATCGGAATTTATGATATTGAGGAATTTCGCCATTTTGAGTGGAATTTCATTTCACTATTGAGCTTGTTTAAATTTGGATTATCGGACGGACATGAAATTTTAAGAATGAACAATGAACTTTAAATGCAAGCCCGAAATTTTACTATTTCTAAGTCCATTTTATAAAAAGGTGAGTAATACAATGTTATTGGAAACGAAGATGGAATTTTAACATGTATTAGGCAGGCCAAGAAAGTTTACAATTTCTTAGCTAATTTTATTCAAATCCTAATATGATGTTATTGCTTTTCTTACTTAATATTTGGAGCAAATACAGGAATTTGACCATTATAAAGTGTGTTTTGGATAGATAATTTTATGCCATTAATGCTTTAATATGATAAGGTCCAATTTTCGATCACTCTTCGCAGAAATTGCGGCCGTATCTCGCTAATAATGTGTTCCAAGTGTTCAATCGTCGCTGCTTTATCGGCGTAGACAAGTGACAACATATCCCCAAAAAATAACCTAATGGAGTTAGATCACACGATCTCGGTGGCCAATTAACAGGAGCATTACGTAAAATTAGTCTTTCATCCAAAGTTCCTTTGAGTAAATTAATTGTATTCCGCGCTGTGTGGCATGTGGAACCGTCCTGTTGGAACCACATATCAGCGATTTATTCCAGCCAATTGGAGTACAAAAAAGTTAGAAATCATGTCTCTATATCATTCACCGTTGACTGTAACATTCTGCCCATCATCGTTTTTGAAGACATATGGACCAATGATTCCGCTGGCCCATACAGCGGACCAGTGATTTTCTCTGGATAATGGTGTTTCGGCAAAGGCTTGTGGATTATCTTCACTCCAAATCCGACAATTCTGTTTATTAACGTATCCATTCAACCAAAAGTAAGCTTCATCGCTGAACAAAATTTTGTTTCAAAAATCAACATCAATATCAATTTGTGCTTCAGCCCATTGGCCGAATTGGCGGCGTGTGCGAAGCTCGGATGGCTTTAATTCCTTCACAAGTTAAATTTTGTAAGCACGTAAACCAAGATCCTTAGATAAAATCTTCCATAAAGTGGATGGACACATCTCCAGGTGCTGAGAACGACGTCAAATTGATCTGGGCCTTCCTCAATTCTACGCTGTACATCGTCTTTCGCTAGTCCGGTACGCACTGTTTGACGTTTTACTGGATGCGTATTGTCATTTAGAGTATACGTGGCGCGAAAACGATCCATAGTTAATCGAATTACCCGCTCTGATGGACGATTATGACGACCTTAAAATGGACGTAATGCACGATGAGTTTGGCGAACAGAACCATTATTTTGATAAACAATTTCAACAATTTGCAAATGTTTCTCTGGCGTGAGTCTATTCATTATGAAATGGCAAATCAAACTAATGACAAAGCAAATGTCAGCTGTTAAATCGGTTGTCAAACAAATAAGAGGTGAGGTTTGGATTTTCTCATGAAATATTGACGAAGTTTTGAAATGATAAATGGAACTAGGCAATTCCTTAACAAATTATAGCAAAGCTATTTCGTAGATCTAGACTGGTGAATGGTGGATCACGAATTTTCGTCGAAGTTGGGAATTAGGAGTAGGGCGACCGACCAGGCGAAAAATATGAAAATCAGGACAACCGTCAACAAATTTTAGGTATATTGTACAAGAAGACATACGTAAATTACATATTTCTATTTCATTCTTCTCGTTCTCTTACCCGTAACATCTTGGGAGTACGATGTTGGGACTATTTCGCCTACGTTTGTTGCTATGACCAAACCTGTGCAAACTGCTCGTCATATATAAACAACTGGCTTCTAATTCGTCGGTAGTTGTATCCATATTGAGTGGTCTAAACAGGGCATAACTTAAGCTATTAAATGTTATGGTTGAGACTTTAGAATTTCGAATTACATAGAAAGTAATTAGAATAACCTGAATAACCTATGTAAATAAAATTCTATTAATTGGGTTATATTGGTCTACTCTACATTAAAAGGGATCCTTTCTTTCGTTCACTGGCTTACCATTTAAAATACAGCACAATTTAGCGATTTCCCCGAACGAAAGTTGGAAAACCAGAACATGTCCGGCCGAACATGAACGACTGGTCATCCTTGGTAACACTGAAGGTATGGCATCTCTTATGCTGCATACATGACATCGAAAATAAAAACATTACACTCGCTCCCGCACTCAAACCAATGAAATTTCGTAAAATGCTTTTTGTCCCGCCTACTAGTACCACACTCAATATTTTTAACTCTAACTAACTCTCGATGTCATGTACGCAGTCTTAACCTATTATCGTTAAATATGGTTTAAAGACCTCCGAGAGACCTCGGCCAGACCGGCCGAGAACGTTCCCGGGGTCCGTGAAAGTGTACAGGAGAACTCGAGACAGTCAATTCCTCACCGTGCACAAGCACTTGGCCTTTCAGACTTCAATTTGGCGAATTTTGCATCGGGACTTGGACCTAAACCTGTACAAGATCCAACTCACCCAGGAGTTAATGACCATAGACAACGCCGTTTGTTCGCTGACGGATTTCGAGCGTTTTGAGAATCCTAATTTTGGCCGAAAAATTATCTTTAGCGATAAGGCGCATTTTTGGTTGCTATGTGATGACGCCAAACCACACGAGGTTCACCATCACAAAAAGTTCCTGTTTGGTGCGGATTTTGTGCCAGCGACTTCATTGTTCCGTACTTTTTTGGAAATGCGTAGATGAGGGCCACCTTCAACGACAGAACAATGCTTTCTTTTGGCCCAAATTGAACGATATGAATGTGTTTCCAGCAGGACGGGGCTACGTTCCACACAGCAGACGGCAACAATGGACATTCTGCATGAACAATTTGAGGGTAGAATTCTCTCGCAAAGGTGACGTGAATTGGCCACCAAGATCGTGCGATTTGACCCCGCTAGCCTCTTTCTTGTGGGGTTTCCTCAAGTCGCAGGTCTATGCCAATAAGCCGCAATCGACCGATGCCCTTAAAGCCAACATAACCAATACCATCGCTCAAATTCAGCCGGATCTATGCGGCAGTCTTTGAAAATTGACCACTCGGAACCGCTTTTAATCGTGAATCGTTCAGAGTAACAGAGATGAAACAATCCAGATGGATAGTTCATCTTGCACTTATTCGAGAAAGAGGTAAGCTTAAATTCTTCATTCTACTTAGCATGAATTGGCCTCGTCGTAAACGGTAATGCCTTACATTTTACAGAAGTTGACGTTGTTGAAACAAAGCTTGCTTCCGTAAACTATAAACAAACAAATCTTACAATCTGACCCAAAAACAATTGATTAGATAAAAACACAAACAGAACGAAAATAAATATTCTGTGATAAAAATGACACGATCCACAGCAATAATAGAAACAATGTAAAGGTCTAAAGCAAAATATGGATACGTTGTACACCTAAAGGTCATATCAAGGTTTATTACCGACGTACAATAAAAAAAAAACTGATGCAAATTTAACACTATCGTTATCATTTAAGAAACACAATCGTACACGAAATTCTAGTTTACGACAAAATTTGGATGACCAAACTAAAAATAATCGCTTAATCAATTTTAATTTTTTGTTTTGTGAACTTATTGTGTAGCTACACTTTTTGCTTACACTACAGAGTGAATCAGCTGATTGGATATGGTGCGCGGACGAACGCAAACAAAACAACAGAACGTCTTATTGTATATAGTGAATACCAAGAAAATTTTCTATTTTGGAATTTAACTAATATTGCGTAATTAGAAAAATAGCAAAAATCTAATTAAAAAGAACGAAAACAAAGAAATTTTGACAAACTTGTTAATGACGCAATTTTCTGACCTTGCAAGTTAACTAATAATTCTTTTAAATATTTGCAAATACAATATAATTCCCCGTTTAAACGATACCTATTAAACATAATTTAATTTCCAGACCGTTCTTGAATACGATAAATTAAATATTCTGTGCAATCAAAAAAAACTTTCATAATTACAAAGATGGACGACATCTTAGGTTTTATATTATACACAAAACAAAAAAAACAAAGAACATTGAATACCTCAAATTTTCTTAAATATAAATATAAAATATCCCACTTACTGGTACACGGTCTGGATATTTTTTTCGAATTTTATCACCTTCCGCACGTCTTTTTTCGAATGGAAGTTCTTCTTTATATTGGAATTTCATATTTTAGTAAATTTTCTTTTATTTAAACAAATTAAATTTTTTTCTATAAATTGCGACTTTAGCTTTTAAGTTTTATTTGTGGACTGATGAATGACGACAAACACAAAAACAAGTCGACTGACAGCCAAAAACAAAGTGCGTTCGGTATGCGGTATATTGTGTTCGCAGGGATAGTAAATACAAAGTTGCGGTACCGGTAATTCAGAGAAAAATTTGAAAATAAAAATTAAATTTTACATTTTTTGTGTTAAATTGTATGTTTTAATCACTTTTGTATATAAAAAATTCTTTAATACACACAATTTATACATCATTTTACTCATCACCCTCTTCATCATCATCATTCGATGAAATCCTGAAGTAGCGCAATTCATAGGAATCCTTTTCATTTGATACAACACGGATCCAATCACGGAGACTGTTCTTTTTTAAATATTTTTTCGTTAAATATTTAAGGTAGCGTTTTGAAAAATGAACATCTGAATTAACAACAACTTTCATCTTTTGTCGTTCTAATGAAATATTGCCACCCAAATTATTTGTTTTACCATTAATTTTAATGCGTTCTAACAAGTATTTTTCCTAAAAACAAAATATAAAAAAAATATTTTTAATTATTCAACTACAGTTTGTAATCTGACTCACAAAATCAGCAACATCCATAATATTATCTTCGACAATATTTGTACATTCAATTGCGAATTTCAATGATATCTTCTTCTTCTTAAGACCCTTGCCACGGAGAACTTGTTTCTTCGCCACTTTACCTCCTTTGCCGGCGGCAGCTGCGGCTTTAGCAGAGACACCCTTTTTGACTGGTTTAGTCCCAACTGGTTTTGGAGCCTTAGCCTTTGGCTTTTCGCCAACTTTCTTTTCGGCAGCTGGTTTCTTTTCAGCAGCTGGTTTAGCTTCGGCTGGCTTAGCAGCCTCAACTTTTTTTTCTGGCGCTGGTTTCTTTTCGGCTGGTTTATCGCCTGATTTTTTTTCAGCTGGCCGTTTTTCAGCTTTCTTCTCTGGAGCTGGTTTTTTCTCAGCTGCTGGTGCTGCTTTCTTTTCAATTGGTTTCTCGGTGGCTGGTTTCTTTTCGGCTGCTGGTTTTTTCTCTGCGGCAGGTTTGGAAGCAGCCTTAGCAGGAGCTGGCGCTGGTGTTTTGGCCGAAGCTTTAGCCGCGGTTGGTTTCTCTGCTGGTTTAGCCTTTGCGGGCTTCTCCGATTTTGAATCTTGTTTTTTAGCCTGCAATAAATATACAAAAACATGTTAACATTTTGTCTTCAAGTACCACAAACCACACTACAACGAAATTATGACAGTTCAATTTGTGGGGTTATGTCAAACAATAATTATGATTTAAGAAATTAAAATCCCAAATCTTAAAGCACTTAAAACACCATTAATACTGACGCATTAAATAATATTCCATTTTAACAAACACAAAACTATTTATATTCTAGTTAATATTTGAATATTTGTCAAGAAACTGATAACAAACACAAATTGAACTTGTCCATCGTTCCATCACGAATTTTTCATCAACATTAATTAGAATCATCGGCCATAGAATCAAAAAAATTTTGATATTAAATATTAAAACGATTATTTGAGAAATATTTTAGAAACAAATTATTTAATTTCAATTTCATTTTCAAAGGCTTTTTTGATTTTTTTTCAAAAACTTACTGTCGGTGCCATGTTTACGTGTATGAGCACAAAATGCGAAAGAATGATTTTATGATACGAATGAAGTGAGTTGCGATTTTTTCAACAATTATTGTTACCACGTTTGTATATTGGTTGAAACATTGTAATTTGTAAAAGCACAAATGCGATTGTATGGAAATTTCATTAGGATTTTACAAATTTTTTTTCCGTACCACAATATTTAAATGTATAATTTATATATGTATAAACATTTATATAAAACAAAGGGGCTGCTTTGAGAGTTTCTTTTAATTTATCTTGCGATGTGTCCGTTTCTGATCACTATTAGAGGTTGGTATTTATGGATACAACAGTATTGGGTTTCTGTAAAACAAATTTTACCGTTTGCAATGGTTTTGGTATCTACCATTTTCTTTGTATTTATGTATGTACATGGATTCAGGGACTATTCGAGAAATTATGCACATTTTCAACGTTTTTACAGATTTATTGGAATTACAAAACAATAACAAAAACAATTAATTCAATTTCAATTCAAGCTCCCAAGTGTTCGGTAATTTTCTGGATCAAAACATCTTTGGTCCATTTCGAATATCCTGCTATCCCTTCCGCTTGGCAATACGCTTTTAACTGGGGTACCGAAAACTTTTTTATATTTCCATTCGAAATGGCATCCAAAATCGCATCGGCACCCATTTGACTCAACTCACCCGCAGTTTTCTGCAGTTTACTGTCTCGAGCCCCACCAGCTGGATCATCTGCATTGCGTTTCGCACCTTTCTTAGCCGTAACCGAAACCTCTCCAAATAAAGTTGTAATCGTGTCCATAAATGGTTCAATAACACTATCCTGTTGTTCGACCGGTGGAAGTGTGGAATCTTCTATATCTTCCTCTCGTTCAGTATCAAATGCTACCGCCTCAATAAGTGAATACAAATTTCGTAGCGTTGGATTTTCAAAACTTTCGGGTTGATATTTTAATCGTAGCTTTTTAATAATTTTTTCAAATATATCAATTTCTTCGACTTCGGGCGATCTAAGCTCCTTATCTTGAAAAGGATTAATATTTCGGATGTGTACTTCACAAGGAATTGTGAAAACACGGAAACCAGCATGTCGATTTACAGTGCCGTTTGGTGATCTTTGTTCCTTTTGAGGGATTAGAGCGACATATTTTGGCGGTGTTTTACGTCGCAATGTAAGTACACAAATAGCGAGTTTTTCTTTCTCTAAGCATTTTTGCCAAAGAGCTCGATACAGTTTTGATGACTCCTTTATATATTCATCGTCGTAAAACAAAAAGCCAACTGGATTAAGATACCAGTGAATTGAAATGTTTGTAATCGGTTTGAAACCGAGCAAACGGAGCCCGGGTTCCATTAGGCTTTTCATGAGACTGATTTCTTCAGCAGTAAATGAAATTTTTTCTGCTCCAATTTCAATATACTTCCTGAAATATAAAGCAAATTAGGTGTAATAGTGTACCTTAGGCTTCGAACTAAATAAAGCCCACCTTAATTCACTCGGCAATACTTTACGGTCCGTTGAGAACGTATACTGCTCAGTTTCCTCATCGTACATTCCCAAAGTATAAGTACGACGTCCCGTGATTACTTCATTAGTTTCACGATACAATGTTACGCGTTTTGGATACTTAGTTCGCCGGAACATAGAATACAAACTTACGCCCAAAATAGCATTATCCCCTAATGCTAATTTAAGGTGACGAATGCATTTCTTCCGGATATCCTTCCGATAAATTCGTGTCATATAAGTTTCAATGGATTGTTTTGATTCCGGGAATGCAAACGTATCGGGATCTTGATTTGTCACGGTGCAGATAAGCTCATGGTAGAAGTGGTCACCATTGAAACCATCTTTCATCGGCACGATCGTCATATCGATTTGTTGCTGTTTTAAATCATTGGCACGTACAAAGGCTTTCCGGAACTCATCGCTATTATTCGGATGCGGTTGGTCATTACAAGTAAACAACACGATCGTTTTAGTTTGTAATTTATAGCCGGATGATGCAAACAATTTAGAACACAACCAAAGAACATTTCCAAACTGTGCTGGCTCATCGGAACTTCCATACACCGTCTCAAAATCGACATAATCTCCTTGCTCCCGATATGATTTAATTATTTGGATTGCTTCTTTTGACGCACTCTGCATTGTCATGAACACGCTAACATGTTTCGGAACATCAATTTTTAAATCGAGATCAGTTTCACCACCCCCCGATAAGCCGGTATTCGTAGGCTTAACATTATTCACCGTATTAAAAAACACAATTCCAGTTAAATCTTTTTCGGAATTGATAATCGTATTCAACATTGACTTCTCGATACACTCAAAACATGTCCGAAATTTAGAGGAAACATTCTCGCTCTCGTCGGCAAACATATCCTTATGAGCATCGACAACGTAAATAATGCCATCGCGTCCACCAAATGTATGTAAATCATCATCTTCCTCGTCATCTGAATTTGATGGGGGTTGGTAAAACATTTGTAATTAACTCGTAAAAGCCACTTGAAAGTAAGTTATCGCACGTCCGCGCGCTACAACCATATAACTATTAAATAATTGTTTGTTTTTCTAGTATATAGGTATTTCTATGGTTTTCTTCTTTTAATGTCACACGTCAACGTCACAAATCGCGCAATTTATCGTAGAATTCATATTCAGCAATCAGCTCTACCCTCTTAACAAAATAATGTTGAGATTCTTTTTGGTAACAAAAAATGATAATCGCCATGGAACCAATTTTTTTTTGTATTATCCTTGCAATCTGTTCTGGGGCCAACTCTTTCGCGGTTTGTTTTTTCCGTCCTTACTTTTACCACAGAATTTATATTCTATTCTGTGCTTTTACGCCAGTTTTAGCCAATTTGTGCTGTATAGCTAAAATTCATTTCTAGCATTTCTGATAACTTTCGCCACTGTATAAAATTAAATAAATTGGTTTAATGAAAACACTTGTACATTTCATTAGAGTGACAACATTTATTTATTAGTGGAATATCGATTTCGAAATTAATTTCGAAAATCAAACGATTTTTGAATCAAACTTTCAAATGAAATTAATGAAATTAAAAACAATAATAGAAATTACAAAAATAAACCGAAAAATTCAGACAATAGCACAAAATTTCTTAAATCCATCTACCAGTGACACCAGGAACAGTGAACCTCACTCAGATGTAGCAATCATGGAAATCCTTGAACAATTTCAAGATATGGATAAAATAGTCACTACAACAAAGGAACAATTTCAAAGACTAAGCAATATACCAATGAATAATTACTTAAACATCCTGCAAATAAATATAAGAAGTCTAAAACAGAATGAGGACGAATTGGACCATTATATCAACAAAGAGAAAATAGATCTAATATTCATAAGTGAAACGTGGACAAATGACAATTACAGAATTAAATTCAAAAATAAACAGTTATATTTTAAACAAGGACCAAATAGCTATGGAGGAGTAGGATTCATAGTCCATCAACATTCAAATAATGGACACCAATAATGAGAATTTGAACATTATTGGAATTTACATACCACCCAACATAAATAGCAAATAATGCATAATAAATTTAAAGCAGAGAAGGCAGCAGAGGAAAACCAATAGCATATGTACATAATTTCGACATCAAAATACATAATTTTAAATAATAGTGAACATACTTGGGTGGGATCTTAAGGAAGAAGCTTAACCATAGATATTTCAATCGCCACACAAGATATTAACGACAAATAAATTGGAGTACGGATAGAACCAAAACTGGATACGCAGACCCTCTCCCCATTAGAATCACATTTGAAAATACAAACACATACAAATCACAATTAACTACACCAACTACAAAAAAGCCACAGAATAAATAATAAATTTAAATCCAGCACATACATTTGACTTGGTAGACTATAAAAACGAACTTCATAACATAATAGAAAGTACGCAATAAAAACTGGCCAAAACAAACTGGCCATACCAAAGGTTTCGAGGACGCAAAAAATCTGAAAATTGGGAGATTAGTAAACATAAACTTAATTTATACAACAATAATAGAAGGAACATACACATATATAGAAAGAGAACTAAAAAGAGCATCAAGTAAATTAAGATTGCAAATAAGAAAAGCAAAAAAGAAAACTTGGAACGAATTTATAAATGAAATAAATAAATCTATGGAATAAAATTAGAATATTTAACAAGAAAGGAGAAAGGAATAATATATTCAATATGAAAACATTTTTAACATACAACATATAGTAAATTCAACAATAGAAAAACAACTTACTTTACCAATACCACACGCAAATAACGATGAATTCTTCCTGGAAGAAGTACCTACTTCAAATAATATATAACAGTAAAAACACGGCACCAGGGGGTCAAGTCACGTTCCGTGAAATTCAAAAACACGGGGGAATAAACAAAATCTCATACAAAATATTAAAAAGCAGTAGGTCAGTCATAACATCAAACAACAAAAATAAGGTAATACTACAAAAGAGAATAAATATGGGGATAAGTACATGTCTGGGATTAACAAACATACACCCGTAACAGCAGTAATAGCAGAAGCAGGAGATCTATCTATTAATCTAAAGATTGCCTACTTTAACTACACTTACATCTCAAAACAATTATATATCAATACTACGCTAGGCCGTAAACTAAGAGCAACAAATGCTATGGAACATTAAAGGAAACATACACAAAATGCAAAGATTTATTTGATAAAATACCAATTAAAGAACCTTGCCGTGACGACCCAAGGGCGCAGATGGCTATTGAAAGTGCCTAATCGTCAAAATTCTCAATAATGATCGTCGTTTCATATCACCCGATGAAACCGGGTTTGGTTCGGAATTAAACCGGAGCGATAGGTATTTTTAAAAACCGGAGTGTACAATAATGACAGTTCATAGTGAGCTAGCAATGTTGCGTAATTTGGTAATTATGAGCATTTATTTCTCAGATACGCGTAGCAATCAATTCAATTCATCAGATCCTTGTGTCCAAAACGTAATTCTATAGAGCGAGTCAAACGTTTTCAGTAAACCACAAAATACAAAAATCAAATAATATGGACTTATTGCGAGGATTGGCATATCGGAAATTTTAGGAAATGGGCCGCCCGCTGACTGTCTAGAGAATTAGTAAAATTATTGAGAATTCTAAAATTAGAAGTTACTGAGGCCTCACCCAAGAAGACTTGGGTGTATACTCAAATTCGACCTACTTATTCCAATCGACCTACATTTTCCGGAAGTGAAGGTGAACCCGTTTTCGCTTTTATACTTTTAACTATACTTAAAAATTTGTCTTTCAAAACGAAATTGGAACTGATTTGTATTTTAAATGTTTTCCTATTTATATCAAAATGTTTCCATTTTTAAATTGGATTTTTATGTCGACCATAAATTTAGTTCTTTTCTGAACTGTAGATGGCGGTAATGTTCGTAAAAGGTTCTGGTGATTTAGAGTAACGAAACGTTGAATGCATAATTTAATAATAAAACTAAAATAAATTAGTTCTTAACAATGATCCATAATATATTTTTTAAATAATATTATTGTAGAATTCTGGGTTTCCACCCCGATTGACGTTGCACGAAAAAAGATTATACAAAAAATATATCATTTATTTGACTATACTGCCATCTATAGCCAAAAATTGGAACCGTCGATATAAAATGACGCCTATAGTCAAATTTTGAAAGCAATGAGATCATTAGTATCTAGGTGCACGATATTATACACTTTCACATTGTTTTCTTAGATATTTAAATATATACAGTTATAATTGTAATTAATCTTAACAATAATGATTAGTCGTCAATAGTTGCTGTTATAAATCAGTTTTAACAGTTTAAATTACTCTGTTTAATAAATAAAATAATAGTTTTCCTCTATTTTATCCTTTTAACTATTTTGCTACTATGATGGTGGACTGATAAATGTTTAGAATATCGAAATTTATGCGTCACTGATAACAATTTCATACTTTTAACACTATGCGCCGTGGTACTTGGCGAAACACACCAACGCTTAATAAACGCATTATATCACTTGTTTATTATTTCGCAAAAAATTTTTTTGAATATTTTAATTAAAAAAATTTGTTCAAAAAGTTTAAAAATTACTCGATCGATTTCGACTTGTTAGGTTATCATCAGGAGTATACTGAAATAGGTAATAAAAATTAATCTATTGATCGTTCCAACCATCTGTTGTTTACACCGAAAATACTCAGGATGCTCCTCATGATGACCTAACAAATCATCATGAGGAGTGATGATGTTTAATTGCAACTGTTTCGCGGATAACTTATGTCGCTTAATCGCTTTTAATTCAATAAAAATTAAATTAAGCTTTTTGCTTTTTACTGCTTTATTTATAAAATTGATATCCACTGGATTCTAGGGGCATGGATATTTTTGGTATCTCCACAATATTTTGAATCATAAAATTTCGAAAACATAAAAATACCGAAAATAAAAAAGAATTAAAATCCCGATTTCAAAAAATTTTGAATGCACAAAATCTCGACTAAACAAAATCCCGACTACACACAAGGCGATTTTTCGAGTACGTATAATAGGGAAACTGAAATTTATTGAAGAATTAAATAACAAATAATCACATTTTTTTTTTATTTCTATTGAAAAAATTATATTACTTTACTATTTACTCTACTAAACTAAATTGAACTAAATAAAGAAATTAGTTCAATCGCGTTTTATAGGCAAGTCCCTTAAGCAAATTGATATTTCTTTTCTTTTTTTATTTTAAATTAACTGCAATCGTTTAGTTCTACGAACATATTCAGTAAGTACAGTGTAATAAGGAAAATCTTGAAAAAATCCCGACTTTAAAAATAAAATCTCGCGCGAGATAGGATTTGGTTGCGTTAGGATTTTACTTAGACGAGTATTTATTGGATCGAGATATCGTTAAGTTGGGATTTTGTGGAGAGGGAGATTTTATTACTCCTGGTTTTCTGAATCGGGATTAACTCTTAATAATTTTTTTATTGATTCAACTAATTTAAAATGTATGAAAAAACTGTAACTTTTGTTCAAATTTGTAGCAAAAAATTATGAAAAATAATTTAAATCATTTTATCTTATTTTCGCACGTAAGCATATAATATATTTTTAGTTTAAACGCTTAAAAACATAAACACATTGGCTCCTTGAATTTTTCGGCTTCAAAAAAAATCCAAAAACATTTTGTCTCAAACCCGGTTATGAAAAAATCCTTCAAAAAAGTGTAAAAACTCCACTTTTAAATTAAATTAAAATAATAAGTTGATTAATTAAAACTGCTTTTGAATAGAACTGATGTGCAGCTTGTTTGTAGTCGTACTATAGTATAATGCAATAATATACTCGTATCGCTGACATTTCTGATGATCTTAATTAAAGCTGCGGATGATCTAAGATCACATGTTGTTGGCTGCTTTTCATTTGTTTTGTCTGGCGTTCGTTATTATTTTTTTGTAACAAATTAAATTATACTTCATTTAGGGAGATCAAGATTGATAAAGCATATGTATTATAAAATAATATTTGATTGTACTCGTTAAAATAAGTGTACACCAATATTTTACGATTCATATTTAAAAATAAATTGTGTAAATGCGGCTTAAATTAGAAAATTATCTTTAATTTTTTTATCTGTCATTGTATTCAGCACAATAGTTTAGTCTATGCAACCAAAGATGGCACTGTTCTATTATTTTAAAATTAAGTTAATATGGGGCAAACATTATTCTACATGATTGGGGCTATTGTAAACTATTAGCAAACTAAAGTAGCAACTAAAAGCGCTAAATGTTAAATGCATTATACAATTAAAATTCAGTACATTTAGCACGTATTTTATATTGCTAAGTAGTAATAAGAATTTTACGTTTAGGACAGTGTCTTGTTCTGTTTAGAAATATGAATTCTTATTCTGAATTTCTGATGTATAGAGTTTAGTTATAAAGTCGAGGATGTTTCAATTCACATATACCTTTATATTGGAGCCAGTATGTATTAGGTGTGTAAGTAGAAACTCTGCTTTTATTGGTCAAATTCAACTTTATTGAAAATATAAATGTTACAACGATTAATTATCGAAAGATTCTTCATTACTATCTATGATCTTTCGCCATTTATCAGATAGATGACGAATGCCTTCGCGATAGAAACTTGGTTCTTCGGTCAGTTTATGGGGAGGCCAATTTTCTTCCTACTGTATTTTTCCCATTACATGCAATCGAAGTGATATTGCTTGGTGAGTAACTTCTAACAGTTCTGTCTCGAATTGATTTACTGCACATGGACGTGGATCGTCCTCAAGACTAAAACTACCATCACGAAATCTTGCAAACCACTTTTTTACTGTTGAATAGCCCCCAGAGTGTTCACTCAAACGAATTAATCAATTCCATAGCTTGAGCAGCATTTTGCTTCATTTGAAAACTGAATAGAATGCAATGACGTAAATGTTGCTAATCGACATACATCTCATAAAATTAATGCACACGGTCGTTCCGTGCTTGTAAATGACTGAAACCTATATCATAAAAACAGCAATGACTAAGCTACATATATCCAAAATGGCGGGCGATTTCGGCGGGCTAATAGTTTCATCCCGATCCATCAGTTCTCTAGCCTAGTACAGTGGCCGAAATTTTGTTAAAAACAGTTTAGAGGCTGCCACTTCCGGTGGACCGATTTAAACCAAAAATCATTAGGATCTCCCAATTTATTAAGGAAAGCTTAAGTAAGGAGCTTCATTACGACCAGTCACTCCGTGCGAGCTGTAGAGAAGCTACAGACATTTAATCTTATATTACCGATTTTTTTGATTTCGGTGATGTAGCGAATGGTAAATTGGCAAAAATCCCGAGATCAAAATTTTTCATAATTACTATACAAAAAACAGTTTGTTTTTTCAAAAATCGTCATTTAATGGTTATGTATCGTTGCAAATTTAATTTAGAAAACGCTTAATTGTGCCAAGCTGTTCTTGACAGATTTGCAATGAACCGGAGTTCAATATATTATCCATAAATAAAACTTCCTTGGTCGTAGATCGTAGTTGAGTTAGAGGATACGTACTGTATGCAGTCCTCCGAATGTATCCATAGTATATGAAGAAGATTGAAGTCCTTTAGAACCAGAAGTTCATCCTGGATGTTCATATTATCTGATAACAACAGCATCTACGAGTAGCTGGTAGGTCTCAATTCCGGACTACGCGGGCATAGGTAGGCAGATAGAATCAAAATGTCTTTTCCCGTGTCTTTTTATTGTCAACTTTCACACGTAGCAGCTCGATGTTGTTAGTTTTAGGAATGAAAAATTTAGAACAGTCGAAGTTAGAACGAAATGCAATGAGAACTGCTTCTCCATTTTGAGGCGACGTGTCGACCCTAAAGCTAGCAGCACGTGGATTTATTTCAGCTCGTTTAGTTTTATTTTCCAATCCCTGGTCCATTGGCTGAATTTATCGTGTCTTTGCTGTAAGTATTCAACTGCTTGATTCTACGATTCGCTTGATGCCAATACTGCAGTATCATCAGCAAAAGTTCTGATGAAGGTTATATATAGAAAAGGCCCAAATACGCTACCTGAGGCACCCCTGCTATGGCTGGGTAAAAGTTGGAGTATGTATCTTCATGTTTTACTCTAAATATTTGTTTGGAGAAAACTTTGATACATCTAGAAATACGGCAGGGCAATATTTATTCCCTTCAAATGCTTGTTCTATCTTTGACGTCACGCGATGAACTTGATCAATTGTTGAATTGTTATTCCTGAATCCAAACTGGAAGTCAGGTATAATGACTGATTGGTTTGGTTTTAGTCGTTTCAAAACAACTTCTAAAACAACTTTGAGATAGTTGGTAACAAAGCGATCGGCCTGTATGATGCAATTTGTTCAGCTGGTTTGTCCGGTTTTTTTACCATGATTATTTAAGGCAGGCACATATTCAGGCACATATTTAAACACGTAAGTCGAAAGCAAGTATTATATATATATATAATGACTACTCTCTTTGCTTAAATAGCCCTTGGCAGAATTTGGTCAATTCCATGTGACTTTTTGGGATTCAAATTCACTGGTTTATAATCAATCTTACATTCCTACATAGATTTCAGACTGGTTTATGGCCAATCCTAGATTGTATGTCGTGCGGTTGAAATACTGATGCTAGACATTGTTCGTCTGCTTTTTCTTCGTTACGTCGCACCCATTCTCCATTTACGTTCGTTATAGGTGGTACTTGGATTATTGGCCTCTTGTATCTTTAGAGTAGCTTTCCAAAGAGAATAAGTTTTGTCAGCTTCAGGACCCAGTCCAGTGTTCTTTAACTAATCGTTTAACTTTATTACTTACCCAATTAAATTCTCTTTTGTCAATAATGTTTCTGGTTCTATGACATATGAGTCCTTTCCTACGCCTTTCTTTTATCAGTTTCCGAATCTCCAGAGGGTAGTTAATCTCTTATACAACTTTCTCACCTAATACGGAGGTAGCCTCTTTAGCTGCTTCACGCATAGGGTTAATAAAATGTCCAGCTTGTAATTCAAGTTCTTGTTTAGTTTTAAGACTAACTTTTAACTCAATTAGATTGCCCAGTTTCTTTCTAAATAATTCCCAATCAGTAAATTTATTAGTAAGGTAAAGTTTAATTAATTAATTTAATTTTAATGACAAATGTACTCAGAGTCATTAAGACCGGTGTGTGATCGGAAGTACGGTCAGGAACTTTGTAAATGCCCGTAGGCCAATAGGTTCGTTTACGCGATGAAATGTGAATATCACTTTACAACCTGATATTTATATTGCACTTCGGAGTTCTTTTCTTTTTTCTGGTGTTATGAGTCGAGTTCAGCACCACCATGGTTAATCGTAATTACGGTAGCTTGCATAAACGGCTCCTTAATTACTTCTTGTTGGAAATGTAGGATATTTTATTTGTTTAAGACTGCGATGCAAGGTTCTATAACCCGTAATTTTGATAAACATTTTCTCTGTAAAGTATGTCTCTGATATTAAAGCTACATCTATCTTGTTGGTTCTTATAAATACATCTAGTTCTTGGTCTCTTGCATTAAGCCTGTTAGCATTCCAAGGTATTATACGTAGGAACGGTTTGTTTGGTGGCTTGGAATTATCTTCCACTTTTCCACCCTGTTAGTAAGTTGGCTGAAATTTTGTCTCATTTCTGCCTGAAATTCGATGATCATTTTCTTTATATTACTAATGATTGGCTTGTTGAACACAGGTTTCTGCCTGCTTTCTTGATTTAGATTGTTATTTGAGGTTTCGGTCACCTGGGCGTAGTAAACCCCTCACTAATAGTATCAATTTGTTGGTTTTGCTGTAGGCGCTGTACTACTGTTATTTTTCTCGGTAGTTGAGTATTTACCTTTTTCTGATACACCTGGCATCCTTTGTAGCTAGTCGGATGACCTTTTCTCCGTACAGTACACAAGTTGGTAAAACATTTCGCGGCTTTTGACATTGTTTTGTTTGATGGTTCTCTGCAGATTTAACACATTTGGCATGCCTAATGTAGAAGTTCTTCGTGTGTCCTAACTGTTGGCAATTTGTACACTGAGGTATACCTATTACCTTTTTAGGTGGTTAGACATCTTGCAATATAGCGAGTTTATTGTTTTCTCCCTGCAGCAGGTCTACATAAAACAATGGGAATAAGTGTCTAATAATTTTATCATTATTAATTGTCGACTTTTTGTGAATATTGATAATGTTGGTTACTTTATGACCATGGTCCTCGATCGCCGCTCTGTTCTGATACCATCTTTCACTTTTGAGCTGATAAGTATGGTATTCCATATTAAATTGTGTACTATCCTTGTTATTGAATTCAGTTCCTTTTATATCACTTAGTAGTTTTTAATCTTACGGTAGTCATTTTTAGACTGCATTGTTATTTTGACTTCGTTATTGGCAATTGCTTTAAACTGAGCAGGTTTCTGTCATTATGGTCTAATCAAATGACCAATTAAAAAAATTTGGACTCCACTCGTTCTTGATTAAACTTCAGGTCAGTATTTAATTAGACTATTATTAGCCTATAACTAGCAGTGTTTACTCTACCATATTTACGAAAAACATTAAAATCAGCTGTGAACTACTCATTGTTTATGAAAGTCGTCATTTAAATTAGTTTCGGTTAAAACAAAAACATCAAAGTCCTCGCACGTTTTGGTAATAAAGGGACAAAGTGCTTAGTTTTTTGGCACAGCATTAAGGTTGTTATTATGCTATCCTCCAACTTTTGCACAAAGGTATAGAGCACGACTTTGGAGGCATGAGTAATTCGAACATAGAGTCCGGGATTAAAACGTGGCTAGAAGTATTTATAAGGAATAAAAGTGTGTTTTGGAATTGGAGCTGCTTGAATATAGTAGGTGATGATGGTGGCATTATGTTACTGTTTTGTGTAGTGATGGTTTAGAAGATGAACAAGCAATAATGCTGTTTCAGGTGGTTACCTTTGTGCTGGTTCGGCTTAAACTGCTCTTTTGATTTTTTCTTTCCAGATAATTGTAAATATTTAGCTGTATCTTTCATGATTTCTCTATTTCTTGTATTTATTGGTTGCTATGTTCATTTCTCCCTCTGATAGATATCCCTAGAAGTATTTTACTAGGATCTATTTTCGTTATTTTGAGAATATCGATGAAAATTATTCCTTGGAAGATTACCACATGTTAGAACTTACCGTACTTTTAGTTGTAAAACGGTTCATATTAGTCGTATTCCGATCGTATGTTATAAATACTTGTGAGTAAATGTCGATTGGAACACCAAAAAATGAAAATGACTATTGAAAACTAGGAAAAGCACGCAAGAAGTTTCAGAAGCTAGAGTTGGGAAGCTACAATCCGAGTTCATGTTTTGACTAAGAATATACCTCAATTTTATTTGTATTACCTTTACAATAGATGGCACTACTATTTAATTAGTCAAGAAGCTAATCTAGTGTACGCAACCAATGTTCTTTCGTAACAATAAAACATTTTATTTTGTTGAATCAATATACTGTTTTTTAATGTTTCTGGCAACTTTCTTTCTTTCCTTTTTTTCTCTTTAATTAAGAATATAAAATAAATCATATATACACAAAAAAAAATAAAGCGAGAAACAAAACTAATTATCTAACATAAACAAGAAATAAATAACGCAATAATAAATTAACAATAAAATAAAATAAAAAGACTAAATTAATAATTTACATTTACTAAATAAAATATTTTTTGATTTATTTTAATATTTTGTGTTTTTTATATAAATTGTACAACTAATAGCACTTTTTTTTATAAATAAAAAAAATGTATTTTTAAGTAAATTTAGCTAAAGTATAAAATAGTTTTGAAAAGTACAGTAAAACCGCGGCACATAAATATATTATAATAAAATGGTAAATATGACTAATAATATTAATATAAATATTAAACAAATAAATTAAGCTAAAATAAAATGCATTGAATGAAGGGATTATGAAATGGATCCCTTGGTCGTGGCGGTTTACCATGTATAAAATGACTGACTAGTAAGCAAATGGTATAATATAATATATATTATATTATGCTATATGACTATGGAGGTATGACTATAAATATATAATTTTTGATGCTAAATTTAACTGAGATTTTACTGTACTTAAACCATGTCTAATTAACTTAAATATCTATATATATATAATATTATATAATAAAATTCGAGAAATACACAAAGTAGTTTTAAGTGGTTGTGGACTCTTTGTTACTAACTAATAGGGAGCGTAGTTTTCTTATTTGATTCGATATTATATAAGCATTAAAATGTTTATAATAATAATTTATTCTTGTCCGTTTCCGAGTGGGTAGACGAATGTTGTTATGGAATCTTTAGCGAATGCGTTTTTGGCAACGCAGGTGTATGCCCCCATATCGGCCCAGCGGAGCCCCGAAATTAGTAAATTACCGTGACTAAGTACTTTGAAACGATGATCTTGTCCATTGATCACATTATCATTGGCGTCCAACCAATAAATCTCGGGACGCGGTCGTCCAACTGTCTGGCACGGTAAAATTATATTTGAGCCCATTGTTTCGAGCACAACACTGTAAAAATATACGATTGTTGGTTCCTTTGGCCCTTTCATTAAATTCGAACTAAGCGATAATATATCGGTGTAATTATGCGCATTTGTATTGGTCGATGAAACAATTGTGGATGCGTATGTGTATTGACCACCGGCACGTGCAAGACATGTGTATGTACGATCGTTGGGCGATACATGATCGATAACCAAGCGAGATTTTACACGAACTAGTGTATCGGCCGATGCTTCACTGATCATATTATCCTCGATCAAATCTTCAATCTATATACGAATATAAAGTAAATAAATAATTAGTAATCAGTTAATCGAGTTTTGGTACCAATATAAATATACTTACATTTGAAATACCACCATTTCCTCGAATCCATTTAATTTGTGGCGTTGGTGTACCGGTCGCCTCACATTCCAATACAATTGTTGAACCAATTGGTTTTTTAACGTGGGTCGGTGGCGCTTCACTAATTTTTATCCAATCTTTTGGTTCGAATATCGCATTATTTTCACGTTGCTCGATAACCGAATTATCATCATTATCATTCCGTTTCAATGGAGATGTATATGAGGTGCCGAGTAGACTTAGTAAAACCGTTACAATTAGTACGTATGAATTCATTTTCTACAAAGAGAGCACAAAATATAAAAGGAAATTAATTAGCATGATTATCGTTAAATAACCTTTAATATAATATTATAAAATTATTAATTATACAAAAAAAAAGTTATCATTTTCTAGAAAGTTAATTGCAACGACATTTTTATCAAGGACTCAAAAAGTTATCTCGCACATTTTTTTTTTTTTAATTTTATTTAATATTTTAATAGCTGTGTGTGATTACGTCAAAGACTAACCTAATTTATTATAAAAAAAACTCGCTGGTACTGAGCGTCCAGCCAATCGTCAACGGTTAAGAAAAAATCGTCTCATCGAACAAAAAAAAAAAAAAAATTAAGATTACGACAACGATATGCAAAAAGATTTATCAACTTCATAGTATAAAGTTGAATGAATTTTTATTATATAAATATTTTTATTTATATTATCGTTTATTGTTCAAATAATATTTATGTATATTATATTGATCAATGAAATATTTTACATTGTGTACGATCAGCATAAATTTTTTTTTTACTAAAAATAAATAAAATACCATTGTAGTGTATCCGAAGTGGTTATATCCAATATTTTGCGGTATCGGAAGATTACTTTGCAAATTGTCACCATACTTCAGATCGTCTATACGATAAGATACGTATTTAATAACCTAAATTGGTAATTAGACTGCACACACACACTAAAAACATTATCGCACCATGAGTGTTAAAGGGCATTGTTGAGATTACACAAAATTTTAACAATAAGGTTGTAGCACCCGAAAAAGTATGAGATTATATTATAGCGCCTCTTCATATAACATACATACATATATTCTAGAACGATGTGAAAGGTTTACAAAAAAATAATTCCGACATTCCCATACTATATAGGGTATATACGAGATATTGCAGGTGCGATATAACTAGACCAATCACATTTTAACAAATTCCCCATTATACACGCTCGACTACAATATTTTTTATCAATCGGCAGTTAAAATCACAGCCGATCACTTTTAAAATAAAATGCTTACCATTTTGATTATAATTTGTTTAGTAATGTTATAAAAACTATTTATAATTAGTTTCTTATTTTTTATTTAACAATTAATTATTTTAATTATGTATATTTAAATTTAACGTAACTTTTATTTAAATTCAAAGTTTATATCTTTTGTTTTATGTTATATTCAACTATAAAACGTTTTATTTTTAAACAAACAACTAGTGTTATGTTATAGAATAGTTTATGTATTGATAACTTTTTATAAAATTAATTATTAAATTGTTTCTAAGTAAATTATTTATATTTATTGTTTGAGTGTCACTTGAATTGTTACTTTTAATTGTATTAATGTTATTAAAATTGTACACTTTTATCTCAAACATAAGGAAAATATTTAAAAACAGAGTTTTTATTAATTTAATAATTTTAATTTTGTTCGTACAAATTTTTAATTGCTTCAACACGTTTAAATATTATATTTTATATAATATTATTATTTTTATAGAACACTTTTATTTTATATATTTTATTCGATTTAATTGAATTTACTTTATTTTAACCGTAAAATACTTGTAAACATTTTATTTTTATTAATACTGATATTTATTTTATTATATTCCGTAATTTTTTTTTATTTAAATTAAAAACAAAATTTTAAACTTTTATTATAGTTTTCTTGAAGTATACTCGAAGAAGTATAATTGAATACTGAAGTGAGGCCGGTAACATAATGAATTTATATATTAATTCTCTTGGTGCTGTATGCTTCTCCGTTGCTCAATTATATTAAATTGTTGTTGCTGTCAGTGAACGAGGTATGACGATGCAAAACATAATCTTTAATAGAATTGAGCAGTATAGTAATGTAGTCTGATTGGTAGGTTTGACATAAAAAATGTGTATTATAAAAAAAATTCTTAGAAGCTGATGAGGTAGTACAACAGATTTATATAATAAAAAAAAATGTGAAAGATTAGTGAAAAGAAATAAGAAACGAAAAATATTTGGGGGGCCCATTATAGGTGACGACATAACTTTATACTTTGATTCTTATATTCTAAGAATTGGTAAAATTTTTGTTTGAAAGTTCTGAGGATTGTCTGTATGAATTATTTGGAATTGGATGGAATGCATTAAATTTATATTAGTGTCGTAGATTTGGTATATAAAAAATAAATTGAACACGTGGTCACGTGATTACCTTTTAACATGTCACATATTATGGACATGATTTATATTTTTAATCTTGTTTGTAACATGTTTTGTTGAACACGCTCTTATCGAAAACTATTAATTTTATTTTGTTGTACAAATATTTGAAATGTACTTTATTACCTTATTAAAGTAGATTGGTATTTTTTTGTTACCAACAGGATTTTCCAATCCTTCATCACGTTCGCGGGAATTCCGTAATTATGTTGACGGAAACCTAATTGGCACCAAAAAAAAAATTTTTCCCAAAATTTAAAAAAATATAGAGCAGAATTAATGCATCTTTATTAAAAATAATTAAACAAAATATACTGGTTAACCTCGATATTAGATAGATTTTTGTACCTGGTTCTTCTTGGGTTTTATTTCTTCATACAATTCTGTGTAGCAACGAATTGCATTGTTAAAAAATGCGAATATTAAGGCTACGTTCTATATTTGTACAACTTCACTGATGAACTCGGACAATTTTTCAACCATCCCGACATTTTTTGTTAGTTGTTCCAAGCTCAATGTTTGTGGGGGAACTTCAACACGGTGTTCCTTGCCTAAATTATTCTCCTGTTCTTCATAGGCTCGTTATTCATTCAGTGTTTCATTATCCAATTCGTTGGTGTTTGATTCAATGCACTGAACCGTGACCTGTAAAATGGGTTTCAAATCCAACGAAACCATTTGAGCAATGTGGAATGATATCAGAATTCGGATAAAGTAGGCGCACTTTCTGATTGTGTAGTTTTTATAGTTTGCAAAACTGTGCGTCGTAAGTAATGTGCTTGAAATGTGGCAATGACTCCAATGTTGAAATTCAATCCCCTTTCATTGCAATAACCTTTAGAGGCAATCTTTAAATAAAGGTCTTTTGATATTTTATAACCAGGTGTGACCTTTCACTAGCTGCAATAAAAGTGCGAAATGGCAACTTTTTCCAAAATAATCCCGTTTCATCAACGTTGAAAATTTGTTCGTCTTCGTATCATCCTTGTTGTATTAGTTCATTCAATTCGGTCGGATATTTAAAGCAGCCTCTTTATCTGGCTGGTAGATTCACCAACAGTGCGAACATTGTGGATAGCAGTACGTTGTTTAAAACGAAAAAACCACCCACGGCTTGCCATGAAATTTTCACTAGTTTTATCACCTTCATTTTCTTATGTATTAACAGCATCACCATCAATATTGTTCAAGTCATTATAAAGACTTAAAGCCTTAGCTTGGATTTCCATTTGATTAAGCGGATTTTTTTTGATTCTAATCTTCGATTCATAATCCATATGGATAATAGCCGCTCCATATTAAACATCCGCGTGCTTCTGAGTTAACTCACTATTTTTGGTAAGGAAGAACCCTTAGCCATACCTTCTGATTTGTATTGATCTTTTTAATAATTTTTCTAACTGATGACTCGTCCTTGTCACGGCCTATTTTAGCAAACGATGCATCTTCTTCGTGAAGTTTTATGATTTTAATTTTACCACTAAAGTGAGCCATTCTCGTTTCATGCTTAAATAATCACATTGACATTTTCTTTTTGTACTTATACTACACTTTTAATTACGATTAATTTTATTTCAAAAAGGACTTTACAGTTTCAGTGAATACATAAAACTGATATAAATCACAAATGCAAATGATTTTATTCATACTTTATTCGTGCATATTGGGGAATCCCCGAAAAATATAACATTACCGCAAAAATAAACCGAAAAATGGAAAACACCGAGAGTTTTGATACAGTAAATATATTTTTGTTGTAAAACAAACCGAGTAATTGCAAAAAGTCGAAAAATTTCGATTGTGGGTTTTTTAAACTTCGAACCCGTGGCTGTCGAACCCGTGGCTGTTGAAATGATAACACTTAGTAGCGAACACCTTAATCACTCCACCCCCACGAGGAATATATTTATGTGTAGAGTAGCAACAGTACTCGTAACAATAAGTTAAACTATCTTTAATAAATTCAATAGTCAATCAACAGTCACGAGTATGACAATATTCGATATAAATAAAATAAAAAACTGTTGATGCACTTTTTTCGTTGTTTCGTTACTCCTTATAACACTACTTACTCTGTGGTATTACATACAACTTATTTTGTTTTCAAAAGTTTTGTATGTGTTTTATAATAATGCATACATTGAGGCGAATCACATAAAAATATTTATCAAATAGAAGAATATTTAGGTAGTTTCACTTAATAACAAGAATCGTTCTCACGATTAGAACGGCACGTTATGATAGGACAATAAACAATTTTAAAATTTCAAAAAATAAAAATTTGATGCTTTTGTAATTAAAAATTATTCATCAGAATTCGATCCGCAAAACGCAAATCTCAACCAGAGGCGTCTCCACCAGACACGTTTCCATTCTCACCTCATCAACGACAGCGATTCAAGAAACAACTGTGGTGGCTGCTATGACGAGTATTAACGGGTGGGTTTCAAGGAAACATTTTTACTGAAAACGAACACGGCTACGAGTGTCTCGTTTGCAATCGATTGCGATTTTGCAAGGATTTAAGTGTATTTACGCGAAAAACGTAAAAATCATTTTAAACTGGCATGTAGCGCATAAATAGTTAGCCAAATGAAGGTTAGACCATAAATGTAAATATCAAGCGCAATCTAGCTCTGACCTTTGGACATATATAAACAAATATGTGAACGAGTGGATCATATGGCTCTGTAAAACACGACTCTGTATTGTTTATATGACATCAGGGTCGATTTATACCGGTTGAATTTACTAGCCACAGTCAAATGTGCAGTGTCTCAGTGCTTATGCAGCTGATATGAAAATAAACTCAGTTATTCAGCAACGAGACCTGGCACCAAGCGAAACTTAGATTTCTGACTAAGATGAGAGCAGTCCCATTTATTACCCTACAAACAGGTAGGATATATGAAGTTGTCTATGGATTCAGATAATTCTGCTGGACACGAGAAATATTATATGGCACTTCATGTTGTTTTCAAACCAACGAACTCAACCACAAAGTTTCGTGTGGTCTAAAATCATCTATCATAAAATCATCAACAAATATATATTTGAATGCTACATTGATGGAGGAACTTGAACTTTCGGGTGCATCTGTTTTTATTTACAACGGACATCTCAAAGAAGTATCGACAGGTTCAAATTCATGATGAACGTAAAAGGTTTAAAATGTTATGGAGAAAGGAATATCGAGATATATTAAAAAGTTGTGGGTTAAATCCTATCCAGTATGAGATGGATTCGGCGCCATATTTGGCTACCCGTGCTTAAAATCAGTTAGCAGTAGGTGAGCCAAACAAGTTTCCCTTAGCGTCTACAGGGGTTTTAAACGATTTTTACGTGGGCGACGTTTTATCGGGTGTGAATAGAAAGCGCGTTAGAAATAAAACAACAAATAATTGAACTGATAAAACACGCTGGTTTCAATTAAATAAGTGGTCTGCTAATTATGCGGAACTATTGGAAAAGCTTCCAACTGTGAATGGTGTTATCCAAACATTGGGACTTTTGTGGGATTCAAATTTAATTTAAAATTGTTGTTTCCAATAATAAACATAAACAACTAAGCGTATTCTTAGACGGAGCCTAAATAAGGCCTAATAAGGCATTCGCACATCGAAAACCTACATATAGGCCAAAGTGAATTGCTGTCCGCGGTGCGAGAAAAGTTTTAGCTAATTGGAGCGACACATATTATCAAATTTGTTGTTCGAAAATGTAATCAATGTTTTCGAGCAGGTCCAAAATGTGAAATTCAATAACATGAGTGGCTTGCCAGATTTTAGAGTAACCCCAACCACGAGGTTACGAAAAGAAACACTATAGTAACGGGGGACGTAGCCGTATTTATTTTACTACAACCAAAGCTATACATATTGAATTGGTACCGAACATGAGATCGCACACATTTGTTGCTGCTTTAATGAAAAAAATAAAATTTTTTGTTTGGCAAACAGAAATTTATACCTCCGTATACACCACACTGTGTTGGTCTATGGGAGTCCACCATTAGGTTTATCAATGAAACGTGTTGTGAATAATACCTCGCTGAATTTTGAGAAAATACAAACCTTATTATATTAAATTGAGACCATTTTGAATTCTAGGACTTTAACTCAGCAACCAGATGACCCTAACGATTTAATGTGTATAGCTCCAGGTCATTTTCTATTGGGAATACTATGTACAGCAATAAGTGATAAACGTTATAAAAATACAAAAATAAACAAATTGTCACGTTGGCAGTATGTGCAAAGTTTGAAACAACATTTTTGGAGTCGATGGACGGATGAATATTTAACTAGATAACAAACTCGTAGTCCTCAACAATGAAAATTAGAACGTATAGTTCATCAAATATTGTAATTAGTTCAGAAATTGTAAATCACTTGCTCTCAGTCTTTTAATTTTCAATATTGCCCACCATATTGCCCTGGTGGAAGTCATTCTGGGCGCTCTCTCTTGACAATACTTTTGTATTACACAAAAAACATTATATCTTAATGGTAGTTGAGTTTTTGGGTATTGGTCATAGGTCTCACTATGATTAGCGAGTAGATCCTAGTTTTTATGAGTGGAAAGTTTCACACCGTTAGTAATTGGAACTTCGTGGCAAGAATGTCCCATGTATAGCCGCGTTGAGAACAAACCTTATATCTTGACTAGGAATTTTCCTTATAAGAATTTCTTATAAGGCTGGTCTGCAGCTGATGTGAAATGAAGTTTTCGCAGGTTTCCAAAATTAACCAGTTTAACCAGTTCGCCGATTTTCGTAAAATTTTAACGCAGATAGCTTCATGTTTAATTATTCTTTTTCTATAAACGTTATGTCAAATTTTCATCCAAATACTCGAGATCTACAAAATTATCCTCTGCCGTGTTTTAAAAATCTTGAATATAAATTTGGAAATACCGCACAGCAATACACAACATTCAGTAATGAAATGCCAAAAATTTAGCTTACTTTTATCGTATCTGCGCATAAAAATGCAGTGAAAAATTTGTAGAATTAAACCGAGACATTTATATTATTTTACGAAAAATACGAACTTCACTAGCTAAACTGCGTACCACAAAATAAAATTCAGCGATGAAATTTTCGTCGCTTGAGTTGCGGCATTGGGATGTAAATTTGGGCCAACTTCACAAAAGTTCAGATGATATGATTTTCTGTTGTTACAAGCAAAACACCCAAATTAAGTCAACTGTCATGTCGATTTTTACCAACCAATTTTCACATCTAATCTTAAGAAGTGACTGTTGAAGCACGTTTACTCTAATTTCTTAATATTTTATGGAGTTATCAAATTGTTGCCCGGAAATATCCTTGATTTTAATTTATAATCGATACAGGCTTAGCAGCATTTATCAAAGATTACATCAACATTCCGTGAATAAAACGAGCGAAAAAATTTGCATTTGCAAAAAAAAGCAGTTCACGGTTGCGGTTACGAAATTATTTTATATACGCAAATTTTGCCACCACTCATAAAAATATTCAACCGTAAACATTAACAAGGCAAACAATTTCTCTAATCAATATGCATACAAATTCAAAATGTACGAGTACATTTAGACACAAACTAAATTATTGCATCAGGCTATTTCGATCATACAAAACATAAATGTACATACGAGTACATAAATTGTGTTTAGCTAGGCAAAAACATAAAATAAATTTTTTTTTTTACTTGTAACCGTAATTTATGTTTTTACCATTAGCTTTTTGTTTCCCCTTGATAGCATAAAATTTCTTGAGAACCTCTTATAATGAATGCGTTGTGGATTTTTTATGTGTTACTTCACATTACAAATCACGATTTTATCAGATGATCGAAATCAATTCAAAGAAAAAAAATAAAATTTTTGTTAAGAAATAAATATTTTGTACTCTCCTAGAGCTCTTGTTATTACTATTATTCTTTTCTATTTTGTGTTCGTCTTAACGAGCACATAATATACTTTCTTAGAAAAGAAACTGAAAATATTAAATTTTTTTTAATTAAACAAAAAATTCTGACTTCTATAAAGTGATCTTTATAGTGGTTTATGAACCAAAACCAACCTTAGACATATACAGGCGAGAAAATTCCCGCGAAAGATAATCCGGTAGTATTTCAAATCAATTTACTTAAATCTTTTATAAGGTGTAGCAAATCTTCTCTCATACCTAGGGCACCTCCGTACAGCATAAAAATAAAATCGCGAATGCGCTGAACTTAAAGAGAAAGTATTATAAATATCTATCGGGATTGTAAGAAAGAAAGACAAAACCAAAAAGGTATGATCATCCCATGTGATAAGATTCTCAAATGAAATATTTATGATCGCGTGATCTTCGATGATCACGTATATCGCATTGAATATGTAAATTATATAAAATCGCGCACATTAAATGAGAGTAATTCTTTTTTATTTACAAAACACTTAATAACTTTTTTTTATGTACATACTGCACTGTGTAGTGTTTGAGATGCTAATCGGTAAACGTTCAAGTGTACAGTAATTTTTTTATGGTTTTTCTTATTTCTGCTTTTTTTCTGTTTAATAATGTTTGATCGATGTCGTAAATTTTCCTTAATGGTATATATAATGGCAAACCATTTGACACCGTATAAAAGGTGATTATTTGTGTTTGATTATTTTATATACGTAGTTGAATATTTAAAGAAAAGTGTTTGGTTTATTGGTTACCGGTATTAAGAGAGATTTAAGTATTAAATTACTGCTTTTTGAACTGGGATTAGAGAGACATTAAACATTTAGAGGCTCATTTGTGGATGCTTCGTAATCGGGACGCCAGAGTGCCAATATGCGAGCACAACATCTTCACTTGTTACTAGGGATTATATAAAATCTGACTTTTAGGAAAACCGGGTTTTGACCTAAAACCTAAAATGAAATAAGCCCCTGCTGATCGATTCTGGCTTTCTTATAGGAAAAAGGAATTAGGAAAGATTTTTCGTAGTATTTTTGTCGTAATTTTTTTTCTGGCATACTATGGTAAACAGTTGGTGTAAATTTTTCAAAAACAAATTTAAATTGGGAATATTATTCCTATATACAATTTCGATACGGAATAAATATTTCCTAAATTATAAAAATTTAGATCAAATGTGATTTCTCAGTAGGCCAGAAAATGATATTTTTGACAAAAATGCTATGTATAGGGGTTTCCAATAAGAGTGATATGATTCGCAATAGTTCAATTGCTGTGTGGCACGTAGCACCGTCTTGTTGAAACCAAATGTTGTCAAGATCAACTTCTTCCAATTTCGGCCATAAAAAGTTGGTTATTATCGATCTATACCGATCTCCATTGATAGTAACGGTGTTACCAGCTTCATTTCGAAAAAAATACGAACCAATGATTCCACCAGACCAAAAACCACACCAAACTGTCAATTTAGGTGAATGTAATGGTTTTTCATGAATAATTTGTGGATTTTCTTCGCACCAGAATCGACAGTTTTGTTTATTTACCGCACCACTCAGATGAAACTGAGCCTCAACGGAGAAGATGATTTTCTTAAAAAAATCGTTATCGTTTTCAAGTTGTTCCAAGGCAAAATCAGCAAATTCACGACGTTTATGGTGGTCCAATGGCTTCAGTTCTTGAGTGAGAACAATTTTATACGGATGCACACCCAAATCCGTTTTGAGCCCGATCGCAGTAACTGACCATTGGTCGCACCAGCCAGAGGAGAATACTGCACAAAGGCCTAGGATTATTCGCCAACAAGGTCCAGGTGACTCAGCAGTTCAAAGCAAATGACCATCTGCTTCGATGTCAGTTATCTGCGTGGGCCATAGATCATCTTCATAACGACGTCGATTTTGGTCGAAAAATCATCTTTTCAGACGAAGCGCATTTCCATCTCGGGTGCTATATAAATAAACAGAACTGCCGGATTTTGGGTTCGAAACAGCTACAGGGAATCGTAGAGAAGCCAATGCATCTACCAAGAGTAACTTTTTGTTGTAGATTTTGGAGTGGTGGCATAATTGGCCCATTTTTCTTCGAAAACAGCCTCAAATCCAAGCTGTGAATGTGAATAACCTTTGGTTTCAAGAAGAAGGCGCCACGTGTCATACAAACAGACCGGCAATCAATCTTGCGCGCCAAATTTGACAACCGAATAATCATTTGTTTTGGAGATGTCAATTGGTCTGCGTGGGTTTCGTTAAGGATAGATATTATGCGGCTAATCCACAGACAAATCCAGCTTTAAAACATAACATTGCGATAGTTATTCGCGAAATAGGCACCGAAGTGATCGAAAAACTCTAAATCGGAGACTTCAAGCTACACTCATTTTATAGCGTTTTTAAAAACAGAATTTTAAATGGCCCACTCTTTATTTGGGACCACGTCTTAATTTTGAGGGATTTATAAGAGATGGCGTAACTTGTACTATATTGCATAACAATCAAATTTAAGTTTATTCTAAGCTAAAACTAAACCAACCCTCAATCGACTAGTCCACGTATTTGTATAGAAGCATACATTTAGGCGACTGGTAAATCTAAATGGCGTTTTTGCTCAATTATTCTTAAAACAGCAAGACAAAACACTTATGAGATAGGACATTTTGACATATTTTATAAAAATTGTTTTTCGCTATAAATTTAATTTTTAAAATAGCGAGATGAAATATATGAGGAATCGATTATAGGACCCGATATCTGTACTGCTACTGCTCTAAAAGCATTTTGCAGTAATTACATCAACAAATATTATTTATGTAAGTAAAAGACGACATTGTTTATTGGAGTAATTTTATTAATTACTAAATATGTATTTATGACGTCTACTTTCGCAGCGGCGTCCGAAACTCTGCTACAACATATTTATGACATCGAAATATGGCTAAAGAAATGGCAGATAAAGTTAAAAAAGATAATCTTCGCAACTACTTATATGGGGCCCGCAAAACCAAAATTCTGACAGACCACCAAAAGCTAACGTTCAGACTAAGAATAAGAACAACAATGCCGAGTTGAAGAGCTGGAAAGCTCGATTGGAGGAATATAATTACGAGCTTATTAAAAACCTGGCTGATCAATAAAGTAGCTGACGCTCTGTCAAGACTGGACCTTGAAGAGAATACATTGTCCAGTACTGGAACTATTCACAGAGCGGAAGAGGATTCTACAAACTTAATTCGATACTGCGATTTACCATCCATGTTTTCTACTGAGCTACTAATCTTTCAGAAAAGTCGGAACATTTAAGCCCATGAAGAGCCCCATTCCTATTATACTATAAACTCTAGATTAGTTTGCCGGAGATAAACAAAGGAATTTTATGCAAGGTCCTAAAGGAGCAATTGTATCAAACCATCATCGACGGAATCGAAATCTTGGAGGTGTATATTCAGCTTCTGCAAGAAGTTTTTAAGGAATGTTTTTCCAGTTTCAACATACGCCTAACGCAAAAAGTTATAGAAGACATTCATAGAAGAAAATAAGTTCTCCATCATAAAGGAAGAACAGAAACTCTCTCTCTCTCTCTGTTGCATTAAGAATAAATCACTTTTGCATGTATGGGATAAAATCATAAAGGCGCTACATTATTTTACTGGACCTCGCATACTCGTGATGGATAATGAGAGAAGTTTTGACTACTTAAAAAATTTGGGTGTCCAAATTTATCAAACACCTTCCCAACGAAGTGAGGTAAATGGAGCTATAGAAGGAGTTCATTCTACCATATTGGAAATAGTTCGATATCTCCAGAATGAGTATAACGAACTGTCTACAACAGAAATCATCAGCATAGCTGTGGACCGACTCTATACACTCGGTTACGCAACGCAGATCTAGTGACACCTGTTTCGGACGAGCACGGAGAATACAGAAAACACAGAGATTTCAGGACACAAGTTTACGAGAATATGGTCGAGAGACTTCACAAAAATCAAGGATTCACCATTACAACAGAAAATAGCAGGAGAGTCGGTCCGAAGACCTATGAAGCTAGTTACACGATCTATACGGCAATCATACCAATCCAACGAAAATACAAGCAACAACAAGAAATAGTGGCGCAAGACAACAATGTCAATGTAACAACTACTATCTATGAGTACAACACTCCACTTGTAACAATAAAACAAGGAAATGCACGAATAATCTAAGAGAGATTCTCGATCATCAATATTCACCAAGACAACACCTTTCAACCGCAATTGATCCATCAAGCGAAAGCCATAACGCAGCTGATTTAGGAACTGAAGGAAGGTCACTCTCGCAAACGGAGATCGATAAACTGGATCGGTAGCTCATGGAAGTGTATAGCAGCATCACCAGATAGCAGTAATTGGGACCAGATAATGATTAGCCAAAACTAATTCGCAACAACAATCAACAGTTACAGGATTAACAAAGTCTTAACAATAATAACTCATCAATTGCTTGCGGAATACAACACAATTATTGACTATACATACACGACGATTCGGAAGAAAAACTCCAAGAATTGTTTTTTTTCACTCGCTATCTTCAAAGACGAAATATACGAAATAGTCCGAGCTGCTCAATTATCCAAAGGAAACACCGTCAACACAAATTTGATGAATAAAGGTGAAAGTAGTGGTGAAAGAAATTACCCTCCTTTACGTCTTCTCAATGCCGAAAACTAGCAGAAGGACGACAATCACATCATTATACGATCAACATCCAGTCAGAACAAGCACTTTTTTCAACCAAAATGAGATATTCGGAATTCTCAAAAAATATCACACATTCGGGGAGACGACTATTTGTGACCTAAGTGGACTATCCTAAGATTTCAACGCTAGATGAGAGTACCACTTCCATAACTTTCATAAACAACTTCGAAGGACGTTTTTTGGTGTAATATGCTAACGAGGTGGTCCAAATCAACAATTCCACTTTCGACTTTCTTTCCACTTCTTTACTTAAGTGGAGACATTCCAAGTTTTGCTTCGGATACTTATTCAATCTGTATCTGAGTAACATTGCACAATTAAAGGAGCTATTCAACGAACACGAAGAAGTGGTTGTCATTGGAAGTGACATCATATTCATTATTTGTGGCTTAGTCTTTATTTTTGTGACACACAGGGAGAGAATCGCACATAAAAAGCGGCTTATGTTTTTCCCCAAAACCAACTGTCCAAGAGGAACTACCCACTCATCAACCTGGAATTCAACCCAACTAGTTAATTTTTGATCCACGGGACGTGCATTTTTAAGAGGCGAGAGGTTAAGTTAGTTCTAGTTTGGATTTTAAGTAATAAAGTTGTTTTTTTTAATTTCGAATTCTAACCGAATTCTTAACTTGTATGTTGTTTCGGGCAATAAAGCGCTCTAGCCCATTACAGACAAAATACTACAACGGACAAATACCTTTGTACCGATTTTTAAAAGCAGTTTTCCTTTTAAAACTAAATTGCTCTACTGAAAAATGACCGAAATTAACTTAAGCGGTTATGCCTTGAGGCCACAGATTTGCTTCTCAACAAAGGTTGCGCATTTGCAGCTTGCTTCGTTCGGCGTTTTAGTCGAAGCGGTAAAAGTGTAGAAAATGGGAGTGACAATTTTGGAATTTTGCCGGTGCGCATAATCAACCCACACGATTCCGTATTTTTCCGCTATCGATGATAAGACACTCTACTACAAACAAAATCTCGTTAAATAACACATTAATATTTATTTTATGATATATCATATCTAAAGTAATATGGGAAGCTGTATTTAATTAATTTTTTGTATTGCTTACTTTTTGACATAACAATAAAAAATTTAAATTAGTCTAAATATTTACGTTTGACAAATATTTTTTTTTTTATTATTTATTAAAGACGATTTCATTCAAATATTAGTTTTTCAAATTAATTTAGGTTTAGATTTGTCATTCATCAAAATTTTTTTGCGTTCATTAAATTGTGTGTGGTTGGTGGCTGGTGTCAACAAATAAATTGAAATGAATTTTAAATTTTTTTGGCAAGATTAATGATTGTGCTGAGTTGATGGTGATAAATCAGCGCATTCATAATAAAAAATTAATTTATTTCTATTCCTAATTCCGTTGAGTATTTTAATCGTACAAAATATTATCCATCACGCTAGATTTTTAAAATGCGATTATAAAATTCTGCGAAATCCTTTATATAATATATCGAAACCTAACTCGACACATGACCACCACAAGGTGTATACGTCAAATCTACAATGTATTCGTTACATGTTAAATTGCTTATAATAACTTAAGACTTTCACATACAATTACTGACTGCTGTATAATTATAGCGTAATTAATGATTTACGTGCAATAAAATTTGCATCAAATGCAGCATTGCTAAATGACACTATTAATGATGCAACGAGGACTGACTTAATTTTTTTTAATCATATACTATAAATGAGTAAAACGATTTGAACGAGTGATAAGGATGAAGCATGTGCTTACGATTAAACTAACTATAAGAAAACTTCCTAGCATCTTTACACTATATACATGGCGTAGTTTATGCACCGGAAACTAATAAAAATTATTTACCTGACTATACACAGCTATGCCTTCTTAGTAAATATAAATTAGTCGCGTATTACCAGGTGCTTACACTAAAATCGGCGATGGCTAATTTTTAATGGTGTTAATGCCGGTGCACGTGAATGATATCAAATTTAACACGAAATTATTAGACAATTGCGATACGTGTTGGACGCTCATGTGATTTTGATTTTATCGGTCGGCCTAATACAAATAGTAATAAAAAATGATTTGTAAAGCCAATAGCATGGTGGACGGTTTCTTTATGATTGTGCATTTTTATTTGGAATGTGTATAGATAGGCAGTTTTTGATATAAATTGGCGACAGATTGCATGCTTTACACAAACGGGTCTCATGTGTCTTAATAAATACATATGTTCATTGGAATTTTTTATGATTTTATATTACGTATTTATGCGCAATATAAAATAGATAGTCAATCAGTGTATATATAACTCAAGTGTTTTATAAGCGTACTGATAAAAAGTGAGCGGAAAATTTGTGAACTCATTCCAAACTCCAATCGTAACCAGTTATATCGTTTCCTAATTTGGCTGCATGGCACGTTTCTATGCTGTGAAGAATTTAAAGTGGTTGACAATTTATTTGTACATTATATATGTTAGGATTTTAACGATAAGATAAAATATTAACAAATGACAAAATATAGGTAAGTTTAGACACAGGTCCAAAAACAACCTATTTAGCTGCGGCCGTTTGGAAAATTTTGAGCCTAGCAACGACAACATGTTTTTAATCTAATTCTTTTTAACTTGATTAATGTTCAAGCTTTTATTAGATTCTGCCTTGAATTACTGACATTGAACAAACGTTTTTTTTATAGTTCAGAGTCTCGTAAGTCTCGGTCCTAAAACCAGGAATCATTGAAACCGAACTTTAACGTTTTCGAAAGGAAGAAAAACTTTGTGCAAAATTTGTGGTAATGTAATTTTCATAAGTTTTCATTCATAAATTGATGAAAAGTAAACACGTCCCTAAAAGATACTATTAGAATTTAAGTTGTTAGAATAATATTTGTGTTGAGCAACAAATTATGTATGAGAAATAAAATGTCCTGCATTTTGATGATACCCATCCGAAAAATATGCTGGCTGAAATTGGGCTGATCCAGAATTATGGAATAATGGACGATTTTCTTATATAAAGGGTTCTAGAAACTATTGAATTTGGATCTTATCCGAAAACTATAGTGGCTTAATTTGTGCTAATCCGAAATTGGCCTAATTCCATTGAACACCAAAGACAGTCGAATAAACGGTTTTCTGGCATAAACTGGTGTAGAAAGATATGAACTTGGCAGTTATGATTACATTTTCCTATTACTTACGTTAATTTTCACCACAAAAATATAGTGGCTTAATTTTTGGTAATCCAGAATTGGTCCAATTCCATTGAACAACAAATACAGTTGAATGGGCGATTTTCTTATATAAAGTGTTGTAGAAACTAATGAATTTGGTAGTACATATTGTATATTCCGATCAGATACGTCCTCTTTCATCCGAAAACCATAGTGGCTTAATTTGTGCTAATCCAGAATTGTCCAAATCCACTGATAAAAATTTGGGATTTGATCCTATCATCGATTTTGCGACATAAAGCGTTCCCGAAACTAATGAATTTGACAGTTCTGATTGTATATTCTGACCAGATACGTTTCCGATCAGATAAACGAGTTTCTTATAAAAAATTTTATAGAAGCCAATAAACTGGATTCCGCTGATTGCATATTCCGCTCAGGTATGCCCATTCCCATCCCTAAAATATAGTGGCTTAATTTGTGTTAATCCGGAATTGGCACAATTCCATTGAACAACATGGACCGATGAATAAACGATTTTCTAGCATAAAGTGCTATAGAAACCAATGAACTTGGCAGTTCCGATTGCCTATTCCGATCAGATACGATCATAAAATATAGTGACTTAGTTTGTGTTAATCTAGATTTAGCTCAATTGGAGTGCATGCTTGATCGTCAACGAGAATAGTCGAACAAACAAAACGCAGCGAAGGAAATAATTAAATTTAATTTTTTGTTTATTTATTTTATTTTGCAGCAGTGTAGTTAGTAGTATTTAGCTGCAATGGAAATTTTAATAATCAGAGAAGCTCTTTTTAATTTTTAATTTCATTATATTTGCATGCTTTTTAATCATATACTCCCAGCCTAGCCGAAGGCAAGTAGAAAAAATGGTTTGTATGTGTACAGGCCTGAGAAACGTAAAGCCAATGAGCGGCTCTCATACAAATGCTATGGAGACTTTATTTTGTTGTTTTTTAACTTAATTTGTTCATATCTCCTGGAGGTGGCGGAAAAATTAATTTTCATTTTCCTGAGCATGATCTTTGTTTATTTATCTTTTATTTTGAAAAATTGTTTTTCTTTTTTGTGGTAGTTTTCATTCAGAATTTCTCATTTATTCGTTATGACATCTTTAATTTGATGGTTGTCATATGGTGTATGGAGCGGGGTTTGTGTGTATGGAGAATGCACGACATAGAGAAGAAAATGAAAACAATAACTACTCTTCCTGCATCCACACAAAGTTTGCTCTATATATTACATGACGATTGTTATACTGACGATGCCTTAGTCATTCTGATTGAAAGATGCCTTAGGAGTGAACAAATATTTATAAAATATAAGATTAATAAATGGGGTTCGGGCTGTTTACGAGATATGAGTAGATTTTTTTCCGTGTTTGCGTTTTATGGGCCTGCCACGTGTTGTTTTATCTGCGAGGAAGAGAGCACAAGCTATGTAAAGTAAGTAAGCCGGTTCAAAACCAACAATAATTTAAAACTACAAACAAAGTCTGAAGCGCAGATTCCAATATGTATTTGTACATTTTATTTAACTGATATTGTACATTTTATTTACCATTTGTCAAAACTTCTATAAAAAGACCACACTCCAGAAATATAATTTTGGTCACTATTCAGAGAAGTTTCTTCATACCGACCACCTCCGTAAAATGACCAGAAATTTACAGTCCCATAAGTGGTCGCTTTCGGGAGATTTCACAAATGGTTTCTCTGTCTTTGGCGATTTACACCGGGAAATTTTAACCATAATTAACTGGTGGCACCACCTTTCGTCGAACGGCAGAGACTTGTTTGTATACCAGTTTACTGCTTTTCGAGATTGTTAAAGTTGGGTTTCATTGATCCTTGGTGTTTCTAGAAATCGGCTTTTATTTTTACCGTTTTTAAGGCAAAACTTGATATTTTTCCCCTCTGTGTTCTCGGCTTCTGGACTAGCACTAGTTTTTTCCCGTGAATTCTAATTAGCTCAAATTGAAGTTAACTAATATGCCAAGTTTTAATGTGATATTCGAAATTTTCCTTCACTGATTTGCCATCTAGTTCCCTGGCGATACAAGAGATAAGTGACTGCCAATGGCTTCCAAATTAAGAGTGACACATCATAAACATTAATAATGATGAGAAATTATCTCAACCAATATTCAAAGTTGAGGTGGAAGCTGAGGCAGCAAATCCAAAGGGTACACGAAATCTACAACACAAGGTATCTGTGAAGTGTAATTGTGGGGAATATAATACCGCTAATTACAGAGGATGCATGGTGTATAAGGAGTTAAGCAAACAATTTAGACCAAGACAACAAATTTAGCAAAGAGTAATCAACCACCAAATATATAAATACTCATACAATGAAAAAATTATTTCTGCAACCATTAACTCAGAAACATCATTCGCACACGGATAACATGCGAAATAAATAAAATAAACTTCAAAATGATAACGAGGTAATTTAAAAAATGATAAGTACCCGCAACGAAAGGAACTGCAAGACATGACAAGCATAATGCAACTGTCACAATCAAAATATAAAATAATTGAACATAAATTAAAAGTACAGCATTTTAAGACACCCAACATCCTAAAGGGAAATTTAAAGGATGGATCACCACTTATTATTAGAGTGTACACCATGAACTCGAAAAATATCGCAAAAATATAAATGAATATCCGCAGTCTACTGACCACAATCCGAATACCGAAACATTTAATTAAAAAGCCACAATAATTTATTTCTAAACCTCCAAACACATCCATTCCAGATTAACATCTCTAAAAGGTAAGCAGCTGGCCAACCGATAGACGAAAAATCTAGATTTAATCGACATATGTATAACAGAAAATCAGCGATAATCTAAATCGTATAATTTTTTGACCGCAACAAATCAAAATATTAATTAGAGAATTCTAAACGATAATCTCCCTTAATTTTCTTATTAGATTCGTAAGTTTCCAAAATGCAAATGCAACTCGTTCTCAAATATTTTTATATTTACTTGTATAGAAGTGAACGAGAAGCGCCGGTCATTTATTTATTTCAGAACCTTGTTCAAAATACATATTAGAATTAAACTATAGACCTGCGATGCATATGTCACAATCATTGATTAAGAATTAGCCGAGTTCTCTTCAGCTCAAAATCCATTTTAATCGTATAGAATGAACAGATACCAGAACTCCATTTTAATTTTATATTTGAATCCAAATTTCATAAGGGTTGGTTATGAAATGGCCAAGTTTGGTCCAGCATTAACAATCCTAACCAATGCTACTAACCAAATTTATTCATAATTCCTTAATAAATGGCGGAGAAAGATGCAACATTGTAAAATTTCAAAATTTCATAAACCAAGTTTCTTTACTTCGGAGGTAAAACAATTCGTCAATTTAAGGAACACTTAACATTCATTCTGCTAAAATGTTTCATTTTGCGAAAAAAGAGGTAGAAACTGTATAAAAATTTCCCCAACATAAATTCTCTTGTGTGACACTGCCTCTTGTGTTGAGTAGCGTAATCTTTTAGTCTCCGCTGGAAATTTTCCGCTTTCTTATACAGCATTGTGGCTTACATGTAAAAACATAAAATTTCCATTGTGTTTTAAATAAGACAAGTACAAATTTACTAATTTCAGTAATTTTCTAAAAGAAAAAGGTCCTATATATGGAAGCTGTAAGTTCCGGTATACCGATTTCCGCCAAATTTTAACTGGGATCTTCCAATTTATGGCAAAGTTAAAGTATGAAATTTCGTTCAGACCGAACGTTGTAAAATACTAAATAGCTCACAGGGAAGGGCGGTCGATTTCCACCAAATTTTACTGGAACCTTGAGGCCGAAAATTTTCATCATTTCTATATGCTTACTTTTACTTTGCTAAAAACAGTAATAACGAGTTAACATTTAAGAAAAGTAGTTATTAATATAAGAATTTAAAATTACATACAAGAAAACGGATTCTTAGAGTGAGAAATGCTTAACTCAAATTAATTTTTATTTAGAGGAAAATAAACAAAATGCTTATTTTTCTAAAAAATTTAACATAAAAATGCACATTAAATATTTTTCCAAAAAAGCGATATCTTAGCGCTGAACAAGAGCACCATACAGGCCCTGGAATCGACACGAACGAAGTGGACGCAAATCAATGCAAATTGAAACGTGGCGCGGTTGAAAGTAGCTGATTTTAACATATTTCAATATATTTCAGGATTTTGAGTTTCCGTTTCGTTTGTTGGTATTTTTTCGGTATTTTATTTTTCTGTGGAAAGATTTCAGCCAAATTTAACTGAGACCTTCGAATTTATGTAAAAGGATTAATATAAAATTTCTTTCAGATATTTTAAGTCTTGCGATCTATATAAAGAAGATGGTTTGCATTAGGGAAGCTAGGCGGTAGCAGAAGTCAGATAAGAGTAATCTACGTTACTTTAAAATAATACGCTTAAGCGGTATGCCAATTAAATCTAGAAGCGTTTAATTCATTGTGCGGTTTATTGGTCAGCGACAGCACCCGAGAAGGGGCTTGGCAACTACTTGGAAGTAAGAAAGGAAGGAATTATTTTCGAGTAACGATGCCACAACGATACTTGAGATCAATACCAATCAGTGATGAATAAATTTATCAATAGTTACCGTACTTTTTCACAAGCAACACATATTCAATACAACCTGAAAGTTTGAACAAAATGTTGAGGATAAGGAAGATATTGGAGTATTCTCATTGAGCCTTATGCTGAATATTTAATTGAAGAAACCTTCCTTATTGAAATAAAGTAACAGGGGAACCATCAGGAAAATTGTAAAGTGGGCAAATCTGCAAGATTTTGTAAATAATTGAATGCACCCGTTATAAGAGGTAATCGATCGACGTTGAATATGACTAAATATGTTGCAGGTAACTCTTATATCGATGCAGGTAATCCGAAATACCAACTGAGAGTAGTTGTGGCCTAATATAATCAGAAAACCCAGTAGTATAAGACCGAAGTAACGAAAACGTTATGATAAGCGGAAGCGGTTCTCGGGTGTGAATGGACGGGTGTGGCTGGCATAAAACTCCAAATGTTATATGTTTGTAATATAGGTAGGTCCAATTCATCCAACAAAGTTTAGCAACACGGTTGGCCGATAGCTAGCTGAACATAAGCTGGAAATAATAATCAATAGCTAAGTAAACTCCTATAATAATCAACGCATTGGAAAACAGAAACACGGAACGGGCGATATTTGTCTCGAGATTAGTATTGTTTCCTGCACCCTAGCGGAGATTCCATTTAAAACCTGGCTAAAGAACAAAAGTTCGACTTGCTGGTGTAAATGAACTGAGCACCTGGTTCCATTTATTTAGACATGGTTGAAGGGTTAATACCTCTATAAGTATCAGTATTTAGATTTGCTCGTTAGAGATCGTGCTATTTGAGTGCTCACCGTTTAGCATTTAAAAATGAAATACCGTTACTTCCGGACTGAAAGTTTAAGCGGTCTTGAAAGAAGGAGTAAGGCAATGAAAAGTTAAGTCTAGCCGAGTTGAAAGCAGCTTAAGCTGAACGTGCTTCATGTAGTAATACCCATCGGCGGTTTTACGTGTTTGAATTTTTGACAAACGAAATTTTGAAAACGTTCCCTACTTGCTATAATTAATTAGTTGTTTCTAGTAGTCCAATAAAATTGGTTACCTCGTATTCCAACAAAAGCAACCTTCAGTCTACAGGCACATTTTGGTATGAGAATAGGGCTTCTAAATATTATCGATGAAAAAGCTTGATGCACCATAATAATTTTTAATTATAGAGTAATTTCGACTGTCCCAACAGAATTTAATAATTTGGTGGCATAACATCGCACTGAGATTTTTGAACACGTGTATTATTTGTGATAAGCACGATAAAAGCTTATATACGATTCAATTATACTTTTCCGATATACTCGTATCATATCGCAATTAGTTATCAACTACATACGATATGTAAATATAAATATTTTATCGTACATAAATTACATACTTTTTACAAGTTTTATCAGACATTTTTTTTAGTCATGTAAAATTCTGATGCAACACTATGCCCTTTTTCATCAATGGCATTATGAAAAGTACCGCGTTATCATTTTCCTGTAAATAAATTAGGTGTGGGAATTTCAAACCGCCTCCGGCTCGTAAAACAAATTAATTCATACATGTAATACAAGAATAGGGCCACCTAGAATTCCGAGAATATGTAAATTATCTTTGATCGTACACCATGATGTCGAACGGGTATAATACGTGCGAGCGAGCGGCTAGTTAAATAATAATTACCAATAAATCAATATTGTCAAATTATAACTTTTATAATAATTATATGCGATTTGCCTTGAGATATAAAAAATCCCTCGCAGACAACCCGTATTCTACGTGATTGAGTTTAATTTGATGTCCACGACCGAATAATTTATTGCAATAATTATATCTCGTATATCAATTAAATAATTTAATTGATTTATATGAGTAAACCGTTTAATTAAAAAGTGTTTGATTGAATGCACGTACACGTTAATATGGAAAATTGTTTAAAGCCGAAGCCAAGCCATCCTTCATCCCAGTTTAGTAATATAAATATTTGACGTACGTATAACACAAAACTATATTGGTTTGTGACGCAAACCATTTACAAAAACAGAAATTATTTAAGATTTTGCAATTGTCTTTGCATATCCGTAATTCGATGCGCTCGTAAGCGCACGTTTTAAACGACGTGCATATAAAATAAAATGACATAATTTGCTAAACTAATTTAAGTGTCTTATTTAAAATTACTGCTTCGTATCCCGTGCATGTCTCACAATAATCGTAAGGTCAATTTCAATCTATATATAAGTGTTTGTTTCTTGATGTGTGTGAGAGACATGGGTGCTACAAAATGCATTCACAAGATTAGAACGTATACATCTTAAGCGTAACAAAAGTGAAATTATATCTCTAAACGCCGGAAGGTGTGTCCCATAATAATAAACTGATAGTAAACAACTAGACGTGCCCCCATACATCACATAGGCCACATAATATGCGATTAGTCATGGCGTGCGCAAATTCCACGTACCCAAATAATTTTTATTATGGTGTAATTAATTTAATTTATGTACGTTGCCGCGAAAAATATCAAAAATCGCAAGAATTTTAAAATTCAGCTTTCATCGTAACGTTTGACGTAAACCAAAAATAAAAATTAACAACTTGAACGTCATCACAGATTGTATGGTATCAATTTAAAATAATTCGGATTTCACATATATAAAATAAAATGAAAATATTGAGTTCATGTAGCACCTTGGGTGTACGCGATCTTACACGTGCGACCTAATCGCCTACCTTAAATATATATATTTCAGTGGTATTTCCTTTACCCAAAATATGATTTAAGAGATCGTTAACACGACCAATAATTCCTAGAATTTTGATTTTAATCTAAAGAATTCGCATTTGAGGTTGTAACGGACGTTGGCAATTAATCAAAACATAAAATAAAAAATTATAATTTATAAGAGATTTGCGGTTCTCGTATGGCGGGCAGCTCGCTAGACAACATGTTAATCGTCTTATGTTTAGAGAGGCTGATAAAATGTGCGTATGTATATGAAAGCTTAATTCTCTAAAGTATATTTTTAGACACAAACCGTGTATACAATCGCACAATACACAATCATATATCTTACATATATTTATATTAGACGTTTAGAGGCTTGTCAAGACGTTATGGTATGTATAGTAGCGTGATATGAAATCTTATCACATTATTTATTTTAATACGTTTTGTACATATGCATAATTTAGTATGCTTACTCGTATATATTTGAATGGCCCCAAACAATTTATCACAATCTCGGTGAGTGTAGTATGCATGTATGGATATATCGTATAATATACGTAAATTTGTGATAAGAAATATTTTAATTTGTCCTTGAACCGTAAAAAACGTTTTTGTCGAAGAAAATTTGATAAATTATTTTCATCTACGAGAATGAATAATTTTGTTGTGGTTATATACAACTAAACTGTATATACTCGTATGAATTTTTAATTTTCAGTTAAAAATTAAGATAGCTGATTTAGTACAATTATCTCAGGAGGTAATGTCTTCACTAGGCAATAATCTCTTATTTCACCTCGGCAATTCTTGGCACGCGCGTCCATGTCGCGGGGGATGGACACTGCTTGCAGTGGCTAAGTTCTGCCAGGGACCTAGTGTTGGGAGGTATAACCTGACCAATTAAAGCAATGAATACAAGGAAAAAAGGAGAAAATACTCCAAGTGCTACACGAACTACCCAGTTGGCTAATCCATTCTCTAACGAGGCTGGCTCAATGGATTCTGGGGAGCCCAATCTATTCTATACCCATGCATAAGTAGTACAAAGTTGTCAAGATCACCAACTCGATAAACTAACTCAGCAAATCAGCTGTAAAATGAAAACGCTGAACTCTGCTCGAAAGTTAATGAAGTAGAAACACTTATAACCCAACTAAGAAACGAAGTTGGCAAAATAAAAAAGGAAAATGAAGAATTAAAGAAGCCCAAAGAAATGGAAATGGAGATTTCTGAAAACCGTCTAACCAGTTATAACGAAGCAAGTACATACACCAGTTATAACACCGAGTTCCATACTGATGAAGAGGAACTCACGAGAGAAACAGATTGGAAAAAACGAAGAGCAGAATTCTCGCCTGAAGTTGGAGAACAATCACAAGCTACTGTAACTGGTATTACTAATACTAGTCCAGCAAACCAGCAACAAAAACAACAGCAAGAAAATCAACAACAAAAGGTTGCACCGAAAGAAAAGACTCCTCCGCCAATGTATTCGGCATAACAGAATTTGCTAGTATACGAACTATAATAAAATCAGTGACCACTAAGGAGTACAGAGTAGTGTCACTACTCTGTACTATAGTTGTTATAGTTTAACGTGTGGAAAATCAATACACCAGATTCCGATACATATAGAGCACTAGCCACGAAGCTCAATGAGAAAGGTAAAGAGTAGTTCATATACGAAGAGAAAAATAACCGCGTAATTAAGGTTACGGCCAGAAAATGCAGTAAATATCCTAAAACGAGAGAGAGGTGAGAACACTGATGTAAAAAAAGATTGTTCCCACTCTTTATGGTTACTTTTAATAAGAAGGAGAAAGTTGAAAAAAATTTCAACATCAAAGCAATTCTAAATGTGAGGGTTACAATAGAACCCTTAAAAAATTCACAAGGCTAATATCTCAATGAAAAAATTATCAAGGTTTCAACCACACGCACAAATATTGGGGTCGGGTGCCTAGATGCGTAAAATGTACTGGAAAACACAACGCAAAAGAGTGTAAAGAAAGAAGAAACAACCCTGCAAAATGCATAAACTGTAAAGGGTATCAGCCTGCGAATTACAGAGAATGCGATGTAGCCAAAGAACTGAGAAACAAAATGTATCAATTTCCTCAAAACTCTAAGGTTACAGAGAGAAATCAAGCAAAATTCAAGCGCAGCCAAATCCACCAGTTAAAGGTACAGGGCGGAAACCTTACTCGCAAATTGTACAACAATAGAAGCTTTATATAAGCGTCTAGAAAAGCAAGAAACCACGAACGGGGCAACAGCCCTCTTATATTAACATGAGCAGAACATTAAGAATTGTCACCTGGTACGCGAATGGACTAGCGCAGCATGTTCCAGAGTTAGAAATTTTTCTAAATTTAGAAAAAATAGTTATATGTCTTATATCGGAAAGCCATGTTGTGTATTCTTAGTAAATACTGAACTATGATTGTTGTGCTCTAGGTTTCAACAAGAAACTTTGGTGAACAGAAAAACACTTTCAGTCTTTTTAGACCAATTATAATTGTATTCTGTTTTATTTAATTTTTATTAGTTTAACAAATTATACATTATTTATTTATTTATGTATAATCATTATTTTGTATTATTACATTAAGTTCAACTCTTGACTTAAATTACTGACGCGTAAATATTGCACCACTTTTACTGACTGAACGATTTACTAATAATGTCCTTCTTGTTGCAGATGACTTGATTTTTATATTCAAATACTTCACCAATAAAAAGAATTCAATACTCAGTAAAACTCTAAAATTAGTACTAAAACAAAATTAGTGCATTCATACACCACAGCCATTTGGACAGAAACATCAGATATTAAAATACGTGATTATGAATGTTATCATGCTGTTCATCCAGGAGGAAAAGCGAGGGGAGGGTCATCAGTAATAGTGAAAAAGAATGTCAAACACTATGAAGTACCTGGTATCGAGGAAGAAAGTATAAAGAGGAAGTAATAAAAGAAAGTAACCATAAAAGTTGAAACTAATAATAATAATGAATAGAGTATTTCCTCTATCTAATGCCCTCCAGGCTATAATCTAAACAAAGAAGACTATAGCAGACTCTTTAGAACACTAGGATCCAATTTTATTATTGGTGGTGACCTTAATGCAAAAAACATCTATATTGGGGATCAAGTCTTATAACCCGTAAAAGAAAAGAGCTTTTCGGAGCGAATAGAGTAAACAACTGCGAGTTCTATTCTGGAGGTAAACCAACATATTGGCCTGCTGATATAAATAAAATACCAGATCTCATTGTTTTCTATGTAACGAAAGGGATTTTCGAGGACTACATGTGTCTAGAAAATAGCGAGAGGATATATTCTGACTATTAACCTGTTATCATGACACTCAGCACAATGACAATTATTAAGGATAACTTGCCTAAGCTAACCAAATAATAAAACTGACTGGGACCTATTCCAAGAACTAATTGAAAAGGAAATAAACCTTCAAGTACCAATTAAAACATTGGTACAATTAGAAGACGAACTGGAAGTACTTAACAGTACTATTCAACAAGCAGCATGGGAAAGTTATCCTACTAATCATACCGAATCCCGTAGGAATCAAAATTATCCTCTTAAAGTCAGGGAATTAGTTAGAGAGAAACGGAATGCACGAAAGACCAGGCAAAGGATATGCGCCTCGGAAAACAAAAAAATCCTCAATAATCTGTCCAATAAACTGAAACAACTTATAAAATAAATTAAGAACGAAACTATTAACAAGTACTTAAGTGGTCTCACCGAACATAAAGACACTGATTATTCTCGTTGGGAAGCAACAAAGGGATTTAAAGGACCAACCTGCATGTGCCGCATATTAAAAATGAGGAAGAAACCTGAGCCAAAAGTAACAAGCAAAAAACTACTTTATTTGCAGCTCACTTGGAAGAAACCTTTCAACCGTTACCTAAAACTGCAGATGAAAACAAATTAACAATTAGCAAAATTGATGACCATAATTACGATCTGTAACATTACAGGAATTGAAGATGAGATCAGGTACAATTTAAATGCGAAAAAAGCTGCTGATTATGATTTAATTACTGGCCCAGTCGTAAAAGCCATTCCTGAGAAGGGATTACGAAAATTGGTTTACATAATCAATGCTGCTTTCAGACTAAAATATGTCCCACGACAGTGGAAGGTTGCTGAAGTAATTATGATTCCTAAACCGAGCAAACCAGCAAACGACAAAAAGTTGTACAGGCCGATTTCACTACAAAATTTCAAAATTCTTTGAAAAATTACTGCTCAAGAGGCTCAAGCCAATACTGAAGAACGAAATTTAATTCCACCACACCAATTTGGATATAGGGAAAATCACTCTACTATAGAACAAGTTCACGGAATAACGGACATAATAGAAAACGCACTTGAGAAAAAGAAAATATGCTCCAGTATCTTCTTAGATGTAGCTCAAGCTTTCGAAAAAGTTTGGCACCAAGGACTTGAATTTAAATTGCATCGAGATCTAGCTAAGCAGTTCGCTAGCAGTTCAAATCTTACATTGCAGATCGGTATTTCCGTGAAAAATATAACGGATAGTACTCTGAACTAAAGAGAATAGCAGCAGGCATACCACAAGGTAGCGTACTGGGTAAGTATTCCTTATATATCCTGTACATCAGAGGTATGCCAAATACAGAAGGTGTTATCATAGCAACATTTGCAGACGACACAGCTATTCTGGCAACTGGAAAGAGTATATCAGAAGCAACGACAAACTTTCAACAAGCAACCAACTCAGTGAGTAGCTGGACAAAGAAATTGCGCATTAGCCTAAACGAAGCAAAATCGGTTCACGTAAACTTCACAAACCAGAAAGTGAACTGGATTCCAGTGGAACTTAATTCAAGGCAGGTCCCAAATGCAAATAAAGCCAAATACCTTGGCATGACTCTCGATTGCAACCTTAGATGGAAAGAGCATGTTATAAAGAAAAAAGAAGAATTGAACATCAAGTAAAGGAAAATGTATTAGCTAATAGATAAAAATTCTGCGCTTACAATACACAGTAAATTGTTATTATTTCGGCAAATACACAAATGATATAATGTTTTCAAAACAAAATGCTGCGTGGCATTGTCAACGCACCATGGTACATCAGAAATGGTAACCTACATAGGGACTTAACATGGAATATGTCAGTGAAGAAATAAAAATTCATTCAAAGAAACACATTCAGCGGATATACCGGCACCAAAATGCAGGCATACGAAGATTGTTGGACACCACCAATGGAGTAAGAAGGCTTCAAAGGCAGAAACCATTTTGTATTTAATTAGGACAGAAAAATAGTATAATAAATTATATAAATTCAAACGGAAGTAACCATTGGGTTACTGCTCGGCAAATGTGAATCTTAATTTAAGAAAGATAAATTTGTAAATCAGTTGTAATATACAAAAAAAATGCGTTGACTACTCGTAAACAACGTCGACAACTACGTGTAATTCGCGCCAATAGTGATTGAATGATTTAAATATCTTGAACTTCTGTTTCCGGAGATTTTGGTTAATGCCATAATTATTATTATTATAAAATGTACTCCTATTTCCAAGTAACTTATACTGTGTGCCAGTCACCGAATTTTTCGATTAAATTAGTGACAAAACTAAATTTGCGATAGTTTGTACTAGTGATTGATAATCGTCATTGTATCCATCAAACGTGTCGTGCCTATATTTAATCCTAAATTGCGTACTAAGGCTGCGTACCAATCGTTTATTACGACAAAAATCGGTTTTAGTCCAGATTTTTCGATCAGTTTGCCATAAAGTTTAAAAAGACTAATTGAATTTACCGTATTATTGGCCTAAACTTAATTTTTACCCGACAATTGGTTAATTAGCCATCATAATGAACACTAATAAAATTTTACTGGTTTGTGGTTTGCGCCATCTATTATTTACTGGTCTGAACTAACATTAAAATAGTTTAGTTAGTAATTTAAATAATTGGTATCAGACATGTTAACTTCCGATACAAGGTCGGAAGGTTTTCTAAAAGTATTTTAAAAAATCGAATCATATTTATTTTGCTGACCACTACTGACATTTTGTTAAATTAATTCTATGCAGTGTTGTGCGTCTACCCAAATTAGAGTAAACAATTATTTTGTTCGTAGACAATGTCGACAATTGGTAGAATATGTAGATAATTCGTAGACAATGTAGATTATTGTTTTTGTTGCCGTTTTCGAATTGGAGGTTTTCAGTACAAAGACGAATAAACTTATTTTTTGCACCCCAAACAGGTGAGATGAGCACTTTTAAAATAAATCAACTTATTCAAGCCACGTTCAAATTTTTTATTAGTAATGTAATCTGTTTTTACAAACAAACTTAATATTCAGTTTAGTCTTATATTTTTTAAATTCTTTTTTAAATTATCGGTATCAACTGACACCCGGTTCCAAATTCCTTCGGTAATTGAAATTAAAAAAAAAATAATTAGCAGGCAGCCCTTAAATTATCCGTTCGGCTTAAATTTATCTATAATTTCGGCATTATTTTATGCGACTCCTCCTCCAATTGTTTTAGTTAAAATAGTGTGGCGCTTGTTCTTCCAGCAATCATTTGCCTACAAGTTAAAAAAAATTATGGCGAAAACCTACAATTATGGCTTGAAATATTTAGAAAATGTTCAAAAACACCCAACGTCTCCCTCCTCGTATTTTTTTGTCTAGTCAAACCAAGCGCTCTACTTAGCATCGCGGCCATTGCGACATTTTTCTGGAAGTGTGTTGTTCTATCCTCCAATTCACGAACATGACTTAGTGCATAGAAGTGCACCAAAAATGGATATTTTCCAAAATTCCACCACTGGATTATTCAAGAGAATCGGTACACGAAAGATTGGAAGCGAAAGTGAACAATGCGAAAACAGCACCACTAACAGTGTTTTAAGAGAAATAAAATTGTGCGATTTATTGTAAATTGTGAAAAGTGAATTGATAATAAATAATAGTGAAAATTATTTCTTGTTGTGTTTTCAAGTGTTAAGTAAGTATTTGGAAAATTATTCTAAAATTATTGTCAGTATATTCAGGAATATTGCGGAAGCAGTGTAAATCACTAGTATTGTTGCCAAATTCTATAACGTTATTTCATCTCTTGATTCAATTTTCGAAAATATATAAAAAGTGCTCTGCTATCAAATATTTAACCTAAAAAATAACATGCCCAATTGCACATTAAATTATTTTTAATAAGAAAATTTTTCTCATATACAAGAATTTAACAAATTACTTTATCTAAAATAATTTTTTTTGGGCTTGAATCACACGGATTTACGAAACGATAAAATACGTGAGCGCAATCAAATTAAAAAGAAGTGGGGATGGATTTTTCCTATTGGTTGTCATAAAAAAAACGTAAACTTGATATTTTTACGAAAAATTAAGGCAACATAACAACAATTTAGTTAGCAAAATAAAATCGGATACGCCATTCTCCCAAATAGTCGGTCTATATTTTTGTCTCGTTCTATTTTTCCTGAGAAACTTTTTTATTTCCAAGGGATATAAGCATTACTGCTTTAAACCGCTACGCTGCAGGAAAATATTTTTAAAACTGCTGAACATGTGACAAAGACAAGAACAAAAATTTACATGAGAGCGACTGAGACACAACTTTCTGTTTTATAGTATAAAACTTTGGGAAAATTTTGACATCAATGAAAAGTAACCTATAAATTATTTTTATGTTTGACCACAGACAATTGTAACCAGATAATTATCTATCGTACAATCTTGATGTATATGAAATAATAAATTTCTAATTTGCACACCCATTTACCCATTTATATATTGTATAGGGATGGATGGAATCTTGAGCAGATAAAGTAAGAAAATTTCACTATTTATTACATCTCTCTCTTCCTCGCCAATGCATTTGGTCTGATGGTGCATGGTGGCCATATTGAATTTGATTATTTAATGTAACGTTAATATTACACTGTTAAAATAGGCATTAAGAATTTGTTGTACGATATTTGTATGATTTGAATGCTTTCTGAAAATTACATTTTGCACCTTAAAATTTTACGAAACACAATTTTTAGCTGTAAATACTTCGAAATAGGTCGGGTCGACATTTCCAATGTGGAATATCCTGCACAATAATGCACACATTTATCATTTCAACCAATTTTTAATTTATTTGGTTTTATTTCTCGCTAACTCAAGCAAACGATAACAAAAATTACCTTGATACGTTTACCGTGGTAAATAGAAATTGTAAACAATTTTTTAGTAATGCGCAAGTCAAGAAGGAGTTTTGGTAAAACTAGATCATTTTTTCCCTGCAGGTTTATCGATGCACGCGAATGATTTGTTGTTTTGTAGATCAACCGATAGAGCAATTAACTTAAGTTCTTTTATTTTTATATAAATTTTCTTTTTGTTTCTAATAAACTTAAATACTCTCTCTATCCAGTATCTACGAGTATCATTCGCAATTTTACTTATTATTATTTGTATTATTGCCTCTCTTTTCCCCACATTATCTGCTTGCTTTAAGCAGACCAACGGTCGGTTTCTCTATTTTGAGGCGAGGTATCATCCTCTTTTCTTTTTTAATTTTAATTTAGTGGAATCCTTGTTTACAATTCCCCTGAATTAAATTCAAAAAAATTATAACAATGTGTATTATTGTTTAGTGTGCTATATATAGTGCTAGTGTAAAGCTAGTTATAGCGCTAGTGTAAAAATTCTAATCGTAAACAACAACACAAAAAATAATAATAAATCCCAACGATCAATCACCCATCTCTGACCGCACGCGGTGAGTCACCATGCGGGGTCTGAGTTATTATTATTATTATTATTATTATTACTACTATTACTATTATTATTATTATTTGTGTTATTGTTTACGATTGGAATTTTTACACTACCACTACCACGTGGTTTTGTATAAACAAGAATATATTACACATAAAGTTAAGTTTTTACGTTTTTACTTAAGGACAGTTTTGTTTTTATTTTGATAAATAAAATTCAAAAATTAAATTTTTATTGTCAATAGAATCGAATAATGTTACAAGTTTTATAAATTTTTGCCAAATTTAAAGGCTTAAAGCCTTTATTAAGCCTTCAGAAAAGTTACCTAATTTTCTGTAAGATAGTCTTGAAATATTTTTAATTAAATTTGATTTGCACTCTCTAAATAGGATTACAACTAGGTCTGGTTGAAGCCATCAAGTATTTCCATAAATTAAGGGAATACTCTCATTTCGAAAACGTATATGAAGATGGAAATATGATAAGTTTAAGACTCATTAAAATGTTACATGAGCTGAAGTGAACCGTCACTACAAATTATGTGATAACCGATTCGTTGTGAACGACTGAAAATCAAATTCTAACTTGAATTTTAAGAAGAGTTCTTAAATATGAAATCAAGGTCGATATTTAGACGATTTTATAAGATTAAGGTTAAATTTTATTTGTACGTAATTATGGAAATAAAGGAAATAAGATAACTTAAAAATTGGCTGAAATTTCGGCATAGGGTCTTCGGCTATTTTGAATGAACTTAGATATGAACTTAGTTTAGAAGTCTAAATCGATTATGGTTTAGGTTGAGTTAGGATTTTACTAGAAATACGTTTTACAAGAAAACTACGACAATAATTTGTTTAATCTCAAAAGAAATTACAGTGTGTTAGAAATTCCACCTTAATTCCAATTTGACTTTTTCTCTTCTTTTTATTATTTAACTTATACCAGTTGTTGGATGGGTAACCAAAAATGATACTTTCCATTACACTCTCCCCCTCTGAATTGAAGCTCATCTGTACGAGAATTCCGAAAAATGAAACTAGACTAATGATAATAGAAAGGACTCCGAATGTGACGTTTTTTTAACTGGCTCCTTGAATTGGGTAACAAACCTTTGGTTTCAGATATGAAGGACCCTTCATTAACATTAGAAACTTGTTCGAGCTTAATTCAAGATTGGGTTTCTTTTTCCCTGTATTAGATAGGATGACTTGCGTTACTCTCAATTGATTTTTTTCGGCATCAGTCAATGTCAAAATATCATTTATTTCAGGAATACTATTCTCTGAACCCTTATACGCTACCAACAAATTGTGAATCTAAACTTTCGACCCCATAAGTGGGGCAAGTGACCTCCACCTTTCTTAATTAAATAGGGTACATCTCTGCGAGGGACTAACTTAGAAGTGAAACTCAGTTTTTATTAAATTTTTATCACAAACTTTGAATGATCGGTGTGTCCGCATACATTAACAAAATTTTCATTTTGTATCACCAAAAAATCATGTTTAATATCCATAGGATTATGGATCGGGATCGCCCTCGATAGCAAGATAAGTAAGCTTGCTTTGTAATTTGGGGTCTCGGGTTCGATTTCTGGTGGTGACAAAAAGTTACGACTGGGCGTTTTTAATGTGTTATGTGTTACATTGTGCTTTGTTTATATATCTCAAGCCATAGTTCTTGGATTTGACGAAATGTCGCCCGAAACTTAAGTATGCAGGCATGAATTCAGTGGATTCGCATTTAGCCGCGAAGATAGGAGATAGAATCATTAATCGCGAAGATAGGAGATAGAAAGTTGACCCATGATTTGTGATCATTCTTGAATAAAATAGCTAATTGGGTCTTAAGGTCCCTATTCCGACTTTCACCCGGGGGTCCCGGGTTCGATTCATGGTGGTGACAAAAAAAAAAGTTGCGACTGGTCGTTTTTAATGTGTTATGTGTTACATTGTGCATTGTCTATATATTTCAAGCCATAGTTATAGGCTGTTCTTCATAAATATTTTAAAACTCCGTAATATGTCAACACATTCCCGGCCAATAATATTTGTGAGATATTTTAGCAATGGTTCTCTCAATAACGAAGTGTCATGCAATTGGAGAACCATGGGATGCTTTCAAGATAACATTGCGGGAATTTTCGGGAATCACTAACTGGGGTTGTTCACACTCTTATTAGAGTTGCTAAGGTCCTCGTGATGTGGAGTTTCAAAACATTTTATGATTTATGTAAATCAAGTTGATGTCCCATATTCGCAAGGTGGTATGTGTGGGTCTTCCTGTAGAAGCTTGTAGCCTCACAAGCCATTTTAATGATTTACGATCTGTTCCACGACCTTTGCTACATCCAAATAATCCCGACATTTTTAAGAGCCCATACAACCGTAAGAGCTTCTCTTTCGTTCTCATATAAGAACTTCCCCTAGAGCACAGGACTTATTATATAAGGTTTTGACCCATCAGCCTGTCGTAGGATTAATGCGGTTAGTAATAAAAATTTTAATTGATTGTAGACATTGTGCTAAATATAACTCCATTCCCATTTGGAGCCGTTCTTTGTTAAATCACTGAATGGACGTGCTATACTAGAAAAATTTCGAACAAACTTTCGCTGCCATGAACATGTTTAGGGGAATGTTTTAAGATGGCGTTTGTGTACGTTCCTCCATTTTCGAAATACCTTCTATTTTTTCAAGGTTTGCTTGCATACCATACCATCTTGGGTTATAATGTCCCCTAAAAATTTTATATTATTTCAGGAGATCGTCGTTTTTGATTTTAATTTCAATTGAATGTTGTAGTTTCTGAAAGAAAAATGAGGTTCTAAACCGATCGTTTAATCTTTAAAAGGTATTCAGCGCATTTTAAGCCCAAAAAGCATTCTTTTAAATCGGTATAAACCAAATGGCGATATAAACGCGATTTTATAATGATCCTGAAATGGAACCGGCACTTGCAAATTTCGTCGAAACGCGTCATTGTATATTTATCGGATTTAGTACAGGATTTCAATATCCGATAATCAATACAAATGCGATACGTTTTATCGGGTTTCGGGTCGAGCACGATAGATGAAGCCCAAGGAGATTCACAATCTTCTATAATATCATCTCTTAACATTTTTCTAATTCAAATTTAAGTATTTTGCGACATGGAATGAGGTGGAACGAAATTAGACGGCTTGAATTGAAGTTGTTCCCAAATAAAAGAACTTCCCTCGTCGGATCTCAGCTGTTGGCTTTGCAATTCAAGCGTTTGTCCGGAATCGGAAAATTTCCATTCGTGTTTTGAAAAACCCAAAATCAACCCAGAACTGGTAATAAAATTAATACCAGAAGGATCTGCCCTGGGCATGAATTTGGTTAGAGAATAACATCTTCAATACATATTAAAACACTTTCCATTTTTTGTGTACCATTAGCTAACTTGATAATTATTGATTGTTGTTCTAATTTAACTTTGTTTTCCTTGAAAATATTTGTAGAACACTTGACTTGCAATGCTGTAGCCGTGTCAATTAAACCATCTTCAATAGTAGCTGAAATATTTAAATTTAACTAAGGTATAGATTGAGGATTCGATTTTCCTCCTGACTTATCGAATACAAATTGATAGGAGCAAGTGGACATTCATCATAAAAATCAATAATATCATCAGATGAGTATACTCGTAGATCTGGTTAAAATGTTTATTGCCAATACTGACGTTATTGATTTCGGGTTTCAATGCGAGCAACTGCTCTTAAAAACAACTTCTTTCACTCAGCCATAACACGACAATTCAAACTTTTCTGGTGAAGGTTCAACAACTGGTGTATCGGGCTTTGATACGTTCCATTTCACTTTCTCATCAAAGAAAGCTTCTTCGAGTGAAAACTTCTTATTGCAATACTTATGTGAATGCAAATTTCACATTCATATTGCAATCTTCCGCTTTCCACACTTGTTATAGAATATATTTAAATCAAACTCAACAATGTTAAAATGAGTTTACGAATGACAAAGAGCACGTCGTTGTTGTTGCAATAGCGGTTTAAGTACGCTTTTGACCGGTCATTTGTAGCAACTTTGTAACAATGTACCACAGATACGACAGGTTTCTATTGCAGCAGGATGCCTTAAATTAAAAATAATGCCATTTTATGTTTTCCACATATTTTGTTAAGGAATTCAAAACATTGGAAGTTTATACGTTTTCTGATTGCACAGTGAAATTTGCGCTAGGATTTGTCACAAAAGGTTCCACAGATTTCTGATTTGAAGATTATATGGGTTTTACTTGCCGCATTTCTCTTTCACGGTTTTTCCACTTCTGTTAGTTGTACAAACAATTTAAAATAAAATTCGTGGCCAACATACTGAAACGTATGTAGTTCTAAATTTGAAAAATTCTGTTAAGTGCATCTTGGAACTTCATTATAAATTTACCAAGTATTCAGTTAAACTTAGGTAACTGCACCAATGAAGTGATATAGATATAATGAACGCAGGTTAAACAATAAAACCACATATACGAGTAAGATTAAGTAAATTAATTCTGCCCCATTCGCAAATCATGGAAATTTATTTTAATTAAATAAAATCTTTTTTACATTATTTCATGTGCGGCATTTAAATTATTAAACAAAAAGAAAAAAATTAATTCTTAATAAATTTTTTTGCGTTATTCATATGTGGAAATAAATTTAATTTGATTATCAGTACATTTTGTACAGAAATATGACAAAAAGGTCAAAAAAGTTAAGAGATACATCTCAAGAAATATAAACGAAATAAATCATCTTAAGTCAAATTCAAATTTATAAGTTTTTATTGAATTATGTTTTAGAAGAGTTTTTTATTTGTGTGTATGAATTCCGCAGTATTTTTTATACACAAAGTAATTCGTATCTGTAACGATTAACTCACTATAAAATAATCACAAAAAATTCAAGATTAAACTGGAAGTTGTTGCATGAAATTACCATACAATTAGTCACGTGTCATTGGAATGAATATTTAAACAGTACGAGTACAGTTATTTGTGCCAGCCAGAATGGCCACCCAGATCGTATGTAACGATAAATCTAATTTCAATATGGTTAAATAATTTATAATTTTTTGTGAATGAAAATTCAGATGAACTCTTCGTATGTATTGGAAATTAAAATATCTGATGTGTATATCAGGTCAAATTGTATTGTACCATATTTGCAATTTCTTTAAAAATGATTTAAAGCGCAAATTTTATAAAGAAAATTAATTCAACACGTGGAAAGCGTTACGATTACGAAAAAAGTACAACGCGTACTGTATAATCTGCCTACATATAGTAGCAAATTTAACGCGGCTAATGACAAGGAACCAAAATTTATCTATTTGTCAGTCTCGGTTTTTATCTATTCTTGCAAATTGTAAATGTCAAAGTCTAGAAAAATTTAATTGTATTTTAACGGTGCTCTTACGTACTTTCAAAACTCGACTCAAATTGAATTTCTTTCGGAAACTATTTACACAAAGAATAATGTGTGAAAAATATTTCTTTCTTCTTTTTATACAAAATGGTTGAATGTTTAGTATGTATATATTTACAATAGATGGCCAATCAATTATTGAATTATATAGTTTATAAATGTTGCATAAAACGCACTCATTTGATAATTAATTTATTGATATTTATGGTACTATTCCACTAGGAAACAGACAAATTTTACAAAAATTTTGCAGAAAACATGACAAAGACAAGAACTAAAATTTGCATTAGTGCGACTGAGATAAAACATTTTTATTTTATGGTATAAAAAGTTGGGGAAATTTTGACATCATCGAAAACTAACCTATAAAGTATTTAAAAGATATAAAAAATCTTTATTTTTGATGTTTGACAATAATTTTATATCCCAAAAATTACTAAAAAAAATTACTATTATTTTTTCGATGAAAAAACATATGCATTTTAATTATTTTGAATAATTTACGAAACTATCGAAAAATTGGTTTACTATAAATCATGTGAGGGGAAATTTTTGACAAGTTCATATTAACCTAAAAAAATCATTCAGCAGTCGAAAAAAAATCAAACAAAAATCGAAGTGTCAGATTTTTTAACCCAAAAAAATATATTAAAAGTCAGTTCAGTCTTATATTTGTATCAAAATACTTGTATTAAACTGTGTATCGATTATTGAAACCGGATAATAACAGCAGTGATGAGGAAGTGGATGATTTGGATTGTGAAGAAAAGGATAATACGATTACATTAATCATTTGAGTGCTATCGAACGAACATTGAAATTTTGATAATGTTGAATGATGCCGATCTTATACAATTTGTCTCAGCTAAACCGATCAATTTCTATTTGACTGTTTCTGAATACATGTAGAATGGAAAATAACAGAATCATTCCGACTGTGTAAGCAAATTGGTACATTTGCTTGGTATTTTATATTTTTACTTTCAGTGCGAGAACAATTAAAAGATTTAACGAAACAGTTCGATAAATTAGAAAATGATTGCAAAATGTTGGGCAAATTGTCAGGGAGGTACACAATTGAATGAGGATAAATGTAAGTACATACCTCCAATATGTCGGTGATTCAGTGAAATGATGTTTTATGTTATCTATATTTTTATAGTGATTGTGAAGGCAACAAACGGGCCACGATATGTTGTTGGATATCGACGTCAGACAAGACAAAATTGAAGGCTGGAACTAAGGTAGCTTTAGATATAAAGTGCTCGTTTAATAAGTGAAGTGTTTAATTACACTCGTGATCATCAACCGTGCATTATATTACTGGATGAAATGAAATTGATGCAATTGGAAATCGTTGTTTTTCCGAAGCTACATCAGTCGATCATAAAATTCAACGTACTCTAATGGAATTGCTTAATCAAATGGATGGTTTCGATTCGTTGGATTAGGTTAAAATGATCATGGCTACAAACCGTCCGGATACGCTAGATCCGGCATTATTACGTCCCGGACGGTTAGATCGTAAAATAAATGTAAGTACATACCTCCAATATGTCAGTGATTCAGTGAAACGATATTTTATGTTACTTATATTTTTATAGTTATTGTGAAAACAACAAATTGGCCACGATATGTTGTTGGATATCGACGTCAGTTAGACAAGGCAAACTTGAAGGCTGGAAGCTATAGATATGAAGTGCTCGGTTAATAAGTAAAATGTTTAACTACGGCGATCATCAGCCGTGCATTATATTAATGGATGAAATGGAATTAATGCAATTGGAGGTTGTCGTTTTTCAGAAGGTACATCTGCCGATCGTAAAATTCAACCGTACTCTAATGGAATTGCTTAATCAAATGGTTTCGGTTTTCGATTCGTTGGATTAGGTTAAAATGATTATGGCTACAAACCGTCCGGATACGCTAGATCCGGCATTATTACGTCCCGGACGTTTAGATCGTAAAATCGAAATTCTGCTTCCTAATGAACAGTCACATTCGGAAATTTTAAAAATGCATGAAATTTATTATGAAACCAATGTTAAATGGTCGGATAGTTATTTAACAAATGTTTCGAATGGCGGTTTATGAATACAAGTGAGTCTTTCAATAAAAAAATGGTAAAGTTTTTAACTAACAACAGTTTCGTTTTACTTTAGATTACTATATGTTGGCGTTCAAGCCATCTTTCATGAAAACATTGTGGTTTTATCTTACTCGTTTTGGCCAAAATTAATTTTCGTCTCCAATCTCGATGCTGTTAATTTCGTTGAGTACAACGCTGAAATAGTTTTGTTTGGATTTTCCCTAACTAGCATTTCCAGAGACTCATTCATTTAAGTGGGGTGGTAGCAGTTCACAAGGCAGATGTGGTGGTATGCAACGAGGCAAACAAATCAAACAAATTTGATCGATTACGATATTTGGATGAATATTGGATACGAACATTTTCTCGTTGAGCTTCCATTGGCCGGATTCATCTTATCGAAATTGGCCGGTAAGCATTCGGATTTCGATAGACATCAACTGACATCACTGGATCCCGTATGGGATGTATCAGAATTAGGCTTATATTTTACTGTTGTCTGCCGTGTGTCTGTGGTGATTTAGGAATAACGCGAGTTGAAGAGCTGCGACAAAACGCTTCTAATATAATGGTCAACTCATCCAATCGCATTGAATATATCCAATTAATGGTCGACTTTATATTTGACTTTAAATAAACAAATTCAAATAAATTTTAATAAATAAATTTTAATTTTAATGATAAATTTTAATAAAATATTTCTCATCTGAAAATCCTGTTTTTAATATTTTGTGTACGCAATATGATACCTAGGTAGGGTGTTTTTTTATAGTCGAAGGAAGTATTGTGGCCTAGTTACCTAGTTCAGCAGTCGGTATTATTTTTAAATTTTGAATTAAAAATTTTTTAATAGAAATATAACCTAAAAAAATTAAATGCAAAGTGAAATTTCAAGAAGGCGAAAAAATATTATTTAAAATGTAGTGTGAAATCATCCAATATTTTTTTCAATTTTTTCCAAAAAAAAATAAAATTTTATTGTGTCGACACACCAAGCACAAAAAATTTATGTTTCTACCATAAAAAAATCAAGAAAATAAAAGTTTGCTGAGAGTGGGGATTTTTTTTCATTTTGGTTGCCATAAAAAATACTTTGTTTGATATTTTTTATTTATAATTATGGCAACCAACTCAACAACAACAAAACATTTTAGAAAAAAAAAAAATACTGATGTACGGGTCACACACAGAGAGAATCTATATTTTTATCTCGTTCTAGTTTTCTGCAAAATAAAACGCTGTGTAGTGGAATAGACCCATTAGTTGTCAAAATATTGCGTTCCCAAAAAAGTTAATCAAAAATCAAAAATAATATTAATTTAGCATAAAATTAACATTTTAAAGTGCATTAAAATAAATAATAAATATTAGAAATTATATAAATATCACAATAATCATGAAAGATAACTATAACAATACAATGATCGTAATAGCGAAAGCGTATGCTAAATCATTTTTTATTTCAAAAGGCACTGAAATTGAACATATGATGCTTTTGAAATATGAAAGTTTTATCTGGCAGGCCCGTGACAGTTATTAAAACCAGTAGCCTCTACTATTGTAAATGACTCTACTCCGTTTTAAAACTGTGTTACGAACGGTAAAATCGAACACTAGTTGAGCTGGTAAGATGTATGTTGATTTGCCTAATAAGGTTTGTAGTGAAGCAGTTACGATGGCAAATTTAGTATAAAATCGGAGGGAAATTAAAAATTGGATCATTTTATGCTTCGAATAATATTATGAGTCCTGATGGAAGGTTTCATATAAATGCAGTTTGGAAATAGTAACGATAATCTCAAGATGAGACAAATTTTGCATTCCCCGAATAAATCAATATGCTTAAATGATTCCTGAACCGAATACATCTCCACATGCAATGTCAATTTACCAACCTATATGAAAGCTTTTGGAAGGCAATACAAACTTAAGTACACTGCAGATGGATTTATTAATGCATTCAAGACTAGTCTAGGAATGTACCGAGATTGCGATGCTCTAGCAAAAGCCATTATAGATAGTTATACCATCATCATTTAATAATGATAAAAGCATTGGATGAACACGAATAGCTGTCGTAGAGCAAAGCGCTATACGGTACGTTTTGAACCTCATATTGCACTTACAAAACAATTTCAATAATGAAGCACTTGGTTATGAATAATAATAAACAGTCACACAACCACCCATTTTCCCAACGACGTGGGGAGAACCTGCAATATCTAGGAGCTGTTGAAAGACAGACAAAGCTTCAAGAACAGTGTTATTATAAAAGGATTATAAAAGTGTAGCTGGGAATCAGCCTTCGAAACCGGTTGTTCGTCCTGATTTAGTGGATTCAGAATAGGTTGATGCTCCTGCTCGTTAAAACATGCAAACATCGGTTTATCGTAGCTAGAGTAACTGATGAATGTATCGTCTGACTAGATGTTATGAAGAGATACCAGATGGTAGTACCCCTTCAAATAAAGACAAGTGAGCACGCCAAAATGAACGGTCACCTTGGAGATACCAAGATGAGAATAGTGAAGCCTGCGAATGTCAAAAATGAGGTTGAACGTGAGCTCGTCAACAGTTGTAATCAGGAAAGGGATAATCATTAATAATGCTGCGGGAGTCACCTATATTGCGAACTGCCAGCCAAAAAAAAATTCGTCAATCATAAAATCATAAACAGAAGAAGATCAATTGCTCACTGTGTAGCCATCTGGATGAATTAGAAAATGTATTTGCTCTCAATGATGACGAATTAGAAACTAATATTTACAACATAGAATTGACACAGGAATGCTACTTTAATACGGCAAACACCAAAACAATTACCACTCGCAAAACAACAGGAGATGGCTGTATTTACTATAAAAATGGAAAGAGACGTAGTGATAGAGCAGTCTAGGAGCCCTTTGAGTTTGCCAGTAGTTCTTGTTAAAAGAAAAGACATCACGATAAGACTTTGTGTTGATTACCACGATAAGACTTTGTGTTGACAATTATCCCTTACCAAGCATTGCCTGGGGCTCGCTGTCAGGTGCCAAAACTTTCAGTACAATTTAAACATTTGAGTGGAACACAGAGCAGCAAAACGCATTTACAAAATTAAAGTAGAAATTATGTAGCGCTCCTATTTTGGCATATCCGCAGCTTGCTGCAACTCAGGAATATGTACAATGTTATCACAGAAGCAAGCATATAAAGAGCGGGTTGTGGCATATTATAGTCGAGCCAGAGAAGCAGAGAAAAACTATTGTGTATCATGCAGCGAACTGATGAATAGTGTTAAAAATGTTCAGAAATATCTTTACGGGCAAGAGTTTGTTCTTCGAACAGAACATGCAATTAGCTCGGTAGATCAAACGACTATAACAAAACGACTACGAGAACTAAACAACTGTTCCACAGTTGTTGCACGGATCCAGTTTGAATCAGAAAATGGCTGGGACAATGAATACTTATTTCATAAAAGACCAGAAGGCTGATAAGTCAATTGTTTCATTAAGGAAATGGAATGGCTGATAGATGGCAGACGACCGCGTTGACATGAAATTGTGTATTCCAGAAAAATCAGGGAATGAGGCTAACATTGACAACGATAAACAGCAAATTGTGATACCATCCAATTAGATACGAGAAGTTACACAATGGAAAACTCGGAGCATATTAAGGAATCAATAACACGCTGGATAAGATGAGACACCGGTTTTGCCGGTGTTACACTTTAACATGAATGTTTGCATAAAGAATCAAATCCATATTTGTGAAATTCCTAAATTCTCTGCTAAAGCAGTATTGCAAAAAACTAGTCCTGCATCTAAATTTTATGTGAAAATCCCAATCCAGCTCTTATATTAATATGTTAAGATACGAACTAGTTCCAAACATCATGGACGAATTCCAGAAAATCCTCCAAATTTTTGTACATAAGAATCCTAATTTAGTTGTCCATAATAAATTTGACCATAAATGGTCAAGAAATTTCTAAATTGCATTCAGTATGAAGAAAAGAAATGGACTAGTTCCATTAAGCAATGCCAAATTCCTTGAAATGCGTTCACAATTTATGTTAGAATTCCAATCTAGACCGATATTTCAAATATATAACCTTTATTGGTTATGGAATGGCAAAGATCTACCTAAAATGACCAAAATTCAAAACTTCAGCCAAAATTAATGAAATAATATCAATCCTGTACAATCTAAATTTTACAAATGACCAAGTTCCATTTAGAATCGTCTGCATACCAAATTTTGCAATTATTGGTTAAACAATAGCCAAGTTCCATTGGGCAAGGCCAAAGTCCAAAAATTCATGTTAAAATGCAAATTACATCCCGTAATTTGACCAAGATCAATCGAGAAATGACCGATTTCCTAATAAAAATTTAGATAAAAAATAAAATCGTTAAAAAATCCCGGTTATTGGCTGGATTCTTTAAGATTACAGCAAAAACGGGATTTTAACAAGTAGGATTTTAAAAATAAAAGCGATATTATGAAATTGATATATTCAATGCAAAAAGGATAAGTGGCTGACTAAGCTAGTCCGCTCCAAAAAAATAATCGCAATATTATTATTGGTAATAACCTACCTCTGATCTACCCGTGTATATCGATTAAGATTGAAGATCCTAGAAGGCTTTGTTGAGTTTTCGAAAAGTCATAATTGCTTTGGAAAATATTAAAATTTTCTTTAAGTTGAATCCCACTTCTTTTAAATTTTATAAACAAACTTAATTCTATTTAAGTTTTCGGTGCGATTGCTTTCCAGCTGAAGCTTGTTTTGCGCTTTCCAAATGTTATAAAACCCTAAGAAGCTTGGTGCCGCAGAAAAGAAATCACAAATTTTTCGGATGATAGAAACAATCTTTACAATAATTGAGGCCAGTTAAATTCTACCTACTCTCCAAGCCTCTATGCTCGAGAAGCGCAAAGTTTTTATTTATTATGACGACAGACTGTCTAGCTATTAGAGGCGACAGCACTTTAAAATAAAATATTAGTTGCACAAAACATTTTTGGAATTACCACTCCCATAAAATATTCCATGATAAGAACTTGATTACTTTATTATGCCGCAACAGTAGTTATTGTACAGGAAGTTCACACTTTATATATTACGATTTTATCTTTACTTCCTCTAATTTGTGTTTCGATTTGCTTGCATAGTAACTATAACTACGAGTGTAAGTAGTTTTTTTTCTGTTAATCTGTTTTGGCCTCCAAGCTAAATTTTATATTTTGGTTACCAGTATTCGTCATGTCTTACGAAATATCTTCGATTGTTCAGTTAGAGATAGTAAGTTCAATAAGCCCCAAAAGTTTCAAACGTTTGATGAACCTACGGGTGCTCAGACTAATAATAATATCGTTATTAGCCTGAGCACCACCCGTAGGTATAGGAAGTATATTTAAAACGTCTTATATATAACCTTGAAAATTCATTATTTCATTCATAATTATGTGATACGATGCGGGTTGCACATTTGAACATATAAACAATTACCTTCACTGTACGTAGGTTAAACGATGTCCTTCACAACTACTAATTTTCTAATAACCTATAAACGTATAAGTTATAAACGTATGCGCAATTAATTATAAACCGGAATAATATCGTACGATAATGTGTTTAATCGCAAACAATATTTTTGGACACCCGCACAAAGCTTATCGCTAAAATGATTAGCAATAAAAAAAACAAACAAATTAGCAAAACTTAAAATTAATCGCAACCAAGTCGTAACGATCTTATGCGCACATTTTTGTATCATTTCGAATTCTTGATGAGCAATAGGTTATCTTGTAATGTATCGTGTGAAAAAAACCGGACATACCGGAAACACAAAAAAATGTGCGATTATGCGATGTTGCATAGTCGTATAGATGTGTAAGACGCACACAAAATTTAAGTTCGACCACCGATATATCAAATTGTTTATTGTGTTAAATTTATCTTAAAGGCCGGTAATAATTTAATTTGTTTATATTTATGTATTATTATATTTGGTATTATGTAATAACAATTGACGCGTATTTTCAAAAGAATTTAGTTCAATTACATTTTAGTAAATAGATAAGTTTAGAAGATAGTCGTAGTTTCGCTATATATACTCGTATATAAAATGGTGACGCTGGTTTTACCAACTTAAAGCTTCTTGTTTATGAATGTGACGCAGATATTAATTTGTTGTAATAGGGTCAATTAATTTTTTTAATGATTAATTAATTAAAAGACGAATGCACTTTACATTGTATATATTTATATATACAGTCATGGGCAAAATTATTTGGAAATTAAAATTTCTTTAATGAAAGATTGGTTGTCTTAAGTAAAATGCAAAATGCTTCACTACTCCCTTTTCCTATGTCTCCATTATTTCAAGTGCGTGCATAGATGTTTGGAATTTTGATTTGTTTAATTATTTTACATAATACAATTTGGAATCTTTTAATCTTTTAATATCGAATGACGTCTCCCTTTGTGTCTATTACAGCCTTAAGACGATTTGGCATTGAATCTATAATTTTTTTAATATTTTCCGGTTACGTATTCCACTTTAGGCTTCACTTCTGCCCAAACATTTTCAATTACATTAAAATCTAGACTTTGTGGAGGCCAGTCAAAACAGTTAAGCCAGCAGTGAAATATAAAGTCACTTTTCAAAAATTTGTTGGCATATTTTGGTGGTGTGAATTGGTGCGTTGTTTTGTTGCAGCAACCAATCTCCCGCAATGAGTTTACCACCACAAGCAGCTGACAGCTGCATGGTCATTTAAAATGTCAAGATAAAATGTCTTCAACACCATTGCAAGAAATACAACCCCAAAACATAAGCTTTCCTCCGTTACGCCTATTCGCACGATGAACAATCGGTGATTGTTTATGTTATTTTTTTCGGGAATACACGAACGACTTATGATAATCTCCATTCGCATTTTCTTGTTGATGTCAGTGATATTAATCACAGTACTGGTTATGTATTTTTGTAATTTTTGAAACATTGGAAACTGACTGTATTGGACATTTACCAAACTCTCTAACTAAACGGCGATCATCTGCGTCATTTCTTACCTTTTTTTTCGCCCTCATCTCGCTTCGTAAAATAAACAGTACTTTTCTGCAATTTTAACTGCTAACTTAGTTCTTGCGCTGATATTCCGAGTAGTTAGCTCTATCGAAAGTTCACTGTTTTTAGACATTTTGATAAGTTATTTATTGGCTGATTCACATCAGGACAAACAAGACTAAAACCATAAAACAAAGGACAAAATCATGTTGTGACATGAACTGATAAATTGGAGTTTTTTTTTGTATTGCTCTCACATTTTTTGGTGGTTACTACGCACAAAGAAGATGTGAACAAAATGTAGAAGCAAAATTTTGATTTTAATGCTCGACAATTTGCAAACAGTTTGCTTGAAATATAAAAGTTCCAAATACTTTTGCCCATGACTGTATATTCACATATTGAGAGTATGTACGAGTACTAAGTTCATGTGCAGTGTTATAAAAAAATGAGATAATACAGAAATATATAGTTATGACTAGCATTTAATAATTAATAAAAAAAATTAATGATTAAGACGGATGATGACAGATTATGTAATAAAATAGGCTACCACTCGTAGAAAGAAACAAAACTTCAAATATAAATATCAAAGACCAAGCGTTTGGCATCTGGTGGAATATGATATGATAAGATAAATAAAAGACGTATAAGCATAATGGCGTTCCTAGGTTTGTATACAGAGATGGGCGAAGTAAATTACACAATGTAATCTTCGCGATTGTCGTCACGTAATTTATTAGATATGTTACATAGCGATTTTTTGCATCCCTGACGTCGACAAGATAGACTACGTCGGCAACCTACGAATTGATATTAAAAATTAAATTTATTCATTATATTCTTTATATTTGCTTCAGCCGGTCTAATAAAGTTCTGTCTAGCTATTAGGTAATTATCTAGTTGTCCTAGTGACTGAACTAAACTAAGTGGACCATCAGAGATGTTTCCGGAATAACTAGTTAAAATTAATTCTAACTTTTGTAAGCATTTCAAGCATGGCAATCTCTATTAACTAGAGACATCTATCTAGAATTATGGAATAGAAGAGAGAGTTTAGAGAATTTTTTTACTTTTTTCCAAATATTTGTCAACTGTGAACTTGAGGTTAAAAAATATGAATTGTGTGGGTATGACGAAACATATCCAGATTCTTTGATAAACATTATGAGTCCCGTAAAGACAGCAGGGATGGATGAGGTGAATTATACAGGCAATTGTCGACACGTAATCTTTCACGTAGATTATATAGTGATGTTTAACGTCGCTGACGTCGACAATGTAGACAACGTAGACAACCTAGGAAATGATATTAAAAACTCAATTTTCTTGTTATTTTAAATTAGACAAATCTAGTAATAGTATTTAGAGACCAAATAAGTACTTTGATACTAAATTACATAAATTATTCGTTAGTATATGGACCTATAATGATAAAAACACATTAAGGAGTAAATAATGGTACGTAAAGAAGTTCTCTAGTGATCTTGAACCCATTTCGCTAAAACGTCTAGATTTACCAAAATAACACATTAAAGTGCCTCTTTATGAAAGAATATAATGTTTAACTGTGGAAATAAGGCGGCACTTACAGTGTCAATCATACAAAATGGCGAACACCGTCAATATTAACCAATTCGTTGTAAGGAGATATTTATACCTTTAAATTTTGGTCTATTGAGTTGGACTATGACTAGTAATTTAGTTTAAACAATCACTAAATTTAGAAGCTTTCCATTAAAATTGATGGTGTTGGAATAAGGGCGCATATTAAAAGATCTGCACTAGCCAAAGTTTTATGTTTAAGAGGTTAATTATTTTGGCTGCTAGCACAGTAGGATTACAGAGGAAAATCAGAAAATTTTACGAGACGAGATATTTTTTAAAACTATAAAATACGTAAAAACTATCGATATTACAGTTGAATTGAGTATTCAAAATGATCCAATAATTACTTAGGATTTATTTATCGCTACTTTTTACAGTCCCAGGTTCCAGGATTAATAATAATAATTGCTGAGATTACGATAAGATAATTAACATGAAGCAAAAAGATTGTTTAAGTACCAACCGAGCAATGCGGGTCTACAACAGCACAAACATCCAATTAAAAGTTTGCAGTAGTTTCTCAACTAGAATCCAGTGTTACAATAGTTGGCGCAATAATGCTTTTCATAGAACTTTCTCAATCATAGTACCAGAGGTACTCAACAGCTAAAATTCTTTATATTGATATAAAAGTCGTAGAATCCAAATAATCCAAAATTACGATAGAATTACAAAAACTTTTTGACATCAACATGGTCGAGAATATTAACATTATGTGTTAACTTGCTGCTCCCTAATTTCTGCTGTGCAAGAATACATTAATTAAAATTGCGATGAGTTAATTAAAATTGCGAGCGAAATAGGATTTATTTTGATGTGGGTCCTATCAGACTTAAATTAATTTCCCTTGAAATTCACTTATAAAGTTGCTAAAATATTGCTGTGGAGTAGAGAGGTGCAGAAAGTACTTGCAGGCTGGATTCAATACACTGTCAATTGTCCCTGATAAATATATATTAATAGAATATTTGCTTTGCGCGCCATCTCTTATCAAATAGACTTATTTATCGTGATGGAAGATTTCTGTCGACCGCCAAAAAGTAAAATTTTCATATTTTCGTTTGATTTTTGTAAAATGTTTCAATATCATGAATATCGTATTCAACTGTGCAAACTGGGATTATAAAATATGTAGTGTATCAACCTATTCGTGCTAATATTAATTTGCATTAACTAAAATTTCCGGCGACAGAAGTTAAAAATATATAGATATGACGTGAATTACAAGTAATTTACAACTACAATTCGAGAGGGTTAGATGACAGGCATGGGCACTGGGGGCGTTGGCTACTTTCAAGGATGACAGCATGGATGAAGGGTTGTGCGAGCAGTTCATGCCGTGTGTGAAGGGGATGCTTAGCAACATAAAATAGAAACATAAATAGAACATAAAGAATAACAACGAGGTTGCATATACGATCTAGACTGCAGATGTGACAGTTCGGATTCTTTTCGGGACGAACAGGCTCAGATGCGAAGTAATGTTACGATTTCGTCTATTGGTTGGGGTGGCATGATCAAAAATAATTGTAAATAGTGTTAGTGTTTGTGGATAATATCGGGAAAACTATTGTGGGAATATTTGTGGTATTTCCGAGAAAATCTCCGGAAGTGATGAAAATTACAGAAATTGTAATTGTTGAAATTGTAATTGTTCCACCTCAATTTGAATTCACAGATAACCTTTCAATAATAGAACAAGTACATCGAATTACAAACATAATTGAAGATGTACTTGAAAATAAGAAAGTATGTTCAAGTATTTTCTTGGATGTAGCACACCCTAGTCAGAGACTAGCTTAAAGACTTGGCAACCAAAGCAGTTTTATGAAATACTAAAATCTTACATAGCCAATCAACACTTGCGTGTTAAATCAGATATACTCGAATACTCAAAAATGCAAAAAATATCAGATGGAGTACCACAAGGTAGCATTCTGAGACCAACATTATATGTTCAATATGCCTCGGCTCTGTCAATCATTGAGCCAAATTAGCAGTTGGTGATAGCATAGAAGAATCTACAGGCAAACTGCAAAGAGCCACTAATATTGTCAGTACTAAAATGAAAAGGGCAAGTCAGAAAGCAAAAAACAACAGTAAAACATTAAATACAGAAAAAATGGATTGTCTCTTAGGGAGAAATTCTGAGCTAACTTTACATAATAAATTGCCACTATACAGACAAATTCTAAAATCTGTGGTGGACTTACGGTATTCAGTTAATATCATTCAGTGATTCCAAAGCAAAGTCCTACGTGGAATAGTTAATGCCATCGTGATACATAATAAATGACAACCTCCTTAGAGACCTGAAGATGGATTTGCAACGTATTTGCATAGAAAAATAAGTTTACCATAGATTTCTAATTATGCCTTACTTTTAAGGAAATTAAACAAACTAGCACTGTAGCAACTTAGGGAAATTCAGCCAACTCAAAATCACATAGACGTACCCTGAATAGTGATTTACATTTTAAAGTATTTTAAATATGTTAACGTGGCTTATCCTACGTCATGTAGTTCTTCCAGCTGCTAGACGTACATTCTTTTTTGTGCAATCTTTAAGAATTAAGGATTCTATTTGAAACGTGACTTAGCAACAAGTACTATAAATGTGTGCAAAGCGGCTGAACTGTACGAATTTGTTCGGAAAAATATTATTTTTATGGTTAAATTTACTGTACTACAATGCACACATAAATATATATTTTATCGAATGTAGCATGAGGGCACACAGAATATCGTTAACCAATTACTATTTAAGTATTAAAAGCTTTATTCTACTCACTTCATATGTAAAATTGATTCGCCAATCGTTGATGCAAAAAAGTAAGAACTACGAACACATTTCTGATAATTTAAATTTATTGATAAACTCGCGTTTTAGCTATTGCAGTTTAAAATTACACTCACTGCTGTTTAATTAGTTACTCGTATGACAATATCGATTGTTAGTTAAATTATATCGTACATGAACACGATGACATCAAAACTGACAGAAACAAAAAATCTAATTTTAAATCAAACAATCATGAACAATGATGTGTTGGAAACGTATGTAGATAAATATGTACGTGTGTGGGTTCAAAAGCTACTATGATCTATTGACTGAAATGTCCATGTTATACCGGACAATTGCGGTTTAATTGCCTGTAACCATGCTTTGTATAGTGCGAGCTTATAAGTTTATTCCGCGGGAATATTTGGAGCACCTGACATCTAAAAACCAACGTAATCACCTTCTGAAGGAAAGTAGAATTTGTATCAACTAACCCGGCACAACCCAAATAATATTTCCCGTTTCAGCAATTCCACACGATACCAACCGGATTCTGTTCTCTCTCTGATCATGTCGCACCGTCAAATAACCGGATAATTTTATAACTTTTCTTAAACAATAATTAATTTAGTTTTATCAGATTTTAATTTTACAACTAGCGGCAAATGTTTAGTAATACTATGCTTAATTCATGTTGCCCACTCTATGTAGATTTAGTGAGGTTATTTTCAACCGAATTCCGGCAGGAAGCTCGTCTAAACAAACCCATTCGCAGTTTAACACAAAATGACTGATACGAGTATCTAGTAAATTTAATTTTGTGCTAACATCTTTTAATTCGTAGTACAAGTAGAGCTCCTAGCGGTACTTTAAACGCAAAAACACGATTTGAAAACGGGTTCTTCTTGCTGTTATAGGTACCCTTTGTAAAATAACTTGAGTGACCAATCTATAATCGTTCATCGGGTTTTAACGGAAAGTAATTTCAAAATATTTAGGGTTTTTCTGATTTTCTGAAAATGATTCATTTAAATGAAATTTTGTTCTTGCGGTACTTTATATTTCGACAAGAGCGCACGCCGTTTTTAAGTTTTCCGACGATTCAAAAGAAATGGATTTCACAATAATTTTATAAATATTAATAAGAAAACACTGATAACCGAAAATTTTCAAGCTCATTAAAATATGGGTCAACTCATAAAAATAAAATATAATTTTTTGAATTTTATGCTTCTATTTTAAAAATTCTTTTGTGAAGGGATTTCTATACAGCAATGTACTTAAGAATGTATTTGAAATGTTGCAGCGGTAAACGAGTGATGTCACAGAGTTCCCTTGATCCAATATTTATTGTGCGGTGGCACAATAAATATTGGATCAAGGGAACTCTGTGACATCAAATAAATTGTAAAATGGAAGGAATCGAGATGACCTCGCCCGGCAGCAGTAGTGCTCCTTCCAGTAGTTCTGGGTTCTGGATAGGATTCAATGGAGAAATTACAGTAGATTAGAAGAAATGCGTACATTCAAATTTCGCAATTTTTGAGAAACTTGTCTAGAATTTATATTAGATTATCAGTTTCATCATAATTACGCTCCACCCGATCGAATGAAAAATGATTTAAATTTATTAAGGAATATGACGTACCCATTCGACCAGGCCGGAGGACACCTAAACAAATTTCCCAAAATCATAATCCATTGCAACTGCAATCTGATACTTGAAACCCTTTGACACCTTCCCCACAATTTATATCAAATTCGTTAAATCCGTGGAGGATCATCTAACCAAATTTTCTGGAAATAGGGCAATCGAATTCCCGATACTAAAAGAAATGTCAAGGCGTAGAACGATAAAGTACTAAAAAAACATTAATTTGACCATAAATAATATATATTCATAACAACCAACACTATCAAAAAAATGCGTTTAACACAAATATAGACACAAAATGTCATCTTAAAATACCAACGAAGCATGGTGCAATATTGCACAACACTGTAAAATATGATGCAATATAATACTAGACATCTGATTAACGTAAAACAATCAACATAATAAAACATGATGCAGTTTATTGCAACATTACACAACATAGTGCAAAATGGCGCAACATCATGCACCTCGGTGCAACATCACGCAACATATTTCAGCTTCTTGCAACATGGTGCAGAAGAAACTGTTATGTTAAAATCGTTTAATCTGAACTAAGTCCAACTATAAGACTAAATAGCACCAAATTTACCCTAAATCTGGGGCCATTGCAATCACTTCTTCTCACTCGAAAACCCTCCCACCCCTCCAATTAGTCTTTTTTCAAAATATTCGAGCCGAAAAATATTAAATAAAGGAATCCGGGCTCCACCGGAACATCCTACCAATATTTATGAAAATCATTGGTATTTATTTAATAAAAACCCGGGTCTCACTGTTGGACCCCTAAAGAATTATCCCAACTTGCGGTCCATTGCACTCTATCCCAGCTACTCGAAAATCTCGTTTCAGCTATTTTCATAAAAGTCGTTTGACATATTGGATATTGACATATTCGAAAATTTGTTTATAAAAGCGGGCGAAAGGGCCTCTTTCCTTTATATGAACCAGGTATCGCATCCTGGTATTATTTCCATTAAATAACACCTGATTTGGCAAAAAAACGGTTCAGAATACAAAAATCTGAATTTCGTTAACGTTAACGAATCCCATATCTTGAAAATTGAATTTTAACTTCGGTCTGTAAAACGAAATTATCGAAATCCTGATAAAAATGGCAAAAAACCACTTAGGTCCAAAACCACTTTTCCCGTAGTTTTGGAGATACTTTGGAGTGCCTGAGCCAAAAAATGCAAAACATTAATTTGACCGTCCGTCTGAATGAGATAGGAAATAGGAAATCTCCTAACACCGCGAAATGGCCTGTAAGTCTTTTATATGATTCAATTATACTCGTGAAGTGTATCGTTTGAAAGGAGCAAACAACAATTTTGATAACATCATTGTAGTTTATAAATGCATCGGTTTGGCGCTGTCGGCAGTTTATTTGTTTCTTGTAGAATAATTGTTTGACGTCTATCGACGAAAAGGTCATGAACAATGTCACAAAACTAGCTTAAGCATCTTAGTACTCAAAACTACCGTTATGGCGCAGGTGGCAGATACATTTTTTCATTCGCTATAATCATATGGCATATCGTTATAAAGTTTTAAAGGCAGGCAAACATTCTATTATGTACTTTAATTCACAAAACCACCGTTTGGCACTGGTGGAATATTTGTTGTTATAAAATATACGCGCGTCACATATCATTAAATAGGTTTTGACCGGTCACCAATTTATTTTTTATACGATACAACACATTACCACATGGTTATACAAGTAAACCATGTGGTAATGTGTTGTATCGTTTGAAAGGTCTTAATGTAAATAGAATTACAGTACGAGTTCCGAGTACGATTCTGCCTAATGACAAAATTGAATGAAAATACATTTGTCCAAAAAGATATAATTTTGTTTGTATAATGAAAAAGAGATTTAAGTACGAGTCATCTTGTATCGAATTGGCAAAATGTGATAGGGTCGTGTAATTACGGTGGAGGTATGGCAAACCTAAAAATTTATTTACAAAATGGGTCGAAAATGATGGAAAAGGTGCTAAGAATGCGCTCTTGAATCGCAACATTTCAACATCCTGTTGGTCAGTGTCTCAGAAAACAGAAAGTCTATCAGGTCGTTTAAAATTGCGGATCACAAAAATGGCCAAGTACTTACTAATTAGTAAAAGGTAGTTTTTCAATCATATCCTATAACAATCCTAATTTGGTCAAAATTTGTTAATAAGTTCCAAAAGTTTTCGTATAGCTTTCGCTATAATCCACTCTTTAACTAATTTTATTTACTGAACGACTGGCACAATTTTGAAGTAAGGTGTTTTAACATTTTAATTTACCGTACTTAACGTTTTGCCTGATAACAAAATTTCCGTAATGAACAATATAACGGGGTCACCATTTCGTATTCATAAAATCTCATTAAAAACTTTGTAAATCATAAAAATTACCAAATACGCATAGACCCAACTAAAAATTAGACCAGTTTATCAATGGCAAGTAATCGGACTCAATGCCGTGCAAAATACGTACACGATTATTGATGTTGCAAAAATTAAAGCGAATACGTGAATCTGTTACGTAAATCGAGAAGATTATGATCTCTTTTATCATCGTTTATGCAGATAATAAAAAGAAATCGGATTTTTATTTTCCTGGAATCGGATTAAAATATTTGAATAATTTAATGCGGAATATAAAATAGTTATGTAGTCGTTTTTATGCAAATTTTTGTGTTGTATTCAAATTTAGTTTTAAGTTTTTTTTATAAATTTTTTCGCCAATATCTATTTCTAATATTTTAAACGAGAAGCATAAATTTATTAATGTTAAATTACTACCTTCTCAGACATGTATATTGGTACATGTAAATTTTTGGTGACAGTTCAGAGTAATACGATTATGATACTCTGTATGGTGTTTATTTGGCATTATCCCATTACATACGCAGTTCACGATTAGTCATGGTTTTTATCAACAAAAGCAGCGAGACCACCAGTTGAACATACTTTCAAGATGAAATTAAATCAGAAGATAAATGCTGCGTTCTTTTGAAAAAGCTGCTCTAGACCACGATAAATTATATTTTGATTTTTTAAACAATTCACATATTATTAAAATATTTGTGCTTCGGATTTACTCAATCGAATCCTAGAGAGCTTATACTAAATCAATATCTTGCATTATATTATCGAATAAAGTTTATTTAGGCTTGTTCTCAACAACTCTGAACAACTCTGTAGAGTAGACAGGAGTTCATCAAAAAACTTAATAATTGAACTGACGAAACAGGGAAATTTTTTTAGTACACAATCTTTTGATTGTTCCTTACTGCATTTATAACTGGAAATTTGAAAGAATGACTGAATTGTATTTTTAATAAGAAAAAATGGATATCTTAATGTTTGCTGGTGAAATTAATTAAATAATTTCAATATTGGATATTATTGTGTTTAATTATAAACCAAAAATTAAATGTCAAAATGATTGACTTGAAGTTAGTTAAAGTTGTTGTTCTAAATATTTTTGTCTAAATTTCCCTGTATTTTCGCTATATTTTATCTCGGTCTCGAACACAATTGCTGCGTTTTTTTGAAAAATGGTGTTCGAGACCGCGATAAAATATAGGGAAAATACAGGGAAATTTAGGCAAATAAATTTGGAACAACAACTTTAACTAACTTCAAGTCAATCATTTTGACATTTAATTTTTGGTTTATAATTAAACACAATACTATCCAATATTAAAATAAATTAATTAATTTCACCAGCAAACATTAAGATATCCATTTCTTCTTATTAAAAATACAATTCGGTCATTTCATTTTCATTCATTCAAATTTCGAGTTGTAAATGAAGTAAGGAACAATCAAAAAATTGCGTATTAAAAGAAATTCCCTGTTTCGTCAGTTCAGCAATTATTAAGTTTTTTGATGAACTCTGTTGTACTCTACATAATATCCAGAGTTGTTCAGAGTTGTTGAGAACAAGCATAAATAAACTTTATTCGATAATATAATGCAAGATATTGAATTAGTTATAAGCTCTTTAGGATTCAATTGAGTAAATCCGAAGCACAAATATTTGAATAATATGTGAATTGTTTAAAAAATCAAAATATAATTTATCGCGGTCTAGAGCAGCTGTTTCAAAAAACGCAGCTAGATTGGCATACATCCCAAAAATTGTATGACTCCCTAAGATCAGGAAATAATAAATGATTCTATTTTCTACAATAATTCATGTGTTGTGCCGTATTGTCTACACCGCGTAGTTATATAATATTCTACACGTGTAGACAATTTATGTAGATAATTTAAAAATGGTGTCGACAATGTAAATAATGTAGACAATATGTAAATGGTTATTTCTGTTAGCAATCAGACAACGTTCAGAATTTATTTGTTAAATAAAACCATTTGAAGATCAAATGCTTCAGTCCTACCATACATTTGAAAAGATTGAACCTAAGTGTTTATATAGTACTGTGCTGACATACATAAATTTATGTAATATGTATATATTATGATCGGAAAATTTGATATTTCTTGTATGCCTTAGCTGTTTTAGTGCAATTTCGAAAAAATAATCGACGGACATGGAGGAGAAATACATGTCATAGTCCATCGATAGCTAACGATAGTTGGTAGTTGAAATATCGATAATCATCGATAGTTTTGAATTCCGCAGGCTCTGTATTTAAATCAAATGAGACGTCTTAAGTTTCTTTCCAGTGAGAATCGCAGACATAGCTTATTTAGGTTCCAAAGTAACTTCGGAAATAATATCGGTTTAGTGTCAGAAACTGAATTGGTGCGATCTAGATATTGTCACAACTAGTTATATTATCTAAATATCAAGTATTCTGTCTATATTTGTCGGTAATCCGTTATTCCATAAACCCAAATACAGATCTAAATAAAGAAGCTCCTACCAGTCTCATTTTGGTCTATATGCATCGTCAACTCATTCTGAAGCAGTTGGGCAGCGGCTCATGTGACCGAAAACCTTCTTTTTTCATCCTTTGGTCGAAAATCGTTGCAAGTCGGGGTAAATACTTGAGAAGCATAATACGCTCCGACGTTGTAGGTTGTAAAGCGCACACGTTAGTGTATATTTGGGTGTTTTTTGATAGCTTTCTCGAATATATTGAATATCGATGCAATATCATCCAACACCATCGAATCTTGTAACGTAAGGTCTGGCGGTGCCTTTCGCATTTTAGAAAGGGCAATCTCTATTTATTCGTTGATTCCCATGATTCTTTTTACGATAAAAAATTACTGTTCCACCGAGTTGCGACTTCTTGAATCAATTTAAGAAGGGTCTTATTTTTTACTCTCCTGCTCAGAAATTAGCTTTTGTGTTGCCAGATCACAACAATTAAAATAAATAACCAATTATTTGTATTTTATTGTTGGATTTCTTTACATTTAAGTCCATCTTGAACGACTAAGTTGATTGTGTGAACAAAGCATGGATGGTGACATATTTTGAGAATATGCCACTTTTTCATAAAACGTGTTTGATTTCAGCGTCAATATTGTCCACTGGATGGTTACTTTTAAAGATATTTGTTCAGCGACTATTAAATTCTACGTCAAAAAATGAAAAAATTATCGCAATAACACTTTCGTTAGCAGAGGAAGTGCATACATTTGATGGACGATAAGTCTCCCAGAATGGCGGCTAATTTTTCTTAGCATTCAATGTAATAGTTGGTCAATAATTTATCTTGCAACTTTGTTTTGCTTAGAAGTGTGTACCTTGTATCAAGCAAATTCACAAATCATTTAACTTCCTTGTCTTCAACCAAAGTAAAAGTTTGAAAATCTAAAGCTACCATACCAGTTAGCGCTTTTTCTAATTTTATTTTCCATTGACTCTCACGGTCATAAATATTTTGACGATTAAAATAATTACTTATATAGAGATGTAGATGCTCCCGAGCTGCAGCTATAGTCGGAATTGCTTCATCTTTTAAAACACCTGTCTCTATCGATTAAGGCGTTTGCGATGGAAACGTTTAAGGTAGTCTACATTTTACACACTTTGTAAATCTTTTATTTTTGTCTCGGTTTAAGAAATTCTACACATTACAAATGTTAGGTATAGGCATTCTCACTTTTTTTTATAAAATTATTATACAATTTAAAAATCTGACTCATATGAAAGAAGCTGAAACCAAAATTAACGATCAAAATAATGACATTTGTAAAGGTTTTCTTATACTATAAATAAATTTTGATAAACATATACTAAACAGTTATGTAAAAATATTCATCGTATTTTGGTAAATCAAAAATAATAGCAAAATCGTGACTAAAAACGGGAAACAGTATTATTATGTAAGCAGCACGGACAGTTCAACGAAACAACACCAAAACTTAATAAAGCATTAATATTCGCATTTCCCAACCATCGTGTCATTGATTATTCATTCGTAATTCGCTCAAACAGGATATTTTTGTTTTTGTTTCAGCTTTTGCTGTTAACTGATAACAAATTTTTTTGTGTAAAAAATAAAAATCCTGTATAATTTACTGGACACATAATTTATCACGTACTTTTCCACAGCGGCGCCCTCATTTGGGTCCTCTTAGCTTCATCGTTTCTCCTAATGATTTTCCGTTAGTTATTAGAATTTACATAGGACTACTTTACAAATACCTGCAAAATACCGCGGGTCATTTCTTCCACGTGAGCAACTTACAAGACACGATTCTACTTGCGACTTGAGTATTACTCTCAATGAGAAGCTAGACTTTAAAAAGCAATATGCTCGTGTGATGATCAATAAGGCAAATCCAACTTTATTATTAATCGCTGGTCGAAGGATATTCGTCTCCCTCAATCTTTCAAAAACACAATTTTTGGTAAACAATTGATGATAGACCATCTTACCACTATGCTTTAAGCATTTTACGCTTCGCGTTATATCACCTACCATAGTCAGATCCTCTAAGGCTTCCCAGTTACGAATGTCAACGTAATTTTTGGCAGATGCAATCACTGAATAAACGCCGTGTCATTGCTTTTATAATATTTATCGATCAGCTAAAATCATTTCCCAGAGATCTCAGAATTTAACATTTCGCAGTAACCAGAGCTATTTGAGATCATCTGAACTATTTGAAGTTACATTTCGTCACATGGATTATGCCAGGTTTGAACCAACCACAAGAATGTTCCGAGTGGTTAACGCAAACTCGGCCAATTTTAAACTCCAACACAGTAAGTCGACGATAGGAAGCTTCGATATATTTTTGTAACGCTCGACGACGTCTAATTTATAACTTTTTTCAATTTTTTTATTTCAACTTTTGTTTTTACTTTACTCCTCCACGCTTTATCTAAGCGTATCCCTTTAACCATTCCCTCTAAGTCATTTATTTTAATTCAGGGTAATCATCCAAACTTGGCTTCACTTTATTTGCGCTCTATTACAACGGCTTCATTAACTCATGTTTGTTCCATTTTAACGTTAAGTTTATCTGTCATTAATAAAATTCATCAAATCAGTTTGAATGTCGAACTGTAATAATAATACAGAATGGTGACCCCCCTCGAGCTGTCAAGAAGTGTTAAATGGTTTTCGTTATTATACTCCTGATTTCTTCCCGATGTTGAACTATAGTTGAATCTTTTCCAAACTCGAGAAAGTTGGGTTTAGCTAGAACCACTCTTACTAGTCCTATTATTGAAGTCGGTTCTGCCGTAGGTAATAAACGATGATATTACTGAGTATCTTGAGTCGTGTGTAATTTTGAGGTGACTAGAAAAAACATATTTTGGTAAAGCGCCCGACTATGAGTTTATAGTAAATTAAGTCACTTGATTCGATTATCTCGACGACACCCTCATAACATCTGGTACTCTGCAAGAAAACCAATATCTTTATTAAACGAACTAAGGCAGCTGACGCGATAAGATAAGATACAGTAACGATTTTAAATCAAAAAAATTAAACTCTTTAAACCAAACTACGAAAATATTGAAAATACTTTGAACTTACATCCAAAGCTTCGGTGGACGAGTCCCGATGTAAAGACGACTTTAAGTTAACATGCGTCAACTTTTTCCGCACAAATTTTACTCAGGTATTGAAAGAGAGTAAAATCAACCAACCAAAATACTATATTTTGTAAAGAAATTTTTTCTTCACACGTTTTGTGTTCCCCTACGCAATAAAAAATATTTATATTAAAAATGTCGGCCTCAACAACCCGAGTTATGTATGTCATATAAATAATTAAGATGAATCTGCCTTACAATATCCATGAGCAGCAACAGCAGTTCTCGGATAATATAACACTTGGTGGCCGAGAGGTACACCACCAAATATTGCCATTCCGAAGGCCACTGGTTCGAGTCCGAACTAAGACAGTAATTTTATTAGGCGTTGATCATTGTTAACATCCATGGTTATTACCACTATGGAAATAACGGGAAGCAATTGTAAACAAGTAATTTGCAGATACAATAAACGGAATAATTTCGAACAGTAACTGGACAAGTATATAAATGCGAGCAAATTGTCATTCAAACACAGTTTTAATTTAATAGTGCAAATTAAGAAGTTAACAATAGTGATAAATAGTGAAATAGTGAATTTGTTGAATAAGTTAAAGGTGTTGGTAATTAAATGTTGGAACTATAAACGCTGATTATTTTATTTGCAAAATTTATTACGAATCCATATCGAACACTCGGAATTCGTAACAATGTCAATAACTTGATTCGAATAAGTTTCTAAGAGATATTTTATGCACGCAACGGAACAAGAAACCATATAATAAATTTAAAACAGCTTCATTATAGTCCAATTCGATAAACCAAATCATGGAAATATACCATGGAAAATTTCATTAATAAATACTACTTGTAGCTATCTTTTATCTAAGTTATCCACCTGTTGTTATAACCACTGAATTCTAGATAAGTATTAATCTGTACCCCCTGCAAAGAGTTGAACGATCGGATGCTTGGTAATTTTCCAATCATCGAATATTTGTTTTGTCTGTTTCTTTACCATACGGTATTAACCTGCTGAGTAACAATATTTTGTTTAAGTTAATGACCAACATTCCGACTCACACCGGAACAGGGAAAGTAAGGTCATTCTGATACACCAGATTAAATCACATTTCCTAACGATATACTAGATAGCATACATGCAATAATAGTCGTTCGTCTTAATCATTACTTTCCTTCAGTATACCGTATATCTACATTAATATCTTAATCATCTCGGAATGATAATGTTGCTAATTTGAGCTAATTTAATATGCCAATTTCATATCTAGACGACACACTATACTTATATGGTACGAGAATTTTTAAAAAATCAGATTTATTTAGATATCTAATATGATTGATCTTTATGGAAAGTGGAATCACCTTCATCCCATCCTTGAATAACAATTAGATTATCATCTATATGCACATGTTTTGTATCTATCTGGAAATAACTTGATTTTCAATTTCCACTTTAACAGAAGCACTGATTTAATGATATCGCGTTACAATCAATACCACCTCTCAGAGTATTTCACTTCTGTTTTACAAGTTTAAATTTGAATGTCCAATGTAAAATATTACATTGTGACTGCAAAAATTATTCGATAATACGCTAGATCTTCATCCTTTCCTATATACCTTGGTAACAGAGCATGTACAACGATATTTTTTTAACTCAATCGTTGGCTCTTAGCAACAGTAGTACACAAAAAATTCTTATTAAAAAGAAATAAATAAAAATTTAAATAAAAAAAACTTAACTTGTTCAATTATAAATCACTCAAATAAATTTTTTTTGTTCAACTTCTTCGCGCTTCACACAAAAGCGTACGCGATAAGTCTTATTGATTTTTAATTTTTGATTTAAGTGAATTTCGTGTATGATTTGATTGACACATTTTTGATCGCGCGTGCTAGAATGAAATATCGCGGTTTCACCTCCTACAAATTTTTGTGTTCGATAATTCTCTGTGCTAATTTTTCTGTGATTTTGATTTATCTAGACAGGGACTTTCTCTTTCGATTGGAAATAATTATATTTTATAAGATTTTGGATTAGACTGAATTTTTGTTGTAATTGTTTTTGAAGCCAATTATATTTGATAAGGTATTGTGGTATATGTATATCTTAAAATGTGATTTGCATTTAAATTTATAAATTATAGTACCAAGAAATTGAGTTTTATTTATTCAAAAGAGGATTTTGAAGTTCCAAATGACGTCGATTAGCAGTTTGAAACACTTTAATGGATGATAACACATGAACTACCTACTCACAATGTAATCAATTGAACTTTTAAATCAAGCACTATCCGAGACTCTGACATAATAGTGTTTTACAATCTGTAAATTATTGTGTCTTCACCAGAACCTTAGCGTGTTTTAATAAAAATCTCTATTAAAAGATATCTGCATAAACTTTCAACTGTCATTTAAATTTAAATTATATAATTTACTATTAGTGCCATCTGTTGATAAGCTTGCAAAGTTCACTGTCAAACCCGGTTCGGAATGTGAATTCAACAAAAAAGTAAATCGGTTTACAACAACAATTATTTTACCGTACACCTCTACCGAATATATTACATTATCAGAAATATTAGCACAATAATTTCCTAAATATTCATTAAACTTTAAAACACAACAACAATAATTTCTAAAATTATTTCTAAATTCACTTTACGCCATTTACAATTACTTTAAGTCACTTAAACCCAACTAATAATTTTCGAGCAATTATGGTATCTTTCACTTTTATTTCATCATTTACCGCGTCTTCACTAAACTACTATATGCGTTCAACATTCGCAATATTAGATTCGCCTGGTCTGTCGTCTATGTTCAGGTATTAGTATTTAAAAACATCTAGGGAATAAACAAAAATTAACATATTCTTTCAATAAAATAGAGGTCTTGCAGCTCATATAAGCCAGCTCTGAAATTTAGCGTTTAGGTTAAATACTTTAAACACTAAGATCGATGACATAATTTTTCTGATTAAAATATTTGCAATGTTGCCGATAAATATAAGCATTTTGTCACAGCGTGAGAATCGAAACAAACTAGTGAGCGAGCAATGACAAACCGTACCGCAAGATTGTTAGCACAAGTAGCCCGTGAACGCGATACTAAGGCGGATGAAATACATCAGAACGTTGCATTCAAATCAGCAGAGAAAAAGCGTTTCGCATGTGAAGGCAATCAACGTGCTCGTTTCTCTTCGAATAAGATTACTACATATAGTCAACGAGCCCCATGTAAATTTAGCAGAGACAAACCACACTGAACAGCATGCTCACCTTTCTTTCATTTTTGCTTTGATGTTGGTCTCCGTAAAATTTATTAAAAAGCACACACCACGATCGGTGTAATAATTGCGGTTGCAATATTTTACCAAATTATATTCACATTTGCAGCGTTTTTGAATAATGTATGATAACGGTAGTGACAATGAGTCAGATGCCCAAATTGTTAACAACTAACGTATACAAAGTTTCGATTAAATATGCCCCATTCAACCGAAATGGTACAAAAATTTGGCTAACTCAGTTGGAGGCACGATTTCAAATCGGCGGTATCACAGTCGATGTGACCAGCTATGGTCAACTTATCGCGGCTCTCGATCCACAAATAGTAAAGTGTGTTCAAGATCAAATCCTCAAAGCACCGGCCAATGATAAATATGAAACATTAAAAGGGGTAGTTCGTAGTTATCGAGCGTTTGTGCGAGTCAGCAACTTTTAAAAGAGATTGAATCGTTAGCCACCGGACAATTGAACTGTTCTGTGGAATTTTTGGTTGCAACGACTTCCGACAGATACACAAGAGGTATTATCTTATATGGATGATTCAAATTTGCCTCAACTACCCAAAGCAGCCGACAAAGTTGTTGATGTACAGAATCCTGCTAGCGCGTATAATTTGATAAGATCAGCAAAAATTAACAACAATACACAGCAAAATCGTCGCAACGGGTTGAAGAACTTTTTAGTTCAATGCAAGTAGTTCAAAATCATTCTGTCGTAGTCGGTTACAAACTCGAAGTTCAAAAAATACTAATTGATACCACAGCCAATCTCGTTCGAAGGATCAAGTAACCAAGCATCCAATGTGTTGGTATCATTACAAATACGGATATCGAGAAAAAATGTTTAAAAGCCGCTTTAGCGTAACTGATTCACAAAATAAACTTCAATTTTTAGTTGAAACTGGTGCTGAGGTTTAGGTGGTTTCTTCAAATTATTTGCGTCAAGTTAATGTCAAGTGTAAAATACAAAATTACTCATTGCATCGAGACAACCGGTCAACCATGTCACTCAAAAGTTCAGATAAAATACAGATAAAATGGCCATCGCCAAGTGAGAGATCGAAACTTGGTTAGCACAAGGAGTTTGCACTCCACTTCACATGATTTTAACACGGTACCATTTGTTACTAATTTTACGCACCAACTTGAATTATGTATCAAGGCTTCAAAAATCGGTTTAGTTCGGGCTTATCATCAAGTTTCAGTCTAACGACAAGATAATGAGAAAACAGCAATAGTAACACCGTTTGGTTTTCACTCATTGTTTCGAGATTTATCGTTTGTGTTCCCTTACATCGATGACCTTTTAATCGCATCAAAAAGTATGGAAGAATACATTAAACATTGAATAAACATTGATTAAGCATTGAGAATTGAAATCATTCAAAATGTTCCACGGCCAGCAACTATTGATGTACTTGTTCGATTTTTGGGAATGATAAATATTCGCACGGCACATGATCAAACACCATTGTATGACTTTTTAAAATGTAGAAAAAAAGACAAGTTATTAATTTCTTGGAATGATGAGACAATCAAAGCAATCAAATTGTGTAAAGATATAAATTAGTGAATTGTACACAACTATCGTATCCGATCCCGTACGCTAAATTTGCAATCTATGTCGACGCATCAAACACAGCAATAGGAGCTGTAATACAATAACTAACGGAAAAAGGTTGGCAACCTCCGTTTTTTAATTCACGGAAATTATACTACGCCGAAACCCGTTATAGTATTCGTACGCGTATTATTAGCGGATTATTCGGCTATTAAGCATTTCAAAAATTTCATTGAAGAAAGAGAATTTATTTTATTCTCAGATCATAAGCCGCTAACATTTTCAATACGCCAAAACTTGGACAAGGCTTCGCGAAGACATATTCTACACTTTTCGGGAAGTTTTAACATTGTAGCTGAAGCATAAATTTGATTCGATTAGCGCTGCCACTTCTAACGCAGCGCTAATCGAATCAAACTCAACTTTGTATTTTCAAGCGCCCGTTTAAACCCAATACTGGTACGTACGAAGCGACCAGCAAACGGTTTGACGAACTTCACATCGACATTATAGGGCCTTTATCGCCATCAGAAGACAATATGTATTGTTTAACTATGATCGTCCGATATACACGCAACGGATTAATTGAACAATAGCACTGTACTCTTAAAGGTGCAATTATGTGTGGGTAACCAATAAACAGTGGACAAAGTTATTACCATTAATTTTACTCGGACTAAGAACATCATTTCGCGAAAATTTTCAATCAGCCAAACATGTGTATGTATGGAATTTACGACTGCCTGGCAAATCATTTACAACTATTAGAGAAGCATAAAAGTAATACCGACGTCTGTTGAATTTCTTCTAAGCTTAATTAAATAGAGCTAATGCCGACAGATTGTAAATTATTGATTATCATGCCATTGAAACATAAAATCTCAAAGTATTATTATCATTTATATTATTTGTAAAAAAATATTTATTTTAATTAATTTGCAACCTACACATCAAATTGTATCCTAAATTATTTCATTAGCGCTGTACAAGATAGAAGAGACCAAAGAAACGAACAATTTTTTGATTCTGATTTTGTTGGCGTTTCTGATTAAAGAAATCGTATAATAGAATGTCTGTGCCTGTTGTGCAAATATAAAATATAAAAATAGACGTTTTTCTATTAAAGTAGAACGATATTAGTGCCAACACTGATTTGCGTGCGTGAAGTACAAATTTGTTCACTAACTAATAACACAAACATACATTCCATGCACTATATATACGGAAATAACTGCTAAGGATAAATTAAGTTTTTCAAATGCTTTGCTCAATCAAAGTGTTTCACAGTTTCTTTTTTACGAAATGTTCACTTTATAACTAATGATGGTGAAAACTTATAAAATTTATGAACAATAAATGCCACAATTTGTTCGGAAACCAATAAAGGACATTTTCAAATTAGCAAACTCGTGAAACCTCACAAAATGTTTAATGTCATTTTATATATTTTGCTTTTAAACGGACATTTTTTAAACACGGATTCACTCATTATTTTATAAAATTTTTTTAAATATTTTTAAAAATCCACTTAGCTTACCTTAAGTTATAATATAATTGAACTACTGGAATAGGAAGAACGATATTTATCACTCAAAAGCTGGACGTATTCGTAACACAAAAATAAAAAACTTAATATTTCACTACACTGTTAACTATTTTAGTATATATCTCTGGCTACTTGTTGATTCAACAATTTCGTATTTACTATCACGTTACAGAATTGCAACTCTTTTTATATAAACAGACAATTTTTTTTTATTTTGCAAGAATATTTGTTAACACAAATACATCGCCAATTTCGATCCTTCTCTTTGCTGCTTCACGCATTTATGTTTTTAGGGAATATGGTACATTATGCACACAATAAGAAAACATTAGTGGTATACGAATTACGTAATATCCCCTCCATGGGGAGAGTAAAAATTTTATTTTCTTATTGTGAAGAATAAGAAAATCATTAATACAATAGAAATGAATTAATCTTCAACAGAAGACATTAGCGACATCAAAAGTCAAATTGGTAGGTACTCCCCACCATCACCTCAATTTTTATATATACATCTATGTGATAGTGTTTCGTTTCGAATTGAGATATCAAAGAAATGCTGACTGTCTAGCAACAATAAAAATATTATAATATTCACTTAATTTAAATATTAGATCTGTGAATTATTATTGTCACTCACATGTAAAACAAAAAATTTAGACGATTCTCCTGAATTAAAATTTAAAATATCAATATTTAATTTATTTAAAAAAAAAAATCTTGAAGAAAGAAACTAAACTTTTTTCTCGATAAAAGATTTTGAAATCAGCAAAGTACAAATCGAAATATTTAATATTGGGTGGCCGTGATTTCTCTATAGAATTATTGATGGCGTATATTGTTCGTAGCCTTGTATTTTCTGAAGATTCTTTGCAACGAATGTCATAGAAAACGATGAAGGATATTTCCATGTCGATTAGTATCTTTGACTTATTGCTGTTACCGCCTTATAATTATCTTCCATTGGTTGTAGCTTAAGTCAGTATAAATATGTAGATCGGGTTCAACAAAGTCACAACGCAAGTTGCCCCAAATCAAAGTTAATAAAAAGTGTTGCTACACAAATTAACAGAAATTACTAATTAAAAAATCGAAAATAAATTATAAACACTGTCAAATAGGAGTGTAACATCGGTGTAACGTTCAGTAAGTATTTTTTATAATCGAATTTATGATTTTCGTAATTTCTAGAATTGGCAGACACGTGCCAAAATGTAAATAAAATTACGAAAAACCATACAAAAGGAGAAAACTGATATAAGCCAATGAAGTATAATAAACTTCTATTTGCCTTTTAGCCGATAGGAGTGGCTCTCCCGCGGGAAATAGGGGGTCAAAATTTATTTCTTATTGTAATCGCCTCCTAAAATATTTTTTTAAATATGAAGTTACCACCCATTTCTTGAAGTTGATTAAAAGGTTGAGTGTCTATAGATTACTGGATTAACCCATTCCTGGAAGGGTTGGAGCCGTTCCATCAACAACAATTTACCGATTTCACAACAGAATATAAATATAGCAATGGAACAATGCGATATTTGTTGTATAATATTTTTTCTAATCAGAAATCATGGCTTATTCAAAAAACCATTACACTATGCAATTTGAATAGAACATTAATTTACATTTTTTCTCACTTGAAAATTTTTTGTTTTACAAAATATTTTCATACAATGGGCGCATTCAGGACCGCCAACTGTTGGCATCATGATTAGTGAAATCATCGCCAATTTGATTTCAAAATTTCATAGTTCTAAACATTTTCATAACGTTGGCTTTGATTTTACTCAACATGTTCCCAACTGTTGGGTGCCCTGAATGCGCCCAATGTGTGAAGGATGATACAAGTATGCCAAGAATTAAAATCAAAAAATAGAGTACAACAAATATTGCATGGAAATTGCATAGTGTAAAACCGTGCCGTTGTTTTTTTTTGTTTTTACCTGATTAGTGAATTCAATTTCATAATTTTGACACAAAATAAACTCATGGGTAAATGTGGGAAATTATATTTTGTGTTTCAATGCATACTAAATTTTAATTCTTTTTTATCCGTTTCGCTTAAGCGAAACATGTATACGTATACGTATACGGTTCCAATTAGAAACATAGTGGAAACAGGATTCTTATTGGATTAAAATAGACTACAATAGCCGTCATCTTGGATTGTAATATTATTGGTGATTTCGCTGTTAATATTTAATAAATGCAAACTAGTGTAAATTTTATTAAAAATTATAATTATATTATTGCAATTTAGGGTTAGAAAAATGTCATTTATAATGTTAAAATCAACATTTATTTTAATTTATTTTAATCATTAAGGTTTTCTGAAATTTTTGAATTCTCCGTGGAGATAGCATTTTCTAAAGTATACCATTAGACACCATCCATCATATCCACAGTAGCATTTTTTGTGGATCTTGGACCTCATCCATTTTCCAGTCTGTCAAGCACTTAGCCATTGACAACAGGCTTTTATGGATTCACTTCTTGTTGTACTCTAAAACTCGTAAATTTGATGCGCTTTACCGAGTTTATAAAGTTGATGACCAATGGTGGACTCAAAGGTAAAACTCGGCCAATTTTATGTGGTTAGGTTGAGTTAACTCAAATTAACAATCAACTTTTATATGTAGTTAATGTCTATGGAAGCTGTCGTGCAAGACTTGTAAAATTTTAATAACCAACCAGATTTTGAATGATACCTTAATACACCTAATTAAAGTAATGATGAGCCAAGACTCGAATAGAGAATAGCGTTCAAATTGTATGTGAAAATTGGATTTGACAATTATTTGCAGTACTAAATTTTAGCTTAATTTATCTAGAGTTAGTTTTGTAGTTGAAGACGATGTTTTGGGTCTGGCAAACAGATGTTTGATAAAGTGGTCTCAAAAACAAAAACTCTTGATTACCTGTGCTTTAAGTTGGGAATATATCAGATTATTCGAGATGAGGCTCTAAATATATTAAACCACTCTTAAGCAGACAGTTCCTTTAATAATATTTCCCAACGATCAATTATCTCTCTTTGGCCGCACGCGGGGAGTCACCAACAATATTCATTTTTTTAGTATAATTCAATTGAATTATAAACAAGGCAGGTTGTAGTCCGGTGCGAATCTTATCCGTTCGTACGAAAACGTAATCGCAATTGTCGAGCCATTTGTCGTTGAACTTTCGATCGCTGGCAAGATAAACAAGCTTGTGCCAAATTACCTACGTCTTTGATTATGTTTGGCCAGAAATATCGAACGGCATTCAATTTACCAGTAGTGCGGGTACTAGGATGTGAAATGTTGTGTAACGCGTCGAATATTTTGCGTTGTAACGGCTCTGCAATATATGGGCGGTTTGCGCCTGTCGATGTTTCGCAGTATATTTCCATGTCGGGCATATTAAAAAGCTCTAGTTTATAAGTCGAACTAGCATTACATTCGGAACCAGAAAGTAAATTCTGAAGTTCTAGGTCTGATTTTTGTGCCTCTATTATTTTCTGATAGTCGAAGTTCGTTTAGACTGAATCGATTGTCGTTTGTTTGTTTAATGTTGCCGCTTCGTAGTTGATCGTGCGGGATATCCGCGACAACGACATCTTTACCGTTCACATGTCGAATATACATGGTAAATTGACTGATGTAATCCAAATGCCTCGCTTGTCGTGGATTACGTTTCAGTTTTAGACTGAATTGCTCTAGTTAGAGGTTTATGATCGGTGTAAATAATGAAGTCCCGACCTTCAATGAAATACCTAAAGTTTAATCGTGAAGTAGATCGCGGGTAATTCCCTATCGAATGCGGAATATTTTCGTTCGGTATTAGTGAGTTGAGTGCTCGATACATCCGTCGTAATACTGAACTTCAACTTCTGCTTATTAAAATATAAATCACCCTTCACTATATTTTGAAGAAACTTCAAAATAAGATCAATCGAATATAAAATATGGTACGTCAACTAAATAACACTCGGATTTTTTCTAGTGTGTTCGGAAAAATCCGATTCGATTTTCGATTTTTAGGTTCATAATAGCACGGATTTATCCGTTAATGGAAAAATCTGTACCACCAAAATACCTGTAATACCAAAAGATGTCGCAAGCGATGGATATCCTTCGGCAACGCAACAATGAGCCAAGATCAATACTTGAAAATATAAACTGGAGTACAATAATTCGCGATCGGTATTTACACTCCGAAAACTACACATCTAGATTCGGAGTATCGATCAAATTAAAGACCGATTAGGCACACAATTCGAAGCTATTCACTGAGATTCTGCAGCTCACATTGAATAAGAACTACTAACACTAACAAACAAACTAATAACTACCGAAAAGATAAATGTCTTAAAGGACGGATATCTTTCGGTTTCCAAACCAATAAATCGTGCAATCATTCATCAGCCAATTAGCAATGAATTGATCAGCTAATCCTACAATACTAAAAGATAAGATATGACTCAACAACGGACTGATGCCCAATCTTTACCTTGTTGAGCATATCGACAGATATTCTTCGGTATCACGATAATAGCCTTCATAGAAACACATCTTCTTCACTGTGTGATATTGAAAACCAATATCCTAATCGTAATCGTAAATATCGCAAACATCACATCTCGCAAACTCATCACTCATCAATCATAATTCTGTACGTGCAAACAGACTAAATGCATCAACAGATGTACATATATGTGCAAGCCGGAAACAACACCACGAACATTTCAAAAATCCAAAACGAAAACAAAAAGCGACTCGACATTCGACAAATACGAGCGAAGCAAAACAAACAAATTTATTTCACAAAAATAAATTTCATTTTCAATCGGTTCGTCCAGCACGACACGAGTGATGCCGGAAACACATGGGCAGAATTCTGAAAGCAGAAAAATTAGAATACACACGTTTATATGGTTGAAATACATCTATTCTGATTTGCGATCAGATTCTAATTGTTCTACCTCGCAATAGGCTGCACTACGTAGAAGAAAACAAATCTAACAATCGGAACTATGTTCGTGTGATGTTTACTTTTTTTTGTATTACCGTTGAGGAATCAATCAAATATGCGTAATATGCATAATAGCATAAATATATCAGTAACATTTCATTAAAATAATCAAACTTGATTAATGAATTCATCGTTAACTTGAAAGACACTTGTAAACTCTTTGAAAAATCAAAAAGCAATAAAAAAATTAATGCTTGTCAAAAAAGACGCTCATGTAGTTCACTTGGACGGCAGCGCTGCCTGCAGAAAATCTGCTTATGTGTTTCCAGCATAAGATGCAGCTCGACGGTACTTATGCACACAACGATGCACGCGCACCGTTTCGCCTTTCAATATGGCGAATAATAATAAATTAAATTATAATTTAATGAATTCTAATAAAATAATTTAAATAATTATAAATACCAAATTTAAATAAATAAATAAATTGTAACAAATCACATTAATTAATTTAAATTAAAAATATAATAATTATTAAGTTTATGAATAATAAATTTCTTTAAATCTGTCATATATGGTTTGTACCTATTACCTTATTTGGTATTTTATTTTTTAATTGAAGGTCAGTTTTAGATGAAAAATCATTATGACATGCTACAGTATTTTGACAGACCATCTGAGCTAGAAACATCAGAAATTCCGAAACAATTTTTTTTTGCAATTTATTTTTGAGGGCATGTATCTACATAGATATATCTATATACTATCTTTAAAAGGTTAGACAATTTTTAAACGCAATTGATTCAATTGAGGAGTCTCATTTTCCTCTTTTAGTCTAACACTAATCGTTCATTCAAATAGATATGGATAGAGCGGACCCGTTCACAACTACTGACTTTAATATCGTTTTGTTATCACTTGAATGATATTTGCATTTAGTTAGAAACAAATTGGTTCTGATTGATCTGCGATATATTTTAATTTCATTTCATTCTGAATTGCATTAATTCTTAAAATTTAGAATATTCTTTTTGTATCTGTCGAAAATGACGTGCTTCATGCTATAAATAAATATACGATTTATAGCTTGTGCTCTAAATATATGGCATATCAACAGCTTAATTTTGTGCTAGTGGCTCGCATTTTTATAGAATGCTTGCAATCGAACTATGCCATATCTGACACCTTGTAGATCAAATGTTTTGACCTGAGTATTGCACCACACGACACCATGATATAACTTGTTTACCAAAATAGACATCCAAATAACAATCAAGTTAAATCAACCATCTCAGCATATCTCATCCCCACATAAATTATTATGTATAGATATAAATACATATTTATAAATGTGGACCATAACAACGCTATAATCGTATTTCACCAAAATTAAATTTGTTGCAAACTTTTTTTGGTTCTGGTTAATTTTGTTTACCTCAATTTTGCATGTGTTGTTACAAGTATACAAGTTCGCGCGTAAAGAATCTGCCCATTACGTCAATATCAATCAAAAATTAAAATTAAATGCAAAACAAAATAAATTAAAACCCCAAAAGAAATGAATTCCAATAAGATGTTAAAAAAATATAGATACAACCCATTATTTGCATCTCGATTTGTTTTTGATTTTACGTTTCTATTAAAAATGTATCAACAAAACAGCTTATATGTGCCACAAAGTCTAGATCTCTGTACAATTCGGTGTGACATAAATAAATAGAAATCATTTCAGATTAGAATTGAGTTAATTTTTTTGAAAAAATACTCAACAAGAATATTAATCGTAACGGATAAATTACATGAAATGCGGAAAATTAAACAAAAATTGAACACCTTGACGAATTAATTTTTCTCACGTAACACTTCTTCGTAACAGTTCAATTATATTATGGTCGCTGTCATCCCAATATTGGCGTATCACTCGACAGCCTCTTAGTTGTGTTTAAAATTATGTTTGTAGGTCACCACTAGTGAAATGTAAAAGAGTAACGGCTTCGGATAATTATAGATGATACATAAAGACCTTAGATCATTAGATACGAGTACTTTGGACTGATATAGTGTCTTTTTACAGTCTTCAACATATCTTAGGGCCTAAATTGATTTTGCGACCGTTTCATTACTATGTAATCGTAATTGTTGTTGTAAACCGATGACATTAGTAAAAGTGAAAACGAAGAAACGAAAAACCACAAAAATGCATGAAAATAGTTCGCAAAATATCCGTCTCGTCAAGTGAGGACGCTAGAGATCATGAAGTCACAAAAAATTAAATTACCGATTGAAATTTGGCGTCATACGATACGTCGGTAGAAAATCAAATTTAAATATTGACGCAACGGGTCAGTTAAATCGAATGTCAAACTCGCTCGCTATTCAAAAGGGACACGACGGTAAGGAATCATCATCATTCCAGAGAGAATACCATTGAGTGTAATACAAAAGTTCTTAAACATTTGAAATTATTAAATTTTTATATTACATTCAATAAAATTTTCTCTTGAATCAGAAAAATTTCAGTGATTTCTGAGCATGTTGTTAGAAAAGATTCGTTTCTTACATCAAATACTGATTCAAAACAACTTCGATCATCTCTGTGCGAACCATAAGGGCCAAGTTACATAATTTATATTTAAGAATTTTTGTATAACTTTGCATTAAATTCTATGATATGCTCTTTCGAATGTCAAAAATCTCAGAGATTTCCGAGCGGGTGGCTGACGATTAGTTTCTTACATCAAATTATAGTTCAGAACCACCTAGATCACCTCTGTGCTCTGTGCGATCAGCAGGGGCCGAGTTAAATACTTTCAAATGTTTGAGTATTTTTGAGTTACGCTCAATCACATTCTCTCATAAAAAAATATCTGAGTTTCCGAACAAGTGGTTTTTTACATCAAATAATAATTCAGAACCAGTTCAGTCACATCTGTACAATCCATAGAAGCTAAATAACTTCAAATGTTTAAGAATTTTTGTATTACAATCAATGATATTCCCTCTCGGATAACTAAAATCTCAGACATTTTCGAGCTTGTGGATAAGTAAGCCTGGTTTTTTACATCAAATACAAATTCAGAACTACTTCGAGACTTCGATCACCTCTGTGCGATACGTGAGTTAAATAAATTGAAATGTTTAAAAATTCTGAATTAAACTAAATGATCTTCCCTTCCAAATGTCAAAAAGCTCAGAGATTTTCGAGCGGGTGGCTGACGATAAGTTTCTTGTATCAAATTCTAATTCAGAACCACCGAGTTTTCCAAATGTTTAAGAATTTTTGTATTACTCTCAATGAAATTCGAAAATGAAATTGTCGAACGAGTAGATAAGTCTTAGTGAGGTAAGATTGGTTTCTTACGTCACATATTAATTCAGAACCAATTCGATCACCTCAGTGCGATCAGTAGGGACAGAGTTAAATAATTTCAAATGTGTAAAGTTTTGTATTACACTCAGCGATATTCTGTCTCAAATAACAAAAATCTCAGAGATTTTCGAGCATGCGGATAGGTAAGATTTGTTTTTTACTTCGATCACCTTCTGATGATTCGTGATTTTACAAAACGGCATAAGACCAAGAAGTATGGTGGCAAAATGGCATATGTTTCAAAACATCTTAAAGTAAAATAAGGTGACGACATGAAAGTCAACTGGGATTATCAAAACACCGTAAGGACAAAAACTATGTTGTTATAATAAAATGCTTTCTCTCTAAACGAGAGAAAATAATTAATTATGTAAGCGTTGCGATATGTAGGTTCGACTTATAGTACGAGTATCTAGACAATTATTAATGGATACCAGAAGAACAGCAACAAAGTTGAAACTCGCAATGCTGACATAATTGGCCCATGGGCTTAAAATGACGTCTACGAAAGGTTGTTCCTATCGTTATTAAAATTATAAAGTGCAAAAGATGAAAACAAAAGTTTAGTTTTAAAATTGGATCAAAACAACAAAGAACCAATAAGCACGCAGTATAAAACCAAGAAGTATGGGGCTCATATATGCTAACTTTTCAAAATGGAATTGTGTAAAACAGCATAAGGGTCATAAACTATGAGGTCTTTAGGTCTAAAAGGTGTTTTCATAATATGATTTTTCAAAATGGTAAAAGTATGAGTAAAATATTTTCTAGATATAGCACTGAAATATGACCAACATGATCGGGGCTAAGCGATTTATCAACTAATTTCACTGATTTCGGTATACGAGAGCACAATGTGCCGCGAAATCATTTCGTAGTAAAGTTTTGAAATATAGTCAAGCCTTTCAATTTTTTAATTTGTAACTTTCGTTATAAAAAACACTCCAAGTTGGTATCGTGAGCCAGTTTTACTTTTTAAATAATTTCACAACATTTCAAATTTCGTTTCCTGCAAGAATATCGTAACGTAATTTCAAGGAATTAATGACCAAATAAACTATTGCATCTTTCTTTCCAAATGTAAAATGGTCCTGAAAATATTTCATTCAGAAAAATAATTTGGCCTGTATAATTGTATACCATTCGTAAATCAATTCTTTTATAAAGTAAAGATCCACGCGCCACAAACTCCCATTCATCCTCTTATCGCACGCACACATTAACGCGGAACATTAATGAATGAAACAAATTTCCCCAACTTTCCATTGAGATTAAAAATGGAAAATTCTCATTCTACATCCAAACAAGTCCATTCAAAAAAAAAAAAATTATGAACGAGCACAAGGACACACACCAAATGAAAAACGATAACGGTAAATAAAGAAAATTATTTTTAAAACAACAAGAAAAGAAAAATTATTTTATTAAATTAAATAAAATTTAGTCGATAACTCATCATAAGCAGTTCTCTAGCGATTTGGTGTACAATACAGTACCCGGCGTTGTATAGCTATGTATACGTGCCAATGACACATTCGCGTTTAATTCATAGCAACAATTTTTCGTTATTTCCAGAGCAGGGCTATTTTTATCTCCAATCCGTTGATTTATTAGAAAACATGAATTATGACGATGATTAGAGCGAAAAGCAGCGAGAGTGACTGCAACACTATAATTAATTAAATTTATTGTCAATTATCAAAATAATAAATAATCGATATTTTTTGTTTTTCAATTAACTTAATCGTTTTACACAATTTTTATCATTTAATAATCATTTTCATAATTGATATTATTGATTGAGTACAATTTTCTTGTTTTGCTTAATTAATGTAAATAGTCGTATTGTGTATTACATAAATTGTTGCTGCTATGTGTATCGTATCATACGAGTGCAAGTAGTTTGAGTTTGATTCGCCTAAATATAGACAATAAAATAATTGGAGTTGTATGGGTTGAGATATTTTTGAATTATTTGTCGTGCGTTGCGGCTGAATTGAAACCTAATAAATGCAATTATGTGCCACTGTCGGCGGTCGAATTTTGTTGAAAACAATCTTTACGAAATTGCTTGATTTAATTTATATTGGACTCCAATGTATTTGCAATCAAACTGTAATTGTGAATTATTACGTCTGATTATAATTTGCGGTGAATGATTTTTCTATTTTAGACGTGTCTTCTAAGAAGTGCTCAGAAAATGCTTCTTCGTAACCCAATTTGCATCGAACACCCGGGCCGCCAAAAATAATATAATACGCATAATCTGTTACGGTAGTATATAGTGGATTGCATTCCGCAGATCGGCAAAAAGCGTAAAAATATTCACTTTTACAATTATACCATTTGCCAAGAATTTCGGGTAGTAATATTAAAACTATTATTTAACGTACTGAACCGTTCGATTATGTTTTCTTTATTTATTTAAACGCACCTTCATTTGGTGAACGAGACAGTGAGTATTACACTGTTACACCAAATTCAAATAAGAAAAAAAATTTAAGATTGCAAATTGTTGACCAATCTTATACATTTGAGTTCTTTTCACAAATTGACTCAAATCTGAATTTAAATAGAAACTCAAATTTAATATTCCATTTGGGATTTCGAACTTTCTGTTACACTGCAAAAATATGAAATTTATTGAGACAAATATATAAATTAGAAAGAGTTGGTTACCTATTTAGAATTCAACTCAAACAAAGAAAATAATTTTTGGTTTGTAGGTTTTTATTTGAAAGAAAATCCATTTGTCAAAGAGTCTTTATTGAATCAAATGGGTTGGAATAAAATAAAGTTGAAAGGTTTAATACATTTTAGAAATTATTTCTCAAAACGCGGATGACAATTGAAATGACCACTGCGATAGAAGAAACGTCAGCTACCAGTGGCACAACATCAGTAATAAAGCTGACACCGAATGAAATACTCACTTTTTATGGAAATTACATGAAATGGTCTAATTTTGCACGACACAACTAATGAGATAAGCGTATACAAGCGATCAGAAGCCTAAGAATAAACGTCGAATCCTGGAATTCGTTTCTAATTTTCACATTATCGAAGAAATTGGACAGTGAAACGCGACGAATATGAAAGTTCGTTCCAGGACCCAACTGAATTTTAGGAAACCGAGGAATTTCTGAAGTTTCTTGAACAATGCTTCAAGTCCTTGGAAAGCTGCAAACGGTAAGACAAACGTTCGCCAAAACAAAACTACACAAGATTTGTATATATTGCCAGATGGAGCATACATTAGACCAATGTACTCGTACACGGTTCAGACAGCTGTCAACAACAGATAAAAACAAAATAGTGCTACTACACCAGCTATGTAGAAAATGCCTATCATTACCACATTAAACTTACCATTGTGGCCGAGAGGCAAAATGCTCGATATGTAATGGGATACATTAAACTATTTTGCATACAGCAAAACCCAAAGTACAAACCAAAGAAAACGTGTGGTTGATTTCACTTCAATGTTCAGTATCTGTTTCCTAGTATCTTTTGGTTGTTGCTACTCCATTTTCTCAGATTGAAGCCTCCTTCTCTCAAATATTTGTCTAATTGTTCTTGTATTATGAGTTTCGCTCCTGACATATTCGCCCCTGACAATATGTCGTCATAAAAATCTTCAGTAACTGTTCTTTTTGCTGGTGGGTATTTATCGCTCTCATCTTGCGCTAGTTGGCGTAGGACTAGATACGTAGCCGAGGTTATTCCGTACGTAATCGTTTTGAGCTTGCTCGTTTTGCTTTTTTGCTGAAGCGTCAGAGACTACTCTGAGCTTGGTTGTTGAGCTATCATCTTTGATTACTGCATGGTGTGGTAGAAAATAGTTTCTACCTGCATCATCACGGTTAGTATTCATTAATCAAGCTTGTATATTCATTCTTCATCTGGGTTTTTTTATTTAGTTGTTTTTTCACTTCAAGAAGGCAAGGCGTGTTGCAGCTTTTTACCTTGGTTCGCCTAACATGAAATGGTCGCCCTTAAATGGTAATTCGACCAGCTCTGCCTTAGAAATCAAAATTGTATTACTGCAATAAAATCAGGTTTGTCGCTTATTTGGGAATTTCATTTTACAGATTAACAACAAATCCAATTGGAATATACCATTTTAAAATATCTTCTTTCAAGAATTGTAAGTAGAAGACATAAAGTTAAAAAATAAATTTAATTTTATGGTTGTTCGTAATTCTATAACAACTAATGGCAAAACGTCGTTTAGAACTTTGCGAAATAATTTACTCTAGATAATCCTAATATTATCACAAATCCAACGATCGTAATCGTTTGAACAACTGTCATTGAGGATTGGCCACTAGTTGTTTTTGTTTGGTCGAAACTGCGTAACGATTTATTGTGAAAATTGGAAGAAATGAAAAATTTACAAATACAACGATAACTCCAACGATCGGAATCAATATACTACTAATTTTATAGAACCAACGATTGAAATCATTTGGTCAACTGGCTGTCACTAAAAATTGGTCAATTGTCCTTGAGTTTCCGCAAAAATCCGTTGGTCAACTTTTTATCTTCTACTTTAATTCTTTTATAAAAGATATATTTTTAACCATATGTGTATTCCAATTGGATTTGTAATTTTGTGAAATGAAATTCCCATCCCTAATGAGGTTCGTCAATGAAAATGTGGTTCGATGAAAACTAGTGACCAATTCTGACTAAACGATTCCAATCATCATTTGTGTCTTTTTTATAATATCACTCAATACGAACTTGGATAATAATCCGCTCCAAGCAACATATCTCTGGGGCTCGATGTGTAATAATTTGAATCTGCATTCTCTAGGTTGTTTAGATGTTCCCAGCCTTTGGTTTGTATCCGTTGTTCTGATAGCTGTGGCGGGCAGTGTCGTGTGTTTTTGTAATACTAAAGCATCTAAGTGTAATTCAAATCCGAATGCTCTGACAGGTTGAATTTAGAGTCTCTCTATTTTCTTTACCTTCCCAATGTTGTGACCACCGACTCCAGCTATTTTGGCATATATTTTCAATTTTTGAACTGCTTCCTCGGTAATGAAGCTCTTATACTATTATAACCTCGCTTCCTATTGTCAGAACTAAAACACTTTGGGAACGCTGCTCGTCAACTATATAGGCTTTGTTAGAAAAGAACGCTTATACCACCAGTACACACTGATACGTTTAAGTACTGAGAAGCCGTTGTTACACAGATAAAATTACTCTACGTGTAATTAAATTAACAAAACGTAGTATTAAACTCCTTAATAGGAAATAAAATCACCCGCAAAAGATAGGCGCCTTTCGATTTTGTAGGTATAATTGCCAACGAACTATTCTGCGTGCTACATCAAAGAGATGGAAAAAGTTGGAGCATTCCTAACTTAAAACAAAGTCAGTTAATGCCATACCGAAGTAAGAATATAACCGCTATCTATAAAATAGCCACCGTAAAAACCATAAAAATTGAGGCAACATTCATATTCGAGATCAAAATTCTACTAGTATAGAGGACTCGATATAACATATACCACGCAATGGCAGTCCCAATGATTCATCAGCAAGACTACATATACATCAAGCCATTCTAGTTATTTCTTGATTACGATACAGGACAATCAATATATACGACTCTTTTCCGAAGAACTGAATACTTGTACCAACCTCAATGATAAATATCTTTGTGATATACATCAATCACTGAATGCGTTTCAGTCAGAAACAAGCAGCTGTGAGCTGCAACTGTTCCAGCAAACTAGGACCGTGTCAACTAGTTGTGAAATCCACAGAATAAACATTATCTCACTATGGATTTCGTTACGCCGACAGAACGTATGGATTTTTGTAATCAAATCCGAGGTTATTTTTAACGTGATTTGCAAAAGTAGCAGCGAAATGATCGAAACAAAAGGAGAGGGAATCCGAACACTCGATCCAAGCTTGTGTTGAAATGAGAAACATTCACATTGACAGAATATATAGCATTTAGCAGTAAATTGGAACTCTCATTCATGCCACAATTTAATTTGAGTGATCATCTGATGTTTGATCCCACCTTCAAAGCAAATCGAAGCTCACAATGCAATTCAGATATCGAAGCCATTAAAGGGTCAATTCAAAATCAACAAAGGAACCTAAGGCATCAACTACCGCAGTAAACATGAATGACGTTCATCATTACACAACATCTTATGGTTGGGTGCAAAAAATTCACACATTGATCAATTCTCAAAAGTATCAAAAAATCCAATGTTTGTTTAATTTCTTTGAATGCAATGGTACCTTTTAGTACTTATACCGTGTCATCAAAGTGATTTTTGGGATTAACATCTGTAGAACACGTTTTTTATGAATTTGTCAGCATGAAAATTAGTGGTAAAAATTGAATTAAAACATAGAAATCAGCAAACAAATATTTTTATTAATAAGAAGTATTCCCTCCCCTAGCTCGAATGACGGCTTCCATTCGATGTTTCATTGATTTTACCAAGGTTTTCACCCAATCTTGTGGTGTCTTGGAGACTCGTTGGAGCAACATCTCTGGCTCTATTTTTACGTGATTAATGAAAAATTATTATTAATTACTGTAAAAATTGTGAAATATGTATAAAATGCAATTAGTTAGCGACATCTGCATGAAAATACTTAAATTAGTAAAATAATTTAAAATACATTATTTTATAGTAGATAATACAACCATTACAATCAGCTAGCTACAACTATTTAAATTTTTAAATTAATATATTATAGATTATTTTATGAGTGAGACAGCTGCTAATATAATGTGTAAATTATTATATAAATATTCATTAGTATCAATATTTTTAATAAATATCAATGCCCTTTTCTATAACGTTGCATACCATATTATTTAAAAGTGTAATTCACTTGATATTTGAATAAGGAAAGACTCACTAATCTCAGATCCATCTATGATTCAACGGATGAAATATATTGTTAACAGCTCAGGAGCTTATACAAATTTGATTGGATTTCTTTAAGCGCCAAATAATTATTACGTGGACGATAGAATACCTATTTTAAAATTTCGCTGTACTGTTACTTAAAAAAAAACGTTTTAGTATCGGAAATTTTTAAACGCTGAATGTGGGATATTTGGCAAAATTCATCAGATAGATTTTGTGGTATGGTTGCTGATGTTTTACAGTTTTACACTAAATACATACATTTAAAAAAATTCTAAAAACCCGGATTTACGACTGTATGCAAAGGAAATTAGAACACAAAAAAATAATTTAACCAACAATCGTGTTTTTTATTAGCGCCCGATAAATGTATCTGGACCACCCAATTTATATGTCAAAACTTAATAAGACATAACTAAGATATTTTGCTCTATCTATTTATCGGGGTCGCTATCGAGAGCCGCTATACATTTCAATGGGAAATTTGAAAAGGACTTTGTTTATACAACCCTTAAACCATAAAAAACTTAATCTTTGGCTGTTTGTCTGATTAAATGTAATCATAAAGCAAAATATACATAAGACGGCTCATGTAGACATTCCGAGGTTAATCTATTTTACTATTGGCAATCTGTATCAGCCTAACAAGAACAATGAACTATAAAATAACTATGCCGATATGTTTATAAGATACGTATATATGGATTAAATATAGCAAAAAATTAAATTTGTGTATATAAATATATCAAAACTATAAAATAAAATTAACCTCGAAGAAATTGGCTTATAAAATTTGCACTACTTGATTCTCTTATATATTTATTCCTCGATGATGTAATACATGCACTTTTTATTTTCAAATCTAGTGGCAACGACCAACATGTCAAGAAATGTATTTTCTTCCATATAATAGAAACTGCGTTTTGTTTTTTGTTATTACGTCACAAATAAGTCGGTACAATGAATTGGAATGACTTGACCAACTTATTCAAGATGGCGTCAAATAAGTCGGTGTTTGGAAAACACTCTAATAAAATTTGAAAACGCAGCAAGATGAATTCTTGCTTATAACGTCATATCAAAATTCGGATAGATAATTTCCCTTTCAGCGCAAAAAAGCCCATCGTGGATAGCGAATAAAAACACAATTCAATAGATGTAGTTGCATGCAATGGTTGTAATATCGACTAAAAAATAACGAATTTTAAATTAATTTACTAATTTAAATATTTTCATGCAGATGTCGCTAATTAATTACATTTTATACATTTGTTACGAAATGTAACGTAAAAAATTTCGCGTAATTAATACAATTATTTACGTGTAAATAATAGCGTCAAACAATTTGATCTGCACAACAACCGCTCATCAATTCACAGATCACACTGTATACAAATAAATTATATAATAATTTAATGCAATATCGCTTTCATAGGAAATTCACTGGGCTGATAGAAAGAACAATATGTTATCGGTCATTAGAGTCATACGAGTATGCGAACAAAAAAAACAACAAAACGAAACACACACATCTTAAATGTATAAACAAAATCAACAAAAATTCGGTTGAAATCGCGCAAGAACCTACGACCACCAAAATTTTGTTTACATTTTTTACAACCCAAATGTGTCAAACAATACAAATCAGGATCTTAATGTCAAAATACATTTAATGGGAAAACATTTAACAATTACGAGTGTTATTCTTTTATATTACCTATTGCCAGAAATATACAATCAAAGTGTGTGCGTCGATACCCAATCGGATTTCGACCGAACAGCCATTAAACTACGAGTATCGTATATGTTAATGTATAGATTCTTTAAATTAACATCTCAAAGTAACAACAATTTGTTAAGTAAATCATCATCTGAAATTTTGAGATAATATTGCATGTACCAAATTGCCGAGTGCAAGAGTCACGTACAAAAAATTGCCGGGGTGTACATAATTTTATGACCACAATACAATCAAACAATTTATATAGTAACAACAAAATTTATCGCAATTAACGCGAAATAAAATTTATTTGGTTGAAAAACTTGTCGAGTGAAGTTTCAAGTGTGTTGTCTTAAGTAGTGGTGTTTCTTAAATAATTTATATTACCAAAAATGAATTCAATATTAAAATTACATAAAGTGAGTAATCGTGTTGTGATTACTAACAGTTATCGTTTGTTTTCTGTAACTGTTACGAATAATGATAGTTACAAGTAAGTATAAAATATTTGTTTTAATTTATGTGTGATGACGTCGATTTTTTATTCTCGTTAAATAAAATTTAACAGGGTGCCAAGTAAAATATTGCGTTTTAAGGGCGTGTATGGGCGCATTATTCTGTGAATGGAATGATTTTTTATTACCTAACAGGCGGCGCCACTAGTATGCGAGGACAAAGTTTTGTCACACGTGCGACTGTTACCGTTAACATAGTGAGAGAAATATTTGGTCTTCTAAACTTTTTCCCAAAAATATCTTTGGTATTATGGATTTCATTATCGATAAACCGATAAGTCTGCTTAGTCTGAATTGACCGATACGAAAATTTTACTAAATTTTTCCTAAAACTACAAAAACAAAACATTTTGTGAATATATGTGTAAAATAGGGACCTTTAGGCGTTTTTAATATAAAAAAATAGTTCGATTAAAACTAACTGCAAAAATACTAATATAAAACAATTTATTTTTATATTCAAAACAATTTTTCCATAAAATTGTAATACTATTTATTTTATTCCAATGATTACTGAACTTTAAAACTTTACTAACCTAATATATGGCCTGGATCACACCAACCCCTATAATTTTGTGCAATCACTCATCTTTCGCTTAATTCTAAATACATTTCCAGGTTTTTCTCATCGGTTCTCTTGACAGCGAAATTAGGTAATGGTAATATTTGTTCACTCGGGCCGAATCATAAAGTTCTAATAAAATCTACACCCTTAAATTTGGCCTGAAAGCAAAATTTAATATCTGTTCATTAGGGTATTTGAGTAATAATCAGCTCCCCGTAGAATGTCAATTTGATTTGGTTGCTTGTCAATTGGACAGCCCGCAAATGTTGTTCAGCAAGTAGCTGTATTATGCTCGGCAATACTAAGATCATTTCCATGGAAAAATTTGATGGAAAACGTGCTCCTACAGGAAAAGTGACTAATTTTGTGGCAGTTGTAATCTCGCTATCGCTTAAGCCACTAATCTCCACATTCTTTTTCATTGATGGTTGTTTGATTTTCTTAGATGCTTCTTCGATGATAAATGAAATTTGTAAACCGGGATCTATTAACATTCGTAGCAGGGTTGATTGATGTTTTCCATTTTGTATTTCGACCATCGATGTGACCAATAGTGTACCGGTTGATTGTTCGAGTTGAGCATCGTGCGTTAAGGCTGATTATTGGATTACAACAGCGTGTTGTGGCCTCCCTTACACATTAAACATCGGTTCGAGTAGATCGAGTAGGGACAAGGATATAGTGTTTATCCTTGAAGCACATATTGCAAAGCTGATATTGACCAATGTATTTAAATCTCTCTAAAGTGATCATTCGTGGAACTATTATGTAGTCTATTAAATCATATCTCTGTTTACACAAAATACAGCATTACGAACGTTGATCTTTAATTTCGTTGCCTCTATGGTCTGAATTTAGCGTTCAAGGAAAATGAGGAAATCTCCCAATGTTGGTATTTCTCTTGGATCGACAATTTACATCTCAAACAGCTTTATTGTTTGATTGTCCAATAATAATAATTGGAATTATTATGTAATTTCATGACCGTTAGGATGTCTAAACTTTTAATGACATGCATGCTCTCGATTAATAAGTCGTGTAACGACTTTATTGCTGTTGCTGATTTGACGTTGATTGATGGATAGCTCAGAATCGCCTTAACATGATTGAATGCCAGCTGCCAACACTCCTCAATGCTGTTGTTTTTGCAACAGTACATCTTGATGGTGTCCCTTATATTGTTGTTTTCATGGGTGATCCGTTTGAATAGTCGTGGAAAGATGCTCATTTTAACGGATCGCCAAAAAACACGGAATTTCAATCCGTTTTAGCTTCACGTCGCTGGTGCCAAGTTATATGTCTTACATCCAGTTAAATATGATGGTTCTCATTGTATGTTTACGTGGTATATGCTCTTCGTAGAATGGACACCACATATTTACAGTAATTATTTATAACTGGGCTCGAACGTAAACACGGAGTGCAGAATTCCGTGTCACGCGCCTTCCATGTCAATGTACAGGTTGACACGGACCCACCTTCCATGTCAATGTACAGGTTGACATGGAGCTTGCAATATGCAGGTGGTATACTGTAGTTGTGTGAGTAGGTGAAGTAGGTGGGTTAATGATGTGGTGGAGTGAATGAGTGGTATCACAATGGGCCTAAAAATTGGCCTAAGTGTGCAGTAAGCAACCACTGAAACCTAAAAAAAAAAACGTTTGACACGAGCATGGAGTTCGCTCAAGCAATGTCAGCTCAATGTGATTAGTAAAGCTCATGTTTTCAACGAAAATAACCCCTAGATCTTTAGTTTCAAGAACCACCTGAAGAAGTATATATCATTTATCTTATAGCCGTGTTTTCGGTGAAATGATAAGGATTTGCACTTTTCAATGTTGAGACTGAGAAAATTAACTCGCACCATATGCTAGGTTGTCAATGGCTAGTTGTAGTTTATTGGCATCGTCGACTGACTCGATGGCTTTGTAGATTTTGAGGTCATCTGCGAACATAAGGATTTTGGAATGCTTTATTACTCAGTAATATACCATTAATGAAGATTGTGAAAACGCATGGGCTAACGTGAGAGCCTTTCAATATATTGGATGTGATTTTACTCAAATAAGATTTGAACCAGGCTACGAACTGGCTGGAAAATCCGAACTTGAAAATGTATTCCAAAGTTTTGCCGTGGCTAACGGAATTACATCAACTTGTTTCTGCTTCTCAATTTCTTTAATAGAATAACTGGTAAATTCTATGAGATTTGTCCGTACTGGTCGTTTGGGGATAAAACCAACCAGTTCAAATAACTTAGGTATAGCAGATATACATGTAATATTTATTTCTGTAACAAGAAACATCATTTCTAGATCCAATGCTAAAAATAGACGTTACTCTAGTTATTTTCCACTTTTGTGGAAAAGTTGCCAATTTTAATGACTGATGCAAAATGCTTAGAGAAATTGCCAAATTGTAAGAAGTTCAAAAATGAAGCAGGAATTATACCATCAGAACCACATACTTCGTGCTGTTACGATCTCGCCTAATGGGTTGATGGGCAAATTATTTGACTATGGCGAGACATGTATTCAACAACATTGTTCATTTAAGGTTTAGAACTTTACTTACATTAGCCGTGTTTTTTATTAGCGCCCGATAGCTGTATCCGGAGCACGCAATTTTCTATGTCAAAACATACATCTATTTTTATATATAATTATTTTATTTAATTCTAAACTAAGATTTTTCATTCAACTTGTTAGTTAAAAATCAATAAAAAAATATCTTGCTCTACCTATTTATCGGGAACCGCTATCTAAATTTCCTTTGTGTACAACCCTTAAGCCATTAGAAAATTAATCTTACAATTTTTATAAGATTAAACGTAAGATTAAACGCAGCAAGCTGATTTATTTTTATAACGTCATGCCAAAATAAATGTTAATTGATATATTTCAGGTCGTTAAATATTTGTTTTATGGTGAGTTTATTTTTCAATTTTATGGTATAGCGACATCAGTGAATAAATAGCTACAGTTTCAATAGAAATTTCCCTTCGGCGCCGGATAGTGCTCCAATAAAAAAAACACGGCTTATAATAGTCAAGAACAGAAGAATATTTGATCGATGTATAAATACGAGTGCAACAAACCAGTGCACCTATAATACTACAGGCCTCACTGCATTAGAATTTTGCTATACGACGTCATTTTATGTTGACGGTTCCTATCTTTGACTTTAGATATCATTTTGCTTAATTAAGGGAAATATTTTTGTTAGTATGTATTTTTTTTGTTTTCTTGATACTTCATTCGTGGTAAAGAAAGCAGTAAATTTTGAATAAATAACGTTTAAAAATTATAATTCGAAACTTTGTTAACAAATTATTTATAACATTATTCAAAAATATTCATTTAACATTTCATTAAACAATAACGTGAAAAAATCACGTAAAATGTGTTTGCTAAACAAAAAAAAAGTGCATCCACTCTTTTTCATCTTTCGAGCCATACTGTTTTTGTTTTAAATATTTTCCTTCATTATGTTTTGATTATTAGTTTTTACGAACATATCAGCCGTCTACAGTTCAGAAAAGAAACCGTTGACATAAATTTAATGACGTATCAAGCAGTACTGCCTGGTGCTCTAGATGCGTTGAACAAACACAAGGAGTCAGTTTTAGTTAGTCATTTAAGAGATTCAGTACGCGAAATATTAAAAGCGATAGTGAACAATGCGAAATATTACAAGTGGTGTTAAGTGAAAATAGTGATGTAATTAAATTAAATTGTAAGTGGTGAATTAATACATAATTGTGAAAATTATTCGTTGTTGTGATTTAGTAGTGTTGGTAAAATAAGAGTGGGAAAATTATTGTAGGAATGATCCAGTAGTGGTGTAATTGTTTAGTAAATATTTGGAATTCAGAGATTATTTCCGATATATTCGCGAATATTTTGGAAGTTTGTGAATTACGTGAATTGTTGTTGTAACCGTCAAATTCTATAACGATATTCACAATCCAGTTATACGAACCGGATTTTAACAGGGCAAATTCGTAACAGTACTATATTCACTAGCGGTTGGCTCTTTATAATTATCAAATTGTTCTGCTTTATAAACAGATGGCAAAAACTCAGCAAACATGTTGGTTATGGTCTGTGAATCACAGGACTTTTGATCTTTAAATCTCATCCAGGCTGAGTAACCATCAGTTTAGCGTTTTGTTTAAAAAAAAATCCAAAAGTGTGCGATCGCCTTTTATTTTAGTGTTTAGATTGCGAATATAGCTTCTGTATCTCAGTTCAAAATAAGATTCAAAATTTAGGTTACACATACTTGAAAATGTATGTTTACTATCGAACACATAGTATGAGGTTTTCTTTAAAGCCTTGTGTTTTTGTTTTTAAGACTGATAAATTGATCGTCATACCATGGAGGCTATTTGTTCGCTGGCGAATATCATTAATAACGAAAGGTGTTGGTGATTCTTCTGTTTTTAATAAAACGGGTTCATTAGTAAAAATAAGGACCAAGGTTCGGTCTCGTCCATTTTTTATTACGCAGATTTGACTCAAATTTGATCACTCGTTATCCGAATTCACGTTTACAGGCATAATCTCATTCGCTTCTTCATCATAAGTCCAACTAATATTTCAGAGATTGAAATCCCCAGTGATTAAAATTATGTCTGATTGATCGGCCGGATAAAAGATACTAGATAAAAGGTAACATAAAAGATATCGGAACAATAAATACTGAATCAAAATTTGCACAGCATATAAATCAAACATTACATAATTATGAAAATTTAGATAACATTTCAGAAATACTTTACAAAATTAAGAAAAGCAACATATTAGACCGCATAGAGGAGGTTGAAATTTACAAAAATCGGAATCAAAATTTACTCGTTTTTTTCGTAAACAACGTTAGCACAGTACAAAATATTTTCCATAACGGAAATATTTGAAAAAAAAAATTCGTATTATGTGAATAATTTCACAATAGGTGAAAGGGTCCAGGTTGGACGGCAAAATCGGACCATCAACGCAACGCGTCTTTGCACACCAAGCCTATTTTAGAAGAAATAACTTAATTACGTCTAGTCATTATTCTCAATATACGTAAATCTTATGTTAGATTCATCCGGACGCGATATAAGAAAATATTTGACCTTCACTTCGTGTCTAGCATTCTAACAAGTTCAAACGATTATCTCTTTAGAATTTATTACCTTTACTTTATTCGCTACATCTGTTAAATTTAATGAATCAGCAAAAAATGTACTTTAATCCCATTATAAGAAATTCTTTAAAATCGTGTAATAATTCATTAGCGGTTTTGTAATGAACGAGGGGTCTGTTTTGTAATTATTACTTTATTGTAACATAATCGTTGTGGTTTTTAAAATGATCCATTATTTGTACTTTTGGTTAGTAATGGTTGATTATGTAATGCTTCACACTATTTAATTGACTAAGCAACTTGTTCCCAAGATATCCTAAAAATTGTTCCCATTAAAACAGTATAGAGAACCAACGTCTATCAGCAATGTGCAGAAAAGCTTTTCTCATCAACTATTAGTATTACAAAGCGTTTTATGTAAACTATATTTTTATGTAAATTGATTTTCTACGAATTGTTCCTGTGTGAATTATCCTTAAATTTTTATAATTAATCCTGTTTAATTAGCTAAAAATTATTTCATTTTATTTTGTTCTAGATGCAAAGTACTTGTGGTCGGCGGTGGATCTGGAGGCGCAGCTATGACTGCAAAATTTGCTAATAAATTTGGTAAAGGAAAAGTTATTGTTTTAGAACCAAATGAAGTAAATATCGTCATTTGTATAAATACAATTAGATAAATTTATATAAATTGCACAAGGCACTCTATAAACAAAATTTATTTTTATTTATCTCAGAAACACTACTATCAACCACTATTCACCCTAGTCGGTGGTGGCATGAATAGTTTAGATGATGCCAAAAAATCAATGGAAGACACTCTTTCGAGCAAAGCTAAATGGATAAAAGATTCAGCAGTTAAGTTCGAACCAGAGAACAACGTAGTAATTACCGAAGATGGTGATCGCATCGAATATGAAGCATTAATTATCGCAATGGGCCTAACGTTACACTTTGAAAAAATTCCTGGGGTCCTTGAAGCCCTTTCAAAACCAAATAGTGGCGTTTGTTCAAATTACTCACCAAAATATGTTGGTCGAACGCTTCAATGTTTGAAAAATTTCCAAGAAGGTAACGCAATATTCACATTTCCGAGTAGTCCAGTGAAATGTCCCGGTGCCCCACAAAAGGCGTGCTACATATCAGAAGATTATTTCAGGCGAAATAATAAAAAAAACAAAGCTAAAGTGATTTATAATACAGCGCTGCCAGTCCTCTTCGGGGTCAAACATTATGCCGATGCTTTATGGGAAGTGGTAAAAAAACGTGATATCGAAGTTAATCTACGAACAAATTTAATTGAAGTGAACAGCGATAAGCGTACCGCAACATTTCAAAACCTTGATAAGCCAGATGATATTAAAACCTGGAATTACGAAATGCTCCATGTAACTCCTCCGATGTCAACACCGGATGCACTAAAAACGAGTTGTTTAGTCGATGCCAATGGATTTGTTGATGTTTCCAGAGATACGCTTCAGCATACCAAATATAAAAATGTATTCGCAATTGGTGATAATTCAAATTCGCCAAATTCTAAAACAGGCGCATCTGCTGCTGCTCAATCACCGATTGTATACAAAAATGTATTATCATTTCTTAATGGACAACCACTACAAGCCGTTTATGATGGATATGCCTCATGTCCACTTGTAACCGGCTACTCAACTTGCATGCTGGCTGAATTCGATTACAATCTGAATCCGTTAGAAACGTTCCCGATGCCGCAAAATAAGGAACGATACACAATGTTCGTGATGAAAAAGTATCTATTGCCACCTGTATATTGGAATTTAATGATGAACGGTTATTGGAATGGACCAAAATTAACGAGACAAGTGTTTGGTTTGTTCCGGTTTACTGGAAAATAATTATTTTTGTAGCGCTGTAACGAAAAAATATAAAAATCTGTTAAAATAAAGTTGATTTAATAAATGTTTTAATTTTGCGTTTAAATAAACAAATAAAATTCGCAGCTAATAAGTTTTTAAACTAAATTAAATTTATTTAGAATAGATAAAGAGTTTACGAGACATTTATTTTAAACTAGTATCACGTAGGTAATCGACAACTGTATCCACTGACCACAGCTTTTTTCCCAGGCACACAATTTTCTGGTAGGTTTGAGTAAACGAACTTTGGTTTCCTTAGCTGGGTCGTCATGTAACCGATGCACATCGATTTGGTCGTATGAGTCCACAGCAGTTCCGCTATTTTGGACTGAATATCAAATTTTATTGCCACAGCCCCACCAAACTTTCCATCAATATTCGTTAAAAATGGCGATTCCAGAAAATTGTCATTAAACGTTTTGTTTATCGATGTCACGGGGCAGTCTGATTTAAAGAGATCTTCACAAATTTCTCGGGCTAGTAAAGTTTTCATTAAGTATTCCCCATTCCCTGTGGTACAGGTACCCACCGAATAGGATTGGGAACATCGAGCCCAACAACCTGCACCATAAGAGGCAGCTTGTCCTATACGACCAGGAACCTTTAGTATAATTCCACCGGAACTGCAACCGGCGGCTATATTACCATAATCATCGCAAACCACAGCACCTACCGTATCCAGTGACGAAAGCTTAAGATTATGTGAGGCCTCATACGACGAGACCTGGTTTTTATAATACGAATAAGTCTTTAGTGCCTTTTCTGATATTAAACTATCTTCTTTGACTAGTGGAATACCCAGACTACGAGCAAATTTTAGCACTCCCCTCCCAGATAACACCATTGGCGGTATTCTTCCCATTCGTAGTAGGTTTGATTGTTTTTCGCACAATTTTCGTGCCATTTTTATTGGATTCTTAATACGGGATACATTTGTGCACGCCCCAAAATTTAATGTGGCCCCATCCATTATACTAGCTTCGCACTCGACCCTACCGTCCCACGTTAAATTTGACCCAATTCCGGCATTCGTGTCCACACAATTTTCTAAACAAATGATCGCTTGTTCGCAAGCATCCAGCACAGTTCCACCCTGTTTCAATATATTAAGACTTTTGATGCATGATTCCTTGCAAACAGAATGATATCGTGTTTGGTCTATTGAGTTCCCAGCCCCTAGATAAAACCAAAAGTATAGTTATTACAGCAATTTTAATAGAAACCAACTAATTTTATCACAAACCTGAATGAACGATAACAAACCCACCCATCATAACATATTACGCCATGTACATATATCGTTCTAATGCGTACATATATTTATGATATGTATTTCCTAATTCACTTGTATATATACTAATTTTAATTTATGATTTATTTATTTTTATAAAAAAACTATCAAGTTAAAAGTATAAAACAATAATGTAAACAAATAATCATAGAAATATAGCAAAATGTCAAGTGTCACAATTTTTAAGAGAAAAACGAGATAGAAATAAAAATGACATGGGCGTAGTTAAAATTCTCTTAATAGGATTGGAATGAAGTTGTCGATTTTAACTTCTGTAATACAAGTAATAGCAAACTTCATTGCAATCCCTTTAACAGAAATTATGGTGAATTCGTAGTACTTTGTGAAAAACGTTACTCGGTTTTTGTGTAATAGAACAAGAAAAAATTTACCCGACTTTTGTATTAGTATTGGTGGGAAGGAAACAAAAAATTGTTTATTATAAAAGTCAGGTTTCAGCTTGATAGCATCGATATAATAAAAAATTAGAAAACAAAGTATTAAAATTATCAATATAGTATCTCCCATATCTCAATTTTATAAATTTATTTATCACTCAATGTAAATAAAAACTAATTAATAATATAGGAAATTTTATAGTTATCACACATAAACACAACATTTTAGTACAGAAAATATTTTAAAAATACGTTGCACAAAATGACAAATTATCCTTACAACTTAAATACATCTAATGAATACGAAAATAAATTCAAAATTGAATTGTACAAATGGCGCGGTGCTTTATCTTGATATTTATGTTTTGACGTTCCGTTTTGTATATAAATGCGTAAATTGTTTATAAAATCTGATAAAATATCGCGATTTTATAAAGTTACACTGGGTAACTTATCAGGGTAATTTTTTTTTGAACGAACATGTTATGCCAAAATGTCAGCTCATCTAGTGTAAGTTTTTTACCCTGACAGTTGAATCCGATAAGTTTTTGTTGTCTAACATTTCCAACGAATATGCCATTAGAATCAACTACAAAAAATGACAAAAACAAATAGGATGTTTTTTATTATACAAATATGTCACAAAAGCACTAATTATAAAAATGTTTATGTTGTTGAACAATAATTTTATAATTGGCGTATTTGTTGGGAAATAAATCTTTTTTGCTTTAGCTTTTTTTTCAAGAAAATACGCCATTGATTTAGTATTTTTTATATGTTGGTACTTCGTGGATAAATTTTTCGCTGCAAAAATCATTTAAATTCTATTGAATAATTTTAGAAAATTATATTTGTGTATTCATATTATACAACAATTATATTGTATATTGTAAAATTAATTATATTAAACATTTTATAATTATACAAATTTTTATATTATTCATAAAACATATACTAACACAAAGAAATTCGGAGTTCCAATTCGGAATGAAGAAAATATATTTTAAGAAAATACATCTAGTGGAAAGTTCGATAACGAACAATTTGCTTTAGTAGTCTTTACGAAACGAGATTATAACGTTGTTTTATGTTTTCTCCGACTTGAACATAGTCACACATGAGTATTACTCAAAAAATTCGTCTATGGCTGTCATGCGAGTCATGTTTTCTGTTGTTTTATAGTTGTTGTTGTTTACTTTCAATTTCTGCTTGGTTTGCGATTGGTTGGGGATTTATTTTGATTTAATCGAATAAACATTCGGCTTTATATAGTAACACAATTTATAGGTTATCAAAGAATTTGTGGCATGTTGTGACATAACAAAATAAAAATTTTGGTTCTCACCCAAATTATTTTACTTCATATGTATATACTTTTATTTAACAAAGAATATGATTAAATTATTAAACAACAAATATATGAGCACAATTATATTATTTTTGTTATTATGTTGGTACGACCAAGATTATTTGCTCAAAAGATGGAAATATTTCAACTAAACCTGGATTAAATTGGGCGGGGCTCAGTTGAATATAAAGATTTGATTGGCTATATAGTTGGATTAAAACTAATCCCACTCGGTGAAGGTATCTTCAGTCAAACCTGGATTAAATTGGGCGGGGCTTAGTTGAATATAAAGATTTGATTGGCTATATAGTTGGATTAAAAATAATCCCTCTCGGTGAAAGCGCCTTAAAGCAAAATTTTTAATTGCTTTAGTTGTATCAAATACGCCAAATTTGTAGCTATCGAAGTTTATTGAAAATCCACTAGCTGAAATCCGTGATGCTTCAATCGCCAAATGTGTAGATAACAGTTTGTAAATTCAACCGATCCGGTGAGATGGCGATATTTGTATCTGGGAATACACCCCTGCTTATAAATAATAGAAGAAATAAATAAAACTCTTTATTCGCCTGTACAAAAGTTAACACGCTTATTTAATCTTGTTTTAAATTAAATTACATATTTAAAAAACGACAAACTAGAAGTTTTGTTAATTTACAGTTACCAAAATTTTAATTTTGTATTGTCTAAAACGTAAATTTAACATACATTTCGCTTGATATAGTTTTACAATAAATTCACAATCTGAATTCCGCACATCAAAGAAATTGCTATTCAGCAGTTTTCACAACAAAGCCAAAAATTATCGCACCCAACTTCGCACGAATTTACTCATTTACATTTTTGTCTAAATAAAAACACTACAATTGTTTGACACAGAAAATAGAGAAAAAGTGTTTTATTGTTTGTTTATCGTGTAATAAAAATTGTAAATTTAATACGAATTATAGTTCCGTTTTTTTAATATAAAAGTTTTTAGAATTTACAAAAATTTAATGAATAATAGTATAATGTGTGTGATAATAATGAATTTATAATGAAATAGATGCTGCTTAGTAATTTATTTTCTAAAAAATGTCAGCTGCCAAAAATGAAATTGATGATTTTCTAAATGGTGCTTTAGTATCTTGGGTAAGTCCGGAGTTTTGCGATTATGCAAATTGGTTTCACGTACCCCTTGTTAAGTGTTCATGATAAGTTTAACATTAGATTCTACTTATATGGTACACCTTAATTTGAATAATGTTAATTAATTACAATATGCGGATAGATTAAATAATTAAGAATTTGCCGTAAATGTGTAACAAGTCGCATTGTTGTTGCTTCCTTTACTTCTCGATCTATCACGTCTGTGTATGTACATGGTTTTTTTACACACCACCGACTCGCATAATACCAGAGGAGCTGAAGAGATATTCGTTTGATCTCTTTTTCACTTTCGTTTCAACAATACATTCAATTTACGTGAACACAGCATAATTAGAGATTTGTGGTTTAATTATGCAACTAATTACTAATTAACTTAACTAAAAAAATATATATGTTAGATAATTATTATTAGTTATTAGTAAGATTTTGAAAATTTACGTCTCTTCGCTATAGCGGAAAATGGGGCTAAATATTACCAAAAATACCAAAAAAAATCGTTATTAGTTTTCCACTATTTTTAGAACTGGATTTTCGTAAAATACTTTTGTGTCGAAAACTATTTTTTGTTGGTTGTGAAAGGAATTCAGAAATAAGATTTATTAGGCACAAAATAATAGAATTAAATTTGGTGCGAAAGAATTTCGTGTTTATGAATGCAGCACGATAATCGTGTACGGATTATCTCGAATTGATCGGTGTCATAAAAATAGAGTTCGTTCTCAGAATACTGATAGCACATTGTCTGTATTATGTTTATTGTTCTGTTCTCTTTTTTATTTCATTCCACAGGTTGAATCATTTCCGTAAGTGCTTAATTGCTATGTACACAAATCATTCAAATTTTTCTTTACGCCTACCCCTCGAACTTTCTGCCCTTTGATCTTTCTCAACAATTTGTCATGTTTTTGAGGCTCGATAAAATGACATCAACGTTGGTGTGCCGTGTACAAACATATTGATCATGGTAGCGAAAGAGTAGCTTTTTCAGGGTAATCAGTTACAACGAAGAGATAAATTACACAGATAAGTAGCTAAATCTAGTGTGGTAATCGGTGGAAAGGTGTTTTCTCTATGTTATTAGTAATCGGAATTATGTTAATTGTGATGTAAAGCCGAATTAGGCCGTTTGGCAGCTCTGATGTTTCTCTTGGTTCTGAATGCCTCATTATGTGTGATTCAGGCATATGGCCAACTGAACGAAAACCTAGAATTGATCAAAAGAGAACATACAACTGGGGCATATGACCAACTGGATTGAACTGGCATTCCTCCAAACTGATAGGACCCAAATGTAGTTTATTTTAAGGTAATGATGTATTGGGATTTGTTCTTATCGGCCATTGATGGTAGTCTACGGTGTTGGAAGTAGTCTATTGTAAACATTTCTGAAACTAGGTTTACTAAGCGGAATTTCTTTGTTCAAATTTTTATTTTTATTTTTCTCGCGCTACATCGCATGTAGGGATTTCGCCGTTGGTCTATTAATTAATAGTCAGGTCGCAGGGCTGCTGGCAGGTGCATGCTGAGGAAGGATGATATCGTTTTTCTGTTTTACCAGTTCCTTTTTGGTGAAGTTTGTTGTCGCATTGTCTCTCTCTGCTACGCGCTTCCGAATTTGTTCAAATTAGGGTTCTAAAATATTCTGGTATATATTTAATTTAGGTATTGATCCGGAAACCATTGCTTTTATCAGAAGGTGGACCCGGAATTGGATGGAATTGGAATCTTAAAGATGTTCTTCTCAAGTAAGCCCACTTACAAGTTGGTCGTTTCTTTACATTTTGATACAATTTAATTCCTTACTAGTCCATCATGGAATAATGCAAAAAATCAATTTAATTCTTTGCGGAAATAAGATTATAGAATCTGGAATACGATTAACTGTCCAGGTAACTATTCCTTAATCGATTTTATTTGAAGGAAATGGGATTCTAAAATGTTTAGATTATGTTTAACTCGAATGAGTAGTAGAATATTTAGCTGACATATAAATTTCATCCTTATTGAAAGGCGGACATACAAAAGTTTTAGCCCTAAACTGGGGGTCTTGTTTTAACAGTTGTAAATTGTCAAGTCCTTAGTATTCCACTGTTTTGTTATCATGTATAAAAAAGGAGATCATGTAATAAAATACGCATTTTCTGTTATAAAAACTGAAATCTTATTAGGTTCTCACGTCCTTACCGCGAAACTGGACAGCAAATTTTCACCTAATTCTAAAAGGGAACTCGACTAAAACTAGTCTCCATTACCGAGTTAAGGGAAATTTTTTGTTCTAAGCACATTTTTTTCATTCCGCAGGTTGAATCATGTCTTCCAAATCCAGAAATATTATGCGGTTACAGTTCTCTGCTCGATGGATCAATTTTGTATAGTATATGCGTCCAAATCGATCCCGAGCCCCAACATAGTCTAGTAAAATTTGATGATTTGGATGGGGGGGCCCTAATGATTGCACGTGCAAAAAATTTCGATGCCATCGTCCGAAATGTAAAATCACTGTACGAGGACGAATTGGGCCAAACACTGCTTGAGCTGCCTGATTGTAATACGTTAGGATACTCGCCCGAAAGTAAATCCGGACTAGAACAAATGAAAGTGCTATTGACGCTACTACTGGGTGCTGCCGTTCAATGTCCCAATAAGGAAATTTTTATAGCGCGTATTAAGGAACTGGATATTGAGATACAGCATGCGATTGTTGAATTCATTAAACAAGTTACGGACAATCAAACGTTAGTACTGACCCAAGATTCGTTAGATCATTTACCGCCAAATAAAATGTATACTCATATAATTCGGCTGGCCAAAGAACGCGATTTGTATCATTCAAATTGGATTTCGAGTTTAGCAAATGATTTGCCCAATGGGTCGATCGGTAAAACTACACCATCTCATGCAACGTCTTCCACATCATCCACTGAAAATAATCATTTGGCTGTGGAATTAGCCGATCTTAAATCAAAATTACGAAAATTAAGGCAAGAATTAGAAGAAAAGAGTGAATCTTATCTAGAGATAAAAGAAGATCTGGACCATAAAATAAATCAATTTGAAAAGCTGCGGACTGAGGTAAGTACATTTAAGGTATAAAATTTGTCTAAAATGTTTATTTATTTGTTTAAATGTAATTTCAGAGTCAAGCTTGGTATGCCGAAGCTAAACGGGCCGCAGCGTATCGCGACGAGGTAGATGTACTACGAGAACGCGCAGATCGGGCAGATCGTCTGGAAGTAGAATTACAACGGTTTCGGGAAAAATTAAGTGATGCAGAATTTTATAAAACGAGGGTCGATGAGCTTCGAGAAGACAATCGTTTACTGCTCGAAACAAAAGAAATGCTTGAAGAACAGCTCCAGCGATCTCGGAGGCGAAGTGAACATACCATGTCCTTAGAATCGGAGATAATAAAATACAAACAACGACTTAATGATTTATCTTTAGAGCGAGACTCAGACAAATCTAAGTTGCAAGAGCTGCTGGACGAGAATACTCAGCTGCAGATTGCAGCTAAACATTTAACGTCGCTTAATTCGGAAATTGAGTCATTAAAACCAAATTTCGATGATAAATCAGCGGACAACAGTTTGTCTGAACAACTAACGAATAACGCTCAAACCAGAGCGCTAAAACTGGAGCTAGAAAACAGACGACTCGTCTCGGCATTAGAATCTCTCAAGGAATCATCATTCCATGAATCCTCAAATAAAATTCTCGAGTTAGAAAAGGAAAAAAAGAAACTATCTCTTAAATGCGATCAGCTGCAGGAGAATTGTAATCGGTTGAATCAACAAAACGAAGAACTCCAAACGGTATTTAAAAATGCGCTCGAAGAAGTCGAAAAATTGCAGGATACGCTTAGCAAGAATAAACAGGTGATGGATAAGCAAAATCAAGATCGCGAGTTGGAGAAATTAAAGATCATTGATCTAGAAAATCACATCGAGATGCTAAACAAAGATAAAAATCGGATTCAAACCCTGTCCGATCATTTGCAAAAGCGAACACAAGATCTAGAACGTACCTTAGATAGTAAAGCTAAAGAAATCGAATCGTTGGATGCCAAAACGATTGAGCTTGATACGGTGAAGCGTGAAATTTATGATTTAAAAACGAAATTTGCAAATGCTGAGAAAGAGAACACGAACCTAGTGAAGGAAGTGTCAAAGCTGCGCGAAACAATCGAGACCAAAGATGTTACGCTCGATGAGAATGCTGCACAACTAGAACAGAAAGTTAAAGAAATTAGCAGAATGAGCCGAGCGATTGAGGACTACAAGGTGATGAATATTAAGCAAATCGAACTTGAGCAAAAAAATCAGGAACTTGAAATGCAAAATCAGATAAGTTGTGAGACTATATCAACGCTACAAAATGATTTGGTATCGGCGACTCTAGCAACGAATCGGGTGAAAGAAGATCTCGAGAAAATGGGATTCGTATACAACGAGAATATCGATTTGAATGTGGAGAGTATTGTTAAAAAGTTTGTTGGGAATCCTGAAACGTTTAAAACGATTCGTGAAATTATGCTGAATTGTGGCAAAGAGGTCGCGTCCACCGACATTTGTATATTATGCCACCGCAAAGAGATTTACACGGTTGAAAGAGAAATTGAAATTTCGCCACGACACATCGAAGCCATGCCGAAGAGTGTGACCAATATAGATTTTGTGATAAACTCCAGTGAGGCAGATTCCGTGCTGCAAGAGAAGAATGAACAACTGGCGAGCGAAAATATCGAATTAAAATCGAAAAATGAGTTGCTTGTATCGGAGAATGCGAATCAAAATGTCGAGTTATCGAAATTGAGTTCACAGATTAACTCGTTAAATACCCAGCACATTGCTTTGCAGCTGGCGAATACACAACTAGCGACCGAGAAGGATACCTTAGTGAAAGAGTTAGATGCCGTTAAAACGATGTACGAATCCCTTTTACAAGATCAGGTTTCGTTACAGTGTCTCCACGAGCAATTAAATTCCGAATACGATAACATCAACAAGGAAAAGGAAATTCTAAAAATTAGTTTGCGAGATGTGCGTCTCGATAATCGGAACCTCAAGGAAATGAACGCAAATTTGGAAAAAACGATCGAAGAGTTACGACTTGAGATTACCTCGATGAAAGAATTAACGATCAACTTAACAAATCTGCGTGGTGAACATTCCAAACTCAAAGACGATTTCCGTAGTTTATTCACCACAAACGATCGACTCAAGGAGGAGTATAAAAATATCCATGATATGTATCGAACGCTGCGTACCGAAAATAGTCGTTTAAAATTACAAAATACTGAACTATCGGGCGAACTAGGTAATCGGGTAGAACAATTACTCGCGCTAGAAATCGAACTTACAAAGCAAACCCAAAAATGTGAGACTCTCGTGCAGATGACATCGAATTTGGATTCGGATCGTCGAACCCTAATGGAACACGCATCCCAAGTGTTGACACAGTACCATGAACTGCTGGCCCATTCGCTTGAGGATAAGCAACACTTCCATCAGGAGGAAAAGCAATTAACCGATAAGGTGAATAATTTGAATCGACAGAAGGAAAAGTTAGAAGAGAAAATTATGGAACATTATCGGAAATTAGATAGCTGCTCACCGAAAAAGAAAACATTCGGGTCAGAGGTGTTGAAACGGGTACGAAAAGCTGGTTCCGAAGTGATAAGCCGGTTTCCAACTAGGGTAAGTGTTTTAAAATTATTTCCCCTGCTTTAGTCATACACATTTTAGTGGTTACAGCGCCCGAGTGTCAAAAAATATAACTTGTCATTTTTTCTTTAATTCAGCATAACTTTAATAATAATTACGAAAATTAATATTTATTATAATTTTTGGGAATAATACGTTTTATAGATATTAGTTTTTTTCATTATATTTTATATTTACAGACAAGAAGTCCACATTTATAGTGTTATAATTTTGCATGCTAAAACGGTAGTGTCTAGGATAATCAAAAACCTTACAATTCCCATTTTGTTGTATATTCCATTTTAGAATCGTAAATCATGGATAGAAGATTCCCAGCAACAGTCCCCGCCTCAACCGACTACACCAACATTAGAATCGATTGGAAATGATTCGGACAATAGTACAGAAGAACCAAGTTCCTTATCAGACGCAGCGGTCTTACAAAAATATTATAAATTACGACAGTCATTGCCCCGAAATGTGATTAACCAACATAAAAACGCAAAGTCGGAATTATCAACTGCGAGTCCATTCATACGTGGGAGTATTTCACGGACGAGTTTACAAATACCGTCGACTAAATCAAACCATAATACTAGTACGAATAGTGGCCAATCATTAGATCCTAGTGCTGAGGTGCCCGCATTAAGTTTAGGTACAGCCGGGAGTCGCCGAACCGTGTATTTAATAGATGAGATCCCGAAAATTAGTGAAAATAATAAATCATCGGCGACAGCGACAGCGACAGGTAATACTGGTGGTAACCCGAAATCGGATGAAAGTGTAAACGATCAGAATGATGCAAAACCCACTAGTACACCAACAACACCGGCCCCATCCACAGTATTAATGTATAATAGAATATCGACAATGATTGGTAATGATGCTGTGGGAAATTATACCGAGTATGATCATGAAAATGGTGGCCCAATTACAACATCAACACCATCAAAAGATGATAATCGCAAGAAAAATAACATCAAAAGTAAAGAATCAGCCGTATGGTATGAGTATGGTTGTGTTTGAGCATTCTTTTATATGGTTTTACTACATTTTAATTAATTAAATTTCCATGTTTTCAATTCATGCATTTATTAATTTATTGTAAAGTATCGCGGGAATCATGTCGCACCGCATTTTTTAATTTATATATAATTCCCTCTCTCATTACATTACATATTACATACAAACCATCAATTATTTATTTATAAAGCAAAACATAAAACAACTGTATTATGGTGATGAGTTAGCTTTTAATGATATTGAAAACATGTGATATTCTTTCGTTTAGAAAAAAAAACAGAAAAAACAAAGATTTTATAAGTGATTTTGTATATTTTTCAGTATTTATATTAATTATTTCCAAGTAACAGATTTATTTATTTTTTCTAATTAATTTTAATTGCATGTATTAGTGTTAGTACTAGGGCCACTTGCCCCGAATATAAATCCGGATTTATGGACAGTGCTAACACGAGTTTTCTTATAATATTTATATATAAAAAAAAATATCCTGCTCTCTAAAAAATATAAAATGTGGTTGGTTTGATATACAAAACGAACTGTTTTTTAGACGTACCTGTTGAGGTATATAGTTACCAACAAAAATTGATTATCCTTATAACCTGCTGCTTTAATCCTACTCGCCGCCCCAGTCCTCTAAATGAAATCTAATCACTTGTTCGCGCTTTATACAAAAATAGATTATGAGTAACATCGAATTATTTTTTATGCATTTTATATAAACTTTACTTTAATATTTAAGAATCTTTTTAAGTTAAGTTTTTTTCTATAATGAATCTCTTTTTTATTATTTTTACACTAACTTTTATATTTTTATTTATAAAAAATATTAATAATAAAATCAAAACAAAAAGCTTTTTAAAAATCAAAAAAATGGTGCATTCAGTTTTTTTTATAAAAAGAAAATTTCAAAATGTACTTAATATACTAAATACTAGATAGGATATAGCCAAGGCAAAATAAAATATACTAAGTGTGATGCATGATTGGGATTTTTCTAAAACGATCGTTATTAAAAAAAAAAAATTAAAAACCCATCTGATTCCTATTTTTTTTTTTTGTTTATTTTATTTATAATTGAAGAAAACCACCGCCCATTTTTGTTTCCAACATCCTTTTCCAAAATGAAATTGAAATTGAAACCCCAAGGAAGCATGGCAGAACAATTTGATCCAGTGTGAAAATTCGGAATCCATACAGCTCTCTAATAAGAAATAATATAAATAGCCAAAATAAACTTAAACCACTTAAATCCTTTTATTTGATTTTATTTGACAATAAACTAGTATTTTTACCGAATCCAGTGCATTTAGTTACTTAAATTTGTTAAATTATGTTGCCAAAATATATTATGGAAAGAAAATGGACATACACAGTTTTTTTATGATGAAATATTTTATATAAAAGTAAAATGAATTGTTTTTTGTATTCTGTTAGCATTTAATGTACAATTTTTTATATACATAATTAAAGAAATATACATTTTTAATTGAAATCTATTGTGTCTTATTTAATTCGACCACATGAAATTAAAGCCCAAGTCTAATGACAGGGCATTCGACCAAATATCACTTTAGCGTTCAAATGTTATCATATTCGTAAGTTCAATGATGCAAATGTTTCCTAGTTAATTATTTTATCCAACAAATTCATTTATTCAATCAAAAGTTTTGCATTTGATTTGATTTAATTCATTCAAACACAATTCGCCGAAAACCTAAGTTCATCGAGAAAATGATTCAACAATGATTCTGAAAACAATGAACAGAACTAATCACGTAACAGCTTAAGTTGATAGGCTTCTCGTCACAAATAGACAACTGATCCATAGAGTTTTGGTGGTCGTATCGCTTAAGCCCTCAAGTTCGCTGTTTGAGATGAAATTCGGTTTTTATGGCGAAATTACGTTTTCAACGTGAGTTCTCAATGCGCTATGGTAAAATGTTTGCGATATGAACGAAATTAAGCAATTTCTAACGACATTATTTAAAGAGCGGCAATCGGAATTGCTACGCCGAAACTAAACCGAAAACGGTTTGTTCTTGTGATGAATTCCAAAATTGCCGGAATCTTAAGTACTGTTAACTGATCCTCAAAGAGAAACGTAAGGCGAAACAATATGATATATGAGGAAAGTACGACAGTACAGAAATATTAGAATTATACAATCGTCTTCTCCACCCACGACCATAAAATTTCTCAAGGTGCCCCAATCATAATTTAAAACACCTGAGTCCCCACTCGATCTTGGATCTAAGAAAAATCTTAGATAAACGGCAGGAGGAAGAGTTGTACCACCTTGTTGGATGTAGGCTGTCAAACTACTTGGAAATGACCCATTTATAGTACGGCATCATCAAGCCGCTGTAGCAGTCGGTGAGGTATGCATACAATTTCGAGTGCAGCAGTTGGTGCGGTACGCATAGCCTCCTCTCCCAATTCCCAAGCAAACCATTCAACTATAGGTCTGAGTACCGCGGCGTACAACCGGTGTACCTATTTTGGCTTCAAAATAGTTTTCCCCATGATTTCTTCGATTATTACTTCACAACACCAGGTTGTGACTGTTGATCACTATTTAAATGTAATCGCATACGACATCCCTATAGGTATTTACCAATAAGTATTATGGCGATGTTATTGACATGTCCCTGATGACAGTAAAATCGGATGTTGTTTAACTGGGATAATAATTAGTGGACTACAAGGTACCATAGTCGTTTTAAACCAACTGAAATCATAGCATTCTCATCATCACTAAAGTACCTAAAGGTTCGTATTCGTTAGAAATATTTAAGTAAGGACGAGGATAGACTTATTATAGACCGAAAACTTTTAGCAAGATTATACCTTTGCTTTCCATCCGGCACGACCTGAATATGTGTAAAAGGTGGTCTAAAATAAATTCCATCCAGGAAAAATATCATCTGGATCTTCTACTTTGAACTTGGAGAAGGAAACGAAGCTCCATCGTAACATGGTTTATGGTCGGTAAGTAGATTTTCTTTTAGTGTTCTTTGATCTCTATTTCTCTGTTTCCTAAGCAGGAAGTCGTAAGCGAAATAAGGCTTTCTACTTCTTTACACAAATGTCTCCATTTCGACGTCTTTTCCATTTGGGCGCATTTTTGATACTCTCTTTGAGAGGGCTTATATAAATTCATGAACTCTATTTTACTCGCGTAAGTAGCATTCTTCACCACAATTTTCGATCTTCGTTGCTGAAGGTCGAAGTGTCTGGTTAAGATTGGATTGAAAAGCACCCAGTTTGTATTTCTAAGGTCTCTAAAGTCTCCAATACCTGGGTTAGCCGAAATTAAGGAAAATAAATATAACAGTGGTCGCAGGGAGAGTTACTTCATCTTAGGCCTTTCAATGTACGACCTTTTCTTAGCGACCGTGAGACAAGAGTAATGTCAATTTTTTCCTTGAAGCCCTAAGACATATGGAAAGTACCAGAGACTTTTTTCAACACAACTACGGCTTCTGTGAGGTCGTTACAGCACATTTCGTCAAGGAACATGAAATTCATATTTTTGCAAATATATCCAGGTTGTTGGTCTTGAACAAGCATTACTATTACTCCGGATGGTACCTGAATTTTCCTGATAAACTGTATACAAAAGTACATTTTTTGAGTCCCTCTTTTGACCAAAGCAGATACATCTGTCAGAATTTGTGGAGGTCCAGAATTGGGTTCTGGACTTCTTACATGCCTGAATAGGTCAGTGAATTATTATCGCCCTCCCACGGATTCCAGGTAGGCACAATCTCTTTACCACACTGAAGAGTCCTGTAGTTCGATGCACAGAGCACTGCATGCTGGATTTATATTCGTGATTAACATCAATCTCGTTATATCATATATCTCCGGATGGTTGCCGAAACTAGGCTCGTTTTTCGTAGATCCATGTCTCAGTACCGGAAGTGTTATTCTGCTTCTCTGTCGGATTCCCTTGCTCTGCCCGAAGTACCACCTGTAGCAGAATTTGACGGATCTAGAGGAGGAGTCTCGATAAACATAAAACTATCCGCAAACCAAGGAACTTTCGACACATAGTATCCTCCGGTTTTATGGACTCTTAAAACAACAACCAGCTTATCTGTGGCGGGCCATTGCGTTCCTCGTCAAACTTAGAGCATGGATAGTATTGACAGTAAAACCATGAGGGCAGTGTTCCTTAGGACTCCTTAGGCCCCGCTCTCGAGATACGGACTATGTTAGTTATAAATCGTCTAACACACAAATGGTTGGTTGGTCGTTAACTGCAATGCATAGCTTATTACAACGATTTCGACTTTAAAACTGTGGGATAAAATAAAATTATAGAGGAAAGAAAGAAATCCCTCGCAACCGCGCAAATTTTCTTCGAGAAAATGTCATCTGCTAATCCAAAACAAGGAGCTATAAAACGCGGAGTGGAAGATAGTGTAAGGATTCCTTAATTCAATATTTCTAAAATAAATGGAAGCCGGAACTATCGAGCTTTTCTCGCTAGATAGATATAATACAGCACTATACTGGTACAGATTACAAGCAGAAGGTAGAACAGACATTAAATAATCAAGGTAGAAATTCTACAGATCTAGATGTTTTAAAATTAAAAACAGCTTCTCCGCAGAATTCCAAGTATTTGAATAAATCCAAATTTACTATTACAAACCGAATTTGGCCTTAAAGATTCTCGCTCCTACTTAAAACGGGAAATCGGTTAAATCGCAAAATAGCATTGCTCAACACCGGCTCTAAGGTTCTGGTTAACGTCGTAGCATCATACACAAGATGATGTAGTTGACGATTTTATATTCAAATTATAAACATATCGTGCCTGATAATTTTCAAATATATTCTAAAACTCGATGTATGGCCGACGTATTTATAATTTTCAGAAAATTACTCAGGGAGTTTTGAAGTCGTAATTTTTTGAAAATCTAGCGGCTAGCTGAATCATTTATTTCCAGTTTCCACGTCCATTCGTAACAGGCTTTCTATCTAATTAATAAATTACCGAGTGTGAGATAATTGGATTATTGGTCGTAAATACGTAGATAAGGGTTGTTACTTACTTGCTTAATATTCTCGGATTTTTCGAATTTAAACCGATATGAGCTGGTGATATTTCACTCCAAAAACCATTTTACTTGTAAGGGGTACGTCCCTCAAAACTGCAATAATTTTTATTTTGCTTCGTATCGAAACTACTAGAAAATTGTTTACTACGAATATAGCAAACTCAAAATCTTTGAGGTTAGGACTATGACAATGGCGAAGAACCACGATATTTTTCCTGCGTTATCAAGTAATATTATTTATTTAACTAAATACAATATTTTTTATTGCAAATCATGCAAAAATTATTACATAAATATTAATTACATATTAAAATATTATTATTTTTTTAGTACGATCCAGTATTGGAATAGAAATATGGAATTCCACGGGTTCAAACGAACCCTATGCTCAAGACGGGAAATTTAGTCGAGATGAAAGTAAATTCTGTCGTACAAGTCAATTTAGTCCTGATGGCCGATATTTTGTCTGGGCAAATGGGAGTGTGTAAGTGTACCAATATAAAAAGTGATTTTATTTTGTTACATTTTATGTGTTTCTAGTCTACAAATTTGTACAACAGACGATTGGAAAATTGTGGCTACTCTGCCACGACCCAAAGCGTTTGCAGTTAAATTTTCGCCAAAGGGCACCTATTTAATGTCGATGGAAGTGTATTTTGTTAATCAATTGAATGCGGAAGGTTCACCAAATTTATTTGTTTATAAAGTGGAGACGGGCGAGGAGGTCTACTCGACCGTATTAAAAAAACAAACTGGATGGGAACCATGTTGGACTAGTGATGAATCGGTCATGGGTATTATGATCGGTGGTGAAGTTTTATTTTATGATGCGGCTGCCAATTTCACAACTCCAGTCATGAAAATGGGCGGTGGGCGAAATGGAAAGTTTTCCATCTCGCCATCAAACAAAAAATTTTTAGCATTTTACGTTCCAGGCGTTAAAGGAGCGCCCTCAATGTGTAAATTGTACCAGTATCCAAATGTCAATGGTCAGCCAATTGGTTGTAAATCATTTTTCCAAGCGGACCAAGTAGAAATGTTGTGGAACAAGAAGGGTACAGATCTACTATTGCTCACTTCGACAGAAATTGATCAAACTGGTGCTTCGTATTATGGGAAGCAAGCGTTACATTTTATGTCGACAAATGGGGATTCGTATTCAGTACAGTTGAGTAAGGAGGGGCCAATTCACGCTGTGGAATGGAGTCCCAAATCGAATGAATTTTGTGTGGTATACGGTTATATGCCAGCCAATGCAACCATATTCAATGTAAAATGTGACGCTGTGCACAATTTTGAAAGTGGACCACGAAATGCTGTATATTACAACAGCTTTGGAAACATTTTGTTACTTGCCGGTTTCGGTAATTTACGTGGTTTAATTGAAGTTTGGGACATGACTAAGAGGAAACAAATTACTGAGATTCAAGCTCCAGACTCAACACAACTAGAGTGGCATCCATCGGGTACTAAGTTTGCTACGGCTACAACAGCACCGCGGTTGCGCATGTCAAATGGGTCAGTAGTTGATTAGTGTTGTATTTATAGTTTTGTGGTTTAGGTGTTATCAAAATAGTTTGATAATATTTTTTATTTACAGATTTAAAGTTTGGCATTATTCTGGTGCTTTATTACATGAGACCATTTGGCCTACGCCTGCTGAATTGTACGAAATCAAATGGCAGCGTTTTGTCGATGGTGTAATTTTAGAACCGGCCATAACGTCGGAAAAAGTCGAAGGGATTATATCTACTGTGCCACAGGCTAGTGCTCAAGTGTATCGGCCACCTAATGTACGTCTCGGTTTAACAGCCGAAGATACTCCAAAAATTCCAGGATTATATCCAGCCTCCACAAAATCAACCGATAAAAAATCGGGCAATAAAAGACGCGATTATTGGAACAAAAAGAAAAAGTCGGAAAGCTCAAATGCAGAGGAATCGGGCAGTGGTGGTGCAACAGACGAACGAGATAAAAAACCTCAATCGGCTCCAGCCGGTTCAGGTAGTGGTGGTGGTGGATCAGGCGGTGGTGGTGGTAACAACGGCAACAATTCATTTAAAAACAATTCCACCAACACCAATAACGGATACAAACAAAACACACGCCGTCCGAATAGTACACGGGAACGAGATAATCGGGACCCAAATCGCCCGTTCAGTCGAGGGCCGAGCGATAACGATTCTTCAGCAAAAGTTAATAATGATCGAGATGGTGGTGATCGATCGGAACAGTCTTCGCAACGTCAATCGGCTGAAAATCGTTCAGGGCGCCGCGGTGTCAATCGCCCTAGTGGCAATTTTGTAAAATCTACGGGCGATCCTGAGAAGGATAAACGCATAAAAACCATACAAAAGAAACTGCAAGACATTTCAAAATTGAAAGGCCGTCAAAATCATGGCGAACAACTGGAGGTGAACCAGTTAACGAAAATTTCAACGGAACCTACTTTGATGGCCGAACTGAAACAATTGTCGTTGCAGTAAACACTCAGTTTTTATTTTTGAAGAAAAAATTATTTGTTATCTTTTTTATTGATCAATAAACTATACAATCTGACAAACAACTAGCCTATAAACACTCCTATTTTAAATTTTCCAGTTTGTTCGTTTATTTACCGTTTAAGTAACATCGTGTGCCGCCTTTCGTTGCAGATTTACCGAAATCAATCCAAGCGTCATCTATGTATATGAAATACGATTCAGTTAGACAATTTATACTACCATCTTTTGACAACTAGTTACTGAGAAAGCGCCTCTGGTGTTTGATAGAAATAGCTGTTTTTCATAAACATTAAAATAAGTCCGTTGTAAAAACTTCGTGTTAAGATTATTCGAACCAGGCGACATGGTATCAAAGTTTGTATCTATTCTCCCAGGAATGAAATTGTTATTGTAATTTATTTATTCCGTTAGTTGGTTATAAAATAGATTGCATTATGAATGATAAGCTTAAAAAATCATAGAGAAAGTGAGTGCGTCAGGATAACGTCGTCCCATGAAGTAATAGAGCTCGGGTTGGATTTGGTGTTGTCGATTCAGCGGCTTGACCGGTGGATAATGTTTCCATATCCCTCGAGCTACGATGGCTTTTTATCACCCAGTTGCAATCCAAATATAGAAGTCGGCCGAGTTTGATCTTCACTGACTTACGCATAATCTTTCGATTGTTACTCCTTTCAACGTTTCGTATTTATCGATGTGGTTTTAGGATTTGATCTTGCACGCATTTCACTGTTTGAGGATTGAGAGCCGCAATAAGATGACCGTACCTGGTGCATCGATGGAGATATCATCGATTTCAAACTGCGCCTCCAACTGGTGTGACCAAATTTCGCAGTTATCATGGTTGAACGGCGCGTATTTCTTTGATACGTTGTACACATTGATTGTGTTAAAAATGTTGGCTTTTACCTCATTGTTGCATTCGTTACATACATTTTGGGAACCACATGAATTTGGATAAAATTTTGATTTTCGAAAATGTCCAGATAATACAAAAAGAATTGTATTTATCTGATTTGGTATTTAACGTGAAAAATGTTTTCAACAAGTGGGGTGGGTTTTTTGAAAAATGAAAAATGGAAAATTTCAATAGACATATAAAAAATTGTTTATTCAAAATATTGTCCTTCGTTATCCCGTTCCAGACATGATTCCTTTCTGGTCCAACCAAACGCAGAGCATTTTCTTCCCAAAGCGATTTGGCCGTGCCGTCGATGATGACGATTCGCCAGGTGAAAGTCGCGACTTTTTTGCGTTTGGGACTCTTAAAAAGATCCACTTCTCAGCATGGACACTACATGTCAGGTCGAGACATTGGCGCCCCAAAACCAATATCAAATCAGCGTCTGTTCTCCAGGTTAGGAGCGGCTGAAGCGGCGTCTGTCTTGTACCAAGTGGCCCGCTATATAAATGTGTTCAAGGTAGGACTTGATGCCTTAAGATTCTCACCAGTACGTGACCTACAGAAGTAACAAGCGGGTTGAGCGGCAGGCCACCAACCTCTTCTCATAAAAACAATTAAGGTTTGAATCCTAATCAAAGGTCTCGGGATATCATATTGGATTCATCATAAACTTGACTTCGATAATTTTACACGGACAGCGCTTTCAAAACGGGATCATGGAACGTGCTTAGTCTCTTAAGACCTGGAGATCTCCAGAAACTTTTGAACCAAGCAAAGAGTTACATATTAGGCGTACTTGCACTACAAGAGCTTAGATGATCTAGCAGTGGGATTCATGTTACCACCAACGGTTTACGCTCTTTATTACAGCGGCCTGTGAGTTGGCATATCATCGACTTCCGCCCTATCAACATGCGGATATGTACGGTTAGACTTTGCACTAGGAAATTTAACATCACGATCGTTAATGTACATGCACCTACCGAAGATAAATCAAATGATATCAAAGATCTATTCTTTGTCGAGCTGGAGGAAGTCATCAATAAACTACCGCACCACGACATTAAAGTCATTGTGTGCGACTTTAATTTTAACAACAACTGCCAACGCGTCACCGACCTGGCAATAATGGCAATAGTTGTATCAAGTACGTTTTTCCCACATAAGAGAATCCACAAAGTAACCTGGAGATGGAATGATGGAAGAGCAGAAAACCAAATCAATCACGGTATCTAAGAGACACTCCACCAGCATATCTAGACCTTAGATCTTACGGAGATGCAGACATGGACAGCGATCATGTGCTTGCCATATTCAAATATAAGTGCAAACTGTCATCTTCGTTCAATAGACAAACACAAAATACCGTTCGATGGAATGTCGATTGAAAATCAGCTGTCACTAACTATTTGGTTCGGCACAGTAACAACGAAGCACCTAACATTCAGGAGCAGTGGTACACTATACAGTCAGCCATAACCAAATACCATCAGAAGAAGACCTCCAAGGTCCCACATTGATTGGTTCAATGATCAATGCCGCCTGGTTGACGAAAATTAACAAAAGCTTCGTGATAAATGGTTGGCTCGCAACACTAGAAGCATTCCAGCAGAATATCTCCGAGCTAGGAAAGCCACGACTAAATTACCTTGGACAAAAGAAGCGCGATTATATGAGATCATGCATCGGAAACATCAGCTTCCAAGCGGAACTACGAAATTCAAGGGACTATTTTGCTAACGCCACCCAAAAAGCACAGCCATCAAAGATGGGAATGGAAAGCTAAGAACAAACGAGGCTGATGTCCTCTCGGTATCGAAAACCTACTTTCAGAATCTACTAAATCGGAATGACGAAGTGACTCCGATTAGAGCAATAGCTCATCCAAGTGAATAGATCTTTGTCGAATATCCCACAGCGGAGGAAGTAGACGCAGCTATTAGTAGATTGAAAAATGGAAAGGTATCCGGTCTCGATGGAATCCCCGCAGAATTGGTCAAGCACGGATGTGTTACTCGCGCAACAAATCTACACGATCTCATCGTCTCTATTTGGGACCAAGAAGAGCTGCCGAGGAATTGGAAGGCTCTTCTTATTTATCAAACCCAATCGAACGGTGTGCTTCGAAGAAAGAGAGAGAGAGAGAGAGAGAGAGAAAGAGAAACCGAGAGAGAGACTGAAAAAGAAAGACTGAGAAAGAGAGACTGAGAGAGAGACTGAGCGAGAGAGAGGGATAGGGAGAGAGAGGAGAGAGAGAGAAGGGATAGGGAGAGAGGGGAGAGTGAGAGGGGTGATAAGGAGAGAGGGGGAAAGAGAGAAGGGAGAGAGGGGAGATAGAGGGGACTGAGAGAGGAGGGAGAGAGAGAGGATGGAGAAAGAGAAGGGAGAGAGAGAGGATGGGGAGAGAGAGGAGGGAGAGAGAGGGGAGATATAGAGAGGGGAGATATAGAGAGGGGAGAGGGAGAGGGGAGAGAGAGAGGGGAGAGAGAGAGGGGAGAGAGAGAGGGGAGAGAGAGAGGAGAGAGAGAGAGGGGAGAGAGAGAGGGGAGAGAGAGAGGGAGAGAGAGAGGGGAGAGAGAGAGGGGAGAGAGAGAAAGGAGAGAGAGGAGAGGAGAGAGAGAAAAGGAGATAGGGGAGGGGAGAGAGGGGAGGGCACAGCGAGGGGCAAGAGAGGGGGAGAGAGAGTCAGAGGGGAGAGAGAGTGAGAGGGGAGAGAGAGTGAGAGGGGAGAAAGAGTGAGAGGGGAGAGAGAGTGCGAGGGGAGAGAGAGTGAGAGGGAAGAGATAGAGGGGTGAGAGAGTGGGGAGAGAGAGAGTGGGGAGAGAGAGAGTGGGGAGAGAGAAAGTGGGGAGAGAGAGAGGGGGAGAGTGAGAGAGGGGATAGTGAGAGAGGGGAGAGTGAGAGAGGGGAGAGAGAGAGGAGAGAGAGAGGGGAGAGAGAGGGGAGAGAGAGGGGAGAGAGAGGGGAGAGAGAGAGGGGAGAGAGAGAGGGGAGAGAGAGGGGAGAGAGAGAGGGAAGAAAGAGGGGGGAGAAAGAGGGGGGGGAGAGGAGAGAGAGAGGGGAGAGAGAGGGGAGAGAGAGGAAGAGAGAGAGGGAGAGAGTGAGGGGAGAGATAGAGGGCAGAGAGAGAGGGGTGAGAGAGAAGAGAGATAGGGAAGAGAGAGAGGGGAGAGAGAGGGGAGAGAGAGGGGAGAGAGAGGGGGAGAGGGAGGGGAGGGAGGGGAGAGAGAAAGGGAAAGAAAGAGTGGAGAGAAAGAGGGGAGAGAGAGAGGGGAGAAAGAGGGGAGAGAGAGGGGAGAGAGAGGGGAGAGAGAGGGGAGAGAGAGGGGAGAGAGAGGGGAGAGATAGGGGAGAGAGAGGGGAGAGAGAGGGGAGAGAGAGAGGGGAGAGAGAGAGGAGAGAGAGGAGAGAGAGAGAGGGGAGAGAGAGAGGGGAGAGAGAGAGGGGAGAGAGGGAGAGAGTGGAGAGAGAGAGGGAGAGAGAGGAGGGAGAGAGAGGAGGGAGAGAGAGAGGAGGGAGAGAGAGAGAGGGGGGGAGAGAGAGAGAGGGGGGGAGAGAGAGAGGGGGGGAGAGAGAGAGGGGGGGAGAGAGAGAAGGGGAGGAGAGAGAAAGAGGGGAGAGAGAGAGAGAGAGGGGAGACAGAGAGATGGGAGAGAGAGGAGAGAGAGAGAGGAGAGGGAGAGGGGAGAGAGAGAGGAGAGATAGGGGAGAGATAGGGGAGAGAGAAGGGAGAGAGAAGGGAGAGAGAGAAGGGAGAGAGAGAGTGGAGAGAGAAGGGAGAGAGAGGGGAAAGAGAGGGGAAGGAGAGGGGAAAGAGAGGGGAAAGAGAGGGGAAAGAGAGGGGAAAGAGAGGGGAAAGAGAGGGGAAAGAGGGGAGAGAAACGGGATTGAGATAGAGGGGGGGAGAGAGAGAGACGGAAGAGAGAAATGATGTATACAACAAAACATAATAAAAAAAGCATTATTTCCTTGATGTCACGTTAAATTCAACATGTGTGAGAGAGCTACGTTTATTTTTAGGTGAAACAAAACCGATTTTTTGCTCAGCAACTTTACGAATAGCATAGAATTAGGTGTATCAATTTGTAGAGAAAATGAGAAAGCGTTTCATTTATATGAGGTTTATAGCGGATTGGACGTTTATAGTACATTGTACTACTGGGGATACGCATATCGTACGATTTCGTATTTCATGGAATCGGCAATATTTCATAAAAGGACCCCATGAGGACTTACATGAAATAGTAACTTTTTAAGGTAACGATAAGCTACACTGTCTTAATGCCACAATTAATACATTGTGACGATACATTTATTAATTAAATATGTTTGATGATGAGATGAATTAAACAAATATTTATATTTTATTTAAATTTTTTCTTTATTATTATCCTAAATTTACATGATTTTTCATTTTATAAATTTCAATAAATCCATTTTTCTTGTTGAAATAATACAATAAAGTAATAATATATATTAAATATAAAATAAAATAAAAAATCAGAATATATATCACATAAAAATTAGATAAAATAAATTATACATTTTTGTTTGGAGCATTGTTTTTTGTTTGTTTTGAATAATAATTTATATTTGTATTTTTCGATTATATATATTAAAATTTATTTTTTGAGATTCATGGTGTCACCAGTTCTTTCTTCCCCCTAAAGGTAGTTATGTAATTTTGTTGTTGACGGATTTTCGCATTTATAATAACACATAACCGTGATGAAATTTCTTTTTTCTTATATATAAATTATAATTATTTACAAATATAAAATTTAAATGGCAAAAATAATAAAAAATATTTACAAACTAAAAAATTATGATAATTAATGCAAAGTATATTAAAAACAAAAACTTAAAAATAATAAAAGATGAAAACGTTATAAATAAGTGCAAAATATATCCCTGTACAGCAATTAATTAAGATAAAAAATAATTATAAATGCATAAGACAGTATTATTCACCACGATTAATTATTAAATTATTTATTTACAAATTTTGTCATGAAATTTATTAATAAATATTGTATTGTATTTTGTCTACACATGTAAATTATTTAAATGATAATAAAATGAGGTGTTTCACAGTTTTTATTGAATTTTTTGATAATTAAATATATTTTTTATTTTGTTTTTTTTTAATACGATTATAAATAAAATATTTGATTTTTAGTATTTATTTATAAATAACAGTAGTTATTTCTAGCATACAAATTTATAATGCCAATATAATACTCATACTGTACATTTTTTGGAAGCCAAAATTAATAATAAAATCGTGTCACTAATATTTAATTTTGTTGTAAAAAAACTCAAATCTTCTATTTTTAATTGTTAAATAAAATAATAAAAATTATATATTATATATAAAAAAAATCGTACTTCATTTTAATTAATTATTTAATAAAAAAAACAATAACAACAACAGCAACGGTTAATATATAATTTGTAAAAAAATTAAATAAAAAATTGTTTCAACAAAAAACTATAATAATAATAATCATAATTATATAAAATGTTTTTTTTTAAATAATTAATTTATTTATTGTAAACAGGCTTGAATTTTTTCTATCCATTCTTGTGCAGACAAAGCTGTTGGCGCATAAAAATTGTAAACACGACGATTTGTTTTTAGCTGCAAATAGAAATTGATATTAACTAATTATTTACATATTTCAAAATTACAAAATTATTAATTTGAATTAAGTACGAATTCGAAATAGTTAGTTTGACAAAATTGTATTCTGGAAAAATATGGATAGAGAGGCCAAAGGATATACTTCGAGTTTTTAAGATAAATTTGAGGAGACAGAGAATGAATTTATTGAAAAGTGACAGGCGGCTTTTATAGTGCAAACTCCTTTATCAGTATTGAACACACTCTTTATATGGTATATGACAGATTGTCATTAAATAAGTCCTCTCTTTTCATCTGTAAAAAATCCCACACATAACAATTGTGTAGTGCTACTTTGACAAAAACCGTTTTTCAATGAAATCAAAAGAGACCCTACAATAAAAAATAAATGAAACGAGTGAGATTGGATCACAGTTATTGGAAGGAGTGTTTAATACAGAAGCAAGACCTAGGTTTATACCTCCTCGCGACTCCCCTGTGTAACTTTAAATGAATCAAGCAACGTAGCTGAGGCGATGCAAAGGAAATTTTACCAATGGTTAAATGACACGGCGTTATTGGCACCACAAACCAAATCAGCGTTGAGCGGCAGGCCTACTGACACAAAAACCAAAAAGTCATGAAGCCTATACAAAGGCTACGGATTAATGTAGCGGATTCATCACAACACCTCCACGGAAAATCTATACGGACAACGCTATTAACATGGGAATATGAAACGTGCTAAGCCTTCCAAAACCTGTAGATCTCCAGTACCATTCAAACCAGGCGGAAACTTTCTCACTAAAGTGTTTGCACGACAAGAGCTTCAATGGTCTGGCAATGGGATCTATACTACCACCAATAACACGTACCACCAATTGTTACACTAAAGCGGCCAACAGTGAGTGTAGCAGCATATTATTGACTTCCGCACTGCCGACATGCCGTTATGCACCAACTGAAGATAAATCAGATGATGTGAAACATTTATTCTTTGTTAAGCTGGAGCATCCCGCACTATGATATCAACATCATCGTGAATCTACATCATCAAATTGAAAACGAAAAATCAAATTGACCACGTCATAATGTCGAAGAGACATTTCACCAGTATAACTGACGTTAGATCATACACATCATATGCCTGTTATTTTCAAATATAAATGCAAATAAGTGTAAACGATCACCCACAACTATCATGCACACAAACATCAAGGGTTCGCGCACTATCACGCACACAAACATCACAAACGGCAAGTTGGTTCGACAATCAGTGCCGCCAACGCGTCTAAAATAAACGAAAGCTGCGTGAAAAATGGTTGGCTTGTAACACTATATATGAACTCTCAAACAGAGTACCTCTGCGCTAAGAAAGCCACAACTAAATTCCTCCGGCGAAAGAAGCCTAATATATGAAGAAAAGCTTCGAAAACGTTAGCTTCCAAGTGAAAAATGGAAACTCGAGAGACTGTTTTGCCAACGCCATAAATCTTACTACAGAGAACTGAGAACAAACGTGATTGATGTTCTTTCAGTGTGTCAAATCTACTAAATCGGACTGTTGAAGTGATCCCTATTCGAGCTGTTTCTCCATCAGACTAGGGGGTATTTGTGCCATATCCCACAGTAGAGGAAGTAGACTCAAAAATGTAAAATCACGGTCACGACGAAATCCCCGCAGAATTATTAAAACACGGAGGAGCTACTCTGGCGTCTTATCTTTCTGATTTCATCGCGATGATCTGGGACCAAGAGAAGGAAGTCCAAACTCTTTTGGTCTCTGCATAAAAACCACCCATCGGCGACCGTCTCTCAAATGTCTAAATTACCTTGACATAGCTCTGTTAAACACCGCCTACAAACTGCTTGCTAATGTTGCGCTTGTCAGAATTATCCCATTCGCCGAATGTGTCATCGGTGATTAACAATGTGGTTTCATCCCAAACGGTTAACCACTGATTATTGTTTCACGTTGAGGAGGATCTCGATTGAAGAAATGTTGGGAATACAATACTATCATTCAACTCTAGATAGACTTTCAACAGGCATATGCTAGCATGAATCGCAGAAATAAGGAAAAGTGGTATCGAAACTTTGCGTATCATTTTCAATAAGACCAAACTCTTGGATATGCAGATTATTTCGTACTTCTTCGCCGTTTGTTGAACGAAATGATACCAATTACAGTTTGAATACCGCTTGAAACGACTTAGTCTGAAAATCAACAACAGCAAAACAAAATTGTTATCAACGCCAAGGAGCATCTCAATGGCAAATCTCGGAACAAACGACCACAACTTTGACAACGTGGAAAACTTTAAATGTCACGGGTCAATTATAACATCAACGGACGAAATCCAGGCAGATCGATTCTTCTACACACAATCAAGGTTGTAGCGATCAAAATATCTATCGCAGCCGTGCAATCTCGCACTTTACAAAGTACTGATAAGACCTGGAGTATGTTCGTAAACTCTACATTGTTACATTATTGTCAACATTAACAGCTCTAATGCGTTCTTAAACTATTATTATCCTGCTCAATGCCATCATTGTAAAAACGGCCATGTGCTTTTTAACGTTCGTAAACTCTTTTAACATTGGTACAAAATGTCATTCTCAACCCTACTCGAGACTGCTTACTTTCTAGCTGTCAAAGTAGTAAATATGCTACAATCAACCGAAAAAATAATTTTTTTGCAATTGATTGAGAAATTATAAAAGTTAATTATTAAAAAACATGATTTTAACATTTTGTTTGTGGATAGTTTTATAATTATTTTCATATTGAAGAGAAAATAAATTGGTTTTCTGTTTTACGTTTTACAATATATTTTATTATTTGGCTTCAACAGTCATCTGTAAATTCATTGACAAACAAAATCAGTGTCAATCACATACTAACAATGACAGTTGTAACAACGTTAACAAAGTAAAGTTTACGAACAACTCCTGAGCTAACTTTCGGATGTGAGAGTTAGACCTTGACCACCAATGATTGTAGATTACTATTTACTTTTGACATGAAAGTCATAATGGATCACGAAATTAACCATCTCCTTGGAGACTGCGATCTTATAGGATTCAATAAATCCAGCCGAGTTAGATGGCTGGGCGACATTGAAAGATCCCTAGAACGAATGCTACGAAAAGCTTCCCATCAATAACTATTCGGCGTAGGTCGTACGGGAAGACCTACACTACGTTGGCGCGACAACCTCGAACAAGATCTTCGAATAATAGGATGTCGAAACTGGAATGAGCATCTGATGAACCGGGGCAGTTGGAGGACCACAGCAGCAAAATACCTTCAGGGGATGAGAAAGCTAATTGTGAAATTGTTTGGTGAAATTGGAACATTTAGTCCGCAAACGAATAAAGTTCAATCAGAGTAGATTGGATTGGTGGGTAATGCAGAACTATAACAGGAGCATATAGTGGATGAGAAAGAGTTCATACTACAATTTGACAATTTTGCAATCGTAATTGTAAACGTGAAAATCATTGTCCGTTTTGTTTTTCCGTAACTAGATCTTGAAGAGATTTCCATTGTTTTGACTGTTATTTCGTTTTTGGAGTGTATTTCTGACATCCAAAACACTCAGCATTATTCGTGCCTCTACGATGACCACAATGAAATTCAATGAACCATTCCAGTGTCCAAATTTTTTTTTGGCTTTCTTTAGTTTCCTCTTCCACTTCCTTTAGTTTCCTCGAGTTTTCAATTCGAAAATTAATATTTCATGTTCATGAACAGATTTAGAGTGTTTTTTATGCAGGGGGATCATTGCTATAATGCCATAGTCGAAATACTTTCTGGATTTCGTAGGTTCAGATCGCCAAAGTAGTTTTATTGTGAAGAATCTACCTAAATTGAAAACATTTTTCATTATCAACTTGATTTATTATTGTATGTTTCTTACGAACATCAAGCGATTATAGAACTTAACCGTTTTGTCAATAACTTTTTTAATCAATTTTCCACAAGCTGGGTACAAATTTGACTCTGACGACGGCATTTAGAAGAAGAAAAAGACGTACAAAACTTTCCGTACTCTGCGATCATAACCAGGAGATTTTCTAGGTTTCATGTCTTCTGGAACACCTTCTGTTCCATAAATATTGAAATTTTGTTTTACTTCTGGCCCAAACGGTGGTAGGTTTGATTGGAGGGAATTTGGGAATACCTGGTGGCTTGAGTAATTTGGTTGCTAGAGAGTAATCAGTACTTATACCATTGGTGAAAAAATATCGACTAAAGATTCGTTTTTCAATTATTTTATTACTCTTTTACTGTCATTTCCTTCTAGTTTTTCTTTTATTTGCCAGAAGTATGTTTTCTACTCCAGATGTTCTCCTTTAAATTCTTTTTCATTTTGGAGGAATTATCTCAAGTTGGTTTCTGTATGTCGCATTCAAATTTTTGTAGTTTTGTAATATGAAACAATCGATTAGAGCAACTGCTCCGCCGGATGAGGACGTCTTGAGAAAGTAGAAGAAGCTATTAACTAGATTACAAAATGGGAAGCCTCCCCGCCGAACTAATTAAATACAAAGGCACTGTTCTTGCATCAAATCAGTACGATCGCATCGTCGCTATTTGGAACCAAGAAGAGCGGAGAATTGACGGACAGAAAGGGCGATCGTCTAAAGTATGACAATTATCGAAGCATAATTTTATTGAACACTGCCTACAAAGTGCTGGCTAAGTTGTTTGCCAGACCCGTCCCTCTCGCCGAAAATATCATCGGTGACTATCAGTGAGGGTTTCGTACATCAACCATATATAGACTTTCAGCCGGCATATGACAGTATAACCCGCGAGAACCTTCGGGCCACGCATATGTCAAGGAATACCAGAGAAACTCGTTTCTTTGTGTAAATTAACAACGTCCGGGTCTATATATAGAATCGTGCTCCTTGGCCGAAGACCTAGCGATATCAAGGACAGTTAAATTCTGCACAGAAGACTTTATTTAAAAATGAACAGCAGTCAAACAAAACTCGTATCAACACTCAGAAGCATATATGGCAAATATTAGATTCGGCGACCATAATTTTGGTAGCGTAGGAAACTTCAAATACCTGGCCAGTAATACCATCTTCAAATGAGGCAGGCAGTCAAGGTTATTGCGATCTAAACATCTGTGGTAATCGTGTAAGCTCGCACTTTATAAAGCTCTCTCTCATTTTATGGATTCTGACCTCTACCGACCGTATAATGTTATCTATTTTCAAAAGTAACTCGTATGAAATAAAGCGTCTCCTCGGAGACAGCGATATCATTAGATTCATTAAATCCATCCGGATTAGATGGTTGGACTACGTTGCAAGGACCCAACAACAACAATGATTAAAGTGTTCCAGCAACAACCAGCCGATGCACGTCGTAGAAGAAGACTCCGACTGCGCTGGCGAGACGACGATGAACAAAGCCTACGGGTAATAGGATTTCGATATTGGAATATGTGAGCGATGCATCCAGCGATGGATCCAGACGGATGGAGTGGATGGACTAAATATTTTAAAAAATGTAGTCGCCCGGAAAGATCGAAATAATTGCAGTTTTACTAAAAAATTTTTCCTCCAACCAAAGTAATTGTCTCCCAGAGTCTGGGGTTATTGAGGACATAAGAAATTATCATTTAAAATAAGGAACTTAATTTTCAACTCGGACAAGGAGTCCTCTTACCTTCGTTAAATTTATAAACGAAACAAAAACATTTTAGTAGTTGTCTTTCTCTTTCCCTAAGGTGAAATTTAATGCGGCGGGGAAAGTGCTGTGAAGTCTACTGGAGGAGTGAGCATTTGCGCATCTAACACCCACAACTACAGTTGTGCCAATTTTCAGAAGCATCAAAGGTTAATATCTCTGAACCGAGCGAGTTTATGTAAAAGTAAAGAATTTGTTTTATTTAGTCGTCTCCGACCGATACTAAACCAATATGCTAAGACAATCCCAGAAACATTTTATATTATTATACAATTTAAAACTTACGTCAAAGAAACCTCGTTCATCTACTTTTTTGGTACCTATAGGCGCAGGAGGAGCAGGAGTGACTGATTGGACATCGGCTAAATCTGTAAAATAAACAAAAAAAATTAAAAAAAAATCTCGCATAATTTCTATTAAAATCTCACTGTACCTATAAAACTCTTGCAATTCGAATCCTCGACCGCATCATAATACCGCAGCTGATGCTTAATCGAATCTAGTACAAACCATCTCTGCTTCCATCCTTTGAGTAACGCTCCCCTCTTATATAAATAACCTTCGTGTGTTTTATTTTCTGCCACATTACTACTAAACTGTTCGTAGAAATGTTGTGACGATGTTTGTCCCGTATTCGCACTGGACGCTACACTTCCATTATCACCTTGTGAACGCATTAAAGTCTGTGACACTCCTTCAACCGCTTTATATTTTGTACAATTGTTGGGCACATTTTCGGCACATTTTTCATGATATGAATTACCACAATCCATGCAGCGGAGTCCCGTCCACATTGGACCCCAAAGTACACCATCGCAAAGATTGCAATGTGTAGGGGTTGTGTAAGAATGTTTTTCAAATCGATGAGGATGTGAAAAACTCTCTTGATGGTGGCCGGCTAGTCGGCCTCGCATTAATATTTCTAATGTAGATCGTTTGTGAAGTAAACGGCCATGTGATCGCACCAATGCACTACTAAATGAAGCGTGTCGTGTTAGTGAATCTGAATGTGGTAGCTCTAGTTTATCCCAAACTTGTCGCCATTTTTGTGGAAGTAAGCCCCGCTCAGCTTCGGCAATTTTTAACTCCTCTAGTAGACGGGTAAACGCATCTGGATCACACTTCTCAATACTATCGTATCCACACGAAACCACTTTTCGCCTAAGTAGTTTAGTGTTTTCGGGTTCATCTTCTAAATTATCATTTCCGACTAACTCTGGATCATATGGCGGACCTTGTGCTAATTCTTCATCAATATAAAACCTCCATAATTCTAAGGATGCCACTGAAGTTTGGGGCCTAAGGACCTGACGATCTGGATCCGGTGTATACATAAAATTATAAAATATTGGAGACTTAGTATGCTGTCGTTCAATGTAATCAAAAACTGAGTGTCCCAATTTTTGTGAACTATTCGACGAGCCTCGTATTCCACCCGGATATATACTGTCGTCGTCCGAGCCACCACAATTCGTTTCGATTTGTTTGTGATGCGAATTAAGGGAGCCTCGTTTATCTTCGACTGCTGCAATTCCTAAATCGACCCGTTCCAATTCACAGTCGAATATAAAAGTTCGGAATCGACACGATACCGAGTGATATGCCATAAATCGTAAATAAAATTCATTAAATTCGAACGCCAATGGAAATTGCGATTGGATTTGATGAACACTGTCGAGAAACTGTAGAAATGCTGGGGCAAATGGTGAACCGGAGCTTGAATGTGGTTTTAGGTTAGAACGATGTCCGAAGCGGTGGCCAAATGCTAACCATTCCTTTTCTATAAGAACTCGGAATCCTTCTATAGTCCGATAGTATGGATCGAGACATAATTGTGCTAATGATGAGACTTGTGCTGTAACGTCCCAACCCTCTTCCCAAGCTAGAGTTACACTTGATCCTTGTAAATCGATTAGATCGACCACTGCGCCAGATAATTGTAATAATCCACGGATTTGTTGTAGCCAATCGGATTGTTCCATCAATTTTGCAAAACTTTGATCTGGTTCGGTCGTGGAAGTAGATGGTAGGCAAGCCCGCATTAGTTTTTTAAACGCGATTCTCGAGTGTCTCACATCAGTATAGTCGACCGGAATAAATTCAGCACACATTTCCGATAATCGGGCCGATTTTGATTGACTTTTTTCGCCTAGTACATATAAAGGAACTCGTTGAAATGTGTAGTGGTGATCGTTACTACGATCGTCTTTGACATTTTGGTGCATTGGTTTTAGGGAGCCCCATTTATTTACCTGCTTGGTCCCACCCATCATTCCACCGCGGTTTGATGTGCTCAACATGCCTCCACTATAGTTATTTATATGGCCTCGCCGATTTAAATCCGGGGTTAGCGTAGAAGAGAGATCATTATTTTTACCAAGCAGTCCATGCCCATCGACTGCCAGGAGTAGTGAGTTTATTGATAAATTCGAGTCTGAGAGGCCTAGTGAAACACAACCTCGCATGGCCCGCGTATGTGGCATCGACTGGATAATTTTAATGAAATACCGATCTTGATCTTGTGATCCACTGCTACTCGTACTATTTCCGGCGGAATCTACACTCCCATGCTGTTGTCCTTTTAACATACCAATTACTCCTTTTGCGTGAGGAACGGCCCCGCGCAACAAAATTGCACCGTTTCGATGTCGCCACGTTGCAACCGGAATTCGACTATTCTTGTAAGATCGACCCAAGTTTTTTAGCGATTCATCATTAAAATGTGAAGGAGCTACTAAAATAGCGGGATATGTTCGGCACAGACTGTAATTAGCATTGACGGACGTAATTCTAAAACTGTTATTTGTCTGTGGGTCCCCGAGTCCAACTCGCTGCCAATCTTTGACATAACTGCGTTCTTTAAGCCTTTCGACATCTTTGACAGTCACCCGCGGCATTGTTTCAGTCGTGTCGTCGGACAGATCATCTTCGTTTTCGTTCTCATTCGATTGCTCATCAAAGTCAACTCCCGTCAGTACGTATTTCCGTTTTGTAGTGACTTTTTGCTTGAATCCAGCTTTTTTGGCAGTGCGTAGCAGCGTTTTTTTGGCAAAACCTTTTAATGTTGCATTTTTTTCTTTAACCTTGTGAAGCGGGGTTTGTATCACCATTCCCTGGCTTGAGGCAAACGCAAAATGACCAAACTCATCGATAGGGTTTCGTGTTTTATTCAGCAGCTTCCGAAATATTTCGATTGATTCTGGGCTCACTTCTTCATCAAATGCTACTTTGACTAGTTGAAACGTGGACGAACGCAGTTGTAGTCCTTCGGGGAGCACGTGATCGATGTGGCGCAAATCTAGTACGGATAATCGCTTTTCCTTGATTAGCGACGAGATTGGAAACGCTCTTACAATATTTTGTTCGCACGTGAGTGGATCACATGGCGAGCCACGAAACACGACCCGATAATTGGTTAGGAATAGGGCACCCTCCGCTGGCAACATTGTTGAGTTTCCACCTTCTTCTCGACCATCGGGTAGCAAATATGATCTCATCGCTTCACCGCGTATTTCTTCTCCCGATAGTAAACTTGGAATTTGTATTTTTGGTTTTTGAACTGGTAAAATTCTTTTCGATTCCCGATTAACAGCCTCAAGTGTCTCGATATGCATGTGCACTACGCCCGGTACCATCGCATGCAGATTGCGGACATGTTCAGTGGTTACACCACCTTCAGTACAGACACGATCGATAAATCGGCATACCATTTTAGCTACAACATTTCCCGTATCATTCGGATCACTTTCTTCAAATCCCTCGTCCGAATGTTCGCTACGACTTCGAGATTCAACAACGCTATTCGATACGCTTGTATCATCTTCTAAATGAGAATCAAATTTTGGCACTCGGCCGCCTGTGTTTACATCCGGTGGAATTAACAGAGAAACCATTCGATTGGCATAGTGAATGGCTTGGCTGTATAGGGTTGATTCTTCCGAAACAACTAACTCGTTTTGCTGAATTTGTGACATTGTAGGCCATAGGCGCATTTGTTCAGCTGCAATTTCGAGTGCCGACGGTTCTTGGACTCGTGATAAAATCGATGAACGGTAATCGAGTAAATCTCGAGAATTTGACGGGCTTAGTTTACCGTTCTCGACCATCCAATTTGTTAGGCTGCCTTCCATTGAAATTCGCGGCAAATATAAAGCTTTAATTTGTGTCTGGACATCTTGATAGAAGGCAGCTTCCCAAAATTGTTGGTTTTTCCAAACAGGATGTTCCTGGATGCAAGTGTATGCGAACTGAATTACTCCGGTGCAGAGTTTTCGGCAGAATGCTGTCGATAATGGCAAAAGTGCGGCAGCAACACCATTTTCATCCATTGCGGAGTCATCGGATAGGGCTCGATTCATTAATTTCACCACCAAGTCGAATTGCTGATGTTCGAGCATGGCCTTATTCCCTTGTACGGTTCGAGCTAATTCTCGGCACAATGTTAGCCGGGCATCCCGTTGTTTTAAAGTTCGCAATACAGCCGGGAAACTTTTTCGGGCATCTGCGATTTTATTCTCAAATATGCAGTTGACACAGGTCTTGAGTACTTCTAGTCGTCGAGCTGTATTATTAACAACGGGTCGACCATCCGATATAGTTTGTAAATGCGGTCCCATCGGTACAATTCGAGGAGGTGTACGTATTGTTTGAAACCGAGATTGTAAATCATTTTTCGATAGGCCTTCATTGATGATCGCTTGAACCTGTTGACCATTAATGATCGGCATTGCTGGTTGATGTATTCGAGCAAACGCCCCATCCGGAGGTCTTAAAACCTTTTGTGCATAATTTTGAGGATTAGGATTTTCATTTGTGTACAGAACTTGTGCCAGTTCTTGGATATGCGGTAATATCAATTTCGGTTCTTTTTCCTCAGACCGCAGCAAATCTGCTATTCCACTATACAGCTCATCCCAAGCGTCACAAGGCCGCCAAGGAGGACCCCGATCTATAATAAATCCGGTAAAAAACATGCTATCTAGAACGCGGCACACAAAATCACAATCGGCTAAATCACGAGCTCCAAGGAATCCCGATTTATGAAATGTAATCACAGGTTTCGGATGTATCCGGATGATCGTGAGACACGATCGATATCCTTGCAGCAGCATTGCAAACATTCGCATAAACACAGCTCGAATCTCTTTATCGATCATCACCTGATTTTTGATTAGGTCATGAACCATTAAATTATTCGACGAGAAGGCCAAATCGGTTAGGGCCAATTCGGGTTGTAATACTAATAATAAAGCTTGTTGCGTTGATTCCCAAAGGGATTGCGGGAGGCGGGATACAGGTGGAACTAACGATTCAGGTATGTATATCGAACCACCGTCTATATCGGCTACAATTATATCAATCTAAAATAAATAGTTTGCGTTTAAATTTTGATCGGTAAAATTCTCCGTATAATTTCTTAATACTCACCATGTCTATTATTTCTGGCTGTAGTGAACTGTGTACGCCCATTATAAACGGTGTCGGCGTCGAGAGTACTTCGATTAGGGCGGCTGGCAATATTGGAATGTATACATGACTATACCGAAATGGATACATAAGTGCGGTAAGTGCTCGGCAACTTTCTGTCAGTCGTGTATAACTACTCGAATGAAATAAAATTTTTTGTTCGGTCATCACAGCACAAAATAGGGATAATACATTTTTTACACCCAGCTGCTGAAATAAAAAGCTAACACATGTTCCAGTATTCGGTAGCGAGGCTGATAAGGGCGGCTGAAGTGCTTGTTTATCACCCGCCCCAATTGAAAACCGAACTTGCGGGCCACCAGGTGGTGGTACTTGTATACATCCTAATATATTACCAATGAGCGTTTCAATAGCAAATGACAAACTTTCGATGTACGCTGTATAAATTGTGCCAAGACAATTCTGCCAAAAAATAAATATTGTTATCAGTATCTCAAATTAAGGTCGTTTAAAAACAGTAAAACAATTATTTACCCGAAAAGTTTCTGTATAGTCTAATCTTGATACTAGAACTAAACATTTCGGTGCATACATGATGCTATGATGTGTAATAGTTGTTGGTATTAATGATTTGCCTGGTGTTAGATTTTCTTCCTCCTCGTCGGCTGGCTTGGTTGGTGTTATAGCAACCGTCTCGTTGAAACATAAACAAGCGCAATAATGTCGATTTGCATCGATATCTGTTAGGACAGACACAAAAAATCGAGGTTCTTGACGTTCCGTGGATAAACACCATCCCAATGGTTGGCAAAACTGTAAAACAAAAAAATCACACAAGATTATTATTGAGTGACGATTGATCGTTTCAAATAATAATGACAAAATCTCTGCGTTACAACTATAAATAACGCATATGACTAAACTCAAAGTATATTAGAAAAATTTAAATTGCAAATTTAATTGCTACGAAGCTACACGTGATTTTTGAGTTCGTTTGATCGATATAAACTGAATTACCTAGAAGGTCTGTCTTCAGAATGGATCGACCATTATCCAGGTTAGATACATGAATGATGTCACTTCAAAATTCGTACACTTTCTAATCAGTTTTGAGATAAAGGGGCAGAAAATAACACTGATTTGCGTCACCGTGCACTAATTTAAGATCGTTAAATGGTGTTTACGACTGATTATATGCATTAAGTAATGAAGTGAACTTACCAATTCTATCCCTTGAATGAACGGTGTATCAGGCCAATCAATTTCAGGAAATCTTTGTAATATTTTACCCGTTCGTTGACCGTTCGCTGCAAAAAGGAAACAAATAGTTAACGACAAGAACAATGGGGCTCAATGAATTTTGTCATTCGACAAACTGTCAAAATCGAGTGAACTTCCAAATTCTCTCAATTTTGTTGTATTTTGTATGGTTATGCATGTGTTGAACCGAACACTTACTTTCTTTTTCATGATCAAATCCAACAATAACAAAATAATCAGCCAAACGTGACATAATTAAAACGCGTAACAAAAGAAAATGTTGTTTCGGTGTTTTCCTACACACTGAAAATTCAGAAAAGCCACAAAAAACTAGACGAAAATGAAAATAAATTCGTTACACAAGATTCTCAATAGACGAATATCGATAAAATATTCCGTTTGTTCACTTTCATATTGATCGTATCGTACTTTGTTGTTGGTTACACAAAATACACTCAATAAACTAAATTATTAATCATTGTACAGCGAGATGATAAATTAGATAAATTTTAATTTTCTAAATAATCTAAAAAATAATAAAATATTGGGAACCGCACCCCAAATGTTGAACGATGAAAAAAAAACTTTTGACTCGAGAATGGTTCGCGACTTTGACAGGAAAAGCAAATGTCAAAAATAAAACTGACTTTCGAAAAAAAATTGCTTTAAAAAAATTGTCGAATTCGCTTCGGGACACTACAAATTAATTAATTTACGATTGTCTTAAATTTACATAATACAATGAACCGATTGATTTTAAAAAAAAATTCGCTAATAAACCAAAAATTATAAATTTCTTAAAACAATTTTCATCACTTGCATCGAACAAAACATTCTCTTCTTTTACTTTATTTACTTCATTAATTAACGATGCACGCACACATTAATAGCGGCTTATTTAAATTCTGTATACGTATACAAAATTTTATCTACACACATGTAAACAATTTATTGAAAAGTGTGTGCACTCGCGATATAAATGTTGCTCAAAATTCTTTGGTGTTGCCAGAATGAATATTCAATTTGTTGAATGGACTTTGGGTTTGCTATCTCGTAAATCTAGATAAATGTGGACGTTGCGGTTGCGTTCGGTGTATGGCTTTTGAATAAATGGAACATTTTCATAGTGAAGATAAGAGTTTTATTTTGCGTGGGTAGATAAGAGATTACGAAATTTTTGAAAATTTGATTTGATACACGTATTATATGACTTCGATAAACCGTTCATTCTGCGTAATTTTGGTATTGACAGTTTTTTTTAATTTGAAAGTCTTCGGATTTTAAATCCCAAAAATTATTTAACGAAATATCGATAAGTAGGATTAGGAAGAGAAAAGTGGCGTACTTTGCTCCGCGTCTTGCCAACGAATTTACAAAAGCCAAAGGTTGCATATAATACTTTGGCGACTTATTAAATTGAACCTCAGCCGTATTTTTCGATGAAACGATTAGAGCACATTTACCAGCGACCCTAACAAGGAATTTGTAACGGGATTTGATCTAAAGAAGAAAATGTTTTAAACGTTATATTGAAATGCTTTATCTTATCCAAATACCCTTCTTGAAGCAAACCATTAAATTCGATAATCTATACGTTCATTGTCACGACAGATTCAGTAAATCAGAATGACGACAGGACGGTGATACGGCAACGTATGGAAGCACTGGTCACCTTGCTTTGCTTTTGTTTGTCAGTGCAATTGGATAAGCAACCAAATAGACGTTGCTAATTTAACCTTAAATAATCCGAAAACAGTAAAATATTTAACTATATATACTGAAAATTTATAATATTTCTATTTATATATCGATTTCAATGCATGGGCATCATCGTTACTTAACTTTTTACTTTGAAAAATTGCACCCTAAATATCATACCCAAAATTTCCGTGGCCGCAGTTTACGAAGGGTTCCGTACGTAGATTCAAAGATTTACTATTATTCATAATGTTTCATTTACTGATTCGATACAATACTTCAAAATTTGTATGAATATCTGTAGAGTAGATTTTGTTGATTTCTCTAATGTGCTCTTTAAACCTGACTTCACTTTGACGTTTTCCGAGCATTACACATAAACACACCTCGTTACGGTAACATTATTAATAAACATTTTCAAATGGTTTTCTAACTTGTTTTATTTCGAGAAAGCAGCTCGTATTTAAAGGCACTCAACTATAGTCAATTCTGACCTGGTGAATTTGAATTATATAGCTCCTCTGTTGTGCTTTTGCAAGCTTTCTAATGTGATTCTAGAGACGATTGGAAGAGTGACCTTTCGTGGAGACCGGGAAGTTAAATTTTTCACCGACGGCTCCAAGCTTGATGATAGAGTGGGAGCTGATGTGTTTTGTGGGGAATTAAATGTGGGTCTATCCTTTCGTCTCCCTGATTACTGCAGTGTGTACCAGGCTGAAGTTATCGCGATTGAAGAGGTCATGAACTGGTTAAGGCATAATGTAATATCGTTGACTGATATCACTATTTATATGGACAGTCAGGCGGCAATTCTTTCATTGGATTCAGTTTCCCTAGTGCCAAAGGTGGCGTTGGATTGTCACACGTCTCTTAACGTAATGAATGAACTCAATATCCGTTGGTCTGGGTTCCGGGCCATTCTGATGTTGATTGAAATTGCAGGGCAGACGAATTAGCAAAGTACGGTACAAATCTCCAACTAGAACCAGGGAGAGAATGTGTATGTATTCCTATGTCTGTGCTGAAAGCAGCAATGCCATAGAAAACCAGTTGCCTTGGCAAATGCCAGGTGTCTCACCAGTCCGACTGGCAGGGTAACGAAACAAGTATGGCCTAAGCTTAACTTGAATCAATCGAAGTCTTAATCTAAGGAAGCGTGATTTAGGTAGAATTGTAAGGGTACTTACCGGACACTGCCTCTTCAGAGATCATGCGACAAGGCTGGGTCTGGATGCAAATGACTCTTGTTCACTTCCTATGCTCATGCCTTCTGAGCTATCTGGCAGAAGGCAGGATCACTTGAGCAGACACTATGGACAGCCTCTCTGATTTCGGAAGCTGTAATGTGCGAGATTTTGTACGCTGGAAAGAGTGGTTAATGAGGGGAGTTTAATGATGTCGAATCCTGTGGTATCACAATGGGCCATAATTGGCCTAAGTGTGCGATAGCAACCACTGAAACTTAATCTAACCTAACTTCACTTTACAACTATTTTGGTTAAATGCAACATTGATGTACCATTTGGGGGTGGAATTCTTCGTAAGAAGAGTTGAATTATCTTTATATCTCTTTCTAATAACGTAATTTCTATTAAGTTTGTCTACCATTGTCCGGTTGGAACCCAGTTCACGTAATTTTGTAATTACATTAATTATTTTGTTTTTAATTGTACTTCTGAAACAATCGGTCATTTAACTGAAAATAGGTAAAAGTGGTTGTTTTCTGCAAGATTAACTTAGGTTGTTGTCCCATTTAAACACATCACCGCCAATTTGAGTTCAATCCAATCTCCACAATTTAATTGCTAATTTATTTTACTAGGATAGAAGCACTGGTTGAAATTTGAGGCAGCGTATTTACAATATAAATCTAATAAAGTGTTGGTTATCATAATTTTTTGCAGAAGTTTGAGATCAGTTTAACTTTTCCATATGACGTACTTAATGGAATAACTGATGGCTAATTAGCGTTATCCAGGTGGAAATCTAATTTTTTATATACATATATAATCCCTGGCATAAGTTATAATTTCCAAATCACACAATCGGTTTTGACTACACCTTCTCTCGACCAGCACTTGATGTAAAGTCATATTCCACATCGGTGCTGCCTGCAATTCAGATTATTAATACTTTTGTGTAGTAAGCGAACAACATTCATAATTAATTTCGTTGTAATAGATAACAAAAGCTTAAGCTGTGTCTTACAGAAGGAAATACTTAAACATAATCTTTACCATACTTTTGTCCAAAACTCCTGTGTTTCTTTGTGATCACGCTTCTTTTGCCTTCCTTTTAAAGCATTAATTTAATTCCGCTGTCCAGAAGTTTTGCTGTTAATATCATCTCAATGGGCACATCGAACATATCCATATCTTTAACTTGATTGTTTTTCATACCAAACCAAAGCTGCCTTAAAGTGATTTAGATCCAATTTTAATTAGTGTCTGTAAAATTTATATTTTCTTTTCTAAAGGTATTATGTCAGTCGCTCTTGTTGGTAAACGTATAGAGTTTGCTGCGTTAATTGCATCTCGTCTTATGGATTAGATAGAACCACATATTAAATCTCAATTCCGCTAATTTGCTGTTAAAGAAACTGTGAGAAAAATGGTGTGATAATATTTTTTAATTTCCTTATCGCTGGGGAAAGCCAGAATTGCCAGAATTTGGTGTTTCATCTCTAAGTCAATATACGCACAGGTTATAATACACCCTCTCTGTTATAATCACCCACTAATTTGGGATAAATCATCTGAATCACACCATACAATCAGATTAAGGTTAATTGACCGCACTCAATATCAGTCTCGTCGGTGCTAAACTAACGAATACTTTATACTTTTAGTTGTACACTGTTGAAAACATTAATCCCATATATTTTCTCTGGTTCCGAATTCATTCATCATATTAGTCACACTATATGGAACCCTGCCATTAGATCTGCGCGTCATTCTGATCACATTGGCCATACTTTTACAATCATTAGCCATTATCAATTAATCACCAGTCTTTTTATAAGATAATCCCTAGAATTTTTATAAGATAAGTTCTTCAGTAAACTCTAGAATACCTTTTGAATTATAACGGTTAATCAAAGTCATATAGTGCTTGAAGTGGATCTGTACGTACGTGAAATTGAAATATTACTGAAGTCCAATGTAGACTGTTCGTCAATCTGTAATAATTACTACATCAAACTAATTTTTTTGACCTAAAAGCATACAAAGCCCAACACGTTTTTCAAGAGAAGTCCAATTTCCAAATAATGTTATAATTTCATCGAAACTATAAAGTCATCGCCTGGCCTTGTTGAAGAAAACCAACATAACATATCCTTTTTTCGCTCTTGCCAATAAATTGGCCAATAAATTAGCCAATACATCAAGCTTTCAAGTCTAAATCTTTGAATTTAATAAAACATTCAACATTGCAAATACCTGTGTTGCCAGATTCTGATCAAGATCCCTTTTCGGATTCGAAACCACGATACTTTCGTTGGTATTTGATTACTCATTCATATTTATCAATATAGGGAATCATAGTATATTTGTCTCGAAACGCAATAATGGTAATAATACGATCGTGGCTTAAGGCACATTAAACCATTCTTACTACATTCTCAAGTTGATAATATGGTTCACTTTGCTAAGTGATCTATACAACGAACTAGTTCTATATTCTTTCTATACTTCTTCAATCATCACTAGGTTAATACCTGGCTCTAGCTCTCATATTCCCAATCCTTATTAGCCACGACTCATCGTTTTAGATTACTACAATGTGACACTTCTCTCGCAGAATCAACAAATTTTCAAAAATACCACATAGACTACACATAACCACTAGATTCACAAATTAACACATTCATGTTCAGATTCTGAGTTTTGCTTTGAAACACGACCTTATTTTTTATATTTGCTTTCAATTTCAAGTTTGTAACGATCTCGCACCTGGCACGGCCGTAACTGCCAAACTTTGGCAACACCAAATTTCAAGCATTTTTCAATAGAAAGTGGATTGAAAATGAACGACAATAAATTGAAAAGAAAGTCGAGTAAACAATCTACAAAAATTTTGAACAATTAAACGCACCCATATTTCTGGTTGTCAAAACAAACTTTTTTATGAACGGAAAACCGTCTACAACAGCAAAAAAAATTTTTTATCTTAATATTTTATAATAAAACCATATTGCATTTAATTTATAAGTATAAAATGTTATCATCTAAAGTATACACGTTTAAGCAACAGGTACCATTAATTTATTCAGAACCCTACAAAATAATAATTTTAACCTTACTTTATATTCCTAGTGTTTTGTTATTACGGGGCTCTGCCTAATTGGATACGGGTACTCGCTACACGGTAAATTTGTTTTCGATGATTCAGTCGCGATCGTCAAAAATCCGGATGTAGCTAATTTACACACCGTGAATATTACACAAATATTCCAGCATGATTTTTGGGGGTACAAAATTACGGACAAATCGAGTCATAAATCGTATCGGCCGCTAACGATTCTTATGTTTCGAGCCGAACATATGCTGTTCGGATTAAATCCAACTGCAATGAAAATCGTTAATTTACTGTTACATATCATAGTTAGTTGTGGTTTAATACGGTTTTATAATGTAATTGTGGATGGACCACAATCGATTGCATTTTTTGCTGCAATTCTATTCGCAGTGCACCCAATTCATACGGAAGCGGTGTCCGGTATCGTAGGGCGAACCGAACTTATGAACGCAGTATTACTTTTATTGATATTTTATTTGTACAGTTCGATATTAGATGGAAAGGATTATGCATATCTACTTTGGATCGGTTTGTTTAGCCTCTCGGCCATTAGTTTAGGTTTCAAAGAGAACGGGATCACAATACTTCCATTTCTTATCGCATTCGATGTTATACGGAATTTTAAATGGCGGGTCGATCGCAAATTAGGATTACGGGTTTTGTTTTTATCACTTTACACTTTGGTACTTTTGTACTGTCGACTGAAAATTTTAAACTTCCAGAGTCCCACGTTTAAGAGGATGGATAATCCTGTGGCCGCTCATGAACAATTTCTTGTTAGGGCATTGTCTCAAAATTATTTATACGCGTTTAATTTTTGGTTGCTGATCTGCCCGGATTGGTTAAGTTTTGATTGGGCCTTTGGCTCAATTCCGTTGGTTGAATCGGTATCCGATCCTCGAGTTTACAGTATTATTGTGTTTTATATTTTTATGTTTGCTCTTTTGTTAACCAGAAATCGGACGTTATATTTAGGACTCGCTTTAATTGTGATTCCATTTCTTCCAGCGAGCGGCATTATAAAAGTTGGTTTCGTTATCGCCGAACGAATTTTGTACAGTCCGTCTATCGGGTACTGCCTTTTGATTGCCCTCGGTATCGATCGTATCCGGTATAAATTTCATAAGCACATAGCATTATCCATTTTTGTTGTAATAGTTGCCGTTTTCATGTTACGAACGATCGAGCGATCAAGCCACTGGAAAAATGAGGACCGTCTGTTTAAAAGTGGTCTTCGAGTGTGTCCAAACAATGCCAAAGTCTATTACAATATTGCTAAACTATCTGCCGATCGTGATGAAAAGGCGATTGCTTTTAAATATTACCACAAGGCGATCGAATTGTATCCGAAGTACGAATCGGCCATTATGAATCTGGGAAGCCTATATCGTGAAATGGGTGATTTAAGACGGGCTGAAAAATATCTAGAGGAATCAATACAAATACTGGAAGAATTTCCAACCGCCTGGATGAATTTGGGCATTGTTAAAGCATCACTCGATAAAAACGATGAATCTCTGAAGAGCTACCACAAGGCTTTATCGTATAGGAAACGATATCCCATTTGCCTTTATAATTTGGGTAATTTATACATTAAGCTAAATAACGATACAATGGCATTAAAATCATGGCGAGACGCAATCTCGATAGATCCGCGCCAGGCAAAAGCATGGGCCAACATTTTAGCTCTGTTGGATAACAAAAATCTCATGGAGGATGTGATCAAAACGTCGGAGCAAGCCCTATTCTATAATCCCGATGACCCGGCGATATTATTCACGAGAGCCAACGCATTCGGCAAGATGGATAAATTTGCCGAGTCAGAGGAAATATTTAAAGAAATAATTAAGTTGCGACCAATGAACGCGTTGTACTATGCAAATTTGGGTGTGCTGTATCACCGCTGGAATAAAATCGAACAGGCCATCAACTCGTATCGGCAAGCGTTGCGACTGGATCCGCATTTAAAAAGTGCTCACGATAATTTAATCAAGCTAATAAATTTAAATTAGAAAAACTGATTTTTAAAAATTTAAACTTGATTTTTATTTGACTAAACCCGGAGAAAGCTTCTTATTTTACAATTGAGCCCCACTTGGCTTTATTCTAATGGCATTTAATCTACTGTACATTTAAATTATTCTATCAGAATAACGTCTCGATGATGAATTTCGGTGAGAACTCCTTCCTCCACTCCACCATCATCTTCGATTATATCGTCACTGACGACGGAGTTATTTACATCGGTATCCATGCCAACCATCAGATCGTTACTCTCCGATTTCAGTTCTAACTTAATACCGGCCATATTCGCAACTTGATCTGGTGTGATTACGATCACGCCATCGGATGGTATACCTTCCAGTTTATTTATCATGCTATTGAATATTGCCTGCTCTTGACTATTTCCGATACTGTTTGGATGGATAGTTAAAATTTTTTGGGGATTATTAGGTTTATGAACTTTGGGGCTCGAAGATTTCAATAAGGCGCGCGTATGTGTATTTTTGTGAGCCTTCAAGTGATGCCCTTTTGTAAAACGCTTCCCGCACTCGTCACAGTGATATTTTTTCTCACCCGTATGTGTAAGCATGTGCGACGAAAGAACATGGGAATATGCAAAATTCTTACCACACTGGGAACATTGATAAGGACGTTCACCCGTATGTGATCGTTCGTGTTTTATGCGACTACCGAAATCGGAAAATTTACGATCACAGTATTTACATTGGTAAGGTTTTTGACCGGTATGTGTTCGCATGTGCCGTTTCAATTCAAAAGCTATCACGAACGCTTTGTCGCATATCGAGCAGGCGAATGGTTTCTCACCTCGATGTCGTCGCATATGGCTCTCCAGGGCATGTCGATATTTGTATGTGTTTCCGCATATTTCGCAAACTTTCGGAGGTTTTCCATTCGAATCGGGCGTGTGATGTTCTTTTATATTTCTCATTCGGATAACAGTTGTTTCCATTCCATTTTGATCCGTGTGAGTCATAATATCCTCCACCGTCGCGACTTTTTTATTGCGGAATTTATTAGAACGTACCGGACGAATGGTTTGTACTTCATGCTGATCTTCCAATTCCGTTTCTGGGCCTTTACTTGAATGATTAATCTGATTTTCATCGTTCAGCATGCTAATGACAAATTCGTCCGTCGAATCGTTGGTTAGTACGGTAACGGGCTCCATGAGATCGGCGTTAGACTGGGAATTATCTGAATACCCAATTGAGTCCAGGAATTCGACATTCTCTTCTTCAGGTTCCTCATCCTGTTCGTCTGGTTCATTCAATTCATCGATCTCGTCCACCTCGTCGTCCGTTAATGGTTCTTCTTTGACACACGTTTTATCATCACTTTCACACGAATTCGGTTCGGATAAATTCTCTTGTATCGATTTCAAAACGGCTTCGGTACTCTCGCAATTCGAATAAAACCGATAAGCAGTTGTCAAATCAACCAGACAAACCGTGCAGACTTGTTCGGGTAAATTTGATCCTTTTTCGAACTGTAAACAAATAAATAAAATTAAATTCGGAACCATCATTTTCAATTATCACAAATTACTTTAATCGGACTACAAAGCATAATCTTCTCTTTAATAGTTTTGCCCGTTGAGTCCACCTCGTAAATCGATGTCATATCACCATCTTGCAGGCACACCCTGCATATCATATTCCATTCAACATCGTTCCACATTTTTTAAGTGTGTATTACGTAGTACATATAAATTAGTTATTGTATTTTAAAATTATTTCATTGAATAATAAAATTTCAACGATTTAAAAAATGCGTATTGCCACTTTTTGTTTTGGTTAAGATAGCCAGCCGAAAAAAAATAAAATTTTACTTAGGGTTGCAGCTTGGCTTGGTCTTGTCGTGTTTTTCACATCACACATCAAAAAAAAAAAGTATTACGAAAACAAATATGGCGTCAAATGTCATTGTGAATAAAGTGCTAAATTTTTTTTTGCGACATGGCAACACAATGTTTTTTGTGAGTGCGTTTCATATTCGATTTGTGTTTTAGTTTTGAATTCGTATGAAATTTTTTATTTGAAAAATTAAAAAAATACGTTAACCTGAATGGAGGAGGTTAGTTTTTAAAACGTATTATTTTGTTCAGCAACCGTTTGCTGGTTTTTGCATTTTTGTAAATAGTTCGTTCTTTTTTACTACAGTATCTGATCTGCGTGTCCTGGATGCATAAGTTAAAATCCGATTGGTAAGTTCAATGCTCTTTTATTTATGTCTGAGACGTCAACATTTCTGCCAATCATTTTATGAATACATAAGAATTGATTTAAACAGCAACATCGTCGTTCAATTATTTGTATTTATGTATTCCTCACGCTTCTAATTCGCCCTTGAATCCGTTCTTCAAATACCACAAAAATAAACTCTCGGAATAACCTTTGCTGTGCATTGTTTTGATGAAAAATATCCTTTTTGCATGTTTTGCCTTTTCTTTAACAGCTGATCGGAAAATTTCGTGAATTTTACTTTGTCTGTAGATTTTCTTTATGTACAACTTCACACAGACATTCACATTGACATTTAATCGATTTTGTTTCCTTCCTACATATATATATATATATATATATATGCAGTGTTACACACTGCATATATATATATATATATATATATATATATATGTAAGGATTCTTACAATATGTTCTACGTGACAAGCTAAAGGAGTAAATAATATTTATGTTTTACAATTAGGTTTAAATGTTTTTAACTCTTTTTCTCCTCTGGAGTTCTTGCACCTAACACGTGGCCCTTGTGTTTACTATAAATTCTACCAGATTCACTATAAATCTGTTGCAGGTTACTTTTATTACTTTTCCAGGGTATCTTTTCTTACATACAAGCAAAATAGTACAAGACGATCTCTCTCTTTCTCTCCCTCCCTCCCCCCCTTCTCCCCCGGCTTTCACATCGCATGAAGTGATTCAGTCGGAGTTCTCCTCTACGACGGCTGGTTGTTGTTGGCACATTTTGTATATCATGCATTAATGTGAGGGTGCCTTAAACGTGGCCCAGCTATCTAACTCGTCGATTGGATTTGATGAATCCGATGATATCGCTGCTTCCGAGAAGTTTCTTTCGTCTCGTGGTTATAGGAATCCGATATTCGTTTTGAACAAATTTAATTGGACTGTAGTGACCAAGGTGGAACGAATAACTTTCACTTCAAAAGTAGACAGTCAAGGTTCACCTCTCGCTTGCGAAAGCCAACACGGGTCTTATGAGTGCCTTATAAAGTGCGAGCTTGTACGAATGCGAGAAATGTTGATCGCAATAACCTTGATTGCGCGTAGTAAACTTGGTGTCCGGCAGCACTTCTAAGGTATTTAAAGTTGTCTACGCCATGATAACTATGGTCGCCGATTCCAAATTTCTATGGCTCCTGAGTAATAAGAATTTGTTATTTTGTTGCTTTTCACTTCCAAACCAAGTCTTTTTGGGTAGCGATCGAACGGTATGAAATTGTCCTTGATATCGCTAGATCCTCGGCCAAGAAGCACGTTGTCATCTGCAGCGCGAAGTTTCACTGTTACCTTTTCTTACTATCGACTCTGCGTCGAACAACTGAAGCTGTTTCAAAGATTATGATTCTACATATAAATATACTGAGGAGGTATGGTGGTGCAATTGCTCTAATAAGGGTCAGGTACGTTTGCCATAGTAAAAGTACATCAGCCACGTTTGTTCTTAGCCTATTCCCGTCTTTGAAAGCTATACATCTTGGGTGGAATTCTTTATTGAGATCCTAGCGTTCGCAAAACAGTTTCTTGAGTTTCCTTGTTTCACTTGTAAGGTGATGTTTTCGATGCATTTTCTCATACGTCCGCGCTTTTTTAGTTGGAGGTATTAGTCGCCGCTTTCCTAGCACGGAGTTATCCTGCTAAAGTGCTTCTAATCTTGCGAGCCAAGACGATGGACTTCTTCCGACAGTATTTTGCGTCGCGGTAGTTATGGCTGACTGGAAATGGCTAGCCACTATTCCTGGATGTTAAGTGGAGGGTTTCCGTTATTACTGTGGCGATCTCTAGAAGCATTGACATTCCATCGAATGGTCATTTGGAAGGGGCCGAGGGGAGTTGGATTTTAGAATAGCATTCCAAGTGGAGGGAATATATAGATAATCATCATTTAAAATATTGGAATTGATAACGGCGTTAATCATCAAGACAGGGTGTAATTGATTACGTGGAATGTTCTCGCGAATGCAACTATATACAAGAAATTGATTTACAATTGCAATGCACATACATCGCAAGATGAAATATAAACAATAATCTCGAACCACTATAGTCAAGTACATAAGCGCGAACAATTTTGACGCAGGGGCTATTGTAATTTAACGAGTGAGCAGTGCAAGTTAAGAAGTAAGAAGTAAACAGCGCGAAAAGTAAAAGTGAATTAGTAGTGAGCAGTAAACAAGTGAAATTAGTGAATTGCTGCAGAAATTAAAGGTGTTGGGCAATAAAGTTTATAACTTAAATCGCTGAGTGTTTTATTTGCAAAATCAAGTACGAGTCCATATCGAAAGCCCGAAGTTCGTAACAATATATATGTAAAAGTTATTGAATGATTGCTTTGGTTTTTATGGAGTTTGAAGGACTAATGGGCTTGGCTATAATGGGTGTATGATAATGGCCGGTCATTAGAATAGCTATCATGGCTTAGTTTGGAATTTTACAAGATGGTTGGTGAAAGTACGGTGGTTAGACTGAGATCTCTGTGGTAATCACAGGTTTTGCGGGTGGTCCTCAACCCAAAACAACACAACCAAAACTCATAGCCATTGTATTGGAAAAAAGTATACAGTTATGCTTTTATCTTTTGAAAATGTTACAATTGAAAAAATGCATAAATTTCCCAACAAATCAACAATATACAATTCAATGAATGTTACATGATTTCACGCCAGCCGGTTTGGATTAAAACACAGCACCTGGTGATCATATTCAGATTTACCTTTTGCAAATCAAACTAAATATACAAGTTCATTGCTTAGTGAACTTCGCTTTAACCTCATTGCGTAAGAGATTCAACAATATTGACAGAAATATCGTGAAAAGTATTAAAACGCATAACAATAATAACAAATTGCCGCATTGCTCAACAATTTTCATGCTACACTATTATCGCATATCATCAAACCTCATACAATCTCGTTTCAGCCACATGTGTTGGCTGTTTCAGCTTACACATTTTTTTGTTTGATCAACATACCATGTCTCCACTTCTATCGGCGATAAATTTAGGTGGCTGGAGCCAGTAAATCTAAAGAAGTAAGTTGCCATTTACAAACGCGGGTTTTACTGACGAGGAAAAATTTCCTCCCAAATTTTCATTGCAGCACGAGCTGTGTGTGATGCTGCACCGTCCTGTTTTTATTACATGTTCTATAGGCCAAATTGATCCAAATTCTGTACAAGAAAGTGTTTCAACATTTCACGATAACGATTACCAGTAACTGTTATACATTGTTGCCTCTATAGCATCAGGTTATTCATTCCTACGCTGCTATCAAGTGCAATTATTTCGTGTTTCGAGCGCCGTAATTAAGCCATCACATCATATGCGGCTGATAAAGACGAACTGATTGGAAAAATGAAATTTATTTTTGTTAAATAAATTTATTCATTTTGCTTTGCTCGTATTTTTCGAGTCGCTTTTGTTTTCGTTTTGAAATATGTACATCTGTTACTGCATTTACTCTCTTTGCACGTATGTATGCGATGATATGTACGATTGAAATATTGGTTTGCACTATTATAATCACTACAGGTGATTACTCCGTGAAGGATTTTTTGTACTGTGCTTTCTGGAAGAGGTACAAGGTTAATGTTAGTGCCTTTTTTCGTAAAGGGCATGTTTAGTAATTTGGAGCAATTCGTAAATGCCTCCGTAAGACTATTGGGCTGTATAGCACGAATTATAGAACCCACAGATTCTCTAAGACCCGCCAAGGATGTGTTGAGACACATTTCCTGGTATAAATCACGTTTCACTCTTACTACAATGGCGTTGATTTCATTCAACTTGATCTGATTTATAATCGTGTTTTGGATATCAATTATGAGCAAAGTATTTCTCTTTCGTGTCATTGCCTTGTGAGTTGCTGTATAAGTCCCTCACCAAATTTGTTTCGTTACGCTTATCAGCGTAGTATGTGATTAAATTGTCTTTTATGGACTCCCGCTCTCGAGTTCACCGATTTTGAAATTGTCTTTAGTTTCTTGTGCCTTGTGTCGCTGCTGCAAATTGTTAAGACCATATTCAATATGGTATCTTCTCCAAAACATGTAGAGGTCAAGAAATAAGCTGGCGTAAGGGTCACATATGATGAATCGTTTGTTGACATTAGATATAGTGGTCGCGAATTTAAGTTAGTATCTGTTTGACACAGAAGCGTCGACAACTCTTCCATTGTTAGATGGGGTTTTCCGGTCTCTCTGACACAAACTTCTAAAATGTAGGATTGAAATACCACGTAGTGCCATTTTGCGATATGAATTCTGCTACGTCGTTATTTAATTTTGCTACTGCTTTGGTCGCCAAGTTTTTCAATTTAATTTCAGCTCCAACGAAATTTGTACGTCGCTATATATATTTTTGGGAAGGCCTCTACGCGCGATAAATCGGCTTAGAGCTGCTATGAATGCTTCTGATGTATAATATAGTTGAATACTCCAAGTGTAACCCTTTTGTACAAAAACATACGAAAATGGCAAGTATGTTTTAATTAACTTTGCTGCTCTCCCCCTTTTCGTTGCCATCATGATCGGATCTGCGTAATCAATCCCAACATTTGAGAATGGGCTCCGCACATTCATTTATAATCTTCTTGATGGAGCAATGAAAACAAGTTAAGGATGGACCGGGATGTAGAAATCTTTTATGTATGTACAGGATTATAATTTTGCCAAGTGGAGAGGATTTTAAGAAAATGTAAGGAAGCTTAGTGTTGCATTATTGTTAATCGTCTTTCCACCCTCCTTGAGTAAACCGTCATTATCAACAAATGGACTTAATTTTTTCATTTTGCTACGGCTAGACACAGGACATTTGCTTCTTAATCTCTCCAGCTCGTCAGCAAAGTCCCGTTCCTGATCCCATTTTATGCAAAACTGCCTTTCCATTTTTTTCATTCGACATATGTTAGAAAGGAGTAGTGTAGTTTTTCGTTCCGCTTTATTATGTTGTTTATGAACCGTGGTTCTTTACTAAAGGGACACCTAGGTTCTCACCGTTTATAGAACACTCCGTATTGAAGCTTATTGGATCAAGTTGATTAGCTTTTCTTCTAACTTCTTCTGTTGTCGTTGATGGGTTTAGTTTGCTAGCCAATCTGATTCAGGTAAGTATAACCATCTTTGTCCATTCCACCCCAAGTTTTTGTCCAATAATTTTGACGGTGACGAGGATTGCCAAATCTGTGGGATCAGATGATGTTCATGGTTCCATCTTTCCCGAGGTACTAGAGATAAAATTGCCGAAGTTCTGTTATCAACAAACATTTTCCATTTACTTGTCTGACTGCTTAACCATGGTAAAACTATTGTCGAATCTGTCCGGGCAAATAAATGGCATGTTAGTGCTGCAAGTAGTTGTTCTGCACATAATTCAAATCTCGGAAGCGAAGCTTGCCTAATAGATGTTGTTTTGGTTTTACATGTTAGCAATTTTACTTCACTAAGCTCATTGGTGGTTGATCTTAAGTACACAACTGCTGAGTAAGTTCCAAAACTCCTTCATGAGTAACCCAACGTGAAATTTCTAATTATTCAAATAACGTCAGTTCAGTTCACAATTTGTTCCATATACGTGATATAGCTGAAGTTACTGGCTCGTTCCATGATCGTTTTTGTAGCCATAATTTTTGAACGAAATAACCATCCCAGTGGAACAAATATTCGAACTATTTCTGATAGCATATTCCGTTTGGTGATTTCTTGAACTGGCTCTCTATGCACCTAAAAACCAAAACTATTAGAAACTGGATTCCACTTTATTCCTAGGATTTTAATTATTTGATGTGATGAACCGATTTTAACCTCTTCAGCGACGCTTTCTAATACTAATACGAGTTTTGATACATAGCAATTCACTAACAGTTTCCGCCCAAGTTAGGAGGTCATCCACATACAAATCTTTCGTAATTATTTTTGTAATTGCTCGCTCTTTCTCTCGTATATCATACCCAAGTTGATTTAAGCATCTAGTAGCTAAAAATGGGACAGAAGCAGTACCATAAGTGACGGTAGCTAATTTATATATTGTTGGATAGTTTAAGTTGGATGATCCAGCCAAACAATACGCTGATACCTTTTATCTTCCTGATTAACTAACATCGGTTGGTTGAATAGTAGACTCTACCATCCAAATTCCACTCGAGTTAATATATGATCCATAGAAGACAACAAGAACCTAAGTGTCCATACTCCTTAAGAAATTTGGTATATTCATCCTTTAGGTAATTGTTATGCCATAGACAGACTACTGGTTCTAGAACTATAGTTTCGAGATCATGATTTCCTAAATGAGAACTCAAGATTCGCTACAATTTCTTTTGTCTTCTCGTTTGGTTTTACATAGTAATAGAGTAGGCATTGACAAAACTGTCAAGATTGACATTTAGTTGGCTTTTAAATTGTCAGAAATGATTTTTATATTGGCAGAACAGAAAAAAATTTATTCCCGCCAACTAAATATCATAATGACAAATAGAAAACTCAAAGGAAACTAGATTTGCTTGGTAAACTATTAGTGTCCGGAACCTCCATTTTTGATGTATTCGGCGTTGGGAGCACAAAAATGCCTCGGGATGAGAAAAAATATCTCATTCCGAAACTATGTATAAACCTAGTTGACACAAATAACTTTTCAATAGAATTAAGCCCTCATCATTCTGCCTTTGTCTTCATTGGTAATTTGATAATGAATCGCCCATCGTCGTTTCTTTTAAATGTATCTTGTATAATTCAAAGGGTAGGAAATAGGAAATATGTTATCAGACTTAAGCTGCTTGTTTTATTAAAATGGAGTTCTGTAGATATTTCGCTGCGCGTGGTTTTCAAGGTATTACTCAGCGTGCACTTGCAAAGTAACTGACGTATAACAATAATGTGCCTAGAAATGGTCCATTCTCATGGGAAGAGAACAGTAGGAAAACTAACAATGCCGGAATCGAAGAGAACGGTGCTAGTTGATGCGAAACAAAGTTTACCCAGTTGTGGGGAGATCTAAAAGTGATAGCCTCAATTCGAGTAAGAAGGCCCAATCTAGTAGATGTCCTATGCTTCATAAATAAATTTGAAATAAATAAAAAAAATTAATTTTTTTAATTATTATTTATGTGTATTTAGTAAATTTGCCCCAATTTAGAGAAATGTTAAGAATCGCTGTATAAATAGTATATAAGCGGCACAATACATTCAACTTTTACACAAACCGAAAAAATTTTCTTTCATTTTCCCAAATAAAAACTGTATTAGTATGTTACTCATACACATGAAACATTTTCCTTTCAATGTACACAAGCGTATAAAAAAATATCTTCAGTTGTGCGGTAAAATTTTCATAAAAACGTCAAGGAGCGAATATTTTCCATAAAAAAAAAAACTAAAAAGAAAATTATATTATTTATTTATCAAAAGGAAAATAAATAAATTTTTAACTAAATATACGTCATCGTCTGCGAGTTAGAATTTTTTTTAAATATAATTATGTGATTATTAACGAATAATTTTTTATAGTGCGCAAATTGTTCTTAATTTATTTTTATTAATTAATTATTTTGAAGTGAAAACTTATGTACCAATATCTAATACATATACATAAAAAGTGGAATTGTTTGGTGATTAAAAATTAATTTAAGTTGTTCAAAAAAAGAAAAAATTGTTGAGTGTTTATATAAGTTTTAATTGAAAAATTTTTTTAGGAAAACTATTTACGTACGAAACATTTATTTTTATTTTTAACCAAATAAAAGATGGCGTTTTCCTGGAGTTTTTCATCACGAAAAATATGTAAGATTTTTTTTTTGTATATTTCGCTTTTATACGTGTATCTAACATAATTCTCGTCTCTATATACCAAAAATATATGCATGTACATATGGATATACATCAACGCGAGATGTTTATGTAAAAAAATCTATTTTTATAAAATAAAAGTAAAAACACGAAAATTTATACAAGAAAAATAAATTTTCATCTTGTTCATAATAGACGAACGAGCAGGAAATAAATTTTCTCTAGTTTTTTTTTATTAACAATTTTAATTAATAAAACAAAAATTTTTTTGTGTACATTGCTTTTGTCGTCTTAGATAATTATTGTTAATTAATGGGAAAAATCTGATAGTAGATTTTGCGTTGAGTCTCTAGCTAGACGAGAGAGCTACGTTGAACTATGTAGATGTGTACAATGCGGTTATTAATTGAATTTAATAGTCGGGTTTGATCGGCGGGTACACAGTCTTTAATTTAAATAAACGTTTCGATATTTAATTATACGAGCGATGGCGGCGGGGGTTTGGTAAAAAATATGGAACGGGAATTTATATTATCCACCGTCTAAATGATTCTCATATTGACCCTTTTGGAACTAAATTCTGGGGCGTTTTGCAAATTTACATTTTCAAATATAATTAAAGTGTTATTTTACTCCCAGGCCCAATCTGCACCAGCTGTCAATCAACCGTGTTTTAATAAAGTTGAGTTTGCCGGTGTAGTATACCGATAAATGTTAAGTATAAGTATTTAATAATAATTAACTAGAAAATTGAAAATGAGAATGGAAATTCCATCATTCTCTCTGTCTGAATTAAAATAAAGTGGTGCCTTTTCGTTTTTTTTGGCGAAAATTTTGAGCGTAATGGTGAAAGTGTGCAAGAAACTTCTAAATCATCATTAAGCAAGCGATCCTGGATTTGTTGGTTTCCGAGCTTTCCAAATCGCTTAATATCAAAAGGTTGTAGTTTTAATTGGCCAGCGCATTCACCGAGCTGCACTGGGCTTTTATCGGTTTATATAGTTAGTTATTATTGGAATAAATGTACCATGAAGATTCCTGGTAAGAGCGACGCTTTGGAAGAATTTACTAAATCTTACTGTTTTTTGTTGATCGATTGTGTGGTAAATTGAATGATAATGATCATTCATTTAATTTAAAATGCAACAATTATAACTTAATTAATAAACTTAGCAAGAAAATAATGATACAACATAAATGAAAAATATTAAGATTTAACTTCGAATATCATTATGGTAAGTTTACATTCAGTGTTTTTAATTCGATCGATTATAACCGTCTGTTTAACTAATAACAACTACAGTGAATCAAAAAAGTGTCCGTACAGTACTTAAATAAGGAAATGTCAGTGAAAAAAATAATTAAAAAGTAGTAAATAATTCAATCTTTATTTTAAATAACTTCAAATAATGTTTAAAGAACAGAAAATAATAGTTAACATGATATAAATTCATTTAGATTTTTTATTGGGTGTAATTATTGGGTGTATAACTTAGTTTTTAAGATTTCTAAGAGATGGCGTAACTTTAGTACTAAACATAATTTTACAATGACACCTACGGCGTTTTAAAGTGTTGACAATTCGTGAAAGCGTAAACAATATATTTTTTAAACATGCTGAATTTTCTGGCACTGCAAATTGGTAGCAATCGTTTTTGCCGTCGTGCCAACAATTTCAATCACAGTAGGCCATCTAGTGATTCTACTATTCTTTGACTTGACGGAGACAGTGGTCCAATTAAATCAACATTTATGTGTTGAAAATGCTCGTTTGGTATGACGTACGAAGAAATCTACGTTTTATTGTGCCGGTGAATTTTTGTTCATTGACATTGCAAACCTGTCTGAACGAAACTTTTATTTTCACGATTTTTAGCTGGCCATACGAATTGTTCAGTAACCAACTTTGTGGTTCCACGAATACCCAGATGTGGTAAATTATGTAATTTCCTTATAATTAGACGTCTATGCTCGGTAGTGATGAATGGTCGGATGCGATTATTCGAAGTATAGACAACGATACATTACATTCAAAATTAGTTTCATTTTTATCAATCACTTTGATTCTCGATTAAAAATCCGCGATTAAAATATCTACATAGATTCTAGCTCTCTGTCATATGTGCTGTAACGTTGTGTTGTTGGTGACAGAGCTTTCGAAAAACTAAGCGACTCTGATTCATCATTTTTCGTTATTTAATTAATTACTGCTCCAATGGCAACTTCTGATGCCTCTACTATTAGTTGAAGTTCACCATTTCTTTCTGGAGTTGCTAAAATGGTAACTTGAAATGTTACACTGTATTTATCACACCATTTTATTGGTGTTTGGGTACGTTTTATGTTTTCTTTCACTAAATTTTGGAAGATCATTTAATTTTCTACACCATCTACGATAGAAATTTATCATCGTCAGAAATCTCTTTAAATCTTGAGCTACTTTTGGTTGATCATAATTTCGGATTGCCTCAACTTTTTTTGACACGGTACGATGCTCTTTGCTGTGTCGCGTCGCGGTGGCCTATAAATTTTAACTCTATTTAACCGAAATTACACTTTGCAGCGTTTATATGACGTTATGAATTCCAAAATAAGCTACAGCTATCTTATTTTCAACATTCAATCACAATCATTCCATTTTTTAATATGTCAAAAATATTTTAGTAATCGGAGAAAATTGTTATGTTAATGTCAAACTTATCACGAAAAATCTATTTATTAAGGTCGGTCCACATTTTCAAAAATTTGTGCCGAACGCGTTCGGTGAAAACATTTTCGCCGCAAATTAGGAAGTGTGGACGTGTGCGGCGCACGAAAACAACACAAATATTTATGCCGCATTCAACGCACACGATCCAGCACTTGTCGGTTAAACATTTACGGCGAAAATATTTTTGCTGAATGCGTTCAGAAATCGCATGCGTCCTAAGTTGATATTCTCGAAGTCGTTGAAATACGATTTGTAAATGCTGTTTGGACTCCTCTAAAGGCGGTCACGCGATCGCAATGTCCGCTTTCTGCAGTTTAATTGGCGAGAAAACTGTTTTGCCTCGGGAGGATACCTGACAGGTATAGTGATTAAATTAAGTTCATGGTAGTCACCGAATGGACGCCATTTTTCGCTTGGTTTCCGGACCATATGAAGTGGTGAGGACCAGTTACTGCTTGATAGTCTACATAAGCCTTGTTTCATCATACACTACGGAGCATTTGATTATAACCACGTTAAATTTTGCCCTAATTCTTCATGTGGTTTTGTTTTGCTATAATTTTTTTTTATGTCTTTTCTCTTGTTGTGTACTAGCTGATGAGAGAGAAGTTAAAATAATAAAAAGGAACACGGTCAATTCAAATTTTATATTTTGCCAATATTTAAACATGAGCACTTCATTATAACCATTAATTGGTTTATAGATTGTGTTATAAAATAGTAAAGAAAAATTAAGAAAAAACGATTTATTTTAATTTTTTTTATTGTTAATAATGTGTAGGTCCCCCATTCTTGGCTTTGTACATGATTTAATGGTATTTACTCGAAAGCATCTTCAATTGCAGCAATCAGCCCATCCCTATTTTGAAATTGCCTTTCTTCTGCATAAATTTTGCGCGATAACCATCCCCACAAATTCTCGATTATGTTGAGATCGAGAGATAGAGCTGGCCAGTCCAGAACTTCCACGTTATTGTGTGCAAACCATTGTTTAACACGTCCTGCTGTATGAATGGGCGCGTTATCTTGTTGAAAAATCCATCGTTGGCCATTGAACATTTCTTGGAAATTAATTTTCTGTATTTCCAATAGCTCAATGTAATTCGCTGAGGTCTGCCGACCTTCCAAAACAACCAAATCGATGGCGCCATGAAATGAAATTGCAGCCCATATCATGACGGTACTAACAGCGGTATGACGACGAGACAGAAACTGCTCAGATTTCCTTAAATCATGGAAGTAATACTGAAACCCATCAGGTCCATCCAAATTAAATTTCTTTCCATCAGAAAATATCACCTGATGCCATTCTTCCTTCCAATTAAAATGTGTCCGGCAGTACTCTAATCTAGCCTCTTTATGACGCTGAAGTAAATATGGTTTTTCCATAAGTGCAGAGGTGTTTAAAGTGTAGACACTGTTTAATTACTCTGCGTACTGTCCAGATACTGGCTGAAGTTCCAACTTTATCTTTTATTTTGCGAGCGGTGGCAGCAGAATTCGACGCAGGGCGTAAAATTAACGTACGCCCTCGTTCTGTTGTTGCTCTTGATGGGCGCCCTTTACGGTTTTTCCCTTAATTTTCTTGATTATTTAGATAATTATTGATTGCCACATGATTTCGACCAATTTTAATCGCTATTTGCCGATTAGAATAATTTTCTTGCTTAAATGCAACAATTTCACCAATTTCTTCCTTTGTCAACGTTTTACCTCGACCCATTGTTATAAAAATTGAATTTTTTTATTAATAATGACGGGAAATAAATCGCAGCAATAGAAAAAAAACAATTGAAATAATTTTCCAGCATTTCAGTCTTTCAAAGTTTAAAAACAATTAATGGTTATAATCAAGTGCTCATGTTTAAATATTCGCAAAATATAAAATTTGAATTGACCGTGTTCCTTTTTTTATTTTAACTTCTCTTGCATCAGCTAGTACACAATAAGAGAAAACCCATAAAAAAAATTATAGCAAAACAACAACCACATGAAGAATTAGGGCAAAATTTAAAGTCGTTATAATCAAATGCTCGGGAGTGTATATTCCACCGTTGCGATCTCCAACTTATCAGACGGAAGTCTTCTTGGCTGGTGGCCTTTTTGTAACGAGATGATGGGTAATATTTCTTTTCGCTGGTTCTCAGTTGACGTGAAGCAATGCTATATCTTGTTATTGCTGAAGAATATCTGCGAATGGATCGTTTACATTATATGTCCGGATACTGTAATTTTGATCAGCTGAAGTAAAGCCCTTAATAGAAAACTTCGTTACATCATCTTATATAACTTGTTTCCGCCCATGTCGATAAGAAAATTATAATTTGTGATGAAATCAATACTGACTATTGATTTGTTTACATCTGTAATGATGAAATTTAATCTAAATTGTCTGCGAAGATTAAAGTTCCACAATAGTCGTTTTTCTCCATACTAATTTGGGGGCCATTTGCATCATACAAATTATGAGGAACTCGGGTGTAGCTTTTTTTCTTGAACCACCTGTGCTTCCCTCAAAGTAATTGATCTTCTAGATTTTTGTATTCTTGAAATTGCATATTAGACAACATGCCACCGTTGCTGATCTCTTACCATCGTGCCGCCCTTTAAATGAAGATCGCGAGCGAGTTTGGCGTTCAATTTTATTGATCCTTTACCTTAATATTTGAATTTGGTTTTCTAGTAGCCTAACGTATGACGTAGAATTTTAACTGATTTCCAATGATTTTATTTCTTTAGCTTATGCCACGTGAATTTATCCGCTACTTAGGTATATGTTGTTCACACAATCATGTGAAGCTGCTCTTGTTTTAATAAATCATCTGCAACTTTATATTTTATGTTGAAGGATTTTTATTACGAATGAATATCATCAAAGAAAGTTTTAATCTACAGCTGTTAGCAGCGTATAAAATTTGATATTATCTTGTGCACTACCGCTGAGTATAAATGGCGCTTTCTCGATTTGACAAAATGGCGGTTACTTTGTGAATAAATTTATTTTCTTTATTTACTTCCACCGGTATTTGCAATTGACATTTAAAACATGTATACACTTACAAAAAATGGGCATAACCAAAATAGGATCTACTTCGTCGGGAAAATCGTCCTACCCCGAATGACATTTTCACACTATTTTTTTTATTAAACCACGTTAAATTATGTTTTACTATTAATTTATATACTCGAAAGAATGTTATATTAATTTAATTATTGTTTTATATTTTATAAACCTGCACTATTTTGTTTTTAAATTTGTTATATCAAACTATTTTTACACGAGGTGAATTCAAAAAATGCCACACTAAGAATGAGAATAACGAAAAAGTACCAATTTGAGCCTCACTTGTGTTCTTCTAAACTCCTATACTAAAATAAAACAATAAGGCGACCCAGTTCATGATGTGCATTTTGATACCTGGGGCTTACTTACATACTTATTTTCGAGACACTTATTCATTTTCAAAATGCATTCAAATTAAATTTGATATATCCTAAAATTAAAAATTTAACGCCTCGAATTCACAAACCACAATAAGTCTAAAAATTGAATAATATAAAATTCAATCAAATTTTATGAGATCACAAAATTTTAACAACTTATTTGAATTTATGGTATGTTATCAGTATACCTAATGTATAATGATTTTATGCGATTAACGATTTAACGAGCACAATTTTTTATACAATTCTTATCACAAAAAAATCTTCCCACATAACCTTCAGAAAATAAATCTCCAATTCCACTCCTCTAAACAACTGCGACAACTCACCATGAATTATGGCACAATATATATTATTTGGCCTATGCTTATCACATGAAATGAAATGTGTATAGTGCACAATTGGGAAAAGCGACAAGAAAATTAAATTACCAAATCAGGCGAAGACGACCGACAAAAAAATCAACAACAAAAAATGAGTCCACAGAACAACGCTAAAATTAAAGATAAGCCTCCTTATGTATATAAATCTCTGTCTTAAGTCGACAAAAAAAAACAAAAAGCGATGAGATAACATCACACATTTCACAAAATTTATGTTAAATGAAAATGAAAATTATTTACAAAAATAACAGAGAAACGGAAAAATCCACACGTAACACGGTCGACCGGAATACGTCACACATGAATATACATACATAATTACATGTAACTCACATATGGGATTAATGAAATGCGAACGGAAAATTAACATTAAATCAATCCCCGTGTTTTTAACTCAGTGAGGTGTTATAATATACATAAATACATTATGTATGTACACCATGTATGTAACACCAAATGCCATATACATTTTCCTATAAGTCTATGTCTGCATATTGGGAAAATATTTTTGTATCCCATTTTAAACTGTGCTCAGACTTCTTTGGTGTATACGATTTTCATTTCTCTTTTCGAATCGAACTATAATTTTTCAGTTTTTTTTTCGGGTAGTTCAATGCCCCCCAACGCACAACAAAATGAAAATGAGAAAATACACAAACAGAGAAAATAGACAAGCAGAGAAAAACAAAATACGAAAGTAAAAAATCCTAGTTTTTCTAATATGTACAGCACTGTAGAGCGGGAAGGTGGTGGTAAATATTGCAACGGTAACGGTATTCACATTATATTTCACAGGTGCACGACAGAAGTAGTTTAAACGTAAAGGTCGTCGCAGTTTTATACTTTTATACCGTATTATGGTGATGGAAAATTAGTTCTAATCCAATGGTAAGACAGACCCGAATTTCTTTCACCGCTGGATTTTATTTTGCGGTGCGCAGTATAGCCAGTGAAATTGGCATTTTTCGTATTCAAATACAGATGACTCTGTTTAAATCTACACATGTAGATACGTTAAAATTTTACGAAAATCGACAAACTAATTGTTCATGGAATAATTTATCGGGCTAATTTTGGAGGCCAGTGAAAATTTAATTTCAAGTCAGGTGCGTACTAGCCCTTAAAGTTCAGAGCAACCGTTATATAAGTTTCGATTCGGTCACTCAAATTCAAAACATAGTTACGATTTGCTTAAAATATTATGGTAAAAAAATTAATTTCGTGGTGGCTCTTGAGAAAATAAACTTAGTGTGGATACCAAACTTGTGATTCCCTTTGGTAGTAGAATAAAGCATAGTGACCATGAACGTTTTGGACCTCGAGATTTTTGCAGATGAAAGTATTCCATTCTCGAGGAAAACGACCATGAACTAAAAGATTCCAAATAAATTTTGCAATAATATCGGTCCAGATCAGTTTTCTAAAATTTAAGCGGAAATGATGACAGAACCTGTTGCTTTTTTTGCAATATATATAGCAACTAGCAGACCCGACAGACGTTGTCCTGCCCGAACGTTGGCTTGCCTTATCCTTCGTGCAATCCAAGTAGGTAAATCGATGCGGAGTTATTCCCTTAGCAGGGAAATAAATGATAGAAAACTTGCATACAAATTTGAAAAAATGATAAAAGGAGTCGGCGAAAAATTCGAATAATATAAAGAATTTTAAAGCAAATTATATTCCGAATGCGACAATTTCCACTGCTTTCAAGAATAAGGCTCCAGGTGCCTTTTTGGTGTTTATATGTTCGCTAATCATTGTTTTTACTTGCTTGAAATTCTGAAGCGTCGACTTCTTCAGGCACAACCTAATATATATAATGTATAGGTGTCTTGAGATTTCCCGTTAGAATGTTGGATGTCCTAAATTTTGGAACGATTAAATTTTACTGAGCTCATTTGTCTAAAATGTGTCTCAGAGACTATTATGATTATCAATGATGTGTTCATAAAACTACTTTAAGGTCGTTTAGGTCATTTAGTATTTTGATTGTTCGTTAACAGTTGCATCAAGATTGTCATGTTTTACAGCATGAGTCCCATATTTGTTTCCATAATTTGCATACATTTATTCATTGAATCGTTGAGGGTACCTATTATTTTGTAAATTCCCTGGTGTACATTACGAGATGTTGTAAATCGGTATAGTGACAACTGTCAACCCTGCTTTATAATGAAAGCTCTGTTAAACCAAAAGATTTAAGGCAAATTTAATTATAAACTTAAATTTAAATAATTGTAAACCATTAAATAAGAAAAAAAGAACTCATGATTTACATAACAATGTTTATGTAACAATTTATTATTATGCACATATTGCTGCATAAAAGTAAATCCAAAAAATATCGAAACTCATACTCGAATGGCATGTTACCAGAAAAATGTAAACGGAAGTTTCAAATCGAATACGTTTAATATTTTAAAGTACTCGCGAGCGAGATTGGGGGAAAACATCAAAAACAGGTATACCAACTAAAAGGAGCTAGCACAATACAAAATTGTTCACAGCTTGAAATTTTCTAGTTATGTTCTTGTGAAAATGTACGTCAACAATTCAACATACATGCACTACATAGATATACATATTGACATCGACATAATATACTATGTTTACATAATATGAATGACTTTGATAATAATGTTTTTCAGTGAATTGTATATTAAATAAATGAATTTCGCGCAAATCCAGAAAATATTGGAAATTTTATGTTTCATTTATCCAGCATATTTCTCGGAAATAGACATTTACATCTTCAACAAGGTATACACTTTAAAATTAGCCCAGGAAAATGAGTGAGTTTTGTTTTGAGTTTACATTTTTATTAATTTACACTCACCCTAATCGAGATGATTGGTTCCCATTCAATGTGTTCAGTGCAGCTAAGTATTGGTGCATTGGTAGGAATTGTTCAAAGCATCATAATACTCCTCTTCTTATCATATCGATCGATTCAAACTAATTAAATCAATGGTTCTTATCGCGTATCGTTCCACAATCAAATTATCTTTGAATTAATGGTTGATTGGGCCATCGGCCCTAGTTACATCCCAGATCTGCTGGAAGGTGCACACAATTGTTAGATGGGCATACTGGCATCATAGGGGAGATGATCTGGTTTTCGTTCGATGCGGTCATCCAAATGTGTCGACTAACTCAAGTAACTGACGATGATGATGTTGCCGCATTATCGTCACGCGCCCCCTAGGATACATACTTACATATTAGAAATTTACAAGGAAACCGCGATTCTGTAGAGTATCGAAATTTTTTAAAATGAAAAATTCAAGCACGTTTTCTGGCTATGGCACAATTAAATGTTACTTTGTTTCAAATGTAATCAATCAATTAATATAAGATGCCAGAGTAAGTTTAAGGAAGTATCATTGATTTTAACATAATAAAATAATTCGGTTTTATTTTAAAAAGTGAAAACGTTAAATTTTTTGTAAAATTTCTACTTCCTTGAATCAGTTTTCCTTGGTGCGTAGTAGGCGGAATCTGAACTTTTACGTCATAGGAACGACGAACCCTTGAGAATACAACATAAAATTGTGCATTTCCAAATATATTCTCCTACAGCTATATCCCAACTTTATACATTGGTGCTGCCTTAATAGACGATAGTCGTCGTTTAAATTTAATAGGTAACTCCAGATCGGAACTTCAAGGTCAACCCTTGGAATTAAAACGATGTTACTCTTACGATATCCAGTGAGCACTTCTGCCTCAATCACGTTATCTGTCACACTTTTCACAACTAACCGTGTACCTGGCATAAGACTTGTTTATAGTGTTGAGGTTCCGAAGTAGCATGACTATAGTTCCAACTTTCAAGATTCAGAGTATGTTGAGGTAACCCAAGATTCTGTTCACATCAATTAGGTTTGGATAAAATTACTTATGTCGAAAAAGATGGGATTTCATTTAAAGAATTTGTTTTTTCAATAGCTTCTGCCACCAGCTCATCGTCACAAATTAAGTTTTCTGGAATTTCAATTGGGGTTGCATCTTGGATAATTTTGGTTAAGTTTGAACCAAGCGGTAAGTTTCGTATCTATCATAAATTAGTGCTAATGCCACCTTGGTTGGCTCAACACCAACTACTTCAGCAGTTGCAATGGCTTGTTTTTCCGCTTCATGAAGCATTCAAATTATAACAACTAAATTGCTTGCACTCTGGAAAATTCATTCGTTGGTAGATTGCATCACCAGGATAAAGCACGTATATCTTATAACAATTACTATTTTATTATTAAATATTATTTATTTATTTCAATTAATTAAATTTAATTTTAGACTAAAATCCACCATCTGTAATGGAGGATGGTGTGTTTCATCGGCATTTTGGTGGCGAGCACAAGTGGCATGCCGCATGCGCGTTGTCGTGTCAATTTGTGTTTTTGTTTTTAATGATCGTCGTGTTGTTTCCGTTGTGTGTCGGAATAGCTTCGAATTGTGTGTCCCTAGGCAAAAGTTCATATTCAATGTGAGCCTCAGAGATGCATGCTGGGTCAGTTCCCTCGTTTGCTTGAGTGTTGTCAAGGCGATCGCGAATGATTGATCCCCAGTTTGCTTGTTTGAATGTGCAAGTGTCGATTGTGGCTAGTTGTTATGATACCGAGAGTTATCCGTCGTTTGGGACATCTAATATCTGGGTATTGTTTGAGGAGCCAGTTATTGTCGATCGAGAATGATAGAAAATTGTGCAGGATAAGCATAACTGAGTGGGGAAAGCGTAATTTGCTTTAAAAGCGCTGGTTTCGGGTTGAAATTAGTGAGACTCACGTAACCAAGTATAATCCTGAAGTTTCGAGTACTGCTTTTGAAGTTGATATGGTTGTGGGGTTTACTGCACGATATGCGTCGCGGAATCATTGGAATTGCATGTTCATAATTCAAGCTAGAAAACGATAGTGGCGTGGTGGTGGTGTTGCACTGCTCTACGCGCCCCACTAGATCATGAGACATGGAAGTTGCATGTCCATGCTCGACGCCAGATTAAGGTGTGTGAATAAAATAGTGTTGTTTACTGCAATAAAGCACTAACAAAAACAACAAACAAAAAATTTGGTCGTAGCTGGGTTTTGCTGTTGTTGTAGCTACACATGACATTGCTTTAGCGTCTGTTGTCGCTACTACTGCTGCTGTCGGTGCCGTTGTTGTTATTCTCGTGTGGTGATGGCATACCTGTTTCTCTCCCGTGGGATTTTTCATTATCAGATTACGATCTGTGATGAAAATGAACACAAATATGACTCTCTGCTGGAGTGCAGATCTCATGGGTCGAGCCATCTTCCATGGGTAGCTATGAAATGTGCATCTGGTTCCACGAAAATCGTTTACCTATAGCCATACGTCCTCGAATTGGCTGGCAACGGTGTACGTTAGGGCGTGGAAAGCGAACAGCGAAAGAGTTGGGAGTGCTTCGGCCCCAGAACAGAATGCAAAGATAATGAAATTAAAAAAAAACTCAGAGGCATATAAAATGTCAATTTCATCCAAAACATGATGTTATTATGCAAAATAGTCGTAAAATATGTTTTTTTTTAGTAAAATGAGCAAAACATGTGTGTTGAGCTTAGCTGTTGAAATGGATAAAACGTTGTTTGTTGTTGCTTTACTCGCACACATTTATAATTTCGATGTAAAAGAAATGTTGGGTAATACTAAAAAATAATGAATTCAACCGCCAGGATTTAGGCATGTTGAAGATAATCATTGAAAAAGACGTAAGCATTTCATCCATCAAGTACATCACAGCTATCGCTGCTAGAAGTACAGGACAGAAAATCATTACTGGCTTAATTTTGTAGAGCAGACAATTGTATTCGTTTATATTTTATTTTTGATGTAATTACCTATTTGGGATAGTATTTTGGCTGGGGCTGATTATTTAAGTTGTAATGGTTACATAATCAGCCCCCAGCCAAAATATTATTCCATATATGTAATTACATCAAAAATCAAATATAATCGAATACAATTGTCTGTTTTATAGAATTAAACCAGTAATGATTTTGTGTTCTGGACATCTAGCAGTGATAGCTGTGATGCACTTGATGATTGAACAGCTTACGTCTTTTTCAATGATTCTGTTCAACATGCCCAAATGCTTTAATTCTGGCGGTTGATTTCTTTATTATCCAACATTTCTTTTAAATCGAAAAAGTACAACAATTTTACCACTTTTGTTCCATTTTTCACAACACTACAAATCGTAAGCCATAAAAGTTTAAATTTATTCATCGGCTATGAAATTATTTTTAAGGTTTTCTTGTTGTTGCGGTTTACAAATAAATATTCGCTACCGTAAAACTTCCAAGCAAATTTCATAATCTCAAACCAGCATACCGATTCAGTGTGGTGTAATATAGAAATATTCTTCCAATTTTGAAAATTGATGCTCGAACAAATTACAAGGCGAGAGTTAATATATGAGGCTAATAACACACAACCACTCGAAAAGCAAAATACCTACTGTAAAATTCCAACAAAAATTTAAAACATTTTTTTTCATCCCCCCAAAAACACATCCTGGAATTTCCCAAAACCTAAAGTTAACACAAAACAAACAGACAGCAAAGTCGGGGAATATCAAATTTCGTTTCGACAGCAAGCAAATAAACTCTCAGTCACATACTACTAGTGATATAATATATACTCGTAATAGTGTAGAAAAATATTGAAAATTTCAAGTAAAATGAAATCCGCTTGTGTATTGGCACGTGGGCGTTTATATAAAGTATGTACTAAGATAAATATATACAAATTTGTAGGAAAATTGTGTACAGTGATGGGAACAAATATTGTAACAAAATATTGGTTGCGTGCGGTTTTGGTGGCAATAGGTCACGATTTTTTATTCTCTATCCGGATCAGAATGGTATGATCTGACTCAAAAATTATCGTTTTGAACTTTCCCTATTATCCCCGTCTTGTCGCTTTACTATTGAATTTAAATGCAACTGCGTCTAGCCTCACCCGATTACGTACGTAGAAAGTTGAACTATGAAAGTTGAGAAAATCTATCTCCAAAAATTTAACGTTTTTTGAACAAATCCTTGGAAATGTGAAAATCGAATCAATTAAAACTCTTGTTAAATGCGATAAAAATACGGAGAAACCCGTGCCAATCTATCCTAGAACATAGAATATTACGACCAAACTCAGCGCCGGCTATTTTGCGCCTATGATCTAGGCTTTGAAAATTAATCATTAAGAGGCAATTTCGGGACGGTTCATGAACATACAAATGTCGATTGAGGGGATGGTAAACGTTGTAAAGCATACATGAAGAATTGTTTTTAAAGGTTTTCAATTCTCTCAGCATGAATCCGATACAAGGATGCCATATAACCGCAGCATACTCCTAAATTGGCCTGACATAGGTAACATCAAGAGATTGTAAAATTCTCCGCTATGTCTTTTAATAAAACCCAACATAGAATACGTCCTATAAATCGTGTAATCAATGTGTTTATTGAATGTTAGATTACTTTAAAAAATTATCTCTAGATCTGAAATATCACACACTCGACTTAATTGTTCGTCCATCAAGTCATATGAAGCCTCAATACTAGCTAGATGTCTAAGTTCTTAAGACAGGTAACACTGTAAATCTAATGGACTTAAATTTATATTCGTGCTTATCATCGAAAGAGCTGTGAAAAAAAATAGAAAAGGCGTCACCAATAACTTGAGTACCAGTGACAGACGAATTATTGTAGGTCAATACACGCGGATAGCACTGTAATTTCATCTTCGTGGTAATTAATGAAATACATTCTTTACACAAAGCGCTGTAAGCGCCTGTTTATAAGCCGTAAATGTTTTCGAATAGCAATATTTTTCAAACGGAAATTAAACCATGGCTCAGTATAAATAGAGTTTACGAGTTTTTTTTGGTACAAATAAACCAAAACTAGTATTCAAAACTTTATAAAATTCACACACGGCATCCGAGATGTTCAGATTATGGAACAGTGTTGTCCAATCAAACTTTAGCAGAAAATTAAGAAAGAAAGAAAACATTGAATGTCATCTAAAGACGAGAAAATTAGATTCAAAATACGTCCACGATCGTTAAAATCGTGTTGAAATGGCGAGTCCCAAAATTTTCAAAGTTATCTAACACCTGGTTCGATAGGTGATCTTTCGCATTCATTATCGGTAATATCAAATCTATAAATCCTTTGTAGACATCAGCAATGCTGCCATAGGAAATATACGCAGAGACCAAGAAACGCCAAAACACGCTATATTTGATTTTAACAATGAGTGATGCTCCTCTGTTACATATCAAAACCACACGTTGAAATATTAATTCCTTTTTTCAATCCGACAATGATACCGTCGATCCTGGCGAAGTTCAGTTTAAGATGGTTGAACATATTATTCTCAATTAAAAGTGATATATGAAAACCGTTTTTGAGGTTCGTTGTATTGTTAATATTTAATAGATTGGTCTTGTTAGTGCGGTTGTTGATGCTAGAGTTGTTGGTCGACTTATTAAATCTACTAATAGAGTGAGGCATATTTTGGTTCGTTTTTAAACTAGCGATTATGTTGCCGCTCATAGCTCTAATATCATCTGTCAAATGACAGAAATTCAATATTATTTTCCCGGTGAACGAAATGAGGACCAACGTTGGGAAATATTGAAAACTTATTTCCAAAGTAGTGTGTCAGTTGCCGAAAATTCAGTACATAATTCGACAGAAGTGAAGCGTCAACTGAGAACAGTGTGAGAAAATTTGTGAATCAAGTTCGTTTGACTGGCTCTGTTAATAGACAATAAACACGTTCTTGCATCGTACGTGCATCGCCGTCCAGCTCGTTCGATGGTAAATATTGCTGCTGTAACTGAGCGTCAATATACGAGTTCCTCAACTCGCCATCGTTCATAAGAATTGAATATCAGCGATTGAACTTTTACACAAAGGTCCAATTGGCTCAATAATTGAAGGCAGTTGACTATCCATTGCGTTTTCACTTCGCTTAATCGGCCAGTTCTCAGTTGGAATAAGATGATCATTTTTACTAAACATAATTGTTTCCGACGAAGTTCATTTTCAACTCGGCGATTATGTGAAGAAGCAAAATTATCGTATTTGGGGCACAGAAAATCCACACGTGCTCATACACCCAAAACATAGGGCCATTTTTCTTCGAAAATGAGCATCAAGCCGCACTAATAGTCAATGGCGACTGAGTAGACTGGGCCAATATTTGGTTTCAATAGAACGGCGCCACTGCCCACACAGCCAACGATACAATCGACGTTTTGCACCATATAATCGAAAATCGTGTTATCAGTCAAAATGGCAATGTTAACTTGTCGCCTAGGAGCTGTGATTTGACTGCAGAAAAATTGTATCGACAGACTGAGGTACATCTAGCTGAGGCAGTTATTTAAATGAAATAATATTCCATTATACATCGGAAGGTGTACTGTCAAAAATAAAGTGCAAATGATTAGTGCAAATATTTGTTGCATTTTTATTTAATATACATTTTTAAAACGAACTAAAAGTTGCCGCACCCTGCACTTCTAATATTTGTTTCAGGCATTAAATGTTAGAATAACACCATTTTTGTGTTTTTTGGAGGTGAGACCTTGCGAACAAATCGCTTTACTAAAACACGCAAAGTGAAGGTAAAATTTGTCTGGAAGATTTTCTGTCCACAGTAACCTTAAACGAGACAAACGATAATGTAGTCGTGTCCTTCCCTTTAGGATTGCTTCCTACAAGACAATCAATTGCATCAAGATCATTTAGCTTTGATTTAAGGTAATCGACTAGTGCATCCTCCACTGCTAGCATATATAATGCCATTGTCAGGAACTCAGTAGGCTGCAACGATGTGACAGGATTCCCAACTCCAAATCAAATTTGTTACTATTCTTTTGGTCAGTTTAGATGCGCTTTATTGAAATTAATCTTGCCATATCATTTTTACAGACAATAGTGAATTTGAAACATAAAACCTGTCTATAAGAGATTGAATAAAAAAAACTGTCAAAATTTCAAAATTTAAAGGAAACTGTTGATACCCATTGTCAGAGATATTTTGACTATGTATATGTTTTAACTTCACAAAATAAGAATATTTAGAATTGAAAAAACACTTAAAAATTGTTTCTAATTATCTCTTAATCTTTGAGATTGTTGTTATTTGAGAGAGATAGTCATAGTGTAATGCAAAAATTCTAAAGCATTTGAAATTATTTAACTCGGCCTCATACATTGTGGTCTCAGCATGCTCGAATAAAACATTCTATTTCTATTTTACGATTTCTATGAGTGGAAAAGGAACAGAGGACGAATTGATATCGATTGGTTAAAATCGCATTACTTTTTGTGTAATTGTTTGGGTGGGTGAAAGAGCATCTAATTTTACTTTAGAAAAATGAAACATAAATTAACTGGAAAATCGGAAATTGTGATGATACAACATTGCCACCTGTATGGACTATAGAAAGTAACAAGATAAATTTTGCATTTCACAAGCGGAGTAGTCCGTCATATATAGTAATTGTCACCGTAGAGCGCTCTACAATTTCTATAAATAAGCGTTGCATCGTTCGAGCGCACATAAAGTATTTAACATATAACGATTTTGTACGTATTGTGTGTCTATTCTATCTATATCTCTCTAACGAAACACTTAGCTAAATTAAATATAATGCAGTTTATTTAAATAGAACAAAAATCATTTAAATTACATATCGGTCTTGCTGCTATTAAAGAATATTAGAAACTAACAAAAAAACAATTCTATTTATAAAATTAGAGTATTGAGTATAGTACAGAGTTTTTACTTTTTAAAATAATTACATATCGCATTTGAATGCATGTACAAAACGTATACTCGATATGCTTACGAGTATATACCAAAGTTCATTGCTTATGTACGTACATATATTGATTTAGTATTTAGAATATGTATTAGTTATTAGATTAGACTATACAGCTATAGAAAGTGCTAATTAACCGTCCTACATGATGTACATAAATAATCGTATAAACTCCAAACACATGATTATAAATTCGATACTAATGGACATGAACGCATCACCGATGAAATAATCCGCACATTGAATTCATATCCTATAAATAGACATAACACCAGTGCTGAATATCCTTTTAGTGTATACACAACCGCATATTTTCCGTTTTTATATTTATCGATTATAGGATTATTATCCTTTTGAGGATTTATCTGAAAATTGTATTATATTGACAGGAAAACTGTTTATTTTCGTACATCATTCATTTATGTACCACCCAAAGATGATAAATTGAGATAATTTATCAAATCGTCAATTATTATTACCAACCACTCTATCTGTTATTCATATTTTATTAATAAAATTACACAAATTATGTCGTGTTGATGATAATATGCGGTACCAGTACCAACGAATAAATGTTTAGTATAATTTTGTAAAACTTTAGCGTTCAGAACAATGCGATTCGTTATAATTCCTGTGTTTCCTGAATTTTTAAATAAAACTAAACCAGGGCGCTTCTTGTTTTTTGTTCGACTATAACAGACCGATTCATTCTTCATTATTTCCAGTATTTACCATTTTTCGATCATATAAGTTAACAAGCCACATAATTAGGTTGCTATAGAAAACAGCTTAGCATCATATTACTCACGTTGCATTAGCAACTGTAAGGGCTACACGCGCATCCGGCATAATTGCCGATTGAGCGCATTCTTGCTTTTAGTTTTTAAGTTTGCATTCAATAATTAGTTCAGTTGTAATCCAGAGTTTATAAAATTAAGTTAACGAATATTATGAACATTTTGTAATTATAAAAGGTGTAACGTCATTGTAAAAGTATTGTGAAAGTTTTTAATAAATAAAATAAATAAAAAAATATAAAAATATAAAGAAAAAGAATAAATAAAGAATAAAAGAATAAAAATCAAATTTTGATTTTTTTATAATTTCTAAAGCAAAATAAGTTAACTGGCGCCGAAACAGGGACATTATTACCAGCGCAGAAATTATAAACTTCTTTAAAAGATATCTCAACCCACACACGATTAATGGTTTGAAGACAACCGAATCGATAATGGGAATAATTCAGGAGATATATCCAGTCCACTTTAGGACGTACAAAATTCGGTTCACTCAAAAGTTGGTACAGGATATTGCAGATAAAAGCCAACAGGAAGAAAGCATAATATCTGTCCACCAACGAGCTCACCGCAATACAGAAGAGAATCGAAAACAAATACTCGAGAAATACTACTTTCCGAGGATGAGCAGAATAATTAGATCAATAGTAAAACGATGTACCATCTGCCAAGAGAACAAGTATGACCGACACCTCAATAAACCCGCTGTTCATCCTACATTTATTCCAAATTATCTTGGACACACTATACACTTAGACATTTACTCGACTGAGAACAAGCTAGTTCTAACAGCTATCGATAAACTCAGCAAGCTTTAACATAAATATGCGTGTTCAACTGCAAAACGATCCATTGGCACTGTCATTCTCCGAACAATTGCTCAACGAACAAATGAACAAATTTGATTGCATGGAAATACACAATGAATCAAAATGCCAGACAATCTTTGCAACATAGTAGCCACGAAAGATGCTTTGATTGACATATTTTCCCAGATTTAGAAAACATTTGATCTAGAAAATCTGTGCTTCTTACATGGCCAATTATATGTTGAGTCTTCTCGCGTTGGCAAACCATCAAGTCTGCTCATTTATACACCTCAGGGATTAACGAAAAACATTGTTCATTAACTCGCATTAAGCTATTTTATTTTTAAGATTTAATATTTATTTCAATACTTTACCTTTTTACATTAATTATAATATTACTGTCATGGAAATGATTTGAATTTGCATTATATGTTATTATATGTTCATTTGATGAAAACCCTCGTTAGAGAATTGCGAGGCTAGAGTTATCTGATGCTTGAGTAAAAAAGCATTAAGCTATTTTGCAATATTTAGTGTTTTAATATTAAAATGCTTGAGTAACTTGAGGTATTATTCCAATTTATTAAATACAAATAATATGCAGCTTGTATGAACGTAAGTTTCTTTGCTAAAATTAATTCATTAAAAAATGTCGACTTAGAGAAATTTTATTTGCAGTTTAATAAAGAAAAAAAATTATCTTCGTCTTCTGGTTCTTCTGGAGTATAATTTTTATAGAATTTAAATTTTTTTGTTAACTATTAGTTTAAAAATATAATTTCTCACTCTAAGAAAATTATTCTTACTTTGAGAAAATATTTTCTTATTTTGAGAAAATATTTTCTTATTTTGAGAAAATAATTTCTTAATTTAAGAAACTGTTTTTGTATGTTCTAAATGTATGTGTATCTTATTTTGTAAGTCATATTTCTTATTTTAAGGATTATTCAAGGTATAGTTGATTGTATGTATGGTTTAAAAAAGAAGGAAGAGGCTCTAATTAGCTTAGATCTCTTTGCTTAGAAGATGATTTTAAATGATTTTGGAATATTTAATCTTCATCGTGCGTAAGTATCAAAATTACTTAATTGTATATGCAATTGAGATGTTGTCTAAAACTTTGACGACGACAAACTGAAACATTGTATACAGCTAACCCTTTAATACACTTAATTTACAAAACTATTTCGCTTATGTAAAATTGATTTAATTTATTTTTATTTTCAGGTAAGGATACTGTGAAAGTTGTGAAAGATGTGAAGTTCTTTATACAATTTGTAAGTAAAATAAATTTAACGATTTAGAGCTGAATCTCCTAAGCTAGCCAACGCATTTTATTATTTCGATTTTGATGGCTAGTGATCGAATGTTAGTATGTTTGTTTGATTAGTGGGCAATTATCTAATTTATTATTGATCAAATAAAATTGGGGTTAAGTTAGTCACTTTAAAATCAGCAACTGGCGATAACTAAATCTCAAGGCTCAATTTTAGGGCCGCGCCCGCACCTATTGAATTAATAAATTTTGTTGGCCACCTTAACGAAGATAACCGAGTGGTAAAAACTTTTGATAATATCAAAGAAAATTAATGTTTATTCGGAATCCCCAAAACGTATTCCCAAAGCGATATACACTTTATCGATAAGCCCGCTGCAATTAATTAATGAAAACCAATAAATCATAAATCATTAACTATTTTAATCAAAAAACATCGCAAATTACTAGAAAATTAAATTAATTTGAAGTAATAAACTACAACGTAAACAAAAATATTATCTAATCTAACCATTAGTAGTAATTAGATAACAAAACATAATATAGACAGGTGATTACTATTCATATTATGCATGATGAAAATCGTAATAAGATATTGATATGAAGTTGGAATACCCCTCGTGCGTGTGTTTCTCGCTCGTATGCTTCTTCGACCTGTGTGGGTGAATATTGCGGTTGTGTAGACAAAACATGTGTTTAACAATCATATTAGCTCTTTTGACGTAACTAAATTCTTTGAAAACAATATTTTTACAGAAACACAAAAGTAAATGTGTTCTTCCTTCTTCTTCTAATATACTTATTTATTCTTATTTCGTTGGCATACCACCTAAGCTGAATAAGGTATTGTCTAAATTTAGACAAAACCACAAATTACTCTGTATACGAGTAAACTGCTACTATATATACTACATGTTTGGTGTATTTGTTTAGTAAACACGTCGCCGGCACAATGGAATACATACGATACGAAGAATTTCCCATTTTAAGTGGTTAGAATACAATTTAATTTGGTTCATGACCTTTTTTTGCGGTGAAACTCCCGCGCATGAACTAAATTTGGTGAAAGGTCGTCCATCATCGTTTAGTATTATGTGTTATGCGTTATTTATATAATGTATTCTAATTAATTTTAGATTTTAACCGATAACAAATATTTGCTGAAATATTTGCCCTCTCCCGTACCCTTTAATCGTATATGTGTTATATAGATTTGATCTACCTTTTGGAATAAATTTTACAAAGCATAAATAAATTCATTAATTAAGGTATCTTTTATCTAATCACACCTTTGTGCTGCTCGTATTCGTTTATTTTTCTAAGTAGTCATTAATCTTATTAAAGCTTCGTTGTGTATACACAACACACTGTCTCTATACGTCACTGTAGACTGTTAAAAGATGTAGAGATAAATTTTAGTTATTTGGCAATATGCGGGTCAAAAGGTGGAAGTAATTTTAATGTAATTATTTAATCAAAATTATATAAGTATTCGTATAGTAGTTATTGGGTATACAAGTAGGTTTCCATCTTTCTGGCAGCATACGAATGCCACGTCGGAGGAATGCTTCATCTTTTGAGGTTACGGTTAACCCAATTTTTGGTATCTTCATTTGATGTGAAGTGGTGCTCAGACAGGCCATGCCTAATCGATCGAAATAAGTGGCAATCAGACTGGACAATATCTGGTGAATACAGAGGGTGAGGTAAAACTTGGATTGTGTGATGTTTCACTGTTTTCATCATGTTGTGGGGTGTTGCTAGATGTTGTACCAAGTTGCGTCATTTAAACCATGTTGCGTGATGTTGCACGATTTTGTGCCGTGTTTTTTCCTGTTACTTCGTATTGGATTTTGTGTTTTGTACTAACTAGGTATCTAGCGTTATGTTTCATTTTGAAATGTGACACAATATTGCACTATGTTGTGTTGGTTGCATTATCATGGCGTATGGTTGCACTAATGTTTTGACCTTGGCCTATTTTTCACATTTTCTTGCGCTTCAAACGATTTTGGTGTCCTCTGGTGAGGTCCGAGCCCCTTTTCATTTTTTTGGTTCGCACGATTTTTATAAAAAATTATTGAGGAGGTTCACATACCAGAATAGAGGGTCATTCGGTGGGAGCTTTATTTAATATTTTTTTCGGCTCTCACGATATTGATAAAAATTGGTGGATGTTTATTTCGGAAAAATTCGTTTAGAAGTCCTTCGGTGGAACCCGAGATTCTTTTTTAAAAATGGGTTGTATAGCTCCGACTGCTAAGAATCGATTGTGATGAGTTATAAATTCGGGGAAATTTGTTTCGAGAGTTCTTAGATCTGAACCCAGTCTCTACTTTAAAAAAATCGGTTCGAACTATTTGGATAAAAAAATTTAACAGAGAAGAATTACGAGTGTCAGCAAGAATCAGTAAAATACCGGTTGTTTACTCTTAAAAGTACTCTTTGTACTTCCACTTGAATTAAAGTCTCTCATTTTCCGTTATATCACCGGATGTGACAAGATTCTGCTATTGCAGGAGGCGTTAAACTTAGAAAAAAATTTAGTCACTGTAGGAAGTAAATTTAGACGTTCCTAGAACCAGTGGAAATTTTTTATTCATTTTTGTAACTCTTTATTTCACAAGAGGAAACATTCCAGCGGAATTACATTTTTAAAATGGTCCTTAAATTGACAAATTGATTGATCTCCCGCGTAGATAAACTTGGTATATGGAATTTTTAAAGTTTACAATGCTCCATCTGTCTCCGTCATTTCTTAACGAATTATGATTTCGTTAGTAGTATTACATATTGATTCTTAAGTGAGCTTTGGACACAATTCTAAAATCTATTCATTGGCCTAATTGTCGCCATTTCATAACCAATCATTATATGAAGATCTGGCATCTGTCCATCCTACACAATTAAAATGGATCCTATGATTCATTTTGAAGGAAATTTTTATATTTGGCTATGCTGGAGAGAACTCGGCTAACTCTTAAATAATAATTGTGCAATTTGGATCATCAGTCTAAATCTAGTTCTAATATGTATTATGAACCAGATTCTGAAATGAGTCAATGATGGGGGTTTCTCGTTCACTTCTTTATAAGTAAACATAAAAATAGTTGTACAGGGCTGCATTTACATTATGAATTGGAAACTTGCGAATCAAAATGTAAAATTAAGGGAGATTATCGTATAAAAAAAGATTTCGATTTCTTGCGGCTAATATATCAAAACTCCCACAGGTACCAATACGTACGGTTGAACATCATTTTGATCTTCATTTGCGATACAAAATTAAACTAACTCAAAACATGAAGCCACCAGACCATTAAAATCGTCGTCGCTTTGTTAATTGGATGCTTGAACGAAATGAAGGTTTTTCATCAAAAATCATCTTTAGCGATGAAGCCATCTTCTTCTTAATAGGTACGTCAATAAACAAAATTGTTGAATTTATCCAATCCATTTATTGCCAACAAAATTTGCTGATCGCCTAATTTCAAGAAATTGGTCACCAAGAAGCCCGGAACACTTGATTATATTTTGTGTGGTTATATGAAAGGTAAGGTGTATGCTAATCATCCACAAACAATTCAACAACTTAGAAATAACATTCGAGTTGAAATTGAGGTCATGGATCCGCTTTTATTTGAAAAACTCATCGAAAATATTGATGTTCGGATGCAGGGATGCAGATGAAGCCGTGGTAGGCATATGAACGATATTGTTTTTCAAACATAAATTGCATAGAACCACCTTTCCTTAACAATACAAAATTTTGACTTTTCATCCCAAAATGTGTTATTTATTTACAAATGAAAAAAGGACTAACAGATGGCCCACCCTGTATAATAATTCCCATCAAAATGCATCTTAGAAACCATTCTAATCGTGTAGAAAACAGATACCAGAACTTCCTACAAAAGTAATTTTGATTACTGATCACTTTTCAAATTCTGGTTTGATGCAGATCAGTAATGTCAAGAACAATCTAAACAGGCAGCTTAACTTAGTGTTCTCTTCTGACGCCAATAATTACAGAGTTTCGGAAACAAATTTGGCCTTACAGCGCACAATGTAGAGTTAAAGTTAACTGTGAATTTTCACCTAGTTTTAATTTTTATAAGGCCGATTTTAAGAAGCTTAACGAGTTGTTGGCTAACATCGATTTTAATACCATTCTTGACAATAATCACAACCTGGAAAACTAAACACTCAATTTTTATTGCACGATCTTTAAATGCTTTCAGCAGTCCGTTCATTATGCCGTACGAAGAAATAAACTGGTAGTTCCTCCTTGGCACAACAGGGAGTTGCGTTTACTGCGTAATCAAAGAAATAAAAACTGTAAAAAATTCTAAAAGACGAGATTGGACTCGGATTACTTAAATTATTTGAACATTTACAATGAATCTTCGAACTTGTGTCATGCAGTCTAAAATAATCGCTGGTCCAAAGCATTTTTGGCAATTCTAAGAAAAAATAAAAGTATATTCTTCTACGACGAAGTTCAGTGATCATTGTTCTGGTGATCCCAAAACCATTGTTGGCTTGTCTGCAAATTTTTATGTATGGCCTTCTCCATCAACGATATTTAGTCCGATGCGGACTGCATTAGTTACATGAATAACAGCGCTCTAACATCTCTGGTCTCTATTCAAATTCATTATGATACTGTGGTTAGGAGGATTATTAAGCTAAAAGATGATTTTTCCGGCGGTCCCTATTGTTTTTCTTTGGAATATGAAAACACTCTTTTATAGCTCCGACCTATAAGAAAGGATGTAAATCAAATGTCTCCAATTATAGGCCAGTTGCGAGACTATCCAAGATCCCTAAGTTATTTGAAAGTATTGTATACTTTTTACTTTCAATGCAAAACATTGTTTTCAGACAATCAGCATTGCTTTCTTAGAGGACGACCTGCGTCCACCAATTGGAAACGAGGTTAATGTTATTATCATGAACTTCACCAAAGCATTTGACAGGTGTTCCTATAAGATAATTTTGTTTAAAGTCAGGGCTTTTGGTCTCGTCGCACCTCAACTCTTACTATGGGTGGACTCTTATCTGAAGGGATGCAGGTATCAGGTGATATTAAGGTCAGCAATATCTCGATCCTCGATTTCGTGGTGATTAAGAACTCGTCAATTTCACCGTCAAATCTTAAGTCCCACCGATGTTAACCTACTAAAGAATGACTTTAATAACTGATTTTATTGTCAACCGAGCAAACTCTGCGCTTGGCTTTATCAAAAGCCGGTCTAAAAAATGTTGATATAGCTTAGAACTTATTAACTTGTAGCCACTCAGCAAGCCACGATCTGCTGCAGACATCGTTTTTATTCATCAAGCTTATATAATTGCTCCTCATAGAATACCTACGTTCAGGACGATCCTATTACAAGAATGCTGCGCAAGACTAATAAATATTTTGAATTTTTGACTACCACATTAGCAAAATCGCTTTTAAGAAAATATTATTTGCTACCAACCGACTAATCAACTTAATTTTTTTAAATTTGTATTTTTTATTTTTTTATTTAATAGACTTAAATACTCTATCTAGTATTTATCATTTGAAACATTTTTTGCTTTTTGCATTTGCGTTTCATTTAATTTTATTTTTACTTATAACTATTTGTTTTATTTTCTCTTTTCCTTAATTTCAAATCTGCATGTTTGAAGCAGACCAACGGTCGGTTTAATAATAAATTATTTTTACGTTTACTTTTCTAATTTTAATTTGTATGATATCCTTGTTTATAATCCTCCTGAATGATTTTCAAAAACATAGTAATATGTTGATGGTGACTCTCCTCGTGTGGTCAGGGATGGGTGATTGATCGTGGGGAATTAATATTATTCAAGTTACGTAATGGCGAAATTTAGTCCGGCATGAACATATCCCACAATTTTGTCCAAAACTGATTTAAGAATCCCTTTAAGAATTTCATCATACACAAACATTCGTTAAGAAATGACCGAGATAGATGGAACTTGGATGGAGTTTTTTCTTTCGGAGACCAATCAAATTGTCAATTTAATGAACAGTTTAAGATTTCATCCCGCTGGAATGTTTCTTTTGTGAAAAAAAGGACAACAAAAATTCTCTTTTGTGATAGTGCTGCCATTTGTGGCGAGAAGCGTAATCTATTATTTGCCGCTGTCTTATACAGCATTTGAGAATCATTATAACGGACATATATCATATTTGATAATAAGAACGCTAATTGATTAGGGCTTGTTGTAACCTAAGCACTTTACAATTTTGAAATTATGCTGTAACATTTTTTGCCTTCTTTCGTTGTAATTTTCACATGTAGGTCGAAAGGAATAATTTTTTGAAGTATAATAGACACAGACACTTTATCTTTCAAGTTAGTTAAAAATAAAAAACAAACCCAAAGAGATTGAAAACATAAACATAATTTATGTAGGTGTACGTGTAACATCAAAGAACTCATAAAAGCGAAGAATTCGTTACCATAATTTATCGCGCGACGAGACGGTTTCGATAACAGAACAAATAGCTACCGACGATAAAACAAATATACGTAGAGGTACCGGTACAGTCATTAAACAATGGAAAGGGAACAACGTTAATATGACACAAATATAGAACTGATTTGGTATATAGCTGATAAGATTCCACATAATTACCTTGGATATTTATATAAATTTACAAGCGGAGTCAGCAAAATGTGTTGTTTAAATACCAAATTTAGCCAGTTACGTGGAAACTGTATATAAATGATATAGATAGAGATAGGAATCGTCTCGCACCATAAACATTTTTGAAGCTAATTGATGCGTAAGACATTTTCATTCATCGATTTTTTATCTTTTTTCTAAACTCCCAAATCGGAATAATTTTTTTTAAATACCGATATTCCAAAATCGACATACGGAAATCAAAAATGTCTATCTTCTAGATATGCTATGCTTGTCTAGGCATATGTACATAATTCGTATAAAGATGGTTCCAGCATAGTTCCCACTGCACACTGCCTTCGTTAGAATAAAACAAAATATTGATTTTCTTTGTCAAGACGAGGATAAAAAAATGCAAAATGCTAATAACCTAGCCCAAAGCCAAACGACATTGTAAAATATGATGTCTTCATTGTTGAACTACCTGCAATGTTATATAATTATTCATATTCATATTTACAAGTATTTAAAATAAACGGTTGCGTAATTTAATTATATTTATGTACATTTTTCGCATTTTCCTGAAAACTTTTTATTTGTCATCATCATAAACTTCCACAACCTGTACGTTTATTATATTCCATGCAGTGGGTAGTACAAATAGTATACCATACTGATCTGTGACATTTATCGTGCTAAATGTCATTGGGTTTGGATCCTTAAGCTGAACGAAATACATTACACGGTTGGCACCTCCCAGGTATTATATAAATGACACTCTGCTGCTGATTATCCTTTACACGTACAATCGATTACAGAGTATGTATAGCACACATCCATACTCGTATATGAGCAATACATTTTATGTATTATTGGAAGAACGAATGAGTGATGGTGAGAAATACTGTCTGGCGACACCAAATCGAATTAACAGACAATGAGATATGTTTGTACTACAGGCGATACACTAGTCTACGTTGTGCACAGGCGATACACTAGACCATAACGAAAATTGATTTTGCTTAATCGTAAACTTTGAAACAGTGGCTGCGGAAAATTTTTAAAAGCGAGAGTGGAAGTACGGGACCAATGCTGCAGACAAACCAATATTTTATTCCGCCGAAATTTACACTCATTTATATACTACTTTACACTTGGTTTAATCGGTAGGAACTTGACTTCGGTTCAAATTAAAATTATTTTGAACTTATTTGGTTTTAAACAGATTTCCGGACTTTCCGATTTCTATTTAATTAATTCAAACTAAGTACTTTGACGAAGGATTTGAATGGATTTCCATAGGGTTTGCAATTAACCGTTTGTTTTTATTCTTTGCAAACCGTTTTGACACCGACGCACTCCTATATTGGAAACTTATGGTACTGCCTTGATAGATGGGCCGGCCCGTTAGTAATTCACTTCGACAAGGTATTGTACTTATATTCATTTAGATCGATCGTAATGATTAAATATTCCTTTTAAATCCTGTCCCTCCGTCCCTCCCAGTATTTTTTTGCTGGCTTTACATCTGCGCCTTAATACATTTTCGAGAATCCTATCCCCAACTCGCAGATCTATTGGATGCATATTGGCTTGATAGATGGTAGGTTTCCATTGCGATTCATTTTTGCATATTTTTCTTTTATGGATGCTGGACGTTGTAATTTTTTATTAATTTTTTTTATTTATTCAAGTTCTAATTATAATAATTTCTTATTCTAATTAGAACTTCCCAGCTCCTGCGGTTTCTACCATGGAGTCTTCTCATTCCATTGGTGGCGTTCAACATACGGCGTACGTCCCAGATAATGTCTGATAATTTGTACATTAGCCTTTTTGACACAACCATAGCGTGACGGTTATTTCATCTTTCCCATTATGTAAAGACTTGCGAAAGTATCCATGATCAGTAAACAATTGGGTGGGATAATAGTTTTGTTCCTTTGTTTCATGATTTCCTGTAGGATATTATCAGGTGCCAGTGTTATATCGATGATAGTTTCAGTATAAAATCTCCCAGTCTTCCAAATGTAGATACACTGAACTAGGCTAGAAACAATTATTTTAGCACCAGTCCCTTTAGGAATAGCGGTGATTTCATCTTCCAAGGTTTTGATCACAGTTGCTCTCCTCGGTTGGCCAAGGGTGGTTAATTGTCCTTGTGGATGATTAAGGCCTCCATCGCCTCTTAGAGTTTCACCATAATATTCTTGTCATCGTTGGATAGGTTTCGTTGCCTGTTGGTTGTGTTCTTCATTTTTAGGATGATAGAATCATAATAAGAATTCAATATTTGATTAGTTCGAAACGAAATCTAAATCGCCTTGGTAACCTCACCTCATTGTAAAACTACATGATTATTTAATAAATTACGCCTCAGAATCACATCCGGAGAAACTAATTTTATCCATATAAGTTAAGAAACGGGTTAGGTCTATTCAAATTGACAGTTTACCAAAGGCATGTCCTGAATTTTTATTAGGTTCTCATTTTCATTTTATAATCTGAGGACTATACGAGTATCTAATCGATTGAAAAATGATTTAATTTTATTGTAGAACACATGACAAACATGATGGTCAGATCGGACTATCCCTCAACGATTTTCCAGGCATCATGATCCATTGCAGTCGCTCCTCATCACCCTTGTCAACATTCCCGAGGTCACTTAATCATATTGCTAATATCGAGTAACCTTAACAAAATTGTTCGTGCCGAAAAAATGTAATAGGGAGATTTCTGGTACTTGAAAAAAACATTTTCTGAAAGCCTTGGCTCAAACATAAAATTTTAAGGCTTTTAAATTTCGTAGCTCGATTAGGCATCAAATGATATCAATATTGCTATCATACAACTAGCATTTTCGAAAATACGCAACTAAATGCATGACGCAAAACCAAACATGACGCAATTTGTTGAACCATCCCGTAGCATAGTGCAACATGCTAAAACTTGATGCAACATCTTGCAACGTGATGCAACATGGTTTAACATTATACAATATCCTGTAAAATAACGGCTAGATCAAAGGATTTCTAAATTTATTTTTCGAACTCCTACCAATCCCTTCCTGGCATTCGGAAACCAATTTCTATTAAAATCGTTAATCCTAAGAAATGACTTTGTTCCAACGCAACGTTTAAACATATTGGTTGAAAAATTAGTAAGTTTTATTCCCGGCACAGTAGTTAAAGCTTTGGTGTTTAGGTCGGGAGGTACCGAGTTCGAATCCCAATAGCGATCAGATTATGATCTGTGCTGTTAATGAACAATAACTATGGCCTCCTGGCAGAGTGCAGAACTCTCCTTCCATGCCAGTACTATAGGCTGTCGTTGAGCAATGCTATGTGCAGATGGTTCTACGGAAATCGTACCTATAGCTGTACGTCCTCGATTTGGCTTTTGTGCTTCGGCCCCAGAACAGATTGCATAGTTAATAAACAAAAAAAGGTTTCATTCCAATATAACATTTCCAGAACCACATACGAAACTCCACATTGGAATCCTAAATTTATCATTTTCTAAAACCTCATTTTTATCATACGAACTGAGCATCATTCCAATTTGTTGAGAAATGGTTAAGTTGATAATGCAACACAATTTTCCAGAACCAAACTATAAGCCCATTTTCATAATACGTATAACCCGAGATACATTGCAATAGATTGAGAAATTGAAATTGGTGAGTTTTGGAATGCAAACCTGGAGCTAAATGTTCATCAAATAAACCCAGATTAATTTTAATCCGTTGAGAGAGGCTTAATTCTGTTAAAACGGCGGCCATGTTTCAGTATCACATCCTGAACTCAAATTGAAATCGTATTGTTACTATACAAACCGAGTCTATTTTGCAGAAGCAAATCCGGAAATCATTTTATAATCCAAGTTTCATCGAAATTGAGTTTTAAATGGATTAGCTTCTTCTTAGATTTTCGGTTTCCTGTTTCCGGAATCCTATAAAATTCACGAATCAAGAAATTAACTAAATACGACACAACAACACCTAAAATTGAAAAAATAACAAAAGAAGCTCGAGTGCCAAATGAACTTTCATGAAAATTAGTCGAGCCGTGAATTTAACCTAGATGCTGAAATTCACAGCAACTTCATTTTAGCCAAAAATTCAATGTTTTCCGTTGTCCTTCAAAAAATTGAATGAAAAATTCCCTTTCCAGTTACCTTAGCCATATTTAGAATCTCATTTTCATAATGATCGGTTAATAAATTGCCCTAGTTTCGCCCTAGAATGCTTTCCAGTACTAAGTTTAGTTCCACCCAAGTTAACCAAATTCCGCAACTTCCTTCAAAAATCAAGTTGGGAATATTCTAGAACTTTCTCTGAAAGTTGTTTTAGGAGCCTATTTCCATCTAACACATCACATTTCGTCATTATCGGTTAAAAATGTCTTAGTTTTATCCTAGTGAACCATTTTTCAGAATCTAGTATAATTCGAGACTCTATTTGCCTATCTATCAAATCTAGTTTTAAGTACGACAAACAATTCACCATGGTGCAACAAGGCACAAAAACACGCACCGCGAAACGATGTAAAGCCACACGTGACGCAACTTGAAACATGGCGCAATCTGTTGCCACATTATACGCTACATTTAGTTAATTGTTGCAAAATGACCTAACATCCCAAAATATGGAGCAACATCGCGCAACATGGTGCAACATCACACAACAGGACGCAACGTCATGAGACATTACAGAACAACAGAAGGGTCCCATCGAAGGACTCCTAATAGATTTTTGGAAATTTGTGCTCTTTGCAATTGGTTCGTGGAACTCGAGAGACCGACAAATTTTTATCAACATCTTTCAAGCAGGAAATAAAGAACTCGAGCCAGAACAAAATCGGGATGGATTTCTAGTACTCGAAATCCCTTTTTCAGCAATTTAAATGAAAATTATTCGAACCTTTCTCGAAATCGGCAAAATAGCTTAAGATTATGCTTAAAATAGGTGAATTGTCTAAAAGGAGAAACTTTAAATGTTTTAAAATCTAAGACAAAAGATGTTGCACCTTAAAGATCAGATCAAAATTTGTACTCGTAACATAACCATTTATGCTGTTCATGAGACAAAATAAACCGGAGGACAAAAAACATCACATTGTGAAATAAACGGACACCGGTTAATGCCTGTGATAGTATCAAGAGTATTAAGCGCCTGAAAAGCTATCTTCAATTAAATGCGGAAAATAAGACGACCAGTCGGGTCATAAAGGTATTGGACATCTGAAACAAAAATGAAGATAAGTACCAAAATTAATCAAATGGTGCAAATTTGCGTGAAGTGAGTTTTTAGGGCAAACTCGGTCGGCTAGTCGTAGGTAATTGAAAACTATCTTATCTTAATAATTTATTAAGGTTTCTTTTAGATAAGAAAATGGTTAACTAGGATGGGCCAGTTGAATAACGACAAAATATTTTCCTTTTGTGATCAGACGCGTTCGAAGTTGTTCCTGATAGATTCACGTTGTATTTCATTGCTCTGTGAAAATAATATTAGTACTTGGCTTCATTTTTGTATGACTGATCATAATTTTTGACACATTTAACTGAAAATTTAATTTCAGGCGCTTTATGCTCTTGGTAGTATTACTGGCGGCTTTAACCAATGCTTATATTTTTTTTTTCGTGAAGTCATGTTGGTCCTCCGGTTTATTTCGTCTTATGGACAGCGTAATCTGTGTAATTAAAAAAAATTGTGACAATTCCATGATGGTGGTACAATCTTATTACGTTTTCGAAACGAAATACCTTAATCAAATCACGAAATATAGTTATGAACCGTAGTGCACATGTAATAACTGGATAGATTAACTCTCGATCACAAAAAGTATTCTCGGCTCGAATGGAGAAACTGAAGTTCAAAATAATGTTTATAAATAGAAACTTAATTTAATGAAATGGTTCGAAATTTTGCCAGGGTTCTGAAATTTATGTCAATCATCCCAGAAATTCTACTGTTTTCTTATTTCTTCGGTAGAATTTGATTGTGCAATTTTGTGTGTCGAATGATAAAATTTGAGAGATAACGTTGAATTTCTGACGTGATTATCACACCGGAAACCCCATAGCTCCGTTTAAATCTTGAAGTAGATGTTTTACTGTAGATAAGTTGTGCTGAACTGTGCATTCCAAAAAGAATTTAGTTCTCCACCAGAATTGGTCTTAGAACGAAAGTGCATTATGTCAAATCACCCTTATATCAAACCGAATTTTCGCATGTTAAATTTGAAAAAAAATTAGGGGTGATTTGTGGAAAATCCACCTTTTATTAATAAAATCTTTTAAACTGGTTTACAGAAAATACTGACGCAAGTTTCATGATGGTGCCTACTTTGCATTGGTCAGAATAAGCCTTTAAAAACCCTTATTTCAAAAAATTATTTTTGAAAAATTTTGGTATTGGTGAGTTTAGAAACCACTACTGTTATTATTAATAAAATCACTTGATGTAGTTCTATTGAACATACTGACGAAGTAAACATGATTGTGCCTACTCTCCATCAGCCAAAAACTCGAAGAAAGAACTTTTAAACTGGATGTACTGAACCTTCTGACCAAGTTTGATAATTATGCCTACTCTCCATTGGCCAGAATCACTCGTAGAAACCCTTGTTTGAACCCGAATTTTAAAATATAATTTTTGAAAAACTTTGAACAATTTCTCTAACCTTTTATTAGCAATTTTTTTTAAATTGTTTGTGCTTTGTTTGAACATACGATCGAATCGTCCGGAAATCCCTTTATTTGAACCATCAGCACCCAGCAATCCCACATTTTAGCAAAATCTCTTAAACAGGTTGGACTTAAAATACGATCAAGTTTCAGTATGTTCAATACATCCAGTTTAAGTGGTTTCATTAAAAATGATATTTTGAAATTAGGGTTGAAAGTAGTACATCCAGTTTAACAGACTTTATTAACAAAAGGGGAAATTTCCAGAAATCTCCCATAGTTTTGATTTTTCAAAAATTTAACATCCGAAAATAGAGTTTAAATAATGATTTTATAGGGTCAAAACTGGCCACAATTTCAGTTTAGCACAACTAAGCTAAAGTAAAACATATAAAGGGTTTTTCAATTTGGGTGGGTCGATGTTGAAATGGAATAAAACAAGCTGTAAGGAATTGACGAAATTCTTTTTTTATTTGAAAGGCCCATGTATGCCCTTATTTATGGAATGTAACATCGTTCAAATGTTCGTCGTGGCTTCTCAAGGTGGCACGGATCCGAGTGCTTCAATTTTCAATTATCGCATAGGTCCTACTACATTTAAGCGATGGTATTGGTTAAGTTGGCTTTAAAGGCATCGGTTGATTGCGGTTAATTGGCATAGACCTGCGACTTGCGGAAACCCCACAAGAAAAAGTCTAGCGGGGTTATATCGTACGATCTAGATAACCCTAGCAGAATGTCCATCGTTTCGTCCGCTGTATGGCACGTAGCCTCGTCCTGCTGCAAACACATATCGTCTACCTCCATATCGTTCAATATGGGCCAGAAAAAATCGGTTAGCATCGTTCTGTAGCGCTCGCTGTTGATGGTGATGGCATCACCAACGTCAATTTCAAAGATGTACGGACCAATGACGCCGCTGGACCAAAACCCACACCAAACAGTAACTTTCTGTGGATGCATTGCCACCTGGTGAGCCTCGTGTGGGTTGGTGTCATCCCATATACGGCAATTTTGCTTGTTAACATAGCCATTAATCCAAAAATGCGCCTAAATCACTAAAGGTGATTTTTCGCCTAGTTCACTACTCCTAATGTTCTCGGCCGATCTGGCGTTCTTTTGTCGTACGAGTGTTGGCCGATTATTTACCGAACCGGTTGTCCCGAATTTGGACACCAAACGTTGGAGAGTCGACTTTAAAGGACCACCGCGTAAAATGGGCGCAACGCGCGCAACTTTTGTACTAATGAACACTTACTTTAATAATAAAGTTTTATTATTTGGACGTGCTGCTCAATCGCGTGACTTGTCATGGTGATTTGCGAGAAGTGACTGAAAAAATAAATACCAGATTAGACAGACGCTACCAAAACATCGCTACAGGCTGCTAACATCAACCCGCCCAAAATAAAAAACCCTTTACTTCAATGTGTAAACAGAACTATGGGATTTCTGGTGTGATAATCACGTCAGAAATTCCACATTATCTCCAAAAAGAACGTTATGCACGAATTTTACCGTTAGACACACAAAATTTCACAATCAAATACGAGAGGAAATAAAAAAACCGCGGGATTTCCAAAATGGAGATCTGGCGTGATTGACACATGAAATTTGCCTATTCGATAAAATATAAGTTATTGAGATCATCATTCAAAATTCACGATCGAAATAATCGAGCGCTTACTGTTTTCAACAACGACAAATTCATTTTTGTTATTTTCGTTCGTTAGTTAGGAAAATACTAATAATACACACGATCTGCGTTCATTTGTTTTTTTTTAAATAGCCGATCGTTCGTTCCGTTCAATTTTGGACTTTTGTTTTTTATTTAGTTTTTTATTTTTGTTGTTTACTTTAGTTTAGTTCACAATTCAACTTATTCGTGTAGAGATCGGTGTTGAGAGTGTTTTATTGTAATTTCAAATGTTTTTATGTTGTTGTTGTTATTATTGAATGTATTTTTTTAATACTTCTTGATCGCTGTGTTGTTAATACTTACATTGTTGTTGTTTAGTTTGAAAATTAAGAAAATAAAATTGAAATTAGATTTTTTTAATACATTCGTGATGTTGTGTATATAGTTCTTCTGTGTGCGATGTGATTCTTATAATAAAAATTATTTAAAAAAATTTATATACGAGTAATTGTTTTTAAGATTCGAGTCGTTGTTGTTTTGTGTTATGATTATTTTTAAGAAAGTATAAAAATTAATTAAATATAAATTTTGTGTGTGCAAAGCCGCGATAAGTAAAAATTTTAAAAGGGTAATAAAATGATTAACAAATTTGCAGTAAATTTGGTGTGAAATTATTTATTTTTGTTGTGCTGCATTTGCATACAAAAAAAAGGTCAAAGTGTAGTTTTAGTGATTGTGAATTAGCAATAAATTGTATGTGAAGAATTTATGTTTGATTTACCTATAGTAAAAATTTGTGTATTTTCCCAAATTGGATTAACGTGCGGAATCAAACCAAGCAACCCAAAATTATTTTTAAGGATTTAGTAGAATAGCACTTCGTGCATGGAATTAAATTTTTTATCAAGTGTTTACTGACAATCTATACGTAATTGTTGTGTTTGCACTTAATAAGGTAAATGAAGATTTATTGCTTTATCAAGAAGTGTTCAAGCTTCTTCTTATGTACACAGTAGAATTTAATTAAAATTTTTTTAGCGATCTTTATGGTTTTTTATATATAGAAATATTTTTAACCATCCCACTATCTTTATATAGAGACGTATATTTACTTACAACAAGATGTTTTTTTTTTATGTTTGTTCTTAATCCAAAAAACATAGCACATGGTGGTTCTGAAATGTTGAAATACTGATGAAATTTTTATAGAGTGATGATTGAAAACAGATTTATGACTTTTTTAAAATACGAAATGACCTGACACAAATTATTTTTTTACTCCACGTCTTTTAAAATTGGGGGTGAATCATACGCAAATTTGTTCAGCAAATATACAGATAGCATTTAAGATAAAATTTTTGTGATAAATTATGTGAACAGATGTTTGTTTGACTTAATTAATATATGACTGAATGAAAATGAGACGAGGGTGTTTTCATTTTGTGTACATATTGTACTGCAGTTGTAGTTTTAAATGTCAATGAGATTTTAATGGGATTTTTTTTGTTTCGAATCGTTTTATCGACTAATTAACACTATGACATTGTGATCGGGAGGGTGAAACTGTCGTAAAGGTAATAAATTCTGTAATGCTATACAATTCTAGCGATCGTAAAATTGTTTTCAATGTGAGGGTAAAATACCATGGAATAAGTATGTATACGAGTATCACACACGTAGTGTTCTGTTTTTTTTACTGCGGCCTTCACATCAGCAAATCAAATTTTGTTATCCAATATAAAATGCCAAGCGATATAATGTCAATAGATCGGTTTGTATCGTAAATCTTAAAATAAATTATAAATTAAAACAAATGATTCGTGCGATTGGCCCCTATGACGTACTAATTCTGTAGCAATCACTTTGTGATTCATTTCTTTATTTAACGCCCAGAAGTATTTTTGGCAGGCCCACCCAAACAAGTTATTATACAAATATATATTTTATATGTTTACCATCCTACGAGGAAAAGTGTCAACTAAAAATTAAATGTTGAAACCGATCACAATATTCGTGCTCTAAATTATATGTTGATATTTATGCAGCATGTTTAGTCCTCATTCAACCGAAATTGAAAGAGTTGAACTTCGCATAATGAGTACAGGTTCAAATTTAAATAATTACTAGTTATTTGCCAATGAATCTTAATGTAGAAAGAAGATGATCAAGACAGGTGTCAATCATTTTTTGTTGGTTTGAGTTTAATTGAACCATCCAAAGATCAAGATATCAGGGCTTTTTAAACTTGGCGAAGAAAAATTGGCAATTCATTGACCGTTTTGTTTTAACTATTAAGTAATGGTAAACATTTATATGTACGAGTATATATGCCTCTAAACACGTGTGCTGCCATGTGACCCACCGGTGTGTCAGTAAAGGTCATTTATATATTGATTCGCATTTTTCTAATACATTATTTTTCCTATGGTGGCAGTAAACGTGTTAAAAAAATTCTCGTTGTTCCATTGGTGCACTTTATTAAGCATTCGATCATATAATTCAGTTTGTTTTACTGTTTTTATCGGTATGGTCTTTTAAATGATCTTCTATTGCTCGGTTTATCCGATTTAGATAAATCGCCAAAACAGATTACGACGACCATAAGCAGGCATTTATTTTATCAACTCCTTGATGTATGGATTACTGATTGATGATCTACTTAACTTTTGTGAATATTTAGGGTCCGAAATTATCAAAATTAAAATTCCCGTGAAAGTTTATTTATATGTAGTGGCCTATTTGGTGTTATTCTAGGCCCTATAATAAATATCCCAAGCTTTTTACGAAAAACGAATTCATTTTCAATATTGTTCAATATTTATTTTGGTCTACGGCTTGTTAAGGTGTTTCCCTATTCGGTAGTTCTTCTTGTTTCTTAAGTCGCCTATCAGTGTTTGATCTCCAAGTCCTTTATCATGACTTTAACTATTTTTATTCTTTGCTATTTTAGAATAAAAAAATATAAGGCATGCATAGATACTTAAACCTTAGACAACACTGCTCTATAGAAAAAACTTATGGTTTAGGATAAGATTCAATCATGTCACAAATACAACTGCTTATTTGTATTTTGAAATTCTCCGACTTGCAAGGCGTGCCTGAAGATTTTAGAACAAACAATAATTATCACTTACCTTACTTATCCAGTTTCTCATTAGTAGTCCTTTGTGTACTTGAAAGTTTGTGGACTTTGTATAACCCGTAAAATATTTTTCTTAGCGGTACAGCCAATTAGTTATACCCCACTTTAGTAAAACGTGAATTCAAAATTGGACGTAAGCGGTGGACGAAGAGCTAAAATGGTACTCTCTGGCGAAACCAGCTAACTAAGTTTCGGTGTCAAAATTTGTTGGCATTTGTTTCTTGTTGCATGTTAAATAACCGTATTATTATTGAATTATATGAGTCATATCTAACACAAATGGTGGCTCTTGAACTCTGAAATTTCTATTGCTTCTAGATCACTTACAAGTCATCCTAAGATTATGAAATCATTTTTTCGTTTTCAACTCATTTTATATTTTTTGGCGATATTTGGTGAGCGATATCCTCACGTATCTATGAGACTTCTACAGTAATACGGTCATATTAATGTTTTATTAATGTTTTAAAAACGATTTTATAAAATTACTTGCTATTTTAGAAAGTATTGTTTACCAACATTTGACAATAAGACAGAGCAGGGCAATTTTTCAGAGCTGAGAGATGTTGACTCTCTCGAAAATTATTTTTATGACCACCGTCGAAGCCTGCAACTCCTTAAGTTCGTATGCCTCATTTACATTAGTGTTACTGACTAGCGATACTTGCGGTTTAATTTTGACCGGCCTCTTCAGTTTTATTAATAAAACAGAGATAGTAACGCTCATTGTGTACACTGAAGATCTTTATTTTAGGTTTAGGTCCTGATTCGGTTTGGTAAAAATAATACGTTTCTCTGGTTTTCGACTTTCAATGGCTCCTATTTATGCATATTTATGATGACATATTCTTACCTCAGTCCAGGTTTAGTTTCGGGAAAAATCTGACATTTTGGCTTATTTTTTTTATAAACTAGAGCTTTAAGAACGACAACTAAACACTTTCGTTATGACCATCTGTTCGACCGTCCTTTTGTTCCTATACAGATAAAACCCTACCCTATTTCGTTCTAAATATAAAATTTGGCCAACCTTGATTAAGAATTGAAGTTTCACGCAAACCAAACTCGAAAACTGACAGTTAGTTGTTGTAAACCAAATTTTGTCAAAAGAAATCACGAATTGTATCCAAATTACAGTTAAATTCTCAATTTCGTCTTAAATCAATCCTGAATTTTTGTCTTAAAGTAAGTGCCGTATGTATATGTAGAGACTACAATATTTAATAAATAAGTGTTAAAGGCTAGGAAAATACTGCTTTTTATTTTGCGCTAATAGCGGGATTTTAACATTAACGGTTGAGTTTTAGCAAACATCATACGAGGACTTGATGATAGCTCAACGAAGAATGTAAGGCCGATATAGGGCTTGTAGATTGCATTTCCTCTAAAGTTAAGTTCCACAGTTTAAATAAATGATGAAACTATGAGATCGTGCAGGTCGCGGCCTGAGGGATTTAAAAAATTGACGTCCACAATGATCTCATTTTATGGTCCAGAGTCCCATACAAACCTTGATCATACTGACCAGGTTAAGTTTTAAGATTTAATACTAGATAGGATAAGTAAGATAGAATTAGTAACGACTAAAATTAACAACATCATTCATTTGAGTTTACCACTTTATTTCTATGTGAGCTGAAGTGACAGAAGCTACTGAAGTCGCAATCCAAGCACTCGATGCACACTCCTTTTAACGTTCGCACTATGCTCAGGGCAGCATATAGGCGTGAACTTTGGCAATCAGATTTTTGCTCAAATTAACGATAGCATGGTCCACCGTGCATCCTTGCATCTCATGGGCAGTTGAGACCCAACATAAAATCATCGGCAGCATTCTCAACGGAGTGGAAACATAATGGAGATCATCAGTATGGCCTGATGATCTCCATTATGTTTCCACTCCGTTGACGAATTCTCTCTCAAGGTTTATGTTGGATCACAACATAATTAAGTTCATTGTCTAATTAAGTTCATTGTCACCATAATAAAACAATTCACTCCTGCCTATCCGGAATCAAAGTTGTCGTCCCTGGTTTCATAAAGCACGAACTTCACGCTATGTCTCATATATAGGCATATAAGCACTCGGTTGAGGATCTCCATTTGCTTTATTGGTTTGTGTTTGTCGTTGCTGAGGCTCAGCGGGGGGAATAACTCGAATCAAATCAACTTGTTCCAGTCTAGCAAAATAATTAATAGTAGCATCTTTATACAGCGACATACAGCGGGTGATGTTGGCCCTTGAACTCGTGATGTTACGAGCCAAATCTGCCGTTAAATTTGATAATGTTTATGAATAGATTGATGCGAGACAATAGCCGCCGTTCCGTTTGCGTTAGGACTCTTATGACATCTGAAATATCTCTAGAAGTAGTGGAATTTTAGTTTACTGGTCGGGCTATTGAAAACAATAGGTCACAACCGGGGAACATCTCCAGGATTGACGATACATATTATTGAAAGAAATCAAATTTCGTTTACTGTTTCAAATTGCCAAATATATAGCAAAGTTCATTGTAATGCCGAAATTAAAAAATGGATATAACATTAATACAAGGCGTTCTGGGTACCGTATTGGTCACCTCTAGAGTAGCAGTTTTTCTGATCTATTTGTAAACACTGACTAGGACCTGTGAACATATTTAGCTCGCCCGTTATAAAACTTGAAATATTCATCCAAATTGTAAAATTTCTATAAAACATAGTAAAATCCATCATAATTATATCTCCTTCGCTATAGACTCAGTTGATTGGAAGATGTATTTGCAAAAATTATAAGACCTCGTGGATATCTTCAGAATTGACTGGAATATTGTTTGAAACCCGTCAAAAATGCCCAATTTCTGAATAAAATTTTTAATAGAACGGATCTCAAAAATATACTTTAGTTAAATTTTAGAAATATGTAAGTCTATGTTTTACCTTCCCAAAAATGTCAGCTGTAATCAGTAGATATTTCGAGATTCGACGGCCCAACATTTAGGATCGTGTCCAATTTTATAATTTTATTTGTAAAACTAATTCCATTTGGAAAAATAACAAATTTAACAGTGTAATTTTTTAATAATTTTTTTAGCAGACACTTCATTATCATCCGAGTACACGGGTAAAATGACAAGCTACATGCACGAACGCAGTTTGAACAAGTAGTCTCGCAAAGTTACACTGCGGATCATTTGATTAGACGCACTTGCAATTTTAGTTTTAACTGTAACCTTTACTGTATTTTCTCGCGGAACCAATAACATATTTTTATTAAAAAGAGAGAGAAATCCCTACTCAATAATTTCATAATCGATAATTAATTAATCTGAGAAAGATTTAAGGTTTTTAGATAAGTTCAAATTTAACGTTCTTTTTTCGGTTCAGTTGATTAGACGCAACTTAGAAAAGTATATTATTTTAATATTTTTTTAATTTTTTAATTTTTTTAGCTATTATGTGTACTACCCACATTCTTTAAAATTATTTCAAAGATCTTGTTCTTAAGAGAATCATATAAAGATTTTACGTAGTCCAACGAAATCTTTCCCCATGCAGCTTCAATTACTGCAATCGGCGATTCATTGGATTCATATTGTTTCTCGTTTCATAAACTTTGCAAGTGAGCCAGCTTCAAACGTTTTCGATGATATTTAAATCAGGGAAATAAGGTGGTCATGGTAATAACCTAAGGTTTTGACTCGCCATCCACGACTTTACAGTGGGGGCAGAAATAGTTCCTGAATTTCTGGAAAAATTGGAATTTCTGAAATTTTCAGTCATTTTATTGAAAACTAAATTCAATTTAATTGCGTCCAATATGAAATTGCACCCCATAACATTACTCCTCCTTTTTGACATGATGGCGAGTCAAAAAATGTCTTCTTTGCGAGTGTCAGGAAAATAATAATTATAGCCATCTGGTCCATCTAGGTTTTCCAATTTAATAATTGTGGATGTACATCCCAAGTCATGTCCTACTTAGCGAATTTCAATCTTTGTTGCCTGCATTCAGGGTTTAGTGGTGTTTTATTTAATTTTTTGAATTTTAAAAATGAAGCACATAATATTGCTCTACGAACTTTTGCTTGGTAAACATTAAGCCCAGCTGCAGTTCTGATTTTGTTGATTGAATGGACTGAACTGAACGCATCAGAACTGTCACCGACCTTCCTTGGTAGTTGCTTTCATATCATGTGTTTTAACTCTTTCAGGGGCAAAAATACAATAAAGAAAATATTGCTAGAGGGGGAGAATTTTTATTTTTTTGGTTTATTAAAAAAAGGTAAACTATTAATAATTCAGTTATAGTCTTAATATCTGCTAAAGAAAAAATAGTTTTTTATCGTGAATTACGTAATTATAGCAATTTAAAAGGTGGGTCATATTTTAGACCACCGCACGAATATAATAATTTCTTAAATTACTGAATTTTGGAAACAATTTTTTTCTTTCCCGTTACTAAAAAGGAACAGGTGCCTTGTTAGTACTGCAAGATCCACATCATCGTCTAGTCGTCCTCTCTGGTTGATGTGCAGATTTCCCTTGACTCAATTCGGGAGGCAACGATGGTTTGTGTTTCCTAATAGAAATTACTGGCGAAGAGTCCCTTGACGACAATATTTTTGGTTTTGAAAGTAAGGTTTCGGTTATCAAACCGTCGATAATACGCCTCCGGAAATTCTTCATTTTCTGCAATTCGAGATGTTTGTAAATTGCAAATGCATTTACTACAGATGCGTCCAGAAAATAGAAGAAAATTGGGTGGCTTTTCCGGTCTGTTTTATATGTAGATAAATGTTGGTCAAATTTGTCAACAAAATTGATATTTTTGTTGTTCTCGTAAAGTGCAATTGGACAAGGAACTTTACTTTCTGTACCATTTTTCTCTTTTTTCATTAAGCCACAGCTCACCTTCTGTGGTGTCTCTCGGGTTATGAGAATTTGATTAACATGTACCACTCGTTTAATCGCTACAGGACTACTCATATTCTCCTCGTTTTATTTGTCTCTCTGGTTTGAAATTTGGAATATTTTTCCTGGTTGAGTTGACCATTCCATAAGCAAAAATCTTGTTCACTTTTAACTTTTCCATAAGCTCAACACTTGAAAAATAGTTATCAAAAATAACAAATGATTTTTCCTGCAAACTCTTTCGTAAGTTTCACAACACAATCCGTTCACTTAAATTCTTCTCGATAATGCCGGTTTCCGATTTTCCAGTGTATATTTCAAACTTATGGCAGTATCCATTCTTATCTACTAGTATCTAAATTTTATATCCTCTTTTCCCTATAGCTATGTAGTGGTTTAATCCCCATTACTAGATTTATCCCTAGAAATATTTTCATTTCAATGAGATTGGTTGGTAAATATTTGCTCATACTTGGCTGGCTGTATAGATTTGTTTGGAATACGAGAACCTCCAATAAGTCGTCAGTGAAAAAAAGTTGAAATAATTTATATGGAGTCGGATAATCCATATTTTTGATAGCATATGAATCAAAACAAGGAGGTTTGGTAACAGTAGAGTTTTTCGACCATTTTTTTCTATTCTTGGAATATCATCCTCCGAATTGAAGATGCAGGAATCGTCAGAATCGTTGTTTTCATCTTTTACTACAATCTCAGTTTCATATACAGTGTCCAGCGTTTCTTCATGATACTCATTTAAATCATGAATTGAATCAATAGAACCCCATCAGATGGTATTTCAGCTATATCTTCCTCAGATCTGTACATCTCGTGATAGAATTCCGTCTCTGTCATACCCACAAGTTTGAAAGGCAACGACATAATAGGAACTGTAATATTCAGATCATGTGTAGAATAATAAAAACACTAATTATTGGAAGTTATTGATTTCATAGCATACCACCTTAAAAATAATCATATTTAATTCAATAAACAACAAATACACTACATTTATTTGTTATATTTACATTTTAACTATAAATAAACCAAATTAACAGCATTATAGAAAAAAAATATAAAAATTGACACAACACAAATTAAAATAAAAATTCATTTGTTATGTCATACGGTGGTTTACCGATATAATTTTGTTTTCGTAGTTTAGCTATTAGTCGCTAGAAAATAAACGTGCACACTATTTTATTAAATTGCAACTATGTTCATTGATATGGATTTTAATATAGGTGGTTTATAATTTGAGCCACTGCCCTGTTATGTTGCTTGATTTGGTGGTTAAAATTTTAAACCAACGCCCTGTAATTTCGCACAACATGCTTATTACGTGGTTGAAAAATCCCCCCAAGTGGCAGGCATTGTTTTTTGCCCCTTCTGCCGTATTTAAAATATTTTTTCTACCAATTTTAATTCTTGATCAGCTGCTGAATACTTATTTTGAAAATCTTGAATTTTTTTTTAGTAACATTCAAGTGAACCGATAAAATGCGTTTAACATAAGCTATATTCCAAAACAACAAAGAAAAGTGAGATTGCTATGTTTAAACTAATTTCTCTCTCTTCTCAATAAAAATATATTCTTGGTTCCGCGAGGAATTACAGTAAAATTTACATTTAAAAGTAAAATTGCAAGTGACTCTAGTCAAGTGAACCGCAGTGTATTTGGTATTTTTTTATTATCTTAGTAACAGGGTTTCTACGTCAAAACATGATACTTCTCTTCGTTTGGAAGTAACATTTAGCCCATTTGATTGCCTTACCCTGTTTTAATATTTCCACATAGTGACTTTTTACATCAAGGTTTATGTTATTCGAAATTTATTCAATTTAAACTAATCAAACAAAATTGGGAAACTATATCAAATTTAGAACTATCTATACTCCAAAACTACTTAAAACAGAAGAACGCATGTAACTTTAAAATTTTTGAGTTTTTCATTGAATTTCACTTAAAATTTTATAAGCTTTGGCGCCATCAGTTTGACAGTCAAATAGAGGTACATTCAAACTTAAATATTTACAGTTATATCACTAACCATATAAAGCCGGTAATGCTTTATGAAAAATGAATTGGAATTTAAATGAACCGAAAACTTTCATTTTCGGATGTTGTTAGTGCTTTTAGAAGATTACGAGTATAGACATGTCTATCTGCAGATTATAAAATCAGTTTTTTCGCGTAAACCATCTGACGCCTAATCCAGACACTCTGAAGCCAAATAACCGCGCACAAAATATAAGTAATAATTTATGCCTCAAATCAATATTAATAATACATACAATCATAACAATTCAATAAATTAGCGTTATGTCATCTTTTTATCTCGCCCCACTAATAAACAAGACAAATATCTTTAAATTATTCCAAATATGTAGATGCTGCGGTCCGCGATGCTCTTGTCGATAACCACAAAAGTAAATAAAAATTTAAAATTCCATCGTAAAATAATCATCACAGCCGCGCACCGTAATTAGAGCACACATTATCCAGTGTAATTACGAATACTGTGTATGCTGGAAACAAGGTTATACGAATTATCCATTGCACAATATCAACATTGTAATAATTGTAGCGCAGCGCAGAGGGACGGAAATAAAAAATAAAAAAATAAAAATTGGATTTTGTGATTCACTTAACCGTATCTCGCAGCTCGGTTACTCTGTTGCCCGGTACTTAGTATATTTATGTGCCATATTTAGCGCACACAGCCACATAAAAGTCACAGAGATAATAATTCGTCGGATTAGTAAATTACGAGTTTTATTATTATTGCAGGGAACGATAAAATAATTTATGAAATTAAAATTCAATTAAATACGAGTATATTGAACGAGTTATATAAAATATCATTTTTGGTATTAAAAATATATTTTTCCAAGTTGTTGGTGTTCTTGTGTGTAATTCCGAAACAGAACCGCCTACAAATTATATTTTACACAAATTATTTTATTCACCATTATTAATTCATATACATATTAAATGTAGCGAGCTCAACTCTCGGGTATTACTAGGTGGGTGATGTATTGTGGTCGTATTTTTATGTACGTACACATAAATTTATATGTTAATAATCTTCATGCACACATACCCAGCTTTGTTTTCAATATCAAGTTCGATGGACTTAAATTTGTTGTTGTTGTTGTTGCTATTTTTGGTGGCAGGTATAGAAGAGATAAGTGTTTTAATATTGAATCGTTTGATACACTTGAATGAAACAATGTACTGCACCTCATACCGATATACCGATATATACGTAATGTTGTCTAAGTACCAACAAATTCTAGGTTATGCATAGCGGTTTTTAAATGTAGGTGGGTCTGTGCTTGAAACATTATACAAATATTTCATAAGAATTTATTTTGATTACACAATATCATGTACGATCGCTTGATTAACATGTTATTTTTATTTTCGTTGTCTGGGCACTGTCAACCACAAACTTTTGGCATTTTACGATCATGTTGTTTAACATGATTATTTGGGTGAACGAAATCGAAATTGATCATAACGAGATCATTTTAGTGTGGCTTTTAAACTAATCTTGGATACATTTTACAATACTAAAGAATTAATTTTGATAACCACAAATATACCCGATCCTCCCGGGTAATTTTTCAACGATCTTAGAAAACCGCTTCATTTGCAACATTTGATATAGAAGTGTAGGGGTTCTAGAAATATTTTCACAATTATTTATTAATTCACTTAATACACCATTTACAATTTTTAATTACACCACTATTTTCACTTTACACCACTCACTATTTTCCCTTTTCCCCCTTACTATCGCCTTTTAATCTTTCGCATATCGAATCTCCAAAATGTAATATTCTCAACTTTTCTGTTCCAGTCTACTATAATCTGCCTTACCACAAAACTGTAGTAAAACTATCTCTAATGCTACTACTTAAACCTAGATGACACTAATCTCACAAAAACTGTCATTAATTTTCTAAACGTTAAATCTAAATCTATCATCTAAGTTTGTTCGTTAGTCGGTTAGATCGTGTAACGCAAACCAATTCAACTTCACTTTCGTCCTTGCCTCCAAACGCCCTTCAACATTGCAGCTATTCTCCATTGGCACGCCACGCGTCTCTTCCATACTCGGTACGAGCAGGAGATATATTCTTCATCCAGCCTTGCAAACAGCCAACGCCCCAGTTGCCAACGTCTTTTTTATCAGCATTTCATAAGTGATCTTTTCCGCCTTTGTCCCTCTCGAATTTTAGCGACATAGGATCCAGCGCGTTCCCCTTCCATAGACCCCCTTTCATACCGATCGTTCTCCACACAGCCTGTGCTCGTCACTGTTCTCCGCCAGTTCCTGAAACAACCTTGACATGTATTATCCACATATTTTTCTACTGGAGGTTTTCTCCTATATTTAAAAGTGATGTTATTCCTTATTAAAGAATGTGCAGAATCCATTGTCGATGTTTGCACTCCTGCTTAGATTTCTTTTCCATCCACGGGCCATTTGCAATCTCAACCAGACTTGGTCATTTTCTGTTACAGACACATTTCTATGTTCTATCCAATAGAACATTATCCGATCCTAAGATCACCACTCCAATAATCCCGTATCGATCTGGCCAGTATTCGTTCAAGTTATGTCTACTTATTCCGTCTAAATGTAGCTGCCACTATCTCTTCGCCATCATCCGAGAGCTTCGTCAGCGAGATTTTCTTCTTGATCTTCTCTGTCACCGTACCATCTTCGGCTTCTGCATTATCACTTTCATCAAATTTGCTGCACAACCCTGGGTTACTGTCGTTCTCCGCTACATAAACAATTCCATTCACTATGGGCACCAACCCTCCTGATTCTTGCTGACTAAACTAATAAATGGCTTACTATGAGATGTCAATTCTACATCTGGTTGAGCATCCAAAATCCCGAAAAGATCGTTTCTTTTTTCTTGAACTGTGGCAATATCCCGGTTGGAATGTTCATTATTTTCGAGCTGGCTCAGCTGATTATCCTTATTTGCTGTCTGCTCGCTATCACTCGATTCCACAAAGCCCAATGGTTCGTCCTGACGAATAGCGCTCCACGATCTTCATTATCCAGCTCTACCATATTACGGACAGCCATTTCCAACATCTGCACCCCACCGTTCGGCCTTCTGTGCCGTACCGCCTACATTATCATTTCGTTTGCCAAATATTACGTCTACCATTTGATTCAGTTTCTTCCCGAATCTTTCGTTGGATTAGAAATTAAAGATTTCTTGTTTCAAATCTCATCAACACAATTTTTGATTTTGTTGAGTTAAATCTTGTATTGTTTGTTGCGTCTCTTTACTTTGTTGATTAACTGTTTGGTTTTGTTAAATTTTTTAAAATTTATTTGTTGTGTCATATGACTTATAGCTGTTATTATTTGAGCCACCATCTCCCGCTTATCATCTAGGTTTTCCTCTACTATCTGTTTGAACTCAAAATTATCCGGATCTAATCCTTCCTTCTCCATAGCCTTACGTAGTTGCAATATTAATTGATGTTTGCAATCACTCGCTATAAATTACGAAATTTCAATTAATTAATCAATCTTTAACACCCATCTTCTAATTTCACAATCTCACCGCTGTCACCGATTGTTACGAATTTGTCCTGTCAAATCCGGCTCGTATAGAGTTTGGCGGTTACAATACTAATTCTCGTGATTTACACCACTTCCGGTTCCGGTTTTCCACTTCCACTTTTCATTACTGGAATATTACCGATTATACCAGAAATATTCCCTTTTCACTTTACACCACTTATTATGTTCCCGCTAACTCACTTTCGCTATTAATATTTCTTCACTGATTGTGTTTGTTGCACCCGTATTTATGGTATATACCGACGGAACATTCTAGACTCGCCTGATGACGCGCGACTTAAACCCAGATGACACTAATCTCACAAAAAAATGTCATTAATTTTCTAAACTTTAAATGAGCAACTTTCGTTGAATAAATATCTCGCCCATGCTGATTTAATTGCCCATCAAACCAAAACGCGAGATCGTAACAATTCGTTCAACCACGCAGAGATATAATTTAATTTTACATTATGCTTTTTTATTTATGATCATCGTGAAGTACGTATAAAAAGATATTTTACATTAAATGTAGAAAATTCAACCCTGCCACATTTAATTTCGTGTGCAACTACACTTTTGATGAAATTTAAGTAGTTTCGCTTTTAAAAAATTATTAAATCTTCACATCGGTCGTTATATCTTCGAATTATCCATGTATTGATGAATTTTTCCCATCCACAATAATCATTATTATCGCATTAATTGTCAATTTATGTAACTTAGTTATGTCATAGAATTGTCCACTTGTTTATGAATTTTGTCCACCCAATAATTATGTTGATTAAGCTTGCCCATTTTATAATTACTATGGTTTGCTCCTAAAGTTATTGCATAACAATTTATGTGCAGCCGCACTTTAAAATTTAGTTTATAGGCGAAGAGGTAAGAGACGAGATAAAACGCATCGTATTGGCGCACTGCACTGTGTGGAAAAGCTAAATCATCATATTAAGCAAAGGAATTAATCGCCGAAATCAAAATAGTAGTTTTTAAAAAATCTGTGTGTGCAGACTAAATGACTCTTACTTCTCTACAGCACAGATGACTTGACTAATCATGGTGCAACTTTATACTTCCCTTCCACCGGAAGTGGCAGATTCCATAGTTTCGTTTTTTTTTTCAAATATTTTAAAACGTATTTTATTTACGAGAAAAACTACTATGCACTAAAAGATTCAAAATTAATTTTGCAACAATACCGGCTTAAATCAGTTATCCAAAATTTAAGCGGAGATGACGATTTTAAACAAAAACTGCTTTTCAACAAAACCCGCTGTACAGCCCAAACGAATTAGTTGATCAGGATGAAATTTCTTACTAAGCTTTTCCCACAAGTTGGAAGATTTTAGTGATTTTTGGCCTATTCGGTCCACCGGGAGTAGTGGCCTCCATAGGAGCTTTTTCGTTTTTTGCAAATATATTTTAAAACGTATTCATCTGCGAGAAAAACGATTATGTACTAAAAGATTCTAAATTAATTTTGCAACAATACTCTTGAGAACAGTTTCCAAAATTTAATCGGTTGTCTACAAAAATTCGGCCTTTGTATAGAGGGAATGATTGATCAGGGTGCAACTTCATAATTAAGATTTTTTCATAAATTGGGAAATCTTAGTGATTTTTTCCACCGGAAGTGTAAGTTTTATCCATTTATGCAAATATGTTCTTTTTGTTTTAATTGTTTTTCGCGTAACTTATCCAATCCTGCCTCTTGGGCAGTTCTCGCATTGTAGAAGGTGACATGTTGATGTTGGATAGGTTCATAATATAGATGAAACGCCGTCCTGGTATCACGGAATATTTCCATTGGTGACAGTTACCAGCTGGTTCCATAAATAATTAATTTGACATTTTGATGTATTATACAAACGCAAATTGTATGAGCTCCGCTGCTTCCTGGTTGTACACAGTTTTTAGCACGAAGCAGAGAAAATTTAGAAAATCCAATTTTTTTGACTCATCAGCCTTATATTTCATCTTGTATCTCTCATAACACTCCTTTACTGTGCACATAATTACCCGTTTCTGAATTCTAATTTTTTCAATCGTTAAGCAATCGTTTTTCTCAGGCATAAGCGACTAACATCATCATCGTTATAATATTTTAGCACTGAATTCCTGAGTTCATCACTTAACCGTTTTTCAACTTTGGGTCCAGATTTGGAAATATTCTCGCCATTAAATGTTGATGATGCCTCCGGAGTAACAGGTGAATTTGATGATTCAGTAACCGGTGACACCTCGCTTTCCACTTTCCAACGTTTAGAACTCACCAGGTTGTACAAATCAATGAATTTTCATTTGTTTCGATCATTTATGTTTTCAGTTAATAAATGTTTCAACTTATGATTACTTTTTGTTTGTAGCTAACGTTCGAAGAACATTAGCGTCACATGAGTGGCTGAAACAAGTGAAAAGCGTGAGACCCGGCTGGAAAACGATCGCTTACGATATAGTTGGTCAATAGAAAAATTCAGTGCTGATTTAAATTCTTCAGAATTCATTTACCTATAGATCCTATCCTAGTTTATGCCCCGGAACTATAGAGTTTTCCGGGCAATTTCTACAAAACATTCGAAAGTACAGCTCATGCTTTCAGATTGACATGTTTTGGAGCAACAAGAATTGTTAACGATGGGGGTTTTCGCTCCCTGGCAACGACTCCAAATTTTTACCAATTTGTGTTATTAGTCCAGGACAAAACACCGTCTGGTGAACAAGAAAGATGGTTTAACTTTCCAACAATCAACGAACTTGCTATTGTCATGGTCGGAACGGATTTCGATTGACGTTATATTATTTATTATCCATATACCAAATGACAGGCTATACAGCGTGGCACTGAAACACACAGATTGCATGATGTTTCATGACGAAAAGGGTTTCCTGTAAGAATTTTTATGCGTGTCGTATTATGATAAGAGTCCAACTAGTTTTATTCTAATCGGTTAAGAAATGGCCTAGGTTAATTTAAAATGGCAATTTTTCACAGGCATAACATGACAAGATATGATACAAAATAACAACAGAAACATTACCAGATGTAGCATGCCGATGCAAAACCCTGCAACGTGTAGCAAATCAGGCAACATAGTGCGACATCATGTGCCACGAATTTGCATTAAAATCATTTGAGCCGAAAAAATTCAAAAATGGAACTGACCTTAGGAGTTGTTGATTAGGTCACATAAGGAATTGCTTAAATGTCAATGTACTCCTTCAGAATAGAAGAGGGTATATTGTCAAGACCTCAACCGTGTTATTATTGCTGGGTTGTACCATCCACTAGTAACGCTTGGTTTATAGACTGATTGAAAAACGTCGCAAACGTGCCCGCTATATCTTTAGAGGTTGAGAAGCTGGTATTATGTGTGAGGTTAATCCTTGTGTTTCGTGGATCGTCATGGCTTAGTTCGTTATGAAAAGTTACATAGAATGCGTTATCCAACATAGGTATGGACGAAAATGTTGACGGCAGGTTTATAAATTTGCTTAAAATTTGCACGGCATCCATACTACTGATGCTTGGGTAGTATTCCGTTAGAGCAGAATTAATTTATAACTGGGCGTATGCGTAAGCAACCGTATCGTTTCGGAGTCTGAATGATTTGAGTGTTTATGTTTCATTTATTCGATTGTTTTCGAGGTTGTTTTCAGCTTATCGTGGAGCAACAACAAAAACTACACTGATCGTTTTTCGATTTCATCCGTATTTGTTGTGTTGTCATAGTGTCAAACTGTTTGTGAAAATTGTTTTTCACAACCATAAATTATAATTAAAAATTTACAAATATATTTCGATTAAACAATTTTCGCACTATTTGCCGCTATAATTCCGCTTTGCTTATAATTTATGTTGACACTTTGACATTTTCAAATAAATATCGATGTGTCGATAAGCCTAATTTTCCTATTTAATAAAACTACCAAAAAACAATTAAATATATAAATTAAAATTAATTTTAACGATAAGTTTTTGGGAAAAACAATAACAAAAACTAAAATCGAAAAACAACCTCGAAAACAATATCCGAAAACAATCGTGTAAATGAAACGTTACTTAGGTTCCCATCTAACATGATTGCAAATATTGCAATTGTTGTATTTGTGTGTTATTTTCATTTGCAGATGAATAATTTTGACGTTTTCCAAAACAAATCTCGTATTATTTACATTAGTTTTTGGTTAATGGTCACAATACAGTTTCCAAATAACGGCAGCAAAAATAAGATCTACGAAAGAAAAGCAATTACGCGACGAGCTTCGCTATTAAAAATATTCATTGTATTTTGGGAGCAACAATTAAAACAAACAATAATTCAAAAATGAGGATGATTACTATTACTAATCATCCTACGGCCATTTATTAGCCAAACATTTTGTCATAACACAATGGGCGCTTTCAGGGCAACCAACAGTTGGAAACATGTTGAGTAAAATCGCGGCCAACGCGATAAAAATGTTTAGCTCTATGAAATTTTCAAACCAAATTGGCGATGATTTTAGTAATCATCATAGGGAACCTGAAAGCGCCCAATAATGTTTGTTTTCGAATCATAAACAAGTTGCTGTGTTTATTGCAGGGTTGAACATTTCCCTTTATAATTTTGGGAAATTTTGGATTTCGTTTTGAAAATGGAAATTTGCAAAACAAAAAGTTGTATACCCGACTACTTTTGATTGCAAATCGCTTTGTAATTATTTTATGTGTGTGTATAAAAATGTATATACCGATAGGGAATTATTTTGAATGTGTATGATCAAAGAAATCGATTGCAAATAATTGCAAAGCAATATCAGATGAACTCACTTTATTATGAACTGAACGATTTTTCAAATTTCCCCCAACTTCACATTCAACACATACTCGTACATATACTTTCATGCCGTTTTAAAATTAGAATCGTTTGTCGAATTTATTAAATGGATTAGTATTTTTATTGAAAACTGAAATTGACACTCAAAACCTAAAGTCGTATATCGTATGTTATATGCAACGATGAGGGACTATCAATGAAAATTAAAAAATAAATATATTTTTCACAAGAAAATATAAGATCCGAAAACTTTGAAGTTTTCTTTTTATAATTTTTATGTTTATGTATTTATAATACGTAATATTGATTGGGAAAATTAGAAAACACAAATTATTTTAATTTTCGTTTATTCTGTATATTATGTCAAAGCCATACAATTTATTTTTAAACAAATAAACCTTGATACAAATACCGACCACCTACTTTGAATTTATGTAAAGCGTCGAGAGTGTGAGATGATTTTCACAAAATATTTAGGTTTATGGTAAAGTTTTTTTTTTCTGCCAGATCATCATAACAAATGAATACAAAATCTAATCATATATAACTCGCAGCTGATTTAAATTCCATGTATAGAAGGCGCAGAGTACTGCGTGATTTGACTACACAATGTTTACGAATTTTCTATTCCGTCAATATTAGGTGAAATGTCAATTAACCTAACTGTATAGATACAATAGAATAATAATAGATAGTTATAATTGTACATATCGCATATTAATAACTGACTATGTGTATAAAGGTACGTGTCATACGCGAAACTATTCCAAATCGATCGTTTGACTCACTTCAAAAATTTAGAACAATAAGAGTCGCGATGCGACAAAAACTATTTTAGGGTATGCACGTACACCAACCCTACTTAACCATACGCTAGAGCCACACAGGGCCTGCATAAATTAATGCACATATGAATTATCGACTTGAATTAACTTTATATGATAAATAACAACAACAACACTTATTCAAATAGTACGACCATGATAATAGTTTTTTATGGTATTTTTATAAAAAATAATTGATAATTTATGTAATATGCTTAGCAGCTTATATATGTGATCACGATCCATAATTCAACATAGCGTTAAAAAATCAAAACATCGTGGTGGTGGCAGCGCGGTGCGGTTACATACTCGGGTTATTAAACGATAAGAAGTATAGTTATAGTTCGAATTAGGTTTTGTATTGTATTGTTTACGTTAGATATTCTGTTCTAAATGTAGAAATAGTTAATTTGTTAGTTTTGATTAATTTTATATTTATATTTATAGAACTGTACACACGAGTAATATGCGGTTGATAAAATTATAGTTTTATGTTGTTTTTATTAATCGTGTACGAGTTTGAATTTTTTTTTTTATATGATCGATGAAATGAAAACACCGTGAAATGAGTGTGAGTCATTTCAGTTAAATCATTATGTATTCCGAATATTTAATTTTTTATCTGTAAAATTGGGTAAAATACCCGATTATGCAACCACTTTTAAAATTTGTTTCAGTCCGGTCGTCACCATTTTTGTTCAAACAAGACGTACATATAGTTACATACGAATTTTTTGAAAGCTTAGCCAGGTTCGTGTTGTTATTGGGACTGCCTAGAATACCACTGTGCTTATAAAATGAAAACATCATGATCATAAAGAATATTACTCATGGCAAATAGTTTCAGTAAAATTGAATTCGCTATGGAATTCGTAAACAAATGGTATTTTCGATGAATTTTTACTTGTTTACATCACTATATATTTTCACTGACAGTCACTAATTGCAAATATTTATTGTTAAAGTTGTTGTTTACATAAACATTATTCATTGACATAATAATTTTAGTATAGGAAAAGTTCATATGGAAGCATTATAAATGAACAACAACAACAAAAATCCTTCTATTAGGCATAAAAACCTCAGTTTTTTCGAATCCGCGGTTTCTTAATATCTAATGGAATGGAACTCCAAAGAGAAATACCTCTAACAGAAAAGGTGTATTTAAAGACCTGCACAGGTTTATATGGGGAAATAAACGTAAATTTAAAGAATGGGACCTACTGAACAATAACTTATTAAATAAATAGGGAGGTTTCTTAGTCATGAGAAGCTTAAAAATAAAAAGACAAACGCGAAGTTCATAAAAGTCAACTAAACTACAACCCAGAACCAAATTCAAAAAGCGAGAAATGTGGTCATATTTCCTAATACTAAAAACGAAACGAGTACAAGCATTGAAACATTTTTGGAGAACATTCTTCTGAAGCATTCCAAACAAAACAACGTTCCCATATAGAAAATATGGAAGAAGGTGCGAGAGGAACATACGCTTTTTAAAATTACTGTCAATGAACCTTACAACTTTATACATTCAACTAAGAATTCCAAAAACCGTTTTGCTAACCTTAATCAAATGATCATCCAAAGTAACAGTTTTATTGAAAATTAACCCTAAATTTCTATAACTGTATTAGAGAATGGAATTAAAGAATTACCGAGAAAAATTCCAGGAAAAGAGGAAGTATCTATAGATTTTTTATAAATAATAATAGACTGAGATTTACTAGCATTAAGAGCGAGTCGGTTAGATAATGACCAATTATAAATTATTACCAAAACATCATTAATAAGAGAAATATTAGAGTTAATGGAATAATTCTCTCAGCGACTACTCCTATAAATTTGCACTTAGTATATGTGAATAGTAAAGGACCAAGAACCGACTCCTGAGGGCCAGAAGAGACAGGTAAGAAGTCAGAAAAAGAATTGTCATAAAAGACTGGCTGAAAGTAACCCGAAATATAGTCTAAAATCAATTTAGCAGCAGAGAGAGAGAGAACAATTAAAGTTCGAAATAAGCTTATGAAACAAAATTTGGTGATTAATCGAATCGAACGCTTCGAGAAAAATCCAACAAAATAAGGCAAGAAGGGTCTTTCAAAAGTCACGCCTAGATGTCAGTGGTAAATAATTTCAAAACGCAACCTTTATTTTATGTCATCTTTGACATTTGTGAAGTAGACATATGTATAATTCGTGTTTTTTTTGGTGTAAATAATCGACCAAATGAGTCAACAATTCAAAGGTTAGTGCAAAAATTAGAGACTGGTTCTGTCGAGGACCGAAAAATGTGTGGCAAACAAAAAAGAGAACGAGAAGAGAAATCTTTAATATCGATATCACGACGTTCTCAGGAATTAGGCATTCAACCATCGACGGCTTGGTGAATTTGCTATAAGGATTTGCATTTGCATCCTTATAACAACAGGATGGAGCTACGAGTCACACAACACGTGAAAACATCCAGCTATTGCGGTCTAAGTTTCAAGGTCGATTAATTTTACGTTATGGAGACATAAACTGGCCGCCTAGATCATGTGATTTAACGCCATTAGATTGCGGTAATGTGTGGCTGAGTTCTTAAAAATTTTGATTTTCTTATAGAAAATGTAGACGTGCCCGTCGTGAATATTTAAATGATGCCATTTTTCACATATAATTGTTAAAAGCCATATTTTTACAAAAACTAAAAACACCAGAGTAATTTAAGGTCAAACCTGTTAAGTTGGACATCTTGTTAAGTTGTTGGTCAACTGGCTAAATTGGACGATTTTGTCTTGCGCCAACAAACTTTTTCACCTCTTCAAAACCTTTTCATGTTGGACACCTTTATAAGTTGATTATGTATTAAGGCACCGCGAGTGCCCAACTAACACAGTTTCGACTATATTTCCATGTTTTATTGACTTTCCATGACTTTTGTAAGACCCTTTACTACAATAATAGAGCGGAAATGGGAAAACTCAGCAGTATGATTGCTAATTTTAGGAATAGGAATAATTTTATTCAACTTCCACTGAGCTAGATATAAAGAAGTCGTTAACATAAAATTGAAAATATGCTACAAGTATCTAGATATAATAGGAACAATACGCTTAAGAAATTTTACACTAACCAGTGGATTGCGATTTAACTTCCCAAATTGCAGAATGAAAATCGGTAATAGATATATTTGCAAACGAAAAATATGTTAGGGATTCCACTGTGGAACTACAGTTAATTAGGCAATGGTTAAAATCATTAGCTTTGAAATCTATAGAAGCACTCTCTTTGCAACTACCCAGACCCAAGTTGCGTACGTTACGCCAAAATATCTTAGAGGGAAGTGAGGGATCTAACTTACCCTTGAAAAAATTTTGCTTTGCGATACGAATTAAACTTACCACTCTATTTTGAGATTGATTCTAAGCCGCAGATAAGCCCAAGAATTAGGGCTCATTTTCCATAAACGATATTTGGGAAAACGAATAGATATAGCATTCAAAATCTCTTGCGTCAACCAAGGAGGATCTAGGTCTAAAATAAACAGTAGAGAGAGAAGAAGTAGTAAGAGAAAGAATATTGTCCCAACAAATAGAGCCACAAATTGATGAAAGGTAAGATTCATCAATTTTCGAAACTTTTAGGTTTAGGTCGAGAGTAATAACAGAAAGGAGATCATGATGAGAGCCAATATTAAGAGACAATTGATTGAAAAAACAAATGGAATTATCAGCAGAAGCGACAACGTGATCAATGAGCGAATAAGAACCACCACTTGCGATTGCGTAAGGGTAAGTCACTATTATAAACGGAAAGGTTAATGCTATTTAAGATATTTAAAGAGCTACAAGAAAATAAAGTCTCTTGAGAAATATCAAAATTGAAATCACCCGAAATGAAAACCTCATCATACCGACAGGAAAAATAACTAAAAAGGCACTCGATGTCTAAAAGGAATTTTTAAATGAGCCTTTGAGAAATTGAGGGGAGTACCGATACATCATAATTAACTGGTTGATTAGCCCTATCTCGCCTGAACAAATTATAGTCACTAATTACCAACGCGGTAAAAACGTTTCCGAGAAGCAAATGACCCCAGCATTTGGACCCCATTAAAAGTATGACGAAGTTCGTCAATATTCTAAATCAGACTCTGGACGTTTAAGTTAACCCGTTAAGTAAGCTGGACCTAGTCCAAAGCATGGATTTGAATAAAACCGAGGGTAAAGAAATACTATCGGTGGGCAACGCGAATCGTGGCGCACTTCAACAACAATACTTATATGCAAATTTTTTAAAATAAATAATTAGCTTGTCCTTCAAAAGGCAGGGTAACGTTAAAAATCAAAATCTGAAACAAAATAAGACGAACTATGACCAAGCCGAAAAAGCCTCAGAATTTATAATTATTAAATTTAATTTTTTGTTTCCTTTATTAATTACAACTGAGACTGTGCTCATCTAGCAATTTATCTTTCTTTTAATTTATAAATTTTACATTTTTTAAATAATTCTGATTTGTTGGGGTGAAACCCAATGGTTAGTCCCAAATTTAATTAAACCTATTTAAAATATAATTTTAATTTGGTATTTTTACTAGGTCGTTCTTTGAAGTTTTCTTTCAACGACAGGGTTATCTATCATATGGCGCATATAGGGGTTTCCATGTTCCTGGAGCCTTATTTCGTGTTTGGCGGCGTACTTTTTTATTTCATCTTTGATGTATTCCATCTGTAAGTCCCTGTGAAGGTCTTCATTTCTTGTGTACCACGGAGCATTTACGATGCTACGGAAAACCTTATTTGGTAACGTCTGTATCACTTTGGCGTTTGTTTGCTTAGTACATCCCCAGAGTTGAATACAGTAGGTCCATATCGGCTTCAGTATTTGCCAATATAGCAGCAGCTTATTGTATATTGTAAGCTCAGAGCCTCTACCTATGAGCCAATACATTTTTCTGAACTTAATATTAAGTTCTTATTTTTTCTTTTTGACGTGCTCTCCACTTGAGCTTGGATTTCGTCTCATTAAGCTTGATTCTCCAGCGCTTAGTCCAGTTACAAACCGCATTGGTAATCTTCTGGAGTTTGCTCGTTGAATCAGCGACATTACTTCCAATCGCCATGATTGCTGTGTCATCTGCAAAGGTGGCTATGGTTTTTTTATCTGTTGTTGGAATATCCCTTGTACATAATAAATACAGAATTGGTCCTAAGACACTCCCCTGTGGAACACCGGCAGAGATTTTCTTTAGTTCGGAGTATTCATCCTCATATTTCACACGAAAATGTCTATTGGATAAATAAGATCTTAGTATGGCATAGAATTGCCTCGGCAGATCCCTATGCAGCTTGAATTCCAGTTCACTGTGCCAAACTTTATTGTAAGGGCCAACATCCGGCTAATTATCGAGGCTGTGAGTTTGCTAAACAACTATAAAAATTAAGAGATAAAACAAGAAATCAACCGAAAAATCACGAAAACCGAAGGGTTCAAATATCACATCAGATGGATCAAATCCCACAACCAAGCAATACAGGGCAAAGAAGTTCATTTGCGCAGGTAGTGAAAGGTTTGGGTTCAACCAAACATATGGGCTCTGGAAGTAACCAAATTATGGAAAACATTATGAACAGCATTGCAGCTATTACAAAGCGGCAAGATGACCAAAGTAATCTGAACAACATGATACTTGATCAACTGAAGAAAATGCAACTCCCTCAACGCAACCCAACAAAAATGTTAAGTAAGAACACAACTTTCAAAATAGCAATCTGGAATGCGAATGGCATTATTAAATTGAATGAAGAGACAATTAATTTGCTCGTTGTCGAAGAAAATACAAACACGCGCATCAGCTAGGCTTGCTGCCGGTTTTGCCACAAAGGAAATACTCTTTTAACCCCATGGATTAGATTTACCTTTTACATATTGTTTAAGATTTAAGTTTCCTCTAACCGGAATTATTAAAAAAAATAATTTAAAAAAGTTGTCTCAACTCAATTATTTGGTATTTCCATATTGTTTACCAAATGCAAATTTGTTCAAAACTGATAAAAACGGTCACACGACATTACCGACGCTATTGATTCAATGCTTAAATATTTGCTCCAGTAAATTTTTATCTGTGGTAACTTCATTGTTCCCATATAAGCAAATGCGTCCTAATTGACTCTTTGCAATGCTTAATTCCTTTTACGATGAAAAGTCATGATTTTGTATTTCTTACTACTCGTATTTAGCGTAAAGCGCTCACATTCAACCAATTTATGTAATCGAGTGAAAACCCAAATACGAATATACTCTGTAGTGCTTTATGATGAGAGATAGAATCAAGTGCTTTCACTACATCAACTTGATGGTATTTTTCTATCTCGTAATTATTTTACTGGTGAATTCATCAGATTAGTTGATGTGGTTCGGCCAGGCATAGATCCATGCTTGCCAAAAATTATTATTTTCTTGGATTTGTTGGATTGTTTTACGATTTGAGCAGTATTATAGGTTCGAGCCTTCATTAAAGGTGCGTGTATCCTATCTTGATAGACCTATCCGGACTAATAGCAATTCCGAAATCGTTCGGAAAAAACGTTTTCTACAAATCACTTTTCATTAAAATAATTTTAGTGATTATTAAAATGATTATTCCGAACTCATTGTCTGAAGTCACTCACTTTATTTAAATTATAATCTGATTTTGATATTTTTTGTTAGAAACTTCATCTACCATCTTAACGAAAATTTCTTTGACACCCTGTATCTCAGTAAATATTGAAAATGGGCCCCTTCTCACATGATCAATTTTTTTTGGTCAACATTTTTCTTGGAATCATTCCTTGATTTCAACCACCGTATTTTATCAATCACACAAAACGCGCACATTCTCAGGTAACTTACGTAAACAAACTGAGTTGCACATAATTTATACGCGCAAGATTAAAGAAAACAAACAATCTCTTATTATTTATAACAAATCTCATATAAAAAAATGTTGATAGTAAAAGTTGTCTATAATAAGTGGTAGACGACGAATACGTGCAAAAATTTTTTGTTGTGCTCATGATTTACTTTTATTCATTATTTGTTTAATTTAAAATTTAAAGTTTTCAATTTGTAGTGTTTTGTGTTGCATTGAAAAATTGAATGAATGAATTCGTACAACAGAAATGTCGTAATATAGTTTTTATTTTAATGGCAATGACCTGGAATAATTTAAACAAACTACTCGCGAGACGTTGGAAAAAATTAATTTATCCCAAATTCGTTTGCATTTCTCGACTTTGCCTCGAGACGTCTCATACACGACATATAAAGAACTGGAATACATTTTTAAGAAAATCGCCATAAATCATATATTTGTTGTTTTATGTATTATTATTACATATTGAAATAGAAAGTTTATGTTATGTTAACAATTTATATAAACCAAATAAAAAATTCTTCTAATATTTGTCTTTATGTCACAACATAACGAACGACCAATTAATAATCTGACTTTAGTAAAAGTTAAAAACTTTTAATAGCTAAATGATATATTAAACTCTTTTATTGTATTACCGTTGAAAAGTGCTAATTTAAATCTACTTATTGTAATTATATGCACGTGAATAAGGCCATGTAAATTACTATTGTGCACGACACTTTCCGAACTATGCAACACTATGTACAGCAATTTAAATATGCAATGCACGTAACAATCAATTTTATTATTGGAGAAATATTTTTGTGCACAAAGCTGGAGATGGCAATATCCTTCCGCAATGGTCAAAGCCATTTATATATTCACAATTCAACGTATATATGTATTTGGATTTTTTATAAAAATCTATATTTAAAAACTTTATAAAGTTAAAAATAAACATTTTCGAAAAACACTTGAGTGCTATAAATTTTCGAAATTTTTTAATTAAATTTCTTGTTTGTGCAATTTATATCTACATAAATATATATATATATATATATATATATACATATATATATATATATATATATATATATATATATATATATATATATATATATATATATATATATATATATATATATATATATATATATATATATATATATATATATATATAAGAGCGCAACACATAGCTGAACTTAAGCTTCTGACTCGTGAAAAGTCGATTTTTCGTTTATAATTCGTTTCGTTCACTGTATGTGTACTTGTATCCAACTTTAGAGGATATGAGGCCCATTTAGATAAATTTTAGATAGCTAATTACGGGTTTTGCCGCGTTTTCATTTAGCGCGAGTTTAGCATCTGTCTGCAGTAGTGTTGGTAACCAAATAGCTTTCAAATTCGTGATTGAGTAAATATTTTCTGCCTCGAATCGACCTGCTACGTTTACCTCTGAGGCATCTTCGTCTATTCTTACAAATACTGGTCCTGAAATTTTACCTGAAGCTGCTACCTAAGTTTTGGTTTCATTTGTCGCAATTCGATCCAGCCGTCAACGAAACTGACATCGTCGTTTCTGTGAATGACACTTTTAACATATCGAATGCTCTTGTAACCAATCTGAATCCAAATGGGCGTAAACTAGCGGATATGGAATATGTCTGATTTAATGTTTGATTTGGCTCTAATCTTCATATTACAATAAAAAAATTCAAGGCGTCATTTGGGCCATATACAACCAATTAGGCGAAGTGCCGAAGTACCCTGTGGAGTAATTTCCATCTTACTATGTTGTTCACAGGAAGGATAGATCCAATTTTGACACTAACCGTAGAGCTGCTTTATGTATTCCGATTACCTTCATATTCAATAAAAGTTTACGTATCGTAGGAGGTAGAAGAGGTAGAAGGAATAAGGTAAGTAGTTATAGAGGATTAGCCATTTCTTCCGTCTTACCAAAACTTTTTGATTCAAAGGTTCATAAAGTATTAAGTTTCCACATTATATAGTTTAAAATCGAGCACCAACTTGACGATGTTTATACAAATTCTGCGGAGTCGTTCGACAAGATTGATCATTCAATTCTTATCACTAAGTCGAGATATTAAGAGTGTCAATTCATTCCCAAATAATGGTTGTACTCTTACCTTTCAGACCGCCGGCAAACTGTAAGACTTCTAGGTTTATTTTCTCAAGTATTTTGCGTGACATCAGATGTACCACATGGCAGTCACTTAGGCCTTTTTCTATTTTCATTATTTATTAACGATGTCATTGACTGCTTTAAATTTGCAAGTTCAAGTTGAAGCCGACAGTAACAAGCTTCAAGATGATTTAGATAGATTTAGTAAATGGTCAACGAACAATAGACTGCACCTTAAATGTAAATGTAGAAATCTGACCTTTTATCGTATCCGCTCGAATATCATTGAAACCACCATTAATGCTTGAATATGATTTCGGCCATGTGGCCATCGCGGCTGGCGTGCACATGGCGTAATCTGGAGGTCCAATTTTCGATCACTCTTCGCAGCAATTGCGGCCGTATCTCGCCAATAACTCGCCGAATGTTGAATTCCAAGTGTTCAATCGTCGCTAGTTTATCGGCTAGACACGTGATATAATATATCCCCTCTAATGGAGTTAGATCACACGAACTCGGTGGCCAATTAATAGGATCATTACATGAAATTAGTCTTTCATCAAATGTTTGTTTGAGTATCCCGCACTGTGTGGCATGTTTCCTGTTGAAACCGCATATCAGCAAGATTCATGCCAGCCAATTGGGGTACAAAAAAGTTAGAAATCATGTCTCTATAACGTTTCCCGTTGACTGTAACATTCCGCCCACCATCGTTTTTGAAGATATACCGACCAATGATTCCGCCGACCCATAAAGCGCACCAAACAGTGATTTTCTCTTCATGTTATGGTGTTTCGGCAAAAGCTTGTGGATTATCTTTACTCCAAATCCGACAATTTTGTTTATTAACGTACACATTTAACCAAAAGTGAGCTTCATTCCAGAACAAAATTTTGTTTGGAAAATCAACATCAATACCAATTTGGGCTTCAGCTTATTGGCCGAATTGGCAGCGTGTGCGATGGTCGGATGGCTTACATTCCTGCACAAGTTGAATTTTGTAAGCACATAAACCAAGATCCTTAGATAAAATCTTCCATAAAGTAGATGGGCACATCTCCATTTGCTGTGAACGACGTCGAATTGATTGATTTGGGTCTTCCTCAATGCTCCGCTGTACAGCGTATATCGCTTGCACGGTATGCACTGTTTGACGTCTTACCGGATGCTTATTATCTATCATCTAGAGTATGCGCTCTGATGGACGATCATGACGACCGTGAAATGGACGTAATGCACGATGGGTTTGGCGAACAAAACCATTAGTTTGATAAAAAATTTCAACATTTTGCAAGCGTTACTCTATGAGTCTATTCATTACGAAATATCGAATCAAACTAATGACAAATCAAATGTCAGCTGTTAAATCGATTGTCAATCAAAATAGTGTTACCAACTTAAAGATGTGAACCTCTAAAACAAACACCCTTTACAACGAAGTTATTGACAGAGTGGAATTCATATCTGACCTGGAAGTAGTTTTTTCAACCGATGCGACTTTTAACAGGCATATTAACACTATTATCCTAAATGCTTACAATATGATAGGCTTCATCAAACGAAATCGTAAAGATTTTCGCGATCCCATGACTCTATCTTCAATATATGTTTCATTTGTGAGATTAATTTTAGAATAAGCATCCACCGTATGGTCACCAGCAAAACAGTGTCATTCGAAGAGAACAGAGAGTGTTCAAAAACAGATAAAAAATGTTTGCCTTCGTCGCACAGATGACCCAACACGGAAGCAAATAGTGTAATAAATGTTAACGGAAAACGTACATTGGTTTTGCCATGGGTCGGAGCGGAAACAATAATTTGCATAAACTCTATAAGGGTGAATTGCTTGTGTTCAGAAGGCATAGCATGCGAATCGACACTGATCTCATTATTTATATGGTCCAGAGAGAGAAACCAAGTGGCAAATGATGTGAATCAGCTGGCTTCGCCGTTCATATTGTGGGAGTAAAATTAACGAAGGAAGGAAACGAAAAATTTCGCAAACTTTTGAAGGGATCCCGTCATTATTGTAATCAGATTGTTATAATCAGTCTGTGTATCGTTCAACATCATATCAATCAAGTCTGAGTTTGTCTAGTAAGAAACATGATGCAATTTAGTTATTAAATATAATGCAGCGAGCTGGTTAAGTAGAATAATCGTAAAATGTTTAACTATTTGAACGCCTACGGAAGATCGTTAGAATTGCATGTCGGAAAAGGAGCGACTGCTTCATTGGTTGGTCTGCTAGGATACACTGAGACTGGAGAACCAACCGATAAAGTGCTTAGAGCGTACAGTGATGCCGATTTTAAATTTATCAAAATAGCAACCGTAATTGTCATATTGAAAGAACAGCAGCTAAACTTAAATTTTTTGGTAGCGGTCAAGTCTCTAGTGAGAAATTTCTGTAATGAGTACATCTGTCAAAAAGTAGAATGGAACCGAATTTGATAAACTGAGAAATTACATATCAGGTTTGCGCAATTCTATTTTAAAAAGTACTAGGGGATGAAGAATCAGAACTTCGGTCTGAAAATTGACAAACTCGGTAAATTCATGGGAAATTAGGAAACATTGACCAAAACCTTTAAAACGGTATGTCACATGATTATATTAGAATGAGAAATATGTGTCAAAGATATGTAACACTTATATATCCTATAATATTTCATTAATTAGCTACCAGCGCCAAAACGGTGGATTTATAAACTAAAGCGCCGTAACAAAATTGTTGCTATGATCAAAACCTTGATCAATGATATACGACACGTAAATGTTCTTTAATAGTTGAATAATTAGCTACCAGTATCGAAACGGCAGATTTGTGAACTAAAATCCTGAGTTTTCAAATGATATGCCATATGAGAAAAATTGTAACTGCTTCCAGCGCCACAACAGTAATTTTGAGTACTATGGTGCCGATCTTATCAATAATTACCGACAAATCAGCTACCAGCGCCAAAACGCTGAATTTATGAACTTAAGTAATAATAATGTAAAACAATATCGTGATATAGGTTATTTTTGGGGCGATTTCATATGACAGATACCCGATCCCCTTAATTTAGAGATCCCAAAACCATTTAAATTCTCCGAATTAAAAATGAAAGAGGATCGGCAAACAAATTGGAACGTGCAAGACAAACTTTTTGGGTTGGTTATGTCCTCGTTGACTTTCTGATTACACAGCATCATGTATTCCAGAAAGTTACCTTTTCCTAATAAGTTAAGGGCCACCTCCTTTGTGGTAGTCAGTTCACTATTTGGTTTCTTGACTGCACCCAGTGGATTTTTATAATCTAAGCAGGGTGCCTTGTGTAATCGACAAGCCGCAATTTTTTTGCAAAAATCTCTCCAGCCAGTCCTCAAGGTCATGATTCCACCAAGAAATATCTTTAATTTTCCTGACGCATATCAAGGGAACTTATATGGTAGGCGTCTGTTATTGTCTCGGCGGGGTTATTTCTAGGGGTGTCCAGATTATATTGATTATGTTCGATTCTGTCGTTATAAACTCGCTACTTTGTATGTTTAGCTGTTCTTAATAAGGTTACCATTGCTTGAGGTATTCCGATGTTAAATTTAAAATAAAAGTACCTCTCGCCGGACAGTATTAATGAAGGTGGGCTAGCTCCCTTGTTATCTTATTGTTGTTTGGTAAACAGTATTCAACAGGTTTCTGACCTCTTCGGTCGGTAACGGTGCTCTCCCAGACTATTTAATGTTACTTCGCGTTCCACCCGATGATTAATTTACGTTGTTCCTGACGTCATTTGGTAGGTGAATTTCTAAAAATAATGCGGTTAAATCTCTAGAAATAAATTGTTTTACCTACAAGATATTAAGAGAAAGTTCGAAAAATGTAAATTGGTGCCCTTGGCCCTCGTTTTCTCTTTTATAGAAGTGCCATGCCTCTTGTTCTTTGGTGTAAAGAGACGGAGAAGACTAGCAGTTATCTTTGACCTAGGTTAAAGTAAAAGCACCTCGACCTGCTGAATTTCCTCCGACGAGTCATTAGGTAGTTACCCTGGGCCCTGGTCTATACGTTTTAACGGAGCCTGTATCATCCTTTTATTAAGACCAGAGAAAAGCTTACAACTATGACTTCAGATATTCGGAAAACGTACAAATAAAACATCCTACCTTGCTATCGAGGGCTATTATACTACAAACTGAAGGGCTTGGTTTCGAAAATCCATTCTGGAGGCTTGCTTTCGTTTCTATGGCATCAAAACTGCCGATTTCTCCTATTTATTCGGTGTAATCTTTCTCCTTCCCTCTTTTTATTTTATCGGAGGCATAACGACTCGAAAAACATGCATGGTTAATTTGTAGTTGGAGCCGTTGTGGTTTTCCAATGTTTTAGGTAAGGTAAAACTGGTTAATTTAAAATACCCGGTTTCTTCCCGTATCTTCCTAAACCAGTAGAAGCCGGCGCGGGGTTTTCATTCATCTTGGATCTGCAATGTAGCAAGTAGACGTTGAAAATTTTGGGCTCGAGATTTTGTTCTTCCGCTAATTTTTAGGATTACAGTCTCCCATGGCTATAACGGTGGGCCCGTAATTTTGAGTCAGTTAACGATTAACCAAACTTGTCTTACTCCAGTTTGGGACTACCTCGTCCGTGGGAAACTCCGCTACCGCATCCATGATGTGATCTTGAACTCTTAATGTTTGACTCCTTTCTAGACAGTCCTCGGAACAATTTTGATCAGTGATTGCCAATCTGATATCCCTCAACGCGTCACAGTAGCTTGGCTATTGTTAGCCGTTTCTTCCGCCAATCTTGATTTTTTTGTAATCCTTGGTACTTCAACCATTTTTAATTTACATTTTATTGAATTTAATTTGGCACTGTGCGAGGCGTCATCGTGATCCGATTGTTTTAAGAACAGTGACATTTCTTTGCGGGTCCGTTTAATTTTCTTCTTACCCTCTAAGCCAAAACGGGTTAGTTCATCTCTGTTGCGAGTAGCAGACTAGATGCGGACATGTTAAACTTGCATATTGGCACTTTGGCGCCTTATGCTGAGATTCAACGGGGATTATTCTAGATTAGTCAGAGTGTTGTAGTCCATAGTAACGCGATAGTTTTCGGGGATAGGATCTAAGAGTTCTTATCTTCCGAGATTTTTGTGTGTGAATAAGCATGGGTCTCATGGTTTTTATTGGTAATATTATTCAACGAGACTTCAAGACTTCAAGCGACAAACATTAACATAACATTAAAGCGCCGTTTGCTCAAGTGACCTACCCCTTTTGCTAAAACAAAGCAATTTTATTGAATTTAGGTATTACGGGTATGTATCTAGACGTTTCTCGCAATCTCAACTATGCCACTAGGGTCAACATATTATATCTGTTACTTAACAGCGGCAAACACCAAATAAATTTCAAACTATATAATGACAACGATAAATATTAATATTTTCTCAATTAATCCAAAAGTCGCACAAATCTGTCAAATTACGAATCTTTGCGGCAACGTAACAGCAGTTTGTTTTGTTCAAATTTTCTAAACGTGACCAAATTATTATCCAATCACATTATTTAAATTCACAGTTATGCAATCGCGCTGAGGGAATTCCCATCCATCAATTACCCACCAAGCCAAAAACTGTCAACCGTATTTTAATTAAGCACCATACCTAATATACTACTAAAAACAAATAAAATCGGTTCAATTAATAATTTACCGAAATTATACGCAAATTAAACATCTCCTAGCAGCGACAGAACGAGAATGCGACAGAGAGAAGTAGTTAAGTTGATTAAGAAAAAACAAAAAATTAAATAAAAACAAAAGCAAAAAAAATGTATTTTCATTATTGAACAGCAGGTGAAAGTTTTTGACATCATTTCATTTATTTTGTTTTACTACAATCAAGTTACCAAGAAATGTTACAAAATTGAGATAAAAATTATGATTATTTTTCTTATGGAATTTTAGAAATTGAAAATAAAACTTGCTTTCTGTATAATAATATTGTACAGGCGGCGGGCGCGCGATATGGTGTCAGCATGGTATGTATCGGTGTCTCTATATAAATGTGTAATATTGAGAAGCCGGAGGAGATGATTGAATAATAATCTAATAAAAAAAATTTTATTACAGCCTACTAAAAGTGATTTGTTTATTTTAGTTTAATGTGTTCATTGGGATTGATTTATTGAATTTTATTTATTTATGTTCATAGAACAAGACCATTTGGAGCGAGATTGCGTATACGCATAATGTTTAATGCATCTAACCCATTATTCAACAAACTAAAATCTATAACATTTTATTACTATACATTGGTTTGCTGATAGGGTTAGTAGTTCGCAAGCAAATCGTAATCTATTACATCATATCAAGCAATATGGATGTATAAAGCGCGTTCATGTGCATGAGCTGCTGCACGATTTAATTTATGGGAAACTGGGAAAATATTTATGTACATACAGTCATGTGATTTATATTTATTTTAATATTGCAATGAAAATTAATTAAAAAGATAAGTTCTTAAGAGTTTAAAAAAAAAATATATTTTTGTTACTCGATAAGAAAGGGAAACGATTTTTCATTTTTAACTTAACAGACGCGCAACAATACAACAACAATAATACCAACTAAATTAATGATCTTTGTAATTTTTATTATACAGATATTTCTCTTGTGATTGTGTTATGGAGTACCACTGACCAAATTTATTTATAAAATACAAGATACTAAGTTGAATAGTTGAATTGTTTAATAATATACACAATCACAGCACAACAATATTATAATAACGTTAAATTATGAGATTTTTATTCATAATTTTCCCACGACCAATTTGTTTGTATGAATAATGGTGTATTTCTAGAAATCAGCTATTATTCTATGATAACCTGTAAATGGACTTGGAAATTTTGATATAAACATTGTACTAAATATAAAATTTTATCGGTGCTGTGCCGGAAATCAAAATACAAAATTTCCGATCTATTGAGTCATAATTTGAAGTTTCAGATATAAATAATTAATCATGCGAATAAATATACAAATTTTTGTGATAATTTTGCTTTTTATGCAGATCGATATCAAAGATAACCTTTAAATTGAGTAAAAGTGATCGCAAGCTTTTTTTGGAGGTCACTATAATAAAATAAATGTTCATCAAATATTATAGTAAATGGTTGATTCAATAGAAACAACGATCTGCAAATTAAATTTCGATTAGTAAAAATACGATCGATTGATAAAAATAATTAATGACGGTATTTTAGTTAGCAGACAACTAAATCTTTAATTTTAGATCAGACACGATATTTAACTCACTTCTAAATTTGCATGATTACTTTCAGTTTAAATAACCACCAATTGTTATAATAAAAACTATTCATCATTAATTAATCGACAGAACGTGGTGTATACGTGTAATATTTTGTCTGGTCATCATAAATGCGGTTGACAATTTTTGGTTTAGTGGGTAATTCGCGCAATGTGAAAATGAACATCGAAATACGATTTTTATAGTCGGATTATGGTGTTCGCGGGTTTGTTTGAAAATATATGGACCATAATATCAATCAGGGAATTTTCTGAGCAACGTAGCCTTTGAAAAATATGGAAACGAAGCAGGGCCGATTACAATTAAAACAGTACGACTCTACTCTATGATTATACTAGCTTGTATGTGTCTTTGTTGCCGTTCAAACTGATTTGAATTGTAAAGACCAATCGTCAAAAAAATGCCACTTTTATTAACAATGTGGGACTTAAATCCTATTTTGATTATCCGCGAACGTTAAATTTCTTTTGGTTTACAATTATTCAACAAATTTTCTTTAAATAAATATCTGTTATGTCGTCATTAATCGCAAACAGCAAAAAGCTGAAGTCGTCATTATTTACGACACATTAGCATCGGACGCAACTAATATTTATAACATGCCACCGAAAATCCTTTCCTTCTGGAACGAACAACCAGCTGCGTGGTTCATCCTCGTCGAACACCAATTCGTTATTCGTTAGACCGAACTTCAATTATGGACGCAGATCAAGGTCGAGATCATCATCCCTACTCGGAATCTGTTACTATCACCGATGCTCACGCGCACTCAACTGGATCAAGTCGTACAGTTTCCAACCGGTAGCTCATGAGAAGTTATTTCTAAAAATTTTAAGTCTTCGGAAAACCACTAATGTATTCATGATTGTAGATCATGAAAATCACTTACAATTTTTGATCGAGTCGGGGGCTGAAGTATTTGTGATACCCGTCAACAAGTTTTCCCGACATGCAAAAGATACCGTTTGCATTCTTACTACAGCACACGGACCCTCAATTTTTACTTACGGCATCAAACATTTGAAGTGTAATCTCGATCTCAGGCGTTCGTTCACACATCCCCGGCACATTAGAATTCGCCGCTCTTCATCATCACCAGTCTCCTAACCATTACATATGGTTCAAAAGAAGACAAGGACTCGCGCCCTTGTGAAAACTATCGACAGTTAAATACTGTCTACCAGACGTTCCAGCGATTCCTTATTCATCTATTTGTTTATTTCTTATACATAAAATTTATTTACACATTTACATTCCACTGATGTGCTGTTGCAACACTCGAGCACACAAATAGAAGCACGATAGTTCTGCTAAGCAGATATGGATCTTGCCTTTGTCATCTATTATGCTAACGTTATCAGCCACAGGATCAGTCGTTGGTTGTGGAAATTTCATATCAAATTTTTGTATTTTTCGTGACGCTTCGGATCAGTCCATCTAGGCTTGGTAGAGATAGATTCCATTAAATAAAAAAAAAGTTTAATCGAAACTTAAATGAAAATCTTGAAACGATTTCACCTTAACGAAGTGTTGCAAGGGCTGAACTTCATCTACTTTTAAATCAATGATATTCGCATTGCGAATCGCTTCGAGATGGAACACAGTGAACATCAGCATCCACCCGTTGAAAGACAGAGTTCATTTCAAACTTTCCAGAGCCAACATAAAGCTGCCAAATACAGCAGTTCGTCGGTAAGGTGAACTATTATCACCGCTTTATACCACGATTAGCCACTGTTATCGCCTATACAGACCGACACGACAGATCGACTTACCAGACAAGCAGCATATTTTGTGTGAGACTTCTACAAGTAAAAATCGACCATTCGTTCCTCTCAACATGCGACGAACAATCTTCGATATTCTCGATAATCTTGCATCCCATGTCAAAAATTCCAAGTTCACCGCTACATGAAATCAGAACTTGGTAAATTCCAGCTACCAAGTGGCAGGTTTGAACAGATTCACATGAACTTGGTTGGATGGATGGATCTACATGAACTTCCCGGGGTATTCTTCATCAACGATCAAAATTCAAACCCAAACGCAGATACTACGGATTTCGTGAAGCAGCGATTTATCACGAGAGCTTTAGTTCCTACGACCACAATACATACGACCGATTGTGTGGTCTATATCCCGTGACCCGCAAACTGTGCAAATTCTTTACTGTGGATGTCGCCGAAAAACTAACAACAATTGGCATCGACAGGCTTAAGCCAGCATATGTACAATTTAAAACACTACGGTTTTCGATCCAGGAGGCGAGTGATGTAGAGATTAAAAATCAAAAATGCATTTTTCACTTCTTGGTATTCCTCGTAGCCAAACTATTTATACAGTGCGCCGCTTAATTACGAGGCATTGCTCATTCTGATGAATAAAACTATTTCGTCACCTACATTATCGAATCTCGATATTTATCGATAATTGATAAATATCGAGTATTCGAAAACAGTAGATAGAAATTATGAAAAACTCAAAATCATGAACAGTCGGTTTTTAGAAGTGAAAGAGACACAATCTCACAATAACAAGGTAAAGTGCGGTGGACAGCCGTTTACGAAAATTTTTGTGAACTAATAATAATAATAATAATTTATAGTGAAAAATTATATTTAATAATAAATAACTAAATAAAAATAAATAGTTTTTTATAACAAATATAAACCCGCTGACATGAACTATTGCCAGAAGTTTGCATACAGAGCTAATACCAGACTTATGTTGCATTAGTGGCATGTATAGCGAGTCTAGTCTTGCTTGTGCTAATTAACCTTAAAAATTTCAATTTCGTATCATGAGGATAAAATATGTAAATGTTGGTGTGTATTAAGTAAAACATTCTCATGAGATATTTGTCTAGTGAAACTTAAAATTTTGAAGAGCTAATACCAAAGGTACCAGGCCGTATATACTGCTAGTGCAATATATCTTTGGTATTAACTGAGCTGCAGAGTCAGAGTCTTAATTAGAGTCAGAAGTATAGTCTGTGTCAGTGTTAGAGTCAGAGTCAGCTAGATCCAGAGATTGCACAGTAATTGCACAGTTCGAACTCGAGATTCAGATTAAAGTCAGAGTGTCATCGACACCGATAATTGTGGAGTCAATGTTTTTAAAAATCAGAGTCGAATTATTATTTTACTGACTCTGCATCCTTCTAAATAGGTAATCAGATTTTACATAATTTTGTTTCATAAATCGCAATTTCAACTAAATCATTCACTTAAGCAGAAGATCTAGTAACTAAGACTAAGACGTCTCTAAGAAATTCGAGATGCTAGCTATTATCTTTCAAAGGCAAGTCGGTTATAGTAGTTGCTGTCTACATTCCTTATCGTCTTCAGTTCAATTTTCTCGACTAAATTTCCACCTGTTGCTGCTGATACATTGATGATTCTGTGAGTGACCCAATTTATTCATTAACAAAGTGTTTTATAATTTTTTATCATATGGCGTATTCTCCCTTGGGTATGCATCTAGTTTTCTTAAGTGTTTGAGAACAATTAATTGAAATTTGCCCGTTTTTGAAACAATTATAACATTCTATATCACTGGAATTTTAGTAGGCGGTTTCAAGTAGAACCAAATTAGAGCATCTCTGACTTTCTGGTAGATGTAGTATTAGATGGCAGATAAAGTATTTTTAGGGGTACTTAGAAGGCGAATACTCATCGATTTAATGCTATTTAATCATCGAAACAAAAATTAACAAAACAGTTTCCAAGCCTACTGATACGAAAAACAAATTTTAAAATAAAACAATATCACAAAACAACGATAAATCAATTATCAATTCAACTGTAACATTGTGAAATACAAAAAAAAAAGTTGTTCACCCAATTATTAATCACATAAAATTATTCGTAATTTTTTATTTTTTGCTTGCGATCAAAAGGAGATTGATCATTATAGAGATGATATTAAATGTCAAATTGAAACAAAACAAAAAAAAATCAAAGTCATTTTTAAAACAATAAGAACGTACAAAATTTACCTAGCAGAAAAGTAATTAATCTAAAAAAGGAAGAACGTAATAATGCTGATGAGATGCGATCATTAAAATAAAATAATGATGGTCGTAATTTCGGTCGATCTCTTGATTTCGAGGTTAAATCACTTTTTTATTTATGTTTGTAACGGATGTACATGTAATTGCCAACCAACCCAAGTAACAAGAGACCGCGCGGGTATTTAAAACAGGTGATCGTGTGAAATAAATAATAAAGTATATCCGATACGTGACGTACTTATATAGACGGTCGATGTATATTTTAAAAATTCGAGTCATTTAAAAAATATTTTAAGCTTGATCTTATTTACAAAAAAATATTGGTATTTTTAGATTTTTTTGAAATTTTTGTATTTTTATTTATATAAAACCATATTTATTCCGATGTGTTTATATTATACTGGGTGCTGATTTTTTATCTGCCTTAATTTATTTATAACTTTTTTTATCGCACACGTTATAACCCTATCGACAGTTTCGTTTTTAGTTTCCATTTCATTACATAGAATAAGGAAACCGGCCGATTGGGCTAATTTAGAAGCAACATTTTGAAAGGTTTAATCCCAAGTTGGCTCGTTAAATAATAATTGCATAGCCATAAACAACTTAACCAAAATTGGCGCGTGTGTAATTGACGTAAAATCATAAAATATTCATGAGGCCCAATCGTATAACAAAATAATTAAAATCATTAATATTCTAACCAAATATGTTTGTATATTGTTGATTTTTAAGCAAACAGATATACACACACACACACACACACACACACTCAGAACACACAATATGAACGTTTTGTGTACAGTAGATCAACAAATAATGAAAACGATGCCAAATAACAATATAGAATGATATGACGTACCGTAATAATCGTAAATTTCTTAATTTTCTCTGTTTAGTTACTGGATGTCGTCGTCACGATGTCTGCTTTGTGGAATAAAACAAAATTTTTGTTTTATGAATTAAATGTCGAATTTGGAATGATATGCTACTCATGGTATCATAATATAGTGTGTTGTTATCTTTGCTGCCTATATAAAGACACGTTTAACTTATTTTGTGTATGTTATCTCGCAAGAACTAGAAATCAAAACATGTTTTTTTCGCGTGCCACTCAGTTGTGGGATAAATTAAAAATGAATTTATGGAATCGCAAAAATAAACAAATTTTTCCAAATTAAAATGTGATTCTGAAAACAAAATTTGCTTACTTAGCTTTACGGCGAAACAAAATACAGAAATGTAAACATGGGAATGGAATTCAAATTCAAAGGCAAATCGTAACAGGTGAAGTGTAAAAAATAAGATGTATCGTTATTTCTTTGAATTGATAAAGTAAATACTTTTATCATCATCAGTAAGGTTGAAGCCTAACCCATACAATTATAAAGTTTTATGTCTATTTTGTTTTGTGGGAATTCAGAATGAAACGAACTAGAAATGGGTTATGGGGTTTGTATGGAATAGGTTGTATGACAAATTATGGTTTGTTGGGTCACATAACCTAATTTGAATTTTTCGAGCTTGAGATTGGTAATAACATTTACTCGCCAGATTTACACCATCTATTCAAAACTGGCCTGTATACCAAATTTTGACGTTCGTTTATTTTCAATATGGCGGTTTCATAAAATTTGGTTATGTTTTCTTTAAGCCTTAAGCGATTGACGAAAGCGACAGCGCAAAATTTTTTTTCTGGTAATTTAGAAAAAGTATTTTATTCAAACGGTTCAAACGCCTATGGACGAATGGAAGATATGAGAATGGGGCTATGGAAGATGTTAGAAAGGACCTCCAATCGAATAACTATATGTCAAAACCAAGGGCAAATTTTTTATTATGAAAATGGAATTTCCTGTATATTATTTGTTTCGAACTGAACCCTTTTAAAATTGAGCCTAATTAGTGTTCAGAGTTTCTGTTTTTTTATCTTCAAGTTCCACAAAAAAAAACAAAAATGTAAATTTTCACCTTATAGCTGAAATCAAGCAGAGGACGAACTTCCAAACGAACTAGCAATATTCGACCTAATACACAATTACGTTTAATTTACAAACTCTTTAGTCGAGCTTAATCGATGTCATCGAGCTGTCGTTGTCTTTTTAAACCATGAGCCATATTGTTCGACTTCTGAGACAATATGATCGTTGGAGGCAGTTTCTTTTATGAGTTTAAATACCACTCAGGCATGGATGTCGTTAAATCAATAAATTTTTATTTTAATTTATATTAACCGTTAAAATCAGTCATGTACTCGTGATGATTACTGTGTTGCTGCCTATCGATCTAGTAGTCTCGTCTTTGATCCCGAACATCCTTTGTTTGGTGCTGGAATCTTTACTCGAAAAAGTGCATTGTTAAAGTTCGCCTTAGCATCTTATCTTTGTTCTATTTTGGAAAATCATGGACTTACGCAATTTACGCACAATTTACCTTTCAGATTCGAGGTTTAGAAAATCGGCTCCGCCACACTTGGATATATTGAAGAGTTCATACCATCATTGGCAGTGATATCAGTGTGTACTGCAGTATCCATAATCCTTACTTTGCCGATTATGGGACGAGAGACAAATTTCAAAAGCCACTTTAATTTCGATCGCCAATAATATTTGGTTCCAGTTTTCAAATTTAGGAAGAAAACCTGTAAATATTCGTGACGTGACTGTTGCTGATGGTATTCACATAATCTTATGCAGAGTGCAAGCACCGATGAACTGCTACCTTCTTTGATTCAGCAGAATGGTAAACACAGCTCGGTTCTGAGTGACCGATCAATATCTCTGAAATTTTAGTTTCGAGATCGGCAAGAACGACTTGCCAATCCATAAGAAGATGTCGTATGTTCGAACAAAATTTATAATATGGCCCTAATTGACAAAGAAGATAAACTAGCTTCAATGGATGGACCACAACTATCTCCATTTTGTTTACCCAAAACCAATAGAACAGCCATTTACCATTTAATATGTTCGTGAAAATGGTCCAAAGTTGTTGGAAAATCAGAGAAATGCATATTCAGCTATGGTGAGTAGCATTTCTCAGCATATAGGTGGTAGCTAAATTTTGAAAGCTACTTGGTTGTACTGTAAAATTATGTGTTATAAATTTGTTGTTAGCTTGGAGAGGGGAGAGGGAGAAGTTTTTAAAGATTTGCCGTTATAGTGTGGGATGCTGAACAACAAACCAGAGCAGGCCGCCAAATTCTTGCTGAACGATGTGGTAACTGTTTACCAGCTTCAGAGACCATAAGTATCTGTCGATAATAGATGTTGATTTTGACTTTTCAAAATTCCAGCGCCAATAAGCGGATCAGGATCAGGTTTCAAGCTCTTGTTTGGTTTTGATGACGTTGCACCTAACTATTATGTGTAACTACACCACACATTTCCATAGGAACGTCATTGTCACGTGCTCAGTACTATCTACTATCTATCACTGCTCCTATTCCGTGACTTCAGACATCTGTCGCTAACAAGAGTGGATAGTCCACGCTGAGAGTGAACAAGCTGCGAAGCTGTTGCAATGGAATTCTTTATTTGACAAAAATAATTTGTTTGCTCTTTTGACCAAACAAACGGAACATTTTTCTTACGCAATGCATTTAGAGCAGCTGCTAGCCGCGAAAAATTGTCCAAAAACGGTTATAATAATAAATTTTTTGTTTGTTGGCCGAGGCATCTCTTCAATCGCATCAGCTCTTTCTTATGGTGGTCGAATTCTAGATTCATACAAAACATCCCTTGAATAATACACTTTGGTGTGGAAGAACTTGCACTTGCTCACATTACATTTCAAGTAAGCAGCAGAAAATCGTTGAAAAATTTCTTCCAGATTTTTGAGATGTTCTCTTTCGGTTCGACCTGTTACAATTATGTCGTTCAAGGAACTTGTAACAAACTCCACATAGTTAAAATATTGCTGGCTCGCTAGCTATTTCAAACAACAGTTTTTGGTACTGGGATAGTCCAAATGGAGTCGAAACTACTATCAGATCTTTCGAATCACGGTCAAGTTTTAATTGAAAATATTCTTCGTTGAGACCAATTTTCGAAAATCGTTTTCCTCCTTGAAGGCGCTCAAATAACTCCTCAACTCTCGGAATTGGATACTGGTCGACCCAGAGTTGAGAGTTTACTGTGACCTTAAAATGTGACCACAACGATAGATGCGGCCCATCGCCTTAATTGGTTTTGTTGACGATCGCCAAGTGAAACCAACCTGCCGATCTCTCTGCCTTGAAAAATTCCGGTGTAACATCAGGTTTCAAAGTCAAGTGGACTATGAATTGATTACAGCGACCCAAACCAGGTTCGAAAATGATCGAGTATTTTTTACTAAGATATCCGATTTGTTTGTACTGTGTCATGAAGGTCATCTATTACATCTCGAATTACGAAACCAGAATAAAATTTGTTACATCCTGTGCAATTGAGCTCACATTTGGCAGTCACATCCTTTAAATTAGCGATCCTTGCATTCTTATCTGCACTAACCATTTTTAACTTCACTAACTTGAACCGAGATGACAACACATGAACAGTTTTGGTGAAATATTCTGTAGATCTTTTCTCGTTTTCGAACGAGCACGAGCCGTGTACTAATCAAAATTTTGTTTGTTGTGGTCGTACGCAACGGTGCAGGCAAATTTTGTGTTTCAATCAACAAATTTGTCACCTCGTTCACAAACCTGCTTGACTCGCAACCAACCCTTTCATAATTTCGCAAAAATTGATCTGCATTACAGTGAAACAATTTTCTCGAAGTTCTAACACTGTTTCGTTGTAACGAGAATTAAAAATAAATAAAATCAATTTCTCTTTGACCTAGCAGTGTCCAAATTAAAAATTTGTCAATTAAGTCAAAGAAGAAGTGATTTTATTTATTTTTATTTCTCGTTACAACGAAACAGTGTTAGAACTTAGAGGAAATTGTTTTGCTGTAATGCAAATCAATTTTACATATCTCTGAAACCGTACACGAAAAATTTTGTGTGAACAAAAAATATTGATTGATTTATTTTTAATTGATTAATCAAAAAATAGACTCAAAAGTATAGGTTCCATTTTTTACATGAACTAACTAATGAGTTTCAATGTCATTCGAAATCACTAAACTGCAAAACGTCCCACTCGACACTGAAAAGGTTCAGTATAAGTAGTTTTCTCCCATATCGTGCATCGATATGCTGTATAAAGAATCCTTTAAGTAATTATCTAAAAACTGCATTTGGTGGTGTCCGCTAGGGGCGGAAAGCCCACCCTATCTGCTAGTATTTTATAAACCAAAATATAAACTAAACACCCTATCGACAATTTTGATTCTTCCTTGCAAGTGTATTCAAAATATATTCCACAGAAGTGTCACCCACTATTATAATCGCATTCAATTAAAAATATTAAAATTTTACAATTTAGCATGTAATGACAAAATAATTTTGATTTGGTTTAAGAAGAAAAAATTAAAAATTCATTCACTCTAATTCTTAATCCACATATTATTTAATTCTGTCAACATTAATTTTATGCGTAAATTACATACAATATTAATGTGGGAAGTTGGAAAGAGATGGATAACCTAAAAATAACTTTATTTTTATTTTATATACGTTCAAGATCGTTTATGATAAATTTAATTTTTAATTTAATTCGTTTTCTTTTTGGTTTTTTTTGTTTGCAGGGTGTTTTCCACATAACTCATATGGCATTAAAAATGGATACATTTTGATAAATATTGAATGAAATTTGCTATGGATTTTTTGTAAGTATTCGTTGTATTAAATATTTATATAAAAAAAAATTGTCTGTGTGTTTTACGTATTATCGTCTCCATTTGTATATGTATACGTTTTAAGTAAGACATAACCTATATTATGTACATACATAGGTATGTGTACATGAATGTTTATATAAGAATACTTTAATAAGTTTATATATTCCTTATTTAGTAAAAATTTATTTATTTAATTATTTTCTGTCAATTCATGCTGTTCTTAGTGTTTTTTTCGTCTTGTCTTAATTTGGTGTATAGGTCAATTGGTAACAATTGAAGTGAGGTTAAATTGGTTACAATAGGACAGTTGGTGTTGATTATGTTTTTATATGTGCGGGGGTGATTCATATTAAGTGCCGAATAGTTGATACATGATTAATGCTGATTAATACACGAGTCATGATTATCTAATGGATTAGTAATTTGGAAGTCCAGTGGCTGGAACGTGCGATTTGCCAAACAATAATTTATTGATATTTAACCCGATCAAAAATTTTGAATTTGTTTAACAGAAATTTAAATAATCTAACAATTTGGTGACTTTTATACAAAATTTAGTTATTTGTGGCGAATGAAATTGAACACACTTTAGATAACGAATTTATTCGGTCGGTTAATTTCAATCAAATTCGATCGAAACCGACATCAAGCAAATAATTTATCAATTTGTTATTAAACCAATTAAGTAAACATGGAATTTACTAACCGCAATTTTATATAAACATCGATGTATTGAATTTCAAGAATTTACAAATTCTGCTAATTGAGTACTGTGTAACAATATGGCGTGGCGTAGCGACAAGTTAATCCGCACATGCTGCGCGATTAATTAGAAAAAATTTACATTTGCGAAAAACATGTTTCGTTTTAATAAAATTCTGGATGGCATTTTTGGTATTTGCCGTTTTGCAATTCTGAAGGAGTGTTTAACGTTTGTATACCAGTTGGTTTTTAAAAATGTGGCTTTAAATAGAATATAAAATTTTGCGGCTCCAGATATATCGCGTCCCATTTTTAATTGACTCGAGAATGAAATTTGCTAAACCATTTCATAAACCGTTACGACCACCGTAATAGATCCCAAATATTAGATCCATGACCTCTACTTTATCATGGAACAACTTTACTTGAAGTGTTAGTCAAATTGTAGATTTAATATTATTTTAGATCGAATTTCCCCATTTTAAAAATAAATAAAAATGTTCTAGACGACTTTAAACAGTTTGTGAACTGCTATTTAGCACGTTGATTGTTATTTAAAAAATTTTATACAGTTGTTAATTTGATCAGCGTCATCACTATTTGAAATAACGTAGCTGTAGTAAAACTGCCTATAAAGAGCCTTCGACTTCTGGATGAAATAACCGACAAAATAACCGGTTGGCTTCGAAATATTTCAATGTTGGCGGTTACTAAAACTGTGTCATAAAATGGCAATAATTAAATATGGTATTTTAAGAAATAAATAAAATGTAGTGTAGGGGATTCTGTAAGACTGCTGATTCTTTTTATTAAATAAAATACACCAAAATTTGTCGAAATCATTATTATTTAAAATTCACACTACGACGTGACTGATGGTAACGCATGATGCACTTTTCAATATTTTCCCTAAATTTGAGAGACTGACTACTCGTGTAGGCTTATTATAGACTTGTTTGCCAGTTGTTTACGATGGACACATTGCTGGACACATGCATCGAGTCCAGTGTTAACATGAACAAGTGGCACTGAATGCTCTTCGTGTCTACTTTAGTGGTTTCTACCATACCTTTCTCCTTCACATCATTATCTGTGTTCCAGTGACGAATCATTAGGCATTTGTTCCCACAGAAGGACATCTAATGTGGCGCCCAGGCATGGGGCCCGAAAAACAATCTCTCTCGTTTTGGTTGTTATTTGTATTTTCTGCTGCCTAGCCTTGGTACCATAAAGAAGCACAACTTATTTAAGATGAGAAAATCTTCAATGATCAGTGTGCTTTTAGTGCTTTTAACGATAAGATGAAGAAAGAGGCTTACGACTTTCCAATTAGTTTAGAAGATTCCTTTCTTAAAATATGCAATGTACATGTTTAGAATCAAGTGCGGTACTGGCCAATGAACCTTTTCTCAAACTTCTGTTGAGATGCCATTGGGGTCAGGATATGGTTTGCTATTTAGCCTAATACGGTCCTAAATTTTTTTATTTTGCCGTGACAGCTTTCACAGTGATATTCGAGTTATTTGCTCCAAGTTTATCTCAGGATAGTTGGTATGCCTGCTCTCGTGATCTGGCTAGTTAAATTTGCCACCTTGAGTGTAGATAAAGATTGCGGGCTTGCTTTGACATGGATGTTCACTAATTTACCTAGGTCTTTTATTGTATCGCTTCGATCATAAGGTTCATAGTATATTTTTCTCAAATGATTCCGCTCCGCTCTATATTTATTCTTCCAGCCTTTCAGTTCGCTTAGCTTGGTTATTTGTAAACTTCTTCCTATTTATCCTATCCACATTTGATCGAGTTAGTATCCCTCAGACTCGTTGACCTCCAGTTTTTGGTTGTCAGAGCTAGACGTTTCGTTCTGAACTAAACATTTGGAATTGATCACCCTAGGCGCCAGAAAGTCGGTGAGCTGCCAATATTTGTCAAGTGACCTGTCCTGGAGTCATTTTCAAAATGTTTTTTTCTTTTGACCCTTGAATTAAGGCACCTCCCATTTAGGGTAACGGGTGCTTTCCGGTGCACCAACTGTTGGCACCATGATTAGAGAAATCATCATCAAGTTGATTTGAAAATTTCATAAAATACAAAATTTTCATAAAGTAGGTCACCATGCTTCCCACTGATTGGTGATCTGAAAGCGGCCAAAGTAACAGCTGAAAATATTCATGGGTTTCAATTTTACTCACACAAAACCAAAGTCCCGTCCATTTTCAATTACTCTCGCACACTCTTTGACTCTTTAGAAAGTTCGTTCTGGATATTGGCAATATTGGCCACCTCTTTGTGTTATTTGCTACCTTACTTATGCTGAGAATGGCCAAGAACTTCTAAAACGAATAAACAAGCTTGAATAATGCTGACCACATTAATGTAACGTAAATAAGTAACCACTCATCTTTTACAAAATTGTCGTTTTCCTGATGCACCTAATTTTTAAGCCATCCCGTTGAAACCACATGTCGTCAGTGTACATATCATCCAGTTCAGGCCACAAGTATCTGTAGCGCTTGTCGTTGACGGTTATGACAATACCAGTTTCATTTTGGAAGAAGTACGAACCGATGGTTCTGCCATACCAAAACCCGCACCAACTAGTGACTTTATTGGGATGAAGTTGGTGCTGGCGTATCTCATGTGGATTGGTATCGCCCCAAATCCAATAATTTTGCTTGTTCACATATCCAATCATCCAAAAATGAGCGTCGTCGTTATAAAAATGATTTTTGTGGCGAAATTTTGGTGAACTTCCCACTGCTCCAGTATCGTCTCCAGACCTTTCCTTTCGGTGACGTACGGATTTTCCCTGATTATTTATCGAACCGGTTGACTCGAATTTGGTCACCAAACGTCAAAGTCGAATAGTCAGCTTGGCCTGACGGTTGTGGCGAAGATAAAGATTACGTAATCCACGGAACGTTTCTCGAACGGAGCACTGATCTTGAACATAAAATTTGATCATTTTCAGACGTTGTTCAACGCTCCATGGAGATTTGCCATTGATTACTAAAAAATTCACAGCAACTTTGATAGATGTTGCTTTAACAACATGGCTGCTATAACCTGATAAATTTCTAATGTCTTTCGACAAAATGAAATACCCTTTATTTGGTTCTGTACCTTCTCTACCTCTTTTCTTTAGGTCTTACCAAAAGCTTCTTTTCGGGCGCTTTCATTCCATACGAGTATTGGCAATACTACAGTCCTTAGCCTTGTATATTTTGTAGAAGCAACATATGAATATTTAACTGTCAACACAACAGCATTCTTTAAATTTTCATCTAATTTGTCTGCAGCCTCAGAAATCTTCGAAGAGAGGACAAAATAAAAATATGCTAAAAATATAATATCATTTCCCGTATCGTCCCATTTTGCTTCTTCCGAATCGAACGTTAATTTCTCGCATCGAAACAGTTCCCCTTGCTGGGAAATCTTTTGTTTATCTTCTTCATTAATTTTCCTTATAGCTTCCCCCTTATAGTTTCCCTAGCCGTAAAAATTCCACTAATGTCGGAATACTCATCTACAGTTGGATCTTTGGTGTGCGCCCTTAATTTGGTTCGAATCTCAAGTGTATATATACGCGTATATATAATGCTCGTTTTCAATATCATCGAGATCTAATTCCTCATCATCCCTGTTCATTGAGACAGCGAGGCGTACAGAGTTATGAAGCATAAAATCAAATCATTTTCATCAATATTCGTGGTGAATTCGACGATAGCGCGGTATCAGCGACATTAACACGTTGTGCAAATGTAGACATGACCTGATCCTGTAATACTTTCACAGCCTCCAAAAGACGTGTAAATACACGGTTCATTATTATTAATTTCCGCTTCTGATCGTCATTGAATACGTGTTGATGGTCCTTGAATAGAGCGGTCGCTGTGTTTCTAAGACCTTGAGCATCTCCTTCTTGAAAGGTCAAAACATATTTAGCAGCATCCTCCAAAATATGATTATCAGATCGGCTTTGGTTAAAACTTGTACTTGATTTTCCCATGCATGGCGATAGACTTATTATGTATTGTGGGCACATGTTTCCAAGTTGAGCTGCTGCATAAGGAACCATTTTAACGCAATCCTCATTATTTGACATGCTGCATACAACATTAGCTACCACAACCAATTTTTCAGCATGCTTAGTAAAAACATCGGCGGTTTCGTGAACTTTCTTCTCATTACCGGAATGTGCAGCATGGTCACCCACATTCACACAAAATCCTAGAGAACCTGGCGAACTTCATTACACTTGGCAAAAATTCGCTCTCGGCGTTCATCACGAGTACAATTAGCATTCGCCATTAAAGCTGCAGCACTGATAATACTTTCTAATCTTTCTTCCAACGAAGAGCGTGGGCGTACGTCATTATATGCTAACGGATCCATTATAATGCCGATCATCGAAATCGTCAACGGGTTCACATTCCTGTTTTAAAACACAATCACAGTCAATAACTTGGTAGAGTATCATCCAAATCATATCGTAATTGTGGGTCCTTTAACTCCTGTTACCGTTTAGCTACCTGCTTAATTGGTTCATTTGCATTTCAACCGAATTGCCTCATATTGTTCAATAACTCATCTTGGCTTGATACGTTTCGTAATTTATCCAAATCATCGCAACCACATGAAAACCTTTCAGAAGTATATGAACGTCTACCATATCGGCCAATATTAGTAACCATGTCACAATGAATAACAAATCCCGAGCTGCACGTAACATATTTCCCCGCTTCAAAGAGCTTGAGCATCTCCTTCAATATAGACTTTTAATATAAACTTGCTGAGCATGATTTTTTTTTAGTAAAACACTCATCTCTCAACATAATGAGATTCCCTCCGAAATAACAAAGATCTCATGAGAGTTTTACTAAAAAAATCGTACAAATCTATATTGAAATGGTTCACACGTCGTTTAGGCCCTAAGAATAACCTCTATGATTGTATTTTGGTACAATATCTGGGATGTTTAACTATTGGTCTAAATTAGATCCACTCAAAAGGTCATCAGATGGAGAGCCGTTGAGAGTTTGTGATGTCTTGTTATTGTGAGAATAAATGAGATTCACTCAAAAATTAGAAGGGGCCGATGAGCAGTTTACTCAAAAATCGTACTGAGCAAATCCACATTGGAGCCCTGAATTTGTACAGTACTCTCCACCGCGCTTAAAGCAACAGTGCTGCCAACATAGGTTTTCGTATGTACTGGCTTTATGCTCATTGTCAATGCATCTAAAACAGCCGACAACTACCGTTTCTTCTGAGCCTACTAAACACCCAGCCGTTCTTTATTTTTACTTAGTTAATCAGCTTATTTGCTACTGTTTTGGAAAGTGCCATCTATTGTTACTCGCACTCCTATGGTCTCGTTTTAGTGATTACACCATACCTGCCTATTCTGTCAGGCATTCGATGTTCTAGACCTCCAGGGAGGTTTTGGGTATTGGATTTTTTATAACGATATGCACAGCTGTAGTTTTTGCCGACTCCCTTCATACAATTCTGTCCTCCCATGCTATTCATCATTCATTCATTTTCCATTGATATTTGATTTGTTTGGTATCTGCTATATGAGGTCGGTCTTTCCCGATCCGCCACCTAGCAAAGCACACGTGCCTTTTACCATATCTTCACTATTCAATATAATTTTATGTATAATTTTTTACCTTAATTTTATTAGCTTAATTACCACTTTTGACTGCAATAATCAACCTGCGTGTACATACTCACATTCTTTCTAAAAACGTCAAATCCATTCACGAAAAAAATCCATTCTTTTTTGGTTACCAGCATCATCACCATAATAAATGGCAACCAAAACTGTTTTGTTAAAAACATCGTGCGCGCTTGTAATTATAATTTGTTCGATTTAAATAGCAAATAGGAGTACAAAAATGTATAAAGTAATTTGATTTGAAATCAAAACAACAACAAGAAACAATCAATTTTTTGGATTCACGCCAAATAAAGACGAAATTTTTTTTTATATATTTTTATACAACCGAAACCGAATTACAGAGAGTCAATCAAACGTAAAATTGATGAAATATTTTCAATTTGTATATACCAGTAATTATTGCGGCGTTCGATGTACATACCCCCCGCACCAGCGCTCATCTCAAGTTAGTTAATTGCTATAATGTAAGATAAGATAAATAAAAAAAATTTACAACACAACTTCTTGAAAATTGCCTAATTCGAGTATGTACATATTCGTTAATTAGTTAAAGTGCACGATGCATCATTCAAAGCCGAGCTAATCATGACATTTTATATTGTGACCCCAAAAACGTGCGATAATATAAATTATTTGAGATCGAGTATCTCTTACATCATATATGCCGCCGCACTTACCATATTGTACTATATACTATAACACACATTAGCTAATAAACAATAGAGTTTCTCGTCTTGAATAAATTTCTGTTGTTAATTTATACCATATAATTAATTACAAGACGTATAAATACGAAATGATGCAACCACGTACTTTTCTCTTTCATCGTTATGAAAATTGAAATCAATTTACATATCTAAATATTTGGTGCAGAGTTGCATTATGTATTGTAGTTCGTAATTATCATATTTGTTAATACAAATCAATTATACGAACGGATATAAATTATTTCAAATTTCACTCAAATTTAGTTTGAGTGATAAAATTATGACTCAATTTGTTTGCAAATTTCACTCATATACATTCACCTTTGTGGGTTACTCAAAACGGTTTTTACTTTAAGAATTTGTTTAAATCAGAATAAAATAAAGTAAAATGTATATCAAAAGTTATTTAAGATTAAGGTGATTCAAATTTGAAATTTGCAAAATATGAATGCATTTCAACTAGACTTCAGCTTTTAAATTGCACTCAAAATGTCAATTGAATTTTGGTTTTTCAATGAATTCGTAATTACTCCAAACAATCCACTCAATTGAATTTATATTTCAAAAGGATTGATTAATATTTGTAAAATTTCACTCAAATAAAATGATTGTTGCTGTATCACTTTGAATAAGAAAATAAATCTTAGTGGGAATTTGTGGAATATTTTTCATTGATATTAATTGCGGGAGTCGGGAGTCGAAAGAGTAAAGCTGTTTTCAAATTTTACTCACATTGTAATCCTTTCATAACTCTAAATTCAATTTTTACTCTAACATAAGTTTTGAAGTTTATTGTTTACGGTTCACTTCTAACGAGTCAATTTAAATCGAATATTTGTTTTCATATAATTGTTTTTATTTATATCCATAAAATGTTTAAAATTTATTTGATTTCTAAGATATCAGTAAAATTTTAATCGATTTGAATTTTCACTCAAACTATATTTCAATAAATCTTGAGAGAAAGATTTAAAAACGAAATGTTACGTTGATTTAAACTATTTTAAGTTTCACGTAAGCTTTACTCAAACGCTCTTAAGCTCTCAAATATAAAGGTTGGCTACAAATGTGTAAAATTGTATCCATAATTTGCATTTTGTCTCCGTGGCGCATTACACTGAAAGCGAAATTCGTATTCTGGAGGGATTGAATGTAATTTATAGAGTTCCACTCATTTAAAATGATTTTAGCTGCTTCATTTACAATTAATTTTCATTCGAATCAGAGTTTGATGAATGTTTTTGAAGAATTTACGTAAAGTTGTTAAAATACTTCAATCTTTTAAAATTAGTTTGTTTTATTTCAAATTTTAAATTTCATTTAAATTAAGAAGTATTTAGATGAAATTAGTGGATTCATTCATACACCCTTTAGCTGAAAACTAAGCCACAATAAAAATATCCTGTTCTAATGTTCTTACATTTATATTTTGGCTTTACTCAACAGTTTTCCGATTTTTCTTTTTGTTATTTTCCTCGTCGCAACACTCAAATCAAAATTTAAATGTGAATTTCCCTACAGCTTTAAAATTGCACTCAAAATTCCCTTTAAATCAAAAGGGTTAACATAAATATGAATTTGGTGACATTTATGCACAATTTTAAAAAAATGGTTGGTTTTGCTTTATTTAAAATTTAACTCTACTTAATTCCGAATTTTCTGAGCTAAATAATATTCTACGGATTTGGAGTCAAAACGGTAGGAATTAAAATTTGTTAAATGTAATTTAGATCTTTAAATTTTGAATTTTTCTTTTATGTTATTTTACTCAAAATTTAGTGAAAAAGTGTCTTGTTTTCAAAACATGCAACAACTTTCAAAACATAATTCGAATAAATTTTGGGTCATTTTAAAATTTATATTACATTAAACTTCACTCAAATAAAAATACGAAGGATAGAGATGCGGTTGGTAAAATCTTATAGATGCATTTCAACTAGAATTTAAATTTATTTCGATTCGGGTTATTTATTTTCTGTTTTTAAATTGCACTTAAAATTTCCTTTAAATTTGAATATGTATATTTCACTCAAAATTAAATTCATATTTTGAAAGGACTCTGGATAACACTTTTCATTCATTATAAAATAGTTTATTTCTATATGTCTCATGGATCTAAACTGTATCTTATTACGGGAGTTTAAATGTCAATAGATTTGAGCTAATTAAAATTTTTAATTTAATTAAATCTGGTTTAGTAAAATAGAAATATACATTTTTAAATTAACTCAACTCTTTAAATTTAAACTTTTTTTGTTTTATTTTTCCTTTAAGATTTAGTTTGAATTAATAAAAATACGTAAAGAAAATAAATTTTGCTCAAATTGGAATCCAAAGAATTTATATGAAATTAGTAGATGATTCTGGAAGTAATCAGAAAGATAGCGATTTCATTACACTCAAAATTTCCCGCATACATTGAATTTTGGGTTTTCTTTAAAATATTTAGTTATTATTTCATTAAAATTTTACTCATTTTAATTTAAATCGTTAGGATTTATGCAAAATCATATTTTGAACGATTGAGTGATATTAACAAAATTTCACTCAAATGGAGTGGTATTTACTGCTTCATTTAAAATCTTTTTTCGCTCATAATTTTGACTTAAGTAGATTTAGTAAAATCTCAGCTGTCTAATTTCATTCAAATTGAATTCTAAAAAATTCGTTAAAAAGTAATGTGCATCAATTTAAATTGCTTCCAGTTTCACTCAAATATCAGTTTAAGTGGTAAAGTGTTAACTAAATAAGATTTTTTTGGTTTCAAAACTGAATTACAATAAAATAATTCCGTCGAAATGTGAAAAATGTTATTCGGTACATTAATATTTCTGTTTCAGTCAAGGAGTTTTGTGACTTTTTTGGAACACACAGTCTAAAACTCGGAAATCCAAATTTAAATGGAATTTCATGTTTAGCAAACCACTAATAAAAATTTTATTTGGGTTTAATTTTTCAAATGCCTGTTAATCCCCTCGAAATACGCAATTTTTAGTGACACCTATAAATTTCCTTTAAATGTTCGAATATAGTAACTCACTCATTACCAAAAGTGTTATGTACTCGTATAAAAGTGAAAAAGATTGGGTTACGTTTGATCCAATTTCTGAAATATCACTCAATTATTTATATTTTGGGTTCTTCTCTTAAATTATTTCTGTTCATCTTTTAAATTTCACTCAAAATGTAATTCACCTAAATTTTTTAAATACATTAAATATCACTCACCTGAGATTTAGAAGAAATATAAATACGGTTAATCGGTTAGATAAATATTGATTTGGTGACGTTTCCTGTTTGGTGTTTTATTTTAAAATTTAATTCCACTCGAATCAGAATTTTCGAGATAAAATTCATAGCTTTAAATTTAATAATATTATACGGATCGGTGGTTCATAGGGTTGAAATTAAAATTTGTGTTATATAACCAATATAACTTAAATCTTAAAATTATGGATTTTTCTTTCATGTTGTTTTACTCAAAATTTCGGTCGGTTACAATTACAACAATCATGTACAATTTTATTAGATATTTTAAAGTTGAGTGAAATTTGTATAATTAGGAACTGTTTTTTTCTTAAATAAAGTAAGTAAAATTTCACCTATTTAAAGAATTTAAAATTTCACTCAAATTTTAATGAGAGCCATGAAACGTTTATTAAATTTTTATTTGCAGTTATTACACAAATGCTTCCGAGCTCTCAAAATAGAAAGGCTTCACTTCAAATTTAAATTTCACTAATATCAAGTGTTTAGTTGTTTAAATGAATTAATTTGATTGAAATTAGAAGTTCCAAAAAAAACTTTTTCAAGATTTTAAGCTTAGGTACGAGGGGCCAAATAGGTTCCTCTTTCAATTTATATCCTTTAAACTCTAAAACTTCACACAAACATTAATTCGAATAAAGTTGAAATCAATTTAAATTTTATAGCAATGAGTTTCACTCATATTGATAACCGAAGAATTTAGATGAAATTTGTGAAATATTATAGATGCATTTCATCTAGAGTTTAAAATTATTTCGATACAAGATTTTTCTCTTCGAATTTTAATTTTCACTCAAAATTTTGTTAGTTGCGCCAAATAAATAAACTTCATTTTGAATTTTAGATTTTCTAAATTCATGGTTAGCATATTTAGTACAGTTTTTAAACTTTGTTCAATTTAAATCAAATTCTTAGATTTCTCAAAATCAAATTAATATTTTATTTTCAAATCGGAAATGGTTTATTGACAAATTCTGAAATCTCAACTCTTTAAATTTGAAGACTTCTTTTAAGTTATTTATTTTTCAGTTTTATTTTCACTCAAAATTTATAAAGCATTAAATTTCACTCAAACTGGAATCCGAAGGTTTGTTATTCATATCTCAAATATTTTGTAAAATATAAGCTTTACCCAAAATTTAATTCTAGTAAAACATGAGTGGAGTTAGTAAATTCCTGAAGTTTTGTCTATATAAATTATTGTAAAACTTCACTCAATTATTCATTTACGTCATAAATGTTGACAAAAATATTCTTGTATTATGTTGGTCTTGTATTGAGATTTGTAAACTTTTAAACCAGTTAAATTTAGTTTTGACTTGCCAAATTTCATCTTTTTAATTCTACTCAGACTGTATTTCTAACGTTATGATACATCAATTTAAATTATTTCTAATTTTACTCAAATTTTAGTTTGAAACGCAAACTGTAGACTAATTTTTATTTGCATAATTTATCAAACTCCTCTGGAAGTTTTTTTCCATTTGGGTTTCACTCAAACATTTTTTTTAGTTTTATTATATTTTTTTAATCTTTTACTAGGAGTTAGGATTTTAAAGGATCTTTGACTTAATTAATAAATAATGAAAATTTGTAAGTTCCATTTAAAATTTAATTCGAATTTCAGAAGTATTCAGAAGCATTTGATGTTAGGAATTTAATTTTAGAACGGAGGTCGGACAATCGTTTGACAAATTATAATTTGCAATTTATGTAATTAAATTGGGTGGTTTTCATTTTAACATATTTCCGATATATAACTCAACTTCTCGGAAATTTAAGGTTTTTATTTCGCTTTAAAATTTCTCTCAAAATTTAATTAGAATAGTTTTTTTAATTTCATTGAATTTAATTCAAATTCTGAATATTAAATTCATATTTTAAAAGTTTCACTCAAATAAAGTGGTTGTTGTTGGATCGTTTGAAATTTATTTCCTTTCAAATTCGAATTTTTCATGGATCTAAACTGAATATTATTACGAAGTTCTGGGGCTAAAAAGGTTGAGTTAAATAAAATTGTTAGTTTTGTCATTAATTCTTGCTCTGTTAAATAGAACTACAAAAAATAGCTCATTTCTTTAAATTTTGGGTTCTCTTTTTAAGTTATTAATTTTTTCAATCTTCAATTTCACTCGATTTATAATTCAAATAAAATATGCAAATCATTAAATTTTACCTAAATTGGAATCCGATAAATTATTATTCATACCTCGAAATTACTCAAAACTAATTTTGATTTTAATCTAAGTGATATTTGTGTTCACTACAATAATTGTATTTATTTATCTTGAACTTGTGTCACCTTGTTAACCATCCAAAATTTTGTTTGATTTCGAGGAGTAGCGTGAAACTTGTAAAAATTAAACTTACAGTTTCAATCAAAACTGTCTTTTCGATTTAAATTATTTCAAATTTCACTAAAATATTAGTTTGGATCGTACATGGCCTAAAATTAAATTTCAATTAAAAAGTTCTGAAATCTGAATTTCACTCAAACAGTTTTTGAATTTTTTTCAAGTTTATAATAAAAAAAAGACCAGAAATTTACAATTAAATCCCATTCAAATCAGTATCAGTATCAGTTAATATTAGTATGGGGTTTGGGACTAAAAGCGTTGAGCTAATTAATGTTAGTAATGTATTCCATTAATTTCTTATTTTGGCAAATAGAAGTACTCAATGGATTTCAGTTTCAACAAATTTCTGAAATTTAACTCAACTCATGAATTTTTGAGCTTTGTATAAATTATATATTCACTTTCAAATTTCACTCAAACGTTAATTCGAATAAAATTTGAGTGGATTAGAATTTGTAATGCGAAGGATTTAGGTGAAATCAGTAGGGTATTTCTGAATCTTAAGAGTCTCAGCAAATAAGAAAATTTTGAACAATTTGAGTGAAATTTGTAATTTTTTAATCCGATTGAATTTAGTCTGTAACTGAAAATTGAATTGCTTGCTTGAGTGAAATATGTAAAATTCCCTTTAAACATGGTTTGAGTGAAACCTGTTAAATTTATATCACAATTCAGCTATCTGGTGTTTGTATATCGTTCAAAAATTTAACACAAATTTTTAAAATTTATTTTAAATTTGACATTTATGTTTCAAATGCAATAAAATAAAAACTTAATATTTATATATCGAGCTTTATATTTCTACTAAATAATTAGCTATACAAAAACCAGTTTTGGGCTCTTTTTAAACGCCATCAAATAAATTGTAAACAAGTAGTACAGGAATTGTCATTTTGTTCGATATGACGAAGGAAACCAGTAAAACTGACACTTGATGCACACCTTAAGAAATCAAATCAATTCAAACTAGAGTATCAAGTACCCGTAGTATTCCATCTTCGCAAATAATAATTAATTTCGACCTATTACTATACTTATACCTCGATACATCAACAACTAATAAGTTTCTAACAAAAAAAAAAATAATAAGATTAGAATCATTTGAATTTTGTACATGTGTGTTTAAAACAATTCCAAGGAGAACTGGAAATCGTTATAACCAAGATAACTCCATAAAACATGAAAGAGAAACGTAAACTTATTTTTTTGCTTTATCAATTGGAATTCGATTCGTATTTAGAAAAAAATCGATACCAAAATATCAGATAGGATTATAATAATATATAAGTGCTTCATGCTTTTATCTAAATCTTCTCTCTAAACCACTAAAATCTAAAAATAAACTTGAAATACGTTCGTTAAGTGATACTTGTAAAAGAAATGTAAATATCGGGTGCGATAAAGATTCCACGTGTAGATAATTAATTTTCTTATAACATTTTTTTTGTGTTTATAAGATGATGACGTATACACGATTACATGCAGTACGGCGAAGGTTAAGTAATTGCGCCAAATATGATTTATGGTATCTAAATACGGAATATATACTGCACACCCTTTTAACCCTCCATTTTTAAATATTACATAAAATATACCGAGGGTTAAAATGATATATGCTATGCACATGGGTGTGGAGCCTCGAAAGACCGTGTCAGCTATTAACACACCTTTATATACGTGAATATGCAAATCAAACCACTATGCAGTGAATTACTACGTATATCTATAATTAAATCAATTTACAACCAGATCGGAAATTCAAGTAATTAGAGTGATTGAAACGATTGATTTGAATCGATCTTATAAACATGTACAGTGCACGAAATAATTGTATCGGCAGAAGTTACGGGTACACTGTATAAACACAACAATATACAATTCTAAAAATATTTTCATTTTCTAATTATCATTTGTTATTATTATTGTTTTTGTGAAAAGAATTCCAATCTATGTATTGCGCGATGTTTTGAATAATTTAGCTCTTGGCTTAGGAATATCATTCACAATTAAACGATATTATTGGCACATGTCAGCTTGGTTTTATGAATAATAATTATTATTATTATTGAATTGTTTTATTCAATAGAAAATGTATATACTGTGCAAAGAATGTCATAATTATTATGAATATAACATGGGCAAACGATGTAGTTTGGTAGGTGCAAAGCTTAATATTTTTTATTAGATTAGGATGAGAAGTTCAGTTCAAATGTACTTTGTATGCAATAGTCTAGGCAGGATGTTGCAACCTTGTAACTCTTTTAAACCAACGCTAAAAACGAGGCTAAAATCTATCACACTGCAGATGAATCCATGGTAAAAATTAATACATGAAAATCACCCGAAACCCATTCTGGGTGAAGCAAAACTATACGAATGATGCTGGCCACTTGGTAAGCACTCACCCGATTACATACCATCTCAAAACAATCGATATTTCCGGCCTAGGAATCTTGGATGTTATATACGATTTTCATATAAATTTATATGGGGCCATACTGAAGCAGGAAGGTCCTTTCAATCCTAACATATGGCTGGCTCTGGAGTGCTCACCATAGATTGTACTTAACCAACTCTAAGCATAAAGAACTATTTCCGGCCTAGTAAGTTCTTAAGAGATTCAAATTTTTATTTAACTTCACCGAGTGATTTTTGGCCGAAATCGGTCCACCAGAAATTGGAGCTGTCCGAGTTGCGTTTTCGTTTTTTGCAAATATTATGAAAATTATGTTATCCTCATTGAGAAAAACTACTATGAACTGAAAGATTCTAAAATAAAATTACAACTATATTGGTCCAGATCAGTTTTCCAAAATTTAAGCGGAAATGACGAGTTTTGACAAAAAAAAAAACTGTTTTACACAAGAATTCGGCTTCTTTACAACCTAGACGGTTTGAATGTTCAGGATGAAACTTTATACTTAAAATTTTGCCATAAATTCAATGACCCCTGTGATATGTGATGGGAATGTGTGTACCAGAAGTGGTGACCCCTAAGGAAAGCTTTTTCCTTTTTTTATATTTTTTGCCAAATATTTAAAAAAACATTATAAAGAAAAATATTCTAAATAAAATTTGGTAGAATTGGTCCAAAATAAGCGGAAACGTGTTTCAGATGAATTGACTGATCGGATTAAACTTTATACGTCATTTTTTATAATTTGGTGAAGTGTCTAGGGAAATTTGTCGTAATCAGAGTACCGGAAGTGTCAGTTTCCGTAGAAGTTTTTTTTAATTTATGCATTGTATAGCATTTACGAAAACCGACCAAGAATTATAAAATTAATTTCAAAATTAAGTTTTCCGAAAGGGTTGTCATTGTAGGTTTTCTGAAATTTAATGATGAAGATTTTTGGTTTCATAAGGCATTTTTGCAAAAATCGCATGGTAGAAAAATATTATGCGACAACATCATCACCCTCGACGTCAAGCAACCGTTGCTGGGGTTTATTTCTTTGTTTGTTTATTAACTTTGCAATCTGTTCTGGGGCCGGCGCCGAATCATTGCAACTTTTCGCGATTGGCTTTTAACGTCCTACCTTAAGCAGTTACCAAACCGAGGACGTACGGCTTATACGTTTGATTTCCGTAGAACCATCTGCACATTACACAGCTCCATGACAGCCTATAATACTAACATGGAAGATGGGTTCATGAGTTTTGAACTCTGTCAGGGGGTCAAAATTGTGTTCATTTCCATAACCGATCGTAATAACCCGATCCAAACACCAAAGCTATAACCACTGTGACGTTTGATCGGCCGTTGTTTGGTTTGGTACTACTTTGAGTGACCGCATGGGAAAAGCATAAAATTAATAGTCAAAATAGAAGAAAACGAGATTATATCCCTCCCGCATGACAGTATGTCTCATTTAGCAGAGTTTTAGGCAGAGGGCAAATTTAAGTTGTAGAGCGTGGATTGAGATTTTTACATCAATTTTGAATGAAGTTTCGAATTTTAGCCATGTTGGATGCACCTTGGCTATTTTTTAACTAATATTGTTTATATTTGAAATATCGGTCTATAGATTGGGATTCTAACATGAGTTTTAGGTTTCTAACATAAACTATGTCATTTCTCCTTCTTATTGAATGAAACTTCGAAATTTTTTAACCACTTACGGATTATTCTAATCCAGCTTGATTCGGAACCAACAACTATTTTATGTATTTACGGACAATATGTATTGTAAAAAAGATTATCGAAATTTGTACTGAGAAAACGATTGTCAAAAGCCCGCCCGAGCAAACGACCCCAACGCTAGAAAAACTAATTTCATTATAAAATTCGGCTAAACGCGGGCGTAAAATACGGATTTGTAATGGATTTTGCAAATAAAACACTTGGTGTAAATTTATCAATGTTGACTGTTTCACTCACTTTTAATTTCGCACTGTTCACTATTTACTGTTAAATTACAACTGTCTCTGCATGGCGATATGCTCGCGTTTATATACTTGTGTATCGCTGTTCGAGATTATTCCGTTTATTGTAGCTGTCGATGTATGCATCTATCTTGATGATTAACGCCGTTGTTAATTGCAGTATTTTCCGTTTACAATTTTCGGTGACAAGCTAGACTGCGATATCCCAACATGAACAGGGGTTTACATCAATCCCAGTTATTCTGACTTTGTTATTGACTTCTTTCCTGAAATCTTTCCAGTGTCCGGTTATTTTTCTACCAATTCGTCTGATTGTGGATGTAATGGCGTGGTACGAGTCTTCTTTATGTGAAGAATTTCTCCCTTGATACGAGTATATTTCTTGCGATACTCCAAATCTGGAAATCCAATTGTTCGCGAATGTGTCGGCTAATGTCCCAGCTTCTTGGTTCACAATCGGATATTCTCTTCAACCCACTTGCTGAAATGGTCAATGCACACCAGTACATATCGATTATTATCCATTGTTTCTTGCAATGGGCCGGCGATATACATCACTGTTTTTTCAGACGGTGCTTCAACATTGTATTGCTGCGTTCTTCCTATCTCTCCATTCTTCAATGTCCTTGACAATTGACCCAATAAAACCGGTGTGTTATCTTATGCAATGTGTAGAACTTCTTGTTTAACTTCTCGTATCCAATTGAAAACTAGTACAATTTGCTTTTTATTTTGACCACCGTTAACAGATTCCCAGCCATTTCCATACTTGCTCAATTGACTTATCAGCCTCATGGTCTTCTTCAAACTGTCCTTTATCCCAGCCATTTTCTGCTTCGAACTGGATTCGTACAAAAATTGCAGAGCAATTCTTTTATTCCTGTCTTACATATTGCTGAAACTAAACTGCACAGGGCCTTCTGGATAACCCATCTGCATTGTTGTGCAACACCTAGCTGACGTTCCCTTTTGAAAGTGTAGGTTTTTAGTTGTTCAACCTGTTCCACCTGACTATACTTGCCCGTCGCTTTCCTTAAACTGCATCAATCATTTGAGTGCCGCATGATCTGTTCGAAGAAATAACCCTTGCCCGTACAGATATTTGTGAAATTATTTAACACAGTCCACCACAGCCAACAGTTCTCTGCGTGTTACACAATAGTTTTTCTCGGCTTTAGCGAGGAATCGACTAAAATATGTGACAACCCGCTCTTACCCTCTTGCTTCTGTATAACATTGCACCTATTCCTGTGTTGCTGCATCTGTATTCGAGATGATTTTCCTCTGGCCTGAGGAGCATAAGCCTAGGAATCTAGAATCTTAATTTAAAGTATAACCCAAATAGTTAACTTTTCCCATACCGGCCGCATTTCGTTGCACTTAGCTTCAATCCGGGCGCCCGTATAGTTTATAGTACTTGCTTAAGAATGTAAACGTGTTCCTCAAATGTGCGGCTTAGTACAATGATATCATACAAATAGACTAGAAATGTATTCCAATTTTGGCCTCTTAGAACTTGCTCCATTAATGTCTCAAATGTAGCAGGCGCATTGCATAATCTAAACGGCATTACTATAAATCCGTAAAGTCCGTTTCCTGGATGGATTCCTAGTTGCCAGTATCCTCTTTTAAGATCCAGTATATTGAAAATTTTGGCCACTGAAGGCGTGTCTGGATACCTATCAAATAACTATCCTTCTTCGCCACTTCCTTTAATTTGCGGTAATCAACACAAAATCCTGTTGCACCGTCCTTTTTCTGAACAAGAACCACTGGCGATCTACATGGGCTGCTAGGCTACTCTATCATTCCATCTCGTTCCATATTTGTAGTTATTTTGGCTATCTTCTGTCGCTTTGCGAGTGGTAATCGTCTTGGTGCTTGACGAATTGAAGTAGTATTTTCTGTGGCGATGATATGTTGCGCAATATTAGATTTTCTTAATTCGTCATCATTAAGAGTAAATACATTTTCTAATTTATCCAGATGACTGCACAGTGAGCGATTGATCTTCTTCTGTTTATGATTTGGTGATCGACGACATGACTCTCTCAGCTTTACGAATAATTATCCCCTTCCTGATTACAATTGATGACGTTTGTGACGTTGCTCACGTTTATCATAAAACACGTACTGGTACTTTCTGCTGGAATTGGTGATATTCCACTTCATAACATCTAGTCCGAGGAACATTTATTAGTTATTCTCTGAACGTTACTGGAACCGTACATTCCTTTAACTACCCAAGATTTGCCTATTAGAAAGTTGTAACAAACAATATCATCAATCTGTTCTGGAACTATCATATCAGGACAAACAACCAATTTCGAAGCTATCCAGAGTAAATGTGCATTGGCTAATAACATCTACACTTTTATAATCTGCCCCAAGTTGTGTGATTTTAACGGTGTTTTTGCTTACCCCCTCCAAAACTGGTGTAACTTCTTGCCCGTTTCTTGCCTTGTGCGTCAAGTTCTCTCGACCGTTGTGTATCTGGTCGCTTACAATCCAGCCAATGCCAATACTTTATTCTACAGCCAACGCCAATACTTCATTCATGGTTTTACATCTAGTATTGGTTCTCAAACTAACTGTTTGCCAGTTCAACACAACTGCAAGTGCATTACCGTTAGCTTAGCACGTCAATTTCGTTACCTCTCTTTCAAGGTCTTGTAGGTCTCCCGTTACGTATTTGTCACTTGCTTTAGAGTTGTACCTTGCATATTTCTCTGACGTGTGACTACCTACTAACAGCTTATCGTTGCTCTCTGTTGCGGATACATTTTGCAAGACATCTGTAGCTTTCTCACGAAGAACTAAAATGAGTGCATTGAGCTGATTGCCTACGTCCCAATAATTTTGCTGTACTGCCACTTGGAGGATTTAAAATTTCCCTTGAACTATCGGAAAAGGATTCTGTTGAAAATATTTTATTCAGCTAACCTTCTCTAATAGTCTGGGAAGAATGAAGTTCAACGCGTGGTTCAACTTCCCTAACATTATTTTCAAGCTCCTTGAATTGACCTTCAACTTCTTCTTCAAGGTTCCTCATCCCTCGGTTAGGCTCTTGTATTTGACGCTCTTTGGTTATTTTAATCGAGTTTCATGAGCTGGGTTAGGCTAATGGTCCTGGCGTCGTCATGGCTTCATCATGATTTAATTCCGAATTTTGTAAAGTGACCAGGAAAAGAGTTGTGAATTTTGGTGATAAATGTCAACTACGATCTTCACTATTTTTGCTACGAAGTTTGGTGTTTTTAGTAAGAAACACTAGGCAAGCCTGCGATTTGTATTTAAACGATGTACAATTCAACTTTGCATATAATTAAGCACATTTGCATACCGCTTAGTAATTCCTAACCGTTAAAAGCAATAGTTAGACCAGACAAATCTTTTATCAAATATGATCGTACAAAAAATTCCTTTGCACTTGCTCTAATTAAAATTTAAACAAAATTAGAAACGGTAAAAAATTCGTTCAGACAATTTATTAAGTCTGTTCTAGCGAGTACATGTGTTCGCATACGAGTGTTTTTTCAGTCAAACTACTAATAGTTTATTTTACATGCTACGCGAAAAATATGCGTGCAATCGGGCATCGTTCCAAAAGCAAAACAAAAAATAAATCTTAATTCTAATCTAAAATAGAAATTTGAGAATATCCTACGTGTTTTGTGTCTAAAACCATTCGAATACATCACATATACAGTTTACACCCCAACACTCTAGATGACCTATAGTAGTAACCTGATTTCTTTCGACTTCGAAAGAAATCAATAAATACGACTACATGAATCTTACGTATTAATGTGTGCATAATGTAATTTATAAATTAATTATAAATTGCCAACAAAATAATTTAAATTCGACATGATTTTATACAGCGCTGAGCAGAATTCTGGCATCGTACCAAAATACATTTTTTGTATTCAATCTCTGATTTTTTTTTTACTAAGAATACGAACTCATTGACTACACGAGTATACGAGCACTAAAAGAATATGAAAGGAGTCATGCTTTTGTGATTTTTTTTTTTGGTCTATTATATCGACACAATGCAATAATAAAATACCCTTAAGCTTAAGACAATATTCTTTATAAATTGAAATAAACTTTTATGTCTATACATAAATCTGTACATAGCTGTGGTAGTAAGGCAGCATCACCAAATTCTTTCAAGTTTTGTGAAAAATCTTTTGAATAATAAATTTGTGTTTGTCTTCTTTCCGTCTCAATAATGTACCAAATACGAAACCAATCAGAAAATGAGAAATTATTCATTGGAACTCTAAAAAGGGACTAATTGGATTACACGAGTGTAAAACCATTAAACCCTGAGTATATACGAGTAGAGTAGGATGGAGTCGAGTTTGAATTTGGTGTATAATGGATTGTGTATCTTTGGGTCTAGGAGTGTCAACGTTGATGGTATACAATTTTTTATTTTTTGGTAATATTATTACGTTTGGTCTTTGAGCAAAATAGATTTCACAATTGGGATGAGCAAGTGTTGCCCTACGGGAATAATAAACAGAAATACCTATATATACAGTTTCAAACATATAACATAAAAAATTGGACGGGTTTTGAGGCAAAGAACTTTGCACAAAATATATTACCATCTAAATGTTAAAATAAAAAAAATGTTTTGAAATGAAATTCGAAATTCACAATAAATCTATCGAAGAAAATAAACTATAATCGTCGCTTAATAACTCCCAAGGCGGGCACATAGATGGCGCATGTAATAAAAAATTCATTTGATTATTAGAAAATACCAATCTTCAATCCAACTTTAGTTTCCAAGACGTGGGTAACTGCAGCACGGAAACTTTAGAATTTCAAAATGAAACCTTGCATACCGATTAAGCTCAATTTGTGCTAATTAGTGCTCACGGGAAAAAATTAGTGCTAGTCCAGGAGCCGAAAAAACGGGGAAAGAAAATTTCAAATTTCGCCTGAAAGACGGAATAAATAAAACCCGATTTCTATAAAAAATAGAAATAATGTAAGCCTAATTTTAAAACTTTCTAAACGCCGCTAAACTGATGAAATTTGTGCTTATCATAGAAATATAATTTTCATAAATTTTCATTCATAAATCGAGGAAAACTAAACCAGCCCCTGAAAGATACTATATTAAAAAAAACAAAGATATATCGTTCAATAATATTTGTGTTGAACAACAAATAAAACAATAGCAATAAAATGTTGTAAAATTCAAGGCATAAGCAATTCACATAGTATATTCCTGTCAGGTATGTCCATTGCCATCCCAAAAATATAGTGACTGAATTTGTGCTAGTCCAGAATTGGCCCAATTCCATTGAACAACAACGACCGTTGAATGAACAATTTTCTGACTGAAAGTGTTCTAGAAACCAATGAAGTTGGCACTTCTGATTGCATATTCCTATCAGGTATGTTGATTGCCAACCGAAAAATATAGTGACTGAATTTGTGATAAGCCAGAGATGGCAACGAATATACCTAATCGGAATATGCAATCAGAATTGCCAACTTCATTGGTTTCTAGAACACTTTTTGTCAGAAAATTGTACATCCAACGGTCATTGTTGTTCAATGGAATTGGGCCAATTCTGGATTAGCACAAATTCAGCCACTATATTTTTCGGATGGCAATCAACATACCTGATAGGAATAAGCAATCAGAAGTGCCAACTTCATTGGTTTCTAGAACACTTTTAGTCAGAAAATTGTTCATTCAACGGTCGTTGTTGTTCAATGGAATTGGGCCAATTCTGGATTAGCACGAATTCAGCCACTATATTTTTCGGATGGCAATGAACATATCTAACCGGAATATGCAATCAGAATTGATAAAATTCTATTCCATACATTTTCCCCAAATTTTCCTTGTAGTCTCAGTATGACTTAAGCTATTAGAAAAACAACCGAAAGTATTGGTTACTAGTGGAAGTTTTTGAGATATTGGCCAAAAACTTAAAATAAATTAATTCAAAAATTGAAATTTTCAAAAGGATTGGTTATGAAATGGCCAAGTTTAGTTCAGCATGAACAGATCCTAGAATTGTGTCCTTTTAATATTTTATTCCGCTGGGATGTTTTATTTAGTGAAAAAAAAAAGATTCAAAATGAATAAAAAAAATCCGCTGGCAATTATATAACAAAATAAATTCTCTTTTGTGATGGTGCTGCCACTTGCGGCGAGTAGCGAAAACTCTTATTTTCCGCTGAGAAATTTTCGCTATCTTATACAGCATCAAACTCTGAGCGATAAAACTGGAATTCCGAAGTTAACCAAAAGATCGTCAATAACAGAAGAGCCGTGAGATTGATAACGTTTGGCATCTTTGACGGCAAGATAGAAATCATTCAGCTTAAACTTATTTCAGATTGGTGTTGTCAATAACAAATCTGCGACGAAGAATTGTTAGCGAAAACACGTGCAATCCAGAAAGGTACCTGTATCCTCAGTTCTAGTAACGGGCTCATGCAGCACATTTTCTCAAGACTTTTTAGCTCTGTAAGCATTTTGCATAGCACTGAGTGATGTTATATGAAAAAATTCCTCCTGTATGGGGGAACATTCTTGGGATCAATAAGACTTATATCGGCTCTAGGTATAAAGAGCTAGGAATTAAGTTGAACGCCGCTCATGCTTAAAAAAGGTGGAGTCGGTGGTCCTGAAGCATAGTCATGCTAAAAATCTGCAGAAAATATTGCACAGGAGAATGTTAGCCAAATTCCAAATAGCTAGCAGCGAAATTTCCAATTTGGTAAACGGAAAGAATATAATTGACAGTTATTACCCTTCACTAGCGTTTTATTGAGTTCAGTGATATTCGACAGATAATTGTTTTCTTCACAGAATTTTCTCCATGTTAAGAGCAGAGCACTAAAATGGTATAATCTAAAACTTTTGGTTAGTATTAAGTGGACGGGAATGCCAGAGTAATGCCACTTAAGCAAGTATACTGCATTCACCTCACTAAAACCAAAGGCTGATAGATTTGTTAATTTACATCGGTACGTACTGTAAAACCAATAAACGATTTACAATAGACTTTTATTAGCTGCTTATAAAAAAAGTTGGTTTGCGTGTGCCAACATTTTTAATTTATGATGCCATTACTTTGCACAAATTACTGTTTGGCTTCTAGTTTAATTATGCGGTTTAAAACAGTATATTAATTAATTTGTGTCACTCAACACGACAACATATCAAGAATAGTTTAGGCCCCAACAAAAAATACGTCTATCTGATTAGAGCACGTAATTTGTTTTAGAATTTCCACCTCATTCCACACGATTCGGTCGTATGGTATATAACGCAGAGACCTTCGATTATTCGCTACATGAAACAATAACCTAACCCAATAATAATCTTAAATCTACTTATCTATATAAAGTATCTTAATCATATATATACACACACACACACACAAGAAGTCTTAATTTATAATACACTAAATAAGACAATTAATTAAATTAGAATTCCGCAAAAAATAGAACCAACGAGTAGTACACAACGAAAAATAAATTTTTTGTTAATCGCATTACAAAACGATTCTCCCATAATAGAATTATAAAGTAGAAAAATAAACGATGCGGCGGCCTGGATACAGTTGAACGAAGAAAATCGCCTTATGCATATCGCAATAATTAACACTTTCAGTCATGTAAAATTGCGATTTGCTGTGCTGTGGAAAGTCCATAAGTCCGCAACAAGTTCCATTTAACAAAATAATGTAAATTGGACACAAACCATCTTGAATACTAAAACTTTCCTTTCGATCGTGTAAACGTCTATAAAAGACTTACCACTTAATAAATTTTATTGGTAATCAAATGTAAATAAATGAAATTAATTTCCTGGTATGTGGTGCGCGAGTATAAACTGTACGTGAAATGAAAACTAATTAAAATTTTCGCGTGTAATACGACGTACATGCGTCGTCAAATGAGGTTAATACATTCCGTGATATAAAAATAATCCATTGATGCGCGTTTATGAACTATATAGAGATTACGCTAACATTTCATAAACTGTTCACACCCACCCATAAGGCAAAACATACTCACCACATAAATCACGAAATGTAAACAAAATATATGAAATTTGTATATCGCGCGCTAGACTACAATAGAAAAGTAATATCGATAAAAAGTCTATTATCCAACGACGGACTGTGTTTAAAAAATTATCCCCCCGCATTTTATGTATAAGATATGCGGTGACTTTCGGTTCTAGGAATGGGTATGGTTTTATGTTTGAACGCAGTGTAGGGTATGTAAGTATGGTGTACATTGTGTACATAATGCAACATTTATTTGAATATTACTTTCCGGGAAATGTCAATAAAAATTTTCTTGTTTCGTATTTTTCCCAACTATTGTATGCCATTTTACTTCGCGGTAATTTGCGACCAATTATATGTAATTATTAAAATGATTGTCAATTTGCGGTTTTGGTTTAAGTACACCGGTATCGGAACACCTCAACATGGAAAACTGTGATTGTGAATTACAACATTTGAAAGTTGTTAGTTTATCGGCCTTTACTGTTAAACTACTTTAGTCGTTCCGGATATTTTTTGTTGGCATGCTTCATACTTAAGTACTATTCAATACATTAATTAGCCTCCGCTTAGAAGAAAGTGTATTTTGCCATTTAGCACTTTGGCTAAAGATCTTGTCGTACCACGCCATTTAGGCACAGACGCGCCATTCTAACATCGTGGTGGTTGAGCGGTTAAGATAGTATATACCACAAAGTTCTGAATACCCCAAATTTTCATTTAAATATTTAAAAATTAAAAATAAACAGAATTCTTTTTTCTCTAAGTAAAATTTTAATTTTATTCTCTTGTTGCGGACTAGTTTCGAGCTTCGCTGTTTTTCAACGTGTCAACTGATTCTCGATAAGAATACACTGACAACAGTCTTCCTCCGAACATAACGCAGAGGTGCTATAATCGAATAACTATTTTTGTTTAGTTTTCAATAAATACGGACGCCTGAATCTAAGTTCTTGTGTGAGGAGGACACCTCTGAGATCACCACAATAAAATTTAGTAATGAACATAATAGAATAATCTCGATCTGCGATAGGCAAGTATATAATCGCTAGCAAATGGGCAAGCAGACCCAGTTGTCATCTAACAGTAAAATGTGAACAGTAAAAAGAACTAATGAAAAATGATACAAATTGATAAATAATAAATTTTATGAAGAAGTTAAAGGTCGAAAAGTGTGAGGCGCCTTGGGCAAAACCTGTAGTCATGATACCTAAGAAGAATAGCGATTGCTATCCAGTACATAGAATCCAAGACCTTTTGCATTTGGCCAAGCACTTCTTATTCATGTCAACAATTGATCCGATTACTGGCAGGTTAAGGTTAGCAATGAAGACCGGGATAAGACCGCGTTCATTACATCATTTCGTTGATATCGGTTGAAGGAATGCTGTTCGGGTTGAAAAATGCGAAGGCAATATTTCAACGACTCATCGACCGATTTCAAGGTTGTCTTCCTAATGCCACAATTCTAGCAAATCTAGATGAAACTAGGTGCGCTACTAAATTCCCGGTTTTTTTTGAAAAATGGAAAATTTCAATAGGAATATAAAAAATGGTTTATTCAAAGTATTGTCCTTCGCTATCTGCACATTTTTGTCATCTCTCTGGTAATTCATGAATACCAGGACGATAAAGCGACGCGGCTTTGGGCTGAAACCATTCATTCAACCAATTTTGCACTTCTTAAAAACTGGCCAAATGTATCCCTGCCATTCCGTGAGCCACCGGCCGGGGCAAGTGATATTCCGTTGGGCCAAGTCTGGCGAATAAGTCGAGTGCGGCAGCAGATGGCCGTTTTTCGAGCAATGCATGGTTAAGATTGATGAGTTGTTGTCGGTAGCGTTACCCATTGACAGTTTCACCATGTTTCAGTAGCTCATAGTGCCGATGATGTTGATGCTTCGAAAGGTGAAAGCCACGACTTTTTGCGTTTGGGATTCTTAAAAATGATCCACTTCTCATCTCTCGTAACAATTCGATGCAGAATGCTCTTTTTTCATGCCGTGAAAGCAAAATTTCGCAAGTGGCTCTTCGATTTTCCGTTTGTCTGTCAGTCAACTCAAGCGGCACCCATTTTTTTTTTGAGTTTTTCCTATATCATGTAAACGTTTAGAAATACCTTGGCGAGTCGTGTTTAATACCTCCGCAAGTTGATCTTGAGTTAGCTTCAAATTGTTTAGTCTTCCGGAGCGCTTCTTGTCCTCAATGTCGAAATCGCCACTTCTGAAGCATTTAAACCAGTCTTCACAGGTAGTGGTAGATATGCACTGGTATTACAACTGGTTATCGTTAACAACTGTCCAGGCTATGAACAAAACACAACCTCTGACATAAATGACAAATATATGTGTTGCTAGCACCATCTATGTGTGAAACCCAGAAATTTAGTTGTGCACCTGATATAATTTATATTTCAAATAGTTTGAAAGACCATTTAAGTGATCTGGAGATGATTTTCCAACGATTACAACTATTTAAGTTACGAGCAAATCAGGAAAGTGCCCATTTTTTGTTGTAATGTACAGTTCCTGGGGAATTTTATAACCCACGATGCCCCGTGGACTTGGAGTGAAGCTGATAATTCTGCTTTTGAAAATTTAAAGAGTTTATTAGCAGATGATCCGATTTTGCGGTAAATGGATCCTAAGAAATCGTTTATTCTGAAGGTAATGAGTCTTGCTGTTTTCGTCAAAATGGTATAAAGACGTAAGCTTGCTCAATTCAAGATCTATAAGGTGCATTAAAATTATTGGCTTGTATGGGGTTTTCCAATAAGAGTGATATGATCCAAACTTTTAGCGCAATAATTCAATTGTTGCACTTGCTGTGTGGCACGTAGCCCCGTCTTGTTGGAACCAAATGTTATCAACTTCTTCCAATTTCGGCCATAAAGGATTGGTTATCATCGGTCTATACCGATCTTCATTGACAGTAACGGTGTTACCAGCTTCATTTCGAAAAAAATACGGACCGATGATTCCACCAGACCAAAAACCACACCAAACTGTCAATTTAGGTGAATGTAATGGTTTTTCATGAATAATTTGTGGATTTTCTTCGCACCAGAATCGACAGTTTTATTTATTTATCGCACCACTCAGATGAAAGTGAGCCTCATCGGAGAAGATGATTTTCTTAAAAAAATCGTTATCGTTTGTAATTGCAATTTGTAAGCGTTGTTCTTGCGTATATCTCACCATGATGAAATTGTAAACAAAAATGACAATCAAAGACAATTAAAAATGATATCATTCCTATTGGAAAACCCTATAGATTGATGAAAGGAAGTATTAAAATATTTGATATAAAAGGTCCATTGCTTTGAAGAGCTTATCAAATGGCTTAGTTTCACGCAGATAAATTCGATTTCTTTGCGCTACGCCAATGGTTTATTTACTAATTTTAGTTGAAACTACTCCACTACTTACAAGAGTGGAATTCTTGGGGTTGGCTTTATAATACAATGCAGCCAGAACAACTTTACTCTTAGGATATTGTGGAGATAAAGGCGTTAATGAGAGAGGAGGCAACTAACACAAATCTGTTGGAATTCAGAAAGTTACAACAGTCAAGTACAGAGGCAAGTAATATAACAAGTATAAAGAGATGCTTCAGGTGCGGGAAGTTAGATCACTATTCGTCCGAGACTGTTGACAAAGATGGAATGAAAAGCAAGAAAATATGAGAACGATTAATCAGATTAAGATACCGTAAATGAAGCGTAGAGCAACTACAACGAAGAATGCTTAGAGATCGAAACGTAGAAGACAACAACGACGCACGAACGCCAGAGATAAATCGGAGACAACACGATCAGCGTGGGAGATATATCGATTACCGGTTAGATGATTTGGTGTTACAGTACAATTCCAGGAAGCGCAAAGGCCAATCTACAGATACACAATGCAATTGAAGAGGTCCCTACAAAATTGTTATGAGATTAAGCGATAATATGTTTTGTATACAAGAAACCATCGGAGGTGAAGGGCATGTCGTCCAGGGCGATAAACTGAAGCAATACGAATTCTTTCTTCTATCCCGGACGAACAGATTTAAGGTGGGACACTGTTACGAATTGTACACTACACACAGGTATACAACTTGGAGGTATAGTGGTTATCTACACCACCAAAAGTGTTATTAACGCAAAGGTCACTGGTTCGAGTACAACCCGAGTGGTAATTTTATTGGCCGATCATTACCGCATCAATTTTTCCTCCAACACTGATTGGGAATCATCATGCAAAATACTGGAATTAACGACAGCGTTTTTGTTTTTGTTTTAATCCATGCAATCTTTTCTGGGGCCGAAGCACTCCTTGCTCTTTCGCGGTTGATTTTCCCGTCTTACTTTACGCAATTCCTGCCAAATCGAAGACGTACGGCTATAGGACCGATTTATGTTACTATCTGCGCATTGCATAGTTCCATGCGCCTAGAATAAATGTAAATAAAAAATATCGAGGAGTCATTGGGCGCTTCCAGCTCCCCTATCATGATTAGTTAAATTATCGCTAATTTGATTTGAAAATTTCATAGTGCTCACTAAACATTTTCATTATGTGGTCAATTTTAGAAAAAATAGCACTGCCCAACTAGAATATAGGAATTGTCTTTATATCCTCAATTGTGTACCGTTAAAGGAGGTACACAATTGATACACAAGCAGCAATTGGCATCCTCAATGGTGATATGGAAAAATAATAAACGACACTACGTGTCGTGCCTTAATGAACAATTCATCACGGAACATGGTATACTCACCGAACTTCACTGGACAAGTGGTGCAGTAGTTAAAGCTTTGGCACTTGGACCGAGAGGTACTGTGTTCGAATCCCACCATAGGTTGGATACAAAGCGAATTTTCGTCCATGTCAGTGTACAGGTTGACAATGTGCTTGCAATATGCAGGTGGTATTCTGTAATTGCGTGAATGGGTGGTGTCTGCGTGAATGAAAACAGGGTATTTTAAATCCACTGGACAATTAATACTTTCTTTAAAAAAAATACAGAACCGTGGGGCTTCGTGTACAAATTTAGCACAGCAAAACTTAAAAACATTGATGTTCTTAGTACATTGGGAGACGGTGGTGGTCAGGCCACAAAATGTTGGGTAAATACTATACTAAATGTCTACTGAACACCCTCTTGCCTTATGATTGCGAGGAAGCAGACACAAGTGAGCAATAATATGCCATGCTTAACGCTACGTAGCACCAGACACGACGGAGGAATACTTTAACAGTGAAAGCTACGATTACTATCATGTCCATGAAAAAAGGTAAAGCGCCTGGGCCTAGACAATATCGAGGTCGAGGGATAACAAAAATTTTGGCCAATCAATGGACCAAGTTGTACTAGCTTCCTGAATGCTAGTCTGTATAAAGGAATGTTTCCAAATGTGTGTGCTTTCCTCTCTGCTGTATCTTCTGGTTATTGATTAGCTAACTGTTAAACTACGGCAGTCTGGTTTTATTGGTCTTTATTAGACGCAGAAATATAGGCGAAATATAGCGTCAATCCCTTCTCTTTCTGGAAACACAAATACTAGATCAGACCATGTTAAACATGTTGGTGTTATTTTAGACTCTAAAATCTTTCTCTTAGAAGTATCAGCTTGAAAAAAAATGTATTAAGGTTACCGCCAAATTTTGGCAACGTAGAAGGGTATTTGGCAGACCGCGGGTTGGGGTTAAATCGAATTTTTCTGGCTTGGATCAATCTTGGTTCAAATGAAGAGCACATGCAAATCTTTAATTACTTTAGTGTTTTTCTCTGGTTCCATTTCATACGTGGATTACGCAATCTACTGTCCTTCGTATGATCTGAGATCATCCGACAATTTGCATGTATATTGTTCAGCGTTCCAGACTGAGTTGATAACGATCACACTTCGTTTGATGGACACATCTAAGCCCTCTGGTTCAATTAGTAACATTATTTTGAGTACAGACAGTAAAGCTGTGTTGAGAAGTGCTGAGAACAGAGAATTGCGAACTGTTTATTAACCATGTTCGTTACAGTACCTTAATTCTTATTTTCAAATTACATTTTGATTTATGTATCGTAAAAATATTCATGTTTCACGATTATTATATCACAAATTTAAATTCATTATCAAGCGAAATGAGGTGCGTGAAGTTAGCGAGCTCCACAAAATGTTAATTTTAATAAGTGAAATCTGTTCACATATTACCCAGTTTTTCTCACATCAAAAGCGCTTAAAAAATTGTACCTGTCCAATAACTGGTTTTAGTATGGACTAAATCTTTTGAGTTAAAAAGTAAATAAGACAATTCATAAACTAGTATTAAATAAATGAAATATGCTTTAGAATTGTACACATGAAGAATTATTTTGTCCACCCAATAATAATTTTCGTCCACCACCATATGCCTATGTACCGAATATTAAAATTTACATTTAAACTTTTGAGTTAAATTAAATAATTATTAATTTATGTAAATGAATTTTGTCCACCCAATAATTAATTTTGCTCATCGCCATAAACTAATGTACGGAATATTAAAATAAAATGTCCACGTAAATCTTTGTTGCACTTGCAAAACGTACCTCATATATTTAACTTCTTACAATTTAATTCAAAAGTTTAAGTGGAAATGTTAACATTTTGTACATAGGCAAAATACATTATTGGGTGTACAAAGTTCATTTAAATTAACTCAACAATTCTAAACTATTAAAAATACGTCAACTTAATAGTTTAAATATGAAAATTTTAAAATTCCTTACCTAGGTTTATAGGGGTGAGTAAAACTAATTCATAGGTGGGCCAAATTCATCTACCGATGGACAATTTTAAAAAGTGATTTACAAATTTTCACATAATTTAATACAAACATTTTCATGAAAAATTTATATATACCGTACTTTGGTTTATGGGGAAAAACGAATCATTATAGGTGGGCAAAATTCTCATCAGATGAACAATCCTCCTAAAGAGAAAGTCAGTTGAATCCCTAAAGAGGAAGTGAGTTTAAAAAAATTATCCACATGTGATTAAACTTTTCCTACCTAATAACTCGTTTGGTCCTTCCTATGTATGTATTTAATTGGTTACATGTGGGAGTTTTTGAGATATTGGTCAGAAACTGAAACTTATTTGGCCGCAAAAACTTAAAAAATTATAGATTGAATTCAAATCGATAAATTGTTCCCTCATTTCCCATTTAGATTGCAGTTATCTGTGGAAGTTTATCAAATCGTGGTCATAATCTGAAACTTAAATATTTGGGTGCAGAAAATTGAAATGCAACCCTGCACAATTATTTTTATATTTTCTTGTAAAGAAGTGGACAACAAGTGTCCATCATAGATTTATTTCAGAACCTGGTTCAAAATACATATTAGAATTACAATATAGACCTGCGATGCAAATTTCTCCAGCATTGCCAAATATAGAAATTTCCTTGAATGGACCTTTACCTATGTAAATTTTATGTTTCAGTCGAAAATTAATCCTAGTACAGCATGAACAGATCCTACAATTTTGCTAAAAATCCACTTTAGAATCCCTGTCCAATACTATTAACCAAATGTAATCGTAATTCGTTAAGAAGTGGCGGAGATAGATGGAACATTGTAAAATTTCATAATTCCATATACCGATTTTCTTTACTTCAGAGTCAATCAATTTGTTCATTTTAGGAACACTTCTAAGATTTTACTCCGCCGAAATGTTTTCTTTTGTGAAGAAGAGGTACAAAATTTGCTACTTATGGCGAGTAGTGTAATCTATTATTTTCGGCTAGAAAATATCCGCAAATCCTACTCCCACTCAGCTATAAAAATAAAAGGTTGATAAGACTAATGATCAGCCTCATACCGGCATTGTCATGCTTTACTAACCTTAACCTTGTTCTAGTAGTGTAATTTATTTTTCGCTAATTTCTTCACACGATTTTTGCGATAAGACCAATAGAGGTTATCTCATATTTTACTGATTAATCGATTTTCACATTTTAATACAGAAAACATTAATCTTTAATTTGTTTTTCTATTTTCAGACCACGTTAAAAGCAAACATCACAACGACGACAATTTACATCCCATCACAACGGTGTTATGATTTTTAAGAAAATTAAAAGTGAAAAATGAAAAATTTGTTTGTGAGTGTGTGCGTGTAAGTGGTTGGTGTAAATAATTATACACATAAAAAAAATAAAGTTACGAAAATTTCAAAGTGAATTTTTAAGTTTCATGTCTAGTGTGAAATGTTCTAATTAAAAATGAAAATGAAAAATTACCACTCGTTAAGAAAAAGTTAAAAAGAAAAGTTTTACATTTTAATTGCTTTTGTTTTATATGTTTTCCAAATTTACTTGTAACAATTTTTTTATTAATTAATTAAATTAATTTTATTATATAAAATAAATAAGACAAATCTACATCCACAAAACAAAAACAATGAAAAAACACAAAAGGAAATAAAATTTTCCGACAACAACAAGAAAAACAATATTTTTTTATAATTTATAAATTAATATTTTATTTATTTAAAAAAACAACAAAACAAGAAAAAACCAAAATTTTTCATTTAGTTTTTGGTTTTCTTTCATTTTGGGAAACTCGACTAAATTTACATATCAAAATTCATTTATTTAAACACAAAAAACGGAAAAATTTTCTTCAATTGTTTTGTTTGTTTTGGTTACCAAGCATTTTAAATTTATCTTTGGTTTAAATGTGATAAGTCATTTGGTTTTGTCTGCACACGCCTCGATACAAGTTAAACAAACCACAAGCAAAATATGGCTACCGTACGATCGTCTAAAGCTAGTACACCAACAACGAAATCGCCCCAGTCGCCGACATCACCACAATCAGCGGCCGGAAATCAAAAACAATTAGTGTCGAATGATGGGCAGGAAGATATTGAATCGATCGCGAAACAAATTAGTGATCATGCGGAGGCGATCTATCAGACGTGGAAGGCACGCGGTTTAGCACCAACTGAGATCCTAAATTGCCATACAACGAACGATACATTTGGTAAAAATATGCAATCCCCAATCCACAAAGGCAATATGAAACTGAAATATACTAAAGATAATAATTCACCTGTTACAGAGCTGCTAGTAAATGCGCCCGAAATGTCTAATAATAGCCTAGAGAAATTGGTGAACACGTTTGTGAATGAGGATAAGGCGCGATTAGCGGCACGGAAGCGAAATAGCCCGACAAGCGGTAGTACAATACAGCATGCATTAAAAAAATTTGAAAAAATTGATTCACCAATAATTTTAAATAAATCATCTCCATCATCCCCGTCATCTTCACCATCACCATCGTCATCTATGAAAAAATCTAATGTTCCAGATGTTCTAATGAATACGCTCGATCAAGTTCTTCCAAATAATAATAAAGAAACATCATCACATAGTAATAGTAATAATAGTAATAATGCTACTAATAAATTATCGTCCTCAACCCCCTCTCCGCAAAAACCTCAAACCCCTGTGAAACCGGCAAATTTAATAAATCATGTCCCATCATGGCCATTAAAAAATCGTTTAGGTAATTCACCGACGGGCGGCAGTGGCAATCAAAGCCGTTCCGGGAAAGAATCATCACCAACCAAAGATATCGTGGACAGTCCAACAAAAATAATTGGTTCGCCAACGTCATCGGCGATCGTTACACAGCAACAACAAAAAATACAACAATCGACAAAAAATTCATCTGACCTACTGGATGAAGTCTCACGAGAAGAAGAAAGACTGATTAATGCTTTAAAAACGGGACAAGTTTTAAATTCTAGTGATAATAAAATGTTACCGGAAGTGATCACGTCCACCCTGCAACCGGATAGCAAACTAAATTGGAAAAAGCCGGACGTGTCCACAACAAATCAATCACCAAATACGGTGACCGCAACATGGAATGGAATACAATTGAAACCGGTCGCCGCCTCAAATACGCACCCATCGAAAATCGATGAGGTTGGTAATAGTACGTATATAAAACTAAAACAGCCGAGGGCACCACGAACCGAAAATGTACCGCACCCGGAGTTGAGTGCAACGCGTAATTTAAATGTGCGATCGACGTCGTCAAGTCCGGTGCGGCCTTTTCTAACGCGTGGCTCGGTTGCGGAGCGTGTGTTAATATTTGAACGGTGTCCGGAAATTAAAACGCCACTTAGGACTAATGCAAAGGAACCGATTAAAATACAGGTAGGTGTTTTTTTTGTTTTTTTTTTTTAAATTTAATTGTCTCAGAGCTAATGACGTTTTTATACCAGGGTTCAAAATATTTTATCAATTTTTTAGTATAGAACGCATACTTTAAAATATTTCTGATACTCTTGCAATTAAATTATATATTTCGAGTGAATAAGGAGTCAAATCAGACTGTTAACGCCTAGTGGCGCCACTGAATCCAGGCGTATATTTGTACACTCGCAATTCTTTCGCGGTTCGCTCGTCACGTCCTGCTTTAACTGGGAGTGCATTGAAATGCTTAATAGAGGTACTAAACCAAGCACTTATAATCCCTCACCGAAACTAGAATCAAACAGACCGGGAACTATCCTCAGCATTCTCTCTGTTTTTTCTAATGAAACCACGTCTGTCATGAATTTAGTACTCTAAACTTCTACTTCGAAAAAGCTAATAACTATTTTTTTATATTTCTTGCCTTCTTATGTCTAACCAAAGAAATATGAATAAACCGTGTTAGAATCCCTATCTTGGGATTGGTTTTGGAAAATCGCTAGGAAACTTAAGAACAAGGCCAAAGAAATCATTTGCATCCAAATTCGAATAGCTTGCCAGTTGCTCAAAAGAGTTATAAAAACGTTTAAAATCAGATTATAGAGGTTCATTTATTGTTGCAAAGAAATGAACTGTCCAGTCCACCAACAATTGCTAGACTCAATAAGGCTTTACCTAAAAATGCCACCTTTAGACTCGAAGCACTTCGTCTACCAAAGAGTGAGTAGTTATTTTGGAAAAGTGTCAAATTTATTCTCTCTGTTCATTTTTCTGACCGCAAACCCTTAACTTCAGAGAGATTCTTGAAGGTACTGTTCTGGAAATTGCCAGTGCTACTTATGGTACTTCGATTTGTGTGATTATCAGTGCTTGCACCAACTTTGGAGTACACCAAACTTTTGTCATATGGCACGAAGCAATGCTTAAATTTACGACCTCGCAACTTGATTTAGTACAGGCGTAGACAAAGAATTGATACCTAGAATGTTATGTTTTGTTTGAGCCCAGAATCCATCCAGCAGCCGAAGATAATCGCGGAGATGAGGAGCTAGAACGTAAACTACAAACCTCCGAAGACTTCTTAGTTTGAGGAGTGCCGTATGGAGTAGTGTGGATGTAGTATGTAGTCCTAAGTCTGAGAACTCGATCTCCCTACCCCTTAGTTCTTGAATTAAGACCATCTCAACGGGTTCTGCATTTATTGTGAGGAGTAAAAAAGTAGCCGAGCTTGCCTTGTAATGATGAAGATTCGTTTTCAAAATCCTAAGCACTTAGCATTGGCCTCGACATCTCGGGATCGGTCCGCAATCCGAGAGTATTTCTATAACATCACTAGTCTCCGACTGACTCTGAGTGATAACCGCGTCATCTTCAACGAATTGAATACCACAAGATGTGTTCTCTTTCTGCGCTCTCTTAAGCATCACTGTATTGAAATGAAAGCTAATGGTCATCGCCATTGCAGTCAGTGGCTTCCCTGGAAACCAAGTCCGCCCCTTGGGTCTTCATGGAACCCTAAATTCCGTCAACTGTACTTCCATCTTCCTGAACCCTATCGGGAGCCACCACTATTCTTATTAAGCATTTACCAAAAATGTTCTTCAAGTCAGTGTTCCTTTGTCGGACATAATACGCGACGGTCCTATCTTGCTAGACCTACTTTCCCGGATTGTCGACAACAAAAGTGAGTGTCCATTTATTTTATCCGTCACAGTAATTGCCATAGTAAAACACCTGTGTGTATTTCTATTTACGAATTTGAGATATTCTCCAGGACAGAGGAATATTTGATCCGGTTTGTTGGACATTTACAATAATAGTCGCTCAATAAAATCTCAGCATCAGATAATACATTTTTTGTTTTAATTTCGCATTTTTCATTTTATCTCGTTTGGACTCAGCTTCTTGGACGCTCTTCGATACTGGTTCATACTGTTCTCGGTCGTTTCTCTGTTCCGCCGGACAAGTCAAGATTACTTCTTCTTCTACTGGATTTTTCTGCTTCGCAAGTCAATTTGTTCTACTGTTCTTTAGGACTAAGCATTGCCCCTGATATTGTTAGATTCTTGAATCCTATGTAGTTTTCCGTATACACGATCCTTACTTTGATTAGTGACCTTACTTTCCGCAGAAGAAGCATCTTCTTTGATTTGTTAAGTCGCTCCGCTCTGCGCATAATCGCTGCAATTATCCATGACTCAGAACACTTTCTGCTAGTTGTCTCAACTTCTCTCTTATTAGAACCTTAATTTGCATAATTGCTTTCGAATAAAACTTGCTCTGGTGGCCAGATATTCCAAAGCCAACGGCAATACTTCATTCATGGATTTGTCATTTGTTGTTGGTTTGAGATGATCGTCCTTGACAGCACTGATCAATGCGTCCAATGCTTTTCCTTTGCCCTTTTTATCTCTCTGTGGCTCTCTCAACGTACCTGTCATTTGTTTTAGAGTTATAACTCACTTCACTTCCTGCTCCTACATCTTCTTTATTGAGGATACAGTTTACAAGTCATCTTCTGCTTTACCTCGAATATCGAAAAAATAAGAACATTGAGTTGCTTCCTTGCGGCCCAATCATTGTGCTGTGCTGCTGAAACTGCACTGCATAATCGGCCATTAAGTTTATTTTAAGCCTCTCAATCTCTTCTCTAAGCTCATTGATTCGAGTTTACTTAATTTGATCGAGCTTCTGGGTATTCTGTTCAAATGTAGTATTTTCTTTTTTACGTAGCCCGGTAAATTAACTACTCTGCTCGACTAATTTAGCACCGTGGCAGTCTAATTCGGCACTTGATTAGTCTCTTTTAGAGTACAATAGCTTCAGTTAATGCAAGTGTGTTTTCATTCGGGAGCAAGCTGCCGAACAGATATGGTTGTTTTTGTTTGATTTACTGTTTCGTCTCCTATGGTGGGGCTAATAACTGGGCGAAAATGACCAGGGAGGTAATAGACCGGGGATTATGACAGGTAGTGGGATAATATCCGGTAGGATAATGTCCTGTTACGATTTCTTCCTTTGCTGTTTATGCGTAAACCACCTGTGTAGAATTGTATTTACTAAATTTTCATCAAGTCATCAACTCTCTCGAGATTTTTAACAACTTTTTTCAAAGGCAGTACCGTCGAGTTTTTACCGTAATGTCATTTCGATTAAGGTGTCTATATCTAAGTACTATTTGTTTACTTAAATACTTCGACAGGCATGATATATTATTTCTTTTCGCATAATTGATGAGTTCGAAAGTTGTGAAAGCACTTTATTATCTAAACATTTGCATTGACAAAATTACGTAAGCAACTGTTAAATTAACACTTTTGAATAATCATACCTGCTAAAAAGACCGTTTGAATTAAGAAACTGAAGTCACCTTAAAACTAATCAAATCTTTCTAAAGCCATCACGATATATCGTGCCCATGATGCAATCTTACAACTAGCACGTCATTCTGCTGCAACCACGGAGGAGGAGATACCTGTAACCAAAAGTGAGACTTCCGACAAATTGACAAAAACCTAAGAAAGCTGAAAGCTTCTTTTCATTCACAATTCGTTTATAATTTATAAATTTAATTTTTGTAATTTTCAACACCGAAGTTAAAAATCGTCTGTCTAAAAATTTCTTTTCTTCTTTTCGAACCATTTGATATTTTATATTCTCACAAAGAGATATCTTACCGTTAAGCTAGCATCTCCACCTGATCTAATTTATTTTCGAACCATCAAATGCGCCTTAGTATGCCGTTGGATATTAAATCGTTGGCCCGATAAACAAGATTGTGCCCAATGGTTCACGTCTTTGTTTAAACTAAGGCCAGAAATATCGAGCAGCAATCAATTTGAGAGTTGCGCGAATTCCGAGGTGCAAAAGGTTGTGTGAAGCATCAACGATTTTAGGTTGTAAAGGATCAGCGGTGTATGGTCGATTCGTACCCGTTGACGTTTCGCTGCAGTAGATTTTAAAGCCAGGCATTTAACCGAATTAGCGTGACATTCAGAACCAGAAAGTAAATTCTGTAGTTTTAGGTCTGCTTTTTGTACCTGTATTCGGTTGTTATTTGTTCGTCTCATTGTGTCGTTTCAATATAGGTCGTGCTGATTAGCGTATAGACAGCAACATTGCCTTTACCGTTCACATGTTGGGTATTTGTGGTAAATTGACTACTCAGAGACTTCTGGTCGGTGTAATTAGTGATCCCGACCTTCGATGAAATGTATAAAATGTTTCACAGACGCAGACTATTTTCATCAAAATGTTAACATCGTTCAGCGGATGTACCAATAACGCGAGTGTACCTAATTCTATTTTTAATTTTAAAAATGTGTATCGGCTTTCTTCGGGCCACGAAATCTTTTTGGGCATCTTAGGCTCAGCAGAATGACCAAGTGTTCGTGGATTGGGTGAGCGTATAAAGCGATGGTAGTTATTTATCATGCCGATAACCTGCTAAATTCGTGAATCGTGGTGGGAGCTGGGATTTTTGCTATGTTATTAACTTGCACAGGGAAGGTAGAATACCATTAGGGGTGATTTTATGACTGAGGAAATCGAGAGAGTTCGAACTGAAAACGCTAAACTGGAGTCGTTGGAATAGCTGTCCCAAGTGGAGTTTGTGTTGTTCCCCATTTTTCGATACGAGGATGTCTCGTTGTAAGTGAATACGAAGACTAGTTCTTGAATGACTTCGAATGGCATGTGTGTAAATTCGACAAGGTTGAGTGTCCATGCAAATTCGTCGGGCAGTTATGAATGTGACGTATCGGATAACGACCCGATACTGTGTTCGAGATAAGTAGCCGATAATCCCCACATGATTTCCAATCGAGATCTTTCGTTCTTACCATATGAAGCGGGCAAGAGACCGGAGATGCCAATGCCCGGCAAAAATTCAATTCCACCAAATGCTGAAATTTGGTCAGTGATTTCGGTAGCCTTCGTGGTCGAGGTACAGGTAAGTGACATATCGAACCATGGAATGTTTGATTGGTGAATTATGATTTGGTACGGCTATTATTGAAGGAAACTTCTTTAGTAGCCGACTACTACTTAATTGGGAGCTGAGTCGCTGAATCAACCAGCAGTTTTCGTTTAATATCGACTAGTGCGAATTTATGGAAAAAATCGCCGCCAATGATTGGGCGATTCACGCCAGTTAAAATGAAATCAAGAGTAAACGTTTGTTTAACTCCTAGATTGACCTGTGACAATCAATACCGTGCCGTGGGTATTAATTTTCGTTTCATTGGGGTCGTTAATACTAGGTCTTTTGATTTCAAATTCAGATTGACGTAGTATTGATTAGAAAAGTAAGGTGATTAATGTTGTCATATATGTGAAGTCGTCGGCTTTTATTGTGATGTTCGCAACGTCAATACGTTTTATTGTGATGTGCTCAAAAATTGGCAGCCTTGGATATTGTTTCGACCATGAACATTTATTCTCTCAATGATTCGTTCGATTCTGTCCAATCGCGCTCCACTTCTTCTTTCAACGTTTTAATCTTAACTAGCTCGGGCTGAATTTCGCCATTTTCGAGTCCGAACCATCAGCGGTCATTCGCTTCTTTGAATTGGCTTTAGTATACATATTTCACTACGCGACCGGACCAGTTTAAAATTTGAACATATGTGTGTCCTAAGAGGAATGGTTACCTGGTAATGAAAGAAAATTTTAGTTCCAGGGACGGCATAGGTTGGCCTTGGCCACCTGAAGACTTAAGACACATAACTCCTCGATTTAACGACGAAATAGGCGAGGTACACCTGAAAGTGGTACCTAGGCTACGTCTAAGAATGTTGCTGAACATACTTTCTTTTTTTCCAGTGCCTGCTCAATTGTATCCGTGATCCTATCCTGAACCTATTCTATCGTTGAGTGACTTTCTCGGAACCCAAATTGATGTGCTGGTATAAGATTTCTGCTATCTATAATTGGCTTTAGTCTCTTGAGAAACAGTCTTTCGAAAATCATTGATGTTGTTGTTAGGGCTTTGATTATTTGCCCCGTTATCGAGTCGTATCGGGCTTTTTATCTTTGAGGGTTTTTACTTCATGTTTGATTTCTTTCAGAGTAACTGGTAGCACAGGTACCTCGTCTATATATTTTGCTTATAGGTGTTAAATATTCATTATCCGCTTGACCAATTGGAGGTTTGAACCAGGTTCCATCAACGATGGGTGGCACTTGTATCTTAGGCCTTTTTAAACCTTTGGTGGCTTTCCACAGTGAATACTTCGTGTCAGGCTTACCTATCAGGTCACTTAGGAAGCTAGCCACTGACTCATTCTTTATCTTCTTCATAAGTAGTTTAAGTTTGTTGCGGCTTTCCAGTTCTTTTTCTATCTTGCAAGCGTTCGAGACGTGCACCTGTAGATTGACACTTTCTTCGACTAGCTGCCGAAAGTATTCCCAGTTTCTTTTATTATTTGCTGGTCTCCTCCTAGGCTTCCTTTCCATGTTACCGTATCACTTATTGTCATTAAAACTGTAGAATGGTCTGACGATAGCCCTTCTTCAACTTTCGACTGCTAAGTAATTTTCGGAGATACCTCTTGAGGTGGCTGACTCGAAGTGTTACCAAAACAAAACACCACAGAATTTTTATTTTTTGGTGAATTTTATTGAATCAAAGTAAAAAATGTTCACAAATATTTAAATTTTCGAATTGCATTGGCAGTTTTTGATTTGGCCACCCTTAGCTGCGATTATGGCCTTCAAACGGCCGACAAAGCTATTGCATGCAGCACGAAAGTGGCTTTGCGGTATTTTGGCCGATTCCTGGTGAAGCGCTTGCTTGAGATGATCGAAACTTTGGTATTTTTTTGTCCCAACCTTGCTCTTCAAAATACCCTAAACCAAAAAATCTAGCATCCGGTGAATTTGGTGGCCATTGGGCAGTGGGACTGAACCGCGGAACGTTGTTTCTCAGCCAATCTTCTCGGCGCCGAGTCCTGTTGAAATGTCCAGGCTCTGCGGCTGAAATGTTTTTGTGCCAAGGCTTCAACGCTCCCTCTAACACATGATCCCGATAAATTAGAACATTTATCTTGATGCCACGGTCCAAAAAAAACGAGCGGTGAACGGCTTTCGGCCGTTACAGCGGCCCACACCATCACCGTCGGCGGCGCTTGGTTTCGAGTGGTAATCCGTTGGTCCAAATTTTCAGTAGAACGGCCGCGCAAGTAAATGCGGTCGTTTTGCTTGTTCACATATTGTTCAATAACGAACGGTGACTCATCGGCGAAAACCAAATTCGGCAAATCGCCACTTTCGTGCAACCGTAACAACTCCTTTGCTCTTTCCACTCTAACTTTTTTTTTGAGCATCGGTGAGATCATGCGTTTTATGGAATTTCAAGGCCTTTAGTCCAAGATGATCTTTCAATATGTGCTGCATCCGTTCGAGCGAAATGTTCGCCTCACGAGCCATTTGTTCACCTTCCGAATGACATTCGGCGATGTTGCAGTGCGTTTCGGTCCACCACCATGGCGTTTTGCAATACTGCCAGTATCGTTATAACAATTTATGGTGCGATACACAAATATTTTATTCACATGCAGATGTTTTAACTGGTTAACAATCTGCGGCTGTGGTTTTCCAGCCAAATATAGAGCAATCACACTGTCAAATGAATTCCATGCTTGAATTCCATTGCGGATAATTTTTTTTCTGAATATTTCCCACTAAAATGCTTTTGTACGCTTGTAAACAATGGAATGAACTGTCATTACTGAAAAATTAAGCGCTCTGTCATCACTGGTTTGACAGCAATGACAGTCTGAACTTGGTAACATTTCGTGTCAGTCACTCGGTATATAGAAATCCAGAAGGTCAAGAATTTTATTTGGATCTGTTGGCCAGTAGGTTGACTTTCTACTGGTGCTCACTCGTGGAAACTCACATTTTAATGTCCCTGCCTGCTTCAAATAGCTCTCTTCCTTTGGGAGTAGTTCTATTAGATCCCCAGAATATGTTTTTATTTAAGAAGTTTGGTGTAGACTTCCTTTTTTGGGTTATATCTGAGTTGCTATTTTTGGATTCAATAGATACAGTAGCAGTACAGTACTTGCATAACTTCCTCTTCTAGTTTTAATTCTTCGCGGTGTTTAATATTATCCTTATTAAAGATTGCTATGCCGCCTCTAGCTCTTTCTGCTGTTCTGGGAAAATGACTTTCTGAGACTAGGCAAATATTATTTTTTTGTGGTTGAAATGCATTGTGCAAGGCCATTTGCATTCCAGGCAGAAATTCTTAAATAGTGTGTCATTATTTTTTCTTGTTAAGTTTGTGTGGAATAGAATGAAGGTAAATGATTTCTGTAATTTTACTTGGCACATCGATGTATTTTCCAGTGTTCCTAGTCACTGTTCTTGTTTTTCAGTAGCTCGCCCATAGATTTTAGTCCTGCTTCTGAAGTATTTCTTGCAGGACATGGTTTTCCTGACTCGGTGCTATCTTGATATTTTCATTCTGCTTAGCCATTTGTGCATATGTTGTGCCTTCTCTTACTTTGGTGCTATTTAGAGGGATTTGTTTTGGGTATAGGATTGCATCCTAAGTTGAGAACTCTTACTTGTTTGATTTCTGTTGTTGCCTCTCATTATTTGCAGCTCTTTGGCTATCTCGCATCCTCTACAATTTGCTGCGTGATGATGACCACAGTGTATGTATTTCACTGGTTCGTTCTTACTTTTGTTGCATTCTGTGGCTCCCTAATGTTAGCATAAAACGGGGTCGGCCAGCTTTGCTTGTTTCTCTTTCACCGTTTGTGGTTTTAGTGACGTTTTTTAGTATGTACACAGCATTTATCATTTAGAATCTTTTCTAGCTAAGTTCCTCAATTATTTTTTCGCTTGGGCATATATGATGTTGCCCTCTGGCCATGACTTTAATTGCATTTTATAACATTCTGTATAGGTTTTTGGGTCAGGTGCATTCACTTTCCAAACGTTATTATTCAGTGCAGTGACTTTATATTTATCGTTTGAAACTAGCTTTACTAACATTAAGTATGTTCACTTCACTAAGTCCGTGGATCACTGATCAGGCCGTTGGGGTTGTGGTTTTCTTACGCTCTGTGTTAATTGTTCCATCTCAGGCGAAGATCCTGCTTATTTTTTATTTTGGCGTTTAGTTTTAATTTAAATTCATCTGTTTCATAGGTAGCTCCATAGTATTTTCTGTTGGACTTCTTTGAATAGCTGTCCATTGAGTTGCAACAAGTTCTCTAACGATTTCTTTAAATCAGCGTTCTCTTTATAGCGACTTCGTGGTGGTTTTGGATGCATTTGTGTAGGTGTTGTTCTAGAGATTCTTGAGCTTTGTATGAATGGGTTTCCAACCTCAGGATCCGTTGAGCCTGCCTCGAGTGAAAGTGCGTTGGCCAACTGTGCAGTTGGCGTACCACTTGAGGTATAAGTTCCGTTTTGTTGTACACTCATTGCTTTAACGACTGGTAGTTGCAGCAGCTACCAACCTAACCAGTGAAATGCTAGGTTCTCGGTGTTCGGTTATCCCGCCGTTTCTCGGTCGTCAGGGCAGTCGTTGGTTGATTAGCAGAGAGAACCACGTGCAGGTGAAGTTGACATTTGGGCTGGTATATAGACCTTTCTGGACCAACGCCCCTTACCCTCCAAAAAGTTTTTTGGTGATTCAGTGGTTAATGACAGTCAAAGATTATTTAGTTTAGAAATTTCGCAATAGTAAAAAGTGTTGTTTCGATTCGATGGTGCAAGACAAGGAATCGTAGAGATGCCTATGAAGTTCTAAAATTAAAACAATTCTATAACCCACCACAAAATATGTTGGCTTCTAGAATACATAACTAAAATAAATAAAAAACCACCACAACACAAACCATACCAAAATCAAAATCTAATTAAAGAACCCGCCCTCATTAATCTGCTACGGTATGGACTAGTATTTTTTAGTGTTTTGACTATACATAAAAAACTGGCATCCGGTAACCCAAATATCACTTCACACTTATAGCCCCACAACTAATTGTCTCATTATTTCACATATAATTATAATAAACGAAAATATTCATAAATACACCACGCTACACTTTTTTTTAAACATATTCACTACACACAACTACACTTCATGTGTTGTATTATCTCAAATCTATAGAATATTTTATCGCGTTGCGCGCTATTTCAAATAAAAAATATTTTTTGTGAGTGTAGGATGATTTGATTTGCGCGAGATTCCGTGATAGCCGCGCGCATCAAATACAAAGTGTAAATGTGTGTAATCTACACAAATAAATTTTATATTGCCGCGACCGCCTCCAACAGGTAGTGATATTTCGTTTGTTTGTTACTCTACGAACTTAATATTACAATAAATTAAATTTATTTTTATCCCCGATTAAAAATAAAATTGGAATTTTTCCCAAATTCTGTGTGCGCTTGCTCTTGAAAAGATGATTTTTGTGTAAACACCTTTACCTACTTACCAATAAATACAATTTTTGTGAGGATCGCAGCAAGCTTTTCCATTTTTTTATATGTGATCGCATTCCAAACAATATCAGTGAATGATTCAACGGCGGTCGATTTAATTACTCAACCAAATGATGATGCAATATACATAAAATTGCATGTAGAATTAATCTGGATGATAATTTTCGCGACTGGTGACCAAACCTTGAAATATATATATTAAACAGCCATTTTAATTATCACATTTGCTCGCAGCGCACTAATGTTTGGTATATATGATGAAAATTAGACGCCAAATAACACGACACTCCCACACATTCAGGTAATTACATTAAATTATTGTAAATATTGCAACTGTGCGACCACCTTCGTGTATCGGTATAAAACGACAAACATTAGTGTCAAGATTAACAGACATGTCGACCGGCGCGCACATCGATTAGTATTTTGAGAGATACTTTTGGAGGTGTTAATGCACTTATAAGTCGGTTTAAATTTTTAAATATTTAACATTCTAATCATGGGGTTATAAAGGGTTAGCTCTCTGCAATACCTATTGCCTTGATTTACAATTATTAATTTCATACGTTTTACCGCAAGTAATTTGCATTTTGCAAAAAATAAATATTCTTACGAGTATTCTATAATTCTTATGTATAATTTGTGCTTGTATTTTAGGGGTGGGTTTTTAAATACTCCCAGTTTATAGATTTAAACACTATAGTTAACTACAAAAGTTTGTCTATTTTGTCGCGCGGAACGGTGACTTCAAAATGGGATGGACGATGACCTCACTTGACTTCAGCTAAATAATTCGATTGCAATATGCCAGCTACTGCTTGCACTATCTTCCAAAATTCTGAACAGACGAGCTGAGTATTATCTATCCCAAAAATGTTAAAGGGGCCCTCACAAAGGATAATACGCGAATGAATATCCCTGACCGTCCTTACTTAATCCAAATACTTGATATGATATATCTCGAGTTGATATTTTATATAAAATGATTTGGAGTGGAACTCATGATTGACTCACCGTGGGCGTTAATCCACAAATAAAACTGTAATTATAAAAATCTTTTGAACATTTTTTTTCAAATTGACGTTTTCACAGGGAACTTAAAACAATTTAGCCAATTCCACGAGGTAATATTGGTAAATATTCTTCACGTTAACGACTTTGTACAAGGAACAAAAAATAAACATTTTTAACAAAACACTTCGACCAAAAAAAGAGTATAAAGGAGGGTTGCGTGTTGGTCATTTGGAATCCTTAGATGACTGTATGGGGTTGATTCGGAGCACAAATTTTACGTAGTCGTTTGATCAATCTTTAGAAAAAAATCTGGGGCAGTGTCGGGCCATCAGAAATCGTCAATCCTGAATTGAGTTTCCAATATCCAATAAAAATTTAAGCCAGCGACACATAAGACTCGTTTCGTTTCAATCCTCTCCGTTTTTCATACAAATTTATAGAATCATGAGTGATGGAAAAGCGCCACAAAACCGAACAGCGAGTGTCGACTAGAGATGTGCGGAAAAATTTGACGCATTATTTTCTAGGTTATTTGTAGTTTGTGCTAGCATTGAATATAACATGTGTAAATTGCATGATACTTACTTTGAGAGGGTTGTCTGAGCAGTTTCCGACCTAACAAAGATGCAAGATATTTTTCTTTAAATTAGGGAACAAAAAAAAGTCGCTTGGGGCTAAATCTGATGAGTAAGGAGGGTGGCCAGGCAGATCAAACTGTAATTCACGGATTTTCGCCATGACAACCGTTGAGATGTGAGTTGGCGCATTGTCTTAGTAGAGCAAGGTTTTTTACTTTCTGCAAATGGTCATTTTTCAGCAATTTCTACCTTCAGCTTGTCAAGTAATGATGCGTAGTATGCTTCTGTACTGGTTTTCCCTTTTTGAAGATAATCGTCTAAGATAACTCCATGACTGTCCAAGAAAACAGTCGCCATTACTTTTCCAACCGAAGGAACAGCCTTTGCGTTTTTTGCATCCGATTCCCCCTTAGCAGTCAGTCCACTGTTTTAACTGTATTTTTGATTCTGGAGTGTAAGCATCCAAGTTTCATCAATAGTAATTAGCCGTTGGAAATATTCATTCGAACACGTTTCTGGTTCATAGTGAACAAACGCGGCTAACAACGCGTAGATAGCTTTCTCATGTCTAAATTATGATTCAGTATGTGACAAACACGCTCTTTGGACATATTCATAGTCTGTTCTATCTCTCTAACTTTAATTCGACGGCTGTCAAGCACCATTTAGTGAACTTGAGCACGTTTAAATTCAGCTGAAATAATAAAATGAACTTCTACGTTAATAATCCTTGTAGTGCAAACATAACAAAATTAAATTTTTTATTTTCTATATGATGAGGGCACCGTACTCTCCTTTTGAGCGATAGCGTTGGAGTAGTTGAACTTTCTGCTCCGGTTGATTCGTTGCTGGTGATGCTTGTGGCCACTGCTGACTGCTACTCGTTTGGTGATTTGTGCGAACGAAGACGTGGCTACTGGTATGTAGCTCCTTACTGGTATTAGAGGTCGATTTGACGTGGAATGATGTATTACTCAGATTTAAGCTTTGCCATTGATTTGCGGAAGTTAACTAATGCTTCGTTTTGATTCTCGCTTGTTTTTGTAGGTTGAATTCACGTGGAATGCGTAACGTCGTACTAGAGACAAGTGCAGCTGGTGTTGTAAACAGGTTTTCTTTAAACGATACTTGTAAACCCAACATTATGATTGCCAAGTTGTCAACTCAAGCATCATGTCTCACTTAATGCTATGATTGATAATTTGAGCGTTCTGTGCCACCATTCATTAGCCCGTTTGATAGCGGATGATAAGGCGTTGTTCGAATCCGATCAGCCCCAATGTTTTAAAGTTCTCGAATCAGGAAGGGTTCAAATTGCCTACCCTGGTCGGTTGTGATATATTCTGCACATCCAAAACGTACAATCCAACAGTCCAAAAGTCTACGTGCGACTGATTCTACCACTTAATGGAATCGAATCTATCCAGCGACTAAAACGATAGCCATGTGTAATGGTATTGGTCCAATGAGATCTATGTTGATGTGGCTAAATCGTTCATCTGGTGGTTTGTATTTGTTTTTCGATGTTTTCGTATGACGATGTACCTTGGAGCGTTGGCATTGTATACAACTTCGCACGAAATTTGTCATATCTTTTCACACGTTTGGCTGCATGTATCGTTCGATGCTCTCCCTTATTGGCGGAATTCAGTGTTATATACTGTCGAGGTCGATGTATCGCACCAGATCATTTCGTTAGAACCAGGGATAGATTTTTTTTTTTAATTAGAGAAGTTGAATCGCCTTGACAAATTTCGGTGAATTCATCGTGCATTTCTTATTTCACTGATAATTTATCGTAATCAAATGTCTCGATTTGTTGGATAGAAGGTCCGAAGTTATATTCTTTTTCTCGTTGTTGTCAAATATCGGTTGAAAATAGGCTCACAAAATCCAAATTACGGATTTGTCTAGGCGTAGCTCTAGCTTCTGTTGATATGTGAGAACAAGCGGTTTCTGATCCGAATAAATTCAGATTACTCCTACTTCCTAGTTCTTCGTTCTTTCTAGGAAGGCTTCATTTGCTTCATTGGTCCAGGTTATTGTTTTGTCATTTTTAACATTCCTTTTTTCAATCGAATGAAGTGCGATTTGGGCATCTAATGCATTCGGTATAAATTTCCGATAATAATTTATCACCGCCAAGAAGGTTTTAGTTCCTTTGCCATAACAGGTTTAGACATTTTTTAACCTTGCTGGTAACAGGTGAAATATCATTTTTCCAAACGTAATGGCCCAAAAATTGTAGTTCTTTTAGGATTATTACACACTTAGGTACATTGAAGCTAGCTTATATTTATGGAGGCGCTCGAATACTAATCGTACGTGTCTCTCGTGCTCGGCAGTATTTTCATCAATCAACGGGTCGAAATTAGAGTATAAAGTAAAAGACACGAGAATTTGAAGTTTGGGCTAAACTCGTATCAACAGTTGACTTGGTTCATTTTGACTGATTACTGATGTTTATTTCTGATAACGACAGGGGCTACGGCATTTAATAGGATTTTTTCCGAATTTTTGATGCTACCAACATTTGTCAGTACGGCCGCTTGATAAAACATTTCGTGAACATAACTTCTCAAATTTCCTCGACAATTGAGGTACTTCGAGCCGTTATTCCTGAATACTCATCGGTTATAGCGATTCTTGCTTCGTTTCGTTATCGAGCTCGATTAAAGTGTTAGTACGCGTTTCCATGACCTCGATAATAGCATCGTCTATCTTAGTCAACTCTTCTACTGATCCGTATAAAGCAGCTACGGCCGCTCGTGTATGATCGGGTAAACGTTGAGCCCATATTCCCTTAAGGGTAGAGTTACTGATTGAATTCCTGGCTACTCGGCGCATTTCGTGAACAAGTTGACTAGGTTTCATCGCTGATGCTGGAAATTTCGTTTCTGTTCATTCGTGGTAACGGTAATTTCACAAATAACGCTGAAGTTCCATTCTCTTATAGTTCATTACTGTACCAATTTACTTTTTGAATCCTCATTCGTATTTCTAGCCATTTTTGCAATGATCACATAGTTCGTGTGCGGTGTACGATGTTAAATGAACGCTCGTGTTATTAAATAAAGTACAGCACAAGTGTTTAGGTTACACAATTTTTCCGAAACGCACTATACGCACGTATTAATAAAATTTTGAGGTTACACGATTGTTGAAAATAGTAGTTTACTATATTTATCACCAGAGGCAACACGATCACAAAAGATAATTTTATGCTTTGTGGAAATTTTGTGTTTTAGGTAAAATTCTTGAAGATGACTCTACTCAATTTGACATTTGATAACCAGGGATGATGAAATTTGGTTCATACAAATGAATTGAAATTCTAACAAGCATTTTCAACGAAGTTCCAGAATTTGTCCGTTAGGGTGAATGTTGGATTTTAATATGGATTATGAATGAAGTCTTGGAACTGGTCTCACTATAAGGCATCTCTTTCTTAACTTAGAATGATCAAAGACGATGGGTGTCCAGAGTGTCCAGTTAAGTCAACCGCTGAGTTTCGTTGGAATTCCATTGTTCTTGCCTAGACTTGCCGACCCCGGAGGCTGGTTCAAGTCATGTATAATAAAAGTTAAGACTCAAGGATAGATACGACAAAAAATGTAAGCCCTGAAAACCCAAAGATTTATATGTTTTCTAATAAACTTGGTCCAATAAATTCTGGACCAATTTATGATGGAATTGGAAGTCTAATTTTGCATGGGAATACATGAGAGTGGATTATATTAGATATGTTGAATGGAATTTGGCAATTACTTATCACATTTTGATCAAATTTCGCTCTTATTGTGGAATTGGGATTCTAAAATAAATTTTGCAGAAATTTTGCATCTAATTGGCTAAATTTTATTTATTTTTCCCCTTTTGAAACAACTAGAAAAATCCTAGTTTACGCTGGAAAATTGTGTACCGCCACAAAAACAAAACACGGTAGGAAGAAAGAACAGGCGGTAAATTGAGATAAACGTTATTCTTCTGTTTCTTACATTTTGTGTTTTGGGATATTCCTAAAAAGTCAGGCCAGGACATTTTACCAAATTCCTTTAATATCAAATTGTTATTTAAATATTTTATTCAACCCTAGAGACCAATTTATGCTAAACTGGGTCACGAAACAGGTAAGACATTTTTTGTAAACGTAAAGTAAAGTAAAATCACAGAACAAAATTCTTTGTAAATAATCACATAAATTTTCAATGTTATATAAACGAAACCCATTTTCCGATATAAGTGGTTTCGTTTACTCATTGCATCTTAAATTTGAATATGTATACACAAGGCATAAATTTAAAAGCCATGTGTTTAGTGGCACAGAACATTTGAAAATATATACACAACATTTTTGAAATGAATTTAAAAAATAAATAAATTTCTATTCAGTTGCGCGATCTGCGTACTTTGTGAATACGTTTGTATATGCAAAATCGAGATGATCAACATTGATCTCGAATACAATACACCATCCCTCATACAGATATTGTGATGAATGGCACTTTGGATAAATCACTTGAACCACCCTCGTGTACCCACTCTCCTACGCACGTATAGATTATTATATGTGATCGCAATAGTTGAGAACAACTGATCATATACAAATCAGTTGTTTTCGTTTTTAAAACATATATCTGTATTGTGTATAAATTTTTTTAAATTAAATAGAATAAATAAAATATTAAAGCAAAAACCGTGGGTATGTCAAGGAGATCTAAAAGAATTATTAAATTCACTCTAAAAAAAACAAAAAGTTTTCAACGTTGCCGATGAATATAAATACGCGAATGCGATCTCTAAAATAAATTCTATCTCGCGATCGTAATTAAACCAATTATTTTATTTTAGTTTTGTGTATGATCATTTCCGGTATATGATTATTATTTTATTTTTATAAAACGCGCTAAGATGTTACAAAATTATTTAACACACATTGGCTTCTCAAGTTCTTCGACATACATTTATTATAAGACGTATGAATACGAGTTAGTATGTTAATTTGACGAGGACTAGGTCAGTTACTTTACTATAATATACTTCTTACTATTGTTTTTGGTTTTTTGGTTTTTTTTTTTGCTATGAAATTAATTTCATTCATTATAATAGTACGTGTGAATCATAATCCTGTACAATGTGTAAATTTAATTTATGTTCATCATATGTTCGCACAAATTTGTATTTGGAGGTTAATTTTTAGACAAAATACCATAATTTAGCGTTAATTACATGTGACATGACTGAAAAACATGCATTTCATTTAATTCGTTTTCATTTCACAAACTGTATATAGATTTGATTATAATAAAATTATGGTACTAGGGTTACGCCATATTTTTAATTATAAGATACATCAATATCTTATTAAGTAAATTTAATTTGTTTAATTAACACTTAACCTCAAGCACGTCAATTAGATTAATATTAAACATTTAACAAGTGAAAGCGGTTTAGTGCTTGTTTATCAACTAGGGGGGGAAATGTTTACAGGGTAATTATGCTTGTATTTATAGTGTGCTGACACATAACTGATGGTTGGATTGATTTAGCCTAAATTAAAATTTATAATTGCGAATACTAAGATGCCCATGTTTATTCGGTTCTAACCGTGTATGATTGACATGTAATTTAAATTGTTTGATTGCTAATAATATATGTTTTGAAATACCTACCCAGGGCAGTGCTCCTTATAGGGTCTATATATATATTACTTAACATAAAGTTTAGTGAATTTTCGACTTGCATATCGTTGACACTCGTATCATAAAACTATTAAAGTGAGTCGAAAGTTTAAAGATAATCGGTTATGCAGATATAGGGTGCCCTTAATTTACCACCCAAAAGTGAACAGTTAATATTTTTCCGATATTTTTCAACCAAATAGATATTTTTTCAGTCCGTAGAACAGCCATCCAGAAATTATCGCTGTTATTAATATTTTTAATAAACAAATGTTGACATAAATTGAGCCACTGCTTCTAGCCATTGGCAAAGTTTTGCTGTCTCCGATAATTCGTTGCATTACCTGATGGTAGTCTGAAGGTCATTCAATAATTTTTCGATATATGATAATATCCTAACTTTGTCAATTTAGTTTTCAGTTTAGTGACATTGATGAGAAAACCGCCGAAGTGAATTATTTAACATTTATCAAATGTGTAGCGACAGGAATTAACAAAAATGTAGTTACACAGTTTAACACAGTACACCGAAAAAATGTAGCAGGGTTGAAATTATAAATTTTCTGAATTATACCCTAATAGGTGTAACCTAAGAACAAAACGAAGTAGTACAACATAGGTATTTTACGAATAATTACAACATAAATAAGTAAAATTAACTAAATAATTTAGAATTGTGATTTTAATAATTAATTTTACCAATTTAATGGTCTAATTCTCAAACTGCATGTAAGCTGTGTACCTGCAAAATTTCCGAAATGTACTAAAATGGCATGCATAAAAATAAACCCTATCAACGTAAGTTTTATTCTGTAACTCTACATCATCAAATTTGATTTCGTGAAATTACACATCAAGCATTCGATAGCGAATAATTTAAAAAAATTGTCATTTTCTGAAACGGGTTTCACATATATATGTGGTTACCAATAGCATCTCTATGTTACGGTAAAAGCACGAAATCGGTAAATTTCCGAATAAAAATTGAAACAAATTGTTTTATTGCTTTGAAATTAATGAAATGAGAGTCATATATTCTCGAAATTGTTCACCCTTCACCCCACGGGATATTTTTTGTGATGTTAGTGCAAATTGGAATTTGAAAAAGTAATGAGCTGATTGTGGCTCTCATGAATCGTGTGAACGAAATTAATAAATTAAAATTTCGGACATTTACCGATTTCGCACTTTAACCGTAACATCTATACCAACCAAAGTTGAAGCTAATGCTAATTGTAGTTGGGCTTTAAGATAGAAATTTAATTGTTTAAGATTTGTGATTTTCTTATATACGCCTAAATGTTGATAATGAATACATTTACGTACAGTCGAAACAAATAGTTTGTCTGCGATGTACACAGAAAAAATATTGTTTTTAATGTATACAAACGAATGTCGCCAACTGTAATAATTTGTTGTTTGACAACTGTACAATACATTCTTATACTTGATACTTCTTAACTAATATAACTATTATTCAATATTTTTTTGATATACAAACATAGTAAATTGTATTTATAACGCGAGTTTATGTCAATATTCAAGTACCGCCATCACATTTAGAATATTTTAAAATAAAATTTTTGATTACAGCGGCAAAATTGTAAAAAAAAAAATTCTACAGTTTGCGAATAGCATTTTTTAGAATACTGTATTTTTCCCTATAAGCAATTTCTGTAAAGTGACATCTATAAAATTTTTACATTTTTAGAATCGGGCTGGAAATCTATGTGAATTAATTCGTAAAGAATTTAAATAAAATTGAAAATTTACGATCGAAATCGTAGATTTTTTATGGCCATTAGCACTAGGATTAATTCTAGAGATATTCAGAAAAATATGAGAATTCCAGCGTTTTACGCTTGCTTTCATGATATATTCGGGGTATGTATCGATCTTGGAATTTGCTATCAATTTTAAAATAATTGAAAATATCGAAAAGTGTAGATTTAAAAAATGGTGTTTAGTACTGCTTTAGGAATTGCAAACATTTAGCTGATTACCATATTATTTATCTAGAGTTTGCTAATTCTAATTCTTATTCTATTACGCGCAAAATTTTAGAGGTACTTTAAACAATGTTTCAGATTTTTCCTTTAAATTGTCCAACCAAGTATTTGTGTCATGTGCTCGAAAAGCCAGTTTGATGAAGTTCTAATGAATTGTAGGCCCTCAAATTTAGAGGGTGAATTAGATATGCCGTTCTACTGCTAATCACCTAACTTAAGAGTAATACTAAACACAGTTTGATAGGTAATCTCTTCAGTCAGGCCGAATTAAAAAGTTATAATAAATTCTATACGCCCTTAAATTTGGCCTAACCACATTTCCAGGCTTACTCATCAGTTTCCTAAGGATGTAGAATTTAATAGAACTTCACGAATCGACCTGACTGAACCACCCTTACCACTACTTAATTTCACTATTCAATAAACCGATGTAAAACCCCTGGAAACGTTTTTAGTATTACGTCAAAGTTGAATGATTGAACAAAACAAGGAGTATATGCAATCCAGCTTATATGAGTATTCCAGAGTCTTAGGGTTACTTTCATGCTTTATTTATGATATGCGGTATATCGAAGCAAACCTTCCTTTAGGATAGGTTTAATCCTAAATGAAATCTCGTTTAAACGGGACTAGGTCTTCACTCCCCAGTATATTGACCCTTTCCCCGCCATTACTGATCGACCAATTACCCCCTTCTCCCCAGGTACATTGTCCCCCAACCCCGCAAGTATCCGCCGATCAATCCCGTTAGGGGCAGGATACAAAAGGGATTTTTCATCATCTGATTATGCCGGATCATGCCGGAGTGCAGAACTCATGAGCCGACCTATCTTCCATATTAGTACTATAGGCTGGCATGAAGCTGTGCAATGCGTAGATGGCACTTACTACATAAATCGGACCTATGGTCGTACCTCCTCGGCTACTGCGTGAAGTAGGTAGCGAAATCGCTCAAGAGTTGGGAGTGCTTCGTTTGGAAATCCTTCGGTGTTTATAAATAAATTTCATACTGATCATAGAAAGTTAAAACGAAAATTGGGTTTTAGAATAATTTCTTTATGAAGTTCTGAAAAGTAGCCAACTGAAAGACAACTATATGTCAGTTCAATTTAGTAAATTCCAAAACGTGTCGATTGCGGAAGCAAAATATGCTCTTGTCCTTGTCAAATCATTTCGAGAAAATCAAAAATATTTCTATTTCTTAAAAAAACATCAAAATACTACGACCTAAAGCTTTTTGTGCTAGTAGTACATTCAGCATTTAAAATTTTTTAAAGAATTGATTTTACGATGTCCTTCCAAATTATAAACCACCTCCCATCGAAAGGGGTTTGAGGTTTAATTATAAATCGTTTCGTTGCAATAAGTTTAAAATGGCGCTGATTGAATTCCGTTTACTTTATCAAATTTTATTTTCTTTTCGGATTAATAGTTGATAAGTTCATTGAATTCTAACCAGGCCGCTGCTGGAAGGGGCATGCTACATCTGAATGAGTCATACTGGCATGCTGGAGGGGGGGGGGGTAGGTTGATTTCGTGTTTCCTTCCATTTTACAATTTTATTTTATGCTGTTTCCATGCGGTCTTCCGCACGAGCCGGCACGAGCCCAACCCTGCATCTTTGGGTGACCGCCCCCAAACGATTGGGGTTGGGCTTCTCTGACAAAATTCGAAATCTTGACAAAAATATTAAGTTAGAGCCGATTATACACACACAATTAACGGTCTATCCTAGAGCTTCCGCAATATAGCCGCCATTACCATCGAATAGTGGACACTCGAGCCTATTGAAATTAGCATAGCTCGTACATATAAAAATGGTTGGGCTTCCCTGACAAAACTTTAATTGTTGATAAAAATAACTTACAAGTCTAAGGTCTTTGGGACTGCAATGAGAGCTTTTCCCGCCTTAGGTAAAAATACTGCATTTACTTCAGTCCATTTGTTGGACATCCGCTACAATGCCATCGGGTCCTGCTAACTTATAAGGCTTAAAGCTATTTATATCGCATATGATTTTTCTCTTGCTTATAACCTGGTTTACAATGCCAACGACTTTGTTGTCTCTAGGCCCTGATGGGACTTAGAGATAGTACTTTACGCAGCCTGGAAGTCTCAGAGTACTCCCGTAGTTTACTACAGTATATCCTCCAGGCATTTGTTTCAGCATTTCTTAATTCATATTTGTATATTTCTATGACTTCCTTGTAGCAGTCCCAGTTCTTAGAACACCACAGTGGTCAAGGTTTACCAAAGGCTCTACTAGCAGGACACGAACCGAACGGCCTTAAAGGCTTTTGTAGAAATAGGGAGTGAGGAATCTATACCGGTAGTAAATTGCTACACTTTTTGAATAGTTCTACACTTTTCGTTTGTTTCAAATGAAATTTACAATTTGGTTATTATGTGATAATGGACAACCCTTCAATAATATAATAATTGTCATAAACGTCGCAAATTGCAATTAGATCTCAAAATAAAACGGAAATAATTTTAAGATATTTTTTTACGTATTTTACCTGCAACAATACTGTACACCTAATCCCTATTAGAAATAAATTTGAATGTGCTGAATTGACTGTGCTGAATTGATATTAAAATTGTCAAAACAACGGAAAGTTTATTGAAGCATATAGTAAACCCTAAAAACCGTTTTGTGTCATCATTAAAATGTTTGCAATTATGCCAAATAACTAAACGCAAATCGCATGAAAGTTTTTCTTGCAACAATTTTATAAGTTCAAGGCTTACTGCATCCGTTCATCCTTCCACCAGTGACCGTAAATAATTAAATCACATACAGTTTTCCTGTCCATTAAGAAGAAATTTATTAATACCAGAGAATAAAACCGTCGTTGTCGTATAAATCGAAACTGTACCAATTTTCTTTTAATATATTACACACACAAACAAGAAAAAAGAAATTTCCTTTTCTTTATACCCCCACCATTCATTTGACAACAGTATTTATTGTTTCTTCTTTGTAGCTTCGTTTTATTAACAATGTGAATCAAGAAAATCATTCACCATGTATAGCGATAACAATGTGCTTCGGTTTTTCTTGTATATAAGTCGATTACATTGAAAATACTTATTTTGGAAAATTTACGACTTAATTGAAATGGATATATTCTGATATGATGATGCAGGATAAATTCACCTGGAAAAAAAACATACTTAACTAAATACCAGGTAACTTATCACGTTAATAATGAAAGAAGGCGTTAATTTCACTTATGTTACCAAAAATATAATTTTTAACTGCGGCACGGTAACACAACATAATCTACATTCTTACAACAACAATTAAATGTAGGTCTCATTACACCTGATATGGTGTGTGGTGTGGCGTAAAATATTGTTTCGTTATTTAATTTAATTATTTTTGGTATTTCGTTATTTTCTTATGTACATACTCGTACATATACTTGTCTTTCTTGAGAGTGAGATTCGACGTATGTACAAATAAAATAAAGACATTGGCGGCAGGTCGAAATTAAAATAAAAAAAAAGTTTGTTAAACCAACATGAAAATTATACCATAAATGGGTTTTGGTATATACGAATAGAGCACAAAATATCAAATTCATGGCTAAATTAAATATTTTGATTTTGGGTCTCGGCATAAAGATTTATCATGCTTTGAATGTCTGTTTCTGATATTTACACGATAAGAACATAATACATATTGTGTGTATACTCTACATAAAAAGAAGCAGAAGCAACTTGTGCGCTCTTATATTTCATCCTAATTGGTTTCAATTAAACTGGACCAGAACAAAATATATTCAAAAACATGTTCGCCTTAAATCGTCTTGAATATGCGGAGGCCGACAACAAAAAGAATAAAATTAAATTAAATAGAAGCAAAGTGTAAATATTGTGTATCATAAATCTTTAGAGGATACGGAGGATGTTAGAATTTTTAGAAGTGTAATGCGTATAAAAACTGCGGCAAAAAAGTTATTCGGCCCAAATATTTTATTATAATCATGGTGATGGCATATCTGTTTTTTTGAGGTTTCGATGTTGACCCAACCGAACACAAAACGCTCACAGTTGGAAAATCTATTTACAGCTTAACCGAAATTTTCCTTTTTTTTAGTGTTGTTGTCGTGTAACAATCATAAGCATTATAAAATGAAATTATATACAAAGGAAATAATAATCTGGAAATAAAATAAATTTCCCACGTCACACATCTCTATATTTTACACAAAGGCATGCGGCAATTTAGACGAAAAACGCACGAACAACATAAATTCGTTTTTAAAGCACACAACACAACGTACCCAAAATAAAAATAAAATAAAAGTAAAAAGTCGAATTCTAATCACGTAATGATATTTTCTCGTACATTGTTGTTAAGTTGGTATACATCGTACAGGAACCATGGTGCTCAGTATTAAACGTAAACGTAATCGGTCGTAAGTAGGTTTTTAGTCAATAAACCAAATAACATGTTAAGTTTTTATACGGTTTGTAATTAAATTAAAAGGTATTCCTAATGTGGCGGTTTACAGGGTGTATCAATATTATGTTATAGTCTTAATTTAGCGTTTACGTCAGAACTGTTCACAGAAGAGAAGCATACATATTGTCCTTGGAGCAGTCTTTCTTCTTATGCATTTTAAAAATTATTTTTTAATCTTTAAGATTTATAGAACCTAAAGTAGATCAAATCAATATGAGGCTTGGAATTGTACAAAATTAACTTAAAAGTTTGTTTGTTAACTTTTTGATTCCTGGAACTGGTTTTAATGAATAAACAAATACCTTGACAAAATTATGCTTTTAATGTGATTAGCATTTTTAATTGATCGCGTACAACAATTTATAGGTTTGGTTGTAACCCTATTTTGATCGCCTTGTACATTGAAATGTCTTTGAAGGCCTTAGGTATTAGAATATGTATCCTACGAAAATCCGTGATTGTTAGATTTATGTGGACATAAGCTGTAAGAAATTGACCTTATTTGATCATGGGATCAGCTAGAGTAGATCTTAAGCGATTTAAACACCAAAATTTTAATGGTAGCTCAAGAAATTATCATGTTTATCTCCTTTGCTACAATCAGACTTTTTCGTCTGAACATCAGTTGTGGATTCGTTTTGTTCAGAGTTACGTTAACTGTGCCAAGTTTGTAGATCAGATTATACGATCCGAATTCATTCCAACGTCAAGATCATCTGCTTATTAAAAAGTCTTGAAAATGATCATTGATAGATGTATTAGAGATACAATTTTATCCATTTTCGCAAACTACATTTTATCCTCTTTTTCTTCATAAGAGAGATCGAGTGTTGCGGTGCGGTGGTTGATCAGGATGATGAATATTAACAATTTCGAGTAAACATTTGAATGTGGCATCCGATTTAATGAAATATGTTCTCCGTTTTGTTAACCGTGCTAGAAACAAACAAACTAGATTATTCATCGGAACCATATAATGTCAGCCGGAGCCATATAAAGCCAGCCGGAACCAAACAAACTATGTCACAACTATCACAATGCATTGTCAATCATTGCGCTTTTTCATTTATCGCAGTTGGAAACAAAATTAAGCCAGCCTGAACTAGAGTTTTATCTGCCGGGACCATTGGAAGCTTGCACAATACGCTTAAACGGTTGTGCACTATCAGTCGGAACGAACACAAGGCTAGTCGGAACCACTGGAATGCCCGCTGGAACCATATGAATCTAGCCGGAACCAAACCAACTATGGCACAAGAAGCTCAATGATTTTTACGGTCTGGCTGGCGATAATTTGCAGCTGACTGACGTTTTTGGTAGTGCACAATAATCTAGAACACTTCTCGCTGAAATTTTAAAAAGAAGAATGCAACCAAAAACGGGCTACGCTCATTCTTTTGGCGATTCCCAATGACATAATTATACGTTAGACTTATAGTACTTTAAGGCAAATTTGGCTGTCCTAAATACCCTAAACCTCCAATTTGATCGAAATAACCGAGTTTTTCTATTAGATGGGTCTAGTAATATTTCAGAATATACATGCTGGTTTGTCAGAAAAATTCAGAAAATTGTACTTTAGAATTTTGGTACTCCAAGGCAAGTTTGACTGTCCAAAACACCCTAAACCCTAAATTTGATTGAAATACACGAGTTTTTCTACTACAAGAGGGCTAGTAGCATTTCAGAATATACGTCACTTAGCAGGCATGTGTGTAGATGTTTCTCGGAAAAATTCGGAAAATTGTACGTTGGAAATTGTACACCAAGGAATGTTTGGCTGTCCTAAATATTCTAAATCCCAATTTGATCAGAACAAACGATTTTAAACTTAATTTCGCAAATTTTAAATGATAACCATAAAACTACATAGAAAAGCCATAAAATTTCAATTGGAATTTGCAGAATTCCATTTGGATTTGTATACGTATGTGCTCTTAAATCTAAGGAATAAATCACAGGCAGGTTACATTAAAATCCCATTTCTGTTATACAAATCGTCTTTCATTCTAATCAGTCGGTAAGTGGTGTGAGTTTTCCGCAAGCGCACATTCGGATCTCATTTTTAAACCGAATTCCACCATAGTTGTTTCAGAATGGCCTAGTCCCTACGTTCGCGATTTTCTAAAACAACTGTTTTAAGAATAAGGGATTGAGAATTAGTTCAATTTTATTAAACTTAAAAAATTGTTGCCTTCGGCAATTCTGTCAAATCCGGGTTGTTTCACTGGATTGTAAATAAAGCTATTCATTTGATGGTTACAACACCAATTATTCTCGTAATTTACACGACTTCTGGAATGTTCCTGAATATAATTGGTAATAATCTCTGAATAAGTTTCGAAACACTTAACACTTACACCACTACTGGGATATTCCTGAAAATACCAGATATATTCCCACTAATACATTTACAAAAAATTTTAATCACGCCACTATATTCACTTTACTGATAATTTTCCCGTTATTCGAATTTTCCCGCTGCTCCGTTTGGACCACTTAGGGGACGACCACCAACATTTTAGAAGTAAGTTGCTTATTTGTGACCAGAAGCCTATACAATTTTGGTGATTGTAGCATTAACCGAAATGGTACAAACACCGTTCAACTTAAGCTCTAAAGTGTTCGCTGGTTGAGGCTACTCAAGTCGCACGCACTGTGTTCATCACAACCGTATATGCCGCGCTGAGTATTCCAGATTTTTCGCGAACAATCGCAACTGTTATAAAACTACTTCTAATGCTACTACCGAAACCTAGATGTCACTAAATTTTATAAATGTCATTAAACTATTAACCCTTGATTGGCCAACTTACGCTTAATTAATGTATCTCCGAAGTAACCAATGCACGAGGAATTAATGACACTCAAACCAATAGGCGGTATTTTAACACTATATAAATGCATTACTTATAAAGGTAAACATTAATTTAGGTGCATGCTTCCTTAAGTTATGTTACAGCACCAAATGAATCGATTTCCTACGCCTAATGGCGTAGGGGTCGAATACAAATTAATTGAAAGGTCAAATTAAATTAATTTATGCTTCAGTCAGAATCATATAAAAAACCTAAATTTGTAATTAGATTGGACACTCCAGATTAGAAGGATGCTATTAAAAATATGAGCATATTTTGCAAGACGATAAATTTATCTTAATTATAATATTCTATTTTGACATCGCGCCTCATCGACTTGTCACAATGCCAACAAAATTATTGAAATGTTTTATTTACTGTGTATGTTGCGATGTTGTGGTTTTTTCTGTATTGAATTTGTATTAATTAGGCGGTGATGATAAACATTTAGTACATGTACTAAAATTATATTTGGTTTATACATCTTCCCAGTCCTTGACATTTATATGTTATAATTTACATTTTCCAATTATCTATTAGAATATTAAACATTATATTTTGTAGAAACTGGGGAAAGGGGTAGCAATATTTTTTCAATTTTTCTCGTTTGCTCAAATTTACATTTAGATATTTATTTACTTAAATCTACATATGGAAAACTGGGAAATTGAAAAATAATATTGTGCATAAGCAAAAAATATGTTCGTTATTTTATTGCTTTATATGTAGACGAGATGTAGGTGAAATTTAATTTATTTCCAGGATAATTTAGTTTTCATCGAATTCCGTTTAAGGTGATGATATTTTCCGGGTATAAATTTGCATTTCAAAATTTGTTCATGCACGTGTTGCCATAACTTTATTATAAAATCAATTAATTAGCTTTCATTTTTTTGCTTATTGGGTTATAAATCGATATCAAGCTGTGTGTATATTCAAATTCGTTTTATCGAATGCCAAATAAATTGTGTATGCTTTTTTGCATTGTTGACATAACCAAACCGAATATATACGTTACATAAAATTACATAAAAATATGGTAATATGCTCATATAACATTGACATAAATTCATGTATATTATGTAGTAGATCTACCGATTTTGTAAATATACGGAGAGTAATAAAATATTTATTTATGTACGTACAGGGGATGTTAGTTATATGAATATGGGGAACATAAAAAATGCCGTGTGCGCGCTAATCAAGAAAACTGCTCTATTATTAACCCGCTGCGAGATAAGCATCTACGTATATAAAGTAAATTTAATTTTTAAAGAGACATACAAATTCAACAATTTGCCTTTCGTTTGCGTGACTTATTCCCATTTGGATCTGTGCATAAAACAAATAAACCCTTGAAATATTATTGTGGTGTACAAAACTAACACGGGATACGTAAAATCTTAATGATTTTCGTTTTGTAACGTTTATATACGTAGGGTTTCGTTAACGTTTTATTTATATACACGAATCAATAAATTTATATTCTTAATTCTATTAACATTGTCGTGTGATTGTCGGTCCTATGATATGATGATAATCAGCAGGTAATTAATTGGCTCTTTGTTTTTTTGTTTAATAATGCCGAAATCGATATTAGAACGTGCACTCAATATTCAAACGTGAGGCTATTTCGTATTTTGTGTTTGGTGACAAAGATGAAGTTACACACACACACACACACATACTCACCATGTTTTGCCATTGTAAGCACACACAAAAGAAAATTCTTATAATTTTATTGACACTTGAATCTGTGCCAATAATAAACGAGAGAACACAAAAAATAAAATTTTACTGTCACCTAAATAAATGATAAAAATGATTTATAATGTCAGAGTTGCTTTTATTTGAATAAAGTACAACAAAAATATGTTATCTCTATTGTCTTCCTCGTTACCATATACGGTGGCAAGAAATAGTCGGGAAGAAATCAAAATGGCTGGTCCTTAGGGTTATATATTGTAATTCAGCTTTATACAGCGCTAATGTCAAAAAGTGCTGACATTGATTTTTGTTATTTCTACGGTTTAAGAATATGTAATTAAGAAGTCATGCTCTGAGACACAATTAATGTGAAATTTTACATAAAGCATTCATTAATTACCTTTATTTTTTTTTTACTAGGCAAAGCCGTATATTAAACCATTACCAGCCCACACAACACTACAACGACACATAAAAAATTCCGCCAAAAATGTTTATATACCACGGTTTCATTTCCCCAACGGTAAACCATTACCAACGATCACAATCGAAACGACGCTGCAACGGATACAGGCGGAATTTAATTCATTTCCAAATTACCAAATATCTCGTGATAATTTCCATCGAGTTGTAACGGCGTGCGGAGTACCTCTATATTGGCGATCGCCCCTATACTATTGTACCCAATTGACAGCCGAAGGTTGTGTGGATGGAAATCGATTTATAGATTTTTGGAAACAGTAAATTTGTTAAATACATAACTAACCTCAAATAATATTAACGAACATTGTTTTTTTTTAATTCTAGAATGACGATCAACTGTAATGATGCCGGATCTCGCTTTGTCACAATTTTAAAAGGACGACATACGCGAAATCATTTATTACCCGAAGATTTTGTATCGCTGGTACAAGATGTGGTCGATACGCATCCCGGTCTACAATTTTTAAAAGAGGCGGCCGAATTTCATTCACGATACATTCATACGGTTATAGCTCGAATATATTACCACGTGAATCGTAGTTGGACAAATAGGATTACAGTACAAGAAATTAGACGATCAAATTTATTACAGGTTAATAAATTTACCGCCAATTAATATTAAATAAGCTCGCAATTGATATTTTTTCTCGCCCCGCAGATTATTCAATTACTCGAAGAGGAGGAGGATATCAATCAAATTACACAATATTTTAGTTACGAACATTTCTATGTGATTTACTGTAAATTTTGGGAACTTGATCGTGATCACGATTTACTAATCGATCAAAATGATTTAGCTCGGCATAATGATCATGCCCTATCGACCCGCATGATCGAACGAATATTTACTGGCGGTGTTATCAAGCGGATGCGATTAATGGCGGCCCAAACACCACCGAATAAAATGACGTACAGTGAATTTGTTTACTTTTTGCTGGCGGAAGAGGATAAAGCGCATCCGACCGCGATCGAATATTGGTTTCGGTGTATGGATCTAGATGGCGATGGAATACTGTCGATGTACGAATTACAATATTTTTATGAGGAACAACAGCAGCGAATGGAATCGCTGGGAATTGAAATCTTACCATTTGCGGATTGTGTATGTCAGGTACGGTGCCATGATAATATTATGATATGATAAATTATGAATAATAAATTGAATTTAATGGTTTTAGATGCTCGATATGATTAAACCTGTGCGACCGGGTTGCATAACGCTAGGGGATTTGAAACGGTGCAAAATGACGCCGATATTTTATGATACATTCTTTAATTTTGAAAAATATATTGAAAATGAGCATAGAGATCCGTTTGCATCGCAACGTGATGGTGATGATGTATGTGTTGGCTAAAGGAGGGCAAGAATATATATTTTTAAAACCATTTATATTTTGTTTCTAGCAGATGTCTGACTGGGATCGATATGCGGCCATGGAATATGAATTACTAGTATCAGAAGAAAGTGGTGATACGCAAGGGTAAGACTATTTAATATCACTAACATATAATGTCATTTTTAACACCCATTCAAAAATATTAGGAATTCATTTAATTCTAAATTTAATTCATCCATTCTCTTAATTTTATTTATAATTTATTATTATTTTAGGGAGGAAGGTGTTTGATAACCAAATTATCCTAAATATAAACTATTTAACTTTACGCATATGAACCAAAAAAATATTTTTTTATATTAATTAATTACGATACATAATTAGCGCAAATTTAATTTAATTAAATATTCGATATATGAATTGTTTTGTTATAAACTAAATATATTTATAAAAAAATTATATTACATTCATGGGTAAGCGTTTCATAAATTAGTTAAAAACTAAATTAATGTGTGTCATTAATTAAATTAACTAATGAATTAATCAAGCATGGCCATTTATTGGGTGATTTAGTGTTTTTTACTAATTATATTAATTACTGTTTGATTTGTCAAATACTAACCTAAAATCTATTTGCACATTTTGTTCGCCATTTTGTTTTTGGATTGTTGGTTAACTAACACACGTTATTGTCGAATTTGCGGTTGATGAAACTAACCCATGATGGTGATGCACCCCAGTATACTGAATGTGTATATGTAGTTATAGCTGGTATTTTATTTCTAAAAATTTCCATAATTTTCTATATTGTAGATCTTGTGAAGAAGAAGATTATGAAGATTTCCTATCAGATTTTTATTTCAAAACCAGGTATTTATGAGTAAATAGAAAACTATATATAATTAATTGTAGTGCAATTAGTCAATTATGTAGGTGTAGGTTATTATAGTAATTACATTGCTTTTGAATGTGTTTATTAAGTAAACGTCCACTACAAGGATGATTCTGGAACATGTACAACATTAACAAAATCTGTTAACAAGTTCGATCATGATTTACGTCATTATACTATGGACAATGGTTTTGGCGCCCAACGTGGGGTTGCTTAAAAGATTCATTAGGACTATGTTTTTTCCACATTTTCTAACAATTTCGGCGATGTTTTGTGTTTTATCTACTCTTGACCTAGTTATCCATAACGATACAAAGCGAAAACTTAAATATAATTGATTGATTTGAAATTTTCGTGGATGAAGAGTTCAATGCTGTTACATAATGTTGAACCGAACTACAAAAAACCAAAGTTACCCCAGAAATTTAATGTTGGAAGAACTAACCACAATAAGCTTGAAATATTAATAAAAAAGTTGTATTGGAAGTTTGATCTGCCACTTCAAGAGAGAACATCCAGACAATTAGTTAGTACCAATAATTTGGTGATTTAGCATGTTTTATGTGGTTATCTAACGTTAAAATTTATCTAAAGACCTTCGAGATGGTTACATTCAAGTTTCATAAAATAATTCAAATTCTCAATACTTCGAGGGTAAACTCAATGTTTTGATGCATTTTCCTCAAAGATGCTTTTTGATCAAGAGGTTGTTCGAATAAATACGTACAAAGAAGACTAAAATTTACGGCGGTTCGTTCAGCGAGACAAAGAGGGAGACCTAACTCATGAACTTATGTTTGGTGTAGTAATTACATAAAGAGAAAAGAAGTCGCAACAAAGTTGTAAAATGTACATAAAACCACTAGTTTGAAAGCAGAAGTATCTTAAGATTACGAAAGATAATGACGGCACTTACACCGACATAAAGGTGCCATTACCACGGTTGAAACCACTGAGATCCACTGTCCACTGAGATTATTAATCAAACTACTGCAGTTAGTACTGCAGTACTAACTAGCTGAAACTAGCAATCTAAACTAACCATATCAATGACACTAGGTCAATTCGAGAAGTAATGAACTTATAAATTACCAGCTTTACTGGCTAAATGCCACACATTGCATCGAGCCTAACGAGTAAGATTTATCGAAGCAGAAAACCTATTAACTCTTTTCCACAAAAAAAGGTACCCTACGGGTAAGGAGCAGATAGAACAAAGCATGTGTAAATTAGATTACAAGTGTTAAAACTGAACACACACAACGGTCGATTATGCAGAATCTCTAAAGCGAAAAGTCATACAGACATATGCCACTTCAAATTACCTACAGCCTCCCGCTTTAGTTGGCTTTGAAAAGTCAGAGAGAAATCATTGGAAAAATATCAAATTCTGGGCATTCTTATCGACTCGCCATTAACTATGTTACCAGAAAATAATCTAGCTAATGCAAACATATATCGTCTACTTATCTGAGGAGTTGCAACTCCTGAACCACACTCACATTAGGTGCGCTTGTACTTTTAATCGAACATGACTTACCTATTACAAAATGGGTCAAGGGTAGAATTAGAGGAGCAGATCCAGAAAAAATGGATTTGTACGCTTAAGTTCAATCCACGGCATTTAAGCGATCAACCCCAAAATAACTCGCCTATCAGACCCAAGTCCCGACGCAAAATTCACCATTGCGTTTCGGTGACGCACGGCAGGACGATTGTGACGAGGATAAAAATCACGTAATGTGCGAAATGTTTCTCGAACGGAAATGGAAGCTTTGTTTAATTTAACAATCTTCACGTCACTTCCATGAATGTATGCCGACAAAATAGGTCAACACTTTTTGATGGTTTGGAGGTTCAAGAAGGTCCTGTTTAACGTCGTCCATTCACCGAATAAGAGGTACGATTTTTGGAACGTAGTTGATGATCCCAATAATATCAATGTTATTCAAATCATTTCTGATCTCGAGATTCAGGCGCATCCTGTACATTTTCTCTTCCTTAATAAGACCTAGCATCACATGACCTCACTTGCGCTCAAAAACAGCAAGCTTTAGTCAGTCGGTAACCTGTCGCGATCCGCGATGTTATGTCTCCAGAAACACAGTGTGTTTTGCTCATTTACCATCGATCCCAGGTATTTAAATTCATTTACCTTTCCGTATTGTGTGGTTTTCGCTTCGTTGATATGGAAGCCAATTTGTTGAGCTATTCGGAGCAGAACTTTTTTGAGAGACGCGATGTTACGACCCAGAATTCATATGTCGTTCGCGTGAACTAATATTTGACCTGATTTATAATAAAATTGTTGCGCTGGACTATGTTGAGCTGGCGAATGATATATTATAATGGATCTTCTTACATACTTCTGTTGTTATTTCGTAAGCTGAATACGCTCGCTGATAATTGATAACTTTTCATCAACTACGTTGGCTAAAACCTACCATTGAGCAAAGCCATATCAAGATCGACGTTCAAAATTAAGACAATCCTCCTTTTTATGTAATGGTTTGATTATTGATATTTGCCACTCGTCTTAGATGTTTCTTGCGAACTAAATCAGTGAAGCCAACTGAAACATGCGGTAGAAGAGATAATTGTCGTCCTTCTTGAGCCTTCTTTCATTATAGATACCATCCTCATCTGGTGACTTACAATTTTTTATTTTTGATATGACGCTAAAAACTGTATGCAAGGCCGATTCTGCGTTAAAGTCACCCACAACAATCTTTATATGGTGTTGGGGAATTTTGTTTAAAACGAGGTGGTTGTAAAAAGCGACTTTGGCTTGTTCTGATTTCACCATCGTTGGGACATTTACCTTTCCAAATAAGATGTTGAAGTGACGAGTGTGCATTCTGAGTACACAGATTTTGTACCTTTTGCGCATATGCCTGCTGATTGCACATGAACCGATCCGTTTAGCCGCTGTTCAATTTCAAGCACCAAGAAACATTTGAGAGAACAAGAAACAATTCGCAAGTGTTCAATGACCAGAAGAATTACTTCCTCGATCTCCGTTTCAATCAAACCATCGTCCACAGATGAATCCGGTTCACTGGCCACAAACTCGAAACTTCTAATAAATGAGGCAACTTATTTATTCCAACAGCGCGACACTTGTTCCAATCCGCACAAGCTGTTGGATACCTTGCATACTCGTCCACTGCCATCGTCTTATCCGATCGGTTGACTCATGTACACGTTCTTCTTCAAATCACCGTTCAGAAAGCCTGTCTTTATGTCGAACTGCTGCAATCACATTAGTTTCGATGTCGCTAGTGTAAAAATTGCACTTTATCCTTTGGTGGATTGACCAAGTTCTATACGTACGATTTTTAATGAGCGAATAGTACTCCTCGTTCATTGCCTGCTCGTATGTCCTTGGTTCTTCGTTTCGTTTATTTCCGAAATTGCAAGGTGTTTTGCCGATGATTATCACCTGTCTCGTTCGTTTTATTGTCGGCCTTCTTATCAACATCACTAATGTCTAGTGCAGCCATTGATTCTTCCAAAAGTTAAATCACGTTGCGAAGTACCTCAATTGTGTTCGTATCAGGATTCCACACTCGATACGATTTGAAGTGATTATCGTATTCGACGAACACACACTTGACTGCCCTTGGATCCAACTTTTGTCGTTTTCCTTTCAAATGGGCACAATCACCTCTGATCTGATAATCATGTCACATCTCGGTGATTATCGAGCCGTAATTTATACGATGATCCCTCAGGTACTGTGCTCGTTTCCTATTCAATTCAGTGCACTGAGAATTTGTAGTCCATCTGCTTCGTATGAATCATTGTTAGTACACATTCTACGGTTGTGTAATTGCAACGTTCGACATATCCATACTGCTCTGGATATACGGCACAGTACGCTGATATCTATTCTCTATTTCGTTGAAAAAATTTCATTTCCACATTGATGAACTCTGCTCCTTTATCCGATCAAAAACTGCGCACCTTGTGTCCGTTCTCTTACTACAGTCGCACAACCGCAAATTTGACGCAAGCCTTTAAAAGCAAAAAATACCTCGAACCGCCAATCGAATCCGTTTGCATTGACTCATAAACGTCCTCATGAAGTTACTTCACGTGTGCGACGTTCTCACGTCCGAGTGGTTCATGTTATGCGTGAAGTGAATCGTTCAGTAGTTCGCAGCTGTTCCTATTTGAATCGATAGCCACGAAAATAAATTCAAATTAATTTCCGGCACATACAGCACATTCACTATGCGATCTACGAATCTATGAATCACCGTTGAATGTAAGAATGCTGAGGTCGTCTTTTCCTCAAGCCATGATCTTTACACCATTTCCCACCGTTATATGTGACGATGTCTCTACAAAGTTCTCAAACCATTCACGTCGATGGTACACGTAGACACTGGCTCTCGAGTCCGAATTATTCGCGTTTTCAATGAAAACTCTCACCACGAGGAAAACAATTGCCTTTTAGCTTCCTACTGCCGCTCTTGGTTTTCCTTTGTTTGCTATGTGCTGACGAGTGACCTTTTTATGAATTGGAACTCTTCGAAAACTTCGCTTGGTCATCATGGCTTCCATTATTTCGATCTAACCTTGGGATTTCAATCGAAGCTAGGTTGATTCCTTGGTCCTTTAATTGTTGCACAACTTCCATGATCTGTGATATTCACGTTGCAATATTTTCGCCCAGCTCCTTTGTGAAACAGGTAGTACCTCTGTTGCGGTACGTTACTTTTGAACGAACCCACATCGAAGCTGCGTTTGCACGCTGTCGAAATTACAAGCCTTGCCTTAGAATCATTCTCTTTGAAGATTGATACACGCCACCTTCCAATTTTTCAATGTTTACCTTCTACATTTGCAGTGGCTGCGGAACGAATAAAATGAAAAAAAACTAGTGTGGTACAAGATTTAATCGCTGTGAAATAAAATTGACTCTTACAATTGAGTATGTCGGTCGAGCCAAAATGGTGTACACTTACAAATACATACAAATACACTGTGTCAACTGTTACAAGTTGAAACGAACCACACCCGTACGCCATATTTGACTCGATCGGCGTACTCGATTGTTTTTTTTTTGACAGCGAATAAAAAAATACGCTGAAATATTTTTAGAAGGTCAACATTGAGATTAGAAGGTGGCGTGTATCAATATCCAGACATGGACAAAGAATGGTGATAAGCAGAATTTCCCCTGCATCTCCTCCACTACACCGCCTGACGATTCTTACCTTCAGCAAAATCGATTTTATACAATCTACAAATGCAAGACAAGCTCAATGAATATGGACCACGAATTCCAACTAAATTCTGCAAAATTCGTGTACTAGAAAGTCAAATAAAACTTATATTGTTTTCAATTAGCAGGGTTCCATGAGTGATACCCTAATTATAATTCTAACTCTCAAATTGTTACAACATTATAAAAAACAATTACGGCGCCCAACGTGGGGTTTTCATTTCATTACCATCTCTCATAGGATTCTTATGGAATTTAGGTACCTAACAAAACGTTTTGGTGTCCTATATTTAGAAAAATATATAAACGATGCACTATAGATAGAGAATATTTGTTTTATTGGCGCCCAACTATATAATATGGCGCCCAACATGGGGCAACTATATTAAATAGTCTAAAATGTTAAATGTTAAACTAAATTTCGCATTAAATCTACTAATCGAATTTATACGATTGAACAACTAATAAAATAATATAATCCCAAAAATTTTATATAACTAATATTAATTAAATTTATTTATTTTCTATTTCATTTTAGATCTTATGATGAGGATAGTGATTATCAAGAACATCCAACATTAGATTTAACAAATTTATTTGATCACTACTTAGAAACTGAATAATTAATTTACAAAAAATAAAAATTAATTATCTCAATATATAAATATTATATGCTTTCGATTAATTTATTTATTTAAAAATAATTATTTTGTATGTTATTAATTAAAACAATTATATATAATATATAAAATTTTAATTTACAAGAAAAAAAAATATTTTGGTGCTCATATTAATTATATAACTTTTTTTTTAAGTGTTAATAAATAAAATAATATTTTATATAAATAAATATATATTTTAAAAATAATGAGCAAATTATTATAAATATATAAATATATTATAGTCAATAATATTACGTATTTACAAAATGGCGTGTATCTCATTTTAAAATATAATATGGCGGATGAAAAGTTAATGGTTACCATGGTTACAAATTAAAGCGCTAATTTTTTTAAAATATTATTCTCAAATCATATAATTCTCAAAAATTGTATTTGTTTTAATAATTAAGTAAATAGTTTATTAATAGTTAATAGGCTATAGATTTGTATGTTTTATAAACAAATCAAAATATTAATGAAAATGGCGTTCGCCGCCATTTTATTCATATACTATATAAACTAGCCGCCATTTTGAATTCATTTATCGAACCAATCAAAAATTCTAACCTTAAACAAAATGTATGTAATATGCTCATTAAAATTAGTATTTTTAATTTAATTAATATTAATATAAATTGTAATACCAAAAACAAAAATACATATAATAAATTATTTTGTATATTATTAAAAACTTCATTTATATATATAAAAAAAATATTCATTGACTGAATGATTTTGTTGTTTTTTTTATTAATTATTTTTAAAAAAATTATTAATTTATTATTTATAATTTAAATAAAATATATATATATATAATTTTTATGTGTGTTATGTAATAAAATTGTGTTGATTTTTAAAAATTATACTTAAATTAATTATTTTGTTTTATTATTATGTATTATTTTTTTTAATTATTATTATTATTTGATGTGAAGACGAATTGATTGATGTAGAATAATGAATAAATAAATGAAAAATAAATTTTTATGGTTATTAATTAACAAAACATATTTTTTATTATTTACTTAATTTTATATATGTATAATTTAATTTGTTTGTAGGTTATGTTCATATGGCTTTTGTAGTACCTTTTTAATAATAATATATATTATAAATTAATTAAAGTTCCATCCTACATAAGCATATACAAATTACAAACGTTTTTAAACAACAAAATAATAAATAATAGATCTGCTGAATAAATAATAAACAAAAATTTGTAAATATACATATTAAACTGCTTACAACAAAATTAGCATATTTTAGTAATTACAAATAAATATGGAAAAATTACAAAGTATTACGCTGAATTGATTATAGGAATTATATTTTATTTTTTACAACCAAATATAATATTTAGCAACATAAATTTAAATAATAATAATTAATAAATGAAAATAAAAAGTATTTTGAATACAAATAAATGTAAAAAAAAATAATTATAAGTGTCATATTATAATGATAATATAATATTAAATTAAATTAAATTTTAAGTAAATAGCCTTGGGTATGGGTAAAATATATTTATAAAAATAATTATTGCAGAGATTGAGTCTGGGGATTTTAAGTAAAATTTAATTATCGTTTTGTTATTTGTAAAGCAATGGAGATCATTGTTAGGAATTATTTTGTATACCACTTATTTTGGTATATAGGGTTTGGTGTTTTATGATAACTAAATGTGTAGTCTCGATAAAATCATCATTGTATATGTTTAAATTTTAGAATTGAAATTGTGAAAAAATTATTTATTATTGACGTACTTCTTTTACACTTTGATTACAACTGAATTCTGAATGTAATTATAAGTAAAATTATCCTAATATAAAAATGTTTACTAAACATTAGAGAGGAAATGTCCTTAACTTTGTGTTCATTATGGTGTTCCGTTTTATCCAGGTTTTCACTGTTTATAGCATTCGTGATTCGTATGGTTCTTTGATTCTGAATTTTAGAAGGATGATGACTGCGCGATGATGATGCAGCTCCGGAATAGTTTTTTCCTTTGAGATGAATATTCCGATGGATAAACTAATGTTATTAAATTTTATCAAATGGGACCATTGAGTTTCTGAGTTTCGTTGTTAATCCCGATGATGTCGTTGAATTGCGGTTGAGTAGAATTAGTCCCTCACTTATCTCATCTATTGTTGGTTGGGTATTTTTATGACATTCAGTAATCATGCTGTTCTGTATGAACATTTATTGTCGCTTTTCACGTCCTTACTTTTACGCCGTTGCCATTTCAAGGACGCACGGCTATAGGTCTGATTTTATCACCATCTGCACATTGCATAGCTTCATGCCAGCCTATACTGGCATGGAAGATGGGTCGGCCCATGAATTTTGCACTCCGACAGGGGGTAAAATAACAGTTGGCAATACTGGTAAAGTATACAAAGTAAATGTTCGCGTGGAAACTATAATAAAAAATTTACAAAGCCAGCCTGATAAAAATGGTAAAATAAAATCTAACCATATATAATTTACAGACAGACCTACAGACATTTGGCCAAACTAAAAACAATGTGGAGTAGAATTGAACTATAAATGTTTTTTTCATAACTAAAACGGTGCACAGATAAAACTATGGGCAATTGAAAAAGATACCTACCTCTCCTGTCCCTGCGAGATATATATCCGTATTGTCCTTCTGGCATTTCTTCAGTAACACATTACCCGTTTGCACTGTCCACTATTCCAATTCATTTGCCTTTGAATAATGTGGACTTGATGTGTTACGTTTAAACTGCCAATGTTCCAAATATTCGCTATGGTTCCAAATATAGCGAAATATTTTTTACAAAAATTTATTACGTCCAACTAGTCGGTTTGTGTCAAGTTTTTTATTTCTAATTCTATTGGCTGTTTGTTATTAGTTCTCTATATATTTTAACAGATGCTACATCTTGGAGCGTACTTTATAATATACTTTGTATATCCAAATTACTCAAATGAGTTGCTTTTAAAATTCTTTCGATTTGTTTGTCGCGTATTACTATTTTCTCTCCATTCAAATATTATACCATCGTAAACTGGCAGTTTCCCTTGAAAGTTAAGAAAATGTTTTAATTCGTTTGCCACTTTACTAGGATCTGGAAATCCGTTTAAGATTCATTAATTTTCATTTGCTGAAATCTGGAAGATCGATATTTTCAACGTCACGTCAAAACGTATAAGCGATTGGTATATCCTTGCCTTCCCGGTATATTATTTCTGGATTATAAGGGTAAATCTAATACAGAATCGCTTGCAATCTTAACGAGGCTGCCTGTAAATTTTTCTTAAATATCGAATGGCTTGTGATCCGTTTCATTTGTCAATGTTCTTCCACATAAATACTGATGCACCTTTGGCAGGCAAAACGTATTGCTTTAGCTTCCTTTTTCCATCTGGGTATCTAGTTTCATCTAGCATATCCATATAAATCAATCGTTGAACTTAAAGGGCAAAATTATTTCCGGATGAGGCCTAATACCTTTGTCTGACAATATATGTAGACAGCTGCTTCATTGTCGACTCGTGTGACTTACAACTTTTCGCACAATTTTTCAACCACTCTACTAATTACCACTTTGTCTCGACAACTCGTCCTCTGACACTTTCTACTCGAATTTTATTATTTACGCTTTGTTTTTCTTCCGTATACACTACATTCAATTTGGGTATAAAAAATCTTCAAATTTTTCTAAAATGGCACTAAATTTTGTGTCTCCCTCTAGACCAAACGTCTCGTATATTTTCATTCCTGCAGGCCCAATGTTCGTTAATACTGTTGCAACTTGTATGCCCTCTGCGCATGATAATAGAATAATTTACTCCACGTTTTCTATTAATTTCCACTGCCAATCAACAATGTTAGTGGTTTTGCTGATCTTAATCCGTCCATGTTCGCTATTATTTATAAAATTGGGTTAAACAAAATTATTAAACTTAATTTATTTTAGCGTAACGAATGTGGCATGTATGTTGGATAACCAAAAAGCATTTTTAAGGCCAAAAGGAAGCCGAGTGAACTCATAATTTTCATGGTTGATCGAGAAAGCAGTCTTCTCGTTGTCATACTCGATCAAAGGGATCTGATGGAATCCATTTTTAGATTTATAGCAGTGAAAAAGGTGTTATCGTGTAGATTATCCGCAGTATATCATTAATGTCAATCCAAGATTGTTACGGAGTTTAGTTTTCTGTAATCAATGACCGTTTTCTGTTTTTCCTCTGTCGATGTATCCTCTTTTTGGGGTACAATTCAATCAGGGGAGTTGCAGAGAGATTTTGATTTTGATCTAACAATTCCTTCTTCATATAGTTGCTCTATTTGTTTTTCCACCTCTTCTTTCAGGTATATGGGTTATGGGTAAGGAAGAGAATATACAAGTTCTTTATTAGTGGTTTCTCTTAACGTTGTTCTAAATGTCAGCCTTTCTCGTGGGCTGGTTAAAAGATGTGAACACGCACTTATTATATTGTCCAAATGTTTTCTTTTGTCAGAATTGAGATGAGCCACCCTACCTAAGTGTTATCCCCAAGTCGAGTGAAAAATTATTTTGTCATAAATTTTGGTTTACTTGTAAGAGAGAGTAAGAGTACTTCAGACTATACGTAAGGCTATATTTTGTGCGGTGGCTATTTCTTTGAGAGAGTTAGAATAATATGAGCAGATGTTCTGTTACAAAATTGTAATCGCTTTATCAAACTAGAATGACTTCAGTTAGTATTCTGAGAGGAAATCCCTCTTTATAGGGCGGTATTTTACGTTATGCAGGATAGTTCAAGACTATAATTCTTTCTTTGTTTGTTTCGCCTGAGATTGCAAATAGAATAAAATAAAAAATATCTTTTTGTCATTACATAAAATTATTTAATACATGTGTGGCAATAAAACTGTTCATGAACTACTTGGAATTTGGCAAAACTATGCCTAAGAAAAATACATAAAAACATCTGGGTTTCTTCAGTATCGTTGTTGATTATCACGGTTTAATTCAGCAAACATTAGGGTTTGTGTGGCATTTGATACCAAAGACATCGTTTTATTGACAAAAAAGAATGTTAGGCCGTGTGTCTCCACAGAAATTTCACGTGGCAACGTTCATATATGAACGTATACAAAATGAATAGACTATATGGGAATGGGATTGCTAAATTCAATTTTTATCGCAAGTATTAGCACCATCGACAATGTGCAAACAATTAAATATTGGCGGTTATTGCTGTTGTTCATATAGTCGCTTAAATATACGCTTGATATTTACTATTATGTTCTGGTCTTGGTCCAGCTGCTTAATGACGTGGTTCACCAGAATCGAAACCCCTAAGGTCAGTAACTGGATCCAATTTCAACACACAGGCTAATCTGTGTGGTTTTTTATGTAATGAGTGAGCAAAAGGGATTGCTCTGCTCCTCAGTTGCTTAGATGTGCCATTGTAGCAAACCTTCATGAGGCCACCTAGTCCCGAGATCGGCCTGTTCTTCTGATGGATTTCCAGGCTAGTATCATAAGTGTTGTTAACTGATCCTCAGAGAGGAAACGTGAGCCGAAACAATATAATATATCAAGAGAGTGAGAAGGACAGCATCATAAGAAATACTGATTCTTCACTCCAATAGATTCCATGTCAGCGGCCGACGATTATTCGGGTATACGGAGCCGCTTAATTTTGCCTGCCTTTCCAGTTTCTTGCTGATCAGTTCGATTGAAATATGAACACACGACATGCTGCATTTTCTTTCGTTCGGTTTATAATAGTCTGTACGTATTTCGCAGTGACTTTGCCTAAATTATTCCGAATCCACAATCTGTCGCAAACGGAATATTCATTGCTGAATTTGTTTTCAGTAAATTTTACCTTCAAACGCCCATTGCTGTGCTATTTTGTATATAATTTATACTTTGACAAATATTTTTATGGAAATCGCCTCAATGTTGGCTTTATATTAAACACTTACTTCGAAACCAAACAAGTCGATAAAAAAAATGACAATTAGAAATAGATTTAGGCGAAATTACTCGTATAATTTCTAAATTACGTTGTTCATTAATTATTTATATTTTAATTAAATTAACCATAATGGTTTGGTATAATTTGATACCAAAGTAGATTCGCTCAATTAAGTCTTTCTCTCGTTAGTGAGGTAAATTATTTGAATCAGAAATTCGCTTCTTGACCTCAATTTGTTATTATCGCGAGTGTTTTTTGAGATAAAGGGCCGCGACCTACGCAATCACGTGTTTAAGAGTAATTGCTTGGAACACACTACATGTCATGTTCTGAACAGGAGTTATAAAATGTTATCACATTAAAAATTGCGGTCTGCATTATTCCAGTAAAGATGTACAAGTCCACTGATTCTCGCGTGAAGGAAATGAATGAATCACTAGATTATTTCTATTTCGCTAGCATTTCTGAGCTAAAATATGTCAATTCACTCAACGAAGTAAGAGAAGCTTACACCACGGGGATAATTTTAAATTTCAGAAAGTTGTTCCGAGATAAGTTGAGCTATGATAATCTCAGTTTCTACCTAAACATTGAGCAGCTGTGAAGATTTGAGTGAATTTTTGAACGGCAAGCGTTTTTTCACTCGACTTAAACCCAATTTTCGGTTTTCAGCTTTCGTTTACTTTCGAGCAGATTGCCATTGAGATTTTGATGATAAATAATTGATTTACTTTAAAATAAAGTAAATGCTTATCTTCCCCATGAAAGGAAGAGCACCTGGATAACAACGAGCTTCTTAGGCCTACAGAAATTCGGGCTAATTATAAAAGAAAGCTAGGCTAGTTTGGAAATTTGGTCTAGATTTTATGTGATAAACAAAACGCTGGTATTTTATAAATGAGACCACATTTAACAGTCAAATTGGGTCCATTAGTTGAATGATGCATCTATATAATAGTAGAAATGTTAAAAGCAGGTAGCAAAAGGACTAAGAAGTAATTTATTAATAAATACAAAGTCGTCCAAAAGCTGTTCTACTGTTAGGGTGTCGCGAAGTATTAAAATCCAGACGTTTCATATTTATCTATTATGGTCTACCAACCTATCCGAAATTATCGCAACAATTTTTTTTTTCAATTTTTTGCAAAAATCCCTGGTGGTTAGTCGTACGGATTTTTTTACGAATTACATTTATTGTCATGGATTCTGTAAACTTTGATCGATTTGAAGAAATTATGGAATTTTGCTGATGAATTTAAATAAAGACGGGTCTTTCTATCCGGGTTCAGCTCCGTTTCAAGGGTACTTTTTACTTTACAAGGGCATCACACTTAGAGTTTGTTGTTTCGTTGGATCCACATACCCGTACGCATTGCGCATTAAAGAAGGAAATGCGGAAAGCAAGGTTTATACCAGCAAACTCCTTTCCTATTTCAAATACTCGATCCGACATTTCGGGTTATTGTTTACCCAGATTTTATTTTAAATTTAAATTTTTTTTAAGTTAAATTGACTGCTACCCAGAAGAATATGGAACTACTTGACTTTGTTGACTTTTGTGAAGTCACTTGTTGTGACTTTTGTTGACTTTCAGCTTTAAATTAAAGAATCAGGTATATTTACAATCCCGAATCGAAATAAATTCGAATGCTAATATCCATCACGCTCACTCGGTTTATTCGATTATGTAAACATAAGAACTCCATTGCTTCAATTCAATATCATGCACGTTAACTTTCCGTTAAAATTTCGCAAAAACAGTTCAAAAATTACAGTTTTGCAATAGACAAATACATTTAATTGTGATCTGGGATTGCCTGCATAAGATATCGGAAAATATTTTACATATTAAACGCAATTCATCGTAGGTTTCATTTTATTTTATATTAGTTTTATATAATTAGAATATGTAGATACTAAATCGTTTAAATAAACTATATATACATCGCTACTGTAGATATTTTAGGGCAGCGAACCTATATACTAAATATTTGCTACCCCATTATCTAGCGAATTAAACAATCACAAAATATAAAAATACTTTAATAATTATACGAATATACAAAATTCCGCGTTACGAGCTATTCCGTAGTGCAAAAATTTCAAAAAATATGACGTTTATAAAACAAATTGTTGAACACTGTTAAATATTATAATTTCAACCAATCAAAATAAACGTCAAAACATTCACGGTATACGAAATAGTTCGTAACGTTGAATAATTTCCCCTAACAAATTTTGTCTATTGCATTATTAATTAATCAATTATTATAAACAAATAATTATAACTATAATAAATATGTAATAAATAAAAAAAATATTTTTGGCACATGTTTCTACCAAATAAACGTATGAATACATAATAATAAAATACAAAACTCAATTTTCTTTCAAAATTTTGAAATATGATTTTACAAAATTTTAAAAATCACGCACAATAATAAAATTAATTAATTATTCTCTAATTTTAATGTAAATATTATTTAATTTATATTTATATCAAAACGAAAACCTGAATATATTATCTAGTCCTGTTTGTGCTAATTAATTAAATAAACTTAAATAATATATAATAATTTTAATTAATACTATATTAAATTTATATTTAAAATTTTGTTACGTTATATCTATTTACAAATCAATTAAATTATTATTTTATAATGTGTTGAGAAATATTTAAAAACAATTGTTTATATATTAAATTAATTTTTTCGTATATTAATTTATTCTTCTTCAATTACGTAATAACTATTAATTATACAATATTATTTATTTTTACAAAACTTTAATTTAAATAATTTTTTTTTAATTAATTAAAAATAAAAGTAATTTTAAAAGTGGAAGGAATTGTGAATAATTGACTTAAACAAAAAATAAAAACTAATAATAATTACAATTATTTTGATATTTTGTTTATCTTTATATATTTTTGACGTTTGGCCGATGTGCAGTGCACTACATATGCGTTCATTTCTCAATGGTTACCCAAGAGACAAAGCTCGCGGAAAGTGGACAGAAAAACGAATTGAAAATTAATTTTAGATTAATATTTAGGTTATGGTAGCATTAAATGAAAAACCAAAATTTGCTAGCTTTTGCGTTTGTAAAAAAGATCAAATTTTTGTATTTCATATTCTTCTTTTTAAAAATCATTTTAATCATTTCGAATCTGCAATTGTTATTTGAAATGATGTGAATGTAACTTATGGCAATTTACTCGAATTTCAAACATCGGCTTCCACACTAGCTATATAGGCTTGAATACATTACAGGGCTTTCGCTTAGAGTTTTTGAGCATTCACTCTATCTCGCGATTTTTAATCCTTGTGAAGTTAGTCCAGAATTTCATCCAAGAAAAATAATATCATCGGGTAACACTGAAACTGCAATGATGGGTTGGAATCCCAGGATTTAATATAGTGATTTCATTCAATCACGAAATTTTATTCTAGCTCAGAAATTGATTTCAAATTCTGAAACGGGCGTCTGTCTCGTACCAAACGACTCGCTATATAAATGTATAAATGTGTTCAAGGTAACACTGGATTGGATGCCAAAGATTGAACGCCTTAAGATTCTCACCAGTACGTTTCACACACACGTAACAAGTGGGATGAGCGGCAGGTCAATAATCTTCTCTCATATAAACAATTAACTACCATATCGGATTCATCGCAAACTCGACCTCAGAAATATCCTTTTAAGACCTGGAAATCTCCAGAACCTATCGAACCAAGCAAAGAGTTACACATTAGACGTACTTGCACTACAAAAGCTTAGAACAATGGTTACACTCTTCATTACAGCGGCCATTAGAACGGAGGAGAATTCGGACTTTGAATCCTTATCCATCAGCGCAGCATCATAATATCAACTTCCGGCCTATCAACAAGCGGATGTGCATAGTCAGACTTCGCTCTAAGAAATTTAACATCACGGTCGTTAATGTACATGCACTCGCCGAAGATAAATCAGATGACATATCAAAGATCTATTCTTTTTCCAGCTGGAGGAACTCATCAATAACATACCGCAACCCGACATTAAAACCGGGGAGTCGACTTTAATGCAAAAATCGGTAGTAGTGCAGCAAACACATGGCAAATCGATCCTAACAGGCTGTACCTAACTAGTAGCAACAATAGCCAACGCGTCACCAACCTTGCAATAATGTACAACTTAGTTGTATCAAGTACGTTAGTTAATTGTACAAAGTAACGTAGAGATCAGACGATGGAACAACAACAAAAACCAAAATCATAATCGGTAAAACCAAATCGATCACATCATGGCGTCTAAGAAACACTCCACCAGCATATCCGACGTTAGTTCTTACAGAGATAAGACGAACAGATGGACCGCGACCATGTGCTTGTCATATTCAAATGTAAGTTCAAACTGTCATCTCATCAACGTTCAATAGAAACGCACAAAAGACCGTTCGTTGGAATGTCGATGCTTTGAAATACCAAGCTTCACTGCAAAGTTACCAATCAGCTGTCATTAACTGTTAGTCAGTCAGCCACAATCACCGCGGCGCAAAATATCATCGGAAGTAGACCTTCGAGGTCCCTCAATGGTTGTTTCCATGATCAATGCCGCCAAAAAATGATCTCGACGTATGACAAACCTACTTTCAAAAACTGCTAAATCTGAATGATGAAGTGACCTCCATTAGAGCAATAGCTCCTCCAAGTAAAGAGGTATTTGTCGAATATCCCACAGTGAAGGAAGTAGACGCAGCTATTAGTAGACTGAAAAATGGAAAAGCACCGGCTCTCAATGAAATCCCCACAGAATTGATTAAGGACGTGCTACTCTTGCATCAAATCTTTACGATCTCATCGTCTCTATTTGGGATCAACAATGGCTGCCGGAGTATTGGAACACCGCGCTCATATGTCCGTTGCAAAAAAGCGACCGTACATAAATGTGGAAATTATCGTAGTATAGCTCTATTGAACACTGCTTACAAAATGTTGGCTAATTTTGGTAGCTGCCAGACTCATTTCGGTAGTTGCCAGTGTTTCACTATGAAGATGATTTTGGAAAAATGCTGGGAGTACAACATAACCATACATCAACTTATATAGACTTCTGGCAGGCATATGACAATATCAACAGCAAGACCGTATGGACCGCGCTCATATGCCTAGGAATTTCCGAGAAACTCGTTTCTCTGTGTAAATTAACAACGTCTCGGTCTGTATGTAGAATCGTAATTGAAGGAACTGTATCAGACTCCTTTGAAATAACATCTGGTGTTCGACAGGGAGATGCACACGCGCCTGTGCTGTTTAATTTGGCATTGGAGTGCTTAATGAGGAAAAGTAACATTGAAACTTCGCGCTGCATTTAATAAATCAGGCCAAATTCTTGAATGTGCAGATGATTATTGTACTATAGCCAAAAGCCTAGGGATGTCAACGACAGTTTCATACAGAATGATCGCCGCGCAAAAAGACTTGGTTTGGAGGTGAACAGTAGTAAAACCAAATGTTCAGCAACACCCAATAACATTTCCATGTCACATCTCGAAATTAGCGACCATAATTTTGGTAGCATCGAAATCTTTAAATATCTCGGGTCAGTTATAACATCGTTGAATGATATGCAAACAGAAATGAAATCCTAAATCGCCGCCGGACAACGAGTTCCCAATCAAAATTATTCCGATCTAAACATTTATCGCAGTCGTACAAGCTCGCACCTTAAAGCACTCATAATACCTGTGCTGGCTTTCGGAAGCGAGAGCTGGGTCATCACCTCTAACGATTGTTGATTGTTATCTACCTTCGAAACGAAGGTCATTGAGGATCATCGGGTATGAACACGAAATTAACTTCTCGGAGGTAGCGATAACATCGGATTCATTAAGTACAATCGAGTTAGATGACTCGACCTCGCTGCAAGGTCACCATAACAACGGATGATTAATAAAGTGTTCTATCAACAAGCAGCTGGTGCGCGTCGTAGAGGAAGACCCTGACCGCGCTGACATGACGACGTCGATCAAGACCTAGGCAAATTAGGATGTCGAAACTGGAGGACGAGCGCGATGGATCGAGACGGATGGTAGACCATAGTACAGGCGGCAAAATCCCTTCATGGGAAGTGAAAGCTAGAGAGAGAGAGAGTTTGTTTTAACTAGCTGAAGTTTTAATTTAAAACTGGTTTGCATGTTGTGAACAGGGTTGTGATGGATTGGGTCAGTGTAGTATCGAGTTCATATAATATCCAAAGGGATTCGGTCTGTTATATCTTGCTGTATGAGAGGCCAGTAATGTAATGTATTCTATACGACTCGTGGTCGTATTTACAAGCTCATGTTTTAATTTCTAACCGACTTGCATGTTGTGAACAGGGCTATGATGGGTTGTGTGAGTTTGGTATAAAGATCTTATAGCATCGAAAGGAATTCGGCCTGGTATGTCTTGGTGTATCTAAGGCCAGTAACGGAATGTATTCTATACAACACGGGGCCGTATATACCAGCTCTAGTTCTAAATTCTACATTCTACATTGAATTTAAATTTTGTTTGCATTTTATTTTACACCAAGCCATACCAGGCCGAAACCCTATGGATATTATAGGATCTGTATACCAAAGTTACACAACCCATCATAGCTCTGGTGCCAACATGCAAGTCCGTTGGAAATTAAAACATGAGTTAGTAAATACGATCACGCCTCGTATAGAATACATTCCATTACTAGTATCTGATACAGCAAGATATACCAGACCAAAAACCCTTTGGATATTATATAAACTCGATACTACACCGACCCAATCTATCATAGCTCTGTTCATAACGTGCAAACCAGTTTAATATTAAAACTTGAGCCGGTTAACACAAATTCGTGCTGGTGAACAGAAACCCTTGAACAATACTTTCGGTTACTATTGCCTTCGAAGCACCAAAACATGCCGGGCCAAATCCCATTGGATAATATAGAAAGTCGATATCATACAGACCAAAACCAGCATAGCTTGGTTCATCATACGCAAACCGGTGAAATGACAGAAAACTTACTTTCAAAGTGGTGAGTATTCTACCCAAACTGTAAGAAATTTACGTGGAAAATTCAGAAGAAATGAAATGCACATACAAGGTAATTTGTGGATCAAATTGTGAAGGGAGTTCATGAGACTGCATTGCTATTGGATAAAACAACGCGTGTACGCGCATATACAACGCGTACAGCCGAGAACATTGCAGCTGTTGCTCAGAATGAGAGAATTCATCAACATCAACTGGCCATCGTGCTCAAGAATTCAACATTTCACGCAGTTCTGTGATGAGAATTTTATAAAGAAATCGGTACGAAGGCGTATACAAAGTTCAATTAAAGTGCAGCTCAAGCAGAAGAAAATTAGCATTTTTATCGAAAAATCATCTTTTCCGACGAAGCCCATTTTCACCGCTACGTCAACAAGCAAAATTGTCTCATTTGGGACTCAGAAAATCCACACGTAACCATGGAGAAGCTGATGCATCCATCATTATTGGTCCTTACAATCAATGGGGAGCGTTACCGAGCCATTATAAACGAGTTTTTGTTATCCAGACACATACGACATTTGGTTTCAACAGGACAGCGCAACTTGCCACACAGCAAACGCAACAATCGGTCTGTTGCAAACTGTCTTCTTGGATCGAACAATCAGCCGTAACGGAGATGTTAATTGGTCACCACGCAGCTGCGATTTGACTCCGTTGAACATTTTTTGTAGGGAGACATAAGTATTACGCCAACCATCCAGATACCATCTAAGACTTGAAGGATCAAATCGAGGTTGCCACTGATGAGATAGGAGCCCGTACAATCGAAAATGTTCTGAAAAATTGGGTTGACAGAATGGGGTACTCTAAAGCCAGCCGTGGAAGTCATTTGAATGAAATTTACTCTTTCTAATAAAACAAACCGCTTGCAAACATTCATCTTTGAGTTAGAACGAAATTAAGTTGCAAATGTTAGATGGGCCACCCTGTAGCTCTTCGTTATTTTATAAAATTGATACAGCATTGACTAAAATCAATCATTCTAAAACGGAAAATTTGACCTTTGCAACACATTAAGTCGCTGTTATGTGAATTAGAAAATGTTTAGTTTACACCGAGAATCAACTAGCTGACCCACTTTGCTTCACAGTGCTAAATCAATTAAGTTTATTTAATTTAAATTTTTATTATTTTTACAAAAATTTTAATTTTGATTTTAATATTTCAATATTTAAAATTTGAAATGAATTTCTGGGCTAGAATAAAATTTCGAGATTGAATGAATTTAATATATTAAATTCTGGGCTGGGATATCATTGCAGTTTAAGTGTTATCCGATGATATTTTTTATTTTTCTGGGATGAACTTATGGGCTAAATTCACATTGTAGCTCTTGGCAATAATTACACGAATCTCAGAGATTGCCATCTCGAAATGATACGTAAGGCTAAAGGATATTTGAATTATCATGCTATTCGCGATTCTTATATGAAAGGATGTCGTTGTAGCTTATGGCAAATTATATGAACTTTTGCAGATTGGCAAAAATTTACTCACACAATTACAGTATACGAGTATTATGTGCAAGACATCAACCATAATCAGATGATGGAAATTCGATTTTGCGTCTTGTCTCTGGTGGGATTCGAATACAGTACAGTACAATTTTTCTAATAATTCCAATTTAGTCCTAAATGCCGGATTTGACATAGGTCAAATTCCAAAACTACATTCTGAGGTGGTGCTATATCACCATAAGTGTGATATAACAATCGATGCAAAACCGGTTAAGAAAGGGCCAAGTTCCAGAACTTCATTCGTACACTGAAATGAATGAATAGTGCAAGGGGGTTAGTTCCAGAACTTCATTTATACACTGGATATAAGTAATTTTAATTGGATTGGAATAGTTCAGTTCTATTCAGTACCGCAGACCCGCATCGAATATTACTAAACCCGCTTAAGAAATATCCGAGTCAGTAAGCAAATTCCAAAAACATGTTCGAAAGAAAGAATACCAAACAATTCTATAAGCCACCTTTGACCGTAATTTGCGCATACATCAGGATAGGAACCAAGCACTCGTTTAATCGATAAAAAATATCAACATAAAAAAATAATTTTTTAGGAGAAACTGGAGAAAGCAAAGGCTGCTAGATTTATGTTGGTTTCAAAGTAAATCATATCTATCAAAAAAAATTGTTTGTTTCGTTTTGTTTTCTGGTCACCCACTAAAACCAAATGCCTGCCTTAATTTTATTTGGGGTTTCATGGATATTAAAATATTTTTTTAATCTTTAAGATTTGCACTCGGTTCTGTTTCGTTGTTTCACAAAAAAGTACAAATAGTAAGCTATAAAAATACAATTTAATTCGTCAGCTTTATAGCAACAAAACAAATCCGGCAGAACCGTTGCTGCTTTTCCATATAAAACTCTCTGTCCAAAATCTCCGTGCGGCGTTCGTAACCTCGCCCAAGATCGCCGCGAATAATGTGGAATTACACTTCTTGTCCTTAGCAAAATTATGGATAACTTTTTGCTCATTTCCCAATCAGTCTATTTATTGGACCTGTTGGTTGATATAAGCTGTGTTTTAATATTGGAGCACTATCCGGCGCCGAAGGGAAATTTCTACTGAAACTGTAGCTATTTATTCACTGGTGTCGCTATACCATAAAAATGAAAAAATAAATTCATCCAAATGACGTTATAAAAAATAAATCACCTTGCTGCGTTTTAAATGTTATTGTAAGATTAAGTTTCTAATGGTTTAAGGGTTGTACAAAACCAATCAAATTTAAAATGTCCCTTTGAAATGGATAGTCCTCTCGATAGCCACTCCCGTTAAATTGGCAGAGCAAGATATTTTTTTATCTATTTTGAACTAAAAAGTTGAATGAAAAATCTTAGTTTAGAGTTAAATAAATTAATTATATGCAAAATTAGCGCGCTAAATATAAGTATTGACATAGGAAAACGCGTGCTCCGGATACAGCTATCGGGCGCTAATAAAAAAACACAGCTATAAAATGGAAATAAAAATCTCGAAAGAAACAGTTCACTCTAAATCTATGGCGTATAGCACCTCCATTTCAACATAATAGTTTTGCAATAAAAACCATAAATTTGGTTTAATGCTTTATAATAAATTTTCTTTTATATTTCTTAATATTAAAACATAAATTTTATGTAGTTTTTGTTGCTGGTTTCTTTTATTATCTTATTTTTTCTAAACACTTAATTTTTTATTTTTTTAATATTTTCGAATTTTAATTTTAATATGTATAATACAAAAAAATGAAAAGAAAAGAAACTTTCTAAAATTAAAATAAATATTTGAAATCTTTGGTAATTATTTATTACACATAATCCCAAGTGTTCGTTAGCAAAGTTATATAAAAAACTAAAAACTTATAATTAAAATACACTCGACGAAATATTTGTAATGCAATTATGTTGTCGTCATATCATACATCATTATGCCATCAAGTGACTGTCAGAACAACTAGTTTATTCGTTCAATGAAGTCCAGTAATCCAATATATCGAATAAGTGAAGTTTTTCCATTTTTAGGTAGAACCTCGTAAAACATATTTCGAGTGCCGGGAATTCATGCGATAAGGCACGACTTCAAAAAAATTAGTTTTGGGGTCCGTCACTAGAGCCGATGTTCCTTTTATAAATTGACTATTCGAAAGTCCTTACCTTTCTTTTAATTATTTCATAATCGACTCTTATAATTTAGCAGCAGCCCTTAATTTATTTTTCTTGCAGAATAATTGTATATGATATGATATGATATGATAGAGGCGTACAGGCCAGCCATAACGGCGATCCTAGGTACGTTACCATAATCCTGAAATATCAACAATCAAATTATATCTGAATGCGAATAATATTTCAGCATCATGCGGGCCCAGGCCCTGCCTGCATCCTTAACAGATAAGGTTAGTTAGGAAAGGATGTTAGTCACAGAAACGACTAGGGCGAACCGCAGCAAAGTCATTTTCTAACTACTTAAATATATTAGAATGTTAGTCTCAATTAAATTCACACCCTAGATGTGAACTAAATAACCTAACCAGTCCTACTAGACTGGTTAGGTTATTTAGTTCACATCTATGGGTCATCTCATCACATACTGCTTGTAACCTTATTTTGCCCTATCTTCCCATCCAACACCATCTAACCGAGGGTCTTCACGTTCGTAATGACACGGCAGTATTATCATACATATGATGACCTAAATATTCCGTCAATAATGTCAAAATAAAAAATAAAAAAAATTTAGATTCGGTATTGTCATTCAGCTACCTATATTTAAATTCATCCAACTAAAAGCAGGGTTAATTTATATCTAACATTCACACAACTTCACTAAAACATAACCTGAATTCAACCAGAAAGATCGTCGAAAAACAACATTCCATAGCAAAAAGTTTTTGGATCGTTAACATATTTGATTGTATTGAGTTTATGCTCAAAGCGTAAATAATTAAATAGACCCCTTGATCAAGAATGTTGCAATCACAATCTTCCCTGACCTTCCGGTATGTAAAAAAAAAAAAAAAAAAATAATAAATTTTAAATAATAATAAAAATAAATTGAATTATATTTGCCGACAACTTTATTGTTTTAAGTCAGGACTTTCGACAAAATTTCAATTTATAGAATTGTTTAAAGTAAGTGAAAATTATTAAAATAAGTTATGAAAATGTAATTAAATTTAAATAAAAACCCAAATGGATAACACAATCCAACATATTTCAGCTCAAATGATAAATTTCCCGTGGCAGAAAACTGTTTCCTCCTTTCATTAACATTTTATATATTTATCAATTTATATTATTCCACAAAAGTCATTTTTGTCATACGGTGGCAACCCATTTTGAGTATACAAATTTTCGCTTATTGGGTAAGTTACAATTCGATCTGTTGTAATTTCAAATTTTGGTTTCTCGGGTACCAATATTTTATGTACTTAAGTACATACAAAGGGAATTCCCTTGAAATGTCAGTTTCTATATATACGATTATAAATTACCGTTCACATATATGTAAATAGTTATAATAACAATAACAATAATAAATAATTAACTTTTATATAATTAGAATGAAAATTAGAATAAAAAGATACTTCTCTGATTGTATATGTGTTGAACGTAATTTTCATAATAACTGTCTCAATTCACCTGTATTAACACGTGAACTTCTAAAGAACAATTTTTTCTTGCAGAATAATTGTAAGTATTTTTTTAACAGGATTGGTCGTTTTAGGATTATCTGGCGTTACGGAGTTGATCAAATTTCAGAACATCTTTAAGATGAAAACAGATTCTACAAATCGATAATCCTGATAATGCAATAGATTTATGAATACTTCGTGGAGGCTGTCAATCCCGTACTCCCACTAGAATTAGTCTGATCATTTTCAACCCCACTATCTAATATACGTTTTTCATATTTTATAGTATTATGTGCTATTCACACTTTCTCATTGATACTCGTACACTTTTAATAGTGACACTTTTCGGTGAAATTTCACTTCGGTATTTTACAGTATTTTTAAGTAATCCGCCGTATCGAATATCGTTGTGTATATGACGTGAAGTGTAAAATAAATGTTTGAACTAGGAGAATATAATAGTGATTTTGTGATTTGTACGAATATTTATATGAAGAACTAAACCTCAAAATGTACGAGTAATATTAAGTCTGAGCTCAACGACCTTATTTTTGAGTCTCTTTCTGTTAATTAAATTTTAATGTAAAATGAATATTCGTATTTTAATTAAATAATGTTTTATTGTTGTTGCTGTTGGAGTTTATAATTATTCATTAAAATAAATAATAATGCTAATTGTATAGTTTTAATTATCATGTCGATTGTTGTTGGTTTTTATAAGATACTTAGTTCATAAATAAGAACAATGTACATTGGACTAATTATTGCAGTTGGAGAATTAAATATTTCAATGTACGATTAAGGTCATTACAGTTGCAGATTAATTTTAATTATAAGCAAATTTTATTTTAATTTATTTTCAAATATATTTGATTAATTATTATGTTATTTGAATAAAATCGCTTCAAGGTTTCCTAAAGTAGTTAAAAATTAATATTTTTGACTAATTTCCAGCATTTTTGGGAATTTGTACTCTTGTTCTTGTACGCCTAGAGCTATTTATAGAAATTCGACCTCTGCTTAAAGCTTCTAACTATTAGTTGTTATAATTAGTTAAGCTGACGTGTGATTTAATAACACGCTTGTATGTGGTAATTATACACGTTTTAAATTTTATATTTTTTGTACGAACGAGTTCGAGTATACTCGCATAGTCGCATGGATTAAAAATGTGTTAATTTTAATTTCACCTTATAGAAAATATTTTTAATATGCATCGAACAGTAAAAATTAAAATTTTACGTTCTATACGCGTAGATTTACGATAGTCGTTAAAATATTGTTACGAATTTGCCTTGTCAATTCCGGTTCGAATCACTGAATCGTGCGTAACGTTATAGAATTTGCCGGTTTACAACAATACTCATAATTTACACCGCTTCGGGAATATTCCTGAAAATACTGAAAATATTCTTAGAATAATTTTCCAAATATTTATAGAACACTAAAAAACACAACAATAAGTAATTTTCACTATTATTTATTATTGATTCACTTTCCACAATTTATAATAAATTACACAATTTTATTTCGCTTTCGACTGACTCATTGTGCTCGTTGCATTCGTATTTATATACCGACGAAAAATTCTAAACTCGCCTGGATTGACACTACCTTCGGTTTCCCTCGCTTTCCTTTTTGTGATAACCCCTTCTATTCGTTGCGGATTTTAGAGCCAAACCACTTGTTCTTCTTCGAAACTTTTATTATTTGCACGTATGTAATACCTAGCCTTGCATTTTATCTGGTAATCATAGATTATTCGATAAGCCATCAGGATTAATTGTAAATGTCGATCACACTCGCATTGATTTTTATTCACAAAGGCGTTGACCTTGTTTTAATTATGCCAAACATCTGATAAATTTCCTGGTATATCACCGATTCAAAATTTTTCCCTTGATCCTAGTCAATTTCGATCGGAATTCGATAGCGGCTAATCCAGTTGTTTCCTGATTGAGTATAGCATACACCTTCAGCCATTTTCCGTATTATGCAATGGTGCTGCCACTCCATGGCAATTCTCTCGAATGGTGTGCCTACGTTGTACTGTTGCATTGATCCTCGGCTTTTTCGTGTAGGCCCTTTCACTGCAATTGATCACATTTTTACACCACTCTTCTGCCGACTGTCTATATACCGACCAATAAAATCGTTGACGAATATTTGTGACTGTTTTATTAATTCCGAGATGGCTTCCACTTACTTTTCGATGATTTTTTCGAAACATCCATTCTCTAAAAGGAGGTTTTCCTCACTGTGCCCAATAGGCCTTCACAAGTGTGTCTTATCTGAAATATCACTATAAGTTGGTCAACGATCCTCTTTCTTATAACGCAATATTATTGATAAATTCGGGTCTAGTAACTGCTCTTCCGGATTGATTCATCCGTCCAGTCTTCATCGGGCAGTTCTTTCATAAGCCGTACATCGATTACATCCTCCTTTCTTCCATCCGCCTACGGTGTTTACATTCAACTTGACATGTACTTCCTTTTCGATACTCGATGCCAAAATCGTAGCTTTGCAAACGTTCAATCCAGCCACCTGTCCCTGAGCCGTTTCTGTAATTAAACGAATGGCTCCTCTTGTTCTTCCTCTTTCTTTCATTCAAACAGCTTGTTCTTCCTCGTTAATTCGTGTAAACTTTTTGTAATATTGATGAATCCTGACACGAACCGTCTATAATAATGTAATTCATATAAATTTTTGGATCTTGGCCATTTCTATGCGGTTGAAATTTTTGCTTCGTCTATATGAATTCCATTGGTGGTTACTTTGTAACCCAATTACTTTACCTCTGTCCAGAAGAGTGAACATTCCTTATCAGGAAGGAGGACTTATCTTTAACGCGGCGGAATTTATTCGATCGAAGACTTCTGCTAGGTTCCTCATGTGCTCTTCGAAAATTTGTTATCGTCTAAATATACAAGACACGTTCTTCACGTTAGCGGTCCATTAATCGTTCAAAAGCCGCTGAGGCATAACATAATCCAACCAATTTACATTAAATTGCCATAACCCGTTTCCTACCTTGAATTTCAATCTGCCAATAGCTACTTTGAAGATGGAGATGTGTCTAATGTGTCATCGATTAAGATTTCGATAATCTACACAAAATCGCATGCTGCCGTCGATGATCATCGTGCTCGATGACTCGATAACTCCTGCCGCTCGCATGTCCTTAATCATGCGATAAACTTCTTCTTGTTTTTCCATGTGTTTGGCGACTCGGTGTCTCTTTCCGGTGTCAATTCTGCGTGTTTTATCATAGTGGTTATTCCATTATTTTTACAGAAAAGGGACATCTGCTCTCCTGCATAAATTGTCCTATTATTTCCTTCTGTTCTGTTGTCTTGACTTCTCACCGGATTATTTTGTTCGCATTTCACTATGTTACTTACCTCTTCACAATTTCCGATGTTTGTCTCTTTCTTGATTTGTTTTTGACTTATTCGAGATATTTAGAGCTCTATTTGGAACTCTATAGAGTTCGATTAGCTAATCGTCATTATTTGGTATTACTATGGCTTTTCCGATCATTACTTCTCTAAGTCATTGTTCCGGTTCATTAGTTACTCGCCCAATGGTTGTTACATTTGAACGGCTGAGTCGAAGTTGCATAACGACATTTCCGCCCAACACGAAGCCATTCGTTCTCATAAATTTCATACCAAGAATGACCTTATCGCCAATATCGGCAACTACTTCGTACTTCGTGTTAAAAACTAGTATCCCGAATTCTTATTTTCACTACTTTCTTACCTAGGATGAATACACTGTATGCTGTTCCTTTGTCTAAAGTAATCACACAACTTTTCTCTTCAATGTCACCCCTTATTGTGTAAATCTGTCTTCACTTCGTACTAATCTGGAAATAGGGATAGAGGTTAAGGGGCAATTAGTTGTGGAAGTCAGCTTCTGTCTCTATTTAAACTGGCTCTTTGGAGTTGACCGATTCTTTACTTGGGTTCTCGTCCTTTGGCAATGCTTTGTCTTTCTTTGATTTCCACTGCATTGGAGTTGGTGATCTACCCCGCTTTCGTCAGTTTTCTTAGCAGTCTCACTATGTCACATGTCCAACAACTGTCACGGAATCTGAGTATCACCCACTAGCTAGTTCTCTCTTTATTTATTTCAGCACGCCGTTACTCTATTTTGATTTCATTAAATTCTTGTTCCAGTTCTCGCGTCCAATTTTTAATAAGTTGATCAAATTTTTGAGTTATAATAGCCAATAATTTCGCCATATCAAAGGTTCCAGGGTAGCCCGATAACTAAACCAAATTCTTTCGGAGGTAAATTTATATTTGTTTAATTATGATTGTCAAGCACACCCTAGCAGGTAGCTAGTTTCGGAACATACTCATTCAAAAGTGCAGCTCAGAAGATATTACTTCATTGAGGATTCATCGTCCTTCTTTCTGAAAAGTTATCTGGTGCAAGTTACATGACAGGGAAAGTATCAGCGGATTTGCATCTATAATATCCGCTTAATTCATCTCGGACATTAGAACGATTGATTCGTAACTCTGCAAATCTCGCTGGCGTACATAAGCAATGATTTGACACTAGTCTTTGAATTGAAGATGTCAGAATTTATGGTGGTTCGAAAGGTTCGACGTACGACAAACTTTCCCAAAAACATGTACACTTGACGGACATTATTTATTTACATCTTCAATATTGACCAAACTTTATAGCGTTGACAACTGGTTGCCTTAGTCTCTTTCAGTATGTGTGTGATATGAGACAGAATCGTCTAAGGCTTAGATTCTTGGATGTCGTTAGATTTCTCGATGCTAATTTTTACACATAATACACAACCTTGTTGAACTACTCTTTGGGTACGGAGAATGAGGAGCATGCCTTGCCTTTAAATTTCACTCAGCTGCCATCAGCATAACATTCAGAAAGCATATTTACCAAAAACATATCAAATGCGCTTTGAAGTCGACAACGAGAAGATAAAGTGGCGCATTTCTTGCAATAGTGTTGTTGTAGTTGGTAGTAGTTGGTGGCCACGTTAAAGTACAGACTGAAAGATTTCCGTATGAGTTACCACCTGTGCCGTCTTTTTATTCATCTTTAGCAAGTGCTCACACGGCCTTTCCGTACTGGCTACCCGTCGAAAAATATCGTTAATAAGGGTAAACTAAGTGTGTGACTTTGGTAGTTTTTCTATAGCGAGTTTACGTTGGGTTGACAATCCAACCTAAAAAACAATTGTTATGAATCTAATAAAAGGCGCCGATTCAAAACAACGACCGCGTGTATGAAATAAAAACGAGGTTTTAAAATTTAAACCATGAAATGTATTCAGCTTAAACCGCTCGACATGTATGGCCAAGTTGACTATTCCATTACAGAAAACAAGACTTATCGGTACCAGCATTGTCGATCACAGTCGCCACCGACTGCATACATACAAATGCAACTCAAATTGCATACACATAACTTCAGTATCTCTTTATGATAGAACATGCCCCAATGGAGGTGTAACCAGAACATGCCAAAGACATTTTCTAAGACCTCGAAAATTAAAATCGTATCGAAACGCTCGTATCCGAACAAATTCTACAGAATCCCGCCTCGATTGGAATTAGGGTTAAAGCACTAAGAATAATTTTTCGAATTAAATGCGGAAATTCTTGAAGTAACGGAATACGACCAAGAACCTGAAAAATACCGCAATAATTTCGAAACCATTTTCGGTAAAGTTAAGTCGGAATTACATTCAAAAATTAACGAAGTTAAAAAACCAAAAATATCAATGTCATCAAGCACGGGACACCTTTAAACCAATCAATCATAAGTGGCCTACTTCAGGCACACTACGACGGCATATTATCACAATCGTCTACTCAGATATTTCGGCTAATAATTCATCAATAATTAATTCTAATATCGTTTCCGACTGTGCATATGACGGAAGAAGCTGCTAATAAGGAAGTTTACGTTGCATCCACAGCGGAACCACCGTTTCAACTGCAGTAGTCTTGTTAGATGCTGTAGCGCAATCTAATTTTCTGACAGAAGAAATGTCCAAAAAACTCATTTTACCACGTCGTATTAGCTGAATCAACGTACGGATTATCAGTTGAATGAAAAAGGTGCTGGAAGCAACTTCCCGAATTAGCTTCAATTTGTGGCCGTGCGTCGCATCACGTGCAAGGTTCCACATAAATATACCAATTAGCGAATTCAATGAAATGAACGAGATGAATGTCTAATAATGGAACAAGTACGTTTAAGAAAAGGATTACCGATGCTCCAAAATACAGTATTCGGTTTTATCGTTGGATGCAAAATAGAAGATGAATTAAACCACCCCTTCACAATTACGATTACAATTAATTCATCGTATACTACACTAGCAACTCAAACCGGTGACAAATCAAGGCTGTTTTACATATGAAGAAACGGAATGCGAGGACCTTTTTGTCAAAGCTCATACCAGACACGTCTCCACAGATCGTTACCTACTTAGATAAATACCTCGAGCTTAACGAAGCGCTAAATTCTCAGTATACATTCTATGCATGAAGAGTATATCAAATTAGGTCCCATGGAGCCAGTTACTGGCTGGTTCACCCACTCAATGTCGCGTAATTTTCGATGCACGAGCTAAAAGCATATCTGGCATATCTATGTCGGTCCAACTATTCAAAACAATTTGTTTTTGACTATTCTACGGTTTCGTAAATACAGAATTGTGTTTACGGTGGATATAGAAAAAATGTATTGTCAGGTTTGGATCAGAAAAGAACCGAAAATGACAGCGGATATTATGGCGGGACGAACCAACAAAGTTAATTCAAACTTATGAATTACGAACAATAACGTATGCAACGCAGACAGCACCCCATTTCGAACAGCGAACGTTGCAGCAAATATATATCGACGAATCGAGTAACTATCAAGTCCAACCAACATCATGGATGAGTTATACATGGATGATGTTCTGAAAGGAGCATCTATGGAACAGGAAGCTAACCGAATCGCCCAGCAATTGTCAAACGTGTTAACTAAAGGAGCAATGAAGCATAGACAATTTTTGCCAAACTCTACGACAAAATTAAAATAGAAGATCTAGAACAACACGGGAATGAAGAAGAAACTTACGCTGATCAAACAATAAAAACTACCGCGCAATATTAATAGTGACAGCAAATGTATCGAGTAGCACAGGTATGATGATGCAAGCAAATCAGCGTATAGGGCCTGCATCTCTGCGAAATACATAGGGTACAACGGGAAAGTTACCGTCATATTGATATGCGGTAATAGTTGCGTCGCCCTTTCAAAAGCATTACCATACCTCGTTGGGAATTGTGCGCAGCACTGCTTTTATCACGACTAGTTGAAAGAACGATAGATGACCTGAAATTAAACATCAATAAAATAAAATTTGATGAAAAACTCTATTGAAAAAAACTTCTTTTGGAAGACCCCAAAAGGGGGGGGGGGGCACTGAATGCTCTTAATTGAAACGTTCCTATAGAAATTTACCACAATTCACTCATATGATACATCCAAAGTGTTTATAATAAAAAATATTTGGCTTTGAGCTAAAACATTAAAATATAAATATTAATTCAGTTTTACAAAACAAAATCCATAAAAATAAATTATAAAATTAAAACTAATAAATAAAAATGAGAATGGAAAAATAATATGTTAATATTGATTAAAATTATAAATTATAATAGTCACTGTTATTTACATGTAACTTTCTACTTACGTAGGACTCGAACGATTGCGATTATGTCCATGGCACAGTCAAATTAAATTTTCATCGTCCATTTTAGAAAATGTTCCTACAACATTTTCTAAACTGGTTTTATTTTTAATTAAGCAGGGAAGGAGCTTAAATCGCTCCATGTACTACCCTAAAAGCATTCTGCAGTAATTACAAATTTAATTGTTGTGTTTTTGTGATACTTTTCTGTTAAATTCGGCAACATGCTACATTCCTACAACCATTACTTAAAATTAAAATTCTCTGCAAATAGCGCTTTCAGGTCTCCTATCGTGATTAGTGAAATCATCGGCAATTTGATTTAAAAAGTTCATAGAACTAGCATTTTCATAACGTTGGATTCCATTTTTCTCAACATGTTTCCAACTGTGGGGTGTCCTAAAAGAGCCCATTAACAATATACAAGGACAAAACTAAGGCCACTTTGATTATATCGTACATATTTCAGCACAATTAGGTACCAAAAATAGCTATTGCCTATTATTAGGTGCTTTTTGGTTTCCTTAAAATCTGCCATCTACTAGTGGTTTTTGTCATTAAAGTGATTATCAAACAAAATACTTATTAGTAAAGGCATAACCTAGAAATAATTTTTACCTTTATCTTGCAATGTTTCGTTTTGAGCCGAAAGTAGTCTCAACATAATATCCTTTGTATCTCAGTTATCCATGGTTGTTATAAGTTTTGTTCTACGTGATCATCGAAATTTGTGAATGTTCTTTCTTTACTCGAAAAATGATTCCTTGTGGCTAAGCCGTAATTTAATATTTTCATATTTTGTACATGTACTTGCTTTATAATCTCTGAATTTAATCGTATTTGAGTGTCGCTGCGATTGGAAAATTACGCATACTTCGAATAAATAACTTTTACAAATTATTTTATCAAATCTTTCCTAGTTCCATGATTCCTCTAACCTCCATTATTCCTTGCCATCTGTAACCATTTGCATGGATACCAAAAATTTATATTACCGGATGGAAATTCAGGCGGTCTCCCTGTCCGGCCTTGACTCAGGGATAATGGTCGTGGGGATTTCTGAATTTCCATTCCGATCTTGCTAGACCGCACATAAAATAATCAAACCAAACACAAAGGAACCTGTAATATGCATTGCAAACAAGAGAAGAGAAAAAAAACTTCGAATTTTCTATCAAATATGTGCCATCTAGGTGCCTACGTCACACCTAGAACTTGTCTATATTACAATAAATCTCGACCACTTTAAACGATAAGGACGCCCTAAACTTTAGGGCTAAACGGCAGCGGTTTCTTCTTAAACAAATTTATAAACACAAATCAAAATTTTTTAAAATGTATTGCTTTATCGGCAATAGCAGACCTTCCAATTATTGATGGAATACAACTTCATTCAAGTGGCTGCATTGCTCACATATTGATCTTTCACGGCACTCCATAAGAAGATGATTAATGTCGTCAAATCGCAGCTTCGCAGAGGCCAGTTGACATCACCAAATCGCTGATTATACCATTATGATCGTGGAACTGATTCTTTGATGACCGGTAAGGTATGTCGCGCCATCCTGCCGAAAGTATAGGTTAAGTAAATTCATGTCTTCAATTTTTGGCCACAAAAAATCAATTATAATCGCTCTCCGTTGACTGTAACGATGTTGCCAGCATTCTTGTTGATTAAAAATAGGCCAAGATGCTACCCACAAACCACACCTAACTGCTATTCGCTGGGGATGCATTGGCTTCTCCATCTTACGTATGGGTTTTATGAACCCCAAATTCGTCGATTTTGCTTAATTACCCGTGCATAGCCGCCGAGATGGAAATGCGCCTCGTTCAGAAAGATGATTTTTCGTGCAAATTGTAAGGCTCAAATAAAGAAGCGATATTGAAGTGGGTGGTGATTAGCGTCCAATTTCTAAGCCAATTGGACCATATAAGCGAATAATCTTTGTGCATAATTCTTCTTAAGCTGCAGTACGTCGCGAAATTCGCACTGCATTTCGGCAACCCAGCACTCACTTTAGAAATAAGTTTTCAATATTTTCCTACGTTGATCAAGCTTATAGCCTGGACAAGCTGAGGATTAGCTAAATTGGTTTAGCAAAATTCTACTCTAGGAAATAAAGTTCGACACACTACGAAAAATTCAAAAATCTACTACTAGCAAATTCAAGTTTTTCCATAGAGTGCTTGAATAAATTTTGCTAAACCAGTTTAACTAATCCGCAGTCTGTCCAGGCTATTAGATATATGAGCATATGTATGTATGAGAACACTCTATATTTTCATGCGCCAAAACACAAATTTCACCCTATCTACCAACCCAACAATTATGGAATACGTCGTGGTTTGAGATCAACGCGTACGATAATTTCAATTTGATATTTTTTCGAAGAAATAAACAACTAAATCAACTTCAACTTAAAGCCTCTAATATTGAGAAACACAATGAATCCCGTTTCAATTGTTCACCGTTGTACTGGAACCTCACTGCGTACTCCACATTAACTAGTAATGAAATTGAATGATGGTCGAGAAGAACGAATTTTAAAGACAAGCATAATGTACCGAAATTCGCATGTACTGTTATATTAATTACTAGTTGCAGTTAAAGTCGCTTTTCAAATTAGTTGCCGTCACAGCCAACACAGAGTTGATTCATGAAATTTCAAAAATGACAAAGTATTGGTGTAGTTAGTAGGTTTGATCAACTTGGAAATGAACACTTTGGTGGAGGTGCAATCTCCTATTCGAATGAAATAACCATTAATGATTTTTGGGTTTTAAAAAACGTCTACGACGTAATTCGATGACCGCCTGTATATATATGATTAAAAAACGAGTGAGAATAGTAAATAACTAAAATATAAAAAAAAATTAATAATTTTAAATTGTTTTTTTTTATTCTATTGATTTTCTGATTAAATTAATTTTGTTTTATTTGTTTAAAATAAATTATTAATAACCTATATTTGTTGTTGCTTTAGTAATATAAATCTAATTTTAATTAAATATTTATTATACTTTTTATATTTGTACACGTTTGTCTTGTTTTTTATAGCGTTGTGACATGAAACCATAATTCTAAATATACATTGAGATTTTAAATTTAATTTTTTAAAAATATGATATATTCCTTTAATTGTGTGACGAAATGATCGCATTAATTAAAAATTAAAATTGACGTTTGTACCCAAGAAAACGAAACTGTCTGGTTTATTTATGTATTTTTAATTTTTATTGAGTTTCTCTTCGTTATTGTGAATTCGAAACTTTAAGCATCTTTAAGCTATCGGTAATCGCTAATAATAGCGGTCCTGAATGATAACTTAATAAGCTTAATTAGCACTAGTAACCTTGGGAATAAATAATTATCTCAGAGTGCCACATCTGGAGAATATGGTGGATGGAGAAGTAATTCGTAGCCCAATTCGGGCAATTTTCTTTGCGAAATGTGGTCGTTTGGTCTTGCCAAATGATAAAATCAATCACTGTAATATTGCGCAGTAATTACTTTTCCATCTTCCAGCTAGTCAATATGAGTAATACTATGCATATCCCAAGAATGTTATGTAAAACGTTGTGCACAAGTTTGGTAGAGATGTTTACCATCTTAGCCATCTCAAGCGTCTTAAATTTACAGTCTATAGTCACCAATCTTAAATTTTTTTAATTAGCATTTCTGGTGTAGTAACATCAGAACACGTCCGTGATTAAACGTATCATCTAATGATGATGTAGTCAGAATAGAGCGGATTATGACCAAAACAATAACTTGTATCTGCGGCAAATGTTTAGAACATCTAAACAATCGTGGTGGTCGAACGATCTTACCATCTAACGTAATAACTCCGGAAGTTTTATCAGAGCAAATCACACCCTTTGTTGCGACACTATATGTCTCGTGTCTTATAATGAATACACTAGAGACAGTAATTGATCAAGCAAAAGCAGGTTGAAACAATTCTTTGCAAACATTGTAATACGGGAAAATGGCAAAGTAATAATCATCAACAATGGTGGTGATAGGATGTGGCTTGTAGTATATGGCAGGAGATGGCTGAAATCGCATATCGATGCTCGATTCAGATGGTCAACAAATCGCTTGCATATACAATCCGCTTCCTGGGATTGTCCGGCCGTCTAATTTCCATATAATTATACAATCATTTCTCTTTCCAATGACTCACGCTGCTGGATGTACTGGATATCCCAGGCTGAGGGAACGATTTTCGTTGTATCGGGCGGTAATAACTTGTTTATTTTGTTACCTCTTCTCTTTTAGTTTTACTCCTAATATACGTGTCACGGATTCTAGATGACCTACACTAATTCTCGATGGTAGCCGAAGTCTCAGGCAATCCCTGTCCCTGTTTAATACTGAAAATGGCACGAACCTTCTTTCCACCTCTTACAGAAATGAGTCTACATTATTTGGATTCCAGATGGCCTACACTAATTCCACTGTACTAGTTGATAAAAGTGACCAGCTGGACACCCAGAGGGTAAACTTAATTCGAATACGCTGAATTCAATGGTGCTAGTCCTATTTCAAAGTTAGCCCCCATTTTTGAAATATCGCTTTCGACATGTTTTGGCTCTGAGTTAAAAATTTGTCAAAATATACACTCAGTTTCACGTTGATAGTTCTTGACCCATTAAGATTTTCGTTATGCTTTCTTCAGCAAAGTTGTTGCGCAAGTCAAGACAAACAACTTTGCCGAACATATCAAGACCGAAAAACCACATTCACCATGTATGTGTGTTATACTTAGGCGAAGGTTAGGTTAGGTTAGGTTGGAGTGGCTGCTTTTGGATCCACAGGATCCTATTTCCCCTTTACCCCTGTTCAAAAACATTCGGAGCTACGTACGTAGCGCAAAATATCTCGCAATCCACAGTCCACGAGATCTGAAAGGTTGGCCACACTGTATACACCCAAATACCTACGCCTTCTGTACGATAGTGTCGGATACGAGCATACCAAATTATCTAAAGTCTCTTCCTTCTCTTCGTCCATTCAACTTCTACAAAGTCATTCGTCTGTAGACCCAACTTTCTCGCATGTTCCCCAAAAAGGCAGGGTCTTGTCAGTTTTGGCAAAAGCTTCTCACAGAAGACTCCGGCTCCTACCTTGCCGTCTAGAGAAACATGGGTCCACCTGTGCAGAGATTTGTATACTCAGGTAAGGCTAAATACAACTGGAGGACGCTCATTTCAAATAAGATACAAAGAACACATCAATGACATAACCAAACATAAAAAAAACACGTAAAATCAAGTTTCGCACAACACATAAAAACTGAAAATCATAGGTTAGTGTACATTCAATAAAAAATTTAAAATTTTGTACAAAATGAAAAAAGGACCGAAATTAGACAGATTAGAAAATCTTCACCCTGGGTGCGAATTTTGTCCACAAATTGACTCATGACTCATGAGAAATTTGTATACGTACAGTATACAAATGTCTCATGACTCATGAGTCAAATTGTGTCCAAAACTTATACCAAGAAAATATACAAAAACAAAAACACCAACAATTTACTTAACGACAAAATCAACACAAAAACCAATAAAATTAACGACTTGTTATCCATAACTTAAAAACAAAATCTTATTAGTGGGTAAACGCCGTCTTTTGTTTGTACGACGTCATTTGGTGTCCCGATGATATGGATAGATCCACAAGGACATGATTCAGTTCAATGTTATACAAACAGAAAACAAATTCGACATGCACTGCAACGACAAATGCTCAACTACAGCTGCCGCATTCAGATGAAATTCCTGTTCCGGGAAGAGCAAACCCAACTGAAGAATATTTACCACCAACATTTGAATCTTAGGATACCGAAGAAACATCTGCATCAATATATCAACCATCAAATGTCACTGCGCCATGCAACCACATTGAAATCTCGCAAAATCGTTTGGATATTATGGTACGACACCTGAAACTATCGCAGCGGCAAGCCATTCTTTTGTCAAAGGATTTAAAACAAGTGATTTTGGCTCCAAATATTCGGATATATGGATCAATAAATCGTCATCGTCATTTCGAGAATAATTCATTCGCTTTTTCCACTGATATCCGTGGTTTGGTATCCACAATGCACAATGCATATAATCCCGAAGATTGGCGATTGTTTATTGATTCCTCCGAAAGTTTAAAGGCAGTTCTCGTTCAATCAATCATCAATGAAAAGAATCATTGATTTGATTAAATACAATGACCATCAATGGAAAGTTTGTGCGGATTTAAAAGTGATAGCTCTTTTAAGAGGCATGCACTTGGGTTACACTAAAAACATGTATTTTATATGCTTATGGAACACACGTTTTAAAGGCGACCAATGCAACGAATGGAACTGAGCTTTACGTGAGAACATTAGATTGCGATACGACAACATCGTTGAGAGTCCACTTATGCTAATTGATAAAGAGTAAAATTGCCGAATCCAGATGGAAATGCGTTCATCGAAATGCATCGCATTTTTCCACGCTTATTGGAATGAAAATAAAAGAAGGCTGGTGTTTGAATCTATTCGAATCTAAGTTTTGATCAAATGAATTTCATTTCGTATCTTGTTTTTTATTACAGGAATACTTAATGGACCAGATATTCGTCGTTTGATGAACGATGATGCATTTGAAAATACTCTCAGTAAACGAGAGCTTGTGGTATGGAAATGTGTAAAAGAAGTTATTAAGAATGTTCTCGGAATTAATCGTTCCGATGATTGACGCAAATGTATTGAGAATACGCTGACCGCTTTTCATAATATAAACGTTGGAATGTCATTGGAAATACATTTTTTGCATTGTCATGTGGAAAAATTCGCCGAACAATCACCAGCCGAACCCGATGAGCATGGCGAGCATTTTCACCAAGTGACGGCAAGGCTCGAACATTGGTATAGCGGCAAGAAGCTACATGCACTCTTGGGTGGCATTTTTTAGATTAATTAATTTGCAAGAGGAAGAAGATCCCGATGACGACACGAACCAATCAGAAAATTAAAATTAAAAAAGTTAATTTTTTAGGAAAAAATTAAGAAAATTCACCATAAAATCAACTGAATCGATTTAATTTTCTTTTAAATAGTTTCTATTGCATCTATATTTATCGATGCGATGTTTATTCAATCGATTTAAATTCAATAAATGGAAAAAATGATAAAAAAGTGTTTTTCGTCGAAATGAAAAGAAAAAAAATAACACAAAAATGTGAATGTAGATGCGGTTTTTCAGTCTTGATGTATTCGGTAAAGTTGTTTGCCTTGGCTTACGCAACAACTTTGCCGAAGAAAGCAAAACGAAAATCGTAATGGTTCAAAAGCTATCAGCGTGAAAATGAGTGTATATTTTGAGAAATTTGACTCCGAGTCAAAACTCAAAACATGTCGAAAGCAATATCTCAAAAATGGGGGCCAACTTTGAAATGGGAATAGCACTTTTGAATTCAGCATACTTAAATTAGATTTACCCCTCCAGCTTGTCTCAAAAAAATTGTTTGCGATTCAAGCACAGTGTTCTTGATGGTAGCCGAAGTCTCAGGCATTCCCTGTGACAAAAACTACAGAAGACAATTTCTTAGTAAATTTTTGTTGAAATCGTCACATACAGAGAGTGGAACGAACCTTCTTTCTTCCTCGTACACAAATGGGGCTAAACTATTTGGATTCCAAACGGCCTACACTAATTCTTGATTGTAATAGAAGTCTCAGGCAATCCCTGTGACAACCGCCTCATAGGAAAATGTTTTAGTATTTTTGTTTCAGAATCTTACGTAATATCATTATACTCGTATTGTGAATACAGAATAATTTATTCAAAGCATTTACCGACCAAACGGCACAGTGGGTAAAGCTTTGGCATTTGGATCGGGAGGTACCGGGTTCGAATCCCAGTAGGGGCAGGATGGAAAGAGAATTTTCATCAACAGATTACGATCTGTTGATGAAACGTACGAAATGGAACACGTCTATGACCCCCTGGCGGGGTGCAAAAATCATTGGCCGACCGATCTTCCAAGCCAATAGAGGCTGGCATGGAGCTATGCAATGTACAGATGGGGTGATAAAATGAGTCCTATATAAACGAACGTCAAATTGACCTACACTGGCGTAAAAGTAAGGACGGAAAAAGCAAACCACGATAGAGTTGGGAAGGAGCCTTGGCCCCAGAACAGATTACAGGGATAAAAAAAAATTCAATCAGTCATATATATACATACAAATATTTCTTTGTTTTATTTTTTGACTTGTAAGGGGAGGATCGACTGATCGTCGTAGAGGAAAGACGTGTTTTTGCCTCTCCTTTAAATAAATTATTATTAATATTTTAATTCAAATCAGTTTAGGAATGTGTAGTGTGAGAGTGATGTGCTATTTTTGAGTGAGTTTTGTTCTTTAGAAGTTCACCTGTTAATACAGGTGAATTGAGACAGTTATTATGAAAATTACGTTCAACACATATACAATCAGAGAAGTATCTTTTTATTCTACTTTTCATTCTAATTATATAAAAGTTAATTATTTATTATTGTTATTGTTATTATAACTATTTACATATATGTGAACGGTAACTTATAATCGTATACATAGAAACTGACATTTCAAGGGAATTCCCTTTGTATGTACTTAAGTACATAAAATATTGGTACCCGAGAAACCAAAATTTGAAATTACAACAGATCGAATTGTAACTTACCCAATAAGCGAAAATTTGTATACTCAAAATGGGTTGCCACCGTATTGTGACAAAAATGACTTTTTGTGGAATAATATAAATTGATAAATATATAAAATGTTAATGAAAGGAAGAAACAGTTTTCTGCCACGGGAAATTTATCATTTGAGCTGAAATATGTTGGATTGTGTTATCCATTTGGGTTTTTATTTAAATTTAATTACATTTTCATAACTTATTTTAATAATTTTCACTTACTTTAAACAATTCTATAAATTGAAATTTTGTCGAAAGTCCTGACTTAAAACAATAAAGTTGTCGGCAAATATAATTCAATTTATTTTTATTATTATTTAAAATTTATTATTTATTTTTTATTTTTTTTACATACCGGAAGGTCAGGGAAGATTGTGATTGCAACATTCTTGATCAGGGGGTCTATTTAATTATTTACGCTTTGAGCATAAACTCAATACAATCAAATATGTTAACGATCCAAAAACTTTTTGCTATGGAATGTTGTTTTTCGACGATCTTTCTGGTTGAATTCAGGTTATGTTTTAGTGAAGTTGTGTGAATGTTAGATATAAATTAACCCTGCTTTTAGTTGGATGAATTTAAATATAGGTAGCTGAATGACAATACCGAATCTAAATTTTTTTAAATTTTTTATTTTGACATTATTGACGGAATATTTAGGTCATCATATGTATGATAATACTGCCGTGTCATTACGAACGTGAAGACCCTCGGTTAGATGGTGTTGGATGGGAAGATAGGGCAAAATAAGGTTACAAGCAGTATGTGATGAGATGACCCATAGATGTGAACTAAATAACCTAACCAGTCTAGTAGGACTGATGCCGAATACATATGATGAATATTAGTATCCTTTACCTCAAACACAACTAACTTACATTAATTAACTAACAAACTCTAATCTAGAGTGTGAATTTAATTGAGACTAACATTCTAATATATTTAAGTAGTTAGAAAATGACTTTGCTGCGGTTCGCCCTAGTTGTTTCTGTGACTAACATCCTTTCCTAACTAACCTTATCATTGATGATACATGATGCTGAAATATTATTCGCATTCAGATATAATTTGTTATTTGATTGTTGATATTTCAGGATTATGGTAACGTACCTAGGATCGCCGTTATGGCTGGCCTGTACGCCTCTATCATATCATATCATATCATATTTTTTAGTGTTGACTTGTAAGGTTAAATTTTGTTGTAGTATGCTGATGTATAAAAAATACCGGGATAAGAATTAAAGGTAATACAGTTTTTCTAACCGAATATATTACAGATTAAGCAAAGACACAATTTTTTCGGGCTACTTTTCGGGCTAATTTCACATCGGTACATTTTCTACATACTCTACCAATTCTCGACATTGTCTACTCAAAAATCAATTATCTACGCTACGTTAGACACCAACATGAAAATTCCGAAATACGCGTAGACAAAATGCCCGTTACTTTTTGAACACACCTTACATTTGGCAAATGTTCTATGTAAATTTATATCAGTAACTTTAATGCTACGCGGCGCTCCGATTAAGAATTACTGCGTACGCAACAAATAAAATATTGTTTATTAATCAATCTTAATACATAAATTTTGGACTAGACTTAAATAAATAATTGGTCAACCGCCTCTTTGTTATCTCAAGTAGGTTATTGTATATTCGTATCTTATCTAATAGTATTATGTAAATGTCTTTTTCGATTAATTACTTAAATTTACTTATTTATGAATCTTTGTTCTCTTTCATACAAACAAAAATATTAAAGAAATCCTTGAAAATTACAGGGTACACACTACATGTAATCTATATAACTAAGGCAAATACTATTTCTGTATATTAAATAATTTACAACTATACGAGTATACATAAATTTTGTGTACTATATATAAACTATAATAACCCCAGCCGGCATTAAATAGTTTTTGTTTCACACACCAAAAATAAATGTAATAATAAAAATTAATAATCATAAAAAAAATTTCCTTCTCACTCTAATTACTATTAATTACAGGTCTACTAGATTTATATATGTTTCATCTCACTCATGCATCCATTAATACAAAATAATAATTTTTTCGTGTTTAGTTTGCTTGGGTTTATGTTTAATTTATTTTTATGTTATTTATTTATTTTATTCGGTTTTTTTCCTACGTTACTTATAAATATGTATGGGTATAATACAAAAATAAATAATCAAGAAAAGAAAAAGTTGAAAAATTAAAATAAATAACAAGACATTATATGGGTATATAATAATAAAAAAAAATCTGTTTATGTGTGCGAGTGTAAATTTATAAGTAAAATATATGGATAGTAAAAAAAAGTTTTAGTAATTATAATAAATAAATAAAAGCCACAAATACAAAACAAAATTTAATAATAGTATAATAAAAAATAAAAAAATTTTTCTTGTGGTTCACAGATTATTTTATATTCTTTATGTATTTTGTTGTTATAACAGATAAAAACGAAAACGTTGTATTTATAAAATTAATTATATATAGAGAGAGAGTCTAAACTCTAAACATAGCTACAATAATAAAAGAAGGTTATTATTTTCAAAGAAGCATCGATCGATATTTAAGTAATTAATTTTATGTGTTAATAAATTTCGTTAAGTCATGCTTTATTTAAAACAATTTTATTCAATATTTGAGTTACGGTTTGCAGTACTGCTATATTTACCATTTTTGAAGAAAAAAATGGATCTCGGGGTGGAATCATAAAGTACGACCTGAAAATTTAAACGGATTGTAAAATATTTGCGTCATAACTCGACTAAATCTAATCCATAATTACAATTTCAATAATACTTCAAGAACAATAATTTCATTCATTGGTTTAAAAATTTTAACTTCCGTAAACCACATTCGGAACTCGAAAACTATAAGATGACAACCTTGTACTGAACGAACAATGGGTAAAAAAACAAAAAAAGGAATATTCTACATCGTCTACAAATTTTCTACATACTCTACCAATTATCGACATTGTATACGCAAAAAATAATTTCCTACACTATTTACGAGACCGACATGTCAACAATTGCGAAATACGCGTAGACGCACAACACTGGCAATAACTTATCCACTACAAGATTTTCGAAATTCAGTTTCTACCGATAGTGTCTTTCCGGTCAAAAACACTTGGTAATGAGATAGTTGTCGAATATAATTTCTCGATTAATCTTTCATTTATTTGTATTTTCTTAGAAAATATCTAAGCCAACTATGACCAGTTTTCAAACTTTTTCTCGTTGGTTGGATTTCAGTACCTCGCTGTTTTGATAGATTTTGTGTTTCAATATAACTAATAAATTAGATTCTTATCAATTATTGAACTTAATATAACATTTTAAGGTACATAGATATTTTTAATGTAAAATTTACACTAAAGACAAATAAGGCCAACCGACGATTTTTTTAAATTTCAATGCACATAGTATTTCGATATTAACGTTAAATAGCAAAAAGCAATAACACTCGTAAGAAGGAAATCGTTTTGTCTGAGGAGTCAAAATCAATCTTCCAATACACGATACGATATAACATATACCAAAATATTTAAACGGGAAATATCCCACAACCATTCCTGGATATGTTGCCTAAATATGTTCAGTAACGGTCTTAAAGATAAGCAAATATCAGTTCTGTTAGTCCTTCTGCCAATATGATATAATTGTTTCGCACTCAACTTCTGAAGTGAATATAGGCCCATCGTTTTAATGACGAAAGAAAATACGACTGGAACAACGATATCAGTATTAAGGAGTTGCTGTCTATCTCTAACCATCATTACTTCACGTTTTTTGGAGCACCAGCAGTACTTCACATTTTTTGGGGGGATAGGGGGGGGGGTGAATGACGGAGGTTCGATACATTATGTTTAACTTTACTTTTGTAAACAACGCATCAAGGACTCCTCTACGAAAGCTGAATAACGTCACGGCCAACGATCAAATTCAAATGTATAACTTCGTGATCAATTTTCTGGTGGAGTCCTTGAGATCACAAAAGTAAAGTTAAACATAATAAGTTTTGCAATTTGTTCTGGCGCCGAAGAACTACCAACTGTAACTTACATAGCAGCCATATTGAGAACGTATACGGCTATAGATCCAATTTACTTGGTTGTATTGTCTACACTGCGTAGTTTATTAATATTCTACATGTGTAGCCAATGTATGTAGATAATTTAAAATATGGCGTAGAAAATGTAGATAATGTAGACAATATGTCAACAATGTTGAAAAATATTATTTTTGTTAGTAATCAGTAAATTGTTCATTCTTACCACAGATTTGAAAATTTTGATTTTTTTTAAGTGTTTAGAAAGTACTTTACCGAGGTACATACTATGAGTCTATAAAATATGTCACTATGCTCGGAAAACGAAATAATCGAAAAAAATTCAAAATCGATATGCTTTAGCTGTTTTAGAACCGAACAAAATATATACAGACACCTGTGTTAAAAAGAGCTTTACATACAGTTTATTTTTAAACCAAAAGCAGAGCCATCAAAACGACAATGTACTACATTGGCATCTTCACCAGGCCACAAACTGTTTCTCAATCAAGTATGAATAAGCATGTTTAATGATCCTATAAAAATTTAAATAACGTTAATTCACATACGGCATACAGGATTATTTTCCGGGGGTTTTACATTCCACTTTATATTCTAGATTTAGACCACAAAATAAAGCAAATTGTTGTTAAAGCTAATTGGCGTCTATGTCTTACAATATTATTAGTATTGCAGCTCTGGCCTCATATGCAATTTATATCGAGCATAATCTGACCAATATATTTAATACAAAATAAACGCTTCGTCCACACACTTTCAACTAAGAACTAGGTAAGCTGCTCGCAATTTCGCTGAATGAAAACCGGTATCCCCTAGCGGTACTCTCACATATTTTGCCAATACCAAAAAAGAGAAGCGTTTTTTTTATTTCGCTCCATTCTGATAAGCAAAGAATATCCAATTAGTCTGATCTAATTGATGAGTAAAACTAAGAATGAGTCAATGACGATACAAACATATCGCCACCACAAACGGCTGGTCGCGAAAATGGTAGCAACGTGATCTTTATGTTTTATGATTCATTATAGACATATAAATGCATACATATATAATTGTATATTATACATATACCAATGTATATATAGATCAACATTCACTAAAACCTTGAAACAGCTGCGAGAAACAAGTCCGTCGATAGACTAACAACACATTGTAGCAGTACGTTATAGCAAACGGACCAACGGTTGCAATTTTGACGAGGTGGCCATAATTTTATCCATAGACATTTCGCTAACCTCCATAAAACCAGACCAGGCCTTCTGTCAAGCGCACGTTGTCCTTAAACATATTTTATGTAGTACATCAATCATAAAATCGATCATAATACTCAAGAAACCACCTAACAACAAATAATCCAGCGCACATAGAGAGACATTTAATGCAAGCTAGAATTCCGCGTAGCACCCCTGCTGTATACTTGTTAAGTCACACTATGGAATAGGCATCCTTCGAGGCGTACGTATGGTACATCACTACTCAGTACACAAACTGACATAAGAAACCTCGTGTTATAAAAAATCTAATTCGCCATTCATAAACGTGTACACACGCTCATATGCATACACAAATTTATTAAAAGATGTGGACCAACACCGTGGTATTCGTTAAGTGCACTACAGACGATCCAACTTGTCAGGCCTACTGTCGATCCAACCAAATTGGACGTTGTCTACCCACTATCCAGTTTACCATCCAGGTTTTGTTTTCGTTTGTTTTGTTTGTACTTTCTGGTTTATTTTTATTTTCCATGCAATTTTTTACCTGAAAGGCGAAATATTGCCAAACATGACTACACTCCATCCAATTTGGTCCAATACGTCCAACTTCATTTTATCAACCAACCTGACTAAACACGATCCAATTTTGCATCTGATCCAACCAAATTGGACCGTAGCGGATGGTCTGTAGCGCTCTTTCGAAATTCAAGCGTACGATTTTGGCTACTTTCCATTCCAACTCAAATGAGGAGAATACTGAGTCGAAAAAATCTACGAAAATGAATTACGCTTTCAAAAAACCAACTCATAAGAAAGATACGTGGTACACCTACCCATAACGGAAGCATAACGGGACCAATTAGCAAGTTTGATGGCACAAGCATTACAACGTTTTCTACAGCTAGAGAAGGTAGTAGAATCCAATTAGGATTTAAAAGATCGGTATATCCAGTTCATAACCGAGTATTTCAACAAGGATCGCATGATACGACCATATCATCACTAGAGTCTACTTACTCCACCACCCCGCAATGCTGAAAACATCGGGGTTATCGAACACATTTTTATTATTTTTTGGCTTTTTTGATGAATCAATAATGCTTCGATTATGTTCACTACGGCTTTTATATATTATCAGTTCGATTACATCGACACTTGGTGATTCGTGTTAAACTGAGATACTGGTCATGATCTGTCATTTTTTATTTCATTGTATTCAGTAATGTTTACAATTTCATCATGGTGAGATATACGCAAGAACAACGTTTACAAATTGCAATTACAAACGATAACGATTTTTTTAAGAAAATCGTCTTCTCCGATGAGGCTCACTTTCATCTGAGTGGTGCGGTAAATAAACAAAACTGTCGATTCTGGTGCGAAGAAAATCCACAAATTATTCAGGTAAAACCATTACATTCACCTAAATTGACGGTTTGGTGTGGATTTTGGTCTGGTGGAATCATCGGTCCGTATTTTTTTAAAAATGAAGCTGGTAACACCGTTACTGTCAATGGAGATCGGTATAGATCGATGATAAGCAACTTTTTATGGCCGAAATTGGAAGAAGTTGATCTTGACAACATTTGGTTCCAACAAGACGGGGCTACATGCCACATAGCAAGTGCAACAATTGAATTATTGCGAGAAATGTTTGGATCATATCACTCTTATTGGAAAACCCTATACTAGCGCCATTATAACTAAAATAATTAGGGGAGTCGTCAAATAAAAAAGGTCGAAATTATAGTAAAATTTAAGCACACTGAATAATTTAAAGGCTGCAGTAGTTACATTCTACTAATTTTATTTAATAAAAATTTTAATTTCAATTACCGAAGGATGTTGGAACTGACTCTGGATACGAACAATTTCAAAATTAAAATTAAAACTAAATATTTAAATTAAACTTAAGTTTATTTCGAAATTATTATACCTGTGGAACGGAATGGACACGTAATTTGGAATTGACCAACTTTGTAATATGTGGCGTTAACGTGTACAGGTAAATAATCGAAAAATTTATACTAAAATCGATTTTTACCATAGTAAACGATTTACCCGGCTGTTGATACGCAGGCATTGTCTACGAATTATCTGCATATTCTATCAATTGCCGAAATTGTCTACCCAAATATCAAATAAACGATTAAAACAAATTATAAAGGGATAAAAGCTGACATTTGCTTTGTCATTAGTTCGATTAGCCAGATCATAATGAATAGACTCACGCCAGAGCAACGCTTGCAAATTGTTGAAATTGTTTATCAAAATAATGGCTCTGATCGCCAAACTTACAGTGAATTACGTCTTACGGTCGTCATAATCGTCCATTAGAACGAGAAATTCGGTTAACTATGGGTCATTTTCGCACCACGTATACTCTAAATGATAATACGCATCCAGTAAGACGTCAAACAGTGTGTACCGAGCAAGTGATAGACGCTGTACAGCGTAGCAATGAGGAAGTCCCAAATCAATCAATTCTACTTCGTTCTCGCCAACTGGAAATGTGTCCATCCATTTTATGGAAGATCTAATCTAAGGATCTTGGTTTACGTGCTTACAAAAATCAACTTGTGCAGGAATTAAAGCCATCTAACCATCGCATATGCCGCCAATTCGGCCAATGGACTAAATACAAATTATTATTGTTGTTGATTTCCCAAACAAAAATTTGTTCAGCAATGAAGCTCACTTTTGGTTGAATGGGTACGTTAATAAACATAATTGTCTGATTTTGAATGAAGATAATCCACAAGCCTTTGCCGAAACACCATTACATCCAGAGAAAATCACTTTTAGGTGCACTTTATGGGTCGACGGAATCATTGGTCCATATTTCTTCAAAAACGATGATGGACGAAATGTTACAGTCAACGGTGAATGGTATAGAGACATGATTTCTAACTTTTTAGTGGTTCCAACAGAACGGTGGCACATGCCACACAGCGTGGGATACAATTAATTTGCTCAAAGAAACATTTGACGAAAGACTAATGTTAATTCACTGGTCTACGCCGATAAACCAGAGTCGATTGAACACTTGAAACACAAGATTTGGCGAGTTATTTGCGAGATACGGCCGCAATTGTTGCGAAGAATCATCGAAAGTTTGACCTCCACATTATGCCAAGTACCTGCCAGCCGCGGCGGCCACATGGCCGAAATCATATTTAAGCATTAATGGCATAAAACTATTTATCCAATAAAGCTAGTTTCACTGATATTCAAAATGTTATTCTTTGTTCTATTTTAATTTAAAATTGTGAACCTCTAAAACAAATTTCTGTATTTAATTTTTACTAGATTTATTTATCTCGCAAATAGGATTAGAATACAGTCATCGGACCTTAATTATTTTTCACGAAATTGTATGTGCTATATGTAAAGTAATTAATGTTTACATTACACGTGTTATGTTCAATGCTCTCACTATTCACAAACTACAAACAATCTAGAAATTAATGCAAATTATGGCAGCCACTCGTGGTATTGTGGAAAGGCCCGATAAGAGATTCTTTCGAAACGAGAAAAGTAATGAGTTTGAACATTTCAGCACTAAATCGACGGCAAATTAAAATTAACAGGGTAGACTGTCGTGTGTTATACATTTTAGCACAATTTTAAAATAAACACCAATCCGTTTTAACTATTCCTAAGATTCTCATCTTATACATAAAATCTACAAATTGTCACATTTCTAAAGCATTACTAACTACATATCGCTACCATGGAAGAATACCGACACAACTAAAATAATTGATATTTAGTTTTTTTGTAGCAAATTGTTCTAAAGGTATAAAAAGAACCAGAGACTCAGACAAGATACATCGACAAAATACATTTGTCTGCCGGCGATATCGCTTTGGTAAACACAACAAGCGCTTCAGTGTTGAAGCGATGAAACAAGAAAAATTAAAAATTAGTAAATTAATTACAAATTAACCCTAAAATAGTAAATTTATCTTTTTATCAACTCTGTTTAAAATGTTCATATAAAATATTGTGTAGAACATTCAGGGAGTCGATTTTGGTCAAAATCCGAGACACGAGACATAACGTTTTCGTATACGTATAAGGAGTATAGTATATAATCTTTGTTTGTTTTCTGCGATTGTAACCATAATTATGAATCGGCACAAGTCGGTTCAGTTTTTTGGTGCTTATGTCGTTTTTTCCTGTCACTTTTTTAACATCTCTCTTGTTTTTGAAACGGCAAGTTAACACGTTCGCGCAAATGACTGCTATAGCAGAGATACAACTTTTTCGTTTTTTAACACGTTTGCGCAAGCAATTTTCATTTTTTAAGGAATGGGTTGTCATATTTTTCAATTCTCAACAATACATTCCTTTCCGTGACAATATATCATTGAAATTACAAAAGTTATGAAACGTGTGTTCCTGAGTAGTTCCTACACACATTTATGCCATAGACAAACTACAAGTTTCATGACTATGTGACTAATGTGACATGCCTAACCATGATTTACAACTAGGTTTATACATAGTTTCGGAATGAGATATTTTTTTCTCATCCCGAAGCATTTGTGTGCCCCCATCGCCGAATACATTAAATATGGAAGTTCCGGTCACTAATAGTTTATCAAGCAAATCTAGTTTTCTTTGAGTTTTCTATTTGTGATTGAGATATTTAGTGGCCGGTAACAAATTGTTTCTGTTCTGTATAATGGCAGACATGTCATTTCTGACTTATAATCAATTAAATGTCAATCTCGACATTTTTGTCAATGCCTACTCCATTACTATTGAAAACCAAACGAGAAGACAAAAGAAATTGTAGTGTGTCTTGAGTTCTCATTTAGGAAATTATGATCTCGAAAGTATAGTTATGAAACCAATAGTCTGTCTATGGCATTAGAAAGTGCGCGCAAGTCAATGTGTTAAGAAAAAAATTTTAGCTACACATATTACGATTTTAATTTTTTTTTGTTCAATGCGATGTCAAATAATTAAATAAATTTAATTTTATTTAAAGCATATTTGCATTTCCAAATTTTAAATTATAATTGGAAATGTTATCTAGAAATGTCGTATCCAAAAAAATTAAATGATGCGCATTCGCACACTAACACAAATACACATACCACTGCTATATGCTTTCGGTTATTTTTCGTCAAGTCTCGAGTTTTGAACAAAATCGACCCCCATATTTCGTTGAAATTAATTTAAAACAGTTCTAAAAAATTAGATACCAACATAATACTCTCAAACTAGTTGGCAGTACTGCAGCGCCGACGACAAAATTAGAATAGATTTAAAAAAAAGTCGGCAACAATGTCGTCATCGCCAGCGTCCTATGGTTTATGTGTATATTAATTTGACAGGCGTTGTATCTTGTCGCTATATCTCTGGTTCTGCTAATATCCTAATGACCTTTTTTGTTTATTAAGTCAAAGACTAAATATTATATTGAAACTAGAGGGGTAAACATAAAATTAAAAATAAAATATTCAGCTTGAAGGTTGAGGTGTTGAGCTGAGGTTCAGTTGAGCCGCTATTCTTCCAAGGTAGCGATATATACAATTATTCATGAAGCGATAATATAATATGAGGTAAACCCAAATTTTTATGTTCACCCAATACATAAAATTTAATCATTACATTAAATTACGAATAAGCGCATTAGTGATCGATATCTATTTTTAATTAATAATTAATTAAGTTAAAATCAAAATACCGAATTTAATGAAAATAATCCAACAACAACAACAAAACTAAAATGAACCAACAAAACAAAAACCATGATTAATTTATAATAAATTAATGAAACATCTGCGTTATTATACCAAAAAAATATAAATAATTTATTAATAATTTATCTATATAAAATACATGTAAAGTATATAACAAAATAAAAAATGGTAATTTAATTCTAAAGAGAAATGAAATAAATAAGAACGTCAATGTATTAGTTACACATAGTTTAATATTTTTTTATTAAAATTAAATTATTAAATGACGTCGTTTATTTTTCTATCGCATGCATACTCTTATACTCTATTTATAACGCATACATTTATAGATTTTATTTTTTAAATTAATAATAGAAATAATAAATACTAATTTAAACACACACACACACACAACGGTCTAAAAAATATTTTTTTTTATACTTAATAATCAAATTATAATTTCACAATTTTTTATGTACATTTTCATTGTTATATGGAATATAATTTATTATAATTATATTTTAGGCGGATATGTATTGGTAATAAAATAAATATTAAATTAAATAAGAAAATAACGTCGCACTCGAAAAATATCGTACATGATTTTTATTTGTTTTTCAAATCAGTGATTTCAAAACTGTTAATTGTTTGAACAACTTAGGGTCATAAAATTTAAATCGACCGTATTTGAGATATACGTAATCGTATCAGCAATTTCAGATGTTCCAACCCTGTATTCAAAAAGCTAAATAAAAATTAATAAAACAATCGATCGATTTGACAACAACAATTGATCCAAATTGACAAAAATTTTGAGTGCTAAGGAAAACAAACTGCAATTTGTATGAAATATTTGATATTTTGTTAGAAATTTGGATTTACAAGTATAAATATTTTTAATAGAAAAAAACTTAATTATTATTAATTATTTGGATTATCCCGAGTTTATTCGGAGGTTTGTTGTGAAGTGTTAGTTGAAATTCGAAAATCATCTGTTTCATTGAAAATGTGGAAATATTACGTTGGACACCAGAATTTATGGAATTAGCAAATAAGTGGTTCTAATACATCAGTAGCGAATGGTAAATGGTCAGATTATGTGTCTTATATAGTTCGAATCTGCTTCTTGTGACTGAAGTTAGCTACGGAACCGATCTATACCAAGAAAATGCATTAATTATTGTAAATCCGCCATTCCACACGTTGATTCGTTTTCTTCACCTTCACCGACAAACTAACAACAATTTGTAAATGAAGGAGAAGGAAATGGAGAAAAAATCACGACGAAAGAATCAAAGTGTGAACGGCGGAATTAATTGCGGTGTACGATATACCAGTATGCCCAGGATGTCTCTGAAGTACAGTACAGCTAGACCTGCATGATTATGAAGATCCCGTTTTTCGATTGATACATTCGAGTTTCCAGACTATGTAATATTGCGATAAGATCCGGAAACTCTTGCATATGTTTCTAGAGGTTTCGTGGAATACGAAACAAACCTTGATCTTGTTCAGATGCTCTAGTTGAGATATTTCCGGAAAATTCATTTTTTTCACCAAGTTTAATAACTGTTGTTACTCGTCAGTTTTAAATTGGTAATGATACTACTTAACCGAGTGTTCTATTCAAAATATAGCTATTTGAAAGCCTCCGCATCAAAGATGGGCGTTTACACGACATCTACTAATTTGTACGTGACGAGGTCGACTACTCGTATACACGTAGACAAAGCCGATTGCTCGTAGACGATGTTGGCAACTACTTGTAATTCACGCCAGTGAGCATAAGTTCAAAATATGATTTACATATATTGAACTTCTGTGTCCAGAGATTTTAGAAACTTAACTTTTAGACTATAGACAAGCTCATTTTGGCTATGTTTAAATATACAGCTTTCTCCACGTGGTTTATAGTGATTAAATAAAACAATAAAAATTAAATTTATATTGAAATATTTAATTTCTGAAAACTGAGATTCCTTTAGTATAAATATTTTAATTAATGACTAGTTATATCATAAGCAGTAACATTTAGTTTCAAAAATTAAAAGAAACATTTAATCATACTTAACTATTTGGATGGCTAAACTCAGTATTATCACTAAGCTCAGCTGTCGTTAGTTTGTACTCGTTTTTAATAGTTAGGGGGTTAATTAATAGTTAGGGGGTTAGGGATTTTAATTTTGCGAATTAGAATACAATTTTAGTGTATTATGTTTTATGCCATCTATTAATAGCTGCTACGAACTAACATCAAATTAGTTTAGTCAGTAATTAATCAGAAAAATGGTGTCAAGCACGTAATTTGTGGCAAAATACAAACATTCATATATTACTGACATCTACTGACTTTTCGCCAAACTAAAATTTAAATCAATATTAAAACAATTTAGCAGTGCAGTTACAACTATGGAAGTTGATATATTTCTTACTTAAATATTTCGAGCTAATTAAACGTGAACCAGGTACATTAGCGATGAGACTGAATTAGATGAAGGAAATGGAAGCTAGAATTAATCGGCCATAAAGGCATGCTGGAAATTATATGAACTCATTTTCAACGCCGCTCAAGCTTGTACTTAGTTTTCATTTGTTGTGAAATTTTAAATATGTTCATCATACTAACCGTTCAGGACGAAAATGTAAACCGGGACACACTTAACGGATATTGTTGTAGAATCGTCCATCGTTCGAGACCATAATCCGAACAATTGTTTAAAGCTGTATTACATTATGACCCAACTCTCGGTAATATTTTAATGTCGTTGCGTAAGCCTAGCAATTCAGATTGGCAGCCCGCTAATATCAATGACGAAGAACAAGTCACGTGTTTTAAAAACACGAACAGTTTTAGCCGCTAAAGTTTCACAAAACATTTATGAAGTTGAGCATACAGATACAAAACCAATTCTAATTCTATGTCGTTACCACTTCGACTATAGGAATCTCAGATAATGAATAAATAATCAAAAAGATATTTCAGGAATATATCTCAAAACATTTCAATTCGAATCTAGTTAATTTTCCCAATTATTCGTTTTGATGATAGTACTAAGGCTATCATCACTGAAGATGATAGAGGTATGGTGGCACGAGCTAGTGAACTCTGTGCTACAGTTCAGTTGGTCGCATCGGCAGAGAAACCCAAGTCTAGCTGTCGGGCCAATAATTTGTATAACATGCATTTGACTTGCTCTGTCCGTATGTCCGGGGGTTTCTCGTGTTTTGCAAATATTTTGAAATGTAGTTATTAGCATTTTCGAAAAAACTATTAAAACAAAAAGGGTAAATTAAATTTCAAACAAAATTAATTTAGATAATTTTTTAAATTTTACCGGAAAAACCACCACAAGGTAGTTAAAGATTATAACAAAATCGGGAACAGCACTTTCGAGCAAGAGCTGCATTAAGAAACATTGCAACCGTTGAAACTGCAACTCTTCAGACGTGATTCTGCAACTCTCCCAAAAAAACTACTTTTGCCTAGAAGTGCAAGTGGTGCTGTTCGCTCAGGCATATTCGAGGTCAGTAAGAATCTACCGAATATGCTACCAAAACCAACTCAAGATGCTGGAATCGTAGTTAACACTGAGCATTTGGAAAATCTAAACATCAATCGTGAAGCACACCTGCCTAATAATGGTTGTAATCATCGATATGATGCACAGATCAGCGACCTTGATAGGAGTATAATATGGAGACTTGACAAGAGTATCCGACATAGATAACATCGTCAGTTCTGCCTCTCTACCATAGCGCAAATGGACTAGAAAAATTGACTAGACTATTCCAATTGTTTAATGCAGTAGTTTTGATAGCATCAGGAAAATTGTTAGGAGTGGTGCGCTACGATACCAAATATTACTACACTGACTCCCACTCCTGTGGACCTACAAGTACTTCAGTGATAAATGAAACCCTGTGTGTGTTTGAGTACGAAAATATACAAGAATTACGTCAAATCTATAGGCATTCAACGAAAACTCAGAACACACAATGCCCCCTCGATTATGTAGAGAAACATTCAAAATATTATATCGTTAATCGAGAACAGCTGCCACTAATGCAAAAGGAGACACTACCAATCATCGCATCACAATTGTACGCAAGACTATAGGCGGCATCATGAACGAGACCCGTACGGATCACACCACTTAAAAACTTTCATTACGAATGGTCAGCACCAATACATGATTCGAGAGCAACGAATACCTGTTCAACGTAATGTCACTGTGCGATTACTATTTGTTAAAGACAACAACTGCAGCATGCGGAACAAAAATAGTATAGTGCATATTGGAGAGATGCCTGGAACCACCAACCTACTTCGTGACTCTCAGCTGCAACGATCTCCATTGTCTGGGCTTGAGAAGAATACTACTAGTAACCAATGGAAGACTTAATGGAGGCCCAAGTGAATTTGACAAACATGCCACAAAAGAGAATTATCCGGTCATCGAAAACCGACACTTCATGCTTATAAGCTCTATAGTGTTGACGCTTTAATGATACTCATCATGAATAACACTGAAGTGTTTGGAGGCCGAGCGGAAGATTACAGGTTGCGAATAGTCCAAACCTTCACATGGTGGTGTAGATTAAGAATCATTCATCATTCGATATAGATGAAGACATTCAGCAGATCAAAAAAGTGTGTTCCTGCAGAATGACTAAAGAGGACTCGAAATTCGATGAACTCATAAGGACTTCATAAGAACAGAAGATGGGTCAATAACTATAACGAGGTTCTCCTAAGTCTATGAAAAGTCGGAGCATCACATAAGCAATATGCCAGATTCAGCGGAAAGATAATGTTACATCGAGAAATCTCTTCAAGATTTGATGCGAATCATGAAGGAGCATCAAGAGTCGACTTGTAAATGCTCGTAATGCTCGCTTGAATACTCGCAAGCCAGAGCAACGATACAAAGTGCTGAAGTTTGGTGAAATTGGACGAACTTCAGAATATTATAACAACATCTTCGAGCGTTCGAGAAGAGAGCCACACTATCCCGAACGACAAGATGACAGTGAGCATATTGAAAATCAAGACGCCTACGAACTTGATAAAGAAATTGATTATGCAAGTTGGATAACTCAAAGATGTTAGTTCGATGTAATCCAACATGCTTCATAGCCATATCGCAACGAGGCTGAGCTCATTGTCGAATACAAGGATGGTACCAAAGCCTTCAGAGCACGCGAAAATGATTTGGAGGCCATGAATAACCTGGAAACTTATCACGAGATAGATAAATAATTAGATAATGCCTTCAACCGATTGCATGCGTTCCAAATACTCGAGCAGCCGAGGCAATTCGATACGCAGTATGAGGAGGAAGAACATATACTGGGTCAGCCGATGAGGGAGCAGATTTCCATCGAGTTACTATTAATCACGGGAATTGCTGGTGGAAAAACCTTCGTGTTCAATATCGCCAAGAACCAGGTCAACAAGTGTTACAGTATACGAGCAGTGAAGGTCGGAGCGTTAACGGGAGTAGTGATGCAACTAGTTGGAGGTACTACTCTACACAGCATGCTAAAGTTACCAATTCAGAAGGATAGAAGAATCGTTAACATCGCCATTACTGACTAGAACTATATATCTAACCGGCGGCAATGCAGCGACATTGAGTTCCTCTTCATAGACGAAATCTCAATGGTCCTATGTACACTTGCGCTTGAAACAGTTGAAAAATGAGTTCACAATGAACAATGAGAACAATGAGTTCTTCGGAAGAATGAATGTGCTACTCTGCGGAGAGCTAATGCAGTTACCGCCAGTTCGAGGAAATCAGCTCTTCAATTAACCAGAAAGATTAGAATCCACGATTCACGCATATGGAAACTGTCACACTTGTTGAATTGAAGTAGAACATGAGACAGCAAGGCGACAGCACATATGCAAATATTCAATAAGGCTCAAGACCAGTTGGTGGGTGCAATGAGAAACATCGAAAACGTTGACTTAACGCAAGAAGACTACCTAACTAGTTTGAGATATTCGTAGGAGCAAAAGTGATGCTACGATCGAACATTGATGTATTGAAAGTAATAATCAATGGCACTATTGGAGTAACTACGGAAGTCAAATGGCATAATCCCGCAGAACGCAGATGTATGACTCGGCTATACTTTCTGTTCGAGTGAACTTTGCTAGAGACGGCATACGCGAAATCCAACCAAAGTCCATCCAATTCTCAGCCAAAATCAGCTATGGTACCGCTGAAAGAAGGATGTCACCATTAATTCTGTCATATGGGTATCTATAGTATACAAAACGCAAGGAAGCACTAGGCTGCACAGTAATGTATATAGGACCAAAGTTCTTCGAAGATGGCCAGGCATATGTCATACTTAGCAGAGTCAGATCGCTAGATGGACTTAGGATAGAAGAACTCGATTGCTCACTGGCAATAGGCCGTGCAACAACGAGGTATTGCAAGAGATGGATCGAGTGCGACAACCAATAACTTAAGGAGTAATCAGATGACACCCGATTATGAAAAACAACACACATTTATGACAATATACAAAAAAAACAAAATTTGACAGGTGCACTAGAGGGGTATTTTTAAAAAACAGTTTGTATTTTTTTTATGTATCACAACAAATGAGGTTTATTTACCTGAAATAAGGTTTAGGGCTACCAAATGGATACTATCATCTGTCAGCGTCCAAACTAGTTTGAGGTTAAATTCGCCAACCTAATTAGTTCGTCGAGCATTTCTATACTATTAGCGTTCATATCAGCTACTAGTGTTCATATAGTATCGGAATTGGGATGTCAAACAACCGATAGAAGTACCCCGCGGCCAAAACTGTCATCTGCTACTACTACCGCTACTCTGTTAGGGCAAAACATCAAATTGAAGTTTCTGTGAATTCAAAAACACTTCGCGGGATTCTGTACACGGTCAATACACGCTTTGATAGCAAAGGGACATTTTTTGTTTTTTGGAGCCTAGTTGAATTATAGCTGAGGTTTCAATGGTTCCTGCCAACAAATTCTTTTCAAATCAAACATTGTATCCGGAACTGAAATTTTTAATGACCTCACCACCACCCAAAATTAAGATATCTGTTTATTCTGTGTAACTCGAATACTGATTTAATGTGCAAGGGGTTGAAATGTCAAATCTAGAAACGGGCTGCACCCGCGTTCCTGTTATAATTTTTTTCCTTTCGCACGATTTTAATGATAATGGATGAGGGGCTTTCCGGTACCAAGAATTTGGTGAGTCCGTATCTTCGTAAAATTTGTTTATTTAGTCCTCAAATGGAGGCCGGCCTTCTTTATTGAGCTTTTCCGCCGTAAATGGTATTAGTAAAAATCGATGAGAGGATGGGTACTAGCGTTGAGCCCTGATGCTGAGTCACGTTGCAGCATGTTGCACCATTTTGGGTAATGTTGCGTGATGTTGCAGGTTTTGCATCAGCATGTTGCGTTATGTTGCAAGATATTGCGTCACATTTCATCATATCGTGTCGTATTGCGTTATTTGTTTTCTCATAATGAGATATCATAGTAGTTTACCATGTTGTTTCGGTTGAATTACGGTGTAGTGTTGTATGTATGTTTGCGTTAATAATGTCTTTTGTTTACAATGAGTAACAAAGTGTTGATTTGTATTATTCGTTATCTAATTCGGCTCAACGGATTTAAAAATTATTTTAAACGAGTGCCGTCTTGATACGTCTTATTTCACAATAGAACTAGGGCAATTCTTAGTCGATGGAGATTTTGAAGTCATTTTCATTGTGGGAAATAACACCGAGACTTTCTTCGAAAGGACCGTCTATATCTAACCAATTTACCGATTTAATTACTCGTATTCTCCGACCAATTAATTGTATTTGAATGTCAAGGGATACTTTAAATTGGAGCATCACCTTTTCAGAAAATCACCCTGCACACTACTGTTAAATACTTAAAAAATTATTTTCAAAGCTATCGTCAATTGTTCACGTGATAAAATTTTGCAGCATTTATTGAACTCTTATCAATAATGATTTGAAAATTTGGACTTAAATTACTTCCAATTATTTAGAAGCTAATAACTATAAAACGTGCCTATATTGAAAAATGTAACCCAACAGGCCCGGAAAGTTACATACGATATTATACGTTACTCTTCTGAGCTTTAATAATCGAATTATTTCACAAAAAAAGATCTCCTTAATCAAATCTCTCTGAAAATTTTTACAAAATTTCTCACAAGAGGAGTCAGCCGCTGCTGACAACTACCGACATTAAAAATGAAGTTTACAGAAAAATAATTACGTCGTAGAAAACTTAAAACAACCAGAACAGAGCAAAAGCATTCGTTCCACTATTTTGTTAAATTTGTCGCAGTTTACTCCAAACGGTAATGTAACGTAACGATTAACAGAAAACTTATCCAACAATACTCGTATTACACGTTTCTTGAGATTTCTTAGGTTGTAAAGGACAACATAAAGCCTAACATAAATTACGAACTCCCCTTTTGAACTACAGCATTTCAAATTGTATATTCCTTAGTGAGGAAGTACTCAAGTAACGCGATGTCATTCTTCCATAAATATCTGTAAAAAAAAACACAAAAACCAGAAACTAAAAATTTTAACAGTTATATTTCTATAATTCGTTAACTAATCCGTTCACCATTGAAAAAAATACATGAATCAAAACACAAACTGAACATAGTAGTACGGCTTCGGCTTATAGTTTAAACAGCCTTAGGCCTTGATGATCTCGCTTTCGGCAAAACTGCATCTGCCCTAAACTCTTCTTTAACCACCGATTTTAACGTTTCTAAATCGAGATCCCCAGTATATTCATTTCCGAAAGCTCCACCATTTTTAAATATATAAACTGAGGGGTACGCAGTCACAAGTTTCTTGTCACAGAAATCCTCTTCGTTACGACAGTTAAATCTACCAATTTTGACACGGACTGCGTTTTCATTTGGCTTATTTACATATTGTGCAAGTCTATCCCAAGCGGGCATCATTGCTTTCGAAAATTTACAATGTGGATCGTAGAACACGACAAGATAATTACTGCGCGTAACTTCATTACGAAAATTCGTTGAATTTAATTCAATTAAATTTGAAGTTTTTTCTATTTGGGCCAATATTTGGCCTAATATCCCAAACACAATGAATAATTTAACAATGTAGTCCATTGAATAATGTGTGTCTATATAGTAGATGATGGCGTTCCTCAATACTTTACACTACTGAATAATTAATAACTGACAGCTCGTTTTATAAAAGAATAAAGTAATTGTTGAGTCAAAGGTGGCGCGATTTATTGAATTCGCAATAGTTTACAAATTATGGAAGACCATGGTAGTTGGATAGAGTTTTTCTTCTACCCTAGCGAAGTAGAAACGCGCGTCACTGAATTAGTTATGTCGGCAAAACTGATACGACTTTACGGTAATGATGTACGGCGAATCGATAGTATTCACGCATGAGCATGATTTAGACTAAACACGTGCCAAATTATGGTCATTTTGGAATACATGTAATATCAGATGATGTGGCCTTGCTTGCGGAGGTATTATACACTAAATAAAACAATTGATACGATTTTCGATTTTATATTTTTTGAAAATTATTTATTTTTTTGCCTTACTTCTCGTACTTGCGTTTGTAGAAAGGAACTCTTGTTTAACGAACGTTCTGAGTGATTTATAATCAAGATTTCCGTCATAGTCGGTTGCGTCATCTGGCGATTTTTTAAACACATAAATTGACGGGTACCGCTCCACTTTATGCTGGTCACACAAATCCTGTTCCACACGGCAATTAACTCTACCGACTTTTACACGAACGGCTTCCTTCGCATTATTATGTATCGATTTGGCCAATATTTCCCACGTTGGCATCAGTAGTTTGCAATACTTACAAAGCGGGTCGTAGTAGAGAACAAAATAATTAATTTTGGAAATTTCATTGTCAAAATTGGTAGCAGTTAATTGAGTGGAACTTGTATCTGGCTCGCTTGAAATTATTTGGAATATTCCAATCCCTATGAGTAGTATTGAAATGAATTCCATTTAAAAGCGTGAGTTTACAGGAAAGATAACTATTTTTCACTTAGCAAGGTATAAGCTTTGTTACTCTATTATTTTGAGTGTGTATACAATGCATTTAAGACTTTGCTAAGTGGAAAAAAACAAATCAAATTTCGCGTGTTAGTAAAACTGATCATGTTTAACGGTAATAATTTACGGTACTTTAGTAATGTTGATACATAAACGTGGTTTACAAAACTTTAATAGTCCATACACAGTTTAGGGTGGTGAGCACAACTAATTGACGGATGCGCAAAATTGACGAACACGTGTACACTAATATGGTAAAACCAATTTAATTAAATTGGCATTAAGGGGTGGGTTAGAAACATCACATAATCTAGATCAATTCTTAAGGTAATCGCACATTTCAGTGCAAACCTATAGAGAGATGGGTAAAATGAATTATTTGGTGGGCAAAATCGGCAATATGTTTAGCTGGCATTCACTTAGGTGTGTAACAATTTTTTAATAATTTACGAATAATTACGTAATTTACTTAGCGTGGGCAAAACTAATTAATTGGTGGGCAAAATTTATCAACATGCAGACAACCATAAAGTAGAACTCATTTAATTAAGTTGGCATTTAGAGGCCTCAAAATTTTCTTATTCCCTCTGGGCAAAATTAACTAATTTAACTCGAAATTGTTTATGAATATTTTAATATTCTGCCCCATGCGGGTAAAATGGATCGACCTGTTAAGATTAAAAGGTATAACTTGTCTTGTGATGTTGCAATTTGATTCAAAAGCTCCCTCAAAAAATAAAGTTCTAGGGTATAAAGCAAAATAATTAAAGAATAGACAAAAGAGGAATAGTCTTTTATAGATGTACTGAGGTGCATTTAGTACTTCGGCACTTGGCCCAGGATAAATGGAAACTGGTTACGATTGTTTTTTTTTTAGATTATTTCAACTAATTTTAGATTATTTCATAAATTTAGTCACTTGTGAATGAGAAGAAGCCCATTGGCCAGTTCCATTTATAGGTTATTTACTGAAGTCAATTGGTTTCGTTCTCTACAATCGCCTTACTGCATGTGACGTGTCCAACATACCAGGAAGCTCTTCATATATGTGTTGATAAATACGTTGTCTATGAATTACTGCAATTTTTTTTATTTCTTCTTGAACTGTCTGGGTATTTAGGTTCCTATGAAGGTCGTCATTCCTAATGTACCACGGAGTGTTAACTATATAACATAGCACTTTGTTGTGAAAAGTTATTATTATATTATTAAGGTTACTATTATTAAAAGAGATTATTTTGGTGTTGGTTTTCTTTGTACAGCCCAAGAGCTGAATTCCGTAAGTCCATACAGGCGTTAGCACCTGTTGATAGTAATTTATTTTCGGTTGACAATTCAGAATTTTCCCCGAGTAGCCAATACATTTTTCGATATTTGATACTAAGTTCATCTTTTTTCTTTTTAACGTGTTCTTTCCATCTGAGCCTGGTAATCTAAGGTCATCCCTAGATATTTAACCTTATTTGCCAACGAAATCTGCTGGCCGTTTAGCCCATTTTTCATCGTCTGTTTGATTGGGGGGATCTGCGTTTTTGGTCGTTTTAACCCTTTAGTTGCTTGCTTTCCAGAGGGAATAGTTGGTATCTTTAATTCGAACTAGAGAACAGAGGTATTTTCCAATTGTTTCATTTTTCACTGCTTTTATGAGTGCCTTAAGTTTGAAGCACAAGTTGTTTAAGTTGGTTTTATCTTGCGTAGTCCGCATTTCTTTCGGGCTTTTCGTTTTCCCTGCACTAGTTCTGTTACTTCTATTGGGTAAATAAAGGAGTTTTCTTTCCTGGATGATTATTTGGGGGTGCATTCCCAAATCGCCCATTGTATGTACTCAAGGAACCTGTCTAGTTCTTCTTCTATTGCATTTTCACTTTTGATTGGCACTTGAAGTTCAATTTTTTCCTCTACTAGCTGCTTAAACAATTCCCAATTTATTTTGTTGTTTGTAAGCTGTGATGAACTTGTTTTTTCTATTTCACTAACCGTCATAATAACAGGAGAATGATTAGATATTAGACTTTCATCATTTTCTAAGAAGATGTAGCCTTCCGATTTGCCTTTAGTGATGTAGAAATCTATAAGGCCTGGCATTTCGTTAAGATCAGATGACCAGTTCATTGGTTGGCCAGCTGCAAGTAATTCCTTGCCTTTTTGAGAGGTTAATCTTGAACCCCAGAAGGCATTTTCTGCATTAAAGTCATATCCGATAATGAAGTTACTTCCCAATTTCTGGAACAAGTTAATGTAGTCTTCTTTCTTTAGGTGATACCGTGGGGACAATATATTGCAGATATATTACAGGTCCTAACCGACACGGTGGTTACTTGCGTGGATTTTTTTCTATTTTTAATTCTTCATGATGATTAATATTATCCCTAATAAATATTGCTGACCCTCCTCTTGCCCGTTCTGCTGGATGTGGGGTATGGTAACAAGTATATCTCCGGATTGATACATTGGAGCTGCTGGGTAAATGTGTTTCTGATATTAAGCATACATCAATTTTCTCAGTATTTAAAAATAGTTCTAATTCTGCTAGGGGTTGTGTTAATCCGTTTGCATTCCATATGGCTATTCTTAATGAGTAGTTTTGATGTCTGGTTTCTGCTCCGGAATTATGAATTGAACTATGTATTGCCAACATTATTTATTTTTAGCTATTTTGAAACTTGGTATTTCCAGCAGATTGAGTCGATCCTAGAATTAACTTATTTAGTCTACTCTGTTTCTCAAGGCTATTTAAAATTGCTTGGATAGTGTTTTTGAAATTTTCGGTACCGTTGGTGTCATTTTCTTTCAAATTTGAAGAAGCCTGCGCATATGTATAATTCTCCCTATGCATATAGGTATTACATTTCTTGCTTGATCCTTGCTTGGATGGCCATGAGAGGATTTGTGTGCCTGATTCATCATTTTCTGTAGCTGCTTGGCAAACTCACATCCTCGGTAGCTGGCTGGATGCTACCCATTACAATTTATACATTTTGCTGGTTCTTCTTTAGAAAGTTTGCAAGTTTGTGATAGGTGCTTCCCAGCACATTTGGCAGCATATTTGCTGGGATTTATCAAACGTTATCATGAACAGAGGAAGTCGTTTTTTTTAAACGGATTCTAGTCGGCTTCTCTCGTTTTTAATAATGTACGCGACATCAAAGATTTTAAATCCTAAGACCTCCATTTTTGAATTACTTTCATAGTCATTGACAAGTTTCTATATGCGTTTGGTTTGGAAGCATTGATTTGGTACTCGTGTTCCGTTGCTTCATTTTGTTGAGCTGGTTGCCGTTCGGGTGATTTTTCTACCTCTGGTGAGGATTTGCCTAGGACTTTTCCCTTCTTCAGCATCCCATTAGTTTCCCTATCTAACTCTTCTTCGTCCGTTGAGTATTGAGTATTCTGTGACTTGTCTCTTTTAGCTTGTACTTCGTTGTCTGACGCTTCTTTGTTGATGGTTTTGTTTTCCGTTTTTGCATTTGTTTTATCTGTTTTCAGGCAGATTAACTCGCGTTGAAGATTAGAGATTAGAAGCTCCATGTCTTCAATTTTTTGTTTTAGTGCTTGATTTTCTAGATTAAAATGCCCATAATTTGCATTGCTACCGAAGTTGAAGATATCGGTTGCAGAACTGCTTCTGCTTTTACTTTTGGCATACGTTCTTGCTGTATTTGACTGCTGTTGAAACGGATTCGCTGTTTCAAAATTAATTTCACTAACATGCAATAAGTGGTTCCCCCGGAATTCATTAAACCGGCCTCTGAAGAGTATGGATTAGCCAATTTGAAAAATGGTGTACCACCTGGGGTAAATCCTTTTGTGTTTTGGTCCATTTCATTGTGTTGGATTGACTATTTGCTATTATATCCACTAATACGAAGGGATTGGTTATCACAACCATTTGTGTATTAATACAGGGTGTCCGCCGGGAAGGTATACTACTTTGTTTTGCCGCCATTTAGGCGAATATTAGTATTGACAGTTCATACTTGACAGTCGTGAAGTAGACACGTGGCAAATTCTTCCACAAGACCATTTACGCCGCCGTACATATGCCAATGGGATGTTACAGCTCGCCTATGACAACCCCAATTTTCATGAAAAAATCATAATGAGTGACGAGGCACATTTTCATTTAAATGGATATGTGAATAAACAGAATAGTCGGTTCTGGGCAATGGAAAACCCTCACATTATTCATCAGTCACCTTTACATCCATTAAAAGTGACAGTCTGGTGTGCAATTTGGTCAGGAGGAATCATTGGACCTTACTTCTTTGAAAATGAAAACGGCATAACGGTAACTGTGAATGGGGAGCGATATCGTGATATGATTGAAAATTTTTTGACGCCACAACTGCATACTTTGGGCTTGATTAACATGTGGTATCAACAAGACGGTGCCACATCGCATACAGCCAGGATTACAATGGAATTACTGCGAGAACTCTATGCACAACAAGTTATTTCAAAAAATGGTGATGTTGATTGGCCTCCATGGTCGCCTGATTTGACTGCTCCGGACTTCTTTTTGTGGGGATATCTAAAAATCAAGGCTTATGCAAACAAACCAGAAACGCTTGAGCAACTCAAACAAAATAGTCGTGATGAAATTAATGAAATACCGCGTGAAATGCGTGAGAATGTAATGAAAAATGTGCTCAAAAGGGCTCGCATTTGTGAGGCTAACAGAGGCAGACATTTATCTGATATTGTATTCCATACATAATTGCCGACGTTAAATAAAACATTTATCAATATAAGATCCATTCTCTTTCATTTAATCATAAATCATAAACAAACAAAGTAGTATACCTTCCCGGCGGACACCCGATACATTGCTCAGAGTACACCCGTATCCAAAGAATACTTCGTGGAGGCTGTCAATCAGTTTCCACCGCGGTTACGATTGCTGATTTTTTACTAATTGCGTTTACTTTACCCCCGGATAATACCCCTCCCCTGTCCCGCCTAGACTGCAGAGATGCGAAATTTTAATGAAAAAGTTTATTTTGTCAAAACACGTTATTTCCGGTAACATCTAAAAAATAATCTGAACTAATTTCGTGTGAAGTTTAATTAACAATACAATGTTTTTGTTTTTAATCGTTTTCCCGTAAATGCAATATACTTTTCAAAATATTTACAAAAAACGAAAAAGATCCCATGGAAGCTGCCACTTCCGCTGAACTGATATCGACCAAAGAACACTGGGTTCTCCCAATTTGTGGAAAAAGCTTAAATAAGAAGTTTGTTTTCGTCCAATCAATCCGTATGGGCTTGTAAAAAATTTGTAAATTTTGTAAACTGATCTGATCCGATATTGTTGCAAAATTAATTTACAATCTTTAGATTTTATGTCGCTTTACTCGTAAATGATAACTCCTGAGGTATACTCGATGGGACTGTGACATTTCCAAATGTCAAAAACGTTGTTCTCCATAGCCTGCTGAAGACTCGTCGGTCGCGTCGAATATATCTCAAGGGTTATGAATCGAAGAAAACATAATTTATTTACGATAAAGAAAATACGTCACGGCAAGGGCCCGCGGTATATCGCTTATGAATCACAGCCCTTCATAATTTTATATTTTATATTACGAACGGAAAATGTTTTGTTAAAAAATATATAAAATAAACCACTACACACAACTTACACAAAGATAGAAAATAATAAATAAAAATATAAAAATAAAAAAAAATGTAATTATAGCTGATAATAATTGGAATTGGAAATGATCAAAATATTTGTGATTACATACACGGTTTTATTATTATTTCGTTTTCAACAGAATCAAATAAAAACCAAAAATACAAATAATCGGATAATTGATATAGAAATATGTAGTTAGTAATACGCTATTTAGAAATGTAATAACAAAACACTATTAAATAACGTCAGAAACTATCATTGACAGCTGTGCTGCACAATTTTTAATTGCACATGGTATATTTATATTTTGAGGTTAAAATAAATAAAAATACACTATGGCAACAAAAAGGATGGACAATTATTAAAATCTTTCCCCAACATCACATGTTTGTGACACATCCATGATTCTGCATATGATCGATATATTTACTACATTTTCAATGCCTCGAATATTAAATAAGGTTTGTCAAACTTCCCTCTTATTCATAATATTATATATTCTTTTGTTTAATTATTGTAATACATATACACATACATTTAATCATAATACAAAGCATAAAGGAAATATTTAGTTACATTTTGTTATAAGCAGGTCAGAAAAGGATACATAAAATCACCAAACTACCATAGACCATACTTCCCCTCTTATATTCAATCTCTTTGTTAAAATGGTTATTGAGTATGAAACATTATTTCGCATAAAAACTTATGTATATGCTTATGCTCGTATGTACTATAAAATTTAATGGAAAATTGTTGAGATAAGAAATGAATCAGTTTTTATGTTAATACTTAATATAAGTAATCAATGTGTATTAAGATAACTGCGAAGGGTAAAGTAATAACAAATATTTTAAGCAGTGCAGTACTAAGGCTCTAAATTTTATATCTGCGCTGTGTTGTGAATTTTTTATTCCGTTCTTACATCTTTTATATTTCAAAAATATTAGAATTATTTAGCATGGAATATGTATAGCCTTGGTTTGACAAGAACATTTTTCTCTAGCGATTTATAATAATAGCTGTATTTTTTGGCGCTAGATTTGATCTAGTTAGCTAGTAGCTTACTAAAGATTGATCCAATAGGAGGTACTTTTTTCAATTGGGTTTCTCATTGAGATTCATGCGTCACAACTGTCATGTTCAGATGACATTTGTGTTCAGTATTCATTGACATTTCACCATGAATAGACTTAGTTCAATGAAAAATTGTTTTCGTGCTCTTCGACCATTTTGTGTTCATAATCGTCCAACTGAACGCACTATTTGCGAAACAATCAATAAATTTCGAACCACTTGTTCATTATTGGATATTCATCAACCGACTAGAGCTTGCTGCCGTAGCTCGTCAACTCGTCGCCGTTTTCAAGCTCTGGGTCTCTCGTATGGCACATTGTGGCGTATTTTGAAGAGAGATCTTGGTTTGAAGGCATACAAAATACAGCTTGTTCAAGAATTGAAGCCGGTTGATCGATTTATTGAAACAAAATTTTAATGAGAACATCATATCAAGATTTGAACGGACCCGTGAATTGGCCTCCAAGATCTTGTGATCTATAACACCGTTAGATTACTTTTTATGGGGATATCTGAAATCACTTGTTTATATCGATAAACCACAATCGATTCCGGCATCAGAAGCGAACATAACACACGTAATTAACGAAATATCGGCCGAAATGCTCCAAAGAGTGCTGGAAAATTGAACCCATAGATTATGGAATGGATCATCTAAGAGTTAGTCGTGGACAACATTTAAAAATCAATGCAATTTTTGCGTGTCAATTTTAAATTTAAAATGATCCGGATCGAAGGTTTATTTTATTTAACGGATACATGATGTTTCTGTTGGTGGCCTAATTTTGTTTTATACCCAGAGGATGGGAGCTGCCTTAGAGCTCTCTCTTATCTTGGATCGCATCCCATTTTGAGCTTGTAGTCTTAATTCTTACAATTTATTATATATTTAATTCCGAATAATATGTCTGGTAATGCCCTTATCAAGCAACGTCGTTTAATCTAGATTACCGCTTATATGATGATCTGCATTATGATCAATAGTCTAAATAGGATACGTGGCTTTGCTGTTTCCATGTTCCCATAATATCGAACTTTTTTGCTTATGTCTACAATATGGGGAAGTAACCCGGAATCTAAATACACAATGAAGTCAACCATGAAAAATGACATTGCAGTGCATCAAATCGGATGCCCAGTACCGGCGGCTCTCGGGAGTGCCGAGAAACGATCAATTTCAACTTCAATGTTGAATATGGAGCCAGAAGTGGTAGACGACCCGATTAATATACTCTTTGAACAGCACAGTAGCGACAAAAGCCTTAAAGTGAGCACTAAAAAATTCAAAACACGTTCACGGAAAAGGATGCAGAAGAGAGCGAAACTTAAAATGCAAATATGCAAGAACAGGCTAATCGCAAATAAAAGCTAGCGTGAAAACAATATACACAAGGTGGTGTAATAACTCAAATCAAGCGTGCTAACGCACGGAAAAATATTTCATGTAACAAATTTACTTACAACGACTATAGAGAAGTCATAAATTATTACGATGCTCACAATAGAAACTATTATACATATCTATTGAAGTCTTCAAAGGGTCTTACTCCAAGTGGAAACAACCGAAATCCAGGCCGCGCTTGTTGGTAACAGTTGAACTGGATAAACTAAATATAAACTAAAGTACCTTAGTAGGTACTAAAGTACCTTAAAAAACAGACGCATAACTGTTTAAGAACCAAAGAAAAGGTCCGGACAAATACAGTGTTTAAACTGCCAAGAATGTGGTCACCCAAAGACTTATAGCACTTTGATATCAGTGTGCGTCGTATGCGGTGAACTACTCCAACCCAAGAGATGCCCAAACCAAAGAACTCCTCAACAGAAAAATATTATTCAATTGTCACGCCTCAGGCGGCAATATAAAACTACACCAGATGCGCAGAAAAATATTTTCGGATACGCTAAATGACTCTCGTTCTCCCAGAACATCAACCAGCATACCAACATATGCAAGCATTCTCCAAAGTGAACCCCCAAATGCCGAATCTACCCTAAAATCTACATGCAATTGATGATGCAGTTAATGACAGCAATGCAACAAGCACTGCTACAAAATCAAACCGTTATCCTCCAGAAACTAGAATGTATCCGACAAAATACCTGATGATATGCCTTTCCTAGTAAAACACGAAATTGATCTTAAGCTAAAACTATTAAATATTTTAAACCAGGCCACTCATTCATTAAAGCTGACTCTGTGCTTGGTAGAATTGGAGCAGAATGGAAAAAAAGAGCAGACATATTAGATATGGCCGACATCATTGGAGTGATTCAGGAAGCTGACCAAAACAATGATGTGATTTCAGACAATTTCATGATGGTTCTAAAATACGGAGCAAAAATATGAAAGATGAACATATAATACCACTACTTGATATAGTACGGCTTGTAGAGTTCCGTAAAGAATCGCGCAATCTTGTTTACAAAGAAAAATTGGATGATACTTCTCATTTCAAGATGAGTGTTTTTTTTAAAGACAAATTTCATATTAATCTACCCCACCTATTGTATTTAATTTGGGTACCAACATCTGTCAAATTAAATAGACTAAACAAGAGGTTATGCCGCACATGCCAGCTCGAAAAAGGCTTTTCTGAGAGGAGATGACAATCAACGACAACGCTAGAGACTTGTGCACTTTTTCAACAGAATAAGTGCTAATAAAATTACTTTATAAATGAATAATTTAATAAAACATTCTGATATATGGTTTTGTTAGTAATCTTAACAATTCTTTTTTGTATAAATTATTTATTTTTACCAATTACTAATTGAATTTACTTATGCCCGGTACAGAAAAATGACTAACGGCCGGTTAGTTATGCGCCACTTAAATGTTTTATATGAAATCTGTGTTCGCAATCAGAAAAAATCAACGTAAACTTGAATAAATATATTTTATTACGTGGAAATATTTGGCTTGCGAATAAATATTTAAATGGCCAATTGTGATTGAACTATTAAATGATTAAACATTTCCATGGAATAAAATTTCTTTAATCAAGTTTGCTTTGAATTTTTTCTGATTGTGAGAACAGGGATGGAATGTGGTACCATCACTTTTTTCGACTTTCGATTTAGGTTATGTCTCAATTTTCAGGAATCAATTAACATTCTATTTCGCATAAACAATAATGTGTTTTATATCGCGATTTCAACCTCTTGATATAATTGTGAGCTTTCTCTCTTTTCTACATTTTGATAAACGTATCACGAAAAAATTATTTGGCGATAAATAGAATCGATTAATCTAGTAGTCTTAGAAATCGTAGAAAAGAAATAGAGTGATGTTTTACTTGAGCAAGCTGTCAACACATTAGGAAATGCGTAATTTTGGACGTGAAATAGACTGCTGTTTTACTTGTAAAAATGAGACATAAACAAAAATAGCGATGGTACAACATCCCAACCCTCTAACTAATCGGCCGTTACTCATTTTTCTGTACAACCGGCCATTAATATGTTACGAGAGAGACAAAACAAAAATATTTAATATAAAATGCATTTATAAAACATAGCATTTGCTCCTACTAAGTTTTGTAAAAGTATTTTTTTTAATATGATTTTCACCCACCTACCACAATACTAACTATTCAACAAAACTCTAAGGCCCGTTGCACACTTGAGCTATGTTTTTTGGCGAAGTGAGCTTTGTTTTTAAAGCACAGCTTCTCGGGTTATTTTACAATGCTGAAATAAATGAAACCAAACTCCTGGAGCTCAGCTCAAGCTACTCGTACGTCCTGATTTATTTAAATGCTATATATTGATAGTTATGGGATAGAAACATAGCTCACGTCGCTCATTTTGAGAGTGATGTGAGCTAATTATTTATCCCTAAGAAAATAAAAGATCTAAATATATTGCTTTACAGATTGGGTTGATCCTGAGATTTACCTAAAATGTCTCACTTATTTGAGTTTTGGAATTCAAAACGGGAAGCTGTAAAATGAAAACATAGCTCACATCAGTCAATAAACATACGAGTAGCTCAAGTGTGCAACGGGCCTTATGCTGGAAACAGACGTGCCCAAAAACGCTTGCGTTTAAATTAGAATATCAAAAAATTAAATTTTTGAATATTTTAATTAAAAAGTTTGTCCAAAAAGTTTAAAAAATCACTCAATCGATTTCGACTTGTTAGGTCATATCAGGAGTCATCACCATTAGATACTCCGATGACGACCTAACAAGTCGAAATCGATCAAGTGATTTTTAAACTTTTTGGACAAATTGTTTAATTAAAATATTCAAATATTTAATTTTTTGCGAAATAATAAAACAAGTGTTTAATAAAATTTGGTTATTAGTTAGTTTTCCGCAAGTTGCCTCGAATTGTAAAAGAAACGCAAAAACCGCGCGGCAGGAGTGTTGGCCACATACAAAAAATTAAAAGTAAATTAATTTATGCCTACTTGACGGTATAATTTTGAGTATTAGCTGTCATTTCATAGTCAACAAATCAAAAATTGAAAAGATAGAAGAATTAGTAATAGAATTTGTAGTAATAAAAAGCACCTTAATTATAAAAATGTGTGTTTACAGGATAAAAAATTCATAAAACTCAATAGATTGCCAATAGGTGGCTTAAAAAATTAAAAACGTCGTCAAAAAAATTTTTTGACTTACGTTTCCGCCTGCGTATCCACAAGCGTTTTCCGCACGTATGTTTCCAGCATTAAACCGTTTGTTTAATTGAATATGCAAAACGTAAGTAGGATACAGCTCATTTTTTGTTGTACTATTCAATAAATAATTTTACATTTTTGTTAGCCACTTCAAATGGCTTAACATAAAAAGGCATTTATCTCAAAACTATAAAATGATTAAAATGCACTTACTATGTTTTCTTAAATCACGGGACACTTCCTTGTTGATTTATGCGGCCAAATCAATTTTAAATAATATACAATACAGCACTGACATGAATAATTAAGCATAATAGGGGAAGATTGTATTTTATTACTTTAGTTTAGTTCTATAACAAAATATACTATAAAATAAAGCAATATAAATTAATGCCAGCTGTCAATGCTTTTCTTTAGCTACATATACATACTTATTCATTGGTTTTTGCTTTTTATATACTTATCTGTATGTACATATATAAAATCTATTTAAATAATTAACCAAAAAAAAATGTCATAAGAACCGAAATACTTTTAGGGGAGTATATTATATAATTTTGTAATATCGACTTTATGATAAAAATATAAAAACATGGATGTCGTCAACCTGGGGAAATTATATTATTATTTTATAACTATGCATCCTTTTCCTTTTTATATTTTCGTCGCATACTATTATTTTATCATAACCTTAAAAAATTATAAATAAAACATGTGCATAATTAAAATATTATATTATTATTAAAAATAAGCAGCTGTCAATGGATTTTTACGTTATTAATGTTTTTTTTTGTTTAACATAAAATTTACGAAACAACGCTTAACTATTATTACAGTTATTATTTTTATATATAAAAACGTAGTAATTTAATTCTGTTGAAAGCAAATAACAAACAACATAATCACAAAAAAAACAATTTTTTTTATTCCATTTTTCATTTTCAATTCGTATTATATTATCAGCTATAATTATATTTTATTTTTACTTATTTTAATTTATTATTTTATATAAAAAAAATTTTATTATATCTTTGTCGCTGTAGTGGTGAGGAATATAATATACAATAAATTTTTTTTTTTTGTTAAAATATATAAAATAAAATTATTTAGAGGTTGAAAAAGAAAATAATAAAAAATATTTATTAATACACAGACAAAAAAATATTTTTTTTTTATATATACTGATATTTTATTTAACAAATGTTTTAAATACACAAAAACAGAAATTATAATAAAAAAATATAAAAAAAAATAAAAAATTTATTTAAGTAGAAATAAGTGCTTAGTAAGCGTTGGATTTTTGTATTAAAAATAATAAAAAATATTTTCTGTCTTGATAATTTTGTGATTTGGTGAAATAATTCAATAAAGATAGTTTTATGTATTAATGTGTTATCGCGTGCATGTTGTTTTGAATATTTTTCTAGTGAATAATTAATATTAATTCAAATTCAAAGAAATAAGTAAAACTTTAAGATGAGTGAATTTGATATAATTTTAATAAAAGAATATGAGAAACGGCACGGACTATATGATCAAAATTCGCCGTATTACAAAGATAAATTTTATTCGACAAACGCGTGGAGAGAAATATCGGCACATTTAAATTGCAATGGTAAGTAAAATATGTAATTATAAAATTACGTACGTATATTGTGAAATTTAAATCAAAGTTTTGGTTAATAAATATTCCCGCGTTGCTGAGAAAAACAAATAAATGAGTACTCATAATAAAAAAAACTGATACAGTTGTGACTCTGAAAGTGTATTCGCTAATTTAAATGTTTTCTGACGTTTGGTACTAAAAAAATTTGTATACTTGTTCTACGTGTGTGTGTGTATGATTTTTGCACTGTTTGCTGTGATTTATATTGCAATGTACTAAAATTCGTTACTCATAAAACGTCTTGAATAAAAAGTGTAATTAGATAATTAAATTTACATTTGTGTACGTATACATAATATTATACGTGTATATTATGTGTTTTCTATATAAAAATCGTCGCAACGTAAACCAAAGAGAATATAAGAAAGTATCAGGTTGATTTAAAATATCGATCGTGTATGTTACCTAGCAGCGATAATTACTTTTAAAAAAAATTAATTTACTAAATTATTAAAAATATTACTTCAGTGTGTAATTACCCCCATTCTTTAATTTACCGGTTGAAGGGCATAGTTTTAGTGCGTAAATTATTATTTTGTTTGGAAGCACTTCAAATCATTTTTTTAAGAACAATTACCTCTTACTTTATTGTTTCTTGGTACTCAGGTTCTACAGTTCAGTAAATGGTCGGTTTATGTTTTAACATAAAAAAGTAATTATGTAATCATTAATTATGTATAATACGATAAACGATGTTAAATTTACTCAAATAACAATAAAGTAGAAACATTATTAATTTACAAGCAAGAAATTAGTAGAAAAAGAACGAAAATTTGATTTAAATTTTCTTCCGAACGTGAATATTCACACTAGAGTAACTTGTGTCCGGTAACTTCTTCGTTTCTTTCTCTTTTACCTATAAAAGCGGTTCTTTTGTGCCGCAATAAAACCGATTTTGTAGGTAACGGGGGATAAACCGGAGAACAACAAGGATGATCTCGTCGATTTGTAGTACTCATTTCGATTCCTTAAGCAAATACAATCTAGTCCCCAAAATAAGTCAGTTATAGCAAACAACAAATATTTTAGAAATAAATTACTATTAAACAAAAAATAAAAATGTACAAAATTAAACAATTTGTTTAATGAATTATTTAATAAATAAAAACATAAAAGTGTGACTTATTAAAAAAAACACTAAGCTTGAATTACCTCTCCTTTATGTAATACAATACACTTTGTTTGTTTTTTTGGGCAGTGATGATGAGCTACGTAATGACGTCAAAGGAATAAGTGGTTCTTTTATCGAATTATTGTTTTCTTCGAAATAATCTTTCAGCTCCAGATCAATAGGATCATACTGTATTATATCTTCCAACTCGTCATTGACAATGAAAGTACCGCTTTCTATATTATCAGCAGGCCAAATGTTATGCCTTGTGCACATAATTTCGTTGATTTACTGAAAAATACCCAATTTGACGAATTTATTGACGATGGTGAAGTTCCAGTTTTCGGATCTTTCTGTTTTTTGTACATATCCAGTAGGTTGTTCCATTTTTTAGAACATTTCTGTGACGTGCGGTTTGAGAGCCCGCTGCTAGACTTTTGTATCAATCTTAAATAAAGACAATTTTATTGTAAAGGATGATCCAATAAGAGCTTCCGGAAGTTTTTTTTAAATAAAACGCATTAAAATCAATTTAATAATCAAAAAATGTATTTGTGACGTAAGTTCTGTTTATGACATTTAATGTTTGACAATAATTTCTTTTAAATGTTGTCCGCGACTGACTCTTAGATGATCCGTTCTTTGGCTCCAATTTTCGAGCACTCTTTCGAGCATTTCGGCCGGTATTTCGTTAATTACGCGTGTTATGTTCGCTTCTAGTGCAGGAATCGATTGTGAATATAAACAAGTGATTTCAGATACCCCCATTAAAAGTATTCTAACGACGTTAGATCACAAGATCTTGGAGGCCAATTCAACGGTCCATTTCTGTTCCAACGCCCATAAACCAAATCGTTGACGCAAACGAAGGTCAACCGGCTTCAATTCTTGAACAAGCTGTATTTTGTATGCCTTCAAACCAAGATCTCTCTTCAAATACGCCACAATGTGCCATACGAGAGACCCAGAGCTTGAGAACGGCGACGAGTTGATTGATTGCGGTCTTCACGTACACTTTCAGCTATAGCAGCAATATTCACAAAAGATAGGCTTGTACGCACTCTAGTTGGTTAATGAATATCCAGTAATGAAAAAGTGGTTCCAAATTTATTGATTGTTTTGCGAATAGTGCGTTCAGTTGGATGATTATGAACACCATAAAATGGTCGAAGAGCACGAAAACGATTTTTCACTGAACACTGATTTTTGAAATAAATTTCCACAATTTGTAAATGTTGTTCTCGCGTAAGTCTATTCATGGTGAAATGTCAATGAATACTGACTGAACACAAATGGCATATGAACATGACAGTTGTGACGCATGAATCCCAATGATAATCCCAATTGGAAAAAATACCTCCTATTGGATCACTCTTTAATTACATACTTTGTATTAAATGTAAACTTACTCCCAGATAATATGGTATTGACTAGGTCTATAAGAAGAAATGTTTCTTCTTCACTCCCTAATTTCTATACAAATAAACATGAATAGAAATTAATTTGTTATTGAATGTTTTTTCAGGTTAATGTAAATTACTACTGTACTTACATCTGCTGCTGTATGCGGCTCCGCCTTTTTAGCATCCCATCTTCAAAACCCCAAGGTTTTGACAAAAATGATGATTGAATTTTTCGGTCATCGTTTGGTCAGGATTGATCATTAGTTTTTACCGTTTGGTCATTACGATTAAACGGTAAATAAATAATGAAAATTCAAAAAAAAATTCCCGGGTAGCACCTTATTGAAATCATACCGTTTTTATCAAATTTCGTTAGGTCAGGATTGGTCCACACATTTTGACGATTGGTCACCAAACCAACTCAAAATTGTATTAATTCAATAAAATCAGGTTTGTCGCTTATTTGGGAATTTCATTTTACAAAATTAATAACAAATCCAATTGGAATAAACCATTTAGATAAAAATACATCTTTTCTCAAAGAATTGTATCTAAACTACAAGACATAAGATAAAATCAATTCAATTTTTTGGTTCTTCATAACTCGTTGAGGATTGGTCACTATTTGATTTCGTTTTGCCATCCCTACATAATGATTTATTGCGAAAATTCGTAAAAAAAACTCATCATTTTCGCACGATTCGAAGTGTGCGAGGCTGGAAATTTGATCAATACTAATAATTTGATAAACGCAACGATCGGAATCAATGGGTTTAGAGACAAATTTTTCTGAAGAAAAATAACAATAATTAAATCCAACGAATTTCGCTCCTACTACCTCCTACGTTTAGAAAAAGCGCTCTAGACGAATTGGAAACTAAATCCTGTAAAGTAAAAATTACTAGATGAGTACCTAGATGACTAGAAGTCTGAATGTTTAATATTAATAATTCAAAGGATTAAATCATTAGTTTTTTCTGGTTAAAAATTATGGGTCCAAAATCGAGATAATTAATCCGAAATTAAAATTATAGCATTTAATGCCTTTATGAAACCACGGTGAAGCTAATAAATAAAAAAGTCTTAACTGGCCCAGACTCAAAACATACAAGAACTCGCTATATTTACCATTCGACTTTGGAAGATATTTACATTGAAATTTAGGTTTCTTCCTCTTTTTAGATGTTAATCGATACTAAATCTACTAAGTCACCCTGAAAATTGCTCATGTTAGGACCCGGAGGCTTGATTTTTAAAAATATGCAAAGGTCTGACCAAAATTTCAATAAAATTTGGAGTTATTAAAACCCTGATATTAACAATGATGAAAAACGACCCTGGTAAAAAGCCAATTTTCTGGACGTTTGTCGAAGATCTTTGATCTCAAGTAGGAGGAAACAGTTTGACCGTCCGTCTGGATGGATGATGTCTGTACCGATGATATCTCAGGAACGACTTATGTGATTGTTTGTTTTTGCTAAACTTCTTGTATTTTTAACTCAGTGAAATGAAAAGCTTTTGAGATCTCTACCTCAAGGCGGTCGGGTACCTGCCGTACTAAAACACTCAGAAAACCACCCAATACCACGCTGTAATTTTACAATATTCTAACATACTGGTGTAATATATCGTTTGAAAGGTCTTGGATCAGACAAAATGTTGACGATACCATTTCCAGTTCTTAAATTCACAGGTTTGGCGCTGGTAGCTGATTTTTCGTTTATTATACAAGATATATTGTCGTAACCCGTTGAAAAGGTCTTGCCGTCCCTTTTGCTGAAGCACCACAGTACACAAAACCATCATTGTAGTGATGGACACAGTTATAATTTGTCCCATTCTTCTACAATCATATGGCATATCATTTTAAAGGTCTTGAAAAAGCAACAATTTTGTTCAGCGCTTTAGTTCACGGATGCACCGTTTCGGCGCTGGTAGCTAATTACTCAATTATTATAGAATATATACGTGTCGCATATCATGGAAAAGGTCTTATCATAAATTTAGGTGATACAATATAGTACTCAAAACTATCGTTGTTGCGCTGAGAGCAGTTGTATTTTTCTTATTCCCGAGGTCTTTAAAAAAGAAATAACTTTGTTAACAACGCTTTAATTGATAAATCCACCGTTTTGGCGCTGGTAGTTAATTATTGGTTTATTATAGAATATAAGTGTGACATATCATTGAAAATGTCTTGAGGAATATCGCAAATTTACGTGAATCATTTTAGTACACCAAATAACAAATCATGTTACTGATAAGGATAACAGATACATTTTGATATCAATCATGTGGCATATCGCGTTTTAAAGGATTCTCATTTTGATGTCATGTGGCACATCGTTTTAAAGGTTTTGGACGAAGCTAAAATTAACTTCGGTTCGTAAGACCAAGTTTTAAAATCCTGATAAAAATAATGAAAAATGACCCTGGTCTAACACCACTTTTCTCGACGTTTTTCGTGTTGATCCCAAAAATACAAATAAAAAGTTTGTTCGTCCGTGTGGATATCTGGTTATCTAGATATCTGGATGGACGGATGTCTTTGCCGATGATATCTCAGGAACAGTATATGAGATTCGATATATGCGATGCTAATCTTCTTTTATTTTTAATTCGGAGAATTGAAAAGCTTTTGGGATCTACCTCGAGGGGTCGGGTACCTGTCATGGAAAATCACCTAAATACCACCCAATATCACGATATTGTTATACATTTTTCCCATATCGTTTGAAATGTCTTACAACAGAAAATAATTCCGATACAACTTTACTTCATAAATCCACCGTTTTTAAACCCTTTCTGAACCCGTATTGAAAAGAATAAATAAAATTATTCGTTAAAAAAAACAACCATTTAAAAGGTCTTGAAGAATGTTACAAAATAAATTGAAGTATGTTAGTACTCAAAACTACCGTTGTGGCGCTGGACTCATTCCAATAAAAATATGGCATATAAATCATTCATAGTTGAAAGGTCTTGAAAAAGCAACTATTTTAATACAATCATTTTAGTTCAAAAATTCGCCGCGTTGGTGCTGGTGACATTGGTATTTAATAAATCATAATATACTACAATATAAAATGATATTTTTAAAAACAAATTTTTACAAAATCAATGAAGGATTAGAAAATTTTTCTGATTTCTTTTGTGATGAATTTTTTAATTGAAATTTTCCATTTTCATTTTATGCGGATTTTCCGGGTTGGTAGTAATTATATTCTTAGAAAGAAATGTTTTCATATACACATATATTTCACCAAGTTTTAAACAAATCAGAACTATATATTTTAATTGTTCGATTAATTTTTTATCATAAACATCTGTTAAACTGGTCTAATTTACAAAATCAATGTTCAGTTTTCTTACTGCCATATTCCTGGGGAAATGCGAAAATGAAATTTTTTTCATTAATCGAGTAGGTTTGAATTGCCCATAACAAATTTTGATTTCACACAGTGGAATTTTAAACTACGTGCGAATAATTCAAACTTCTAGATTACTAATGAAAAAAACATGCATTTTCATTATTTAATGGGTCGCGCTTGACACAACCAGCCCCCCCCCCCCCCCCCCCGGATAACGATACGAAAACGAAAATACAAGACGCATATTTGAATTGGATCAGATTCGTACGATTCTTATTTAAAATTGAATAGGAATTTTGTACTTTCGCTTTCGTATCGTATTCAGGAATAGTGCTTCTGGCAATTAGTAATGTTTTCCAATTTCCAGTGAATTTTCAGGTTTGTGTCCTGCGTTAGGCACGATATGTTCCATTCCAGAAAACAATTGCTCATTTAGCCTCACACTTTTGGTATTTCAGTTCTATGTTGGCTTTTGGGATACTATAGGTTCTTTTAGAGGACGGTAAGTGGCCCACTCTTAAAATTTGCTTAGAGGATTTGCGCAATTAGAAAATAATAATGACCCTATCCGTAAGATAACTTCCTATTAACGCGGAAGTGGTAATGTACCTTAATAGTAACTTCGAGAATTTAATATTTGTCGGCGTTTTAGTTACAGTATAGCAAAAAAAGGTTTAATGTTTAAATTAAAAATTTTCTTAAAAAGTCAGAGAACGCTGTAACCGATAATCTCGAAAGAATTGCGGAAGCTATTGAGAGCGTAGCTACTAGTTACAAAAGAGATATTATAAATTAGCTTTACATAATTTTTTCATAAATGATTATAAAGTTTAAAAATAACTGTATAACAATACATTCGTATATTAGAGTGTCGATTGAAGCTAAAATTTATATTTAACAATAAATTAATTTAACAAAAAATTATCTTATCATTAATTCAAAAATATAAATTTTTATTAATTTACAGATAACCAGTTGCGTTACTTTTAAACTAATATATAAATAAATTGTGAACATGAATGTGTTAAAGATCACATATTTTTGATCTAATTAATTAGCATTCTTAATGTTAGTCATATAAAGTGTAAAATGCATACGAACAATTGTAAATTTCCTAAACATAATTTATGACATCACGTCTAGTCGTGCGCCTAAACAAAATGACAGTAACCTTGATAACCGTCAAATTTGATATTTGCACGTGATTGTCGTTTCTATGCATAACATTTACTGTATGTGCTTTTAATATATGTACGAGAATGTATATCAACCATTTTCCTGTGTCTCTGGTATTTTATTGAATTTCGATATTTTAATCAAAAAAGGAAATTAAAGCAAAATGAAACTGTTCAAGGCTGTAATAAAATTATTATGTATAGAATATTAGGTTGTTGCAAGCGATTTGTCCGTATTATATGCCGTCCGTAATAATTCGCGTTTCCACCATCTTAAAGTTCATTAAAATGAATTTTAAAAAATTTCATCTTCTTTCACACTGGGTATAGAGCTCAGCATTATAATAAAGCAATGTATGTAAATAATTATCTAATTATGTTAATTATATTATTTTAATATATTTTCACTTTTGTTTGTTTTGTGTATGCGTATAAGGCCTCTTGTATTTCGTTCGCACTATGGTAACAAAAACCCAACCAAAAAGCGTAAAAAAAAGTTTTTCTTTTATTTAACAATTTCTAATACAGAATTTTGATTAATAGAATTAGTGACGTTTCACTGTACCATTATCGTCTTTGCGGTGTGTTGTGTGGTATATGTGTTAAATACATAGATTTTCTCAGTAACATTATATAGAAGAAAACAAATCATATTTTATTGATTTTATGATTAAGAGGTCGACAGTTTTTCTACTAATCTAGGTTCTGATTAATGGTTTAAATGCGACTACGTAATTAGCGAGAGAAATTTGTAATAATGAAATTAGAAAGATAAAACTTTTTCGTTATTTTGTTATCTTAAAAAAGGTGGTTCCGTACAGTAAAATGTATTTAATTTAATCGATACTCTAAATTTAGTATAGAAATCAAGTGCCACAGGAAGTTTATTATACCGGCCAAACGTTACAGTGGTTAAAGCTTTGGCGTTTCGATAGGGGAGGTATCAGATCATCAATATAATGGAAAAATTACCATGACACCCTGTTGGAGCGCAGAACTCATGAGGCCGACCCATCTTACCATGTCAATCAGGCTGGTATGGATGAATAGCTCCATGCGCAGATAATTTTACGTAAATCGGACCTATAGTCGTACGTCCTCGATTTGGCTATTGCGTAAGGTAGGATGTGTAAAGCGAACTGCAAAAGATTTTAGGGGGCCTCGGACCCAGAATAGTTTGCATAGATTAAAAACAAACAAATAAACAAGTTTGCTATACTCAGTAAAGTTATCTTTAACTATATAATTTTATGAATATCTAGGAAGGTTTAAGTCGCCAAAGTTAGCAGAACCCATCCAGCCTAATATTACAAGAAACTGTTACCCAATTAACTATTGCCGCACGGGATAATAAGCGAATAGCAACCAATTCTATGAACCATGTAAGCCTTCAGCGAAAGCTGGCGCCCAAACGAAGGCCTATAACATCAGGTCCAATTTATTTATATGCCGGTACCACTGCTTCAAGTGGCGCCCAAATTGGGGCTAAAATTGATCCAACAATGAGGACTCATTCCAAATTTTAACGTTATATAAATTATTTATATTGGCACCACTGTTCCGAAAGGCGTCCAAAATCAATTGCAATTGGTATCAATTGCCAAAATATCTAGGAATCATTTAGTGAATCCCTAATTTAATTGAGGACTCCCTCAAGAAGCGTTCCCAACATATTTAAGATTCAGTAATTATTACGTTAGCGCATGAAGTGCTACACTACTGCAAAATTTCACATAACTATCCTAAGTGGTGTACCATTTTTGTACAAGTATAACCAACAGTTATGCAATGCATTACCAATAAGGAAGAATGATGCATTCTCTGAAGTAATGAGCATACCTCTTTCCTGTCTAGCGATTATCGGTTGGTGTTAAGGGCAGCTCATTCTGTATACTGGTTTGTAAAGCAGAACTGCTCCAACATTTTTGTTTTCCTCAGTTTAATTTATATGGCTGGTAATAAGGAATTATTATTATAGCTGCAAGTTAAATTTTTAAAGGCATATACTTAGGTTTCGCGAAAATTTCAAAAATATCTTTCGGGATGAGGTATGCTTTTAGGTTTAGTTTTAGTTACGTTCAGGATATAAGACACTTTCAACTTACGTTTTCTGCTAGTGGACGAGTATTGGACACGAGTTGGGCGAGTATTGAACACGAAATGTGAACAGTCTGTTCCTTTCCATTTTGGAAAATTCACTAGAACAGATTCTGTCAAATAGGTTCATCCTACCTACCACCCTCTAGACTCTTTAGGAAGTAAACTATTTAACTCTAGGAAGTAAAACCCGCTGCCATATTTTAATAATGCAGAAGAGCATTTGGAAATACCTGAAGTTTGACTATTAAAATGCTAATTTTTATTTAAAAATCGATGATTTGACGTTTGCTATCTTACGCTTCTGTTGATTGATAAGTTGTGGTTAACATAAATTCCGCTTTAGCGAATATTATCTTAATACAAAGTGTGGCACACAAAGCTATTGCCGTTGTCATGTCCCTTGCAAAGCAGGCCATTTTGTTCCTGATTAAACTTAGGTGCATTGGTACGTAGAACCAATCTCGTATGGACATGGCAAATGATAAATTATATCCAGAATTTGACGTCGTTCATTGTCAGTGCTTGGTCTTTTAAGATGCCTATGGTTTTCTCAAGACTGTAATAACAAGTCGTCTGAGTCGTTAGTTTTCTTTGCGGATGGCTCTCCCTCTAAATGAGGTGTGAGTTTTGGAATTTAGAGTACTTCACATGTGTTTCGATCATACGGCGGTCTAGATTGAACCTGCATGGTGTTCCAAGCCAAGTTGATAGTGTCTCAACTCCTCTTTGTGTAATCGATGCTTCTAACGTCTTTGTTTCAAATGAAGATTGTACACAGATAGTAAAGCGTTGCTTAATTCGAAGAGGAATACTATTTCCACTTCCAAACAGCTCCAGGACTTAGAGAAGATCATCGAGGTATCGGCTCGTTGTGATATAGCGGGAAATATTTAATGGTGTTTCCATAGGAGGATCTCGTCTGAATTTTTTCGTACCAGAATCTGTAGCTCCTTTGAGCTTTAACAATGGCATGAAAGCTATTAAGAACTACGAACATTACTCAGCCAAGCGCAATTGGCTTGTTTCTTTTACCTAGTAGACGACAGAATATTTTAATTATAAACCTAATCTAAGATGATTACATTCACTTTGTTTGCAATTGTGCAGTCTTCGAGGTAGTCAGGTCCCTGTTTTTTGGACCTGATCTTGTTTTCTCTGAGGTAGGTTCTTTAAGCCCTTGGTCTCGACTGCTGAAAACTCTACTTCGAAATATAGGGTTGCAGTTACGAACTATATTCGAAATATACACATCCGCAGCACAAGTATGTATACTCTCTTATCGTAAGGTGAGTATATCGGCTATTGCCTCTGAAAGTCCTACTATGAATATCAAAAAAAGAATGATTGGTTTGACTTCCAAGGCCACAGTCATTCTTATTGTTTTTTTTGTTGGGTGTTGGGTATTGCTATTAGAAAACTACATGAACCTAGATCCGTCCAGTCCACATGGGTTTTTTGATTTTTCTTATTCATAAAATCTAGCTCTTATTTCTAAGTCTAATCACTGCAATATTTTTTGGCGAAGTTTCAGCAGAAGGATTGGTCCTTAAGTCGCACATTCCATTTTCGTTAAAGCAGTTCGTCGTTTTCTACGACATACGGCGGTTTGAGATTTCTGTAGATTTCTGTTAACATATTTTTGGCCTGCTTTGAAGTGTGTCTGTGTAAATCAAATTCGATATCCTGTATTTTATCATCTAATTGGCCTCGAATGTTGTTTGCTTTACGTCCCTTTCTGTGCTTTTAGTCTAATCATTATGCACAGAACTCTTAATAAATCTCACCTAACCTTAGTAGATAGCTATGCTGCTGAATCCTTCGATCTCATTTGAAATGATATGTTGCTCTTAGCTACATTGAATTCGCCAATTACCTTAATCGGTTCACTACATTTTTATAAGTCAAAGTGCTAATTATTATTGTCCGGTCAAACTACTTCGTCCCATTTGACTCTTTACACATTGAGTTAAGTTTGCAACAAAATATACAATGCGTCTCAAAGTATTTGAATTACCTACTACTCCTCCTTCTCTGGGGAGTTTATGATAATTAAAGGGCGCCATTTCCATTAGAGTTAAGTTCTTCTAAAATATGAGCAATCATCTTGGTTTGAATGAATTTTGCTACTCGATGTTATTCCAAAAAATATTGTGAAACTGAAAATTGTGCGGCCTCATACTTTTAGTACCTAATAAAACGTTTACTAAATTTTGTATAAATTAGACATTTTGTAATCATAAAATTATATCGTTAATTTAATATTATTTTTTATTTCTGTTCCACAGTGTCAATGTTAAAAGTCCGCATGATACAATTACGATGTCGTTATAACAATGAAAAGCGAAAATATGATTTACTGCGAAAGAAGCATCCAAATATGAAAATTACCTGGCCTCTTTTCGAGCACCTAACATTCCTAAACAATCATATAAAACAACGGAAGCGGTACAAAACTCAATCGAATATGAATCTTACATTTCCAGGATCGAATTTCGATGAGTTCGCTATGAAGTACAGTAATTTAATGAATCCGGCAATGAAACGACGCGGAAGGCCACCAAAGAATTATAGTTATGGAGATACCTCAGAAGATACGGATTTAATGGAGCATATAGCATGTAAAACGGATTTAATGATGCAAGATAATACGGTCATTAAGACGGAGCCGAACTCAAATTCAGAGGAAGACGATGAGCCGTATGTTAATTCAGCTAGCTTTTTGTATGTTTATTTTTTATTTTCGTTTATTCTACCAACTAACCTCCTATTTATTTTAGTGCTTTGTTTATTTTATTATTTAACTTGCCTGCCTCAAAATCGATTTACAATACTCAGAAAATTACTAATATTACTATTTATATTATAATTTTAGGGCTCAAACAACAACCTACACAAATCCTGATTCAGCATCGGACCCATCCAATCCAAAATTAAATGGTGTCCCTAATAATATGTCGTTGCCAGCAGGTTTATATGAAACGGCTTCCATAAACAATGAACAGCAACCGGCGGCACGTAAAAAACGAAAACATCATAACCACTACTATAACCAAGAAGATCATAACTACCTCGCTACAACAGAACGCTTTCATCGGCATCACGATAAATTCATGGCATTTGGACAATTTGTATCTGCCGCACTGTCTGACATGAACGAAGCCAAAGCTCTAAGTATAATTGAATCATTCACATTAACACTGGTTAAAACAATGAAAGAAGGATAGAATTTAGCAAAAAGAACTCTTTAATATTTAATTATTATAGTTTAATAAAAAAAAATACAAATTTTCCTATTTTTTATTATTCAAATAGTTTAATATAATATTTTTGAATTAAATAAATAAATTACACACAATACAAAAAAAATGTTAAGTTAATTAATTTGTAAAAACTATTTATAAGTGTATAGTTCATAAAAATTAAATTTATTTGAAACAAAAAAAAAGTTTTAATTATTTTTTAATTATATGCAAAAGACAAATTTCACGTTTAAAACTTAACTTTAAGACTGTGTACATATTTTATTAAGAACTACATACATATTTATTTACCTTTGCACCGTATAGTCGTCGATCGACTAACGTGGTACTGCCAGATTTTTTTTCAAATCTGAAGCTAATTACTCCTCCCAACCGGGCACGGGAGCCTTTATCTGTATTATTATTTTTTTTTTTGATAATTCAAGTGAATTAAACAAGGAAATCGAACTGCTTAACCAATCAAAATAGAACAAATTTGGGAATTAACAAGCGGTAAAATATGTATTTGCACCGAATAGTATAAAATACAAATTTAATTATAAAAAGGCAAACTATGTGGATAGCTAAGCAAAATGATACCCCTCGCGGACGGAAGGAAAACGGAAGTTGAGTCTGCTTAGTGCAAACAGATTTATTTAAATTAAAATAGATAAAACAAACTAAAATATAACAACAAAAAATGAGTTAAATAAAATATCAAACCAGTTCAGTTAAATAAAAAAGTTTTTTATCGTGCGTTGCGTCATGTTAAATCAATTCTAGAGACCGGCTCATACTTACCCTAATCAGTTATATGATGGTCGATTTGAAAGATAGATACCGTTCTTAAATCTCGCGAATTTACATTTAGATTAATCATTTCTAATAGAACGGGAGAATCGATAACGCCGGTTAGTCATTGATGAATGAAAAACACGCCTGCAACAACTCGGCGCTTACTAAGTTGTTATAAGTCAATTAGTTTGAGACGATCTTGGTATGGAGGCACGTTAAACATGTCCATCCACGGTAGCCCGCGTAAAGCAAAGCGAAGATATTTACGTTGAACTGCTTCAATCCTCTTTATGCGAACTTCATGATAAAGCGACCACACCCGACTAGCAAACTCGAACAGGGGTCGTATGAAAGATGAATGAAGAGCCTCCGTAAGAAAGGATCGTTAAATTATTTCGGCAAACGCCTGATGAAACCGAGCGCAGAGTTTGCTTGATTGATAATACGATCGATGTGATGTTTGAAATTAAATTGGCTGTCACAAATGATCCTAAGTCACGAACAGACCTAGATCTGGTGACAGTCTCGTTGTTAATGTAATAGTCACAATCCCTTTGTGTACGTTCTCGAGAGTATGTAATTCTTTGGCATTTCTCCACGTTCAACTCAAGGTTGTTCTTTGCACAACATGTGGAGAAGTTATTGAGGTCGGATTGCAATAGGCTCTTGTCGGTGGTGTTTGTGTGATGCAATCTTCATGTCATCGGCGAATATACATAGATATGGATGGATTTTTAATTAAACATGCAACGTCGTTAATAGACAGAATGAAAAAAAAATCGGTCCCAGATGGTTGCCTTGGGGCACTCCATATGTTGCTGAGGAATGAGTTGATGCTGATGACTTGAACAGCGGCATGATTTATATGGTCCTTTAGTTAAGGGCCCATCCAACGGAGAATTTCGGGTGGAAAGACAAAAGCTCTAAGCTTAAATAAAGTAACTTCATGGGAAATCCTGCCAAACGCCTTACTAAAATCGATGAAGATAACAACCTCATTCCCTACCTCCATCATATTTAATGTTTGTGAAGTGATTTCGCTAAGGTTTTTGGTCGTGGACCGTGCTTTAAGAAAACCATGCTGGTTGTCAGAAAACACCGAGTTACAATAAAAGTACAGTGAATTATACACAATGCTTTCAAACAGGAATACAAGACGGAAAAATTCCAAGCGAAAGTAACTTTTAGAAAAGCGCCGTCGGCGGATGAGCAAAAATGTCACTGCAGCTTTTTAAGACGATGGATGGTACACCGTCAGGACCAGATAAAAATAATCTTTAAGTTTGAAAATCTTTTGTACCACGGATTCATAATCGATTTGAATGGAAGTCCAGGTTGTTTGAACGCAGTTATTCATGTAAATGAAGTAATTTTCATCGGGTTCAAAATCGTCGTTTGTAAAAGCCAGGCTGATAAAGTCTGAAAATAAATAATTTCTTCAAATTAATAAATCTCCAGAAACTTTTAGGATCAGCGATAAGATTTAATTGCACGAGTCTAACAAAATTCCCATAAAGTTTGCCACTGAAATCATTATAACTATTTAAATAGTTTACAGTAATGTTTGCCAACGTTTGTTTCTAAGGTTACGTAACGTTCGTAATTCACTATTATACCAATGAGGTGATGGCGATACAGTTTTTTGTTCAAAACATACAAAAACTGCAAAGTAAAGTTAACAGTTTGGGCTTCTATGTCATTATTTTCATTTAAAATGGTATAATCAAATGATCGACGTTTACCCATAAATCATTAAGTTTCACAACGCCGGCCTTACGAAAATTGAATCGCGGTGGAATTTCAGAGCTGACACTAAGACAACCTTTTTCCAGATAAAAGGTGATTAAAATGGGAGGATGGTATACATCTATAGAACAGAGGCTTAGATTAGTTTCAGAAGTGACGCTATTGTTGATAATAGAGGAAAACAATTACTCGAGATGCTTGTTCAGACTGTTCTTAACGTTGGCTGATCTGAAATAGTCCAAAGTTCATATTGTCAGTGAATAAAGTTTCTTTTGTGGTTAGTGCATTAATATTAATATGCACTGTATGGTTAGTTTTTATATGAATTAGTAAAAGAAAAGATCGTTTAGATCTAGGCAATTTAAACGATCTTTTCTTTTAAGGTGCCGATATCTAGGCCTCTATAATATTTCTCGAGCTAATTTACTGGGATGTTGTTCAACTTTGTGTGGTATCTTTTGCTGTACTGCTGTATCTGCTATGTGTATGTTTGTGTAACGTATATACCAAGGTGCGTTTACCATCCTTCATAGTATTTCTGTTTGTATACATGCTGAGCTCCACAGTTATATTCCATAAGCTCAGATGGGTTTGAGTACGATTTGATACAACAAGGCTTTAGAGTCTAGAGATAACTTAGATTGTTTTCTCATTAGCCAATTTATTTTAACACGTATGTAAGTTCGTTTGTAGGCGTTTTCAATCTTCTATCTAGATGTAGACCTATAGGTATTATGTGTTTTCGCATTAGGGTAAATTGATGTTATTTAGCTTCACCGAAGGACACCGGACTCTGTTTCTTTACAGAGAGTGAATGTAATGTGTGCTAATGCTTCTGCTCGATTTCCTTTATTCTTCATTTGGAAAGCCACTTAGTAATTTCTTCTAAGTGTTTTTGCAGAATTCTTCACGCTATTTGAGGATTTTCATGTGTAACTAATAATGCTGTATCATCTGTAAATGTTGAAGCTGTTACATAATTTGAAGTAGGTATAGGTCCGCTGTATAAATAAATATACCGCTGTATAAATTAAATAAACCAGTAATTTTCGATTTAGCAGATAATTTTTAATGATCACATGATAGTTTCTTGGTATCTGTGCCTTAACTTTATATATAAGTCATTTATGCCATACTTTATCGTAAGCTTAAGCGATGTCTAAAAATGTTGCTGAGCAGTACTTCTTTTGTTCAAATGAATTTCTGATTTCTGATGCGATCCTATGCACTTGTTCTATGGTTCCAGGATATTCTCTAAATCCAAACTGGTGATCCGGTATAATACTTAACTCTTAAAGAATTTGTTTTAAGTTTTTTAAGAAGCATTTTTTCAAAGAGAAGACAGATTAGGCGGTAAACTGTTTGGACGAAACCAGTCTACTTTTGTTTCATTTGTACCAGTTTTCCAAGATTTCTTCTCTCAAATGGCCAGTTTTCATTACAGCATTTAAAATGTATGTTATTAATTTGATACATATCTGGAAAGTTCTATAAGTATTTTTGCATTAATTAGATCATGACCACTATAGACGATTTTCCACTCTCGTATAAAGTTCTGTTTAAAATTGTAAAGAAGTTCAGACACTTCTTATCGGTCCTGAAATTAAAGGAAATCTAATTTCCGAGAGAGAAATGAGAGGGAGAGTGAGACTTTAAAGTTTCCTCAAAAGCAATAATAGCACACCACAAGTTTTGAGAAGAGGTAAAATTGTTTGCAATCTCCGTAAAATCACCGTTCGAAAGTGGTTTTATATCAAACCTAGTGTTGGACGGTTCAAATGTTTTGAATGAAGTGCTTTGTGATTATTTCAAAACAGTTTCCAAGCCACATTAAAAAAAGCGCATAGTAACGCTTGTGGTTTTTAAAATAATCATTTTCTTCTCGAAACGAAGCCGATCAAACGACTCTAGTTCTAAAAGTCCATCTAAACGGGATATCTTAATATCTTACTCTCTTTTGAGAATGGCCGAGAACCACATCACCAATGCTAACAGTCCAAAACCACTGAACACATTTAACGCATTCGATACATCTAAAAAGATATGGCAATACTAATAAGTTAAATGTCATTTTTATCATAATAAAATGTTTATGATACATTTAGTCATCCGTATTTTAGCTTTTAATCCAACGCCACCATTGTGTGATTTATACAATGGAACAATTATACAAGATTAAAAAGCAAACCAATACACTTTCAATCATGATTCAAACCACGTTGAACAATCACCACCATAAACTCTCAAAATAGTTGGGGAAATACGATGATTGCCAACATCATCATTTACAACAAATACATAAAATATGTTCAGCACATTTTCCCGACCTGCTGATGCACTGATGCTCCGCACACCTCTGGCAGGCTAATTATTTCTTTGAGCTAACCAATGCCGCAGCTATTTCGATTTGGTGAGTCATCTAAAATCAAAACCGACGCAAGTTTAGCGTTTTCTGTGTAACTTTAAAATATGTCCCCCTAAATGAAGGCTACAAACTATACACACATAATGAAAACTAGTATATAAATCTACGGTCTTAACGTTTTTTAACGAAACTTCTTATTTTATAACATGTAAATTTCTTTACTGTGCTTTAATAAACAACTAAAACTTTTATTATTTATTTTGTTTTCATGGTAATTTAAAAAACAAAAAGTAATCAATATCAAGAAAACTATACCTTGTGGCATTGTATCGTATGAAATTGTTTTCATAAAGGAAGGTTCTTGGTTTGAAGAAGGAAGCGCAACAGTTAAAAATCGAATCTATACATTCGCTAACGTAACCGAACTACATAAATATTTAATATAGGCTTTTATTACTATTTGGCTCGACAGTATAGTTTAGTAGTTTTACGATTCTCCTGGTGATAAGTTGTATTTATTGGTTTTATTATTGCAGTGTGAAATTATCTGAGTACTTACCACGTAATGAATACACCAAAATGGATTCCAAAACCAAATAATGATATATTACGATTGTTCGATCAAACGCGACAGTTGGAACGGGATTTACGGGTGCTCGGTAAAAAATATGCAACGGATATTAATTTGGATTTTCCTGATTATTATGTAAGTGCAGTGTCTGTGTATGTAGTGAGACATAATTTGAGAATTTGATGATCTTAGGAATATTTGTCCCACTTGGAACAATGCCCCGTGTCTAAAATGCAAATTTACAGGTGATACACCAAAAATATTTGAAGATTTATAAATTATTTGCCGTTACTCGACACGTTCCGCAGGCCTTGCAGTTTTATTAGACCTTCGTGTGGAAAACACTTAATTCTGAATTCATTCAAAGATTTGCTACTATCTATTTGCCTATCTATGTATATTCATTATCAATTTTACAAACAAAAAATTCATTACCATGCCTGACTCAATAAATTTTGGCAGAACATTAAAATTTGCTATTAAACCTCATCCCTGCAAAGCGGAAAAAAACGTTTTTACCCAAAATTCAGGTCATGACATTGAAATGGAAAAACCAAACATAACAAAAACTTTGAAACCGAATCAATCACAATATGTATATAGAGTGATTTAGCGGAAAAACTATATTTTTAAAATCACGCAATGACCTTGAACAATAACACTTTTCAATTCATTTTGAAAATAATTTTCGATTTCATTTCCAGGAATTTGAGCAACTGCTGGCCCAGAGTAAACGCTGTTTTGAGCTGAGCACCGAATTTCAACTGAAATTAAATCAACTGACTAAGCGATCCACTGATAAATCGTTCGAGCGAAGTCCCTATAAATTACTGCTGAATCGAAAATCGTTTGTGATACGTCAAAATTTAAAGCGCCGGCAGTTACAGTTGCTGTTTATTATAAATCGAATGATTCGTTTAATGTTGGGCGTCGTTATACATGCTGAAGTGATTGTTATCGATGCAGCGCTGCTACTGTGTACGCTGCATAACGAAAGTGTTAAGCTGTACAACGAAAACAGTAACCCGACCGGTTGTGCCCTTACTTGCAGTAATACATACTCGAGTTTAATGTCGTCACCAAAAAAAATTGATATTGGAATGATTCTTCAAACTATATCGCGATATCGCAGTGAACAGTGCTGCTCTATGCTTATATCCTGTTTGTTAGTGACGTGTAAAACCGAGCAGCGTCTGGATGATAATGAATCGGACACTTCGTCGGTTGAAGTGCTGCGTGCACTTACCACACATTTATCATCTCCGATTAATATACCAACTCACCCGTTTCTAACACGGTCAAAAAGTGCACCCCAAAAGCAAACGAAACAGCCAGGTACTAGTTGTAAAAATTATATCGAGGTGGGGAAAATGACACCGGCCAGTGATTCCGAAATTAATGATCCGGCCATTAAATTTTTTGATAATATGGCGGCCGTAAATGATCCCGAATATAATGATGAAGGTATTGAAGGCACACCGATTCATCAAATACCGAGTAATGATATGGATGGACTCGAGCTGCTGGAACAATTAATAGCGGATGAAGAAACCAATATCGCCAATATTTTACTGAAGTGCGTAAGATTGTGTCCATCATCATTTGATAAAACACTAAGCAAAATGGAACTAATAAAATGGGTGGAACGTGGTTCGCGAGGCCTTTGGACTCAAGTCGGTGGTACATTGGAACATGTTGTGCTGTGGTGGAGCCAATCGCCATTATCTTGTCGGCCAGCAAACTGTACAAAATATTTACGGGAATGGTTATTACTTATGCAGCCTGAAGATGCACCCGAACCAATTTTATCGACATTAAAAGGTTTAGGTGAAACTTTAACCGTGCATGTATGTGGCACAATGTGGGATAAACAATTTAGATTAGCGTTAGTGACGTCATCATTCTCAGTGGATTACGAATATGAAAATGTCGAAAATATTTTACCGGAGCAAGAGGTAAGATATAACTACTATCGAGGTAGCGTGGCCGAGCGGTCTAAGGCGCTGGTTTAAGGCACCAGTCTCTTCGGAGGCGAGGGTTCGAATCCCTCCGCTGCCAATACTCAATTTTTCGTTAATTTCAGACTGAAGGTACACTTACCGGCCGGATGTGGAGCGACTTACTCTCATCACTGACCACGTTTTGTAATAACTGTGATCAAAATGGTACAATTCCAAATGAACTCCCTATCGTTGAACAAATTCCGGTGCTGCATAGACTTGATCATTCCGTACACACGATGAGACTGTGGTCAGCTGCCAAAGCTAAATCATTATGTGCCGATTGGAATATGAAAACATTTTTCCGTGTGGTACATGATGATGTCCGATTATGTCTAACGCAGTTACAGGATTTGAGATTTCCACAATTAGGTGCCACCGACGTATTAGAGGTACACATTCAAGTCTGTGTTGCGTTACGGGCAAAATTGATCTCAGAAGTTAAAGTGAACGTAATGAAACTTAAAGAGACAACAAAAGAATGTATTGAAATTTTGGCAGCAATATGTCATACGATAAGTTTGGCCACATTAAGTTTAAGCTTTCCATCGGCAAAAATATGGCAAACCGAAACGATTCAAGAGAATTGCAATGATTACGTTAATTACATATTAGGTGAGTTGTAGTTCATAGGTAGCGTGGCCGAGCGGTCTAAGGCGCTGGTTTAAGGCACCAGTCTCCTCGGAGGCGAGGGTTCGAATCCCTCCGCTGCCAATTTTATAATTTTTTTAAAATTGTATTTTTTCAGGCCAAGTATACTTACCTGTTATCGAATCAACTAAGGATTCAGAAATTCTTGGCCTTATCTTGAAAATTTTGTGCGAATCATGGCTCGATCATATTTACATAAAAAAAGTTAAATTCAGCCGATGTGGTGCCATCAATTTATTAAAAGATTTTGATGGTGTATCAGAATGGATTACAAATTGTCCATCAGTGCCACCCGAACTAATTGAGCGCCTAGCAAAACATGAAGTTCTGCGCATGTGTGAAGGGGTCGGCCGACTATTATTACGCAAACCGCAAGAAGTTATTTCGATGTTACCTAGTTTGCGACTTCTTCGCTCGAGTGACGATGATAAAAGTTCCGAAGAAAAGGCTCCACTTCCGCCCGAAATGTTCGTCCCCAATCAACAGCGGTGGCTCGAATTGAGAGCACGTGACCGTCGGGCACTAAATTATTTCTGCTTCTGTACCGGCGAGGAAATGTGAAGCCAGGCCGCGGAATATAATAAAATCACTGCCATTCCAGTTTTATATAATTATTCAGTATTTGTATTTCTCCGCTCGATATATTACACGAGAATCTCCATTTTATTTTATTGAGTTGTTGTAAATATTATGCCTACAGTACACGTAACGTAAAATTAAAAAAAAATAACAAAATAATAAAATAATAAAAACGACTAGGATAGATAGAATTTAACAAAAATTGCTGTCTCTTTTTAATTCTCCGGCACAAAAACATTCCGCTGCGAGTGATTCGAGCGATCCAATTCCTTTTGGAAATATTTTATCGTTTTTTCCAGGCCAATTTTTAATGGCACTCGCGGCTCCCAATTTAAAATTTTCCGTGCCCGTGTAATATCTGGTTTGCGCCGCTGCGGATCATCTTCAACCGCGGTCATGCTTATCGTTCGACTTTTACAACCGACTAGATCGCGTATGATTTCAGCGAATTCTTCGATTGTATGTTCAACCGGGTTACCCAAATTTACGGGTTGCGTATAATTTGATTGCATAAGAGAGACAAGGCCGTCTACTAAATCCGATACGTATTGAAACGAACGTGTTTGTTTCCCATTTCCGTATATCTGTGAATGACAAAAAATGCTTGGGTGAGAATGCGGATAATACAATGCATTTCCTTACAACCAACATTCAGATTAATAACCGATATTACTTATCAGCAGCAATGATACGTAAGATAATAACCAGAAAAAATACATAATAAATTTTGCTTATGAAACTCAAGGTCGATTGGAATGGACTAGTCACCCAGAAGTTTATTTAAAAACCACAACTGCGTGATAACATAATATTTGATAATAAACTAGTTATACATACCGTTATTGATTCATTTTGTAGTGCCTGTAGTATAAAATTGGAAACAACCCGGCCATCATTCATATGCATTCGAGGGCCGTACGTATTAAAAATGCGTGCTACTCGAACTTTAACGTTTTCCTGTTTAGCATACGCATAGCTGAGGGTCTCCGATACACGCTTTCCTTCATCGTAACAGGCGCGCGGTCCAATAGGATTTACATGTCCCCAGTAGGTTTCGGGCTGTGGATGTACATCCGGATCGCCGTATACCTCTGATGTAGATGCAATGAGTACTTTAGCTCCAACTCGTTTCGCTAGGCCCAGCATATTTATAGTGCCTAATGTATTAGTTTTTATAGTCTTTACTGGATTATACATATAGTGCGGTGGTGAAGCTGGGCTAGCCAAGTGGTATATCTCATCCACCTCAATGAATAGAGGATTCACGATGTCATGATGGATCAGTTCGAAATTTTCATGTCCAAACCAGTGTTCAACGTTACGTTTACGGCCGGTAAAGAAGTTATCTGCCACAATCACCTCATGTCCTTGCATCATGAGAACGTCGACGAGATGTGAACCAACGAAACCCGCTCCACCTGTAATCAAGATTCGTTTCCGATTTTTATAGTTTAAAAATTTAACATCGGGGTGTCGCCTCGGTATACGGGATTCCAATTGGAAAATTTTATATTCTAGTTCTTTTATACGCAATTTTGCCTCATTTATATCCGAATATTTATCTAAACTATTTACGTTATCGTAATTACTAACATCATTATCACTATGTTTATGCTCATCTGTCGATTCATTTGTGTTACTACTACTAGTGCTAGGTGATGCCAACGTTTTAAATAAACAAATAACTGTTTTACATAAAAAAAATAAACAAGAGATAAGAAAACGGGTTATAATAATGCACTTTAATTTGAAAAAACTGGTTCTACTCACTTAATATAACACAAACACATAAAATAAAAATTTGTTTCATTTTTTTTCTAAAATATAACATAATTTGATATTTAGTTTATATAAAAATTTAGTTTTCCAGTTTAATTATTTAGTAAAAACATTGTATTGGGTTTTATTCAAGACTCCAAAATATTACTAGTCAATAAAAATAATGAATTTTTAATGTTTGCTCCTCCTCCAGCGCTTAATGATTTGAGTTCCCAATCCAAGTGTCATTTATGGACATGTTTATATATTCGAGTTCAGTGGAACACTCACGGTATTTGTGTTAACTGTACTACCGACGTGTTGTTGTCAGAAGTCAGCGTGACATGCGAGCGGATGTTAACCGGACTTTTTGTGTTTTACGTCAATGTAAACGTCGCATTAATTGATATTCTGTATAATTTTCGTTAATAAATCATTACTTATAGTTTTGTGATGTGCATTAATATATTAAAATGATTTTAATATGATAGTGTGCTGAAACGCGTGTATAAGCTTGTAGCACATCGACCAACACATTCATTTCATTTTGGATTTTGACATTCACGCTAATAGCAAATTTCCCCGTGTGAGCGCGTAACTTCAAAACAAAACAATACATTTTCCATCCAAGTAACATGTAAAAATTGTGCAAAATTTCCACGAAAATTGTTTACGCATTTGTTTAACGCATCATAATCGAAAAACATTAACATATTAACTCGTGTTTATTGTGTATCGCGCATCGGTGAAAAACAAACTCGAACGAAAAAAAAATCTTAGAAATTTTTTCCGTGTGTGTGTTTGTGTGAAAAAAAAGTGAAGCAGCAGTAGTAGAACGAACGAAAACAACAATGGACAACAACACCAGTGGTGGCGGAGATGGTGGACCTGCTACTATAACCTCAACATCTATAATCCATCATCACCAAAATGATCATCAAATCCATCAGCAACCACAACAACAGCAAGAACAGGAAAGTGAAAATCAATTAAATCATCATCAAATTCCACAGCAGCCCCAATCTCAGGCTAACAACAACACGACGTCGTCGAATAATAACCATCAAAATTTTATTGCACGCCTTACATCAAAGGACAATATCCTACTTATAAGCGAAGATTTAATCGAAATAGGACGTAACTCATCTAAATCCAGTGTGCATTTTCACATTGGGAAAAATAGTTTTGTGTCCCGTAAACACCTGCAAATAGTCTATAATCAAAATAATTTTTATTTAAAGTGTTTAAGTAAGAATGGTATATTTGTGGACGGGGTATTCATACGAAAAAGTTTCGATTCGATAAAGCTTCCGAAAACATGCAATTTCCGTTTTCCGAGCACTAATATTCGGATCGCTTTCGAGAGTTTAATCAATGATAATTATCATGAACAAAATTTGTTATCAAACAATCACAATAATCATCATCATCCGCATCATCAGTCCCAATTAGTAACAAAACCATTGGAGAATACTAGCAGTGTGATATATGCACCATTGAAAATCTCGATACCCGAGCAAGAGGGAAAAAGTCCATTCCCATCGCCAACCGGTACAATCAGTGCGGCGAATAGCTGTCCAACAAGTCCGCGACAAAATGATATGTTTCATCCACCGGCCACATCGTACGAGGAGCATGAAAAACCACCGTACAGTTATGCCCAGCTTATTGTGCAGTCAATATCCGCAGCACCAGAAAAGCAACTTACGCTATCCGGAATTTATTCGTTTATCTCGAAAAAGTATCCATATTATCGGACCGGGGCAAACAAGGGCTGGCAAAATTCGATAAGGCATAATTTGAGCCTAAATCGGTACTTTATTAAGGTACCCAGATCCCAGGATGAGACAGGCAAAGGTTCATTTTGGCGCATCGATCCAACATGTGAAATGAAGCTTATCGATCAATCGTATCGTAAACGTCGTCAACGTAGTAATCAATCGTTTCGCAGTCCATTCGGTATGCCGAGGTCGGCGCCCGTTTCACCTAGTCAACTGGATGGCCAAGTCCAAAATGTTTCGTATTATTCGTCCACTTACATCAGCCCAACGAATCAGCCGGGCTTGAAACTCGAGCAGCACGACGAAATATATGAAGAGGGTGAGGATTATGTCGAGCACGAGGAATTCGAGCCGAATCGCGCCAAGTACACTAGCGCTGACCAGTAGAAAACAAAAAGCTTTAAAAAAGTATATAAATATTTTGTTTTTTATCATTTTTTTTTATTAATTCAAAAGTTTTAATAATACTGCAAAATTGGACATAATATGAGGGAGAGGACGGACCTCTAATATTGAATTTCATTAAAATCCTTTCTATATAAAAAAAAATTATATGTATTTGGATGTTGTAGCTGAATCAAAAAAAAATAACTACCTAACTGCCCGTCGAATATTATCTTATATTAGACTCTAGTAGATTCTGTTTTTATTATTTTTTTAATTAATTAAATAGCAATTCAACTAAAATATTTATATTAACTTATAAATGTTTTGAATGCTAAATTTATGTATGTTTAAAAAGAAAAATCTATATACTTTTCATTGTTATTTAATTTTCCTTTTTTATTATTATATTATTTCGAGAAAACAAAATGTTGAAACCAAAAGTATAAGAATTTGTGAATTATATACATAAAAAAATTATATATTATTCTTTGTGCAAAAATAAAATTTATAAATAAATTTAATTAATGAATTATTAAACATTGAACAAAACAAAAAAGGGATAAAGTAATACAATATTTAAATATGCTTTTATAAAACTACAAATAAAAGATTATTATAAATAATTTCTTGAAGCAATTTATTCTCAATTTTCTATTTTGAAAAACAATAAACTTGGTCACAAAATATAATATAAAAAATTGGTTCGTTTTCTTTATCGAAATTTGTTATAAACTAAATTTGCTAGTAGGGTGAAAGTGCTAAGTGCAGCTTGATAGGCGTAACTATATATTGATTTTTACAATCTTAAAACTAATTAGAATATAAAATATGATTTTTAGATAACAAATAAAGAGAGCGAAAGATTCTTTCAGTTTTTCTCCCTTTACTTCAAGCCGTATCTAGTCCGAGACCTTTTCGTTTTTCGCTAGCTCGCCCAAAAATGTTTCTAGTTAAATTGTCTTGTAATACAGCAGATCGATAATCTTCTAAATTGGTAAATAGCCAAGTATCTATCTAGTGTTTGATGAAGACAGTAGTGTTTAGTAGCGGAAAATTATGGTTGGTTAAAATCTCTACCTAGTTTGCGTATCGACAAATCTTAATTTTACAACCCTATTATAAAAACGCACAACTAGCAGTGGTGGCGAAATTCTACGGGGTGACATTAAATCAGATATTTTAGGCATTTTCTGTGCAAATGTGATGTTTCGTTCATTATTCGGTTTAGGCAGCGCCAATGAGTATAGTATAATTGTTTATTTGTAGAATTATACTTGGGCTAGGTGCAATAGTTTCGTGTTATTTTGGATTTATATCTAATGATTGATTTAAATAATTAAGTAAATATGAAATTCCTTAATTTATTAAACTACACGTCTTGTAGGCAGAATACAAACAGAACAGACATTATTACTCGATTTTTATATGTAAAAATTTCGGCCGTTGATGTAAAAACAAAGAAATTCGGAATGAAATTTAAATTTAAAATATACTTTGACATCTAGCAAATTTTTTTTGATTTATTTTTACCAAGCGATGCTTTATCCAATAGAATTGTTGTTGTAATGTTGTCAAGGAAATACGCCAAAAGTACAGGGTCAAACCAAAAATATCCATTCAAAAGTATATACAAAATTTTTGCCTCACTAAACATTGAGAATATTAATATTTTTTTAGTGAGATAGTGCATCCGACCCATAAGATGTATGAGACCTATTATTTTTTTAGTGAGGCCTACGTGGGCTGGATACACCCAATGTCTAAAATGTGGATAAATAAAATATATTTCATTAAAATACGTACAATTTAATTTAAATTTAAAAAATTTCTACCAACTTTAGTTTAGAAAAAACCTGGGGCCTAACTATAGAATTCGGCATGCATTTTCAAAGGCTATATCGTTTTCCTATAGTAGACAAAAGAAGGAAAAAGATAAATGTATGAAACTTTTACTATTATTTTCTCTTTTGTTTCTACGCTTGCTACAGGAAAACGATAGCCGTCGAAAATTAATGTCGAATTAAATAGTAAGGCCTCTGAATCGAAATTATTAACATTTTATTTTAAACTCCGCATTTTTGAGCCGAGTTACCCACAGTCCGTTTCAAATTAATCCAGAAAGCTTGTTTCTATAATATCTTTAGACTATTAAAAACTATGGACTGATAATTAGTGTATTTTTCTGTCTTCCACATCTCAGAAGACAAGGACACATAATTCAAAGAGAACCAGAGAAGAGACATTACTCGATTTTTGTATGCAAAAATTTCGAACCGTTTTTTTATCCTTGATTTGTTTAGAAAAGAGTTTCCGGTACCTTCATTATACTTCACACCAGTTCTAGAATATACCTACTGAAGCAATTACTACTAAACCTATTCAGTCAAATGTAGATTTTACATACGTAGCTTCCTCTTTATCTGCAACCAACACTCAAGATGAGTTTACAACGACAGATCAGCAATAGACACTGGAAATTCACATACATTTGCAGACGTGGTAATGTCCAACAATATTTAATCCTATTCCTACGGAAGTTAAATGTTCAGAAGTACCCTACTCTAGCAATACACTTAATGTTGATACTAATATTACTAAAACCACACATTTGGAACATACAAAGTTAATTCACGGAACTAATGAGTCAGTTGAGAGATTTGGGATTAAAACTATTCCTGTTCCTAAAATCCTAAGACGTTTTGGATATATCTTTCTAGGTTCGATCCTATAACTAATAGTAATAATAATAAGATATCTTGGGTATGGCTAAAGTTTACAAACTGAAGTTTGTAAAGTACATAAGTTGATCCCGACAAATTCTAACATTAGGGTGTAAAGATGGTATAAAAGTGAAAGCTCTGGATCCCGCTACCTGGCCTGTTGGTGTATATATTAAACCTTTCGAGTTCACAAATTTTCGGAAATAATTATTTTACGATAAGCAATAAAACAACTATTCCATTTGATAATTTGTCTGTAGATAAAAAAATTTGTTTGGCATTTGGTCAATTAAATGTTCGAAGTTCGGTGAAACTTTTAATGATGTAGCTATTCTTTTACATATTTATAAATTTGATTTGCTTGTTTTGACTGAGACTTGGCTCACTAAGAAAAATAGAAACAAATCATTCCAAATAAACAACTACAAATTGTTGCGAGCTGATCGCACGAATTCTCGTGAAGGTTCGGTGTTTATATTTATTATCGCTCCTCCTTTAAAATAAACAAACTTTGTTCAAATTATTTATAGGTAAAGTTGAGTTCTTATCTTCTGAGCCTGTTGGAGCATTTGGAAAAATACTTATTTTGATTATTTATAAGCCTGATGATGACATCGATAATATACTAGATATTTTTGCTGAACAATAATTTGGATTTGAATGAATTATTTGTTGTGGTGATTTTAACTATAACATGTTGACCAATAATAAACTTAGTGATTGCTTAAAATTAATAAATAACTTATATTATTTACTGTTTAGTCCAACTAGAATTAACAACCTTTTAGATTTGATTATTGTTCATGAGCCTGATAAACATAATATTATTTCCTTTGGGCAAGTTGAAGTTCATGCTACTTCTGATCATAATTTGATATTTGCCAGTTATAAGTTTTGTAACACCAGGAGTAAGATATCGTAGCTTACGTTGTTCCTGATTATAAGGCGATTAATCAAATACATTTTATTGAGAATTTGTTTTTGTTAGATTGCTAATATATGTATTACTATTCTGAGGTTGATGATATTATTGCCAATTTGAACTCAAATTTTTTACATTTTGAAGTGCGTCTCGTAATAATGTTATAAATAAATATCCTGCGGCACCATGGTTAAATGCTCATAATTAATAAATATTTAATGGAACGTAGAGATTTAGCTTTTAAAAAACATAAAAGTTTTGGATTATATAATGATTTATAATGCTTTAGATTTTTTAGAAATAAAACAAATATTTGTATACATCAACCAAACCAAATTATTTTAGAAATTTCAAAAATTATAAAATAACTTGGAATAATTTAAAAAAATTGGGGGTTCTTGCGTCACTAGGGATGCTCAAATTGACTTATTGACTTTTCAGTTGAAGAAATGTTGGTTGGTATCAATAAATTTCGTGATTATTTGGGAGTTTTACCACTACCTGACGCTAAATCTGATCATTATGTAAGTGATGCTTTTGTATTTGATTGTGTTGATGAAGTATTGTTTTAAATGTTATTCGTGAAATTAAATCTGATTCAATAGCTATGATATGGTAGATTTTAAAGTCTTAAAACTTAGTATCGATTTATTTTTCCCTTTTATAACTTCCGTATTCCGTTATTAACCAGTATCTGACAAAATCTCTGTTTCCTAATTTATTGTAGGTGGCATCCATAATTCCGTTACTAAAGAAGGATGTAATTTCCAATATAGAAGATATACGTCCTATTAGTATTTTGCCTGCTCTGTCAAAAGTTCTAGAAAAGGTCATGCCACGTCAAATGCAGAAATATCTTCATAGGTTTAATTTCCTAAGTGAGTTTCAATCGGGGTACAAATCCGGTTACAGTACCACTACTGCTCTTGTTAATATTATTGATGATTTGTCTACTATCTTGGACAAGGAAAATTCGGTTGCTATTTTGGTCCTACTAGATTTTTCTAAAGCATTTGCTTGTGTTAATCATATTCATTTGCTTCAGAAGTTACATGTGTATTATACATTTTATAATTCGGCTATTAATCTAATATATTCATATTTGAGCGATTGTAAACAGTTTGTGAAGCATCAAATATTTTTTATTTGTACATAAATGATCTACCTTGGAAAATCTTGAATTGCCGGTTTCATCTTTATGCTGATGACTTACAATTTGTTATTGGTAGTCAGTTGTCATAGCTAGATGCGAGATAGTGATTAAACTCAACTTAGATCTTAAAAATCTCTTTGTGGGCTAAAAATAATTCGTTATTATTAAATACGATTAAAAGTAAGGCATAAGGTTTTATTACTCTCAAAAAATGATCGTCATAATAATGTTATGCCCACACTTTTCTTAGATAATGATGTTATATCCTTTGTTCCAGAGGTTAATGATTTAGGTTTGTTTTTGAATTCTAAACTAACTTGGGACGATCGTATCAGCTCTCTTTGCTAGAGGGTTAATTATGCTTTATATTCCATTAAGTTGATTAAAAAGCTTTGTCCAGTTAAGCTTCGTAAACATTTAATTAAAAGTTTGGTTTTGTCAATGTTCACATATTGTAATGTTATCTACAATCAACGTGACAGTTTTTCTAAACGTTTACTTGAAGTTACGTTTAATAATTGCACTAGATACGTTCATCATCTTAGGAAGTGCGACCATTGATGACATGTTGTAACTATCACATTTTTCGTTTCGGTAGAATAACGGGACTTTAGAAGTAAAAAAAATTGTTTCGTAAAAATATTACTTCCAAAATACTGTTATTTTATCGAAAATAATTTTAATTTTTTCAACGTTGGTAACAAAGTTACTCAACTTGCTCAGAAGTAAGATTACATTTCGCGCATGAATATTTTTATTCAGCAAAATTCAACCTTCAAATCTTCTTCTTTTTGTACAATTTGTACTTTAAAAGTTTGTAATTTAATTTTTCTGATACTTCAAATTTAATACAAAGACAGAAACAGAAAACAACAGAAACTAAATTACTCTAAAGTTACTCTACATGTTTGGAAACAGATTTGGTAATATTTTGTCAGCAAGTTACCAAAAGTTACCATTTCGCGTATTTTGTTGAGAAATATGTCTTTTGTGCTTTAGCTTTATTTCAAGAAAATATATACCTCAATGATAGCCGTTTTCAGAAATAGCCCATGATAAGTTTTGAGTAAGTTGCTGACAATAAATTACCAAAACTATTTCCGAACATGTAGAGTAACTTTAGAGTAATTTAGTTTTTGTTGTTTTTAAAGACAGAAACTTTAATTAAATTAGAAGTATAAGAAAATTTAAATTACAAACTTTTAAAGTACAAATTGTACAAAAAAAGCAATACAGATGTCATATCTGCAAAAAATACGTCTTAAATTTTGCTGAATATAAATATTCGCACGCGAAAAATCTTACTTTATTGTGTTGTAATCGTGTCAAGAAATTTTCGAAAAAGGCTAATATTTACAATCTACCCTAAGAACCAACTCAGAAATTTTTTATTCGACTGTACACACATCTGACAGTTCTCTACGTTTGTTTACAAACGTTACAAACATAAACAGACAGACTTAGGAGTCATGCTTAAAAACATATTTACTTTTTTCGTTATAATCTTACATTTTACCAAATTATACTCTACCATTTGCGATAAAGAAGAAATTTGTGTAAATAATCAACATGACTATAAATACGATAAAGGTGGGTGAACATTTGCATGTTTGTGATGTTGGTTAATTTGATTATGTTTTTAGATTCCAATGAAATTTTTCAAACCATTGAAACTGCTTTAAATTCATATGTGCCATGCAATCAAACGAAATGTTCGTGTAATCTCAAAACGCTTAAAGCCGACTTAAAACAATTTCGCTCAGGAATCTCAAAGGAAATGATCGATAACGTACGTGATCGGGGAACAAAGTACCAAATAATTGAACATAAATTGTATCGGCAACGTGATTGCATGTTCCCTGCACGATGCTCTGGAATTGAGTATTTTATAAAAAAGTTTCTTATGGATTTACCTGATATGGAGATGATTATAAATTGTCGGGATTGGCCGCAAATCAATCGTCAGTGGAACGTTAAAGCTGGACCCGTGTTTTCGTTTAGCAAAACGGATGAGTATATGGACATAATGTATCCGACATGGTCATTTTGGGAAGGAGGGCCTGCAATATCATTGTACCCAACTGGAATCGGGCGATGGGATCTTCATCGATCTTCGATCAAGAAGGCCGCCGACGCATATCCTTGGGATAGAAAAGACTCTAAAGCGTTCTTCCGCGGTTCTCGGACTTCATCGGAAAGGGATTCGATTGTGCTTCTATCACGAAAAAATGATGATCTTGTGGATGCACAATATACCAAAAATCAAGCTTGGAAATCAGATGCCGATACACTTGGTGCAACTCCGGCCAAAGAAGTAAAGTTCGAAGACCATTGTCGTTACAAATATTTAATCAATTTTCGTGGAGTCGCAGCTAGTTTTCGCCTTAAGCATTTGTTCCTTTGCAAGAGCCTAGTATTTCATGTAGGTGATGAGTGGAAAGAGTTTTTCTATGACGCTTTAATCCCTTGGGTGCATTATATTCCGCTAAAATCGCATCCAACACTAGAAGAAATTGAAAAGATGCTAGAATTTTTTAAGGCCAACGATGTTATGGCCAAAGATATTGCGGAACGTGGTTATAATTATATCTGGAAACATTTACGAATGAAAGATGTGGAATGCTACTGGCGTAAATTATTGCTCAAGTACAGCAAATTACTCAACTATACTGTGACTTTAGATCCTACTTTAATTGAGATATAAAGATGTTAATTTATAAAAAATTTATTTACACTCGAATAATTTTGTAGAATTTATTACCAAAATTTAGAAAATTACATACAACGAAATACATTGAAACGTCTTTAACACGTTACGTTTGGCGATTGATTTCAAATACATTTGATAATCATCATTTAGGCTTATTAAAACCATGCAAATGCCACTTTTGGATTGTCAAAATCATATGGTAAAGTGTCATTTAAACATTTAAGTTTTTTTATTTATTTATAAAATATTTTTAATTGAAATTGCAATAAAGTGATTTATTATAAAACATTAAAGTGACCAAATGAATAATCAAAATGCCTATACCTGAAATATTTTCTGGCCTTGCGGATAATCCGTATTTTGGTGCTGGTTTTGGATTGTTCGGATTGGGTGCCGGGGCTGCATTATTACGTAAAGGTATGCAAGGTGCTATGATTTTATTTCGACGGCATTATATGATTACGCTCGAAGTACCGTGTCGTGATAAATCATATCAGTGGCTCTTACAATGGATCACAAAACGAGGGGCCCGTCAAACGCAACACCTTAGTGTTGAAACGACATTCATCCAAAAGGATTCAGGACACGTTAAAACGAATTACGAATTTATACCGAGTATTGGGACGCATATTATGTTTTATGGTGGTACTTGGATTCGAGTGGAACGAACGAGGGAGCAGCACACATTAGATTTGCATATGGGGGTGCCGTGGGAAACGGTTCAGCTCACAGCGTTTGGACGAAACAAAAACATGTACTTTAATATATTGGAAGAAGCGCGGCAGTTGGCACTTAAGGATACAGAAGGCAAAACGATAATGTATTCGGCACTTGGTTCTGAATGGAGACAGTTTGGGCATCCACGGAAGCGACGGCCTATTAATTCGGTCATTCTTGATTCGGGGGTAGCTGAAAGAATTTTGGCTGATTGTCAGGAGTTTATTAGAAATCCAGCCTGGTACTCAGAACGAGGGATCCCATATCGTCGGGGATATTTACTACATGGACCACCTGGTTGTGGTAAATCGAGCTTTATCACAGCTCTCGCCGGAGAAATAGAATTCGGAATTTGTTTGCTTAATCTCTCCGACCGTGGCCTCACCGACGACCGATTAAATCATCTACTGAGCGTAGCACCACAACAGTCTATCATCTTATTGGAAGATATCGACGCAGCATTCGCTTCGCGTGAAGAATCTGCGCAATCAAAATCAGCTTATGATGGGCTAAATCGGGTAACATTTAGCGGTTTACTAAACTGTCTTGATGGTGTCGCATCGACCGAAGCTCGAATAGTATTTATGACGACTAATTACTTAGAACGACTGGATCCTGCCCTGATTCGGCCAGGTCGTGTAGATGTGAAGGAATTCGTAGGCTACTGTAGTGCCCACCAGCTGGAACAGATGTACAGACGATTTTATAAAGGAGAAGAGTCCATAGAGAATTCAACCCTATTTGCCGAAATGGTGTTAGCCCATAAGAAAAATGTGAGCCCAGCTCAAATTCAGGGTTACTTCATGGTACATAAAATGTCAGGCCAAACCGAAGTTCTTGCCAACATTCAACAAATCTGGCAGTTATGATAAATAAATCGTATTCGTGTATGATAAATTTTGCTTTTAAGTAATTGCCCAAATTTAGTGCGACAACAAAATGGTTTACACTACACTCAAAATTTATTTAGCTTTCTTCCCTTTTTTGGCTTTACCAGCTGCACTCTTTTTTCCCTTTTTCCCCTTTTTCCCCTTGCGCTTATGCCTCCGGTATGGGCCCAAATGTCGTCGGACCATAGTGCCTCGCCACCATGCCTGTATTCGAATGGCATATTTAAGCTTTTTCTGTTCTAAAAGAACTGCTTCGGCCTCCAATCGTTTCTGCTCCCAAAAGTCTTCCATTTCCTTTTGGCGTGAAGTGTACTCTTCCTCCGCAACTTGGGCCCGGACTTCTAAGATCTTAATATTTTCAGTTAGTACTTGAATTTCATCGTCCATTGCATCAATCTCAGTATCACATTTTCCCATCCACTTTTCGATCAGACGTTCGACGTCAGTGATTTTGTAGTCCATATATTCTATGAAGGAGGTTTAAATCATTTTGTTATCTTCATTTAAATGTTATCGCCTAATCTAACCTTCAATGTCGGCCGTTATGTTAGATTCGTTTTGATGGGTCTTATTAATTTCATTTAATTTTTGGGTTAACGCGTCACGCTCTTTATCCACCACCATCTCTTTCTGTTCCAATCTTGTTTGCTTCCAGTGCAATATACAACGGGTCTCAATACAATTTTCAATTGTGCAATCCTGAAAATAGAAATTTTACAAATAGGCTCTCGAATTATTACCAAACATTCAGTCAACATCTCTCTTTTCTCGTAACAGCTCGCATTGTTCAATCCAATCGTTTTTAAGAAAATTTAAATTTTTGGTTTCATCCAATAGTTTGGCCTCCAAGTATTTTACGTATTCTCTCGATTTTACGTAATGATATATTATAGTGTGTACATCGTTTGCTTCGCTTTCAATCATGGTCGCTTTTGATTTTAACGATTGAAATGTCCCGTGCAACTCCAATTCGTTAATTATGGCTTCGAGCACCACTTTGATTTTGTTACTATAAGAGAACGGTACGCTTAGAATAACCGATAAACATCCTATTATTAGTTACTTACACATCGTTGCCTAGTTTATAGCGTACCATTCCGATTAGGCTCTCTTTGTAGATCTCCAATGTTGGTTCAGAAAATATTTGGTTGCGTACTCCATCAGTAAACGTGTCAAGCAATGGTCTTTTCATCGCACTATCCAAAATTAATTTAATACCCTTTGGCGCTTCAAACCCCCGATTAATGATTACCAGTTCTCCAACCGTTCGTGTAAGCGTATATTGCATGATTGCATTAGCTGCATTAAGCAGGGCATTCCATTGCCATTCTACGTCATTCTCATATTCAAGTGTTTGTTGGGTATTTTCCGATTTGGATCCGGTCTCTCCGAGCAATTCGTACTCCGTGAAGAAATCAAAATCCATTTTGTCTAGTAGGTGCTTAGGCAGGATCTCTTTAATATACTGATTCATCCTGAGGAATAAGCCGCAAGAGGTGGAAAAGATTTTGCACCCAATTAAAAACGATTATAAAATTAAGGAAATTCGTAAAACGTTATAGAAAACCGTGAAAAACTCAAAAGTATAGAAAAACGACTGGCTTATCAAGGCATACATCGATTTTATTTAATAGTTCTAGAGCTACCATAGACAGTAAAAACTTAAAAGGAAAATGATGGCAAAGCGACTATTTTTTCTTACCCTTGCCACCTTTGGCACCCTTGCCTTTCTTCTTCTTTTTATAAGGTCCCAAGTGACGTCTAACCATAGTACCTCGCCACCAGGCTTGAATTATAATAGCGCATTTCCATTTTTTTTCAGCCAATGCAATTTCCTCAGCGGCCAACCTCTTCTTTTCCCAATAATCTTCAATCTCAGCGGCACGCGCCTCATACAGCTCTTTCATCTCATCATGCTTCTGTTGCAAATCGTTTATATTTTCGGTAGATATTTGTATCGCATCATCCAACTGCTCGATCTCCTTTTCGTATTTTTTTTGCCAAAATTCGGTCTTTTCTTCAATTGTATCGATTTCGTATTTTATAAAGTTTTCAATTTCGTTAATTGCTCGACTCTCAATATCCAATCTTTGACGTGCATCATCCAATTCACAGGTTAGGCGCCGATGTGATTTCTTCAGCATTAATGCGCCTTGGTCTAGTCGAGTTGTTTCCCATTTTCGAATCAAACGGGATTTTATGGCGCTTTCGATTCGTATATCATGTATTTTATTTTCCATTGTCGAGATTTCGTTGTCTAATTCTTCTAGCACTAGACTTGATTCTGCTTTGAACTCGGCCAGTTTATTTTCCAAATGCTCGACATAGTTTTTATGTTTTGTGTACTCCTCAATTAGTGCGAATTCCTCGTGCTCATTTGCTCGATCGGTGGCCATTGTTTTGGCCAGTGACTTGTAATATCCTGTCTGCTGTAATTCCATTTGGGTGGCTTTTAATACTTGGGTACACCATTCTCTGTAAGTAGATATAAAACTATCTGGGCTTAGCTATTTAACAAAGCAATATCTAGTAATTACTTACACATCACAAGATATTTTTATGTAAAACATAGACATCATGCCTTCCTTTAGTTCCTGAATGGTAGGTGAAAAGAAAATGTGTTCGCGCGTTTCTTGTTTTGCAACTCGTTCCTTAAATGGCTTCCGACCTCCCCATATTTTCTTCTTCTCATTTGAAAAACGTTTTGCACATCCGAGGTTTATAATGTTTAATTCTTCAATTATCCGCGCTAAAGCATACTGAATTAGTAGGTTTTCAACTTTCGTAAAATATTTCGGATCAGATTGAAAATTTGTGGGGGTCGCTGATGGATCTGGCTTTACAGTTTCGCGTTCTCTAATATAAGCGTCTGTGTAGAACTGAAAATCTAACAGATCAAGTTTTGATGCAATTCCTTTGCATTTATCCATTTTTATTTAGCAAAAAAAAAAAACATAAAAAAAGCAAAATATGCAACAAAAAATATTACTCAATAACCCAACAAATAATAAATGAAACCATGGCGATTTGTAACGTTTCCATGGATAGATAAGTTCAAATTATTTAAAATGTATAACCAAATGTTTGTGCCTTCCCACACTTGTCTTGAGCACACAGCACAACACATCAAGACTGCAAAAAGATGACTTGAACGAGCATTCGCAATTGTTATAATTTTATCTAAATTGTTTATTTTTCACGAAATTACATGTGCCATACGTAAAGTAAGTAATGCGCCTTTGCACATGTTATGTTCAATGATATCACAAACTACAAAAGATCAGAAAATAATATACTCGTTTACAGCCGGTTCATAATCGATTTTTCATTTCAAATTATACAAAAGACACGCCTCTTTTCATACAAAAGAGTTGAAAAAATTTCGAATGTGGGATTTTGGGATCTTTATCCATAGTTATGAACCGGCTATTATACACCGTTTTATACCCCATTTACATGCGACCAACATTTTTCTTTTGCAAAATGAAAGAGATATAAGATTGATTTTTTCCACATGGGAGACAAGAAAAGAAATATATCCCAACAAAAATTTGCAGAAGATTGTGTTAGCCACTACACCATCAAAACCACTATAAAAATGAAAATGTTGCCATAAAATACATTCGATCCGAGTATTTTTATGGAAACGTTTTTAAAATTAACAAAACAAATTATTTTATATTTATAACTGTTAAGGATTCATAATAAAAACAGACGCCATAGACAAAAATGTAAATTTCGCATTTAAATTAATTAAAAATAAATTAATAATTTTCCTATAAAAAATTATGGCATTACTATATATGTTTATTTCTTTCTCGCATATTGAATATTTTTATATTGCGGATACTTCTTATTTACTTGCAAAAATTTGCAGAAGAAAACAATTTCCTACATGTAAATGGGGCATAAATTACATAGTTGAAACCTTTAAACTTATGCGAATTCTTTGGAACTGTCAGGCAACAATAAATTACCCGGATTCAGCTGTCAGGATAAAACTTTGACATAACAGTTTTTTCTTACAAAAAACTTACTCAGAAATGTTACTTGGCATGAGATTTAGTTTTTCTGATACTTATCGAAGAAAAAGAAGTGTCCCTTTTTATGATCGCAGTCTACTAAAAAATTTGTTTCTTATTTCTTTATCCTTTTTTGATAAAGTGTCACTTACAAAGTTCTCACAATAAAAAATTTTGTTGCTTAAACTTTTACCTTATGAGTAGCTCGCCCAATGAATTAAAAATTAATAACAAAAATCGGAATTGAAACCGACTTCGTTTTATTTTTTTCATACTAGTGATATTTTTAAAATTGTATTTTATATTATTAATATAGTTTTAAGATATATTAATCCGATAAATTAGTTTTTATTTGCTTTTAATATCTTTTGTCTGGAAAACGTCCACAAAAACGCTAGCTAACTTCATTAGTATTTTCTTAAGATAAAAGTAAATAATTTCTATTGTGAGAGCTCTGTTATAAAACAAATAGATGATAGAAACAGAATAGAGGGTATAATATTCTATTCTTGCTATAAGATCGCAATAGAAACAACGAGATAATTGAAAAATGAAAAAAAGTCAATTTTATTCATGATAAAAGAGTCTCAAACTTCGATACTATCGAAAAAAGTGATGTTACAAAATCCCATCCTGCGGTGTAACTTTAAAATCACGATATATTATCAGACTTTATAAAAAAAAAAAATTACGCATATATATGCAAAAGTAAACGTCAAAACATAAATATAAATAAACAAAAACACCGCACCAGTTGTACAATTCAATTTTGAATTTATTTTCGTTTTTAATAGATGTATTAAAATTGTGGATAGTTTGTAATTTAGGGCGGATCATCTTAAGTAATAAAATGTTGTGTTTATGTTCGAACTCATATAATTTCTTGCATTTTTAATTAAAAATTATTGATATGTATTAAGTGACAAATAAATTAATAAAATTGACATATGGGAGACACTATCTTGAAAAGTTTCATACTTTGCTTTATAATTACCGATTCTAACAATCTTCTCTTCACCAATGCTATTAAAGCTATGCTTATGTCAGGTAACTTTTTCATGTTCTTTTACGCAGAAAATTGGTACCTTTATTTCAAAAAGTCCAAAGAATATAATTGAGATTTCTGTCATGAATGGCAATTCAGTTCACACACTACGAAAAATTTGAAATTCTACACGAAAAACTCTATTTCAGAAGAATTATTAGCAGCGTTTATCTGTTTGCATGCTTTGCTGTAACACAGGGTAAAGGGTAAGCAAAAGGATTTGCTTTGCCACTTAGTTGCTAGAAGGGTATTCATACCATTTTCACATCTACAATCTGTTTGCAAGAACCCAAGTATTTTTACTTTCGACTTTTTCCCTTTTTATTGAACAATAGTTCGAAATTAAGTTTCGAATATTCCTAATATTTAGTTTCGAGTTATTCTAATTCGAAACTCGGCGAAACTCGATATAATAAAATTGAGTGCATGCATGTGTTAAAATAAAATTGGCGGGAGCAATTTTGTGCATGTATGTGAAATGTCAAATGAATTTGGGGGTTCTAAATATTATATTAATAAAACTAAATTTTAATTTTGTTTATATTATTTATTATATTATTTATTATATTATTTATATAAAATAGTTTATTAAATCTATACATAAACTGAAATAGTAATAAACTAATAACTAAACAAGTAAAACTCTTAACGCTAAGTAAAATGATGCTTAAACGATGCGTAGCAACTCCAATAAAAATTGCACCTGGCTAGGTTTGAAATGCCAATTATCTAAAATAGAATAGCAAATTAATAAAAATTACAATTTTGTAAAATTAAATTATGTGATTTATCTATCATATAACCATTTTCAATTTGAAGATTTAATATTCTTTAAAACTTGCGATTTGATGATGCCGAATAAAATTGTTATGTTTACAAATAAATTATTATTTAGAAATTTCGCAAATAAGACTCGTACATTACAATTTTTAAATACGTTATAATTGTCTATTAATTTGTGATTATGAACACAAATTAAAATAACACGGAAACACGTTCTTATACACATCACTGTTAAACAATATTTACATATGTGTCATACATAAATAATTTTTCTTTCGACTTTTTCGTCATAATTCGAAGGAAAATAGGATAGCTCAATTTTGAGTTTCGTCTTGTTATACTTGGGAAATCTGTCTACCATCGTTTGATGGGACAGTTTCAAAATTTTGAATTTGGTCGATTGGGTAATAAAGGTTTGTTTCTCGGCGGCCAATTTGCATTGTATATGAATATATCATTAATAAAATCATAAAATCTACTTATACGCTTTAAAATCTATGTAAAAGCGTTTAATTTTATTCTAGTTATAAACACTTGAACATTTTACATTTAAATTAGAAAATTTCTGCACTAATTTCTACCGCATAACGATATACACACACACACCTATATTTCATTCCGAAAACTAAAGATAAAACTGAAACTGACATTTCGCATTATTTCTTTTCTAATTTGTATTCATTCATTCACAAAATTTTCATTTATTCGTGTTCACAGTGTTCGCAAGTACAGATAGAGTGATTGTGTTTTGTGTAGTGTAATGTCGGAGGAGTGAAATGACCGAAATTTTCATTACACAAGAGAAAGAAAAATCGTGAAGTATTGAAATAGCAGAGAAACGCAATTCAATAAATTTTCGTATTTTTCGCGTATGCGACACGTTTTATGAAATTGCACATTCCAAGCTTTTTGAAATTTTCTACAATTTATCTTGCAAATTGTTTTATGGTGAATCAAACAATGGCCACAAATGTTTTACAACAAAATGATAGCTCAGAAACCAGTTCAAATTCAGAGAATTACGGGGATGATGATGGTCGAAGGCGAAGAGTTTCCAAATATCGAAGCAGGTGATTATTTAATAGGCTAGCCTAGCTAATTTTTATTGTAAAATAGTACAATGAAAAATTTGCACACTATCGTCTAAAAGTCTCGTTTCGCCTTGTATTGCGATTACGTCCATGTTTTTCCGCGTATAGCGGAAAATTATTTTTATACATTTTCTTGAAGGATCTCTTTTTGTTGTTTCTCATTGTTTTATAAATAATCTAAAAATACTTGAAAAGAAGTGCAAAACGCACTTTTACGAATGACACATCATTATATCACATTTACTAATTTTCATTGCAATTTTCTTTTGTTTTTCATTATTTTCCGGTTGGTTGCAAAAAAAAAAAGAAATATTCGTATTCACAACATGAGTAATCCCACCAAGGCTCAAGTGATTAGTCGTGCTAATGTTGGAATGGTACAACCGTCTGGAGCTTCGTCATCAACGGCCGGACTACCTAACTTGTTGCCAAATCAGGGGCCGCTGGAGCAGTTGGAACGGATTACATTGCTGGTGGATAATACACGATTTGTAATAGACTCATCACTGTTTACGGCACATCCAAATACAATGTTAGGTAGAATGTTTACTTCGGGGATCGAATTTACGCATCCGAATGAGAGGGGTGAATATGAGGTAAGTGAATTTTTCTTTAATTATGGTTAATTCTTTATACCTTCTTGAAGCAACGGTGAATCTATGTTAGTACAATAATAACTAACACTTGAGTTGAATGAATTTATGTTTTTGCTAATTACGTTTGCATTGATAAGCATTGCGTCTGAACACTGCAGTTTGATAATCATTTCAAGGGCAGATTATTAAAATAAAACGAAACGCGCTATTTGATAAGCTTCTATATTTAGCGATAACAATCAACTAATTTAAGTTTAATAGGGGTTTGTTTAATGTACTGATAATCGCATGTTTTAATCTCGTCTTCAATTTTTTTCAGGTCGCCGAAGGTATTTCTCACAATGTATTTCGAGTAATTCTCGATTACTACAAAAATGGTATAATCAAGTGTCCTCCAACGGTATCAGTTCAGGAATTGCGCGAGGCTTGCGACTATCTTCTAGTTCCATTCGATGCGACAACCGTTCGATGTCAAAATTTAAGTAAGTATACGGGCTGTACCCTGTTTTTCGCCGTAATCAGATAATTCTCATAATTCTGTTTGCAATTAGGAGGATTGTTGCATGAGTTAAGTAATGAAGGTGCTCGACATCAATTCGAACAATTTTTAGAGGAATTAATATTACCACTAATGGTTGCGTCCGCCAAACGTGGTGACCGAGAGTGTCATGTGGTGGTATTACTAGATGAGGATGTTGTAGACTGGGATGAAGAATATCCACCGCAAATGGGCGAAGAATATTCACAAACTGTTCAAAGTACCGCGATGTATCGTTTTTTTAAGTATATCGAAAATCGTGACGTAGCTAAACAGGTAATGAAGGATAGAGGATTAAAAAAAATACGTCTTGGCATTGAGGGTTATCCGACGCATAAGGAAAAAATTAAAAAGCGACCCGGTGGCCGGGCCGAAGTAATATACAATTATGTTCAACGACCTTTTATCCACATGTCGTGGGAAAAAGAAGAAGCGAAATCAAGGCACGTTGATTTTCAGTGTGTTAAATCCAAATCGGTTACAAATTTAGCTGAAGCTACCGCGGATCCGGTACTAGAGATAGATGCCTCAGGGAATCCCATTTATATCGTTGATCCTGTGGCCCGCGTGCCAGAATCCGATCCACAAGTTGCATTTGGCGGCAGCGGTGGAGGAGGTGGTGGTGGTGGTCGCATCCAAAATGCGATTGATATCGATGATGCAGCTATAAACGGATTGAATTTACACGAAAATGAGCCAGCTCTTGATGAACAGCTTTAAAAATATCTAGGAAATCTCTTAACCAAAAACTATTAAACTATTCGTTTTATTCTTTCGTCTGGTTTAACAAAACTTGATTTAATTTTTGGTGTTAATTGTTATTAATTAAAACTATGGATAATTTAATTTTAGTCGCACATTTTTTAATAATTTAATTATATTATATTTGTATCGCTAAACATAAAATAAATTTTTTTATCAAATAAAATTATAAATGTAAAATGCTATGTCAGGTATTTCGTATTTAATGACGATCGCAATTATTCTCTCAGCAATGCAATCTCAATCAACTTCCTATAAATTAAATAGAATTCAAGCGGCATAATTTCTATATGAAAATCAAGTACAAAACCGTTATGCCGAAAGCGCGGTATGATCCCTTCGATCGCCTGAAATAGTTCCTCTTCTGCCCACTTCAACACTCTGCGCTTCTTTATTGCACTCTGAACAAAATCTCGCAACTTCAATGTCTCACATTGGGCAAAATGTATTTCATTATCAAGAGCATAAAAAAGATCCGTATTTATTTCCTCTAAGCTCTCAGCGTCCATTTTTATCATTTCCCGAATTAATTTCAGAAAACAGTACGATAAATTTCCAATTATGTCATTTTTACACGGCTCCTTCCCGTACAGAGTGATTGCCAGAAAAATTAAAATTTTTAAAAATTGATAAAACGCAATCATTTCATTCGGATCGTTCAAATTTTTAATCAGCAAATCAAAATTAAAATTCGCCGCCTTCAGCAAATCGAACGAATACGTTTTATTATTATTCGTATTATTGATTTTTATGATAAAATACCATAAATTAATTTGTCGGTTATATTTTCGTGATTCGTAAATCGAAATCAGTAATTTCAATAGTTTCGCAATTATCGCACGCAAATTAACCATTTCATAGTTGAGCACCTCGTTAACCGTTTTCTCAACGTCCATATTGTAATGCGTCCGCGTATTAGGATGATGATATTTGCTCAATAAGAATCGTATAATTTCATCCGTTTGATGAATGTTAACATACGAGTCGATCAGTAAAAATGGCGAGATGATGTTTAAATTATAGTCTAGCGACATTTGTTGATACAGGCTTATGCAATTATACAACGCGCTTTCGGTTGGTTTGGTTAAGAGCGCTATTAGTTGAACATTGGAAAATGTACCAAGTAAATTTGCATTCCATAAAAAATCTTCTTTGAACATTTCGGATGATATTATGATATCACCGTTGTAGCATTTTATAATCCCTTGCCCAGATTTTAAATTGTTGTCCCACATGGTTATTACAACCAATTCATTTAGTTTGATTACACCAAATCCGTGCCTTTTACCATTTTGCCAGTAACCTTCAAACGATGTGTTGTATTGGGGCCAAGTATAGATTCCATAGCCGTGAAATTTATTATCGTAAAATTGGCCAACGTACGTCTCACCGTTATGAAATTTATACGTTCCGCTAAATCGTTCATTGTCCAGGAATGAACCTAACCGAAAAAGTTTTATTATGAAATGGTCTCAATTCTATTAGTGCATGATACCTTTAAATGCTCCATTTTCGTAATATCGAATCCCCTCGTTTTTTTCTCCATTCAACCAGGTTCCATCAAACAATATCTGGTCTTTAGTCCCATCCACTGCATAAAATGTTCCAAGCCCATTTTTCTTTCCATATTCATAATTTCCAATGTATTTTGACGATTTTGTTATCAATCTGCACTCACCGTGCGGAACTCCATTTTGTAGGATACCCACTATTTTCGAACAATTTTTAAATGCCATCGTTCCTTTCCCGTCGATCTTATCCGCTTTAAAATCACCTTGATAATAATCACCTTCTGCCCAATCAAATCGGCCTTTACCATCCATCTGAATAGATGGCGATACATCGCCACGATATTTATTGCCGTTTTGAAATACAAGTGCAGCCGAAAGAGTTTGGGATCGACACACTTTCGATTCAAACACATTTTTTTCTCGGATTATTTGCGATTTTAGATAATCGAAGAATTGTTGCGAAATCGTATCTTGTAAGACATTCATTTTTGGAAACGAAGTTGAGAGCTTAATACTAAGCTGCTTTGTTCTGAGTTAAAGTGGGTCAGTGAAATATAATTTTTTAACACCTTATTTTTACAACTGTTGAATTTCAGAACTCGATGTTTATAGAATCTCGAACTCTATTAAATTTTAATCTGGCTAAAGTGCAATAGGCACAAAGGTTTTGAAGCTTATAATCCAATAGTGTTTTTGTAGGTGAGCTAACATCAGCTGTGGACCACCGTGTAGCGTTATATGATGTGCTTGTGAAATAAGTAAATTAATAAACTGGTTGTCTTTTGGAAGGATAATCGGCTGCTTTCTTGTGTATGGCGTGATTCGCCCTCCGCCACACGGTATACCATCACAGTCGACGAAAAAGTTAAGAGATTGAAGTGGGCTCTTGTCTGGATTCACATTTTGATATTCCGTCAGCGGAATGAGTTTCTTGAATCCGCTAATCCAGAGTTCGAATGATCAATTGAGCTCGGATACGTTAATGGAGGCTTTCGAGCGCGTTGCTATGTGGAGACGTCAATGTTGTATGAAGCGTCTACAGAAGGCCGTGAAGATGTAATTTTCTGAGCGATGAACATCGAGCGAATAAGTAATATAAGATGTTGTGGGTCGTCATGGTTTCAGTATGCATTGCGACCATTGACCTTAGTTTTGGATCGTCAATGTTAGTGCAGCACTCGCTAGAGTTTTGGCGTGGCCATTGACAGGATCTTCTCGTAGCCAAACCAGACCTGACCACCACAGCAGATAACTGTGTAGTAATGAGGGTTGGACACCACGAGATGCGCAATCAACGGAGTTGTGTTTAGTGTAGACATAAATCCAATTGATGGGTTGAAGGTAATCCAGGATTTAGATTGGTCACAAACGTCTTCCAGCGTTTGGGCGTGTTGCGAAGCCAATCAAGTATTATTTTTGCGGGTCGGGTTGCTTGAGGCACGATGTCTTGTGTATGAGTTTGGCGAGTAGCACACTTGCACAAATCTGGAGAGCTGGCAAGCTGATTGTTTTCAGTGGCGCGACCTTCGTCTTGGATATATTAGTATTGTAATTTTGACAGATGCATCTGCCATCTAACGTTGTACATGCCTTCACCACCGCTGCACAGGCTTTCTTAGAGGCGTCGCTGAACCCGTAAATTTGAAGGTTACTGAGATTTGTCGAATGATTTATCCAGTGATCGATTCTGAGAGGCTCCAAGGATCTTAAACTATCTCGATAAGTGAGCCATCTCTGAACTATTGATTTTGGGACCGGAAATGACCACGATACGTTGAGTACCCAAAACTCTTGAAGTTGCTTGGTGCACCAGCATCCGATGTTGAGCTGATGTTGAATCCGAAACAATCGGCCAAAGGAGACCAATGTAGCCCAAGTGTTTCAACTAAATCGTCCCAATTCAGCTCAATTTGACCCTGTTGGCTGTTCGAGGACCACTCTCACACTTCCAAGCTAATACATCGGAGCAGTTCCATCATTTGCCTTTGGACTTCGATTAAATGCACGATGACGTCTAAGTCGACATAGAAGTGTATCGATGTGAATTGCATTATACCGTGATGAGGAAAATAGGACGTCTGGTTCGGCGAGCTGTCATGATCTTTTAACATTCCTTCGACTCTATCTTATTAGGAAGACAGTAATGAAATCGGCAAGTTCCAACTGCTCCAGGTGAGACGATGGATGCACGCTGCCATTCCAACCATTTGAGTTGGCATAGCAGGGTACCTGTGTTCTTCTCGATGGCTGTCTGGCTGTCATAAAGATGGAGAATGTTGAATCGATTCGCGAACCTAATGCAAATTTGATAATTGAAAATATTTGATATACCACTGATTGTGCCTGCGGCTGGTCTCCTCGCTAATCTGCTCCAATTTGCTGTACTCTCCGTTATGAAAAGACTCGTAATCCCGAATCCAACAGAGCTGCTTAGAGTGCGATACGATAGCGATTGTTTTGGCGAACAGTACATCCGTGAATGGCGATGCGACGTGGATCATGTTGATCTGAGTTTGATGATGATTCGACGGATAACGATTCGGTATTCGGGTTAGAATTGTTATAAAGCCTTTTGTTGCAAATCCGGCACAAGCTGGATTTGCAAGTCGAACTGCTGTGGCATTTGCGCAGGCAGTTGAAGTACAACCTCTTTTCTTGAACTAGATTCGACCTTTCCTCGAATTTAAGAAGCTTGAACTGTTTAAATTGATAAACCTTATTATTTCCAGCACACACTTGACACCTGCGGGGATGCGAAATGATGCGCCTGAAGTGACGAAGAGTGAACGAGTTGATTGTGTGTCAGATTTGCGATGTGCTCGAGTGTGAAATGAATACGATGATTACAGAGTTTCCTTTTTGCGACTGTGATGAATTCGATTTTGTTCTGGACATAGAAATCATCTCCAGCGATTGTCATCGAGTGTTCAGGAAAGCGATAATATGCTGGTATGATGGATACTGTGCTCGGGTTAATGAAATTTTCCATTGTCGATGGGTTTCTGAATCCAACTTATCGCCGATAATATTAATTAAGATGATGTACCATATGTGATGATCGTCCTAAAACTTTCAGACAGCAAACGCCGTCGGTCGTTGTATTAAGGATTTTGCGCAATCACAGCTGATTCTACTTGTAGTGCAGGCATGGTTCGAAACTTTCGAAGATGACTACCGATGATGAACAGACGTTGATTATATCGATCTCTAAGAATTCATCATGCTCCCTCGTAATTATCGTTGGCGATTCTCACAAACTTGAGCAACATAACGCTGTGTCTCCAGTTAAATTCGCATTCAGGTGCGCGTGCAACTGCTGCGAGGTGGTCAGTCGTTTATGGTTGGGGACGAGGTCGACGAATAGGTTCTCGAATTAATTCTAATTAGTGTATTCGCCGTTGAAAACTTGAATTTTGGTTCGGAGCAGCTTTGTATCGAGAGAGTGCTGCGATTGCGCTAGTTTGACGTCACTCGGCGGATTCTCGACGGTTCCTGTCAATTGTCTCTTTACGGTTTTGTAGTTTGATGTGCGATGAGGTTAAAATCTTCCACTTGAGCGCGTTTACCGTATTCTCCCTCAAGTGTCTCATCACCGCACACGTCCTCAATCTACTCTTGCATGCAAAAAAAATTCCTGGTAACTGTAGGAATTCACTGTTTGCGTCTGGCGAGTTTCTTGCTGTTTTGCAATGCTTTTTTGAGAAACCGAAGGTAGCGACGCTTACTTCACGCGAGTTGTCATTATGTAACTCTGATTAGCACTATTGAATCAGTATTTTCACCAGTCAAACCACGCACTGAACACTGAAATATTAGATTTCATTACACATGAGGTTGGTTTGTTGAGGAGACGTCATTTCTACATGATATCGGACTGAAGCGAAAATGACCGTTGCTCGTTGGAGGATGACGTCTGTGAACTATAATATAGCTACTCTATTTTAATATTCCCGGTTACCAACACTAACCCTAACGGATTGGTATAATGTTCAGATATCCCTATGGAAACTGCTACAGAAGGAAATGTAACATTGGAAATTAAAAATTTTGTGTCCCGATCGTCATGTACGGACTCATGGGAACCTTCATTTTAACTGATATGGTAATAAGGCTATATGTATCAGATACCTGGTGACCAACACTAAGTAGAATTTCTATATTTTTCGGAACAGACATGTTTCCCGTGTCACGTATATGGAATAACGGGAATTCCGACGATTAGCGGAACTTTATATTTCGCCATAAATTGGACAATGGGGTACATAAACTATTTATTGGGAATGACAAATCGGCGGACCTTTTAATAGAAGTACACATCCCAGATTAATATTCGCTGCTCAAATTAGTAGAATATCGCAAATTTACATCGAATTCCCATGATCTATGAGTCATCTCGCACTCGAGCAGTATAAATGGCCATAGGATCTGGTATGACTTTTTTACACGTGCTGCTAGTATTATTTTTTTTAAAAATCGTAGAATAACTTCAAGGCGGTCCTCGGTCCTTGAACGCATTTGTTATCACTGATTTTATTTTGTTTCACTGTTCTTTCACATAATGGGGTAGAGATTTGCTGTTCAGTTTCGCTGATATGGTAGTTTCGAAGTAGGTCTGGGTAAAATGTAACTTAATTGTTCAATGCTCCACTATTTCCACGTGATATTCTTTGCAACCGGTTATTATACGTGGTGGATAGACGGATCTTTACATCGTGTCGCGGAAATTTGTTTGAAACACTTTCGAAGTGGTCTTTCAATGCGATTTACCATAGTGATTTCTGGCATAGATGAACTAGATAACTTGTAGATTTGTCTACATCTTGCAATCAAACCGAGAGTGTTCTACGCGCCAATGCACCGCAGCGGAAAAGCACAGGAGCAAGCCGTGCCTAGGATAATGGACTGCAGCGGAAGCAGAGACATGATTATCTGCAATGCAAGTATAGGAGTGGAAGACACAACACCGGTAATAGCACGGCAGGTTACCCACAGGCCACTAAATACCAGAGGCGTAAAATAGCATAGACAAAATTAGAGATTTGTAAATAAAAATCAGCATATTGGGAGTCAAGCCCCAGGTTTACCCAAATGCTCTTCTACATTGCCACAAAATGGCAGTGACTTTTTGAAGTTTGCTTTCAAGGTAAAATTACGTAGAAAGTTTACTGTCTAAAGTAACACAAAGTTGTTTTACGATGTCGGATCTGGCGAATGTTTCCCCAAAAAACGAGAAAGCAGACAGTTTGCGAATATTTTTACGTCTAGTAGACTATCACAAGTTTGTTATGCAATAACGTACAAGTCCTTCTCAAGACACCACAGTTTTACAACTTGAAGAGCGCACTGCAGTAAGTCAGATAGTATATTAGTCAGATAGTACACTCCTAATGATGTTGTGCAACGAATTTTTCCTTTTGTACCGAGAAAGCAAATTCATGCAAATGTCAAGTCTTCGGTTTTGTTTTCGTCGGTCAGTTTATGAGGTACCCATTTTCCTTCCTTCTGTATTTTCCCATTAGGTCTTTTTGGGTTTGACATGCAATTTCATCCAATAAAATTTTAAGTTGTATTACGACTGCACCTGGACGTGGATCGTGAACGAAATCTTGCAAACCACTTTTTTACTGCGTTGACTCAAAGTTCAATTAATCAATTTCATAGCTTGAGCAGCATTTTTTTTCATTTGAAAACAGAATAGAATGCAATGACGTAAATGTTGCTTATCGACATCCATCTCTTAAAATTGATGTACACGGATCTACAGATTGTAAATGACTGAAGCTTATGTCATAAAAACAACAATGATTATATGCTACATATCTCCAAAATGGCGGGCGATTTGGATACGTTCAAGTATATTTTAATGCAACTAACTTCAGAGCCGAGTTTCTACTTGCACACCTTATAACAATTACAGACAAATCAGTTTCATACGATTTTACAACTTTGTAAGCCTATTGGGTGCTGTTTAGTAGTAGGCTAGATAAGTGACGTTCTCTAATATATCTGTAAACATGAAAACAAGTCTATTCCTGCTCCTAGATTGTGGAACAATCATTCAGAAAACCCCTGATTTATAGGGTGGGAACAAGTCTACAGGCGAATAGGCGGATTAACATAGTACTATTAGATTACCCGGAAGCAACAAAATCAGGATTGATAACGTTGTAACCGAGGAAATGTAGACAAAGCAGTAATTCAACGATTTTCTTTTCGGAAGAGGTTAGTCGGCCATCAGGAAGTCGCAGTACATCAAGTCTGCAAGAATCATTTTTAACTAAAGACCTATTAAGTCTGGCGATTCCAGGAAGGCTATTAATTTCTTCGCAGAAGCTAATCCAAGAAGTCCTACGAGCGAATTTTATATTTTTTTATATTCTTTTGGCTCTATTTTTGAGTCTCCTAGCAGTTTTCCTAATTTTTTTTTAGATTAGAACACCAAAGACGCTGATTTTGTGTTTTTTGCTTGGTAATAAGAGCGCTAGATTTTTCGCAAGCTAATGTGATTGCGTTCGTCAAAGATGAAGTTAGCAATACAATATCATCACTGCATCGAACGTATCTCGTGCAATGAAAAACGTGGGTTGGTTCGCTTGTTATTACGTTAAGGTTTAAGAGTAGGTCTTTTGAGGTTTATGTTAAAAGAGATCATCGGTAACTTTCTAATTGAAGATCAAATCGATAATAGACATAGAGCAATTGCCTCACAGTCTTTGTTAAGGATTTCCTCTCTAATTAACTATCTAAGCAGATATGCTTTGATAGTTAAGTAGAGGCGAACTCCAATTATTAATATTCGAGCTACCGCATATTGTGTGATGCGCATTAGCATCGCATCCAACCACTAAAGTTAATTGATTTGATCTGCTCTACGAAACAAGGTTAATCAACTCCTCTGAAGGCGGTGGTGGAACCGAATCAAAAGGTTGATACATTGATTCTACAACCAGTGATTTGTATGAATTCGATGATTTATGAGGGACGAGCACAGCTTCAACATCGGTGCGCACTAATATTATGAGAAATAATAATGCAAGCTCTAACCTTAGCGTTGAACCTTTTATAAAGAATTCTACCAACGATGGGATCTAATCCAGAAATCACACCATCGAGACAGTATGGTTTCTGAATCAGACACAAATCTGTCTGTTAAACAGCAAGCTGCATCTTAAGCTCGATGAAGCTTTGCTGTGATGTAAGTTCAAGCATAGAAGTCCTTAGCACACTATGCACAGCTATTTCCTTTGAAATCGTTATCGGTTACGTTTATTAACATCCGAGGTATTATTCGAGCTGGCTGCTGGACCCATCGACATTAATCATGTCATAATCTCTGACCCGAAGCATTTCCACTATTATTTATTAATTCACTTAATATACCAATTACAATATTTAATTACACCACTATTTTCACTTATTAATATCGCACTGTTCATTTTCGCTTTTAATACTTCGCGTATCGACTCTCCCAAATGACTAACTAAAACTGGCTGATTTGTTTGTTACACATCGGTCGAATATTTTAGATCCGCCTGAATTTATTTTACAGGTTGTGTTCTAGACTCTTATAATCTGCTACACAAGATACTATTAAAAACTCTAGTGATACTACTAAACCTCAGATGTCATTAACATCACAAAAATATTAATTAAGTTCTAAACCTTAAATGAGCAATTTTCGTTGAATACAGAATTAATTGCCCATAAATTCAATAGGCGAGATCGTGATAATACTGTTACGACCTCAGCTATTGGTTTGATGGGTAATTAATTCAGCATGGCGGAACAATTATTCAACAACAATTGCTCATTTAAGGTTTAGAGCATTATAATCAGTTTTTTGTGAGATTGGTGACATCTGAGGTTGAGTAGTAGCATTAAAGATTATAAAACTTGCAGATTGTACTAGTCTGGAAAAGAATCGTCAAGAATATTATTTAGTATAAATCGAGGCGAGTCTAGAATATTCATTCTGTGTATAAATACGAGTACATGGAATACAAGCAGTCACAATCAGTCAGTCTTAGTAAGCCATTCAGAAGATACGGTTCGCGATAGATTAAAAGGGAAAGTAAATGATGCGAAAAATGAATAAGTGATATTTTAAATCATTTGTGTGATTTATTGCAAATTATGGAAGAGTTAATTAATAATAAATAATAGTGAAACTTAATTATTGTTGAATTTTTAGTGTTAAGTAAATATTTGGAAAATTTTTCTAAAATTATTTCCAGTTTTTTCAGGAATATTCCAGAAGCGGTTTAAATTACGAGTATTGTTGTTAACCGTCACATTCCATAGGGTGATCTTTATTTTATGTTTTTGACACATCATACGTGATTAGCGACATCTGTCAAAGTCAATTGTTCTCAGTTAGCATTTCCGTTTTATCTTGCCACAGCGTCGAAGTTCTTGAGGAAAATCTGTTTTTTACCGGATCAGCGTCGAAGCTCGTTTTTGATTAAATGGGTACGTTAATATGCAAACTTGCCGCATTTGGTGTGCGATTTGACGCCTCCTGACTATTTTTTATGGGATACGTGAAGTCGCTCGTCTATGCCAATAAACCAACAACACTTGCAGAATTGGAAGACTACATTAAACGTCTCATTAGTCAGATACTAGCCGAAATACTAGAAGAAAGGTGAGCAATTGGACATCTCGCATGGACCACTTAAAACGTATCGATTCAAATGAAACTTTTATACATTTTTGCAAGTTACTGTGGTTTTTCGAAAATTATAAACAAAACGTTTAAAAAATCACACCCTATATAACGCTATTTACCATCCAGTGATATGAACCGGATTTGACGGGGCAAATTCGTAAGAATATAATTGTTGCGATCTCGCCTATTGGTTTGGTGGGCATCAACTCCGCGAGGATTGGCCACTTGGGCGGGATATTATACAGCGTAGATTGACTAATTAAGGGTTAAGAATTTAATGACGTTTATAAAATTTAATGACATCTAGGTTTAAGTAGTAGTACTAGAAGTAGTTTTATAACACCTTAGATGTATTGCAGTTTATATCAGATAAACTGCGATTGTTCCCGAACAATCTGATGAAGATTTAGTTAGGACGTGTTACGCGATAGAATAAGGGTGGGAAAATGATAAGTGGTGTTAAAGTGAAAATATTGGTGTGATTAAGAAAAATTGTAAATGGTGTGTAAAGTTAAATAATAAATAATTGTGTATATTATTTTTTGTCGTGTTTTAGTGATTATGACTAATATCAACAGCATTATTGTGGGAGTATTTCTGGTATTTTATGGAATATTCCAGTAGTGGTAAGTGTTCAGTAAATATTAGGGAATTATTCAGAGATTATTTCCGACATATTCCGGAAGCGGCGTATATTAAGAGAATTGGTATTGTATAACCGTCAAATTCTATAGCGGTATTCATATTCCATTGATATGAACCGAATTTGACAGGGTAAATTCGTAACATTTGTTGATGAATCCCGTTATGTAGTATAGCGACCGAATAAAAATATAAGACTATAAGCATCTAATTAACACTATGTAGTCAGCACATACACGCAGCCATATAAAATGTAACACAACACGATGCACTAAGTTTTATAACACTGAATGAATTACATCAGGAAAACACTGTAATAATTTATTATAGAGGAAGTAAAATTGTTATTTGATCAACTTAAAAATTGAAACCGTCAAACGACGTTATCGCTCGGAATATCAACGATAGTCCCTCACATTTGCCATTTTAAAGAACCACATTTGAAATCGGAACCCATTTTGAAATCCGAGTTTAATTGCAAAAACTGAATTTGATTTCGGATTTTTAAACGAATCAATTTACACATACAGTTTTTCTATAAAAAAAACAACTTCTAGTGGCAAGCACTTTAACTAAAAATTTATTTACGTAAAACTAAAAACATCGATTTAAATTAAGTTTTTCAATTTATACAATACAATTGAGGGGGGTGTGTATCCGAAATCAACTTGCTTGCTTTGTATCCGTTTAATGTTATTTGCAATTCTGAGATACAAGTGATTTATACTAATACCTCGCTTATGAAAATGTTTTTTCAGGTACCTTCATAAAACACTTTTTTCTTAAAGAATTTCAGTTTTTTTGCACTGGCCATACTTAACATCATATTGGCTGCGGGCTGTTCATTTAACTTGAAAATGTTCGCATGGAGGCAAAGTGGTATGTCAAATTTAATAAATGCTGAAAACCGCTTACCAAATACTAAACATAACCTTTAATAATCTTATAATTTTCATAACTATTTAATTGAAAGCAAATAATGTGTATGAAATATGATTTTTTTGTGGCGTCTGGAATGTTTACTATTCCATGATGTTAAAAGTTAAAATAATACAAAAAGCTTTGTTATTCTAATCACGTTTTTAGGTAGAAAACAAATAATTCAGCATAAAACAGAAAATGTATTTAATGCAAAACCATATTTTGTAAATTTGAAACAATGCTTTATGTATACAACGAGTGAAGTCTGTCTATAATACCTACAAAAAACACAAACTAAAAGATTAGAGCCATATTAAGGTATTTCGAGTAAGGTACATAAACATCATATAGAGCAATAATATTTTTGGAAGCTTGCTATAAAAATTGGATTAGCTACACGTTTAGTTTTAACTTAAAATTCTAGGAAGGATGATTATTTTTACTATGTGGGAGTATAGTTTAGTTTCATGATTTGAATATAAATTGAACCTAACCAAATATAAAATAATTATTTTCATTTACTCGTAATAGTTTATGTATATACGTATACATCGTCATATAGTTTTGATGAAATTCCAGAGATAAATTCTGTGTATTCTACACTACACAATAGCATATGTAAATGTGTTACAGGGGCATTTGATTTATAGCATGTTTGCATTTCTCCAGACATCTCAATAATAATTTTAGTTAAGTGTAATATGTATATAAATGATGCGACACACCATTAGTCATATAAAAATATATGTTTAATTCCAGAGATGTTTAAAATTTGTTAAATAACAACATACAAGAGTATAATTCATCATTATTTCTAGTCCTGAAATATTTCGGGTACAGCTAGCTACCACAGATCTATGTTAGATTAAAATTCTATTTTTATGTAATTTATATTTTGTATTATGCACAAAACTTTTTCTAAAACATTATGGGAACATATTACATAATATGCTATGAATTCAATTGTATACGGCGCTCGTATTGTACGAGTACGAGTTTATAGAGAGGAAAATTCACACAACATAAAAACTATATATGGCAAAATTAAAAGGAAAAATATTCATCACATAAATTTAACATGGACCAAACTTTTGTTTTTGCAAAAATGTTTTTCAATTAGATGGCAAATATATAAAGCATTTTTTGAAAAATTTATGGTTTTGTGTTAATAGAAAAACTTTTGCACAATAACTATAATTTATATTAGTAGAGTATGAGATTAAATTTGTAATTTTCTGCAGTTCGGTATAAACAGACTTGAGCTTATACTATTAAAATTCATATAATATCAGGATTTTCTAGAGTCTTGCAAATAAATATAAAATTAGTTATTCTGCCTTCCTTCTACATATGTTTGGCCACCTTTATGAAATTTGCCCACTAAACAACTTACGGAAAATTTTACCATGTTTTTTTATTGGCGCACGATAGATTGCACCAGGGGCACCCAATTTTCTATGTCAAAACTTATATTTAGCGCGCTATTTTTGCATATAATTAATTTATTTAACCCTAAACTAATATTTTTCATTCAACTTTTTAGTTAAAAATCGATATAAAAATATTTGCTCTAACTATTTATCGGGCGCCGGTATCGGGAGCCGCTCTCCGTTTCAATGCGAAATTTGAAAAGGTTTTTATTTTGTACAACCCTTAAACCATAACAAAATCAAAATAAAATAAACATATCAAAATAAATATCAATTGGTATATTTCAGGTCGCTAAAAGTTTGTTTTATGGATGAATTTATTTTTAATTTGAATGGTACAGCGACAATACGGGTAGTAGCGGAACTTCGGATAGATAATTTTCCATTCAGCGCCCAATAGCCCGCCCCGGATAGCGAATAAAAAAACAGCAAATATTAACCAGATATTTTCCAGCAGAAAGTAAAAACTATCGATAATGCAGATAGTGTCTTTGCTTTCTAAGCTTAAATAGTTATAATACGTATGCTAAATATTAATATGTTTCAGCCGAAGGTAATCAGCAGACATATCTCAGCCGACATTTTTCAGCCGAAACAATTTTTGTATTCCAAAAATATTTAAAAATAAAAAATTTTCAACTTAAACCGTTAAATCTAACACGCTAAACTAATGTTTAATAGCATTATTAAATGTTGGAAAAATGCGTTTTCCTATTGGGAAACTCGTATGAATATATCATACTTACCAACTTGGAAAAGATCTAAAAATTTAACGTTTCAGTCAATTACTTTGTCTCCATAGGAAGGGTCTGAGACCAGTGCGTACTTTATCTACTCGTACGAAAACGTAGTCACGGGTTTGCTGGGACTTTCGTATGAGTATGTCGTTTTGATTTCTTTATTTCTAATTTTGAGAGTTGTTTTGAGTTAGCGGTGAAAGCACTCAACCATACCGTTGGTTTGTGGAGGGTAGACAGTAGTCCGTATTCGATGTGAGCCTAAGAGTTGTATGACCTCAATGAAGAGCTTGGATTCTAACTGTGTGCCTTGATTGGTTGTTTTATAGACCGAAACGCCGAATCTAGAAATGTAGTTTCCGACTAGTGTTTTTGCAACTATTGGTTGGTGGTTAATATGTATGTGACTCCATTAGATGGTGGAAGTGGTTCAACAATATTTAAATGGATGTGTTCAAATATATCTGGTGGAATTTGGAATTTCCCGCTAGGAGATTTGGTGTGGCGTTATCCTTTGCATTTCTGGCAGGACATATAAGATTTCGCTCACAGGGTTACATTTTTAAGTTCACACTGGGCCAACAATATCTTCAAGTGACGAATTTTCGAGCTGCTCATACACTTGGATGTGAAATGTTATGCAGCGATTGTTATCTGTAATTACTTCACAATAAATTGTTAAATCGGCTAACGGAAATTTATCTAATTTCCACTTGGGTAATCACCTATTTGTAGAGCTAATGAGTAAGTCTGGTAGTTCTGAATCGCAAGCTTGTGCTTTTGCAATAGTGATGATGTCAAAGCGTGTTGTTGTGGAGGCAGGTTCGTGATCGGAAGCCCGAGAAAGTGTATCGTGTGTATGTTAAATGTCCATCGTGAATTAAGAGACAAAATCTAAGTGTCGTGTTTGTTTTGAGTTGCTTTCCGATTTAGAGGAAATTGCATTAGTTAGCGGTTTGTGGTCGATGAAGTTAGTGAATTCCGGATCTTCGGTAAAATACTGAAAGTGTTTAATTGTTTAGAAGATTGCAAGCAATTCTATATCAAACGAGGAATATTTTTTTCGACATCTGATAACTTCATGGAGAAAATGAGGTTGCCAAGTCTCTTTATTTAGTTGCTGTAAGACTGCGGCTATTGCTGTGTGAGATGCATCAGTGGTGTTTTTAAAAAAATCATATGACAACTTACAAACCATCTAGTAATTAGTAAACCTTGCATAATCTAGATTCTCGTTTGGAGGGTTGTAACCCTTTGGCTAAGTCCCCTTTACAGTTTTATTATATTTTTAGTCGATCTAGATTGGATCTAGCAGATCAAGTGGTTTCTTCCTTTGCAGCCGTCTTGCTGCGTTTGACTCATCCAACATACGACGTATCTCAGCATTTTGGCGTAGACTAATTCGTTGCTTGTGTTTTCTCGCGTGCTTGCTTATTTCTTTACTGGCGAAATTCATCTTCAGATCTCTACGAAAGTAGTTGTTTCTTATGTAGCATGGTGTATTAACTATTGCGCGTAGGACTTTGGAATGGCTGGATGATATTGCCATTAGTACTCAGAATTTCTTCCTAAGAGCCAATTGTAATTCATGTTTAACTCTTCTTTTTCTTTTACTGGAATCTAGTTGCCCTTTTTGTTGGTAAAGTTTACGTGAACAAATTCTAGACATATGCCAGAATGGATGGTGAGCCAAATCGCTTCAAAACCTTTGTATAGCTTAATGGAATTTCAGCAATAAGACAAATGCCACTTGGCATTTTATATCACCGCTTATGCCTCAATTTTGTGGTCTATTGGAAGCTGGAATTAAGTCAGTAACATTTCACCTAAAAAGAGTTATAGGAGAAACCACCATCACATTTAAAGAACTTTATATCGTAACCAGTCAAATAGAATCTTGTCTAAATGTACGACCGCTAACACCTTTAAAAAATGATCCATCCGACTTACAAGCCCTAATACCAGGGCATTTTTAATAGGAGATGCTTCCAAGGCACAACCATCCCCAGGCTTCAAGGATCTATCTCTAAGGACATAGATAAAAAAGGTTTATTAAGGAATACCTTTACCAATTGCAGTAGTGAAATAAATGGAAAAACAGCCAGCCAAATTTTGCTGTAAATGATCTAGTACTAATAAAATATGAGCAACAGTCGACCATGTGATGGAAACTGGGCCAAGTCATTGACGTACATACAGTAAATGATGGGATCTATAGTAAAATTGTGCAAACTCCAAAAATTGACGATAATCCGAAAGCGTCAAATTAGGTTCAATTACAGCACAAACTAAATGCTAAATGCATAAACTAAACCAATTGGCATCTAACATTAGCTATGTTATCCGTTTGTAGTGTACTGGGTCTCGCACAATCCAATATTGAAGTACATTCATTCAAGCACTCGGCAGGTATATACTTCAAGAAGCTAGGCAGCTTAGAACATGACGCCTTATTGGGAGGAAATAGAAGCCTTTAAACTAGCACAGATACTATTGCAGGAAGCTTGAGAAGATTTACCAGAAGGCAATCTTACAAAAATTGCAGTGGCAATTTAACGACTTAATAGCTGATAATGAACTATTAATGTCAAGCAATAAGGAACGGCGATGGCCAAAGCGACGATTAGGAGACACAACTGGCATGATGCTAGGTGATATGTTCGGAATTCTCACCCAGCACGAAGCTGATCAATACGAAACTTCTCAATTTGAAAAGATTAATGAGAATGAAAAACATCTTATGGCATAAATGCAGAAACAACCATCGGTTATAGATAATAGTCAAGCTTATAAAACACAACTCAAACATTACAATGACATCTGTAAACAACTTGAGGAATAATCAGCAGCGACTAAGGCATGCAATACTCCTGCTGAATGAATAACGGGTTCGTTCAGTATTATTAGGACTAGACGTGGTTTCTAGTGCACACCGTAAGATATTAAATCCAACTATACTCACGCGAGCACAGGTAGAACACCAACTGTATCTAATTTGACAACATATACCTGGGTCAATCAGCATTCCTGGACTTAACATTTAGATCTGCCAAAATGTAATTATTGAAACCGCCTTGTATGGCTCCATACAGTCTCGTATACGTTTACGTCAACAGAATTTTACTTTCCTATCAATTGACGAGTTGAATCGTTGTCAAATATTCCAACATACTCGATTTTTATGCGAATATCACAAATTTTTAACGCATAGCGGCGTTGCAGTGAAAATGGAAACAACTGTTGATGTGTTTTGTGGTTCCAAGCTAATTTCCTATAAATTTTAAAAATCTGGAGTATTCACCATAAGTGCAGGTTGCATGTTGAGAGATAAGTAGATGTTGGCAACTCATCCAACAATGTGAGATACCATTGCATGAGAAGCAGAGATAGCAACTATGAGAGAAAGCGAATACCTGAATAGTGAGGGAGTACATCATCTTCATCATCTCTTCCGGAGTAGCCTATGCCTGGGAATTTCCGACTGGCCCATCGATAACGACCACAATTGTAACAGCGTGACCCCGGAATATATTTATTCACCTAAACAGGTTTCAAATTCCATTATTGAACGCTACTTCACTTAGGGTTTTTGTTATTTTAAGTGCTGACTGGGGTATTTTAACCATAAATTTTATGTACATAAACCCAATAATTTAGGAAACAACATTTTTTTGCCTCGGGTAATTAGATTCGATCTGCGCTAACTAATTTAAATCTAATTTGATAACGTTTAGCTTTACAACTCAAACAGAGTTGTTAAATTAACAGTCCAGTCACTTAATCGTATTCAATCGTCTTCATTGCAACTCCATACAAGAACAAACCCATTATTTTAATAAACATGGACTTCTATACATTTGGTTGTTCTCATTTCCTTTAACTTTTGCCCTGATTCCCGACTAAATTATGAAATGAATTTTTAAATTTTATGTACTACGTCATTTCATTCAGTATGTATACATGACGCGGAAAATGTTTGTAATTAACAACGCCAAAACTCATATAAAATCATTCATAATAAAAATTCATATATATAGAATAAAGCACAAAAATATTCGCCTATATATAGGATCGTATGCTGAGCAACAAAAAAAATTATTTCGTTGCGCCAGGCGTGTACAATTCCTAATTTATAATCCTGAATCATGGTCTCGCACATATAACAGAACCTCTATCCATTGAATATATGCTAAACACCTACCACCATCCTATATGCAAATCCAACAAATAAACCATATCCTATAAACAATACCTCGAGAGTCGAGCGGTCGTACGTTCGCCTATACACCGTAAACGTACGAGGAAAACCAAACCGTGCAAATTTACTTCTGCTGGCGCAAGGCGCACATATAAAACATACTAAATAACTATTTACATTACAAATAATATTTTCACAGTAGAGTTATCCTGGTGAATGGATGAAAAATACCGAAAAACAGCATACAATATACATTTGGAACGTGATATCCTGTTTGAAAATAAAAAAAATATTCAGCAGGAATAAAAAAATCCTGGAAATAAACAATGACAATTTTATTATCTATTGTTTTTGTTTGTTTAATTTTTTACTCCCACCTCCGTTGAATTTTTGTTGTTGGATTATCTTTTAGTGGTTTTACAATATACACCTGTAGTACAGGGTGTCCGCCGGGAAGGTATACTACTTTGTTTTGCCGCCATTTAGGCGAATATTAGTATTGACAGTTCATACTTGACAGTCGTGAAGTGGACACGTGGCAAATTCTTCCACAAGACCATTTACGCCGCCGTACATATGCCAATAGGATGTTACAGCTCGCTCATGACAACCTCGATTTTCATGAAAAAATCATAATGAGTGACGAGGCACATTTTCATTTAAATGGATATGTGAATAAACAGAATAGTCGGTTCTGGGCAATGGAAAACCCTCACATTATTCATCAGTCACCTTTACATCCATTAAAAGCGACAGTCTGGTGTGCAATTTGGTCAGGAGGAATCATTGGACCTTACTTCTTTGAAAATGAAAACGGCGTAACGGTAACTGTGAATGGGGAGCGATATCGTGATATGATTGAAAACTTTTTAACGCCACAACTGCATACTTTGGGCTTGATTAACATGTGGTATCAACAAGACGGTGCCACATCGCATACAGCCAGGATTACAATGGAATTACTGCGAGAACTCTTTCCACAACAAGTTATTTCAAAAAATGATGATGTTTGACTGCTCCGGACTTCTTTTTGTGGGGATATCTAATAAGCAAGGCTTATGCAAACAAACCAGAAACGCTTGAGCAACTCAAACAAAATATTCGTGATGAAATTAATGAAATTCCGCGTGAAATGTGTGAGAATGTAATGAAAAATGTGCTCAAAAGGGCTCGCATTTGTGAGGCTAACAGAGGCGGACATTTATCTGATATTGTATTCCATACATAATTGCCGACATTAAATAAAACATTTATCAATATAAGATCCATTCTCTTTCATTTAATCAAAAATCATAAACAAACAAAGTAGTATACCTTCCCGGCGGACACCCTGTATATCTTACGTGGTACCGAAGCAGATTAAAAATAAACAATCAACATTAAATAAATGTCTCTCGAACTCAATTGAAGAAATTGACACACAGTAAATACGGCAACTTAAATATTTTGTACAAATATAAATTGGTTTTGTACCTATTTCGATTACATTTCAGATTTAATTTACTATAAACTGATTGTGGGGATACGCGAGTATATATGAACATCATACTTAATTCTTCTTCCGGTTGCGCAACGATATCTGTTCTTGACGCTTAATCTTAGGGGTCCGACATATTTTCATTAAAAGTATTTGCTGAAACAGATGCCGGAAATATAGTTACCATTCCGCAGTTAAAGTGTACCAGTCCGAGTTGCTAATGAATTTACTTCCTACGAGTATCATAGAATAAAGACAGAACAATGCTGACGCAAGCTGTGATGAAAACATCGATCGATGAAAAGTACGCATGCAATATTGCAATGCCAAGCTGATGGTGAGGGAAACGCATTATAAACAATTACTTGCATGCCTGCAGTTCCAGATGCCACGAGTACAACAACGTATTAACAAGAATCAAGATATTAATCCTAGTGAGTGGTGTGACGCCATTTCTGGGTAAATTTTGGAAAAATGATCTTGAACGGTATTGTTGTAAATTCAATTTAAAATTTTTTAGTTCTTAATCGTTTTTCTTATAAATGATATACTTTTAAAAGTATTTGCAAGAAACCAAAAAGCCACAATGTAGGCGCCACTTCCGGTTTATCGATTTTACAGAGATTTTTTAAAAACTGCTTTTTTGACTTCGGCGGTATAGCTAATGGTAAATCTACAAAAATCTCAGAACAAAGTCTATGCAGGGGTCGGCGCTCGAAGTGTTGCCAATTAAAAATGAGGTAGTTTGTAAATTTTTTTTTTTTTTTATTTCAAAACTTCAGTATATCGTAAAAACATTTCAATTTTAACAAAAAATATGTTAATGTTCGATGTAGCCACTTTAAGCGCGGATAATAGCATGGAGTCTGTCCGAGAAGATTTCATACGCTGCACGAATGTGGTCTGATGGTATTTTGTCCCATCCGAATTGTTTACGTGCCCAAGGTACCAAGGTAGGTTTTTAGGTTTCAGTGGTTGCTTACTGCACACTTAGGCCAATTTTTAGGCCCATTGTGATACCACTCATTCACTCCACATCATTAACCCACCTACTTCACCTACTCACACAACTACAGTATACCAAATGCACATTGCAAGCTCCATGTCAACCTATACATTGACATGGAAGGTGGGTCGGCGCGTGACACGGAATTCTGCACTCCATCAGAGGGTCTTAGTTGTATTTATTAGTATCACCGATCGTAATCGATGATGAAAATTCGATTTGCATCTAGCCTCTGATGGGATTCGAACCCAGCACCTCCCGGTCCAAGTGCCGAAGCTTTAACCACTGCACCACTTGTCCGGTCTCACTGGTACCAAAGAATCGTTTAAAATCTTTTCACGGTAGATTTGTTGATTTACCTTTACAAAGCAATTCGGTGGTCTCAATTGCCTTTTGATTTGCACTCTAATCAAACACGATCGTTTTGTTTGTTTACATATTGCAGAACCGTAAAAATTTTTTCATCAGAAAATACCAAATTCTCAAGCTCGCCACCAACGTGCAGATGTTTTAACAGCTTTGCTCTTGCTAGGCGAACTACATTTTGTGCAGGTGTTAAATCTTGCACATTTTGTATTTTGTAGGGCTTCAATCGTAGTTCATTTTTTATATGTGCCCCATGCTACAAGCAGACACATTGAGATTTTGCGCCACCATCTTTCGAACCATTTCTGGTCATGTTGCTCTTTTGGATGTCCACCTCCATAGCGTTTTTTGATGCTATCAGTATCATTGTATAACGTGTAATGGTCCGATACACAAACATTTGTTTCACATGTAAATGTCGTAGCTCATTATCAATGGCTGGTTGCGATTTTCCAGCCAAATACAAAGCAATATCACTGTTGCATTTGAATTCCATTTCGTTAACTGACTCACATACACAGAACTTTTGATTTTCTATTTTTATTTTTATTTTTTATTTTTTTCTTAAGAAAACCAATAATACTTTGCGATCAGAACAATCTCAATAGTAATACTTCTGTAGGCTTGTAAACAATATAACAGACTGACGCTTGTCAAAAAATGATCGCGCTGTCATTAGCTGTTTGGTTGCTACAGCAGCGTGAAGTTTGTAGCACTTCGAACCCCAACCCCTGTATTTATACAAATCCATTGCCGTTTCCATTTTAGTCTCGCAAAAACTCGAGAACCACTCGAAAATTCGGAAAAACACAAAGGAAAAACCGGAAAATGGAAAAAAAATTGAAATCGCGTTGGTGGCGGACCTATCGTTTGACAGCTGCGCCATGCATTACACATCTCTGATTCAATTATTCACACCGTGCGGTTGTGCTCAAACATTTCAGCGAGAATTTGTGAAATCTAACAGATTTAAAATTCGTAAAAAAGGTAGTGGATTTTGGGAACAGATTTGCTTAAAACGATTATCAGCGATTCTATTAAATTAAATTGACTGAGAAATAATCACAAATTAGTTAGGAGCCTCAATTAGTTCTCAGTGAAGAATAGCAAGGTAATTTCGCGATATTTGGTTCGTGTACATGTGATTGTGATAACAATTCCGTGTCGTTTTACAATGTCCATTACAATACAATGTCTAAGGCTAACATATAGGTCGCCGCAGTCAATCAAATGCGCGGCGATTTACTTCACGTGTCAACCGCTCTGATGACCAGCGCACGACGGATAATGAAAATAGACGTATTGGTATGTCCCAATTACGTTCGAGAGCGACTGGTGATGAACGACAAGCTAATAGATTCAGAATGCAACGTAGCAACAAGTTTAACGTGGTGTTCCTATAAACTTGGAACGTGCGGCATTCCATTACGATTCGGAATTAAATTCGATTTCCTTGTGCGGACGAATCAATAACGAACGGAGAAATGTCAATCGATGCACTACATTGTAAGGCGTTGAAATACAGCGGCGAAACTCCTGGATTGTGTTGCGCAGGTGGGAAAGTGAAATTTCTATAATTAGTCCCGCATTCTACCCATTTGCTGGCCACCACCAAAAAATACAACAGTTACTTCCAAATGACGTCGTTTGGTGCAACGCATACAATACGAGATAGTTTCATGTCTATTTTCAAGGTAATTACAACACAATTCACTTCCGCATAGCAGGAGACTGAACCACTGACATATGTTCGTTTAAACCAAAAGCAGCTCCGATCTAAAGAATTCTCTGCGATGCAATTAATTAAATTGCGATTAAATGACAATTTTACCGGCCACCATCGGAAGCCCTCGCATATGCAGCCAAACACCAGTTAACTGATAGCCAACGTACACCAGAAAAGACTGATGCAGTGAGGCACAGAGTATCTGAATATCCAGGTACAGCTTATCGCGCACAATAATTGGAAATGTCTCCATCATGTTTGTTAAAAATATTCTCAAAGAAGATTTATATGTATTTTGATCTGTATACAATGCAATTGACCTAAGAGCTGCAGGAAAAAGACCATAAACGGCGGCGAGATTGGAGTGCATGAGCTTTGCAGCTCGGTATAGACGACCACGATTTTTGGCCAAAAATCATTCTGAGCGACGAAACACATTTCAACTAGGCTGACGTTCTTAATAAACAGAATAGTCGCTGTTGGGGAACTAAAAATCCTCAATTGATACAACCAAAGACCTCTACACTCCCGTCTCCCGTAGATAGTTCTTTGAGGATGCTAGAGGCAATGCTGTAACAGTTACTGGTGACTGCTATCGGGACATGTTGGAAAACTTCCTTGTGCTCGAATTGGCTCAATTCGGCCTACAGCCTAACAAATGTGGTTCCAACAAGACGATGTCTCATCACCCATCTCGATTTTTTCCTGTAGGGGTACTTGGAGGGAAAGGTGTACACCAATAAACCAACCACAACGTCGATGATTAAGGACAACATTACAAACGAAATTGCTGAAATAACACCAGAAGTCTGCGAAAATGTTATGAAAAATGAGATCGCCTTGGAGTAGTGTATATGATGATGTTGGAGACTTATCTGACTTTCGAAAGTCTGTGCAATGCACGCAAGAAAATCGACTGTTTGGACCGTGTATAGACTGCATTTTAAAAAAGAACAAAATTGTGAGTGTAATGGTTTACAATACATAAAGTTAATTTGTATGAAACGTTTAAAAGAATGAGACATGGCAAAAGACATAAAATAAATCGCATGAGAGGCAAATTCGAATGTGACATGACAACAAACGTATTATTGTTTCTTGCTTCTTCAAAATGTAAAAAAAAATCTTTTTGTTTCCTGTTTACCATGATAACCATAATATTTGCTCAAACTTTTGGAAATTGAATTTTTTGATTAAACTTGGCATGATAAGCTATATTGACATTATTTGACAAATCAATTCCACCTTGTACATAAAACTAACACCTACTCGTATAACCACATTTTCGTACGTCTTTATAGTTATCATTCGTCCCATATATGATTAAATTAAGGATTCAACTTTATCACTTCGATTCATATTTATAAGATAATTCGTTAAAAGGACACAATTTATTTCTCTTATATGGGTTATACGGTTCGGTCATGGTAAATAATATTTGAAATTAGGATAAAGAAAATGACGGGAAATATAATCCCGGTATGTAATTTATACGAAATTTGACAATGAGAGCTATCATAGATGCGTTTCACGCCATTAGGTCCACAACCCCTTAAAATACTGTTAAGAAGCCACCAAATGGTCTATGTATCTTTAATCGTGTTCTTCATTTCATCTTTAGTATCATATACGAGTATCTATACATATCACATACGTACATACATACAATATTCTATATGGCTATGTGTTACTTGAATGCGGCGAAGATAATTAAATTCCAAAATTTGCCGCATTTGAAAGTTTTTTGTTCTGGTGTTTTATATGCGATAACATAATTTTTGAGTTTTCATTGTGTATGTGTGTGTGTGTATTCTATCGCTACATTTTTTACGGTGGAATCTGGTGAATTATGCCATTGTATGTGTTCCAAAATTACTGCTACTTGCTGATAATTAAATACAGTTTTAGGTGTAATGAGGCATTTATGTCCTCGGTGGAAAAAATGATATTGGACAAAATTGACTGATATCTTTAGTAAAAATGGACATTTCGTGGGAAGCCAGTTTTGTAACAAAGCATATTATACTTCAACATAAAGTTTTAATTGAAATTATTTTTCACCATACTACGTTTACCAAAATCAAAACCATCTCACAAAATAATAAACACGATGGGATATAATTGGAAAACTTTAATCCTGATCAAGTCCAACATACAAAAATAAAACACAAAATGACGACAACGTTGGTATTAAAACTTTTTAACGAATATTGATTTGTTTTCACAAGAATTATACGAAAATACAGAACACAAACAGAAATTTTCCTTAATATTTTGTTTTTGTTTCATCCGTTATTTTTCCTGTTCAAATTGTTGTTTTTCCTTTTCTTGGTGTAGTCTATATAAAGGAAAATAAAAGCTTAAAATTAACTTTTTAATTTGATTATTTATTTAATAGCGAGAAAACTGAATTGAAATTAAATTAGCACCTGATATTTATACAGATATCAGATAAATCAGAACAAATATCTTCATCTGTTTGAGAGAGCAATGCTATGATTGTCAAATTAAAGTCCATTTTCCGGTAATTACCTCTGTTTATTTAGGGAATAGTGCGCTTACCTCGGTTGGGGGCTTGACCACTATTTCTAAATAAATGTGAAAGTGAAATCAAAACTAATTTGTTGGTGTATATAATTTTGTTCTGGTTTTTAACTGAGAATTAGTTCTTTATATACAAAAAATAAGTGCTTATAACTAAAATTTATTTTAGTGCAAAAAATGTTGTATTATTGAATTTATATGTCACTAGCCAATTTATATCATAATTTGATGAGTAAGCTTATACATTATGCATGCTACAAGCATGCTTACTTATATACATACATATGTACTACATTACAATTATAATATTTGTGCAGATCGATACCCTGTTGACGTTGAACTCGAGATATTCCGCGCCGGGTGGGCGAGGATTTGCTCGTCTTTGTCTTATACATTTGATGCCCCAAATGACACCTAAGACTAAAAGGATCGCAGAAATGACATGAGTCATGGTATAATGGAGCATATGATGATTCTTACCCTCGTGTAGTTGGATCTTCATATTTTACAGCATCTTTATCTTGTTGTGGCTCAAAATCCTTTTCACTTCGTGGCACTCCTCGTAGCAAAACTTTTTATACACCGCGCCGCTTAATTACGAGGCATAGCTCGTTTTGCTGAATAGAGCTATTTAATCTATCTAATTAAAAATATTCGCACGGAAAAAGAAAAGGAGAAATGAAAAAGGACAGTCGGGTTTTGAAGTTCAAGAGACATAGTCTCATATATGCATACGCGAGTGTAAGTGAAGGAAAAAGTAAAAACCAAAAGTGCCGAACAATCGTCCACCATTAAAGTCGTGGACTTGTGTTAACAAATCTAATAAATCATAAATTAAAATTTATATAATACATAGTGAGTGTCATTAAACCCGCTATCCTCACTATAAGCTCTTGTTTCAATTTGTCGGTATCTTGAAGCGTTACGTACTGAGAATGAACTTCTTTAAGTGAATAGATTCAGCTAACGGATTAACCGATCTATTGAATCCCTTTTCCAAATGGTTAGAATAGGATCCGTTTTCAACGATATAAAAATTTGCATCCCGTAGCACACAATCAGCTTTGATTTTTACTATGCCTGATCCTTGAAGGTTATACGATCTGCTTTTATGACCGCATATTACATCGACTATTGTTTCATTGTGAATGGCATATACCCACTGATTGTTGGCATTAAGTTTTAACCAGTGATTTGATGCATTTACGGTTTCGATGGAACATATTTCCTCAAGATTCATCTTCCGTTGTAGGATTGCCACCTCGCACTGAGCTTGGCTGCTCATGATGTTATATATTGGGGATATTTCACACAAAAATCTTCTTCCTTGAAATGATTGACAATTTTTTACTTGCTCTCTAGTCATTAATGCGAGCTGTTCCCGGTGAGCATCTAAAGCTAAATATTCTGCCTTGGTGTCGATGTAAGACTGCGAATTGGAAAAACGGCTAACACTGCCATGTGTACTCCCGCGTAAATGATAATGGAATGGTGAGTTCTACTATAATGTTTCTTGGAGTTACTCTACTGCGTATCATCATGCTATGATATACGTGAAGAAGATCCGGAATGCCATGCCCAGGTATGGTGATAGTTGATGGTATATGTCTTTTAATAATTTCGAGCTCTTGATCCAATTGAGGCGGGGAGAGTAATGAAGGGTGCAAAATGTTCTTGTGTGTATTATGGATTACGTCAAGTAAGGCTTGTTGCATGTCCTCCAAATTTTTCAATATTAATATCAATTTAATGCTTGAAGTTAATATTAAACGATTTTTTTTCCCTTATGAAGTACTCGTTCAATTGTTCTAGTTCAGCCTTTAGCGTTCCATGAGCATTTATCAGTTTGTTTAATGATTTCATAGTAAGAATTGAGTTATGCTTTATTAGCTTAACTGTGTTGTCTATTATTGTGGTATGATTCATTATCAGTGCCTCTAATTGATGCTGATCATTGTTTATGGCTTCAAATTGATTTTCATATTCTCTTGCTTCACGTTCTGTAAGAATCCTTAACATGTCTCCTAACACAACGCCTATTGTGTCGCCTAAACCTCGTTTTGGTCTGCGCACTTCCTTGTTGCTCGCTAATAATAATTCATTATCTGTCTCTAAATTGTTCAACTGCCATTGAATTTGTTGCATGACTTCTTCAGTTGACTTTGCGCGGTCTTGAATGCTTCAATTTCCTCCCAGTAATTACTCATATTATAATAGATTATTAGTGACCATTTCATGGCTACCACCTCGAGTCTGCCTATTAATTCAAAGTGTATTCCTGTAGAATGGTTGGCCTGACGCAAGCATCCGATGTTTCAATTTGTTCTGGGTTTTCACTTGTCGATGAGATTGCTGCCGCAGAATTCTCTCGGAATTCTTGGATATTTATGACTCCTGCTCCTCTTCACACTGGTTGGCTCTCATGGGCATTAGATCCTTTAAATTTTCGTCAATTGGTAGTTTACACAATTTCACAATTGGCCGTTTGATGGTATTGTTCTCGCACTTCACTGCAGCTACTCGAAATAAATCAACGGTTCCGGCATGTGTCTCGATAATTCGCCCTAGTTTCCAACGTGTTTCCAAATCGTTGATCTGTAGGTTCGGTTGGCTACATTTCCATTTAGCTCGTTGTTGTAGTTGGTGGAGATATTCAGAGGACCATCTTTTCCAAAAGCCTTGCACCATTTTCTCAACAAGGTGCCATCTTGTTTTTAGAGAGATGTTATTTGTATCAGCAGTGACTTGAGAGAATCACCGATCAAAAAATGTCGTGGTGTTAAAGCTGATAGATCTGTTGCATTATTGGTCAGTGGAGTTAGCGGTCGAGAATTTAGACATGTCTCGATTTGTGTAACTACACTGTAAAGCTCTTCAAAGGTGAGGGCTGCTTCTCCTATGATTCGTTTTAAATGGAACTTGATAGATTTAATGCCCGCTTCCCATATGCCACCGAAATGGGGTGTCATGGGCGGTATGAAATGCCAATTGGTTTCGTCATTGCCTATCATAGTGGCGATCTCGTCCGGTAATGTGGTTATCACGCGATGGTGTTCTTTTAACATTACCTTGTTCGCTCCAAAGAAATATGTCGCATTGTCAGAGTAGATATCCGTGCATAATCCTCTCCTGGATGTAAATCGTTTGTAAGCAGCAATAAATGATTCGGTTGTTAAATCGCTTACAATTGCAATATGTATAGCTTTTGTTAAAATGCATATAAATAGTGCAATGTAACCTTTGTAATGATGCGGTATGTAATAGGTGTTACTTGCTATATTGTGATCTTCAACCTGTTCCTGCACGAGTTCCATGTGCTTTAGACTTATGTAGTCCTGCATAAATTGATGATAAAACTGCTTGAAAGACGGATCTCTCTTGAATCGATTTTCAATTTGTTAGCCTGGCAGCGGCATTTTTTCTGAATTCCCCTAATTTGGTATGATTATCCTTGAATGGAATGCTTACCAAATATCTTCCATCTGATTCCTATTCTGAGGTTAACCATGTCTTCCTCTTCCGTATTAATTCTGTTTTCTGGTATCGAATCTACCTCTATGAGTAATTTCAATTGATCTTCAATGCCTTTAGTACCTGTCATTGTTGTTGGTTGGTTTGTTCTGGTGCCGCCTCTGCTGCCTATTATTATCCATCCGATTTCAGTTTGTTGTGCCATTGGTTCTAATTCACCTCCTTTTATGATGTTGTTGTTTATGATTGGTGGATAATAGTCTGTACCAAGTATGAGATCAATTGGTTGTGACTTGTTATAATAAGGCTCGGCGAGTTGTATTTGTTTGAGATGGGTCCAGCATCTTGCATCAAAGTCCACCTCCGGTAACTGATGGCTGAGTTTATCAAATATCAAGGCTTCGATATTTAGTTGAAACTCGGTTTCAAATCTTGGCAAGAAACGTTGACTTTCTTTTTCTTAAGGTTGAGTACGTTAGCGGCTTTTGATGAGATTATGTCACCTGTGATCCAGGATCGGTTAATGCTCTTAGCAAGATCTGATTTCCCGTGCAAGTTATGGCTTTAACTACTGCGGTTGGTAACAAAACTTGTCCCTGTTGATTTACTATGAGGGTTTTTGCGTTGTTAACTCCGGTTAAGCCATTTGATAATGCGTTATTGCAGTGTAGTAGGGTGTTATGTGGCCCTTTACACACGATGCATGGTTCTGCCTGACAATATTTACTTTGGTGACGGTTTAGGCAACGTATACAAAGGCTTGCTGCACTTATTAGCCTTGATCTTTCTTATGTTGACATACTTTTGAACTGTTGACATTGATCCAAGTTGTGTCGTTCCTTACAACTATTTACCCAACATGTTCTGCTTGCTGTGGTTGTATAGGCCCGTTTTAGCGGTGGTATATACTGTGGTCGGCTTGTCATTTGTTTGTTGCTGCCCATGGCTTCTAGTGATTGAAAGTTTCTTTCAAGGAATTTGAAGACTTCTTCTAGCTGTGGAATATCTCTGGGTTTTTCTATGTATGATTCATAGAGCCTGATGGATTCTGGGTCCAGTTTTTTCATTAATATGAAGCTCACGAATGCTTCAAAAGGCGAACTTGTGTTGAGCCGCTTTATGTTATGTAGAATTTCTTTTGCTGTATCGTGCAAGTTATTTACCGCTTGTGCGGACGCCGTTTGAATTGTTGTTAGTGATAATAACGCACTGAATTGATGGTTGGCGAGTAACCTCGCGTTGTTATATCTATTTTGTATTATGCTCCAGGCTGTTTGGTAATTGTCATTTGTTGTTGTTAGATGACTTATGAGTTGAGATGCTCCTTTTTGTAGGTGTAATTTTAAATATGTCATCTTCACCGTGTCAGATATTTTGTTGTTTTGATGAATAATTTCGGTGAATATATCGTTAAATGTTTCCCAACGGTCATATTCACCGTAAAAGTTTGGTAGTTCTATTTTTGGCAGTTTCATCTGGACTGATTCTGACGTAGTTGTATTATCGCCGTGAAATCGGTGTAACTCGATCATTGTGGTTTCTACTTTTTCTTGTAGCTGGCCAAAATAATCTTTTTTGAAGTAGTCAGACGTTTGCCTGCCTTCTTCTGTTTCTATTAAGATCGCAGTGTGTTTGTTTGCTACTTCTTGGATGTCTTTTTGTAGTTTTTTAATTTTATATTTATATATTCTTTGGATATGTTGTTAGTCTCCAATGAATAATTGATTGACGCGAATTTTTGATACATTTGGCGCATGAATACATCTTGCCGTTTGAATAGCTTTTTGTTGTTGATATATTTTCGGTTGTCGTTGCCTTTTCATCTGAACTGGTTTTTTGCTGTTCAGTTTCCCTTGTTGAACTCGTTGATGCGGTATTTAGGCGTTCACGAATATCCGCTATTAATTTGTGGTATACGTCTGTGACTTTCTTCCGTCTTTCCATATATGCATGGCCCTTTTCTAGAGGTGGGGTCATGGTCAGGATTTTCTCATCATTATCGACGTAGTCGTTATAAATCAACTTTAGAGTTGTCAACCTTTTTTGTCACCTGCTTCATCTTGTTGCTGGAGTATGCTTTCCATTTTTGTTGTTATTTTGATATGTACAGGTGCTTTACTTAAGATTTAGTGTTGTTCTTCTTATTTGTTTACTGTTTTTAATGTAAACTTATAGCTTTCAACTTAGCGATGCCGGTAGTTTTAATGGCTCGAAGGACCAATGTTAATTTAGGGAATAGTGCGCTCACCACGGGTTGGGGCTTGACCACTATTTCTAAATAAATATGAATGTGAAAACAAAACTAATTTGTTGGTATATAATTTTGTTCTGGTTTTTAATTGAGAATTAGTTCTTTATATACAATAAATAAGTGCTTATAACTAAAATTTATTTTAGTGCAAAAAATGTTGTATTATTGAATTTATATGTCACTAGCCAATTTATATCATAATTTGATGAGTAAGCTGATAATGTAATACTGTGGGCAAAAAATAGTAAGACTTGCTTCATAATTTTAAAATTCTTTATTTATTTTTCCAAATCTTTTTCGCCCCCCCCCCCCTCAAAGTAATCCCCCCCGGCCTCAATACACTTGTGCCAACGATTTTTCCAATCCTCGAGACAGTTGTTAAAGTCAATTTCCGTTTCACGTTTAATGTCTTCAATTGACTCAAAACGGTTTCCCCGGAGCGGTCGTTTGAGTTTGCTGAACAGCCAGAAGTCACACGGAACTAAATCAGGCGAATACGGTGGTTGTGGAACGATGTGGGTAGAATTTTTGGCGAAAAAATCACGTAAAACCAATGCAGTATGAGAAGGTGCTTTATCGTGGTGCAAAAACCAAGAGTTGTCGACCCATAATTCCGGCCTCTTTTTACGAATAGCTTCGCGCAAACGACGCATAACACTCAAATAGTATTCCTTGTTGACAGTTTGGCCGGTCGGAAGGAATTAGGAGTGCACCACACCTCGATAATCAAAGAAAACTGTCAACATCACCTTGATTTTTGACTTGCTTTGGCACGATATTCGGCCGATTGATCGTCTGTTTCCGAGACTCATCGCCAGTTATAATACGTTTCATGATATCCTGGTAGTCGGTAAGCATTATTTCACAGACGTCAATGCGACGCTGTTTTTCCAAAAATTTGAGTGATTTTGGAACCAATCGTGCTTTTACTTTTCTTCCGATATTTCAACGATGCCAGTAAGGTCTCTGACTGTTAATCGTCCATTCTCTAGCACCAATTCCTTGATTTTATTAACGTGTTGATCATCAGTTGATGTTGATGGCCGTCCTACACGTGGTTCGTCGTCAACACGTTCTCGACCCACTTTGAACAATTTGTACCAATCAAAAACACTTGCCCGCGACATACAATTATCACCGAAAGCCTTTTGCAACATTCTGAACGTTTCGGCACCACAAAATTGATTCCGCACACAAAATTTAATGGAACTTCTTTGTTGAATAATTTCAGAAAGACAAGCGTATACTAAACACTAATGATTATTTTGATGTGACATTTGGCACAGTTGTCACTGACAGTCATACCAACATAGAAAAAAAAATATTTCGACGAATGGTTTTCCGCGTGAAATTTAAATTAAAAAGTCTTACTACTTTTTGCCCACAGTAGTATATATTTATATAGATATCTATATATTCTACGGTCTTAGTTCTTGGTATTGGCTGGAGTTTCCGAAATAGGATCAAGGGTGCACCCCAAGCGATTATGTCGCATACTCATTAATTTACGAAATAATACATTTAATTGTTTATTTAACAAAATAATTTGAAATGTTGGCAAATATTTGCCAAACCGAACATAAGTATAAGTGACGTGGGTAAATACGATTTTCTCCATTCTACTTTAAATTATTCTTATATATTCTATATAAAATCTTAAACATAATTAAATAAGCATTATGCTAATTATGTATCGTGTTTATGATGTGTTGTGTTAATTACCCCTAAAAATTAGTCAACACAGAACAACACAAAAATTCATTAGGATAATATAATGTTCTACGACTATAATTATTTTTAATGCCTTATGGACATTTTTCGGTGTTTGTTTGCATAATAATATGCTACGTACACATTTATGTATATAGAGTACATAACCATATATTTATTTATTCTTGCACACTACAATTGTTTATATTTCTTAATTAAGTAGTACGTAGATTTGTTTTAGAGTTTACGTACCAGGCGAGATGTACCTTCATCGACAAAGTTCTTGTTTGGTCGTATATAACTGCATGTACAGCATCCAGAGTCGTTATGAAGTCTATCCAACTAATTGAAAAGATAATGTATACAAAGACAAAAAAAAAGTCTTATCATCTTTTAAATAATTAGTTCCTGAGTACAAACATGAAGAGATTTGAAATAAATTAAAAAATAAATTTCTTGGCATTTTCCAGCTGGAGACATATGAGTAGGTAACATACGAACATAGACGAGTTATATACAGATGTACGTATATTGAAAAGTAATTACAGAAAAACAAATATTTACGTATAAATAGATTAGAGTGTATATCCATCCGTACGTTGTATGTGCTTTATGTATATTTGACTACAGAGAGCTTTAATCAAGAAATGAAATCAATCCTGATGATAGTTATATTAACTATATACATGTGAAATTAAGCATTTCTGTCTTCATTCATATACATATGTAGATAATTATATCCATTCTTCGGTTCATTTCATATGTGATATCTGTGTTTACTTCCATTATGAGCTATTTGGTATGATGAACGAACGTACAGCACCAGGACGTATAACGTTATTCAAAACTATAAATTTTCTATTATGTATGTACTCTTGCCATTTCTTAGGTCCTTTCAAGTTTGTGCTCTTATACATGAATGATGAAAGACAAAACTATACATTATTTATAGGATCATGGTTTGTCAAAGAAATCCTAAAATAGATTTACAAATTAAAATTTAAATTGTTTGTTCGATATTCATATGAGCGATATTCGTATCCGTAACGAACATGTAAGATAATAATGGCATCGATGGTGTAATTTAGTTGTAGATAGGTGCCGTTCCAATTATATAGGATATACCGCAGCCTATGAGGGTTGTAAAGTGGACAATTATATTGTTCCTAGTATATCGATATGATCAATCTTTGAATTTGAACAATTTCAGTATTTTGGAAATCAAAGAGAATGGGTATAAGCAGCCTCGGAGAGCTTGTTCGTAGGTTGTGGAATACCCTGTGTACGCTAAATGAAATTTAATTACAACAAGAAAAAGAATTTTGCGATAAACTTTATTTATACTGTCAGCGACCGCGAGTATACATCGGGATACATTTTCACAATTGAACTCGTTAAATAACGATTAAATATTAAGAAAATTAATAGCAAAACCTACATTGTGGTTCCAGAATTATTTACTCCTTCCAAAAAAGGCATTTATGAATATTTTACTAAGGGAAATAAAAATATTTTTGTATAATTCGAATAATTCCAAACATATCAACGAACTGCAAAGACAGTGGGCACCAGAGAGATCGAGGGCGAAATCATATAAGAACAGCGGCAGTTAACACAAGAGATGCTATTAATTAGACCATTTGATATCCTCGGATATCGTAGCTCCTTTCTGAGACAAGCCACAACCATCAGGTGTATGTTATGTCATCTCATTAATAGTTAGTACATTTCCCTCAAAAACAGTATGTGTGGTGGAATTCCAGGTGGCTCCAAAGAATTAAGAAACTCTATTAGATAATTGACAGCTTGGTCATCATGAATAACTGTGTCAATAGGTTTGTATGATTCGTGTTTTAGTGACTAGTGGATTTTGGGAAAATTATTGTGGGGATATTTTTAGTATTTTCGGGAATATTCTAGTAATGGTAAGTGTTCAGTAAATATTAGGGAATTATTCAGAGATTATTTCACAATCCAGTGATACGAACCGGATTTGACAGTGCAAATTCCTAAAAGGATGAATATATGGTGAAAATATTAACGGTATAAATGGATGGTAATTGCAGATGGGGAATCCGCTTAGGCATTACTTGTGTAAACTCAATTCATCATTCTCGTGTTATTTAGTAAATAAGTAAGTCCTATTGGGGTAAAAGTATATATTGTAAACAATTATAATAAAGACGACGAAATATAGGGTGTCCGCCGGGAAGGTATACTACTTTGTTTTGCCGCCATTTAGGCGAATATTAGTATTGAAAGTTCATACTTGACAGTCGTGAAGTAGACACGTGGTAAATTTATTATGGAAAAATATTCGATAAACCATCGTGTTTTAATCGTTAAAACATTTTATCAAAATCAATCATCGATTACTGTGACGATGAGAAAGTTACGACGAGAAAGTGACGAGGCACATTTTCATTTAAATGGATATGTGAATAAACCGAATAGTCGGTTCTGGGCAATGAAAAACCCTCACATTATTCATCAGTCACCTTTACATCCATTAAAAGTGACAATCTGGTGTGCAATTTGGTCAGGAGGAATCATTGGACCTTACTTCTTTGAAAATGAAAACGGCGTAACGGTAACTGTGAATGGGGAGCGATATCGTGATATGATTGAAAACTTTTTAACGCCACAACTGCATACTTTGGGCTTGATTAACATGTGGTATCAACAAGGCGGTGCCACATCGCATACAGCCAGGATTACAATGGAATTACTGCGAGAACTCTTTCCACAACAAGTTATTTCAAAAAATGGTGATGTTGATTGGCCTCCATGGTCGCCTGATTTGACTGCTCCGGACTTCTTTTTGTGGGGATATCTAAAAAGCAAGGCTTATGCAAACAAACCAGAAAGGCTTGAGCAACTCAAACAAAATATTCGTGATGAAATTAATGAAATATCGCGTGAAATGTGTGAGAATGTAATGAAAAATGTGCTCAAAAGGGCTCGCATTTGTGAGGCTAACAGAGGCGGACATTTATCTGATATTGTATTCCATACATAATTGCCGACATTAAATAAAACATTTATCAATATAAGATCCATTCTCTTTCATTTAATCAAAAATCCTAAACAAACAAAGTAGTATACCTACCCGGCGGACACCCTGTATTATATAAAAATCAAGATGGTAAATCAAGAAATCATTTCAATGATGAAAACGCTGTCAGTATTTGACCTCGAAAAAGATGAATGGAACATTTCAAGGATGGGCCAATTAGAGTTTCAGTGATGTATAAAATCGAAATGTAAAACAAAAAAATGCGTTAATAATCGACAAACCGACTATCGTGCAGAAATTAAGAAACTGGGGCAGTGGGGCTCTCGACAACAAGAATTGAAAGCTCTAGACCAAGTGAAGAGTTGTTAGTTTGCAGCAGTTCAAGAACTAAAAGATGAGATAATAAGGCATATTGGGGAATAATGAAAGGATGTCATTATAAATTGTTAACAATTTGTTGATTTGTACCGCCGACGCCCTGGTGAAATAAAAATCATTTTTTATTTATCTGTCACATGGTGTAACTCTTATTAGGTAGGTCAAGCTGAAAAACTTTTTCATAACGATAAAAAGTACTCGATGCTATTCAATTTATTTTGTCGAAAACGATTTCCCTAGTACTTGATACTATTGGTTTGTGTGGACTGAAAGTGTGTGCGGAGTGTACGTACGTGGTTCATGCCACCTATGGTAGTTTAGTGTGCTAGTACGATATACATTTTTTTTAATTTTTTGATTAAGGACGGATAAATCGCAGTACTAGAACGAACCAATCTTGAAAGAAGATGGTAAGATCAGGATCCGTACAGAATATAGGATAACGGTAAATACATTTTTGAAGGTTGGAAAAATAAGGTCTAGTCTTAGTGATGACTGCATCAACATTAGAATAGCACGATGGGCGATTGGCACATTTATTTTAAGAAAATTAAAGAGGCAATTTTGTCAGCACGTCCACCGGAAAATACATTAGGATAAAAATAATTTTGTGGTTTATTAAATTATTACGGATATACAGATCCAGAGTAATCCAGAAGGAAGCACTGACGATAGCTTATCTTATACCGCAAACTTCCGGTAGCAGGGTTGGGCATTTCATCTATCTGGAATTAATATCAAGAAAATAGAATATACAATTTAATGTGCAGTGAAAATATAAGTGATTAATGATTACTAACTGGTAACTGGTTCCGAGTGTATCAAACTCGCAGTGCACAATAAAAATCATTGGAGAAAGTCTAATGTTCAAATAATAAATTAAACTCAGACATGATAATAGCCTTAAACTAGGTGAATAATTAAAAATATCAAATTAATTTTATAAAAGACAAGCAAATAAAATAAATTGAAAATTTTAACTAATCATTGGAATAAATACTCAACAAACCAATTAAAATAATCAAAACAAATAAATAATAAAATGGAGAAACAATTAGAGCCAATACTGGACAGACAAATAACGGAAGCACATAATGCTCAGATAGAATAATCTAAACCAATTTAAAGAAAACTTCATAAATTGGAAATTCGAAAATACCAGGAAAGTGTGACCAAACGTAGATTACTAAGAGAGATCAAGAAATTGCCAGACATTGTAAAAGAGCTACAACCATTTGATGGTATGCCTTTTTGTAATACATCTAGTGATTTCACGGGTTAGGGCTCTGGATCATCAGCATTCTTTACAAATCTCCAGATCGTCCAATCTTAAACTTTCGAAGTACAAAAAAAGAGTATGAACAGTTTGATAACTGCTCCAATAAATTAAATTTTCCCACAACAAACAATTAAACCAACAAATCTCAAGACATCAGAATCACTGGAAATTCATTCATCATTACAGAGCAGACAAGCTTTATATCGGTCAAAACAACAAACCCAAGGAATATCATTCAAGAGAGAAAGTTCCTGTTAGAGTGAATCACGCTAACAGCACAGAGCCACCATATATGTAGAGACTTAGGAAGCGGAGAATAAATATACACAGAAACGAAAAATGGTAACGTCTTCGTGTTCCTGATGAACATAGGTGCTAACAGTATTTTTATCAAACCTAATTTTGACAAAAAATTGCGATTTCCACTAACGTTAGTAGGAAGGAAAATCGAAAATTATTAAATACCATTTCAGGGAAATCAAGCATTTTAGATACCAAATGTAGAAATTTATGATAACCTCGTTATTACAAATCCCTTGGGTTCGTCTCTAATTTTGCTTGTTTTCGTCGGATAAAATATTTGGATTCTATAGGTATAGGTCTGGAAATGGTCTTCCTTCAGCCCATCGGAAGTGCTGGTTTTCATAGGAGCTGTATTGCTTTTTTGAATATATTTTAACAGGTATAGCTTTTACGATAAATTGATTAAGGATAAAAGGATCCTAAATTAAATATTTAACAATTTGGACCATTTTTCCAAATTTTAACCCGAAATGACGATTTAAGACAAAAACTGAGTTTTAATCAAATTTTTTGCCTCTCTAAAGTCCGAACAGGTTAATTAATCAGGAAGAAACTTCGTAGCATTTCAAAAAAAATTGGGAATACCAATGAAGTTTGGTGGAAATCGGTTTGAGAAAACCAACCAACAGGTTAATCTGGACAAAACGAGATTCTTGAAAACGGAAAGTAAATTCTTGTTATATATATTGTAGATTATATTCATAAACTAAACGTAACAATCGCGATTATTTTTAGGTCGGAGTTGTAGGTCTAACATCCGATTTCAACATTTATGAGTACGAAGACTCTGTATAGTAATCTCAAGATATTGAATTATCTTCAAGATATTGGTGCTTGTTACCGGAGGCTCCTGCTTAAACTTGATACAAATAATCTATGGTGACTGAATGTTTGTCAATTTTTAGAACTTAAAAAATATTTCCTATCGGTTAAGGGGAACTTTTTTGTAAACTTGCTTTGTTTGTCGCAATGGTTAATAATTTGATCAACAAGCAGAGTAGAAGTCACAATCTAAGAGTCATAATATAATGATCAATGAATGAGTTACTAATATTCAGTTACCGGTTGGTACAGTTTAGTTATTTCTTACAAAAGGCTTCTGAAAATACCAAAAATTATTTTCAACAAGACACCTTCATAGGAGAGCGACTTGGCCTTTTATGATTGGCACTTAGTCATTGTAAGCGTTTATTATTACCAACTCAAACCACCAACTAACCTTTATTGATTTAGTTTGTTACTGTTTATTTACAACTTAGAATAAGCGAAAGCTGTTTGTAAATTTGAATAGTAGCTTTTCCGTGAACAAATGCAATATCAGCAACGATAATAATAAAGGTTATCATCCCCTTATTTGCTGTTTCTGCCAACCGTATCCCTCGAATAAGTTAAAATGTGTAATATATTTGGATTTGAACAACCCAGTATAATCACTTAAAAATTTCGTTCACCGTATATTTTAAAACATAATAGGGGTAGTGCTTTTCTTAACTATCATTAAGATTGATAAAAAAGTGCAGATTTTTCATTCCATAATCGAAAATAGTTTCCTTACATTTTTAAGATAGCGCAATGTTCATTATACAAAATAATATTCAAAGGTTTTTGTTTATGTTTGCACGATAATATCTTCTCCAACTCGTTAGCTCTTTAGGCTCTGCGCCAATCATTATTTTCTCACAACACAATGTACACCACGATAGCATACCATCGTTTATTTATGTAACTCGATTCTTGGTTTTGACATTTTGGGAGGAAATTCTTCGAAATTTGTATTTTCTTTTCGTCTTGGGAAATAATTTTGCCGTAATACGAGGGTTGTATTATAAGTGCTTGACTTCGGCAAGCAATGTTGTCACTAATATAAAATTTATGAAATAGAATTTATAAGAAAGTACGCCAAAATTCTATCAATTAGGATATTAGTTTCTTCCACAGCCACTAAGGCCATACTAGATGTATCGATCTAAAGAAAAAGTGTTTTCGTGTTTAGGGGCAGATACTTATGAAACGACCCCCGTTTATCGCATAAATGGTATTCAAACAAAAAGAAAATTCATTTTATCATCGATGTAGAATTATTGATAAATAATCATCAGACATTTCCCATTTACATCAAAAGACCAAAAATGAAACCAAAATCGGGACCAAAATTAATTATTCGCTTGAATAAAATTTTGTTTGACTTTCTCATTCAATTAATAAATAAACAAACCTGCGTTATAATTTTATGATGGGAAACATTTCTATAAGTAGATCAACGTATTCTCTAGACATAAACACAAGCTCCATTTTGCACGATAATTATAAAAAGTTGCATATACACACATGTGACATAAAATAATTGAAAATTGCTAGCCGGAACCAAATCAGACGGAACTGAAACATTCGTGCAATATGAAATTAACAGAAACAATTTAGATTGTATATGAATTGAAGATGAATTGAATATGAATGGAATATGAATTGAATATGAATTGATTATGAATTGAATATGAATTGAATATGAATTGATTATGAATTGAATATGAATTTAATATGAATTGAATATGAATTGGATATGAATTGAATATGAATTGAATATGAATTGAATATGAATGGAATATGAATTGAATATGAATTGAAAATGAATTGAATATGAATTGCATATGAATTGATTATGAATTAAATATGAATTGGATATGAATTGAATTGAATATGAATTGAATATGAATTGAATATGAATTGAATATGAATTGAATATGAATTGAATATGAATTGAATATGAATTGAATTTAATATGAATTGAATATGAATTGAATATGAATTGAATATGAATTGAATATGAATTGAATATGAATTGAATATGAATTAAATTCAATTCATATTCAATTCATATTCAATTCATATTCAATTCATTTTCAATTCATCTACAATTCATATTCAATTCATATTCAATTCATATTCAATTCATATTCAATTCATATTCAATTCATATTCAATTCATATTCAATTCATATTCAATTCATATTCAATTCATATTCAATTCATATTCAATTCATATTCAATTCATATTCAATTCATATTCAATTCATATTCAATTCATATTCAATTCATATTCAATTCATATTCAATTCATATTCAATTCATATTCAATTCATATTGAATTCATATTCGATTCATATTCGATTCATATTCAATCTATATTCAATTTATATTCAATTCATATTCAATTCATATTCAATTCATATTCAATTCATATTCAATTCATATTCAATTCATATTCAATTCATATTCAATTCATATTCAATTCATATTCAATTCATATTCAATTCATATTCAATTCATATTCAATTCATATTCAATTCATATTCAATTCATATTCAATTCATATTCACTAAAATTCATATTCATATTAAATTCAGACTCAATCCGAATTCAATTCATATTCAATTCATATTCAATCAATATTCAACCCATATTCAATTCATATTCAATTCATATTCAATTCATATTCAATTCATATTCAATTCATATTCAATTCATATTCAATTCATATTCAATTCATATTCAATTCATATTCAATTCATATTCAATTTATATTCAATTCATATTCAATTCATATTCAATTCATATTCAATTCATATTCAATTCATATTCAATTCATATCAATTCATATTCAATTCATATTCAATTCATATACAATTCATATTTAATTCATATTCAATTCGTATTCAATTCATTTTCAATTCATATTCAATTCATATTCAATTCATATTCAATTCATATTCAATTCATAATCAATTCACATTCAATTCATATTCAATTCATATTCAATTCATATTCAATTCATAATCAATTCATAATCAATTCATATTCAATTCATATTCAATTCATATTCAATTCATATTCAATTCATATTCAATTCGTATTCAATTCATATTCAATTCATATTCAATTCATATTCAATTCATATTCAATTCATATTCAATTCATATTCAATTCATATTCAATTCATATTTAATTCATATTCCATTCATATTCAATTCATATTCAATTCAATTCATATTCAATTCATATTCAATTCATATTCAATTCATATTCAATTCATAATCAATTCATATTCAATTAATATTCAATTCATAATCAATTCATATTCAATTCATATTCAATTCATATTCAATTCATATTCAATTCATATACAATTCATATTCAATTCATAATCAATTCACATTCAATTCATATTCAATTCATATTCAATTCATATTCAATTCATAATCAATTCATAATCAATTCATATTCAATTCATATTCAATTCATATTCAATTCATATTCAATTCATATTCAATTCGTATTCAATTCATATTCAATTCATATTCAATTCATATTCAATTCATATTCAATTCATATTCCATTCATATTCAATTCATATTCAATTCAATTCATATTCAATTCATATTCAATTCATATTCAATTCATATTCAATTCATAATCAATTCATATTCAATTAATATTCAATTCATAATCAATTCATATTCAATTCATATTCAATTCATATTCAATTCATATTCAATTCATATACAATTCATATTTAATTCATATTCAATTCATATTCAATTCATTTTCAATTCATATTCAATTCATATTCAATTCATATTCAATTCATATTTAATTCATATTCCATTCATATTCAATTCATATTCAATTCAATTCATATTCAATTCATATTCAATTCATATTCAATTCATATTCAATTCATAATCAATTCATATTCAATTAATATTCAATTCATAATCAATTCATATTCAATTCATATTCAATTCATATTCAATTCATATTCAATTCATATTCAATTCATATTCAATTCATATTCAATTCATATTCAATTCATATTCAATTCATATTCAATTCATATCAATTCATATTCAATTCATATTCAATTCATATACAATTCATATTTAATTCATATTCAATTCATATTCAATTCATTTTCAATTCATATTCAATTCATATTCAATTCATATTCAATTCATATTCAATTCATATTCAATTCATAATCAATTCACATTCAATTCATATTCAATTCATATTCAATTCATATTCAATTCATAATCAATTCATAATCAATTCATATTCAATTCATATTCAATTCATATTCAATTCATATTCAATTCATATTCAATTCGTATTCAATTCATATTCAATTCATATTCAATTCATATTCAATTCATATTCAATTCATATTCAATTCATATTCAATTCATATTCAATTCATATTTAATTCATATTCCATTCATATTCAATTCATATTCAATTCAATTCATATTCAATTCATATTCAATTCATATTCAATTCATATTCAATTCATAATCAATTCATATTCAATTAATATTCAATTCATAATCAATTCATATTCAATTCATATTCAATTCATATTCAATTCATATTCAATTCATATACAATTCATATTCAATTCATAATCAATTCACATTCAATTCATATTCAATTCATATTCAATTCATATTCAATTCATATTCAATTCATAATCAATTCATAATCAATTCATATTCAATTCATATTCAATTCATTTTCAATTCATATTCAATTCATATTCAATTCGTATTCAATTCATATTCAATTCATATTCAATTCATATTCAATTCATATTCAATTCATATTCAATTCATATTCAATTCATATTCAATTCATATTTAATTCATATTCCATTCATATTCAATTCATATTCAATTCAATTCATATTCAATTCATATTCAATTCATATTCAATTCATATTCAATTCATAATCAATTCATATTCAAATAATATTCAATTCATAATCAATTCATATTCAATTCATATTCAATTCATATTCAATTCATATTCAATTCATATACAATTCATATTTAATTCATATTCAATTCATATTCAATTCATTTTCAATTCATATTCAATTCATATTCAATTCATATTCAATTCATATTCAATTCATATTTAATTCATATTCCATTCATATTCAATTCATATTCAATTCAATTCATATTCAATTCATATTCAATTCATATTCAATTCATATTCAATTCATATTCAATTCATAATCAATTCATATTCAATTAATATTCAATTCATAATCAATTCATATTCAATTCATATTCAATTCATATTCAATTCATATTCAATTCATATTCAATTCATATTCAATTCATATTCAATTCATATTCAATTCATATTCAATTCATATTCAATTCATATTCAATTCATATTCAATTCATATTCAATTCATATTCAATTCATATTCAATTCATATTCAATTCATATTCAATTCATATTCAATTCATATTCAATTCATATTCAATTCATATTCAATTCATATCCAATTCATATTCAATTCATATTAAATTCATATTCAATTCATAATCAATTCATATTCAATTCATATTCAATTAATATTCAATTCATATTCATTTCATATTCAACTCATAATCAATTCATATTCAATTCATTTGACATGTATTTTGCAAAGAGTGAGTTGAAACCAACTAACAGATAAATTAATTGAACGGTTTTTAAACTAGCCGAACGTTGTAAAATTTGCTTCACACATTTTTGCTACGCTTTGCATTATTTAGAACGTGCAATAAAAATATATTGAACGATATTTAGTTATTATTATTACACTAAAATCTTCAGCTCTTTCACCCGTAAAACCGAATTTTGTCAATTTTCCTTTTATAACATAACAATGTTCGCATTTTCCTCTCGACCAGCTAATTTAAAAAAATGATTTGGCTCTTTCAATACTATAAAGGAAAAAATTTAATACAAAAAATTTAAAAGTTATATGGAATCAAATCAATAACGATACAAGGAAGCAAATAAAAAGAGCTTTTAAAAGATTAAAAAAGGGAAAATCCATTGTATGGGGTGCGGACCAACTTTGCTGAAAAATGAAAAAAAAAAAAATATATTTTGTCGGTTACTTGAACTTCTGGGTTCGGAAATATCGACTCATTGTTAACCGATTTTATTGTTTGGTTATTATTTGTGGAACTTTCTTTTAATTTGTGCGATGATTTTATTGTGATTGTTAATAGTATTTATTGTATATCGTTACCCTAATATTTTTATGCTTGGCTGGTAAAAATTAAAAAAAAGCTTTAATTTGAATTTTCTGAGAACCCAAAATTTCACCCTAAAATTTTATCTAGTGACCAGTCTAATTATTTTATTCGTGTTTGGGGAGCTGTTTTTATAAAATAGTTTTCTGTTGCTACATCACGACGTAAAGGGAAAACCCTTTTTAATTTTTAAACCTTAAATAACAATTTCCCATTTTTTATTGTGCCGTCCGTCCTATAATACAGCTCGAATATTTAATATTTTATTGTTGTACATTTTTATAAAATATAAATTCAATTTCAACAAGACACTGCTGAATAAATTTTAAGTATAGAAAAATATGGGAAAAAATCTTTTCTACTCGTATTTATTTTCCGTTATCTCTTCGATATACGAGCCGAGAGTACAGTAGAAAATGAATTGTAATCCTTTTCTTTTTCCTGTTAACTACTCAACAATTTTATTTTTAAATCCTTTCCCTAAAGCTGTACTGTAAAAAAGGCAAATTTGTATGCTTTATGCAACGTTGTAACAATAGATATGCTCTCATATCGAGGATATAAATCTTCTTCAGTTGGATAATTTATTAATTATATTATTTTAATAATTTAGAATCAGGAAGACATGTTACGGATTATCTTTATATAAACAGGCTATTTAAAGAGAATATTATCATTATCCATATTTGAAAAATTCATCCTTATTTTTTTTTGGTAAATATTCCTCCTTATATAAGGAAGAGTGCTGTTCTTTTATGAGATTTAGAATGTTTAGTCAACTCTGGTCCAACTAGGATATTGTGTAGCAATTACTTTCTTTGAATTAATTTGATCGTGGACAAATTTGTACTTATATCGATGTATTTTATATATTGATGATCAGTTTTTTCATTGAGTAATTTGTTGAATCCTTGATTATGATCAAACATTTTTATTGGTATTTCGATTGCTTGATCAAAATACATTATTATGCGTTCTATCGAAATGAGATCACGTAATGCTTCAGCGAACGCAATAAATACAGCTTCGGTTGAAGATAAAGATACTGATGCTTGTTACGAATACCATTGTTTTGACCATTTCCAAATTTTAATTTTGATGATTTTGTCCTTTCAAGTATCTAAACACTCTTTAGACTTCATTCTAGTCACACATTTTAGGATCACTTACACGTCTTGCTAAAATTGATGTTGCGATGGATTCACGTAATTTGTTCTAAATATACTTTTCTTGATTCAAAATATTACGATTTCGTCTATTGGACATAATTAAAAGTGGATTGGTCGCTTGGGCTAGTCGATTCAGCGTAAATTGGTTTAATGACGTTTTTGTGAGATTAGTGACATCTAGGTTTAAGCAGTATCATTAGAAGTAGTTTTATAGCAATTTAGTGGTATTGCAGATTGTTGTAGATTAGTTGCAGCCCGGTATTTAAACACGGTGTTCGAGAGATTATTTTCGATATATTCGGGAATATACCGGAAGTGGTGTAAATTACGAGAATTGGTCACTTGGTGATACCATCCGGATTTGACATTGCAAATTTGTAACAATTGGTGGCAGCCGTGGAATAGTGAATTTCAGACAATGGAAGTGGGGGATTAGTGGCGGTTTTAAATAAAAATTTGATCAATAAATTCAAAAATTTGATCAAAAAGGTAAACATTTGAAACAAGGAATTAAAGGAATTAAAACATACAAGAGAAACATCGAGAACATTCCGGAAACATTCTGATAATGGTTAGGAGCAGGGAGTGGATGCTATTGGTCGAGTATTAGCGGAGAGACAACATATAAGGAGAATCAGCTGCGCCAGCTCAACGATGATGAAAACTTCAACCGGGATATTGGCACAGTTCAAGAAGAAAGAAACGAACTACTCGAAATTGTGGATGCTCAACCGTATGCAGAAGCGTTGTATTTGTTGGTATGCTGGGGCCAAGAGAGACGGTGTTCATTGTGAATGGGGATGATACCTGGAAAAGATAGTTTCGATGGTATTGGTGCAGGAATTCCTTATGTAACGGTAAACGACAGTAAACCAGTGTTGTGCAGTAACTTGCTCGTTCTTTAAAAATTTTCGTTTTGAGTAAATGAAATAAGGCACAAGTTGCTTCTAACTTACTGAGATCGCAATAAAGTTAAAAGCGCAGACATAAACAATTTTTTGTATACAGAAAAAACGTTTGGCGCTTCATGGCAAATCGCTTCTTAGAATGCTTAATATAAACCGACGCCATCTTAAACAAGTTGGTGAAGTCATTCCCATTACTGACTTATTTGTGACCTATAATGACAAGAAGCAAAACTCAATTTCAATTAGTTGATAGAATTTGTTAAGCTAAGACACAATTTTGGAGACATTTCTATGGAGATGTAGTTATTCAAATCAGTCTTCTTGTGATATGACTTATTTGAATAAGTCGGTGACTAAACTAAGCCGGTGTCTTGAAAATAGCCTTAGTCTTTGAGTGTGCATTACGTGAAGATATTTTATTTCATATTTCTAATTTTGAAGATGCCCCGAGCCGATTCATCAAAACTGCATAACTACTACGAAAATCAAGCATAGTCAAACTTCAACCATCATCAAAATAAATTTTGTATACAAATGACAGTTAGAATGCAACTGATTTCCACCTGATTTCGAATTACTATAAACTGTTACATTTTACACTTAATTAAACATATTTCGAATATTTTTTTTTGAAAACCGTTAGACTGCAGTTTCTCAAGGCGATTTTCAGATTTTGTTTTCTAATACGAAAACGGCGGTTTCAGTTTTCGGAGATCTGAACTATACAAACTCTAGAAGAAGGTCTGGAGAATATATCGGCTATTCAGCGGGGACATTATATGTTTTGCTACTGCCCGTTCACAGAAGGGACATTTTTGCAAAAGTTGCAAATAACAGAAAAGGATCCTGCACAATCATCACGAAGTATCAATATGGTGAATATCGGCAGTTGGAAAATCTGTAGAACTTATCTTCCAATATTGTTATAGAAACTGGCAGAAAGCAGTGGCGTGTAAGAGACATATTGGGGGCGAACGACACGGATGACGGACTATTTAAAAGATGCACAAACCGCCAGGAATGTGTAGGAGTGATACCCTGATTAAATGGGACGGAACGCTATGTTCCTCAAATACGAGAGGGTAAAACGAGAGCGTTGGCTAACTTCTAGAAGGACATTATGACATCGACGATGAGGATGAGGTTGAGGTGGAATGGAATGTGAATGAAGAGTGCGAGGTTGGAAGGCGTTGAGAGGTGAGGCGGTTTTTTAGATTCTGTTTGAGACGAACAGGCTTAGGTGGGGGGTCATGTTACGATTTCACCTATTGGGCGTAATTCAGCGTGGATTGGTTGCTTGGGCAGATTGATACAGCGTAAATTGGTTTAATGACATTTTTTTGTGAGATTAATGCCATCTAGGTTTAAGTAGTATCATTAGTAGTTTTATAACAGTTTAGTGGTATTGCAGAGTGTAACACATTAGTTGCAAAGTTCACGGATAATCTGGAATGTTCAGCACGATGTATAAATACGTGTGGGATGAATTGTAAAAATTGTAAAGTGAATTAATATCAATTGTGGAAATTATTTGTTATGGTTTAGTGTTATATGGCTGGTATTTTCGGAAATATTCCAGTATTGGCGTAAGTATTACGATATTGGTGTAACTATTTCAGGGATTATTTCTGATATATTCGAGAATATTCCGGAAGTGGTGTAAATTACGAGAATTGGTGTTATAATCGTCAAATTATATAACGGTATTCAAAATCCTGTGATATGAATTGGACCTGAGCTATTAGGTGGTCTTCAGACTTTACGATGTTCCCGTCTTGGTCAGGTTTTAGTTTCTATGTACCAAAATTTATGGCTACATTTTTATTTATGTTATATGAGGAATGAAAATCAGTTTTTCTACTGTATTGTTCAACCTTTTGCTCAGAACTTTAGGAACACCTGAATATATAGGTGTTCCGAAAATAAAGAAACAATTTAATTATTTATTATATTTTATTTTAAATTTTTAGTAGGAGGGCGATTAATTATGTGATTTTCTGCAGTCACTGCATCGCCCCTAAACTATTTATGTATACCTGAGCTCGTTAACATACAACGTGTTATTTCAATTAACGTTCGGAAACTCCGTTTTCTTGTGGCGTTTAAGGTACTGTTTTCAATGAACTGGATCATTTTATCACGAACACCCGAATTTTATTTCATAAAAAAATTAAAGCATACCTGGTATAATCATTAGTAAACGTAAGCACATATTTATTACTTCTGGGTGTCGGTACTTGTAACGGCTCATTTACATCAGCATGTATCAGAACTAATTTTTAAGTTGACTTCGTAAACTATTCCTGTGGAAAAGAATCTTTCGGTTTTTGCATTGAAGGCATGGTTTGCAAACGTTTTTATGAATTTGGTTGACCATTAATCATACTGATGTGTCTTCTATCATTTTCACTTTGAACAACGTTGGCTTGATTTTATCCATTGCTTTCATTTTTCTTCTTTTTCCATGCTGTGAATTTACGGCATTTACTGTTCGATTACCTCTCTTCCGACAGGAGAAGCCTTTGACAGGAAACTGTCTTCTTTTATGTTCCTCCAAAAGTTTGTCCAAAAGTTTGTCGAGCTCCATTATTATATTAAATTAACTTTGATAAGTTATAGCAGGATATTTCTATTATTGCTTAAGGCTGTGTGGTACTCAAATTGTCAAAAGCGATGTGTATAAAAAGCATTTTTCGTACACAAAAAATTACCAGTTGATCTAATTCGTTCGTTAGGATGAAGTTAAATGTATAATTGAGGTATTAATACATGATCATCAAGATTAGTCTTGAAATGACATAGAAAATGTAAAATTTAGTTAAAAAATATTAAAATTTTCAATTTTTATCGATCGAAAAATTGCGACAAACGATAAGTTTTTAGTTTTTACTCCTCAATGTTGTTAATTTGGTTTTTTTACTGTCCCTAGATGGAATCACTTAAAAATTAATGTGTCCAAGATAAGTGGTATAGTATGGTGTGGTATAGGCAATGTTTAGATCAGAAATAATGAAAATTTAAAAATTTATTAACTAATTTGACACATACAAGCAATATAAGTAAAGTTTAATAAGCCAATTATACAAAATTTTGGTATTTAAATTTATTAAAGAAACAAACCAGTTTGCATACATTACAGGGGCATTTAAATATCGATACTAAAAATAAATTTGTTTTCTCAGTACCGTACAGCCTTAATAATTTTTTAGTAATTTAACTAATTTATTTTGAAATAGCGGAACTCACATTGTACATGGACAAATAACAATGCATTTACCGGTTTTATAGTATCGTTTCAAAACATCTTAAAATTTGAAAACGACTACTAAACATTTTGTTCTCATTTAAAACTCAACTCGATTTTTAGGACTCGGCTTATTTTCTAAATTTTTAGTTACGCCTGTACATTAGACAACACGTTCTTACGTTCAAAAATGTACTCGAACGGATATAATAAAAATTTGAAAGCTTGTGTAAAATTATTTCTAGTCTAGACAGAAATTTTTATAAACTTATGATTGGTTGATGACAACTTTAGGGCGATGATTTATCTCAAATTGCTAACAATTCACTAATTCCATTTGAAATTTGAAATTATATCAAGTTCTATAGACAATGGGTCATAATTCTTAGACATTTATAAACTCGCGGTAGATTATATCTGTCTCCTCAATTTCTATAGCGGAAATTTATGAGGTTGCATATAACATATATGTATGTACAAATGTACACACAACCAAACCAAATCACATACAAACATACACAAATTATTAAAATAAATCATCTCCTTCTTTATATATAGAATACCGTAAATCTGACATAATATATGACTTTCCACGATCTGGCGGAATTGAAAATAAAATGTTAAAGAGGAGAATAAAAATTTTCTTTTTATTTTTCCAAGGAATGCTTCCCTTACTAATCATAATACATTCTATGTTTAGTTATGTTTACATATTCTGAAACATGGCACTGGTTATTATGATATATTTACTTAAGTGAATTCTCAAGTGGTTCAGTCAAATAGTTCAATACGAACAAAGATAACATCGGCAAATAATTTATCTAGAATTATACATTTATCAATACTGGACGTTATGCTAATTAAAGTCTTTTTCATAATTATGATGTAATTCAATTTTTATAGCGTTCCATACTAAAATATTCATAAAATGTTTAAAATTATGCAATTCGCTTGTTTTAATGCTAAATTAAACTGACCAATTTATTTAGTGCAACCGCCAAAACAATAAACTTGCAATATATGTATGTGTGTGTAATATATTTGACATGTCCAATTTTATGAATTAATTGAAATAATTAATTAAATACATTTTTCTGCTGTGTACAAAGCAAATGCAAAAAGGTTTCAATTTAGATGTTTGGCGACAAAATTGTTTATCGAACTATCTTTGGGATAAATTATCTAGGCGCTGCAGAAGAGAACAGAACATTCATCGTCACCAATAAACGCAAACGTTTGTTTTACTGAAGGATCTGTACGCGATAGTTTAAAAGAGCGGACATGTCAAGTTTTAATTTTGATTTTTTCCTCTCTCTTGAGTCTGATGGGAACATCCTGTCGAACTCTCGACGAGTGGCGGATGGCGTTCAAAACAACGAGCCAGATGGCACTATCCCGATGTAGGGAGTGCAGGAAGAGGTGAGTAAGGCAGATCGCAATGATTAATATTATACAAATAAACCTGTCGTACTCATACTGTTTAAGTCAGATGAGTACTTGATGTTAATCGAAAAACCTTGGATTAACAATAACAGGATTTGTGAGCTCAGAACGAAGGGGTATAAATTATTATACTCAAGTAACTCTGAGAAGATCCGATCGCGTATTTTAGTGAAAAGTAATTTGAATATTTTTCTTCTTCCTCAATTTAGTAGCGAAGATGTTACAGCGGTGAGTGTTGAGGTTGGCTGTGAAAAATTATGGCTAGCCTCAGCCTATATGGATCGCGAGAAGAAGGCGCAGAAAACCTGGCGGAACTGATCCGGGAAGCAGGTCAGAGAAGGATAGGTGTTATACTTGGAGGTGATGCAAATGCGAATCACACAATCTGGGGAAGCACAGACATTAACGAGAGGGGTGAGTTATTTTTTGATTACTTATTAAATACTAACCTTTCAGTTAGCAATATTGGGTGAGAACCAACATTTGTTGTTAAAAATCGACAGGAGGTTTTAGATATGACCTTTGGGTCAGAAACAATTTTTCATATGATCAAGGGGTGGAGAGTGGCGAAGAAGCACTCGTTCTCTGATCACCGATATGCAACATATAACCTCAACGTTAAACCTGTTATCCGAAAAGCCTTCAGGAATCTCAGAAGAACAAACTGGAACAAATATGGAGAGATGTTGGAGGAATTATTGCCGCTGGAGGTCCCCGGACTTCCGGCGACAGTAGACGAATTAGATTGCATGGTTGATATTGTTACAAAGGCATGCAATCTTTCATTTAATGCTGCGTGCCCCCTGATAAAGCCTAGGGGAAGGCAGAAACAGACATGGTGGAGCACGTAGTTGGGAACCTATTGGAGGGCGTGTGGGATAACCTTTAGTAGAGCCAAGAATAAAAGGGAGGTTCGGAGTTGGGACTCTACAAGGAGGACCTAAGAAAGTACAAAAAAGAGTTGAGGAAGGCACAAAGGGGGTCTTCTGTTGTAGAGTGGAGGAGTTCTCCGATACTTCTCGCCTTAGGAAAATTCTATCTACTAACCTGGACGGGTCATGGACAGCTTCAAGTGCGGAATCATTGGAGCTTCTCATGAAGTCCCATTTTCTGGGAAGCTTTGATGACACGATGGAGCCTGGAGCTCATCGAGGAACACCTTCAATAGATATATATATTCAATAGAATCCTGTGGGCGCTGAACGGGTTTAAGCCTTGTAAATCGGCGAGCCCGGATCGGATTATACCAGCAGAGATCCAAAGGAACTCGGCAGTCATCCTCACCTGGCTGGAGGTTATCTTCGGGGGATGTCCGAAACCAAAGAACCTGAGGCCTATAACTCTATCATCCTTTCTACCAGATGTAGTTATTCGAACAAAAATTGAGCCAAGAAATTGGGCAATGTCGCAGCATGCGTACTGTAAAGGAAAGTCGGTGGACACTGCTTTGCACGATCTAGGATCTAGTACGCACAATTGAGAAGTCTATTTACTCGTAAGAGTTTTTTTGTATGGTAGCATTTCTGGACATCGAGGGTGCCTTTAATAATGTTCAAATGGAGGCGATCATGGAAGGATTGTCATTTTTGAAGGTGGACTGCCCTATAAGTAGGTTGATATAAACCAGGTGCTGGTGGTTAGAGGAACCCCGCAAAGAAATGTAATGTTCCCCTTTCTTTGGAGTGTTGTGATGAATGGATTGCTGTTCTAACTGGAGAGAGAGGGGTCAGGGGTGGTAGCGTATACAGATGATGTAGCGATAGCTGTCTCAGGCAAATATCTGGATACGATTAGGGATGTTATGCAAAACGCACTCCTGATCGTTACGAAATGGGCCAGCAAATGTGTATTAGACGTCAACCATCAGAGATGGGGTTTGCAACCAAAGCTGGTACACTGGTTCTATATCGCAGTGGTAAGACCTGTGCTGATGTACGGGGTGGGCGTGTGGTGGTCAGCTCTGTATAAGGTAACATATATAGAGATGATGGAGAAGGTGCAAAGAACGGCCTGCATGCTTATAAGCGGGGCGCTTAGGAGAACACCTACACGCGTTTTAGAGGATATGTTCCACCTTATTCCAAATGAATTTTTTGGTAAGCAGATGGCAACCAATGTGACTACGAGACTCTCGTCTGTCTCGCAGTGGAAGTGTCTTCAGGCGGGGCACTCGACGATAGTTAGTTCGCTAAGGGATGAACTGGCGAATCTAGATTATATTAAACCAACGTTGTGCTTCGATAAAGGTTTCCGTACCATTTATCCTTCGAGGGAATCCTGGAGGAACGGATCAATACTGGAAAATGAGGCAGTGAAATTTTTCACGGACGGGTCTAAGCTAGACGGCAAGGTAGGAGCCAGAGTCTTCTGCGCAGCGTGTACCAGACTGAAGTGGTGACGATCGGGGAAGTCGTGACATGGTTGAAGCATAACGTGGTATCCATGAGGGATATCGCAATTTATGTGGACAGTCAGGCGGCGGTCAGGTCACTAGAGGTGGTTTGTCTGAAGTGGTGGCGCTGGATTGCCGATCATATCTTAATGAGATGAGCCAGTATTTCAGAATCCAGATATGCTGGGTCCGTGGTCACTCGGACGTCACGGGAAACTGCAGGGCAGACGAAGTAGCTAGGTACGGTACGACTCTCCAGATGCAGCCTGGCAAGGCAATCGCCTCGACAAATGAGAGGTGGACCAACATTCTCACGTGCAGGGTAGCGAAACAGGGTTGGTCAAAACTTGCAGCGCTAGGCAATTAACTATGATTAAACCAGTGATTTGGCCTTAAATGATTTAAGCATAAAATGAGTTAAAATTAAATATTGAATTTAATTTAAAAAATAATAATTTTATTGGATTCATGTTCACTTTATTAAATCCAAACTTAGACTTTTATAGCCTGGACAGACTGCGGAATGTTAAATTGGTATAGCAAAATTCAATCAAGCACCAATAGTAGATTTTTGAATTTTTCGTAGTGTGTCGAACTGAATTGAAATCCTCAGTCTGCCCAGGCTATTAGATTAGTGGAGAAGAATGCAAAGGGAATTTTATAAGTATCAAATGAATAGAGACGCGTCTTGTGCAAAATATCTACACTCGAAGTATATTTTGCTGAAATGCGAATTTATCACAAGCTGCACAACGTGTTGTTCATATTTTGTTGATTGTGTGCTTTTGTCGTCTTAACTCTTGCCTCTTAAAAAAATGATGATGTCGTTGTTCTTCCATTTTTACAATTGGTTTTATGCTGTTGCCATGCAGTTACTTTAATTTGTTACTAACGCAAGCAACGGTTGCTTGACGTTGTTGATGAAGTTGGTGTCGCATTGTCTCTCGCTGCTACGCGTATGCCCGATTAAGTTCTTCTACGTAGTAAAATAAAGTGTTGTAGTCATGAACATTTTCGACCTCGAGAATTTTGTAGGGTAGCCATTCACTATATTGCCGAAGTAAAAAAAAATTTTTTAAAAATCGCTGCGTGCTGTGTTTTATGTTTCTGACCCCTACAACCCAGACGGACTAATTGGGGTGAAACGCTTTTTAGTTCACCCACCGGAAGTGGCAGGTTTTATGGAAGCTTTTCATTTTTAAATTTTTTGTTTTAAAAAGTACATAGCATTTATGAAAAAACGATTAACAACAAGATGATTATAAATTAAATTTCAAATCAAATTAGTTCAGATCGTTTTATAAATTTACCGAAAATGGCGATGTTTGAAAAAATTTTATTTCACCAAAATTCAGTACCTATACAGTCCAGACGGATTAACTAACCGGAATGAAATTTTCAGCTTTGTCTATAAATTGTAAGATTCCGCAGGAGATTTTCAATGTTTGCAATGATGTAGATAAGTTTTACAAAAAACGACAAAGAATTAAAAGATTCATTTAAATGTAAAGATTATATTTTCAAGAAGAATTGACATGGTTGGTTTTCTATAAAGCCCGGTAAGTTTATTTTTTCGCTTTAAAAACCAAGTGTGGTGTATTCGAGATCACAAAAATTCGAGATTTCGGAGACAAGACCACTTTACCGATACATCTATATCGTCGAACACCCCAAAGTAGCTTTTGGGAGTTAATTATTTTAGTTTAAAGATTAGAAATGACACCTGGCATGATTTACTGGCATTGATGAGTTCATTTGATGCTGCTCTTGTTGTATTAAGTTTGGTGAAGTCGATGGATGGCGATGGTGCGCTGGACTCAGATACATTTTTTATGTTTGATATGGAACGTCCTTGATATTATTGACTTTATAACGGAATTTGTAGTCGATGCCGTTGTAGTATTTAGTGGAATGTATCCATAATGCGATTTACTCGATTCGTATTTGTATGGCGCTGATTGGTTTTCTTCATAATGGCCGTGCACTCTGCGATGTAATTTTGCGGTATCCTGAATAAACCGATCCCCACATACTCCATAAACGTATGGTTTTAAGTGTTAAATCATTTGGTTGGGTAAAAGCTCGATCGCAATACGTATGTCGAACAAGTTTGTTTAATCTGGAAAAACCTTTACCACAATCTAAAAACTATTGCATTTGATATCATTAATAAGGTATCGGATTAATGTATCGTGATCGTTTGGTGTTAAATCGAATAAAAAGTTTTGCGTGCAGATTCACAATTTGAAACGAATTTATATCCATATGGCTTTGCAAATGTGTTTGAAGTGGTCCGATGGGTAAAAGTTAATAATGTCATTTTCCCGGCCATCATTGGTACTGATTCCCACCTTTTTGACAAATGATGACACACGCAATTTGACAGATAGTCGAAGAGAGAGAATTTATTTTTACACTTCTAAACAATTTTAATGTTTACAATGTGAATGATTTTTTCCAAAATCAGAGCCATCTATTGGCGGACGTAGGAACTAATTTAGGGGTATTGTCAAAAAACTATGGTTTCTAACTGTCGTTTCTGTAATATATTCTGTGATATGGTTGTAAATATAAGCAAAGTGGCTCGACCTGGTTGTTCTACTAAGTTGGTTGTCGGCCAAAGTATTTGTTTTCGAAATGTGGGCGATGCGAGTGTCGGTAATGCGGGGTCGGCAATGCATAGGAAGGATATGTGGATATCGGCAATGTGGGTGTTGGCAATGTAGGTGTCGGCGTTGTGGGCAGATTCCGAGTTTTAGGTCCAATTGTACATTTCGCTTTCTTTTCTCCTTCCGTATATTTCGGATATTACTTTGTTTCAGCGGATTGTTTAAACAATCAAGTTACCAACAGTTATATGAGTAATTGGAAAGTTATGTGTTGTTTCACATTGAAGGTTTTTTAATTTTGAAGCACTTTATCCTCTAAAATTTGTATTAAGTGCACTTAAAATCAGCGACTGATTACGATGTATTTAGAAAAACATTTGAAACGGTTAAATTGAAAAGCTCTTATATTTTTAATTACATATTTTCCAAAGATACAACAAATAGTATATTATTTACCGTTGTTTCTCCCGTGGAATGGGCAAAACTGGGACATCTTTATGTATTTTACAATGCACATTTCGATATACAAAATTGAATTCATTTAATGGAAATTGAATTTATTTGTCAAAGCACAGAAAAAACCAAACAACCATAATAAATTTAATTAGGACAAACATCAAGAAGTTTATTTTAAAAATGGAATACATAATAGAAAAATTATAAAAAGCAAATATATAAAAAAATAAAATTAAATGAAAATTGTAATAATACAGCAAAAAAGAAAAACTAATTAAAATAAATTGCAAAATAAAAACAAAAATACAATTAAAATATAAAAAGACAAAAAAATGTTTTCCAGCAAAATATATTCAAATTGTGTGCTTTCGAATTTCTATATCCAAATACGTTTTGCTAGTAGTGTTGGTGTGTGTCTGGATGCTAGAACAAAAATATTTTATGGTGTAAGTATATTTTCGGGTTAATGTTTAAAAGCATAAAAGTTTTCTACAACTTTTAATGTTACACATTTTTTTTTTGCTGTTGTGTGTGAGCCGAGTTACTTAATTGTTTTTATATTTTTAGAGAACAAAAAAAGTTTTGAGCTTTTCAGTTTTTATTTGGATATTTTAAAGTTGATTCGCGCTTTTTTGTCGTTTTTCTTGTACAATTCTTTTATTATATAAATAAATGGTGAACAAAAATATTTTGAATGGTCAGAATAATTTATATTATGCGGACGGATTTTATTTTTATGTAATTGCATGGAAAATATTTCTCGGATCTGAAAAATGATAAAAAACAAAAAATCAGTTAACAACGGTTTGATTTTTTAATAAGCAAAAACTCTAAATATTTATGATTCGAGACGACGAATGCATCTTCTGCTTTTCCCACAAGTTTATTTTTATATAAGTTAAAGTCTGCGACCTCTGAATTATTATTATTTTGTAGTCAAAAAGGTTATTAGCAGTTTACAACTTAGGATTTTCTATCCTTTTCTTTATATCTAATTCCCCTCAAAATGTATTAAAAATAATTGATATAATTAAAATAGGAATATTATTTTAGGTTTTATTTCTAGGAATACGATTTTAAATGAATACAAAGGAAGCTCTAAATATTACCTTTAATATATACCACAAATATATAAATTATTAGCTATCATTAGTTGTGTTTTAGCTAATTTAGAAAATTATGTGTAATTTAAAATTATTGAAAATTAAAATCTTACTTACTTATTTGTTTCTTTAGAAAGTTTGTTACATTTTGTCATTATTATAGTATGACCGATGAAACGGCGTTTGCTTTTTCGCCAAATGGCACCGTTTTTCCTTAATTTCATCATTCTGAATCAATGAAAATTATCCCACATACATCCCAAAAAAACTGCCACCATGACTTTAGCAGCAGATGAAACGGTCTTAGTCTTCTTTGGAATTCCGACACAATATCATCTTTCAGTCCATCGTTATGACTATTCCTTCATCATAGGTGTGACGTAAAGAACCCATGTGTCATCCATAAGGTTATGAATCAATGCAATATCACGCACTTTAAGTCGATGGTCATTCATTATAATATTATTGAAAATCTTCACAATCTCTGGCGTGGCCACCCCATCGTTAAAACTTTACTACCAAATTAACTTTGGTGTGTGATCAAGTTATTGAAATCCGGATAAAAATCGACCTTGCAATCTGTTCTGTAAATTTTGTTGTGTGTTACGCCTTTACGTTAACGTTATATAAAGCCCCTTTGTATTTCTTTATTTACTTAACCTTGTATTTCCTTAGTGTCAGATTTTATTTCGAAGGATTGGAATTTCCAGCCCTCAGAATTATTGTGCAATTCCAAAATATGATTATGAAATTATATGATAGGGTGCGGTTGTACGGGTCACAATCTGACTTCAAAAAAGTGACTAAATGTACCTTCGGTATCTTCGATGGTATTTTTTGTTTCAATATTAATGATTGCGGTTATCATTTCCACGGTATCTGTAACCATTTGTTTCCTTTCGTTTATCCGTTTGATGATTCGCATTGCTCATTATTTCCCTCTATTAGATCATTTGTAGTTTCTTCTGGCATTCGTCTATTGGGTTTAGATTATCCGCTAGCCACGTCCGTGCTGTTCCTAAGACATTCCACCATTTTCAATTGGTGGTTCCAATTGTTTCATTCTCAATTGGTTTATTTGTTGCAATTTTTAACATTTTTCTTTTATAACGTGGTGTGGATAACTGCAGCATTGAAACTTTCGAATTTCAAAATGAAACTTTGCTTACCGATTAAGCCGAATTAGTGCTAATTAGTGCTTATATGAAAAAGTTAGTGCTAGTCTAGGAACCTAAAAACGGGAAAAGAAAATTCCAAATTTCGCCTTAAAGACGAAACAAATAAAATACGATTCATACTATGTATGTATTGAGGATAAACAAACATGCCCCTAAATGATACTTTATTAAACACATAAAATACAGTTGTATACCGTTCAATAATATTTGTGTTGAACAACAAAGACCATTGAATAAACGATTATCTGCTACTCTTTTGCTACTATATTTTTCGGATGGCAATGAACATACCTGATAGGAATACGCAATCATGAAGTGCCCACTTCATTGGTTTCTTCTTTCTTCTTGTTGTTTAATGGAATAAGGCCAATATTATTGGATTAGCAAAAATTCAGCCACTATGTTTTTCGGATGGCAAAGAACATACCTGATAGGAATATGCAATCAGGAGTGCCAACTTCATTGATTTCTAGAACACTTTATGTCAGAAAAATGTTAATTCAACGGTCTTAGTTGTTTAATGGAATTGAGTGAATTCTGGATTATCACAAATTCAGCCACTATATTTTTCGGGTGGCAATGAACATGCCTGACAGGAATATGGTATCTTAATTGTTTATTCTTACATTTTAGAACACTTTGTTTCTATTGTTTATTTTGTTGTTCAACACAAATATTATTGAAAGGCATGAACCTCTATATTTTGTTTGTTTAACACTACACATACCCACAGTTCTTGTCTACCGATTCCTACCGCGCTTGGTCAAATTGACCGGTAAATAAAAATGCTATTGATTATATTTCGACAGCGCAGATTGGGCTTAATCGGTATGCAAAGTTTCATTTTGAAATTCGCTCACACTGTTAAGAGTTTATAATTCTAATTTCTCGTCTTTATCTAGTTTGTTAGAAATAAATTGATTTGTTTCTTCTACTGTTAGTTGGAAATTTGTTAAATTAATCGGATGATTGTTTTCGATTATAATTTTACAATCGTTTGGCTTTACGAATGTGAAATACGTAACAATCAAAAATAAAAAACTTTACGTATATGGATATTCTTGTACATGTAGTTATAATTTGTCCGCCTAAATGTTGCTTAAACAAATAATAGGGTCATTTTGGGAAAAATGATAAAATTCCTAGTATGTAAAATATACCAAAAAATATTTATACTGTTTGATCAAATTAATTCAGAAAGTTAATTTTCAAATTTCTTGTTCTAATAAAAATTTCTGCAACTACATTGGGGTGGAAATTGTAGAAAATGAGGAAATTTTGAGGTAACAAATCAAAAGACCCCTCTAAAAACAGTGGTTTCCGGTCTTGATGTGTACTTTTTGGTGAAAGTGATCGATCTTAGGGGTCGGTGATACTTTTGTTCTAAAAAATCAAATAATTCGATATAGACAGTAGTTTATTTAAAGGTTTTGATGTGTACTTTATACTGAAAGGACCAAGTAATCGGTATTAGGGTTTGGCCATTTAAGTAAGACGCATTATTTGGACGATTGTTGCACAAAGCTGCAACAAAATATTTTATTGTATAAAAATCAAAAAACTCCTATATATAGGCAATGATTACTCGAAAGTTCTTGATGTGTTTTCAATGATGAAAGTTCCAAGTGATCGAGCCTAGAAGCTTCAACGAAAAATTTTGTTGTAAAAAAATTAAAAGTTCCCTATAAAACAGTGTATTCGGGAATTGTTGTGTTCTTTAACATAAAAATGTCAAGTGATCGATCAAAAGGGCCGGCCATATAAATAACAGGCATTATTTGGGACTATTGTTGCACAAAGCTATGGCCCGAAACAACGTATCTAAAATGTTTTGTCGATTTCCGAAATATTAACAATAACATGGCAGTACCAAAAACTTAAACGATTGTCTCTCTACTACCAGAACATAAGGGGCTAACAACTAAATTTCGCCACGTTTTCTCAGCAATTCAAAAACTTCCATTTGACATATTTGCACTCACCGATACTAATTTGAATAATGATTTCGGATTTCAACGTCTTCCAAAGGATGGTTTTTATTGTTCACGCACAAATTTAACCGGTAGAGGGAAGGGTCCTTATTGCAGTACACGTCAACAAATTTTCACCATTCTCAATACTGATAATTGAGCTAATATGTGTCAAAATTAAAAATAATAGAAATAATATTTTTATTTGATGTTGTTACATTCGCCCTCTAAGTCAGATCGTGAGCTACCAGCTTTTTACTAATGCGATTTCATCTTTGACCTGATCGATACTCAAGATGACGTTTTTGTTGTGTGTGATTTCAATCTCCTTGGCCTAAAATATGATTATTCACACAATCACAAATGATAACACTCATTGTGTTGCTCCGAACGGTTTTCTCATAGCTTGATCCACGACCACAAACCACAATGAATTCACTTATCCATCTCACTCATACAGTTTGAAAAGATTTAGGGTAGATTTGATATAATCTGAAAGATTTCAGTAGTTTTAAATCTCTAGCGAAATTTTTGAAAATCTTTTACGGATTACGTTGTTCAGATAAACCACCAAATTACTGAACCGTTGGTCAGAATAGTTTTTGCCTGCGATTTTGGATAATTAGTTATCTGTTACTAATGCCAATAAAATTTAGATGGAAAGCTTTGAAACCTAAAAGAGGAAGCTTTGAGATAAAATCGCTCACATAATTGTAAAAACTTAGCGTATCATTGTGCAACGGACGGGCATTGTAAATATTATATGTAAAATTTATTTCATTGCACTGAAATATTATTCCCCCGAATGTATGCATAAAATTATTTTGAGCTATTTTAACGAAAGTTGCTATATTAGACAATCGATATTTTCACTCTAATTTGTTTTGACGTTTGTCTATTTTGTTTTGTCATTTGAGTAATCAGTCGGTGGTTTTTATTTGATAGTGAAAGTTGTTTTATCAATTGATTATTTTTTACACCTTAAAATTAATAAAAATTAAAATGATTAAAGCGCGTGCACTACATTATGTCTTTAAAATAGGTGACCGGGCTAAAAATATTCATTTCTATAAGAATATTTTAGGAATGCAGGTACAAAACTCCCGTTTGCGGGACGCAAATATAAAACCTTTTCTATTAACTTACATCTGTAATTTGTGCATAATTTCAAGTGATTTTATTCTATTTATTACTACATGTACACACTACATACAGTGCACCCATGTTTCTGTCAAATTATGTACTTGCATTTATAATTTTGTACATCCAACAGGTTTTACGTCACGAGGAATTTACTCAAGGTTGCGATGCACAATGCAATGGGTAATTAATTTATGGATTCCATTACATGATATTATATAACACTAATCTTGTCATTAATCTTTGTTACAGTCCGTACGATAATCGTTGGAGCAAAACTATGATTGGATATGGGCCGGAATCAAATCATTTTGTAATTGAATTAACCTATAACTACGGTGTGACTAGCTACGAGTTTGGAAATGACTTCGATGGTATCACAATAAAATCCAGTGATATTATCAGCCGTGCTAAGGAACAAAATTATAAGTTTACAGTGGAAAATGGTATTCACGTATTACATGCTCCAGATGGATATAAATTTTATGTACTTAATGAACCACAGCCAAAAGATTCTGATCCAGTTGTTAAAGTTGGTTTAAGAATATCAGATTTGGCGAAATCTCTTATCTATTGGAATGGTATATTAGAAATGCAAGTAATTGAAAAAACCGATAAACATGCCGTTTTAGCATATAGTGATTCTCAAGCGAAATTGGAACTGATTAAATTAGATGAACCAATAAATCGGGCTAAGGCTTATGGTCGTATTGCATTTGCGATACCTTATGATCAACAACCGGCCGTTGATGGCAAAATAACCGCAATAAATGGAACAATTCTAACACCTTTAATCTCGTTGGATACACCGGGCAAAGCTACTGTACGCGTTATCATCTTAGCTGACCCCGATGGTCATGAAATTTGTTTTGTTGATGAAGAAGGCTTTAGCCAACTATCGGCGATCGATCCTGAAAGTGACCAATTATTGGAGAAGAATATCAAACGGGATCCATTCCAACCAAAATGATCGAAAAAGTGACTTATAAAGTTTATGCAATTGGGGGGCTATGAATCTTATGGACCTTGTGTTATACATACATATATAAAATATTTTTTTGATTTATGCAATTAAAATAAAACATTTTATCATGTTAAATTATAGTCTACTTATTTAGATGATCTGAAGAAACTGCTACGTTCTAAATACTTGCTGGAGCAAGGTAGGGAAATAGATTGGATCATTCACCGATACCTAATTATTATTTCATCATGTTAGTTGCCAAATAATCAAATATAATGAACGAATAATTCGTTTCGGAGATTTCATTATACAAATTAGAATGTACTGTCTGTCATTTAAGAGAAACTTTTTTTTTAAATTGAACGGAAGTTTTGATTTTCAAAGAATAAGTACTATCGAAGAGAACTTTTAATTTACTTGGGACGACTGCCGGGTTTTAGTTATTTATAATTAATGTTTGCAATTTTTTTCTATACAGAGGTTCTAATGCTGACTGCAAACCACAGAAAATTGAAGCAAGACTCATCCAATTGCAATCTAATGAGATTATAGGGTCTGAGATATCTTTTAGGACGACTTTAGAAAAACCAGGGACATACGTGCTCAAGTTTATAAACAAACGTGTCTAGAAACTGGAATATGTTGATGATCATTCAAAAATTAAACAAATATCAACAGAAAGTCGATAATGAAGATTTTAGATTAAAGTAAATGTATTTGTATTTACTCGACATATAAAAGAAATTATCATCATTTAGGTGCTAATGTTTATGTGTTTGGATTTTACGTCTTTCGACTATTTGGTTTTGCATTTCGATCGTTCAAGCCACCAATAGGAAACATCGGCATTGTCTGATGGTAGAAATAACGTTCTAAGCCCACAATATCGTCAAAACTGAAATTCCAATTTTTTTTTATTAAGTAAATATGTTTTGAGTGAACTATAGCGATTCAAATATAGGAAATTTTATACCGTAGATTTAAACGGACGCAAAAATTTAAACTTCAATTTTTAATTGCAAAATCATTGTGATTTAAAGAAGATATTGTAACGTTTAATTCATAAAAATATTAATATAGGATCCCAATGTCAATTTAAATGGAATTAAGCAATATCTCTTGTTATGCAACTTGATTGTAAGTAGATGTGGCACTCCAAAATAAGTTCTGGTTGTGGTTCGAGAAAAACGCTAATTTGAATTAACTAATTCATTTATCGTTCGTTTAAAAGAAGATATTGTAACAATAATTGTTTTAAAGAGGGCGACAAAGCTATTGCGCAGCAATCTTCAAGAACTTCAAGAAGTAGAAGACAGGGAAATTCAGGACCATGATAAACATACCTTGGAATCCGTTAAAGTATTAGGAATCAACTGGAACCAAAAACCGATTGTTTCACTTTTAATGCTCAATTCCATAATTCCACGAAATTCATAAAACGTACAGTTCTCTCCGAACCCAGCAGACTTTTTGATCCTCTGGGTTAAGTTTCTTCAGTGATCATAATCTTCAAAACATTTCTGCAGATGCTTTGGTGTGATAACCTGGAATGGGATGATTCTCGCCCGATAAATAACGATATTATATTGAATAAGTTATGCATAAATTTGCAAAATATTAATAAAATTCCCATTCCAAAATTCATTCACTCTTCAATTGGTTCGCGAATTGAAGCTGCATACGCCGGCTGCCTTACGTCGCAAAAGCCGTGTATATCGGTTTTTGTGCCATAAAACAGCCGGCGTATGCAGCTGTGGTATATTTCCGCATTGTCAACCAAAACGGAGAAACGTATGAAGCACTGGTATCCTCCAAAACAAAGATGGCGCCAATAAAACAGCAAATTCTTACTCGTCTCGGTTGTTAAATTATACTAGATAGGCTTGAAAGTCATTCAAAAAGTTCACAGAGCACTTTCATCGGTAACCACACTTCCGAAATTCTCTCCACAATCTCGAGGTAAAATTGGCGACATGTTCCCTCAGTAAAGAACCGAATGTGCTTCTAGAGGTTTGTCTCCCAGTGAACTCAACTTTCACGCACTTTGGTGGAATGGACCGAGCTGGCTAACTAACTCGATTGAATATTAAGCCACTCCAATTAAAACAGTATGGCCAAACAATAGAAGAAAGGTAATTAAGACCACCTCTCTAACACTCATTTGTGCCAAGCCAAATTTCTGGTTTGAGGAATTAAGTGTTAAACATTCATCATCCCGCAAGCTTCAAAAGATCGATTATCGGTTATATTATACGATTTATCAATACGAGCACGATTCATCTACTACAGGAAGAATTGAATCATGTTGTCAGTTGTGAATCTTATTTGTCAACACTTACAAAGCCAATATTACAAAGATATCACTTCAATTGAAATGGGACATCAACAAAATCAGTAGCCTCAGGTCATTAAATCCGTTTTTAGATGATGATGGGTTACTTCGAGTTGGAGGCAGATTGCAGTATAGTGTGGTTTCCTACTCCAGATCTTATGTCTGTGTCCTCTCTAAAGTCTAGACGGTTTGTCTGATCGAGGTCAAACTTCATAAACGAGTTTTTTTTCATAAATATAGAAATCTTGTGATTTTTGGAAATCGGTCTACCGGAAGTGTTAGCATCCGTAGGAGCTTTATCGTTTTTTGCAATTATTTTGACCAGTATTTCATTTACAAGAAAAACTTACAAGAGATTCTGCAATAAGATCAATCCAGATCAGTTTTTGTAAAATAAAGCGGAAATGACATTTTTAAAAAATGGCCAGGAGCAACATCCGATAATTTTGCATGAAAAGTCAACAATTACGCTGCTTATTATTAGTGATGCACATATAGACAACTAGCTTGTGGTCCTTCACTTCTCCAGTTGGGAATATTGGGTGCCAAATGGGAAAATTAAGGCGAAAGAAGTCGTAAATAAATGCATCACATTTTCAAAATTTAAGGCGGAGTGTCAAAAGCAATTGATGAGCAGACTGCCTAGTTCATGAGTTGTATTGATCTGACCATGTTGGAAAACTGGACTATGCTGGGCCGATTTCCATTCATTTAACAAAAGGGCGGGGTTAAAAGATATAAATCGTATATATGCCTATTGTATATCTAAGAACGAAAGCGGTCCATTAGGAATTGGCGTGGACTTTGTAGAGAAATTCACAGTGAAATTGGGAGCAATTTTATCGGTTCTGACAGAAAAATAAGGGAAATGTTTGCTAACTTAATCAAAACTTCCAATAATGCTTCTAAATATTTTTCTAAATGTCGCATAACATGGAACTTTCTCTCTATTAAATTTTCCCCATTTTGGAGGGTTATGTGAAGAAGCAATCAAATCTACCAAATTTGATTTCAAAAGGGTAGTTGGAAGAAACATTTTGAATTTAGAAGTGATGAATACTCTGCTAACCGAAATAGAAGGAATTCTAAATTCCCGACCGCTGTGCATTATCAACGATTCTGAAAGCGATCCACTTGGGGGACAACAATTCTGGAAAAGGTGGTACCTGGAGTATCACGTTTTTGCAGCAACAATCCAAATGGTAAATCAGAATTGTCACAATCAAAGATAACAATCTTTCAGTCAACCAGTGGCTCGGCGGCAAAGTTACAAAGCTCTATCCAGGCTCGGATGGTCTGCGGTCCGCGTGGCTAAAACTCGCGACAATGAAATCAAACGACCGACACACAAACGCTGTCTGCTACCAGTTTCTCGAGATGATTCCGCCAAATAATAAAACACAACAACGTGCATTTACTAAATACAGCAGATCATTGGGCTATCCACAACATCCTTGGTCTATGTCAACATCATTTCATTTTCAATTTCCTATGTCAACATCAAAGAAGAAGCATTCTTGAACTTGCTAGTTCGTGGTGTATGTTTAGATGCTGCAAAAGTTAAAAATCATAAATTAGTATTAGTTGTAAATCCAATAAATTAAATTTTGTATATCATCTTCAATGTCCGCTGATTTTTATCGTGATACTTGTCGAAGATATCGGACAGAGTTCCTGAATTGTTTTACTACGAGTATTTGTTCTAATTTCTCGCATATTGAACTTTTCTTGTTGAAGTGATGGCCAGTTTCGATGGCAGGAACAATTCGTAGTGTAATGTTTGCATAAATCTTCTTTGATTTTTTCATCTGCGACTAAATCACACGGAACATTAACATCAATACCAATCGATTCATTTGGTGGTATTTTACCGCGGTAAACCATAGTTATGGCATTCGATGGCCTGAGACATATACTAAAAATAGATTTTTACTTTTCGGATCTTTTAATTCACGCAAAAATAAGAAATACTGAAGTGCTTTGGCTGAATAGGTGATTTCGAATTTTTTAGCGTACCACATTTCGAGACGGCGTAATGTGTCCTCAATATCGGCTAACACTAAAATATATAACAAAACAAAATTTATTGAGAATTGGTTAAAACATAACGGATCAACTATATTACATAATGGTTCCTGGACATACGTGCAATACAATATGAGCAGCATGGACACGATAATTTTCGAAACGCCATAAAAATTCGATCTCAAATTGTCCAATCAATATAAAAATTTCGAAATACGTCATTGGTTTCTCGGCTGTATTAAAATATTTCTCACCGTACATCTCCAAGATGATTGTCTGCAGATACGTTAAATTTTCAATATTATCAAACGAAAGAATGACTGATAACTGTTTATAAGAAATTATGACATGTTTGTGCTTATTCGAGTGCTGTTCCTTAATATCACAATATTACATCTTACAGTACATCGCCTTTCAGTACGAATCGGTTGAGTTTCGATTTTTTAAATTTTAATTGATTTCATGTTTCGAACTATTATGTCGGTAGCTTTCTGGCATTTCTCTTCTTTTGCGCCAAATACAATAGATTGCCATGTTTGGACTGACTAAATTTCTAGTGGATCTTTATTTCTTGGGAACGATGAAACGTCAAGCAAATAATCTTCCAACTTTCAAATTTCTGTATCAAATTTGGTGTATTGCTTCCATTACGTTTATTGTAGTTGCATACTAAATGTTCGGCTCATCTCTTGCCTGTTTAAGCACGATTTATGATTGAACTTGCAATCGATTATTAAGTCCGTTCTGGGCCTTTACCTCACGCCAATCGGATATTATGTGTTCCCATTTTTGGTTTTGAGCAGTGGAGTGCGATTATTCTTTACTTCTTCGATTGTTGAGAAATTTCCACTGTTTATTTATTTTTTTGTTTTGACAAGTAAGTTACACAGTTAAATTTAGTTTTACTAAACTTTTCACTATAGCTCTGTTGATTTTCGTTTTTTTCGAACTTGTACTAAATCAGCTAACTTCCTTTTGGCCCTATAAAAAAATGTATGGAACACGATTTTATAAGGCACTGTCTTATATTGATACTTTTTAATATTTGGTATAACTATCAAAATTACAGACATATATCAATAAATTTAATTAATTTAAACAAGACAGTGTTTGAAAATATAATTTACATTTGAACAAACTAAATTGTAGAAAACAAACAATTCACTTACTTGGGAAAATAATATTTGAACTTCCATTTCTTGGGAGCATTTCAACTTACGCGACTGTCCCCTAACTGTCATCTTGCATAATTTTTATTAGGATTTTAATAACTTGGTCTTACAGACCGGAGTTAACTCTTACATTCTTAGTGCATTAGTTCATAAATCCATTGTGTTAGTGCGGGTAGTTAATTATACGAGTAGAATGTGTAAATGCGACGCCAATGGTAAGGTCTTGAAGAATGTCACAAAGTTAGCTGAAGTATATCACTACTCCACATTACCATTGTGGCGCTGATTACGGATAATTTTTTCACATTCTGATATGATCAAGTGGCATATGGTGTTTAAAATTTTTAACGTATAGACAATTTTTTTATCAGCAATTTATTTCACAGATTCAGTGTTTTGGCGCTGGTAACTAATTATTCATTTGGTGTAGAATATATTCGTCACACAATAAATTGAAGCACGATAGTACTCATAACTACCGTAGTGGCGCTGGAAGCAGTTACATTTAACTCATTCCAATAAAATCATGTAACATATAAATCACTCATGGTTGAAAGGTCTTGGAAAAGCAACAATTTTATTACCAACACTTTAGTTCACAAATTCGCCGCTTTGACACTGGTGAAAAATTAATCCTTTGGTATAGAATATATAAAATATAAAATATTTTAGTAACATGAAACTTTTAAAAGTAAATTGTTTCAGAAAATTTTTCAGAGTATTTTTCTGAAGAACTTTTAATGGAAATGCATTAACCTGCATATACCTTATATTTCTTACCAAATTTTAAGCAAATCAGAACTGTTTTAATTTTTTAATTCATTGTGTATCATGAAAAAGTGTTAATCCTTGTCAAATTTTCAAAATCAATGATAATCGTAATTGAAAAGCATGTTTTCGTGAGTCATTTTCTGACCAATTTTCTTACTAGAAATTTGCGATGATTCCGAATTTCCAATGAATTCTTCGGGTTTGACCGAAGTTCTGATTAACTTGTAATTGTTCAATCTCTACCACTTTTGTATACTAGTTATGCTAAATTTGTACAATCAAATTTTTACCAGGGATGCGTTAAACTGTATACCAAGTCGATTTATTCATATACCAAAACATATTTTCTTTTAAAATCCAACTGAAAATAACGAATCGAATGTTTTCGTGTTCAATTCACAAATATATCTTAGTATAGCTATGTCGTTCAAATAGAAAATGATGACAATCATTTTTCATGCCGAAAACTAACAAAAATTGTGTAGACCAATTTTAATTTAGAGAAAGAAGCATCGACGAGAAATCGCCCAATTAATTTCGTTTTGTACTGTACACGTACATATCGATTCCAATTAAAAACTTCAATTGCAGTTTTTCACCATAAAAAAAGAATTTCTACTTCTATTTTATGCACTCGTACACTGAAGAGATGCCACATCTCTCAATGGTATACCTTTATAGTATCGTGCATGGATATGTATAAAATCCACACTATGCAAGAAAAATTGTTGTATTAACAATGGCTAGTGGTAAATACAAATTTTAGTTTTTCCTGTAGTTCATAAAAGGAAACAAATTTTCCAATTCTCTAATGAATAGTTAAATTCGAATCGAAAATACCATTCTGCAATTACTCGATGTATCGTTATATCCACAACTTGAATCTCAAAAGTTTAAATGATTTTGAATCACCAATTTGCGCAATAACCATTTGGACTGCAACTAGTATTAATTAGTATTGGTCTATAAATAAGATCGTAAGACAATAAAATTATTAGCACACATTTTGTATAAGCGGGAAGGGTTTTGGGGAGCATCTGGTAAATTATATTATTAATCCTAAACAGATTAAAATATAAAATTATGAAAAGCACACGCATAGATAGAGGCATAAAATCCGACTAATGATAATAAACATAATCGTAAAAATCCTTTTATCATTATGATTCGAATGGAACGAATGATGATGAAGTTAGATACGGAATGAATCCGAACAAAAAAAAACTTATATAGGTTTTACTTAAGGGAATCAAAATTCCAATAAAGGGATTACAATTTTCATTTTTCATTTGAAATGAACACACAAAAAAATATTTTGCTCAGCTGCTTTTTTGTGAGGGTATTTTGGGTTTGATTTGGTTTTGTTTGGTTTGGTTGGGATTGCGATTAAATGATGAAAATAATCTATGATTTACCATAACCGCTTTAATATACGCATTATCTCTTCTCTGTTCTCCTTGTACCAAATTGACATAGACAATGTTAAATTTCGTACGAATTTTTGGATATCCTTGCATACAAATAAATGCTTGATTTTTAGAAATAAGCACGTCACCTCCTAATAGAGATTTCCTTTGAAACTTTTACATTACTCAATTATGTTACTTAGAAATATCTAAATACGGATGCCAAGAAAGCTTGGGCATTGAATTACGTGTTTTCTAAATGCTACAAATCAAATCCAAACTGAAGGGAATCCGAAATAAAAACCCAGGGTCTTTAAAAAATTTCAGATTTCAAGATATCGATTTTAAAATAGACCGAATTCTGGTCTTCAAATAGTTGATTAGTCAGAATCCTGTATTTCTAAAACCTTTTGCTGGTAAAATTCATAACACATTAAATTTGGTCTTGTTAATTTATATCGACTATTTTTTCTTGGTGAAGATAGCCCAAATGTCCATCTCCAAACACAGAACTATACAAGTCATGGTAGACATTTTATTAACAATTATAGCTACAAATCTATAATATTTATTTTATTATGCTGGTACTACATCCCATGGAGAGATTTGGACGTAAGTTTTTCAAGTTATAAGACTAGTAAATTTTCCGATTATTGTGTGGTTCTTCCATCGAATCCAATACCTAGCCAGGTGCCAAAGCTGCTGGGAAGTGCATTCTGTTTCGAGGCATGACGCTCACTGACATGCCGGGGGGCCAGGGATGATCTCGTTTTCCCTCCATTTCACAATCATCTTTTAGTCTGTCCCCATGTGGTCACCCAAATTTTGTAATAACTCTGTTAAAATAATATGAATTAAATTTAAAAAAAAAATGTGCTAGCACTAGCACGTACTCAATTGAAACAACTCCAAATAATATACCTACAATGAAAATCTTCAACCCCAAAGCTAACGTGGTCTTAAGAAATAGTTCCTCGAACTCTGAAACTACTCTTTGGTTGGACTATCGGCTTACGCCTGGTGATAGAGGATGGTTTAATGTACTTTTTGAAATTTGTTCAAAGTCTACGAGGCGGAGTTGGTATATAGTTCCTCGAATTCAGAATCTACTTTTGGCCGGACTAGCGGCGTATGGCTATTGATTGCATTGAAGATAATTTATAGTAATTTTAGAGAATTTTTCAAAAATTTTCTGTTAGGTGGAGTTGATATATATATTTCTTGAAACTATTCGTTGGTCTGACTATCTACTTAGAATACAATTTAAAGTAATTTCGTACACTTTTCAAAAAAATTGGACCTGTGGTACTATTCTGGTAATTCCCCGAGAATATAGGGAAATAGGGAAAGAATTTATATGTAATTTCTGTTCAAATAGTTTTTTGCGGCCTACTGAGGAGAAAAGTTTGATGTAAATATTTATAAATTGGAAATAATTTTTCCATATCAAAATTGGTAGGGAAAATTATTAACCATTTAATTTTGTTTTCAAAAAAATAACAGAAATGTTTAAATAAAAATTACATATAAATTCTTTCCCCAAATCCCCAAGTGCCACAGTGGCACTATTCTGACGTACCCTGGGAACAGGCAATTGGGACAAATATTTTCAAAGCACTTTTGTTTGAGTTGCATATTTCTGGCCTACTGATGAAATCACTTTGGTGTAAATATTTAAAAAACAAAATTAGAAGGCGACTATGATGAACAATTTTCTGTCGCTATGATAAATTTAGATACAAACACTTCCAAAGGGTGTTTTTTAATTTTTTTAGAGGTTAACATCTTTAAGTTGGCAACACTGTTTTGCTTGACAACCGATTTGACAGCTGACATTAGCTTTGTCATTAGTTTGATTTACCATTTCATAATGAATAGACTTATGCCAGAGCAACACTTGCGAATTCTTGGATTTTTTAAATCAAAATAATGGTCCTGTTCGCCAAACTCATCATGTATTACGTCCATTTTACGGTCATCATAATCGTACATCAGAGCGGGTACTTTGGTTAATTATGGATCGTTTTCGCACCACGTATACCAGTAAGACGTCAAACAGTGCGTACCGAGCAAGCGATAGACGCTGTACAGCGTAGCATTGAGGAAGACCCAAATCAATCAATTCGACGTCGTTCGCAGCAAATGGAGATGTGTCCATCCACTTTATGGAAGATTTTACCTAAGGATCTTGGTTTACGAGCTTACAAAATTCAACTTGTGCAGGAACTAAAGCCATCCGACTATCGCACATGCCGCCTATTCGGCCAATGGACTGAAACACAAATTGATATTGATATTGATTTTCCAAACAAAATTTTGTTCAGCGATGAAGCTCACTTTTGGCAAAGGCTTGTAGATTATCTTCACTCCACGTACCCAGTTAATAAATATAATTGGCGGATTTGGAATGAAGATAATCTACAAGCCTTTGCCGAAACACCATTACTTTCAGAGAAAATCACTGTTTGGTGCGCTTTATGGGCCGGCGGAATCATGGTCCATATGCCTTCAAAAACGATGATGGGCGGAAGTCAACGATGATTGGTATAGAGACGTGATTTCTAACTTTTTGTACCACAATTGGCTCGCATAAATCTTGTTGATATGTGGTTCCAACAGGACGGTGCCACATGCCACACAACGCGGGATACAATTAATTTACTTAAAGAAACATTTGATAAAATACTAATTTCACGTATACTCCTGTTAATTAGCCACCGAGATCGTGTGATCTAACTCCATTAGATTATTTTCTTTGGGGATATGTTAAGTCACTTGTCTACGCCGATAAACCAGAGACGAATGAACACGCGCATCGGATTGAACGCTTGGTGATCGAAAATTTACCCCCAAATTACGCCATGTACGCGCCAGCCGCAGCGGCCACATGGCCGAAATCATATTCAAGCATTAATGGCATACGATTATCTATTCAGTAAAGCTAGTTTCACTGATATTCAAAATATTTTTCGTTGTTCTATTTTAATTTAAAATTTTGAACCTCTAAAAAAACACTCTTTAATTTGAAAACTCACCTCTAAAACCAAACTGAGTCCATCAGTACGCCAGAAAAATTCAATGCAAGCAAACGGCTTATGTCCGGTGATAGAGAACGATGTAAAGTTCTTTTTCAAATTTTTTCTGTGAAATGAAGTTGGGATATAATTCTTGGAACTCGAAAACTAATCGTTAGCCGGATTCCACCTTTGAGGTGGAATTGAGTTTTGGTCCCTCAAATAAAGAAACTGTTTGTCGGACGGACTAGCGACACATGTCTGGCTGGTGTTTTTGAACCTTTTAAAAAAAATTTATGAGGTGGAGTTGGGATATGTTTCCTGGAAGTCAGAAACTATTTGTTAGACGAATTATCGGCTTGATTATCAGCTGACCTTTCTTTATCATCGGACGGTTTAATGTGTCTATGAATTTTTAAACAAAAGTTTTATAAGCGGGAGTTGGGGTATAGTTCGTCGATCTCAGAAATTATTCGTTGGTAGGACTATCGGTTTATGTTTGGTGTCAGAGGAAAATTTATTGTATTTAATGAAATTTTTTCAAAATTCACTCAGAAACAAACTTTGAAAAAATTTAGAAAAATTTATTAAATTTTTCTCAATCACCCGACATATAAGTCGGAAGTTCGCCTAACGAATAGTTTCTGAATTCGGAGAACTGTATCTCAATTCCACTTGATAGAATTTTTTTTTTCTAATATTGGCCAAAAACTGAAAAGAATTTAGGAGATGGCTGAAACTCCAAAAATTATAGTGAAAATTTTCCCAAATTTTCATGTGTAGTCTCTGTATGATCATCTTAGCTATTAGAAAAACAACCAAAAGTATTGGTTACTTGTGGCAATTTTTGAAATATTGGCCAGAAACCGAAAAAGATTTATATGGCAGCTCAAACTCGAAAAATAATAGTAAAACTTCTAAGTAATAAATTCTTCTCAAACTTCCCATGTAGTATCAGTATGACCTTAGTATTATTGGGGGTAAAAGTAAGTTTTGAGGTAACTTCGAAGCTTTATTTAGAGAAATTGGTACAATGTATTGTATTCAAAGTATTGTGTATCGGTGGCTACGACTTTTTCCCATCTTTCAGGCAGCATAAGGATTCCGGGTCGAAAAAATTTCTCGTGTTTTGAGGCGATCCAAGAATCGACCCAATTTATGGCTGCTTCGTAAGCAGTGAAGTGTGCTGCTCGGCCAGGCCATGAGTCATTGACCGCAACAAGTGTTAGTCGGAAGGAGCAATGTCCGGTGAAAAGGAGGCAACATTTCCTTGACAACCCTTGCAACATGTGGCCGTCGTGCTGAAAGATCACTTTGTCATGTCTTTTGTCATACTCTGGGCGTTTGAGCTTCAATGCTCGGCTTAATTGCATCAATATTGTTTTTGATAACGTTCCCCAGTGATGGTTTCGTTAGGCTGGAGTAGCTCATAGTAGATCACTCCGAACTGATCCTACCAGATGCACAGCGCTAGAAGAAATGCGTTTAAAAGTGAACCGCGGTAAGAAAATCCTAGACAAAATAGATGATGTAACGGCATTAATATTTTCGATTAACAATGAAGAGGAATTTAAAATGCACGACTATGAAGAAGCCAATTGGATTAATTCAGTATTTCACGATACAAACATTAATGTTAAAACTATGAACGCAGTGTCCGATGTGTGTCTTGCTAAGTTAAGAATGCCAGTGGTTATAGTAAAGACATCAACTCTGTACAGAAGTTTCATTTCCTAATGGGGTTGCTTAAAGGACATGCATTTACCTTAGTGGAACATTTCAAAATCGCTGCATTTAATTACACTGAGGTCCTGAATAAATTGAGTGAATGTTATTGGGCACCAATATAGACGAGGTAATTTGCGGTATGAAAGCATTGGGCGACCACGCTGCAGCAAGGGATCTTTATCTACTCGCTAAAGCAAAAAATAAACAATGAAACTCGAAGGCGCAAGAAAGCCTCGAACACGAGCTTACTATAAAAACGGGATTTTTCGATTTCTTAATAAAGAGAATATATTCTCTTGAGTCCATCAAAACAAGCTTTGCTATTACCACCAAAGTTGACTGTATAGCATGTAATAAGTTACACGATGGACTAATTGATTATGTAACCGATTAAAGCTACCAGTCGACTAGCGCCAAAATTAATTAGTACAAATAGAAGATGCTTTACTTGTCACAATCCAGGGAATTCTTACATGATTCAAAACCGAAAGTCCTAACTGCAAGTACAAAGGAATCGAAAGATAAATGAGATGAAGATTCGACTAAATCTCACATCACGAATATTCAAGTGTTCACTGAAGACGGTTCTGCCTGGTGGTTGTAAACGTAATAGACAAGTTCGATATTCGAAAGCCTTGTCGTGACCTATTATACACAGCTTCCCAAGTTTCATTCATAACCGAAGTTTTGGTAAACAAATTGTGCATAAAGCGGGTCAATTGCAGAAGTCTAATTGCATGAATTGGGGACATAACACTTCGGCTAGCATGTAGATTTGATTAAATCCGCATTTAGTACTTTTGAATGTGTTATTACAGAATCATTTAGAACCATCGTTGTCATTGATGTGACATAATAGCGATTTTGGAGGATCGAGGAAGTTCCTCAGTACAGCAAAATCACAAAAGAAGAGCAAGATTGTGAAAAGTGGCTCAAGAAATATGAATAATTGCAGCATATGAACCCGGTCAATATAAGCAAAACAAATTTTCAGAAAGCTTACATCCTAACACATCAAGGGGTTTTGAAAGCCACCAACAGTACTACAAAACTGCCCGTAGTTTTCGATGAAACTGTGAAATCATGCACAGGCTCGCATTAAATGAAAGTTTGATGGTAGGACCAACCGTTCAATCGAGTTTGTTTCAAATCCTCCTGCGGTTCCGTCAACATTAATATGTCCTAGTGGGAGACATCGAAAAGATGCTCCGGCAAATGACACTAAGAACCAATTAATTTGGCGATACGACTAATAACGCATACGCTCGTACACATTAACTACATAGTTACGTATGGCATGGCGTCAGGGGCATTTATGGGAGTCAGGTGCTTACAGGAATTGGCACAATTACAGGTAGAGATGCATAAAGCAACTAGTCGGGCTATTCAGTATGACATATACGTAGACGGCCTAATTACTGGTTTATTAGTATTACCAGATTTAATCAAATTGTAAGGTAACGTTGTAAAAATTTTAAGCATCGGAGGCTTCAATTTAAGGAAAATATCGTCAAATGATTTAGACTTGTGCAGAATTTATAGAATAAGGCGAACGATAATATATGAAAATTCTTTCACTTATATTTTCTATCCTTAGGGACTCTTATCGCCTTTAAACATACACTACAAAAAATTGAATAGGATGAACAATTACCGGCAGCATGAATCAATGATCGAAACGACCTCTTCCAAACACCAGAATTGAAAATCCCACTGTACATTGCATCATCTGATAAAAAAGCATTTACAGATTTTCATGCATACGCTGCGGCTTTTATATGAACGTTCACAAAATAATCAATAATTTATAGGCTAGAGTTGATGATTGCAGTGCTTTTGAGCAGACTGATATAGATATGGTATCAATTACGGTTGAGCAAAAGGCACAAAGATTAAAGACACAGATCAACAACACATCATACTGATGTTGAGCACAAGCTACTTCAAATTGCAAAATGTTATGTTACATATGTGCTAAGATTTTATATAATAACGCCAGCTCAGGTAAGCAGCATAAACAAACTGGCATACTCTCACTCCAGAACATGAGATCATGAACCAGACAATTCTTGTATATTGGGAAATTGTTGATTTCGCAGACGAATATCGATGCCTCTAAAACCCGATCCTGCGGAGCAATAATATCGTTCAAGGCACTAATCGTTACATCCATCACCTACGATGTTCATAAGCAGAAACAACATCCCGGCTTAAATCTACTAATAAGCCTCTTGCATCAAAACTATTAGACAGTCAGAGAAAAGGAAGTCGCGAAGAATGTATATATGTATTTATTTCGCAAATGTATCAGAACGTAAGATAATGAAGCAAATATAGGGGTAGTCTTTTGTGTTCCATTAAAAATGTATCCAATGAGACGAAGAGGTTCGATTACGGTGAAAGCATATTTACAGTAGGTGCATCCAGGCCACTCTGACGTTGAGGGAAATTGCAGGACAGACGAATTAGCAAGGTACAGTACGACTCTCCAACTGGAACCAGGGAGAGAATGTGTAGGAAGGCCTATGTCTGGGCTGAAAGCAGCAAGTTATAGGAAAACAGTTGCCTTGGAAAATGCTAGGTGACTCGCCAGTCGGACTGGCACTTTGTAAGGGTACTTAACGGACACTGGCTTTTCGGAGATCATGCGAGAAGGCTGGGTCTGGATGAAAATTACTTCTGCAGAAGCTGCAAGGACGAAGAGGAGGAGGAGACTCTTGTTCACTTCCTATGCTCATGTCCTGCGCTTGCTGACAGAAGACATGATCCCTTGGGCAAATACACTATGGACAGCCTCTCTGATATCGAAAGTTGTAATGTGCGAGATCTCTTACACTATATGTGAATAGCACAGAAAGATGGGTTTAAAGGGAGTTTAATGATGTCGGATTCTGTGGCATGGGTCAACACTGACCAAAGCGTGTGTTAGCAACCACTGAAACCTAACCTAAAATAACCTACAGTAGGTGCAACAAGAACAAGAGCGAGTACCAACTAATACATAGTAAAGTCACCATCTCTGCAAATAATTGCCTGACACCTTTTGTCCATACTATCAATCAAATTCTCTGCACACTGTGGTCACAATTATCTTTCGGACATACATTTTCAGCTAAATCTTCATGATTGTCGATAAATTTCGATCAAATTGGCATCAGGTGACTGAGATGGCAAACTCAATGTTGTAATGCCCTTTTTCAGTTTAAATTCCGAACAGAGCAAGCTACGGTGTTTCGGATCGTTATATTCTTGTAAAATCCAGTTAGAGTCCCCGCTTCAAACCATTTCGGAAAAAATGGTAACACACCACGCAAACAAATTTTATTCATGAAAAGTGCGTTTAGGCTCCGTGTGAAAACAATTAATTTACCAAAACGGTAAATTAATTTGGGCGGGTGCTTCACAGTTCGGTTCCTTTTTTTGCTTAGTCGACCAAACACGCCTTTCAACGTTAAAACTACGAAAGGATGACTCATCGGAAAAGCACAACATTCGTCCAATCTTTGTTTTTATATATGTTCATTCGCTCACTGTAGTCGCTTTTCAACGTGTTTTTGTGTTAGCACTGTCCAAAGTATTTCGATATGCGTAGCCATGCTCCATAATTCTATTTCGTATGGTTTGTTTGGTATAATAATATTCTTTTTCGCCAATTTATCCACAGTTGGTTCCAGCATAAGTGAAGAATTTTCATCAAATAACTGTATGATGGCGTCATCCTCTTTTTTTGTAGTGGTTTGGATTTTGTGGCAAATCGTCAACATTTTTTAACATTGAATAACGTTTAATCCTCTTCTGTAAAAATGTTTTCGACTTATTTATATACTTTGCTGCACGTGCAACCGACATTTTTGGTCTAGAGTATCAAAAAGGAATCAATAGAAAACCGGGTTAAGCGTCGCCCATATTTCCCTATAGTTTTAAGTGCAGTTCACGCTCCGTACACGCTCTTACTGCACCTCCACCGTAAGTATGAATTTTACAGCCGAGTCGTCCTTTATCTCTCGGAGTCCTCGGAATTCATTATTTCTTCAAGTTTTTGAACGATGCCACCCCTTCATTGGATCATAAATCGTTTAACGGCCACATAAAATGTAATGAGTTATTTTAAAAATTACTTTTATGATAAGCAATATAAGAAATGTTATTTATATTTCATAAATCTTGAGGAATTGATTGTGTTGATTTATACCCTACCCACATACACATCGAGCACGACAATAACATAAAAGAGACCGCAGTTGCACGTACATAAATTAATGTACATTTTCACCTTGCGACGAAATACGAAGCCCTTGACAACAGGAATGATTAATATTTTTATGTACAAATTCATTTTATTTCATAGGTACGAGTATATAGAATGTACCAACCCTTTGAAAGCCGCAATAAGACATTTTGCAAAATGAAAAGTTTTTTCCTTAAACAATTTTTTGTTTTATAAATTTTCCATTTTCTTTTACCTTACATACGAGAGTTAAATGTATACGAGACATTTTTCTTATCTTAAGTTTTATTCTTTTGTTATTTCGGTTTTTGTTTGCTTCCCATAGCTCTCTGCTCTCGTGTATTATATACCTGAAGTTTAATTACGTGAAATGTAATTAATTTTTATGTTTTTGAATAATTAATTAAAAAAGTTTAATTAAGAACAGCAACAAAAACACAAACAAACAAACAAACAAACAAACAAAAAAATTAATATGAGCGAAATAAAACAAGAAATATTACAAAACAGACGTAATTTTAACTGTATCCCTTTCCTTGTGACGCTTCGTATACGACGTTTCGAAATTTTTTGGTTGTGGCTAAAAAGGCAAAATTTTATTAAACAAACATAAAGCATTTGCTGTTTGATTGCAATCATAAAAGCTGCCCAACATTGAGTTGTTTATACGATAAGGTAGGAACGGGCTATAATTTTTAAAATATGGTTCAATGCTAAGGTATAGCAAGGGCCCATTAGCTTTATTTTCATTATAAATGGTTGTTATATTTTTAGATGAATGATTTTCACTTTTCTACCGACGAAGTTAAATTACATTATAATTTCAATTGCCGTAAAACAGGACAATAAAAATTTAAGCTTGTATGAAAAGTTGTTACAGATTCATATACCGAAATTCCAACATTCAGCCATCCGTACACCATTCTGGGTTAAAACACTTTACATTGAAATTAAACAAGTCTATGCAATAAATAAGCAAGGGCATAATCTAAAGGATTGTCAAAAATTAATAACCAAGTCGTCTTTAGAATAAAGCAGACTTATAACGGGAACTAGCGTGCTTCAAACAACAACACTGTTTCCGCATGGACGAGATACTATCCATAGTTTATAAAAGAAAATTTGTTATGCTGCAAATAAATAATGCGACAATATAATGCAAAATTGCGGGAAGCAATTTTGCTGCTCGCATGCTGCCGTAATTTTTTTATGTATTTCCCCGAAAAATTTTTTTCTCATAAGAATTTTTATTTGGCTTTGTTGTAATTGAACTGCGTAGGCCGAACAATATGAAATAATATTTTTGTATCTGTCAATAATTTTTTCAGAAGAAGACTGTAGCAATTCGAGTAGTTTCGTATTTTCTTAATATGTCAAACATTACTACACAAGAATAATTACTCAGTCACACACAGTCTAAGAATGAAAGGAGAGCATACAATTGATATCTTGATAGTCGCATCACTCGGTAAAATAGCCTTAAGTAGTCGGCAGTAAAAATGCATTTCTATGTCTACCATGTGAAGTAAGCTTTTGTCAAGTAAACAATTAGTTTTTAAGCTTGTCTACAAATGCAACGAGCGACAGAGTACTTTTGGCATGTCATTTCATTACATAAAACTTCGGGACTTCCCCGAAGGTCGCAGTGATATGCCAAAAATCGAATATGCCTCATATCACTAAAATTGTAGAGATTGTCCCCGAAATGCCAGTATACTCAGATTTGTGGAATCATCTTTAGAATTAAGTCTTTTCTCCCTTAAACATCCACAAGACCCGGTTTCCACTTTTTACATTATTATTTCCATTTACACTAAACAAAAAAAAAAAATTCCCGAAGGTCGCAGTGCTATGCCGTGGATTATATTAGATTACATTTAGTGGAATTAATAACAAATTCAATTTTTTTATGTAATTCTACCTTTTTGGTTAAGTGTATCTAACGGCGTATTACTGCTTTTCTTGGCCCTAAGGAGATCGCTTTGGACAGCGCTGCTTTTGAAAACTTTCCAGTGTCCCACACTTTTTATTTCGTTTTGGCTTGTTACATTTTGAACTACAAAATTAATTTTATGAGCAAAGCGGGTGTTTAGTTGGTGGTTTAGATTAATCTAGACATATATTTACGGCACCAACTACATTGCTGCCACTATCAGTTACTATTGCCACAATATTTTCCTTTTTTAATTTAAATTTCTCGCAACATTTTTGCGTTTACTATCGAGTATAAAAGTACTTGGTATCGTTAACAAAGTATCGCTACTAGTATAGTATCGATACTATTTGAGGATCCCTAGCGTATTAGTCATACGTATTAGCCACTTTAACATCAAACTTCAATAGTTTTATACGTAAAACGTAAGAAACACAAGCTTGATGTTATAATTGCATTTGTTCGAAACATAGTAGCTGATCAGTACAACTGCATCAGGAAATCTTACATCGCGATAAATAAATCTACTTGATAAAAGATGGCGCTCAAAGCAATTAATATATAAATACTAGCTGACCCGGCAGACGTTGTCTTGCCGCGAACCGTCGTCTTTGTAGACCGCTTTTTATCTGGTAGCACGGGTGTCTGATCTTTTATGCATTTGACATACATAGCGCAAGTCATATGCACTTTTTAAAGAAAATTTTCTTGGAAAAATTAAAGGTTTTCCCACTTTTTTTTAGTGTGAAGTGTACTTCTTATTAATTTACCTTAATATTGGTCCTGTGTTTGATAAACTAATTAATTTGCGATAATGAAACGTTTATTTGAGAAACTTGTCTAACTTGTGTAATAATCTTTAAGTTATGAGTGGATTTCAAATTGACTAACTTTACAGTAGAACCCTGGAGCCCAATTCTCAAAAGCGGTAGAAATTTCCATTCGGAATATAATTTGCTTTATAATTGTTTATATTATTGGAATTTTTCACCGGCTACTTTAATAATTTTTTTAAAATTTGTTTGCAAGAATCCTCTTATTTATTTCCCTACTAACGGAATACTTTCAAATCGATTTACCAACTCGGAATTTTTCCCTTAGTAGTAAAACAAATATGAAACACGTAAAGTTATTTAAAACACGATTAAAGTAGTCGACGAAAATATCGAGTAATAAAGGGTGTCTCAGCAAGAGCCGCCATTTTAAATTTGCCGCCATTTTGTTAATACGAGTTGTCCGGTGATTTTTTTTTGACAGTTGTCACGTACAGACCACGCGATTTAAGAATATGGAGAAGTATTCAAACCAACAACGTGCGAAAACAGTTCACCAATTACGACAAGTTTTCGGTCACAATAATGCGCTGAATGAGTCATCAGTGAGGCGTTTAATTACAAAATTTGAGACCAAATTTACGCTGATGGATCAGAAGATCATTGTTCGTCATCGTTCTTGTCGGTCACTATAGGGAAGGGAATCTATGGCCGAAAATCCAGGAACTTCCATTCGGCATCATGGTCAAGAATTAAACATTTCCAGAAGCACCATGCAGCGAGTTGTGGTAAAAGATCTGCATTTGCACGCGTACAAGGTTCAATTGGTACAAGAAATCAAGCCAAGGGACCATGCGCAGCGCCGTGAATTGCTGATTGGGTGTTGGAACATCATCAAATTAATGCGGCTTTTTCGAAGAAAATCATTTTTTCAGATGAGGCACATTTTTAACTCGACGGCTACGTAAATAAACAAAACTGTCGGATTTGGGGTGCTACAAATCCTCGTGTGATACTCAAACAACCAATGCATCCACAGCGAGTAACTGTTTGATGTGCATTTTGGGCTGGCGGAGTCCCAAAATGCACATCAAACAGTTACTCGCGATGGATGCATTGGTTGTTTGAGTATCACACGAGGATTTGTAGCACCCCAAATCCGACGGTTTGTTTATTTATGAAGCCGTCGAGTTGAAAATGTGCCTCATCTGAAAAAATGTATCAAATGAAAATTGGGCCGTATTTCTTTGAAAATGCGACTGGAAATGCGCTAACTGTTAAAGGAGTGCAGTATCGCGAAATGTTAACGGAGTTTTTGTGGCCCGAATTAGATGTAATTGATGTGGAGGACATGTTTTTCTAACAAGACGGTGCGACCTGTAACACAACGTTTGAAACAATGGTGTTACTAATGGAATTAATGCTAATCAGAGCTGGAAACTTGAAAATGAAACACGGATAATTCTAAATTAATTTAATTATAAAACTTCCTTTATTTTATTTTATGATGTTTTTCGTGTGTTACTTGATTGATGGTTCATACAGAAGTGAAGTTAGCTACAAAAGTCAAATACAATAAACATAGATAATGATTTAATGCTTATTTCCAATAGTTACTGCAGACTAAATTTCCAGGTCGTGTCATTTCTCGATTTGACGATCAACATTGGTCACCAAGATCGTGCGATCTAAAACCGATGGACTTTTTTCTTTGGGGCTATGTTAAGGAAAAGGTGGATGTGAAAGGTGTATGTGAATACGTTATTCAAAATTTCAACAAAAGAATAACCCTGTGCCAGAGGTTTCGTGGTGACCATTTGCCTGATGTAGTATTTCACGTTTAATCGGAACTATTTTGCTTTATGTTGAAATAAAAATGTTTGCTTAATTCAAAAATAAATGTGTTTTTCTTTAAAATTAAATCCGGCGCTCTTGCTCAGACACCCTTTATAAAGAATTGTTGTATTCAGAATGTGGAAATTTTCACCGATTTCAAGAATAAGGCGTCTGATTATCTCTTTAACGCGCATTTTCAGCATATTTGCTGACATTTGTTCAATAATTTCAAACTGGATGGACTCTGAAACCCCAATTGCTTGAACTCGTTGTCGACTGTCCTTGTGAGCCGTCCGGATGTTGAGGCAATCAAACCAATCATTAACCTTAAATAATAAAAAAAATTAATATTAAGTGTTTACCAATTTGAAAAATTCCGCACATTTCAGCCAACTGTCTGACTTCAGTTGACCCAAACTACCAGCACGCAGAGTTGGTTTAGAGACAGTATGGGAAAAGAGTTTGGTTGCCAATTTTACTTTTTGGCGTTCTGCACCTTTGACTGTCAAATTTGTGGCCGATATCTTATATGGCACACTAAGATCTGATTCGTCGTTTGTTTTGCTAATTAACTCCTCGATAATACTTTTAATGATGACTTCGCCATCAATTTCGAAACCAGCATGATCGACGAAATTGTTTCTCACCAGTTTGATAAGATGTGGTAGATCTGCGAACACGTAAATTTTTTTGGATTCGTTGGATGGATTTTGAAAATAAGGTGTTGTTATAGTTATATTCAAATCTCTAAGTAATCCTTGGTTCGACCCTCCTAAATCACAAACAAATGCTACTACATGAAATGCAGCCTTGAATTGCACTTATAATTTCAAACAAAATATCCTTTGTCATTCGTTGGTGAAAATCGTAGTAAATAGGCTGTTTCCAACTTCCATAAAGGCCACGCACCTTTACGACTTAAACGTATTTCGCACCTTTTAAACTTTCATCCTTCGTCTTGTCGTAAACAATTTTCCCTTTTACCTTCATTTCGTCGAAGTAAAGAATACAAACTTCATCAGTAGCGGTCATGTCAACTTTCCACATAATATTCAATGCGCATTGAATAATTCCTGGATACATTTTAATTTTGGCACACCATTTTTTTAAAGTTATTACGGCAGGAAGGGGATATTTTTTTAAGCTACAATCGACATGCTCGTAGGCCAGATTCGTGAATTGTAATGGCATTACCAATGTCGTCTTTTTCCCATTTGGCTCGCTTTTCAGGACATTCCATTTTTTTTAAATTGCCCGTTTGTGAAAATCTGACGTATAGATTTTATGATATTTTCCTGTTTTAAGCATTTTTGTCTTAAATGAATGACTTCTTCTTGTAATCTACGAAATCGAATGCATATTCGTATTGAACTTGATTTATTTCCCAATTATTTTTTACTTACTGCGAGTATGAAATCATATTTGAGTCGGTCTCTGTACATTGAGATTGGTCTTTAGTCTCAAAATGAGTCTGCGTGGCGCAATCTTTCATTGTAACTATCAATACTAAAATTTTCTGACGTGGTATCATTTTGATCATTTTCAATGTGCATTGTTGGTCGATCACTTACAGATGGATGGGCTTCATGGATGTTAGTTACGGTTGCGCTAAAACATGTATGCAAAATTTAGTTAATGTCATAATATGTACATAATTTATACCATACCTTGGTCGCAAATCACGTTTCTGACTTCTCACATTGCGTGGTGTTGCCAAATCACCGTCCTTTTGCAGTGGCAAAAAAAGCGAGGGAGAACTATTTCTTTTCAATTGTGACTTTACTTTTAAACCATACTCTACGTAGATTGTGTTTGGTATGATAGTCTTCCGGCTTAAAATGTTTTGAACATATTGAAGCAGTTTTTATATTAAAGACATCTTTCCAGCGGCACAAATATACCCAATGTTTACAAAGTTTTTTGTCTTTTGGAAATGTATGAAACGTTGTTTTACTATCAAAAGATTTAGCACTATTATCAATATTACACGTAGAATTTTACGGTTACAACATCAATTCTAGTAATTTTCACCACTTCCGGAATATTCTCGTATTAACGGAAATAATCGCTGAATAATTTCCTAATATTTACTGAAAATTTACCACTGCCCCGACTATTCTCGAAAATACTAGAAATATTTCCGCGATTTCCCAATACTATCCACCAACACTAAAACACCACAACAAACAATTTCCACAATTATTTAATAGTTCAACATTTATATTTTGTTCACCGTTTATAATTTAAAACTAGATGTCACTAATCTCACAAAAATATTATTAACCCTATTTACGCTAAATGAATCAGCCAAGCTCCACTCTAAATTACACCCATTAGGCGAAATCGTGATAACGACTCGTAGTATATGTCTCAAATGAAAGCTAAAGCAAAACGAACATACATATTCAAATTGCTGTTTTTTATAGCATAAATTGGAGTCCATTGTATGTCTTCCGTACTATCTCAGACATTGCACACCGATTCATCAATAAACAATAATTAAACCCGTTTAAGTCTTTTATTTTTTTACATCGCCTGTTAAATGTCACAACAAACACTTTCAGAATATATCCGATATCAAAGAATCAATTAAGTGGTGGAAAATATGTGAATAAAACGAAATAGCATCGAAAGCACATTTAAGCTTTTCTAAAGTAAAATTACAAACATTTTTTCTCTGTGTTCATTCAAGCAAAAAAGTTATATTTTCTTTCCGATTTTCCTGTTTTCTTGTTTTATGCCATTTTTGTTGTTGGCATTTCCTCTATTGAGAGTTCAAGTGAATTAAAAGACTTACATCACAGAAAATAACAGCCAGTTAAATATTAGAAAAAATATTTTATTGAATTTATTAACTTCTTATAATATAAAATAAGTTTTCCCATTTTATTTTTGCATCAGCAATTTACATTTTTTCCCTTTTCTCGGAAAAGCTCTCGTGCTTTTCTTCCTGTGTATAGCATAAAGTATTTGTGAATTGAGATAAAAATAAATAATTATTTGTTTTGTTGTAGGCAACTTGTTAAAGTACGTAGAGCATGCAGAACAAACTATGTACGAGTATATTCAATATAATTTTGTTGCCGTAAAGATGAACGTGACGATTCTTATTTTTATGCAATAAAAATTACAGAAATAATTTATTTAAATCAATTTATTTATTGAATTGTGTCGTGCATAGTTTTATTCCTATATAAATTTATATTCGATTATTGTATATCGATAGGAGACGAGGAAGATATTTTACGCTATGCAGTTACACAACGGCAATATTGACATAATTCTGGGACATTTTTATGTTGTTTGGTAAACTACTAATAACATTACATACAATTTAGCTATATATGTCGAATCGAGCCCGTACGTTAAGCAATATGCTATTATTATCTATTTTGTATAGAATAGAGCCCAACCTTATTTTTAGTTTTTCATACAAATTAAATAAAAATAGGGATTTAGAATGATTATTATATTTAGGGAATTAAAATTTATTATCATATATTTTATATGCAATATTTTTAATCTGTTCCGGTTTGTCCATATAGGAATGTTTAGGTTTAGGGAAATCATATGGATTTGCATATATACGAAGAATTATGTTTCTAATACCCAACCATTGTGGTTCGTATATATATTAGCACGTGAAAAACATGACCACAGCTTTACTGTGCTGTATAGGTGAGTTAATACCAATATGTTTAGTTTAGAAAGCAAGTTCCAAAATTTTTTGAGTTTGCAACACGCAAAAATATCTTGCACATTGCACATCTCTATTCATTCATCCAAAATACCGTGCTCAGATTATTGTTAAAATTGTTAAAATAAATTTAGATATAAACGGAACCGTTGCGATATATTCTGTATCTTGTTACGAATTTGCTTTGTCAAATCCGGTTTAACCGAAATTTGATGATTACAGCACCAATTCTCGTAATTAACACACTTCCGGACTATGGTATAGCCCGTTCAATCTAACATAACTGTCGCACGACATAATTCCAGGCCGTTTGTGCATTCATTCCACAGGTCATATTTTATGCAGATCGCCCTCCATATTATTCTTGCTCGCCCTTACTTTCCAAGAGGGGATATATACGTTCCACGCATATTCCATTCATCCATGGGCCGTTGCAAAACACAAATGGCCCATGATAGACAGTCTTGTCGTGAATTCCTGACAATCACAATTGTCGGACCATCTGCAATCTCAACTCGCCTTAGCCGGTATCTCCTCCAAATACATTTCAAAATTCTATCCAACGGAACTTCATCCGAACCAAAGAAGAGCACTCCAATTATCCCACATCGATTCTGCCAGCATTCGTTCCAGTTACGTCTCTTGTTGCAATCCGTATTTGTTTTTCTTCAACATGTCTCCATCTCCAGGATCAGCATTATCACCGCCATCAAATTCGCTGCAAAACATTGGGCCACCGCCGTTCTCCGTTAAATAAGGAATCCCTGTACGAAAATTATTTAAATCATCCCCACCAGGTGATCCGCCGTCACCCCATTCATTATGGACACCACCTCACCTGGTCCTTGCTGGTTAATAAATGGCTTATTATGAAACGTCGATTCTACATCCGGTTGAGCATCCAAAAATCTGAGTAGTTCGTTTCCCTCTTCGAGCTGGCTCAGCTGATTCTTTTAATCTGCTGTTTCTTCGATTCCACAAAGTCCAATGGTTCCTTCCACCCAATGGCACCTACTCCGCACCGTTATGTGAATGCTTGATCTTCTAGGTGATAGGGAGACCTACATCATCATTTTGTTTGCCAAATATTATGTTCACCATTTGGTCCAGCTTTTTTGGTTTTGTTGAGCCAATTTTTGGTTTTGTTGGTCCAATTTTTTGGTTTTATTTTGATCAAATTTTTGAATCATTTGGTTCATTTGTTGCAAAAATCCTGCAGAACAACAAACACAACTTCACTTTTGTCTGCCAAATCTTTTAGACTTAGTTACAACAACATTTTTCAAAGAATTACGCCACTACTGGAATATTCCCGAAATATATAATGACTTTCCCACTTTTATTTTACCAACATTAAATCTTAACGATAAATAAATTCCATACAAATTATTTATTAATTCACTTAATACAATATTTACGATTTTTAATTACACCACTATTTTCATTTAACGCCACTTAATCTTCCGCGTACCGAATCTCCCAAATGACACAAAATGAATATGACCCAAATGAATATTCTAAACTCGCCTAGATTTTTACTTTATAAATGTCTCGCCCATGCTGAATTAAATTCCCATCAAACCAATAGGGATGATCGTTAAAATTCCAATTAAAGCAGCGTAATTTAATGGGCGGGTGGCTGCAAAAGTGAATTAATATTGTGGCTTCGTGAAACTATGGAGAAGCAAGGCTTAGGCCCGGATACTTATGGATTCGAATAGGAAAATCAGTATCCGGGCCATCTCAAAATACCGATATTACTCAAATGTTGATTTCCATGCAAAGAATGTTGTTGGAAATAAGACAAATGAACAGCAAAACCAAAAAAATGGATCAATAATTAATTCGACGAATTAAAGAGTTGCAAGAAATGAAAGAACCAATTAAGCGGAGGTTTGATCAACAAAACCAGATCCATTAAAAAATGAAAAAAGGAATTAAAGAAGAGATCATCTCTGACATCGGAAACTTCGAGAAGAAACAGGACTAGTCGAAAGGTAAAACATTTGTCAAAAGAGGCGATGACGTAGGAGAGGACGGTATGGACCAGATTTTGAACATTACTATTAGTAATAAGGTGGAATCTAATGATGACGATCATGCAGTGTGTGCCATTGGTCGGGAAGAACCATAGAGTTGTGTGAAATCGATGGTGGCGAGGAAACAGCAGATAAGAAGGATCAGATGAGCCAGCTCGAAAATGATGAACAATTCAACCGGGTTATTACCTCAGTTCAAGAAGAAAAAAACGAACCGATGCTCAATCGGATGCAGAATCGACGTCTGTTCATGGTGAGTAGAATTATGATGAATCGTGTGGTTTCGAAATTTTGATGGAGGAATTGGTTATATAGCGGAGAACAACAGTAACCCAGGGTTGTGCTGCAAACTTGATGAAGGTGATAATGTTGATGGTGAAAGTGTTGAATCCATTATTAGGGCTTACAGAAAAATGGGAAACTCCTTGCAGGGTGCGGCAATGTTTTCGAATGATGCTGAAGAGCATCTGTGGAATTTACGTTTGGATGGAATAGAGAGACAAGACGGATGAACATTGAAATGTATCTGAAGGAGATATCGGCCAAGGCGAGTGAGTATTACAGATGGTTCACCAGTTGTGACTGTTATGGTAGCAAGGATCGTCGGAAGCGGTGATTGGCGATTAGAAATTCACAGTAAGGCTGTGCAGCTTGCACTGTATATATTTTGTAACGGCCCATGGATGAAAGGGAGATTTGTGGAACATATATACTAAAGTGGTTGTATGAACTAGTGGTATAGTATGGGGGGCCGACAATCATACAAGACAGCATATGGAGCGACAGTCGCTAGGTCGCTAAAATTTAAGAGGGGCAGACCAAGATGGAAAAGATTACTTATGAAACGCTGGTCAAAAAGGGCGTAATTCGACATAGATTTCTTCGCTTTGATTTACGCGAGCTGCCGTGGGTGAATATGTTCAACCTGCTTCCATACCAAGATCGTATTAAACTAATTGATTTACAACCACTTAGTAAGCGCCGAGTTATTGCAGGCGTGGTTTTTATTCATCACTTGCTAACCGGAGGTATCGACTTCAGAAAAGATCAGTCTAAATGTAAATTTGAGAGTTTTAAGAACGATACCTATCTTTCGAATCGATCATCATATAACTGATTACGGTAAGAATGAGCCTGTCTCTAGAATGCTGCACGACGAAACGCACGTTAAAATAACTTTTCTATTTAACTTAACTGGTTTGATATTTTATTTAACTAATTTTTGTTATGTTTTGTTTCATCTATTTTAATTTATTTAAATCTGTTTGTACTAAGCAGACTCAACTTTCATTTTCCTTTCGTCCGCGACGGGTATCGTTTTGATTAGCTATCGACTTAGTTTACATTCTAATAATCAATATTTGATTTTTATACTAATTACATTTTTTGCCGCATGTTAACTTCCAAATTTTCTCGAATTCCACTGGTTAAGCAGTTCGATATCCTTGTTTATATTCAAAAAAATAATAATACAGTTGAAGACTCATAATATAGGTAGTTGGGAATTATTATTATTCAAGAATGACAGCATTAATGACGATATGCGCGAGTGGGAGGTGCCGAGTATGGAAGAAACGCGTAGTGTGCCAGCAGTGATGGAGCGGATAGTCATCAATGATTGGGCTGAGATGGAGTGGCTGCAATGTTGAATGGCGTCGAGAGGCAAGGACAAAGATGAATTTGAATCGTTTAAATCGATCTAATCTACAAATGCGATAGTTTGGATTATATTCGGCACGAACAGTCTTAGATTGGGGTAATGCTACGATCTCGCCTATTCGTTTGATAAGCACTTAATTCAGCATGGCCGAGATATTATTAAACAAAAATGCTCGTTTAAGGTTTGGAACATTACTAACATTTTTGTGAGATGAGTGACATCTAGGTTAAAGTAGTAGCTTTAGAGATAGCTTTATTGTATAGCAGATTGTGGCAGTCTAGAACAGAAGCGAGAATATTAGTTCTGTACAGATCCAGGGGAGTCTGGCAATTTGGTGTAATTTAAATTTTGATTAGATTATTTGTTTTAAATACTATTGAAAATGGCTAGTTTTGATGAAAAAACGCTTACTTTACAAAAATTGGCCATCTCTACAGTCCAGGTGGATTGACTATTCTGAATAAAATTCCGTAAGATTTTTCCATACATTGGGAGGGTGACGGTTTCTTTATCGTAAACAATTTATCGTGTTTCAATTTAACGTGAACATTTTACCGTATAACAGTTTATCGTAGACGCAATTTACCGTGGACACAATATATCGTGTGGACAATTTATCGTATGCCAGTTTATCGTAGCTTTGTAAAATTGATTGTATATCTAAATAATTTGTAAATAAAAATTAAAATGTCGACTTCTTCTAAAAATCATTAAAGGGTACCATTTCCATCCACCATATCCAATTTCAACACAGTTGGTTAAGAAATGGCCGAATTCTTACACGATACTTATTGGAATTTTTTGTATGTTTTAAGATGCATATTTCAAATCCAAGACATTAATTGTGATATACGATAAACTGTCCTCACGATTAACGGTTTTACGATAATTTTTCCAACGATAACTGTTATGCGATAAATTGTTCATGATAAACTGTTCTACGATAAACTGTTCACGATAAATTGTTCTACGATAAATTGTTCTACGATAAACTGTTCTACGATAAACTGACAGTAAATCAAATTGGGAGATCCTTACGAATTTTGGTAGTATTTTGTGTACCGGAAGTGGCAGCCTTCATATTAGCTTTCTCAATTGACGCAAGCAACAAATATTCAAAAGATTCAAATAAATTGAAAGATTTAATTGCAACAAGAGTTGAGCTAGTTGGTTCTCTGAATTTAAACAGGAAAACGATTTTTGATTTAACAAAACTTACATCAAAAACCGGTAAGGTTAATTTTTCGGAATAGAAATTATGTGTGCGGTCCAAGCTCTTTGTATACATTCGTAGTAAAACAAAGCCGGGTATTGGCCCCAACACATTCACGCACATCAGGGTGACGGTTGGGCACTGCAGCGATACACATAAAGATATATTACACGATATCGAAAAATCCGTGGAAGTTCATTGGATATTGTTGGTTGTTACAGCCGAATCTTGCTTATCGACATTTTGTGATTGAATACTTTCAGCTTACTTTAACAGTATATTTGAGAGTCATTGATGAAACCCTAAATAAAGGAAGTAGTATTATCCAAATCTATAGGGGAAGTTAAGCGAACAACAGTATCCTCCCACAAAATATTTTCTTCAATGAGAAAGCCACAAATATTATTACAACTTTGACTACCGATTACGTCCAATTTGTGATTAAAGAAATCATTTGGAGTTCAAATTTAACATTTTCGAAAGTAGCCATCTGATGAAATTTGTGCTTATCATAGAAATCTAATTTTCATGAATTAAAGAAAAATAAACAAACCGTTCAATCCATAATTGGCCCTAATATGTACATTGCTGAAAAAAATCTGCATTGTCGATTTATTTTATTATCAGTTTCTCAACTTATTTTATATCAAATTCTGATGATGATAGCCAAATTTACGTATTATTGAAGTTAGCAGTAATTTTTCGCCGAAAAACATTTGAATTATCAATAAATATCGATTTCATGATATGGATCCCATCATAAAAATTGGTCGTATTAGGGCGCCATGAATTTAAGTTGTGGCACTCACAGTGAACGGGATGAAGTTAGACCAATTCGTAAATCTCTGGATTCCATGTTTGTAATTTGCCATGGTAGCTCTAAATGAATTTGAGTTGTGGCACTAACAGTGAATATACTGGGTGAAGTTAGGCCAATTTTTCAAATGGCCAGATCCCATGTATATATATAGTTTGTCGTTTGAGTAGAGCTACGTTTAAGTTGTTGCAGTATATTGTTGCAATATGACCGGATTTCAAAATATGGTTCAGTGGTCAATGAATTTAAGTTATAGCACTAACAGTGAACGCTCTAGTTAAAAATCAGCATCATAGTTAAATAAATTAAAAGCTTGGCGCAAGTTTAGTGGTAATTATCATTAATCATGCGTCCAGTGTTCAGTTTATTTGACTGCTAATTTTCTGGTAATTTTCTTCTGGCTAGCATCATCAGATAATGCAGATTTTTTTAGGCGAACGTTTAAGCGAACGCTTAGGCGAACTGAATTTGTGTTATTCAGAAGTTGCATATTCTAGATTAGCAAAAATTTACCTCCTCCTTCAACTGCCTGATAGAAATAAGCATTCAAAAATGTCAAGTTCATTGGTTAGTAGAACATTTTATGTAAGAAAAATGTTCATTCAACGGACTTTGTTGTTCAATGGAATTCAGCAAATTCGGTCACTATATTTTTCGGATGGCAATGTACATTATGTATTTCGTTATTAACATAGTATCTTTTAGGGGTTTGCTTGTATTTCCCCAATTTATGAAAAGACAGGTAGAATCGGGTTTTACTTTTATCGTCTTTAAGGCGAGATTTTGTTTCCCCTTTTTCTAGGCTCCTGGACTAGCTTAATCGGTATGTAAAGTTTCATTTTGAAATTGAAAAGTTTCCCTGCTGCAGTTACATCCACACATTATCATCGCTTTCCTTTGCTTCTTGGGTTAACTACAAATTATCACGCTGATCACATCCTTTGTCGTGATATATTGACAAATTTTTCAAAAAGAAAATTTTTTACAAAACAAATTAATTAATTGGAAAAACAAATGAAAAATATGAAAAAAGAAAGAAAAACAACTCATGAAAATCGTTCGTGCTGTTACTTTATATTTACAACATACAGATATATTTAGCCAATGTATACGGGAACAGAATAAGTCCGGTCTCTGGGGTATAAAATAAAATTTTTCTTGTGCAAGACATAACAATGGAAGATGAAATCTATTTACTCGGATTTATATTTGTCTTGTACATTTTCTATTGTTTTCCCGTTTTATTTTTATATTTTAACAAAATCAACAATCAACCAAGTCTGTTAACATTTTTTTTAAAGTATGACGTGCTTGCAGAAGATTTATATCATCTTCAATATCATCAAAAATTGAAACATGAAAATATTTTTCTTGAACAATACTCGTAATGCAGAAAATGTTTTTCCTATAAATTTTCGATAAATACTATACTTCAGGGGCAATCCCACAATTTATTTTTATTGGGATTTTTATTGTTTGGAGGTGTGTACCCTGTATACGATTTTGAATTTATTCTAATTCCATTATATTTTTATTTTAAATAATCGTAACCGTACTTTTGAAGAAGATTATTAGTTGATTACAAAAATCAATTCAGACTCAAATATTGGTGAACCATGTCCAAAACCTTATTACTTTTATCTGGACATTTTTGTCCAAATATTTAATGACAAACACAAAATTTTGATAATCATTTATAATCCAGTAAATGGGAAGTAGTCAAATATTTCTCTTCTTCGGTACCACACATCTAAAAATACGAAACATTTTTGGTTTATATACTTACAGTTTGTTTGATGTTGAAGTGTCTTTTCAACCGGAAATTGGAAAAGCTTTTACGAATATAAAAGAAACCAATGTATTAACCAAAAGCCAAATAAAACAGAAAACCAAAAAATTAAATTAGGATCTCGATATAAAAACTTTGTGTTGCTCTTTAAGTTGGTTTCCTGAATTTTAGTGTGTCTGTATGTGTCTCGATTTTGCTTTGTGTTGCGTTCCTGTAGTATATACCGTCTGGTTTACTATGGAAATATGCTGAGTTTGTCTGGATTTTACGATCACCATAAAAAACAGTGACAGTCAATGTAATTCAAATTGAAATCTTAATATTCTTGGATGGATTACATTAGACTTTGTGTTGGAGATTTTTTTTTGTAAAGTTTTTCCCCTTTTTGGATTGATTTATGAAAATTTTTATGTTAAACCGATTTCAATATATGGGTCTGTATAAATAAATATGTCTATGTACGCTGAACAATGTGTGTACCGATATAAAGCAGACACACAAAATATGATATCATCAATTTTGCATCTTATACGATGACATTGTTGAGTGCCACTTTGTTGTTGCTGTTCCTAATTTGGTATTCCGTAGAACTGAAAATTCTTGATTAACGTGTCAACAATATTTTACAAATGAATTAGGCTTTACTTTATGGATCAAGGATTCCTCTAATACTCATTGGAAATTGGATATTGGAGTAAAATTCCTTGCGGAGGGAAATACGGAGATACATGGAAGAGGATTCTCAAACAGAAAAAACGATTTCAATACATTTCAGCCGCGAACAACAGAAACCATCCTAGGATATGGGAGATATGATATAGGTACTCTTGCTTCAAATGTAGGGAACGGGCGCTAAATTCGATTAACCCCCTGTCCAAAGCAAGGCGACCAATTTGATAAATTCCGCAAAGAGCAAGGCGCAAATATAAACAGGTAAGGCGAGCAGTACAGTGGCAAAACTCCGAGCAGAACAAGGTGGCCAGCTTAAACAGCAAAACTGGAAGAACGAAAACCTCGCCAAAATTCAACATACCCAAGGGCTTCAAATGCAACAGCTTTAACGTGAGATGAAGAGCCTGGAAAATAAGTAGACGGTCCATTAATGGTAATGAATGCAAATTAAGCAGATGGAAGCTCGCCTTGAAAACTATATCTTGTGCAATCTATTAGAGTTGTCCAGCTTAATGAATAGATTCCAACGGAACCAATTGCTGAAAGGCCAAGAGGAATTTTAAAGCATCCGACATTCGACAACGAGGTTCCATTTGAGAATTTTAAAGTGCTGTTCCAAGAGGCATTTCAGCAAGGCAATGGTTCCAGTGGAAATATGTGTTGCGGTTAAACTCAATATAGAGAAAAATCATGATCAAATAACGAAAGAGCTGAAGCTGCAATACAACGCTGAAACGGATGTTTTCTTAACTGAACCAATGTTGGTGGGTAGGCTTAACTCAAACGACGAATTTGGAGATAATATGTCATTCTGTCGTATGTTCGAGAGGATATGATTTTGTATATGGTGGTTCAAAGGTGACTGTGACCGTTAGTCAGGAAGTAAATGAGGAGTTTCGACAAAGAGCTCACCGCGTAAGTTGGTTGTTTGCCCATAAACCATTTCAGCTGGTGAGCACTTAATATCATTTTAACTGTTACTCAGATATCAAGTAAAAGGGTTTTAATTTCGGAGCTCTATGGATTGTGTTGCCTCTAGCCCTGAAGGCAGGTTTAAGCTGTCAACATTTGCTTGTGGGTGAGAAAATGTCCTACGCACCCGATATAGGCCCGAGTAGGACGCCGAACCTTGATAGGTAATTGTTTACTGAAGAACGTTATGGCAATCAATTGTGGTTACATATTGGTGATGCAGTAAGCTTGGGGCCATCGAGTGAATCGATCGGCGCTGGTTAATAGATAAGTGTAAACCATTTGATCTATTAAGATCGTGTTGTTTGTGTAGTAAATTCTCTCAAAGAACTTTATACAGTTGGTGACAAAATATTTGTCAATTCTTGTGCTGTCTGCTTCATTGTATATAGTCTAGCGTTATTTACGAACTCATAAGAGTCTGGTTTGGGTTTTATGTTCATGCAGGTTCTGAGTATTTTTCGTTCGAATACTTTCAGCTTTTCCATTGGGGCTGATGAAAGCTCTGACCATGCCGAGAAACCATATGTTAGTATTGATCGAATGAGTTGCTTGTAACAAATCAGTATGATTCCTTTTTGAAGGCAGCTTTTATAGTTTTGTATGGTTTTGATGAAGTTGAATTAAATCGGCGCGTTTCGTTAAATTGTTCTTACGTTATTGTAGGGTTTGAAGTTTTCCGTTAAACTGGTACCCAGGTATTTTATTTCCCTCTTTTGTGCAATTACATTGTTATTAACTTTAAGCATTATGTTTTTGCAGTTCTCCCATTGTAACTTGATTAGGATCTTGCTTCCTTTAAAACAAATTGCCTCACATTTGTCAGTGTTGATTTTGATTTTCCATTTATGGAAATACTCGTGTAATGGTTTTAGATAATTATTGAGAACTACTTCGGCTTTCGGATGCTAAAGTTTTAATATCTGTGATTTTCTCTGATTTAGTAGGAAATAAACTTGGTGTGGTATTTAATTCAAAGAAATAATTATCAACTGTTTCGTTTACGCTCTCCAAGGACCCATCCGATCCCTTCATTGAATATTTTTCTACTGGTAAAACGATTCACTTCTTTGAACATATTACTATTTAGTTTAATATTTGATAATTATTATTAATTTCTAATAATTTCTATTTCTAAATGGTTGCCTACGAATCTGGTTATTAAATCTGATAAATTTAATGACTCTAGATGGAAGAGGTATTTACGTATTATAGTTAATAGTCAGCAAGTAAGTTATTGAATTTTGTTATGAATTCTGTCATTTCGGACAAACACGTAACTTTCAAACGAAGTTTACGTTTAGGGTTCAGTTTTGTCTCATTTAATAGAACGATATTCGGTTTAAAATAATTTAAGAATGGTTTTGAGAAAAAGAAATTTCTTTTTTAGTATCGATATTTAAGTGCCCCTAAATGAATGTACTGGTTTGTTTCTTTAATATGTTTGCGTGCCATAATTTCGTATAATTTGCTTACTAAACTTTACTTACTTACTCTTAACACCTTGATGCAAAATTTTAACCATAGACAAACAAAATCTTTTATTTGAATAATCATGTCTTAATCCCTGAATTATACATCTAAGTTCATGCTACAGAAAGAAGTGGTCAATTGGTAATGTTTTATGGTCAAAAACTGATTTTTACTAAACATTTTTACTAAACTGCCCCAAGTTGAATTTTGATTATTATTTGTTATTGTACGACTATCTTCCGTTCTGGTTATAACTTTTGAATAGGACAGTTCTAGGACAATTTTTGCTAATTTTTGTTCCATTTGTCTTTGTTTAAATTGTTCTTTTCTAGCGACTAACTCTTTATATTTAGGACATTGCCTGTAATTCGCGGGGTGGCCGTAGTTTTTTCAATTGGTGCAAACAGTTCTGAAACTTTATCCTTCTTTTGGTATTTCCCTGGTGCATGACTATCTGCACATTTTACACATCTGTATTGCGCATTGAACAATTCGAGGCTGTATTCTTTGGCAATTTTTACAGTGAATTGTTTCTTTTTTAACTAATTTTTCAAATGTTACCGACTGATTTAAAAGAAATTTTATATTTGAAAAAAAATGATAAGCCAAATATTGGAATCTTTATTGGAGATCAAGGATGTACGGGTTTGGAAAATGGAGACTTTAGCAATGAACTGACTCACCTGGGCTTGGTTTAGCGCTTCCTTGACGTCTTCAGAAAAAGTACTGTCAATCCCTATTAGTAGTACTATGTAATTTTTAATTCTGCAGTCGTATATGTAAACAAATTTTATTTGCTCTTTGATGTTTTGCATTGATTTCATAAAGCTATCAAAATCTGGTGTAATTATTGAGATTGACTTTTCTTAATAAAAATTTATTTTCGACTTCTTGATTTAGTTTATCGATAAGCTCTTTTGTATGGACAATGTTTGCAATTATTGGTGGGATTTTACATTGTTTGTTGCGTGAAGGTTCAACAATATTTTCAATTGAATTATTTGATAATTTACTCTTAGCTGCTTTAGTTTCTAATTTCTGATGATTTTTATTTTTTTAATTTTTATTTCCTGGTTTATGATGTAAAATTGCTGGAAATGGCCCATTTGTAGCATCGTTCTCTTGTGCAACATTCTCTATATCCATTGATGATCCAATCACGCTGTTCTCGCAAATTCAACTTTTGCCTCTAATTCATTGTTTAGACTTTATTCGCTGTATTCACAATTTAATTGATTAATTTCCCTTTCTTCTTTAACTTCGGTAATCTGAGGCTTGTTTTTTGACTTCGTTTTAAGATTTGTTAATTGTCTATTTTTATTTTAAACAAAATTTTTGTATTTTCTTGGAGTTTATTAGCCACCGATTTTAGTTATTTTTTTAAAATAGTAGATGGTATTAGTGGTTAAGTAAACCACAGACGCATTAACGCGCACACCACACACTAGATGTCACTAGTATGGACTGTGATTTTCTAATTGTAATATTCTTTTTTTTGAATATTCTTCTATCACAATCCGTTCAAATTTATTTCAATTTTAGTTAGTTCGTTGCTTTTTTGACCGTTAATTTCTGTTGATCCGTTCAATTCTTCTAAGATTTTTTCTCTATAAAAATATTGAAAATACTTTAAACTTACATACAAAGTATAATCACTATGCTTTAGCGAATTATGATGTTTGAACCTTGATTTTTATTGTATGTATTTGACGCATACATGCTGTTTCTATAAGAAATTTTGGGTTATTCTGGGTAATAGCCAGATATTGTTTTTACATTGAGGCGAGGCTTTTCTTAATTTAAATAATAACCAAACTTCCAACGTCTTGGTAACCTCACCTCGATGTAAAAACAATATCTGGCTATCACCCCGAATAACCCAAAATTTACTAGCATTTCTGTTATATGAATATTTGGTAGTTTTGTTAGGAAATTCACATTAGTTCATCTTTAATGTCCGCAAACCAATCACAAAAATGATTCATCAATAAACAATTGTAGTTTTTTGTATTCGCTATTTTTGCAGTAAAAGCTTCTCTGTACAGTAAAAACTGGAAAAATAAACTTTTTCTTTATTATTATTATTATCGTTATACTTATTTTATTTTATTATTATTTTATTCTTCGCTCTCTAGCTCTTGAAAATATTGTCAAGTGTTAATTTTCTTCTATCTGAAATAGTTTTCACAGAAATCATCATCCTGCTGTACAAAATCCAAAGACGAAAATCAAATAAAAGTTTATGGCATCGAGCGGAAGAAGACTTTATACGGTATATAGCTGTGGATAGTAATAGTTAGAAATACAAAACAATAAAAACAAAAGAAAATCTGGATAAAAATATAAAAAATAAATTATTACCTTTAATGATTATTGTCTCAGTATAATGTAATGTCTGTATAAACTGGTATACTAAAGCTAAACTAAAAAAGCTTCGTAGAAACTACTTTAATAAAATAATATAACGAATGAAATTTTTAACGTTCATGGGGAAAGTTTGTGTTTTTTAATATATACGAATTGGAAAGTTTATATTTCACTCCAAATAAAAACTGAAACAAAAACTTAAAAATGTAAAAATAAATAAAGAAAATTGTTGAATAGAAAAAATAAGAAAAACTCAAATAAAATAAAACAAAAACGAAACTACTTAAAAAAAAAACAAATAACAACAAGAAATATAAACTTAAACTTAAAACTAAAAAATTACATTGACAACAACAACAATCAAAGCTGAAGTAATCGCAAGTAAATATTTCAGTTTACAGTGCTCTATCGCATGAAAACAGATAAAAAGATAAAAGATGCTAATGCATCATCATCACAATATTTCCCGTTCCTATAAAAATTTATTTTGTGAGGAAAATGTACCTACGTAAATGGTGAGTAGGTGTCAAAATAATATACAAATTCCATTTTCCTTTTTTAGATATTTTGAATTATGGATAAAACATAATAATTGCCGTGTTTCATGATGCCCAGTGATCCCGATCAGTTCAAATTTTATATCGAAAACCTGACCCAAAATTTATTTTAGATCACAAATTTTGACGGTTTGAAATCTAGTAAGCGCCTTTGTGTTATTTCATGAAAGAACTGAACCGGATCAGATCAAGCATCAGGGAACATAGTGTAACGGAATTCTATTTAATTCCGTTACTAACCTATCCCAATAAATAGATAAGTTCCTTACAGAATCTTATCAGCATGACCGTGACGATAAATCATCACCTATATCCAAGTAAAGTAAACGTCATGTCTATTTCCCACATTTCTTTTTATGTTATACAGATTAAGTTTCAATTATTTAATTCATGTTAGAATTATGAACAGTAACCTACATTTGTATAAGCATAAATCTACTGTAATAATTCCATAAACCTTGAAGATATCATCTTCATTAACTTCCATATGTGTCCCAAACTGAATTACTCATCTTTCGTCTGTATATGCAACATGTGAACAGACATAAGTATTTAATTTTTCTTGTTGTTTTTACGTGCTTTGCGTAACCCAATTCTCTTTTCCGTATGCATCTTAAGTGCAAGTAAATCCGTCTTATGTAGCATGGGTAAACTGCTACATAATAAACGGAAAAGTGAAGAGATGCAATTGTGGTTGCACCAAATTCTATGTGAAAATCTATACCAATTCGGTTGTACCTTTTGCTGACGCCGATAGAATATGGTTAGTTGACTGTGAGAATATTTCAATTAAACTTTTTCTTGTCTCCCCCCCCCATTCCCTCTCACCCAGTCAATTAATTTGGTATAAAGACTGCAAAAAAGCAGTGGGAGGGGCAGTTAATTTTGGGGTGTACTATCCGTGCAGTAGCTCAGCTCGGCGGATAGCCAACAAAGTTTGGTTTTTTTTTTGTAAATTCAAGTTTTAATTTTTTTGTTATTGAGTAAGGCGAGGCGGGGCCATACAAATAAATTTGGTAAGTATATTCAAATATTCAACATACTAACATAAACCGAACCAAGTAACAGAGTGTACCTCTGACTGTCCCACGGGATGGAACTGTTGTTGCTTTAGCACTCCTTTCCTTCTGCCAGAACCACTCTGGGACCAAATAAACTTACTAATACATCCATAGGCCTGAGGGCAATACCTTCTTTTTCTCGTAGTTAAGATGATAGTTTAAAACTATCATTTTACAACCACGTTTGATTCAACCCGCATAATGGGTTGACAACTGCATCACTACTTCGGGGTCCGATACCCCCTTTTTCCCCCCTTTTTTTTGTTTTTCGATGCGGTTATCAAGACCCCTACGACCAAGTACCAACCTCTTCCGACTGAGCTACGAGTAAATGCCGCGGGGGGATGTAATACAGGTAAAAGCTAATTTTTCTATGAAACTAGGTTAGCCCTAGCTTTAGGTAAAGGCTAACCCGTTTCAATAGCTACTATCAATAAAAATGGAAAAGCAACAGTTCGCAATCCCAACTGTTGATTTTTTTTATATAAAATTTTTTTTATTTCAAAATGAAAGTTGTTTCTTTCCCTTTTAGGTATGGAATACAATATGGTTCATGGGACCACCACTGTTTCTGTTACAGGCCTGCATTCTAGCATCGCAATATTTTATTTTTTAATTTTATTTTATTTTAAGACATTTTTATTTCTGTATAATATTTATAATACAGGGCCCAGAACACAACCATGTGGGGAGCCCCTGCCAGTATTTTATTTATTTTTGACTATTCCCCTTCCTGTCTTAATCCGGAAGTAACGGTCGTTGATGTAAGACTTTAGCAATTCAAAACATTGTTTTGAATTGCTGAAACAAATCTCGTTGGAGAGCGTTATGTGAGTTACGTAGTACTTTTGCATAATTTTTTTCTAAACTAATGATGCAAAATTAACATCCTGAAAACCAACAACTACAAAAACGTATTTGAATGTTAAATTAAATTCTGTTTGTTGATTATAGGTCAAACACAGTATACTACATTCTCAACATCTCCAGAAACTATCATCAATAATCCATTAGGAATTCAAAGCACGAAGACCGTTACAAAAAACATGTCATTTATAATTTGCCTGGTATAAAATACAATTTGCCAATTTAATTGTTTCATTTTGTGCCCTTTTCACCATAATACTCGTAAATCAGGCAACGCGTACATGACTCTCCAGTCAACTAATTAATCACATCGCATAACATAAATTCTTAATCTAAAACTTTTGTAAATCGATAAAAGCTCTTTATATATGGTACATAATACGATTCCGAGTATATTGCCTTATGTCTATTTACATAAAAACCTTTAAGACAATTTTCGATAAATAAACTCGTATAGTAGAACATTCTTGAAAAATTTTTTTGTTGGAATCAAATATAATCGCATACACCAGTCACGTTGTAATCAAATCCAATATATACTCACACACACACACATACATCCACATAAAAAATTATTTTACTTATTTATATTTTAGAGGGAAAGCTTTCTATTCGGAAAATCATTTCCAAAAACAAAAACTGTTCGGCTCAATAAATAAAATATAGGAAAATTACACACAACTAAAATAGAAGAAAATCCTTATCTTTTCACTTCTTATATGTATGAGTACTACATCCATACATACAAGTTTCTTGAATTATAGTCGTAATGATAAAAATGATGCCGAAAAATAAAAAAGTTTTTCTTCCAGTATGCACAGTTACTCAGAAAAGTCTCCGTACGATGTAGTTTCTGCTTTATTAATAATGACAGCTACAGTGTTTTAATAATTTTTTTTCGGAAAATGTATTTATTCACATAGCACTTTAATTATCAATAATATAATTAAGGTAATTAAGTAAGGTAAAGTCATCCATATTTCACATCAAAAAAGTCTCCGTACAAAAGTCTCTGTTGTAGTTTCTGCTGTAATTGATTACGTCCTGATATTGGGTAGTTTCGTACCCTCCGTTTCAATTCATCCACGGAGTTGATGATGATGAACGGAGCTGTTTCGGGACGTTATACAATAACCATTTCCGCACTATCATCGACGTGTGTTTTGGATCTTGATCTTGTTGGAAAATAAATATATTTTCAAGGCCCAATTGAGACGCGCTTTGTTTTAAATTATTTTTTAAACATTTAAATATATTCATTTATAACAGAATCTATAAACACTAAATTTGATATTCCCGATGCAGCCCCACACTAATACATTACCACCGCTATGCTTGACGGTGGGAACAACATTTTTCATATTTAACTCTTCATTGGCCTTACGCCATATGAAACGCCGTCTGAACCAAAAATATTATATTTAATTTCGTTAGCAAATATGACGTTATTCCAACAATCTATGCCTTTATTGTGATGTTCTTTAGTAAACAAAAATCTCTTTTTACGATTCACTTTAGAGATAAATAGTTTCTTTCTTGGTGCTCTTCCGTTGTATTAAAATTTGGGAGCATTAATTCTTGGATTTTCCTTCACTTCTCTCACTATACATCGTTTTGTAGTTTTATTTAATTTTTCCGGGCATCCAGTTTGCGGATAACTTTTTAGTGTTCCGGGATTTGCTTGGTGTTCTATTACATATTGCACAGCGGATTTGGATCTCCCAATATCTTCTCCAATTTCTCTCATTGATTTCCCCTCACAATACAACTTTATTACAATTTTACGCTTGTCGATGGAAAGTTCCTTATTCATTTTGTATACAATTATTTTTACATGTTACTACTCTCACTCTTCTACGGCGCAACTGATGTAACAAATTTTACTGCGGCGTACGGAGACTTTTTTGAGTAACTGTATATAGTATAATATCGAGATAGATAAAATATTTATTGACTACCAGAAGAAAACTACAGTAGCAGCAGCATCGAGCACAAAAAATAAGAGATATAAATTCAATTTTTTATACTAAGATGTGAAACCAAAATCGAAAAATATTGAAAATATTTGGTATAATGATTTTCCGATTTTTTTGCTCATCGACGTTTTCCTTTTTTTTGTTGCTTCTTCTGGGTTGTTTATTAGGAAATCATCATTTTTCTGCACTGTGTGCCGATTATAAATACCGTCTTGGTATTTTCTTATACAGGAGATAAGAGAATATTTACACTAAATTTTGTTTTTGGATGAATTGAATTTAAAATGTTTATTGGGAATTTTGCGGTTAAGTGTTATACCATTTATGGGAAATTAATTTTTTAAATGTTTAACATTTTCCGACACAAATAGGGAAATTGATTTTCATGTTATTTTATTTTGCGACTGCAACATTTATTATTGATTACCTAATGTAATATCACAACATGACACCTGTGACATACGAGTACGGCCAAGTTGTAAAGTGCAATCTATTTAAAGGGTTTTTCAATTTGGGTGGGTCGATGTTGGCAGCCTGTAGCGGCTATGTTGATTTGGTTGCGTTTGTCTTATCTGGTGTTTTTTTCGGTCAGTGATGCCAAATAGCCATGACAAGTTACACGATTGGGCAGCACGTCCAAATGATAAACGCGTTGTTTACCAGATCGGTAAACAATCAGCCAACACTCGTACGTCAAAGGAACCCCAGATCGGACGAGAACATTGCCGCGGTCCCTGAAATTGGACAGGAGAACCCGAGACAATCAATTCCTCGTCATGCACAAGAACTCGGCCTTTCACAGACTTCAACTGGACGAATTTTGCGTCGGGATTTCGGTCTACACCCGTACAAGACCCAGGAGCTTAAAGTTAATGACCATAGACAACGCCGTTTGTTCGCTGAGTAGACTTCGTAGCGTTTGGAAGAGGCAATTTTGCATTTTTGGATGAACGGCTATGTTAACAAGCAAAATTAGGTTCACCAGGTGGCAATGCATCCACAAGAAATTGCTGTTTGGTGTTGATTTTGGGTCATTGGTTCGTACTTCGATTTATTTTGACCCAAATTTAACGATATGGAGGTAGGTTTCCACATATAGACATGTGTTTACAGCAGGACGGGGCTACGTGCCACACAATTACATGCCAGACAACATCGACTCGCCCAAATTGAAAAGCCTTTTATATAAATAAAAACCAATTACCGAATGAATGAAAGATCATCACTTAAGAACTGATCGACCGATTTGGCTGTTTTTTGTTGCGTTCGTTCGTAATTGTCAGGACAAGGTTTGTATGAGAGAAATTTTGGGGAAAATCCACCGAAAAAGGTGGAAATTTGGACAGTATTTTTGTATGAGAAAATAGCAGAGATGGTGTTGACCTACAGTTTGATAGTTTGCTGTCACATATTTTCATAACAACAACGAATTTCGCATTAAATATTGATATTTTGCAAGAAAGAATTAAATTGAATGTGCAGTTCAGTGTGTCGTCGGTGATGATCATATCTTTGCTACATTCAAAATTCATTAATTTGAACTTATTTCGTTGTAATTTGGTTTGGTGTTGCAAACCTTGAATTAATGTTAGTTCGTGGTTTATTTTTTTTGAAAAAATGTCACCTTTCGCAACGCAAGCCAACTATACATGGTCATCGGGTCAATGAGACGGATAAAGAGCGTAGACAGCGTTTGGAGGCAATCTAAGCGCGGTTCATTATGGGTCCGGAACCACGGATACCGTCGAGTTCAATTCGCTCAGTTGGAGCTTATGCACGCAAAATAATTTATGGAAAGTCGATGAAAGATAATGCTAAACGTGACAATTTGAAGTGAACGTTTGGCGCTCAGATATCGTCCAACACTTCGGAACAATGAGCACTGTTTTTCAAAATTGCAATGCTTTGAGATTTTGATACGAATTGCCATGATTATGTTGTGTAAACGTAAAGGTCCGTGGTAATTGGACACTGACACTGCCACCAGAGGCATTGGTATCATTGCTTTCTGGTCAAGAACCTCGATCGAAGCATTTCTTGCAGAATATACAAAAGTACAACTGCAATAACTCTTACATGAACACAATCAATTGGTCAAATTGATCAGAAATGATGCCTTCAGATGATCACAAAATAGTAATCAGATAAGAAAAGCGACCAGCAGACGAACACAAAAGACGCTTCAATGCACCGAGAATTTGGAGTCTCGCGACATTGTAGTTCGATGCCGTGTTGGTGATAACCGTCACCGTATCTGTGAAACTCATCGTTGTTATGATGCATTACAATAAAAGTTCATAATTCATTTAGAGGTCAAGAAACAAACAAAAAGGTCAGCTCGATGCATCTTTACGTCTGACATACTACTGTGGGCAAAAAGTAGTAAGACTTTTTAATTTAAATTTCGCGCGGAAAACCATTCGTCGAAATATTTTTTTTCTATGTTGGTATGACTGTCAGTGACATCTGCGCGAAATGTCACATCAAAATAATCATTAGTGTTTAGTATACGCTTGTCTTTCTGATTTTTACAATGAGTGAAATTATTCAACAAAGAAGTTCCAGTAAATTTTGTGTGCGGAATCAATTTTGTGGTGCCGAAACGTTCAGAATGTAGCAAAAGGCTTTCGGTGATAATTGTATGTCGCGAGCAAGTGTTTTTGATTGGTGCAAATTGTTCAAAGAGGGTCGAGGACATGTTGACGACGAACCACGTCTAGGACGGCTCTCAACATCAACTGATGATCAACACGTTAATAAAATCAAGGAATTGGTGCTCGAGAATCGACGATTAACAGTCAGAGACCTTACTGGCATCGTTGAAATATCGGACGAAAAGTGAAAGCACGATTGGTTCCAAAATCACTCAATTTTTTGGAAAAAAAGCGTCGCGTTGACGTCTGTGAAACAATGCTTTCCGACTACCAGGATGTCATGAAACGTATTCTAACTGGTGATGTGTCTTGGATCTATGCTTACGACCCGGAAACAGACGATCAATCGGCCGAATATCGTCCCAAAGGTGAGCCGAAGCCGAAAAAAACACATCAAAGCAAGTCAAAAATCAATCAGCTATTCGTAAAAAGAGGCCGGAATTATGGGTCGACAACTCTTGGTTTTTGCACCACGATAATGCACTTTCTCATACTGCATTGGTTTTACGTGATTTTTTCGCCAAAAATTCCACCCATATCGTTCCGCAACCACCCTATTTACCTGATTTAGCTCCGTGTGACTTCAGCTAACTCAAACGACCGCTCAGGGGATACCGTTTTGAGTCAATTGAAGGCATTAAACGTGAATCGCAACGCGCATTGGAGGCTATTCCGGAAATTGACTTTAACAACTGTTTCGATGATTGGAAAAAGCGTTGGCACAAGTGTTTTGAGGCCGGGGGGGATTACTTTGAGGGGGCGAACGGAAGCATTCATTCATCTGCGCGATGCCACAAATGTAGATGGAAATGTAAACAATGTCGGCCAACTTGTAATTTTATCAGCGGCGTATGTTGGAAACTCGAGGCACATGCAGTACGTGAGGCAATACGCGAAAGCTGCGATGGCCTACGTGTGCCAATACGGTCGACCAGGCTTATTTATCATTTTCACTTGCAATGCAACCCAAAAAGAGTAGAAATCACACAGCTGTTACCACCCGGTCAATGATCCAGCACGAGTATTCAAGAAGAAACTCAAGGCGCTCATGGACTTCATTGTGATGTATCGTTACTTCGGAGACGTGCGTTGTTGGATGTACTCTGTGGAGTGGCAGAAATGAAGACTGCCTCATGCGCATGTTTTCTTGTAAATGTCGAGAAAATCAGACCAGATGAAATTGACACCATCATTTGTGCAGAAATTCCTGATTCCGAAACAGATTCAGAGTTGTATAAGACAGTGTCGACGAATATGATTTATAGACCGCGTGGCGATCACAACCGGGAATCACCGTGCATGACCGAAAATAAATACTCCAAACATTTTCCGCGTGCTTTGTTGGCTGACACAATCACAGGCAATGACCTCTCTACAGAGGATAACATTTGCAAAAACACTGCTTTACTCGGAGATGCCGAGATATTTCACATGGAACGCACCATCTAAAAAATTCCAACGACGGAAACACAGACAGCTTGTTCCTGGATACGTGAATGTATATTCACACAGTGAATAGTGGCAGCTGATTTCCGTTGTTTCAGACAGATTATACATCTGCCGTTAACATTCAGTTTGTATTGCTTTGAGTTTCATGCAAAACGTGTTTTTTACGATGATGAATATGTCGGATTTTGTGATAACTAAACAGCATTTGCGGGAAGTGTTAACTTTTTGTTTTAATTGAAAAAAAGTGCACCTAACGCACTTCGAATGCGTGCGGAAGTTTACGGTGACAATGCCCCAACCGATAAATCATGTAGAGAATGGTTTCGAAGCTTCAAAAATGATTTTAGTATTGTAGATAAGTCTCGCTTGGGACAGCCAAAAAATTCGTAGACGATGAATTAGGGGTATTGCTCGATGAAGATCTTACCCAAACGCACGAGGAGCTTGCCGGTACATTGGGAGTGACCCAGCGTACAGTTTCACGGAAATTGGGTTCCTTATGGATTGAAACCAAGAAACGCAGAACACCAAAAACACTCAACATCAACACCAAAAGCGAACATTCATGGTCCGAAGGTTATGCTGTGTATCTGGTGGGATCAAAGAGGCGTTACTACGAGCTGCTAGAACCTGGTGATTCATACTATATACGTAGTGTATTCTCCGGACATTGCTCTTCCTGATTGTTGGTTGTTCCGACGGATGCAACACGATTTGGCAGGTCACCGGTTCACTTCTTTCGAAGAGATTGAAATCGGTCGATTTTATTTTAAAGTAAGCGCATCAAATTGGTTTGTACTGCCAATAATATTTTGAATTATCAGCATTTTCCACGGGAAAGAGATTGTAGTGTTTATCTTGGTTGACTATATCACGGGATTGTAACTATATGTTGTCGTATGTGATATTCAAATTCAGAATTTCCTAAAATTACACTCCGGCAGTACTTAAAAATATGCATAACTCTTATAACACTCGTACCTTATGTGCAAAATACAAAAAACACCTTTCATGCAGGATGCTGTAGAGTGTAACAAACACCAACAACATAAAAATGAATTAGAATTTTAAATAAGATTCGAGCGACAACATATGTGGATGGAAAAACATTTTTGTTCACCTTCCTGTTTACTACCTCATTCTTCGTGTTCAATTTTGCATTAAATTTTAATTGAATTATTTCAGAACAATTTTTGATTAACAATTTGATTGAAAATTTTTTTCTAAAGAAAATATTTTTTTTAAATTTTACGATGCATTTTCTATTGTAAGGAGCTTATAAAAGTAAAATTCTGTAAAGCTACGAGTATTTCAATAGAATTTAAATGAATTGAGAATGAAAATGATTTATGGACTATTGTTAATAGAAAATTAGGACAATTATAATTGTTGTTTGGATTTTCGCTCTCGTAATACCTAAAGTAGCTTGTCATTTAATTCTAGCAGTCGAAGATCATACAAATTTTGAGAAGTGCCTATATTATGCATTTACGAAAAAGATTGTAAATTTAATTTCAATGAAAATTTGGGGCATCTCTACTTCGTGCTTAAACTCTTTCCGTTAATTGGGAGATCCTTGCGAAATTTGAAGGAAATCTGTGTACCCTCATAGTACCCGAAGTAGCAGCTACGAGGCAATTGAAGAGACGGTTGGATCAGGCAAAGGTGAAATATAAAGAGAAGCGAGTCGGTGACAGTCAATAAGATAAGCAGACTAATTTACTGAAGCCAAGAAGGCAGTTGGAGTTGGAGTAGGGTCGCTAGAGCAACATACATAAATATTACAAAAAATGCCGGATCGATTTGCTGGTGCAGCAACATAGGCATCACCATCACCACGTAGTTAAAGATTATATCGGGAACAGAATAGACAACAAAGTCGCTATAAATACATTCTAGATAGTATTTGAGAAGTCTGTACCATTCCAGACGACATTTTCCCAAGTCGAGCGACGACTTCTATCTAGGATAATACCGTTCACCAAGATCAACTAATAATATAATGGTATTAAATGCAGTATTGATTCAAGGCCCAAGTGGTGCTGTTCGCTCAGAATTTATTCGAGGTCAGTGAGAAACTACCGAATGTGCTAATAACATCAATTAAAGGTTCTAGCTCCGTAGTCATCATCTGGAGTATTCAGTCTCGAAAAATAATAGAGTTCACAATGATGCACAATATATTGTGATTCTTGTGGCCTAGTTGGTTTGGCTGTATAGGATATGGTTATGGCTGGATTTATAAGGTTCCGGCTGGAACTATAAGGCTCCGGCTGAAAAATCATATAGTGCACTTGATGCACAAACTTCTTGTGCCATAGTTGGTTTGGCTGTAGAGGATAGGGTTATGGCTGGATTTATAAGGTTTCGGCTGGAATTATAAGGCTCCGGCTGAAAAATCATATAGTGCACTTGATGCACAAACTTCTTGTGCCATAGTTGACTCCGGCTGAAAACTTATATATTTCACAACTATGGTTCCGAGCTGGCTTAATATGGGTTCCGACTGAAAAATCAAATGGTGCAAAATGATGCAGAATGCATTGTACTTCTTGTGCCATAGTTAGTTTAGCTGTAGATGGTACGGCTACGACTGGATTTGTAAGGTTCCGGCTGGAACTATAAGGTTCGGGCTGAAAATCAAATAGTGCACCACTAGAATAGCGGCCGGAACCATTTAAAGCCGGCCGGATCCTTATCCTCTATAGCCAAACCAACTATGGCACAAGAAACTTGTGCATCAAACAAGCTTCTTGTGCCATAGTTGTTTTGGCTATAGAGGATATGGTTTCGGCCGGCTTTATACGGTTCCGGCTGCTATCCTATTGGTTCCAGCTGACCTAGTTATGATTCCGGCTAAAAGCTTATATATTTCACAACTATTTAAGTGCATTGTGTTCATTGGGCAATTGCACTCTGATTCCGGCTGGCTTTAAATGGTTCCGGCTGGCTTAATGTGGGTTCACAATACACTGCGCTTTTTGTGCCTTAGTTGCTTTGGCTGTAGATTGTATGGTTCCGGCTGAAATTATAAGGTTCTGGCTGGGTTTGTACGGTGCGCAATGATGCAAAATCATCGTACTACTTGTGCCGTAGCCACTATTATTCGGCTGATATAGTTCCGGCTGGCGTGACGAACTCAAAATTTCACCTCAAAATGAAAATTAAAATACGTTCCATATGAATGACAATTGAGTTTGTACTCTGGTGAAAACCTACAGTCTGACTCCGGTCAAACTCTTCCAAACTTTCTTCAGTGTTCCTGTAAATGGTCCGAGACCCTTGATCGGCAACAGCCGTCAAATTTACCTGCTTCCCACACTATTTTGCTGAATCTACGTTACTCCAATTAGCATGCAATCCAATTAGCATTTCTACGTTACTCCAATTAGCATGCACAATACTCTTATATTCCCGTACCGTGTCGATGCCAGCGACTACTAGGACTACTTATTAAACACCTCGATGTAGGGCTTAGCAGCAGTTACCTGCAGTTTGGTTTAGATATCTCGAAATCCTCTTGATATCTCTGCCTCTTGGATAAAAGGAAGAGACGAACCGCCCTACACCGGGTCCGTAAATTTTCTAGCTCATTCAAGCGTTTTGTTATTCTTAACGGTTCTTTTCGTCACCTAAATGTTTTTGAGCTTCGGCGAAACCCTTCAAGCGCTTTGATAATAAGGCATAATGGCACCAATTTTCATCGTGCTATGGTCCTTAGTAGTTGCTTTTGAGGAACTAGAACTATTCCTGCTTATGTTCTGTTTTTTGTTTACGACTAGGAAACCAGACCTTATGGCCAGAGATCCTTCAACAGTATTTCTCCGCGACCCTGGTTCTTCATTTACATTTATAATATGTATAAGTAGTACCAATAGTATAAACTCCATTAACTTGATGAACGTAACGGAAAATATTCCGTTCCATGTAATTCATCTCTGAAATATGGTTGAAGACCAAACATTCCATTAATCGTGGTTTTTACCGCTAAAGAAAAAAGTCGTAGACTGTAATCGTAATATTCACGTTCTTCTATATCAGGACCAGAAACAAAGTGAACGGCGTGGCCAACCTTTTAATGATCGTTTCAACAGCCATACTCTAAGTAAATTATTCTGAATTTTTTTTAAAAAGTACATAAGTCTATCCATGGTGGGTTCAAAATGTGAAATCACTCCTCGCGAGCCTAATGTACACTTTGGATCGGTGTTCATAAAAGGTGAAGATGGCTTTGGTTTAGACACGTTGCATTATGACACTGATCTTAACCCATTCCACTTTTTTCATAATGTGACTGAAGAGAAAATTCTCATTCAACTGTGGAGTATGTAACGACCTGTTGGATGGGCGAGGGAGTCACAAGAAAATAAATTCTTGATCTCAAGCACATATTTCCCAAGATCGGTAATATAAGTTTTTATATTTGAGAAGAGGCTTTCCAAATTGTGGGCGGGGTGGATATAATTATGAAGCATTCGTCAAATCTGGTTTTGCCGTCAGGAGGAAATAGGACACGAGAAAAAAATCAAAAAAAAAAAATTTAGACAAGAAATGGGATAATTCAACGAAAGCAACCATCTTCATTCATGGTCACTTGATCAACATGACCACCCTCTTTCCGACGAAATTTATCTCATTCTGAAAAAGATTTGCATTTGTTTATTATTTAACAAATACAAATCTTCTCTCAAAAGAAGACAAACGAACTCGAGAACAAGTGCTTTATTTTAATTATCATCAAACCGGAATCGTTTAGTGAAAGAATAAATGTAAAGAAAAATTTAATTAGAAAATTAATCAAGTGAAAGAAAAATACTACAGAAAAATTATCAACAATTTATGGAGTGCACTCGTATTTAAAAAAATAAATTAATTACCAACCACCGAAATTTAAAAGAATAAAAATTGTTAAGTGGTTTTACATAATTGCCTTACTTAATAAATTGAGTGTTTAAAATTTTTTTTGTTTGACGTTTACACGAGTCGGTTGATATGGATGACGTGTTGAGAGTTGTTATTCCGCAAGATGATTGTTGAAGGTAATATCCATTCAAGTAGGCAGATGTTATCCGTTTTATTGGTACAGCGTACAAGTCCGCTGTATATGGTTTAGCGTACTTAGTACTGAGCACGATTATCCGATTTATACAGATCGAACAACGGACGACGTTACATTTTTGATCAGTACTGTAATTTGTGTTTACCCGTTAAATATTCGTATTAGGTTGTCGTTGTTGTTAACATTATAGAAAATTAATTGCAGAACTAATGCCTAATTGTCGTATTATAGTCTCACCACCATTTCCATGTTCAACAGTCCTGGTCTCATATACACGACCACACTTATTTCTCAATTTATATTAAATTATATTTTTAGGATGTTCATTGGTAAGGTTATTTTATATATTAAAATGTCCATTAATCGCACGAAACAACTGTTAAGAGAGTTTTATGATTTCTGACCACACCGGAATTGACCTTTTGTAATCGCTTAAGCACAGTTCACCCTTACTTGATTTTTTTTTGTTGTTTTATGTCCCGTTTTATCACTCAACGATTTTGTTTTGTTTTTATGATTTTAATCACTCACTCGATTTAAAGTTTTATTAACGGTTTTATCTTACTTAACTTAAGATATTTAGTTACTTTAAATTTAGATTCAATTTCTAATTAGTTTTTTTCTATCATAATCTTTTAGTTTTAACTCACAACCGTACTTCATTAAATCTCGGATCGAACTTCCTTTTTTTTTCTCATCGCTTTTCTTTCTGTCAAACAACCATAAAAAAATTGTACTAAACTCGTTCAATCAAACCAGAGGTGACCACTCTCACATCATTGTAGTCAATGATTCATTACAAGTATTCTGTTGGAGCGGCTAGCATACCACTAATTAAACTCTTACATCTGATTACATTACCTCGCATAATACAAATGTTATTCATGTCAATTTTGGTTTACCCAATGCATAGAAAATTGTTGGGATCACACCGATGCCTAAAACATGAGCTCCATTTGCTCATTGCAAATAGTTCAAATGATTTTCACCCAATCAGCATTTTACCGATATTATTTAAAGTTTTCGAAGGGATCATTCAACTCCAGATTAATGTTTTTCTAACAAGTTGGCATTGTTTAAAATTGTGGACGACAATACCCCTAACACTAGAGACTTTTCTAACGCGTTCGACAAGGTTGATCATTCAATATTAGGAACTAAGCTATGTTATGACTCTTTCTTTGTCTTTGGAGTAAACCTTTGAAGTAACCTTTACTCGCCAGTAAAAGCTACCCCTAATGTACCTAAAAAAACTGTATTTGGATAGAACCTGTGTTACATAGATTGATTTTCTCTTTTTCGCATACAGCCACGTTGTTAAAGCAAATCTATCAAATTTTCGTTCTGTTGTGCAGAGTCAAATAATCCGGTGTGACATTTATTTCAGAGTAAAATTCGAAGAACCGAGTATTACGTGATTTTTAAGTCCTGCTCGATTTAAAGCCTGGTCGATTATCAACATTAGCACGGTATCGACCATGGCTATTTGTAAACCATTTTCCAAAAAGAAGAAAAATTGGAAAACTTTATTCATCTCTTTCAAACTTAATTTTAATTTGTAATGAATTTTTTGTTAATAATATTCAAACTTATGCCAAAAATTTTCAAAAACTTGATGTTCATCTTACATTAGATTAGATACGTTTCCACCTCTCAAAATATATTAATTTAACAAGTAACAATACGGCTATAAAACAATCTCCTGATTGTGGTCATAAAATTTGTCTTATCTTCATCTCAGATCAATTCATTTCGAAAAGCTTTACATTATAATTAAAAAGCTTTCGACGTTATACGTTTAACGATGTACATTTTTCCAAACAACAGCAAAATAATATTATGATTTGGCACGTTACGGTACAGCGGAAAACATACAACAATAAATCTCTATAGAACAATAATTTTTATTTTAACTTTTATTTTAAAGTAATTAAAAGTTCATAAAAGAGAAGTAACAGATTTATTATGTGTACTTATAAAACAAATTTTATTGTTGTTGTGTTTTTTTAATTTAATTAAATTTTATGATACGGAGATAATTTTTTTATTTTGCACCTATGGCTGTTAAATGTCTTCGAATATACGTGTGTGTGTGTGTGTGCATCATGGAAATTGTGATGTTAATTTTATTTAATAGTCATGAAAATTTGGTATACTTTATAGTGGCTGTGAACTGAATTGTGGTTGAATCATGAACACTTAATTTTAATGGTGTACCTTCGTATGTTAAATGTTTATTATTCGTAGTTGGTAGACGGATTAGAACGTGTATAACCTCCACTAATAAATATAATTACCATTAAAGTTTATCTGATGAAGTGGAGTTATAAAATGTGCTGCCATACATAGATTACAAACCTAATTAGACAAAAACTGTATATATATATATATATATATATATATATATATATATATATATATATATATATATATATATATATATATATATATATATATATCGTAAATTCCATGCCATTGGGCAAACCGAATGTACTGTGAAAAAGAAAAATTAATTAAATATCCAAAACAATAGTCACACACATTTAACCCTTTTATTTTAATGATATACAAACATAAACAAAAACCATTTCAGTTCGCTTTTATTTTCAAGCTTTTCGCAAAAAATACCATTACCTAATATATACACAGTAACGACACAATATAAGTATATATGCGTGTACCAAAGAAAGTAATGTTGTTATGTTAAAGAAGGCATCATGAAACGACATAAGAAAAGAGCTAATAATAATAATAATAATAAAATGGAACACAACAGCATCATAACCATAGCAAGTACAACAATATAAACAACAAGCGTTGTTAGGGGCACAAAAAAGCTCTACATAAATTTTTAATTTTACCAACAAAATATTTTTGTACAACACGACCCAATTGTTGAATACGTTAAAACATAAATTATTTTGTACTGGAATAAATGAAAGTTTTTGGTGCCACCTACTTACATGCACAATGTGTAAAATGTAATATGTACAGTGGCAACACTGTGTTATATTATTTTATAATTGTAAGCTTATCATAAAAATGTGCACGACTTTTAGTCGATATTCGATTAAAATTTATTAAGGTATTATATTAAATTTATTTTAAAATGCAAATACCAAAATATAAATAAGCAGCGACTCATCCCAAATGGGCATAGTTTATATTAAAATCAAAATATAATTTATTATGGAATAATGATTTTTAGAATTTGTACAGTTTATGCATAAATTATTCGTGCATGAAATTCCAAGAGGAAATTTTTGAAAACATTATTTTATTAAAGGTGTGAAATATAAATATTATTGGCATCCTTACTCGTATCACTAAAACCTAATTAAAATTCTTGAAATTATTTTTCAATTAATTTTTGAAAACCTTTCATTGGAATTTTTTTTTTGATACGTTTCAATTAACGAATGTTAGGTACCGGTGTGAAGTTTCTAACATTACGCAGTAGTAGTGGCTATGTTGCGGACACTCTAGCATGGACTGTTAATTGAGTGTGTATGATCACCTCTCAAATATTATTTTCGTCAATGTATCAAATTTTGTCAGAGGAAGCCAACCATTTCTATAAGTACAGGCTATACTAATTTGAATAGTCTCATTAGTATTAAATTTGGTAAAAAACTGAAATCATGTTTGTGTAATCATTGTTAGAATAATTAAATTACATCTAAATAATTAAAAGAATAAGCAAATATCATTTAATTAAATAATTAAGTATTTTTCGAAATGCTAAATTGGTGAAATATTGGAATTCAATAGGAGTTCTGTTCAAATAAATAAATTGTATAACTTACACTATTGAAATTTTGGTTTTTATATTACGGCAATTTCAAAAACGCAATTTAAATTTATTTGTTAATACCCCTATTATGATTCTCACACTCACTTATATCAAGGTTTCGAATTATGGTTCTCGCAGTGAGCGTGTGACCGTCTGTGTTTGATAAAAAAAACTTATCTGTTTTTAACAAAAAATGTGGATTAATGATAAAGTTTCCCATCTTGAAATCA